>OZ007586.1:443930611-448868111 GCA_963931845.1 Maratus michaelseni
GGTAAGTGAAAACTAATTTTATTATGTGAATTACGTGAATGTGTAAGTTAAATGTGGTAGTGTATAAACTGTACGCAGTACCGAGCTTTAGGCTTAACATATTTCGTAAAAATTGTGTGTTTTTAAATGATAAATTATGGATTAAAAATATAAAACTAACACATATCGAGGAAATTTAAATGCTGAGAGTTTATTTCCTAATTGTGTTTTAATTAAGGAAAAAAGTAACTGCCAACTTTCCGTTATTTAAATTTTACGCAATAAAACAATATCAAATAAATAAGATTATAGAAACAAGACAAATTTTATTAAATAAGTATTCCAGTTCAAAATACATTTGTGTGACTTTGGGGGGGGGGGGGGGAACCTTAAGGTTGGCAGCTATGGGGCAAAAGTGGTTAATCCCAAATAAGATATATTTTACAGCAATTAATTAATTTTTCTTTGAAATATGATTTTACGTCATTGAAATGTTAAACATTAGTGCAATATTTGTTATATTTAAAAATTTCTGAGCATATGTATTTGTTTATTATTATATTTTGTATGTATATTAATAATATGCATTTATCTTAATTATTTTAAAAACTAGCATAGAGGTAAAATTACCGTCATATTTAATAGGCCTAATATACATTGTTTTCAAATAATATATTTTAGATAAAAATTATAAGATTAACGTATTTTGATGACATTTCATCCTCAGTCCTCACTCTTGTTTTTTAAATCAAAACACATTTGTTTTGTTTCTCATTTCCAAAATAATTTTCATCCATATTTACTCATAAACACGTTATTTAATTTAATTGACTAATTTATTTATATTTAATAATAAAAGTGTAATTAAAAAAAAAATCCCTGACGGCTCGGCCTACAGGCACAGGTAGATTTCGAAGACTCAGACCGTGGGGCACCTGTTTGTTGGGAATTGCGGAAGAAATGACCTTTTGCCATGATGCGACATTCGGAAACGCCCACTTCGAAACCTAACTTGTTTGCAGGCGGAGCCGGCAAGGATTTTTTTTATTTTTAAATTTTTGCTATAAGGGTTGGTCCTATAAAAAACTTGTCAGTATAAAAGTTTTAGATAATATTAAGAGGATTTATAATAAATTTAAACTGATTTGATATCTTCTGAATTCACGAAGTTATGAATTTTTTTCTTCTAAAACACCCCCCCCCCTTCCTCTTTGGGGCCATTTTTAATGATATCAAAAATGTGTCATAATCAATTTTCGACCCTTTTCCTAGAAGTAATAACTTTTAACGGATTCAATACGTATCATAATTAAGAAATTATGAGATTTTTTCTGTTTTTACAAAAAGCCCCCCCCCCCCCCCCCGGTCCGATTTTGCCCATTCACGAACTTGACCGAGATTTTATGCCCCTTGATTTTATGTATCAGTTTGGAAGAGATTTGTGCAGAATTATGGGAGCTATCGTGTCCATAAAAAAGTGACATAGATACATAGATAGGGTAGATGTGCCAGTAATGGACACCCTTAAGGAATTTCTTTAAAAATTATTTTTTTATTAATAGTTATAATTATTATAGTCCACTTTTTTTTAATATTATATTAATCTATCAACATTATTTAATCAATCTCATAGTCTCATTTCCCAATGTGAATCAAAATTTAATTGTAAATAACAGAAATGTATCAAAATTCCAGTAATGGGACACCCTCTCTTCCAGTAATGGGACACCCTCTGTTCCAGTAATGGACACCCCACAAAAATTATAGATAATTGATTTTATGATTGTATTTAAAACCAAAATTTAATGAAAGCATATTAATGAAATAAAATAGTCATTTTCAAATAAATTTAACAATTAGGATATCAATAATTAATAAAATATTTGAGACTAATTCACTGTTTAAATTAATTATTGTCATTATCACAAGATCAATATTTTAATTATTTTAGATAGAAGGTTTAAAATACTAAATTTCAAAGAATTATATTTACCAAATTATTAAGTCATTGAGGGGGGGGGGGGGGTTAGTTAAAAAAAAAAAAAGAAAGAAAAAAAAAAAGATTTTTTTAAAAAGTGTCTTGGTGTACCAGTGCATGGAATCGTATTTCTTTTTATTCTTAACAGTTAAACTTCCTAAAACTGCTTTATATATTACTTTTAGCAATTTGTATAAAATATATCAAATAAATGAAAGTGTAGGTTGAATGTTTTTTAAATCTATATTAATAAAAGAAAGTTTCGCTCTGTGTGTGTGTCTGTGCGTCTGTTGGCGATGACTAGCAAAATCTAGCCCACCTAGAAGTCTGGAAATTTAGGTGTGGATAGTCCAAGGTCTGGCCATGTGCACCCGAGTCTCAGAATTTTAATATTTTGATAATTAGCCTAGATATTAATTAGACTCTCATTAACCATCGCTTCTAAAATGTCATCTTTTAAATCTAAATGGCGAAAGAAACGAATTGGCGCATTGGATTTGCAACCGGAAATGAACGAATTCGAAATTATTTTACTAATTAGCGAATTTTAAGAAAACTAATTGAGATATCAATTTGAAAATTTCTGAGCATATGTAAAAAAATATTCTGTATCTGACTGTGATTTTTGAAAAAATCGGTTAGTAATTTTTTTTAATTTATGCAAAAAACTGCCAAAAATCTGCCGGCGCCAGTGAAAACGATCCGTGAAAGTTTGACTGGGATCTGCTTTCATTAAAAACTGAACTACAAAGAGATCTGTTTCTTGGGCCGATCCCTCCATTTAGTTTACGAAAATGAAAGGAAATAATTGCCAATTTTTACTAATGAACAAAAATTCAGGTAACTCATTAAGATATAGATTTGAAATTGAGGTCAGGAAGGGGTGTCGTCTGCCGGCTATTTTAGCGTAGCGTCTTCGTTATGTTCTAATAATTATCAGAAAAATTTAATTCTTTTTTTAATAATCGCGTTAATGTAGGTCACGGTGGTTCTCTTGAACAAATTATTCATTATATTTGCGGGTATGGGGATGGAGGGGGTTAACGCCTTTCTCTGAGATTGTAATTATCTCGGGCCCGGGCAACGCCGGGTGGGTTAGCTATTAGCTAGTACTAAATAAAATTATTTCAAAATAAAATATCAGAACTGACATTTGAGCCCCTTGATCTGCAGATTTACTACTTTCATTGCTACTATAAATTTAATATTATAGGGATTTTTTATGTAGTCGTTCTTTTGTCAGAGATGAATAATGAAACATTTAAGACAAAAAATAATAGATTTTTAAGAACTTGTGCGATTTAAAAAAAATTGTCTTTTTTTAAATGGGGAGAGTTTGAATAGCATCGTCACAATTTTCCCATGCCCTTAAAGATTATTCTCTGCTTCCTGATGGGTGTTGATTGCAGCATTATAAAATATGCACGGTACGGTTTACAAAAAAATAATTTGATAACAATCTTTAAAAAAATTATTAATTACGGGAAATTAATAAAAACAGCTATTTATATAAAAAAAATATATTATTACATTCTGGTAAGTGAAATTAAAAAATTTATATTTGATTACTTAGCTTTTCAGTTAAATATAAAAAAAATATGCACTATGAACATTACTGAAATTGCTTTTTTAGTATGTCCATTACTGGAAATTGACTAATTAAGCATTCCAGTAATGGACCGTAAAACCTGAAAAATAAATGAAATTTTGTAAATTGCCATTGGTATGTAAAATTCAAAGTTTTCTATCATTGTCTAAACAAAAACATGCAATTTTTTTCAAGAAAATAAAAAATATATGAATTGTTTAAGTGAAGCCAGTTCTTAGCATGGTCATTAAGATTTTCACAGAAAATCTGTGGAACAGTGAAACATTATTTTCTGCTTCCTGATTGGTTTGATTAAGAGTGTCAACAATAACCTAGATTATAAAACAAGCAAGGAGGAATTATGAAAAAATAAATAAAAGGCTAAATTTTTATTGGTTATTTTTTTATAAATCAAAAACTTTGAAAGTGGCCCATTACTGGAAGGGGGTCCATTACTGGCACATCTACCCTAGATAAAGTTTTGAACTGGGGGTGGTTTTGGGTTCTAGGAGTCATGATCGGCGTAGATCTGCAAATTTTTTTCAAAAATTCCAACTTAGGGGAGAATGTAATAGGCAGGGTTGGCAAGTTTTTGACGCATGACGGTTTTTACCATGGTTTTTACCGTCATGTCAAAAACCCCCTTGTCAAAAATGTCGAAAACTGTCAAAAACCCACTTTTTAATAGTTTGTTTTAACATTTTTTTTTTTCCATTCTATCTTTAATATTAAGTTGTTTTACATAAAATATTCAGAATCAAAAAGACTCTAAAGTATATTTATCCATCCAAGAAAAACAAAAAAGAATTGCATTAGAATAATACATGTACATCTCTGTTAGAAGATCTCTACACTAATCTTAAGCTATTTGGCAAATTAGATTTTTTGAAGAAATCTTGTAACCTATAAGTATTAGATTAAACAATGTGTATAATTTCGGTACAATTTACTACATTGTTGAAAACAAAACTTTAAGATTCTACTTATTGAAGTGCAAATGAAAATCACCTTAATTGCATTTATGAAATACATAAGATATGCATTTTAAAATATTATATCGAAGAATATTCAAATTTATTCACTGCCAGTCTATGCTTAACATCTATTGTCATACAATGCAGGGCTGCGGAGTCGGAGTCACTAAAAATCAGGCCGACTCCGAACCGACTCCAGCTTGTTTTTTAGACAGTTTGAAGTGAAATTAAACCAATTCTATGTAATTTTAAATTTATGAACTGAATTATTATTTTTAATTTTGGACTAGATATAAAAGGCAACCCAGTTTAAACAGACCCAATGTACTGTACAGCATATATGAAAGCTGTTTTTAATTGAAACCTCTAGTTGGTATTTTATATTTAGTATATAGTCCTTTATCTCATTTTTTTTTTTTTTTTAGTTTGCGGAACTCAAGGTAATGCGAAAATTGGAAAAATCTGCTATTTTCGGAGTTTACAGAACCCAAAATATCATTGTAATAGAAACCTTTTTCCTTTTTTTTCTTATTTTCCCTCAGGTTCTTCGGATCTGTGGGACCAGGAATAACGCTGAAATTGTAAATTTTCTCTTCCCTTTTATTCGGGTTCTTGAGACCCCAAATGATGCGTAAATTGTAACATTTTTGCCTGCTATTTTTTGGGTCTGCAGAAATGGATATAAAACCAAAATTAAACATCCTTTCGCCCATATTTTGGCATAAAATATATTTGATATTGCCCCATATTTGGCATAAAATATGTTGGTTATTGTCTTAAAATGACATAACCAACATAATAAATGCTGTTTGGATTCAATCGATAGATCTTTGTGTGTTTTGTTCAAAGTAAATTTTGGAGATTTATTAGATTTCAACTGTGTTTTCTATCTAAATAGCTTCAAATTTAACTTTTCGATTGCAATTTACATGCATATAAATATTTTACATTCAGTTTTTGCACAGTTTTGACGTAATTAAATTTTACCATGTATAACATTTAATGCACATTGTGTTTTTGTGTGATTGTACATAAAGTATCTGGGAGGAGGAGGGGTTCACATGTTCAAAATATTTTCAATCATGACCAGAGCCGATTAGTGCAGGGGCAAAGTTCCACACGCATTTTATAAGAGTATTTTTGCCTTATTTAAAAAAAGAAATCTGCATTTAAAAAAGGTGAAACTTTTTATACTAATATATACCAATACTGTTGGAAGTTTACCGCTGCAGTAATAATATGCTTCAAGGTTAAACAGGAATGTGCCAGTTGGTTGCAGTGTTGCCAGTTTTTTTTTTAAAATTCTGATTGCTTGATTGCTGCCACTTTGTTTAAATCGTAATATTTCCTTTATATAATGGCAAATTTAATAAAGCGACTATTACTGTTTCAAAACTAATGACAGCAATGAAGTAATCTGAATAATAGGAATCAACAGGTACTTTAAATGTCCCGGAGTCAGAGTCGGAGTCGGTTCCTTTAAAATTTCAGGAGTCTATCATTTTTGCCACAGACTCCGCAGCCCTGATACAATGTAACAGCATTTTTGCATCACTAAAATAATTTTAATGTACTTTATTAAAAACGTATATTGAATGTTATTTAATAATTATAATAACCTTTTATTATCATTTATTAATGTTAATTGCAGTCAGTAGAATCTATATTAGTGAAGATAGATTATGACAAATATTGTTCTTTTCTTTTACTCTTGTATTTTTAAATTTTTTCCATATTAAGAAATGATCTTCTTTTAAATAAATTTAACAAATGTAATTGTAAATAATAATAATAATAACAAGAACAACAAGGTAAAATCAATCTAGAAATGTATTGTATGCTACACTTACACCATAAATTGGAGGACAATCGAAAATGATAGGTTTTTGACGGAATAAACCGGTAAAAACACGGTTTTTACCACTGTCATGTCAAAAACCAGTTTTTGACGTCAAAAACCCAACCCTGGCTAATAGGTAGTATTTCTTACGAAATCTACCTAAAAGAAAGAACCAAGATTGCGGACTGAGGGCGAATGGTACATCTAAGCCGAAATGATAAATGCTTATGAAAAATTAGCCCCTTAAAATTTTTCACTTTAAAATAGGAATCCTCTCGCATTTTTTGAAACAGTACTCATATCAATTTTATTATACAGTAGACTCCCTCCCTTAAATCTGCATAGCTTAAAACCAGAGGTTGTGAGAACTTTTTAATTTTGCGGATTTCTGGTCACTGTTTTTATATATTTAAGCACTAATTTGAATTTAATAATACACTCGAATTAAAATGAATGCTTACAGTAAAGAAAAATGATAAAGTAAAAGAATAAAAATTAAGAAAATAAAAGAATATTAAAAGTAAAGGTCAAGTAAATAATTAATAATGCATAACTAAATATGCATAATGGTAAGATAATTTTTTCTTGAATTATTCAGTGAAGCTCTGCTTATAAATGTATCTAGTAATTCACATAAAATATTAAAATAACAAAGTTTTATTTCATGTTCAGCTATACTTAATAGTTAATAACCAAAAAAGATTGATTAATATATAAATGTATTCGGTAAAACGGTCGCGATTGCCACTGATATCAGCACTATCTTGGAAATTTTCAGAAATAAATTTATACTTCCATCATGAGAAAACATGAGTTCAATCATATTAACCAGAATTCCATATTAAAATGTGTACAGAATAATATAATATAGAAAACAGGGTTGGGTTTTAGACGTCAAAAACTAGTCTTTGACATGACAAGCATCAAAAACTGGTTTAAACTGTCAAAAACATATGCTTTAAAACATTTTAACGGCAACAGGTATACATTAAGTAAGTCATGGTGATTTATGTAATTTTTTTATTTAGTAAAATTATAGTAAATTAATAATTACAAAAAAATTTTATTTATTAATTGCAATAAAATATTTTTATTTTTTGGAATTTTCAATTGGAAGAAAATCATTGTACAATTAATAATCTGGACCAATTTTACCCACCACATCCTGTAGAACCAGTCCAACCAGTTTTGCACATTTATTTATACCCAAATGATTTCTGAGTTTAGCGGTATGAAGCTAAATAAAGTTTGAAAATACTTTCTCAGTTGATTCTGAGCTAGCAGGACTTGATAGCAAAAACATTGCTAGTTGAGCAAGTTTGGAGGCAAGCTCAGTTGAACAGCTATTGCATCTAATACCTTGCATACCTTTCCACCAAGTCATAGTCTGTCCTCCCTGTAGCCTGAAATAAGAAGGGAAGGAGATTCTTCAGCTTTGTACGCAATCAGCATTGATTCTCTCTGTAGTCCATGTTCAAGCTGAATCAATTTGTCGAGCATCAATCAACCCTTCACCCTTGTGATTGAGATACAAAATTAAACCAAAAAATGATATGGTTTCAGGACTTGATCCATTCTATTACACACATTTTCAATAAGGGGCTTAAGTGAACTTTTTTTAGAAGACTGGGCCAAACATGACATGCATCAGCAATTGTAGCAGCTAAATATCTCTTGCAATACCTATGGGTTTTAGCTGAAGTATAAGATCTTTGCACTGCATAAATTAAAATCATTAATCAGTTGAGAGATTCTAATATTCATTACATTCTCATGCTCTTCCACAATTTTCTGAAATATTGACCCACTCCATAAAAAAGTTTCAAAGCGAGTGAGTTGACTATTCCAGCAGGTATCACTTAGCAGCTGGGGTATTATTGATTCTTTAAGCTATGCTGCAGGAAGATGGTGATATCATTATTGTTTTAAATTACTGGGACATTTAAGATATTTTAAGTAAGGGAAAAATGTGTAGCTTATGTGACAGGGTTGGCAAGTTTCTTCCAAAGTGGAAAAAACCGCGGAAAAAAACCATGGAAAAAACCGGCCGGAAGAAATGGAAGAAACTGTTTTTCTTTAAGAATTTACCATATAAGTTACACCTTTGTAAGATACAATAAAAATAAATGTATTTTCTAATAGATAACCTTACGTAAATTTAATTAGACCTATAAAAATTTAATTATGTATGATAAATTTATAATTACACCAGTTTTTTAGCCAAGATCACACACCTGTCTAAAGCTTTCCAATCATTGTGTACCTGAATAAAATAAATGGGACTTCTCTGTTTTCTAACACCATTATACTAACACCATGCCAAAATGTATGCTAATGTGCTATTTATTTCAAACATGAACATGTAAATATATTTATTGCAAACCGTGCCAAACATTGTGATTTGCTATTTATTGAACATGACACTTTTTAATTATTATTATTATTATTATTACTTAATTGTAACCTCGCAAAACATCTTAATTTGCTATTTTTCAAATAGAAAATATTTAATATTAATTTGTAACTTATATTTATTGTTGACACTGATGTGGATTTTACCATTTGGCAGTTACCAGATGATGAGGAAGCTGCAATAAAATTGTTTCAGGACTTCGGATACATAAAAAAAGTTTTTATTAAAAAAAACTATGAACGTCTTCACTCAAAAAGTGAAATGTTTACTGCAATGCTAATGCTAAGAGACATTTACAATGCTATTTACAATGCCTGTAGTTTAAATTGAGTTAATTTTATTAATTTATCATATAATATTTATTTGTTCTTTTATTTTAAGTCTATATTCGTATCTATTTAATAAAATAGTTCGTGAAAGTCTGTAATTTTCAAATGTTATATTTTTAAATGCTCAATTTTGTGCCAACATTTTTTTTTTTTTCAATTGAATCATTTCACATGAGTTTCATTTTGTGCCAATTATTGCACTTGGTGACGACTATGGTGTTGGTATAACGGAAATGTACCAAATAAATTTATCCAAAATACACAAAATCAATTAAATGTAAAATTCAAAAGAGGCACAATTTTTTTTTTTTTTTTTTTTTTTTTTAGAATTTAAATTTCTGTAACCAGTAGTAAATAGTATGTGGATCATTTACCTATTGTAGAATGAAGCTCTTTTAAATAAAAGACAGTGCTTTTAATTTACGCCCATTTTATTAAGGAAACTAATATACAGTAGTTACTGTATTGAAGGATTTTATAAAAATCTCCATTTTCCTTTACTACAGTGCAACATTGTATAACAAAACAGAAGTAATTTAGCTTTAAGATGCTGCAATCAATTTCTCAACTTAGAATGGATGAATGCAAAAGATGAAAAAATTATTATACCTGTAGAGTTTATTTTTAGAACATTTATCTTTTAAAATCAGCATTGAGATATGCATGCTGGTATACATAATTACAAATTTGTTTTAAGTTTTGCAGAATAGTTTTTAAAATATTGCATTTTTATATGATAAAGAATTGGTTAGTAGTTTTTTTTTTTACAGAAATTACATAAACAATAAAAAAATATTGTAAAAAACATTTAACCTGTAAATACCTGCTGAACCTGAAGTTTGTTATTAAAAAAAACAACTTGTTTTTCCATAAATAATATTTTTAATATTAATTAAAATTTCCAATTTAAATTTTATATAATTAGGTTTTGAATTTAATTTTTTTATATAGTTAATATATTTTAATTTTGAGCATCTGTTTTGTTTTCTGTTGGTTTCTTCCATTTCTTCCAGTTTTTTCCGTTTTTTTCCAGTTTCTTCCACTGTCCTGGAAGAAACTAGTTTCTTCCGGAAGAAACCCAACCCTGTTATGTGAGCATTTTCAAATCATATATATATATATTTAAGTGCCAATTTTACCCCAAAAAATTTTCTAAATAAAAATTTTACCCAATTAAAAAATTAAACCTAACAATAACACTTTATTAGATATTAATTATTGATATACAGTAACATTTTAAATATTACATCTAATGTCAGGGGTCGATCCAGGAAAAAGTTGGGGCCTGTTTAGGGCCCCTTCCAAAAATCTATTTAATAAAATGGACCCCTTCACAAAAATCAATTTGATAAAATGGGTCCCTTCACAAAATTCTATTACATAAAAACTTACTATTTATTATTTATTTATTATTTTGTGATGTTTTAAAATGTGTAATTTGTAAATAAACAAGTTCACCAGAGCGGAAAACTTCAGCAAAAGGATTTAAAAAAGTTTTTATTTATAATTGCTTGGTTCGAATTTGATTAACTGGATTTCAACTTTCGTTGTAAAATGTTATTTTTCACAAAAATATAATAAATTTCGCAAAAATAACCTTTACTTTTCACAAAATGGTCCCCAAGAAAAAAAACCCTGCATCGACCCCTGAATGTTGTGTATGTGTGACCTGACATTTAATGTGAAATTTTACGTATCAATGTAGTATTTGAGGTTTATGACGAGGTTTTTGACGTGACAGTTTAAACCGTCAAAAACTGCCAACCCTGATAGAAAACAACAACAAAAAAAAAAAAAAAAAAAAAAGAATTTTTCACTTACATCTTAAGTGTAAGTTTCATTGTTACTTTCTTCTATCTTTACAAGAAGAAAGTATTGGATTCATGAAAATTTGCGACTTCCAGTTTTCGACGGATTTATACGTTTTAGAAGGTCCTGAGCACGATTTGACTATTTTTAGAAAATGTCTGTCTGTATGTGACAAAAATTTTGTGGGTGCTCTATCTCAAGAACTAATGCTCGTAATTTAATAAAACTTTATATTCAGTTAATCCCTGATATAAATTGGCGCTGATTAGTTTTTGGTAAAAATCGCCCAGCAGGTGGCGCTGCTATGCAGCATTTTTCGCGATTTCCGCAATAGCTCTATCTCAAGAACTAATGCTCGGAATTTAATAAAACTTTATATTCAGTTAGTTTGTGATATAAATTGGTGCTGATTAGTTTTGGGTAAAAAATCGCCCAGCAGGTGGCGCTGCTATGCAGCATTTTGCAGGATTTACACGATTTTAGCGATAGTCACATCTCAAGAAATAATGCACGGAATTTAATAAAACGTGAGTGCTGATTCTTTTTAGTGTATGCGAAACCTGTGTAAGATAGAAAGTTTTGGGATTGACACATCCGACTAGTTTACATCTGAAACGATGTGCGGATTTTAGGCATTGTGGATTTTAGGGAGTCATAATAGATCTTTCACAAAACAGCTGAAATCGTCAAAGAACCCCTCATTTTGCTTTTATATGTATATAAATTATCTTACTAAAAACTGGTAATTAGAAACTGAATATAACGATAATTTCAAAATCTCAAAATAATGACGATTTTTCACACACACACTAAAAAAAACTAATCACAATTTTACGAAAACAAGACCTTGAGAAAAGTCTCGAAAAGGCCCCTGTTTAATATTACTTCCAAAAATAATCTGGATTTCTCTTCGATGAAGTTTTAATTATCTTTCTTTATAGGGGAGATTAGGGAGGGATAGGACAATTTTAACAAAAATATTTTTTTTCAAATTAATGTTTCGCTAGTACAAAATGTAAATTTTCAGAATAACATCTTGAAACATATTTTTAAAATATAAATTTGATGATAGTTAAAATTTTAAACTAACACGATCATCACATCATGAAAATTCATATTTAATTTTCGAAAATGTGGTGAAAAATAGACAAAAGTGTGGCAGTTACATTCTTAAGGTTTAATTGTAAATCGCAACATTTATTTTATCTTATATTACGCTTTTCAAAATCCAATCAAATGAAAAATATGCTCGTACCCGACTTGTTCCTAGTTCTATGGTGCCGCCAATTATTTTTGGTGAATGTAGCCTTGCAATTATGTCTTGTTTATCAATGATGGAACAGTCATAATGTACTTTTACATATGACAAGTATGATACCTTTTTAAATAGTGTATTGCCATGAAAAAATAAAAGTTCGCAGTTGGAGTTCAATAATTATTTCAAAACAGTAATATTTTATTTAAAAAAGCTAAGAAAGTTGATATTATAGATATAAATAATTAATACTAATGGTTGACATTGATAAATAATGCATGAGTAAGAAAAAGAAAAATTTGCACTGCTTTAATTTTTCAATGCATATTTCTTTTTTTAAATAAATCATTAAAGTAGTTAAAATTCCTTTTTAATTTGCAAAATAAGTATTTGTAACACTATTAAATTCCAAAACAAGATAGTCTTATGAATATAAAATACTAAAAAATTGCAATTAAACATAGTTATTTGGATAGAGATCATTTGGGAGGGCTGGGCATGTCCCATTCCTCCGTTAGAGCAACATTTAAAGAAAAAAATACATTCATAAAAAATGTATTGTTGAGTTTACAAAATATTAAAAACAATTAAGTTAGCAACAAAGAATGAGATTGAAAATATACATTAAACCAGGGATCTGTTTAGGAAAAAATTGGGTCCTTTAAAAGGACTCTTCACAAAATTTTTCATTTCAAAACAGGACCCTTCACAAATTTTTTTCCCTTAAAACAGGACCCTTCACAAAATTATTTTCCTTAAAACAGGACCTTTCACAAAATTATTTTCCCTAAAACAGGACCCTTCACAGAATTATTTGTCTTAAAAATATGTTTTTCACAAAAATTTTCCATCTTTAAACCAAACATTTCACAAATTAATCATTTAAAAGTAAAATTCGACCTGTCACTTTTACATATATGAAGAAAATATATGTATTTTACATCCATATATCTTCTTAAAAATGTATAAACAAGAACCTGAATATAACAATCATTTCAAATTCACAAAATTATGATTATATTTTTCACAAATATAAAAAGCTATTCACAATTTCACGAAAACAGGACCCTGGGAAAAAAGTCTGGACAGACCCCTGCATTAAACATCTGGGCTATGTATGATGTCATACACTCACGCACAGTTTTTCTTTTTTTAATCGGTTATAAAAAGGAAAAAAGTCGCCAAATTTAGGGTTTTTTTTCCTTTAATGGCTGGCAACCTAGATTTTTTTAAATAATAAAAAATATATATATATGCTGGGAAAAGGGGTGATTGGGGGGGGGGGGGGGGCAAGCATACATTATGGGAGGGAAACTTTTTTTGTATGCTTGGGGTGCGGGTGAAAGAGGGAAACGTAATTTTGGGAGATGTTTTTTTTTCCAAATTTTTCGAGCAGTCTAACATTTTTACCTTTCTTGAAATAATTTACATATTTGGGTCATTCAAGGTCATTCCTTCCTTATTAGCAGTAGCAATAATTAGACGAAACTGAACTTCAGTTTGAAAAATTGCAGAACTTTCCGGATGACCCAATATATTGATCATAGCGTCGTGCTACGATGAATAATAAATTTATGTAAAAAAAGAAAGCGGAAACAGCTGAAAAAGAAAAGAAAGTGATTGTAAGGGTAAAAATTGTCGGCAGTGCACATTGGCAGGGGAAGCTAACAACAGAAATAATACATATGCTTATAACAACAAGAATCAAAATTATGGTTGATTTATTCTAAATGAATTTAGGAAAAGAACTGTCTTAAATTACTCTACCGCTTGTTTTGATAATGTAGAAAGTAGGGGTGCAACGGATATCCGGCAAACATACTGTATCCGACCACTATGCCGGATAATTGGCAGTAGCCGGATACTATGATTATCCAGCAGTACATTCGGCCTGAAATTATTTCATTGAACTCATTGTTAAAATTTCCAGATTATAAGGCCTAGAGTTTAATCTTGAAAAATGCAAAGCATTAATTTATTAAACTAAAATTAATTTACTTATATTTATGGCAAATTGTGTTTCAAAACCTATAAAAGAACAAACATGAAGACAACTATAACTATTCATACACATATGTCTGCATATATGAGCAACAGACTCCGTTAAAAGGGAAAAAGTGGCAGAATGACTCATCAAATAAGAACCTTTTTTTGTTGTGTTAGTAGCACGCAAGAAGTTTTCTGTTCACATAACACAAAACTTGTTTTATAGGTAAAGTGGTACATAGATTAGAATGAAGTTTAAGGGAAAAAAAAAAAAAAAAGAGAGAGAAGATATTAAATAAAAAATTTTGCTACAAAAAGATTGTTTTAATTTTTTCGTGAAAATAATGTACTATTACTAAACTAATAGTTTACTGTTAAATTACTAAGTTTGTTGTTATGCAATTCAGTTGTTATGTTAGTAGCAACAAGCAAGAACAAGTTTTTGTTATCACAACAGATAACTTTTTTTAAGTATTAAAGCAATAAAAGATAACGAGGGTAGTTTACAGCTTGAACATCTCACTTTTAAAGAAAAAGGGGAAGATAAAAGTATTAAATATTGTCTTTCCAAAGTATTTAGTAAGTTTTCTCATAATATTAATTTATTATTACTAAACTATTTAGCTTATACTATTTTAACTAAAAATTTAAAGTAATGTAAATATAATATTGGTAGTAAAACTGAAATTATCATAAACATATTGTTAATAGAAAATTTTAAACATTAGATAAAGAAAATAACAGTGATAGATAGCTAATAAACCCACGTTTAATTTCTTTAAAAATAAATAAAAAATTAAAATGGATAGATCGAAACATACTGCAGCCGGATGGCCGAATATCCGGCTGCAAGTTATGCCGGATGGCCGGTATCCGGCCAAATTGACATCCGTTGCATCTCTAAAAGGAAGTTTAACGAAATTGTCTTGAAACGTTGAAACCTATTAGAAATTCGATAAAACTCAGCGTTTGTGAAAAACAAAATGCATTTTTTATTCAAAGTTTTAATTTTAAGTTATTAACCCTATTTTGAAGATTTCTGCTTGTAAATAAATGTATTGAATTGCTTAGCAATGATTTATTTTAATTTTATTCTTTGGAATTTTCAAGTCTTGTCTGGCTGCATGATATGAAATGAGAACAGAAATTCTGTGTAGCTACGGTAGACGATCTGATGTGACATTTTTTAGAAAAAAAAAAAGGTTGTGTTGTCTCAATCAGAAAAATCGTAATTCGACCCTCTGCCTATCCCCCTGCCTTCGATTTTTCTAAATGATTTTGAGAAATGTAAAATTGGTCTTTATCTTTAAACCTTTTAAAAGAAGAAAAAAAAATCTACATTTTAAAATGCAATGCAAAATAATAATTTTGCAAGTGGTTAGCCTTTAGCGAAAATTTTTGCTTAAAAATAAACTTATTTAATCAATCAACAATTGTTAAGTTATTTTGTGCAATTTCTTGAACTTTTGAAATAGCCTTGTTCTGCTGTTATCAGGGTTGCGTTTTTGACGTCAAAAAGTGGTTTTTGACATGACATGTCAAAAAACTGTCAAAAAGTGTCAAGAACTGTCGAAAAGTATCAAAAACCTTATACACATTTTTTTTAGCAATCATTAGTGATATTTTATATTATATCAAGCTAAAAACTGATTAAATAATAATTTATATATTATATAAATAATTATTATTTAGTCATACTATAATTAAGTTGTAATAAAATTATATATCATTATTCAAAATATTTGTCAATTGCCATGCTAGGAAAAATAGCAAAAAAATATTGAAACTACTATTAAATGCATTTTTCAAAGTACTTTTTATATCTTTATTACTATTAAGTATTTGGTTTATTAAAAAAAAAAAATTAGCAATCTAATTTATGCTTAAAATAAATAAATAAATAAAGGCTTGTGTAAAACTAAAGTAGCCAATATTCAATGACTGTTCATAAGTTACCTAGACTTTTAATGATTCTAAATGTTTGTTTTTGTACATAAACTTTAAATATAAACCACAATTGCAACACAAATGCTCTTTAAGTAATTATATGAATTATAATATGAAATCTACATAATTAAACATTCTTTAAATCAATAACTTAAAAGAAGATGGTTTGTTATTTTCAACATTTACACATACATAATATATCTTCATTTTATTATGTTATTTTCAGTTTAATTATTTAGAACTATTTCTTTGTGTTAAATTTATTTTTTATACATGATAAAATAGTACCTTTTTTATCCAAAGGTTTGAGTATCATAGCTGAGATTTATTCAGACAGAGCGAAAAATGCCGGGACCAGGGCTCGAACTTGGATACTTCGGCTTGCCGTGCCAATGCTGTTCTTACTAAGCTATCCCAATGATATCCTGGTTGGCATAATTCACTCTTATTTGTTGGACATGACTGTGAACTGCAGTGCTAATTTTATTAATCTGAACTATAACTATACCATTTTTACATGATGAATGTGATACAACGCGGAAACTAACTCCTGTACACCATGTAATTAGGTCATAATGAACAGACCCAGGTTCGAGTCCTGGTTCCGGCATTTTTCGCTCTGTTGGAATAAATCTCAACTATGATACTCCAATCTTTGAATATGATTTACCTAGTTGAAAAAACATTCCTCTGTTCATTAGTGCCCCCCTTTTTTTAGGGGGGGGGGACAAATATTAAAACAATATAAAAAGGAGTATATTATTTATATGCAATTTCATACATTAAATTATACAAGTACCAGAATTTTCCCCAGGTTTAAAGAAAGGCAGGGTGGTGCTGGTGAGAAAAGGGCACTTTTTTATTCTTAAGGACACTTTTCAGATTCTTAGGGAAGTTACTGTTAAAGCCCTACTTTTGGTTTTTAAAGTCACCTTTAATATTTAAAAGTCAAGGCACTCTTTTTAAGACAACATTGAGTAATTTTTTACTATGAAAGCAAACTTTTTAATACTAAAACGAGAAAAAACTCTTTTTTTTTTTTTTTTTTTTTGTACTGAGGGGCAAGAAGGGTGCTAATTTTTTATGAGTGACAAGAAAGGTGCTATTTCGTAAATCAAAGGGCAGGCAGGGTGCAGCACCCTTCTGAAACTGTCTAGGGGGAAGCCTGCAAGTGTACTATTTAATAGTTTGATTAGTTTATATTTTTAATGTAACAATACTTTTAATTATTATTTTATTATATACTAGCGGCCCGTCCCGGCTTTGCACGGGTAGACAATGTAATTTTTTTATTACCTTCGAGGGGGAGGGGAAATTCTAAATTCACTGAAATACTTGTTTAATCATTTGTTTAGTAGATTTGTTTTCCTGAATTTCGCGCACCTACATAAAACAGCTGCTGAGATATGGCGAAATGTCCTAAAATTTTCAAAACCACCCCCTTTAAAACCCTTCGGGGGGAATTTCTAAAATCACTGAAATGCGTGTTTATCCATTTTTTAGTAGATGTGTTTTCCTGAATTTCACGCTCCTACCTAAATCCGCTGCTGAGATATGGCGAAATGACCCGAAATTTTAGAATACTCCTTTAGCCATCTTCTGGGGGGAGTTTCTAAAATCGCCGAAATACGTGTTTAACCAATTTTTTAGTAGATTTGTTTTAATTAATTTCGCCCTCCTACATAAAAGCTGAGATTTGGCGAAATGACCTAAAAAATTCAACACCCCCCCCCCCCCCATTTAACCACCTTCTGGGGGGAATTTCCAAAATTGCTGAAATATGTGTTTTATTCATTTTTTAGTAGACTTGTTTTCCTGATTTTCGCGCCCCTATCTAAAACTGCTGCAGAGATATGACGAAATGATCTAAAACATTCGACCCCCCCTTTTAACCCCCTTTTGGAGGAAATTTCTAAATTCGCTGAAATACATGTTTAACAAATTTTTTAGTAGATTTGTTTTCCTTAATTTCGTGCTCCTACATAAAACTGCTGCTGAGATATGGCGAAATGACCTAAAACATTTGACCACCCCCTTTAACCAACTTCAGGGGGGAATTTCTAAAATCGTTGAAATACGTGTTTAATCATTTTTTTTAGTAGATTTAATTTCCTGATTTTCGCGCTCCTACCTATAACTGCTGCTGAGATATGGCGAAAAAACGTAAAACATTCGACCACCACCGTTTAACCCCCTCCGGGAGGGGATATTCTAAAATCCCCTAAATACATGTTTAATCATGTTTTTAGTAGATTTGTTTTCCTGATTTTTGTGCTCTTAACTAAAATTGCTGCTGAGATACGGCAAAATGATCTTAACCAATCGCCCCCCCCCCTTTAACCCCTCCGGGAGGGAAATTTCTAAAGTTGCTGAAATACATGTTTAGTCATTTTTTAGTAGATCTGTTTTCCTGATTTTCGCGCTCCTACCTGTAACTGCTGCTGAGATATGACGAAATGACCTAAAACATTCGACCCCCCCCCTTTAACCCCTTCGGGAGGATTTCTAAAATCGCTGAAATACATGTTTAATCATTTTTTTATTAGATTTGTTTTCTGATTTTTGCGCTTCTACTTATAACTGTCACTGAGATATGGCGAAATGACTTAAAACATTCGACCAACCCCCTCTTTAACCCCTCGGGTGGCGAATTTTTAAAATCGTTGAAATAAATGTTTAATCATTTTTTTAGTAGATTTATTTTCCTGATTTTCGCGCTCCTACCTATAACTGCAGCTGAGATATGGCAAAATGACCTAAAACAGTCGACCACCCCCTTTAACCCCCTTCTGGGGGGGGGATTTCTAAAATCGCTGAAATAGGTGTTTAATATTTTTTTTAGTAGATTTGTTTTCCTGATTTTCGCGTTCCTACCTATAACTACTGCTGAGATATGGCGAAATGACTTAAAACATTCGACCACCCCCCTTTAACCCTCTTCTGGGGGAATTTCTAAAATCGCTGAAATAGGTGTTTAATCATTTTTCTAGTAGATTTTTTTTCTGGAATTTCAAGCTCCTACCTATAACTGCTGCTGAGATATGGCGAAATGACCTAAAACATTCGACCAACCCCCCTTTAGCCCCCTTCCGGGGTAATTTCTAAAATCGCTGAAAATAGGTGTTTAATCATTTTTCTAGTAGATTTGTTTTCTGGAATTTCAAACTCCTACCTATAAATGCTGCTGAGATATGGCAAAATGACCTAAAACATTCGACCACCCCTCTTTAACCCCTTTCTGGGGGGAATTTCTAAAATCGCTGAAATAGGTGTTTAATCATTTTTTAGTAGATTTGTTTTCTGGAATTTCAAGCTCCTACCTATAACCGCTGCTGAGATATGGCGAAATGACCTAAAACATTCGACCACCCGCATTTAACCCCTTCTGGGTGGAATTTCTAAGATCGCTGAAAATAGGTGTTTAATCAATTTTTTAGTAGATTTGTTTTCTGGAATTTTAAGTTCCTACCTATAACTGCTGCTGAAATATGGCAAAATGACCTAAAACATTCGAACCCCCCTTTAACCCCTTTCGAGGAGGAATTTTCAAAAATCCCTTCTTATTGCTTGCCTAGGCCATAACAGCAATCTACAGTCCAAATTGTGTGACTCTGACTTTAGTAGTTTCGGCTGGGCGTTGATGAGTCACCCAGTCAGTCAGTCACCGTTTCCTCTTTATATAAAGTATAGATTTATAGCTTACAATTATTTTCAAAGTAATTTGTTAAACCAAAATCATGCTTTGAGTTCTCAAGTGTCGACACAGATTTTTTTTTTTTTTTTCTTGATGCCCATTTTGTGAAAACAAAAAAATATTTTTGTGAAATTTATCGTATTTTTGTGAAAATTTTGTTATGAAAGATGAAATCCAGCTGCTCAAATTCAAACCAAGCATTTAATAATAACTTCTTTAAGTCATTCTGTTAAAGTTTTCCTTTCTTGGGAACTTGTTTTCTTTGTAAATTATACATTTTAAATCCAAACAAAATAAAAATAATTAATGGAGAGGATGTTTTTATGGAATGGAATTTTGTGAACGGGGCTGATTTATTAAATCGATTTTTGTAAAGGGGGGGGGGGTTCTAGATAGGCCTTTTTTAATGTCTAAAACTGTCAAAAAGTTTACCCATGTATCTAACACTAAAAATTATGAAAAACTGTACATTTAATGTTGTAAAAATAATTTTAATCAATTTTTGGACTCAATTTTAGGTTTTTGACAGTCATTGTCAAAAACTATGTCAAAAAAGGGTTTTTGACATGACGGTTAAAACCATGGTTAAAACCGTCACACTGTCAAAAACTTGCCAACCCTGGCTGTTATACATGAACACGGAAATTATTTAAAGCCAGTGTGGATGATTACACTTTTGGAGAGGAGTTATCGTCCCTTCCATCAGAAAAATCTGCAAAGTCAAATTTTGCTGCCTCCCCCTTTCTATTTCTCAAGAAAATACAACCATAAATAGTTAGGTTATTTTCCCCTGAAAAACCTTCTGGATGTCATAACAGAACATGTCCTTAATCCATTAAGATATCTTTCCCCTTTAAAATGCAATTCTCATCAAAAAATATTTTTAACCTTATATTTTAATCATGACTTAGCTTTCTAGATGTGTTTTACTCTTTCTTTTTCTTTCTTTTTTTCTTTTTTTTTTTTTTTTTTTTTCCTTGGATCCTGCGTTACAGGTTACAAGCATTTTAATATTAGCCATTATACAGGTAGAATGTAGGCTGAATTATATTTTTCCCTGTTTCTTAAAATCGGACTGCTTCAACGCAAAATAAAAAAAAAAAACCTTCAAATGTTTAGGCATGCAATGCTATGAATTTTTTATGAAAGTATAGTTATAGTGTAAGAAAATGACACTCTTTCTAGCTCCCACTGGATTATTTGTACTTACAGTTTTTATTAGTATTGAATTGTAGAACAACTTAACCTGAAATAAATTATATGCTGCCTAAATACTGGTTAATATCAATTTTCAAAACTGTTTTACATTAAAAAAACAAAATACTTTGGAAAAATTACAAGGTGAAAAATTGATTCTGGTAAATAGGCAGGGAGCATCGCTACTGTAATAAAAGGAGATAGGGCAACACCCTTAAACGTCTAACAGAAACACTATGGTGGTAAATCTTCATATTATGATTAAATTATATGGAGAGTTGCTTAACCCATCTAGGTTGCGCTGTGATCATTTTTATCATGTTAGGATTAAAAAGTGGGTATTTAATTTAGAGATGCGCTTAGAATTAGCGGAACAATTAAAAGCGAATTCGCTTTTAATTGTTCGTCCCATATAATATAACCTTTTATTATTTTGAGCTAGCCAATAATGTTTGGATTGTATACTGATAATAGATTTTATGTTTGCATATTCTTTCTCTTTATTAGCTCTACAGGCTTGAATAATTTTTCTGTCAAGAGGAAGTACAATTATATTTTTTACCAGAGAGGATAGTGCAGTGACAAATCAGACGATCCTCAATGGCTCTTATTGCCTTATTTTGGAGATTAAATTTCGTCGCAATATGCTTATGTAACACACCTATAGCATCACACTAGAGTCCTGCATGGGTCGGGTTGTACCCGACCCGAACCAGCAAAAATAATTTTCGGTGACCCGCAATCTGACCCCAAACCCGCAAAAATAATTTTCGGTGACCCGCACCCTGATCCGAACCCACAAAAATAATTTTCAGTGACCCGCAACCCGACCTGAACCCGACCCAAACCCGAAATACTTCAACCCGCAGTCAGTGTTGAATTCAGGGGGTGGTCCGGGGGGCATTCCCCCCAGAGCAATTGAAATGTCCCCCGGGAAGATTTAAGGTTTTTTGCTTTTAATGGTTAAAAAGGTGCAATTCCTCCCCCCCCCCCCCCGGAATCACAGAAATCACTCTCTGAGAAAAGTGTCTGAATTCTACACTGCCCGCAATAAAAGGACAAGAAATCATGTTTTAATATACTATTATGAAAAGTAATGTACAATTATATCTCTAATATGGCTAATTCCATGTGTGAATGTAGTGCAAGTCACATAGCCGCAAAAGTTTATTGTTCTTGGCACCCGGTATTTTTTTTTTTTTTTTTTTATTGTATTTAATTGTAGATATATGGGATTGAATAAGTCAAATTTACCTTTAGTATAATACTTTTACTCAAACACCGCAGCCATTTACATCTCTGTGACTGACACTACATCCACGCATGGAATTAGCCATATAAATTTTTAAATTTTTGTAGACAAATGGACAAACCTTTATTCTTTAATATTCAAATATAGGGAAACCTCTAAATAGTGGACACCTCGAGATCTTTTAATAGATTCCTGCATCAGGTCGTTTTTTTTTTTTTCGGGTGTTTTTCTGGACTCTAATTTTTTTTCTGTGTCGGGTTCCCCCCTAGAATAATTATTCCGTGTCATTTAGGTTTTTTGCAAGTCGGATTGTTGGAATTTTCACAAAAAGTTTGAACAGAACTATGTTTCCGATAAAAACAAATACGTATTTGAATATGAATGAGTATATATTCAATTTACTGCATGAGAAAAATAAAATTTATATAAGAAATGTAATCATAGATTATTCTTTCTTTGAGGGTCAGCTAAGAGCCATTTTTTCTCTTCTCAGAATATGACAAACATTAGCAACATTTTATGATGCACACGTTATGATACCAACGTTTATGATACACACAAAAACACATGTGTCGTATTTGTGATAGTTTATGCACACATACACATGCTACGCGTGCGTAGATTTGGAGGTGCCCACTATTCCAAGGTATAAGCGTACAAATATATCAATGTTTGGAATTGAAAAAGTGTTCGTTAAATAGAGGTGTCCGCTTTTCTGGAGTGTCCATTACGGAGGTCTTTTTGTATAAATATTTATAACCTGAAAAAATACTGTGGATATTTCTTTGAAAAAGCTAGTCAACCTGAACCCGACCCGCAATAGTCAAAACCCAACCCGAAACCGACCTGAAACAATGAAAGTCAGCCCAAGCCGCAACAAAAATTAGAAGTCAACACGACACGAACCGCCACGAAAAAATATTGCCCCAACTTGAGGGTTGGGTCAGGTGCGGGTAACCCGACCCAATGCAGGACTCTACATCTCACACACTTTTACCATGGTCAGTAGCTAAAGAGATCCTCTTCTTTACCACAACTTTGTGATTTTTATACAGTTCATAAAATTGATACTTATTTTTAAAATGCGCTGCAGCTCCAATTAATATATGACAAGTTGATTTCAAGTTTTGTAGTTAGTACAACTTAAAAATTTCTTTTTTTTTTTACATTTTCAATGGCATAAAGAACATGAGCTGTATCGTGAGTTGTATGAGAAATTACAATAAAACTTATCTCTTCTTGAAAATAGGTTACACATGTAAATAATGATATTTGAGAATTTCGCCACTGATAATTTTATACTTCATCTGGCATTATTACAGACCAGTTTTCAGCAAGATCAAAATGCCACACAAGTACAGATTTTAGATAATTTTATCCCAGTAATTCCTTTTCTTTGGATTTTCCTTATGTGATAATGAGGAATTCTTTTCTTATTTAGTGTCTTGCATCTTCTAGAATTTTTTTTAACAGATGCCGACATTTTTATTAAGTCGCCAATTTTTCATATAGCATATACAGCCTACCTCTACATTCAAATCAAAAGCATTTTACTGGTAATATATATTGTCAGGATCAATAACTTTGATTTTTCACCTCAATGAAGTTATACAAAATTTTCAATTAAATATGCACATCATAAGAGGGTCATTCCATGTCAAATCAACCAGTGACTCAACCTGACCCTTTTTAGATTTTGATGAAACTTACAGGAATCATTCTTCGTGATGATTCATAAGGCTATCTTGTTATTTGATAGTATTAGCGTTTTCAAATATAATTTATTATTTTGACGAAAGGGTTTCCAAAAAAAGAAAATGTTTTTCATTTTAAATGTTGCTAGGTATTATTACAAAGATCATTGGAGTGGAATGTTTTAAAAATATATTAGAAAATGAACGGAATAGAAGATTTTTGGATTTCAAGAAATATGAAAATCAGTTTCATTTGTTTACTTCACCTCTAAAAATTTCTGTTGAAATTGTTGTTCAGAATTTATTACTGCAGTTAATCAAAATTCAGTGCGATTCCATATTACAGAAAAAATATATGGATATGGGGTTTCCAAAATTTTGTAATTATTCATCAATCGACCAATTTTTTAAAGAATAGTGTGAAACCTTTTTTTTTTTTTTTTTTTCAAGTCAAATAAACATAATTTGAACCATACAATTTATTTAATAAATAAAATGAGCGAAGTATTAAGTGAAGTAGCACATAGATACAAGACACGTTTTATTTTTAAAAAAATTCTGATTGAAAATCTGTTTATTTTCATTTTTTACTTGAAGAAAACACGGAAGATTGACAGCTATGCTTTTATTAGATCAAGATTAACAGACCAGCGTGTACTAGAGATGAGTTCGGGCTCTCTTTTTGGAGCCCGGGCCCGCCCGAGCCCGACGATTTTGGAATCCGAGCCCGAAACATTTTGTGTCATCAGAGCCCGAGCCCGATAGCGGAAAAAATTGCATAATATTTAAAAATTGTTTCAAAAGTAATATCCCATTTTTAAAAAACTCTATACATGAAAATAACTGTTATTCCCCAGTACATAATTATTTTTTTGGAAATTTACATTTAATCTTAACAAAAGAGAAGTTTTCTAGCAAATAAAAATATACTACCTTAAAAGGATTCTCATATTTTTCTCTCCCAACAAGCAAATATGATGGATACATTAACGAAGTGAGTTTTATGAATAAAGGCATGGAATTTAAAGAAATTACTATTTCTATGCAGAAGAATCGAACAACGTTTTTCTACTTCTCATAAAAGATGTATATCGTAAATTATAATTATTCCCTTTATTAAAACAATATTTCGTGTTCCTGAAAATCAGCTTAAATTAAAAATTTTACACCGTTATCTGAAAGATCCTATGCTTTTTAGGAAAAGTGGAAACACTGTTCGATTGTTTTCTATCGGGATAACAATACATGACAATTATATCTATTTACGAATGGAAGTTACTTCGGAAATATGCAGGGCGGAGCTTTAGCAAGAACACAATTCACTATGAAAAATAGATTCATTAACGTTATTTTCATACGAAGAGCGATTATGACTCGAACACCGTATTAGACTAAAAATTAGCAAACCTTAAGCTAATGCTAATTGACTAAAAATAAAAGAAAATATTCATTTCGCGTTAGATCCCTGGGGGAAAAAAAAAACGTTCCAATTAAAAAATATCCCGTCACAAATGAAAATCCAGCAACAAATTATTCGCGCCTCTTCCCACTGGTGCTATCACCCAGTCTTTGCGTCGCGTCAATGCCACACATAAATCTGCAAATATCAACAATGAACAATTTTTTTAAGGTAGCATTCTAATATACTAGAAACATTTCTTCTATTCATTTTGATCAAAATAACATTAAAATGATTTGAAAAAGATAATGTAATTTTTTATGAGAAAAATGATTATTTTTATTTTTTCTATATAAGAATAAAATTGTCAGTTTCGGAAAGAATGAACCCGAGCCCGAAGACTGGTATAAAAATCGAGCCCGAGTCCGTATCGGGCCCCTGCTCGGGCTGAGCCCGTCTCATCTCTAGCGTGTACAATCAATTTTTAAAATAAATAAAATTTAGAAATTTCAATTAAATTGTATAGATTTGGTTGATGAAAAGTAATTTTCAGTATTTTTTCAAAAAATAAGACAAAATAAATTATGTATAATAATAATAATAACTCTGGAACTTTGCGTGAATATTTACTTAACATGGCTGTGTTTCGTACGTACAAATTTTATTCTGCGCAATGGTAATACTGTTATCTATACTTTTTTTTTAAAGTAGCCGCAGCTTTGTATATAATGCTTAATTTGGCCCGCGACAGTAAACGAGTTAGACATGCCTGATTTAAATGTTTATTTTTTTAATTTAATGTTATTTCCTGACAAATATCAACTTTGGCAGTAAGAAATAAAGTTAATACAATACTAACCTTTTTCGTGAAAAACATTTAAAGACAAATTTAGGGCAATAATATCACTATTTTATACAGAATAACGTTATTTTGAATTGCATAGAGAGGCTCTGGGCAGCCGCCCTGTTTGTCCGATGGTTGAGCCGGCCCTGCGACGTGAGAATAATGTGCATGCTTTCGGTTATTGAAGCATTTACAAAAAATATCAAAGAAACATGCGTTAATTCTGTAATGGAAATGGAGATAATCTCTCTGTCTCTCATTATATATATAAACAGTAGATTGAAAACGGTTATATATGTATAAAAAGCCGTTTTCAATCTACGGCTGGATCTAGGTCTCCAAGAAACTTATTCTTTATTTCCTATCTATACATATATATTTAACAGTTAGAGATGTAAGTTTTTCCTCTGGTAATTAAAAATACAAAATTGACAAAACATGTTTAAACCTTCGTTACGTCAAATAAGATATATGAAAATAAAAATAATTAAATAAAAGTTATTAAACGTAAAATATGGATCGAAAATATTTTAAGAGAAACTTTTTCGAAAAAAAAAACATTTGTTTCCAAATACAGCAATAATATATTTTATTCTGAATACTTTTATTAAAATCTACACTAGACTAATGTTTTTATATAAAAAAAAATCAAAAGAAATATGAGTTTATTCTTTTTAATAATACTTAAGCTATTCTAAGTCATTATAAAAAAAAATAACAGTACAAATTTCTCAATATGAGAGTTATAAAAAAAACATAAAACATGTAGAGAATTTCTGCTGGGAAAAGGGACTAGTTCATTTACTTTCGACTCAGAGCACAGGCACCGATGGTGCAGTCGGTAAAGTCCGACACTACAGATTGGAAGAAATTGACAATCGCGGGTTCTGTCCTCCTCGGCCGAGGACGGATGTGAATGAGCTTTCGCGTTTCTTTCTTTCTTTTTTTTGTTTTGTTAATTTTTTTATCATTGTTTGTGTGATTATTTTCTGTTGAAATTTAACAGAGAAAGTAAATTAAAATAGCCAAATTTTAACAGAAATAAAGTTTTTTGTCCCGAATTCATTCAGTGGTTTTCTTCGAACCTTGCGTTAATACGGGTTAGGATCCCTT
Source organism: Maratus michaelseni (assembly GCA_963931845.1). NCBI lineage: Eukaryota > Metazoa > Arthropoda > Arachnida > Araneae > Salticidae > Maratus > Maratus michaelseni. The sequence continues at coordinate 443,957,903 of OZ007586.1, forward strand.
AGAAAGACCCCCCCCCTAGGGCCTTATATCCCTCGTGTTGATAATTGGCCGTCAATAATCAACCCAACCCGAATTCATTCAAAATACTAATAAATATATCTAGTGGGAAGCATTATAAATATTAAAAAGAATAATGATACTTTTTACTTAACTGCCAACAATTTTTTAACATGCTTTTACTTAAAGAAACTTTCTATTTATGTATGACGAATAAATCTAATAAATCAAAAACAGTGTGAGGGGGGGGAAAAAAGTTCAAAACGCGTAACAGAAAAGCGCTCTTCACGTGCGTTTTTCGCCTGATGATCGCGCCAAGTGCACTCCGTTGTATCTTTCGCCCCTGTATGCAACTTCTACCGCTTTACACCGTGCACTGTTTCGCTGGCTGGCGTGGATTTACATTACGTCTACGAAGCTTTCCCTTCTTTACGCTAGAGTTCTTTGGCTCTACCACGAACGTGTCGAAATTCCCTCTTCCTCGGAAATTTTCAGAGTTTTCCGATGTGACGTCCGCCTTCCGATCACCTTGGGATAAAAACTCTACATGTATTTATTTCATGCAAATGTTTGGAAATACATTAATATGAAACATGTATTCTTGAAAATTCAGATTTTTTAAAATTTAAATCAAACTGACGTTTACCTAACTTCCCCCCCCCCAAAAAAAAAGGATGCTAGGCACGAATATGGCATCCTGTTTTCTTCCATTCTTTTCCAATATTAAATATTTAGAATTTTAAGTCCTTTTTTTTTTTTTCAAATATCAACCCTTTATTTAGCTATAAAACCTTTTTAAAAACATGTGTAAGATTAATATACGCCTATTTTTGTGAGTGTGGGTTTTTTTTTTTCCTTATAAGGAAAAATGGTTCAGCTAGGATCTTTGTCAGGGGGGATTTTAAATTATTATTACTTTGGAAAAAGTACAAAATATTAAAATGTTTTTAAGAACAAATTATTAATGAAAACTTTACATATACAAAACCAACGTAAAGAAAACCACAAAAAGTTGGTTTTCAGTGTAAAATGAAAAGTAACTAAGTGATAAACAAATGTTCTGAATGAAAAATTCAAGAACAGCTGGCATGTTTATGATGTGTGTTCTGTTTTTTATTGATATTTTCACTGAAAAAGGGGCTCCTCTTATGAAGTGTTCATAAATGTGTGCACTAAATTTATTCTGACTTAGGGTAGGTACTTTGATAGGTACTTTGATTCTGATAGGTACTTTGGGTAGGTGATTCCTAACTGTTTTTGCTTTTCTTTACGTTGCTTTTTACACTTATGTATTTGTCTTATCAGTTCTTTTTAGTGTTCTCGAAGTATTTTCTACTTCTTTATTGTCCCCCGTACACCACTGAAATTAAAATGCACTTCGCTGCGACAGTGAAATGAAAATATTTACTCATAACATTAGTTTTAAGACTTTCTAACCGTTTCATAACTTATTGAGTTCTAGCAGGCAGACCCCTTGGGAAACCTAACAAATGCAGGATATTAGAAACAACCAGGTATGATGGCCTCCATCTTTACATAGTTGTTAATGAAACGAAGGTACGATGTGCTAACTATAGAAAAAAATTCGCAAGAAAATGTAGCAAATGTATAAGTTGAATTACATGAAAAATGTTTCCAAGAATTTCACAGCAAATTAAATTTTCTAAATATAATATCAACGTTTTCTTACTTTACATTTTTTTCGAGCAAATTTAATATCACATTTGAAAATAGATTCCCTTGTTATTATTACCTATAAAGGAACAATTTCATTGTTTTACATGTTTATATTTTAATAGCGTCATGACATCTAAAAACCAACACAATAAAAAGTGCATGCAACCCAATTAAATTTAGCATCCAGCTGTTTCAAGGCTTCATAAAAGGATTTCAATCCTCAGGACAAAATAAAAGATGTGAGAAACAGCAGTAGTAGCATCACATATACTTCACTGCTATTGTTCCTTCACAGAAGAAAGGTCTCCTATTAGGAAGCCTTGAAACAGCTGAATGCTAATTTTTTCCCTCTCTATGTTAGTTTTTCACATTATGTATTCATCTTAACAGAATCTGTTTTATTTTGTGCATCTTATGAAATTTTTAAGTGATCTGAGAAAAGCCCCCCCCCCCAACCCCCCCACACACACACACCGTACTTACAAGGAAGCTCTCTATAAGTGCATACTCAGAAATTTTTTTAAAAATTACAGAACCTTCCTTTTTCTGATGAGGATATATATGTTTATAAAAAAAAATGCTGTGGAACCTCAATGTAACGTTCTTAGAAAAATTATAATTTCGTGCTTTTGGCAATTTATCGCTGGTTGGCAACACTATGAAATAATAATTAAAAAAAATATATATGATTTTATGATATATACTGTTTTAGGAAACCTTTTCTATTCTTCAGACTGAACCAATTTAAATAAATGTAAGTTAAATAAATACAATTTTACAACTACAGCTTTGCAATGTGCATTTATATGTTATATGTATATATAAAGGAAATTAGTGATCATATTCTACTGTTTAAAACAAAACTTAAACTGATTGAAAATGCTACAAACTAAAAATTAAAGTCCAATAAACAAGTTAAAAGCATTGTTTCCGTGGGAACTGCAATTTATTCAATGCCTAATGAAAGTGTTCTTAATCGGTCAGTTGCTATTAAAATACGCTTAAAGCTTATCTGCCAGTGAAACCGTGTAAAATTAAATAACTTGAGCAGCACACAACTTGTATATATATATTTATATAAGCTTACAGAACAATTAATAAACTAGTAAATCGTTTAAGTTTAAATTCATAAAGTACTGCACATTTAACTAGAAATTTCCATATGCATTAAAATTGCTTGCATTTGGCGAGGAAAAAGTATCGCTGGCCAAGTCACTTCTTTTTGCACCAAATACTTTATATTTAATTTTTGATACAGATTTTCTACTGGAATTCTGCAGCTAAATTTGATTGATCCTTTATAATGTACACAAATAGTTTCATTAGCATTTTAAAAAAATATATATTCTGAGTAAGCGCTTTAAGGAGACCTTCCTTATTAGTTATTGCAAAGTTTTTTGGGGAAAAAAATGTTTGGGTGGTATATTTTACTTAATAACATAATATCTAAATGAATTATTTTATTATTTTTCAAAAATAATATTGAAATATGTTCTATATTTTGCATATGATATTTCATGCTTGTTATTTTTATTAATTCTACTGAATTTTATAAACATTTTTAAAATCAAAGTAAACTGTGTGAAAAGCATGGCAAATTCATTAATATTGAAAAAAAAAATCTTCTAAATATATATTTCAAACATTTCAGTTAGTATATACTCATGTAATAAATTTTACAATTTACTTTATAAGCTCATTCATTGCATAGATTAATAATCATATCAGTTTCTTTATGCTTGATCAGGATTCTCTCCTACCCCAGTCCCCTTTTTACAGCAATATGGACAATCCTGACTGAGGGCTAGTAAAAAATATTAATGGAGAAGTACCAATATTTCAAAAAAAAAAAAAAAATAAAATAAAAAAAAAAAAAAATTTTTTTTTTTAGAACAACTTGAATATAATATTCTCTTTTTTTTTTTTTAAACTTAAATGTTTTAAATTATTGGATATAAAAAAAATTCTACTTTTAACACTTTATCTTAGCAGACAGTATGAGACATAGTGAATTTAGGTCATGTTTGAATGTGTCTAGGATGAAAATTAACATCATTGGTGAACATATCCAATGCTCTAAAGTGTTACCTTAAGCCATGGTAAACGTATATAAACAAGTGAAACTAACAAAGCTAATATATATGTTCATATTTAATGTTTAGAATAAAATATTTTCATTTAAAAAATTGCAAATTATATACAAAAATTAATAAGATGATCTTAAACGTTTTGGTAAAGCTGTAAAAGAAAGTTTTCTTGATTGAAGAAATTATATTTTAAGAAGTTGATAAAGAATATGCAACATATGAAGTTGAATAAGTGGACATTGAAAAATTTGGAACCAGTTATAGCATTTTAATTATACCAGTTTGTCTTTTCCTTGTGGAATTTAATGCCCAAAAATGTAATAGGAAATTATATTTAAAAGAAACTTTTTTAACACCCATCCCTTCCCTTCCCCACATCCCCCCAAAAAACTTTTGGCCTCATGGGCATTTTTTTTCTATCTCTCTTTTTTTTTTAATTCAATGTTTTATGGTGAAAAGCCCCTCTCACATGATGCAATAGAGAAAGGAAATGGCAATTCATTGGAAAAATTTTTTTGGTACTTTTATGTTAGCCGGGTGCAGGTGATAAATTGTCAAATATTGTTCCCATCACCATTATTCGTATTGCATTCATTTAATTTAAAATATAAACTTATTATTCGTATTGCATTCATTTCATTTAAAATATAAACTTTTTACTCATTTCATTTAAAACACATAACTTTCATTTAAAAACAAACATTTAAAATACATGCATTTCACTAACTTTTTTTTTTTTTTTTTAAAGTACCACAAACAAAAATATAACATCAAAGCATTGCTTCCAATTTATACACATCTATACTAATAAAATAAAGTTTCGCTCTCTGTGTGTGTGTGTCTGTTGGCGATGGCTAGCAAAATCTAGCCCACCTAGAAGTCTGGAATTTTAGATTTAGGCAGTCCAAACCCTCTCCTGGTGTTGTACCTGAGCCTCAGAATTTAAAAATTTTGAAAATTAAAGTAGTTATTAATTAAAAACTGATCAAAGATCACAAATAAAAAAGTCATTATTCCGAAGCTAGCTGGCGCATGTTCAGAAACCAATATCCATATCTTCCGGAATAGAAGAAAAAAAAACACAAGACATCCCCCCCTATTTTTTTTTAAGTTTTTCTAAATTCGCCATGGGCAAACGGCTAGAAATACGGAAAAACCGTTTACATATTCTGAAAGAACGTACTTTTACGTCTCGAACGATCTGGTTGGTTTGAAAATTTTTTACATTTAACCCTTTCAAAAAAAATAATGAAAGCATCGAATTCGTGTTTTTTATTTTCTACCGTTTTCCGAGCCTTGCATCCACCGGAATACAAAAGATACGGAAAACGAAGGTCATTAAATTAAAGAGCTGACTTTGCCCTTTTCAAAGCCACCTTTGGTTTTAAAAAATACAAAAATTAACCCTTCGAAAAAGTATATTTTCTGTACGCCGTTTTGCGATTTTGGCAATTTTTAAAAATTCACATCGGCGATTCAAAGAAAGGTACGAAAAACTAAAAATACCAGACAATATCTACATTTATTCCTTTTTCGACATCTGTATTTGTTTTTGAAAAATACGAATATTAACCCTCCAAAAAAAATTCGTGCGCAGGACTCTTTTGCGAATTCAGATTTTCTGCGATATATAAAATCTGGCATCGGCTTTCTAAAATAACCAAACAAAAAGCAAACACACCTAAAGACATCTACGTTCTATCGGGTTTAGGCAGAAACCTTTAGTTTAAAAAAAAATCACGTTAACCCTTTCGAAAACGTTTTTTACCGTAAGTCAATTTCGCTTTTTTAACTATTTCTCCTATCTTTAAAAATCCGAATTGGCGTTTATAAACAAGATACGAAAAACTAAAAATACCGCGACTAATCTACATCCCTTTTGTTTTTTAAAATCTGGTATCCGTTTTCAAAAATTTTAACCCTCCGAAAAATTCCTTTCCAAAACTCACTCACGCGATTTTCGTTTTTCGGTCCAGATTTAAAAATCGGCATCGACTCGGGAAATGCGAGTATGGACAAACAGTAGACTTCAGATCAATAGATACGTTCATTTTCTTCAAAACGCACTGTTGAGTTATAAAAAATATCTACATTAACCCTTTCGAAACCGATCTTTTACGTAACCCGCTTTCGTGATTTCCGCTATTTTGGCAATGTTTACCTGTGGTTAAATTTCAATTCTACTAAGGAAATTTGGTTGGGTCGAGTGTTCTGAAAAGGCCTCTTCCAGACTGCGCCCCTTGACGGTGGAAGGTGGAACTATAGGAGTATCTCTGGTTCTATGTGCCCGATTATGACGGGGTTTGGCTCATTCAACTTGATATCAATAGCCTTAAATATTTTAGTTGCACTTTCGACCGCCAGGATGCGCTTTCAGATCTTGGGTTTTATGAGCCCGATTACGACGGGGTTTGGCTCATTCGACTTGATTTCGACAGTCTTACAGATTTCAGTCATATTCGTATAGAACAGATCATTGATATATCGGGTCCGGGCAACGCCGGGCGGGTTAACTAGTGAAAAATAAAAGCTGCTAATTGGCGAGAAAAAAAAAAGTGCTACTGGTGAGATTTGCACACTGCTAAGATAAAAGTACCAATTTTTTTATGCATTTCATAGCGCATAGTTGCACATAGAAAGGGTAATGTAAGCACCCTCAGTTAGTGATATCAAATATCATTACAAATGATTTGAAGATGATCAAAAAGAAAGAAAATTCCAGAAGGTGACAGATAGTGTTGTTTTTATATACTAGAAATGTAAATAATGTACTACTCTCAATGTGACTACTTTCGCATATAAATTTGCAAGTAGGTATTCGCAAAAAGATACTTTTCTGTTATATTGGCTTTGGCATTTCTTTTTTAAATGTTTGCCGTAATTCAGGCTTCAGAAAGTGAATTATTGCCAAATGTTATAATCAGTTATATAAGCAAATCTGGTGAACTTTTATGTTTTTTTATATATATTTACAAATGCATAAACATTAGATATATATATATTATATACAGATTACTTCTGTTTGTATATAAAAATATGTAAATGGCTTCTTTAAATTAAATAAATTGTATAAATATTGAAAAAATTGCTTGTGTATATCAAACAGTCAATAGGTTACCAGAAAATATGCGTGACTAATTAAAACATTTGTACAGACTAAAATATTATATTTAATAAGCAGTTCCTTAATTTTTTTATTTATGAAAATATTTTATGGAATAGTCTGGTTCTGGCAGAATATGAGGGGGGGGGGGATATTTTGAAACTTTCCAAAAATATAGATGAGTAATTTCACTCTTTGATATTTTCTCACAGTGTCAAAATGATTCTAAATGGGTAAAATATTTGTCTACATGAGTATGAGTATACATGCAAACAGTACTTCAAAATAAATTGTTAAAAATTGAGAAATTCATTTTTATTCTATCTGATATTCAAGGGAGAATTTTTTTTTTATAATTCTGTTATTTGAAATGTAATTACAGTAAAACCTCCATAATGGACACTCCCGAATAGCGGACACCTCTATTTAACGGACACTTTCCAAATCCCCACTCCTAAAATCTAAATTTTTGTATGTTTGACCTCTGAATAGCGGACAGTAGTTTTGACGATCAAGGGTGAAAAATGATTTTTTAACGAGAAAGAAAATGAGAAAAAAAGTAAAAAGCATCGAAATTTATAAGTGCAATGTGTCACAAATTTTGTGACCATAGATAAATGTAGGGAGTGGTGTCAAAAAATTACCCAGTGGCGTGGGGAATCCCCCCAATATCGTATGTATTTTGTATAGATTACTGTTTGATTCTTCAGATTTAATTGACATACATTATTCAAAGCTTCAAAATACCTTAAAACCATTTTTATCGTTTTCTGAATGCATTGAGGTTCTACGTATTCTGAATTTAGTGTCTTGTTTGTGATTAATGTTTCGAGAATGACCTCAAAACGAAAGCAATTAACTTTAAAAAAAAAATTGAAATTGTAAGAGTAAGTGAATCTGAAAAACAGAAATTGAGCTTACGGACACTAGCCGAATGTTTTAAAATAGGTAAAACACAAGTGGGTGAGATTTTACGGAATAAATAAGAAATAAGGAATTTATGGATTACTAACTCTAACGAAAACATCAAAAATGCGAAAGTGAGGCATATACTGATTCCATTGAAATTGATTCTGTAATTCTGAATTGGTTTACTTCACTTCGTTCAAAAAAATTCCTATCAATGGGCCTTTAATTCAGAAAAAGGCTTAAGAAGTCTCCAGAGAACTCGGATTACGTGATTGTAAGGCTTTGTGTATATGGTTGGAAAAATTCCGGTCTCGGCACAACAGCTCTTTGAAAACAATATGTGGAAAAGCAAAATCTGTAGCTTTGAAAAAAGTGGGGGATATTGGCATGAATAACTGCAATCAATTTGTGAAGGTTATGAGAAGAGAAACATTTTTAATGCCGAGGAAAGCGGACTCTTTTTCAGAATTTTTTCGAATAAGACTCTGTGTTTTAAAAAGGATGGATGTATCGGAGAAAAAATAACAAAAGAGCTAATCACTATTGTATTATGTTGCAATGTATTAGGGGAATTTTAAATTTCTTTTGTAATACAAAAATTTCTGAAACCCATGTGTTTCTCAAAGAACATTCAATTTAATAAATTTGGTGTTATGTGGAGAGCGAATAAAAAAGCGTGGATAACCAGTTTTTTAGTGATTAAATGGTTACCTTCTTTTGATAATAGAATGAAAAAACAAAGTAAAGTTTTCTTGTTTTTAGACAGTGCAACTTCTCATCCAAAACATTTGAAATTGGACAATGTTAAAACTGTGTTTTTTCCCCAAAAAATACAACTTCCGTATGCCATACCCTTGATTAAGGCGTTATACACAATTGTAAAGCCTTGTAGAAAAAGCTTTTATTAAGCTGCATTCTTTCGAAGTTAGATTCTATGAATACAGTTGAGAACAGCCTAAAATTAGTTAATATTCTCGATGCTCTCGAATTCGGATTTCTTCAGCTGTAAGAAACATATAACCGGAATGCGTACGACAATGTTTCAGAAAATCAGGCTTTATATTAAAAGAAAATGAAACACTTATTTCCGATGGAAATGAAGAACTATCGCAATAAGTGAATTAATGAAATGGATCAGGAGTGAAGAAATGCTGAAATGTCCATCAACATTAATGATGACCTACTGAAGAAAAATCAGTTGACGTAGGCAGTTATATTCCTTCAGAATCTTCGAAAAAAGCTGACTCGATTAGTGATATGAGTGAGATACTGAAACCAGGGGATGTGTCCTGCAATATCGAGAATTTCCAAGAAGCGGCAAAATACAGTGAGCAGTTGCACATTTTTTTTCTTTTTGCAAAAAAAGATGATTCAGAAGGATTAAAACTACTGATAGAATTCAAACGTCACATAGAAAAACTAACTACATGCAATCGCAAGCAAAAGCAAACTTTTGTTGCAGATTTTCTCCGTAAGAATGTAATAAACAGTGGAAAAATGTATGTCCAATTTCATTTCAGTTTTATTGCTTAAACAAGAACGAAAAATCATGCGTCAAGCATAGATTATGTAACACTTTCCAACGCTTCCAAAATAATTTTACAAATCATACCGTTTAATAAGCTAAAAGATAACATCTAAGTAATCCGAATACTTTTATTCAGCCCTGTATAGGATCTATAGATTTGTATATATACTACATAGGATGTTAAATTTTAGTTCAGTTAGGAAACGCGTTGCACAGTTTAAAATTATCCGTCTGGAGTTAAATAGTATGGAGTAACGGAAATGTGTTCGCGAATTTTAGTGCGTCCCTGTCAATGAACGATGACTGCTGTACACACACTATTCTGTAGTAAGCCTCTTGAAATACACCTTAGTGATATATATAAATTTCAATGCGTTTAAAATAGGGAAACATTATTTAAATAAACCGCAGACGATTTTTCTCCATAGACGTAATGTAACAGAATTCTTTTGACTGTCCCTGTAAAGTAACTATAAGTGCTATGCACACCCTATTCCATATTAAGCTTCTTCTAATGCACCTTAGTGATATATATAAATTTCAATGCGTTTAAAATAGTGAAACATTATTTAAATAAACCGTCAATGATTTTTCCCCATAGACCGCAATGTAACGGAATTCTTTTGAGTCTCCCTGTAAAAAAACTATCAGTGCTACACACTTCCGTTGAAATAGGGAACATGCTATGGATAACGACTATAACATATAAAAATTGCAGAGCAATCCAAGCATATTTACGGGAGTTAGAGCACGGACAGACGGCAGACGGCCAGACAAACCAAAGTCATAAACACTTTTCAACTAGGTTGGAAAGTGTTAAAAAGTAACTTCTATTATATGATTAATCAGAAATTAAAGTTCTTGGACATATAAAAGCCAATTAATAAAAGGTTAAGCATTTCTTACCTATCTTGTGAATCGCTGAAGTTTTCCCAATAGCGGACACCTCCGAATAGCGGACAATTTCTGCTCTCCCGAGGTGTCCGTTATTTAGAGGTTTTACTGTAAACATATTCCACAATAGGTTTAAATGATAACAAAGAAACAATTATTATTAAAAAAGCAAGAGTTTAAATATTTACAGACGTATATCAACAACTATTACTTGTGATGAATTGCAGACCTTTCTTTTCTTTCTGGGTATCTGTTGAGGTTGTAAGCTGCATCCTGAAACAACCCTTTACCCTAAATTCATTGAAAATTTACTTACTAATTTTATATTATGGTGAAAAACTAATAACTGAAAGCAATTAAAATATACATATATATATTCATTATTGAAAAAATAAATAATTATTGTGAAAGTATTTAAAATTTAGAAAACTTCATTGAAGTAACATTTAAAAAAAAAATAAACTTCGCTGTATACTTCTTCAGAAACTAAGCAAAGTGGACTTATACAAACTTGTCTTATTTATTTAGCAACTATTTCTTACCAGGATTTTTTTATGTAGATGGGGGGGGGGGAGGCGAGAAATTGGCTTATTTTCCCAGAAAACCACTAATAGCGATGCATTTTTCAAATGCATAAACATAAACAATAAAGTAAAAAAAATTAAATTTTTAATGAAACATGATAAATATGAATTTTAAAGTGAATAATTTTTTGTGTAAATGTGAATACAATTTTAACAGTACTATTCAATCTTGTCTGAATTCTAAATTTGACATTCGGCTAAATATTAATTTCTACCAAATATTCGCAGCATCTTGAACTACTTTTAATACTTTTTACAATTATTTTTTGGCAATATTAATCTTATTTAAAAAAAATAACAGAATGCATAATAGTTTTTGAGTATCAAGATGTCTCAATAAAGATAACGCATAAACGTAGATATTTCTTTACTTTTATGAGATAATATAATCAATGTACACATCTTAAAAACTCAAAAAAAATAAAATAAAAATAGATAAATAAATAAATAAAAATTTCAATCAATTTCTTCAAGAGAAAAAAAAAAACTTATTATTTTTTAAAAACAAGATTATATGAAATTTATATTTTATTCTGGTGCCCCGAAAGTGAATGCAAGTCCGGAAAGTGCTAAATAGCATGAGTTTTGAAACAATACTTAATTAGGAAAACTGATAAACAATCATAATATATACGAGACAAGTGTAAACAAACCAATACCCCCCCCCCCCCCCCCACGTGATCAAATCACCCTTGAAGAATCTGAGGGTGATGCGAGTGACCCGGTGTGACACCAAATTTCGTTTCTGAATGCTAACTCGGAGTAGCACTTATCACTTGATTTCGTGTATGAACGCTAACCAAGGGCGGCGCTTGAGGGGAGGTGGGGGGGGGGGGGGGTCTGGGGGGAATATGCCTCCCCGTTGGGCATACCTGCCCCCCCCCCCCCCGGGGTCAAAATTCAATTTCGTCGGGGAAAATATTTTTACTTTTGGATTTCAACCCGGGTCGGGTCGGGTCGGGTTGGGTTGGCACTCTTATGATACAAATTCATGCATTTGTAAATTAATATACTCAAAATAACTTATTTTCTAATTTAGATTCCTATATTTGGGCTATAATATCTTATATCAAAAATCTATTTTATGTCTAATCAAAAGGCAACTTATTATGCTAGCTTTAATATCTTTATTCGGATACATGTGATATAACCGTTTCCTTTGGCAGTGATTCATTTGCCCAGGCCTTCAATCGTCTGTGGTTTGTAAAAAAATAAATGATAGAAAAAGGAATTATGTCAGTTTATGTGTTAGGTGACCGTGTTTCCCATCTCGATGCATTTCGTTTATCTTAAACAAAGTCATCATAATGTTCTTATTGTTGTTTCGGAAGGCTATCTGCTCCTGTCCGACGCGACGCCTTTAATTTTGCTGTTTAAAAGCTGGAATTTAATATTTGATTTCGGGTCGGCTTGAGTTGAAGTATTTCGGGTTCGGGTCGGAATGCGAAGGACGAAACTTTTTTTTTTATCGGCCTGGAGTTGGGGGTAGAGACCAAGTTCGTGTTGACCCGATTTCTCAGAAGAATGCCCAAAATATAGCTTAAAATAAACAACTATATATTTTTTAATATTTGGGTCATTCCATGTCAAATCAACCAGTGACTCAACCTGACCATTTTAGATTTTGATGAAACTTACAGGAATCATTCTCCCTGATGATACAAATGAGAATATACTTTTATAATTTTTTTATCTCGGTAAATTTTCATAGAATTAATTTTTTTAATTTCGAAAAATCATCATTTTTTGGCTTGTATAGATGTTTTCAATTTTATATTTCTCAAGTTCTATCAGGCGTAGAGAGTTGTTTGACCCCTCCTTTTAAAGAGTATTTCATAAGGTTTAATTTGATATGCAAGTTGAATATGCTTGTTTTTTAAAAAGTTAATTTAATTAAATTTAAAATTTTTAAAATAATGTTTTTTAAAAAATATGTTTATTGCAATGTTATAAACTTTAAATTCTGAAAGTTTTAGAGTGGGATCTGAATGGGATCAGCAGTTATGTTAAAAAAAAAACTAATGTTAAACACCAATTGGGGCTGTTTTTTAAAGTTGGCACCTTGCGAACTTTATGATTGTGCTAAAGAGATCATTGTTTTATTCATTTTTAACAATTTTTCTTTATAACTGCTGATCCCATTGAGATCCCACCCTAAAACTTTCAGAATTTAAAGATTATAATATTACAAAAAACATATTTTTTTCAAAATTAAAAAAAATATATATATTTTTTAAATTTTTAAATTAAATTAAACTTTTTTAAAATCATGCATATTCAACTTGCATATCAAATTAAACCTTATGAAATACTCTTTAAAAGGAGGGGTCAAACAACTCTCTACGTCTGATAGAACTTGAGAAATTGAAAATTGAAAACATTTATACAAGCCAAAAAATGATGATTTTTTTAAATTAAAAAAATTAATTGTATGAAAATTTACTGAGATAAAAAAAATTATAAAAGTATATTCTCATTTCTGACATCAGGGAGAATGATTCCTGAAGGTTTCAGTAAAATCTGAAATGGTCAGGTTGAAAATGGAAAATTTTTGGTTGATTTGACATGGAATGACCCATTTATTGTTTCGAGAATTATTGTTCAAGTCGGGTTTCGGGTTGAAGTATTTCAGTTTGAGGTCGAAGAAAAAATATTTGTCGATTTTGGGTCAAAAGAAATTTTTTTCGTAGGGTTCAGGTTGGCTTTAAACGGAGTTTTCGGGTTCGGGTCGGTACAACCCAAGCTATTTTAGATGAAAATCTAAATCGTTCGGTTCGAGGTTTATCATATTCGAGGTCAAGGGCGGCGCTAGAGGGGGATCCGAAGTCCAAATTTAATTGTCGCCGGGGAAAATATTTTGACTTTAGAGTAGAATCCAGCATAGGGTCAAGGAACTGCCCAGTTTTTTAAAAAATGACCTGGGGTTAGTTTATATAAAAAAAAAACCCGACTCGTGTGTCATGTAGGTGCTGACTTATTTCTGTGTAAGCCGCGTTGACTACAATTGTTTCGGTTTCGGGTTGAGATTTGATTCTTGCTTGTCTGGCTTGGGTTAACATGATTTTTCAAATAACTGTCCAGAATATTGTTTCAGATTAGAATCCTGTAACGGGTTGGGTAAACCGATTTTACCTGAACCCGACCAGACCCGTGATTCAGGTTGGAGAAGCTAATTTTGTTGTTGGATTTGGATCGGGTTGATTGTAATTGTTTTGGGGCTGAGTTTAGATACTTTCGCGTCGTGTTCGGGTTAACCTGATTCTACAATAAAACTCTATGTTGTTGTTTCAGAGGAAAAACTAGATATTTAAATGAGTCTTTTTACATGTTTAATTGTCTACGTAAAAGGTAGAATTGATATTAGAAAAATGATTGTAGATTATTTTTTCATAATTGTATTAAACTATAGATATATATATTTTTTCGGGTCGGATGTGGATAGAAGTATTTCGAATTTCGGGTAGACAAAAAAATTTGTCGTAAAAATTTAATTGCTGTTAGAGAAAATATTTTGACTTCGCAGTAGAGTGGAGTTGGGTGACCCAATTTACCCGCACACCACCCGACAGTCAGTTGGTGGTTAGTTTAAAAAAATGACTCGGGGTTAGTGTTTTTAAAATAAACGACCTGTGAGTTAGGCGGCGCTGATTTTTTTCTTTGCATGTCGGATTGACTGCAATTGTTTCGGTTTCGAGTTTAATTTTGATTCTTCCACGTCGTGTTTGAGTTACCTCATTTTTTCAAAAAAGTGTCCAGAATATTGTTTCAGATTAAAATCCTGCATTGCGTCGTGTAACCCGACTTTACCCAAACCCGACCAACCCGTTTTTCTTATCGGGTCGGGTTGAAGTTAATTTTATTCGTTGCTGGTCGAGTCAACTTTACGCGCTTTGGGTTCGGGTCTGTTTTGGGTTGGGTTTGGCTCTTTCAGATCGGTTAGGGTTGACAGATTTTTCAAAAGAAATGCGTGAATATTTTGCAAATGAAAAAAACTATATATTTGGATGAATGTAAATGTGTTAATTTTTATACAAGAAAAAAAATTGATTTTAGAGATGTAATTGTCGACTACATTTCAGTAATCATATTTCAGTATTTGTATTTCTTTAATTGTATCAAATAATCTGCTAAACAACGAAAAACTTTCTGACACAATTTCGGCTCATTTTTAAACGCAAAGGCATAACATTGACAGGTCTGACTATTCATTGAAACAATTTGGAATCGAAATGAGTTTTCCAATTTTTGATAAATAAATTACTTATCGAGTTATATAAGCGATTCGTGTCACATGACAACACGTTTTCTCCTTTCTAGCGCTGAAGCATCAGGAATTCGGTTCAAAACGCGGACTTTGACAGTGTTTTCTGAAAGATCTTCTGTCTTTACCTAAAAATGGAAAACGTGTTTAGATTACAAATTTTTTGAATAACAACGCCTGCCCATTTCATGCGTTTGTGAATAAAAACGAATTAAAATATGTGTGTGAAAGTAGGCCCTTTGTATTTGAAAACAGCTTTAAGATATTTATTAATTTCTTTCGCTTTGGATTCAGGTTTGAATATTTCAGGTTGGGGTTCAATTATTTCGAATTTCGGGCTGAGATGTAGAGTTATTTTGTATTAAGATAACCCTAAGTTACGGTTTTTTAAAAGCCGACCGGTAATTATTTTAATTTAACGTTTTCATTTTTTTGTTTTGTTTTCTCCTGGCGTATGCTCTGATTTTCTGAAAACAAAACAGTTTTCATTGTTAGAAAGAGAAGAATATTATTATAGTAACAATGTTTGTTTTAAATCGCAAAAACATTTTTCTAAATTTGGGGTATTTTTTAAAAACTCGTTCTTTTGGTAAATCTTGAATTCATATTTGTCAATTATGAGTTTAAAAAAAAAAAGCCTTGTAGCTTATTTTAGACAATTTAAAATAAAAGAAATGGTAAAAAATACTAATTAGACCAATTTTTAAACAACATCCTTATAAGAAGAAAAGAAAAAACTCAGCTGGCTTTGTTTTTGTTTCTGATATGAGGAATTTGAGATCACATGATCAGTATTCTTGGTTATGGTGATTCATAGACGTAGTACGTAAATTTAGCAAACTCAGCAGTTAAATGAATCATGCGCTCTCTTGGACATACGAGGATATTTTGTCGGGCAAAAAGCTTGATCTGATTTCCATGAAAAAATATATTTTGTATACCTTTTTAAATGTTCTCAAAACAAAAGACTGGTAAGTGTACTAGGTATAAAGTCCAGTGTAGCATATGCAATGAAATTTTTTACCATGATTACTGGAAGAAGCATACGGATTTAATGCCAGATTCAACCCTTACTCGCTCTTTCTTTACAAACAATCATTGATAATGATATACGGGCCCCGAATGGAGATAAAACGAAGAAACTTTTTCGCTCATTAAAAGACATCTGTAAGACATTCCCCCTCCCATCCATTATTATTCATTCTTCAATGTCAGTTCGTCTTGTAGATAAATTCCACAACTTGTACTGTTTTCAAAGTAAAAATCACAGAAAAAAATCATTCTGCATTTAAAAGTTTCATAAAAATTATAACTGTACAATTCAGCTTTTTGTATCATTAGCAAAAACCATAAATTTCGTGTGGCCTAAAAAATAACAAGAAATGTATTATGTAAAAAATATAATTGTACAAACATGTTTAGAACAATTGTTTATTTATTTACTCATCAAAGCTATCCCAAGATTCCGTTAAGGTGGTTCTCAAATGATATGCTCAACAGCACGAAACTTTCTGACGCATTTTGTGACTCATTTTTAAGCTTAAAGGCATAAAATTAGTAGGCCTGACTATTGAAACAATTTGGAATCCAAATAAGTTTTCCATTTATTGATAAATAAATTACTTATCGAGTTACGAGCGATTCTTGTCACGTGACAACACGTTTTTCCCCTTTCTTGTGCTGCGGCGTCGGAAATTCGATTCAAAACGCTGACTTTGACTGTATTTTCTGAAAGATCTGCCTTTACCAAAAAATGGGAAGCGCCTTTCTATTACAAAGTTTCTGAATTAAGAACACTTGCCAATTTCCGAACTTCCCAAGTTTCTGAACAAAAGTAAATTAAAAAATATGCCGTAAAGTAGCTAGTTTGGATTTGAGAATAGCTTTAAGGGGGTTGCTCAATCAGCTCTCTAATTCCCCTCGCTAATATTAAAGATATGGGCGTAGAATAATGCATCGTACATTTAAAATATCTCCTTAGAAAACTACATTTTTTTTAATTTCTTTTTTCTTTGTACTCTTCTTAAAGGATGTTTTTTTTCCGCCTTAGTTGTCAAAATATTTCGGAAATATCTGCTTAATTTAATATTTTATGTGTTAAAAGCTGACGAGCTGTGAGTAATATTTTAACACTTCAAGATAAATTCTGATAAAAACATTAGCAACTGTGAATTTCATTTCAACCAACGTTTAAAAGGGTCTGTATTCACTCTCTTTGGTGAAATCTTGCGGTCTGATATTTATCGCTATTTTAATACTATTTGTGTGTTTACAGTTTGATTATTTTTAATGTGTTAATTAAATAGCTGTCGTTAAGGATTATTAAGTTTAGTGTATAATTTGTTGAGGATATACATTTTTTGGAACATGGTCAATTTAGTGCAAAAATTATAAGCAAAATTTCGAAAGTTTGTTTGCAAAATGCAGTGTCCAATGTTTTGTTTTACTCTCTCTTTATTTTATTTTGTTCGAATTTTCAACTTCCAAATAAGCCAGAATTCACTTCATATGTATTATGTCAATTGATTTAACTGTGTAATTATAACAAAACAATGCGTGAAACTGATTTAAAACAATAATCATAAATAATCATAAAAAAAAAAGTTGCTTTAAATTGCTGAAAATTGTTTCATTTTCAGTTCTGTAAAAAAAAAAAAAAAAAAAAAAAAAACATGTGTCAAGCACAGATTATGTAACACTTTCCAACGCTTCCAAAATAATTTTACAAACCATTACCGTTTAATCATAGACTTGAGATAAGATACATTCAGCGGAGACGGGAAAAGTGAGGAAGACATGTGTCACGTGTGTTAGGGGAATTAGTTAGGGAATAGGTGTCCAAAATGGCGATTTTTCGTTTTCTTGGCGTTACTCATAATTCATACTAAAAGTAATTCTCATGAAAAAAAAATTTCTCATATTTTGTAATCTTTATTTTCATTTGAATATATGTTTCCATCCCCAGTTTAATCAGGAGTTTAGGAAAGTTGGATTGGATTTTATCGAAGTCCGGTTGGCTGTGTGACAAACATAAACTCGTATTTTGTTATAGTCAAACTGGGAAGAAAATTTCTACTAAAGACAAAAATCAAACTTAGAAAACTTGAATAATATTAAAATTGAATAAAATAGAATATTTTATGGCTTCTTGAAATGAAAACCCTTCTCAAATCCGAACTAGGTACTCTGACACATTTTTTAAATCATTGCTTTTCGCAAACGTATCCCACTGACAGGTGTTCTTATTAAGAAACTATGTAATCAAACCGTTTCTTCAGTTTTTTAATGTAAAGGTAGAATATTTTTCAGAAAATTCTGTCGAAGTTGGCGTTTTGAACCGAATTTCCAGACGCAACAGCGCAGGATAGGGGAAAAAAAACCTGCCTTGTGAGAAAGCAATCGCTCATAACTCAAGTTATAATTCATTTATCGGAAAATGATAAAAGTGTTCGATTACAAATCATTTCAGTAATCATGTCTGCAAGTATCATGCTTTTATGTTTAAAAATGAGCCAGGAAATGTCAGAAAGTTTCGCGTTGTTGAGAGATGAAAAATATCTTTTAAGAAATCCTTTTTTCTTATTTTATTACCCCCTTTTTATTTTTTTGCCTGCCTTTTCCATGCCTCATTGAATACAAAATATTTAAAGCCACACTAAAAAAATAAAATGAACACGTTTTGTTATTTGAAACATTTCGTTTTGAAGAATATGTATAAATATACAAGAATCATACATACCTTTAAAACCATGTTAAAAAATAAACGCGTTCCTATTTTTATTATCATTGTTATTTTTAGCACTATTTAATGTTGGAATAGGTGGAAATTCTGTCAAAAAAGTTTTATAAGATCAAAAATCTATGAATAGCAAATTAACCTTCTTTTGTAGATGCATATTAGACTAGATTGCGGTGTGCAGTGTCTAATAATTTTTTTAATTTGTCTAATATTTTAAGATTTTTTTTCAATTTTTTATTCAAAATTTCATTATCTGGATAGAAATTCATTTCATATTTTGAAAAAGTTTTTAATTTATTGTTGTCAGATTTTAAAAAATCGCAAATAATAATTCCAAATATTTTTCAATTAGAAAATCTATTTACGTGAATATAAAAAGAGTAAGAAAACTTCAAAATAATTCCATTATTACGCGTGAAGAGTATTTTGATGATAAGCATTGTGTTATATCTAAAACAATATATTTAAAACAATTTTCTTATAGCATCTAAAATAAAACTGTTCGTCTACTAGATATTATAAAAGTCGAAGAGGCAGCGATATTTTTTACTAAACCATTTTGTTCAAGCTGAATTTCAAATGAGAGATAGACAACAGCCGTCAATTGTCGCGACAGCAATGGATGTGGCCTTGTGAACTGAAAAATCAAGGTTTGCTTAATTTTTAAAAAGAAAGTCTAAAGGAAATGAATGGCAACCTGATTACAGAAAACGTACCTAGTCGAGATAATGTAATTCAATCTTCGGTAATCAGGTAATTAAAAAAAATAACAGAGCAAATTAACGTGTTTTTAGATTCTGCAAGGTGTTGACGAGTGTTTGCGAACATACTCATAGGGGACAGAGCACACAGTCATAAATAGAACAAGAAAACGTTCTATAAATAAATATGCGAAATGCTATTTTTTCTTCTTTTATTTAAAAGCCTTATTTTTCAAAATAGGATAGAGTAGGTAGTGTCATCTAATTCATATGATCATAATACTGCGAATGAAAATTTCATTATTAGCCTAAGTATTAATTGTCTTGGTATTCTTTGTGTATAACTTTTTTTTCTCTTTGGAATAAGAAAATTGTCGTTTGGTGCAAAAAATTGTGATAATTTACAACATTAATTATATATTGAAACTATTTCTTCAATTTCTTAAATTCTTAGAAAATGTTTCTTTTTTATAATGATAATTTCTCGAAAAACTTATCAAAAAACAAATTTTAAATGCTCAGTTTTAAAATTAAATACGCATTTAAAAATTATTTATACCTGAACATTACGAATAATTTAAGAAACATTTACAGTAGTCAGAAATATAAATACATTGCATGGGGAAAGAAAATTACAATCTGGCGTAAAAGAATGTCGCCAAGATAGAAAACGGGAGCTTTTCATTTTAAAATAAATAATAATAATAATAAAATGATTTAAAACTTATATAAATTACATCCAATAAAAGCACGTACACTAGTGTAAAATATTTTGTTTAAAAAACTATGTTATATTTACGGGGCAAAATACCAATCATTATCAAATAAAGACACTGCTTCAAGTATGATTTATTATTAATATTTAAAAGAAAACAAGCTTTTAAAATAAATCTAAGACTCGTGTATGAAAGTTTGTGCCTCCTTCTTTGACACATCTTGATTTACATCCATATGCTCTGCAATTTGTCACCATTATTATTTACAAAATAAGAAATAAAACTGTATGTGTTTGTTTCGGAGGTAACCCCATGTAAATCCAATGGACGAAAAACGCGGGCAAACGCGTGTGGGAGAAAAAAGGAAGTCCATATGTCATGTGACTTTGTGTGCTTCAGAAAAAGGTTGCCGTAATCTTGATGCGCTGAACGCACCGCATAATTTCAGTCTCCACCGCCGATAGACGATTGGGATTTTTACGCTTTCTGATTATTTGAAAAATCAAACGCTTTTTAAGTCATTTCCGGTATTTAGGAGGATTAAGAAGATATGATATAAGAAATTAATATATATTAATAGATTATATAGAAATTAATTAGTTTATATTACTATAATATTTATTATATTACAGTTATAAATTAATTAGATTATATAGAAATTATATAACAAACCAAGTTCAACCAGAAATGACCTAAGAAGCGTTCGGTTTAACAACTAATCAGAAAGCATGATAATCGCAATCGTCTATCTGCGGTGGACAGGGAAATTATGCGAACGGGGCCCTTATGAACGTATGTTAATATCGTTCTATGAAGAATGCATTATTAATGACCTTTTGATAAAATAAAAAAAACCCGCAAAACAATTCATTATTGTGAAAATAGGTATTTAATATATTGTAACATAAATTCAAAATTCTGTTCTTATGACATTAATATACAACAGTAAAATGCCATATTTATGTTTCTAATTTTGGCAACACTTTCGGTTTGTTTTGGCAACACTTTCGGTTTGTTGTGAGATTTTTAGTCTAATTAATGAGTGCAAATAATTCACGTAGAAGGGACAGGGGACCGCTGAATGATACCTGTCCCATTTGTCGCGATCCATTTACTGATAAAGCCATCACCGATGGCTGTGACCATTTTTTTTGTTTTCAGTGCATATATACCTGGTTTCTTGAGCATAATACGTGCCCCGTTTGCAGAGCAAGATTTGGGCTTATTTTCACTCAAAATACTCCTGATTTTGGATTTCTTTTGTCTTAAAATGTCTAATATATGCATCTACCTACTATTTCTCAATCCTCTAGCTCATGTAAGTAAACTCAGATTCCCTTGAAATTGATGTTATTTGGGTTTACTATGGTATGTTTACTTTTAACCCATTCGGACCATGGGTGCATATATGCACCCTCAAAAAGAGCATACAGAATTTGTTTTATGCACCATTAAAAAATAAAAGTAATACTTACTTTCTCTAATTAGAGCATTTTTGTGATAGTTTAAGTAAAGGTAGCTTTTTTTTAAAAAGCGGTGCCAACCAAATAAAATTTGTGTAAAAGTCGTCGGTCCCGAAGGGGTTAAAAACGAAATGTGTAGCATTTACAGGGCTGTCATTTGCAACTAAAATGCTACTAAAAGCGACTATTTTCAGCATCAGGCTACTATTTTAGCCCAAAAACCTTCAAAAGTGACTATTTTGGAGATAAACCAGAAAAAATGAGACTTTTCCAATCCCGGCTATTGTTTTTTTTTTTTTTTTTTTTTTTTTTTTTTAAATATACCATCAGTTCCCCAGAATTGCAAACTTCTTTTTAATCCAATATTCTAACCTAATATTTCCATATAAACTTCTTAAGTTTTTTATTCAATTTTAAAATCCGTGAAAACTTCCATTTGAAAATTTAAAAAAAAAAAAATACTTTTTTTAATCTAAATATAGTGCAAAGATGCCAATCATTCAAATTTTATTGGGAAACTAATTACTGATTTATGGTTTGGCTACACCCATAACCCTTATGCTTTACAGTGTATTTGTCCAATTTTTGATTGTTTTTAAAGGTTCCCTTTAACTGCCATATAAACCACAAACAATTACTGTAGATTTGTTCACTGTGCTGCGTGAATTGTATTTGTTTTTCTAACCTTGTATAAATGTTTCATACTAGAAATTTGAATTAATAAACAAGCTTAAATAAATGCTACTTAGAAATAAGAAAATCTTGTTATCTATCACAATTTTTCAATTTAATAACAGATTTAAAATGTTGAGAAAAATATTTAGAATATTGCCTTTGTTACTTATGTAGATGCTTTATTCGGCCCATTGGTGTCTATAAAATCACCCTTTATTTATGCCGAATTTGCTATTTTATGTTACATAAATTTCTTGTAAAGAATAGATTAGTTATGTACATACATTCTCTTTATCAAATGCATCCTTTTTTGATGAAACCACTTTTTATTCTCAAATTTCTTGCATTAGTTCATTTTTGCTTACAAAATGAAATTAAAATTTCAGCTAATAACATACAATAAAAGTTTTCTTGTTTTCATTTGACCTCACAGTAATGCTTAAGTATAAGCATACTTGCCAACTTTTACACTTTAGGTGTAAACTTTACACTTTTTGACCATTTTTTACACTTAGGACGTTTATTGTTACACTTTCTTGCAAAGTTTCTTCTAAGCTCTATTTTACTCCCTAAAATTAGGAAATACTTTTTAACTTCTTTTACTAATGATAGTTGCTGAATGTAAAGGAATATTTCATATAGTCATATGAATCCAGTGTTCATATTCAAAATATACCATACAAAATCTTTTAATTTTCATTGTATATAAATGGAAGTCGTGTTTTGTGTAATGTTTTTGCTTAGACTTTCTTTTTTAAAAAAAAGAAGCTGTCTGTATATGTTTCATATCAAAATATCAGTATATTATTTAACAACATTCATCGGTTACATGCTTAAATGCTGTTTATATCTTTTTTATGTAATGTGTTATATGCTCTTATGAAAGAAAAAATTGCAAGAAATGCACTTCACGCGTTAATTTACACTTTGCCATTTTGAAAAGTTGGCAGGTATGTATTATAAGGCAAGCATATATTCAATTTAGTTTGAGAAAACCAAACTGCATTCTGATCCTACATCTCAGATTCCAATTAAAAAAGTTTTTTGTGTGTGTTTTTATAAAAAAAATACAAAAAGCGGAAAGTTTGGGTGGTTGCATAAACTGTAGAGAAAGAGATGTGGATTTTCATGATGTTATTTTTTATGGCAAATAAGGATTTTTGCTTCCCACCAAAATTTCTGCATCTCCTTAGTATTTTCAAACAGTCTTTAAAAATTTTTAACTTAAAGATTTCAACACTATTTGTTACTGTACAGTAATGATAAATAAGCTATCAATTATCTAATTACAGGAGGAGGAAGGAACCAAAACAAAAAAATTCTCCCCTCTTTTATACTTCTGAGACTAATTCCTGCAAGATTTTGCACCAAGAAGATTTTGGTATTAATAAAGTTTGTCATGGAAAGCATGATAATTTTCAGGCACATGGATTTCATGAATGTTTAAAAACTGCTTTTTTAAATAATTGTTTTAAATTGTTAATTTTATTAGAATGATTTATATTCTCCTTTAAAAAATGTAATTTCTTACAAAACAAGGCCCTTTAACAGCCAAAGAATGCCAACATTTTATTGTTTTCTATTTGTGTTCATGTGAGTTTGTATCTATACCTACAGCAGAACAAATTACCATAAAAATCAGGAGAAGCACTGCACAAATGGAAAATGCACAGAGAAAAAAAAAAAATAAATCTGATTTCATTCAATCTGACAATGAAATGTAATAGAAAAAGATTTGCCTATCAAATTGCTGCTAAATAAAAATAAAGTAATAGTAGATAATAATAATAGCAATAATGCATACTTACCTAGAATTTTAAATATCATATATCAGCAATTTTAATTAATGAAAAAAAAAACAAAGATATTAAACAAAGCCTTTTGAATTTTTAACTATTTAATAAAAATAAAGAGAAACATGGAATAAAATAATACATAATAAAATGCTAGCAACATTTAAAAATAAACAAAATTATAAATCAAATCTATCAGATTCCTCATTAGCAGAATCAAAGAACTCTAGGAGGTCATTATCAATTTTATCTGATTCATCAGAATCGGAGTCATCCGAATTTTCCGTTGCATCAGTATTTTTTCTATAATACCGGCTTCTACAAACCCTGATATAATTACTGTAAAATCCTGTTAATCTGCCCCCCCCCCCCCCCCTAAATGCGACGGAAAATCATAAAATAATCAGGGAGGGGCGCTTACTTACACGGTATTAAAATTGTAGTATATGATATTTATAGGTGGTGGTGGTGGGTGGGGGAGATGCTAATGGCCGATCGTCGCAAAGTATGCATTATTTTAATAAAATGACAAAAGAAAAACATTTTGAAAAAAAAAGATATACAAAATAGAAAAACAGTAACTTCACGATTAATGGCGATTTAAGATTATAGAAAATTCTGGATTTCAGAATTTCTGCATTTAGATAAATAATAACACTAATATCTGTCATTAATATGGTAACAGAAAAATGAGGAACTTAATAATTAAAAAACATTGAGAAATTGCAGTTGAAAATGTCCAGAAATGTTTTCTACAACTAGTGACATTTTATGTGGTGTCGCCATCTGCTGTTAATTTGGGCGATTAAATAGCCATTTTTTTTTTTTTTTAAATCATGATTTCGTATCTATAAATGCTAAATACATAATACAAATCACAAAAATTGAGAACATACAGAACGGATTGGTAGTGTTTCCAGATTTTTAAAACGAAAAACATTGCTACCACAGAGATAGCACAAAATAAGATACAAATTCGACTGTGTTGCCATCTACTGATCAATCAATCGATAAATTTTTTGTGATTGGTTTTCATAATAATGTTAAATACAACTATAAAGTCTTTGATAAAATAGATTATTTTTTTAATCAAAATATTTCACACACAGCATCAAATACACATTTTTTAACTTATTTCATGAGAAACTTTCACTATCGATATTTTTATTACCTTCATATCGCCATGGAGATAAATTTACAGCAAAACTAATGTTTGGTTATATTGCTTTTTCAGATTGACAATAGTTGAAGCTATGTATGTTACTTTTGTGTTTGTACACGTTTGCGATACATCAAAGAATCGTCACGCCTTTCTGATCCGTCGGGGGAGGGGGGGGGGAAACACTCATGATAAAAAATTTTGGTGTTGATCTTGACGTGCGTGGCGAAATTATTTTTTTTTAGGAGGGCGCTTTCTCGGGATTTTTTGAATTTTCCAATTTGTTTACAAAGTGGGAGGAAGGCGCTTAATCAGGAAGGGCGGATTAACGGGATTTTATGGTAAACTTTTTTTTTGCTTTGCTCCATGAATCAGCTAGCTACTTCACTGAGAGGCTTTTCACATATTTCCACCTTTTGTGTAAGTGTAGAGTCCACTGGCCATCCAGTTTTCCCAATTTTTCCTCATTTCATTTTAAAATGTTAGAGCAGGGAGTGTCTCCATCAATTTGCTATCTATTTTGCAGTTCCAAAGATTTTTCCTACAAACATTATTTCTTTTGTAATATTAGTATAGGTTGAAATAGCAATTGTTTCTACTATTTATGTTAAATTCAAAATCAAAGGCCTAATTCTATGCAATTAAGCCTCCTTGTGTTAATCTTGCATTTAATCTTTCCAATATGGATTTTTTTTTTTAGGGTTTTGTTCATCTCACGAAACCTTAATACTCCCACTCCGTTGTCTGTCCGTCACAGAGCCATTCTCAGAAACTATGTAACTTACAGAGTTGAAACCAAGGGGTGATTCTGTTCCGAATTTTCCGAAAAATTAAGGCAGTCATTTCCGAAAATTAAAGAAAATTCGGACAGGAAATGTGTTGCAATTTTAAACAAATGGCCGCTGAAAAAAATCAATTTTGTCAATCGTTTGAAGTGAAATTGCCAATTTTGTCAAAGGATTGCGGGAAAAACACAAATTTCGTCAAAGGATCACGAATAAACACTAAATTCGTCCAGGGATTAAGAAAAAAAGTTAATTTTGTTAAAGAATCGCCGAAAAAACGTAAATTTTGTCAAATGATCGTGATAAAACTGCAAATTTCGTCAAAGGATCGCAAAAAAACGCATATTTTATCAAAGGATCACGAAAAAAAAGGCAAATTTTGTCAAAAGATCACGAAAAAAATCACATATTTCATCAAAGGATCACGAAAAAATCACATATTTCATCAAAGGATCACGAAAAAATGACATATTTCATCAAAGGATCACGAAAAAATGACAAATTTCATCAAAAGATCGCAAAAAAATCACATATTTCATCAAAGGATCGCAAAAAAATCACATATTTCATCAAAGGATCGCAAAAAAATCACATATTTCATCAAAGGATCACGAAAAAATGACAAATTTCATCAAAAGATCGCAAAAAAACCACATATTTCATCAAAGGATCACGAAAAAATGGCTAATTTCGTCAAAGGATCGCAGAAAAAACGACAAATTTCTTCAAAGGATCGCAAAAAAAAGAACGAAAAATTATGCGTCATAGATTATGTAACACTTTCCAACGCTTTCAAAATAATTTTACAAATCATTACCGTTTAATAAGCTGAAAGATACATCTAAATAAACAATTTGGAAAACGCATAACATATGATATTTAAAAACGTAATTTCAGGAATTTCCAACATATACAGTATTCTGAAAAATATCAGAATACTTTTATTCAGCCCTGTATATGATCTATAGATTTGTATATATACTACATAGGATGCTAAATTTTAGTTCAGTTAAGAAATGCGTAGCACAGTTTAAAATTCTCCTTCTGGAGTTTCTGTCAATAAATGGAAATGTGTTTGCAAACTTTTGTGCTTCCCTGTATATGATCTACAGAATTTATACACACCACGTAATAAATAAAAAGTGAGTTAAATTTAAAATCATGTTCAGCAGCTTAAAACGCACTTCCAGGAATTATTGTTAACAGACAGTAGAGAATTCTTTTGTGTGTCTGTAAATGAACGATGACTGCTATATACACAACATTCTGTAGTAAGCCTCTTGTAATGCACCTTAGTGATATATATAAATTTCAATGCGTTTAAAATAGTGAAACATTATTTAATTAAACCGCAAACGATTTTTCTCCATAGATGTAATGTAAAGGATTTCTTTTGACTGTCCCTGTAAAGTAACTATAATTGCTATGCACACCCTATTCCATATTAAGCTTCTTGTAATGCCTTATACAAGCCTTATGTATACCTTAGTGATATATATATATATCAATTACAATGCGTTTGAAATAGTGTAACATCATTAAAATAAACTGCAAATGATTTTTCCCCATAGACCGTAATGTAACGGAACTCTTTTGAGTGTCCCTGTAAAAAACTATAAGTGCTACACACTTCAGTTGAAATAGGGAACATGCTATAGATAACGACAATAACGTATAAAAATTGCAGAGCAATCCAAGCATATTTATGGAAGTTAAAGCACGGACAGACGGCCAGACAAACCGAAGTCATAAACACTTTTCAACTAGGTTGGAAAGTGTTAAAAAACACATATTTCGTCAAAGGATAGTGAATTTCAGAATTTTTTTTTTTTTTACTCAGAATCACCCTTGGTTTAAACTTTGCGTATATATAGCTGAATAGCAGCTATAAAGCTCAAAATATTAAAATTTGAAAAAAATTGAATTTTAATAAATAGCAATAAAAAACCAAAATTCTTACAGCCTTTTCCTATTAAATTTGAACATTCTTCGTTATAGCAGTTGCCAAAAATGAAATCCACAATGAAATTCTTTCTACAATAATTAATTTTCTATTGTACGATTTCCACGTGAAAAATGAAAATGAAATAAAAAGATTAATATGAAATAAAATTGATGTCATAGTGGTAATAAAATGGAAATTTTCAAAGATTTCTCAATAATGCAAGGAATATGTGTATGTACACAAAGCAGATTATCACGTCATTAGAGAATTAAAAAGAAAATCTAACGTCATATTGGAAGTTTAACGAATTTTTCAGATGTTTGAGAATAATACAAAGCGAGTAGCAATATGAGTAACAGAGAATACTAAATATATGAGTTTGAGAAACATATTGAATCGTGGTAAAAATCCTATTATGGAAATATTCGAATATTTTAACATTTTGAAGGTGTAAAACATGTTAAGTTTTGAAATTATTTTTTTTAAATATCGCATTTTGTCCGCATGACAGATATTATTATGACAGAATATAATAGCAGGCTTCACCTGCTATCGGACTGATTTAGATATTCAAAAAAATGAAAAAATAGACCGGTAAATTTTTACTTTATAAAAAAAAAATGACTTTTTTTTGCTAAATGAAATTTATTTGGATTTATTACAGAAAGGATAAAGTGTTTTGAAAGGAATATTAAACGGAACCCTTTGAGCGATCTTCGATCACACTTACCCACTTGTTTTCTTTTTATTCTTGGTTTAACTAGAATGTATTCTTTTTAGAATAACCTAAGCATAGGAACTACTATTGGACAAGGATGTGGTATTGCGCCTACAACGCCATCTTTTAATGGGAATATCATGGAAATGTGTCATCCTAATGACTCTTCAATAGTTTCTTCTCCATTCTTTTTAGACAGACTCTTGTCTGTAAGCTCTGTATTAAATGGAAATTATGGTGACTTGTATTCGATTGAAAGGGCTGCAGGTAAGTTTCAAATAACTTTTCATGCGATAAATTATCAGGCATGAAATTCAGTAGCATTCTAAAGTTTAATTTTCTTTCAGCTTTTTGGGAATCTAGCTGTACCTGGAATGGTTTTTTGCCTCCTAGAACTCATAAAAATCCAACTTATTCATGTAAAGTGTTTTTGGGTGGTGTTCCTTGGAATATAACTAAAGGTGAGTTTTTTTTACAAAATTTGAATGCATTTTCTAGGTTATCTAGATTTTATTCTAAATGGACTTCTAAATGACAAAATACTGAATATTTGTTAGTAGCAGCACATTTTGGTTTGGAATAAATGTTATATTTTTTGAATTTGCATTAAAGATATCTAAAATTTTGTGCAGTTTGTGAATATAACTTTTGCTTGAAAAGCTGAAGGTTTGCTATTTTAAAACTGCTGTGAAAATATTATTCTAAATAAATCTCTTGAAGGATTTTATGTTGCATTTTAAAAATTTTTATATTTGATTTTTGTAAAGTTTCATTTATGTAAATGATTTGAAGTGCAGAATTTTAAATTAAACTGTTTCTTAAAACATCTGGCCAAACATTTTCTGCAAGAATCTGTTCCAGGTTCATAAACTTATTCATTTATTTTTATAAAGGCTGTAAACCTGGCTTTTAAAAATGGTCAGTCTAGTTGGTGTTTATTCTACCATTTGCCAAAATTTCATTGAATCTAAAATGGTAAACGTAATATAAAACAAATTAAAAAATCTTTTATAAAATGCTGACAAGCAAAAGCTTCATTATTTTTTTATCCATTTTTTTAAAACCTTTTTCAATATAGTTGAAAAATGTAGGAATTCAGTTTGTGCTCTGTCAATAAATACTCCTCCTTTAAATTTGATATGTTATTGATGCTTACATGTTTGGTATTGAAAAGGAAGTAGCATTTATAGCCTGTTTACAGACTATCAAAAGAATTCTGTTGCATTGGTCTTCAGGAGGGGGAATCATTTGTTGTGTACTTGAATGATGTTGCGTTATTTCAAACATTCAAATTGATATCTGTAATATACTACAAAATGCTTACTATATAGAATATGGTGTACATAGCATTTATTGTTCAGTTGCATACACTCAAAAGAATTCGGTTATAGTACTGTGTATGGGCAATTTGTCTTGCATACAACTACCCCTTACCATTCGCGAGGGATACGTTCCAGAAAAAACCTTATGAGTGTCAAATCTACGAATGTTCTGTTTTTCTGCACTAAAAATAAGTTGTTTTATGAAATTTTAAGAGTAGCATAGCATCTTAAAAATATATTTGTTATGTCTAGCATATGTAGAAATGTACGCAAATATTCACAAAAATGTAATTTTAAAATTCAAATTAACTGACTGGAGAAATAATTGCAGCTAAAAACTCATTAAGATTTTAAATACAGCTAAATGCTTCGGAAATTCTTTCATTTATCTATCTTTAGGAGCAGTTTCATCTCAATCTTTACGAGAACCTGAATATCTTAAATTAATAATTAAAGATGTTATTAAATTAACCACTTCTAATAGCACTGTTGCAATGAATGAATGTTATTTTACTTTTCTACTATGCTGTTTCCTGTTTTTCAGTTGACAATTGAATGTTTTGTAAACATATACCCAGAAAGTGCAAGAAAAATAATCTTCAACCACTATAAATTCTGTAAAAGAAAATTATGAATGATCAAATCGGTTTCTCAGGAATGTTAAATTTCTGCATTTTCATGTTTGTGAATAATCAACGCATGAATGTTAAGGCATTACTGATAATGGTAATTTTAAAACGCATTATAAAATAAGTAACTTATTTAAAGCTTCCTATTTCTTTAATTAGATAATTGCATCTGTGAATTGCATATGTGAATCTGATTAAGTGCTCTTTAAAATGCTAAAGTTATATAAATAGATTTGAGTGAGAGGGGGGAAAAAGGTCTGCATTATGCTTCATTTGTTGATCAGAAAGAGCAGCTGCAATTTGATGCATAAAGCATGTCATCTTTGTCAGGAAACATGAAATGGGATCGCAAAACAGTGGATGTTCCTAACTATGTATTCCTGATTAATGTGATCCCAAGAAATTGGGTCTTATTTAAAAACTGACCTGAAAGTTTGTCTGCTACTGTTTGAATTGGATAAGTTCTTCTAAAGAAATAAAACCTCTTTCAGATAATCCAATAACTTTGTTAGTAAGACTGAATTAAAATTTAATTATTTCGGGCTATTTCTCTTTCC
Organism: Maratus michaelseni; assembly: GCA_963931845.1. NCBI lineage: Eukaryota > Metazoa > Arthropoda > Arachnida > Araneae > Salticidae > Maratus > Maratus michaelseni. Next base: position 443,989,145 of record OZ007586.1, read on the forward strand.
CCCCCCCCCTTCCTTGCTTAATTTCTTGTATAACAATTAGTACAATGCAAGTATACAATAAGAAGTTGCATGTTTTGCTTTTACTATATTAACTTATCAAATTAAATATATTTTTCATAAACTTATTAACTATTTAATGTCAAAGTTTAAAATTATCAAAGTAAAACTAGTATTTGTTTGAGCCTAATATGAGTGGGCAGGGGTCCATCCAGGAAAAATTTGGGGCCTATTTAGCGACCCATCGTAAAAATCTATTTAATGAAATGGGTCGGTCCGTTCACAAAAATAAATTTGATAAAATGGGCTTCTTCACAAAAATAAATTTGATAAAATGGGCTTCTTCACAAAAATAAATTTGATAAAATGGGCTTCTTCACAAAAATCAAATTGATAAAATGGGCTTCTTCACAAAAATCAAATTGATAAAATGGACTCCTTCACGAAAATCAATTTGATAAAATGGACCCCTTCACAAAATTCTATTCCATAAAAACTTGCTATTTATTATTTATTTATTCACAAAATTCTATTCCATAAAAACTTGCTATTTATTATTTATTTATTATTTTGTGATGTTTTAAAATGTGTAATTTGTAAATAAACAAGTTCACCAGAGAGGAAAATTTCAGCAAAAAGGGTTAAAAAAAGTTTTTGTTTAAAAAATGCTTGGTTTGAATTTGATTAACTGGATTTCAACTTTTGTTGCAAAATGTTATTTTTCACAAAAATAACCTTTACTTTTCACAAAATGGGCTCCAAGAATAAAAACCTGCATCGACCCCTGGTGGGTAGAGACAGCCTTTTATAATGGCTATATATTTGTTAAAAAGAGAATCCAGCAAATCAGTTTGTTATAGAATTGTCAAAATGCTTCTGACTTTAAATTTTTGCCAGTAAATGAAAGAGCAGATTGAAGTTTTTTGTGAATGTTTGTCTGTATTGTTCCTCTGATCTTAAAATGTATACTTTTGATAATTTTCAGCATTGTCAGTGTGGGTGATTCCACAGTATTTGCATTCAGAGCTTTGAAAAATTATTTTTTTAAAATAAGTATTATATATCATTTTAAAGCTAGAAATCTCTTCTGTCAAAATTTATTAATAAAGTACTTTTATTATGAATAAATAAAGTTTTAGAGCATTTTATTTGTTACATCACAAAAAAATCTGTCACGTACGGGACATTTGTTTTTTGACAATAACTTGAAAAATATTTTATTTAATTAAAAAAATTTTTAGAGCATTGTATTTCCCTTAAATAACAACATGATATTAAATTGTAAAAAATTAAAAATATAATCAAATCTTAAACATTTTCATTAATTATTTTTGTCTTGTCCTGTACGTGGCAGTTTTGAGGATTTTTTTTTTCTTTTTTATATAAAAACTACTGATGACAATTGCACAGTTTTTTGTTTTTTCTTACTCTATAATACAAGCATACTCAAGCACCCAATATTATTATTAAATTTTTTAATTAATTAGCTGACTTAATTGAATAAAAATATGTCACGTACAGGACAATTCTGTTACGTATGAGACAAAATTTTGTATATTAATTTAAAACTGTGTAAAAATTTATTTTTAAGATAATGGTTGTTATTTTCTCATAAAAGAAAGCACTGTTTCAAAATATCTAACTATTTATAGTTAAGGGCAATAAATACAGTCATTCTATGCTTTGTGATGCTTAAAACAACATCCTAAATCAAGTCAGCTGCCGTTTTTAATATTGTAGTTCTGCAAAGCATAGTGTTTTATTATTAGGAATTAATAATTATGAATATATTTTGAAGATTTTAAAATAGTTACTTTAGTTTTTCTTTTGAAAATTGATATGTGAATTAGTTGTGTGTGATTTACTTCTTGCAGAAGAAGAGCTGATCAGTAAATTACTTCTGTTTGCATTGCATGTTTTTCTGCATATAAACAGTATGCAGAATTTAAATATTTAAAAAAACATTTACAAGTTGGTGATATTATAGTTCATAAAGATTTTACCGAAAACTATTTGCTGAAATACCAAAGAGAAATAATGGTGCACATTGGAGCTCTACGCAAGTGACATTATTTACATTTATATTGTGTATTTTAGAGATGACAAGAAAAACTTTAGAATTAGTACATGATAACTTTTCGTTGTCTCTGATGACTTAAATCATACAAAGGAAGCTGTGTATCCATTTAACTTTGCAATACTGCAAGACATGAAAAAACAACAGCAATATGTGTGCTCATTTCTGGTCTGATGGTTGTATTGTACAATTTTAAAACAGATATAACATGCAGAATTTGATGTTACATAAAGATCATCGCAATATTGATTCTAATTGGGAGTTTTTCTGGAACAGCTCATGGGGAAAGAGGTTATTGGTAGACTTGGAGCAGTAGTAAAGAAAAGTGTTTGGCTTGCAATATTGCATAAAAAAATATACACTAAGCTCAAAGATGAAACGATCTTTTGATAGCCTCAGGGACCTGAGCCCAACAACCGCTTTTCAAGGTGTTTAATTTGTTCATTTTTCCTTTAAAATTTGTCTTGTTTCAATTTTCAGAATTTTTCTTTTTCCTGGCTTTAGCTAGTGTCTCTCCTAAGGGATGTCTATAAGGACCTATGCGAAACACCACGTTCCACGAATTCTGCAATGGAATAAATTTTGCAGAAGAATTTGCTGAAGCTTCTGAAAAAGAAACCACTAATATTAAGATCAAATATATTTGTTCAGAAGAAATAAAAAATCTTGTAAATACAATGGGATTAACAGAGCAGTGGAAAAAAGTGACTTCAGTTCAAGACTTCCATAGCATTCACTTTGCACAGCCAGTGTATAATGGGAATCTGGGCATTTGGAACCATTCGTGTTTTCAATGTATGAAATTTTTACTTAAATTTTTACATTTTTGTGTAAAATTCCTTTATTTACTATTTTTATGTGCCTTTTTCAACTTTTTTAGTAAGTGAATTCACTAAATTTTTCAGTTTATTCATTTTTATTGATACTTGGAAGATTAATGAACATTTCACTAGGAAATGCAATTTTGAATCGGATGTCCTGTATGTTACTAAATGCCATGTCCCGTACGTGACTCATGATATTATTTACTAATTAATGGGAGAAATTGAGAAATTTTTTAAAGTATGTAAGGTAAATTTAACTAATCCTTTAACCAACTGTGCAGTTTAATTATAAAAAAGTTAAAAAAAAAATTAGAGAAAATGCAAATTTATTTTTGTACTAAAAAAAATTCATTTTTTGTGATGTCCCGTACGTTACAAAACTTCATTTATGTATGTCTTAATTGTAATATTGACCTAATTAAAATAAAATTTCAGATTAATGTAAGCCAATAATGCAAAATGTTTTTAAAATGGTTCATAAACTTTTTATTATATTTTTTACCATAAGAAAACAATAAAAGAATCATAAAAACATTGTGAAATTGTCCTGTACATGACCTAAATACTGTGGAATCACCCGTGTCTAAATGTTTTTTGTTTTTTTTTCTAGCTGGTCTTATTGCCCCTTTTGGACATATTAAGATTATATGGCCTGGTGGTAAAGATAATCGTAGTGCCTTGTATTCTTGTAAAGGTAATTTTTATTCTTGGTCATAGAATTTTTTAATATTTTATTTGAAAATCTTATATATTTTAATAATGCATTTTAAGTTTTATAAACTTGTTTAACCCTTTTTGGCTGATGTCCTATAAGGGAATGTCTATGCATATACTGTCTTTAAAAATTACTATTGTTACCTGCATTAGAGATGAGCTCGGGCTCACTTTTTGGAGCCCGAAGCATTTTGTGTCATCGGAGCCCGATACCGAAAGTATGCAATATAATAAGAAAGTATTTTAAATTTTTTAATTGTTCTAAAAATATCTCATCCCAAGAACATAATTTTTTTTTAGAAAATTTTGCATTCAATCTTTTCAAAAGAGAACTTTGGTGTCAAAATTAGGGACTGATTGTGTTCAAAATTTAGACATGCAACGACCATGTTTGCCAGTCATCTATCTTTGTTTTAGTTATGGAACAAAACAAGTGTTTATACAATTGCTTAGTTCCCTGACCACCGAGCAAAAAGACAAATTTGTAATGTTTTCTCTGCAGTTTTTTAAAAAAAGAAAAAAAATTCAAATTTTATATAAAACTGAATTATGTATATGAATATTTAATCCTTAAGGGAATTAATCATTACTCGATGTTTTAAAACTGCATTATATTTTTAGAATTCCATTAGTTAAAACAATGCTTCTATTGCAGTGAAACCTGCAGTGTAGTGAATCGATATATCTGTTCACAGCAGTGATAAGGTTAAGGGTCCTCTTCACTCACTTGAAACACCTGCTCACTAATGTTAATATCTTATGTTGTGCAACAATAGCTTTTTGTTTTGTTTGTTTTTTTACGAGCACTTTGACTTTTATCACTAATTATCAATATTTTTGTATTGGGTTCATTTAAGGTTTCATACCAACCTGCCTGGTTGTTGTCTGGGCCCAACTAATAACATTTTATGTTCAACAATAAGGGTGACAAAGAGCCAACTACGTGCTTTGTTATAAAAACATTAAAAAAAACTTTTTGATGCAGCATAATATTTTGCTACTTGGTGTTTTAATTTTTTTTTTTTTCTGTCATTTTGGCAGAAATTCATTTTACACTTGGTTATTTTTCTTTTGTTAAAAATATTGAACGTTCTTAATATTTTTACTTTAAAAAATTTGCACTTACATGCAGTTTTGAAGTTCAAATTGTTTCTTATGGGTCATTTCATGTCAAATCAACCAGTGACTCAACCTGGCATTTCAGATTTTAATGAAACCTTCAGGAATCATTCTCCCTGATGATATAAATGAAACTATACTTTTTTTTTTCTCCGTAAATTATCATACAATTTTTTCAATTTTGAAAATCAGCATTTTTTGGCTTGTATTAATGTTTTCAATTTTGAATTTCTCAAATTCTATCAGATGTAGAGTTGTTTGACCCCTTGTTTTAAAGAGAATTTTATAAGGTTAGATTTGATATGCAAATTGACTATGCTTTGTTAAAAAAAAATTAATTAAAATAGTGTTTTGTAATATTATAAATTTTAAATTCTGAAAGTTTTTTAGAGTGGGATCTCAATGGGATCAGCATTTATGTTGAAAACACCAATATCGAACACCAGTTAGGGCTGGTATTTAAAGTTGGCACCTCGCTAACTTTGATTGTGCTAAAGATATTGTCTTATTTTAAACTCTTTTTTTTTTTTTTTATAAACTGCTGATCCCATTGAGATCCCACTCTAAAATTTTCAGAATTTAAAGTTTATAATATTACAAAAAATATTTTTTTTTCAAACTTTTTTAAAACCACCATTTTAAAGATTTTTAAATTAAATTTTTTTTTTTAACCAAGCACAGTCAACTTTGATATCAAATTAAATATTATGAAATTCTCTTAAATATGAGGGATCAACCCTCTCTACGCCTGATAGAACTTGAGAAATTCAAAATTGAAAACATTTATACAAGCCAAAAAATGAATTTTTCGAAATTAAAAAAATTAGTTGTATGAAAATTTACTGAAGATGCAAATGAGTATACTTTTAGAAATTTTTTATCAGGGAGAATAATTCCTGAAGGTTTAATTAAAATCTGAAATGGTCAGGTGTGTATTTGGATATTTTTTTAAGCATAAATATATTAGTAAAATTAAAATTGAACTGCAGCGTTTTTCTGAAATCTAACTATAAAGATTTTTTTTTTTTTTTACATTATGGAGACTTTTTTTTTTTTCTTGTAAAGTAATTGTATTCATGAAAATTTCTAAAACTCGTGTGAAATAAGTATTTCATTAATCATATGTACAATAATAAAGTATCTTTATATGTAATTTGTGTTAAAATTGTTCTCTTTTCTCAATAAATTAACTATATATTAAGCAAAAGTATGCAGAGTATGCAGTGGAATCTTTAATTGTGGAAATGCATGAATGTGGAAGACTTTAAGAAGTACGGCAGCAGTATAAACATGTTGATTTTATTGATGACTAATATACAAATGACAATCCAACGTCACCATTACTTCGCTGAACAAAATTAAAGATAAAAACAAAAATAAACTTTCATCAATAAACTAATACCTGCCAGCAGCCTTTAAAACGTAGCTAAGCTATGACGCCGTAATTGATTACATGGCAGAAAACAATTCTTTTGAAAATTAACCTGGGCTAGTCAGATTCAAGACGCAATTGCCAAATCTACCAAAGCTCAAGGATCCCTTAAATCTTTACTGGCTTATCACAGCCGTCTGTCACTCTCGAATAAATTGTTACTGTATAAATCCTTCATCAGATCAACCATGACCTACGTGTCAGTTATCTGGGGGTCAATCTGTGAAACTCGGATGCAGAAAATTCAAATTTTTCAAAACTCTTTGTTACGTAGGATTTGCAAGGTGACAACGTTTGTCCGGAAAGACGTCATCCATGCTGATCTCAATATTAGGCCTATCTCGCAAGTTGTTAAAAAACTTGCACAAAATTTCCACAGAGATTGACTTTTAATACCCAACAAAGCGTTGCGGTCCATTCAACCTTACATTGTAAATACCAGTAGAGGGAAGAAGAGACCGCTTGCCATCTTGAGTAGAGATGACTGCTTTGCTCCGCCTTCTAAACGAAGGAGAAAGGAACCCACCCTAAACAGTTCATTGTGCTATTCCAAATTCATAAAATTTTGATACCTGCATTGTTATTCCCATTTGGCATTACCACACTAAATTTTTCCTTTTGACGTCTTCCCGCCTTGCTTTTAGTATTGGGTTCTGCTAACTTTCCTTCTTACCTCTCTTGCAATTATAAGGAAAAAAATATATACTTATATTATTTTTTGCATCTAAATTGTATTTATACTTAATTATCTTTGCATCTTCAAAATTTAATTATTTGAATCTTATATAAACTAATTGTTTGCATCTTATTTAAATTAAATTGTTTGCACTAATTTTTAGATTAAAAAAAATATTATGAAAATTAGAAAAATTGTCTGGCTCTGATGGGGCCTCCCCTCCCTATGCACACCATTCCGACTCCAATCAAAGTATCAAAGCGCACATCTAGATTGCTCCTACATCAGCATCATTCCACCGCAGCCTGCTGCGAGAGAACTGTTATATTTCTGATGCCATCTCCATAGACTGTTCCCATCTAGATGTGAAGTAAATGTAGGCATTACGCCCCACGTAGGCATTCTTCAGTAATCGTCTTTGATCTTTGTCAGGAAACATGAAATGGGATTGCAAAACAGTGGATGTTCCTAACTATGTATTCCTGATTAATGTGATCCCAAGAAATTGGGTCTTATTTAAAAACTGACCTGAAATCAAATTCTGATAGTTTGTCTGCTACTGTTTGAATTGGATAAGTTCTTCTAAAGAAATAAAACCTTTTTCAGATAATCCAATAACTTTGTTAGTAAGACTGAATTAAAATTTAATTATTTCGGGCTATTTCTCTCCCTCCCCCCTTCCTTGCTTAATTTCTTGTATAACAATTAGTACAATGCAAGTATACAATAAGAAGTTGCATGTTTTGCTTTTACTATATTAACTTATCAAATTAAATTTATTTTTCATAAACTTATTAACTATTTAACATCAAAGTTTAAAATTATCAAAGTAAAACTAGTATTTGTTTGAGCCTAATATGAGTGGGTAGACAGCCTTTTATAATGGCTTAAATATATTTGTTTAAAAAATGCTTGGTTTGAATTTGATTAACTGGATTTCAACTTTTGTCGCAAAATATTATTTTTCACAAAAATCTTTACTTTTCACAAAATGGGCTCCATGAATAAAAACCTGCATCGACCCCTGGTGGGTAGACAGCCTTTTATAATGGCTTAAATATATTTGTTAAAAAGAGAATCCAGCAAAACAGTATGTCTGTTATATAATTGTCAAAATGCTTAAGACTTTAAATTTTTACCAGTAAATAAAAGGGCAGATTAAAGTTTTTTGTGAATGTTTGTCTGTATTGTTCTTCTGATCTTAAAATGTATACTTTTGATAATTTTCAGCATTGTCAGTGTCTAAATGATTTTTTTTTTCTTTCCTAGCTTGTTTTATTCATACTTTTGCCCCTTTTGGACATATTAAGATTATATGGCCTGGTGGTAAAGATAATCGTAGTGCCTTGTATTCTTGTAAAGGTAATTTTTATTCTTGGTCATAGAATTTTTTAATATTTTATTTGAAAATCTTATGTATTTTGATAATGCATTTTAAGTTTTATAAACTTGTTTAACCCTTTTTGGCTGATGTCCTATAAGGGAATGTCTATGCATATACTGTCTTTAAAAATTACTATTGTTACCTGCATTAGAGATGAGCTCGGGCTCACTTTTTGGAGCCCGAAGCATTTTGTGTCATCGGAGCCCGATACCGAAAGTATGCAATATAATAAGAAAGTATTTTAAATTTTTTAATTGTTCTAAAAATATCTCATCCCAAGAACATAATTTTTTTTTAGAAAATTTTGCATTCAATCTTTTCAAAAGAGAACTTTGGTGTCAAAATTAGGGACTGATTGTGTTCAAAATTTAGACATGCAACGACCATGTTTGCCAGTCATCTATCTTTGTTTTAGTTATGGAACAAAACAAGTGTTTATACAATTGCTTAGTTCCCTGACCACCGAGCAAAAAGACAAATTTGTAATGTTTTCTCTGCAGTTTTTTAAAAAAAGAAAAAAAATTCAAATTTTATATAAAACTGAATTATGTATATGAATATTTAATCCTTAAGGGAATTAATCATTACTCGATGTTTTAAAACTGCATTATATTTTTAGAATTCCATTAGTTAAAACAATGCTTCTATTGCAGTGAAACCTGCAGTGTAGTGAATCGATATATCTGTTCACAGCAGTGATAAGGTTAAGGGTCCTCTTCACTCACTTGAAACACCTGCTCACTAATGTTAATATCTTATGTTGTGCAACAATAGCTTTTTGTTTTGTTTGTTTTTTTACGAGCACTTTGACTTTTATCACTAATTATCAATATTTTTGTATTGGGTTCATTTAAGGTTTCATACCAACCTGCCTGGTTGTTGTCTGGGCCCAACTAATAACATTTTATGTTCAACAATAAGGGTGACAAAGAGCCAACTACGTGCTTTGTTATAAAAACATTAAAAAAAACTTTTTGATGCAGCATAATATTTTGCTACTTGGTGTTTTAATTTTTTTTTTTTCTGTCATTTTGGCAGAAATTCATTTTACACTTGGTTATTTTTCTTTTGTTAAAAATATTGAACGTTCTTAATATTTTTACTTTAAAAAATTTGCACTTACATGCAGTTTTGAAGTTCAAATTGTTTCTTATGGGTCATTTCATGTCAAATCAACCAGTGACTCAACCTGGCATTTCAGATTTTAATGAAACCTTCAGGAATCATTCTCCCTGATGATATAAATGAAACTATACTTTTTTTTTTCTCCGTAAATTATCATACAATTTTTTCAATTTTGAAAATCAGCATTTTTTGGCTTGTATTAATGTTTTCAATTTTGAATTTCTCAAATTCTATCAGATGTAGAGTTGTTTGACCCCTTGTTTTAAAGAGAATTTTATAAGGTTAGATTTGATATGCAAATTGACTATGCTTTGTTAAAAAAAAATTAATTAAAATAGTGTTTTGTAATATTATAAATTTTAAATTCTGAAAGTTTTTTAGAGTGGGATCTCAATGGGATCAGCATTTATGTTGAAAACACCAATATCGAACACCAGTTAGGGCTGGTATTTAAAGTTGGCACCTCGCTAACTTTGATTGTGCTAAAGATATTGTCTTATTTTAAACTCTTTTTTTTTTTTTTTTATAAACTGCTGATCCCATTGAGATCCCACTCTAAAATTTTCAGAATTTAAAGTTTATAATATTACAAAAAATATTTTTTTTTCAAACTTTTTTAAAACCACCATTTTAAAGATTTTTAAATTAAATTTTTTTTTTAACCAAGCACAGTCAACTTTGATATCAAATTAAATATTATGAAATTCTCTTAAATATGAGGGATCAACCCTCTCTACGCCTGATAGAACTTGAGAAATTCAAAATTGAAAACATTTATACAAGCCAAAAAATGAATTTTTCGAAATTAAAAAAATTAGTTGTATGAAAATTTACTGAAGATGCAAATGAGTATACTTTTAGAAATTTTTTATCAGGGAGAATAATTCCTGAAGGTTTAATTAAAATCTGAAATGGTCAGGTGTGTATTTGGATATTTTTTTAAGCATAAATATATTAGTAAAATTAAAATTGAACTGCAGCGTTTTTCTGAAATCTAACTATAAAGATTTTTTTTTTTTTTTACATTATGGAGACTTTTTTTTTTTTCTTGTAAAGTAATTGTATTCATGAAAATTTCTAAAACTCGTGTGAAATAAGTATTTCATTAATCATATGTACAATAATAAAGTATCTTTATATGTAATTTGTGTTAAAATTGTTCTCTTTTCTCAATAAATTAACTATATATTAAGCAAAAGTATGCAGAGTATGCAGTGGAATCTTTAATTGTGGAAATGCATGAATGTGGAAGACTTTAAGAAGTACGGCAGCAGTATAAACATGTTGATTTTATTGATGACTAATATACAAATGACAATCCAACGTCACCATTACTTCGCTGAACAAAATTAAAGATAAAAACAAAAATAAACTTTCATCAATAAACTAATACCTGCCAGCAGCCTTTAAAACGTAGCTAAGCTATGACGCCGTAATTGATTACATGGCAGAAAACAATTCTTTTGAAAATTAACCTGGGCTAGTCAGATTCAAGACGCAATTGCCAAATCTACCAAAGCTCAAGGATCCCTTAAATCTTTACTGGCTTATCACAGCCGTCTGTCACTCTCGAATAAATTGTTACTGTATAAATCCTTCATCAGATCAACCATGACCTACGTGTCAGTTATCTGGGGGTCAATCTGTGAAACTCGGATGCAGAAAATTCAAATTTTTCAAAACTCTTTGTTACGTAGGATTTGCAAGGTGACAACGTTTGTCCGGAAAGACGTCATCCATGCTGATCTCAATATTAGGCCTATCTCGCAAGTTGTTAAAAAACTTGCACAAAATTTCCACAGAGATTGACTTTTAATACCCAACAAAGCGTTGCGGTCCATTCAACCTTACATTGTAAATACCAGTAGAGGGAAGAAGAGACCGCTTGCCATCTTGAGTAGAGATGACTGCTTTGCTCCGCCTTCTAAACGAAGGAGAAAGGAACCCACCCTAAACAGTTCATTGTGCTATTCCAAATTCATAAAATTTTGATACCTGCATTGTTATTCCCATTTGGCATTACCACACTAAATTTTTCCTTTTGACGTCTTCCCGCCTTGCTTTTAGTATTGGGTTCTGCTAACTTTCCTTCTTACCTCTCTTGCAATTATAAGGAAAAAAATATATACTTATATTATTTTTTGCATCTAAATTGTATTTATACTTAATTATCTTTGCATCTTCAAAATTTAATTATTTGAATCTTATATAAACTAATTGTTTGCATCTTATTTAAATTAAATTGTTTGCACTAATTTTTAGATTAAAAAAAATATTATGAAAATTAGAAAAATTGTCTGGCTCTGATGGGGCCTCCCCTCCCTATGCTCACCATTCCGACTCCAATCAAAGTATCAAAGCGCACATCTAGATTGCTCCTACATCAGCATCATTCCACCGCAGCCTGCTGCGAGAGAACTGTTATATTTCTGATGCCATCTCCATAGACTGTTCTCATCTAGATGTGAAGTAAATGTAGGCATTACGCCCCACGTAGGCATTCTTCAGTAATCGTCTTTGATCTTTGTCAGGAAACATGAAATGGGATTGCAAAACAGTGGATGTTCCTAACTATGTATTCCTGATTAATGTGATCCCAAGAAATTGGGTCTTATTTAAAAACTGACCTGAAATCAAATTCTGATAGTTTGTCTGCTACTGTTTGAATTGGATAAGTTCTTCTAAAGAAATAAAACCTTTTTCAGATAATCCAATAACTTTGTTAGTAAGACTGAATTAAAATTTAATTATTTCGGGCTATTTCTCTCCCTCCCCCCTTCCTTGCTTAATTTCTTGTATAACAATTAGTACAATGCAAGTATACAATAAGAAGTTGCATGTTTTGCTTTTACTATATTAACTTATCAAATTAAATTTATTTTTCATAAACTTATTAACTATTTAACATCAAAGTTTAAAATTATCAAAGTAAAACTAGTATTTGTTTGAGCCTAATATGAGTGGGTAGACAGCCTTTTATAATGGCTTAAATATATTTGTTTAAAAAATGCTTGGTTTGAATTTGATTAACTGGATTTCAACTTTTGTCGCAAAATATTATTTTTCACAAAAATCTTTACTTTTCACAAAATGGGCTCCATGAATAAAAACCTGCATCGACCCCTGGTGGGTAGACAGCCTTTTATAATGGCTTAAATATATTTGTTAAAAAGAGAATCCAGCAAAACAGTATGTCTGTTATATAATTGTCAAAATGCTTAAGACTTTAAATTTTTACCAGTAAATAAAAGGGCAGATTAAAGTTTTTTGTGAATGTTTGTCTGTATTGTTCTTCTGATCTTAAAATGTATACTTTTGATAATTTTCAGCATTGTCAGTGTCTAAATGATTTTTTTTTCTTTCCTAGCTTGTTTTATTCATACTTTTGCCCCTTTTGGACATATTAAGATTATATGGCCTGGTGGTAAAGATAATCGTAGTGCCTTGTATTCTTGTAAAGGTAATTTTTATTCTTGGTCATAGAATTTTTTAATATTTTATTTGAAAATCTTATGTATTTTGATAATGCATTTTAAGTTTTATAAACTTGTTTAACCCTTTTTGGCTGATGTCCTATAAGGGAATGTCTATGCATATACTGTCTTTAAAAATTACTATTGTTACCTGCATTAGAGATGAGCTCGGGCTCACTTTTTGGAGCCCGAAGCATTTTGTGTCATCGGAGCCCGATACCGAAAGTATGCAATATAATAAGAAAGTATTTTAAATTTTTTAATTGTTCTAAAAATATCTCATCCCAAGAACATAATTTTTTTTTAGAAAATTTTGCATTCAATCTTTTCAAAAGAGAACTTTGGTGTCAAAATTAGGGACTGATTGTGTTCAAAATTTAGACATGCAACGACCATGTTTGCCAGTCATCTATCTTTGTTTTAGTTATGGAACAAAACAAGTGTTTATACAATTGCTTAGTTCCCTGACCACCGAGCAAAAAGACAAATTTGTAATGTTTTCTCTGCAGTTTTTTAAAAAAAGAAAAAAAATTCAAATTTTATATAAAACTGAATTATGTATATGAATATTTAATCCTTAAGGGAATTAATCATTACTCGATGTTTTAAAACTGCATTATATTTTTAGAATTCCATTAGTTAAAACAATGCTTCTATTGCAGTGAAACCTGCAGTGTAGTGAATCGATATATCTGTTCACAGCAGTGATAAGGTTAAGGGTCCTCTTCACTCACTTGAAACACCTGCTCACTAATGTTAATATCTTATGTTGTGCAACAATAGCTTTTTGTTTTGTTTGTTTTTTTACGAGCACTTTGACTTTTATCACTAATTATCAATATTTTTGTATTGGGTTCATTTAAGGTTTCATACCAACCTGCCTGGTTGTTGTCTGGGCCCAACTAATAACATTTTATGTTCAACAATAAGGGTGACAAAGAGCCAACTACGTGCTTTGTTATAAAAACATTAAAAAAAACTTTTTGATGCAGCATAATATTTTGCTACTTGGTGTTTTAATTTTTTTTTTTTCTGTCATTTTGGCAGAAATTCATTTTACACTTGGTTATTTTTCTTTTGTTAAAAATATTGAACGTTCTTAATATTTTTACTTTAAAAAATTTGCACTTACATGCAGTTTTGAAGTTCAAATTGTTTCTTATGGGTCATTTCATGTCAAATCAACCAGTGACTCAACCTGGCATTTCAGATTTTAATGAAACCTTCAGGAATCATTCTCCCTGATGATATAAATGAAACTATACTTTTTTTTTTCTCCGTAAATTATCATACAATTTTTTCAATTTTGAAAATCAGCATTTTTTGGCTTGTATTAATGTTTTCAATTTTGAATTTCTCAAATTCTATCAGATGTAGAGTTGTTTGACCCCTTGTTTTAAAGAGAATTTTATAAGGTTAGATTTGATATGCAAATTGACTATGCTTTGTTAAAAAAAAATTAATTAAAATAGTGTTTTGTAATATTATAAATTTTAAATTCTGAAAGTTTTTTAGAGTGGGATCTCAATGGGATCAGCATTTATGTTGAAAACACCAATATCGAACACCAGTTAGGGCTGGTATTTAAAGTTGGCACCTCGCTAACTTTGATTGTGCTAAAGATATTGTCTTATTTTAAACTCTTTTTTTTTTTTTTTTTATAAACTGCTGATCCCATTGAGATCCCACTCTAAAATTTTCAGAATTTAAAGTTTATAATATTACAAAAAATATTTTTTTTTCAAACTTTTTTAAAACCACCATTTTAAAGATTTTTAAATTAAATTTTTTTTTTAACCAAGCACAGTCAACTTTGATATCAAATTAAATATTATGAAATTCTCTTAAATATGAGGGATCAACCCTCTCTACGCCTGATAGAACTTGAGAAATTCAAAATTGAAAACATTTATACAAGCCAAAAAATGAATTTTTCGAAATTAAAAAAATTAGTTGTATGAAAATTTACTGAAGATGCAAATGAGTATACTTTTAGAAATTTTTTATCAGGGAGAATAATTCCTGAAGGTTTAATTAAAATCTGAAATGGTCAGGTGTGTATTTGGATATTTTTTTAAGCATAAATATATTAGTAAAATTAAAATTGAACTGCAGCGTTTTTCTGAAATCTAACTATAAAGATTTTTTTTTTTTTTTTACATTATGGAGACTTTTTTTTTTTTCTTGTAAAGTAATTGTATTCATGAAAATTTCTAAAACTCGTGTGAAATAAGTATTTCATTAATCATATGTACAATAATAAAGTATCTTTATATGTAATTTGTGTTAAAATTGTTCTCTTTTCTCAATAAATTAACTATATATTAAGCAAAAGTATGCAGAGTATGCAGTGGAATCTTTAATTGTGGAAATGCATGAATGTGGAAGACTTTAAGAAGTACGGCAGCAGTATAAACATGTTGATTTTATTGATGACTAATATACAAATGACAATCCAACGTCACCATTACTTCGCTGAACAAAATTAAAGATAAAAACAAAAATAAACTTTCATCAATAAACTAATACCTGCCAGCAGCCTTTAAAACGTAGCTAAGCTATGACGCCGTAATTGATTACATGGCAGAAAACAATTCTTTTGAAAATTAACCTGGGCTAGTCAGATTCAAGACGCAATTGCCAAATCTACCAAAGCTCAAGGATCCCTTAAATCTTTACTGGCTTATCACAGCCGTCTGTCACTCTCGAATAAATTGTTACTGTATAAATCCTTCATCAGATCAACCATGACCTACGTGTCAGTTATCTGGGGGTCAATCTGTGAAACTCGGATGCAGAAAATTCAATTTTTTCAAAACTCTTTGTTACGTAGGATTTGCAAGGTGACAACGTTTGTCCGGAAAGACGTCATCCATGCTGATCTCAATATTAGGCCTATCTCGCAAGTTGTTAAAAAACTTGCACAAAATTTCCACAGAGATTGACTTTTAATACCCAACAAAGCGTTGCGGTCCATTCAACCTTACATTGTAAATACCAGTAGAGGGAAGAAGAGACCGCTTGCCATCTTGAGTAGAGATGACTGCTTTGCTCCGCCTTCTAAACGAAGGAGAAAGGAACCCACCCTAAACAGTTCATTGTGCTATTCCAAATTCATAAAATTTTGATACCTGCATTGTTATTCCCATTTGGCATTACCACACTAAATTTTTCCTTTTGACGTCTTCCCGCCTTGCTTTTAGTATTGGGTTCTGCTAACTTTCCTTCTTACCTCTCTTGCAATTATAAGGAAAAAAATATATACTTATATTATTTTTTGCATCTAAATTGTATTTATACTTAATTATCTTTGCATCTTCAAAATTTAATTATTTGAATCTTATATAAACTAATTGTTTGCATCTTATTTAAATTAAATTGTTTGCACTAATTTTTAGATTAAAAAAAATATTATGAAAATTAGAAAAATTGTCTGGCTCTGATGGGGCCTCCCCTCCCTATGCTCACCATTCCGACTCCAATCAAAGTATCAAAGCGCACATCTAGATTGCTCCTACATCAGCATCATTCCACCGCAGCCTGCTGCGAGAGAACTGTTATATTTCTGATGCCATCTCCATAGACTGTTCTCATCTAGATGTGAAGTAAATGTAGGCATTACGCCCCACGTAGGCATTCTTCAGTAATCGTCTTTGATCTTTGTCAGGAAACATGAAATGGGATTGCAAAACAGTGGATGTTCCTAACTATGTATTCCTGATTAATGTGATCCCAAGAAATTGGGTCTTATTTAAAAACTGACCTGAAATCAAATTCTGATAGTTTGTCTGCTACTGTTTGAATTGGATAAGTTCTTCTAAAGAAATAAAACCTTTTTCAGATAATCCAATAACTTTGTTAGTAAGACTGAATTAAAATTTAATTATTTCGGGCTATTTCTCTCCCTCCCCCCTTCCTTGCTTAATTTCTTGTATAACAATTAGTACAATGCAAGTATACAATAAGAAGTTGCATGTTTTGCTTTTACTATATTAACTTATCAAATTAAATTTATTTTTCATAAACTTATTAACTATTTAACATCAAAGTTTAAAATTATCAAAGTAAAACTAGTATTTGTTTGAGCCTAATATGAGTGGGTAGACAGCCTTTTATAATGGCTTAAATATATTTGTTTAAAAAATGCTTGGTTTGAATTTGATTAACTGGATTTCAACTTTTGTCGCAAAATATTATTTTTCACAAAAATCTTTACTTTTCACAAAATGGGCTCCATGAATAAAAACCTGCATCGACCCCTGGTGGGTAGACAGCCTTTTATAATGGCTTAAATATATTTGTTAAAAAGAGAATCCAGCAAAACAGTATGTCTGTTATATAATTGTCAAAATGCTTCTGACTTTAAATTTTTACCAGTAAATAAAAGGGCAGATTAAAGTTTTTTGTGAATGTTTGTCTGTATTGTTCTTCTGATCTTAAAATGTATACTTTTGATAATTTTCAGCATTGTCAGTGTCTAAATGATTTTTTTTTTCTTTCCTAGCTTGTTTTATTCATACTTTTGCCCCTTTTGGACATATTAAGATTATATGGCCTGGTGGTAAAGATAATCGTAGTGCCTTGTATTCTTGTAAAGGTAATTTTTATTCTTGGTCATAGAATTTTTTAATATTTTATTTGAAAATCTTATATATTTTAATAATGCATTTTAAGTTTTATAAACTTGTTTAACCCTTTTTGGCTGATGTCCTATAAGGGAATGTCTATGCATATACTGTCTTTAAAAATTACTATTGTTACCTGCATTAGAGATGAGCTCGGGCTCACTTTTTGGAGCCCGAAGCATTTTGTGTCATCGGAGCCCGATACCGAAAGTATGCAATATAATAAGAAAGTATTTTAAATTTTTTAATTGTTCTAAAAATATCTCATCCCAAGAACATAATTTTTTTTTAGAAAATTTTGCATTCAATCTTTTCAAAAGAGAACTTTGGTGTCAAAATTAGGGACTGATTGTGTTCAAAATTTAGACATGCAACGACCATGTTTGCCAGTCATCTATCTTTGTTTTAGTTATGGAACAAAACAAGTGTTTATACAATTGCTTAGTTCCCTGACCACCGAGCAAAAAGACAAATTTGTAATGTTTTCTCTGCAGTTTTTTAAAAAAAGAAAAAAAATTCAAATTTTATATAAAACTGAATTATGTATATGAATATTTAATCCTTAAGGGAATTAATCATTACTCGATGTTTTAAAACTGCATTATATTTTTAGAATTCCATTAGTTAAAACAATGCTTCTATTGCAGTGAAACCTGCAGTGTAGTGAATCGATATATCTGTTCACAGCAGTGATAAGGTTAAGGGTCCTCTTCACTCACTTGAAACACCTGCTCACTAATGTTAATATCTTATGTTGTGCAACAATAGCTTTTTGTTTTGTTTGTTTTTTTACGAGCACTTTGACTTTTATCACTAATTATCAATATTTTTGTATTGGGTTCATTTAAGGTTTCATACCAACCTGCCTGGTTGTTGTCTGGGCCCAACTAATAACATTTTATGTTCAACAATAAGGGTGACAAAGAGCCAACTACGTGCTTTGTTATAAAAACATTAAAAAAAACTTTTTGATGCAGCATAATATTTTGCTACTTGGTGTTTTAATTTTTTTTTTTTCTGTCATTTTGGCAGAAATTCATTTTACACTTGGTTATTTTTCTTTTGTTAAAAATATTGAACGTTCTTAATATTTTTACTTTAAAAAATTTGCACTTACATGCAGTTTTGAAGTTCAAATTGTTTCTTATGGGTCATTTCATGTCAAATCAACCAGTGACTCAACCTGGCATTTCAGATTTTAATGAAACCTTCAGGAATCATTCTCCCTGATGATATAAATGAAACTATACTTTTTTTTTTCTCCGTAAATTATCATACAATTTTTTCAATTTTGAAAATCAGCATTTTTTGGCTTGTATTAATGTTTTCAATTTTGAATTTCTCAAATTCTATCAGATGTAGAGTTGTTTGACCCCTTGTTTTAAAGAGAATTTTATAAGGTTAGATTTGATATGCAAATTGACTATGCTTTGTTAAAAAAAAATTAATTAAAATAGTGTTTTGTAATATTATAAATTTTAAATTCTGAAAGTTTTTTAGAGTGGGATCTCAATGGGATCAGCATTTATGTTGAAAACACCAATATCGAACACCAGTTAGGGCTGGTATTTAAAGTTGGCACCTCGCTAACTTTGATTGTGCTAAAGATATTGTCTTATTTTAAACTCTTTTTTTTTTTTTTTTATAAACTGCTGATCCCATTGAGATCCCACTCTAAAATTTTCAGAATTTAAAGTTTATAATATTACAAAAAATATTTTTTTTTCAAACTTTTTTAAAACCACCATTTTAAAGATTTTTAAATTAAATTTTTTTTTTAACCAAGCACAGTCAACTTTGATATCAAATTAAATATTATGAAATTCTCTTAAATATGAGGGATCAACCCTCTCTACGCCTGATAGAACTTGAGAAATTCAAAATTGAAAACATTTATACAAGCCAAAAAATGAATTTTTCGAAATTAAAAAAATTAGTTGTATGAAAATTTACTGAAGATGCAAATGAGTATACTTTTAGAAATTTTTTATCAGGGAGAATAATTCCTGAAGGTTTAATTAAAATCTGAAATGGTCAGGTGTGTATTTGGATATTTTTTTAAGCATAAATATATTAGTAAAATTAAAATTGAACTGCAGCGTTTTTCTGAAATCTAACTATAAAGATTTTTTTTTTTTTTACATTATGGAGACTTTTTTTTTTTCTTGTAAAGTAATTGTATTCATGAAAATTTCTAAAACTCGTGTGAAATAAGTATTTCATTAATCATATGTACAATAATAAAGTATCTTTATATGTAATTTGTGTTAAAATTGTTCTCTTTTCTCAATAAATTAACTATATATTAAGCAAAAGTATGCAGAGTATGCAGTGGAATCTTTAATTGTGGAAATGCATGAATGTGGAAGACTTTAAGAAGTACGGCAGCAGTATAAACATGTTGATTTTATTGATGACTAATATACAAATGACAATCCAACGTCACCATTACTTCGCTGAACAAAATTAAAGATAAAAACAAAAATAAACTTTCATCAATAAACTAGTACCTGCCAGCAGCCTTTAAAACGTAGCTAA
Source organism: Maratus michaelseni (assembly GCA_963931845.1). Classification (NCBI taxonomy): domain Eukaryota; kingdom Metazoa; phylum Arthropoda; class Arachnida; order Araneae; family Salticidae; genus Maratus; species Maratus michaelseni. Next base: position 444,009,129 of record OZ007586.1, read on the forward strand.
GCTATGACGCCGTAATTGATTACATGGCAGAAAACAATTCTTTTGAAAATTAACCTGGGCTAGTCAGATTCAAGACGCAATTGCCAAATCTACCAAAGCTCAAGGATCCCTTAAATCTTTACTGGCTTATCACAGCCGTCTGTCACTCTCGAATAAATTGTTACTGTATAAATCCTTCATCAGATCAACCATGACCTACGTGTCAGTTATCTGGGGGTCAATCTGTGAAACTCGGATGCAGAAAATTCAAATTTTTCAAAACTCTTTGTTACGTAGGATTTGCAAGGTGACAACGTTTGTCCGGAAAGACGTCATCCATGCTGATCTCAATATTAGGCCTATCTCGCAAGTTGTTAAAAAACTTGCACAAAATTTCCACAGAGATTGACTTTTAATACCCAACAAAGCGTTGCGGTCCATTCAACCTTACATTGTAAATACCAGTAGAGGGAAGAAGAGACCGCTTGCCATCTTGAGTAGAGATGACTGCTTTGCTCCGCCTTCTAAACGAAGGAGAAAGGAACCCACCCTAAACAGTTCATTGTGCTATTCCAAATTCATAAAATTTTGATACCTGCATTGTTATTCCCATTTGGCATTACCACACTAAATTTTTCCTTTTGACGTCTTCCCGCCTTGCTTTTAGTATTGGGTTCTGCTAACTTTCCTTCTTACCTCTCTTGCAATTATAAGGAAAAAAATATATACTTATATTATTTTTTGCATCTAAATTGTATTTATACTTAATTATCTTTGCATCTTCAAAATTTAATTATTTGAATCTTATATAAACTAATTGTTTGCATCTTATTTAAATTAAATTGTTTGCACTAATTTTTAGATTAAAAAAAATATTATGAAAATTAGAAAAATTGTCTGGCTCTGATGGGGCCTCCCCTCCCTATGCTCACCATTCCGACTCCAATCAAAGTATCAAAGCGCACATCTAGATTGCTCCTACATCAGCATCATTCCACCGCAGCCTGCTGCGAGAGAACTGTTATATTTCTGATGCCATCTCCATAGACTGTTCTCATCTAGATGTGAAGTAAATGTAGGCATTACGCCCCACGTAGGCATTCTTCAGTAATCGTCTTTGATCTTTGTCAGGAAACATGAAATGGGATTGCAAAACAGTGGATGTTCCTAACTATGTATTCCTGATTAATGTGATCCCAAGAAATTGGGTCTTATTTAAAAACTGACCTGAAATCAAATTCTGATAGTTTGTCTGCTACTGTTTGAATTGGATAAGTTCTTCTAAAGAAATAAAACCTTTTTCAGATAATCCAATAACTTTGTTAGTAAGACTGAATTAAAATTTAATTATTTCGGGCTATTTCTCTCCCTCCCCCCTTCCTTGCTTAATTTCTTGTATAACAATTAGTACAATGCAAGTATACAATAAGAAGTTGCATGTTTTGCTTTTACTATATTAACTTATCAAATTAAATTTATTTTTCATAAACTTATTAACTATTTAACATCAAAGTTTAAAATTATCAAAGTAAAACTAGTATTTGTTTGAGCCTAATATGAGTGGGTAGACAGCCTTTTATAATGGCTTAAATATATTTGTTTAAAAAATGCTTGGTTTGAATTTGATTAACTGGATTTCAACTTTTGTCGCAAAATATTATTTTTCACAAAAATCTTTACTTTTCACAAAATGGGCTCCATGAATAAAAACCTGCATCGACCCCTGGTGGGTAGACAGCCTTTTATAATGGCTTAAATATATTTGTTAAAAAGAGAATCCAGCAAAACAGTATGTCTGTTATATAATTGTCAAAATGCTTCTGACTTTAAATTTTTACCAGTAAATAAAAGGGCAGATTAAAGTTTTTTGTGAATGTTTGTCTGTATTGTTCTTCTGATCTTAAAATGTATACTTTTGATAATTTTCAGCATTGTCAGTGTCTAAATGATTTTTTTTTTCTTTCCTAGCTTGTTTTATTCATACTTTTGCCCCTTTTGGACATATTAAGATTATATGGCCTGGTGGTAAAGATAATCGTAGTGCCTTGTATTCTTGTAAAGGTAATTTTTATTCTTGGTCATAGAATTTTTTAATATTTTATTTGAAAATCTTATATATTTTAATAATGCATTTTAAGTTTTATAAACTTGTTTAACCCTTTTTGGCTGATGTCCTATAAGGGTTGTCTTTGCATATTAGTCATTGATTATAGTCAGATTATTTATAGTCATTGTCCTATAAGGGTTGTCTTTAAAATTACTATTGTTATCTGCATTAGAGATGAGCTCTGGCTCTCTTTTTGGTGCCCGAAGCATTTTGTGTCATCAGAACACATTACCGAAAGTATGCAATATAATAAGAAAATATTTTTAATTTTTTAATTGTTCTAAAAATATCTCATCCCAAGAACATAATTTTTTTTTTTTTTTTGAAAATTTTGCATTCAATCTTTTCAAAAGAGAACTTTGGTGTCAAAATTTGGGACCGATTGTGTTCAAAATTTGGACATGCAATGACCATGTTTGCCTGTTTTAGTTATGGAAGGAAAACAAGTGTTAATGCAATTGCTTAGCTTCGTGACCACCGAGCTAAAAGGCAAATTTGTTAATGTTTTCTCTGCAGTTTTTAAAAAACAGTAAAAAAAAAAAAAAAAAAAAAAAAAAAAAAAACTTCATATAAAATTGAATAATGTATATGAATATTTAATCCTTAAGAGCCTACACTAGTCACGGGAAGAAACGCTCAAGCTAATGTTAAGTCTATGGGAAGGTTCTTGTGCAATTTTTCGCTCTCATTTTAATATTTTTAAATGATTTTTTTGCATAGCATAGCATAGCTGAGGTTGATATCTAAGGTTTTTAGTTTTTACTTTTTTGATTTTGGTTAGTTTTTACTACATTTTCAATTTTGGAACCTGTTCTGAAAATGAAAGAACCCTTATATATAAAAACTGGAACCAAAATTGAAAAAGTAAAAACTAACAATGTTAGAGATCGACCCCAGCTATCCTATGCAAAAAACATCATTTAAATATATTTAAATGCGAGCGAAAAATCATGCAAGAACCTTCCCATAGACTTAACATTAGCTTGAGCGTGACTAGCATAGGCTCTTAAGAGAATTAATCATTACTCAATGTTTTAAAACTGCATTATATGTTTAGAATTGTATTAATTTAAACAATGCTACTATTGCAGTGAAACCTGCAGTGTAGTGAATGGATATATCTGTTCACAGCAGTGATAAGGTTAAGGGTCCTCTTCACTCACTTGAAACACTTGCTCACTAATGTTAATATCTTATGGTGTGCAACAATAGCTTTTTGTTTTGTTTGTTTTTTTACGAGCACTTTGACTTTTATCACTAATTATGAATATTTTTTCTTGGGTTCATTTAATGTTTCATCCCGACCTGCCTGGTTGTTGTCTGGGCCCAACTAATAACATTTTATGTTCAACAATAAGGGTGAGAAAGAGCCAACTACGTGCTTTGTTATAAAAACATTAAAAAAAACTTTTTGATGCAGCATAATATTTTGCTACTTGGTGTTTTAATTTTTTTTTTTTCTGTCATTTTGGCAGAAATTCATTTTACACTTGGTTATTTTTCTTTTGTTAAAAATATTGAACATTCTTAATATTTTTACTTTAAAAAATCTGCACTTAATGCAGTTTTGAAGTTCAAATTGTTTCTTATGGGTCATTTCATGTCAAATCAACCAGTGCCTCAACCTGACCATTTCAGATTTTGATGAAACTTACAGGAACCGTTCTCCCTGATGATATAAATGAAACTATATATATTTTTTTTTTCGGTAAATTTTCATACAATTTTTTTTAATTTCGAAAATCACCATTTTTTGGCTTGTATTAATGTTTTCATATTTTAAAAGAGCAAGTGAACTTGTTTATTTGGAAAAGAGAAATGCAATAGTTATTGTTTTGATAATAATTAAATAATGAATAATTAAAACAGTATTTCCCAATCAAATAAGATTTTTTTTTTTTAATTATTAAGATAAATTTTCTTTACCTTTTTTTAATGTAAATGCTTAATTATAAAATAATGATTATTTGAGTGTAGAAGATAACAAGTATCACTAATATTTGCATTTCTGTTAAAAGGGGGAGGACGGATTTATTGAAAAGGACATTTTTGTTGGATAAAAGAATACTTTAGTTGAGTAAAGGGGCACTTTTTGTTGAATGAATGGATGCTTTGATTAAATTTCCCATTGGATTATTTGTCAGCATAGATCAGTGTTGGAATCAAACATTTTCTTTGGAAAGGAGTTCAGGAGTGATTCTGAATTAAAAAAAATATTTTCTGAAATTCACAGAAAATTTTCTGAAAAGTCATGTTACAGCAGGGTGGTGGTGGTGGGGGGGAAACACCTCTCTCTCAGCACAATTTTTGTTGTTGTAGGTCGGATTTAACACTGCTTTTGATTCAAGTAGATTTCAGGCTGAGTGAATCTTGCGTTTTTTCTTTGGACTTTGGATGAAATTAAAGTTGTTTTTTTTTTTTGCGATCTTCGACAAAATTTGACTTTTTTTGAGAACTTTCGACAAAATTTATCATTTGTTTCGAGATTCTTTGACGAAGTATGCCGGGTTTTTTTAGATTCTTCGATGAAGTTTGCTTTTTTTTCTTTTTTTTTTTCGAGATCCTTTGCCGAAGTTTTGCCTTTTTGTTTTTTAGATCCTTTGACAGAATTGGCTGTTTTTTCATGATCCTCCGACGAAATTTTCCATTTTTTTTTTCAAGATTCTTTGATGAAATTTTCTGTTTTTTAGATCTTTTGATGAAATTTGCCATTTTTCCAAATCTTTCGACAGAATTCGCCGTTTTTTCATGATCCTTCGATGAAATTTACCGCTTTTTTTTTCGAGATCTTTCGACAAAATTTGTCGCTTTTTGACAATCCTTCTACAAAATTTGTCTTTTTTTTAGATCTTTCGACGAAATTTGCCATATTTTCGAGATCCTTCGATGAAATTTACCGTTTTTTCACAATCCGATGACGAAATTTACCGTTTTTACTCGATCTGTTGTCAAAATGTGTCTTTTTTTTCTGCGGCCCTTTGACAAAGTTTCGCAATCCTTCAATGAAATTCGTGTTTTTTCCACGATTCATCAACGAAATTTGCTTTTTTTCAGCAATCCTTTGATGAAATTCACAGTTTTTTTTTGTGGTCCTTGGACGGATTTCGCGATTCTTCGAAGAATTTATGCGTGGGGACGTGTAAGAACTATTTTTTTGCGTCCTAACTCCAATTTTTTGCATAATTTGCACGCTATAGCACATCTGTGACATCGCTGCTGAGTTATATGCTTTCTAACCACATCAAAGGTTTCTGACTTGAGTCATAGCGGATAAACCGACACACAGCAGGAAAAATCATTGATTATTGATAGGAAAAACCTTTCTCTGTTTCTTCCTGTTGTTTGACAAAGGCCCCACAGATCTGCATAGAGTAACTCCAAAGGATGGTTTGAGCGGATATTTTTAGAGTATTTATGAGAAGTATGTCTTGACTTGCCCAGTTTACAGGGTTTGCAAATTGAATTATTTACTTTTATACCCGGCAACCTCCTAACCCCATTTGACTGGTATTAGCTAACACAGATTGGCTGATATGCCCGAATCTCTTGTGCCAAAGATCCATGTTACCCTTTTTGTTAGTCATGGAAACATTAAATTTTGCTGATTTAGTTTTGGAGTTGAGAGTCTTAGGGTACAACTTGTAAATGCAACCTTAAGGTATGCACTGAATATGTGAACGCCCCCCCAACAGACCTTCACCTCCCACTTACCCCTCTGAAAAGAAAGACTGTTTAGGTCCAACTGAGGACCTGAAATGATATTGCGGTGAAGTTGATCTGAATACATAACATTACAGAGTGTAAAAATTCTTGGACCAAACTTCAGCCGAACATCCCCTTTTCCACTGATTGGGAACAACACATCTTTTATAGCAACCGACATTTTATCAGACAAAGAAACAAAATTATGAAATAAAGATTTGCTGTGACAAAAGTGGTGACTGGCTCCTGAATCAAAAATCCAGTTGTCATCCTTTACAATGTTACTACAATTTAAATGAGAAACATCCTGAGAGGACTTACGTGAAGAATCGTAGTCATCATCATCAACAGTCTCTCCTTGGTGACAACCATCAGTGCATTCTCGAGTCGTTTCTAGCAGGTGTAGGTTCCCGTCGTCTGGAATGTCTAGAGTAAGCTGGGGAGTAGTCACATTCAGGGCTTGAGTTCTGGGTTCAATGCCTGGTTCTGGAATCTCTCCTTGGGTTAGCTCTCAGAGTTGTGTGAAGTGGTCTTTGGGATGAGTAGGATCCAACAGAGGAAGTTGATGAGATCTTTGACGAGATGATGATGATGGTGGTTGATATCTGTTATGTGAACGGCCTCTCCTTGAAAAACAATTGATTCTGATATGACCAGTGCATCCACTATTCCAACACCGTTTACCTTGAAAATTTCGAAAAACTTGTTTTCTTTCAGGTTGTGCCACAGGAGGAGACGTGTCTCTTTCAAAAAACCTATTGTGTTAGATTGTTTGTTGCTATCGTTATCTCTTAATTTTAACTGAGCTTCTTCTGCGATCAGTTCTTCCACTATCAGGTCAAATCCAAAAGCAGTTTTCGATCTCCTTAAAGCATTTTGTACTAAGCTGTCATAACATGCTGGAAGGAAGTGTAAAAATTGAGCAATTTTAAGAGAAATCCTTATCCAGCTCTTTGACACTTAAAAAAATCTTTCTTAACCTTGTAGCGAACAATTTCAAACTCTCACCATGCTTAAAACGACATTCTATCATCTCGGTGAAATCCAATTATTCGTTTGTATTCGACTTCAATGTTAAAAAATATTAGCGAAAGAGCTTGATTGGGACGGATTTTAAGAGCATTTATCATCTCAGCAGTAACTGTAGTTAAAACTTCAGGAATTGGCTGCTTTCTCAATTATTTTCCATAAACCACATTCCATTAATAAAAACTGTCAGAGCTCCAGTTTCTATAATTGTGATCCTTTAGCTTTTCAATAGTATTGGATGCTTTTTTTTTTTCAAACGTAGAAAGAAAAAAATTTCACTGCCCCCTCCCCCCCAAATCGAATAAACTACAGTGTCGCCATCTGGCAGAAGTGAGATTAATTTTCATAAACTATTGTCAATTTTGAGATGGTACTGGGGAGTGTTGGATGGGGAAAGATTACTGTAAACAAAATGGCGCAATGCCAATAATGAAAATGATGCACGGTGAATAATAGAACTTTAAATTAAAACAGAATTAAACTGAAAGAGGTTTTAAGGTAAGTGAACAAACTTAATATTTAAAGTGAATTATATACTGTAAAAACATAAATATGGTTTATTAAGGTAACTTATGTGTGACTGCTTTGAATAAGTTATGTAGAGGTTTTATGATGAAACTGGGTTTAAGAGATGATGAGAACACTATTTATGTGTATTATGCACATCAGAGCATGCACCACCCTCTTAATTTCTGAACAGCTGCTGCTATATTCATAAAAATGGTGTCTAGGTATAGTAAAGTAGCCATGCACTACTGAATGAAACCACCTATGGCACCACCTGGTGGAAAACTGTGGAGTTAGCATTCCTATCTCAAAAACAGTAAGAGATAGGGAAAGCAAGTGATTTACAAAGTTGTAGAGCATCATCAATTTAATACAAAAAACACCTTGTGGATGTTAATGCAAAGAACAGAACAGTTAAAACATGCATTTGTTTTTTTTTGTGATTTCCTACACTGACGTGACAAAACAATTTTAGAAAGAAAGAAACAACCAGTTATGAAACAGGTTTATGCAGCCCCTCCACAAGCATTGCAGAACCTTAAACGATGCATTACGGTGCTTGTGCCAACGTGTCATCATCTATGCTCCAACATGTGCAATGTGAAATTCAAACAAGGATCCGAATGTGCATGGCAGCTGACGTGAGAAGTTCGAACATCTAAAATAAAGGTATATTATTATAACTAGTTTTTTTTTTCTAGCTAAGTTCTTTTTGTCATGTCACAGTGTAGGAAATCGCGAAAAAACAAATTCGCGTTTTAACCATTCTATTCTTCGCATTAATGTCCACAAGGTGTCTTTTCGTACTAAATCGATGACGCTGTACAACTTTATAAATCACTTTTTTATCTCTTTCCATTTTTGAGATAGGAATGGTAACTCTGCAATGTGCCACCAGGTGGTGCCATAGGCGGTTTCATTGAGTAGTGCATGGCTACTTTACTGTACCTAGACACTACTTTTATGAATATAGCAGCAGCCGTTCTGAAGTTAAGAGGGTGACAAGGAACTTAGTGGGCATACTGTATAATTAGAATTTTTGTTTTTAGTGGCAAGAGAGAATTACTAATTTTATACTATGCTAGTTATTTTATATTTAATCATTTGTATCCTGCTTTTGGTAGATTCTTATTACATAGAAAAAAAAAGCATGTTTATATTTTAATTTTTTAATTTTCAGAGGAGTCTTTAGTGCATTCTTCAATGGAAAGTCAAATGTTGAAGCATACACCCTGCCATCTCAAGTTTTTATTTTATTAAATGTTTCCACTGGCCTTAGAACTTGTTCTAAGATTGATATTTGTAAACCGGTTTCATATTGTGTTTCTATGGTTGTATACATTGAGCATTACATTTCCTTGCATCAAGGAAATATTTATTTTTATTTTTCCATGAAATGATGCTGCATTGCAGCATAAGGGCCAATACTAAACGCAGACAGACAATCTTTGTCCGTTTTACTCTTTGTACAAATTGCATTTTTTTACATGTAAATAAATACTTTTAACAAATTTAAACAGAAAAGTATATATAATTGCACTTGAAAAGAATGTTCAATATGTTTTATACATTGGTTACATGATTATTTTTTATTAATATTGTAAGACAAAGATTTGTGTAATTTAACAGAAGTATTATGAAATTTCTGCAAAACAAAATTAATTATAATTAAAATAACTAAACTGTTTTACCCAAGTAAAAAGATTTCTTACAGTTCAATTTGTTTTATTGAGAGATCTATTTTTAAACCTTTTTAGAATATCTGTAATATATTAATTTCTTAATTGTAGATTTATGTTTAATATCTCCTTCCAGCTAATTATAAGGGGTTTTAATAAAATTTCAACAAAAATTATGATTCTTTTAAAAATATGGTAATTAAAATAATGTCAATTTTATTAAGAAAACTAATGTGCCATATAAACTGAAAACAACACATTTATATTTAGGTTATTGTCCATCTTAAAATTTTTAGTATTCTTAAAGGTTATATTTTTCTTTTTTGTCTTTTGACATGCATAATATAACACGAGTCTACTGTACATGAAAATACATTTTTCAATTTCTATATATATTTATAAAGGATGTGTAAAATTTATCTGTATCTAACTTTTTGAGATGAATGTTTAAATTTGTTATTTTATAAGTTTTTATAACTTTGATTTTGATGATCAATCAGCACAATTTGTACATCTGAATTGGATTACATTTGTATGAAACAATAAAGTGGTTTAAGTAAATTTAGTGCTGTGTCATGTATAACTTTAAATGTGATTATTTATCTTTATAATAAGTGTTTTTGAAATAGCACAAGTAGAGTTCATACTAAGAAACAAAAAATAAGGTGTGATTTTGCGATACTAACCAAAACTTTAAATGAGACATGCAAAAACTAGGCCGTTTTAACCCTATCACTATGTCCTATCAAAACATGCCCTGTTGTTGCCCAGGACAAATATGCTATCGATTTTTCAAAAAAAAAAAAAAAAAACAAGTTCCACTAAAATTTCATAGTTTAATTTTTACCGTGTGTTACAAACATTACAATGTAAGATGTCACCGGCTGAAAGTACTCAGTGAGTGATAGATTTTTTGACAACCTGCTTGGGGTCTGCGTGGACCCCGGGACATAGTGATAGGGTTAAGCAGGGTTCTTGAAAATGTTGTGTAAATCATATGATTCTTTGTTCTAGTGGGAACTCTGATATCTTCATTAAGATACAATTTCAATTCAGGTTTAGCCATAAGAGAGGTGTGACAGGTCCAATTTGCATTTAGTACTGCTTTAACCACTTCAACGGCTGTCCCGAGTTAAGTTGGGGATAATAACACTGTTTCCCTATCTATGTGGTTAATAAAGTCCTTCCTGATTGAGACTTAAAACCTTTTTTTTTTTTTCATTTGGAAGAAAGTATCTCGATATTTCAACAGCAAGACAATACAACATTTAATTAAACGGTTTGCATTAAAAAAAAGTGTCTTTAATTTTTTTCCTGTTAATAGATAAGCATGAAAATTAGAATATTCTTGTAGAAAATGCCACAATATCAAAAATTTAGTCTTTAGCAAAAAATATATTTTTTTATCATTTTTTATTTTAATTTTTAATATGTTAATAATATATGAATTTAAAATATTTTAATTTTTAACAAATATTTTCTTTATTATCTTCATTGATGAAGACCAAGTTCTTTATATTTTGGCAATTTCTGCAAGAATTATTCTAAATTTCGGGCTTACCTATTAACTTGCATAACTTAGCAATTAAAATTCTAAAAAAACAAAGCAGTTTAGTATTTTTGAACTTGCTTTTTGAAGCAAATGGTTCAATTAAAAGTTGATTTGTTCATTTTTTTTTTTTTTTTTAACAAATTGTTGTTATAACTTAAAGATTCATAATTGTATGTAGTTAAACATTTGTATCAGACTTTTAAAGATAAGATATATTTAAAATATGGGGGTGATCAATAACCTCTGTTCAAAGCTGTATTCTAATTAGTCTGCATGTTTTTGAAACAAAAAGGTTGAGAATATTTTCATCTGCTTAGTTAACATGTAACGATCCCTTCAAGGATGTCAGCTTGACACAGAATTTAACAGACACAACAAATTTATTTTCGACAAAAGCAGAGAATATTAGCAGTGGAATGAATGAATTTAATTAAGACAGTTCAGAACTAAGCTCAATTAAGAAAAGTAGGAATGGGGAAATCCTTTCCCAAACTTGTTAACTTATCAAGTGTCTCACAGTGTATTCATAGTTTTTTTTTTTACTAGAACCTAAGAAATATACTTAGAAGATAACTTCTAAGTGGAATCCTTTAGATCCTGGTATTTTATTCGAAGTATAGAAATAGAAAGGTTCACCTTACCAAACAGGCAAAATTTACAAGACTGGCTCTATCAAAAATTGCAAGTATGAAACTGCACTTGAAATCAACATCCATGTTGTGAGAACGAAAGCAAGCAGAGCTAGCATGCTGATGCTAAACTCAATTTGATGAGATCTGTTCCAAATCTGCTGATTACAGTTAACAGCTCACTATATAATTCAGAGCCAGAAAAAACAAAATATTATGAGTAATTGATTTGAAATTTGTCTAAAATTCAGGTTTTTTAAATTTTATTATATCGCCCATCAATACTGTGACTGTATAGAGATGCACTTTAAAAATCTCCTTCCTTACACATTTTAACTCTGAAATGCTTAAATTTTAAAATCTCACCACTTGAAAAACAAACGTATGTTCACAGAAACTACTACATCCCGTGCTAAGGCTGCAAAAAGCTAACTCTACAAAGCCTTAAATAACTTTTCTAAAGCTCAGAATAAATGCAAATTTAACTCACGGGTTAAAAACCTCACCTCCATTATAATTTCAAAAATTTACATTGAGAATTCTCCATCCTTAGTACAAGATGTAAGTATGAATTATGCAAGTTACTCGCTCTTGCATAATTGAGAAACTCCACTGCTATTTACAAGAAAATACAGACTGACAGCTTTTTTTTTTTTTTTTTGCTGCATAAATCAAAAATTTAAAAATAAGGTTAAATTTAAAAACTTTTACATTATCATTTCCCTCAGACATAAAAAGCTTTTCTATATTAAACTGAAATACAAAAAACAAAGTGAGAGTACAATGTAAAAGGGTCACTTTCTCTGAACTAAAACCTTGTTAATACATAAATGCACTTCTTTAAAAACATACTCTGTAAAATCTTGTTTGTATTCAATTGGAACAGCATTTCTTGGAAAATGTAAAACCCTACCAAATCCCTGACTATTGAAAAAGACAAGAACAAATTTTTACATAATCACATAAGATCGCTAATTATAATAAAAATATAGATAAAATGCTTAAGTATACAAAGAGGAAACACAAAAGGCTTATAAAAACCTTTTAATGATCGACATATGTTTCAGGGCTCCTATATGGCACCATTTTCAAGATATATAATGCTAAACAAAAATATTCTTGCTAATTTATCTGTGAATCAATAGAAATCTATATGTGTAACCTGAACATTTGCAATGAATCCGCCTCATTTGAATTACTTAAAATTTGGCTCGAGGTACTTTTCAGTTTTAAAAAAGCAATAAGGAAATATTAATTTTCACATTTACAGTTGACTATTTCAAGCACCTGCTTTTTTACATGTATGATCTCGTGATTTATATTTTCAAGTTTATTTTTAAAAAATTGTGAGAATATTTTTGTTTATCATTATATATCTTGAAAATATATTCTTTGAAATGAAAATATAATTCTTTGAGTGCTGAAACATAACTATCATTAAAAGGTTTTTATAAGCCTTTTGTGTTTCCTCTTTATATCACTTAAGCATTTTATCTATATTTTAAAGTTTTAGTTGATGTTAAAACAATAGTAAAATCAGCTTGCATGTCAAGAACAACCTTGACTTTGAAAAAATATTGTCAAAGTTGACATTTTGAAATGAATTTCCAGACATGACCGAGCAGGAAAGGAGAAAAACTTGTAACTTGATAAGTAATTCATTTATGAAAAACACCATTTGATTCCAAATTGCTTTGATAGTCATACCTGCAAGTACCAGCATTTGAAAATGAACCTGTAAATGTGTCAGTTTCATGCTGTTAAGCAGGGAAAAATATTTTTTCGAGAACCACCTTAACACAAAATGCATACATTTAAGTAAGATTTCAAGCATACATTTAAACATTTTCAACATACATCTAATACAGTTTTAAAATTCATTTTAACATCTTTATAATATACATTAAATGATTTTCCCAGGAAGCAGATTAAATAGAACTGATGTTGAATAACATAATTTCCAAAATTTTGAGATTATTTTAATTCCTTTAGTAAGCACATTATTCCAGTGGAGCTGCTTAACAGTTCAAATAACGCCAAAAGAAAAAATAACAGTCCATCTGCTGGGTTTCTTTTGCATTGATTGAAATTTCTACTTGTAAAGAATAAAGGAACATACTCGCGTAATTATAAAGAGGTCTCTGAACTGTCTGGCTTTAGGCTAGCTGATAGATTATGTTGCTTGTCCAGAAGGCGTGGATAAAGGATTTTTCATCATCAGAACTGTTTTGTGAGGCTAAAATATATTTCTTGACTTGAAGTCTCGTTCTATATGAATGTGTTCGACCAGGTACTATATCTTCTAAACTACAACCATTTACCAGTTTTAATTGTGTAGAATTTCTGCTAGATTGCCTCCATACCTGAGATCTGCCCTTATTACCATCAACTGTACTCAGCTGTCTTAAATGAGAAGGAAGGAGGGGGGGTGTTCTCATCTTGACCTCCATCTCTACTAGATGAGTTAGGAAATTACTGCCTGTTCCTATCCTCGCCTCTGTGATCATTTCCAAAATTTCCTCTATTTCCCTTAAAATTATAGCTAGAAATTATCACCATTTACGACAATTTTGAAAATTACTTCCACCATTCCTATTTTGTTACCACATCCAAACTCTCTACATCCTCCTGGAATACCATTTCCATTGCTCTCATTTCTAAACTCAAGTAAGGGGATAGAATTAAATTCATTACTGCGAGTCCCTCTCTGTACTGGTATACCCGAAATTCCACTACGATCGGTATCATGTCTACTTTCATATTTTAGCAATAACTCTTAAAATTCGGCAGAATTTTTTAATGCATCTATTTCAATACAATCCTGCATTACAACATGAAACAAAGGTAACAAAATGCTGAGAAGTGTATCAAAAGTAAAGTCTAGTCCCCAGTTTGATTTTGATCTCTAATTTGCGTAAGAAAAAGTTACTCTTTCTGAAACATTCTGCTAATTACAATAAAATTCTTTCTTAAAACTTCTTTTGTCACGTACAAAAGGGAATACCTTTTTTAACTCTGTTTTTTTCAGAATGTAGATTAATCGGTGAAAAATAAAAATATTGGCCATGTTCTCAAGCCATAGGAGTGCGTCGTCTTTCAATTAACATTTTAACAAAAGCTATTTATTTTGTCAGGAAAATTGTTATGTAAGATACGTTCTAAATTCATTCGCATCTTCTACACCACTAAAATAATTTTGAGGAATAATGTCCAATGGCGATTCAAGATTAGTTTGTGTGCCATTTGTGACAACCACTTTCAAACTGTCAACTTGGAAAATAGGCTGACACACAATTTAACAAACACAACAAATTTATTTTTAACAATAAGCAGGGAATGCCAGCATTGGAAAGGGTAGACTTAATTCAGATGGTCCAAAACTAAGGGTAAAGTACTCAATAAAAATCCTTTCCCAAACTTGTTAAATTATCAAATATTTAACATAGCTCACAATGTCCTCACAGTTCATTTTATTAGAACCTTAGAATATACTTAGAAGATAATTCTAAATTGTAAATAGAATCCTGTGGATCTCGGTACTTCTTTATTCGAAGTATAGAAAGGTTCACCTTACCAAATAGATGAAACTCACAGCCGCTACCTCTATCGGAAACTGCAAGTCTGAATCTTCACTTCAAATCACTCTTCACGTGGCGAGAATCAAAGCAAAGAGAACTAGCTTGGCTGACACTAAATGCACTTGGGTCAGATCTATTCCAAATCTGTTGATATTATCCAACACCTCACTAAATATATTCGCTACACAACCACAGTTACCTAATTTACATATTGCAAAATAACAGTGGCAACCAGATTCTGGAGATACATACGCACTTTGCAAAAAATGAAGAAAAACTTACTTTACATTAGAGTACATATAAGATTCTGCCACAAACATATTGCATTTGAACTTAATTTAAGTCATTAAGGTTAGTTGCAAAAGTTGATTTTATTTTTCAAGAGCACTGCGAAACTAATATATGCAGGGAAGGGAGTCATTTTATTGTTAAATTTTATATTACTACAGAAATCATTTATTTTCTCTGTATGATCAGCTGTGGAAAAGTAAATAAGTAAGTGTAAACCAAACTTTACAAAGTAAGACTTTGAAGAGATGTAAAACATTACCTTTTGCAGGTGTGCAATAATTGCTTTAGCAAAATGCATATGCAAAAATTACTTGAACATATATTTCAAATTTTAAGCGAGAAAAATTCCTAAGTCTAAGGAAAGTCCACCACTTTCCTCTCAGAAATGACGTATAAGTGGTGTGCAACTCTGCCATATTTAACACTGCAGATAACTTTATTCTTGATTAGTATTTATTTTACTGTTTAAAACTTTAAAATCTCATAAAAACTTTCTTAGTTATCGCATTTTTCATTCTCACGAGTCCGGGCATAAAAAAGGCTGTCAAATGAAATAACACAAAGAATACAAAATAAAATGTTCTTTATTTGTACTTAATATGAATAAAGGTATATTTATTTTCATAAATATTGCACATAAGAATAAATAATGCAAAATGATATGTATTATTTGCATTTTCATTTAAAAAAAAAAAAAAAAAAAAACTTCTAATTTCACACAATATCTAAGGAGACCAGAATGGTTTGAAATGACGAAAATTGTCTGGAAAAGATCATTGATTAGGAAACTTGTAATTAATTTAGACTATTGCCTCCTTTTGCATTTATTTATATGTTTCATAGAAATAAAGAATATTTTTAAATTGTAAAAAACAATAGTGACAAAATTAATCTTGTAAAACTATTTTCGCCACGATTTTGAAGCCCTTGTTTCATATTTTTGAGGCATCATTTCTTCTTTATACTGCTTATTACGTTGTTTATTGATTATACCAGAAAAAAGAATATTAAAAATTGTAATAAAGAATTCGAAATCAATTAAAATTTATCATGTTTTTTACTATAACTTGAAAAAAAATATTCTCTTTTGTTTGTTTTTCGGTCATAGTTTGTAACGAATTTAATACGTTTTACTTAACAACAAAAAACATGTAAATCCGTTAACTTGTTCAAAAGTTATTGTGGCAAAACTCCAGATGAAGTGATACAAGATGATTTTAAGCTCTTCGAAACCGGCGTCTCAGGCACAAATTTTATTCGTTTGGCACCACTTTAAAAATATTTTTTTCCCTTTACTTACATAATGACAAAAACTCTAATTAAAAAAGATAAATAAAACTTTTCTTTATTACTGGTATTAGAAACAAATTCTGTTTGCACCTTTTGAAAGTGGTTAAAGGTTTTCTCATAATTAAACGTTAGTGACCTTTATTTAGTATGACCATAATTTTAGGAATATTCCCATCGAACCAACTGTATTTTATCGTTTTTTAACTAACTTTTTTTTTTCTCTCCTCTTTCTTAAAGCAGAAACTGCTATCGTGCTTCATATTAAGTTACCACTTTTGATCCATGCACAAGCTTTGTTTTCCTTCCTTTTTACTTCTGTTCCATGTTTTCAAACCATTTCCAAAAGCAACTATTGGGATTTTTAAACAGCATTATAATTATTCGTCAGATTTGAACTTATTGATTACTAGGCATTGAAGACATCTGTGAAATCTTAGGAATTTCGTGAACAATGAACTCAATTTGTGCAGCACATCATGAAAGGGAGTGCTGGTGAGGGCTTCATGATCAAGAGTGATTTCTTGTAGCATACAAACAAATGTTGAAGACTTGTTAGATGAAGTATATTTTCTGAAATCTCATTTCTGTTCAAGTGATAAATCCCTTCTTTGTAAAACTGGCTAAATGATGAGTGTTTTTAAATCTTTCTACAGTGATCCTATAATATTTGAAAATCTCTTTTTCATATATTATGGCCTATGCAATGGCGGATCTAAGGGTGGGGCGATCGTCCCCCCTTTGGGCTAAAAAAGGGTCGGTAAACTGACATTAGAGTCCTCCACAGAAAAAAGTCTCTGGCGAAGCACGGTCCGTCCCGCGGGTCGGGCCGGGTCAGGTCTTCACTCTTTAAGGGTCGGGTCGGTACCGGGGTTTTTTTTCTGGAGACTTGGGCCTGGACCGGGCGTCACTTTTTCTAGAGACGGGCCGGACCTGACTTCTTTTTTTTTTCGGTTCGAGCCTGGCTTAGATTTCATTCTTTCTAGAAGTCTGCACGGGCCAAAATTTTCAAGCTTCGGCTCGGCATAATAGCTGAAAATTCGGCCTGGTTGCGACCAATGGTGGATCGATGCCCCCCCCCCCCCCCATTTCCCTTGCGCTAATAAAAGATCTGCGATGGGACGATCGCCCCCCTTGGGCTAAAACATGGTCTGCAACCCGGTATTAGAGGCCTCTACGAAAAAAGGCCTCTGGCGAATCACAGCCCGACCCGCGATTCGGGTCGGGACAGGTCTTCACTCTTTAAGGGTTGGGTCGGGACCGGGCCTTATTTTTTTCTTGAGACTTAGGCCTGAACCGGGCCTTGCTTTTTCTGGAGATTGGGGCCGAACCAGACTTCTTTTTTTTCGGTTCGAGCCTGGCTTAGATTTCATTCTTTCTAGAGGTCTGCACGGGCCGAAATTTTCATACCTGGACCCAGCATAATAGCTGAAAATTCGGCCCGGTTGCGATCAATGGCGGATCAACTGCCCCCCCCCCCCCTCCCTTCTTGCGCTAAACTTACATCAGAGGTCTTTGCGGGAAAGGGTCTCGCCCAAAAAAAATCTCGAGTCAATTTTCATTCACGAAACTTGGACCTTGTCTGTTCCCCACTCTTTCCTGGGCGGGTATTCCTTTTTGTCTGTAGACTCGAGCCGGGCCGGGCTAGACTTTTTTTTTCGAGACGAGTTTGGCATGGAATTCATTCTTCCTAGAGATCTGCATGAGTTAAAATTTCCAGACATGGGTCCAACCCGGTATAAAAGCTAAGAATTCGGCCCGTGTCTGACTCAACCCTTGTGGAAACCATTATTGGCTCGTGCATACATACCTCTAAATTGTTCCCTCCGAGCCTATATTCGGGTGGCATTTTTTACTTTCTTCTATCTTTACAAGAACAAAGTATTGGATTCGTAAACATTTTCGACGTATTTCTACAATTTAGGAGGTCCTGTTCTTAGAAAAGGTCTGTTTATGTTTCTGTCTATGTGATACAAATTTTGTGGGCTTTTATCGAGAACTGTTGTGAAAACCTTAGTGTGGAAGCTTAACTTCCCCATATTTGTTTTTCCTTTTAGGTCTCGCGCCACTGAGATATTCTACTTTAATTGCTTCTATCGCGATCGTACGTACGGCGATACGCGATCTCTTAGCGTAAACAAAAACACATGTTTTTCTTGCTCCCACGTATGCATTGCGTCATTGCCAGGTGCCGTTTCCTGATTGGATGCCATGACTGCGCATGTGTTGAATAACTAGCTTAAATATCACTGCATGACTTGTCTGCTCGCTCTCTCTTTCTCTTTTTACTTATGTGGCAGCTGCATATCGTACGATGTGTTGTTTTAGTTATTTTTAAATGTCTGTGCAAGTATGCCAGACTGTTTGTTAATTCTTATAATGTTAAAGTATGTTTAATAAATGTTATTTATTAATTTAAGCCATCCTCTTATTCAGAGTCAGTTTACTTTTACTTTACCATTTGAACCCGGTGGATTAACCACCCAAATTCTTTAAGACCGGTTATGGGCCAAATGAAGTCTAAATTTAAAGAGTTTGTCCATTTTTGGTAATGTTTAAATATAATTTTTGACTCTGAGGTGTTGGCGTGAATTTATCATAATGAGGTCATCTTTAATGGCAAAGATGGGGGGCCTCTTCGAGAGCTACAGTATTGATGTTTTGACAAGCAACAGCAGACAGCTAATTTGTTTTTATCTCCACCCTTTCCTTGTGAATGAACTTCAAGGCTGCTCCTTCCTGGTTTCTGACTAAGATAAACAAACTTAGTGGACTCTGGAACTGTAGTGTTTTCTTTCCCTTTCCCCCATGACTGATAAGGAGTTACGTTACAGGAATGTTGTTTACTTTGTGAACAGCTGTTAACTTGGAATGGAGTAAAGTTTGTGGTTTTTTAGTAAAGTTATTATGGATTGATAAAACTTTTGCTGTTTGTTTTATTGGTGAAGTGTTTTTGCTTGTTAGTCTTCAGTGTTAAATGAATGTTTTTCATCTCATTTAGGAAAGTTATTTTTTCTGAGTATTATCAAATGAATAATTTATTAATTTAAAGTTTTTTAACGTTAATAGTATACTGTGATATGTTATTTGTTATGAATTAATTGTTAGAATTTGTTTTTTTTAGAATTTTAAAATTTTAAATAGATTTAAAAAAAAAAAAAAGAAAGATTTGTTAAAGTTGTTAATTGAAAGTTTTTAATTAAAGATTTTTATATTGAAATGGTTTGAATATAGAATTGTATTTTAATAAAACAGTGAATAATTAATTTAATATGGATAATTAATAATTAATGGTTGATTAAATTTGAGTAATTAATGGTTGATTAAATTTGAGTAATTAATGGTTGATTAAATTTGAGTAATTAATGGTTGATTAAATTTGAGTAATTAATGGTTGATTAAATTTGAGTAATTAATGGTTGATTAAATTTGAGTAATTAATGGTTGATTAAATTTGAGTAATTAACGGTTGATTAAATTTGAGTAATTAATGAATTTTTTTTTGTACTTCATTTATTTTGTATATTTAATGTATGTATTGTTGTTAAATGGTTCTTTTTGAAGGGTTAGTAGGTTTTAATATTGTTGAATGGTTTATTAATATTGTATTGAGATATGCATATTTAATTATCCCCATGAGCTTATAGGATGGAGTTTGCTATCCAAAAACTTAACAGTAGCAATTATGCTACTTGGGCAGAGGAAATACAGGTGTATATGATGGATCGTGGAGTTTGGCAATTTGTAGAAAAACCAGACCTTGAAACACCTAAAGATTTAACTGGAAAGGAACTTCGTGACTTTGAATTGTGTAGGGATAGGGCATATACCTCAATTTATTTAAATATTGAGAAACCATATCGTAGTATAATAAGTGACACTAAAAATGCTGGGGATGCATGGAGGAAATTAAAGGAGCGTTACCAGCCAACGTCTCGCAGTAGGATTGTGAGTTTATTGGACAAATTTTTCTCATTGAGGTTTGGCACAGGGGATGACATTAGTATTTATGCAGCTAACCTTAAAAAGGTAGTTAATGAATTGGCAGACGCAAAACATGTAATGGAAGAAATGTACCAGTCTTTTCAACTTATCCGGTTTTTGCCATCCAAATTTTCAGGGATTGTTCAGTCAATTTATAGATGGGATGACAAAACATTTACTTTTGACAATGTATTAAAAGAGTTGTTGGTTGAGGAGGATAGGTTAAGACAGTGTAACATTGACCTTGAACGTGGTGTAGATGCATCTGCTTATAAAGTCAAAATTAATAAACAAGGAAATAGGAATAATAGCAATTTTAAATTTAATAAACAGAAAGACATTAAGTGTTTCCATTGTTCTAAATTAGGCCATTTTGCTTCTAATTGCCCAGAAAAGAAGCCAAATTCTGGTAAATTTCAGGTTAAGAAGTTTAAACCAAAGGGGAATTTTAACCGAGACAATTCAAGTTACATTGTAGAGGCTAACTACAGTCAAGGTAGTAATGGTCCTGATGATTTGTCTTGGGTTGTGGATTCTGCTGCTTCTTCTCATTTTTGCCGCAATAAAAATTTGTTTGTTGAGCTTAGGCCAGTAGTAGATACAACAGTATCAGTCGCTATCGGTGAAGAGTCTTGCTCAGTTGAGGGAATTGGCAAAGTGGAATTTTTGGTAAATATAAAAGGTACCCAGAAGAAAATAACATTGAACAATGTTCTTTATTCACCTAGATTGAGGAGAAATTTATTTGCAGGATGTGCCATAGATAAAAAAGGAGGGAAATTTGTTGGCAAGAATGGAAAGATTTTCGTGTATAATAATAAAGGAAAATTGGACTTTTTTGCAAAAAGAGAAAATGGTTTATATTTTCTTAGACCAAAATACCCCGGTGTTATCAGAGAGCATGTAAATTTAACTCAGTCTAAGGAATCAAATCTTGAGATTTGGCATAGGAAATATTGTCATATCAACACAAATTATATAGTTGATACCAGTAAAAATAATGTAGTTCGTGGGTTACCTAAACTGAAAAATCAGGAATTAAATTGTGAATCTTGTCGTTTGGCAAAGACACGAAGAGTAAGTTTTAAGCCATTGCCGGGAAACCGAACACGTGGGCCTCTTGAACTTGTTTTTACCGATGTGTGTGGCCCAATGCCAGTACCTTCAATTGGGGGATCACGGTACTTTGTCTCTTTCATAGACGATTTTTCTAAAAAGGCTGCCGTTTTCCCAATTAAACATAAAGATGAGGTCTTTGATACTTTTGTTCGATTTAAAAACAGAGCAGAAAGGTTCATTGGAAAGAAAATTAAGGCCATAAAGTCAGATAATGGAAAGGAATACTGCAATTACAAATTTAAACAGCTTACTGAAAAAGAGGGAATAGATCATCAGAAGACGAACCGGTACACGCCGGAACAAAACGGGGTTGCTGAGAGATTTAATAGCACTATAAATAATGGCATTCGAACAATGTTGAAGGATAGTGGTTTAGAAGAAAAATTTTGGGCTGAGGCAGCTGTCTGTTTCACATATGTTTGGAATAGAGTTGTCCATCAAGGCCAATTAAAGACGCCATTTGAATTATACGGTGGGAGACGTCCTTCTGTGAGTCATTTAAAACCGTTCGGATGCACTGCATTTATAGGGATCCCCAGGCAACTACGAAAAAAATTTGATATGCGTGCAACTAAAGGTATCATGGTTGGCTATACAGGAC
Source organism: Maratus michaelseni (assembly GCA_963931845.1). Taxonomy (NCBI): domain Eukaryota; kingdom Metazoa; phylum Arthropoda; class Arachnida; order Araneae; family Salticidae; genus Maratus; species Maratus michaelseni. Next base: position 444,031,173 of record OZ007586.1, read on the forward strand.
AGACAAAGGGATACAGAATTTATAATCCTGAAAGGGGTGTTGTCGAGGAAACTTTAAATGTGAATTTCAATGAGAGAGAAATGTACAGTGGTCGCATCCTGGGCACCATGGACTGTAATTCTGAGAATGGGAAAGTTTTGTCAGGAGTTGAAAATCGTTATATTGATAATGAAGAATCTGATTCTGAATCTAAATTTGATCAGATTATACCACAAAACTCTATAAAGTTACAAAGCACTCCCAAAAAGGAAGCTGAAGTAAGTTCCGAAACTGAAGAGTCAGGAGATGAACACCCAGACCGGGATGTGAATGAAACTGAAAAAACCCCTTGTGAAGCTATTAAATGGGTCCGAGAAGCCATTATGAGAAAAGATAAGTCCCGCAATGATATATATTATGGTGTGGAGGGTTCCAATACTAAACTTCGATCTTATAGAGATGTTGAGAATTACTGTAAAGCCAGAAATATTGATTATCGAAAGGAATTTTTTAGTTTTAGAAACAAAGATGATTATTCTGGTTTAGAACCACGTCCCAAAACTGAACACTATGAAGCTAACATAACGGAAGTAGAAATACCATCTTCTTATTTTGAAGCTATGCGTTCTCCTTTTAGAAAAGAATGGTCTAAGGCGATGGATGATGAAATAACAACCATGAAGGAAAGGCAAGTATGGGAACTTGTCCCCAAACCTAAAGAAGAGAAAGTTTTAGGTAACCGCTGGGTATATTCCATTAAACGTAATGAGAAAGGCGAGATTGCTCGTTATAGAGCTAGGCTTGTAGCACAAGGCTTTAAGCAGGAAAAAGGCATATCTTACGAGGAAGTATATAGCCCAGTAGTTGATTTTTCCCTTATTAGATTATTTTTTAGTATACTAGTCTGTTTTTTCGGTTGGATTCATCATCAAATTGACATAAACTGTGCATATTTATATGCGAATTTATCTGAAAGAGTCTTTATGAGTCAGCCTTTGGGCTATGTCAGTGAGAAGTCTGAGTATGTTTGCCGCCTGAAAAAGGCAATTTACGGCCTTAAACAAAGTGGTCGTGAATGGTATTTCGAGCTTCGGAATGCACTTGAGGGATTAAATTTTAAGAAATTAAAATGGGCAAATTGCATTTTTATATTTAAAAGAAAGGTTCTATTATTGTTGTATGTGGACGATATTATCATTTTTGGACAAACAGAAACATTGGTTTCTGAAGTCATAGATCTCTTAAAATCTAAGTTTGATCTTAAATTGTTAGGACGCACTAAGAAACTCCTAGGTGTAGAGTTTGAAGAGAGGGACTGTAAACTTTTCATTCATCAAAAGAGTTACATTGAAAAGGTTTACAATATGTTTAAAGAGTATAAACCTCCAATTACATCTCTCCCAATTTCTAAAGGAGTTGTGTATTCAAAGTTAGATTGTCCAAAAGATGATTTAGAACTAAATGAAATGCAAGGTATCCCATATCGCAGCCTTGTTGGATGTCTCGCTTTTATAGCTAACAGGACTAGACCTGACATTTGTTTTGCAATAAACCGGTTCTCACAATTTCAGGAAAACCCTGGGCCTACTCATTGGAACGGGTTAGTTAAGCTACTTGGTTATTTGTATACAACCAGAGAAAGAAAGCTTGACTTATCTAAGATTGATAACCTTAGTGTCACATGTTATAGTGATGCAGATTATGCCACTAATCGTGATGATAGGAAGAGTATGGGGGGTTTTGTGTTGTTTATTGGTCAGTCACCTGTTTCTTGGAAGACTTTCAAACAAAAGTCTGTTGCCCTTTCCACAATGGAAGCTGAGTTTACTGCACTTACTGAGGCTGCAAAAGAAATCACTTGGGTTAGACATATACTTCTAGAGTGTTTTGAAATGGGGTTATTTGGGAATGAAATAACACAATATGAACTTTGTTGTGATAATAAATCTGTTATTGACTTTTGCAAGTCACCAATTGAAAATGCTAGGTCAAAGCATATTGACGTTAAATTGCATTTTCTAAGAGATTTGGTGTCTGAAAAGCTATTTAATTTATCTTATGTAAGAAGTACAGATAATCTTGCAGATATTTTCACAAAAGCTCTAGTTAAAATGTCTGTTAATGATTTCATTGCCAGACTATTTATATAAGTGTAATAAAATTTTATGGCATATTTTTGAAATTTTAAAGTATTATACTCTGAGGTTATGATATAATTGTAATGTTTTAGGTATATCTCCTGGTGTCTCATTTGATATTTTTGAATTGTAAAGATTTAATTTTTTTTTTTTTACATGTAGTCTCTTGATGCTCTTATGCCACATATTAAAAGGTTTTTTTTTGAATGACTTGTTTTATATGTATCCTTAAATGGGATGATTGTTGTAAGCAGTCTTGGTTTTTGGATCAGGAGCGGATTTGACTGTTTTTGTTGCAAGTTTTTTTTTTAAATTTAAGAGTCCTTTTGCAATTTCATAATGCTTCTTTCTTAAGGAAAATTTGTTATATTAAATATTAAGGGGGGCATGTCTTGTTAGACATTTGTGTTTTTTTTTTGGGATTTCAGTGATCGCGAGAGGGGGGCCTTATGTTGTGAAAACCTTAGTGTGGAAGCTTAACTTCCCCATATTTGTTTTTCCTTTTAGGTCTCGCGCCACTGAGATATTCTACTTTAATTGCTTCTATCGCGATCGTACGTACGGCGATACGCGATCTCTTAGCGTAAACAAAAACACATGTTTTTCTTGCTCCCACGTATGCATTGCGTCATTGCCAGGTGCCGTTTCCTGATTGGATGCCATGACTGCGCATGTGTTGAATAACTAGCTTAAATATCACTGCATGACTTGTCTGCTCGCTCTCTCTTTCTCTTTTTACTTATGTGGCAGCTGCATATCGTACGATGTGTTGTTTTAGTTATTTTTAAATGTCTGTGCAAGTATGCCAGACTGTTTGTTAATTCTTATAATGTTAAAGTATGTTTAATAAATGTTATTTATTAATTTAAGCCATCCTCTTATTCAGAGTCAGTTTACTTTTACTTTACCATTTGAACCCGGTGGATTAACCACCCAAATTCTTTAAGAAGAACTAATGCGCGGAATTTAATGAAAATTCATATTCAGTTAGACGTTGACATAAATTGGTGCTGATGAGGTTTTGGTTTAAATTACTCAACAGGTGGTGCTGTTATGTTCCATTTTTTGTGATTTCCGCGCAATAAGAATTAACGCACGGAATTTCATTAAACTTTAGACTTTGTTTGACCTAGGCATAAATAGATCTTTATTAGAATTGGGTATATACCGCCCAACAGATGTCGCCACTATTATCTGTTTTTCACGATTACCGCGTTAGTTATACTTCAAGAACGAATAGATTGTCATTTAATTTTTATTGCAGACGATTTGATTTATGTAGAAAAAAGTTTTGTGATAGTCGCAACATACTAGTATTTATTCGTTTTCGCAAAAATTGTAGTGATGTGTATTTTTTTAGCATAATTTTTAGAAATTTAATTTGGTTTAATAAATCAAAGAGATATGTTTTTAATTAGTCGGATGTGCCAATCCCAAAACTTTCTTCTATCTCATACATGTTAATACTTCAAAATTCGCTATCACAGAATTATGTTTTACATCAGCAGCTCGCGAAGCGCCGAGTTACCTTCGTTGCATGAACAGCCTATGTTAAACTACAAAAAATCGCTCTCACAATGCCCACTTCCGGGTGAATATCCCTAAATTCAATTAGGACCCTGCTGGCCATAGTCGAAAACCTATAAATAAAATTTGATTCAATTCTATGCATAACTTACTACTTTTTCCAATGATACAATAATGAAAATGACACAAAAATCGCTATTACAGAGACCCCATCCGGCGGAATATCCCCAAATTTAAGTACGACCTGCTAGACGTAGTCAAAAACCTATAAATGAAATTTGGTTTAATTCTATGCATAACATCATAAACTTTCTATGATACAAAGAGGACACACACACGGACGGAATGACATTTTGTAAAAACATGTTTTTCGTGTTCTCTTTCGGTGTAAATCCTTCGAAAATCTGATGTCGAAATAAATTTCAATTACAATTCTTTCTTCTGTTATATATTAGAAGAAAGTAAAAATGTACTTTTTTTTTTACGTAGAGCTTTAAAATTATGACTTTCGTTTATTATTTGTTTCTTTAATTCTAAACTACGTTAACGTTAATGAATATTCATCTGAATGTAACTGTATAATTCAAATATTTTTGAGTGTTTATGTACACAATTATATAACTGTCATTAATATTGTTGTCATTCTGTATTCCATGAATTTCGAACATAATCTGGAAAAAAAAAATCTGCGCGTAAGTAAGTGGGCTTTATGAATAATTTTAATTGTAGAATAATGTTGCTTCAGAAATATTGGCATGTTTTGTAGAAATTAAATCTGGCAGTGAAGTACCAATTAAGTTTTTGTATGTGCAGATCCGGGCTTGGGGCAAACTTTTAGCTTTTATACTGGAGCGGGCCGAGCCGAACTTGGTCTTTTATACCGGGCCGGGCAATATTTCTTGTACGGGTCCGGCCTTGCCCGAGTCTGGAAATTTCGGCAAGTGTAGACCTCTAACCGAGATATGTAAGCAAGTTTTAATGTTTTTTCTAAATGCTTTTTTCAGCTAGCGTCCCATAGCTACTGAATATATGTTTCGTTAATAAGTTTCAAAACAGTCTTTACTGAATTAGAACTGATCTTTGATATAAAGAAACAAGAAGTCTTACACCCAGTTAGTATTTTTTTGACAGAATTCTGAAATGTGGGGATCAGTCAAAGCTTAAAATTGTCTCTATGATTATATTAGCCTTCAAAACATCGAGCCTTTATGAGACTTCTAGAAGGTATCTCCGCAAGTGCCCACAGATACACATTTCTTCTAAAAAAACTTTATATGAATGCTTTGTATATTTTTCGTCCTACTGCTGTATGATTCTAATAAAAATCTGGACAACCTTTTTATTAGTGCTGTAATGTGATGTCGTTCTTCTATATAGATCTATCTTCGAAGTGTTCGTTGTTTCTTTGGGCGTTTTATTACAAGGTACAGTACGTCGATTGAATCATAGGCAATGTTACAGGGAGAAGAGCTCACATAGTCTCACTGTACCTATCCCTACATCTGTCTAGTTGGCGACAACTTTCAAGTTAGCATAACCTACGATAATCTTCGCTCCCTCCCGTTCTCCATTCCCCTTAATTTACTAGAAGTGAGAGTAAAAAGAATCAAGTGATACAGCAATTACTGTACAAAGTGGTAGATTGCAGAGATTCGCATTCAAAATTTTATGTGTTTGTCGCGAAGAGCGAGAAGAACTGGAGAAGCATGTGTAATTCAGGAAAAAAAAAAGCAACATTTTATTTAAAACAGAACCAGAAAAAGGAACAATATTTCGAAGTAAATTCGGCTTCTTTTATTATAAAAAAAAATCGCTTATAAAAGGGTGATAAAGATAAAAAAGGTAAGGACATTTACAACATTTGTTTATTGTTTTTGTTAATACTCTCAACAACAATTATTTCTCGCTACCACGCTACATGTTCTCACTTTGACTGCGGACTCATCAAGGCTAATAACTCAGGCCTTAATCCATTTGGGGTCTAAAAATTGAGTACCAAGCTTACTTGGGGACTAAACATTGATGGTCCCGCTTTAGGCTGACAACCTGACAGGGGCGGGCATTATTTCACCCCAGGGCCCATAGTAAAAAAGGGCTCTGTACTATAGGTCATAAGCTTTAATGAATTGTAAGTTTAGTTCTCAAAAACAAACTCACTTTATTTCTGATAAATTTACAAAATCATTGCTATTAATACACATATAAGAATAAAGGCTGTGTTTTAAGCGCCTGTAGAAATTTAAAAATTTGCTCTCGCTCCCTAGAGACTACTGTAGTTTCTTATACCGTAATTTTTAATACAGCGAGGTTTTGGAGTTTCTAAAAAAATTAGCACACTGGGCAATTTTTAAGATACTACAAAAATCCCATTCAAAATAAATCCACCTTTTGAACATGCAACGTAAAATTCCCCCTAGAGACCTGTGTAGATCGGTTGTCCCAAACCGAACCCAAAATTTCCATTATAACCGAACCCCGAAAAAAAATATTCGTCCTCCTGAAACTGAAATGAAAGAAAATTAATCCATATTTTAATATAATTATAAAATGTAGTATGCAATTACATCTCTAATTTCAATTTTCTTTTATATAGAAATATAAACATGTAGTATATATATACTCATTAATATTCAAATACTGTAAAACATTTAAATTACGGACACCTCGGTGCCATCGAATTTATCTCTTACCCGGAACAGTACACACAAATATGCAAACATTTGTATTGGGGACTGTCTCTGCCCTTCAGGAGTGACCGTACGGAGGTCTTACTGTACATGCTATTACTTCTGAATTTGCGGATGAACTCGACGGCTCCAAGGTGTCTGCAAATCGGAGGTTTTACTAAATAAGATTTAAAAAGTATTCCCTACATAAAGCTTTCCGCTATTTGGGACTGACCGTTATGAAATTTTTACTGCATATAGATTTTATCGGAAAAAATATTTTACACATTCTTTTAAAAAATCGGGTCAACCTGAACACGGCACGCAAGAGGGAAAAAACCCAACCCGACCCGCAGAAAAAATGTAGACGTCAACCCGACTCGCAGCAACAAAAGGAAACATTAACCCAACCCGAACCCATCTCGTACCGAAAAACAAATTAACCTGACCCAAACTCGACCCGCAGTAAACAAGTAGGAGTCAACCCGACCCGTAGCAAAAACGTAGAAGTAAACCTGACCCGCAATTAAAAAAAATTAGGCCCGACACGACCAAGATTGCGGGTCGTATATTAACTTACAAATTTCTGATATCGCCCCCCCCTTGAAGACTCTCTAGATCCGCCCTTGGGCCTATGTGGCTCTTTTTGCTATTTCACCATCCTAATATCCTATGCACTCTTTCGAAACTTCATGACACGAAGGTCCAAAAGTTTAAGAAGTTGTGATAAATGTGGAAGCTGAATTTTTTGGTGAATGTTTTTAGCCATATCTATAATATAGTGCATATTAAATGTCAATAAAAAACGATAATATTTTTAAAAATCATCTTCGAAAGGCGGAAACCTTAAGAAAAGTTCAAAATGGTTTGGTTGGGGGATTGCTTGACTACGCGCATTTGAAATGCACTTCTGAAAATAGGGGGTAAGTACAGACCAATCATCAAATGTCCCTCTATTTGGTCGTGTCTTCTTTTTTACCTGAAAAAAAAAAGAGGGATCCAGGGTTCGCATTCCCCCTAAAATTCCTAAATATTATTTTCCCCCCTAAAATTCTCCTAAAATTTCGTTCTTGTTCCTAAAAAAATGCATCGTTCGCGAGCTAACTCCGTAAATAACAAAGTATTTCGAGACCGTCAAAGCACACGACTTTTCTTCGCCTTATTTGGTTGAAAATAACTGCCACTTCCGACGTCAGTACTTTTCTTCCAATCACAGTCGAGCTTAATGTAGCTCCTCCTACCGCTTGTTTCCTAGTTCACCGAGAACGTCCGAAAGAGAAAAAGTTAATAAGAAGAGCAATCGTTCCGGTTTAACTGACTGAATCAAGCGGGATTCGTGCTTATTTTTATTGCTCACGTGCATGCTGCATCTGTGTTCGCTAGTAACGTTGGTTGTTTTAGAATTTTTGATGTTTTTTTTTATTCATGTGCATTTTTCGCTAATTTGGAGTCATGCCTAAAGGATTAACAAAATACCAGGATTCCTGGTTGCAAAAAGAACTGGATGGTGTTTTGATAGGAAAATGGTTAGAAGCCGTATCTGGCGATGTATATAAGCAATAAAAGCCAAAGAGCACTGTGTTGATGGATCTTTCAAACTTTTACAAATACGTTGATATCTGCTTGAAGCAGTTAGCTGTTTTTCCAGTAGCTTTTGTTTAGGCAAAAAATTTAAAAAATATTCCAAGATATTAGCCCACTGATCAACTAGCCTCTGAGCAACTGGACCTGCTGACAGCCATCTACTACTGACATGTTTCAGAAGAAAATGTGCAGTCTCTTGGGTTATCTCTTCCATGCATTTGAAATCTTCCCTGCGTACAGCACTATTTTTTAAGAAGAAATAAACATCATTGGCAAATTCGTCAAAATTAATGGTCAATGCATTCAAAAGAGTTTTAAATGCATTATTTGCTACATGCAAATTGCATGCACCTATGGGTAGTAATGTATTGCTGCCAATTTCCTCAGAAAATTTTTTCAGAACACTCTTGTTCACATTAGGATTGTCCATTGACAAACATATAATTTTACTTAAAGGAATGTCAAATTCAGACACAGCATCTAAAAGTTTTTTCAAAATTATATCGGCTGTAGCATGGCCAAGAAACACACTCTTTAAGTACCTGCAAGTCACTAAATTAAATTCTTTCGACCAATATCTTGCATATATATCCAGCTGCCGTTTGGTCTGAATATTGGTACTTTCGTCGAATGCTAATGTTATTCCAGGTGAGCTGTCCGCGATATCCTTTATCAAGCATTTTTCAAAATATTTTGAAATCCCGTGTTTTAACACATACGCAACTTTTTTCTCTTTAAGCATCATTGATGAAGCAATGGCAGAATCTGGAAACATTTCTTTGAGTAAGTCAAGTGTGTCAGTACACGATTTAAAAGAAAAGTTTTCATTTGCTACATGCAAGGCCCAAAGAGTTTCAGATTTTAAAACCTGATTTTCTTGACTTAAATCACCAGATGTAGCAGCTGTTTGTTCTTCTACCGTTTTAAAAATGGACTTGTTTTTAAATCTCGCATTAAATTTCAGGCGATGTTTTTTGCCTTTATGATGAGAACGTACTTGGCAAATTCCACTTCCGGATATTTCAAAATCTTCAGCACATAACATACACTTCGCGGAATTAGTTATCACTATAAATACTTATTAGAATGTTCAGTTTTAACATATAGGATCAAGTTACAGTCACTTTTCTATTTTTTATAAAGGTATGTATACAATTTTTTATGTTTAACATTTTGTAATGAAATATTGTATTATGTTATTCAAATTCGAACCAAGCATTTATTAATAACTTTTTTAATTCCTGCTAAAGTTTTTTGTTTTTGTGGATTTGTTTTGTTTGCAAATTATACATTTTAAAACCTAACGAGAAAAATTAATGAAGAGTTTGATTTTATGAAAAGGAATTTTGTGAAGGGACCTGTTTCATTAAGTGCAATTTTATGAAAGGGATCTATTATTTATTATATATTTTATTAAATGGATTTTTCTGAAGAGGTGCTAAATAGGCCTCATATTTTCCTTGGATCAACTCCTGGATGTTATTCTAGTGCAAATATAAACAATAACTTTTTTTTTTCCTTGCACTCTTTTATTTACTATGCATCTAAATTAGAAACAATACTATCACTGAATTGAAATAATATCCTGGTCTATAACATTATTTATTTCTCATTTTCGTGAAAAGTGTATTTTAAATTTATTTTAAATAAAATGTAATGAATTCAGTTGAAAATTATAGGAATATTATTTGGCAGTGTACGACCTGTGTCTGACTAGCATAAAAATGCCTGTATTACACACTTATAATGCTAAAAATATCTCCGATTGCCCCTAAAATTTTCCTAAAATTTTGGAAAAAATTCCTAAAATTCCTCCCTAAAATTTTGAAAAATCCTAGTGCTAGCCCTGGGGATCTTTTACAAATCAAAATACGGAACCGAGATAAGGAGTCTCACATCCATTCGTGCATGCCCTTCTACCCCTCTTTGCAGATTCAGGGATCAAAAAGGTTCTGGAAGTGATCTGGTAACAATTAGTTACCATAAAGAAATGTATTGTTTCAAATAAAGATATGATTGGATGTTAATAAAGCTGTGAATAAATCGCTGTGTATATATATATATATATATATATATATATATATGTATGTGTGTGTGTGTGTGTGTGTGTGTGCATGCATGCGTGGTCAATTAATGGTGATATCTCATTTTACAACAAATACTGTAAATATAACTGTTGTAGAAAAGAAAATATGAAAAGGTTTCTGAATTAGTAATCTTCTTAGATTTATTGGTATTTATGAAAATTTACAGAAAAATAAAACATAAGCAGCTGCTGCTGATGCAGTCTTAATTAAATATTTTATGACTGGAGGTCTTTCTGGGCTTTTATTAAGAAAACTATTGCATATAAAAGTTTAGTAGTTTGGTAAATGAGAATTGGTACTTTTATAGAGATAAACATGTTGAAGTACAGTTTTTAAATCGAAGAATTATTTTAAGCGCAATGTTAAAGTCGATCAAAATAATTTCTGTAAAATATATATGCATATATAGAATTAGAAACTATGCATTGCCTTTTAACCACCTTTCGCAGACACATACTTGATTATTTTGTAGTGTGCAGAGTACAATCTTTTTTTTTAATTTTGTCTAATTTTATTAGCTTTCTTTTAAATTTTTTGTTCAAACTTTCGGTATCTCACTAGCATTTTATTTCATATTTGGAAAAAGTCATATTTGACCTATTTTTGCAAAACCTTAAAAAAGTGCAAATAGTAATGTTTCCAGATATTTTACAATTGAAAAAATATATTTACATGTGAATATTAAAAAAGAGAGAAAACTGTTATGTCATGTATTAAATTTTAAGATTAATATATTTTCATTTAAATATTTCCTTTTTCACATGACATACATTTGTTTTTACCATCCCCAAGCCTACGTTAAAGTACAAACGAACTCCATTGCTTCATGAGGTTTTTCGGATAAACATGCAATTCATTCATGATCTATCACTGTGCTTTTGGATCGCTGTTAATCACTGTTACTCTCAGCCCAGAGCTCTTGTTCGATGATCGCTGCTCTGATTGGTCGATGTTTGATGTCATAGCCCATGAAGCCAATGGAGTTTCGCATACATTTTTTTTTCTCTTTACAGAATGGCAGCAACTGTATGCAAATTTTTCAAAACAGACTGGTATATGTAGTACAGCCATACTCAACCTGCGGCCCACGGGCCGCATGTGGCCCAGTGACCATTTATGTGCAGCCCGAGACATATAATGATTAATCCCTATTTATAAAATTAATTGAGATGTGTATAAAAAGTTTTAATATTTTTACTGCTATTTTATATATTTTCATAGGAAAACAATTTCCTGTAATTTATAATTACTAATATAAAATTACCTCAAAATATCTTAAATGACGTTTCCTTAGTCAAAGTTCTTTTTACATGTAGTTTTACTTGTGCTATAGTAGTGTATACATTTCTTAATCCTGAAAACTAAACAAACATTATTCCAAATTGATTTAATTTGCACTATATATTTCTACTTAAAAGTTTTTGCATTGAGAAAAAAACTGATTTATTAAAAAAAAAAAATTCTTGATTTTTTTTTTTTTTTTTGTCAATTTGGGATTGTTGCTTTGTTATATTGTTACGTTTTATACTTATATAGCTAATAAAGCTTTTTAGGGTTAAATATTTGTCGCAGAAAAAAATTGGAGCAAAAAGTTTTATACCACTATTTTAAAACAATAATTTTCGCGACATTTGCAATAGAAATAGATATTTTTTTCCATTATTATACAAGTGTGTTACGGCCCGCCTAACGTGGCAAATATATGTTTGCGGCCCGCGATTAAAAAAAGGTTGAGTATGGCTGATGTAGCAGGACAAAATGTTCGTATTCGCCTTGCCATGCTTTTTCATTTTGCCTACGTAGCTTGCTTGGAAGCAGCATCTGTTTTCTGCCATGTAATTAATTTCGGTGTCGTAGCTTAGCTACGTTATGAAGGCTGCTGGCAATTATTAGTTTATTGATGAAAGCTTATTTTTGCTTTTATTTTTTATTTTGTTCAGCAAAGCAATGCTGACGTTGGATTGTCATTTGTATATTAGTCATCAATAAATCAACATGCTTATACTCCTGCCGTATTTCTTAGTCTTCCACATTCATGCATTTCCACAATTAAAGATTCCACTGCATACTCTGTGTACTCTTGCTGAAAATACAGCTTAATTTATTGAGAAAAGAGAACATGGGTTATGGGCCCAGGCTCATAACCGGAATTTAAGTGTTTTTTATGGAAATGCGAAAGTGAAGAAACGGTGATATTTTGTGCTAGTGGACTCTCTCTGGTTGGTTTTTTTTTTTAGAATGAACTTTCGTTTTGTGAATTTTTCTGCATGCTGTTGACCTTCTGAAAGCTTCAAGTTCGAGAGTTGCTGTGATAAAGTGACAGGGGCTGATGGAATCTAATCAAAACATCACCTTGCTGACCGGCACTAACTGGGAAACTTGGAAGCATGAGGCTAAAGTTTTGCTGCTGCATTATGGAGTGTGGGAGTTCATTGAGAAAACAGATGGAGAGGAGATACCCAATAGCTCATCACCTGCTAAAATGGAAACTAAGGAAGCAGCTGCTGGAGTTACTGAGAAATCTGATTTGACATGGAGAGAAAAGCAGGATGTGAAACTGAGGGAAAACCGAGCCTATACCATTATTGTCTGAGTGCAACGAAGACTCATACACAGCGTAGTATTACTTTGCCCCATATATAGCTACAATGGATATTAAAACCTTTCGTCAAGCATAACTCAAAAAATATTTAACGGATTCCGTTCAAATTTTTACAGCAGGTACCTATAAAGGTGACAACGACGTCTATTTATTACCAAGAATAAATGTCAAACTGTTTGGAAATTATATTAAAAAAATAGATAAAAAAGCACAATTAAAGTACATACGTCACGAAATTTTGTGCGTACGTCATTTTCACCGGCGGGAGATTTTCGCAGACAATCGGAATTGAAAAGTTCATGGAGTACATGGAGCAAAAAAATATGCACGCACTAATATTCAGCACAATAAAATATATTTCAATTTAGTAGAAATCGAAAATTAATCTGGATTTTTTTCTGTTTGAAAAAAAAAAAAAAAAACCCGCAATAACTTGGTACACTTGGTATTAGAGATTTGGCGCAAATCTCAGCAATAGCAGCTTTTTTTATTTCGCGTGTGTAAATTAAAAAAAATTTCTTTGGTGTTTAAATAAAAGGTTTCGATTTATGGCATTATTTCTTTTCTTTTCCTCTTTTTAGCATTTTAAATGGGATTAATGAAAGACATGTATTTTAAATTAAATGAGTGAAAGGTTTATATTTAAATGAAATGAATTCAATGTGAAAATGTTATAGGAACAATATTTGGCGATTTATCAACTGCGCCAGGATAACATAAAAGTACCAATATATAAAACAGTATGTAGTATGTGGAATTAAACAATTATATTATAATCGCCCATCGTACAAGAAAAAAAACTAATATTCTGCATTCAGAGGGAAAAATCCATCTCCTGTGCCGTAAGATTTGGCGAGTTCATTTTTGGTGGTAAGTTTTTCGATGTGATTGTTGGGATCTGCAGGATTTGGCTTACTTTCTCTAAATCTTATTTTTTTGCAGATGTAGTATTATGTAAATACGTTTTTGCAGATATTTTTCTATTTTGTATATTTGGCATTCTATTTTGTGTATTTTCTATTTGGCATTTGGAAAAGAGATTTTTACCTTTTTATCTGTGCCTTCGGAAATATTAAAAAATAAAAAAAAGATTTACATATATCAAGCGTATAATGTTACGTTTTGCATTTTTATACGGACCACTTCTCCATTTTTAGATTTTAAATGCTATTTATTATTTACTAGCCGTTTATTAATTGCTTACAATTTACCCCCCTGACGATAACAATTATTTATCACAAAAATGGCTCTTAGGTTTGTTAAATAAGTTTGTTTATGTATTTTCATTACTTATTAAAATATCGAATATGGCGATAAAATTTTATTTTAGCATCGTGCTTAAATTTTTAAGATGGTGCAAAAACATGCTTTAATAAACGTATGTTTGTAAATATTTGAAAAACATGTTTTACCGCTCTCTTGAAAAATTTTGTAAGATGCTAAAACTACCTCTTGGCACCATTTTAATTTTTTTCGCCAACCGACATAGGATACGAAACTTTTCCCCATTCAGATACACAGGCAAGGCTGGTCTCAAACAAGAGTAAAGCTAGCAACAATATTGTTTTTACTCTATAAGAGTTACAATAATGATATTAAATGCTCCGATTGGCTTTGAGCCCAATTATGAAAGTTTCTCCTAAAAAAAACTGTAGAAGAAATCTTTTACATTTGTTTCAAATGAAGCTCGGTCTACAAGGTATTAGTTAATAATACAAACAACACTAATAGCATGGAGGCAAAAGTTTTAATTTAAATGTATATATTTGAAACCCTTCCTGCCCCCCCACCCCCCCCCCACCCAAAAAAAAAAAAAAAAAAGAAAAGAAAGTTACAGCAATGAATTTAAAATGGCCATAAGCCACGCTTTCTGACATAAGCAATTGGCTGCAAACGCGATAACGAAACTTTCACTTAACTTAATAACATGTAGCTAATGTAGTCCTCAGAGTACTTTGCAGTAATACAGACCTTGTGGGTTTTTTTTTTAAATCGTGAGACAATTTAGGTTTAAGAAATTGAGATTTACTGTCAAATGATATAAACAAAATGAACACAAAACTGATGAATTATTATTCAGGTTTATGTATGAATTTAAAAAAAATTGCATCTGATTACACTTATTAGATAAATTACTTCTGTTTGCAATTAATAACTGATAAACGGCTTCTGTATATTAAATGAATTGTTTAAATATTGGGAAGATGTGGTGAGAGGTAGAAAGACGAGTAAACAAACGGGTAGAGGGACGAGTAGCGACATAGGTAGGCTGACGGGTTACAAAACAAATAGACAGACGGCTAGAGAGAAAGGTAAAAAGAGGGTTGGCAGAGGGGTAGCGAGATGGGTCACGAAACGGGTAGCGATACCGGTAGCCGGTAGACAGGAATGTAGCGAGAAAGGTTGCGAGACGCGTAGCGTGGTAGATAAAGAGACGAGTACAGAGATGAGTACAGAGACGAGTTGACTGACGGGTAATGAGATTGGTAGCGAGTCGGGTACAAAAACAGACGGATAGTGAGACAGTAGATGGGTAAGAAGATGGGTAGAGAGGCATATAGCCAGACGGGTAGAGAGACAGATAGACAAGTTGTGAGACAGATAGACAAATGGTTAGCGAAGTGGATAGAGACACGGCTAGACATACAAGTAGTTAGACGGATAGACAGACGGTTAGAGAAATAGATTGGCGGGTAGCGAGACCGGTAGAGAAATATAGAGACAGGTAGCGAGACGTGTAGAGAGATAGACAATCGGTTAGAGAGACGGGCAGAAGAACGAATAGGGAAACAGACAGATTGTGGAGAGACAGACAGACAGGCAAAAGAAAAGTCTGCGGATTGGCGCAGTAAAGGCGCAGGGGGCAGAGCCTCCTAGAGAATAATCAAGAAGTATCTGTTAAGCTTAACTTTGAAATATATATAATTTTCAATTTTGCCGATATGGAGATTTAATGTAAAAGTTATTTTACAGAAGTCATCGAAAGATTTTTTGTATACTTTAATAGTAATTTAGACTATAATTTTGCAATCTGGTTTGTAGCAAAGCATGCTATCAATGTGGTTTGAAGTGTAAGAGTTATTATAAACAGTTATACAAATAAAAGATATGTAATCAAGGAAGAAAAATTTTAAATTCACACACAAAAAAAGGTGCAACAATGAAATTAAATTTGCGTTAAGCCATGCTTGATAGAATAATCTATTGGCTGCAAATCCAATTACGTACACTCAGAAAAAGAAACTGATTAAAACTACAAAACATATTTTTTGAGTACATTTTGTTGTTTTAGCAACATTGGAGTAAAATTGCACCATTTTACTTCAATTAACAAAACATTTTGCTGACAATACAAAATTTGTTTTTGGAATTGCAAAAAAAAAATTTTTTTGTTGATTCAAACAAAATTTTTATTGACCCATATTTAAACAAAAATTTTGTTTAAATATAGGTCAATGGAAATTTTGTTTGAATCAACAAAAAATTTTTTTTTGTTGAAAACTACTTTTTTTCTGCAATTTCAAAAAAAAAAAAAAATTGTATCTTCAGCAAAAATGTTTTGTTAATTCAAGTAAAATGGTTCAATTTTACTCCTATTTTGCTAAAACAACCAAAATGTACTCAACAAAAATGTTTTGTAGTTTTAATCAATTCCTTTTTCTGAGTGTAACTTTAAAAAGCTTGGCGTTTTAAAAGATCCAGCGTTTTTTTTTTTTTTTTTTTTTTTTTTTTCAAGTTTTGCGCAATACGCGCTTAAGAAAATGAGATTCTTTGCCACATGTTAAAAAAAATTATGACAACACATCTGATGAACGGTACTTCTTTTCTATTTTTTTTAACAGTGTATATGAATTTATATATGGTATTTTGTAATTCTATCATTTAATTTGCCCTTTTTCTTTATATTGTAATTGTTAACCCTATGTTCTCAGCAATATCACTCAGACTAATCCCTTTGAGGGAAGTCCTAGTTTACCAGTCCCTGAGTTCTGAATTCAAGCCTTTGATTTCAAGCAGCACTGATGGAGCAGAGGCCTGGAAGATTCTTCATGACCACTTTGAGCTGACCACAAGAGCCAGAGTAATACAGCTCCTTAATCTTTTTTTAATACAAGGTACGTTCCTGGTGAAAATTTAGGCCTTTTTCTGTGTAGAGTGAAGCAAGCTGCTGAACATCTTCGTGTCATTGGTTATCAACTACAACCACTTTATTTGGGCTATCAAATGATTCAGAGCCTTCCAGACGAATTTCAAGCTACTGTTCAAGCCATTTATAGGTGGTGATGCTGAGTTCTTGCCTGAAAAAAATAGAAGCTGAACTGTTACTGGAGGAGAATTGCTTAAAGTTGTCTCAAAAGGACTTTTCAAATGTGGCCTTTGCCAGTGAATCGTCTGTTAAACCAGGTAAATCCAGAGGTTTTGATAAAAACAAAAGTAAAATTGGTCCTTGTTTTTATTGTAAAATGAATGGTCATTTAATTTCTAATTGTAAAATTAAATTAAGTACATCTAGTAATGAAGCTTATAATGATAAAAGTAATTTTGATGTTAATCGTAAAAGTAATTTCAATAAATCTGGTTCTGGAAATTTTAAATCTAGTGTTAAAAGTAAAAATAATTTAAAAGTAAAACTTTTTCAAGACCTTTGGAAAGTAGTAATGAAATGTAGAATGTTATCATATGTTTAATTGTACCTTCTCTGAACTGGAATGTAGCTTAATTGAGCTTTCTCCTGAATTATGTGAGGCAAATTCATCAGATCTGGGCTACGAAAATACCCATTGGGTTCTTGATACTGCCGCTACAGCGCATTTTTGTAGCAATAGAAATTTGTTTTTCACTTTTGAGCCAGTATCTGATTTGCACATGTCTCTTGCAGTTGGGGAGAAAGAATGTCCAGTTGAGGGTAAGGGTACAATTCAGTTTTTAGTACGTTGTAAAAATGGTAAATTCAACCGTATTATCTTAAAGGATGTTTTATATAATCCTAACTTGAGAAGAAATTTGCTTTCTGACGTTAAGCTTGAAAAACTCGGGATAAATTTTGTGGGTAAAAATGGTAAAGTTTTTGTTTATGACAAAAGTGGAAATGAACTTTTTTATGGTTTAAGGAAAAATGACCTGTATTTTTTGAAGCCATCAAAGTATGTTACTAAATGTAAGGGAAATGACAATCCAGTCAATTTGTCAGCAAATCAAGTAGATAAGGTAAATGTTAATGAGTTGTGGCATGAACGTTTCTGCCATATTAACAGTGAATATGTAATTCACACTAATAAACAGGAAAGTGCTAATGGTCTTCCTATGCTATCAAAATTGACTGAAGATTGTATTTCCTGTAAATTGGCTAAATCAAAAAGGGTTTCCTTCAAACCTATTGCATGGGTGAAAGTTTTCCGTCTCTAGACGGAAATCCGTCCTGGCAATTTTAATACAGACGTAACGAGATGGAAATAAATATCAACAAAGAAATCTATTTTAACTAGGGATTGACCGAATACCAAATAGTCGATTCGGTATTCGGTGATTCGGCACGTAAACCGAATATTCGGTTTCGGCCGAATACTTTTAAGTATTCGGCCGAATTTTTCAAATTTATGAAAAATAGTAGGGTTGTAAAAATACATGATGACCAATGCTCATTTAATGTTATTTTAATATGCTTCAGTTATAAGTGATAATTTATAAAAGTGATACATTATTATTTGTAATCTAAATTTAGTATGGGCAAATTATGGTGCAAAAATAAGAGTTTTTCGGCATTATCTGGTTGTAATCTGTTTGTTTTCTCTGTCCAGCTTCAGAAAATAATCGTTCACAGTAAATACTGCTGGCAGGTGCAAATAAGTATTTTCTAACTAACTTTGATAGTGTTGGATACTTATTATGGTTTTTTTCTCACAAAACTAATGGATTGTCTTTTCTTGATATAAGTGGTAAGTAATACAACTGAAGCTTTAACATCTGATGTGAGGCTATCATTTTCAATAGAAGGATTTTCACTTGTAGCAATTTCAACAAAGCGCTCCCAAAATAATGAATGCACAGTTTGTGAGAGGGAATCCTTTTTATCGAAACTTTGGGGTTGATCTGGTTCAATAATTTCAGAGGGTTTATTTATTATTTGTTGCATTTTACTTTTAAGTACATTTTTTACTTTATTGGTGGTTGCTTCAATTTTAAAAAAGGCTGTTTTGAATCTGGGATCTAAAATAGTGGCTAAAAAATAAAACCCATCATCAAAAATTTCTGAAAAACGTTCTGCGAGTCCTTTTGTTAACGTTTCTTTCATGGTACCCACTCCAAAAAATTCTCCACTATCACTTTTTTCTAAGTAACATTTCAATGTAGAAACAGTAGGTATTACTTCTGAAATTAAAGATTTTTTTGTTACTTATAACTTTTGTTATTTCTTCGAAAGGTTAAAAAAGAAGCATAAGAATGCTTTCTATCATAGACCATTGATCAACTTTTAAATTGATAATCCCACCAAATTCGGTAAAAAACAACGACAATGTCATTTTCTGTTCCATTAAGCGCTCAAACTTATAATATGTGCTATTCCATCTCATCTTAACATCTTGAATGAGTTGTTTAGGTGCTACATTCAGTACAATATGCTTTGTTTGATCAAATAATCCCTATCCTTGTAACAATAGTCTGTAAAATTTAATATTTTCATAATTTATTTTGGGTATTAACAAGTGATAAAATAATAACAAATAAGTGATCAGATTAATGAATTTGTCAGTGGAAAGAAGTCATTAATTTTTTTATGTAAATAGATTTAAGAATAAAAATGTAACTGAATTAAATTAAATTTTATTAAAAAAGGTAATATATGCAAAAATATTTACTAAAAAATTTTAAGTATTCGGTTGCCGAATACCGAATATTCGGTGTACACTTTGACCGAATATTCGGTATTCGGTATTCGGCAAAATTCCTGATTCGGTCAATCACTAATTTTAACGTGCCTAATAGTAATTCTTGATTTCAGTTTTCTCTATGTTTTATTTTTGTACTTAATCACCAGTCAAAAAACCGCAATCAATTCCCCTGCGATGCTTTCAAATGCTTGACTGAATGAGAAGAGCAAGTTTTGTTTTGTCTTCGCTTCTAGCTACCAGCAAGCGTCTCCGTGTCAGATTTTCTCCTTGAGTATTCTATTTACGCATGCGCTTGAGTAATCGGCTTTCAATCCGCATGAAATGAAGAGAGGCAGCGAAATGCGATCTGCACATTCTCGGAAGGGCCGAAGTTTAGGAGTAGTTTTTTCATTCTCCTCTGATCGGTGAGGCAACCGCTAGGTTCTTGACGAAAAGAAGTGAAGTGAGATGTAAAATCGTTTATTGTTGTCGTTTTATGTTGTGTTTTTACTGCTGCATTTCGGCGGCGGCATTTTCACCTATATTTTTTATGTGATAGATAATGGAATTAGAACCTATAGAAGAGAAAGATGCGTTGCTTATTCAAGATACCGGCATCAGAAATAAATGGAGGTTTGCTTGGTTAGATGAGACTGATCATCAAGGAAACAAAATATGCACGAGGTGCAAAAAAGTGAAGAAACGAGGAAGTTGTATATGCTTTGTTTGCAACCGTATATTAAGTTATGGAAATAACGTGAAGAAAACGCTCCAAAAACATAGTAAGGACACTGATCACCAAAAACTTATGCATGCACAGCCGCACACACAAACATTGCCTGGTGCAAATCCCGTTGCTACCAAAGCATCATTGTCTGATCGCGTTGCCGATCAAAAGGCTGTTGTAACTTCATTTTTATGTGAAAATACACTGCCATTTTCTTTGGCAGGAGATCTTGTAGGTCTTACCAAATTTTTGGCCAAAGATAAACCAGCTTTGGCTAAACTGCATTTTTCTCGCACGAGTGCAACTTATATAACAACTCGCGGAACTTCAAAAAGTTTCAGAGAGGACTTGATAAGTAAACTTAAAGGTAATTTTTTTTCCTTGAACATCGATGAAGGAACTAGTAATGCCATGGACAAAATCATTAATGTTTTTGTTCGTTTTTATGACGACGATCAAAAAATGGTTGTTACAGACCATTTAGCATCAAGAAAGGAAAATTTAAGCATGGCTAAAAATATTTTCAATCAAATTAGCAATGTTTTATTGGAAAATAATCTTGAATTTAACCAAGTAGTTAGCTGTTTGTTGGACAATTGTAATACTATGAGAGGGTGCAGATCAGGAGTAGAAACATTAATAAGAGATGCAAACCCAAATTTATTAAATATACATGGGGACACGGTGCATATCATCCATAATAGTGCAAAAAAATTTTCAGTTTTTTTGAAAATTACTTAGAAAGTATTGCAAGTGATGTATATTTTGATATCCAAGATTCTTCTAAAGCGAAGGAACTTTTTTCAGAGATTCAAACGTTATTAAATTATGAAAATATACTGCATGTTTTAAGACTAGTAGATAACAGATTTATACAAATTTTATCGGTTTGTGAAAGGCTATTTAAATTAAATGATGCTTTAAGGGTGTTTTATTTTAGTTTTTTAACTCCTGAAGAAAAAGAAACTGAAAAAAAAGTCTTGAATGAAGTTTACTCAAGCAGAAAGACTTCCGAAGAGCAAAAAAAAAGAATTATTTTAGTGCAGAATTTTATTTCTAAGCAAAAGTTAAACAAATCTAATAAGGCGAGAAAGACAAGAATTTTAGATGATTTGTTTGGAAATTATAAGAAATATTTTTTTTCTTACAATTTTATAGGGGTTTTCTGAAACAATTTAATCAGTATGTCAAGATTTTTCAATATGAAAAACCGATGATACACCTCATTCATGAAGAAATGTATTCATTTTGCAGAAATTTTCTAGCTTTTTTCATTAAGCCCCAGTTTCTTCCTGCTACGATGAAAAACTTGATAAAATTCAATTACAGGGATCCTAAGCTACAATATAAAGATGAATATTTAAATTTTGGAAAGTTTGCCGTTTTAGGAGACCTAAGAAGTTCTGCATGGATGATGGAATTTTTCCCCAAATTAAGAAATGCGTATGAGGTACTTGCGTCACAGTACTTGTTAACCAGTTTACCTTTGAAAAACACAACTCTTGCTTGGTTCTCAGCACTAAATCCCAATCTGCGAAAGAAAAGCACGACTCTTGCAGCTTTTGATAAGCTTTCACAAGCTTTACCTCAAGTAATTGAAACTTCTGATAGAGCTTTATTACTAGATGAAATACGGCAGTACACTATTGATCAACAAATAGATGATCTAGAATTGAGTGGTGTTTTTGTGGATACAAATAAGAACTGCCGCATTGACTTAAATTGGTGGTGTCATATTTTTGATCTCAAATGGCATGGTGAACTAAAGTACAAGTTACTCTCAAAATTAGTAAAAGCGTTATTAACGCCATTCTCTGGTCCTCTAGTTGAGGGAAGTTTCAATATAATGGATGACATTATAACGGAAGATAGGAGTACACTTACAGTTGAAAATTATGAAGCCATTTCAACTATAAAATATAACTTATGCAGAAGAAAAATGAAGTCGATTGATTTAAAGCCTTGTCCTAATATCAGGAAAAATATTCAGTCAGCGTACACCTCGTATCAGGAACATCTTGCAAAGAAAAAGCTAAATACACGTTGCAATATTCTTAATCTTAAAAAGAAAAATGAAGAAGAAAATAAAGGCTCTGAAAATACAGATTTGAACAAGCCATCAACAAGTAGTTCAGTAATCAAAATGAACACAAATTCTGAAGAAAAAGAAAAGGATGCTACTATTAATAAACCTTTACAGTGTGTTTCTTTAGGATATAAAATTCCCAAAAAATTATCAGCAGATGATGAAAAGAAGCCATCAAAAGTTCTAAAAACAACTACCATTACCAATTTTTTTCAAAAATATTGATATCAGAAAAAAATTACTGCTTTTGAAAATGATCTTAAATGTTTTTGAAGACTTTCAGCATTTTGATTATCCGGTTCAACATTAAATAAAAAACAGAAAATACTTTCTGTGTACTGCTAAGCTACGCTAACTAACTCAGCTACCCGAGATTACTCTTAATCTCACCAACACTATTTCTTCACTCCAAGAGATCTCTTTACAACACACGTATATGAGAGCTCACTCTCTCCAACCAACACGCTTCACTCCCACGTTAAAACTAAACTCACTCTCTGGTCCTCACCAGAGAACCCTTTGTAAACGGGGCTGGTCCCCTGTTCGTAGGGGTTGCTTGACAGCTTGCAATCCCCTATGATGGATCTTTCATCTTAGATAATGGGTGAAATCTATCTTATCTATGCACTTACAATCACAAAGGAAAAACTTCTTCCGCTATACTAAACATTCTTTCAACACAGATCATGTCACCCACCTACTCGGATTAAGATTTCAGTTAAGAAAGGAACGGTAGTTTAAGGGTGCTCGTCAGTTAAATTTCCCTTTTCCGTTCTCCATGTTAATCCAATGGGGATAAGTTTCCTCACTTTTCTAAGGATATCTCATGAAAAAATGGAGTTTTTTAAATTTTGTTTTTTGCATGCAGTTCTTAAAACTTGTCGTTCTTTACCCCAGTTTTCATTTTTCATTAAAAATAATTTTAAGTACTTGATTTCATGTGAAATAATCTGAGTATGATCAAAATAATTACTATGCCTCAGTAAATTGGAATTTCTGGCAGTTCTAATAGGTTGTTTGAAAAATTTAAAAAACGCGGAAAAAACTAGTGTTTCTGATTTATACATTGCTATAAAAATATTTTATTTTAATTTATTAGGGAAGTAGCTATAAATAAAATAAAATATATATTTCTATTTTGATCAGCTCGGTGCTTTCCCCCAGCTAGGCAATCTATCACTCGATATGAAAGGATTCCCCGCTCTCTTTGTTCGATTTGAGTAATGACTTAGGTAGGGGAGATGTTTTAGGGGTTAGTATTAGGGGGTAAAGGAAAGGCATTTTCAAGCTAGTATAGTGTATTTCTTATCCAGAATTCTGTTTTTCATAAGCACAGTTTATTTCCATGTTTTTAATTTGATTATTTTAAATCTTTTTGTAGTTTATTTCAATAATTTTCAAATATATTTTTAACACTTTGTTATATTGTTTGCATTATAGTTAGTTTTACATAATTTGTAACATTTATTACATAATTTGTTACTGTTTTACGTAATTACATTAACTTTTAGAATTTATTTAAGGTAGACGAGTTATACTTGAAATAATACATCAAATTGTATTTAACATCAACATAAAAATTAATTATTTTTATTATTATGCTAATTCTTATCACATTTTTTTAAGCACAAATTTTAATTCTAGCCTCTGTATGTTTTTCACATTTTTTTTATTTATTTAAAGATGAATTAAAATGTTTCACCTGTGTCAAAATAATTATATATAGTCTCTTCGTTACTAATAATGCAATCATGAAATAAATTCATTTTACGATTTTTTGAAACACTGCCTTTTCAAGCGTTATCACTATGCTATATACTATTTGGAAATTGTATATTTGTAATTGTCAAATGACTATTACTTGAGCATAATATATAATTTTGAATGGTATCGTTGGCCCGGCCTGCCCTGTATAAAAATCCGTAAAATTTGGCTTGCTTCAGTAATTTTTGTAAAAAATAGGCAGATATTTTCATATTGACATTATTCTACAATTGGAAAAAAATTTTAAGAAAATGACATACATTTCTAGACAAAAAATTAAAGTGTAGTAAAACTTATAAAAAGGAACCTGTCCATGATGGAATCCTGTCTACGGAAAAATGTGTTGATCCGTGCGAAAAGAATATATTAATTCATGAAAAAAAGGAGTATAATACATTTATAGTAGACGACGTACATGATAAAAAGGGTACCTCTCTATAACGGATTTTTCTTTTCTCCTATGCGATTCCATGTTGCGGAGCTTTTGCTGTATAACATTTTTCAGATTTTTAAGTCTACAAGCCATGGAACATGGACTAACAATTTTAATGATAACTCAGACATTTACAAACAAGTAGAGATTATTCATTAAAATAAATCAATATTGTAGTTTAACTGGGCATAGACAAAAATAAATCTGGGAAGTGTAGTATTTTTGAATTGATAAATCTATGTCTTGTATGCTATATACTATTTTTCTATAACTATGCTATATACTATTTGGAAATTGCATATTTGTATTTGGCAAATGACTATTACTTGAGCATAATGCGAAATATAATTTTAAATGGTATCATTGGTTATTATATTTAGATTAATTTTCAAATAAGCTGTATTTATTTTTGTATATTACTTATTCTAAACACTAATAACAGCACAGGACAATCAGAAAACGGCATAGCATGTATGGGAATAGCACAGTGTATCCGCTAGAAATCTGCATGGGTGTGAAGCCGGAACCCAGACCGGCCCAGTCCGCGAGCGGGTTTCAGGTCTATTTTTATTCGCGAGACTCGGGATATCCGGTCCTAGTCTTTGCTCTTTTCGAAGAAGGGTTTCTTGGGCCTTACTTTTTAACGAAACGTTTCTTTTTACGCCCGGGCCAGACCAGACTTCTTTTTTCAGGGCTTACTAGAGGTCTGTATAGGATGAAATTTCACGCCCGGTCCCGACCCAAACCGCGAAACCATATGAATATCAATTGGTCCGGCCTGCCCTGTGTAAAAATCCGTAAAATTTGGCCTGCTCCAATATTTTTTGTAAAAAAAAACGACAGATATTTTTATATCGACATTATTCTACAATTGAATTTTTTTTAAGAATATGACATATATATGTAGGCAAAAAATTAATGTGTAGTAAAACTTATGAAAAGGAACCTGTCTATGACGGAATCCTGTCTACGGAAAAAATGTGTTGATCCATGCAAGATAGAAAAGATATAATAATTCGTGAAAAAAAGAGTATAATACATTTATAGTAGACGATGTACATGATAAACAGAGTACCTGTCTATAATGGATTTTCCTTTTCTCCTATGCGATTCCGTGTTGAGATGATTTTGCTGTATAGCATTTTTCAGATTTTTAAGTCTCCAAGCCATGGAAAATGGACTAAAGATTTTAATGATAACTCAGACATTTACAAACAAGTAGAGATTCATTAAAATAAATCAATATGGTAGTTTAACTGTGCGTAGGCAGAAATAAATTTGGGAGGTGTCGAAGAAATCGAAGAAAATCGAAGAAATATAAAAAAGTGGCTATTACAAATCCAATTGTAAAGGTTGCGTCATACTACCCCAGTTAACTTTCTTTTTTTTTTTTTTTTTTTGTACGTTTCTGAGCATTTTAAAATTCTGTGAAAGATGCAATATGTATTTATGAGCTTTTTACTAGCATAAATAGGCAAAAAATTCATTCTTATGTAAGATAATCAAAATGAATATGATGTATGTAAACTTTGAAAATGATTTTTTAAAGCATATTACATTTCTCATTTTTTTTATGCTCCATTTTCTTTCTTTCTTGTTTGTTTATTTGTTTCTATATTTTTATTATTTTATTTTCTATTTGAAATTTTGCTGTTATATGTAACATCACTTTTTCCTAATTTTAATTCCAATAATCACAAAATGTGCTAATTAAAATTTGAAAGTTACCTGTTATTTTAAATTTTAGTCGATTTTTTTTTCTTTTGATAATTGCATAACGTTTAAGAAGTAAAAAAAATATAAATAACTTACAAATAAATATTTTACCTTTGCTGTAGGATTTGTTTATTAATTTGTAAAATATTTTGAAAAAAAACTAATCAAATTAATTTTGAGTAAAATCGTATTGTATAGCTACTTATCGTTATCTATGATTTATTTTTACTAGTAATCTATTATTTATTTGTATATTATATTGCTTGCATTTTTCAGTGGTTTATAAAGTTTTTTCTTAATTTTTTATTTCTTGTTTTACAAAAAAAAATGTTGCAGTATTAAAAAATTGTATGACTATTTTTAGAAAATGACCTTAATTTTATTAGAAAATAAATGAACCGTTTACTAATTTATTTTTTAGAAATTATTTTTACCTATATGCAATCTTTAAAAGTATCCAGTATATTTTTTGATATATCTAGATGGATTTTGTTTCAAAAAATGTTTTAATAACAGATAAAAAACTTTAAAAAATAAAAGAATAAATAAATAAAAATGGATTTCGTTAGCTATGTATTGTTGTATAACGGGAGAGAATAAAAAAAAAGGTCTCAGAACTTTTTTTTTTTTTTTTTTTACCCCATATCTCATTAAATTAATCGGTTTGATTTTTATGTAATGTTTCAGGAAAATCTTCTACGAGAAAATTATGAGAATTTTCCTTATCCGTAAATAAGGCCATGAAATCCTGAGCATAGATACCCTGCTTTAATTACCCATGCATTTTTTGCTGAATTTTTTAATAATATTATGCTGCATATATATTGTATCTATAGATTGAATATTGTATAATTGTAAAGATGACAGTGGAAGAATTCGTAATTTTGAATATGTTTAATAGTGTCAGTTTTATTGAAATATGATCAAAACAAATAATAATAATAATAATAATAATTTACTAAAATATGTGGGAGATAACTATGAGTCTTCCTAATGAATGGAAAAACTCTACTATGGTAAATTTGGAATAATTAATGATTTTTAAAATCTTGTTTAGTTGCTAAGTTTCAATTTACATAAATACTGCTCTTTATATGTCCTGTATAAAAAAAGGAAAATTCAGATATTATTTATATTCAGAATGTAACTAGTATATATATATATATATATATATATATACATACAGATATAATATAGAAATTGTAGCAGTTTCTTATATGTTGTTTTTGTGTCTATATTTACAATTGTATAATTTTGAAAATGAGAAATTTGAATATGCAATGCCAAATATATTATTTTTCTCTTTCAGTTAATATTGTTATGGATAATTTTGGTGGGAGAAAGAGGGGGGGGGGGGGTCTTGCGCAACACTAATTTTTATTTAATGATTTTCTTTTTCTCATATGTACATATATTAATAGTATTATACTATAGTATATTTTTTTTTTGGTGAATTATATATATATATATATTGCTGCATATCTATAATGTATTTATATTGAATATTGTATCCTTTAATTGTATAGATGACAATGGCAGAAATAACTAAAAATTAGTATTATGTAATGCGCTTCGGAAATTTTAATATTTTTTATTAGTGTTAATTTTATTGACAGATGATCAAAACTAAAAAAGAATAATAAATTTTAAATATTGTAGCAATGGCCGCATTATTGCATTATTGTAAATCTCATAGTACTATGTTTTTGCTAAATAAAGCTCTATTAGAAAACACCACTTGGAGTATTTTTGGTATAATTTATATTCATTTTGCACTCTAGTTTAATTTCATTATGAAAATGCTAAAATAAATGCCAATGCATGAAATAATTTCAATAATCAAAGATATTTTGTTAAAATGCTTTGACGTCTTTTCCCTTTTTTTGTTTTTGGTGCTTTTTTTTAAGAGCGGAAGTTACTACATTCACAATTTCACCAATGCGAAATACTAATGGCTATGTATTATCGTTTATAAAATGGGCACAAAATCCCATGAAAATATCGAATTTTAACGTATTTGATAAATTTATGGAACATGTTTAGATATCTTATATTGAATAAAGAATATGCAACTCACAGAGTTACTAAAATCTTCACTCTCCCTCCATTTCATTTACATGATGATGTCTAATCATTTTTATCTATAACAGTACTTTGTGTTTGTTTGTTTAAAATACAAATGCAGTAATTATACAATCAAATGTGTATTGGTTTTTCAGTAGTAAATTAATGTTGCTTTACGCAATCTAAAGAAAAATTTTAAAAATATTGCACATTATCTAATAAAATTTGGAAAATGTTCAGAAACAATTTGGTTTAATGTATATGTATTTTAAAATTTGAAGATAAAGGTGAACATACAATAAAGATAATATAGAGTAACCTAAAACATCTAAATCATGAAACATGTCAACAGTCTAATAAAACTTATTTTACTGTTTATAATGTTTTTATTTTACGCCTTTTAGCAAGAAGTACATCTAAATAATTTTAGGCAGAAAAACTACATTGAATCATTTTTTATTGCCAAATTTTATTTCATCAAATATTTGCTAAAGAGCTGGTATTTAATAAATTTATGCCGGTATAAAAGTCGAAATTATTCTGAATGTTTCAAACGGCCTGTTGAAAGTCCAAATTATTCTGAATGTTTCAAACTGCCTGTTGAAAGTCCAAGTTGCACACATAACAATACACAAAGCGTTCAAAATTCTCTGCAAAATCCTTCTCACCCTAATAACGAAAATAGACCACCTTCCTCTAAAAGGGGAGAGAGCTGCGGTTACTTTCCCCTGACCACAGAGTCAAATATTCTGTCAACAGACTGCCGGTGCAGGTTGTTGTACTTCAGGGCATTTAACGGTAACGCCTCTTTGACAGCACGAGGGGGGTGAGCACTGATCTGCTATCTGAGCGAAACAGGATTTTAAAAATGAGTGACAATCAGCCTTAAGCCCTACAGCACACAGTAAATATGCACACAATAAGATAATATTCCATAACAATAGTTTTTAAGCCTGTAGCTGCCAGGGAAAACCTGACAGTGTTAAAAAAAGGAAGTTTGAAAACAAAAATTGTAATAATCTTACAAATTTATGAGGGTGATATAGCACAGAAGCGCTTAAAGTGGTTCTCAAATTCCTTGCTCAACAACGCAAAATTTTCTGATACATTATCTGACTTATTTTTAAACACAAAGGCATAAAATTGGCGTGTCTGACTATTGAAGCGATTTGGAATCGAAATGAGTTTTTCATTTTTTGATAAATAAATAACTTATCGGGTTATAAGCGATTCGTGTCCCGTTTTTTCCCTTTCCCCTGCTGCAGCATCAGAAATTTGGTTGAAAACACTGACTTTGACAGTGTTTTCTGGAAAATCTTCTGTCTTTACTAAAAAATGAAATAAAATAAAATAAAGAATAGTGGAAGACGTCTTTCAATAACAAAGTTTCTGAATAAGAACACCTGCATTTTTATGTGTTTCTGAACAAAAATGAATTAACCCTCTGACTGACAAGGCATTTGAGCGGTCACGGAAATGAAATGCTCATTCAAAGAAGATAAAATAGTATGCCAAAAAAACCAACGTCTATTTACTATTTCCTTTTCAAAACGGGCCGTATATTTTTACCCCCCAATCCAATTAGTTACACCAGCAGAAATACCCCAGGAGGGATGGGGAGAGTTTGGAAATTCTTAGAAATCATTCTCTCCCCTAATCGCCTCCTCTCCTTTGTGCATTACTTTTCCTTTCTATTATGACCAGTGGAAAGTTGAACACGTGTTTTTACGAGACGCAGATTATCCTCCTTTGGAAATGTCTGTTTTATACTCGTTTTTGATAAATACATTTTATGAAATTTAATCTTTTTTACTTTATAACCCTTAATCTACAATATTTTGAAAGAAAATCTCGATGTTTCAAAGTGCACCATAATTTTCATAATTATACCTCTGGGGGTGCCTAGTAGAGATGAGACGGGCTCAGCCCGGGCCCGACACGGGCTCGGGCTCGATTTTTATATTGGTCTTCGGGCCCGGGCAGGCTCATTCTTTCTGAAACTGACAATTTTATTTATTCTCATATCGTAAAAATAAAAATAACATTTTTTCCCTTAAAAAATTACATATTTCATTTTAAGTCATTTAATGCTAGTTTCATCAGAATGAATAAAAGGGGAAGCAGAAATCTTATTTTTCTTTTCCAGTTTTGGAATGCTATTTTAAAAGGAAATTTTACAATATTTGCAGATTTATGGAATCACGGAAAAAAGCGCACCGGAAAAAAGTGCACCTTGAAGCAATCGCAGCTTGAAGAAAGCACACCTACATCAGATAAAAATTCATATGGAAAAAAATACACTGTAAATTAAAATATAAATTATTTTAATTAATATGAAAACACAAAATTATGTTATGATTGTGAATTTGACACAATTTCTCATTAAAACGACATGCATTAAATGGATGTAAGTTTTTAGCTTACAGGCTATCAAGTCTGACATTGCATACGCAGGTTCGAAGTTAGGTAAAAAGGCAACAGTAATAACGTCAATAGGTAAAAAGGGCAACGGTGAAAACGTCCACAGGTAAATGGTCAACAATCAAAATAAAGATAATACATTACATAGCATTGAACATAAAATTGGTATAGATTATTTATTGAGATGTATATAAGTTCAGTTATAGAAAACCGATTCTATGTTTTCTCAAGTAAAGCACGTGTTATTTAAGAACGTGTATCTGTAACCCTAACATTACTATTTGCAAGTTGCATGTAATTGCATTCCCAATGATCCAAATAGGTTAAAAGTTATTGCAAACAAGTTAGCAACAGAAGGAAGGACACATCCTATTGTCTATTCCCCCTTTACTTTCCACTCTGGGATTCAACTTGAGAAAGGTTTTAAATAAGTTGGTTTTTGTAATGTAAAGGGGAGTGGAAGAATATTTTGTCTCATATTGTCATATTATACTAGACAGGTGCGCAAATCCGAAAAATATTCCATTGTAAGCTGGAAATGTCTTTAATGCATTTTGCAAAGAAATATTTTATTTATTATCCATTATTTCACTGTTCAATTAACTACTCTATATAGGCATTTACATAATTATTATATTTTCAGTTTGACTATTAAAACTATATCATGTAATTAATATAAAAATTGAATTTATCTGACATGTATGGCGTCATAATCATATATGACGTACATGACATTATATAAACTTTATGAGCAAGTTATAGTCGCATTCTTCATTCTATTAAATCCTATCATACGCTTAATTCAGTGATATCCCATAATAGGTAATGATTCTAGGTTGCCATCATGGTGATTACATCCTATTTAAAATGGAGTCCTATTACTTCCGTCTTGCAGAATTTAAAAACAAAATTTGTATAAAATTTGTGTAAAATTGTTTAATTATAGCAATCCTATAATCTACCAATAGTTTTTTGGATAGATGTTTCCGGAGAAATAGATATTAAATGGAAAAAAGACTCTAAATAAGGATTTCAAGATCTGAAATTTTCAAAGCTAGGCTTAGGCTTCCCATTGGAATTTTCTGTAAATATCAACAAAAGATAAAATGTTGCCAGTTTAAAATATTCATATTTCATTACGGAAATTAATCATATCATAATAACAGACGATATAATACATTTCACTGAAAATAGTTACAGTGCGAACGCACCTCATTTGTCACGTTTGGCGTACATTTTCCAATTTGTTTGATTTTTCGACGAATGAATTATAAGCGAATAGTTTCTCATGATGACCTTTATGCGTGCAGAAATTCTATCCAAAACACCAATTTTGACAGCAATTTCTAAAAGACTTCCTACCTTTATCGAATAATGGAAAAAACTGCTAAATTTTATAGTGTATGAATAAGAGCACCTGCCAATTTCATTTGTTTTCGAACAAAACTGAATTCAGGAATGTGTCAGAAAGTGTCTTTTTTAGATTTGAGAACAGTCTTAAGGGATAGCTTTTGTCTAATAGAGTTTAGGAAAAAACGAAGCAACTGCAGGAGAAAAAAAATCATCAATGATAATATATTTAAATTTAAAGAGAGAGAGAGAAAAGAAATAAAATACCTCTCCAAATCCTATTCTTAAATCTTTTACATATGATATAATGTTCAACTGAAAATCCTTTTACATATTTAAATAAATATATGACCAAGCATTAACATTTTGAAGATAAAAATAACAGACACACACAAAGAAGGAAAAAAGAACTTTATTAAATGCATTTCATGGTTAGAATTAGTACTAATACTATATAATAAATGATTAAATAAATACTTTTATAAGAGGTTGCGTAGAGATCACATAAAATATATTATAAAGGCTTTTATGTTTTTCGAATAAAATAGAAAAAAAAAGTATGCTACTAAAATTGAACTTGCCCATAGAGAAATCGTATAATCTTTTTATATTGGAATCCAAATTGACTATTTTCTAACAAGATTTCTGAATTCAGTTTCGTTCATTAACACATGGAATCGACGAATGCTCTTATTTAGAAAGATAGGCAGGCGGTCTTTTAGAAAATGCTGTGAAAATTGTCGTTTTGAATATAACTTCTGCACACGACAGCCCAATAAATGTCATCATGAAAAAAAAACTCACTTATAACTCAAGACTTCATTTGTCAAAAAAAAAAAAAAAACTATTGGATCCCAAATTATTTACATAGTTATCTCTGCATTTGTCATTTTGCATTTATCATTTTGTTCTGTGCTTTTAGAGTCTCTCGTTGTCGACCAAGTAAAAATGTTATCTTTTTCTTTTAGGTAGATTTCGTAAGAAATACTGCCTATTACATTCTAACATAAGTTGGAATTTTTGAAAAATATTTGCAAATCTACGCCGATCATGACTACCAGAGCCCAAAACCCCCCCCCCCCCCCCAGTTCAAAACTTATATATATATAGTCACTGTTTTATGGACACGATAACTGCAATAATTCTGCACAAATCTCTTCCAAACTGATACATAAAATCAAGGGGCATAAAATCTTGGTCTAGGTCATTAATGGGCAAAATCGAACCAAGGGGGGGGGGGGGGGGACTTTTGTGAAAACAGAAAAAAAAACCATAATTTCTTAATTATGATATCTATCGAAACCGTTTAAAGTTATTATTACTTCTAGGAAAAGGGCAAAACTTTATGTATGACAGATTTTTGATATCATTAAAAATGGCCCCAAGGGGGGGGAGGGGGAGTTTAGAAGAAAAAAATTCATAACTTCGTCAATTCACAAGATATCAAATCTGCTTAAATTTATTATAAATCCTCTTAATATTATTTAAAACTTTTATATTGACAAGTTTTTTATAGGACCAATCCTTATAGCAAAAAAATCTCTGCCGGCTCCGCCTGCAAACAAGTTAGGTTTCGAAGTGGGCGGTTCCAACTACCGCATCATGGCAAAAAGGTCATTTCTTTTGTGATGTCTTCACATGTTTACACTTGGCATGCGGCTAATACGAAAGTATCACTTTAAAAATTTTATTTGAATATATTATTGCGATTTTTTATTAAACAAAATGCTCTTTGGTTTTGTCAGAGGGAAATCTAAAAAATATATATAAATATATATATACCAAAACCCTATATGTTCTGTAACCTGGGAAACTTAGACTGGATCCCCTATTTTAAATAACATAATAGGCGTTAGACATCCTCGCAGTTCGGTTTATGGCAAATCCGAACCCAACAATTCTATATCAAGTCAACCCGAAAACCGTTCGAACCAGACAAACAAAATTAGTTGACCCGCAACGAGACTCGAATACTTTTAAATAACTTTCGTCGACCTGAACCCGAAATGAAAGAAAATTATCCCATGTTTTAATGCAATGATGGAAAAGTAGTCTTCAGTCGTATCTCTAGTATCAATATTATCTTTAAAAATCAATATGTACTCATTAGTATATTCAAACATATAGTTTTCCACCTGAGAAAGTATTTTGGAGCTTCTTTTGAGTAATTGGATCAACATGAACACGGACTGCAAGTGTATATACCCAAGCCGAATCTGAAACAATTAAAGTGAGCCTTACCTGAACCCGACCCAAAGTGAAAATAAATAGGTCAACCCGACCTCACCGAACAGAGGGTAGGGTAAAATATTGTTATATATGTTCATTTTCCTCTTAAAATTTAAAATGAAATTTAGATATACAATTGTATACTAATTTTACATAATTGCGTTAAAATATGGAGTACTTTTCCTTCATTCGGGTTCGGGTAGTTTTTGGGTGAAAGTATGTCGGATTCGGATTGGGTTATGGGTTGATGAAAATGTTTTGGGTTGAAAAAAAATCGTATATAATCCGACGAACTCTAATCCATATATATTTATATGTTAATAATTTGCCCCCCCCCCCCTTAATCGGACATATCATAGTTTATAAAATCATGTAAAATAGGGCACTTTATTGCAAGAACTTCAACTGTTTGTTACAATTGCCACAGAACTAATTAAACTTATTAAGGAAAACTTATTTATTTCCTAAACGTATTTAGGAAGCATAAAAAAAAAAAATTACCTTAGAATTCAAATATCATGTATTTCTTACGTGGTCGGAAAAAAGGCCACTTTTACACGTATAAAATATAGAAAAAAAAGGTATAGGGTTAATTTAGTTATTTAAAAGAGCGGGAAAATCATTATTTTAGAAAATGGATGATAAATGAAAAGAATACATCTATGCAAAATTGTGTATAAAAACGAAAGCGTGGCAATTTCGATTATATTATAAGTAAACTATTTTCCTGCCAAAGCGTTTCTTATGCAATTTACACCGTGAGTTGTCTGATTGATGCCACAATTCTAGTGGCATATGCAGAATTTATTTTGTGGTGGGGGGGGGGGGGGAGTAACTAGTACAAACATCCAAAAATGTTGAACAGTTTTTAGAAATACCTATTGTATTGATTTCTCTTCCACCCCCCCCCCTCCTTTTTTTTAACATTTCGAGGAAGGGAGGGGGTGTGAATTTATTTACCTCTAAAGAGGATGCAACTTATTTTTTTTTCCTTTTTCGCAGCAAATTTATACAGTGTGAGACGGGCTTTTAAATTATTAACCACAGAAACTCACCCAAGAGTTCAATTTTGGCTGGGGTAGGGAAAGAGGATGTACCTATTGGGAAAAATAAATTTTTGCACATTATTATATTTTGGTTGGGGAGGGGGGAGTAGTTGTCTCAACACTAGTCCCTCAAAAAAATTT
Organism: Maratus michaelseni; assembly: GCA_963931845.1. NCBI lineage: Eukaryota > Metazoa > Arthropoda > Arachnida > Araneae > Salticidae > Maratus > Maratus michaelseni. The sequence continues at coordinate 444,066,602 of OZ007586.1, forward strand.
AACATCACAGTGGTATCACTTTGACTATATTTGCTCAGAGACAAATGAGGACAAGTAGTAAATAGTAATAGAGTACACACGGCACATGGCACACACAGTGTCAAAAGGAATTTACATGTAGTCAAACTCGAATTCTTAAAAATCATTAGAAGATAAGATCTGAAAAAACAAGTCCTGAAAGAAATGTTAAATTTTTGAACAAACGGCCTGAAGTCATATTGGTTTCCAATGAAAATATACCTTTGTGCCTTGTGGGGCCTGGCTTTTACGATCAAGTGCCAACGGTGACATTGGTTATTTTTTCTTGGTAGGTGATATAAACAACACGGGACTTCCTTCTTCCTAATAGTTAGGAAATGTGTTTTGTCCCCTCTCCACTAACTTCTGGGAATGCGATTAATTCTTGATGATTCTTTCTTCCAACACATGGGAGAGCTGACTCTATCTACTTTGATTCCATTACAAAAAAATAACAGTTTAAATTTAATACACACTAAAGTTTTACCCTGTAAAAAAATATCTTGGGAATGAAATTCACGGAGACCTATAATTGTACCCCCCCCCCCCCCCATTTTTACCCTTTTTCACCAGTATGCACAGAAATAAACCTTTAGAAATAATATATATATTTAAGTAAGAACCTGAGTTAAACTGCACATAAAAATTGTAGCAAAAACGTGGAATGCAATTCATAACGAAAAACATTTTGAAGGAATGTGGTGCCATGTTAGGTTTATTACTTGATAAATATGGTATTTAGGATGCATTAGCACCATAAAACATAACATACTTTCAAAACATAATTTAACAAAAAAATTAATTACCTACGTTTGGCGCTGAAAATATGGGGGGGGGGGTGTTCAAAATTTTATTTTATTTTACTTTAGTGTTCTAAAATTCTGGAAGAGTGTAAGGAAGTGTGGAGGGAGGGCAAATCACCTCCTGACCCTTCTTGTTATGGACCTGCTTTATTTGATTTTATTATTCTCTTTATTTGATTAACGGTTTCAAATTGCAAAATTCGAGCAAGTGCAGAGAAACGAAAACTTTTCCAGTACTGTTGACAGCTACGAAATGTGTTACAATTTGTTCAAAGTTTTATGAAGCTCTGGGGGTTGCTACAAGAATTGAAAATTTGGTTGACCGATGTGATGGTGTAAGGCAGGTTTGTGTACTCTTGTACGGTCGATCTCGTTGTCCTGAATTTTGGGAGGTTTTCATTAGATGTAACGTGACTTACCTTAGAAACCACCTTAGAAAGACTATAGTATAACTATTTAAAATTGAAGTATTAAGTAAAATTTAATATTTAACATGAAATTAACATTTGTGGAATGCAAAGTAATTTTTCTGCCATTTGAAGCATATTTTTAACGGAAGATGCATAATTTAAGTTGATAACTGTATAGTGATCGATGCGGGCACAGAACTTTTTCTGTTTTCTTTTTATGCAAAGATTACAAATTATTTTAATGACTGTTACTTGATAATTTTTCGACAAGGCATGAAGTAGCTAGAAATTCTGGTATATTTCGGCAGGATCGTGCGAAGAGAAAACTGAGCGCAAGTTTCAATCCCCCCCCCCCCCCCCCTCCACTTCTCTTTGTAATAAAATTGTGTCACAAAACTGATAAAGTACAGAAACATAATTAAATTCTATTTAATAAATATTTGGCGTTTATTTTGCAACTTTAAAAGGTTTAATTTTAATTCAGAAATCTTAAACAACTAATAAATAGCTTTACAGATAATTGCTCTTATTTGTTAGAGAAATCATGATGTCTTGCGACTGTAAAAAAAAAAAAAAAAATGACGAAAACAGAAAAAGAAATTCCCCGGGTAAATGATCGCCGGTCAAAAAATGAATAAATAAATTATTAAAACCGTGGTTAGTAGTAAAAATTTGGCATCCACTCATTTTCCGAGCTCCGGAATAAAGGTTCCATTTGTCCCCCTTTTCGCAAAATTGTGCAAATTTTAAACTTTAAAATTTCATACACATCACATCTTTAAACAATTTTTAAATACTTGGGATTTCATTATTGCAATGAATTCATACAAATAAAACTTGTAATTATGTATAGAAAAATAGAATAATATTATTATATAACTCAATACTCAGAAATAAAAACCAATTTCTTCCCAATGATAAGATTTTTCTTTTTTACAAATCTAGTCGAAATTCTTGATCCATTTGGTCATCTATCTCCGGAAACGAAAGGAAGGGACAATTTGAAAGGAACAGGAAACTGCCCCTTGCCCCCCTGAGGTAGGGTCGGGGATTGTAGCAATTATCTATTGTTGAGAAGATACGGCGCCTAATGAAAGGGGGTAGGCATATTTCTTACACACGGGCACGCCAGTATTGGAGGTATTTTCTCCAAACGACTTATCACGGCTTCGCCGGTATAGAAGCCGTTCTAGGAGACCGGCTTAAGAAGGGCTCGCCTTTTTCGGATGACAGTTTTCTGAACGTGTTAACACGGCCTTGTCAGTGAGAGGGTTAAAGAATGTGTCATAAAGTAGCCAGTTTGGATTTGAGAACAACCTTAAGAGCGGATAGCCCTTGGTAAATTTGATTAGACATTATTTTTTTAAAATAGAGCTAAATAGTCCCATTTCTTTACAATTTAAATATAGTTCTGAGAGCAATTTAAAAATTGAACAAGATCATATGGACTTGCATAGGTTACTGTATTACTGGGGGGAGGGTGGTGGCTCGAAAACCAAAGCACTACGACCAGAGGTCTATTGTACTGTCCCCCAAAGATGAAAAACCATCCCCACTTAGTTTCTAAACAGGCCAGTAGCTGACATAAAATTCAGCAGACATTTGATAGAAATATCCTGAATTTCCCATGGCTCAATCAGATGTCGACCCAGGTGTTCGAAACGATAAGCAACATATGCTTCACAGCTACAAAGGACATGTGAAGCAGTCTCTTCCTCGTATACAAAGAGGATCACTGACCACCTTCATAATGCAAAGGTGTCTATTAAGTCTACAGTGCCCTGTTCCACCATATTTTGTAGACTATTCCTTCTGAGCCCAATGAGTTCCTGTGCCCTTTTACTAGGGCAGCTACTGTTGAGCTCTTTCGCTTGCCTCTGTCCACTTGAGTCAAGCCATTCTTGATACTGCTGCTCTCTTAGAATTTTAAAAACAGTAGTTCTGATGCAGTCTTTAGAAATGCCAATAGCTGGTTCTGGTCCAACAAAGGGAGCAACCGACCCTTTCCTTGCTAGACTATCAGCAAGCTCATTACCTGGGATGCCAGTATGACCTGGCACCCAATGTATAGTAACATTGTTGCCATTTCTGGCAAGCCTGTTCAAAGAACAGTAACACTCCCAAACAATCCTGGAAGTAATTTTATGTTTTTCCAGGGCAAGTAACACTGCCTGACTATCAGAGTAAATATTGACAGACAGGCCTCTATACTTCCTCTCAATGCAGATATAACTACACATAAGTATTGCATAGACATCTGCTTGAAAGACAGTGGTATAGCTGCCTAATGGGTAAAAGAGAGAGGTACCATCAGCTGGGCAGCAAAACCCAGCTCCTGTTCCAGCATTTATCGTGGAACCATCAGTGAACCAGGTCATACTTGTCTCAAGTTCCATCACAGAAATATTCTTCCAGTCAGCTCTAGAATGAAGGTAAATTCTAAATGACTTGTCAAATACATGTTTTAACCCATTCGGGACCATGGGTGCATATATGCACCCTCAAAAAGAGCATATAGAATTTGTTTTAGGCACCAGTAAAAAATAAAAGTAATATTTACTTTCTCTAATTAGAGCATTTTTGTGATAGTTTAAGTAAAGGTAGTTTACTAAAAAAAGTGGTGCCAACCGAATAAAATTTGTGTAAAAGCTGCCGGTCCCGAAGGGGTTAAAGGCATACCATCACTCTTCCTGATAAAGACTGGGTGCTTGCTGATTTTACAGTTAAACCTACCCTAAGTAAGATATCTCGAGTAACTTTGCCATTGCCTATGTAAAATGAGCCTATGTGTGCAGATCAATGCTTCTGCCACAATATTCATATGCAGTGGGTACATACCCAACAGCTGTTCCATAGCAGATGTAGGCGTTGTCCTAAGTACACCTGTCATGTCATGCAGATCATCCTCTGCAGTTTTGCTAATTCAGACTTGGCAATGTCAGTCATAGTTCTTGACCACTAAGCTATACTGCCATAATTGATCATAGGGTAGATCACCATATTGTATATCCACCAGATCACCTTTGGACTAAGTCCCCATGTTTTGCCAATGGCGTTCCTGTATGACCAGAATACTTTTTTGGCCTTATTGATGCAATAATCCATGTGCCTCTTCCAACACAGTCTCTCATCAAAGTAGACACCAAGATACTTCACTTCCTTTGAGCAACTTAAAGTGTGCCCATAGAACACTACCTCATTAAATTTAAGTGATCTTTTCCTAGTGAAGGCAACGAGAGTCATCTTTTCTGGATTAACAGAAAGACCAACCTCCTTGCACCACCGCTCTACCTGCTTCAGGATATTATTGAGGATGTCCTAAATAATATTTTCGAATTTACCCCTAATGATGATGACAATGTCATCAGCATACCCAATACAGTATGCACCAAGTAGATGTAACTCCACAAGGAGTCCATCCACCACCAGACACCAAAGCACAGTGTGGGCAACCCTTCTTTGCCTTAACCTGAATTTTATCCCCCAACAACTCAACATGGACAGACCTATACCTGAGCAGGCATTTGATCCAATTCAGAGTTGCCTCATCTGCACCTCTATTAGTCAATGCCCTGAGGATGGAATCCATAGATACCTTATCAAAAGCACCCTCAGTGTCAAGAAAAACTGCAAAAGCAGTTTCATTTGCCTTAATACTTTTCTCAAGCACAAAGGAAAGATTATAAAGAGTAGTGTCAGTTGATTTGCTGGTCTGATAGGCATGCTGCGAGCATGATAGCGGACTTACACTCAAAATGCGCTCCCTGATGTGCCTATCCATCAACTTTTCCAATGTCTTAAGCATGAAGGATGTCAGACTGATTGGTCGAAAAGATTTTGCTGCAAAATATGTGTCTTTCCCAGGTTTAGGAATAAAGATCACCTTAGTGTGTCTCCATGGATTTGGTATGTATCCAAAAGCAAGACACTCCCTATAAATTTGACTAAGCACTGGGACTAAGATCATCTTCCCTTTTTGTAACAAAACAGGTATGATTCCGTCCATACCAGGAGTCTTGTAAGGGTCGAACGAATCGATCGCCCACAAGATCCTATCGTGAGTGACGATAACTCCAGCAAGATTCCAGCACTCCCTACTTCCATTGAAGGCAGTAAGTGTACCCTGAGCTACATCTGGGTCGTCACTAGTAGAATCAGGAAAGTGAATCCTCATCATTTCTGAGAGAATCTGTTTTCCTGTTTCAGCATATTGCCCATTTGGCAATTTAATGGCATTGAGATTGGTGTTTTTATCGCTAGCCATAATTCTCATAAGTTTAGCACTAGTTGAGACATCCTTAATACCATCATAGAAGTTTTTCCAAGAATCATACTTAGACTTTCTGATGGCCTTATTATATGTGGTGAGTGCAATCTTGTATTGCTGCCAATCACCACCCTTCTTGGCTTTATTAAAAGCTCTGCGGGTAATTATCTTGAGTGTGCTAGGCTCAGAAGACCACCAAGGTACAGGTCTTGGGGAGCTAGCAGCAGGAGGATGACAACTATTATAAAAAGACTGGAGAATGGCCTGTTGCACTGAGTCAACAGCCAACTCCACGTCTGAGGAATTGTTAAAATTTAACTTACCCCTTAAAGTAAGGATCCTTTCTTCAAGCTCCTGTCGGTAAGAATACCAGTTTTTTTTCTTGGCATTCCTTCTCATCATTGCTGGTCCTGTTGTCCCTGCAATGTTAAACACGATTAGTTGGTGATCTGATAGTGAAATAAAATCTGACACCTTCCAATCATTAATGATGTCATAGCAGTTTCTGCTGCAAAATGTGACATCAAGAACCTCTCTCCTATTTTTAGTAATAAAAGTTGGTTTATTCCCCCTATTAAGAATATATAGGATGTAAGCCAAAATATATTCCAGAATTTCATCTCCCCGTTTGTTGCAGTCTGTACTGCCCCAAACAGTATGATGTGCATTTGCATCACACCCGAACACTAACTTGTGCCCCTTCCGAGAACAGTAACCCATGAGAGCTTTTGCCTCACTAGAAAGAGGGTCCTGTTTCTCAAATGTAAGATAAGAAGATGAGACAATGATTTTTTTAGGCCATTCTCACCCTTAAAATCCACCTTGGCAGCGACACAGTCACCACTCAGGTAGTTCACCATATTACTTACATTTAGCATAGGGCTGACATAAATACAAGCTCTTGGCCTGAAACAGGTTCTATCCTAATAAAGCCTATCCTTTCTACACCCTAGACCAAGAATGTTGCCATTTCCTGTCCAGGGCTCCTGAATAAGTGCAACATCAACCTTCTCTTCAGAGATCATCTTTCCTAAAATGGCAGATGAGCCCCTACTATGATGGAGGTTGATTTGAGCTACCTTTAGATGTGTTACCTGGTTCATTTTTACCAGCAACCATTTCGTCTTCCTCATGGATACTTGTATCCTCTGAGCTCTCAGCCAACAATTGATCTGCCTCTTCTAAGAGCATGGAGGGGGAGTTCTGTTGGATATATACATTTCCAAGCCTAGTATTAATATCATAAATACTGCTTGTTTCACTTACCTGAAAGGAAGTTTCTGCAGCTGGAGCTTCAGACTCCTTCCCTCTCAATTTCTTAGTGTTTGGATCATTCAAGATTTTGAATGATCCCTTGTCGAGGCCTGTGTACACTTTGTAGTTGGCTCTCTTGATAGCTTCAGATGCAGCAATATCAACCTCGAAGATCCAACGAATAGACTGGGGCTCTGCAACATGGTGTCCAGAACACGCCAGTCACCCATCTTCAACTCCGGGTTGTATATGTTGATCCTTTTCAACAGCTCATTGGGATCTTTGGTGTAAATATCCCTTGTTTTAAAAGCCACTTTGACCGGCTTCGGCATCTCATTCATGGCAAGTACCCTGAGAGGAATACAAGGGCGGCGCTAGAGGGGGGTCCGGGGGGGCATATGCCCCCCCGTCGGGTCAAAATTCAATTGTCGTCGGGGAAAATATTTTGACTTTTGGATTTCAACTCGAGTCGGGTCGGGTCGGGTTGGCACTCTTATGATACAAAATTATATATTAGTAAATTAATATACTCAAAATAACTTATTTTCTAATTTAGATTCCTTTATTTCGGCTATAATATCTTATATCAAAAATCTATTTTAAGTCTAATCAAAATGCAACCTATTATCCTAGCTTTAATATCTTTATTCGGGTACATGTAATATAACCCAGGGTCGGACTGGGCCAGGGGAAAAGGCACAGACCTTGGATTTTCAGAGGACGCAAAAATTTATCAAACTTAAATCAGTTTTACTTACTTATATTGTGTCTGACTTGACAAAGTTTAACACATTCGCATAGCACCAAGTAAGAAAAAGGCTTAATATTATATTCCTGAGTTTAGATAGACGACTTCGCTATCTTCCCTGTGCATGTTTGAAGTTCCATTAAATCTACACAATGCTACACAGTTTTTCAAACTCTGTCATGTAATATTCAAAAACTCTAGAAAGTTGAATACAGATTACCTTGTAATAGGTTGACTATAGACTAAGACTTTCCTACTTTATTCTTTTGTCAATAGATACCTTAGACCAGTCATGGTAAAAAAGTGATCACTCCTTACTAATTATACTGAAAATAAAGTATAAAAAAATACATAGATACCAATTTATTGGGAATGATTTCTACTATTAAATTCTATTTATAAATTTTGTTTCGGAGATTGTCAACATATTAAAAAATGCCCGAACGTTGATTTTTCAAATTGTAACACGTTTGAGTTCCTTGGATCAAGGCAGCCTGGGAATATACTTAATTCTTCATAGATTTATAAGGCATTTATCTAAAAATTTCGGTAAATAAAATTTAAATCTTACGAGAAAAAGTACTGAACACTCATTTAGTCAGCAGTAAAATTATACGGGAACTTTTAAATTATAATAAACTTTCTTTTTATAAAAGTAAGTACTACAAAATGTTTCTCGTAAGAGTCTACGTGTTATTTTCTGTAGATTCTTTGAAAACAGAAGACGATCTCCTTAGACTGTAGGAATGTTCTCTGCATCTCGAAAACTAATTATTCAAATGAGCTGTACACACAGTTTTTTTTATACAAAAATTAATGTAGGTGATAATTCATAATTTTTTAATATGAATTTATAAATAATTTTTATAATTAAAAAAATGTCTTTGGATAAAAAAAAAACCCTGGAATATGTTTGGGTCTATTAAGTGTATTTCATTAAAAAATTAATAAAAATTCAATCGGATGATTTTTATAAGTTTGTCGAGAGAGAGAGAGAGAGAGTGGATTTAAGATTAGCATCCTCAAACTTTAAACTCTTCTAGCTCTATGAAAACTTAACATAAACTATTTAAACTATACCATTTTGCGGGCTGTCTCGATCCAAGGAACTCAAAAATAGGTGTTATTATTTGAAAATTCAAAGTTGGTATAATTTTTAATATATAGACGACTAACATACTTAATCCATAGCTTTAATTAGTAGTCATTATTTCCAATCGATTAATGCCTATAGATTTTTTTACAATTAGTTTTAGAAGAATTGGTAGGGGGTGATCACTTTTCTTTTTCCAGGACTGCAAATTAACACACTTGGTATATCCATAGTTGTACCCATTAACGCGCAAAAAAAAAAAAAAAAAAAAAAAAATCGCTTTACCTTTTTTAGCAATTTGAGACATTATTACAAGATTGACGATATTTATGATTGTTTTAAACCGTCATCGTGCTGTGAGATATGACTTGACTAACTCTTCCCTTTTATACAATTATTTTTTCACTCAAGAAACACAGAGTTGTTGGATATCAGTAGTCCATTGTTTTCTAGCTTCGTTGGCTAACGATTGAGTTTAGCTAATACTGCATCTGAGCCAACGGTTAGCTGATCGTCGATCTAAAGATATGAGTTCCCATTTGACCAACAGTTATGTTTGCTGGCAAAACTGCGTAGTAATAATATTAAAATATGCAAATAACTGATCCTATTTTAATTAGAAATTTCAACTAATTTGTTGATTTTTTAGGCAAAAATTAATTATGCTTCTAGAATTACCTATTGAAATTGCTTCTAATTTGGTTTCCAGAAATGTTTCCTCATTTACCATTTGTATTTAAACAAATATCTATAAAACTATTATGCAAATGACTTTTACTTTTATGACTACTAAAATGCAAGAATATCAGCGCTAAGAGCTCCAATCTCTATTTTAAAAAATATATTTGACGTAACATGAATTAGTTATCCAGTCAGTTAAAACATGGTATAGATGCAATTTCTGATATAATCTGACAGCAAATGCTGTTTATTTACTTTTTTTTTTAGTAAAGTATCATCTTTAAACGTGGTCTCTGACGGTGTCTGCCTCATTACACATACAAAATAAAGATTCAGTATGCAAAATTCGTTCAAAAACTATTTATATCGAGAACAAAAATATACTTTCCGTATGGAAATAGAAATTTTTAAACTAAAACTAAAGCTTGATTTTTTCTTTTGAAAAAGTATCACATATTATAGCAGTATTTGAATGTACAAATATAGAAATATTTGAATAGGGAAATAACACTTGCTTGTGAAAATAATATTATACTTGCAACATTTTGGATAAGGAGAGGCAGGAGGAGGAAGAGGCATTTTGTGTGCTTAAAAATGACTTTATGGCTCCTTAAAATGCTGAATTGATATCGCACTATAAAAAGGTTTCTACTGAAAAATGACATAAAAAATAGCGATTAGTAGCCTTAAATCGGTAAAATAATTGAGTAAATTTACTTTCCTCAGCACACTCTTCCCATGATTTGAAAATTTCTTATCATAATTAGAGACCAACAGAAATTAAGCTTCCATAATTGAAAGAAATCCTCCGGGGATTGTAATCCTGCAAGCGAAAGTATTTTGCTGCCAGCGTTTTATAATTCAAAAAATCTACAATGGTTTCTGAATAGTAATCATCGTTTTATTTAATGACGATTTTGCCGTGATTAAATAAAACAATTTTTTTATTTAAAATACAAACCCGATTTTCCGAATAGTTATTTAATAACGGAAAGGCTGTCATTAAATAAAGCTAACCGAAAATTTTGGTAGGTATTTTGAATGAAAAAAACGCAGGCCGCGGGATCCCAGCTTGCAGAATTGGAACCCAGACGTGTCATCGAGGTTGTATTCATCAAAAAGAGACAGGTTATTTTTTCCAGTCATCAACAAAATCCCAACAAAACTTTTTTGCCTTCTAATATTTATCTCTTTCTTCCATAATGTTGTTTCTCGAAGAGCATGATTTCAATTATAGGTCCATTCAGGGACGGCTTTAAATGGGCGCAAGGTCCCCTGGGTACTACAATGAAGGGTACGCAAAATATTTGATCTGAGATTAAGATCTAAAAAAATATCATCCAAGAACCGATGAAAAAAATCTTTCTCAGGACGCGGGAGTAGCACATGGGCGTGAGCTTTAGTAGCCTCGGCTCGCCAGAGCTATTAAAACATTCCCTAGGTGCAATATAGGTGTGTGGAAAAATATTGGAGCGTAGGGGCTCGAAATTTTCCCTGGCTGTGGGCGCACCGGCCGGCGGGCCAGTCCGAGCCTGATATAACCGTTTCTTTTAGCAGTGATTAATTTGTTCAGGCCTTCAATTGTCTGTGGTTTGTAAAAATAAAGAGATAGAAAAATAATTATATCAGTATCTGTTAGGTAACCGTGTTTCCCATCTCGATGCATTTCCTTTAACTTAAACAAAATCATCATAATGTTCTTATTGTTGTTTCGGCGGCAGGCCATCTACTCCAGTAGATAATAAATAAGAGTTCTACGCCAGAGGCGTACGAGGCGTATGCTCAAGGTTGAAGGAAGGTAACCGGAAGGGACAGGTGTGGACTGTGAAGGTCACCGGAAGTCGCAGGTGTGGATAACAGACATGTTGAGACAGGAAACCGGAAGTGATTAGAAGATAAGGACAGGATGAGACGTGTTTTTTCTAAAAAGGGTTTTGAACAAGTTCTTTCTTGACAGGGAAAATTTTTTTAATTTTTTAATTGTGGACCCACCATAACCACCCGCTATGAAAACAATTCATAACGCCACAATTATTATTATTATTCCCATCTGCATATCTCCTTCCACCAGTCATCTGCGAGAGACCTGTAACGAAATAAAAGAAAGAAAAAGAAAACATTTTACTGAACCCTCTCGTCACCCTGGGCCTCATATGAGGCTCCTACTTCGAAATGCAATATTTGAAAGAAAAAAATTATTTTTTTAATTCCAGCACCTAATAGTGATAGCATATGTCGATACATTTACTATTATGACGTTACTTATGTTTCAGCATTTAATAATAATATTAATAAAAGTTTTATTAATTATTAGTAAACCGTTGGCGTTTCTTTTAATTTAAACATATGTTTCACTCTTTAAATTTAAATTAGGGACTTCTTTTCCGAATTAGTAATTTGTGATAAAAGATATAAAATACTACTAAATGTTTTATGTTTGTTTAATCTGGTTGTAATACGACATTTTCCAAACGTCTTAAAAAATTCTTCCTTAGACTATTTTCATAGGAAAAACACGCAACATAACTACATTCGTTAGATTTCTGTAAAGAACACATTCCTTAAATTTCAGTAAACTGTAACTTCTGTGATTTCGATAGCTACTTTTAATTTTGTTAGCGTAAAAGTAATTTTTCCCAAAATTGGAAAAAAAAAATCGGTGCCGAGAGGGTTAAACAATTTATGTACATTGAATGAGAAAAAAAATAAGAAATATAGTTACCACATCTTTAGGTGAGCATGTTGCAGGGTGTTCTAAGCAGAAACCTTCTATTTGGACAAGCAGAAACCTTGTGTTTTAACTTGCATAATGTTCTAAGCAGAAACCTTCTGTTTGGACCCGCATGGTGTTCAGATAAGTCATTTGCAGCAAATTTTAAGCGTAGCAAAAGTTTTTAAAAATAATAGTTCTTAGTTATGCACCACGAAATCAGTAGTTCTTGATTATGCACCATGAAAATAATAGTTTTTAGTTATGCACCACGAAAATAATAGTTCTTAGTTATACACTATGAAAATCCCGCTCGCTCCTCCGAGTGTTCTGGAATCGACCCTTTTGGTAGGGGAGAAGACCCGGAGCTCGGCATTGCGCGCAGTAGCGTCGACACGACGGGAGCCGGTGACTGACGAATCTCCACCTCAACGTGGTGAGCGGGTGTTAGCGTGGTGGCGGAGTAGCCAACTTCGCTGGGTGGTGAGTCGGCTAGCGGCTCACAGAACCTGGGTTGTTCCCCCTTTGGGCCGGTTCTCGGCTGCAGGGGATCAGGTCTTCGGGCGGCAAAAAACCACCACATAGGCTGAATTCTCGCACCTAGTTGGTTGACTGTGTGTTGCCGACTTGGATGGTGATGTGAGAGCAAAGGCTAGCGAACGGAGATAGGACAGTCACCACCTTTGTCTAGGGCAAGAAGGAGGAGAAGTCGGACTCTGTATGACAAGGGAATGCAGGAGGTTCCGTAGTGACGCTTGTCAGTGCGCGAGGCGGCATGCAGCATCCCTCGGTACTGTGCAGGCGGCGGAACGTAGGCGAAAGGTGGAGTGGGCTCGTACGAGTCATAAACATCACGACACCCCATGTACCCCCTGTGTGTGGCACATAGGTGGCGGGTTAGAAGAGACTCGCCAGTCGAGTCTGTAGGCCCTTCGAACCCATACACCCACTGTGTCTCTCCTCGTAGCTGGAGTAGTTGTGTGCCGCCCTCAGGGTCGAGCAGGAGAGAGAACGACGTTCGGTCCGTTCGTACCAAGAGCGTGGGCGGTCGTCGAGGTGCCGAGGACCAACATGACCCAAGCGCCTTCTCTGGGAGGACTCAGAACCAATTCTCGAAACTGCCCGACTGCGAGGAACCGGGCCGGTGGCTCGTCTTAGGACGACGACAGAACCTCCCTTCGAACCTGGGGCCGAAACCAGTCCAGCGCGTCTATGCGTAGTCAGAGCTTTCTGCGCCTGACAAGGTTGGGACTAGCAGACCTCTTCTAACAATACCTTCTCGTTACTAACCTCCAACCGGGTCCGTCTCTTTGGCGCACTTGAGAGGATTTTCCACGTCTCTCAGAGTCCGGTAGTGGTCCTTCCATTTTTCCGTTATTAGTGCATTATATGTGCGTGATCTCCAGGAGTACCGGGTCGCTTGGATCTCGATGCCTCGCGGGTGCTCCATGGAGGGACAGCCCAGCCAGACGTGTCTATGCGTTGAGACCAGTTTTCTTCGAGGTCTCGGGTTGGCGAGAAGAACCTCCCGCTCTTTTGTAGTGATATTATATGTGCATGACCCGCAGAATGGTTCGCCATTCGGCGGTGACAACCCAGCCAGGCGTGTCTATGCGCTAGGGACCGAGTTTCTTCGAGGTTCCGGGTTGGCGAGAAGCACCTCCTGCTAGCCGCTCCAAATGAACTAGTCGTTTCCTCCTTCCCTAGGACTCGATAATCGGAAGGGGCGGTACAGCAATGGGAAGTGGGAGTGTTCACCATTAGGCTGAGGACCCGTTTTCCCTTATGGGATTTCGGCTACGAGGCTGGGGTTCACTCTCGCTATCCGCCCAAGTGAAAAGAAAGTGGGCCTTAGAGGGAAGGCTCCACTAATGTTGCTTCGACCTAAATGTCATCAATCTCACTTGGGAAAGAGAGCATGAAGTGCAGGTAGGCGTACGCCCCCGCTTCGCTCTCCGGCCGAAGAGCACCACCTAGGGGGTCCCCGGGTAAACCGGATCCTCCATGGTCGTGAACTCGTATGGGTTCTTCAAGAGCCTGGAATCGGCGTATGATGCGCGGCTGCCTTCGGCAGTCGCGGCCTCTGTCATACACTATGAAAATGATAGTTCTTGATTATGCACCATACATAAGTTCAATTATTGAAGAAAATTAAAAGTTCTTGGTTATGTAGCATAAATAAATTCAGTTCTTGAAGAAAATTAAAAGTTCTTTTGAAGAAACATTATATTTTGAAGAAACATTTTTTCTTGAAGAAAATTGAAAGTTCTTCTTTTGAAGAATTTTTTTTTTTTTTTGAAGAAAGAAAGAAAAATATATATATATTTTTATGAATTGTACCCATCCGTCCACCCGCCATGTTTTTCATGACGCTACAATTCATTTGGGGAGAAAAAAATTTAAACCACCCGATGCCTTTTATACACGGCCACTATATTCGAAGACGTTTGACGACCACAGTTTTTCAAAAACTTGAGAAGATTTTTATTATTGAGAACCCCTTGCATTCTCGCCTACAGCTGCTAGCACCTTTAAATTAACTTTGAAAAAATATATCTTGTACAGAATAATGCACCCCAGTTGATGAAACATTTTACCTTGACTTGAATAAAATCTTGATTTTTGAAAAATGATTTGACTTGAATAAAATCTTGATTTTTATCTTGAAATAAGTCTTGATTGGAAGAAAGAAGTTTGATTTTTGAAAATCTTGAAGAAAAAAAAATGTATGGTTTTTGATGAAAAAATAATTATTTTGGAATTTTATAGTGGCCGTGCGCGAGCGTATGGATACCATCTTCTAAAATATAACGCTTGTCATCAAAAGCTGACAAAGCGATTTTGTTAACTTGAGTTTTGTGAAGATGATGTCGCTCGCTTTGAATTCGATATTGTATCTCTCTCGTCGATTGGAGACTCTCTAAGCAGGTCTTATAATGATTATGTTTGATTTTATTTTTTACAACGTTTTTGGCCACCCCCTTTGCAGTTTTTTTCTCCCCATCGGCCGACATGATAGAATACATCTTGGCTCGTAGACCGATAAATTCATGAATCGGTCTACTGTTGAGCTCGTCTTTAAATTTTCCGATCACCTTCTTATTTTTCTTATCAAATAAGGGGTGATCTTTTGGATAATCAGATGTATCCAACATGTCGGAAAATGCCTGCATATCCGTGTATATAATTCGAGTACGGATTTCATACGTTAGAGAGTCCGTGTCCGTGAACAGAAGTGTCGATTTATTTTGATATTTTTTCTTTATGACGTTGTAATGAAAATTATACATGAGAATCTTGCTCAGCTCCAATATAACAAACCCTACATAAATGGGTTTATTTAATGTGAGGGTTTGCTTTAACCTTTCAACCGCAACTAAATTGTGATCAAAAGAAAGAAACCTTTTGAAGGTAGGAGCTGAGACAAGTTTTTTTGCTTTCTGTTCACAGTTCACTAGCTGTACATCTTTGTGTCTTCGAATAGTCTTCAATGACTTGCCATATACCGCATTATTCATAAGTTTAAAAAAATCTTTGGCGAAGGGGGACTTTGCTTTTTTTCGTTGCTCGGTGTTAAAATCTATATAATCTCTTAGCCACGGCTTTTGTTGGAATTTCAATATTTTATGTACAGCTAGTAACTGGAGGCCTTGCTGTAAATAAAATTTTAAATTTTTATAATATGTAACATAATTTTTTTTATCTTTTAAATTGGGGACTAATTTCGTGACTGGGCAGTATTTATTTCCGTGCAGAGCGTCGATAGAAAAAGGAGAGAGATCTTCATATTTGATTTCCATTTTTTCGGGCGCCAGTGGATAACAGTTGTGGTCGTCGTGAAGCTGCTGGGGGTATGCAAGATCAACTTCGAGAATATAACCCACTGGACTATTTTCGGGAAGTTCAAGTATCTGTTTCACAGAGATAGTCTCTTCAGAGACCCACTCAAACTCCCCGCATGGCAGAGATTGGCTCATGGCCCACCCATATAAATTATTAGCATCAAGGTACATGATATAATTATCATTTTCGCCCCCTTCGCCATTGCCAATAACTTCATTTTTAGCTTGGGCCCAACGCTTCGTTATAACCGAAATACCCCCTCGAATGCCTTGCTCGATGAACAGATGCATATTTATATCTGTGAGCAATTCGAGGGGTTGATTTGTCATTTTCAAACAACTCTGCCATGCTAGCCCAGGGGCTGTTAACAGGTGCACACAGTCGATATTATAAAATTCTAAGCATATTTTTCTAAAGTTTTCGAAGACATCTGATAACTGAAGAACATCGACTTGAACATAGAGATTATGATACTCGCCCATTGTTTTTATATTGAAAGATTTCCATACATTTTGTGCATGTTGATAATCTTGATTAGAAATGTTTTCACCAGTTAAAGTACTGGTGAAGGCATCGGGTGGTGGCAGCTCGCTTTCCTCAAACTTTTGAAAATTATCCATATATTCATAAGGATAAATTCCCTTTCTGAGTAACAGATCAGTATTGTGAGGAAAGTGCTGTTTTAAAGCATGAAATTTATCATGTTCTAAATTATTGACTAATTTTCCTAAGGAGGTGGCCATAAATGCGAAACTATCAATAAATGTGAGTGACACTCTGCACTTGTTAATTTTCTTTGACAAAGAGAAGGAGATATATTTTTCCATCGTAGATGGAATGACGGAAAATTCGTAATCGTCAATACTGCCCAGTTGCTGCATAAGTAAATGCCCGTCGTAATGTTTCAGATTGTGAAACACGACGGGAATCTTTTTTTGAAGTCTGAACTTCAAATTGCAGCTATTATGCAAGGCCCCCCGATAGCGACTGTTTAGATGATCATGGTCGCGAATTTTGCCCCATTGAATGCTTTTTTGCAAAGATAACATTGCGTGGCTGACTAGAAATTTTCTTCATCTTGCGGCGTCATCTTGATAGGTACAATAGTCGTTAATGGAATGGCAAGTGCTTCTTCTTCTTCTAATAAAGCATTTAAAAAGTGACTAACAGCGTTGGGCCCGCGATAAACAGTAATCTTTTTGGTGGGTTCTCCATTTGGACCAATGATTAGGTAAGCATATCCACATGCTTCATGTTGAGCCACTTTTTTAGTTTTACTTTGTATGTGCACCTGATCCATGCCGACAATCAAAGATTCAAAGTCGGCATAGATGATGTAGGGGACCGGATGACAGTAATGATAATTATTAAATTGGAGAATATGCTCCCCCTCTTCCGGCATTCGAATTTTTTGCGGGGCATGCTTTTTACATAAAGGTGTATGCTGATTTAATAAGTCTTGGCGACAAAATCGATGCAAGCATCGATAACAATAATGACAGGCCCCGTTATACTTTGTAAGATCCCCCAGCAGCCGTGAGAAGCTTCGAATGAGACAATAGTGTTTTTTTTCTTCGTTGCTGATAAGTAATAAATTAATGCAGTCTTCGTCTTCTCTGTCAGAGGAAAAACTTCCTCTTCAAAGCCAAAGACGTTGATACGAATATCATTCAATTCTTCGATTTTGGCTATTTTGCATAACGGAATGGGGCACTCAATATTTCCTAATTTAACTTCATGTTCATAGGCTGCATAGTTGCTGACTCTATTAGCATGTTCATCGTATGGAATTGGATATTTGTGGGTGAGAATAGACCAAACAAAGCACTTATTATCTTTTTCATTCTTTATGTTTAAAACGGCCCTTTTCTTATATATTTTCGGAGGAAGTTCGATATAAGTGCTAGCAGCGAGGGGGTGGTACTTGGCCATACAGAGTTCTAATTTCTCTATGCGTTCTAGGGTCCAACCTGAACCCATTTGAACAAATGACTCGAACGATTTTTGTATCTTAGCAAAAGCTTGCTGCATATTACTTGTAATAGAAAAATCGGCCAGCTCAATCATCACATTCGAACGAAAGTGTGCTTTGATAGTCTCGAAATCCCCCTCTTGTGTTAGTTTGGATAGAATAACATGTGTTACTAAGTACCATTTTAGGGCACGTTTTTCGCTTAATTGGAACTGAATTTCCTCCTCCAACAGAGGTGCCGTTTGCGTAAAAAATGCATTAAAGTCATGCTCATTGTCTTCGTTGGACTCAAATGTCACGATTGAGAATACATTTAAGGCGTCATAACTTTTATGTAAGTGAGACTTTTTACTACGGGGTGCATTATTATCTAAACTTTTACGTTTTGAAGAGTGTGCATGCGTGGTGCGCTGGTGCAACGTAAGATCTTTTTTAAGATCAAATTCTGCACTGCATTGATTGCAGGACACTTTTTCATGTACTTTAGTATGTCTGTTTAAATTACTCTTTCGAGTGAACGATTTGCTACAAATCTCACAGGTGAAAGGTTTCTCACCGCTATGGGCTTTTAAATGCCTAGTGAGATCGCAATTGCGTGCAAATGACTTATTGCATTGAGGGCAAGTCTGAAAAGATTAAAAAAGGCCCCAGTTTAATTTTAAAAATGAATTTTGAACAAACTTTTTTTTTTTTAATTGAAACTTAAAAAACAACATTTACAAACCCCGTTAAACATATCTTTTTTAAATAATTTTTTCCACATTACAATAAATCGTTTACAAACTTCATTAATCATTTACTCTTTTTCAGAATTTAAATAATAAAATTTTAAAAACTTATTTAATAAATCGTTTACGAATCCCATTGTACACATTATTTTTAACACTTTAAAAAATAATTTTTTCACCCCCTCGTTCACAAACCCCATTAAACATATATCTTTTGAAATAATAATAATAACTAACGTTGTTTGCATTGCTGATGTCAGTACTGGTAGAAGGCACAGAGGTCACGGATGATAAGAAATT
Organism: Maratus michaelseni; assembly: GCA_963931845.1. Lineage (NCBI taxonomy): Eukaryota > Metazoa > Arthropoda > Arachnida > Araneae > Salticidae > Maratus > Maratus michaelseni. The sequence goes on from OZ007586.1 coordinate 444,085,429, forward strand.
TTGCAGAGATGAGTCACCCATCTTCTGCAAATCGTTAAATAAACTGGGTGGTAACTCTTGCATGATTTCTTCGATGAGAGGTGTTTCCATAACACTCTACAAAACAAACACGTTCATATTTAAAAAATGTCACGCACACTTACTACTCTATTTTAAATCATAAAGGTATAAAATGTCAACTTTGACAGCATTTTCTAGAAATGTGTATCTTTACCGAAAAATGGAAAACGTGTTTCGATGACAAAGTTTATCGATTAAAAGATTTATGGAAACAAATTTAAACTATTCGCATACAATTTTCTAAAAAAGTATCCACCTTTATGAAAAAATGAAAAACGCGTTTCGATGACAAAGTTTCTCAATAAGACTATCTGTTTTTTCCAACAAAAATATTTCAAAGTTTATGAAAACAATAAAGAGAGTATCAAAATATGTTACGATTGTTAATCTATTTGAATATTAAATGGGGGAAATTTTATCACATATACACAAATATTTCAAAGTTTTTTGTAAACAGAAAACTTTAAAGAAAAAATATATTACAATTGCTAATCTATTTCAATAGTAAAAGCTTAAGTTAGAAATTTTATCATACAACTATTTCAAAGTTTCTGTAAACAGAAAAAAGAAAAAATGCATTGCGATTGTTAATCTCTTTCATTCTTAAAAGATTTTATTGGATTTTTTTTTTTTTTCAAACACATGCAAATATTTCAAAATTTTTATAATTAGAAATAGATTAAACCATTTTTAAATAGTAGAAAAGTTAGATTAATTTTTTATTTAAGAAGTGTCGAAAATATTCTTTTTAAGTATAAAGTATTCAAATAGCTTTTAAAATATCACAACAATAAATAATTTAAAATATCATAGCAGAAAAAGTAAAACTAAATTTGGATTAAGAACAGACGAAAATATTCTTTTAAAATATTAAACATTCAAATGGCTTTTAAAAAATCACAACAATAAATAATTTTAAACCATTTACTATACTATTCTGTTAAATTACTAATCTTTTTTAAAGATAATAGTTTAAACAAACATAATAATAATTAACTTACTTCAAAATCCTGTAACGCAAAATGTAAATCTTGAGTTGAATTATCCATAGCTAAGTCGAAATAATCCTTCAGCACAAGTAAAATAACACTTTGAGTAAAATAACACTAGTCACAAAGCAAATTCTAAAATAAGAATGACTTGATTTGGGAAGTGAGTTCTTCTTTATCTATTTAGACCGGAAGTTGGAACACTCCCCTTTTATCTCTCATTGGTCGAAACATTTCCCTTATCAACCAATAAAATTTCAACATGTCTCCCTCCCTCAATTTCTTATCAGCTTGATTGCGTCACCATAATTACGTCATTTTATCGTTATTTCTAGAACATATTGGGATTGCATCACTAACCAGGATTCTCAAATGTTCCAAAGAAACCTTATTTCCGCTAGTTTTATCAACAAGTTAATTTCCTGTGTTTAAAATTAGCAAAAGACTAGTGTTGTCTTATCGAATGTTTCTAATTAAAAAACAGGAAGTGTAAGGTGTAAGACATTCCGGATGTGTGTTTTATCCACAAGTTAATTTCCTGTGTTATCTGAAAAACATAGGTGTAGCTTATCAAATGTTTCTAATTAACAAAACAGGAAGTCAGGCAGGTGTTTATCAACAAGCTTCTTTCCTGTGTTTAAAATTAGCAAAATAGTAATGCTATCTGAACAAACATATGCTGAGTTTCTTGAATGTTCATAATTAAAATAGGAAATAGAATCATTCATTATTTGCGTGATTTCCCATAACTAAGAGGATTAAAGACTAATGTTATCTTAATTATTTACTTACATGACCTAAAATTTGATAACACATAGGGTTTTTCAAATTACTTTTATTTAGATAATTCTTATCGATTTGTGAAGAAAGTCTCGTTTCTGATTAATGAATGTACTTTTCATTTTTGATAACATGGTAAAGTTTAAACACAACTAGTATTTTGAGACAATTTCTTGTTTCGTAAGTGTTAGAATAAAAAAAATTTTTCTATTTATGTTGTGAAAATAACTTTACAAATAGAAAATATTTAAATAGAAATCTATTTTAAACGTAGTATAATAAATACTAATTTTTTTTTACAGTGTTTAAATTTTAATCTAATTACATCATGACAATAACTATATAAATATAAGAGAAAAATTAGAATATAATTAAAATCTATTTTAAATAAGTTTAAGCTAATCTTTTCTAGTAAGTCTATGCTAAGGATTTGTAAACATCAGACATGTCCAAACAAGAAAAGTAAACAAAACAATGACTCACCTAATTTAACGTGCCACACAAAAACAAGTCTGGACAAGTTTAGACCAATACGTAATGACGTCACCCAACACATCTAAACAAGAAACAGACAACTGCTAGTGAGGAAAAGGGAAGGAAGAATAACAGAGCAAGTGTATTTAAAGTTTATTTTTATCTCAAACCGGAAGTGACGTCATACACCGCAAGACGGGTAGCGGCGATGGCAGCGCCCCCTACTAAAGATAAGGTTGTAAGGTTAGTTGTGTGAAGATCAACAGCCAGAGTAGACGTGTTTTTAAGGGTAAGTGTCGAATTTTCTTATTTTATTTGTTTTTATGTAAACTCGTTACAGAAAATACACAAAGGGATACATTTCAATTCAGTTTTATTAAAATAAAGTTGACCATGTAGGTTTCAGTGACACATTAGGTTTCGTAACAGATCTATTTTTGGGTTTTACAAAATTCATTCGAGGTGATACATTTTTAGGCTTGTCCTTTAAGGCTTCTAATGATAAATATTTATTTTTAATCGTGTTGGAGGGTACTCCCATTTCACGAAGAGCCCTTAAAAATTCTGTTGGTGGTTTCACAGGTGGCTTCTTGCTAACATTAAAAATAAGATGAAACAGTTCAGCCAAGTTTGCATTTTCCAGGGTGTTTCCATTATACATAATATTTCCAGACGGGTCCCATTTCATTTTGCTCGATTTCAGAAACTTGAGTAAATTACTAGCATGTTTCTTCATGTGTTTGGGCACTGAATTTATCACAAATTCGTCGTAAGCAGTCTCTTGGGTTGTTTCTGTCTTGTGACGGGGTTCTAGTTTAGCATGTTCCGTCTTAACAGGTTTCGTCTCAACAGGTTCCACTTCAGGTTCCGTTTTGTGAGGTTTCGTTTGAATAGTTTCCATCTTGTGAGGTTCATCTTCCTCAAATGGCTTCGATCTCCAAGGAACATTAAATTCTTGTAAATTCATTTTCCGTTTTAACAGTTCATAGTACATTTGTACTTTTTCATAATCAGGTCGTGCACTGTTGAGTATTTTAGACATGGCTGCATCAAACTCTGTCATTTGCTTTTTAGTAGGCACATTTCGTGTCAACTCTTCTTCTGGCACGAGTGCATATTTAGTGGCGAACTCCATTGATAAGTCCCGTTAACACACTCAAGGCAGCTGGGATTAAAATATTTAAAAATCCTCCGTTTTGAATAATCAGTTTCTTTTTTTGAAACAGAGGACCTTTCTTTATGCTAATTTTTCTAAGTGTAGTTTTATATTTCTTTAAAGTCTTTTTCTGATAGTTGGATAAAGGTATATTTCCGTTCAACACATTCAACGAACATTCGCAGATAGCTTTTACCGATCGAGAAGGTAATTTTTTTAAAAGTTGACGACGTAAAGCTTTTGGACATGTATGAATCAATTCCAAGTCGCGACGTTGTTTCTCCGTCACTGTCATGATCGCAACTGAATTAAGATGAAAATGATTTTCTTTTTAAACCCTTTTTCGGGGTATATACATATTGCGTTTGTCCGGGTAAGATTTGTGTTCTTAAGCGCATGTGTTCATCCGTTTCATTTCTTAAATCCACGAGTAAATAAGAGAACGGTTTTTTAGTGGCGTCTTCAAAAACTTCTTGAAAAAATTTACTTTGACTTGGGTATAACTGGCGACCTAAATGAATAATTTGACTCATGTCACGACGATTTTTAAACAGAAATAAATATTGACTGTTGAGTGAAACACCTCTCATTTCTTTACCTTTGTGAAACAGATTTTGCGTGATAAATAAAACACTAATATTTAAATGGTGACTTCCCTTTGTATAAAGATAGGTGAGTCGTTCGTCATCACCACATTCCGCCATTAAATCATCTAAAATAATAAGGGAATCGGTCCCTAAATACTTGCGATAATCTGCTGGGAAACCTTCCACAAAAGTTACAGTTTCTATTCCGTCAAATAGCTTTTGATGAATTCCGTAAAACCAGACGACTTTGTCGGGAGGTGGGTTAAACATACGGGTCCTTTCTGCTAACAAATCGCGTAAAAACTAGCTTTTACCGACCCGAGTGGGACCCGATAAAGGCATCGTACAAGGGTGTTGAAAGCGTGGAAACTCCATCGCTAATAAACAGACACTTATTAAAACACACTTTAAATAATCACAGACACAGGGGTTTCCAGTTTACACAGACATTTATTGATAAAAATGAGCATAGATGCCAAAACGTTTGGCTGCAAAATTATAAACTCGTCGATCACTCGACAGATCTTCTGTGACAAAATATGATAAAAATTGTTTCAAAGTTTTACCTCTACATCGAGAATAAAGATAAAAGATACAATATTGCCCGCAGACGGCAGTCACGTGGGTTTGTAAAACAAGCGGATTAAACTTGACTCGTGAAAAACGTTGTACATAGTTCGCTATAGGTCCTTGAAAAAAGGTAGGCTTATTTCCGTATGAATCGAAAAATTCAACTCGATGAGGCAAAGACATAAAAAAGGCTACCCAATGGCTTCCGGGTTCTGTAGACGCGTCCACATTGCAGATAAAACAGGCAGGATAGTTCTCGATTCTTCTAGGCAGTTGATCACTTGGAAACACACCCAAAAAATAATTTCGAGTAACAGGGTCTTCTGTTAGAATCTTCTGAATTTGCAGTGAATTCATTTAGTTGGGAAAGTCGCAGATCACGTGACGTGATTTGCTAATTTCGATAATGTTTTCAAATTCTGCGTAAATGAACACAGTCGTTGTTTTTTCTAATGCTTCGGCAAACTTAATTTCGATGCGTAAATTGCCTTGTTGTTGTAAATTTAAATGAGGTCCGTCACATAAATCGGGACTTAAATCAAATACGTATAAGGTATGTCCGTTAACAAAGTCTTCACGTGTTAAATAATTCCCAGCGTCTTGATGAAAACCAGAGAATAGGCGATGATAAGCTCTTATATAATTGTTATTCTTGAAATCCAATTCCAAAGGCTTGCTCGGTACAGGTTGTCCGTCCACATAAACACTTAAAAAGTTGACGTTGTGATGGTGAAAGTAAAAGGGATTTAAATCATATTGTCCCGTATAAGCACTGTTATCTGAAAGTCCAATAATAATACGTTTCGGCATGGTTCCTAAAAACACATTATCTTGCATAAACGACTTACTACCGGTCGATATTGAATAAGTCTTACATAGAACTCGATCGATGGGATATTTCGCAGTTGTTTTTTCCAAGGCTTTGGCATGACCCAATAACACACCAGGACTGACTTTCACTTTCCGAATGAAAAGAGAGGCATGTTCTAAAATCACTTTATAGTCGTGGAAGGGTCGAGCGGCATCTTTCTTCACCATTAAACAAAACTCGGGTTTGCTTCGAGTCATTTTAATTTTCATATCCACCATATTCAGTAATAGGCGATTTTGTTGAAAAATATCAGAATGTAAAGGACCAATCATATCCAACGTTTTACTGTTTTGCGTCAGTTCATAGCGCTTCTTAAGTCCAGGGTTTGCGTCGCTAGTGGGATCCGATGTTGCTAAATTCTCGTCTTTGTAAAAACACTTGCAGCTTAACAAAGTTTTTTTAGCATCTTCACTATAGTTCACTAACGATTCGAGGTATGCACGAAAGGGGTAGGTATTATTAGAAGAGGAGATGCAACGGTCGTTGGCACTCACATCCACTTGTTGAAAAACTGAATCTAAAGAATTATTGATAAAGACAACCGGTTCACCCGCAGGTAGATCCGTTCCGTCGGATTTCACAATTTTCGCTTTCACATGAAAGTAAGAAGCAGATAAATCCGAGTAATCTTCACCGGTTCCTGAGATAAGAAATTCTACAGGTCCCCCATCGCGAATATTAGCGAGAGGGTGATATTCAACGTAATATCCTTTTTCAATAGCCGTTTGCGTGGGTGGGATTAAAAATAGGTCCAATTCCGATTTAGCACAGGCAGGAGAATCTCGGTGAATAAGTCCAGTCATCTTTAGCCGAAAATATCGTGTACTTTCGCTCTCTTGACTTTGTGTTGAGTGACTACTTTAGCGGGTCGCTTTCTCTTTTTATATTGGCGACCGGAACCAATCATCGTTTTCACTTTCGTAGCCGCTTTATCCGTTAAGTTTTTTCCAGCTTCTTTAAATCGTCGTTTGGCAGCTATTTTAATGTTCTCGCCTCGGGATAGGTCGTTGAGTACATCTACACCTGTATGAAACAATTATTGTTTTCCTACGGCTTTCGCCCCCGACTTGAAAAGGGGTACCGCAGCACGAAAAAGAGACCGAAACAATCCGCCGAATCCATAACCTCTTTGTAAAGGGGCGCCTTGGTAATAGTTTAAACCATGTCCTAACTGCTGCGTATAATAATCTTCAAAAGATTTCGCACAACACTGGTAGGGAACCAACATCACGAGAGATATTTTTGTCGAAAGTGAAGTTTCACGTACGACCGCCCACGCTCAAATGGCGTTAATTCGCCCAGGTGCGTCCTTATAACAATTTCTAAAGAGTCGAATGATTTTCGACTGATTGGCATGTAATGCGGGCGATCAAAGGTCGCACAAATCACTTCTCCGTCTTTTCCAGTTACGTTCACGATTCGTAACAAGGGGGCCAACACGTCACCGACAATTTGCGGTTCCACAATATCCGAATAAATCATCAACACTCTATAATGAGCACACGGATCTGCTACATACGAACTCGTAACAGTTTGTTCTACATTTCCATCTAAGGATTCAATTTCAGACGCTTCGAATCCCAACATCTGTGCCAGACCGTTTTCCAAAATCACTTTAGACTTTTCTCGCACGTTGATAGTCACTCTTTTCGTAACGTTATTATAGGTGAACGAAATGTTTTTTTCAATGTCTTTAATAGAGATGGCTTTCAAAATATCCGGTACCGTCTCGTAAAATCCTGGGGGGATGCGTCTACCAATAGTCTTTCCGTCGTTCAAGTCAAATCCAATCAGATTGGTCGTACTATTCACATTATACCAAGTATGTGGGTAAATAAATTCCACGAGACCCACTTCCCATTCTCCTCTTAATTCGATAGGGGCGGGTAATCGAGTAATAAAATGTGAAATTTTATTCTCAGGAAAATAATTTCTAGAACTGTCCGAGGGTAATGTCAAGTAGAACGACATGTTGCTAAATGCGCTTTCAACCTTCTTGCACTCCCTTATAAGGAAGATAAATCAGACGAGGGAATCCATTGATTAAATTTGTTTGAATATCCTTTATATTTCACATGATATTCCACTCGGCCTTTACGGGTACGTTTCTCTAAAATCTTTTCAATTATATAAGTGTCTTTCATTTGGACTTTTTGAAGTTCTTGGGGATAAAAGGTGCCTTGGATGGGTTCGTCCATCAAATCTTTAATTCGATAGACAGGAGGATCTCTTATGACACACTCTGTCACTATAAACAGTTCTTCCGTCCAATTGGTTTCGTATCCTTTTTCAAAGGTCAATTTCTGTTTCGAAACCCGCACCACATCACCCGGTTGAAACACACAAGGTTTTCTTTTCACATTTTCCAAGTTGACATACAAAGTAAACCAGACATCGCTTTCGTTCTCGGGTGTTACTTCTGCTGGGGTTCTTTTGATACTCGAATGATAGGTATGGTTATAACTATCCACTAATGAGTCTAACACATCGATATAACGATAAGTATGGTTGTGGGTAAAATGTTTCCACATTTTAGTTTTCAGGGTACGATTAAAGCGTTCGACGACCGAAGCTTTCGTATTATTATGCGTCGTAAAAAATCGAACGCCTTCTTGTTTTAATAATCTTTGCAAAAGCTGGTTCTTAAATTCCTGTCCAGCATCCGATTGAAGCGCCTTGGGTTTTCTCGTTACAAAAATAGTTTGAAACGCTTTCACAACTTCTTTTCCTCGTTTCGTTTTTAAGGGAATCACCCACGCATATTTAGAGAGAATGTCTATACACGTAAGTAGGTAACGAAACCCTTGATTGTACTTTTGTAAACTGATGACTAGATCGGTCTGCCATTGTTGATCCATCGAATACACAATCACTCGATTCGTCGGAAAATGTCTTCGAACCGGTTTGTGAAGCGTGTATGAGTCGACTCCGCTTAACCATTTCTGTATCGTCTTCTTCTTGACTTTGCCTTTGGCAGCAAGATACAAGGCATTTACACCACCAAAACTTGCTGCGTGACTTGGAATCGGATAAATCACCTTCATTACAATATAAAATTTTGTTACGTGATACGTTAATATTGAATCGCATCATATCGAAACTGATAAATTTCCCGTTTCATTTAAATTCAGTATAAAATCCACTTTAAATTTTTCGCTACCGGTAAACATATAAATCAACGAATACACAATGCAAATTGTTATATAGAGACACACAACACTCAACACTTCCTCTCTCGAAGTCATGTTTACAAATGATACATCTTACACATGTCACACCCTTTTAAACACTTAAAATCACATTTCCCACCAACCATAAAAACTTTTATAAAATTAAAAAAAAAAACTAAATTTTTTCCCTCTCAAGAAAGAATCTAATTAAAACCCTTTTTATAGAAAAAAAAATTCATATTAAACTTTTATAAAGTCAGAAAGTCTTATCACATTTCACTTCCTGATCCCTTCCGGTCTCACTTACGGAATTACTTCCTGTCTAAAGATATCTGTTCCAACCTGTGTGTTATCACCATCTGTCATTTCCTATGACCTTGTGTGGTGAACACATCTGGTGTAGAACATCCTAACATTATCTCCTGATCCCTTCCGGTCTTACTTCCTGTCTAAAGATACTTGTTTCAACCTGTGTATTATCAACATCTGTCATTTCCTATGACCTTGCGAGGTTAGAAAATCTGGTGTAGAACATCCGAACGTTATCTTCTATTTTTTTTCTTTCTTACTTACGGAATCACTTCCTGTATAAACATGTCTGTTATCACCACGTGTCCCTTCCGCTAACCTTCCTTCAACCTTGAGGTTGACTGCGCGAACTGTGCTGATGCAGAAAAATTTTCCCTATCAAGAAAGAATCTGATTAAAACCCATAAAAAATACGTCTCATCCTGTCCTTATCTCCAAATTCCTTCCGGTTTCCTGTCTTAACATGACTGTTATCCACACCTGCCACTTCCTGTTCCAACATGTCTGTTATCCCCACCTGTCCCTTCCGGTGTCCACACCTGTCCCTTCCGGTGACCTTCCTTCAACCTTGAGCATACGCCTCGTACGCCTCTGGCGTAGAACTCTTTTTTATTATCTACTTACTCCTATCCCATGCGACGCCTGTAATTTTGCTGTTTAAAAGTTGGAATTTAATATTTGATTTCGGGTCGGCTTGGGTTGAAGTATATCTGGTTCGAGTCGGAATGCGAAGGACGAAACTTTTTTTTATTGGCCTCGAGTTGGGGGTAGAGTCCTGCATCGTGTGGGGGAAACTGAACCCGACCCGGCTCGTGGTTTGGATCGTATCGGATTGACGCTAGTCTTTTTATTGCGGGTCGGACTTGTATATTTTAACTGTGAGTCGGTTCGAGTTGGATTTTGACACTTCCGACTATGGTTCGTGTTGACCCGATTTCTCAAAAGAATCCCCAAAATGTAGCTTAAAATGAAAAACTATATATTTTTTAATATTTATTGTTTCGAGAATTATTTTTTGTTTCGAGTCGGGTTTCGGGTTGAAGTATTTCAGGTTGAGGTCGACGAAAAAATGTTTGTCGATTTTGGGCAAAAAGAAATTTTTATGTGGGGTTCGGGTTGGGTTTCAGGTTGACTTTAATTGGAATTTTCGGGTCCGGGTCGGTACAACCCAACCTATTTTAGATGAAAATCTATATATTTTTGAGTATGAATAATTACTTACATGTTTATTTTTCAACATAAACGACAAAATAGATATTAGAAATATGATTAAGGGCTTTTTTCCATATTAAGTTTTTGATCAATTTTCTCCGATTGAGGCTTTCGGATCGGGATGAATTGAAATATTTCGGGTTCGTTCAGATGGAAGTATTTCTTTTTCAGATCGGGTGGCGAGTGGACCAAATATTTTTGTTAGGCTTGGATCGGGGTTCGGGTTGTTTTTAAATAAAATTTGCAGACCGTAAACTTTACTTATTACACGAGCAGGGATCTAGTTGGGTGTAACCAGGGGTCGAAAGTAGCGTGCTGCAAGTTGCAAAACTACAGTAGTCGTTATTTTTTCTATTAGTTTGTATTGTAGCGCGATACATTTTTAAAAATGGTATACAGTGCCGAAGGCAGCGAGGACCCGAGCCAGAGGTTTGTTCTGTTCGAGGATTATCATATTCGAGGTCAAGGGCGGCGCTAGAGGGGGATCCGGGGTCCAAATTCAATTGTCGTCCGGGAAAATATTTTGATCTCAGAGTAGATCCTGCATCGGGTCAGGGAACTGCCCACGACCCGACCCAACCCGAGTCGGGGCAGGTTAGTTTAAAAAATGACCTGGGGTTAGTTTATAAAAAACCCGACTCGTGTGTTAGGTAGGTGCTGACATATTCCTTTGTAAGCCGCGTTGACTACAATTGTTTCGGTTTCAGTTTTGATTCTTGTTTGTCTGGCTTGGGTTAACCTAAGGAACTGTCCAGAATATTGTTTTAGATTAGAATCCTGTATCGGGTCGAGTAAACCGATTTTACCTGAACCCGACCAGACCCGTGATTCGGTTGGAGCTATTTTTTTTTTTGTTGTTACTGTTGCTGTTGGATTCGGGTCGGGTTAACTGTAATTGTTTCGTGGTTGAGTTTTGATGCTTTCGCGTCGTGTTCGGGTTAACCCGATTCTACAATAAAACTCTACATTGTTGTTTCAGATGAAAAACTAGATATTTAAATAAGAATGAGTCTTTTTACATGTATAATTGTCTACATAAAAGGTAGAGCTGATATTAGAAAAATGATTGTAGATTATTTTTTCATAATTGTATTAAACTATAGATTTTTTTTTTTTTTATATTTCGAGTCGGATTAGATAGAAGTATTTCGAATTTCGGGTAGACAAAAAAAATTGTCGTTAAAATTTAATTTCTGTAGAAGAAAATACTTTGATTTCGGAGTAGAGTCAAGTCGGGTAACCCAATTTTCCCGCACACCACCCGACAGTCGGGTGGTGGTTAGTTTTTAAAAAATGACTCGAGGTTAGTTTTTTTTTTAAATAAACGACCCGTGGGTTAGGTTGCCGCTGATTTTTTTCTTTGCATGTAGGGTTGACTGCAATTGTTTCGGTTTCGAGTTGAATTTTGATTATTCCACGTCGAATTTGAGTCGAATTCTTCCACGTCGAATTTATTTTTAAAAGTGTCCAGAATATTGTTTCAGATTAGAGTCCTGCACTGCGTCGTGTAACCTGATTTTACCCAAACCCGACCAACCCGCTGTTCGTATCGCGTCGGGTTGAAGCTAATTGTATTCGTTGCGGGTCGAGTGTATATGTGTGTGAAAGTAGCTCCTTTGTATTTGAAAACAGCTTTTATTAATTTCTTTCGCTTTGGGTTCAAGTTTGAATATTTCGGTTTGGGGTTCAATTATTTCGAGTTTCGGGTTGACATGCAGAGTTATTTTGTATAAAGATAGCTCTAAGATACGGTACCCGAAAGCGAATTTTTAAAAAAGTCGACCGGGAATTATTTTAATTTAATGTTTTAATTTGTTTTGTTTCGTTTTGTTTTCTCCTATGGCGTATGCTCTGATTTTCTGAAAACAAAACAGTTTTCATTGTTAGAAAGAGAAGAATATTATTATAGTAAGAAAGTTTGTTTTAAATCACAAAAACATTTTTCTGATTTTGGGATAATTTTTAAAGACTCGTTCTTTTTGTAAATCTTGAATTCATATTTGTCAATTAAGTGTTTAAAAAAAACTTGTCGCTTTTATTCGGAAATTTTAGACAATTTTTAAAATTTAAAAAAAAATGGTAAAAAGTACTAATTAGATCAATTTTTAAACAACATTCTGAAAATTTAAAAAAAAAAAAAAACTCAGTTTGGCTTTGTTTTTGTTTCTGATGTATGAGGAATTTGAGATCACATGATCAGTATTCTTGGTTATGGTGACTCATAGACGTAATACGTAAATTTAGCAAACTCAGCAGTTAATGAATCATTTCGAAACGTCATGCGCTCTTTTGGACATACGAGGATATTTTGTCTGGCAAAAAGCTTTATTTGATTTCCAATAAAAAATATATTTTGTATACCTTTTAAATGTTCTCTAAACAAAAGACTGGTAAGTGTACTAGGTATAAAGTCCAGTGTAGCATCTGCAATGAAATTTTTGACAATGATTACGGGAAGAAACATAGGGATTTAAAGCATCATGATCTTTCCAAGCAAAATCGCTTAGCTCCGATGTTTAAGCCTGAAGAACTCAAAAGGAAGGATCCGTGGTCTGCAGATCTAGCATCGAAAAAAAAAGTGACAGAAACATATAACAGATAATTATCGTGTATAATACGACCCCAGCAGGACTCTAATCCATATATATATATATATATATATATATATATATATATATATATATATATATATATATATACATACAGGGTGTTTCAGTTAAACGTTTCAGAACTTCTAAGAGGGGTAGGGTACATCCTGATGAACCAAAATCATATACCAATGGGCAGTCAGAAATGCTTTCCTGGCGCGGTAGATGGCGTTGTGCGAAAGTTCCGAGCTTTCGTGCAGGGAATCTTCATTTCGCACAAGAACGCCAAGTTAGTAGGATGGATGATTACACGAACGCAGAATTAGCCGATATGCATTTGGTGTACGGGGCTGCAAATTGTAGTGGGCCCGCCGCACAGCGTTTGTACGCGGAACGATATCCGACGAGGCGTATTCCCAGTCATAATTTATTTGCAAGACTGCACCAGAGGTTAGCTGAGACAGGTTCATTTGAAAGAGCTGACAAGGTCAGGGTAAAAGAACAGCACGGACTCCAGCCGTCGAACAGAATGTGCTGCAGCATGTACAGAGGAATCCAAGAACGAGTACACGAAATCTAGCAAACGTAGTCGGGGTTTCTGGAGCATTCTCCGAGAAAAAGACATGCATCCGTTTCACGTGCAGCGTGTTTAGGCACAGCAACTGGAGGATTCTGCACCTCGTATTGCTTTCGCACAGTGGTACCTTGGGAAATGTGCTACAAATCCCACTTTTCCTGCTGAAGTGTTGTTTTCCGATGAGCCATCCTTTACAAGGGAAGGAATTTTCAACTCGCATAACGGTCGAAAACCCGTATGCAATACGACGTCGTGCAGCACAGATTCGATTTTCGGTCAATGTATGGGCCGGTATTATGGGAGATCACCTCTTCGGACCTTACCTGTTACCGTGTCGTCTAAGTATGCAGAATTTATAGTTCTTTTACAGGTGCACTCAAAAGAATTTCGTTACATTGTGCTGGTCTATGGGGGGGGGGGGGAATCGTTTGCAGTGTATTTTAATGATGTTACTCTATTTCAAACAGATTGAAATTGATATACATCACTTACTACAAGATGTTTACTATAGAATATTGTGTTCATAGCATTTATCGTTCATTTACAGTGACTTGCAAAAGAATTTGGTTACAGTACTGTCTATGGGCGGTAAATATCGGAAATGCGGTTTCAATTGTGGTATGCGTTTTTGTAACTATTTTGTTGCATATTACTTCGTGTGTATATGAATTATATAGATCATATACAGGGCTGCACAAAAGAATTCGAGTACATTTCCGCTTGTTGACGGAAATTTCTGAAGGGGATTTTCAACTGTTTTACGCGTTTCCTAACTGAACTAACTTTTTGCATACTATGTAGTATATATGTACAAATCTATAAATCATATAAAGTGCTCCACAGAATAATTCTAATTTTTTCCGACTATAGATGGTAATTGCTGAAATGGGCTTTTCAAATGTGTTATGCGTTTTCCAAATTTTTTATTTAGACATCATCTTTTCCCTTATTAAACGGTGAAGTTCTGTTACAATATTATAATGTGTTGGAGTTTCATAATACATGCTTCACGCATGATTTTTCTTTCTTGTTAGACATAAAGTCTTTTTCTTTCCTAGAGAGAAAAGCGCTGAAACTTTTGCCATGGGTCCAAATTATTAAGCTCATAACACACATAGATGGCTCACAATGGAACTTATGTCAGAAATATGATTTCCTTTTATTATAATTTTTTTGTCAATCACAAATATAGCAGTACAAACAGTGATTTTAATAAGCGATTAATTATAAACTGTAATCAATAAATTACTAAATAAAAAAATAGTGAAATCAGGAATGGGATTTTTTTTTTATAGTAAAAATTGTCTTATATCCATAGCTGTCTTACAACATAAAAATATTTATAAAGTTATATATATATATTATTGTATTGAAAGGAAATTATTCTTTCTTCTTGAAAAAACAAATGGATGTAATATCAAAAAGTTTATGAATTAAAAAGTAATACATTATAACGGATTGTTCGGCATTCAGACCCAGTGCAACTTCCGTCCATACATTTTAATCATACATATCTTGTTTGTTTGTTTTTTTACTACAAAAAATAAACAGTTATTGTTATTACTAAATTCTTTATAGTCATCAATACTGTTCAAATCGTCAAACAATGATACCATGCATAAAAAAACAAAAACATTATGACCTGTGTATGGTTTCTTCTAGGCATACCCTTATGAAATCCATCAACAGTTTCGGTACGCACAGACTGTTTGGCTGAGTTTTACCAAAACTGAATATTCGCCGAAAACGAACTTTTGTCGGCCATAAAGGAGCGTGTAGACTGCCAGACTTACCTGCTGTTTTTTTCTTGTGGTTTTTCGGACTCTTTGATATTTATGACTTTCTTAGCATGTCTAAAGGTCAGAGGTCAACAGCGGACGCTGTTGACAAGTCCGACACCACCACTTTCTTTTGTTGAGACTCCCCTTTCTTTTTTCAATGACCACAAAATCATGCGGAAAGAATGGGAAGTCGTTTTACTAATGGCTCTCCCAGACAGACTTGCTTAGACTGCGAATAAATGGACCTTTTCACAGATCCTAGTTGCTCTGCGTTCTTTCACCAAAGTCGTCGGGAAATGACTTATCAAACCTATTTTCATTATTACCGACAAATAAATTAAAATTGGGGCTGCATTTCAAATGTAATTTAATAAAGCAATGCATATTCAATTTTCAAATAAATAATCTAAAAATTATTATTTTTTTTATCGTGGCTAATTTAATGAATTAAGGCTAAATGCATGCAATTATAACATTAGTGCAACTTCCACATTATTCATTTGTACTAATAAAAGAAAGTTTCGCTCTGTCTGTGTGTGTCGGCGAAGGATAGCGAAATCTACCGCAAATAGAAGTCTGCAAATTTACGTGAGGATGATAATTCAAGGAAGATTCTGATGCATCTAAGGCTCAGATTTTTTTTTTTAATTTTTTAATAATTAGCTGAGGTATTAATTAAAAACTCATCGAAAACGCATTAATTTTTTTCTGAAAATCGGCAAGTGTGCTCGCACATCCTCAGTCTCTGCTTTCTGGAGCACGTAGAAGGGAAGAACCACATGCTGTTTTTTATTGGCCGAATATTTTAACGCCCATCAACCGAACTATTTGCGGAACGGAAAAAAGAAAACATATTCTTAAATTTCACACGTTTGAAAAAAATATTGTTATTAATCCTTTGAAAAAAAATTTCAAAAAGAGTCATTTTCGCGATTGATTTTTTCTCCCTTTCGGCGACGCTCCGCTAGGGTTCGATTTCAGAGGTACCGATTCTCTAAAATAGCTATTTAAATCTGAGACCTTCTCTTCGACGATGTAATCGGTGTTGAAAAATATGAATTTTAACCCTTTCGAAAAAATTCACGATTGCAAATCACTTCCCGCCTCCCGAAGACTTTTTTTTTTCTACGCTAAAAGTAACTAAACGTCGTTATTTTGACACAATCTTTATAGAGCGTCTTGGCAGACCAGATTTGCATCACCTACAAAAATTTCGAAACGTTCGGATAATAAAATCGGAGAAATTTTCAATGAAAATGCTAAAACGCGGGATATTGCGCACGGCTTCGACTCATGTTTTCACTGATAAATATGCCTATTTTTTCACGAAATTTTAAAGAGGACTTGAATATAGTTATATTTATAAACAATTAAAATTTTAGAGAGTTCGGATGATACATTGAAAAAAAATGGGTACTCAAAATTGAGTAAAAAGTACTCAATTTTGAATATGTAACATACTCAAAATAGCTCCGATCCAAATGTACTCAAAATTGAGAAACATATGTACTCATTTTTGATCCGATGGACGTATTCAAATATGAAGTGTTATGTACTCATTTTTGATTCCCACTGTAAAAAAAAAAAAAAAAAAAAAAAAATCCTGAAAAAAACGGAAATTGTACTGGCAATCGAGACGCCAGTACTATTTCCGTATTTTAACGGAAAAAAAGTTCCGTAAATTCCAGGAAATATTCCGTGATTTCTGAAATTTCCGTTTTATAACAGATAACTTCCGTATTTTTTAGAAATTTTTATGTCGTTAAAATAAAATTTATAGGATTAAAAAAAAAGTTACTGCGCGAGGACAACCTTATAAGGGATGCATACATTTCTGCTCATTTGTTTCATTCCTGCGTGAGTTTATAGTAATTAACCAATCTTTGCCATGCGCAGAATCGAACCCGTTATCTCCCGTATACTAACCTGACGACTTAGACCAACGTGCCATGAGTGGTTACGCCTTGTTCTCAAATGTTGTTAGTTATTTAATGATGCAAAAACTTGAGGTTTCATTTGTAGATGCATTTTTTCTGTTCCAATGTTTTTAACATTTTCTTTTCATAATTTTCAATATTTTGCTGTGTTATTTGGTGCCTTATAACAGATAAATTTCAATTTATTATGTATTGTATGCGTAAGAATACTGATTGCTTCTTTTTGCAACAGTACCAACATTTTCTTTATTCGAACATATACTTTTTTTTTTTAATTATTTGCCTGATTATCTATTTATCAATTCCAATAAAAACAACAATTATCTTAATCAAACGTGTTTATTACATGCTATTAAAATATTTTTTTTAATGTCTTATTTTAAAAAAATTATGTAAATAAAATTTTTTATAATAAATTAAATTATTATATTTCAGCTATGCTGAGTGCTTTTGCGTACGGTTCTGCTAAACTAAATAGTTAAAAAAATGATTTTTAGAGACAAATTTGAAATTAATTACCTTGGGATAGGTAGGTTTAAATCTGGACTTATTGATTTAATGTAAATTAAATTAGTTTAATTTATAAAAATATAAGCTAACGAAATAAATTAAAAACTTTATTTTTATAAAAGTAAAGAAAAAATATTAGCTAATTTTATAAATTTAAGGAAAAAATTATAAACTTTGTAAAATTATAATTTATAAAATAATAAATTTTAGCGTAATTCATAAATTTGTAAGCCAAATCAGTTTAGTTTAACACCAATTTGCATAGCTATAATTTGCAAAGATATTATGTTTATGTTATGAAACTTTTAAATAACACAATATTGCCTCACGTTAAAAAAGTTAAAATAAATTTTTAAAAAATTAGTGGGAAAAAAATCATAATTTTGAAGTACTATCAAGAAAAAAAAAAGTAGATGTGTAAAATGTGAGAGAAAAAAAAAGAGTAGTAAATGTGTGGTAGTGGATCCACTTTGATGAAAATCCCAAACAACCAATCCATTTTTCATTTCTCTTATTCTTCGTTATTCCTTCAAATAATAGCTTTTTAGGCTCCGAAATTTTGTCATTACACATTCTGAAATATACAAGTATGTTGGGTTTGATCATATGTTCATTTTTGATCCAAAAATACTCATTTTCAAATAAGTACATGAACTTACTCATTTTTGAGAATACATGTGTTCATTTTTTATTCAAAAATACTCATTTCGATATGAGTACATGAACTTACTCATTTTTGAGAATGGACATGTTCATTTTTGATCCAAAAATACTCATTTCGAAATAAGTACATGGACTGACTCCTTTTTGAGTATTTCATTTTTTTCAGTGTAGGACCTGACTCGAAAACAAACAAACAAAAAATAAAGCGAAAATAAACCATATTTCTTTTACTATACTATACTATATACTATAACAGATATCAATATTTTTTCACGAAAAACTCAATATTTTTTCACACAGGCTGCAAAACGGTATATTTATAACCGATAAAAATTTCGAAGAGTTCGGACAAGAACTATTGTTTTGTTTTCTTAAACTATGAAACGACCCTACGTGCAAAAACAAGAAACTGTCTTCTTATGAGCGCTTTTACGACAAAATATTAATAATTTTTCTCGAAT
This sequence comes from Maratus michaelseni, assembly GCA_963931845.1. Taxonomy (NCBI): domain Eukaryota; kingdom Metazoa; phylum Arthropoda; class Arachnida; order Araneae; family Salticidae; genus Maratus; species Maratus michaelseni. The sequence goes on from OZ007586.1 coordinate 444,104,124, forward strand.
TTTTCATTTGAAAATATAAATTCATACAAAGTCGAGTTAAAGATATAAAATCAGAAAAATTTGAGGTTTATTTTATGTTATCACCACGGGCTCGGGCAACGCCGGGCGGGTCAGCTAGTATAATCATAAAATGCATTTTTCACTGTAATCGTTAGAAATTTACGTTTTGTCTAGCTAAAACGGAATAAAAGCTTCAGAATATGTTCTAGTTTTGTTTATTGATTACATCTCTAAGTATTGATTACATATAAAGAAGGTGAACAAAATCGTTTCTAAACTATCTTTTCATTCCTGAGTGATTCTTCTGAAGATCGAAATAAGCACACAATGTTAGGGAGATATGCATTCCTCATTCCTCCTTCACATTAATTTTCAATAATAATAATTATAAAAAAAATCTAGCTTATGCCTGAAAAAAAAATTAATCCAAGATTTTATTTATTTATTTATCTGCCATATATATATTTTAATTCTTGCATTTTATTCTGTTATTACTGTCCTTCAACCAAGTTTCTTTTAGAAGAAGTTTCTTTTCAATAGGCTTTTTACATGAAAATCAAATTAGTCTTTTCATCACATTTAATACGTTAATAGTGTGAACGTGCTTATTTGGAAGTTTTAAAATGTATTGAATGATTTCTATAAAACGTTATTATATTTTAAAAAGTGAATGAAGAAATGGAGATTAAAATATCCAACAAAGACATGCACTCTATCATAGAAATAAAATTACAACTAAATACAGTAATATACTAATAAAATCACGGGTTAAAGTTTTTCATTTTTTACGTGGCTATGCAAGTATTTTATTTATTTATTTATTTAAAGGAACTATTACAGTTGAAAGCAATAGAGAGAAGTTGGGGGGAGGGGGTGTTATACACATGTAGGATAATTTTACCAAAATGTAAAATATTCTTTTTATGTAAAATTCTTTTGAAATAAGTCTTGGGTTAGTCTCAGATGCATTGTGAAAAACTCAAATGTTTCTTAATCTGTGAAATTACAGTATAATTCTGACGAAAATATACAATAACCTCTTTCGAGTTACCGACGATTCCAGAAAGCGTTTTTATCTTTAGTAACCCCAGAAATCAATTTATTTTCGAGATTTAAAGAAGCATTTATAAAAACAAAGTTTCTTTTGCTGCCACTGATTTTTGGAAACGTTTCCGGGTAGTTTTATAGTGTATTAATCAGATTTAACAAACCGAAATAATGATTTTTAGAATGCTGTCAATTCTCAATTAAGCAGTTTCAGCTGCGTAACTGAATTTATACATGTAAGAGTAATAAAATAGTATTAATTTTAATGTTAATGTTAATGCTGTTAATTTATCATGTCTGTCTGTAAAACATGTTTGTTGGGCATGAAAGTGTTTTCTTAAGAATTGATAGCATCCGAAAAACCTATATTCCAAGTTGAGAAAACTGATTAATACACTATAAAAACTCGGAACGTTCGGAAACGTTTCCGAAAATCAGTGTCAACAAAAGAAACTGTTTCTGTAAATGCTTCTTTAAATTTCAAATATGTAATTAGTTTCTGAGGTTTTTAAAAATAAAAAACGCTTTACTGAATCGTGGGTAACTCGAACGAGGTTATTGTAATGTTTTGGATTGCGGTATAGCATTATATTTTTCTACATCAAGAAAAAATTTGTCTTTTGGTACACTGTAAAAAATGACCAATGTTTCTTATTTTATGAAAATATGCTATAACCACGAACGAAAATATAATATAATCTTCTGAGTTATCCGAAATTTCAAATAGCATGTTACATTGTCTTTTGAATCCCCAGAAACGAATACATTTTCAAAATTTAAAGAATAATTTATAAAAACAAATTATATTTAGCTGCCCGAATTTTTCAGAAACGTTTCCGAAGGGATTTTATAGTGTATTAATGAGTGTCCTCAGCCTGGAATACCTGTTTTTCGAATGCTATCAATTCTGAAGTAAACATTTTCATGCTCAAAAAAAAATGTTTAACAGACAAACATGCAAAATTAACAGCGTTAATAATAACATTAAAATTAAGATTATTTCTTTACTCTTTCATGTATAAATTAACTTATGCGGCTGAAAACGTGTACTTGAGAATGGATAACATTCGAAAAACAGGTATTCCAGCCTGAGGACACTCATTAATACACTATAAAATCCTTCGGAAACGTTTCTGAAAAATTCGGGCAGCTAAAAATAATTTGTTTTTATAAATTATTCTTTAAATTTTGAAAATGTATTCGTTTCTGGGGATTCAAAAGACAATGTAACATGCTATTTGAAATTTCGGATAACTCAGAAGATTATATTATATTTTCGTTCGTGGTTATAGCATATTTTTATAAAATAAGAAACATTGGTCATTTTTTACAGTGTACAGTGTAGACCCAAGACTGTTTTAAGAGATGTTTTGTTTTAGGTCCAAGTAGTACCCCAGGTGCAAGTACCCAAGTTTCGTATACCAAATTCATTTACAAATATTTTAGTTTCTGAGGTTTCTAAAGATAAAGAACGCTTTATTGAATCGTGGATAACTCGAAAGAGGTTATTGTATATTTTGGTTTGTGGTTCTATTATATTTTTCTACATTAAGAAACATTTGTCTTATACAGTGTAGATCTACACTGTAAAACAAAAAATGTAAAGTCACACATATTTTATGGGGGTGCCACTTTTTCAAACTAAATGCACAAATCCCGTAAATTTCATGTTTATACGGGAAAACTCCTGTTATCGAAGGACAAATCCCATTCAACTAAAGGTAAATACCGTCTTTGATTTTGTCTGAAATCTCTGCTGCAGCTTTTATTATTATTATTTTTTTTATTTTTTTATTTTTTTTTTTTTACAGTGTAGGTTATGTTAAACAAAATAAAAATATCATACTAATATTATTTTACAAGCGTGACCTGCATGCTCAGAATAAAGTATGACTTTTTAAAGTATTTTCCCTGAACGCATAGGAAAAATGAAGGAAAAGGAATATTTTTAATCTTTTTTAAAATTTGGCTTTTAAGGATTAAAATAGCTATTCATTTTTACTTCAGAACCTACTAAATTTATATAAATAAACAAGTAATCTTACTTTCAGTCACAGCCTTATGCTCTATGTTGTTTCAAAATTTTTACTCAGTTTGAATAACACGTTTTTAAAGCACTGTGTTTTCCTTACCAATCAGAGAAAGATTAAGTCAAAGTTAATTTCTTCTTGTGTATTTGAATATTAAACTTTTATACATATTTCACTATCTTCTGTTTAGATGAGCGGATTTGAAATTATATTATAGAACGGGTAAAATGATTTTGAATTGAAAAAATATTAAAAGTATAAGCAACGCTTTTCCATTTCATAAGTTGCATTCTAATACTAAAAATAAATAAATAAATAAAATACACTATAGCAAATTGCAAAGCATAATGTGAAGAATCCGAATATACAGTATGCCCACTAAAGTCCCTTGCCACCCTCTTAACTTCGGAACGGCTGCTGCTATATTCATAAAAGTTGTGTCTAGGTATAGTAAAGTAGTCAAGCGCTAATCAATGAAACCGCCTACGGCGCCACCTGGTGGAATGTTGCGGAGTTAGCATTCCTATCTTGAAAACGGAAAGAGATAGAGAAAAAAAGTGATTTACAAAGTTGTAGAGCATCATCGATTTAGTACGAAAAGACACATTAATGCGAAGAATAGAACGGTTAAAACACGCATTTGTCTTTTCGTGATTTCCTACACTCTGACGCGACAAAACGATCTTAGAAAGAAAAAAGCAACTAGTAGTTATAATAATATACCTTTATTTTAGATTTTCAAACTTCTCACCGTCAGCTGCAATGCATATTTGGATGTTTGTTTGAATTTCACGTTGCACACGTTGGAGCATAGATGGTGGCACGTTGGCACAAGCGTCCGTAATAGCGTCGTTTAATGTTCTGCAATGTTTGTGGAGGGGTCGCACAGACCTGCTGTTTCATAACTGGTTGTTTCTTTTTTTCTAAGAATGTTTTGTCACGTCACAGTGTAGGAAATCACAAAATAACAAATGCGCGTTTTAACCGTTCTAGTCTTCGAATTAATGTCCACAAGGTGTCTTTTCGTACTAAATCGATGATACTCTACAACTTTGTAAATCACTTTTTTTTCTCTATCTCTTTCCGTTTTCGAGATAGGAATGCTAACTCCGCAGCATTCCACCAGGTGGCGCTGTAGGCGGTTTCATTCTGTAGCGCTTGACTACTTTACTATACCTAGACACAACTTTTATGAATATAGCAGCAGCCGTTCCGAAGTTAAGAGGGTGGAAAGGGACTTTAGTGGACATGCTGTATATTTATGGTTTTAATTTCATAACCTATACAATTTAGATACAATAAACAGATAAATTTGTTCGTATTTTAATCCTAAGCTTATGATGTATCGTCGTAAACATCCGGGAAAGCAATTTACAAAATTTGCAACTCAGCGTTTTTAAGTATATTCCGTAACAATTAAAAACAGAATTCATTTGTCATAAACATCTGAGGAAAATAATTTACAAAATTTCAAAAGTAAGTTTTTCAAGTATCATATTTCCCGCAACAATCAAAACTATAGAATTGAGAAAAATTAATTAAAAATTAATTGCTTCTCTCCAAATTTGTACTATAAACTCCCATATAAAGAACGATAACCTCTGTTTGGATAAATATAAAAAAATAAATAGTTTTTGCAATCTGAAATGATGATCTTCTGTTTGGTTGAGTATACAAATAAAATTTCAATTTTTTTCGTAATCTAAAATATATTTTTTCATTGTCTAGGAATGGAAAAGGCGTTCTTTTAGCAAAGGGTTCAACGTTTAGAAACGAACAAACCGATGTCATGAAATACCTTTATTTTTATTTATTTATTTTATTTTTTGGTCTATGCCGCGCAGCTTTACCCCCTTCAAAATTTACTTTTAAAATCTAGATGCGCGTGATACATGAGTATTGTAATTTAACTCGCATCTGCACAGTTACCATTGGTCACAACATTGTTGGGTGATAATTTCATATATTCAAATTTAATGATACTATGAAGCAATACTTTGTAATATACTAGGCAATTTCAGTATTAATTGTTAGATTTTAGTAGAATAAAATATATTCGAAATGTTTTTCTCCAATTTTTTTATTATATATTTCTCCCCCTTTCAAATGAAGTATTAAAAGTAAGAGTGCTTGTGTAACTTGAGGGCTCGGTATACACGAAAAAAATGGGGTATTTATTTTTAAAAATCATTGCAATTTGAAATATGTAATAATTGAAATGCGATGTAGTATAATAATGCAATACATGCAACTAATCAAATAATAAACTATATTAATTTTTCATAAAATTAATGTGTTTACAAAACGACAAATGAAGTCTGTGAATGTCACGCAGTGGCGCACCCACGGGGGGGGACTAAGGGGGCTGAAGCCCCTCGCAGACCTCGTGACTATACTAACGATTTAAAGTTTCCTAAAATTATGAAAGATTGATTTTTTTAAAGAGATCTTTAGAAAAATTTTACTTTGGAAAATATTTATTTGTTTTAGAATTTTATATATATACTAGCTGACCCGCCCGGCGTTGCCCGAGCCCTTGTAATAAACTCAAATCTCTTAAAAAACGGAACTCTGGCCACGGTCTAACGATGGCTTCGAAACCGTATACCCGGCATGCTCGTACGCTCTAGAAAATCTTTTATTTCCGCCCTACCACCGCCAGGGGAGCATTCTGTTCTAAACAAACCTCTTTCCGAACGAACTTCTGAGACAGGTTCCCGCTGCCTACGTTACTGTATAGCAGGCGCACTACAAAATTGAGCTGGTTTCGAGAAGATTGGAACATTATTAGCCCAGTTATTGCAATAAAGCACAGTTAGAGAAAATAACCTTGAGTGAGGTGCCGAGGGGAGGGGATGTTCGAGTGTCCTTCAGAAAATGACTAATTAGGAGGCCCACTATGCATGCATAAAAATTCGTTCGTTTTGGAACTTAATTAAAAATTTGGCTTAAACTCTTATTTGTAAATAGTGGTAACCGCTACTCATAAATTTAATTTAATGTTATAAAGGGTGACTATTAAGTTAAATATAATGTTTGGAATCACTTGCGTTGAAATCGGAAAGATAGTTGCTGATATATAGAAATGGGGCATGGTTAGGGAAAAACCTTGAAGGAGGGGCCGGGGGGGGGAGGGTTGTTCAAGTACCCTTCAGCAAATGACTAATTAAGAGGAGCCCTATGCATCTTTCGAAATTCGTTCGTTTGCTTAAGCTAGGAACTTAATTACAAATTTGGCTTACCCAATTATTCGGAAATAGTGGTAACCGCTACTCATAAATTTAGTTTAATGTTATAAAGAGTGACTATTAAGTTAATTATAATGTTTGGAATCACTTGTGTTGAAATCGGAAAGATAGTTGCTGAGATATGGAAACGGAGCATAGTTAGAGAAAAATCCTTGCAAGAGGGACCGTGGGGGCGGGGGGGGGGGTTGTTCAAGTGCCCTTCAGCAAATGACTAATTAGGAGGACCACTATGCATCTTTTAAAATTCGTTCGTTTGCTTAAGCTAGGAACTTAATTACAAATTTGGCTTAAACTATTATTCGGAAATAGTAATAACCGCTATACTCATAAATTTAGTTTAATGTTATAAAGAGTGACTATTAAATTAATTATAATGTTTGAAATCACTTGTGTTGAAATCGGAAAGATAGTTGCTGAGATATGGAAACGGAGCATAGTTAGAGAAAAAAAACCTTGAAGGGTGGGCCGGGGCGGAGGGGTTGTTCAAGTGTTCTTCGGCAAATGACTAATTAGAAGGACCACTATGCATGCATAAAAATTCATTCGTTTGCTTTAGCTAGGAACGTAATTACAAATTTGGCTTAAACTATTATTCGGATATTCGGAAATAGACCGCTATATAAACCGCTATACTCATAAATTTAGTTTAATGTTATAAAGAGTGACTAATTATAAAGTTAATTATAATGTTTGGAACTACTTGCGTTGAAATCGGAAAAATAGTTGCTGAGATATGGAAACGGAGCATAGTTAGAGAAAAAACCTTGAAGGAGGTCCGGGGGGGGGGGGGGGAGGATGTTGAAATTCCCTTCAGCGAATGACTAATTAGGAGGACCACTATGCATCTTTCAAAATTCGTTCGTTTCCTTAAGCTTTGAATTTAACTACAAATTTGGCTTAAACTGTTATTCGTAAACTAGCCGCCACTGGAGACCAGTTTGGTCTCCCTTAAATGTATGTTAAGCATTGTAACACGTTACTTTTATTCATAATATAATTTTTTTACTTAATCCTTCGCCAAACCGGAAGATAGTCCCATCTAATAGACAAATCAAGAACTTCTGCGATCATGGTAGCATTTCACATATTTTTTGTTGTTATGTATTTCATCTTTCTTGACAAAAACCCCTTAACCAACTTAAGCATTTATGCTTCTTCTCCGTTTGTTTATCAGTTGCAATATGTTCACTAATGCAGAGATTCTTAAACATATTAAGTAATTTTCCGTAATTGGATCCATTGCCAATTGGCGTATTTCAGTTAATACGATTTGATGCAATGAAGTCTGTTTTGTGAAAGTCTTTAATGATATCCACATTTACACTGAACCATATTGTTGCTAATATATTTTTTTTTTTGTTTCTCGCTAACTTTGGCTTAAGAGTCGATTACGGAAGATTAAAAAATCTAACATTATTCTCATCTAAAACGTTTTGAATAATGCGCCATAATCGGGCTGCATATTATTACATGTAATTTTCGAGTATGGTTTGGGGAAACTTTGAACTTTTGGAAGAGAATGGGAGTGGTCAGCAGGTGGCGGCGCTCCCACCGCCGCGTCGTAGCGCATACAGGAACTCTCCTGGTCGTGCGCGCTAAAAGTCCCTCAGGACAGTAATTCGGTTGATGTACCTGACGGACGCCCTCAGGCTCCTGGCGGCGCAGCTGTTTTAATCACATTCCTTTTAAACTTTATTTGCTGTCAGAAATTTTGACCCGTGACGTACAATCTGATTAAAATTCACGAACTTCCTTCTAAATGCCGATCTCTGTTTTTCTCTGTTCTCCTTTCTTGATATAGTTTAGGAGTTTTCATAATTGCGTAATTCCGTTACTTTGGCAGTTCTGTACGCCGCGCCAACATTGGCGCCTATAATTCTAAATACAAAAACCCGATTTTTCTCTCTATTTTTAACTCTATAGTTAGTATTATGTAGTAGAAATATAAAAGACAATTAAAGACGCTTTTATTTCTATAGTAGATATAGATATATATATATTATATTCATAGGTATATAGTATGTTATCAGAATATATATCTCATATTCATTTCGATGGATATAACATACCGCCAATAAAACTCCCATCGTAAATATGTAGAAAAAGCCATCGATATGATTTTATGCTAAAAGCCGTCGATATGATTTTATGCTAAAAGCCGTCGATATGATTTTATGTGTTCAATAAATGTATACTAAATTATTTTTTGTATTATTTTACTTTGATTCTATATTATTTACCACTTTTAATGATGGGTGCTTTTAGGTACAGCTGTCGCAGACAAATCGGGGTATCATTTTGGCTCCAAAATGGCGATTTTATACCTGGGCAACCCGGCTGTTTCGGCTAGATTTTACTTTGTAATGTTAACCCGGTAGAGCATATTCCGTATGTTTTATAATAAATTAAATATTGTGTGTTTTATGATATATTAATCATTGTGTGTGTTTTATAATAAATTAAATATTGTGTGTTTTATAATATATTAATCATTGTGTGTGTTTTATAATAACATTGTGTGTTTTTTAATATAAAATAAACTATTTCATAATAAAATAAAAGTAACATGCTGTTTTAGCAATTTCTAACCGGTACTTGAAAATGGGGTTTTCTCACCAAAATGGCGCAAAACAAAAATCGCGCAAACACCGGTGTGTCTGCGACAGCTGTTCCATCAAAACATTTGATTTCAAAATCAAATCATCGTTTCTAATTTGTACACGCGAAAAATAAAAGCTTTTATTGGCGATTTTAAAAATGCTATTGGCGAGATTTGCGCCCAAATAACATAAAAGTGTTTAATGGTGTTATGTATTTTATAAATGTATATTAAATTACTGTTTTGAACGCGATTGGTCATTAACAATGATAAATATGATTGGGGATTAACAATCATTTTCGGTGATATCTTTCCTGGCAAGTATAATACATAAATACCAAAATAACTGATAATTCGTTTCGAAATTTGATTCATTAAATATTATTACATGAGTTGTATTTGTTTACATTCAGCATACGTCAAGGAAAGATAGGAAGTAAGTTGAGTTGTATAGCACATAATTATGGTAAACTTTGATTGTCTCACTGGGGCGAATTATTTCTTGACACCAGGCGGCCGTTCACGGAGAACTTGCTTTACGAACGATTACCTCCATGGTTTAACATTTTAACGGTGAATGAATGTTTTTTTGTTTGTTGTTGTTTACTTTCATGGATAGAGAATTTGAACTGCGAACCTAATTTTAACTGAAATTATTGCAGAATATATACATAATTGAAGGTAAGTCATCTCTCAAATATTAATTTATTTTGAACGATCTTTCTAAAAATGTAACTTTCATGCAGTTTTATTCAGAAAAATAATTTTGAATAAAAATGGCCGCCTGGTATATGAAAAAGTGAAGCGGACATCCCGGAACTGTTGATGACAGTCACATGACTTAGGCTTTTATTATAGAGATAGTGGTAACCGCTACTCATAAATTTAGTTAATGTTATAAAGGGTGACTATTAAATTAATTATAATGTTAGAAATCACTTGCGTTGAAATCGAAAAGATAGTTGCTGAGAAATGGAAACGGAGCAGAGTTAGAGAAAAAACCTTGAAGGACGGGCCGGGAGGGGAGGGGGAGGGGAGTTGTTCAAGTGGCCTTCAGCAAATTACTAATTAGGAGGATCACAATACATCTTTAAAGATTGATTCATTTGGTTAAGCTAGGAACTAAATTTGCATAGATTTTATAGATTGACTATTATTCGGAAATTCTGGTAACTGCTTTCTAGAAATACACCTTGAAGCTTAAATGTAATTAGACCCTTGCCCCTCTTCATTCCCGCAAATATAAAAAAGAATCTGTTAAATAAAGTTTTCTGTTTTAACAATCTCCATCATAATAATAAATGTCATGTAAAAAAAAAAAAAAAAAAAAAAAAAGAAACTGAAACCCAACTAATTGTCATGAAGAAAAATGTGCCTGGAAAATATTTCAATCAGGGGGACGTATGTGTAATTTGTCATGTGCAGGTGGCGCGACATTCGCATGGCTCTATGCTGATAACTTAAATCCATATTGACACTATTTAGTTAGAAATCCTTATTTATGCATCGCTACTCTGGTTTATTTAATTACTTCTGTGAAGAATCGATGCAACCAACCAGTGAACCAACCAACCCAAGAGAAAAAAACGTATTTTTGATAAGAGTTTTTTGTGAATATTTAGAGGAATATTTAATAAATATATTTAGAGGATGCTTCAACATACAAGTTTTGCCCACGTCAATTACAAAATCTCACTTAAAACTATGGGAAAATTTAAATAAATGATTATCCATTACCTAATATATTTATAAAATACCTCACCATCAGAAAGTAGACATTCGAAGTAGATATAAAAGGGGGGTTCTACGCCAGAAGCGTACGAAGCGTATGACCTCTGTGACCTCTGTGCTCTGTGAAGGTCACCGGAAGTGGCAGGTGTGGACACCGGATGTAGCAGGTGGGGATAACAGGCATGTTGAGACAGGAAGTGTAGACAGGAAATTTAACCGGAAACGCGACAGGAAGTGAATGCGATAAGGGAGAGAGGGGGAGGGCTTATATTTCTGGGGGGCTTATGCTAACCTGAAATAAAAATGGAATTATTTCTTACTTTGTAAAAATGTAACATAAAATGTATCTTTTTTTTTTAAACTTGAAATAAATTTTTTTTTTTGCTAACTAACACATGAAAGAAAATGGAAATCTTTCTGACTTTGTTTTACTTTATAAAAGTTAGCATGAAATTTATTTTAAGACTGGAAACGTGACAGGAAGTAAGACCGGAAACGGGATTAGACATGTTTATTTATTTTTTTTTTTTTTTAAATGGTTATCAAGAAGCAGGATGTTTCGGAGCGTGTTCGAACAGGAAGGGTGAATTGTAAGTCCGGACGTTATTAAGGTGTGAGTGATAAGGAAAGTATCGTTTTATACACATAGATTTTGTTCTTTGTAGAGGGTTAAATTATTTTTAGATGTTATTTATTTTTTAGTGTTTTGAATTTTATTTATTCTTAAACCGTTATAAATTATTTTTTTCTATCATTTTAATTTTTAGTGACACCAATTTTAGAAGTAATTGCTCATTAAAAGAATTATTTTTCAACGCTGGCACAGGCAGTAATTGAACCCACTATCTTCTATGTGGAAGACCAATGTCTTTATCCACTGTGCTAGCGGGAACTTGTAATGTTATCTCTTTAAATGCAAGAGATGGGGACTTCAGACATGTATTGAGATATCTTTACGGTCATTTATTGTACTTTTACTGAATGAGATAAAGTAATAGGGCGAAATTTTCTTTAGCTATTGAGTAATTCGAGAGTTTTGGTTTAATATGAATGCTATCACATCTATTTGTTTAATTTACAAACACATTTCTCTTACAACATTCTGTCAACAGATCACTTCCATATTCGAAATAATAATTTAGAAGGAAAATTTTTACTTTCTATACGAAATTTTATTTATAGAGATTGACGAAGATAGTATGCCTAATTCTTTCTTGTATTAACATTATATTCGAAATAGAGTTTTGTTACGAAAAATAATGTGTTTACATATTTTAAAAACGAAAGCAAAGTGATTTTAAAAAATGTAAATATAAGCTATACACCCACGCATTTTTGTTATTGAATTAAATTACAAGGGTTAATATTGTATTCAGCGTAATACTTTCTTATAAAAGCCGTTTCACAAACTTGTATACTAAAAGTAATGTGTCATTTTTAGGGGAAAAAATTAATTCAAGTCATTGAGACTAATCCTTTATGGGGGAAAAATTTGTCATACTTCTTTGTGTTACATTATATCTTCCGTTTTTTAAGTTTACAAATTTGTGGACTAACTTAAATAATCGTTTTTAGGATACTTAAACACTATATATATACTTTTTAATTATATAATTTTTTTAATTGTAATATAGCTTTTTTTTTCTTTTTTTTTTCTTAAAAGGGTACTGTAGAATAACTTATGTCACAAATACTACATCCTTCTTTAGTTAAATATGTTTCACTTAAGACATGACAAAGTGTCTTAGAAACATTTCATTTTGGAGTTAAGTGATTAAACAAGAAAAATATTATTTATAAAAACACAACACATAAGACCAGTGACTGAGAGGTTCTGGTTTTAAAGCTACTAGACGTTTGGGTTTAAACTTCTCTCGCGCTCGTCTACTTAACCGTTCGGAGTTTTCTTCGAACCTTGTCAATACGAGTTAGGAGCCCTTAGAATGACCCCTAGAGTGACCTATATCCCAAGCGTAGATAATCGGTTTTAACAAATAACCAACCATCCACAACACATTTTAGATCATTTTAGATCATTCCATTTAGTTAATAAGTGATTTAACGTGCAAAATATTATTCATAAAACATACAATAAGAGAATTTTAAAAAAAATTTTCTTTCAAATGAACAATTTTTAGTGACTGTTTAACTTATTAAAGAGAGCGGGTATTTTGTTTTGAGTTATACGATTAAAATAAATTTTCATTATATTTGATTTTACACAACCAACATGTTTAAAAAAGAGAATGGAATCTAGTTTTTATAAAGTAACGTATTTCAATTTTACAAATACTTCACACCCCGTCTTTTTTCCCCCTCTTTTAGTAGACTTTACATACATAAGACATAAAAAGCGTTTTAGAATACATCATTTAGAAATTAAGTCGTTTGATAAATAAAATATTATTTATAAAAGCAATAGATATGAGAGTAATAAGGATTTTTACTTACAAATGTACAAACTTCTGACTTTCTAAATCATTGTGCAAGAATTAAGTGGTTATTGAACTTATAACACTGTAGGATGAAATAATCACGTGACATTTTAAACCAATAAAATGTTAGTATTTTTAAACCAATAAAATGTCAGTATTTTTAAACCAATAAAAAGTTAGTATTTTTACACGAGCGCCCTCTATCATTATATAAATTTTAATGAAACGAGTTCATAACATTCTACTGTGACTTGATATCGTTGTAATAGGTTGTATTTTTCGTTAAGTTAGTTTTCATTTAAGTTATTATGGAACGAGTTATGAATTCTTATGTTGGTGATGTAACCAACTTGGAGTGTCAACACTCATCACCAGAGTTAAATAGTCAAGAGATGGATTCTACACTTTTACCCAAAGAAGCACCCGTTTCGAATTATGAAGTGAAACCCACGTCATCAAGACTAAAGAAACAGAAGTTACCCTTTGTATGCACTACTTGCAACAAAGCTTTATCCCGAAAGTTTGTCTTAATTAGACACATGAAATTTCACCTGGAGAAAAAACCTTTTGTGTGTGACATCTGCGAAAAACAATTTGTTCAAAAGAGTGATTTATTAAATCATAGGAAGACTCATTTAAAGAGTCCTGTGATTTATAATTGTGATCTATGTGCTGAAGTATTTTCAAAAAAGAGTGATTTACATCAACATAGGAAGATTCACAAATCTTCCAAACAACATAAGTGTGGTGATTGCAACGAACTGTTTTCAAGAAAGTACGACTTATTGAAGCATAAAAAGATTCACAAATCACCCAAACAATATAAGTGTATTAAATGCAATGAACTGTTTTCGAGAAAGTACGACTTATTGAAACATAAGAAGATCCATAAGCTCCGAAAGCAGTATGAATGCATCCAGTGTAGGGAAATATTTAATCGGAAATATGATTTATCACATCATATAGACAATGCACACAAAGTACTACACAAAGTTGTCAAATCGTCATCTTTAAAAGATTCGTTATATGAAAAAGTGAAGCATTTTAAAAGACAAAATGCTTTAAATATATTTACTAAAACTGTAATAAATTCTAATGAGGAGAATGATCAAGACTTTCACACATTTTTTAACAGTATTCGGTCGGACGTTTTGAATGAATTAAATTATCAGATAGAAGTAAAAAGGTCAATGAAATGGTATGCAACTGCAAAAGTTGTTGTAAGTCGTCAAACACCGGACGGTGATATAGATACTATCACCCCATATTTTCATTCAAGAACTGTACTGGAATTGACGAATCAAAACATACCTGTACATGTTGAGGATGCCTTTACGAAAATTATTAACTCTTTTGAGAAATTCACTCAACAAGGATCTAATTGGACATTGCAACAAATATTAAATCTAGAACTGTCTACAGCTAAATATAGAATGGTTTAAAATGTGTGGACAGTTTTTGAAACATGTATATTCATGTTTTTGCTATTGTAGTTATTTAAAATGATAAATAAATAGCCTATGACTAAAAAATCTTAAGAGTTTTTTATTATTTTCATGGTAACTATTTTATATAAATTACTTATAACAGTTTGACAATGCTACATAAACTACTGTTTAACATTTTGAATGTCTTAGACAAAATGGGAATGAATTTGTTGAAATTATGTAAAACATGATGAAATAAATGCGATGTATTTATTATATGTTACTTAAACTACAAGAGAAATGATTGGAAATGTGTTATTTTAAATCTATGGTACTTTTAATAACTAACAAGGTAAGATGTGACGTTATGAATCATCGATGGGTTTTCCTTTGAATATGTATTAATCTTACTTATTGATAAGAAAGTTGGAAAAATAGACTTAACACATTGTTAGAGGTTTTGGAAAAATATATAGTTGGTTAAAAATTTTAGAAAATTTAACATAAAGTAACAAATTTTAGAAAATAAACATTTCGATAAATGAAAAAAATTAAATTTTGGTAAACACTTAGACAATATTTCAAACTAAGAAAAAATAATAACTTTACACTGAGACAATATTTTAAACTAAGGAAAAATTAGACTTAACGCATTGTTACAGTTTCTTTGAAAAATATCTAGTTGGTTATAAATTTTAGAAAATTCGACCTAACGAAATTAACACACTTAAAAATATCTAGGTTATACATTTTATAAAATAAGCAACAAATAAACATTTCGATACATTAACAAAAGAAAATAATTAAGTTTAAGTAAACTTTACACTTAGACAATATTTTAAACTAAGAAAAATAATAACTTTACACTTATACAATATTTTAAACTAAGGAAAACTAATAACTTTAAACATCAGACTTAACACATTGTTAAAGTTTTTTGAAAATAACACGACATTTTGAAAGCAGTGGAAATAGTATACCTGCAAAAAATTCAACTTAGTGGAATTTAATATTGAATTTTTTGAACCTCACTCATTTAAAAAATGAAATTTTATAAAATTTTCACTTTTTTTAAATAAGCAACTGTTAAACATTTGAATGTCTTAGACAAAGTGTGAATAAATTTGTTGAAATTATATAAAACATGAAAAGTTTCATAACTTTTAAAGGAAATTTTATTTTTTGTGAAATAAACTCGAGATATTTATTATATGTAACTTAAACTACTAGAAAATTGATTGAAAATGTGTTACTTTTAAGCACTCACAAGATAAGACACGATGTTAGGAATTATAGATGTGTTTTTCCCCCACAATTGACGTCACTTGTAGCATATTTACTGACCAAGTCATAAAATCATAGTTCAGGGTATGTTTATGAGCACGGCGTTTATTTGAGATTTAAGATATTTGAGAAATATAAACTACAACTTTGACTACTTTTTGAAATTTCCCCCTACATAAGAAAAAGGACATTGAATGGAATCGAACCATTATCCTTTCACTTAACAGCTGAATGCGTTGGCAATTACATCACAAAGGCACTGATAACAACTGGTTGAATATATTGGGTTTCTTTTTTAAGGTTAAATTCATTTAATATTCAAGTTATTTCTTAATGATACACTTAAGAACAATAAATTTAATTAGCATTCAAAAAACAAACGATCACATTATTGTGTAAAACAATCAAATGTTTTGAAAGTCACGAGTTAAAATTTTGGATGGTGCGATAACTTGGAAGTGCACTGCAGAAGGGGAGTTAAATTTTTGAAGAAGTTTAATCTTAGAAGACGAGAGTAAAATTTGAAATGACTTAGAGTTTAATTAGAATTTAGATGTGAACCTTTTAAAATGAAATAAGTTTTTTGTATCGACTTCTATCGGTGGGTAATGGAATTAAGAGATAATTAAAAGTTTTAACTTGGATTCGAACCCACAACAAAAATTATTTTACGGTTTGATAATTTAGGGTAGGTTTAACTGAGAAAACCATGATATTATAGTATTTAGAGATGTTTTAAGATATTCGATAAAGGAAATCATCAAAATTTTCAATTTAATTGAATGGTTTACTGCTTAAAGTACTACAAAATGAATAGAACACGATGCATAGTTTTTTTAATTAATTATATTTTTCGAAAGGTTAAATTGACTTATTGATAAACTTAGGATTTATGTTTAAAGTGAATAAATTTGATATGTTAGGTTTACTTAATAACAGAGGGTTGAATAAGTTTTTTTTTAAATTAAAATTTCGTAAAAATAAAGTTTACTAAAAGTTTTTAAAGTTAAAAAAATTAGTTACGTTAAAAATGTTAACAAAAATATAGTTTAAAAAAATTAAAAGTTTACAAAAAGTTTAAAAATCTTTAAATTAATTAAAATTAACTTTTTAATTTTAACTATTGAGAGACTATAATTTAATTGTTAATCCTTGTAACCAACTGGTGCATATCAACTATCTGCATATGTGCAGAAAAAACATACACTTTTACACTAACTTGAGTTCGATTTTAAATTATTTGCTAATTTTTATACAACTCGATTACCTTTCAGAAACAAAATAGAATTAAATACTTACCGAAAAACACGTCCACTTCTTGTGATTTCTTTCACTAGACTAACCTTTCTCCCTTATCTTTGTTAGGGGGCGCTGCAATCGACGTAGAGGCGCTACCAGTCTTCCGGTTTGTGACAACATTTCTTGTTTGAGATAAGAATGAACTTTAAATACAAACTACACTCGCTCGGTCATTCTTCCTCCACTCTTACTTGATAGCAGTTGTTAGTTTCTTATTTTGACGTGTTGAATGACGTCATCACGTGTTTGTCTAAACTTGTCCAGACTTGTTTCTGTGCTGCACGTCTGTTTTGCTAACTCATCTCTTACTCGTCTAGACTTGTTTCGTCTGCTTTGATGATTCATCTTTTGCTTTAACTGTTTGACCTTGCTGGTGTCAACCACCTCATGTCTCTTGTCATAGCTTGAATATACTTTACACCAATCACTTAAATATAAAAGTCTTGTCACAACTTACTTAAACTTTGATAAAAATATTAATTATTCATAAATTTTATCAAATTCTTATACATTTACTAAGTCACTTTCATTCAAAAATATGGTAAAGTCCGATTTTAAATCGAAATGTAAGATAAATTCCCCAAATTTGTAACATTTTAACACTAATAATAAGTATCGTACACACACTGTACATACAAGTTTTGTAAAAATAATATTACTTATAGCTAACTCGTTCAGTCTCATGATAAATAATATAAGAAAAAGTTAGAATAGTTCACATATTTTTGTAATTAAAAAAAATGTATGCACAAACACACACACAATATCTTACAAGGTGACAATACTCAACACACAGTTCACTATACTTAAAAAAACGATTCACGATAAATTTATAAATTTAAATTTAAATATTTGAAAAATACTGAAGTATTTTTATTTATAATTGTTCATTTATAAATAAAATATTTAAATTTAAATTTATAAATTTATCTTGAATCGTTTTTTAAGTATGGTGAACTGTGTGTTGAGTATTGTAACCTTGCAAGATATTGTGTGTGTGTTTGTGCATACATTTTTTTTAATTACAAAAATATGTGAACTATTCTAACTTTTTCTTATATTATTTATCATGAGACTGAACGAGTTAGCTATAAGTAATATTATTTTTACAAAACTTGTATGTACAGGGTGTTTACGATACTTATTATTAGTGTTAAAATGTTACAAATTTGGGGAATTTATCTTAGACTTCGATTTAAAATCGGACTTTACCATATTTTTGAATGAAAGTGACTTAGTAAATGTATAAGAATTTGATAAAATTTATGAAGTTGTGACAAGACTTTTATATTTAAGTGATTGGTGTAAAGTATATTCAAGCTATGACAAAAGACATGAGGTGGTTGACACCAGCAAGGCCAAACAGTTAAAGCAAAAGATGAATCATCAAAGCAGACGAAACAAGTCTAGACGAGTAAGAGATGAGTTAGCAAAACAGACGTGCAGCACAGAAACAACTCTGGACAAGTTTAGACAAACACGTGATGACGTCATTCAACACGTCAAAATAAGAAACTAACAACTGCTATCAAGTAAGAGTGGAGGAAGAATGACCGAGCGAGTGTAATTTGTATTTAAAGTTCATTCTTATCTCAAACCGGAAATGTTGTCACAAACCGGAAGACTGGTAGCGCCTCTACGTCGATTGCAGCGCCCCCTAACAAAGATAAGGGAGAAAGGTTAGTCTAGTGAAAGAAAGCACAAGAAGTGGACGTGTTTATCGGTAAGTATTTAATTCTATTTTGTTTCTGAAAGGTAATCGAGTTGTATAAAAATTAGCAAATAATTTAAAATCGAACTCAAGTTAGTGTAAAAGTGTATGTTTTTTCTGCACATATGCGGATAGTTGATATGCACCAGTTGGTTACAAGGATTAACAATTAAATTATAGTCTCTCAATAGTTAAAATTAAAAAGTTAATTTTAATTAATTTAAAGATTTTTAAACGTTTTGTAAACTTTTAATTTTTTTAAACTATATTTTTGTTAACATTTTTAACGTAACTAATTTTTTTAACTTTAAAAACTTTTAGTAAACTTTTTTTATGAAATTTTAATTTAAAAAAAAACTTATTCAACCCTCTGTTATTAAGTAAACCTAACATATCAAATTTATTCACTTTAAACATAAATCCTAAGTTTATCAATAAGTCAATTTAACCTTTCGAAAAATATAATTAATTAAAAAAACTATGCATCGTGTTCTATTCATTTTGTAGTACTTTAAGCAGTAAACCATTCAATTAAATTGAAAATTTTGATGATTTCCTTTATCTAATATCTTAAAACATCTCTAAATACTATAATATCATGGTTTTCTCAGTTAAACCTACCCTAAATTATCAAACCGTAAAATAATTTTTGTTGTGGGTTCGAATCCAAGTTAAAACTTTTAATTATCTCTTAATTCCATTAACCACCGATAGAAGTCGATACAAAAAACTTATTTCATTTTAAAAGGTTCACATCTAAATTCTAATTAAACTCTAAGTCATTTCAAATTTTACTCTCGTCTTCTAAGATTAAACTTCTTCAAAAATTTAACTCCCCTTCTGCAGTGCACTTCCAAGTTATCGCACCCTCCAAAATTTTAACTCGTGACTTTCAAAACATTTCATTGTTTTACACAATAATGTGATCGTTGGTTTTTTGAATGCTAATTAAATTTATTGTTCTTAAATGTATCATTAAGAAATAACTTGAATATTAAATGAATTTAACCTTAAAAAAGAAACCCAATATATTCAACCAGTTGTTATCAGTGCCTTTGTGATGTAATTGCCAACGCATTCAGCTGTTAAGTGAAAGGATAATGGTTCGATTCCATTCAATGTCCTTTTTCTTATGTAGGGGGAAATTTCAAAAAGTAGTCAAAGTTGTAGTTTATATTTCTCAAATATCTTAAATCTCAAATAAACGCCGTGCTCATAAACATGCCCTGAACTATGATTTTATGACTTGGTCAGTAAATATGCTACAAGTGACGTCAATTGTGGGGGAAAAACACATCTATAATTCCTAACATCGTGTCTTATCTTGTGAGTGCTTAAAAGTAACACATTTTCAATCAATTCTCTAGTAGTTTAAGTTACATATAATAAATATCTCGAGTTTATTTCACCAAAAATAAAATTTCCTTTAAAAGTTATGAAATTTTTCATGTTTTATATAATTTCAACAAATTTATTCACACTTTGTCTAAGACATTCAAAATGTTTAACAGTTGCTTATTTTAAAAAAGTGAAAATTTTATAAAGTTTCATTTTTTAAATGAGTGAGGTTAAAAAAATTCAATATTAAATTCCACTAAGTTGAATTTTTTGCAGGTATACTATTTCCACTGCTTTCAAAATGTTGTGTTATTTTCAAAAAACTTTAACAATGTGTTAAGTCTGATGTTTAAAGTTATTAATTTTCCTTAGTTTAAAATATTGTATAAGTGTAAAGTTTACTTAAACTTAATTATTTTCTTTTGTTAATGTATCGAGTTGGGTTGGGTTGATTATTGACGGCCAATTATCGACACTAGGGATATAGGCCCGGGGGGAGTGCCCTTCGTGGGGGTCTTTCTAAGGGAACCTAATCCGTATTTACGCATGGAAAAATCCACGGCTCGAAGAAAACCACGAAAACTCCGAACGATTAGACCGACGGGCGCGATTGGGATCGAACCCAGCACCTCCCGTCTACCAGCTTCGAGAGCACAACCTCTCAGCCACTGGTGGGGCTGTTAATGTATCGAAATATTTATTTGTTGCTTATTTTATAAAATGTATAACCTAGATATTTTTAAGTGTGTTAATTTCGTTAGGTCGAATTTTCTAAAATTTATAACCAACTAGATATTTTTCAAAGAAACTGTAACAATGCGTTAAGTCTAATTTTTCCTTAGTTTAAAATATTGTCTCAGTGTAAAGTTATTATTTTTTCTTAGTTTGAAATAGTGTCTAAGTGTAAAGTTTACCAAAATTTAATTTTTTTCATGTATCGAAATGTTTATTTTCTAAAATTTGTTACTTTATGTTAAATTTTCTAAAATTTTTAACCAACTATATATTTTTCCAAAACCTCTAACAATGTGTTATGTCTATTTTTCCAACTTTCTTATCAATAAGTAAGATTAATACATATTCAAAGGAAAACCCATCGATGATTCATAACGTCACATCTTACCTTGTTAGTTATTAAAAGTACCATAGATTTAAAATAACACATTTCCAATCATTTCTCTTGTAGTTTAAGTAACATATAATAAATACATCGCATTTATTTCATCATGTTTTACATAATTTCAACAAATTCATTCCCATTTTGTCTAAGACATTCAAAATGTTAAACAGTAGTTTATGTAGCATTGTCAAACTGTTATAAGTAATTTATATAAAATAGTTACCATGAAAATAATAAAAAACTCTTAAGATTTTTTAGTCATAGGCTATTTATTTATCATTTTAAATAACTACAATAGCAAAAACATGAATATACATGTTTCAAAAACTGTCCACACATTTTAAACCATTCTATATTTAGCTGTAGACAGTTCTAGATTTAATATTTGTTGCAATGTCCAATTAGATCCTTGTTGAGTGAATTTCTCAAAAGAGTTAATAATTTTCGTAAAGGCATCCTCAACATGTACAGGTATGTTTTGATTCGTCAATTCCAGTACAGTTCTTGAATGAAAATATGGGGTGATAGTATCTATATCACCGTCCGGTGTTTGACGACTTACAACAACTTTTGCAGTTGCATACCATTTCATTGACCTTTTTACTTCTATCTGATAATTTAATTCATTCAAAACGTCCGACCGAATACTGTTAAAAAATGTGTGAAAGTCTTGATCATTCTCCTCATTAGAATTTATTACAGTTTTAGTAAATATATTTAAAGCATTTTGTCTTTTAAAATGCTTCACTTTTTCATATAACGAATCTTTTAAAGATGACGATTTGACAACTTTGTGTAGTACTTTGTGTGCATTGTCTATATGATGTGATAAATCATATTTCCGATTAAATATTTCCCTACACTGGATGCATTCATACTGCTTTCGGAGCTTATGGATCTTCTTATGTTTCAATAAGTCGTACTTTCTCGAAAACAGTTCATTGCATTTAATACACTTATATTGTTTGGGTGATTTGTGAATCTTTTTATGCTTCAATAAGTCGTACTTTCTTGAAAACAGTTCGTTGCAATCACCACACTTATGTTGTTTGGAAGATTTGTGAATCTTCCTATGTTGATGTAAATCACTCTTTTTTGAAAATACTTCAGCACATAGATCACAATTATAAATCACAGGACTCTTTAAATGAGTCTTCCTATGATTTAATAAATCACTCTTTTGAACAAATTGTTTTTCGCAGATGTCACACACAAAAGGTTTTTTCTCCAGGTGAAATTTCATGTGTCTAATTAAGACAAACTTTCGGGATAAAGCTTTGTTGCAAGTAGTGCATACAAAGGGTAACTTCTGTTTCTTTAGTCTTGATGACGTGGGTTTCACTTCATAATTCGAAACGGGTGCTTCTTTGGGTAAAAGTGTAGAATCCATCTCTTGACTATTTAACTCTGGTGATGAGTGTTGACACTCCAAGTTGGTTACATCACCAACATAAGAATTCATAACTCGTTCCATAATAACTTAAATGAAAACTAACTTAACGAAAAATACAACCTATTACAACGATATCAAGTCACAGTAGAATGTTATGAACTCGTTTCATTAAAATTTATATAATGATAGAGGGCGCTCGTGTAAAAATACTAACTTTTTATTGGTTTAAAAATACTGACATTTTATTGGTTTAAAATTACTAACATTTTATTGGTTTAAAATGTCACGTGATTATTTCATCCTACAGTGTTATAAGTTCAATAACCACTTAATTCTTGCACAATGATTTAGAAAGTCAGAAGTTTGTACATTTGTAAGTAAAAATCCTTATTACTCTCATACTATTGCTTTTATAAATAATATTTTATTTATCAAACCACTTAATTTCTAAATGATGTATTCTAAAACGCTTTTTATGTCTTATTTATGTAAAGTCTACTAAAAGAGGGGGGGGGGGGGAAAGACGGGGTGTGAAGTATTTGTAAAATTGAAATACGTTACTTTATAAAAACTAGATTCCATTCTCTTTTTTAAAAATGTTGGTTGTGCAAAATCAAATATAATGAAAATTTATTTTAATCGTATAATGCAAAACAAAATACCCGCTCTCTTTAATAAGTTAAACAGTCACTAAAAATTGTTCATTTGAAAGAAAAAATTCTTTAAAATTCTCTTATTGTGTGTTTTATGAATAATATTTTGCACGTTAAATCACTTATTAACTAAATGGAATGATCTAAAATGATCTAAAATATCTTATGTGTTGTGGATGGTTGGTTATTTGTTAAAACCGATTATCTACGCTTGGGATATAGATCACTCTAGGGGTCATTTTAAGGGCTCCTAACTCCTATTGACAAGGTTCGAAGAAAACTCCGAACGGTTAGGTAGACGAGCGCGAGAGAAGTTTAAACCCAAACGTCTAGTAGCTTTAAAACCAGAACCTCTCAGTCACTGGTCTTATGTGTTGTGTTTTTATAAATAATATTTTTCTTGTTTAATCACTTAACTCCAAAATGAAATGTTTCTAAGACACTTTGTCATGTCTTAAGTGAAACATATTTAACTAAAGAAGGATGTAGTATTTGTGACGTAAGTTATTCTACAGTACCCTTTTAAGAAAAAAAGAAAAAAAAAGCTATATTACAAGTCAATTAAAAAAATTATATAATTAAAAAGTATATATATATTGTTTAAGTATCCTAAAAACGATTATTTAAGTTAGTCCACAAATTTGTAAACTTAAAAAACGGAAGATATAATGTAACACAAAGAAGTATGACAAATTTTTCCCCCATAAAGGATTAGTCTCAATGACTTGAATTAATTTTTTCCCCTAAAAATGACACATTACTTTTAGTATACAAGTTTGTGAAACGGCTTTTATAAGAAAATATTACGCTGAATACAATATTAACCCTTGTAATTTAATTCAATAACAAAAATGCGTGGGTGTATAGCTTATATTTACATTTTTTAAAATCACTTTGCTTTCGTTTTTAAAATATGTAAACACATTATTTTTCGTAACAAAACTCTATTTCGAATATAATGTTAATACAAGAAAGAATTAGGCATACTATCTTCGTCAATCTCTATAAATAAAATTTCGTATAGAAAGTAAAAATTTTCCTTCTAAATTATTATTTCGAATATGGAAGTGATCTGTTGACAGAATGTTGTAAGAGAAATGTGTTTGTAAATTAAACAAATAGATGTGATAGCATTCATATTAAACCAAAACTCTCGAATTACTCAATAGCTAAAGAAAATTTCGCCCTATTACTTTATCTCATTCAGTAAAAGTACAATAAATGACCGTAAAGATATCTCAATACATGTCTGAAGTCCCCATCTCTTGCATTTAAATAGATAACATTACAAGTTCCCGCTAGCACAGTGGATAAAGACATTGGTCTTCCACATAGAAGATAGTAGGTTCAATTACTGCCTGTGCCAGCGTTGAAAAATAATTCTTTTAATGAGCAATTACTTCTAAAATTGGTGTCACTAAAAATTAAAATGATAGAAAAAAATAATTTATAACGGTTTAAGAATAAATAAAATTCAAAACACTAAAAAATAAATAACATCTAAAAATAATTTAACCCTCTACAAAGAACAAAATCTATGTGTATAAAACTATACTTTCCTTATCACTCACACCTTAATAACGTCCGGTCTTACAAATCACCTTTCCTGTTCGAACACGCTCCCAAACATCCTGTTTCTTGATAACCATTTAAAAAAAAAAAATAAAAATAAACATGTCTAATCCCGTTTCCGGTCTTACTTCCTGTCACGTTTCCAGTCTTAAAATAAATTTCATGCTAACTTTTATAAAGTAAAACAAAGTCAGAAAGATTTCCATTTTCTTTCATGTGTTAGTTAGCAAAAAAAATTTTTTATTTCAAGTTAAAAAAAAAAGATACATTTTATGTTAAATTTTTACAAAGTAAGAAATAATTCCATTTTTATTTCAGGTTAGCATAAGCCCCCCACAAAAATAAGCCCTCCCCTTCTCTCCCTTATCGCATTCACTTCCTGTCGCGTTTCCGGTTAAATTTCCTGTCTACACTTCCTGTCTCAACATGCCTGTTATCCCCGGTGTCCACACCTGCCACTTCCGGTGACCTTCATAGAGCACAGAGGTCACAGAGGTCATACGCTTCGTACGCTTCTGGCGTAGAACCCCCCTTTTATATCTACTATTCGATGCCGGCGTAGTGCATTTAAAAGAATTTAAAAAAACTGCCCAAACTGATGGCATTGAGCTCACAGGCTATTCACACTAATTGTATATTATACTCTTATTTCAAGGAATTTGAAAAAAGCCCTCAGTAAATAAAGAAATCGACAATATATTAAAGGGGGATCAGTCCCTCGTTCTCCTCCTTATAATTAACCCGTGAACCCCCAAAACTAACCAGGACAGAGTCTTATTACAATGAACATATATACAACATTTGAAGCAAATTGGATAATTCTGCATGAAAAACCCATTTATCTAAATTAAGGAGGGGGGTTAGCCCCCTTTCCCTCTTTATACTTAATCAATAAACCCCTAAAACTAATCAAGGAAGCGTTTTATCACAATGAACCTGTATACAAAATTTGAAGAAAATCGGTTAATTCTGCATGAAAACTCCATTTATCTAAATTAAGGGGGAAGGATTAGCCCCCCTTTCCCCCTTTATACTTATCCAATGAACCCCAAAACTAATCAGTGCAGTGCCTTATCACAATGAACCTAAATACAAAATTTGAAGAAATTCGGATAATTCTGCATGAAAAGCACATTTATCTAAATTAAGGGAGATTATCCCCCCCTTTCCCCCTTTATACTTTACCAGTGAATCCTCAAAACTAATCAGAGCAGCGCCTTGAAGGAACCTATATACAAAATTTGAAGAAAATCGAATGATTCTGCTTGAAAAACTAATTTATTTAAATTAAGGGGGGTCCCCCGTCCATCCTTTATATTTAAAGAATAAACTTCCAAAACTAATCAGGGAAGCGCCTTACAACAATGAATCTATATACAAAATTTGAAAAAAATTGGATAATAGTCCCCCGCCACCCCCCCCCCTTTATACTTAACGAATGAATTCCTAAAAGTAATCAGGGAAGCACCTTACCACAATGAACCTATACAAAAAAATGAAGAAAATTGTATAATTCTGCTTGAAAAACGCATTTATCTAAATTAAACGGGGGTTAGCCCCCCGTTCTCCCCTTTATACTTAATCAATGAACCCTCAAAACTAATCTGGGAAGCTATCAAAGCTCTCAGGCTTTGATAGCCTGTGAGATAAAAAAAAAATATTTCCTTAAAATTTAAGTATTTAAAAACTCTATAAACTTTAACATTTCTACTTGACGAAAATTTTCAAATATGATCACCTTCTTAAAAAAATATTTAAAATTTAAGGAAGCAGTTTTAAAAACTCACTAAATCGCCATCAGACATCTTACTTTCTGATGGTGAAACTCGTATTTCGGTAATTATATTAGGTAATAAATAATCCGCTATTTAAATTTATCAGGATTTCGCGATCGGGGAGGATTGCTGAAGAATTTCCCTAACCAGTAGCTTTAATTGATTCCTGTTTCTGCTGAAATTATCAGAGACAAGTTACAAATTTTTTAATTCGAAAAATTTTAAAAATAGCTAGATTTTGCCTAACTTTATTCACCGTCGTCTGATTAATTTATCGTTTTCTCACGCATGTCACGTAAATATACTAACAAGGGGACCGCCAAACATGAAGCGCACAGATTTTGATGATTTTAAAGTATGTTGTAGGGATCATACCCCTAACTATTCAGGTCAAAGGTTTCCTTCAAATGGGCTGTAGTTTTCGAGAAATTTCGGGTTAAAGTTCAGCATGCATTTCAAATACCCATTACTTCGCAGTGTTGGACAAGGTCTCCGTGGTGCAGTGGTAGCGTTCGCGATTTGAGAGCCGGAGATGAGGGTTCTGTCCTCTCATGTGGCCTGATTCTTTTTTTTTAAACAAATTTTATATATTTGTCGCGTTATAAGTTTTATACAGAGTTATGAATTCTGCATCTTTGAACTTTTTGATATTTTCCTAATAAATTCCATTTACATTTTCGAATATTTCGTGAAAATTTATAGTTTTTGCGCAATTTTTATTCTAATATTTCTGTTGACGAAAATCTAAACTAATTTATGTCTTGATATCTCGTCTTTTTTAAAATGATTATTGTTTACATTTATGTATATTTACTTATTTATTTATTGTATTTATGAAATAATACATTTTTTTAATTTACATTTTCTATTAAAAAAAATTAAATGATTAAGAAAAAATTAACAAAATAATATATTCTTTTAATATTTGATTTGATCTAAATATATTGAAATATGTTAACTGCTGAAATACTAAAATATTTATCATCACCGACATCGACATTTTTAGTTTATTAAATACGGAACTAATTGTGTGATACCTATCGCAAAAATATTCTAAACAAATTCCGCATTAAAAATCGCCTTTAAATAATTGTTTTAACAATATTGGAAGAATGCATAAATTAGCATATTATATATCCTTTAGCCTTCTGAGCGTCGGAGGGCATTCCATCATTTTCATAAAAATACTTGTAAAACTTAAAATAATTTAAATTTTCTTTCCCCGTTTGTTTCTACAATTCACTTCATGTCTCTTTATTTACATATTTCTTAAAATACAATTTTGTTTAAAAAAATTTTGTCTACAGCCGATTTAAGTTGTTTTTAGGAAAATACGGGCAACATGCTTAGAGGGTTAAATACTTAAATTGTGATAAATATATTAAAAAATGCATTAAATTTGAAAAAGAAATTATTTCAAACGTGGTAATTGTCTTCAAAGGAAGCTAAGCGAAATGAATAAAAAGAAAATTTTATTTAGTCTGATATTACCATAAAAGTCATCAGTAGGGAAGAAGGAGAGTTTCAGCTCAGCAGGTGCAGTGTGGAGGGAGGAGAGTGAGTTACTCCACCTGTAGATGGGAGAGGAGGGTCACCTCCACCTGTGAGTGGGAATGAGGTGAGTGTTTTCATTGTGTTATAGAAGGGGGTATTTTAGGAGGGGGAGGGCTTAAAATTTAGGGGGGCTTAATTTTTTTAGGATCAAATTTAAATGCTAGAATGAAGTCTGTTATAGGAGGGGGGGGGGGTATAAAATGGAAAGGCTTATTTTTGAAGAGGCGGATAACTTCTTTTAAGGGGGGCTTAATTTTTTTGATTTAGGAAGAAAAGTCGAAAATATCATACTGTAGCAAAGGGGTAACGCCACATTATCCGAACTTCCCCTTCCCCCCCTGAAGATTTTTTAAACTTTTTTTAAGGGGGGGCTTTTTTTTCTTTTTTTTTTAAATTGACTTTTAAGTTTGAACGCGAAACGAAGATTAAACTTTTTTTTGGCGGCGCCCTCTATCGGAAGGGAATGCAATAACGGATATTTAAAATAGGTTTTCTTGAAAAGATTTCACTGGGGTTTGAACCTGCAAAATAGCTTCTTGACTTGATAATTTGTGGTAGGTTTAACTGATCAAGCCAAGAAGCTACGCTGTATGTCGATATTTTAAGCATTTAAAGAGAGATATGATGCTATTGAACATTAGCATATTTCTTCTAAAATGTAAAAAGAAGACATGTTTAGGGGTAAGTACTGTTTTTATTGTGTTTGGTGTAGAAAACATAGGAAAGAGGTGTAGTTTAAAAAAACAAATTCAATTTTATTAATAATTTTCCCAATGCAATACATGTGGACCCACTTTTCGTTTTTTAGTGAGTTTTGACAAATCTAATACAGAATCTTGTTTAATGTTTGTTGACAAATATTTATTTTTAATAAAATTTCGCGGGACATTCATTTCGTTTAATGTTTCTAATAATTCGTTCTGTGCCCTGATCGGTTTTCTTTTATTCATAGAAAACAAAAGATTAAATAAATCTGCCAAGTTCGATTCGGGGATAGGTTTTTCCTTCAAAACTTACAGTCAAATTTTTATCCTATCGAAATTTTCTTGAACGTGCCATGACAAACTGAACTAATGCTTTGATAATTTAGGATAGCTTTATCTGTTCAAGTTATGATATCATGGTGGTTAGATTGCGGATATTTCTGTTTATTTTTTAAAGATAATGTTAACTTTTTGTGATTATCTTGTAACAGACTGCTTTCATTAAAAGTGTATTTTAGAATTGTAAACTACAATTTTGAAATTTTCGTCTGTTTGGAAAAAGCACAGGAAAAAATAAATAAAAGTATTAAAAAAATAAGAACAACTGTTCAAAAATATAAGAACAACTAGACAAATGATCAAAAATAATAAAAACTGTTCAAATAATAATAACAACTTTAAAAAAATAATAAACGATTGGCTTTATACAAACAACATTTAAAAAAAAGTTAATCGAATCTAGTTTTTCTAACATGACTTATTTGAAATATTCACTATTTCTAGTTAGATTTATAACACATAAGTGATTCGATCAGTAAAATATTATTTATAAAAGCACTAAATACGAGGTTAATAAGAATTTTTAACTTAGAAACATATGAACTTCTGATACGCAAGTGATTCGACCAGTAAAATATTATTTATAAAAGCATTTTTGACTTACAATTATACGAACTTCAGATACGTAACCCTTTCTGAATCAATGTGTAAGAATTAACTTACTATTGAACTTATAACAGAATATGATAAAATAATCATGTGACTTTTTTAACCAATAAAATGTTAATATTTTTAAACAAGCGCCCTCTATCATTTTATGAACTTCCAAGAAACGAGTTAATATGATTATATTGTTTCCTGTTACCGCTGTGAAAGGTTGTGTTTTTCGTTTTAAGTTAGTTTACATTTAAGTGATTATGGAGCGAGTCATGGATTCTGCTTTAAGTGTTAATGATATGTCTAACGTGAAGAGTAAACCCTCATCACCAGGATTAAATGACCATGACATGGAATTTTTAATACAGCCTAAAGAAGAACCCGTTTTGAATTGTGAAGTGAAACCCACCTCATCAGGATTAAAGAAACATAAGTTACCCTTTGTGTGTTCTACTTGCAACAAAGCTTTTCCTCGAAAGATTAACTTAACGTTTCACATGAAATGTCATCTGGAGAAAATACCTCTTATATGTGTAATCTGTGAAAAAACATTCGCTAGAAAGTATCATTTATTAAATCATATGAAGATTCATTCAAAGACCCCTGTGATTCATAATTGTAATGTATGTTGCGAAGTATTATCACAAAAGAGTGATTTATTAAAGCATGGGAAAATTCATAACACTTCCAAGCCAAAACAAAGGAAAAGTAGACAGTCACCCAGTCACTGTAAATGTGACGATTGTTTTGAAACATTTAATAATAGATCTGACTTAGTGAAACATAGAAAAATTCATCTTTCACCTAAAGAACTTAACCCATCTGATCGACTTTCCTTGGGAAACAATTCGAAATATGAAATTTCAGACATCACTCAGTTTAGTAAAATATTTAAGTTTTTCGATGTTTTTACTCCTGCTCATTGGAATTTAGGTGAGGAAAAGAATGTTGATGTACAAGTGAATAAGAACTATGAGCTTTATGTTCACATACAGAAATATGATGAATTTGAAAAGAACGGTCGAGAACTTACCCCCACAAATGAAGGTATTACATTATCATGTGCAACATTCGACAAATTTGAATCGAGATTGGATAAATTTAATTTTGTTTCTGAAAATGATACATTCGTATGTAATAATGACTTACTAATTGCTTATGTAAATAAGGAATCATGCAAACTGCAAAAAATATTCAAATCGAAAAGTTTGGGTTTTGCTTAAAGTCTGACTTTTTACTGCTTACAGAAGATCAATATTTGAAACTAGTGAAAAATCGCTTTAAAATTACTGAATGTCTCATTGAGACGCTTTTAACTAAGCTTATTCCTGTTTCGGTTTTAGAAAACTTAAACAAATGTAAATGTGCCCACCTCACAATCAAAGAGACTTTGAACTATTTCTTAACATGTTTCGATGACGAGTTAAAGTCATCCGTTTCTCGCGTGTTTGATTGCTATCAATGTTCAATCGGAGAACCAATTAATATGAAACACGAGTGTGATAGTTATAATTTGCGTAGAAAATATAATTGGTGTAATGAGAGCGCACTGCTAAATTTCAACGTGACTGAATTTGTAAAAAACCTATTCAAGCAATGTTCATGTAATTATACTCATTTATTTTTTGAAACTATGAATATAGACTTTTATAATAACCATTTAAACAATGTATTTATAAATTAACATTGAAATGTATTTATTTAATAAATATTTGTTTTATATCACATATCTGTTTTTATTTCACATGTCTATTTTTTATTTTTATTTTTTTATGAAAACAATCTTTGAAGTTTTATTTTCTAGAAAAAAAAAGTGAACTAAGTTCTTTAGGTGAAAGATGAATTTTTCTATGTTTCACTAAGTCAGATCTATTATTAAATGTTTCAAAACAATCGTCACATTTACAGTGACTGGGTGACTGTCTACTTTTCCTTTGTTTTAGCTTGGAAGTGTTATGAATTTTCCCATGCTTTAATAAATCACTCTTTTGTGAAAATACTTCGCCACATACATTACAATTATGAATCACAGGGGTCTTTGAATGAATCTTCATATGATTTAATAAATGATACTTTCTAGCGAATGTTTTTTCACAGATTACACATATAAGAGGTATATTCTCCAGATGACATTTCATGTGAAACGTTAAGTTAACCTTTCGGGGAAAAGCTTTGTTTCAAGTAGAACACACAAAGTGTAACTTCTGTTTCTTTAATCCTGATGAGGTGGGTTTCACTTCACAATTCAAAACGGGTTCTTCTTTAGGCTGTATTAAAAATTCCATGTCATGGTCATTTAATCCTGGTGATGAGGGTTCACTCTTCACGTTAGACATATCATTAACACTTAAAGCAGAATCCATGACTCGCTCCATAATCACTTAAATGTAAACTAACTTAAAACGAAAAACACAACCTTTCACAGCGGTAACAGGAAACAATATAATCATATTAACTCGTTTCTTGGAAGTTCATAAAATGATAGAGGGCGCTTGTTTAAAAATATTAATATTTTATTGGTTTAAAAAGTCACGTGATTATTTTATCATATTCTGTTATAAGTTCAATAGTAAGTTAATTCTTACACATTGATTTAGAAAGGGTTACGTATCTGAAGTTCGTATGATTGTAAGTCAAAAATGCTTTTATAAATAATATTTTACTGGTCGAATCACTTGTGTATCAGAAGTTCATATGTTTGTAAGTTAAAAATTCTTATTAACCTCGTATTTAGTGCTTTTATAAATAATATTTTACTGATCGAATCACTTATGTGTTATAAATCTAACTAGAAATAGTGAATATTTCAAATAAGTCATGTTAGAAAAAACTGGATTCGATTAATTTAAATGTTGGTTGTATAAAGCCAATCGTTTATTATTTTTTAACAGTTGTTATTATTATTTGAACAGTTTTTTGTTATTTTTGATCATTTGTTTAGTTGTTATTATATTTTTGAACAGTTGTTCTTATTTTTTTAATACTTTTATTTATTTTTTCCTGTGCTTTTTCCAAACAGACAAAAATTTCAAAATTGTAGTTTACAATTCTAAAATACACTTTTAATGAAAGCAGTCTGTTATAAGATAATCACAAAAAGTTAACATTATCTTTCAAAAATAAACACAAATATCCGCAATCTAACCACCATGATATCATAACTTGAACAGATAAAGCTATCCTAAATTATCAAAGCATTAGTTCAGTTTGTCATGGCACGTTCAAGAAAATTTCGATAGGATAAAAATTTGACTGTAAGTTTTGAAGGAAAAACCTATCCCGAATCGAACTTGGCAGATTTATTTAATCTTTTGTTTTCTGTGAATAAAAGAAAACCGATCAGGGCACAGAACGAATTATTAGAAACATTAAACGAAATGAATGTCCCGCGAAATTTTATTAAAAATAAATATTTGTCAACAAACATTAAACAAGATTCTATATTAGATTTGTCAAAACCCATTAAAAACGAAAAGTGGGTCCACATGTATTGCATTGGGAAAATTATTAATAAAATATAATTTGTTTTTTAAAACTACACCTCTTTCCTATGTTTTCTACACCAAACACAATAAAAACAGTACTTACCCCTAAACATGTCTTCTTTTTACATTTTAGAAGAAATATGCTAATGTTCAATCGCATCATATCTCTCTTTAAACGCTTAAAATCTCGACATACAGCGTAGCTTCTTGGCTTGATCAATTAAACCTACCACAAATTATCAAGTCAAGAAGCTATTTTGCAGGTTCAAACCCCAGTGAAATATTTTCAAGAAACCTATTTTAAATATCCGTTATTGCATTCCCTTCCGATAGAGGGCGCCACCAAAAAATGTTTAATCTCCGTTTCGCGTTCAAACATAAAGTCAAAAAAAAAAAAAAAAAATTAAGCCTCCCTCAAAAATAAGCCCCCCTTAAAAAAGTTTAAAAAATCTTCAGGGGGGAAGGGGAAAGGGGAAGTTCGGATAATGAGGGGTTACCCCTTTGCTACAGTATGATATTTTCGACTTTTCCTCCTAAATCAAAAAATTTAAGCCCCCCCTTAAAAATAAGCCCCCCTTAAAAAAAAGTTAGCCGCCTCTTCAAAAATAAGCCCTTCCATCTTATACCCCCACCCCTCCTGTTGCAGACTTCATTCTAGCATTTAAGTTTGATCCTAAAAAAAAATTAAGCCCCCTAAATTTTAAGCCCTCCCCTCCTAAAATACTCCCTACTATAACACAATCAAAACACTCACCTCATTCCCACTCACAGGTGGAGGTGGCCCTCCTCTCCCACCCACAGGTGGAGTAACTCCCTCCTCCTCCCTCCGCACTCCACCTGCTGAGCTGTAACTCTCCTTTCTTCCCTACTGTCATTGAAGACGATTTTTTTTCTGATATATTTTATACTAGCTGTTACCCGTGACTTCGTTCACGCAACATTAAAAGAAGAATAAATACATTAATTAAGCAATATATTTCACTCCCGATAATTAAAAACGTTAATAATTAACTAATTATTTATCACATTTCATAGGAGACAATACGGTATTTTTTGTTATAGGGACCTTGACATAACTCAGTCTTAAAAAAGTGAAATTTTGTGCCAAATAATCGCGAAAATGAAATTGCAACCAATGCAAAAAGGAGGGCCAAATAAAATCGTGGAAATAAACGAATTGGGTAAAAACAAATGTCAATTTTACCTGATAAACAATTTTACTTTTAACGCCTTTGTGTAACGTTTTAACAGCCATCCTTAAAAAAAAAAAAAAAAAAAAAAAAAAAAAAAAAAAAAACATTAATTGGAAATAGAATATTCTTTTTTCTTTAAATTCAATTTTGCCTCCTTGGTTTAATGTATATCTGAAGCAAATCTTGTTTTCTAAATGATAGTATGTTGGCAGGCAATTTTTGTTCTCCAGAATAAATTGATTCATGAAGTTTGAATATGTGAAAATATGTTTTTATTTTTCGGATAATTTACTGAAATCAAGATTTTGTTTCCACCATCTATTCAAAGTGAAAATAAATTCTGTTTTTGAGTTTTAATGAGAAAATGGTATAAAAAATGTACTGTTCTGTTTTATTTCTCCCTTTTTATACACAAATATGGAGTAATTTACTTTCCATTTTTAGAGAAACTTCATTAGAATTTACAAAAAAAAAAAAAAAAAAAAAAAAATCTTGGCATCTAATTTAATTTTTTAAATTCTGAGAGTTTGTGTGACATCCTCGGATCAATGATAACCGCTATTAAGTAAATCGCGTTGCATTCGATAGTCTAGGAGTAGTTGCGAAATACAAACACAGGGTCAGATTTTAATATAATAGATTCGTGTTCATTTTCTTTTTCTTAAAATTATGATGTGATTTTTACCAGAAAACTCTCATCTGTATATAACGGATACTCATGCTTAATAATCAGTATAGATAAAAAACATTTAAATTTTTCGTTATAAATATGACGTGAAACTCATCTACTTTCTATACTTACTAATCCTTGTATTATTAATGTAAGTTCACACTCATTTTAAAACATACTGGAAAATTCCCGTTTTATTTCAAATATGACGTCTCTTTTTCCCCAGAGAAATCCCTTTTTAATGACATAATTCTTGTTAATTTTCTTTTCCAGACAATTAATTTAAATACTGGCATAGTGGAAATTATGTTACTTTAACGAAATAATATTAAATGTTTAGGTTTTATCAACAAAAATGGAACTATTAACATTCGTCATTTTTTTTAGGTAATCAAGTTATTTCTTTTAGTTTTAAGAATGAAAGTAACTATTTCTTTCTATCCATGACATAATTTTCGACATGGATAATTTTGCGGAGCATATTATTGACATTTGCTAACCATTTTATTTTCAAATTTCTTTTTACCTTTTTTTAAAATTTAAATAAAAAATACGGTATAGTTATAGTAGCCTTGCGCAGACGGTAAAATGCCAAGTATTGTTCCCATACAAAAGAAAAAAAAAGAAAGAAGTAAAGAAAAACGCAAGATCATTTTATTTCACCATCAAAGCATATCCGTTTTATTTTTGATGTATGGCGTCATATTCGCCTGTTTCCTATGTTACGCATATTAAAACCTTGTATTATTATCGAAAACTAAAAAAAAAGTACGTTTTATTTCTAATAATATTATTTAATCTTCTTTTTAATTCTTTAATTTTTTTTATTTCATTTTCATTTTCCACGTGAAAATTTTTCAATTGAAACTAAACTGTTGGGTGAAAATTATTATTCCGGCTTTTGATTTAGTTTTGGCAACGATAAAGTATTAGCAACGGTAAAGTAAAATTAACCATTTTAAAATATTTTATGAAAAAATGTCAATTTATTCTCTATGAACATAACGAAATTTTGAATTATTAAGAAAAATATTTGAATAAAATAGACAAAAACCAGCCTATGTTCATTTGAGAGTTATAATCAACCTATATGCAAAGATACAGGATCATTAAATGCTCCATTTTGACGCTGGCTTCAGCCTAACATTTGCACATAATCGGATTTATAATATTATTAGGATGTATTGTTGTAATTTACAAACGATTTTTCATTTCTAGTTGAATTTTTCTGTATGGCATCTACTTGTTAGACTGAAAAAAATTAATTGTAATATATTATTTTTTATTTGTGCAAATCAAAAATGATGTTGAGTTTAAACTTTACAGTTAAATGTATTTAAATAACATATATATATATATATATATAACTGGCTAAAACTTGGATATAAGCGTTATTGCTTTAATATTTTATTTATTACTCCTTTCAAGATATGCTGTTGGAATTAATTAGTTTGGAATTTCGTCAATAGAAATATTAATTTCAAAACTGCAAAAAAATAAATAAATAACTAAAATAAAATAAATAAAAAAATAAATTGTAAATTTTCACGAAATATTCGAAAATGTAAATGGAATTTATTAGGAAAATATCAAAAAGTTCAAAGATGCAGAATTCATAATTCTGCATAAAACTTATAAAGCGACAAAATATAATATTTGTTAAAAAAGGTAAAAGTCACATGAGAAGACAGAACCCTCATCTGCGGATCTCAAATCGCGAACGCTACCTCTGCACCACGGATACCTTGTTCAAGACTGCGAGCTAATGGGTATTTGAAATTTATACTGAACTTTAACCGAAATTTCTCGAAAACTAAAGCCCATTTGAAGGAAACCTTTGACCTGAATAGTTAGGGGTATGATCCCTACAACATACTTTAAAATCATCCGAATCTGTGCGCATCATGTTTGGCGTTCCCTTGTAAGTATGCACGAGCCGAAATTTTCAGAACTGTCCCAGACTAGCCCGAAAAAAGCTATCCTAGTGTGGGATCGGCCCATTGTAAAGGCTAAAAGCTCGGACCCAATCAAAAATCAACAAAACCAGACCGATCCGTCTCGCCCCTTTTCAATTTCTACAAAAAATTCCCGTATTTCTTAATCAACATTATCTACATTTTTTTAATTATTTTAAAAGCATATTGCATTACATATTTATGTAAACGTTTTAAAGTACAGCATTTTTCAGATTATGTGTTCGAATGCCATGGTATACGGCAGGGCTGTCCAACGCGGCGCCCGCGGGCGCCATGGCGCCCTTTGAAGGTTTTCTTGGCGCCCCTTTGATAGTTTCCTATTTTTTACATAAACTTTTAAAATTTCTTTTAAATAAAATTATATTTTAAAGAATGGTTTATTTAAAATCCTTGATATTTTGAGGAGAGAAACTTTTTCTATGGAAGTGTATTTTACGCATCAAGAACCAAATATCTACTTTAAAGATTTAATCATGTGTTATTGTGTTTCTTCAATAATTTATAGTTATTTTTTATAAAAGTTTTTATAGAAATTATAACGATTGAAATTGGTAATAGCTGGCACTAACTTTTTAAGTATGTTAAGAAGTGATTTTTTTAAAGCAGCTCTAACTGGCCTCTTCCTCCTTAGTGCATGAAAGTTGAGCTTTTTTATTTGCTGTTGTTCTTGTTGCACTGGCCCATTCGCTGTTTTATAAGAGTGGTAAAGGGGTGTAATTTTCTCTTCTACACCTTTGAAATTTTAGGTAATTTTTCTCACTTTGTAGAAAAAAAAAACTTTATAAAATCGTGCGCAATGATTTCCGTCAGTGGAAACTCTTCCATGTTATTTCTCTTGAACAATCCAGTGGATTGGTCACTATAATGCTTGTCTTTTATAATGCCAAAGTCACGCCTGAAAATAAGCCAAGGAGTATATTCACGTCCTAAAAAAACTAATAATAGCTCTGATTTTCAATTTTTTTTTATTATATGCGAGATTAAAGTGTCTGGCTCCTTCCCCTATAAATATTTTTCAGATAGGGCCCTAGAAGAAAAATGTATAATTCGAAATGTACTACAATTTATACTTTTTTCGATTTTTTTTTTTTTTTTTTTACATGGAGTTTATACTGCGAGATAATTTTGTTGCATGTTTTGAGCCATGTGAATAATGGCGCCCTTCATTGTTTGCAAATCGATGAAGTGCGCCCCTGCTTACTGAAAGGTTGGACAGGCCTGGTATACGGAATTACGATATTAATAATCATATAGACGAATTCAAATAAGACTCAGCAAAAAATTTAATACGGCTTAAAAGGATTATTTAAAATATCTTAATTTTGAAGGCAACTATTCCGTTAACAAATGTAAAATCTCACTATGATGTTTACAAAAAAAAAAAAAAATAAATAAATAAATAAAAAAAGAAAGAAAGAAAAGAAAAGAAAAGAAGAGAAACCTGCCAGCTGAAAAAGCTTGAAAAGAATGAAATCCAGGCCCGAGTTTAATGAAAGAAATTTGACCTTGGCCTAGCTCGTGCAGATCCTTAAAATACACTAGCCCTACCAAAGTATAATGGTACTTGCGTCACTTTTGTCACGTCCCTAGTTTGTAACAAGTTATTGATTATTTTTTTTATTCGTGATAAATAATTTATTTTTAATTCAGTGCTTTATAAAACTAATCTTAAATTAAATTCAAAGGATAATATTGAGTATTTATAGTTTTATTTGATAATTTACTGATGTCACAATAAACTGAATCATTTGTTTGTATAACCTGCAAATTTGGTTGTATAATCTACTGACTTTTTTCTTAATTATTTTTTCTGACCGACAAAAAACGAATAAATAAATAAATGGCTAAAAATAACTAGAACGCCTTTTCTTTCTCAAGAACCATCATTTTTTTTAAAATAAAATATAGGAAAAAAGCACATTGATTGTTTACCTTTTATAGCTAAAACTCTTAAAATGCCTGTAAAAATATAAAGTATGTGTACTGTACAATAAAAAAAAGGATGTGAGAATACTTTCAGATCATAAAACACAAAAAATCATGAGTTGACGCTACTATAGTTTTAGAAGCAATTAGTTATTGGCTTCCTTCATCAGGTAAATGGGAATACAGGTATCTGTTTGATGGTGGGAGTCAATAAATAATTGTTTCCAAAACTGTATAGTTCTGCCAACCGATGTTTTATTTGAGGTTTAGAAGGATTCGATTCTTACTTCATGCCGTGTAATATTTTCGGAAGATTTTTTTAAAATAAATAATAAATAATTTCATAAAAACACATTAGTAACAATAATTATTACTAACACAATCTTAGTAATATAACGTTACTATTATTAGCACAAATATATTATTATTATTATTATTATTATTATTATAAACTTAAAAGCTAAAATTTATCAATTTATTTTTTACTAGCAGAGCCACCTGTTTTTGCCCATGTTAACCATGAGGGCTTTACAGGTAAAATAAATAAAAATGCTATAATATGGCGATCACAATAACGGAGCTTTGTACACTCCCGCTCACAAATCGTTAAAAGCAGTCAAAACGAAATGAAGTTACTTTGACACAATCATAGAAAAAAACCCTCTGTTTTATAAATGAAAATGTTCATTTTCTTTGGTGCATGTAACAGAAAAGTATACGACTTCCCTGACAATACGAAAAAAGAAAATCAACAAAATGGCGTAGCATTTAGCGAAACTCTATTTCTTATGAAATTTTAAAAAATATATACCTGAAGAGAGGTCTTACACAAAATATCTAATAAAAAATCAGCAATAGTTGTCTTATTCGTCTAATTTTACATAATCGGGTTAATAGCCAATGTTGGCGGCGAAATCTCTAAAATCGTTAAAATACGTGTTTAACTATTTTTTAATAGATTTGTTATGCTGGATTTTACGCTCCTACCTAAAACTGCTGATGAGATATGGCGAAATGACCTAAAACTTCAGACCCCCATTTTAACCTCCTTGAGCTTCTAAAATCGCTGAAATACGTGTTTTCTATTTTTTTAGCATATTTGTTATGCTGTGTTTTACTCTCTTACCTAAAACTGCTGCTGATATATGGCGAATTGACCTAATACATCCTACGCCCCCCCCCCCCCCAATTTAACCTCCTTAGGGGCTGAATTTTCAAAATTCCTTTTTCATTGCTTGCCTAGGTCATAACAGCAATCTACTGTCCAAATTTCATCATCTTGACTTTAGTCATTTCAGCTCTGCATTGATGAGTCAGTCAGTCAGGAGTTCTTTTTTTATTATATATATGTTAGTCTAGATTTAATAAATAAATAATTCTTCTTTTAATCCGTTCAATCGGTTATTTGTATTTTCATTCTCTGAGGTAGTAGAGATGCCACAAATTACATGATTTTAGATAATCATGTAGCCCTCCAGTTCCCAGTACATCCACCGAGGTGCGTCTCCTGTATGCACTGTAATTTATGAAAATATCACAACATAGAAGTTCAGGCCCATCTGTTGGCTTCTTGGTGAACTAATGAAGGTATAGCTAACTAATCAACACTTGCTGTTATAAACTGATGTTTTTATAACTTTCCGTATTTCCTCGTGCTATTTGAAGACATTACCACCTTGACGAATGCTGCAGTAGGGCCCAAACCCAGGAAAATAATGTTCTTGTTTCAGTCAGATACAGCGGATTAGCAGAATCTATGTTACATATCTATTTATTTTAATTTCAAAATTAAACAAGAAAGAAAAATCATGCGTCAAGCATAGATTATGAAACACTTTCCAACACAGCCAGAAAACTGCACGTAACTTCATCGTTAAAGAAATTGGAAGGAAATATGTGAGTAAACAGTTTAGAAAACATATAACACATTGAAAATACAGTTTTCGAAATTACCTTCCAGTGTCAAAAAAGTAGTCGAATTATTTTTGCAGCCCTGTATATGACCAATATAGATGTGGATACATAGCATAATAAAATTTAGTTCAGTTATAATATTCACGTTTAGCAATTTTCGCCAATCGATGGAAATACACTCGAAATCTTTCGTACAGTCCTGTATATTATCTGAAGACTTTTGTACATACTACACATTAAGCTAAAAGGTAACTTAAAACTCACTCGCAGCAATTACCAACCGTAAACGACAATGTATCTTTTTTTTTTGCGTAGTCCTGTATATGAATTTATTTATATGTCACAAACTTTTATTAGTCTTACTAAATATAGTTCAGCAGAAAAATGCATAACACAATTAAAAACTACCCTCAAGCATTTCACTCCCATAGTCTGTAATACTTACGGATTCCCTTGTGTAGCCTTGTATATGATCAACCGAGTTTATAAACACACACGTACTATGAAAAAAAAATTAACTTACAAACGCAAACCAAAGTTGAAAACGCACTTATCACACATATAGACTGTGAATATCGCACCTGTACTGTAACTGATACCTTTTGTGTGTCCCTCTAAATAAACGCAATGCACAACACACTTTCAAGAGAGCAATTTATAGTGCACCTCAGTAATGCATATAATTTTCATTATGTTTGAAATAGTGAAACATCACTAAATTACACGGCAAACGATTTTTCCCATATAGAACAATGTGTAACAGAATTGTTTGGTTTGACCCTGTAAATGAATAATAAATGCTTTGCACCCCATATGCCACAAAAAGCATGTTTTAATGAGCTTCATAATTATATATCAATTTCATCATGTTTTAAATGACGTAGCATCATCAAAATGCACTTGAAACAATTATTTCCCACTGACTGTAATGTAACGGAATATTTTTGACTGTCCCTGTAAAAAAAACTATAAGTGCTACACACTTCAGTTGAAATAGAGAACATGCTATAGTAAACGACAATAACATAAAAAAATTCTGAAGAGACTGCTGCACGCAAATCGACAAAATTTAGTGGGAAGGTACCTCTATGCATGTAGTTTTGCACCTCGAGGCCCGATTTTGGAATTTTTGAATAGATTTTTGAAAATAAAATTTCTATGCAATTTTCAGTATTTTTTCACGTTTCGCTGCAATTTTTCTACATTAGTAACAGGAATCCGGTTCCAAATCTTTTAGTCCAATATAGTAAATTTTGTCCTCTTTTCAATAAAGTTTATGCGAAATTCGTACCGCGATTTTTGAATTTTTGGTGAATTTTTTCCTTTGAAACTAAGAAATTTTGCCCTGATTGGTTCGTTGGTTGCTTCCATTTCAGCATTAGCTATGCTCAAAATCATCATTTTTTTCTTCTCTTTTTAGCTTGAAGATAGTTGATAATTCTTTACAGATAAAAGAAAATCCCTGACGGCTCGGCCTACAGACACAGGTAGATTTTGAAGACGCAGACCGTGTGGTGCCTGTTTGCTGGGAATTGCAGAAGAAATGACATTTTTGCCATGATGCGGCAGTTGGGACCGCCCACTTCGAAATCTACCTTGTCTGTAGGCGGAGCCGGCTAGGATTTTTTGTTTTTAATTTGTTTTTGCTATAAGGATCGTTGCTATAAGGATATCGTTGCAAATTTCACTAAGAAAACATAAAATTTGCAACGATAGCCCATCATTTTCGGTTCCAGCCATATGGAAATGCATTTTAAAGTGAACTTTAATTCCGTTGAACATAAGTTCCAGTTACATTGCTGATTCCTAGAGGGCGCCACCAGGCGTATTTTGAATATGTTGTTGTAATTTCCGTTATTTCAGCGTTTTGGCAGATTGAATATTGTGACTCAATCATGTAACACATTTTTAATTTTTGCTGTTCATATTTATGAAGGTTTTTTCTCCTGATGATGGTTATAAAGATTAACCGAAACGTCGAGGTTTGTTTTCTATATATGTAGTTTTAAAGTAACTCATATTTATTAAATGAAATTTAACGTTGGAAGCAAGTGTTTGATGAGTATTTATATGTGCAACGTAAAGTCCTTATTAATTAATAGCTGATAGATTTTAACCAACGCCCCCTAGATAAGAAAGCCCTGACACGCGTCACGAAAACGTCATACCAAGCAGGCAAAACAAAGAAAAAAATTCGAACAACTTGCATGTTTCGATTTCATTGGCTCATAATATTAATAATCATTGTTTACGACTAATAGTTAATGAAAACTACGAGCCATCGAAATAGAAACATGCAAGTTGTTCGAATTTTTTTCTTTGTTTTGCCTGCGTAGTATGACGTTTTCGTGACGCGTGTCACGGCTTTCTTATCTAGGGGGCGTTGTTTTAACGCGACCTACGGCTGTGTATAAACACAGCCGTTGCATAACGTTTAAAACGTCACATGGAGTGGATCATTTTTACACCGCAATTATGTGGAACACGGGGGGGGGGGGCGCCGCTTTGCACCAATCGCCGTGTAAAAATGATCCACTCTATCAAGGCAACACTAAATACCGGACTTGCTCATTCATTCTCATAACGTCACAAATAGTGGCTGGCCGCGATCAGCGATTGGTGAAAAGCGATGCGCCCATCGTTTTGTGCCAATCGCTGTATGTCTTTCGTCACGGCCAGCCACCTTTTGTGACATCATGTTAATGAATGAGCGAGGCTATCGAAAAAGAAAGGCTACCGTGGTGCTTTACGCGTATCTTTTTTTACAGACCGCGGGAGTCACGTGATGCTCGAATCCACCAATGCAGGTGTACGAAAAGAGCATTACGTCACTCTACCGGTCTGTAAAAAAAGATAAGTGGAATGCACCGCTCTAGCCTGTCTTTTTCGGTAGCCTCGTGAATGAGCAAAACCGGTATCTATAGTGTAGCCCTGACTCTATGCGCGACCTATGTTATACACGGCCGGTGCATGACGTTTAAAACGTCACATGGAGTGGATCATTTTTATACGGCGATTGATGCAAAACGGGGGGCGCGCTGCTTTGCACCAATCGTAGTACAAAAATGATCCACTGCATGTGACGTTTTAAACGTCATGCACCGTCCGTGTATAACGTAGGTCGCGCTCTATGTGACGCTTTAAACGTCATGCACCGGCCGTGTATAACGTAGGTCGCGCTCTATGTGACGTTTTAAACGTCATGCACCGGCCGTGTATATCGTAGGTCGCGATTGTAGGCACAGCTGGAAGTCAACCGGGCAATTGTGATTGGAAGATGAAAAGATCATCAGCAGATTGCAATATGGAAGTTGCAATCAGCTGATCAACCATTGTACTTCAATTGGAGGTCAGGGTAGTTAAACCAATCAGAACTGCCTATTTGTAGTGTGTGACCTCCAACATGACGGCTATAAGGAAAGGGCATCTGACGTCACTGTTGGTTAAATAACTGTTGGTTTGGGAGAAAAACCTGTTCGTTCTTTACGACTCCAACAGTACACATGAGATGGAGCGATTTGATTGGTCTACGTTAAACTGGTCTATGATATAATTGGCCTACGTTGCTATTATGACGATTCCTGTAATGATAGCTGTGACAAAAATGCAGTGGTAGATTGGTTGATGGAACTGTTTGTTTGTAAACATGCCCTTTCCTTATTGCAACTGCCCTATTCTAACAGCGATTTGTGAATTTTTCGTGATTTGTTTTATGCGATTTTTAGAGGGTTTTTTTTTTAATGTACGTGACGACATTTATGTATTTGATTTCAGAAATTGCCAACGGTAACTTATTGTATTTGTATGTCAGAACAAAACAAAACAAAAAGAAACATCATTTTTGTTTCTGACTCAAAAGT
Organism: Maratus michaelseni; assembly: GCA_963931845.1. Taxonomy (NCBI): domain Eukaryota; kingdom Metazoa; phylum Arthropoda; class Arachnida; order Araneae; family Salticidae; genus Maratus; species Maratus michaelseni. The sequence continues at coordinate 444,149,004 of OZ007586.1, forward strand.
TAATGACAATTCCTAATTTTTTAAAGTCGTTGGTTTCTTTTTCAGGGGGGAGGGGGGGGGGAGCGCCCGATTGTAATATAAATATCGCGTTAATGCTCTCATCGAAACTCCCTCCTTCCCCCCTGCCTCCAAAGTCAGAACTTTTTTATTATTAGTCCGATTCAAACGAAACCTTTTCCAATATTCTTCTCAAGTCCCACAGGTACTAGATAAATTTCGGTATAATTTTTTCAGGCCTTGGTTATCACTATTTCTAAACATTAATTACCAAGAAGGGGTATTTTCTCGGGTTCTATGGGCTCAATTTAAACGAAAATTAGTTCATTCAACTTAACATGAACTAATTAAGATATACATAACTAATTAAGATACAGATTTGGCGCCTCCTGGCGATAGAAAGGGGAACTAAATGATTTTTCAGCGCGTGCGCAGCACGCCTGCTATACGGCGTCGTAGACAGCAGGGACAAGTGCCGGAGTTTCGATTGAAAAAGTTTTATTTAGAACAGTGTGCACCCTAGCAGTTGGAAGTGGAACTAAAAAATTTTGCATTTAAAATTTGTCCGATTCAAACAAAGGGCCCGATTTCAACGAGAATTGATTCATTCAACTTTACATGAACTAATTAAGATATAGATCACTAATTAAGACATAGATTTGGCGCCCCTGGTGGTGAAAACTAGAATTAAAAGATTTTCAGCGATTGCACAGCACGCCTTCTATACGGTGCCATAAGCAGCGGGGACACGTGCCAGAGTTTCGTTCGGAAAGAGGTTTGTTCAGAACAGAGTGCCACCTGGCGGTGGAAAATGTAACTAAAAGATTTTGCATTTAATCTTGGTCCGATTCAAACGAAATCTTTTCTGACATTCTTCCGAGGTCTCCCAGGTACTAAATAAATTTCGGTATCATATTTTCAGCCCTTGGTTACCAGTATGTCTGAACAATAATCATCGGAGGGGGGGGGGTATTTTCTCAGGCTCTATGGGCCCGATTTCAACGAGAATTGGTTCATTTAACTTAACAGAAACTAATTAAGATATAGATAACTAATTAAGTAACACATTTGGTGCTTCCTGGCGGTAGAGAGTAAAACTAAAAGATTTTGCAAAAATTTAATAAAAATTATTTTGAATTCGAACAGCGATTTGTGAATTTTTCGCGATTTGTTTTATGCGAATTTTAGAGATTTTTCATGTACGTGACGTCATTTATGTATTTAATTTCAGAAACTGCCAACGATAACTTACTGTATTTGTAAGTCAAAACAACAACAAAAAAGCGTTATTTTGTTTCTGTTTCAAAAGTTAACGATATAATTCATAATGTTAAAGGTCGTTGGTTTAATTTTGAAGGGGGAGTATTGTCCCGCCGTAATTTAAATATCGCGTTAATGCTCTGATCGAAACTTCCTATCCCCCCCCCCACCTGCCTCCCAAATCAGAACTTTTTAAATATAGGTCCGATTCAATCGAAGCATTTTCTAACATTCTTCTCAGGTCCCCAACGTACTAAATAAATTTCGGTATCATTTTTATAGCCCTTGGTTACCACTATTTCTGAACAATAATCACCGGGGGAGGGGGGTATTTTCTCGGGTTCTATGGGCCCGATTTCAACGAGAATTAGTTCATTCAACTTAACAGGAACAGGAACTAATTAAGATATAGATATCTAATTAAAATATAGATTTGGCGCCTCCTGGCGGTAGAGAGTGGAACTAAAAGATTTTGCAGCGCGTGCACAGCACGCCTGCTATATGGTGTCGTAAGCAGCGGGCACACGTACCAGAGTTTCGTTCAGTTGGTCCAATGGTTTTCTTCGATTCGAAACTCCCAGTTAGTACGTAGTTTACTTTTCGGATTCAGAAAATGCAAATTTTGCGAAATCCGGACGGTAACTTTTTAAAATTTTGATCAAAAACTTACCTGTTTTGAATCAAATGATCCAGATATTTGAGGGGGTGGTATTCAAGTTATTTCCGCTTCGGGGTCCGTCTTTTTATTTAATTTCCGAAAGACGAAAGGGTTACCAGAGGAACGATTTCGTGCAGCGATTTTTAGCGTGATTTCGTATTATTTTTTGACGGGACCTGGCAACCCCGGGCAGATAAGCTAGTATGTAAATAAAACGAGTGATAGATTAAATGACTGTCGTTAAGCGAACTAATAAGAGATTAAATAAGGCGAATTTTACTATATGAAAATTCTGGTAGATATCTGAATATAAAAAATCCGCAAAATTAGAAACACTGGTTGTGTGATTACGGATGAAAAAATATGGTAAAACTAAATGGAAATAACATGTAATATTAATTTCTTAAAACTCAATTCAGCCGATTAATTTTACTTAAGAGTAATATTTAGTACTTACAAATATTTTATGAAACAATCATCATGTCCATGAAGCATCATGGGAATGATTTAAACTGCAAGCAAAAAAGTGTTGATTGTTTTTTTTCTCTCTTTCTTTTTTTCAATAAAACTACATTTTTATGATCCTGATGAATAATAGCATGATGTTGGAAAATTATAGCAGTCTAAAAACATTTTTATATCCTTAATTTGGACTTAAAATTTTTCATTTTGAAAATGTACTTTTCTGAGAAAATGATTCACTAGACGATATGATAAGGCTTCATCTTTTTTTGTACTGATAAGTATTATGGTATTAAGGTACGTTTTATTGGTTTAGAAATGGTCCTGTGATTTTCTGTAATCATTGTAAATGATTAGTGATTGTTAGATATTTCTTACATAATACTTTTAGTAAAGAAAGTCTTAACCTTTAAAGACACGGGTGGCGTACTGAGAACGCCCTTCACTGAAGAAAAATTTACGAATTTTAAAATAATTATGGGATTAACATATGCGCTACATTTACCTTCTTTCCAAAGACCGTTCAATTTTCAACCAATGTTTAAAATAGTAGTTCCGAAATTTTTCTGCTCTTTTTCATTATTTTTATTGGCAAGTCACCACTGCTGTATGGAATACGTCGCCCGTGTATTTGTGTTATTTATTCTATTTTCTTTCTTTTTTTTATAAGTGTGATGTCTGTTACTGTTATACTAATACTAGGCATTAGAAAATATTCTTCTTTAGCATCAAAAGTTGGTATTTAGATTAAAAAGTGTAGGCCGCTCGTGTCTTTATGTTACTACAAACCGTCCATGTTATAAACCCTTTAAGCGTTAGGCCCGTGTTTTTTTTACGTTTCTAGAAGTCGTGTTAAAATTGCTGTAGACAAAAATATTTTACCAGAATTCATAGAATGAGGGTATATAAAAGATATTATAGCATCAAACTACGATTAAAAAAATATACATATTCTGAGATTTGCGAGCATACTTATGAAAATACATGAAAACCCTCAAATTCTAATTAAATTACCGTAATTTCCGTCCTATAGTCTCCGGATCAAACAAATATGTTTAGATCCAGAAATGTTATTTAATAATTAAAGTCACATATGTACCGCGTTAAAAAAAAAAAAAAAAAGATTTTATTAAATAAATTCTCTGCGTCTAAAAATTTTTGTTTGTTCCGTTGATTATACGCTGAAAATTATGGCATTATATTTTTAACAATGTCATGTTTGTTACTTTTATACTACTACTGGACATGGACATTGCATTAAACAAGAACATCATTAAAAGTTTTTATTTATCCTTTAAAACCGATGCCACATAGTGTGCGCCGCTTATGTCTTTATGTTACAACAAACCACCCGTATCTTTAAAGGTTAAGTGAAAAAAAATCATTAGAATAAACAAAAACGAACAAAATACATTTTATTTAAAACTAATAACGAGATAAATAATAAAATAACATAGGTCTTTCTTTGGCGTATCTTGCACAAAAGTTTCACTACATTTCTTTCTCAAAGTCTCCCCTACACCCTTAGCCAAATTTACAAAGAAACTATAAAATGTAAACAATAATAAATTTTGTACAATTCTAATTACTCACAAACATTATAGAACATGCATTTATAATCAAATGCTCACATTTACAAAATAATAATAACTCGAAAAATATATGAAATAAGGAGACACTCAGCCATACGATCGATTAGACATGCTCGGAACAAGTTGTGATAACAATGATGTGCGTATAGCTGCCCAGGGATTATAATTGACTTCCTCAAGGTTTGTAACGCATGAATATTGCTTGTCATTTACATAAAAAAATAGGTATGGTATAGCTTCAAAAGGATGAAAAACGATTTAATATTGATGGGTTTAAAGTTAATACTCCTTTGAGAGTTTCTTGATTTTGTGTTTTCCCACAAAACTCCCAATATCCCACGCAGTTTCTTCCCCAAATTTTCTGTTTTTTCCGTTGTTACAAAATACAAATTTTTTTTGCAAGTTTAGTTTTAGGTACAAACACTTAATAATTTGTTGGTTTTGTGATTTATCACATATTAACAGGCATTAAATAACTTTCATAATAATAATTTTGACGATAACAATACAAACATCATATAAACAACATTATTTAAAATATTGATAGTTTAAATATTTCCAGTTTTCGGGAATTTTCAAAGTTCCCAATTTTGCTTTGAATTCCCTGGGAAAAACACCGTTCTTTCCGGGAATAAACCGGATTCTTTAAAAACTTTGCAACGCTACTATCCTTTAAAGAAGGAGTAATCACTAGAGCGGTCCGCAAAGTTACCACTTAAAAAAAAAAAAAAAAAAAAAAAAAAAATCGTCACCTTATTTAATTGCAGAATTTCTTTCATTAAATAAGACGAATATTACTTTTTGTAAATAACGGTCTGAAAATACATTTAGCAAGAAGTAGTGAGTACCATTGCTTTAAAGCATTCCCCATAACTAATTAAGTAAATAATATTTTGTTGAGATAATTAATCAGAATGATTTAAACTGCAGGCAAAAAACCATTGATTTTTTCTCTCACACTCTCTGTTTTGTTGTAGAAACCCTAGCCGTATTTAGCAAAGTCTTTGCTGTTTCCGCAGTTTGTTCCATTAACCCTTCGCGACGAGCGTCTGTTTTTATGAAAGTTCATCGGTAAAAATCTGTGATTAGACGAGGTAAACCTCTCTGTACTAAGATACTGGCGTGCAAATTCAAGGATTTCATGCAGCCTAAACATAGACTCCTTGCGAACATGTATTATAAACTCATTTTAATGACAACAATAGTCTATTTTTAATATTTCTGTTGCTATTTTCTTTATGCTTAAAAAGAAAAAAAAAACACTTTAAAATACTATTTTAAATTAAAATAATCTCTTTTTCATCACAAGCATATTTTGACATCATAATCGGGTTATAACGTTTCTCTAAGTCCTAGCAATTATTTTTTTATTATTCAAAATGTGATGGATTAATAAGCTTCTCTGTCGTGGGTTTCTTTTATTCCTAACCCATGCCTACGCTCCTTAAATGCGTCTCATAGGGGGCGCTCTGATGATCAAAATTACATAGTTAACGCATGCGCCTTTTGACGAGAGGCACGCTATATAGATAGGGAATTACATGCATATTTATGATTCATTCGTTTGTATGTGTGAATGATTCAAAATTACTTTTACTATGCCGTCTGCTACTGTTACGCTAGTTTGGTTATTTATTTAGCATGAGTTTCCAAAAATGGTTGCCGAACGTGTTACGAACACTTGGTTTGAAACAGAATGGACAGATTCTGATTTAGTGCAGAAGAAAAATTCCAGCCCACCTTCTTTACCAAAGCCCTTTAAATGCCGCACTGTACATGATGTTGTAAAAACTGGGTAAGATTTTAGCCCGAATGCTACTGTTGATTTTATATTGATTGCACGGATTTTATGAGACTGTATTTCCTTTAATTCTACGTACATACATCAACAATTTATTATTATTATTATTGCTTAAGTCTAGTCCTTGTTCTTCCTTAAGAATAAATTTATACATCTATTTTTCTCTCTAAGGTGTCATAAGTAGATCAAATACATTCGCCACCGGCAGTGATATCTAATTCACAAAATATAGCACCATAGACTTTCTATTTGTTAAGTTAATTGAGTTTTTACTTTCAGTATTTTCAATTTTAATCTTCTACTCTTCTGTTATCTGTAATATATCTGTAGTTAAAAACTCTTGGTAATACATTTAATTTTTTTTAAAAAGAGAGAGATTAATCGTTTATTAGATTGATTCTTTTACTTTGATTTTTTCTATTATTCTCTCAGCAAGTTGTGTTTGTCAATGAATATATATATACATATTTAAAGGCTTTGAATAGCAAGGAAAAGAAAAATGTAATTAACTGGTTTGTAAATGAAGAACTTACTTGATAGTAAGGTTGTCAATGATAAATTTTTAAAATATTTTCTTTATCCCAAGTCACACCTGAGTGGGCAAGTTACTTGGCAGGATGCCAAATTATCTGCTTTACAAGGTATTTAAATTTGCCAAATTTTATGACAAGATCATATATTGTATAAGTGTCAGTTTGCAGTATATGCCAGCATCGATATTAATAAGTGACAGTAAGACCTGTTAAAATGGAATGTGTATAATGGAAACCAGAGGCGCAGAGAGCAAACTTAGACTGTTACTTTAAATTAAATTACTTTTAATTATTTTATGTTTATGACATCTTATTTTAATTAAGTTACTTCAATTAATATTTTTAATTAATTTCATTTTAAATCTAATTAATGTTTAATTAATAATTATGTGCTATTTGTGATTTCTATGCAAAATACTTATTACTATGCCCATATAACTGTATATTTGTTTTATAAACTATAGAAGCAAATTGCATGTAATTTTTAACACCAACTTAGTCAGAGATATTACATAAGTTGCATAACATAATTTTTACTATGTTTTCTTTAAAACCCAGTGGTCAGATAAACACTCCTTTATTTTTGTAGCGAACTACAACTATTTTATCAAAAATGCAGTTAACTACAACTATTTTATCAAAAATGCAGTTAACTACAACTATTTTATCAAAAATGCAGTTAACTACAACTATTTTATCAAAAATGCAGTTAACTACAACTATTTTATCAAAAATGCAGTTAACTACAACTATTTTATCAAAAATGCAGTTAACTACAACTATTTTATCAAAAATGCAGTTAACTACAACTATTTTATCAAAAATTCAGTTAACTACAACTATTTTATCAAAAATTCAGTTAACTACAACTATTTTATCAAAAATGCAGTTAACTACAACTATTTTATCAAAAAATGTAGTTAACTACAACTACTTGTTTTAAAAAATAGCCACTACGAACTAGGAATGCACTGAATATTCAGTATGTATTTGGTTAGGCTGAATATCAAACTATTCGATCTGCCGACTATTTGGTTTGGCTGAATATCTTGATATTTGGCCAAACCAAATCAGTGCCGAAACTAGCCTTTTTGACGCCTGGGGCAAACATGGATTTTGGCGCCCCCCCTCCTCCGACAAGAAAATTTCCAAAGTGAATTTTTTCTAAGTTTCTAAAATTTAAAGTATATAATCACTTTAGTTCAGCATTACAGATTATCTGATTATATACTTTAAATTTTAGAAACTTAGAAAAAATTCACTTTGGAAATTTTCTTGTCGGAGGAGGGGGGGGGGGGGGGGGGGCGCCAAAATCCATGTTTGCCCCAGGCGTCAAAAAGGCTACAACTATTTTACTAAAATGCAGAAGCGAACTACAACTATTTTATCAAAAATGCAGTTAACTACAACTATTTTATCAAAAATGCAGTTAACTACAACTATTTTATCAAAAATTCAGTTAACTACAACTATTTTATCAAAAATTCAGTTAACTACAACTATTTTATCAAAAATTCAGTTAACTACAACTATTTTATCAAAAATTCAGTTAACTACAACTATTTTATCAAAAATTCAGTTAACTACAACTATTTTATCAAAAATTCAGTTAACTACAACTATTTTATCAAAAATGCAGTTAACTACAACTATTTTATCAAAAATGCAGTTAACTACAACTATTTTATCAAAAAATGTAGTTAACTACAACTACTTGTTTTAAAAAATAGCCACTACGAACTAGGAATGCACTGAATATTCAGTATGTATTTGGTTAGGCTGAATATCAAACTATTCGATCTGCCGACTATTTGGTTTGGCTGAATATCTTGATATTTGGCCAAACCAAATCAGTGCCGAAACTAGCCTTTTTGACGCCTGGGGTAAACATGGATTTTGGCCCCCCCCCCCCCCCCCCCCCCCCCCCCCCCCCCTCCTCCGACAAGAAAATTTCCAAAGTGAATTTTTTCTAAGTTTCTAAAATTTAAAGTATATAATCAGATAATCTGTAATGCTGAACTAAGTAATCAGCTTTGTCAAATACTGATTCATTAAAACCTTGAAAAAGGAACCGAAAAATATTCCGCTTTATACAGGTTTTTATCTTAGGAAGTATAATTATTGATATTCAGGCGCAGATTTAAGGGGTTGCGATGGTCTCAATTGCGAGGGGCCCCGCATCCAAAGGGCCCCCAAAATTCTCTTTTGAGTTCAACAAGAAAAAAATATTTTTTAATCAAAGGATTTTCTTAGCACTTTTTTTAAAATTAGTATTACTACATAATTTTCATGTAATTTAAATAGAATATTTTTTATACCATTTGCTATTCCCAGAAATGTTTTAGTTATGTTTAAATGTTTTTCCTTGTCTTCTTTTCTATTAGCAATTATCAGAACTGTGAACAGTTGTGGAGGGTTGGGGTGAGACTCAAACTTGTATCTGAGCTGAAAGGAGCCCTGTTACTGTTAGAGACTTTTATGACGATTTAATTACACAGATTCAGAGTCTAATTAAATCAGATCTGATAAATCTAAATCTGGATTGTGACACTGGGGCCCCTGAGTTAGGGGTCCCCCACACTTGGTATGCTGTTTACATAAAGCTGATATTTAGAATGCATTTGACTTTGTTACTGATTATAATCGATATTTTGCAGTTTTAGAGTAGGATAAGATTAAAAACAAAAAGAAATTGAGCTTGACTATTACAGGAGCACACGATGTATTTGCCCCGGAAATTTACATCTGGATCTAAAAAAATAATTACAGCAAAAGAATGGGCCGTCAAAACACGTAAGAATGGGAAAAAGACGATTTTTTTTTTTTTCAAAGATAAAGGCAGAAACGACTATATTAGCCATGGCACCCTGTGCGAGGATCTTTTCTGCGTCTACATTTAACATTTTTCATTTGTCTTTGTGTATGAAGTATGATGTAAAATTATTTTAAAATTTAACTTTTAAACCCTGAAATTTAGGAGTATTCAGTCAAATATTTATTACTCAGTTCACCTATGTGCCGAATATTCAGAATTCAACCACAATTACTGTGCATCCCTATTACAAACTAATTTTCAAAAGTAGTCGCTACTTAGCTACTTTCAGATTTTGTCAAATGATTCAATGTACACTTGAAATTGTGGGCGCAGATTAATATAATGGCCCCCTCATTATATAGCATTTGCAGGGATGCAATTGAATAAATGTTATAAAACCAAGGACATTAAACGATTAAGAAACATAACATACATGAAAATGTTTTGTGTTTTTCTCCAGAACAGATCAATATTAATTTTCTTTGTCATAATGTAAAAAAATAATACATTAGCAAGTACATCATTTCCAAAAGAAAAGATGCAGCATTGAAACATGAAGATCTAAGTAATGAATAAATAGATAAATATTTCCAGCAAGAAAATTAATTTATTGGATTTGGATTTATCAGTAAGTGTCAATGGAAAATTCCATGACATCATACAATGTGCTGATAAATGCTGCAGCTTAGGTTGCGGACATTCACAAATTTTTCACAGAACACATTTTGCATTAAAGAAGCAAGTTATGATCACATGAAAGGCACATTTTTTTTTTTCTCGAAGTAGGAGTACTGTCAGGACCGTGCAAAGAGAAAACTGCGCCCAGCGCAAAGTTTCAATTTGGCGCCCCATCCCCTTCTTTTTGTGACAGGTAACAAAACTGATAAAGTACAGAAACAGAAATAAATTCTATTGAATAAACATTTCGCGTTTATGTTAGAACTTTAAAAGGTTTAATTTTAATTCAGAAATTGCAAACAACTAAATAGCGTAAGAGAAAATTGCACTTATTTGTTGGAGAGATCATGATATTTGGAGACAGAAAAAAAAGAATGATGAAAAGAGAAAAAGAAATTCCCCAGAAAATGATTGATGACCAAAAAATGAATAAATAAATAAATTAAACCATGGTTGGTAGTATAAATTTAGTGCCCCCTCAATTTCCGCGCCCGGGGAAAAGACCCCCCCCCCCCCTCACCCCCCTCTTCGCACGGCCCAGAGTACTGTCAGTGTTCACTACAAACAATTGATTTTTTGTATCACGCTGCTTGCTGCATTATATTTTTCAAAATATATCGTGCTACACTACAAACTACCAGAATAAGTGGTGACTACTGTAGTTTTACAACAACTTGTAGCGCAGTACTTTGGACCACTAGAGATATCTATATTAATTACAATTCTTAAAATAGACTGTTTTTAATCAGAATAAACTTTATACATTTGTAGTTTAGAAAGGGTATTTTTTCATTGCAATAATATAGCAATAAATAAAATAAGATTTAAACCGTTTTTTTAAGTTATTTTCATAATGTCAACTATATACATATATATTTCACACTATACTACCATTCACAGACATTAACAACAAAATTTCACATACAAAAAGCCAATGTAGATGTTATTTACAAAGGTACACGTTACTTTCCTCCAAACAGAAGACATCAGTCTCTTTAAAACATTTAGAGCATTGAAAATCTGTTCATCTAAAGACCTTTTAACTATTGAAATAAATAAAATTAAAGAATGACCAGAAAAGCAGGATATCCTACAAAAACAATTGATAAATTAATTGGAAGTGCAATATCAAGATATAATACAATACAATCAGCTCAGAAGGATATGAAATTTACAAGCTCAATAAGTCAATACTATATATGAAGGGAGTATCCCTTAAAATAAAAAGAGAATTTAAAAAACTTGGATTAAATATACCAATAGGATTAAATATACCAATAACCCGAGACCCCTCAATAATCAAATTAATAAGAACAGACAGGGGAAAAATGAACCATTTAACAACCTCAGGAATATATAGGATAAAGTTTACAGACATAGGAAAGGAGGGTGGCTATATAGGTATGACAAAATGGAAAATAGAAGAAAGGATTAGAGAACATGAAAGAGATATCAGATTAAATAAAGAAACCACAGCAATAGCCCGACTAAATAAAAAATCCCTAATACAGATAAATTTTTAAAAAGTACAGAAACTTGGAAATCACAACAACTTAAATTATGCTTTAATGCGGGAAGCCATTGGAATAGATATAGAAAAAACAGAAACTTGCAATGATCTCATGCATGCGACAATAGACAATAGATGGCGTTATTTTACATTTGGCATCAAGAGGCAATGATTAAGATCAGAAAAACTGATGATGCCCGAGACGATGGGCAAAATTTTTTTTTAGTACATATGTTTTTAAAAGGACTGACGTCTTCTGTTTGGTGGAAAGTAACGTATACCTTTTGTAAATAACATCTACATTGGCTTTTTATATGTGAAATTCTGTTATTAATGTCTGTGAATGGCAGTATAGTGTGAAAATATATGTAAGATTTAAACTTTGAATGTTCCAAAAAATATATTTTTCCCACAAAAATATATAAAACTTATAGTTGTGGAGGCCTCTTTTCCTCGGGGTCTTGAGGAATTCCCCCCCCCCCCCCTTTGCACCACTGATGGAAACTAGTCCTAAATAAAAAAAATTTCAGTCCTGGCAAAAGTATGATTTTCTATATTTAAAACCTGCATGTTGCAAATAACCTGTTAAAATGAAAAATTCATCAGATTAAAAAAAAAAAGTATGGGGATTTTGTATTCTCAGGGAGAAGTACATTGCAGATTAAAATGAAGAATCTTGTTGACCAGCCATACTCAACCTGCGGCCCGCATGTGGCCCGGCGACTTTTTATGTGCGGCCCGAGACACATAACCATTAATCCATATTTAAAAAAAAAATTGAGATGTGCGCAAAAAGTATTTAAAACTTTTACTGTTATTTTATAATTAGTTATAATTAATTTAAAGTTGTGTTAAAATATTTTAAATGTCGTTTTCTTAGTCAAAAGTTTTTTTTACATGTAGTCCTCTTTGTTCTACAGTGGCGTACACATTTCTTCATCTTCAACACCAATTATATACTATTCTAGATTAATTAAATTAGAACTACATATTTCTACAATTTAAAAATAAAAAGGTTTTGCATTGAGCAAAAGATTGATTTATTAGAAGAAATCTTCTGTTTTTTTCCCCTTTATAACTTGGAAATTCTGCATTATTATATTAATACATTTATATTTATTATTATAGCTAATACTTCTTTTTAGGGTTGAACGTTTGTCGAGGAAAAAATTGGGGCCAAAAAATTTTACACCACTATTTCCAAACAAGAAAACTTCACATATTTCTAGAACATTTGCAACTGAAATCTACCGCAAAAATTATTGTTTGGAAATAGTGGTATTAAAAATTTTTTGTAACATTTCTTTCGCGACAAACGTTCAACCCTAGTGATAATAATAACTTTGTTATTTTGCTTTCTTATACTATTTATGTTATCGTACTATTTTAATTTTTTTTTTTACCCTTTTATATTATAAGTGTGTTGCGGCCCGCCTAACTTCCCAAACATATTTGCGGCCCGCGACAAAAAAAGGTTGAGTATGGCTGTTGTTGACCAATATGTTGCTTTAGGCTGTTGTCAAATCTAAACTGGTTACTTTCTGACACATTTTTAATTCATTTTTGTTTTCAAATGTATGAAATTGGCAGGTGCTCTTACTAGGAAACTATGTAATCAAACTCTGTTTTTCAGTAAAGACAAAATATTTTACAGGAAATCCTGTCAAAGTTGGCATTTTGAACCAAATTTCTGGACTTGACACTTGACCGTTCAGGAAAGGAAGAAAACTGCTGTCCCAAGACAACAATAGCTTATTACTCAAAATGTGATTCATTTATAAGAAAATTTAAAAAAACTGTTTAGTTACAAATCACTTCAGTAATCATGCTTTTATGTTTAAAAATGTGTCAGAAAGTTGTGCATAGTTGAGTGGGGTTAAATATTTTTTTGAGACCCGCCTTAAGTTTAACATTCCACTAAAAGTTAATAGTAGTTATGCTGCAGAAATAAGCTCATAAATTTGTTGAATTTTCTTTGCTATCACACTTGTTTGTACCCAGGATCATTAGACTAGTTTTCTATTTCTTCAGTCATTTTGGAAAAGGTCTATGCCATTTGCATAGTTGAGACTTCAATGAGATATTAAATTATCATGTTGTGCATTCAATCTTGAAAAAATACATCTAAGTATGATGTTTTCATTCGCTAAAACATTATAATTGTATATATTGTGCACTGAGAATTTTTTGCTTATACTACTCATGTGAATATAGTAACTAAACAAATAAACTTATGAAGATAGAAAAAATATGAGCCTACGCTAGTCACGCGAAGAAACGCTCAAGCTAATGTTAAGTCTATGGGAAGGTTCTTGCGCGATTTCTTGCTCGCATTTTAATATTTTTAAATGATATTTTTGCATAGGATAGCTGAGGTCGATCTCTCACGTTGTTAGTTTTTACTTTTTTTATTTTGGTTACAGTATTTTTATAAGTGGACATTTTCAATTTTGGAAGCGGTTGGAACCAGTTCTGAAAGTGAATGTACCCTTATATAAAAAACTGGAACCAAAATCGAAAAAGTAAAAACTAACAACGTTAGAGATCAACGTCAGCTATCTTATGCAAAAAAAATCATTTAAAAATATTAAAATGTGAGCGAGAAATCGCACAAGAACCTTCCCATAGACTTAGCTTGCGCATTTTTTCGCATGACTGATGTAGGCTCTTAAGGACACTTTTGAAGGTACTGTTAATGTTTAAAAAGTCAGGGCACTCTTTTCAAGTCACAACAATAGTAGTATTTTTACTTTGCTAGCAAGTTTTTAGTACAAAAGCCAGTAAGGATGCCATTTTTTGGATGAAGGGCAGAAAGAGTGCTATTTTTTTAACCTGCTAGCAGGGTGTAGCTTCCTCCTGAAACTTTCTTTGGGAATCTCTTTTATGCATTAAAATTTTCTAATTTAAAAATGTTATTCATCACACATGATGGAAATTTCATTTTTTTTTTTTTTTTTACTTTAATATGTATCCATTGTTTTTATAAAAAGAATTCTTAAGGAAATTTTAATTACAAAGAGCATAAATATATTGGAATACATTTACCATAAAATCCGACTGTAACCCCACCCCCCCTTTTTTTAAGGAAATTTTAATTACAAAGAGCATAAATATATTGGAATACATTTACCATAAAATCCGACTGTAACCCCCCCCCTTTTTTTTTTCAAGCAGTTAAATTTAGACGTGGGCTTATAATCAAGATTTTTTTTTTAAGTCACAAAAAGCAGTTATTATAATTCATTTAAAAGTAAAAAAAGTAAATAGAGGAGGGGGGGGGGGATGAGAATCTTCCATATTTTGTCATATTTTTGCTTAAAAAAATAATCATCTAAATCACCCCCCCCCCCCTCCCATAAAAGCTCCTTTAACAAAATATCCCTAAACAAAATTTTAAATCTTTAAAAATCTTTTTTTTTTAAACTTGTTTATTTGTTATTTTATTGTAATAATTAACTATAGTCATCTAACCCCCTCCTAAAATTACTGCCCCTCTTGTACAAACATGTGTACCTTCATAGCTCTTTAATTTAAATTTTTTTTCTGACAGATTTAATACTTTACACTAGCAATAAAGAACTAATCTATTATCCCCTTCTTCCAAAATATCTGCTTCTCTCTACTTGTACCCCCTCATTTTATCAAGATTCCCCCCCCCCCTTTATCTCGCATTTCATGTAGTTTAAAATTCTTTACATTTTTTTTTGCTCTATTTGTGATTTTGTTGTAACAATATTCAAATAACCATCTAAATTATTTTACATGCCCCCCCCCTCCTCGAAAAAAGTCCTCTTTTTTCCTTTGTCTCCACCTCCTCACCCAACACACACAGTTTAAAATCTTTTAAAATTTAGGGTTTCTTTTTGTTCTATTTTGAACTTTCTTGAAATAATAAGTAAATAATTATCTATATTACTTCTCCCTCCACACCAAAAAAAAAATTGGTTCTCCCCTTCCCCCGAACACAAAAATTTTGAAATCTATTTATCTTTTTAAAGATTTTTATGCTTCATTGTTACTTTGTAACAACACTAAATAAATAATAATCTAACTTTACTTAAATTTCCATTCCCCATCCCCAGAAAAAGGGGTGAATTTTGAGGGGAAAAAAGGGGCAGGAGCAGAGAGAAGATTTTCCTAATATAAGCTTTTTAATGTAAGCTTTTTTATAATTTGGCTGTTCTGACCCCTGATACTTTGTTAATATGGGGGAGAGTGTGGAAAAGTTATTTTAGAGAACCTATTTATTTTAAAACATAAAATATAAATGTGATTTAGGGTTGAGAACAACCAAACTGCAAAAAAAGAGGAATTTTTTGCTTTTCTCCCACATATTTAGAAATCCCCACCCCTTTGGCAGGGAAAGGATGGAGCAGAAATTTCAAAGGGATGAAGATTTTAGGTGAGTGATACTTATAGGAGATGATATAGATGAGATATTAGATGAGTCACCTTACAAAATAAGAAATAGGGCAGAATAAAAAAATATATGTATTGAAAATGTTAAACTATTTGCTGGGGAGGGGGGGGGGGTAGTGGAACTTTTGGAGAAAGGATGGTAATTTAGATGACTGATTATTCATTTATTGTTACTAGAGAGCCATAAATATAGCAGATTTTTTAAAAATTCTAGGTTTAGAAATTCTTAATTTTGTATGTGAAGGGGGGGGGGGAAACATTGGTGCACCCACAGGGGGAGCTAAAGGGGCTGAAGCCCCTCCCAGACCCCGAGATTAGACTAACGATTTAAAGTTTCCTAAAATTATGAAAGATTTACTTTAAAAAAAAAGGTTATTAGAAAAACGAAAATTTGGGGAAATATTGATTTTGCTTCAGAATATATCATATTTTAAAATTGTTTTTTTAAATTAAAAATATAAGCATATTTGTTACATGCTAATTTAAAAGGTTTCATTTTACTCAAAATCATAACTGCCATAATATGAAATGCAGTGGTCGAATGTCGAAAATGTTTTAAAATTAGCTTGATTTTGCTTAATTTTAATTGACTGTAGGCTGATCAGAAGTATCACACAAATATACTAGTCTCCACTGGTCAAAATTTTCAGAACCAGGTCAAGCTCAGCCTGGGAAAAAAGCTATCTTGGCCTGGCATCGACCCAGTGAAAAATCTAAAAGTTCGCCCTGAACAAGTTACCTTGTCAGTAGAAACAGTCCGGACCCAGCCAATTTCTTCAAAATATCTCTATATTTCTTAACCAACATTACTTTCAATTTTAAATTATTTTAAAAGAATAACACTGGTACTTCTACAAACAGTTTAAAGTCCAGCATTTTTCAGATTATATGTTCGCAAGACACAAGAAGGAAAGGGATTACAACATAAATAATCACATTAAACAGGTTCAAATGAAGACTCAGTAAAAAACTGAATATAGTTTAGAAAGAAAGAAAAGGAATATTTAAAATATCACACTTTTAAAGCTCTATAAAGGAAAAAAAAATGTAATTAAAAAAAAAAATTTGTCATTATTTTAAAAATCAAAATACATTTCTAAAGTTTCCATCAGAAAATATACAATATTATTATTTTTACAAAAAAAAAAAAAAAGTTTGCCTGACATGTCCCGGTAAAATCTAAGTCCGGCCTTAAGTCTAATAAAAGAAAAATGACCAGAGCCCAGACCCTACAAGCCTATAAAATATACTAGCCCATCCCAAAGTGTAATCCTGGGTGCACCAATGGGGAGGAAGGAGGCATTTTTGGGGTAAAGTGATAATTTAGGTTGATGATTATTTATTTATTTTTACTAAAGAGCAACAAATAGGACAAAAGATTTCTTCAAATAAGAGTTTTAAAATTTTTTAACTCTGCATTCTGGAGGCATGAGGAGAAAACATAAATTTTGAAGGTAGGGGATTTGTAATTTAGATTATTTTTTATTTTACTTATTGTTAATAGAGAGCAACAAATAGGACAGAAGATTATTTTTATATATCTATAGAGTTTTAAAGATTTTTCTTTGCTAGGGGATGCAAAGAGATGAAGCAGACATTTTGGGAGTAGAGAGATAATTGAAATGGTAGTTTTTTTTATTTGTTACTAGAGATAAGACAATTATAAAGACTAGACTAAAATTGAGTTTTAAAGATTTAATTTCTTTTTTCTTTTCCTTTTCTTTTTTTGCTAAAGGAGGTGCAGACAATTTGAGGATATAGGGATAATTTAAATGGATAATTATTTATTTATTGTTACTAGAGAGCAACAAATAGAGCATACATATTTTTCATAAAGAGTTTTAAAGATTTTGAACTTTGTGCTGAGGGGAGTGGAAAGGAAGCAGAAGTGTAAATTTTGGAGGGGGGGAGGGGGGGGAGTAATTTAGATGATGGATTATTTACTTATTGTTACTAGTGGCCAACAAATAGGACAGAAGAGTATTTTAAAATAGAGTTTTAAAGATTTTTTTTATTTTTTGCTGAAAGGAGGAGCACATAATTTGGAGATATAGGGATAATTTAAATGGCTACGTGGGTGCAAGAAGTCCATTCAAATCAAGACTGAAAACTTTTCTAAGTATTAGGTGTAACCAAATAGAAATAAATACAAGATGTCTATGACTTGCATTATTGCTAAAAATTGATCTTTTACTACAAAAGAAACTAATTAAAAGTTTTTACTGGTAAAATTGCTATAATTTTACGTACGTGAAGAAGAATTTACAGTCAGTCAAGAATCTCTCCAGGACTGAAATCAGTCCTGAGATTCAAATCTTGTACCCATGAATGGCTGATTATTTATTTATTGTTACTAGAGAGCAACAAATAAAGCATATATTTTTTATAAAGAGTTTAAAGATTTTAAACTTTGTATGCAGAGGTGGAAGGGTAAAGCATAAATTATGGAACTTATTGATTTTTTACTTACTGTTAATAGCGAGCAATAGATAGGACAGAAGAATTTAAGGTTCTCAAAATTTTGAACTTTTGTGCTGGGGAAGTGGGCAGAGAAGGAAAGTGGACAATTCATGTAGGGGAGGAGGGCTTTAATTAAGATTATATAAAAACATGAGTGGAAATCATTAAAGTCAAAAGAGAGAAAATTATCTCCCTTGGATTTTTTAAAATCAATTTTTTGCTCAATTTTTTTTTTTGTGTGTGTGTGTGTGTGTGGGGGGGGGGGTTATATTTGGAAATGAAAAAGAAAATCACAATTGTTTAAAAGTGGATGGGGGGCTTACAATCAGGATTTTATGGTACATGGAATATTTGAAAATATTTTATTTATTCTGAGTATTTTGTTTGTTTCTTTCCTATTTTGTTCCAAAAATTGCATGAAACAATGAATGTATTTTTTAGAAAATAAAATACTGCCTTAAAAGTTTATATCCAACATTCTGATTCTGCAGAAATTTTTTTGAGAAGCTCCTTTCTGCCAATTTTTAGACCAGATATAGATGAATATTTTTTTTAAGTGTAATTTTTTTTAAATACTATGTTTTAACTAAGAAATGCATAAGAATTGTATTTTTCAATTGTGTATTGAGTATTTATTGTGTATCTTTTCAGATAAAAATTAATTCATTATTCAGTGGCTGAATAACCTAATATTTGGCTTTGATTTTAGCCAAATATTTGGTATTCAGCCAAATAGCAATTTGTTGCATCTATATTAAAAATATCCAATTCATAGTTGTTTTGTCTGTCTATTTATTTTCTTATAGTGTAACATTTTAATTATATATGTATTTCAGAACATTAGAAGCAGTTGAATTTTTAGTTGATAAATATGGAACCAAAATCTTATGTGAAAAGGATGATAACGGACATACTGCTGCTCACTGGGCTTGCTTGGGTGGACACTTGAATATCATTAAATATATGGTTGAAAGTGGTGTTTCTGTCAATATATCAAGTTCAAGCCATATTGGTGCCTATCCTATACATTGGGCATGTGTAGAAGGTCATGTATCAATTGTGGATTTCCTTTTAAAAGTAAGATTTTCAGTTTCATTATTATTTGTCACATACTTTCTCATTGATTAGATCCTCATGAAAGTATCACCAATCTTAAATATCAAAGTTTCTTTTAGTTTTGATTTGGATATTAAACTGTTATACTCCAGAACATAGTTTTGATGCTTTTCATTTACTATACTTTTTGGAGCTTAGGTCCTGAGTCAGTTCTGTATATTATAGTGATAAAACGTTTTGTTTTTATGAACAGGGAAATTCTTAATTTTGTTTAAATGTTTTCTTTTAAGAATTCAAAAGTTAAAATGAAGTTCATTCTAGAATAAGAAATTTTAATGTTACTCAGTTTCTCTGTGTGTCTTTATATTTTCATTTTGTTTCATAATTTTACAATAAATCTCTTCGTGTATATTCATAATGTTCCATTACAACTATTATTTTTAGATATTCAATATATGTTCATTTTTATTCAATTATCTTTAATTGTTTCATCGTAATTGTTTGAGCAATTTGATTGAATAAAATTTGGCTCAGGCCTATTCATTCAAACATAAATCAATTACGTTTTACTTATATTTGTGGATTATTGCCCTTGATAAAGTGTTCCACGATATAAGTTTCAATTTGATCTTGTCTTTTTTTCACTGTATGCACATTGGATTTTTTCATCATATAACTTTATTTTTTTCTATTTATTTCATTTTGAGAATCTCACATTTTTTTTATATTTCTTTGTATTTTATTATAATTATCGGTTCTTATATTGTCATTATTCTTGTGATTTGATGGTTATTATTCACAAAAGTTATATATCATCATCATCATCATCATCATCAACCGTTTTCAATCCACTGCTGGATGTAGGTCTCCCCCAGATTTTTCCATCGTTGCCTGTCTAGTGCTTTAGTCATCCAATTAACACCGGCCACTTTTCTGATTTCATCACTCCATCTTACTTGAGGTCGTCTTCTTGGTCGTTTTACATCTCTGGGATACCACTGTAGGGTGTTTGTGCTCCATCTATTGTCTTGTCTTCTTGCAATATGCCCAGCCCATTTCCATTTTAGCCATTTAATTCTCTTGATAATGTCAAAAACTTTCGTCTGACTTCTTATCTACATTATTCTCTTTCGGTCTCTTCTGGTTATGCCTAGCATATATCTTTCCATACTTCGCTGTGTTGTTTGTAATCTTTGTACCATCCGTTTTGTTAGTGTCCAAGTTTCTGCTCCATAAGTTAGTGCAGGCAAAACACATTGGTTAAACACCTTTCTTTTCAAACAAAGAGGCATGTTACTTTTCAGAATAATATTGTTCTTCCCAAAAGCACTCCATCCATTTCTTATTCTTCTATTGATTTCATTCATGATACTGTTGTCTGAAGATATTTCTTGTCCAAGGTACACATAGCTTTCAACATCTTTAATCTCAGTGTTGTTGTAGACGATTTTCTTTTTTGATGCAAATGAATTGAACATCACCTTAGTCTTTTCCAAATTTATTTTTAATCCCACATTAATGCTAGCTTCTGCCAAATCTTTTAGCATATTTTGCAATTCTTCAGGGCTATTACTGAAAATTAAAATGTCATCAGCAAACCGGAGATGGCTTAAATATTCCCCATTTATTCTAATCCCTTTGTTTTCCCAATCCAGCTTCTTGAAAATACTCTCTAAGACAGCAGTAAAAAGCTTAGGCAAAATGGTGTCTCCTTGTCTTACTCCTCTTCCAAGCTTGATCTTCGCTTTTCCTTTGTCCAAACGGATGGTGGCTGTTGCTTTCTTGTAGATCTTTTTTATGATATTGATATAAGGTTTGTCTATACCAATGTCCTCCAGAGAAGTAATTACTGCAGATGTGTAGACCGAATCAAATGCTTTTTCATAATCAATAAAGGCAAGACAGAGAGGTAAATTATATTCTTTATGTTTTCCTATAACTTCCCTTACTGTTTGAATATGATCCATTGTGCTAAATCCACTTCGAAATCCTGCTTGTTCTCTAGGTTGAGCTGAGTCCAGAGCTGATTCAAGTCTTGTCGTTAAAACTTTGGTGAAAATTTTATAAATCACTGACAGTAAGCTGATTGGACGGTAGTTTTTAATGTTTTCCTTTTCTCCTTTCTTATAAAGTAACACCATCACAGCATTATTCCAATCTTCTGGTACATCTGATTTCTCGAGACATTTGGAAAACAGTAAGGCTAGCATTTTTGCAAATTCTTCTCCTGCTTCTTTGATAAGGTCAATTGTAATTCCATCTTCGCCAGGGCATTTACCTTTTTTCATGCCTCTAATGGCTTGTACAACTTCATCTGTCATCACTGGGATTATCTCTTCAGTTTCTGTTATGTTTACTAGTGGATCACGTAGGTTGATTTCCCTTTGATCTTCACATTTATACAGATCGTTATAGAATTTTTCGACAATGTGTACTATTTCATTATTGATTTTGGTGATTGTTCCATCTGCTCTCTTCAGTGCAAAAATACCTTTTCTTCCAACACACAGTTTGCGCTTAGCTGATTTTAAACTTTTGTTATCTTCTAGAACTTTTTTGACAAGATCACAGTTAAATTTTCTGATATCTTCTGTAACACATTTTCTTACCGTTTTACATAATTCTGCATATTCAACTCTTGATTTAGGATAGTTTTTCTTCATTTTAAATTCTCTGCGTTTCTTCATCAGTCTTCTTGTTTCTTCTGTTATTTTCTTTGTTTGCTTTACTTGTGCTTCACCAGCTACCGTCCTTGCAATTTCTTGTAGAGTATTTGTTATTTTCTTGTTCACTACTGTAACATCTTGTTCTTCTTCTAAGATTGATTGAAGTACTTGAAAACGATTTTTAAGTTCTAAATTAAATTCTTCTTTATGTTTCTGGAGATTTATAATATCAACTGATTTCTTTGAGCAATGCAAAAGCTTCATTCTTTCCACTTTAGTATTTAAAAGCAGTTTGCATCTAACTAACCTGTGATCGCTTCCTGTATTGAAGTTATTGAGAACGCTGCAATCCTGAATAAGATGCTTTTTGTTTGTCAAGATGTAGTCGATTTCACTTGTTGAGCCATTTGCACTACGCCATGTCCATTTTCTTTGTGGCTTTTTCTTGAAAAATGAATTCATGATATACATCTGTTCACATTCTGCAAATTCAGTCAATCTGTTTCCTCTTTCATTAAGCACCCCATATCCATGATTTCCTACTGAGAACTCACCCTTCTTTTTTTCCCCAATTCTAGCATTCCAGTCTCCCATTATTAATTTTATGTAGCATTTCCCTTTTTGATGCATTGAAGCTACTTCTTCATAGAAATCCTCAATTTCTTCATCAGTATAGCTAATTGTTGGTGCATAAACTTGGGTAATTTGCAGCTTGTATCTTTTTGACACTTGTATAACTAACCTTGCAACTCTATCTGATGCACTATCATATTCTACGGTGTGATTCTTCCACCTTTTATGAATCAGAAATCCTACACCACTTGTTTTTCCATCTTCTGTACCTCTGTAGTACAATACATGTCCACTGGCAAGATCAATCTTCTCTTCACCTTTTCTTCTTATTTCGCATAATCCTAGGATGTCCCAGTTGATTCTTTCTAATTCTTCTTCAAGTTCCTGTAAACGACTTTCAGAAGATAAGGATCGTCCATTATACGTAGCCAAGGTCATCAACTTATGGCAGCCAAGCCGAGCCCGGTGATTCTTAGCACCCTCTGTCTTCATGTCTTTCTGATCGCTGCCGTAATCAGGAACATGCAGACTGCCGGGAATTGAGGGCCGTGATTTGTTTTGTGAATTCATGGTAAAATAAGGGGGGAGGTGGCCAAATTCCTCCACGCTGGCCAAGCGGGTTGGAGGAAGCCCATCCGCGTTCGTTCCCCATGCACTAGGCAAGGGTACTAACAGGCTGCACCGATGGAAGGTGCGGATTGGACATCAAGTCCCTGCTCCCAGTCGATTCCTTTAAGTCCTCCTCTGAGGCATTTAAAGGGTCTTCTCCTAGTTAACAAGCAGAGGCTATTAAAACCATATATAACCATTAAAACATCACAGAAACATCATACAACATGTGGGGAAAGAAAAAAAATATTAAACATGAAAATGAACACATATCTCTTTGAACAATATCCATAAATATGTAGAGAAGAAATAATGAATCGAATTTAAAACAAAGAGAATATAATATAGATTGGAGGGAAAAATGAAAAGAAAATTAAAAACCTGAAAGATGAAACACAAATGTGTACTGAAATGTAGCCAAAATTAACAATTAAAGAAAAAAGTGAAATTTTGAAATAGATGAACTTTTTTGAAATTATTGTGGAACCATGGCAAATATATTTGAACAGTCAAATAATATATATATATATATTGATAAAATGCAAGGTCATAACTTTGTGTGCTGAAATAAATTTTGAAAAGTTAAAAGTACATTTAACAGTGTTAATTACTTGTATAATTGGTTCATATTCAAGATAAGATGCATACAAGTTAAATGTATCGAGTAAAATTATGCTTAGTAGTTATTCATATTTCTAAAAGGCATGTTTTCTTATAAAGCACCAAAATGTTTAAAATATTGCAATAAGTACATCAAATTGTTAAGATTTGTTAAACCTACATTAACAACAACAACAACAAAAAAAATAAGTTTTAACTAGTTTTTATTATTTTTTTTAAATTGGTATTTGGCCATTGAATATTCAGCACTTGGTTATTTAATTAGATTATTATTTGTTACTCGTCAAGCTGAAAATAGGTTTCTGTTAACAACTTTAACAATAGTGATGATACTGAAATAAAATTTTTAACTGATATAAATTTAATGTGATGTGAAATATGATGACATAATAAATGTAGTGATAGGCATAAGGAATGATTTTGATATTTGGATGAATTATTCGGGCATGTGCAAAACCACAGCTGCCAACCTTCATATTCTTTTTAATTAATTAAAACCAGAAATTTTGTAAAAAAAAAAAAAAAAAAACAAGTTGGAAACTGTACATCAAACGTGATAAATGAGGTACGTTCATACTATAACTAGTTTTATAAATATTCAGATGTTGGTGCAATCTTATGCAAAATTTATTTTATATGCAGATTTGCATATTATAGATATTAATTTTATTTTATGAAATTAAGTTTCAATACACTTTTACAAATAATTACAATTCTGTTACATTAAAATTATACTATGTGCAAATATCCAATACAAGACCATGTAAAAAAATCTTTGTTATTATTTCAGTGAAATGAATGATATCATCTGTAATTATGATATGATTAATTTCTGTAATAAAATTAGTACATTTTAAGTTGTGACATTTTATCTTTTGTTGACATTTACTGAAAATTCCAATAACTTGAAATCCATATTTAGACTCTTCCATTTAATATCTATTTCTCCGGAAACAACTACCTAAAAAACTGTCAGTAGATTATATGATTGCTATAATTAAACAATTTTAGTATACAGATTTGGTTTTAAATTCAGTAATATGGAAATAATATGACTCCATCTTAAATATGATGGCACTGTGGCAACCTAGAATCATTACCTATCATGGGATATCATTGAATTAATTACGTATGATAGGATTTAATGGAATGAAGAAAACTTATATCTTTTAGGTTTCGATTAAGTTTTCATAAAATTTGAAATGACTTGACAAAATTCTGCAACGATTATGTATATTAAATTTCAAACCATTCAGTTGGGTAGTTTTTGCGCTGTTATATATAGACAGATGAATGGACCAGACGACGGTAGTGCCATGTATTTATATAATTATGAACACACCTAAAAAAAATAATTAAATTAAGTGCCACTTTCTTTTAAAAAAATCTCTAGTTTTAATTGATTAAAAAGAATAGGAAGTTTGGCAGTTATGCTTTTGTACATGCCTGAATGATTCATTATCATTCATTATGCCCATAACTAAACAAATGTTGATATTATAAATATTGTAGATTTTGGAAGTTATGTGGTTAATTTGGACTCTATCAGGATCACATTATGAATTTATCCTATTTTGTCTTCATTAGCCACTATAAACTTGTGAAGATTTGTTATTTTGTTGTGTGCTTATGTTTACAGCATTTTTAAAAGTATATTGAGAGCTTTCATCTATAATTTTCTTTATGTTTTAAAATTTAGAATGGAGTGTCTATAAATATACGTGATAGAAATGGATGCACTCCTCTCATAACCTCATGCCAACATGGTAACAGTCATCTTGTTTGCTATTTACTCGGGCGTGGTGCAAATAAATCTATCTGTGATCGAAACGGAGATACTGCTTTGCATTGGGCAGCTTATAAAGGCAGGTTTTTTTTCTGTACTAAATGATGTAATAAATATAATGTAAAATACTTTCTTTATCAAGTTTATGTACGATTAGTGTTGAACACATGTAAAATAGTTAAGAAATGAATAAATTATTGATAGTTTTCTGGAGAGTTAACTTTGAATATTCTAATCTGAAATATCCACCATTTTTGTTGATGTATGGTAATAATATAATAAACTCATGTGACAATGTTAAATGAAAAAGTAATTGTTAAATACGATAAGCTTTTTATTTTATTGCCTTCATTTCTTCTATTTTCTTAACTTTGTTGAGAAATAAAACAAAGAAACTCCTAAACTTTTTGTGTTAGCCAGATTTAATATAAACAACTAGAGAGAAAAATTTGTTCAAGAAAAAAGAAATAGAATATAGCAGAAATAAATATTAATTCTTGAGCTGTATAAATGCAGCTAATAATTCTGTTAAACAAGTCGTGATAAGATAAATATTTTGGTATCTTGCATATTCTATGATTTTATCTTTTGAATGATCCATGGACAATCTTACATGTTGCATTACTGCACAAAATGTATTTCTGTATTCACTTTATTTTATAAATGAAAACATTTGATAATGGTAATGGCTCTTATCGATTCCTTTAAGTACATAGCACGGTTGTTTTATAATTATCAATATTGTACATATATTTACTTATTAAATGATATTACATTTTGTTGTTAATATTGCACATTGTCAAAAATTTGCTTATCTTCCTTAAAATTCATAAAATTATAAATTGAACTTAAAAATTCTATTTTAAATTGGTTCTACTAATAGGATACTGCTGTAGAATGTTTTTTTAAAAATTTTAGTGAATATTTGAGTGGAAAAAGAATATAAAGTAAATTTTCAACGTAGTATGTATTTCAGTATCAATACATCAAGTGAAAGCTTGTGCATGGAGGCATATATAGAAAAAATGCATTTTTTTCTGTCCAGTTGTGGCAGAGTTGCCTAGCTGTTCTTTTATAAGGGTACATTAGTGGTTGAGTGATTTTGAGATTTTGCATGTGAACATATCTGTCCTGAATCATTAATATTTGTACGTGAATGAGCTATCTATTCTGTCATTCTGTAAGGTTTGCAAAGTGCATATGTATCTCCAGAAATCTGGTTGTCACTGTTATTTTGCAATATGTTAATTAGGTAACTGTGGTTGGTTGTGTAGTAGCTATATATAATGCAGTACTAGATGAATTCAGTGGATTTTGAACAGATCTCGACTGTGGGTAATCAAGTTCTCATGTGATTTATACCGCATGTTGAGTTCGAGTAGAGTTCCCGACTAGCAGTTTTTCATGGAGTCAGCAGCTGTGAGTTTTCACTTATTTAGTAAGTGGTTGAGTTTTCTACTTCAAATAAAGAAGCATTGGGATCCATGGGATTCCATTTATAGTTTATATTATCTTCCAAATTAGATTTCTTAGGTTCCAGTATAATGGACAATGAGGACATTGGGTGCCAAGTTAAGCGAGTTATAATGTAGCAAGTTTTGGGAGAGGTTTCCCCCCACTCTGTCTTTCTTAAATTGAGCTTATTTTTGACTGTCTGAATTAAATCTACCTTCACTACTGATAATATTCCCTGCTTACTGTTATAAATAAATTGTGTTTTATTAAATGTGTGTCATAAGCCTTCATTCAAGTTGACAGCCCCGAAGTACATGTCATGCAGTTATTTAAATGTTTATAGCAGTTTCCTTCATTAAGTATGTTAAAATTTATACAATGCAAAATTAAATTGAACCAGTCCAGTCTAAAATTAATTTATTGTTGAAATTTGAGACTACAAAATTTTTGTTTGTATTGATGATCTGACAATATCCAAGATGCAATCAATGAAAAGTTCAAAAAATTATTTTGCTGCGTATTATGAAAATAAATATATTTTTTAATTTAAATAGTTTTAATTGAAATATTTTAACGTTTTTCTTCATATTGTGATGCATTCAGAAAGGTTTTATATATGAGTAGCTAAAAATGATTTCAAGTTAAATATTTTTTAACAACCAATAAAAGGGATACTAGCTCATGTGCAGGATTTTGACAAGGGAGGCATTAAATGTAAAACATTTTCTTAAATTTAGCTTTTATAAAAAATTATATCTATGCTATTTACATATTAACTTTAATTAAGCACTAACCCTTTCACAACGAGTGTGTTATATGCTGCTTTTAATTTTTGAACACGACTATTTTTTAATAATAATTTTTGATGTGTTTAGTGGTATTGAAATTCAAGGATTTTGCACATCCTATATGGCCCGTACGCATGTCGCTCATCATGAAGTGGTTAAATTAGTTGTATATTTAACTTGCTACATCTTAGTTTATGTTGCCTGCATATCATTAAAATAACTGCAATGTAACAACTATTGTTAATCACAAGGAGAAACCACAGTTACTATTTAAACCTGTTAATGAGTAATAACTAGCCCAAATTATTATATGTTCATTGAACTAAGTAAATGACATACATGAAAATGATAATCTGCCTTTCTTTGAAAATTTGCTTACATAAATAGCAAAGTAATTTTATGATCATTAGTCTCATTAAAATTGATAAAATAAAAGTATAATCAAAACTTGACCTAAAAAATCAAACCCATTATGGGCGATTCCACCGTTACGTGTGTGACTTTTAGATAGTATTATTTTGCAAATTGAGACACATTTGGAAGTGAAATTATTTAGATAACATTTTACTTTTTTTTATTGCTATTACAGGACACATACAGAATCATTTTTGTAGTGATATCTTTAGTCTAAAGTAATAATTTTTTTTTTTTTAAATAGTGAAGAAGTCGTTACGTGTGTGACTCAGAAAAATCACACACATAACGACTTTACTATTTGAAAAAAAAAATTATTACTTTAGACTAAAGGTGTCACTACAAAAATGATTCTTTATGTGTCCTGTAATAGCAATAAAAAAAAGTAAAACGTTATCTAAATAATTTCACTTCCAAATTTGTCTCAATTTGCAAAAAAAAAAAAAAAAAAACACTCTCTAAAAGTTACACACGTAACAGTGGAATCGCCCTTATACTAATAATAAATATTCTTCAAATGCACAAAAATAAATAAAAATTTACTTAATTTTTCATTTCTTCTGCCAAGTTCGGTCTGACTCAAAATATTGTACATGCAAAAAAAAAAAAGGATAATAGAAAAGAAAGATTAATAGAGAGATAAATCACCAAAGCCACCCTCTTGTGCATAAATTTGAGAAGGAAACATATTATTGAGTATTGAGATTTCCTTTCAACGTTCAGGAAGGCTACTTGAAAAGCAACAAGTTATTACTCAAGAGATATCGGTTGCTTGAAGAATGCTGGAGATGCTAGTAACATTATACCATCACCACAATGGCTTGTTTTTTGTCTTCTTATTGGCCGTGATTATGTGCAGAAGCACTTGAATTGTGTAAGAATAAAAAACACTTGCATTTATTTTTTGTGCCACCAACAAGGTTACATGAATAGGGACTACCTCAAAAGCTATCTTAAAATTATTGACAACTTTTTGGATATTGATTTTCATTTCTGTGGCTTTTCTATTTTATCTGCCTTTTATTGGACAAATTTGCCAGATATAGGCCCATACACACACACACACACACACATATATATATATATATATATATATATATATATTTATGTTTAAAAAATTCGCATTTTTTTTTCCTTTGGTAAAATTTATGTATTTAATGTCTTGTTTAAATTCACTGTTTTATACTTGAAAATAATACCTGAGAATCAAAATAATTTTCCTTTTGACACTTAATATATTATAAATAATTTGGTATTGGATAAATGTATATTTGTAGTTTAATGTATTTGCAAAAATATTTTTGATGATATTACTGATTGATTGATTTATAATATCCCTTCAATTTAGGTTATCCAGATCTCATGCGTCTTCTTATTTATTCTGGATTTGATCCTCGGTTACAAGATAATTTTGGGTATAATGCTTTGCACTTGGCCTGTCTAAGTGGCAACCTAATTGCTGTTGAAGATCTGTGTGAGAAAGTTAGCATTCTAAATTTTATATTCTCATGTCTCTTTCCCCTTCTATTTTTAATCTTTTCAGTAGTACACTTGTATATATAAGTTTTTCTTTTCTGCGACCCAGGGAGTATGCCCATATACATATGTTTTCATACTGTACTGTATGAGGAATTAAACTGTATATGTACATTGTATTTTAAGCTTATCAGAGAGTTAGAGCTACTGAAATTTATTGGGAATGCTTTAAAAATTTTTTTTGACATGGCTAGCATGTAGGGACATTGCAGTTCACAAAATTGTAGTTTTGTTGCACAAATTGAATTTAAAAGAGAAAAAAAAATGCAATGAAAAAATGTACTCTGCAAAGGTTAAGTATACACACTATTTTTTTAAATAGTTTTACACGATACAATTTTATCTCCAGAAAACATTTCATCTTTCATTCTATTCAGGCCATATTGCTTCATTCGTTTTAAAACGTCTTAGCTCATCAAATTACAGTTTTAAGATAAAATATTGAAACTCATTTATTGCATTTTATTATTTTCTTAAGTGTTATTTCAATAAATAACGGTAAAAATTACACCGGTCTTGTCCCTCGCTTTTATGGGTTACCAAAGATTCATAAACCATCTATCCCACTCCGCCTCATTATTGATTTTTCTAAATCCTCTTTATATAATCTTTCTAGTTACTTATCTGCGCTTCTTAAACCTCTTACGCTTAACTCCAGTTATAGTCTTAATTCACCTTACAAATTTCTCGATGATTTACAGAGTTTTGTTTTCCCTACCAGTTATATCATGGCTTCCCTTGATGTTGTTTCGCTGTTTACTTCAATCCCTTTCGATCTGGTTTGTAAAGTAATTAAAGATATCTGGCCCACTCTGACACAACCTACTGATTTTAATGTCGATGAGATTGTTGAATTAGTTAGTTTTTGTTTGACCTCAAACTGTTTTATATTTAATAATTGTTTTTATAGTCAAATTTCTGGTACCGCTATGGGGTCCCCCCTCTCTGTTGTAATTGCTGAACTTGTAATGCAGAATATTGAAAATAAGATTAATTCTGAACTTGGTTCATGTATTCTTTTTTGGAGATGTTATGTTGATGACATTTTTTTGATAGTGAAAGAAGCTGATTTAAATAATATTCTCACGATTTCTAACTCTATTGGTGACCCTATTAAGTTTACTGTTGAAATTGAAAATAATGCTGAATTACCATTTCTCGACATTCTAGTCCGCAGACACATTGCTGATACCTCTCAATCTATCACCACTACTGTTTACAGAAAACCTACATCTACTGGTCAATATACTAATTTCAATTCAATTTGCCCTTTCAGCCATAAAATAGCCGTTATTAAGACTTTAGCCTTCAGGGCCATTAGATATTGCAGTTCCAGTAATGATTTTGAAATTGAGAAGTATAAAATTTATCGCGATTTGGTTAATAATAGCTATCCTATAGGTCTTGTTAAAAAAATCTTTAAAAATACTTTAAATTTTGTGAATTCTACTCCCCCCCCCCTTTTCAACGTAGTAAACCAAACTCTTTTATCTGTATCCCTTATTATAAGAACATTTCTGAAAAAATTTCTGGCATTCTAAAATCATTCAATATTGGGGTTTCTTTTAAACCAATTAATAAAGTGAGTTCCTTTTTCACTAAGCATAAATTTCAATATGATAAGTCTAAATTACCCGGTGTTGTTTATATTATTCCCTGTAAAGATTGCAATAGTGTCTACATTGGTGAAACAGGTAGATCATTGGAAATTCGCCTAAAAGAACATACTAGTGCTTTAAAAAATAGTAATTTGAATTCAAAAATTGTCCAGCATTCACTTCAAACGAATCACATCCCGCTAATTGCGAACGCCAGTATTTTGAAATCAGGTTGTAACAGCTACCATGGTCGATTACTCTTTGAGAGTTGGTTCACTCAATTGCGATCGCAGACGTTGGATGAAGCTCGTTCTGTCCCTAATGAATATTATCTGTTTTTAAAATAACTTCAACTTTCCTTGATTTCAAACTTTTTCTTTTTCCTTGTTCTGTGGTTTGTTATGCAATAGATTGTTTTTGTACTGATGATGCCTTGCGTGTCGCTTGGCGAAACGTCTACTATTTTGTATTTTTAACTGTTTTTAAGTATATATTTTTTTATAAATTTTTATTTTATGTGTTCTCATGTCTCTCTTAAATTATTTTAATTGGTGTTTTTAAATAACGGTAAGTTTTATATTTTGTTATTTTGGTCATTTGCAAAACTTATTACAATTTCTCTATTCTTTAGACTCAGTTTTTAAAATAACTTACAGGCATGATTGTTACTTTTGTCTAAATTTTGCACCAGAGCAATACAAAACGTACTAAAAGTAATCATTATAACAATGTCACTTCAAGATGACAGTATTTATTAATATAATAATAAAACTAACATTAGCTGTTACAGTTTTATTGCATTGCAAAATATGAAAGTTAGTTAATATAACTGCATTATTTAATAAATATAAACAGCTATATAATAAAATATATATAGAAAAAAATTGATGCTTTTTTAATTTATAGTAGATTATTTATGAATAAAACTCATAATTAACAATTAATTACAACTTTTTTTAGTATTATAAAATATTGAAACTAATTAATTATTTTGCACTAATTAATGGATATAAACAAATAAAAATATACATTTTTATCTCCATTGCTGAAAATTATTGCATGTTTAATTGTAACATCCCTTCATAAAAGTTGTATGATGTTTAATTTGAAAGAAAATGTAATGGTAAATGAGATATTGTTGAAGTAATTCTTTTTTATATAACTAGAGATCAATTGAATGAGATACTGAGTGGTTATAGATTATATATATTCTTTCTTTATTCTAGAAGCAAATACACAAACAATAAGGAAATGAAAAAAAAATCAGCTATGTACCTTGAGATGACAGAAAATATGATTTTTAAAAATTTAACTTGGATTAACAGTTTTTATATATCATATTTGAAAGATTTTTTCATATTATTTCCTTATATATATATTTTTTTTAGTTCCTTCAAAGTGCCATTATCTTTGGAGACTAATTTGTCAATTACATTTAAAATATAATAACAAAATATGTCATTGTTATACTACTACTACATAGGAAATTTCTATAACAAAATGTGTAAACACTCAAATCAGTGAGCCATTTAATTTTAGAATGTGGTTTATCTGAACCAATACCTGGGCTGTTTGATAGGTCTGTGCAAAAATGAAAAAGCCTATTTTTCTGACAATAAACTTATTTATTTTTCAACATAGTCTACTTTTAAGTCTATACAAGTACTCCAGTGATGTTTAAGTATTTTTAAACCATCTAATTATTAAAATATGATTTATCAAAGTCTTCAAAATAGACAATTGTTTTAACAATAACGTACTCATTTGATGTAATTTTTTTCCCCACAAGCCATTTCTTCAAATTGGGAAATAAAAAATAATCTGAGGGGGCCCAAATCTGGTGAATGTGGGAGGATTTCATATTGCAATTCAAACAGTTTTGCTATGGCAATTGAAGACAAATGAGCTGGTGCATTGTCTTGGTGTAAAAGGACCTTTTATTTTTTCCAAAATGAGGTTTTTTTTTCCCCCCCCCATCCATATGATCCAGCAATGATGCATAATATGGTATAGTTATTGTTTTACCCTTCGGCAAAAGTCAATGAAAATTATATAGATTATCCCAGAAGACAGATGGTTCTTTTGTTTCAGGCTGATAATGATAAATCCAAGTATAAAATAATGTAAAAATTCCTTTGCATTTTCTTGAAATTTTTTTCATTTCATCCTTGAAAGGTTAAAACACTGATGCTTTTGATCAATTGTCAGTAAAGGCAGCACCCATTAGAAGCCATTTTTTTCATTCCTAAATGTTCAAGTAAAATATTGTGCACCTGATCATTTGATATGCCTAATGCCTTAGCAATCTCACAGATTTTTAATCTTCTGTCCTCCATCACCATATCATGGATTTTTTCATTGGTTTCTGTAGTCGTGACCTCAACCTGTCGTTCGTGCACTTAGCATCATATGTGCTCATATGACCACTTTAAACATTTCTGAACCACTTGTAAATTGTTCTTATTGATGAAGCAGACTCTCAGTAATATTTATCTATTTTGGTTTTAGTTTCTTGTGCTGTTTTGCTTTTCAAAAAATGTTTCTTCATAACACAAAATTCTTTTTCATCCATTTTTTCACAAAATGCAATAACTGATCTACTAAAATGACTTTTCAGAACAAAATAATGACTGTATATGAATGAAATTCCACATACTCACATGCTAGACTTCCTGGATGTTGCAAATGAGCTGTCATGGTACTTCTAGCGCCATTCACTTTGCACAGACTTATCGAACACTCCTTGTACACAAAGCCATTTTATTAGATGACTAGTATATAACTCCCGTCAAAAATGACGGAATGTTACGTTTCATTTTCATAAGATTTCATACAAACAAACAGCATTAAGATGTTATGAAATAATATTCAATCCTTTGATATAAACGACATTCCCGAAGGAAATAAACTGTTTTGATTGAACTTCAATAGTTTAAAGATTTCCCTATAAAAAGATTCTGTAAAGATTAAGTACGATAAAATCTTCAAAACATTGTTTAGATCAACAAAGTTGTTTAAACACCCATTGCTGGGTTAACACATCCCGGGCCCGCTTGCGGACCCCTAATTAAATCGGGGCTGAGCCTTGCATACAAACCTCATAAAAAACTGCTCTAACACTTCACCCGCAGCTATAACACTTCACCCGCACTTTCAGGCAGCGCTGCAAAGCATATTTTTAAGTGACATTAAACATTTCGAGTCATTTCGGCAATCTGCGTCATTTTGATCTTTTAAACTGCCCTGCTATAGCAGAGTAAACATTTCATTATTCAAATTCCGATTTCACAAGTGTAATAAATTTTGATAATTAAAATAATTTATTTTATTTCTTAATTAAATCGTATTTATTAATTGTATTAATATGACTGATCATTTTTTTCACTACAAAGTTACTATGTTAAAAATCAAAGTTTTATCTACATTGATATAACTAATATTTGTTGTACCACAGTATTACATTATATTCCTTATATTTTAATTAAATTTGATATAAAATATTCATTTTATTTACAATGCAAGCAAAATTGATAAAATACAGAACAAAGTGCAATTTCAACAGAAAGTTTATTTGCCAAAATAATAATTAAATAACTTAAAATTTAAAAAGTTTATCTCAAATTAAATTCTGATTTTTTATAAACATGCCTAAAGAAACCTGTGATAAGTTTTGATCATTAAAGATCATCTTTTATTAAATAAGTATTTTTTTTTAATTCTCATATTAAATTACAAATTTATTTTCACTGTACAGTGAATACAGTGAGAGGTCACTGTATTCATTGAGAATTAAAACTACAATTTCAGAAGAAAATTTTGTTTATATTAATCTCCGATAGATGGCGATAAAGGCTCACAACGAATGAACGAAGTAGTTTAGCGAGTATGACGGAGGAACGTAACTGCTTCCGTTTGCGATCGCTTTTCGAAGGGTGACTTTCATGGTTTAATATTTTAAACATTCCCGACGAATGAATCATTTGTTTGTTTACTTTCATGGAGCAGTAAACCTGATTTCAACTGAAGTTACCTCAGAATATAAACATTATTTAATGTAAGTCATCTCACAAACATTAATTTATTTTGAAAGACATCATTTCAAGTAGGAGAAATTATCGTTTAGTTGTCATATGTTAGAATTGATTTTTCATTAAGCCTAACATGGCGTTTAACGATGGTCAATTCGCAAATCAGAGTGGTCGTGTCCGGTACCGTTACAGACACTTTCTTGCTTTCGGATTTTATTATAAGTAAGATATTTTTTATCCAATTTATAATTGTTATGATTTTGCTGATAATATATATAAAAGCTACAAAATATGTTATGTTGATTTCAGCTTATCATATTTTAGAACAAATGCATAGCATTTCTTCTAAAATAAGGATTCATATTAAACTATTATGTAGCATTATACTACCTAATCTACAGAATTTCCAAACAACTGCAACCTTTTTTTTGATGAATTGTTCTAAATATACATCATAAAGTATTATTTTCTGAATAGATATTCAAAATCACTGCATGTCCTCAACAAATAAATCATGAAAAGCTGTAATCTTATGAACTTCAAATATAACTTTCTTTTAAATAATGAAAAGAGGTAATGTTGTTTAAGTTACTGGTGATGCTATTTTCCATGTTGTTTGAAAAATGCTGTTATAGTACTGTAATTTTAAAACAAGTGTATCTAGTACTCTTGTTTTTTATTCCCCTTCTGTATTTTATACCAATTAAATTTGACAGGCAATATACTGGGTGGTTATAATATAAGTATCTCTATTTGGGGCTGTCTGTAGTTCGAAGGAATAACCGGAATGAAACCAAAATTGGTACACTTACTATTCAAGAATGGAGAAGAAGAATGGAACAATAAAACAAATTAATTGCAGTAATCGTCGACAGATGGCACTTTTGAATGTGAAATGTAATGTATAATATTGTGTACCATGGAGGTGTCACAAACCTCAATGACTTTACCACATATCACAACATATGCAAAACGTCACTCCTGATGTGTTACATTCTGCAGTTGAACCCGTCATGCACCGCATGGATTGTGTCCTCCAGCACAATGGCCATGTGAACCTGAACATGATCAGCATCGCTATGCAAAAGCATAACCACATTCACTGTGACATTTTCCAATAAATTAGGTGTACCATCCAGTTTGACGCCTTAATTCTTTGTTCTTGTATTACATATTACATTTTATACTCAGTAGCGCCATCTCTCGGTGATTATTACAAGTAATTTTTTATTGTTCCATACTTCTTTCCCCTTCTCAAATAGTAAGTGTACCAATTTTGGTTTCATTTGGGTTATTCTTTCGAGCTCCATTCAGCTCCAAATAGAGATACTTATATTATAACCACCCTGTATATAATGATTCTTTAGATTATTTAATTTTGAAATTCAGTTTCCATATTTTTGACAATTATTCTTCTTAACAAAGGTACTAAGAGATAATAGTATGCAGATATTATAATAAATAAACACATGAATACATAATGAATGTACACTGCTTTTTCAAATGAACACTAAAATTAGTGCTCTATTAAATTCTTAGAATGATGCACCAGGTGTTTAACTTATATACTATAAAATCCTATTAATCCGCCCCCCCCCCAAACACGATGGAAAATTGTAAAATAATCAGAGGAGGCACTTACACGGTATTAAAATTGTAGTATATGATATCTATGGGTGGAGGGGGGGGGGATGCTAATGGCCAATTGTCGCAAAGTATGCATTATTTTAATAAAGTAATAAAAGAAAAATATTTTGAAAAAAAAATTATATACAAAATAGAAAAACAGTATAACTTCGCGATTAACGGTGATTTCAGATTATATAGAAAATTCTGGATTTCAGAAGTTTTGAAACTGGAATGCATTTAGATAAATAATAACACTAATATCTGTCATAAGATAAATAATAAGACTAATATCTGTCATTAATATGGTAACAGAAAAATGAAAGGAACTTAATAATTTAAAATAATTAAAAAAGTGGTGCAGTGGAAAATGTCCTGAAATACTTTCTAGAACTAGTAGTAACATTTTATGTGGTGTCGCCATCTGTTGTAAATTAGGGAGATTAAATGTTTTTTTATTTAAATCATGATTTTTTATCTAAATGCTAAATAAATAATACAAATCACAAAAATAGAGAACATACAGAATGAATTGGTAGTGTTGCCAGATTTTTAAAACTAAAAACATTGCTGCCACAAAGATAGCACAAAATACGCTACAAATTTGACTTCGGCACCATCTACTGATCAATCAATCGCTAATTTTTTTCATCGCTTTTTTTCATTGCTTTCATAATAACAGAAAAAAAAAGT
Organism: Maratus michaelseni; assembly: GCA_963931845.1. Lineage (NCBI taxonomy): Eukaryota > Metazoa > Arthropoda > Arachnida > Araneae > Salticidae > Maratus > Maratus michaelseni. Next base: position 444,186,638 of record OZ007586.1, read on the forward strand.
GAGGTAAAATTTTTGGTATTGATCTTGACGTGCACGCCGAAATTGTTTTTGGAGGAGGGCACTTTCTTGTGATTTTTTAAAATTTCCAATTTGTTTACAAAGTGGGAGGGGATGCTTAATCGGTAAGGGCAGATTAACAGGATTTTACAGTATATGCACATTTTATTGTGGAAGTCATTAGCTTTTTACTGCTGTTATTCATTTTATATCAGTTATATTTTATATTCTCTATTATGTTTATTTCAAAATTGTGTTAAAAATGTATTTTGCAGGATAAAATAGAGCTTGAGACCAAAGATAAGCAAAATAAAACACCAATACAACTGGCAGAAGAACAGGGCCAAAAGGATATTGTTGATTATTTGAAAGAAAAGAAACGAAAATCTTTTTGGCCAAGTTTTGATTTATGGTAAAAAATTTTTATATAAGTTGACTAATAATTTCTTCAATTGGTATGCACAACAAATGATAACAATAAAAATTTTATATAAGTAAAAGAAAATATTTATTAAAAAAGTCTACAGTATCACATAAGGACATAAGTAAGAAGTACTCTAAACAATTACATTGGATAATGATTCAGTTATTCATTTTTGATTTGTGATAAATTTTGAAACTTCACTGAAATTCAGCTTGAAATTTTTTTCAAAAATCAACCAAAAGAATGTTAGTTATATTCAGAAGGTTTTTCATATATTGTTTCGATAGTTTGTTTCATGACTGTACATTTTTGGGTATTAATTTGAATTCAATTTAAATTGTATTATTTATACAATTCTTCAACTTTATTTGAAAGATTTTATATTTGATGCTTGTTTGTTAATATTCTTTATATAAATGCGATTAAATTACACACAGTACCAATTTTTTTTTATTAGTTATTGCATTACATGCATGTTTCAACTTAATATGATGAGGTTAAAATCATTACTGAAAAAGATGGCAATAAACTGAAGTAGGATATGTATGCATTTTGATTTTGTGCTGTATCAATGTATTTTACGAAGGAATGTAATGTCTCATTTTTATTCAGTTTGTTTAGCTTTTTTGTTGTTAGTTTTTCACAAATTAATATTTACATTTGTGTTAGATGGATATGTTTTTTAATTTTTAATGATTATTTTGCATGTTTTTAAACTTTAAATTTTGATTATTTTAAATAAATTAATTTTTATATTATTTATTTCTAGATACTAATTTTTCAAGTCTGATTTGTCTAGATATTTATTATTTTGTTATCTGGTTGACAAAGGTATTTTATATTGCTTTTATTTATTTATTTATGTTCTTTTTTAAGTATTTATTTACACTTATCTGTCTTGTCATCGTTATCATTTATCTACTGATTTGAAATTTTTATAAACTCAATGCCAAAATTTTGTTTTGTTGAATATTATCAACTAAAATAAGTTTTCAAAAATTATTTTAAATGCAATGTTTAATGCTAATACATTATAAAATCATCATATTGACCTTTTGGTATTATATTCATGGGTGTACATCAAAATTCTGAAGGCGTTTTTTTTCTTTCCTACATTGGGGAGGAGTCCAAGGACCATAGTTCCCCTCGAGCAGCCCAGTAGAGTTCAGGGGTATAAATGCTAAGGGGTAATATGCTAAATAATAAAATTCTGAGGGCTGATACTGATTACATTTATGGGTCCTGTATATGCATATACAGTAGGGTCTCTCTAATCCAAGTCCCTATTATCCGCGATCCCCTATTATCCGCGCTCACTGTAAAATTAGTTTTGGTTTCAATAATAATTGTGTAAACAGCAAAACTTTTCGTTATCAATTAAATTTTGCAAAAGAAATCTCAAGTATACGAAAAATATAACATAATTTAATTTTTTTTATATATTTTTCACACTTAGAAAACTGTTTAAAGCTTTTTTATTCACCAACAAACCGATTGAATTACGCTGAACAAACATACGTTCACGGCACTGAACGATCTGCCAATTTTGCAATGACTATGAATTCGTTGCAAGTGAATCCGATAACGAGCGATCACATCGCATTCTGCGGTAAAGAAGAGGAACTACATAACTGCGTAGTTAACTCTGACCGATGTTCGACTTTCGCATTTGTTTATGTTTATTTCTCTTGCCTCGTGCTTGAATTTTGTGCTCTAAGCTAAACTATTTGGATGTTACACTATTTTTAGTTATATTTTCTTTAATGTCTGGAATTAAACGTACCCATAATGGTTTGTCTAAAAGAAAGCACGTTTCACTTACGATTCTACAAAAGGTAGAAATTATTCTTAAATTAGATGCGGGTACAACAGCACGGTTGATTGCAACGGAGTTTGGTATTAGTCAGAGAACGGTGTATGATATTCGAAAGAATAAAGATAAAATTTTGGAGTATTATGCATCAACTGATACAAATGCTGGCCTATCTGATCGTAAAAGCATTCGTGTGGTGAAATCTGCCAATCTGGATGCAGTGTTGTACGAATGGTTTCGGCAACGACAAAGCGAAGGGATTCCGATTACGGGTCCATTGTTGCGGGAGAAAGCCCAGGAATTGCATGTTCAATTAGGAATAACTGAACAGTGTCATTATTCCAAAGGATGGCTCTCTCGTTTTAAAAAACGGCACGGAATTCGTTATCTCAAAGCGTGCGGTGAAAAGTTATCGGGCGATGTCGACGCTGCCGAAAATTTCGTTGATACATTTTCGGATTATATAAAAGAGCAGGGTTTAAGTCCAGAGCAAGTATATAATGCGGATGAAACTGGGCTTTTCTGGCGCTGTTTGCCCAGAGAAACATTAGTATGTGCTGGGGAAAAAATCCATCGGGGTTTAAGGAGTCAAAGGAGAGGGTGACTGTGCTGGTATGTAGCAATGCTGCAGGCACACATAAAAGCAAGCTCTTGCTTATTTCTAAAGCTTCCAAACCAAGAGCACTGAAAGGCATAAAAAAGTTGCCTTTGATTTACAAAGGCAATAAAAAGGCTTGGGTAACACGGGATTTGATGGTGGAGTGGTTTGAAAATCACTTTGTTAAGGAAGCCAGGGAACACACAAATAAAGTGGGATTGCCTCATGATTGTAAAATATTGCTCATACTAGATAATTGCCCAGCACATCCACAGCATTTGGAGAAAGACAATGTCACAGTAATGTTCTTGCCCCCAAACACCACTTCATTTATCCAACCAATGGATCAAGGCGTTATTCGTAGCCTTAAATCTAAATATAGGATGGAATTTATGCATAGATTGTTAGCCTTGAATCCTTCTACTGACACTTTAAAAGATTATAGAAATTCCTTCACTATCAAAGACTGCATTTTTCTTTTGGCAGAGGCATGGAACACACTACCACAGGATACACTTATTAATGCTTGGCACAATCTTTGGCCAGCATCATTATTTTTTGAAGGGGAAAACAGCGAAAATTTTGAGTTTGAAGGTTTTTCACATTAATTCCACTAGAGAAAAAGCTGCTGAGTTGTTTAATTAGGCCAAATCCACATTGAATAATGTACCCTTATGTTTGGAAGAAGAAGCAGTATCAGAGTGGTTGGAATGTTTAGATGAGGCTCCCACTATTGAATCAATGACTGATGCTGAAATAATTTCAAGTGTTCTAGATGCAAATGATTCTGAGTCAGAAGACAGTGATGTGATATTGATGAAAATAAAATTAACTATGAGCAGGGTTTAGAATTAGGATATAAATATGTGACTTTCCTTCAGCAGCAAAGCTTTATAACTGAACAAGAAATTATGACAATAAATAGAATACAGAAAAAAATAATTGACAACAAGCCCAAACTCAAACAAACAACAATTACATCCATGTTTAAAAAAATAAACAACCAATAAAATAAATTTTTTCTCATCATTTTAATTTACATAAAAATATCCATCTTAGTTTAAAATTTATTAAAGATCCTGCACTCCAAATGCAACTTTGATAGGTGTTAGTAGAATCAATAGTTACTTCTAAATTGCATTTATGTGTGCCTTTTCAAATACTTTTTTATCATAATATTGTATTTTTACTTTAAGTTATAAAGTTACATCTAGCACTAGTTAAAATTATAATTCTTTTTACTTATATGTGATCATTTATAGTCTGTTTGAAAGTGAAAAAATGTCCAAAGTGAAAGGACCCTCTAATCCGCCAACCCCTCTTATCCGCCAAGGCTTCGGTCCCAAGGTTGGCAGATTAGAGAGACCCCACTGTACTTAATATTACATTGGCCCCTCATGAGGTTTCCTTCAACCAGGCATGAGATTCTTCTGCGGATCCGCGGTTTTCCGCTTTTTCGCCATTTTCAGATTTTCCGAAAAAACGAGAAATTTGCCTGAAGATCGTGAAAAAAAACCCCACGAATTTCGTCAAAGGATCGCTGAAAAATGCGAATTTAGACAAAGGATCGTGTGAGAAACATAAAGATCGCGAATTTTGTCAAAGGATCGTGTGAAAATTGCCAAAAGATCGCTGAAATAATGCGAATTTCGTCAAAGGATTGGTGAAAAAAATGCGAATTTAGCCCTGAAAAAAAGCGAATTTAGCCAAACGATCACTGAAAAAATGCGAATTTACCCAAAAGGTCGCCGAAAAAACGCGAATTTACCCAAAAGATCGCAAAAAAAAACGCGAATTTAGCCTAAAGATCGCTGCAGAAACGCAATTTAGCCTAAAGATGCCTTACAAACGCGAATTTTGTCAGAAGATTGCCTTACAAATGTGGATTTTGTCAGAAGATCGCCGTAAAAACGCGAATTTTGTCAAAAGATCACCGTAAAAACGCGAATTTTGTCAAAAGATCCCCGTAAAAATGAAAATTTTGTCAAAAGATCGCCGTAAAAATGCGAATTTTGTCAAAAGATCGCCGTAAAAACACGAATTTTGTCAAAAGATCACCATTAAAATGCGAATTTCATCAAAAGATTGACGTAAAAACGTGAATTTCGCCAAAAGATCGCCATAAAAACGTGAATTTTGCCAAAAGATTACCGTAAAAACATGAATTTCGCCAAAAGATCGCCATAAAAACACGAATTTCGCCAAAGGATCGCCATAAAAACACGAATTTCGCCAAAGGATCGCCATAAAAACACGAATTTCGCCAAAGGATCGCTGTAAAAACGCGAATTTCGCCAAAAGATCACTGTAAAAACACCCAACTATTAAATACTAAGTACATACCAAATTTCAAGTCTCTATCTCAATTTTTTTTGGGAGATAGAGCATTTACAGATACAGACGGACGGCAAAAATTTTTTTTCTAAAAATATGTTTTTCGGAATCTCCAGTGCCTAAAATCTGTAAATCCGTCAATTTTTTTTTTTTTTTTCAAAACGATTATAAGACTTACCTTATACTATTTATGATGGGTAAGTAAAACTGATTAAAAATATGTTAATTATGAGAGCATTGAAATAATGGGCGATACCATATGAGCTTAAAAATAAATTCTGCTAATTGAAAAAACATTAAAAAAGATTTTATGTTTTTAAAAACTAATAAATAAATTATACAAACTTTTCCTATGGCTTATGAGAATGTCACATGCTGAAGATTTTCTAACCTTTAATAAATAACTTTATTTTGAAGAATGTTCAAAAGCTACTCAAATTTGAACGTTTAATATACAATTTTATTCAAAGATAGCTTCAAACTATCAACAAGTCTGAGTCAATTACATCACTAATTGACATTTTGTAATATACTTTATTTTTCATAGTTCTCTAAAACATATGTAACTACTCTTTCAATTACCATTGATGTTATTTATTTTATTTATCTTCAGGCAGTTGGTATTTGGTGTTACCAGCCACACAAAAGGACCATTATTTTTTCTTCTTGGAACTCTTTTTTGTTGGGGTTATCCTATGTATCTTCTCAGGGTAAGATTTTGTTTTATTTTCTTTTGCTGAAACACTTATTTTGTTATATGTGTTTACAGTTTGTTTACCAAAAAGCACTGTGTATATAAGTGTCTAAGAAAGGCCACATAAACTCTATAGAGTAAGAATCCTCACTTGGAATAAAGAAAAATGCCCCATAAATAGACTAAAATATAACACCTGTATGATCTTTAGTTTTAAAGAAAAATATGAATTTTTTTTATGATGATGCATACAACGTGCAGAAAATAAGCTTTATTGGAAACAAGGAGAAACTACATGGTATTTGATAATAAAATAAACACAACTTTTTGCATTCTTGGTATTTTTTAAAATTTTTATTTATTTATTTTTTTTTTTTTTTTTTAAATAAGCGATTAGAGGATATATATATATTTTTTGCAAATAAGCAGCTTCATTTAGTCAGAATGATAGCATTTGGAAGCTACTTTACAACAGGAAATTTCCACATGCTAAAAATGTGTTCTGTTTGTAAATATTCCAACATGTACTTTACTTTTGGTCATTGTAAAGGTACTGTTTTGTGATCTGCAAGAGAATGTGCACTTCTCTATCCATACCATTATCCTTTTGCCAATATTTGTTGTATGTTGAAAGACAGATTAAGATATTGGAAGCATTCTCCTGGCAGAAGTTTTAGGGAAGGTTAGTAGCAGAAAACCATAATGGGCTTAAGGATATTTTGGTCATGCTTTCATTTCTTGATATTTATTACATAGATGTATACATAATAAATCAGGGATGAGATTTCTCCACCTTTTTTCATACCAGTATAATCTTATAGAAAATGTTTTTTTTTTATTTAATCAAAACATTTTGTGATTTAACAGAACAACATTTTCTCCAAGATTATACTGGTATGCAAAATGTCGGAGAAATCTCATCCCTGATAAATCAATAATTTCAACCTCTTAAAGTTTGATCTTCTCATGTTTTTTCCAACACCATTTCAACTAATGTTATATGGAGTGAATATTATCAAATTCACAAACTGTTACTAGAGCCTATGCATACGGAATCTTTTACATACGACAATTTGAGGAGTTGCTTTAATTTTTGCCTAATAAATAACCATATCAAATGAATATTTGAAGAATATTATTCTGTAGAATTACAGTGGAACTCGCTTAAGAAGTTTTCCAGGAGACCGGGTAAATAAAACGTCTTAAACGGGAGAACTTCTTAAACGGAAAAACTTCTCAGGGGAAAAATTGTAATGGCTAATTACATAATGAAGACATAATGAATAGCACAAAATTATACAAAGTGTTGAATTAGATATACGGAATAATGTTATAAATTAAAAAATTAATTTTTTTAATGCATTAATATAATTAAAAGAAAGTACAGTAGTAAATAATAACAAACTGATTTACCTGTATTTTATTCAAAGCTTCACATTACTTATTTATTGCTAATACATATCATTATTACTGAAATAATCCTTAATACTTTTTTGTTTTTTCTTTTTTTCTAATAGTTGTAAATGAAAAGAGTCAAGTTGTCTTAAATTTTTATGTATTTCGACTGGGACATTCTCTTGACTTTCTATATAACGTCGAAAAGTTTCTAGTCCTTTTATAGCATCTGAGTAGCTTGGAACTATTGGATCATCTTCAGTTTCACTTGATTCATTCCCATTTTCATCTGGCATCAAATCGCAAATGTCTTCCACTGATAAAATCTGGCTCGGTATTACATCATTATCAACATTAACATATTCACAAAACGACGTAGTAAAGTTCAATTCTTTCTGCAGTATTTTCCAATCATCTTCATCAATCTCTGGTTCATACACATCTGTTATCTCTCCATTTGAAAACCCAGCTTTTTTAAAGCAATTGGCAATTTACAGATTCCCAAGCAGATGTAATCATATGAATAGCTTCTAAAACATTAATCTTTTTCAATTTTTCTCCATTTTCCAGATTTAAAAGAATCCACTTGACTAACCGTTTTCTGAAGTGTTGCTTAAATGCCCTAATTACGCCTTGATCCATTGGCTGCAAAACTGCTGTAGAATTTGGTGGAAGGTAATGCATTTTAATGTGATCCAATTTCACATCTTTTGAATGTGCACTACAATTATCAACATACAAAGTAATCTTTCTTTTTTCCTTTCTCATTTTAGTGTCCAATTTCTTTAGATATTTTTCATAAATTGGAATTGTCATCCAAGATGCTTTATTGCTTTCATATTGACAAGGCAATGATTTCACATTTTTGAAGCACCGTGGTTGTTTTGCCTTTCCGATTACTAAAAGTGGAAGTTTCTCACTACCGTCCATGTTGCTACCTAGCAAAACCGTTAAACGCTCCTTGCTCGATTTCCCTCCATAGCAATTTTCTCCTTTAAATGCAAATGTTTTATCAGGTAGTAGGTTATAGAATAGGCCACATTCATCCAAATTGAATATGTCTTTTTCTTTATATCCGGATATTAAGGTTGGTAAGATATTCGATTTCCATTCATCTGCTTCTTGCATATTGACACTTTTACTTTCTCCATTTATAGATTTATAAACTAATCCAGCTCTGTTTTTCATCCTGTCGATCCATCCGTTTGATGCATTAAATTCAACATTAATTTTCTTTGCAATTTCATCTGCTTTTTCTCTTAAAATTATTCCACTTATAGGGATGTTTGCTAACCTTGCTTGTTTAAATCAAATAATCAGCTTTTCTTCTATTTCTTCATATTTACCTTTTTTTTATTTTTTTTTTGCATTTGAAGACTGCAATGAGGATATGGTTTCTCGTTTAGCAATGATGCCATTCAGAGTTGTCACTGGCATATCCAACTTTTTCGCAATTTGAATGCGTGTTAGATGCACATTTTCATCTACCTCTTTCAAAATTTTCAGTTTTTGCTCAACAGTTAAAGCCTTTCGTTTTATTCCTCTATTAGGCATGTTGAAATTTTAATCCAAGGAGAAGAGCAACACAGATGACTACTATTGGACTGTAACATAAAAATAAACCACGAAAAAAATATGCAAAACTAGTCATACGAATTGAGTTTCTTAGTGCAAGCTGAATATCTTTTGTGCTCAGGAGAACGTCTATAGAGCAGTGTCAGATGTCTAAATCCCGTATTCACCAGCTCATGCTGACGGCTGGCAACCCGAATTTCTGAGAAAAACCGGTAGAAAAACCAGTTCCAATCAACGGCGGGCATGAGGAGAACAGCTTTCTAGCCGCTTGCCAGAACAGGTTGGTGAATACGGAAAATGTCAGCGGAACAGTTGTTTCTGACTACTGAAAGACCCCTCCCCCCACGGAGGACATTCCCCCTCAGGGCCTATATCCCTGATGTAGATAATCGGCCGTCATAAATAAACACAATAAACACTGACTATTTCTGCGAATGAAGCTTCTAAAATCACTCACAAATAACTCAATGAAAATGCTTCTTTTAGGAAGCAAACAAACAAGCAAAAAACAAAAGAAAGAATTTCATTTCAAACTGTATTCTTTTGCAATATACCGCTTGCTTTCGCATATTTCATTTACATTCATCACAGCGATAATCCCCCTACCCCTGCTAAAATCCGGCATACAAAGAAAATAACCCTTTGCTTTACAAGAAATTCCCAAATGAGTTGTTTGAAGCCTCCCCCGATTCTGAACAATGGTTATCTATGAGGACAGGTGTTCCATTCCTTTACTTTTCTGCTTATAAATTCATTTCTTCATAGGTATATTTTGAATCTTTTTAATTCTTAGAAGAACGAACATTGCAAATGCAAAAAATGTCACCTCAAAGTGAAATTCGAAAAGACAATTTTCGGGGATTTTGAAACTTCTTAAGCAGGAAAAGTTCCAAAATCAAAACTTCTTAAACAGTGAATTTCAGCATTAAAGAAATAGAAAATCAAATGGGACCATGGATAGAAAACTTCTTAAGCGGGAAAACTTCTTAAACGGGAACTTCTTAAACGGGTTCCACTGTAGTAGTGAAATCTAATGTAGAGGAAAGTCCCTACTAGTGCTTGAGGAGTACTTACCTGCAATTAATACTGATGCTTACCTGCATCAAAAGTAAATTAAACATTAAAAATGAATTTTTGAATTGATGTTGTCTGCCAAAAAATAATTTCGAAGCTCTGCTGTAGCAAAAAATCATTCCAGATTTAAGGGCACCAGAGGCTACATGGCATGGTCTTGTCTCATAATAGTACAGAGGATTTTCTATTTTTAATAGGAAACCCTACATTTCATTGTCTAGACTAAGTAGGGAAGATAGGGTTTGGAAACAGAGTTGGCGGGTTTTTAACATCAGATAATATAAAATTCTTTTAAAAAATACAGAAAGGTTTGCTATTCAAAGACATATTTATAATAATGGGGAAAGAATTTTGTGTTTGTGCTGTGTTCTGAAGAGACTGGTGCATTCAGAGCTACAAGATATAGCAGGAAGATAAATCTGTATCAGTAGTTATGCACCTCAAAGCCTGATTTTAGATTTTTTTATTAGATTTTTTAAAATTTAATTTTTTGTGAATTTTGGCAATTTTTACATTTTGTGGTGATTTTTCAACATTAGTAAAAATAATCTGATTTCAATCTTTTAGCCCAATATAGTAAATTTTGTCCTATTTTCAATCAAATTTATTTGGAATTGGTAAACTGATTTTTGAATTTCTTGTGAATTTTTTTATGTGAGTTTTACAGTTTTTTCATGTTTTGTAATGGGTTTATTTAACATTGGTAAAATGAATTCAGTTTCAAACTTTTAGCCTAACATAGTAAATTTTGTCCTCTGCAATTTTTGAATTTTAAGCAATTTTTCGCATTTTGCAGCAATTTTTTGACATTTGTGAAAGACTTCTGGTTACAATGTTTTAACTCATTATAGTAAATCTTGTCCTTTTTGATTTTTGAATTTTTAGCATTTTTTCATGTTTTACGGAGATTTTCTGACATTTGTAAAAAGAATTCGGTTTCAAACTTTTAGCATAATACTTGTTTAGTAAATTTTGCCCTTCACAATTTTTTAAGTTTTTAGGATTTTAAATGCAGTTTTCAGCATTTTTCCACATTTCTTGCCATTTTTTTTTTACATTTGTGAAAGAATTCTAGTTACAATATTTTAGCCCACTGTTTTCTGAAGAGAATCAGGTAGAGCTACATGATTTAACAGGAAGGTATGTCTGAAATTCGGCACCTCAAAGGCAGTGTTTGAATTATTTGATTAGATTTATTTAACATTTAATGTAATTTTTAGCATTTTTTTTCATACCGTAAAGATTTTTCCACATTAGTAAAAAAAAAAAAAAAAATCTAGTTTCAATCTTTTACCCGATATAGTAAATTTTGTCCTCTTTTCAATTATGTTTATTCAGAATTTGTACAGTGATTTTTGAATTTTGCGCAAATTTGACAAGAATCTCCTTTCTGCTGAAAATGAGGATCTTATCCATCCAATCTTATATTTACATCACTGTATGAAGGAATTAAAAAAAAATTAAATGAATTTTTTTTTGTCAAAATTAAAAAAAAAAATTAATAGTGATGGATTGTTTTAGAAATGGAATGACAATCTCAAAGACTATTTTTATTCCTCCTGTGAATTGGAAAAATGCTAAATCAGTTTCTGTATTGATAAAGCAAGGCTACTTTATCAACTCTGTTCATTTCTGTTAATACTATGCGATTTTTTAATTTTTAATGATTTTTCGTTTTTTTACATTCATGAAAGAATTCCAGTTACAATATTTTAGTTCACTATAGTAAATTTTGTCCTCTGCAATATTTAATGTAGTTTTCAATGCAATTTGTAACATTTTTTCATGTTCCACAGCGATATTTTGACATTCGTAAAAGGAATTCTGTTTCAAAATTTTAGCCTAATACAGTAAATTTTGTTCTCCATGAATTTTTAATTTTCAGTGATTTTTAATGCTATTTTTCACATTCTGTGGCAATTTTTTTACATTCGTGAAAGAATTCTGGTTGTAATGTTTTAGCCCACAATAATAAATTTTGTCTTCTGCGATTTTTGAATTTTCAGCATTTTTTCATGTTGTACTGAGATTTTCTGACATTTGTTAAACTAATTTGGTTTTCAAACTTTTAGCATAATACTCACATAGTAAATTTTTTCCTCCTCGATTTTTTGAGATTTTAAATGCAGTTTTCATCATTTTTTTGCATTTCATACTGATTTTTTGACATTTGTGAAAGAATTCAAGTTACAATGTTACAGCCGACTGTAGTAAATTTTGTCCTACGATTTTTGCTTTTGTGTGTGCATGTGTGTTTGTGTTTTGCAGCTGTTTTTCCATATTAATAAAAGGAATCTAATTGTTGGTTTTAATCTTTTAGCCCAATATAATAAATTTTATCTTTTCAATAAAGTTAATTTGGAATTCGTACACTCATTTTTTTTTTCTTTTTTTCTTTTGTGAATTATTTAATGCAATTTTAGGATTTTTTTCGCGTTTCACAGCTATTTTTCAACACTCGTGAAAGGAATCCTGTTTTAATCTTTTAGACCAATATAGTCAATTTTGTCTTCTACGAGTTTTGTAATTTTAGCCTTTTTTTTTTGCTACTTTTAACATTTTTTTTTTTTTTTCAATTTGCTCTGATTTTTCCATATTATTAAAAGGAATCTAGTTACAATCTTCTAACCCAATAAAGTTTATTCTGAATTCATATGGCGATTTTTTTTAATTCTGATTTTTAGTTTTTTCGCATTTTGTGTGATTTTTTTTTTATGGGCCTGGGCAATGTCAAGTGGGTCAGCTTGTGGGTCAGGTATAATAATAAAGACAGATGTTTGTCGGCAGTTTTCTGAAGAGACTGCTGCATGTAGAGCTACATGATTTGACAGGAAGTTAGTCTGAAATTATACACCTTGAAGGCAGTGTTTGAATTTTTTATTAAATTTATTTAACTTTTAATGCAATTTTTAGCATTTTTTTGCATACTGTGGTGATTTTTCCACATTAGTAAATGAAAATCTATTTTCAGTCTTTTAGCCTAATAACAGGATTTTTTTTCTGTTTTGTGTGTGTTTGTGTTTCACGGCAGTTTTTCCACATTAATAATAGTAATCTAATTGTTGGTTTTAATCTTTTAGCCCAAAACAGTAAATTTTGTCATCTTTTCAATGAAGTTTATTCAGAATTTGTAAAGTGGTTTTTGAATTTTTTGCGAATTTGAAAAGAAATTCCTTTCTGCCGAAAATGAGGATCTTATCCATCTAATCTTATACATATATCCGTGTATGGTGGAATTTAAAAAATACAAAATGAATTTTTGTTGAATTTTTAAAGAACTTAATATTGATGGATTTTTTTGGAAATGAGATGACGATCTCCATGGGGATTTTTATTTCTCCTGTGAATTGGAAAAATGCTAAATCTGTTTCTGTATTGATGAGACAAGGTTACTTTTATCAATTCTGCTTTTTAGATGTGAGTTTGTGAGTGTTGATAATTCATTTTTTCATTTTTGCATCAGCATACATGACTCGTGAGAATTAATAATTGTGCTTTGCTGCTGAGAGACAAAGTATTTTTGGCCTTAAACATACAAAAAAAAGTTTTGATTCAGTTCTATTGTGCTGAGAGTATTGACAGAATTCAACAGTACTCAAAGAATCATGTCAATGCTCTTAATAGTTGATATATTACTTATTTAAAACCTTTTTTTTTTTTTACTTTTGTGGGTCCAAGTAATCTTCTCAGGGTCACAAGTTACGGTATGTATTTTTTAAGGAACTATTTATATTTTGAAAAGTTCACTATATATCTGAAATTGAAAGAAAAAAATGTAAATTTCAATATATTTCTTCTCATAAACTTAGCCCTGATCTTTACAGAATTCAGATATTTCTAAGGAAGCAGTCAGTTTGTGTGTTCTTTTTAACCAATTGTGACAGTGCAAAAGGATTATATTCTTTATTATCTTTTGTCATCTGATTGATGATTAGTATGGAAGAGTAGGGTAAAACTGGTTAAGTAGGTCAGACTGGGTAGCCTGTTTTCTCACTGATGGGTGTTGCCTTGTGGACAGCATCAGTCTTAACTACATTCCTTAGTTTCACTTAGCAGTGTGCCTTTGGCTTTTGAAGTGAGTTAATCTCTGTGATCGTGCAGTGCTATTGAAAAGAAATGCACTTCAAAAGTTTTAATTTTTTGTTGTCTTTTCTGCTCTTCAAATAAATTTAGCCTGATGGATGAATTTAGGTAAGTAAACCACTGTTTTCTATGGCCTTCACACAATATTTTGATATCAAGTAGAAGCGTATATGTCCAGCTATCCAGGAGAACGGCCATGTTGATTTTTGGTCGTCTGTTAGGGCAAAAGCGGGTACCCATGGTTTTGCATTAAATTCTGCAATGAATTGTTTCTTCACTCAACAGATGATGAAGGATGGATACAATATTCAGTCTGCAAAGAGTGGGCACATGAGAAGTGAGAAGTAAAAGCCGAGAAAGTCATTACATGACAACGTTAAAAATTGCTTGAAAACCTGAAAAAAAAAGTAGTGAATATAAAAACTGTATATATGTTTTAAAGTTTGATTCAAAATTTATTACAATAAAGCTTTTTTCTACTGGAAGTATAAAAACTTAATTTCTGATTAGTACCCGGTTTTACCCTACCACCAGAATTAGTAGCTTTTTCAGATGGTCCAAGAAAATGCCTTTTCCAAAGTAGAGAAGAATTTTCCAGTGGCAACAAGTGTGGTTTTTCAATAGCCCAGATATCCCCCAAACACTTTTGTGGGGTGTTCGGATTTTTCTGCCCTTCTATACTTTTGTCATTAAAGGGAAAAGAAAAAAAAAAACGTTAGGTACCCAGTTTTACACTACTTTCCCCTACAAATATAACAATACTTTTGACCATCAGAATGCCTTGAGTGTTCATAAATAGGATTTTTCTTAAGAAAATCTTTCATTATTTCAAATTCAGTCCTATTTTTTTATGACAAGAAACTCATTGATAATTTTATTTATTTATTTCTGATCGATAATAAATTTTAAGAAAAATCAAGATGTTTCTATAAAAATAATAGATTAGTTTTTTGGCTGTATGGAGGTGAAAAAAATGTGTTCAACTGTCATTTGCTATTTTTTTATTATATATATATATATATATATATGTTGTGCTTTATTTTATTGATTTCTAGAAAACTAATCTTCTTATTTTCTTTAAATATTTGGAAAGGTTATGACCTATTATTAATCTCACATGAAACTATAAAGTATAAGTTTTGTATTTATGTTAGGGAAACATTATTTAATGCTTTAGGAGGAATGCTAACCTCTGAATTCCCTTTTTTACTGTACAATACTTATAAGTTCTCAAAACCCATCTATATAAATATAATATCTTACGACACAATATTTATTACATACACACAATATTATATAATTACCTTCTTGTACTTTTTTTATGAAAAAAATTGTCATGTTTGTGGCATACAATGGTCTTTTTTCCTTTTGTTTTTAGTGTGTTCCTTTAACATGGGATGAATACACCCCTATTCATTTTGTCTTCCTTGTCACAAATGGAGTAATGTGGGTGAGCCTTATAATAGCCCATAATCAGGATCCTGGGTATTTAGCTTTGGATACTGAAGATTATCATCGTACAATTAGTGAACTAGCAAAATTTGACAAGTTCCAACATAACAATATGCCAATGCCTCAGTTATGCCACACTTGCAGAACTGTTCGTCCATTAAGAGCTAAACATTGTCGCATTTGCAATCGTTGCATAAGGCACTTTGATCATCACTGTCCATACATCTATAATTGTGTTGGACTAAACAATAGGTGAGTATGTAGGTTTTATGCAATTGTAGTTTTTAATTGATCATTCATTTATAAATACTGAAAAGAATAAGGAAATAATGTTTTTCGCAAAAAAAAAAAAAAAAAAAAAAAAATAGTTTGCTAGTGAAAATCAGTTATTATTATTTTTAATTTTTAGAGAGTTAGGAACAATAAATGCATGTATGAACATTGGTAGTTCCAGACTAAGAAGTCCTTTTCAATTTTCTATAGTGTCATTTTTAAATTTGTAAATTTAGAAAATTTGAATTAAAGCTGAAGGAATTTTAAAGTTATGATTTATTTTGATTTTTGATATTTTTTTGATGCAGCAGAAATTTATTAATAATTTAAGGAATTCTTCCTTTGACATTGTAACCTTGGTTAGGAATTTTATTAAGAGAAACTAAAGAATTGTAGAGTAAATTCATTGCATTAAATTGTTACACTGTTTTGAAATTAGATGTGGAAACTTTAAACTTTTTGCCGAATGGATTTGTTCATTCTGTAGAACTAATTTCAATCAATCTCATAGGAAAGAGAGGAGAGAAGCACTTATGTGTAATTTTTCGAATTGAAAACTATTTTTTTAAATAAAGGTTGTAATGGAAGCCATAGTATTATCATGCTATTTTAAAATATATATATATATATATATATTTCATACAGCCTTATTTTTTAAAAAATAAACTTTTGTAACATTCAATCTATTAATCAAAACTGATTTAATGAATAGATGTGACATTTTACATTCATGGGTAAACCACAGGATTCATTCTAACAATACTGAGAGTCCTTAATCCTACTATATATAAATTCAGTAGTAACTGCACTTCCTACTTGGAAAATGTCTGGACAAGTTGCAGGTACCCACTTAGCTTCTATGTATCCATATATTTAAAGCACAAAGCACATTCTGTAAAATTCTACATTCTTTTTTCCACACAAAAATGGTCTCATTGTGCATGCTTCTCCCCTCAGAAACGGGAAACTTGTTTAGCCCTCACCTGTTTAGCCTATAGGGATTAAAAAGGGTTGATTGAAAATGGATGTAGGCATAATATGGCCATTGCATTGAAAACTAAAGCTTTTCTTTTAAGAACTCATGTTTTCACTACTAAATATGCATATTTTTTTTGCAACATTTTGAAGAAAGCTTGGATACAGTTATATTTATAACTGATTGAAATTTCAGAAAGTTTGGAAGATGAGAACTATTTTTTTATTGCTATGTTAAAGGAACTGATGTGGGAAAAAAAAAAAAAAAAAAAAAAAAAAACATTCATTTTATAACTAGATAAGAATATTTTTTCATGAAATTTTTACACGGGCTGTTTAACCATTTTATTTATAACCAATGATTTCAAAGAGTTTGGACTAGAAGAACTTTTTATTTTAAAACTATGAAATGACCCTACGTGAAAAAACAAGAAAATGAGCACTTTTATCCCTAAATATCAATATTATTTCTTGAATTTTTCATTTTAAAATATAATTTCATACAAAATTGGATTAAAGATATAAAATAATAAAAACTTGATTCTTTTAAAAATTTATTATCACGTGCCTGGGCAATGCTGGGTGGGTGGGTCAGCTAGTTAATATAGAATACTGAAAATGATATCCTTGCTACTAGAATAAAGATAGAAAAAATAATAGGAGAAAGATTTGTGGCAGTTGCCTAAGGTACAAAAAATTCAGAATACTAATTAATGTATCAAATTTAATAACTACTAAATTTTTCTTGATCTTTTGCAAGGTCATTTTATTTATTTATTTTTTGTTATTTGCACTGTTGGCCAGCCTAATTTCAATTTGAATTGTTTTAATATTACTACAAAAGAAGCTTTTATAATATTCCTAAAATAAACTTTGGGAACATCCTCTACAAATTCTGATTAACTAAATACAGTGACTTATTATGAAAAGGACATGTTTACAAACAAAGCTCTACTGTCAAGAAATCTACCTACTATATTTTTGCCTTGGCTGTCATTGAAAGAATCATCGTGATGGCATAGATCAAGTGTATCACAGACAGACTGATCAGATCTTGTGTTACTCATGCATCAATCAGATTGTTAAAATTTAGGAATTTCACTATTAACCTTCTGATTATGGGAAAAAACTGGCGACTATTTTTATATTCAAATTCAGTCAGATTCATTCTATTTTATATTCAGTCGTTCAATATACAAAAAAATATTCTTTCTGGTAGATTTTTCTTGAAAATATCCTAGTATAAGTGTAAGGCAGAGATTATTTTCCAAAAAGTGGTACGAATAGAATAAAAAATAGTCCACTGCGATATAAATGTCCTAACATATCTACCCAGTGTGCTAATAAAAATGTGAAAAGTAATAGTATAAAAAAATAATAAATATGTTTATTAAATATGAGTTTATTTAATTGTATTTCTTTTCTTTTCAATACAGAATATGGTTCCTAGTATTTTCCTTAACAATTGCCATAAATTGTTCTGTTACGGTATTTTTCGCTGCTGCTTGCATTTGGATGGAAGGTTGGCAGTACACTTATATATTTGGATTACTTGAAGCAATATTTTTTTGTGGAGTTGGATGGATTCTCTCAGGAAGTACTGTAAGTATATTATGTATGTATGTATTTATGAATACAAATAGAGATGTCTATTTGGTCCTTTTCAATGTATGGTATTTAGAATAGTTTATGATCTAAGTTGCTATATACTAGGCCTGGGCAGTATCTCAATTTCAATATCGTGATATATTGTCAGCTAAATATTGCAATATGACGATATACCGTGATATTAAAACTAAATATACAGAATAAATAAAATAATATTTTGAGAAGAAGAAAGAAAGAATAAAAAATCAGTTTTACTCATATTTCCACAATAGGGCTGGCTTTAGACGAAAGCGAATTAGGGCGACCGCTTGAGTCGCTAAAATTACACTGTCTTGAAACAGACAAAATATTTGGTTAAAACTTAGATATATTTAAAAGATATCATTTATGACAATGAATAGAAATTTCGCCTTCAAGTGACCAGGACTAGTAAAACCGCATCTGGCACCAAAAATGGAAATTTTAAATACCACCATATTCCATTATTAGAACAATTATTATATATAACATCTTTTAGAGAGCATTACTTGCTTAAAAAATTCTATAAATAATATAAAATAAGTTTTACTAAATTATTTGCCAATTTGTGCTTTATGAAATTTTAGTTTCTTGTGAAATCTCTAACAAAGTAATGAGACTGATTTTTACAAAAATTCAAATATTTTCGGTTTGCTCATTGTAATTATTGGTTCTCTTCACATCCTCCTCCGCTCAATTTATAATATAATAAATTTAACAGCATATATTACATTAAAACAATTAGAAATTTCCTGTACTGATATATTCAAAATCTCAAATAACTGAAATAAACACTTCAGAGAAACAACATCTATCATGTAAAATATTTAAACAGAATTTGTTTTACTTTAGCATTACAGTCAGTGATGAATTCAGGGATGACACTGAGCCCCTAGAGTTTCCACATTTTCAGTTAATTAATGTTCCGAAAGTGCAAATCCTCCCACCCCCTATACACACTCTGAAGACCATAATGCCATGCACGCCGATGAAACATAGGGAGGTATAAGATATTAAAACAGTTGTTCTGCTAGTCCCCAACATGCAATACAGAAATTTAACAAAGAAAAATACAATTTTTTTACATTTTTTTTTTCGTCAGAGGAGATAATTTTTCAACACATAAACTCAGAATTAAAAAAGTAAAAACTTTGTTGCATGGGAGTTTCAGCAGGGCAGATCTCCTGTGACCAAAATTTCATGGTTCTTTCTTCTGTTAGTGCATAATTAATCATGCTACTTGGGCATAAGTAAATTATATATATTTTTTTCAACATAAAAATTTATGGATTTAAAGATTTAAATTTCAAAATTCAGGGAGGGGCAATTGTCCTCCCTTGCCGGCATCCATGATAATAACCCCCTCCACACACACACACACTATCCCGAACCTCCAAAATACCTCCCAGAGAAAAATGTCTGAATTGAAGAATGATTAAATAGTCATCAAGCACATTTTTCAAGATAATGGAAAAAAGCACAAAGAAAATCTTAAAAATGGATAGAAGTATGGAAATATTTAGTTAAAAAATGAATAATCAGCATGTTCGATTATTTTTTATCCGACAGTACATTAATATTTTACAACCTATAATTATGAAGCCATAAATATATCTTATTTTTTTAGGTAGCTTTCATTCTTAACCTATTGCAGCCGTTCAGAGGAAAGCAGTTCCAAAAAATTTTGATATATTTTCACCGATCATGACCCCCAGACCGCCAAACCACCCTCCGTTCAAATGTTGATTTATATATATATATATATATATATGACATATCATGCTGTAACTCTCTTACTTGTGAATTAAATTGGACGGGACTGGGTATGTGTATAGGACATACCAAGGACTCTACTGAGTTTGTTGGCCAGCTTCCTCCGCCATCTTGTTTCAAAATGACAATCAGTTAAAAAAATTTTAATTTTTAAAAATTCAAAAAGATGTACAAAAAAAATTATAATTTGAAAAAATTGTATATGTTAAAATGTTAGAAAGTGATACAAGGATTCTGGAACATTTTTTGTTTTTGCTATATCTTAAAAAGTGACTGAAATATGGCAGTTTGAAATTCTAGGGTGGTTGCGATTTTGAAACAATCTGATATTGTTATGCTGTAACTCCTGTATTTATGAACCGATATGAATGTCGCTGATCATGTGTACAGAACATACCAAGGTCTCTACTGAGTTCATTGGCCAGCTTTATTCGCCATCTTGTTTCAAAATGGCGGCAAGTTAAATTTTTTAATTTTTTTAAAAAATTCAAAAAGATGTATAAAAAATTATAAATTTAAAAAGTTTCTTTCCGTTAAGTGTTAGATCATGATACAAGGATTTTGGAACATATTTTGTTTTGTCTTTATCTTAAAAAATGGCAGAGATATACCAGTTTGAAATTCTAGGGTAGCTGATATTTTGAAGCAATCTAATTTTGATTATGCTGTAATTCGCATTCAAATTCGGTATTAACGAAAACCAGGATTGAATTTTCTATAATCGAGTTCCAAGCAATTTAGCTTGGGTATTTGAATAAAATGAGTGGAATTTTTAAAAACATGGACTATGAAAGCTACCTTTTCCTCCTGGTACAGGCCGGAAGGACTTTTCTTGTTTGCCACGTCATCGCATAAACTGTTTTTACTTACCCATCATACGTAGTATAGGGTAAGTCTTGTAATCGTTTTGAAAATCGAAATTTTTTTTTTGACGGATTTACACGTTTCAGACACTGGAGATTCCGAAAAACATATTTTTAGAAAAAAAATTTTGCTGTCCGTCTGTGTGTCTGTGTGTCTGTAAACGCTCTATCTCCCGAAAAAATTGAGATAGAGACTTGCAATTTGGTATGTACTTAGTATGTAATAATGGGAAGAAGCCTATTTCATTTCAATAACCTCGATTAACCGGAACAATTTTTTTCGGACTCTCGAAATATTTGTTCTGATGAAAGGTATGTAAAAATTTTCGAAATTGTTTATTTTAAGAAATGAATATAAAAGACAATAAAAAAACATAAATTTTGAATGAAGCATGAAGTCGATCGGATAATTAGTTGCCGAGATATTTGGAATCCTATTTGCCACACTCTTCGATTTTTCATGACCCTGTATTTCATCCAAATTTCACTTCAAAGATATATTTTAATTGGAAATTTGACGCTTAATCAGATGCAATAAACCGCTAGTTAATAGGATTATTATTTTTGGAGTTATAAGGAAAAACCTCTTTCAAGCAATTCAGTAATCGAGCCTTTAAAGTTCGTGACGTCATCAAGCCACGATTTTATTTGAATTGCAATGCATTTTATAAGTAGTTTACACATTTTTATTTTAATATTTTACATTATGTATATCCATGACGGGTAAGTATTATGGTGGCCCCCAACGACTAGTTTAATATCGTATTTGTGAAGAAGGGGGGTGGGGGTAAATTGGATAAAAATGGGGAAGAAACATTTCAACATATTTTATTTTATTAAAATTGAACATTTTGCATAATATTCATTTCCACCATTGCTAATAAAATATAATAATGCTTAATGGTTTTAAAAATTTAAATGCAAAATTACCACCAAACATTTTTAGGCAGTGACCAATGGTGATATATACAGAGGCAGTCAAATACAAAATACTCCCATATATCACGCAAACGTGATTTTTAAAATAAATTCTAGAAAGAAAAAACTTGCTGTATAGAAGTAAAAATATCTGCATTTTTTGAAATCCTTCTTTACCCTAGAATATACATTAATAAGTACTACTAAGGAATTAATAATTTCTTTCATAAAATAATAATTATAAAGAATAAATAAAAACATGTCTGAATTATTCCTTATTCATGTGTCCCATTAAATCCACTGTTACACATAAAATACTTCCTTTCTTTTTCGCCGTACTTCACACATTATTCAACAACAAAGAGCAAATATTTATCCAAACAGATGAAATCTAAATATCATAATGGAATGAAAGCATATGTGAAATTCAATGCATGCGCTCAGAGTTTAAGCTTGCACTGTCAATACCATAAAAACAATATATCATGTACTGTCAGTGGTAGCTGGCAAAAACCATAAACAAGCATGTACGATATTTATTACCCGTCGCATAAATACCAAAAAAAATCACCCTTTCCTCTTTTCAAAAACCTTTTCAGCTGGGAGAATTCACATAGTCAGTATTCATGAATATGGTATATCGTGGTTTTGGCTGGGGAAATTCACACCGCAAGTATTCTTGAATACTCACAGACGAGGAAGCGCTTTTAATATCGTGGTTTTCATGGTTTTCATCAGTTTTATGATATTTGCGATATATTGTTGGGTAGAATTTTTTATATCAGTATCACAATATGTATTTTATATTGGTTTTATCCAGGGTTGGCAAGTTTTTGACAGTGTGACGGTTTTATCCGGTTTTAACCATGGTTTTAACCGTCATGTCAAAAACCCCTTTTTGACATAGTTTTTGACAACGACTGTCAAAAACCTAAAATTGAGTCCCAAAACTGTTTAAAACTATTTTTACAACATTAAAGTTACAATTTTTCATAATTTTCAGTGTTAGATACATGGGTAAACTTTTTGACAGTTTCAGACATTAAAAACCGCACATCCTGTATAAAATCAGGGGTCAATCCAGGAAAAAGTTAAGGCCTATCTAGAACCCCTTCACAAAATTCCACTTAATAAAATTGGTGCCTTCATAAAATTCCATTCCATAAAAACATACTCTCCATTAATTATTTTTATTTTGTTAGGTTTTAAAATGTATAATTTACAACGAAAACAAGTTCACAAGAAATGAAAACTTTAACAGAAGGACTTAACGAAATTATTATTGAATGCTTTCTTTGAATTTGAGCAGCTGGATTTCATCTTTCATAACAAAATGTTCACAAAATAAATTTCACAAAAATATGATAAATTTTACAAAAATAATTTTTAGTTTTCACAAAATGGACATCTAGAAAAAAAATCTGTGTAACTGGAAAACTCAAAACATGATTTTGGTTTAACAAATTACTTAGAAAAGAATTGTAAGCTGTAAATATATAATAAAAAATAATTAAATGTATTGTTACATTAAAAATATAAACTAATCAAACTATTAAATAGTACTTGCAGAGTTTCCCCCAGGCAGTTTCAGAAGGGTGCTGCACCCTGTCTGCCCTTTGATTTACAAAATAGCACCCTTCTTGCCCCTCAGTAAAAAAAGTGTCTTTTCTTCTTTTGGTATTAAATTTGCTTTCATAGTAAAAAAATACTCAAAAGAGTGCCGTGACTTGTAAATATTAAGTGACTTTAAAAACCAAAAGTAAGCCTTTAACAGTAAGTGTCCTTAAGAATCTGAAAAGTGCCTTGAAGAATCCAAAACGTGCCCTTGAGAATAAAAAAAGTGTCCTTTTCTCACCAGCAGCACCCTGCCCTTTTTTAAAGGGTATTTTCTGGTATTTGTATAATTTAGTGTATAAAATTTCATATAAATAATATACTTATTTTTTAAATATTTGTCCCCCCCAAAAGGGTACTAATGAAAAGAGGAATGTTTTTTTCAACTAGGTAAATCATATTCAAAGGTTGGAGTATCATATTTATTCCAACAGAGCGAAAAATGCTGGGACCAGGACTCGAACCTAGGTCTGTTCATTATGACCTAATTACATGGTATACAGGAGTTAGTTTCCGTGTTGTATCACATTCATCCTGTAAAAATGCTATATAGTTATAGCTCGGATAAATAAAATTAGCGCTGCAGTTCACAGCCATGACCAACAAATAAGAGTGAATTATGACAGCCATGATATTGTCAGGATAGCTTAGCAGGAAGAGCATTAGCACGGCAAGCCAAAGCACCCAGGTTCGAGTCCTGGTCCCAGCAGTTTTTGCTCTGTTGGAATAAATGTCAGCTATGATACTCCAACCTTTGAATTTAAAAAAAGTTACTATTTTATAATGTATAAAAATTAACATAGAAATAGTTCTAAATAATTAAACTGAAACTAGCATAATAAAATGAAGATATATATATGTGTAAATATTGAAAATAACAAACCATCTTCTTTTAAGTTATTGATTTAAAGAACATTTAATTATATAGATTTCATATTATAATTCATTTAATTAATCAAAGAACATTTGTGTTGCAATTGTGGGTTATATTTAATGTTTATGTACAAAGACAAACATTTAGAATCATTAAAAGTCAAGGTATAACTTATGATCAGTCATCGAATAGTGGCCACTTTAGCTTTACACAAGCCTTTATTTTATTTTATTTTTTAGGCATAAATTAAATTGCTAAATTTTTTTTATAATAAGTCGAATATTTAATAGTAATAAAGATATAAAAAGTACTTTGAAAAATGCATTTAATAGTAGTTTCAATATTTTTAGCTATTTTTCCTAGCATGGCAATTGACAAATAATTTGAATTATGATATATAATTTTATTGCAACTTAATTATAGTATGACTAAATAAAAAATATTTATATAATATATAAATTATAATTTAATCAGTTTTTAGCTTGATATAATATAAAATATCACTAATTATTGCTAAAAAAAATGTGTATAAGGTTTATGACACTTTTCGACAGGTTTTTGACCTGTCATGTCAAAAACCACTTTTTGACGTCAAAAACCCAACCCTGATTTTATCGATATATTGCCCAGCCCTACTATATACCTTAATTATTGTTCATCTGACTCAGAATACACTGCCATTAGTGTTCTATTATGTGCTATATCCCATTGCATAAGGACTCAAATACTGTAGCTGGTTTTATTTCTGTTCCTTTAATCAGGGATCACTCTAGAGAGTTTCAGTGGGGCGGCCCTCCCTCATGCCCTTTTTAGATAAAATCCCACCCTCCTTGCCCTTTTTCCAGGTATAATTCTACCCTCCTTGCCCCTTTTATTCTTGGGTAGAATCCTGCCTTGTACTTTCAAAAATTATTTACCAATCTTTTATTTTTAGAATGTTAGTATAGTACATCAGGGAGTACTCCTCTTTCCCTCTTTATTTTTGTGTGAAGTGCCCTGGTATGTCTAATCTTTGACTTTGAGTGATTCATCTTTCCATTTATCAAGACATAAAGGGTAACTAAGCGTCATTGATTAATTTCACCTTGTCTAGTGAAATATAGTATTAGATCAGGCATTCTGGCCTTTGACCACATGATAACTTATGTAAGTTCTATAAAAAACTTGAAAAGTAGCTTTATAACTTTTATTTTGTAGCTTTTTTAAAACCAGTTTTGCTATAACTGGGAAAAAGTTATCTGGTGAACAAAAATTTTAGAGAGAGGTTCTTGAATATCGTAGGAAAAGGGCAAAATGACTGTACATATAGTAAACAGTTTTACAATAAAAATGGAGAACATAAGTTTCATTTTGCTGCTATTTTTAATACTTTTCAAAGGGTGAAGTTATGGAAATTAGAAATGTTATTGGATTTTTTAAATTAAGGAGTACTTTAAGCTGTTGCCAGACTTTCCTTCCCACCAGTATATTGGTATATGCACTTATTACAAAAATGCCCTTTTTATGAAATGATGTGCCCTTTTCAACAAAATTGCCCTTATTATGTGATGTGCACCCTGCCCTTTTTCATGTTCTAGAATGATCCCTGCTTTAATAAAATAAGATTAGCTTTTTCCAGATGTCAAATTTTTGTCAGTTAAATTAATATATCAGCCACATATGATACTTTAAAAAAAAATCCTATTATAAGGTGAACTGAATTAAATAATTCTTACTCCCTGCATTAAATTATGTATTTGTTCCTCATATGTATTACTTTTTTAAGTAGATGCAGTATTTTTTTAAAAATTAATTAACTTTAAGTTTTCTATGCTTGTGATAAGTCTATTGTTTTAGTTTAGCATAATGGCTTATTTTTTAACCCACTTTTTAATGTTGTTGAACCATTTTTTTAAAAATAGTTATCTACTTGATATATTTATATTGCATATGTGAAGTAAATTTATTCCAAAAATTACTGTTTGGGAGATTCTGGTAAGAACAATAAAATTTCTCCTATGTGCTTTGAGCCGTATTATTGCCAAAAATTTTAAATTCAAGAACTTTTTAATAACTACATGATCATCTCAAAAGTATTATATTATATTTGTTGTTTCTCTGTATTCATAAAATAATCTACTTGTTTGAGTGTTAATTAATTTAGTCACAAAAAGTACTGTTTTATTTTTGCCATTGATATCATTAGAAAAAATTTAATAAACGTGACTTTTTTAAAACTCTTCATAATTCAGAGCCCTTGTCTAGTGATAAAAAATGCACCTGAACAACTTTTTTTCCCCCACACTGTTCTAGTCTATCAGTTGGAAGGGGCTTACAATGTTTGTTTCGTGCAACATCCAGATACAAAACATATGTGTCATGGTGTTTACCATCACATTCTGACATTTTTTCAGATTACCTTCTCAATTCCATGGTTACATTGGGAACAGGTAAATTTTAAGGTATCTGATTTCTTCAGTCAGAAATCAAACATTGGAATCAGATTACCAGATCTTATCCATTTTCTGATGTTGCACTGCCTCAATAACTTAACTTGCTACCAGAGAGTGTGATATTATTTTATTACATATCAATTGATGTAAAAGGTACTTACTATTAATATAAACAATCTTGATATGTGAAAGTGTACATAAATATTCATATCCTGGCTGTAGATGTAGTAGCAAATATTGTTGAATATTTTGGATCAGTCATTTATGCTTTGTTCGATATTAATCTTTTTCTATCAAGCAGTCAATTTATAATTTTTGCCAAGCTCATTGGTATCTGCAGAGCTGTTTATTAATTTTATTTAATTTTTCTAGCTTTTTTCCGTTTCTCTCCATGCTAACTGAAAGAATAATGCTCAATTGTGGCAGTTGTATGTTAGTCATGGGTGTAACTTCTGATGGGTGCAAGGAGGACAACTGCCCTCCCAGAAAAAATGTCATAAGAATCTAGATTTATAATACTGGCAGTGCAAAACTAAAATCAGTTGAAGGAATTGAAAAATGAAAATTAATTTTTGCAAAGAAGATGCATATGTATAAAAAATATAAAAATGATACATTTGTTTTAATATAAATTTAAAATTTCTGTAAAAACGTATCCTTTGATTTTCTTTTATCAATCTTTTGTGTACCTATGAACCTCAAAGGAAAGAATCTAACAAAATTTTGTTCTATTCACGTGCACTACATACACACATGCAATTTTTACTAAACAACTGCATATTCTAACACACCATTCTCTGCATACCAAGAGTAGATGCATCTACTGAAAAATTAGAAAATTTAAATTGCTGCAGAAGTGATTATTCTTTTCCCTTCATTTCATTTTCCTGCTCATTTGCTTTGTTTGATAAGCACTTATTTTATGTAATTGAATATTCTTATTCTATGCTATGTTTTGATCATTGACCACTTTGTCTAGAGTTCAAAATAATCTTTGGTCTAGATTAAATGTATTTTTCCAAAAAAGAAAAAAATAGATAGAAAAAGACCTCCACAGCTTATTATGGATTAAAAAAATCTTTAAAGAACTGATCAGGAAAAAAAATGTGTTTTGTTTAACCAATTTATCAAAACTTAATAATGGAGAAAAGCAGTGTAATGAAAGTTTTGGAGCTGAAATGTCTTCTGAAATTATATATCATAATCATATGGTTATCATAATTTTATTGAAGATTAAGGTGTTGTTATAAAAAAAATCCAAGAAAATGATCTCTAGGATAGAAATAGTTTTTTAGATTTAAGCAAATATGTTTTTTGGAATGCAGCATAAGCTAGTTGTCTTTCTGATTGGCAATAATAAATACTGCCAGAATTTTAAAAACAGCAATCTTGACATCCGTATGAGAAAGGTATATATAACACATTGAGAACCTAGGATGCAAGAAGTTCAGACAGCTATACAATCTTATAGCAATATTATGAAATATTTAATTGAAATAAAATATTTCCATGGAAACAGAAGAGAAGGATTAACAGAAACATCTTCTCTGCTAAATTTCATTAAGACTGTCTGCAAATTTAAACTGTTTACTTTTTGAGACTATCATGAAGTCATTTTCACTCATTAATAAATAACATTTGCAGATATACCAAGAAATTGAACAGTGCTTTTCATTTTCTTATAAACAGAAATAATCTTTCAGGGTGTTGCCAAAGTTGGCATTATAAACTTATTTCGATATATACCACTAATGAAATGGAGGTAATCTGAAAGCAATTTTCTATACTTCAAGATGTACAAATTTACAGGAAAAGTTAAAAGCTATAAAATTCTTAAGTAACTGAATGTTAATACTTGAAATTTTTAGGCAGTTAGCAATGAAAATATGAATGTGTCAGAAAGGTATGCATTGTTGAGCATGGACAAATAAAAATTTGAAAACCCCTTAAAAAATTCACAATCATTTTGTTGAAAGTTCTTCAAAATCAATTTCTGATAAATGTTAGATTTGTTAAGTCAAAATTCCCTTTTTGAAAAATTTTGCTAACAGTAGCAACAAATATTTTTAAAAGCAACAACTAAAGATTTGAAAACCTTTCTGTTAAGATTTTGGAAATGTTGTAAAAAAGAGCGAAGAAGTTGGGATCATGACGATCATTGGGTAATGTATCAGGGTATCTCATACTATCTGCCTATGGCAGAAGCAGCCTATTGAGTGCTGTTACCTTGTTGTCCTCAAAAGAATTACTGGTGAAAGAGACACTATCTTGGCACCGTCTATGTGGTTGTTATGCAGTAAAGTTCTTTTTGCCTATTTTGATCTAAATAATAACTTCACTTAGATACAAATTATTGTATATAGTGTACTATACTATGTTAATTACTGTAATTTCTGGTGTATAATCCGTGGATCAAACAATCATGTTTCCACCCAAAAATTTTATTTTATAAAATGTAACTTACTAGATCGCTGTAAATATTTGACTCCAATTATTAAATAAAATTTCTGGATTTAAACATGCTTGTTTGATCCGCAGATTATACGGCAGAAATTACGGTAACAATATACTTTGTTTTCAATGTGTAGTATATTATTTTGTTTTAACATTTGCAAATGTTTTGTGATTTTGGAGTATTGGCAGTCAGTCTGTCTGGAGTAGGAAAGGTAAGAAAAAAAAAATGCCATAAAAAACTTGCAAAATCCATATAAAATTGTAAGCCTATGGTAGGCGCAATATTTGTTAATCATTAAATGGTGAAAGTCAATTTCTTCAAAGATAGTGCAGTTTTATTAAACCTACTTTTATTTATTTATCTATTTAGTATAAATTGTTCTAATGTAGTAACCCAATTGTTACAGTATTCTAATAAATACAATAAAAAAAACTATGATTTTAGTCATTTTCCCTTATATAATTTTATTTTTTCAACAAGTTAACATACTGACTGCAAATACCCCAAGATTCGGTAATGACGATCAAAGGTACAATTTTGTAAAGCAATATTTTAATATCTTAAAAAAGTTAAAAATATTTTGACAATATTACTATGAAGTGCTTAAATTTCTTAATGACTTCTATGTGATTTGAACATAATAGCTTTTAATTTATGTTAGTACAGTTGAAATTTCCATAGGTTA
This sequence comes from Maratus michaelseni, assembly GCA_963931845.1. Lineage (NCBI taxonomy): Eukaryota > Metazoa > Arthropoda > Arachnida > Araneae > Salticidae > Maratus > Maratus michaelseni. The sequence goes on from OZ007586.1 coordinate 444,216,565, forward strand.
CCACCATTTCTTCATTTTATCTTATACTTTCTATAATTCATGATGTTTTTATAGAATAATTGAAAAATAGAAGAATATCCAGTTCACAATCATGTTCAGATCCTCAAAAATACTTTCAATGTTTTATTTAATTTAGCATGATATTCAGGGTCATAAATGAACTGTCAAATAGATAGTAAACTGAAACTCACAACAGACAATTTCAAGTGCCTTAAACAGTCTGCCTAAAACAGACAATTTTACGTGCCACAAGTGCCATGTAAAATCTGTTCGTGGCTCCAATGTCCTCCAAGTTTAGTATAAGCGTTACCTCTGGGGGTGCTAATCCAGGTGCAGGTCTGTCATCTGGAATTGGTTAAAAATTAGGAGACCAGCTCTTGACCCTTCTTTCAGAGAAGTGCCTTGGCACTTTCTCTGACACGCCAACAACAAAGCTATTAATTGATTATAAAATCATTTTATTTCAAAATATGGAATACCCCAACATTCGGCATTCCTGTCCTTATGTCATATGCACATATGATTCACTGTTGGAGAAACCAGGTGCAAAATATGTTTCAAATAATACTAGTTGCATTTACTATACTTCATTTTTTCCCAATAGGCGCTTACCTTTGAGAATCACCTTGACCGGTTGACATGGAAATCGCATATACTATCGCCTTATATCATTTTTCCTACTCTATTTTGACTTTGTGTTCATCTACAGGAGGAAGAAGGCGTTTGCTATGGGTGGCGCCAGTTTCTCCGAATTTTGTAAATTAGATCTGTTTTTATCAGGGTCATATATATATCAATGGATGTATATCATGATATGTATCCGACATTTAATTTCAAAATATCATTGTTTTCTATTTTCGATATTTTCATGTATTTGATATTTTTTTTCAAAATATCATTCTATATCTTTTATATTTTCACTCAAAACAAGTGTAAATGAAATTTTCAACTTTTATTGACTATGTAGTTTTGTAGATAAAGAATTTCTCTGAATTCCTCTGTCAGTGACTTTTTAGCCCCCCCCCCCCCCCCCCTCCTCCTCCTCATCCAAAAAAAAAAAAAAATCTAAGCTTTATGATTAAAAATACATTTTTAAATGTCGAACCAATTTGTATGTGAGACAATATCAACTTAGAATAGCCATTGAAACTATCTAATTTAAGCAAACATTTATCTACAGTTTTATCAGATTTTTTTCTGTTTTTGGTTTAGCTCAGTTTAAACTGCACAACAGGTTAGGGAATAAAAATGCACAGGAACGAATGTAAATTTATGTTAAAATTTTGAATTAAAAAATATTTTGTATTTATTATTTTGTTGTATGAAACATGAAATTTGTGTTATTACTTGATACTGAATTCTATATTTTGTTTTTCGATGTTGTAAAAAGAAAATTGTTTCTGCTTTAAATTAAGTTGATCTTTAATTTTTTTGTAGTGGGGAGAAATTAAAAAGAAAAAGACATTTAGAATATGGTTTTATTAAGTTTTCATGTTAAGCACAATAAAGTGCCGTTTCTAATTTATATTCAGTCTGAGAACATTTATAATCAGCAGCAAATGCCTATTTTGAAACTATCGGATCTATACAAAAATATGTGATATATGTCAAAATATCGAATATTTTTTATATTTGAATTTTGTGAAGGGTTCTGTTTTAAGCTGAAAAATTGTGAAAGGCATTTTTTTAAGCAAAGAATTTTGTGAAAGACCTTGTTTTAAGCTCAAAAGAATTGTGAAAGGTCTTGTTTTAAGATGAAAAATTTTTTTAAAGGGTTGTTTTTTCTTGTTTTAAGATGGAAAAAATTGTGAAGGATCCTTTTTAAAACAAATATTTTTGTGAAGAGTTCTGTTTTAAGATGAAAAAAATTGTGAAGAGTCCTTTTTTAAGCAAAGAATTTTGTGACTGGCCCTGTTTTAAATTCAAAAATTGTGAAAGGTCCTGTTTTAAGCTCAAAAAATTGTGAAAGATCTGGTTTTAAGATGATTAAAATTGTGAAGGGTCCTTTAAAGGACCCCAATTCTTCCTTAACAGAACTCTGGTAGTGCTGATGTAATAATTTAATTATAAAATATTCTCTCTCTTTTAATATCTGCATGTAAATATATTTTTTGATTGACAAGTGTTTGGAAAGGAAGAAGGCGTTTGCTATGGGTGGTGCCAGTTTCTCCGAATTTTGTAAATTAGATCAGTTTTTATCAGGGTCATATATATATCAATGGATGTATATCATGATATGTATCCGGCATTTAATTTCAAAATATCATTTTCTATTTTCGATATTTTCATGTATTTGATATTTTTTTTTCAAAATATCATTCTATATCTTTTATATTTTCACTCAAAACAAGTGTAAATGAAATTTTTAACTTTTATTGACTATGTAGTTTTGTAAATAAAGAATTTCTCTGAATTCCTCTGTCAGTGACTTTTTAGCCCCCCCCCCCCCTCCTCCTCCTCCTCATCAAAAAAAAAAAAATCTAAGCTTTATGATTAAAAATACATTTTTAAATGTCGAACCAATTTGTATGTGAGACAATATCAACTTAGAATAGCCATTGAAACTATCTAATTTAAGCAAACATTTATCTACAGTTTTATCAGATTTTTTTCTGTTTTTGGTTTAGCTCAGTTTAAACTGCACAACAGGTTAGGGAATAAAAACGCACAGGAACGAACGTAAATTTATGTTCAAATTTTGAATTTAAAAATATTTTGTATTTATTATTTTGTTGTATGAAACATGAAATTTGTGTTATTACTTGATACTGAATTCTATATTTTGTTTTTCGATGTTGTAAAAAGAAAATTGTTTCTGCTTTAAATTAAGTTGATCTTTAGTTTTTTTTTAGTGGGGAGAAATTAAAAAGAAAAAGACATTTAGAATATGGTTTTATTAAGTTTTCATGTTAAGCACAATAAAGTGCCGTTTCTAATTTATATTCAGTCTGAGAACGTTTATAATCAGCAGCAAAAGCCTATTTTGAAACTATCAGATCTATACAAAAATATGTGATATATGTCAAAATATCGAATATTTTTTATATTTGAATTTTGTGAAGGGTTCTGTTTTAAGCTGAAAAATTGTGAAAGGCATTTTTTTAAGCAAAGAATTTTGTGAAAGACCTTGTTTTAAGCTCAAAAGAATTGTGAAAGGTCTTGTTTTAAGATGAAAAATTTTTTTAAAGGGTTGTTTTTTCTTGTTTTAAGATGGAAAAAATTGTGAAGGATCCTTTTTAAAACAAATATTTTTGCGAAGTGTTCTGTTTTAAGATGAAAAAAATTGTGAAGAGTCCTTTTTTAAGCAAAGAATTTTGTGACTGGCCCTGTTTTAAATTCAAAAATTGTGAAAGGTCCTGTTTTAAGCTCAAAAAATTGTGAAAGATCTGGTTTTAAGATGATTAAAATTGTGAAGGGTCCTTTAAAGGACCCCAATTCTTCCTTAACAGAACTCTGGTAGTGCTGATGTAATAATTTAATTATAAAATATTCTCTCTCTTTTAATATCTGCATGTAAATATATTTTTTGATTGACAAGTGTTTGGAAATATTATTATTCGGGATTTGAATCTGTAAAGTATGCAAATAACAAATGTATAACCATACCTGTATATCACTGCAAACACACAAAAAAAAAAGAGAAGAAAAATGTAAAAATAAAAAGAATTTTCAGAAATTCATAACAATATCATTAAGGAGGGAGGGGGGGGGGTAAGGTTCGAAGAATGATAATGTATGATATTGTACAGGAAGAGAGGGGGTCCAAAATTACCAAAATGTTGATAATGTTACATATGTACAGCTGCTAATATTACACATGTTCATTTATGGTTGCTAATTGCTGAAAGGGTGAATTTAGTTGCATTAATGTGTCTTTTACCTAAATTAAATTTTAATATGTGGTGTGTTTAAAAAATTTTTAGATAAGATACAGGGCTGTACAAGTGTATTTTTGTTGATTGGCAAAAATTACTAACAGTGAATTTTTAACTATGTTATGCATTTTCTAACTGAGCTAAATTTTAGCATGCTATGTAGTAAAGATATGTAATATAGTATAGTATAGCAAATCTGTAGATCATATACAGGGCTGCACAAAGTAATTCAATTACTTTTCTTTTGTAGACAGGTTGTTGAAACTGAATTTTTAAATGTGTTATATGTTTTCTAAACTGTTTACTAGCATATCTTCTTTCATCTTATTTATGTTAAAGTTTCATTAGTTTTTTGGATGTATTGGAAAGTGTATCATAACCTATACTTGTTTTTATGTTCTTTTTTATTACAGTCTAACTTCTTTCCATAGAACATGAATTTAGGTTATCACTGGATTTAAAGAAAAAATAGTAAATTTTGCATGTTCAGTTCTTCATAAAAGGAAATTTTGACAAATCTTTGAATTAGAAAGAAATAGTTTATATAACAAAACACAATATTTTAGATGAAATTATGATTGTGTAGTGTGGTTATATATTTATTAAAAATATGATTTCTTTTTTAAATACTTCTATAACTCAATAACATGAGAAAAATAAAAAAATCAATTGCAAAGTGAGTAGAATTTTCAATTTCAACATAGAAAAATCTTTGAAAAATTCAAAGTACTCAAAAATTGTTTTTACCCATTTACATGCTTCTGTATTGTTATGAGCTTAATAGTAGGTATATTTTCTTGGTGTGTTATGTTTTACTGCCGAGTAAAAAGTTACTGAGTTATTGTTATTTTTTTGCTGTTGCTTTATTCTGTTGAGTACCATCTTATATTTTGTCCATCTTTAGAGACTGTCTATGAAATATATATATATATATATATATATATATATATATATATATATATATATATATATATATATATATATATATATATATGTTTTAATATTTTGCTGCAAGCATGCTAATATATCTTCATGTTTTTTTACCTATTTCTCTATATTTCATTTGAATGAATTATGAAATTTGGTTTACTCTTATGTAATTTGAATTATTCATCCATATATTTCATATATTTGTGTCTTCAAAATTTGAAATTTTTTAGGAGAAGAGTTTTAATTTTAAAAACTATTTAGTATCAGTATGATTGAGAATAACCAAACCTGTCAATTTATTTATTCTTCATTGCTGAATTTTGGTGTTTATTTTTATATCAACTAAATTTCTTGATTTATATTTCTTGTGTTTGATATAAAACAGTTCTTAATATTTCTCATTATATACAAGAATCATCTGTCTCTTTCAGATTTTATATGCTGCTTATAATCTTACAATGAATGAAGCATTTAATTGCCGACGTTATCGGTACCTAAAAGATAGCACCGGTCATTATCATAATCCGTTCAACAGAGGTATTATGGAAAATATCAAAGAATTTTTTCACTGCACTCGTGTTTGGGATATACATGATGTCATTAAAGTTGAAGAAACTGTGTAATTCATGTGATTTTAATTTACTTATAAACATTTTCATCTTTTTAATTTATTTTATATTTTATGTGTTTGATTGTTAATGTTTTATTGAACTAATTTTAGAAGTTTTTGAGCGAAATTGTTTCTCTTTTTTTAACCTTTGATTCATTGTAATAGTTTTATTCATTTTAATTTTTCTTTAGTGTAAGAATATTTTCCTCTTAAGCTTATGTTTGCAAATATAGCAATGCTGAATATTTTGGCACAGGTCTGCCAAATTTTACCTGCGATTCAATATAAAAAAAAACTCCTGCTTTCTTGTACAGTTGAAACTCATTTAAAATGAAAACCAATGTGAATAAAACTATTATCTCTACAACAAAAAATTGACAAAAATATTGCTGTGATGTTATGTGTTGCAAATATTTTATCACAGTTGCTTTGAGAATATTTATTTGATAATATTGCACTTTCACTAAGCCACAAAATTCTTATTATCATTCAGCAATGTCATGAATTTTCAGAGTAGGGTATTGGACCACTAATCTGAATGGCTTGGGACCAAGAATTATGTGGATTAGAGAATTTTCTATATTAATAACTTATGTTATCTTTTGCTGGCAATTTTTTGTTTATGCATCTTAAGAATAAAGTTATGTATTAATCTATAGAAATGAGTATACTAAACATAAAATGTGTGTAACTAAATGAATTTTTTTTTTCATATTTTATCAGAATCTTTCTGCAATAATTGTTTGCTTTATTGGATTTCAAAGCAAATAGAATGTGTTGAGTTTCAACTGTATTTATAGTTTATTTCCTAACCTTTTATTTTCAGTAATGTTTTTCTATTTACTTAATTGTAGTCAGATCTTAAATTTCATTTTTGTTTTATATACATATTTATTCACTACAGAAATTCAAACTTGATAATTTAAACAATATCTTGTATTTGACTTCACCATGTCTAGTATGGTGGAGTTGTTTTCATTATTTTGATTGCAATGAGGTATAACTGATAAATGTATCCATTTCATAAATCCCAAGTTTATCCTAAAAGGGCAATGAAATAATAAATTTACCTGTCATAAATTCACAAGATCATACAAAAAAAAAAAAAAAAAAAAAAAAGAAAGAAAACAAACATTAGAAGTGTTTTTGTCTGCACTAAAATATTGTTATTTAGTAATAGTTGCATTTACTTGAGCTCTATAAGCAGTACTAATACTTTTTAGTACTACTCCATAATGCTGAAAATTGCACAATATACGTATAGTTACTTGTAAAGTCATCTGCTTTATTTAGAAATTAAGTTATAGTTTGTTTACTAGAAACATTTTAGATTGTTTTGCTTTCTAAATACATGAACAGTTAAATATATAAAAAAATCTGAGTAGAGTCTATATACCCAAAATATAAATCAAGATTGCATTTATAAATTACAATAATTATTGTAATTATCTAAAAGTAAATATTGCAGTCATATAGTTTTGTCTTTACAAAAAGGTTTTTTAAATTCTATTTTCCTCTTTGACTTATGTAAAAAAAAGACAGTCTTCAAGATAAAAGTCTACTGCAAGTTAATTGATAATATGCAGTTACATTCACTTTCAGCTTTCTTTAAAATGAGAGTGTTTGTTTATTCGAATTGTGTGTAATCCAAATTTTTTCTATCTCCTCAGAGTTAAAATTCAAAAACTGTAACATAAAAAAATGATTTAATTGAGCTGCTTATATAAAACTAATGAAAAACATATAAGAAAATTAAGATCTGACTGATTAAGTGTGTTTGAAATGCCATTTCAACATTAAGAAAATTTTCCTTAGAAAAATATTGTATTTTGTATATGTGATTAATTAGAAAGGAATTGAAGTACTACTTGTTGTTGAATTTAAGCTTACTATTTTTTATTTGTTTGTTTTGCAATTAGTATTGTTGAATAATTTATTACAGAAATCTAATAAGTTTTTATATGCAAGTGCCTCATATTATTAAGAAGCTTTATTTTTCAAACTTTCATGTTTTATAATATTGTTGTATTTCTTTCTGCCTCTGTATTGTACTGTGAATTGTTTCTTTTCGTTTCTTTGAGGTTTTTAACATTTGTTTTTCTACTTTTTGATTTCTTCCTACCATGTAATGTTTATTTTTTGGTAAAGGATATTTTTTAAAAACTATACAAAAGTTTGTACAATTTGTATGAAAATTGATGTAATTCATTTCAAAACTGCTCAAAATTCATTTCAGAAAAGTATTCGTATTTTACATTACCCTTAATACTGTTAAACTACCAAAAAGAACAAGATAAAATCTACCTCATCAGAAGGCAGTGTAATGTTGCGCCATTCAACTCCATTTTATTGTTTTATCTTTTTGTAATATTTTTTTCACAATACTATAACTTGATATAAAAATGTATGCCTTTGATTATTCTGTTGCAAGATAGAAAAACAATGTGTATTTTAAATGTAGTAGATTAATTTGTTGTATGTCTCATGTTAAGAAATTACTCTGGTCCAATTTTCAGTAAATATGGAAAAGGAATATTTTTGCCATTGATTGTATATTTGGAAGACTGTATTTATATCTTTGAGTATATATTTTTTTCTCTTTATATAGCAAGTTTTCTGCTTAGAGAATTTAGAGTGTCTTATGATAACATGGCAAACATTTCTTTGACATTTTTTTAAAACTTGCATTGTGCATTTAGCTTTAGATTACTTAAAGTTTGCATGCATTTATTGCCTTTTTTAAAGTACTTTAAATATTTGAAATTTTAAATAAAATAAGCTAAGTTAGCATACTCTTTTATTTAAATATGACTTTTGAAAAAAGGGTTCATCTTATATTTTTATTTTGTTTGATTCAGCTCTAAAAATTGCATTCCAATGATGCTGAGTGAGAAAAACTCATATGTGATTTATTTCAAATTTTTCTGGTTCATCAAAGAGAAAATGTGATAATTTCTTCTTTCCTATTTCCTAAAATAATGTTTCTAAAATGCCAGGCCTTGTAAAAAAAATATCAAAAGAGATGTTTCATTTCTGGATTTTAAATAATAAATATGGAAACTGACTGGAAGTCATGCTGGTCTTAAGAATTAAACTATCAAATTTTCTTACAAATTTGAAAAATATTTTTAACAAGAAACTGCTTCATATTAATTGGTTTCTGCTATTCTTTTTATGTTTTTGTAAGAGTAAATGCTTTTTTATTCAGATGTTCAAAGATTATATGTGGCTTTTTAAATTTGTTTTATTTTACCAATAGGTTTATTTTACCCAAAGGTATACTATAACCATATAAAATCACAACCATATAAAAATAACCATAAAACTAAGGGATAAGAAATTTAGTGGGCCTTGAAGGAGGAGTATGACTGAACCAAGCCTCACGAAAAAAAAGTTTGGGAAATGCTGGCCTAAAATGTTTGAATTTTCAGAGGTGGATCTTTCTTTAATTCACTTTGTTGTTGTTTTTTTCAGTTAAAAATAGATTACATTTTGACATATAATGCTACTATAAAAATATTATCAAATTTGCACTTTCGCTTAGAACCCCCCCCCCCCATATTTTTATTCAAAAATTAAATATTTTAACCTTTTATGTGAATCCCTTTATTCACATTTTATCTGACTTATTACATATTCATTAATTTTTGCTTGTCCTTAGAGGTATAATTTTTTAGAAAAAGTAATATAGAAGTCTTTCTCCTCTTCACTATTTCTAGAAATTTACATAAAATTCAAATTGAAACTTGTCGTAAATATATTGAATATGCAGTGCATTATACTTCAAAAATGACCTTTTGGAAGCTTCAAGGTGTTAGCTTTTAAAGACTAACCAAACTCAGTGCATGGAACAGAAAAAATATATTCAATTTACAAATTTAATATTTATAGTGTTGTATGTTTTTGTTAGATAAAGATTTTAGACTTAGGCTGAACCCAAAATTCAGTGCATTAATACAAATGTTTGTTTCAAACTTACAGTTTTTAGTCTAGTTTTATAACCGATTTAGAATGCTGCTGTAAACTGCATATCACACTGCGACATGTAAATTGACTAACTTGTGTTGTATGATAAGTTGAAAAAGTTTATAGAGTAATGTGCCTTAATATTGCTAGGCTACATTATACAGATGTGTGTATGAGTGGATAATTGATATTAAAATCTGTATTTATTTATGAATAAAACTGATTATATATTTTTCTTTAATTCAAATAAATTTTATTTATCTTAAATGATTTTATGTAAACCTTATTCAGTTTAAAGAAATACAAATATTAACTCTTTAAAAGCTATAATATGCTTTAGTATGATTGAAATTTGATATGTCTTATATTTTTATTGTATTTTGTTCATTGATCTATAACTTGTTTTACTTTCGAAAATATAGATAAATCTTTATGCAATTTCGATTGAAAGTATAGATAAATCTTTATGCAACTTTGATTGAAGGTATAGATAAATCTTTATGCAATTTTGATAGAAAGTATACACTTCTTTACAAAATAAATTACTTCATAATAAATCATCCTGGCTTTTACTTTATTATGATCTGATTAGAATAAAATAGCAAACTTAGAGTAAGTGTTTGGAATTTTTAGCCACATTGGTTAAAAGTTTTTCTGCCTTGTAACCATTTTTATCCAGTAATAGATTAGCTAATTCTATCAAACACAATTTAAATCTTTTCAAATCTTTAATAAATTAGCTTTTCCAAAAGTATTAATATGCTTTTTTATCATAATATTCTTAGGGAATTTATTAGCCTTATAAATGAGCTCAAAGTTCATTTTTTTAAGCGGATATTTAACAGAGCTTTTATGTAAATAGACTTAATTTTTTTGAGTAATACATTCAATACCTACCTGAATTTATGTGTTTAGATAGCATAGTTAATTATTTTTCAACAACAACTGCTGGGGGAGCATGGCTGTTTATAAACGGTAAAAAATTTTAGAGAAATTTACTGTTGGATTACTTTTTTAAAAAATCCTGTAATAATATACCAAAATTAATAACATTTATTTGGTGCACTTGCTTATTGTTTATGTTTTGCATTATTTAGTCAAATAATATGTATTGATGTGCTAGCTATATGTGTTATTGTTAAAGAATTTATTAGTTGTCACATGAATATATTTGCATTTACTGTGTATACCTCTTTATAGAAAGCACCAATGTGAGATTGATGTGAAGTTTGCTGAAATATATTGATGATAGTTCTTCCATGCAATAGTTTTCCAGTGCTGTTATTTTATTAGAATATATTAGTCATTTCCCCACTTACCTTTGTTGATGTACAGAAGCTTTTTTTTTTATATCTTCTGTAATATTATATATTTATTATTTGTTTGAGTTAACGTTATATTTTATTTTCCAATCTGTATAAACATTTCATTAAAGGTACAAAAAGTAAGCTATATAATGCATTGATATGAATGTACTTTTGTAATATCAGGATGAAGGCAGCAATATCACTGTAATCTTATGTTTTAACTTTAAACTATTTATAATATATATATATATATATATATATATATATTCTCAAATATTATGTTTTTCTATTTTTATGATACAATGCATTTGCATTGGTTGAAAAATTCATTGATTGCATTGATTTAAAATTTTATGTTTCTGGAAAGTTTTGATTTTGATCTGACATAGGTCTTCCTTAAACACTCACATTGACTTGAGTTGACAAAATATCTGGTTAATTCAGAAACTGAAAAAACAGCGGTCTTTTATCATTTGTACATGTGCCCAAACATTTTCTAAAAAAATCTACCAAATGATCATATGTATGCACATGTGCCACAATGATGCTAATAGTAACAATACATTAATAATAATACATTTATTTTATAAAAATATTGAAGGTCATTTAGAATTGATTAGAGACTAATTATTTTTTCAAAAATCAATTTAGGAAAGACATTAATTTTTATCTGTCAACTGATTGAGAATTAATAAAATCCTTAATAATGCAACCTCTTCATACAAAATATCTGTTAATTAGCTTACAAATATATTAATTTTACAATTATCTAGTAATACTTTCAGAGTTCATACCAGTAAATGAAAAAATAGAAACGAAACAAAGGTTTTTATTAGTTATCTAAATTTTTCAGCAAACAGCATTTTCCTATATTCTGATTCTGTATATCCTCATTTATTAGAATTTATACACACATTTGTGGCATAGCCTTTTTTTTTTTTCTTTTTTTATAGCACATTTGTGTAAAGATCAGTCCATCATATATGTCTCACTTGTATGACTGTTTAGCTCCAATAATTGTAACTTTCCTTCTGAAAATTTATATTATATCATATGGAAATGATACCATATTATAACCAACTTATCATTTCATTTCACTTTGCTCATTAAAATGGGATTCTCCTAATATCCGAGCTCGCTATCACTGATTTTGACTATATTAGTGATTTTGGTGATAAAACTTACTAACTAGACAATAGTAATACATGTAAAATAAGATTACTGTCCATTAATTTTCATAAAGTTTACCCTTGTTTCCCTTCATCTGTCCTTTACCAATGTTGAGTCTACCCATTAGTGAAAATTTGGAAGATGGTAACCCTAAAAAATGTGTTAATAGTCTTTGTAAGGAATATTTCAGTTTAATTGCATTTCTTTTATAACTGGGATATTTAGAATATATATCTTTATTTTGTATTTTTTTATTTCTGTTTTTCATATTTTATCTTCTGTTATAAAAGTTCTAAATATACCAAAGGAAACAATTCTAAGAGGATTGATACTCTAAGATAATTTTTTATATGCTTATTATCTTAATAAAAATGTGTTAGTAGTGTTAAATGATGAGAAAATTGGCTGAGAATGAATTTTTCTTTTTGTAATTTTTAAATACTAAGATAAATAGTTCTAAAACGCAAAATTAATTATGATACATGGCAGTATGTGAGGTTAATTCCTTTTTTTGGGGGGGGAGGGGGGTTACTTATTATAAATTTCAAACACTGACAATTTAGAATGTGCTAATAATTTAATACCAAATGTTTCATTGTTTTTCTTTAAAAAAAACTTTAATACAGTCTGATTTTAATTATTTAAATTTCTTTGAATAACTTTAGAGATTCATATTTTATATATGTATGTGTTAATAAAATTAGGAATGAATGAATTATTCCATACATTTGAAATTTCATATATTGATTCTGTATTGATTTATAATTCGATGAATATCCATCTATATTTTTTATATAAATTTTTTGTATGCATTGCTTTCAACATTTCAATTTTATTTGTCCCTATTATATAATATTTTAAAAAAATTACAGAAAATTAGGTTGATTTGAATTTCATCTATTTTTCTCTTATTTAACTATTATTCTTAAATTTATTGCATGTTGCATCACTTCCAAAACTGAAAACTAACACACAATTGTTAAAAATTCAAAGCAAATTTCAAATGTGATAAATTTAAAACCTTATTTAATTATGTTAATTCTTAACTCAAGTTGTCAAAGAAACTGTTTGCTTACTGTATTGTACCTTTATATATTTTTAGAAAATTAAGTTTTTAGGAAAAAAAATGTGATTTTATGTTTAGTTTTTTATTTGCTTACCAAGGTTTGTGGGGATTCATTTTGGCAGTTCGTCCATAAAAATGCATTTAAAAGTAAATGTTACTTTTTATGATAAGTCTGTAGTTGATAGTTCTTTATTATATAGTCTATTTTTAGATATTCATAGATATACCTTTTATATTTTTAGAGAAGCCTGTAATTGCCCATTATTGCTTATGATTATTTATATCTGAAAGGAGAAATTTTGGTAAATACTGCTGCTTAATGATGTATGCTTGTATTAGAAATAAGTAATGTTAAAAATGAGCACATTTACAATTTCAAGTAAATTGTGAAATCTGAAATGTTACAATTAATTATTTACAAAAATAATTTTTGCTCCCCTTTTTTTCAAAATTTATGCCTTTAAACATTTTATTTATCTATTTAATTTTTGTAACAATAAGCACCCCCTTTTTTTTTTCAAAATTTATGCCTTTAAAAATTTTAGTTATCTATTTAATTTTTGTAACAATAAGCACTGATAATTTTTTAATTTTTAATAACTTAAAAAAATCTTCAGTTTTCTTTCCATTTTAGATCATAAATAAGACTATTTCTAAAAGTTTCTGCAAAAAAATATCATGAGATTAACAAGAATGAATTATTACAGGAAATTAAAGGTCATATTTTTGTCTATATTAATATTTATTAGTATCAATTATGAATTGAAAATTAAACAATCAATTTTTCTGATGCACAATATATTGCATGCAATTTTCAAGCAAAAAATTAACTTCATAGTTTTTTCTTCTTCACTATTAACTGCTGCAAAATGGATATTTGTCACTAGCTTTAATATCTATTTTACCAAAATTTCTCCTAGTATGTATATGTCAGCTTTTTGATATCTTATTGAATAAGATTTTCTTGACTATTTTTACTTTTAATAAAGTCAAGAGTGTTTGACAATGTGATTGAGTTTTGCACAATTTAAGTTGATATCATATTTTAATTGTGTTGTATATTTTGACGTTCTGTGATTATTTTATGTAACTGTTCATTAAAGATTGTGAATCTTTTCATCCTTTCAGGGCCCTTGCATTACTCCATCATATATTTTCTTGTTTTTATCTGAATTAATATAAACTTATAATGTTCAACATTTAAAAAAATCCTCTTTTTGTGTTATAAACTTTTATCAAGAGAATAAAACTGTGTTTAGAATACCAAAATATTCTCCAAAAATTTCAGACCATTTTCAATTACATAAGGCTACCAACCAATGAACAAGTCATTTCCTCCCTCCCTAGGACTCGATATTTGGAAGTTGCAGTACAGTAATGTGTCGTTGGGGTGGTTTGGTACTGGCCTAGGATCCGGTTCCCTCTTTGGGGTTCCGGCTACAAAGCTGTTGGATCATCTCAGCATCCACCCAAGTGTTGTGTGGTGATGTCCTCTGATTTTGGGCTCAACCGCATGTCACATCGACCTCTGTCATCATTTCATTGGGAAAGGATAGTGAGGTGCAAGAGACTCACGCCCCTGTCTTTCCCCCTGGCCGAAGAGCATCACCTGTGGAGGTACACCGGGTAAACTGGCCCTCTCTGGTTGCGTCCTCGTATGGATTCACAAGATCTGGACTTGGTGATGAAGTACGTTTGCCTTTGGTGACGTAGCTTGTCATTACCATCAACAGTGCAAAAAATAATGATAGAATTTTAGTCACATATACAGTGGAGAAGTAGATTAAACCCATAGTTTTAGTGACCAATAGAATTGCAGGAAATTGATAGGATACAGCTTAGTAGTGGAGAAGCATATTGAAGAAATGAGTGTTGCTGACCAGTGAAGTTGAAGAAAACAACCAATAGGAATATATAGAGAGAAGAGAAAATGATAATACAAAAACAGCAGGTGGAAATGAAGAATACGTGGATCTTGTAAGTCCAATAATCTAACAAATTAGGAACAGTTTTATAACTACATATAACAGTGTACAAAATAACAGTTTTATAACTACATTTTTATAAACTTTACGCATATGAAATGCTCCTAGATAATAAAGTGAAAGTGTGTTATGATTGCGCTGGAGACATCTTCATATCAAACATAACAAACATTAGTCAGATTTACTGGACACTATAACTGAAATTAAAGGCAAAATTTTCACTTCAAAAATTGAATTTGTCAAGTGTTGTCAATTATATTCAAGTATGTCTCTAAGTTGAAGCATTTTAATATATTATGCTACATTTTAAATTGACAAATTTTCTTATGATGGTGGATGGCATCTATTTTTTAAACATTCATAAACATTGCAATTTTCAAAAATCTGATTTTATTGAAAGCAAAATTTAACTTCAGATAATGAATTTTTATATTTTATTTATATCATTTAAAAAAAAAATCCTTATATTAATATTATTATTTTAAACTGTTCTTCATTATGTAGAACAAGATCTTTTTTTTTTCTAAATGATGAGTATTGAATGTGCTCTCTAGTCATTATATGGAGAAAAAAGATTTTGTTCTATATAGTTCTTATCTCCAGTTAATATCATTTCTGTACTCAGGGGTCTGTCTAGACTTTTTTCACAGGGTCCTGTTTTTGTGAAATTGTGAACAGCTTTTTATATTTGTGAAAAATCTAATCCTAATTTTGTGAATTTGAAATGGTCGTTGTATTCAGTATATTCAGATTCTTGTTTATGCATTTTTAAGAAGATATATGGATATAAAATACATATATTTTCTTTATATATGTAAAAGTGACAGGTGATATTTTACTTTTAAATGATTAATTTGTGAAATTTTTGGTTTAAAGATGAAACAAATTTGTGAAAAACCTATTTTTAAGACAAAGAATTTTGTGAAGGGTCCTGTTTTAGGGAAAATAATTTTGTGAAGGGTCCTGTTTTAGGGAAAATAATTTTGTGAAGGGTCCTTTAAAGGACCCAATTTTTTCCTAAACAGATCCCTGGTACTTCATTACTTATGATGTTGATTTATTATTTTAGAGTACTATAAAATAATTACATGATTTTCATTTTTTAAATAAATTTTTGCATGGAATGAGAATAAGGTATCTAATAGCTGGATAGAAGAAATATGATCAAACTTTTTTTATTTCAAAAGATTTCAAATTCTACAGACAGTTTAATGAATATACAAAGTTTTAGCATTTTTGACCATCTAGTTCTTAAATAATTCTTTAAAAGATATAACAATTAATTAAGTGATTGTATATCTGTTAAAAGACATTAATCTAAATATCATTGATTTTACATGCAATATTTATCTTGTAATTTTTATTTACATTGTGCAGAAGTGATAGAACATACTATTCAGAATAAGAGCATATGCATTATAAATAACTTAATTCTACCACTTACCTGAAAAATTATTAACTGTTATAAATGACATTTAGTGAAGTTTTGTTTGTTACTCAACCATTTTATATCCTTATGGTAAAGTTGGCTGTAATATAACATTACACTTATGACTGAAAAGGGGATTTTGAAAATTAATATCACAAGTTAAAAATAAAATTATGTGATACTTATTAACATAAAATATAGCTTTCCATCAAAATAATAATAATAATAATAATATGTTGTGTAGCCATAGCTACACATATTTTTGTTGCCATAGCAACCATGCAGATAAATGCTTTTACTTGAATCTTTACTATGATGTCTGTTTGAAAATGAGTTTTATATAAGTATCTATGGATTGACAATTTGATACTGAAATTATAGAAAAAATATGGAGCAAATTCAGTAGTTAATTTAGATTGGTGTGTTCAATCAACTTTAAAAATAATTATTTTTGTTTATTATGTTAAACACTGAAGAAATATTTTGTACTATATATCCAGAATATTGGCACATGAATACTTTAGAAAAATACAGCTCAAGTATTTACAGCAAATAGCTTTTCAACATTTTTTTTTTTTTTTTGACATACACGGGAATCCTGTATTACAATGAAAATATTTTTAATAAAACAATTATGACCAATAAACTTTACTTTTATGCTGTTTCAACTTTTACCAATGTAACAATTTTTACATTTTTATATGAAAAACCATTTGTAAAGGAAAATTTCCCTTTTATATATAAGACCCATTTCTTTGTCATAATTTTTCATGCAAGGGCCATGAAGGAAAATATTTACAATGACTTTTACTTTTCTTCTTATGAATTTTTTGAAGTGATTTAATGAAATCTATTTTAGTATTTTTTTTTCAGTTTAGTGGAAATAATTTGCATTTTTTGTAATTCTGTTAGTAATTATGTTAAATAAAGCCTTGTTTATAAAATATGAATCCTGTCATTTACTTAAATTTGTTCATTGACATGTTGTTTTCCTTTTTTAAATTTTGGAGGCCAGTTTCTCGATCAGTTCAAAAGTATTTGAGAAGAGTTATTTACTGCTGTCAGAAAGTTTAGTAACTCCTAATAAATTGTAAAAAACAAACAGGTGAAGTTATTTTAGATTAGCATTTATAACATGACAATATTGAGTTTTAGTTTGGGGTTGTTTTGCATTCATACCTGTAGAAGATTTATTTAAAAATGATTATATTAACCAAGAAAGTATATTGGCAAATATTGTGGTGGTATGCATTATTATGATCACAAACTGTTGGAGAGTCTTTTATGTTATGGCAAACTAATGATCCTAAACACTCAAAAGTGCTTGTAAGGCATTCCTGTCAGAAAAAAAAAATGCTATTTTGGAATTACAGGTTTATCTTGACAATCATTTTACCACTTAGTTTTTGAACATTTGTGGGGTGAATTAGACTAAATATACAAAGAACATATGCTGAAAATCATCACAGAGCTGCAGAAAAATGTAGAAAAGGCTTTAAAAAAGATTAATCCAGATTATTTAAAATATTTCCTTAGTAGGATTTCCAGAATTTTTAAAACTGTTATAAGCATTAATAAAAGCATTGTGGTAACATAGATGAAAATAAATTATAAGTTTATAATAAAGTTATTCTATTCTAAATTTGTAGCTGTTGTATAATTTCACTATCTTCATTTTCCCTGCTAAACTCATGTTAATCATTATTCATATTTATTCCTAAATTAATTATATTAAGTCTGACAATTATATATGATTTAAAAAAAAACTATTTAGTTGAACTGTGACAAATATTTAAGAAATGGGAAAGAATTTTTTAGGTAGAAACAAATATTTAAGATAAAACACCAGATGCTCCTGCTAACTGGAACTTGAAAAACATACAACTGTGTATAATAATATTTCCATGTATATTTCTTTGTATAATAATATTCAATATGCACATCTTTAGATATTTAAGCATTTTCTTCTGAACTAATTTTGTTGTGTTTTTGCTGGAAGAGGGCATAACACCTTTCAAAACAAAATATTGTGCACTTTGACATACTTTTTCAGATTCATCACAAACCAAACTCTTCTCATATTAAAATGAGATGATTTGTACAACAAAGTACTAAGTTTGAAAAATTAAGTCTATTTTTGCAATTAAATAAATAAATAAATATATATATATATTAACAGTAGAAAATATGTGCATAAAATTTAAATAAGTTGACATCATAAAATTTTAAAGATATACAATAGAACATTTTTTCTTACATCAAAGCTAAATATTGCCTTTATTCTGTAAGCCTTGAGTTTTAAATTTATCTAATGCTTCAATATTTTTGTAAAATTAATATTTCAAAAATTGGTGAAATTTTTAAAGTTTTTTTGTATTTAAACATGCTACAAAATAAAATCTTTTGGGTCGATTAACAAAATTGATGTTCACATAATAAAGATCCATATGTACAACATACATGATAAATGTAACATTTCATAACTTTCTTTTAATCTTGTGGGAAAACATAAAAATTAGAAACTGAGAAAATCAAGTTTAATTTAAAGATTTACTTTTAATAATGTAACAAATATTTTTAACATTTAAATGCACCTGTTTATATCTCTGGCCTTCTACTTCAACTAAATGCTTATGTTCTGCTTTTCTTTCCATTCTAATTCTCTGCCTTTTTTAAGCCTCTAATTTTCAGAACTTAGACTTAATCCCTAATTCTTTTATTCACAAGGAGTATCCTGCAAAGCAGAAATGACAAAAATATGCCTTATTGTGAAGCCAAGGCATTTCATAATGTTTAGGTAACATGCCTAAATAAATACCACCTAAATTTCCTATGTTAAACATCATTACTGCCTCATTTATATCAGCCGCTGTTTTGGAGCAGTATTTTCAAAACAGTGGAATTGAAAGATGAGTTGGAATTTTGAGTCTTTCTTCTCAAACCTTTTAAATAGTTTTGGTGCAGATATTTCTGTAACAATATTCTATACTTCTTCCCTCTCTATAATAAGCACAGTGTTTTTGTTATTGAACAGAATGCATTCCACATCCAAACTGAAACTAAAGACACTAAAGTTTACATTGGATATAAAGGGCTAGTCACTGTTAAAATTTGCATTTTTTATTGTAGGCATAATTTTTGTCCAATATTGATGGTGATTCCTAACATTACAAATTATTTTTGAAAAATCTCTTTTTTTTTTTCTTTCTTTTTTTTTTTTTTTTTTTTTTTTTTTTTTGGGTAGGTTTAAAGATAATATTGCTTTAAAAATAAATAGTATTGAGTATTTAGGAATGCTTTATTGCAGCAATTTGCTACTGAAATGACGAATCTGCTCCTGAAGTTTTGTGGAGATTATGGGATATTATAGAGACTTTATGATAAATCTAATCAGTGCAAAAGGAATACAGAAAATGGTTCTGAAATTTTGAAAAAGAATCATTGCAGAAATGACACAAGGGGAAAATGTGGAGGTTATAAAACTAGCCTGCGCCGCCAGACGCCCACGGGGGTCGCCGGCGTCACAAATACGACCATCGCGTCCAAGCCTCTAAAGGGCTTATATCGCGCCAGGGGTTTTGTTTTGTCAGGAAAATCACATGCCTCCAGAATATATGTTGGTCTTATTGACTCAAGCAACACATTTACTTAAATACTTTTCATAAAGTATTTCATAAAAACTACCATTCATTATCACTCATACACTCTTAGCATTCCTCATATTAAGTAATAAACATTAAAGTTTCACCTTTATTAAATGTAAAATACACTTCATAAATATACTTTACTTTTATGAATACATCGTTTTTACTTACCTTTTGCACTTTATTCTTCCTATAATTTGAGCTGTTTTCATGAACAAATACTTTTTATTTAGTCCATCATTAAAACGTAAATACAGAAACACAAACACACTTTTACTTCTAACGAGAACCACGTTACATCGTAAGTACATTTGAGATAGTGCCTCTGCTACTCACTAGATGGCGGCACACAGGCCGTTCTGATTGGGAGATCGAACGTCGAATCAACAATGGCACGTGTATGCAAATTCCGGTGGATTGTTCTGGTAAAGTGGGTGTTTCTAGTAATTAGCCGACATTCTGCCAGTATAAATAGTTGCTGAATCTTTACATCGGTGTATATTGGAAATCGATTGATCAAGCAATCGGCGGTAGTCATTCTAAAGGTATCGTCGTGGTGATGGAATATCTGGATTATTAATATAGTTTAAAAGTGAATGATGGTCTTTGTGTTTCATCGCGATAGTGTTTAAACTTGAGCAGCTTAGTGCAATAATGTCCAAGTATATCTGCTGTGTCAAATAAATTTATGCCCTGTTCTATCTACGTTTATCTGATAAATATCTACGTTATGTATTCATCAGAGGTAAAATGTTATTGTCTTCAAAACGGAACTTCATCTCAAGTTGTTAGTGTCACGATGCTGTAATATAATATGTGAGTACTTTGCTTGAATAAATCACCTGTGTTTTGAATAACTTTTGTCTTCACTGAAGTCTATATATACATTCTGCATTTTCACTATTTAACTTTAAATACGATAGCTCCCTTTAAACCAGCAAAAGCCTTTCGCTACGTGATAACTAAAAGTTATTCTCTGCTTACTTCAAAATAAACTATCTACATTATTTTCTCATGTCTCGCGATCAGCCTGGGGCCGCTCCCCACTGCGGACCCCCAGGTCATTTTACCAAGGTCGATGACATAGGTAGTCGCGACAGTAACCCCACACTTGGAGGAAACTTCCGCAGAGACGGAACCGCCGAGGAACCCCCGACGACTTCGTTCGCGAAACCCCATAGGGGGAGACGGTCACTAGGCCATATGTCGAGCTACCACGACGGCTCTTGCTTTACCACAACTCGAGGGGTGTGAAAACCTACAAAGGTAGTCACGTTCCCTCTGGCAGTGGATAAATGTGGAGGGTATGTATTAAGAGTGCAAGCATGAATATCATTATATTCCTTTTTTTTTTTTAAATAGGTATCTTAAGGCCGATTTTTTAACCTAACATTGTCAGGGGCATCCTTAGGGTGAGGCGGGACAGGAATGGTTATATGTTTGGTCGAAATGGGATTACATTCTACACAGTGAAGTACAGTGAGAAAAAATAGTTCGGGAACTATTGTTCGGAAATGAGCTGAAGTTGGAAGATGAAAGCATGACTTTGATTTTAAATGATAGGTAAGTAAAATTAATTAAAAATATTGAAATGCAAATGAGAAATTTGAAAAGAACGCTGCCATTGGTTTAACATTAGCTTGCGAGTGTCTTTGCGTAACTAGCGTAGGCTCTTTTCTCGTTTGAATTTCAATATTTTTATTTATTTATTTATTTGCATAGGACAGCGGAAGTCGATCTCTAACCGGGTACTTTTACTTACCCATCATACGTAGTATAGGGTAGGGTAAGTCTTGTAATCGTTTTAAAAATCGAAAAAACAATTTTGATGGATTTACATGTTTCAGACACTGGAGATTCTGAAAAACATATTTTTAGAAAAAAAAAAAATTGCCGTCCATCTGTCTGTGTCTGTAAACGCTCTATCTCCCGAACAAATTGAGATAGAGACTGGAAATTTGGAATGTAATAATGGGAAGAAGCTTATTGAATTTCAGTAATCTCGATTATCCTGAACTATTTTTTTTGGACTCAAAATATTCGTTCTGATAAAAAGTATATAAAAATTTTCGAAATTATTTATTTTAAGGAGTGAATATAAAAGACAATAAAAAAACATAAATTTTGCATAAAGAATGAAGTCGATCGGTTATTAGTTGCCGAGATATTTGTAATCCTATTTTCCACGCTCTTTGATTTTTCATGACTTTGTATTTCATTCACATTTCAATTCAAAGATATGTTTTAATTGGGAATGAGATGCTTAATCCGACGCAGCAAACCATTAGTTAATATGATAATCAATTTTGGAGTTATAAGGATGTTTCTTTTACGCAATTCAGTAATAGCGCATTTAAAGTTTATGACGTCATCAAGCCACAATTTTATTCGAATTGCAATGCATTTTATAAACAGTTTACGCATGTTTTATTTTCATATTTTATATTATGCATATCCATAATGGGTAAGTATTACGGTGGCCCCCAACGACTAGTTTTACTTTTGGTTGCAGTTTTTTTATGGGGATACTTCCAGATTCGGAACCGATTCCGTAAGAAAGTGACCTCGCAAAAAAAACTCCTGCCACCAAAGTCGAAAAAGTACTTAGTCAGAGATCGGCCTCAGCTATCCTTACTGACAAAAACAATCATCGAGCCTACACTAGTCATGCAAAGACACTCGCAAGCTAATATTAAACAGTGTTATTTTCAAATTTCTCGCTTGAATTTCAATATTTTTAATTCATTTTTTTTTTCTTTTGCATAGGACAGCTGAATCGATCTCTAAACGGGCTTTTTTTTTAATTTTTCGATTTTTGTTTCATATATATACAGTGTGGTCATAAAAAAAAGTTTGCCGATATATGGATCTCTAGCTCTAATTATTCAGCGGTATGAGCTCGGGATTCTGTGAACGGCAACAAAGTGGTGCTCATGGTTATAGGTACAGAAACTCGAAATTTTCCAATAGCAACACCCATTTTTTTTCATCGCAAAATGCTCAGCGCATGTGAAAACCCTAAAGAGCGTTGGAACGGTACATGTATCGCAATAAACAGACGCGTATGCACGCACAAAAACAGCTCTGTGAACGGCCAAAAAAAAAACATGATCAGGGCACACGAAGGAAATTTGCATATGACAGAGAAAAAACACCAATCACGGAACGCCGTTCGCCAGATAGTCAGCGTAGAAAACGAATAAAAGTAGGGTGGGAATGTTAGTTCTTCAGTCGGGAGCACGCACATGCCGACGAAATGACTCTTCCAGCGACAGTTCGTGGTGAATTGGTAAAACTCTATTATCAAAATGGGATGAATGCTGCGAAAACCTTGCGTGTTTACCGTCGAAACCATCGCCAAATACGTGGTCCATGTAGCCCGCAAGCTCTTCGTAATTTAGTAAAGAAATTTGAAGAAACTGACTGCACCTGTGATAGACCGCGATCCGGACGACCAACTGTTCCTGAGGATACTGTTATGGAAGTGTATCACACAGTGACTACAGAACACATGCAAACTGCAAGAGGTGCATCTCGTGTATTGGATCTACCAAAATCAACGGTCCTAAAGCTACTGCGCTCTGTAATCTGCATGTTTCCTTACCGGTACCAGCGCGTCCAGATGTTGGAAATGGGGGACCATCAACAACGTATAGACTTTGCTAATGTATTTCTTATCCGATATGATGGAGATAACGACTGGCGTCTTCGCATATTATGGACGGACGAGGCACATTTCACCATTACTGGCAACATCAACACCAAAAATTGTGGGCACTGGGCAGGCAGGAATCCGCACGCTGTGGCACCAGTACCTTTATACGACGTCAAAGTTACTGTGTGGTGCGGCATTGCAGGCACAATTATTCTCGGGCCGTACTTCTTTCAGGAAGCGACACCAACGGGATTTGTAACTTGCTCTGTAACAGGCTCCCGCTATACGCCAATGCTGCAAAATTACGTCATACCAGAATTGCTGGAGCGAAATGCACTGAATGACTTCGTTTGGATGCAAGATCCGGCACCTCCACATATAGCGAAGTCTGTTCGCAGGGTCCTGGAACAGCATTTTGCCGACCGTGTCATCTCACGCCATTTTCAATTTCCGTGGCCTCCGCGATCCCCCGACCTCACTCCTATGGATTTCTGGTTCTTGGGATATCTCAAATCTAGTGTGTACTTGTACTTGTGCAATCCGCAAACTTTGCCGGATTTGAAAGATTCTATCAAACGTGAGATTGCAAACATCCCTCATGCGATGTTACGTTCGGCTGTATTGTCAATAGTCGCCCGCATGCAATGTGTAATTGCCTGTGATGGCACCCATGTGGAAAACGTGTAATCAAAATAAAAGTTTTCTTTTCTCCGATCTGTGTTGTAATCAGTGATTGGTGTACTGACTCTGTGTGATATGCAAATTTTCTCCGTGCACCCCGATCATGTTTTTTTTTTTGGCCGTTCGCAGAGCTGTTTTTTGTGTGTGCATAAAGATTCCGTTTTTTGCGATACACGTACGGTTCCAACGCTCTTTATTGTTTTCGCATGCGCTGAGCATTTTGTGACGAAAAAAAATGGGTGTTGCCATTGGAAAATTTTGAGTTTCTGTACCTATAACCGTAACCATGAGCACCACTTTGTTGCCGTTCACAGAATCCAGAGCTCATACCGCTGAATAACTATATCTGAAATCTCACCTCGATCGGTTGAACGGACCGGCGCTAGAGCTCCATATATCGGCAAAGGTTTTTTATGACCACCCTGTATATATATATATATATCTATATATATATGAAACAAAAATCAAAAAATTAAAAAAGGGCCCGTTTAGAGATCGATTCACCTGTCCTATGCAAAAGAAAAAAAAATAATAGAGACGTGTTAGTCGCCCAGGTGGTGGCCTAGCCATTGCTGTTAACTCCTTTTTTCTTCTCATAAACTCTCTCTGCCAACGATCAGTCCTGTTAATGAAATCAGGGCCATCCGTATTACTCATCGTTCTTCTTCCCTAAATATAATAAATGTTTACTCCAGTTCCGGCCAGGTGGTTGAGGATTTGGTGAAGATCTGTCGGGGCCTTCCCTCATCCTTAGCGATTTTAATCTACACCACCCCTTGTGGGGTTCCCAGGCGGCGTCTATTGCTAGTGAGCGCTTCATAGATTGGATGGCGGAGAGTTCCTTTTGTCTCCTAAACACGACAACTCCTACTCATGTGGCTCCCAGCGGCGCCTGCTCTCTCATAGATTTATCACTTACCTCCTCAGATCTATATGCTAGTACCTTTGTTCAGGTCGAACACGACCTCTTCCATAGCGACCATTTTCCTATATCGATATCGGTGAACCTCTCCCCCCCCCCAATCCACCCTGGTATCATGCTTTTCCAGTGGCGCAGGATTTGTCAGGAGGTAAACGAAAAAATTGCGGTATGCCCGGATTTGGACTACAACTCCTTTTGCGCTGAGGTCCGAAATTGAATGAACAACCATAAGATTCTCCGAAATTTGCCCGCCAAGGGTCTCCCGGCCTGGTGGACAGCCAGATGTAGCAACTTACATTTACAAAAAAAATTCCTTTTTAGGAAGTCCGGCCAGTTAGTGTCCTCGGCTTTCTGGATAATGTATAAGAAGGTGGTGGCCAAGCTTCGGCAGGTAATAGAGGACTCAAAACACCATTATTGGGACTCAATCTGTAAAAACGCCAGAGATCCACGTATTCTTCACAGTTTTCCGGAAAATTAAAAATCGATCATGTACTCCCATCCAGGCCCATTTTTGCTTACTGCACGAAAATTCTTTAATAACAGAGGCCAAAACTCAGGCTCAGATTTTTTCAGGGTATTTTAGTGGGGACTCCACTCATGAGCCACTTTCCCTGACCTACGGTCCTGAGTGTGATTAAGGCCGTAGCCAATGGGGGGGATCACCAGGGTTTGATCCCCTTCCAAAATTTCTACCACGATGATTATAAATATGCTATTAACTATCAGTCAAGATGGTCAAGAATAGAAAATCAACTGCAGTCAAGATTCAAAATTCTACGCTAGCATTATCTTTATCGTTTGATTACGTTGGTATGTCTAAAAAATAAATGCAATTTCTATAAAATATTTGAAATTCATTCGAATTTTCTGTAATGTGACTCTGTAAAAGCAAAATCTCAAAATAAAATGACAACAACCTCATTTGCTTACAACATATTCTTGAAGAATGCAATGAAAGTTGTAAAATATCTACAAACTTAGTTGTTCCGACGAATGTTACTGACATTTTGGCAATAAAACATTTAAAATGTACAAAATTTCAAACATTAATTTGGTTGACACTAACGTCAATACGTCACCGAAGAACTATGTAAATAAGATTATAATTTTATTTACAATAGTAGTAAGATAGTGGGGGTTCACCGGCAGAAGGCGCAGCCCGCAGCTGAGCAACCGAGCAACCGATAGTGCATTGTTCAGAATCAACCCTCTTTTTCTCACTGTAATCTTTTCCTCTCATTTTGTTGGTACATCTGATATTTTGTAGAAAGTTTTGTGTGTGTAAGAGTATGTTTTAAAAAGCATGTATGTCTTATAGTTATTATAAATAGTTCTATGTGTGTATGTATGTGTGGGTGCGACAAATAGTTCTCTTTGTGTGTGTGTGTGTGTGTGTGTGTGTGTGTGTGTGTGTGTGTGTATGTATGTGTGTGTGTATGTATGCGGGACAAATAGTTCTCTTTGTGTGTGTGTGACTATCTGCTTGTTTATCAAAGTTTTAGAAATATTTTTCATATTTTTATAACGAAAAAAAAAATATGCGTTAGTTAGTTAAAAAGTTTCACAAATTTAAAAAAAAATTCTTTTAGAAAAAGTTTCACATTACTTAAAAAATTAAAAAAAAGTACTCAATAATAAAATCAACAATTTTTATTATAACAAAATAATTTACATAAAGGTATTTACAGATCAAAATATACATCGCGATTTTGCGTTAGCAATACAAATCAACATTATCTTCTTTATTACAAACGGTATTAATGTCATAATGGCCATATGCTAAACTGCTTATTCCATCATCCAATAAGTAACGCTTGTCGTCAAAGGGACTTAAGCTAATTTTATTTTGAGTTAATGTATATAGGCGATGGTCATCTTGGGCAATCCTTACCTGTTTCTCCATACTTGTTTTTTGTTGTTGGAGGCACTCCAAGTAGTCTTCATGTTTAATTTTCTGCCGAACAATCTGTGTAGATACGCCTTTTGCACGCTTCTTTTCGTCTTTAACAGATTTTAGAGAATACATTTTTGATTTCAGTCCGACAAACTCCAGGGCTAATTCACCATTAAGTTCATCCTTAAACTTTCCGAGCGTCTTCTTATTATCCTCAGAGTATAGACGATGAGATTTCGGGTATTCAGAAAAGTCAAACAACTCACGATGCTGCTCCAGATCCTTATAAATATTATTGGTTTGAATATGATACGTTAGGGAATCTGTATCCGTAAAGAGTAAAACTGCACGATCTTTGTATGTTTTCTTTATAAAATTGTAATGGAAATCATACATACAAAGTTTAGATAGTTCGAGTATAGAAAACCCAACATAGATGGGTCGGTTCATATGTATACTAGTTTTTAATCTCTCCACAGCAGTCAAGTCTTCATCATAAGTTTTAAACGATTTAAAAGTAGGCGATGCTACTAATTTTTTGGCTCTTTTTTCACCGTTACAAAGCACAATATTTCTTCTTTTTCGTAGATTTTCCATGGTTTTACCAAAAACAGAATTGTTCATTAACTTAAAAAAGTCTTTCTCAAAAGAAGATTTTGCTTCTTTCCTTTTTTCGGTGTTGAAATTAATATATTTCTGTAACCATGGTCCCTGTTTAAATTTTAAAGCTTTGTGCACGGCTGTAATTTTTAAACCAAGTTCTAAATAAAATTTAAGATTACGATAATGGGTTATATAATTTCGTTTGTTATTTAAATTTGGTATAAGTTTAGGAGTTCCGACGAATTTTCTATTGTTGAGTAAGCTTCTTGCATGAGAAGATAGCATCTGATCGTCTACAGTTACTCTCTCAGGGGCGACAGGGTATTCATTATGCAAAGGATGTAAATGTTTTGGGTATTCCATATCTACCTCGAAAAGATACCCAATTTCGGAGCTATCAGATAGAGATAGAATCCACTCTTCTGTGATATGACTTGTTTCACACCATTCAAAACCACCGTAGGGTAAAAATTGGCTCATAGCCCACCCGTATAAGTTATTGGCATCCCAATACATAATGTAGCTGGGTGCCTCATTTTTCTTATAATCGGACGTACCAGGGATATTTGCTCGGGCATATCTTTTACTTATCATGCTAATGCCGCCTCGTATTCCATTTTCAACCATAAGCAACATATCTATATCACTGAGTAACTCTAAAGGTGTATCCGACATCTTCAAACAAGCCTGCCATGCTAGCCCAGGTGCTGTAAACAGGTGAGCAGGGTCAATTTCATAATACTGCTGACATAATTTCCTAAAGTTTTGAAACACGTCAGCAAGTAGTAGAACATCTGTCTTCACATAAAGGTTGTGATAATCACCAAGAGACTTGATATCAAATGTTTTCCATACATTCTGGGCGTGTTGGTATTCCTTTTCACCTATAGGCTCATTGGTTAAACTATTAAAAAAGGCAGAAGGCGGAGGAAGCTGCTTCTCAGTAAATTTTTCAAAGCAAGTAAAATAATCATAGGGGTAAACCCCTTTCCGTATAAGTAAAGATAAATTATTATTTCGGGGGAAATTTTCTTCAAGTATAGTGAATTGATCAGGTTGAAGGTTTTTAACAAGTTTTTCCAATGACGTAGGCAAAAATTGGAAAGAGTCTATAAACACCATCTGAATATAAGATGTAGGCTTTCTGATTTTAAAGGTGATATAGTTTTCCATAGAAGTAGCAATAACATCGATTTCATGATCTTTGAATTTTCCAAGCTTTGTCATAATATGATGACCATCATAGTTTTTCAAGTTATGGAATATAACAGGAATTGTTTTACACTGCTTATAGTTCAAGTTGCATTCCACATGTGCAGCCCCTCTGTATGCACCTGACAGGTGATCATGGTCACGTGTACGTTTCTCATCTAAAGTTTTCTTACAAATATGACAAAACTCTGCTTCTCGAAATGCCTTTTCTTCCTTGGGAGAAAGCTTCATAGGTTTAACATTTAGTAACTTTTGACCTAAAATTTCCTTCTCTTGCATCATTCGGTTTAAAAAATGCTCAACACAGTTTCTACCACGATATACCTGTGCTTTCTTCACACACGTTCCATCGGGTCCAATAACCACATAGGCATAGCCACATGGCAAGTGATAGGTTGTTTTCTCGGTATAAGAGGCTTTAGAAGAGGGAGGGGCTGATGAAATAGGTATAAGGAGACTCTCAAAATCCGCATAAATCGTATAGGCAACAGGATGTTGTAAATGAATACCTGTAAACTTTAATATATTATCATTTTCATTAGGCATCTTTATAGCTTGCGCAGCATGTTGAGAACAATATTCATTATGCTTATCCAAAAGATCTTGTCTTGAAAATCGATGCAAACATCGATAACAATAATAGCCCGCGGCTCTATGCTTAGTAAGATCACCTAAAAGTCTTGAAAAACTTCTTATCAAACAATAGTGTTGCTTTTCACCGTCACCAACCAATAACAAATTAATCACATCTTGATCTTTCTTTTCAGATATATACAGGGGGCAAACTTCGTCCTCTTCATAACCAAACACATTAACCCGTAAATTGTTGAGTTGTTCAATAACAGGTATCTTCTGAAGGGGTACAGGGCATTCTACACTACCTAATTTAATATCATGTTCATAAGGTCGATAATGTGAAACACGTTCAGGGTTTTTTGTATAATCTAAGTTCAGTTTAAAAGCCAAAAGACACCATACTAAACATTTGTTATCTTCGTTTTTTATATTCAGCACTGCTTTTTTATCATCAAGTTTTTTAGACAAAGGAATATAGGAACTCGCAGCGAGAGGATGATATTTAGCAATCTTGAGTTCTAAATGAAGAATTTTTCTAAGTTTCCAGCCAGAACCTCTTTGTACAAATTCTTCAAAGGATTTAATAATCTTCGAAAATCCTTCCTCAATATGTTGTGAGATAGTATCTTCTATAAGTTCGGTCATACACGAACATCGAAAATAACATTGAACTTCTTCAAACTCCTCATTATCAGTCAGACGTTCAAGTGCTATTTTTTCTACCATATACCATTTAATTGCACCTTTTTCATGAATTTCACTTATTAAACGTTCTTGTATTTCAGTTTGTACATGGCTATGAAATACCTCTAAATCATTTTCCACACGTTCATCAGGATGCAAAATCACTGTTTTAAACACATTAAGTGCATCAGAATACTTTATGTTTTTCGACTTTGCATTAGATGAGCTCATTTTGCGTTTTACACTCACAAGAGGTGTGCGGGGGTGTTGAGTGCGTACATGTTGTCTCAGGTCAAATTTTCTTCCAAACACTTTATCGCAATCACAGCAAATAAATGTTGAATTCCGATGCGACTGTAAATGCTGCTTCAAATTATCCTTCCGGGTGAAAACTTGATCACATTCATCACACTTAAATGTAGACTGTCCACCAGTATTATGGATTTTCAGGTGTCTAATCAAGTCCGATTTCCTTCTAAAACACTTTCCGCAAGTTTCACAGGAAAACGACTTTTCATTAATATGAATCTTAACATGCTGATTTAAATTAGAATATGTTGAAAAAACTTTGCCACAGGTGGGGCAAACATGCTTCTTTTCCACATTTGTAGGGGTCACAGTCTTTAAAGAAACATCCTCTTCAGCTTGTTGATTAAAATTGGAAGAACTTTGAGATATAGTATCTTTTTCTGTAAGAACTTCAGCGAATCCCTCATGCTGTATCAATCCAACACTATCATGTGTTTTTAAATGTCTTTGTAGGTTTGATCTTCGATAAAAAGACTTCTGGCAGCTATTACAAGTATATAATTTCTCGCCAGAATGAATTTTCATATGGCGGTTCAGATTAGAAATGCTCGAAAAATCTTTACCGCAGGTAAAACAGCTAAACATCTTCTTAGCAGATACAGAATCTCCCACAATCGGGGTTTCATCAATAGGCATATCAACATGCATAATATAAAATCAATAAAAAAAAAAACTTTAACTCTTAATAGCAAACAACAGCGATTCGCACTGATAAAAAGCGGGAGCAATTTAAAACACGTTTAACCACTAGCGATATGAATCCTCAAATGATAAAAATCCTAATTTTCCCCCGTCTATTTATACCGACCCGAAAGCAAAGTTGAGTTGTAGTATTGCTTGATATGATTGTTATCAAAACGCGTCATACGATTTCGGGGGCCTATAAGTTTCTTTCCCCTCTTTATAATAAAGCATAATTAAACAGATAAACCCGAATGTATACAAATTTAAATTCGTAAATTATAATATATCACAAAATATAAAAAATCCTACAAAATAAAAATAGAATTTAGCACTTACCCCAAAAACACATCCACTTTAGTTGTTAGTCTGCACTTAACTAATCTTTCTTCCTTATCTTTAGTAGGGGGCGCTGCCATCGCCGCGAGAGGCCCTGCCCGTCTTCCGGTTTGTGACGTCATTTCCGGTTTGAGATAAGAATAAACCTTAAATACACGCGCTTAGTCATTCTTCCTTCCCTCTTTCGCGCTAGTAGTTGCCAGTTTCTTGTTTAGACGTGTTGGGTGACATCATTACGTGTTTGCGATAAGAACAAAATTATCCCCTTATCAACAGGTAAAAAGCTGCGCTTCAGTGACGTCATAAGTGTTATGACATAGCTGATAAAAATTTGTACTAATCATCTATTTCTCTTCAAGTCATTGCATGAGACGGTTGAGCTCCAACAGCTGTATATAAGGTAAGAGTAATTTATATATTATAATAGGATTTTAAATTAATTTAGTAGATGTTACAATTTGATATTTAAAAAATTTCATGCTAAACGATATGATTACATGTTGTTCATCATACTAAATCCACAAATTTTAATTCGAAATAAATATTATTAAAACTATAATCTAAAATAAATTAGCGAAAATGCATAACAAATTTCAACAAAAAGAAGCTAATTATAAAAGGAAATGTACAAAGTTTATAAATTTACACATGTGTTAAACGCGTTTACAAACCTTATCATAGGCACAAGTCTAATTCGACTAGCCTATTTGTTATAAGTTTAACTATAAGTCAACATGTAAGATATTTGCGAAAAGGAATCTTATGATTTTTAAATTTCCTAGTTCAGTTTCAATCATATTGTAAAAGGATAATTCAAACTTTGAGATGAATCTATAGTAAAATACTTAAATTAAAATGTATTTTTGATAGTTTAAGAATTAGAAACTACAACTTTGACTACTTTTTAAAATGTTTGCCTGATAGAAAACTGTGATAACATGTCTATGTTTGAATTTTTCTGATAACATGCCAATGCCTGAATTTTTCTGACAACTTGTCTGTGTTTGAATTTTTCTGATAACATGTCTGTGCTTGAATTTTTCTGCTAACATGCCTGTGTTTAAATTTTTCTTATAACATGTCTATGTTTAATTTTTCTCTTCTTTTGAAATGTATAAACTTTTACTATACGTGTCTTTCGATTTCATTGAAGAAAAAAGTGATCGATCAACTTTATCAAACCATTTTAATGTTAATATTTTTAAACGAACGCGATAATCAGATAAAAATATATGTAGCTAATTCATATTATCCCACTAAACATTGCAAAACAATAAAACTCTTAGAAAAATTTTATACTTCAACATTCAAAAATTGACAATATTCACATCTTAATACTAAAAAACAATCCTTATCTTGAAGTATTTCCTGTAACAAAATCTAAAATTTTCATATCAACAAGACCCAAGTTAGAAACTTTACCTTTGAACTTAATACCAATCTTTAATCATAAAGTGATAAAACTGATAATTTTTTTTTAAAAGTTACTTCTAAAACATCTCATAGATGGCGCTGTTGAAAAAAATTAATTCAAAACTTGTTTAAAAGACTTAAAAAAATTAAATCTAACTTTAAACTAACAAAAACCTGTAGAACAATCACTTTCAGTTAGAAATATTTAAAAAATAATTGTTAATTCTAAAACCGCTCACAGAGGGCGTTGCTGAAAAAAATAAACTCAAAGTTGTTTAAAATATATTAAAAAATAAATCTAACTTTAAACTATCATCAAACTCCAGAAAAATTACTTTCAATTAGAAATATTTTAAAATAATTAAAACTTCTAAAATCGTTCATAGGGGGCGCTGCTGTGAAAAAATCATTTCGAAACTTGTAAAAAATTAATCCAAAACTTATTTAAAACACTTTTACAAAAAAATTGACCAAAATACCGATAAACATCAAGTAGATAATAATTGGGGGTTCTGCATCAGCGCAGTTCGCGCAGTTGACCTCAAGGTCGAAGGAAGGTCACTGGAAGTGGCAGGTGTGGACACCGGATGTAGCAAGTGCTGATAACAGACATGTTGGAACAGGAAGTGGGGCATGTTTAGACAGGAAGTGATTCCGGAAGTAAGACCGGAAACGCGATGGAAGTGGAAGCCGGAAGTTCCAGCTTCGACTTCCTGTCGTATTTCCGGTCTTACTTCCGGGATCACTCCTGTCTAAACATGCCCCACTTCCTGTTCCAGCATGTCTGTTATCAGCACCTGCTACATCCGATGTCCACACCTGCCACTTCCTATAACCTTCATTCCACTTGCGACGCACCTTATTTATTATCTACTTGATGTTTATCGGTATTTTGGTCAATTTTTTTGTAAAAGTGTTTTAAATAAGTTTTGGATTAATTTTTTACAAGTTTCGAAATGATTTTTTCACAGCAGCGCCCCCTATGAACGATTTTAGAAGTTTTAATTATTTTAAAATATTTCTAATTGAAAGTAATTTTTCTGGAGTTTGATGATAGTTTAAAGTTAGATTTATTTTTTAATATATTTTAAACAACTTTGAGTTTATTTTTTTCAGCAACGCCCTCTGTGAGCGGTTTTAGAATTAACAATTATTTTTTAAATATTTCTAACTGAAAGTGATTGTTCTACAGGTTTTTGTTAGTTTAAAGTTAGATTTAATTTTTTTAAGTCTTTTAAACAAGTTTTGAATTAATTTTTTTCAACAGCGCCATCTATGAGATGTTTTAGAAGTAACTTTAAAAAAAAAATTATCAGTTTTATCACTTTATGATTAAAGATTGGTATTAAGTTCAAAGGTAAAGTTTCTAACTTGGGTCTTGTTGATATGAAAATTTTAGATTTTGTTACAGGAAATACTTCAAGATAAGGATTGTTTTTTAGTATTAAGATGTGAATATTGTCAATTTTTGAATGTTGAAGTATAAAATTTTTCTAAGAGTTTTATTGTTTTGCAATGTTTAGTGGGATAATATGAATTAGCTACATATATTTTTATCTGATTATCGCGTTCGTTTAAAAATATTAACATTAAAATGGTTTGATAAAGTTGATCGATCACTTTTTTCTTCAATGAAATCGAAAGACACGTATAGTAAAAGTTTATACATTTCAAAAGAAGAGAAAAATTAAACATAGACATGTTATAAGAAAAATTTAAACACAGGCATGTTAGCAGAAAAATTCAAGCACAGACATGTTATCAGAAAAATTCAAACACAGACAAGTTGTCAGAAAAATTCAGGCATTGGCATGTTATCAGAAAAATTCAAACATAGACATGTTATCACAGTTTTCTATCAGGCAAACATTTTAAAAAGTAGTCAAAGTTGTAGTTTCCAATTCTTAAACTATCAAAAATACATTTTAATTTAAGTATTTTACTATAGATTCATCTCAAAGTTTGAATTATCCTTTTACAATATGATTGAAACTGAACTAGGAAATTTAAAAATCATAAGATTCCTTTTCGCAAATATCTTACATGTTGACTTATAGTTAAACTTATAACAAATAGGCTAGTCGAATTAGACTTGTGCCTATGATAAGGTTTGTAAACGCGTTTAACACATGTGTAAATTTATAAACTTTGTACATTTCCTTTTATAATTAGCTTCTTTTTGTTGAAATTTGTTATGCATTTTCGCTAATTTATTTTAGATTATAGTTTTAATAATATTTATTTCGAATTAAAATTTGTGGATTTAGTATGATGAACAACATGTAATCATATCGTTTAGCATGAAATTTTTTAAATATCAAATTGTAACATCTACTAAATTAATTTAAAATCCTATTATAATATATAAATTACTCTTACCTTATATACAGCTGTTGGAGCTCAACCGTCTCATGCAATGACTTGAAGAGAAATAGATGATTAGTACAAATTTTTATCAGCTATGTCATAACACTTATGACGTCACTGAAGCGCAGCTTTTTACCTGTTGATAAGGGGATAATTTTGTTCTTATCGCAAACACGTAATGATGTCACCCAACACGTCTAAACAAGAAACTGGCAACTACTAGCGCGAAAGAGGGAAGGAAGAATGACTAAGCGCGTGTATTTAAGGTTTATTCTTATCTCAAACCGGAAATGACGTCACAAACCGGAAGACGGGCAGGGCCTCTCGCGGCGATGGCAGCGCCCCCTACTAAAGATAAGGAAGAAAGATTAGTTAAGTGCAGACTAACAACTAAAGTGGATGTGTTTTTGGGGTAAGTGCTAAATTCTATTTTTATTTTGTAGGATTTTTTATATTTTGTGATATATTATAATTTACGAATTTAAATTTGTATACATTCGGGTTTATCTGTTTAATTATGCTTTATTATAAAGAGGGGAAAGAAACTTATAGGCCCCCGAAATCGTATGACGCGTTTTGATAACAATCATATCAAGCAATACTACAACTCAACTTTGCTTTCGGGTCGGTATAAATAGACGGGGGAAAATTAGGATTTTTATCATTTGAGGATTCATATCGCTAGTGGTTAAACGTGTTTTAAATTGCTCCCGCTTTTTATCAGTGCGAATCGCTGTTGTTTGCTATTAAGAGTTAAAGTTTTTTTTTTTATTGATTTTATATTATGCATGTTGATATGCCTATTGATGAAACCCCGATTGTGGGAGATTCTGTATCTGCTAAGAAGATGTTTAGCTGTTTTACCTGCGGTAAAGATTTTTCGAGCATTTCTAATCTGAACCGCCATATGAAAATTCATTCTGGCGAGAAATTATATACTTGTAATAGCTGCCAGAAGTCTTTTTATCGAAGATCAAACCTACAAAGACATTTAAAAACACATGATAGTGTTGATTGATACAGCATGAGGGATTCGCTGAAGTTCTTACAGAAAAAGATACTATATCTCAAAGTTCTTCCAATTTTAATCAACAAGCTGAAGAGGATGTTTCTTTAAAGACTGTGACCCCTACAAATGTGGAAAAGAAGCATGTTTGCCCCACCTGTGGCAAAGTTTTTTCAACATATTCTAATTTAAATCAGCATGTTAAGATTCATATTAATGAAAAGTCGTTTTCCTGTGAAACTTGCGGAAAGTGTTTTAGAAGGAAATCGGACTTGATTAGACACCTGAAAATCCATAATACTGGTGGACAGTCTACATTTAAGTGTGATGAATGTGATCAAGTTTTCACCCGGAAGGATAATTTGAAGCAGCATTTACAGTCGCATCGGAATTCAACATTTATTTGCTGTGATTGCGATAAAGTGTTTGGAAGAAAATTTGACCTGAGACAACATGTACGCACTCAACACCCCCGCACACCTCTTGTGAGTGTAAAACGCAAAATGAGCTCATCTAATGCAAAGTCGAAAAACATAAAGTATTCTGATGCACTTAATGTGTTTAAAACAGTGATTTTGCATCCTGATGAACGTGTGGAAAATGATTTAGAGGTATTTCATAGCCATGTACAAACTGAAATACAAGAACGTTTAATAAGTGAAATTCATGAAAAAGGTGCAATTAAATGGTATATGGTAGAAAAAATAGCACTTGAACGTCTGACTGATAATGAGGAGTTTGAAGAAGTTCAATGTTATTTTCGATGTTCGTGTATGACCGAACTTATAGAAGATACTATCTCACAACATATTGAGGAAGGATTTTCGAAGATTATT
Source organism: Maratus michaelseni (assembly GCA_963931845.1). Taxonomy (NCBI): domain Eukaryota; kingdom Metazoa; phylum Arthropoda; class Arachnida; order Araneae; family Salticidae; genus Maratus; species Maratus michaelseni. Next base: position 444,253,728 of record OZ007586.1, read on the forward strand.
AAATCCTTTGAAGAATTTGTACAAAGAGGTTCTGGCTGGAAACTTAGAAAAATTCTTCATTTAGAACTCAAGATTGCTAAATATCATCCTCTCGCTGCGAGTTCCTATATTCCTTTGTCTAAAAAACTTGATGATAAAAAAGCAGTGCTGAATATAAAAAACGAAGATAACAAATGTTTAGTATGGTGTCTTTTGGCTTTTAAACTGAACTTAGATTATACAAAAAACCCTGAACGTGTTTCACATTATCGACCTTATGAACATGATATTAAATTAGGTAGTGTAGAATGCCCTGTACCCCTTCAGAAGATACCTGTTATTGAACAACTCAACAATTTACGGGTTAATGTGTTTGGTTATGAAGAGGACGAAGTTTGCCCCCTGTATATATCTGAAAAGAAAGATCAAGATGTGATTAATTTGTTATTGGTTGGTGACGGTGAAAAACAACACTATTGTTTGATAAGAAGTTTTTCAAGACTTTTAGGTGATCTTACTAAGCATAGAGCCGCGGGCTATTATTGTTATCGATGTTTGCATCGATTTTCAAGACAAGATCTTTTGGATAAGCATAATGAATATTGTTCTCAACATGCTGCGCAAGCTATAAAGATGCCTAATGAAAATGATAATATATTAAAGTTTACAGGTATTCATTTACAACATCCTGTTGCCTATACGATTTATGCGGATTTTGAGAGTCTCCTTATACCTATTTCATCAGCCCCTCCCTCTTCTAAAGCCTCTTATACCGAGAAAACAACCTATCACTTGCCATGTGGCTATGCCTATGTGGTTATTGGACCCGATGGAACGTGTGTGAAGAAAGCACAGGTATATCGTGGTAGAAACTGTGTTGAGCATTTTTTAAACCGAATGATGCAAGAGAAGGAAATTTTAGGTCAAAAGTTACTAAATGTTAAACCTATGAAGCTTTCTCCCAAGGAAGAAAAGGCATTTCGAGAAGCAGAGTTTTGTCATATTAGTAAGAAAACTTTAGATGAGAAACGTACACGTGACCATGATCACCTGTCAGGTGCATACAGAGGGGCTGCACATGTGGAATGCAACTTGAACTATAAGCAGTGTAAAACAATTCCTGTTATATTCCATAACTTGAAAAACTATGATGGTCATCATATTATGACAAAGCTTGGAAAATTCAAAGATCATGAAATCGATGTTATTGCTACTTCTATGGAAAACTATATCACCTTTAAAATCAGAAAGCCTACATCTTATATTCAGATGGTGTTTATAGACTCTTTCCAATTTTTGCCTACGTCATTGGAAAAACTTGTTAAAAACCTTCAACCTGATCAATTCACTATACTTGAAGAAAATTTCCCCCGAAATAATAATTTATCTTTACTTATACGGAAAGGGGTTTACCCCTATGATTATTTTACTTGCTTTGAAAAATTTACTGAGAAGCAGCTTCCTCCGCCTTCTGCCTTTTTTAATAGTTTAACCAATGAGCCTATAGGTGAAAAGGAATACCAACACGCCCAGAATGTATGGAAAACATTTGATATCAAGACTCTTGGTGATTATCACAACCTTTATGTGAAGACAGATGTTCTACTACTTGCTGACGTGTTTCAAAACTTTAGGAAATTATGTCAGCAGTATTATGAAATTGACCCTGCTCACCTGTTTACAGCACCTGGGCTAGCATGGCAGGCTTGTTTGAAGATGTCTGATACACCTTTAGAGTTACTCAGTGATATAGATATGTTGCTTATGGTTGAAAATGGAATACGAGGCGGCATTAGCATGATAAGTAAAAGATATGCCCGAGCAAATATCCCTGGTACGTCCGATTATAAGAAAAATGAGGCACCCAGCTACATTATGTATTGGGATGCCAATAACTTATACGGGTGGGCTATGAGCCAATTTTTACCCTACGGTGGTTTTGAATGGTGTGAAACAAGTCATATCACAGAAGAGTGGATTCTATCTCTATCTGATAGCTCCGAAATTGGGTATCTTTTCGAGGTAGATATGGAATACCCAAAACATTTACATCCTTTGCATAATGAATACCCTGTCGCCCCTGAGAGAGTAACTGTAGACGATCAGATGCTATCTTCTCATGCAAGAAGCTTACTCAACAATAGAAAATTCGTCGGAACTCCTAAACTTATACCAAATTTAAATAACAAACGAAATTATATAACCCATTATCGTAATCTTAAATTTTATTTAGAACTTGGTTTAAAAATTACAGCCGTGCACAAAGCTTTAAAATTTAAACAGGGACCATGGTTACAGAAATATATTAATTTCAACACCGAAAAAAGGAAAGAAGCAAAATCTTCTTTTGAGAAAGACTTTTTTAAGTTAATGAACAATTCTGTTTTTGGTAAAACCATGGAAAATCTACGAAAAAGAAGAAATATTGTGCTTTGTAACGGTGAAAAAAGAGCCAAAAAATTAGTAGCATCGCCTACTTTTAAATCGTTTAAAACTTATGATGAAGACTTGACTGCTGTGGAGAGATTAAAAACTAGTATACATATGAACCGACCCATCTATGTTGGGTTTTCTATACTCGAACTATCTAAACTTTGTATGTATGATTTCCATTACAATTTTATAAAGAAAACATACAAAGATCGTGCAGTTTTACTCTTTACGGATACAGATTCCCTAACGTATCATATTCAAACCAATAATATTTATAAGGATCTGGAGCAGCATCGTGAGTTGTTTGACTTTTCTGAATACCCGAAATCTCATCGTCTATACTCTGAGGATAATAAGAAGACGCTCGGAAAGTTTAAGGATGAACTTAATGGTGAATTAGCCCTGGAGTTTGTCGGACTGAAATCAAAAATGTATTCTCTAAAATCTGTTAAAGACGAAAAGAAGCGTGCAAAAGGCGTATCTACACAGATTGTTCGGCAGAAAATTAAACATGAAGACTACTTGGAGTGCCTCCAACAACAAAAAACAAGTATGGAGAAACAGGTAAGGATTGCCCAAGATGACCATCGCCTATATACATTAACTCAAAATAAAATTAGCTTAAGTCCCTTTGACGACAAGCGTTACTTATTGGATGATGGAATAAGCAGTTTAGCATATGGCCATTATGACATTAATACCGTTTGTAATAAAGAAGATAATGTTGATTTGTATTGCTAACGCAAAATCGCGATGTATATTTTGATCTGTAAATACCTTTATGTAAATTATTTTGTTATAATAAAAATTGTTGATTTTATTATTGAGTACTTTTTTTAAATTTTTTAAGTAATGTGAAACTTTTTCTAAAAGAATTTTTTTTTAAATTTGTGAAACTTTTTAACTAACTAACGCATATTTTTTTTTTCGTTATAAAAATATGAAAAATATTTCTAAAACTTTGATAAACAAGCAGATAGTCACACACACACAAAGAGAACTATTTGTCCCGCATACATACACACACACATACATACACACACACACACACACACACACACACACACACAAAGAGAACTATTTGTCGCACCCACACATACATACACACATAGAACTATTTATAATAACTATAAGACATACATGCTTTTTAAAACATACTCTTACACACACAAAACTTTCTACAAAATATCAGATGTACCAACAAAATGAGATGAAAAGATTACAGTGAGAAAAAGAGGGTTGATTCTGAACAATGCACTATCGGTTGCTCGGTTGCTCAGCTGCGGGCTGCGCCTTCTGCCGGTGAACCCCCACTATCTTACTACTTACAATGAAAAAGTCTTACATTTTTCTTTTCTAGTTCTTGAGTTATTTGAATTCGCAATAAAGTTTAATAAGACCCTTAACACTCTCCTCTATTCAATTAGTAAATAACAAATCTAAAATAAGAGGAGAGTAAAATTATAGGCACCAAATCCCCCTCCGAAATATTTTTCTGTCTACGGCCTTGAGTGTGATAGTCAGATAAATAAACCTTTCGACCTGTTCGAGCTGAAGGAGGCCATCAAGTGCACCAAAGCAACGTCTCCAGACGAAGACAAAGTTGGAGCGAGTTTTTTTAAAGTCCTGAACGATCTTTCACAATCAACTCTACTCCAAATTTACAATGATATCTGGGGCTCGGGAAACATCCCCTCGGATTGGACTTCGGCAATCATACTACCGATTCTAAAGACGGGGAAATTGGAGCAGAATGTCGCTTCACACAGGCCGATAGCTTTAACATCAGTGATGGGCAAAATATGTGAAAGAATGATAGCAAAACGCATCAGCTATCACCTGCTACAAAATAACACACTCAGTTACAGGCATCTGGGATTTCAGCCTTTCAGAGACAGCCAGACCACTCTTACGATGTTACATAACGATATTGCCCGAGCGAAAAATGAGAAGAGATACATCCTGGGAATATCTCTCGACTTACAAGCAGCGTATGATAGCATTTATGTGGATGGCCTGATTTTAAAGTGCGCTCAAACTGGCTTAACTGGACCAATCCTCCGTTGGCTGCATCGGTTCCTGTCTTCCCGGACTATCAAAGTGTCCTGGAGGGGCTTCCTCTCATCACCTCACAACATCAGCAAGGGAGTTCCACAGGGAGCAGTTCTGAGTCCAATTCTTTTCACAATTTTACTGTCAGACTTCTTCGAAATTTTGGATGGCCTAGGCATCAATTAATTAATATATGCGGATGACATCTTTATCTACGACTCTGCTAATTCCCTGGAGTTGTGTCGGGAAAGACTTCAAGAGGCTCTGCGGTTAACCGACCAATGGTGCCAGTACTGGAAGCTGAATACTCGCCCAGATAAATGTCATGCAATTAATTTCTCTAGACGTCGTGGAGAGGTAGACTTTGATTTTAGCATCAATGGTGGCCTAATCGGGTGGACCGATGAAATCAAATTCCTTGGATTCTACATAATGCGACGGGGGGGGGGGGGGCTTTCGCAGACATGGAGAATATCTGCGGAAGAAGGTTTTCACAAAAGTTAACATCTTAAAGGCGTTATCCCATACTTGCTACGGTGCTCGTTCGTCCCATCTGTTAACTCTGGCGACCTCCTCTATCCGGAGCATGATTGAATATGGTGCAGCCATCCTCTCTACAGCTAAAGCGTTCTTTTACAAAAGGTTATAGACCGGGAGGCGGCAGCACAGACAATCACCTCATCGAGTTCACGGCTGAAATTCCAGAATTAGTTAAAACTCGATTCGCATATTAAAACGCAATCGGTCTGCCAAGTCATATCTTGGTGGAAAACACGTGAAAACCCGATTTTAGCGGTTGACTCGTAGGTTTACTATTGCGTTTTCCTGCACCCAAAAGTATGAAAACATGGAGAACTGGGTGCAGGAAAACACAATGGTAACCCTACGAGTCAACCGCTAAAATCGGGTTTTCACGTGTTTTCCACCAAGATATGACTTGGCAGACCGATTGCGTTTTAATATGTGAATCGTGTTTTACCTAATTCTGAAATTTTAGCCGTGAACTCGATGAGGTGGTTGTCTGTGCTGCCGCCTCCCGGTCTATTAGAGGCTCTGCAAAATGTGGCACTTCGAGTGGCTTTAGGGCTTCCCAAGTGGGTCCCCATCTTGGTCCTACGGAAACATGTCCGGGTCCCCTCTCTCTTCGACAGAAGGGAGTTTCATAACAGCAATCTGCACGAGGTCACAAGCAACATCCCCTACGTCGCTGAAATTATGGATGTAATTAGTGCTCACCCTGAGCACTTGATTCCCTTTCAGGTTCCTCTGCATCCTAACCAGATTTCGGTTCAATTCCACCTTGAAGATTTGCCTTTTCAATACAAAGATCTTGCAAACAACGTCATTGTCCCATTATATAATGAGTTTATACAGAATTTCTGCGATTCCTGGACCATCGTCGCCACGGACGCTTTGAAATCTTCATCGTGGACTTCGATTGCAGGTCCGCCCAATTTGGATGCAGAATCCACTCTGTAAACTCCATATTTACCACAAAGGCATTAGCCATAGGTACGGCGATTGATGAATTAATTCCTTTAGTTGGCCCAGTAATACTTTTAACGGATAGCTTATCTGTACTCACAGCGCTCCAATCGGTATCCCTCAAGTCTCCTAGTGTGATTCTGTGGCTCCATAACAAGATTCAGAGAATTGTGTCTTATATCCCTCAGATCTGTATTTGCTGGGTACCGGGACACCGAGGTATCCCACCAAATGAGAAGGCCGACCATATTACAAAAGAAGTTAGTACCTCTGATGTCTCTCTCAAATGGATTTCCCCGGAGGATTTGAAGAATTACAATAAGCAGTGAACCGATAGATTGTGCAATCAACAATACCTCTCCAGTAAATACTTCCCGTCTCACGGGAACATACCCCGATACGGCAGACTCACCTCTGGGCTGACAGAAGACGTGAAGATATCTTAATAACGCGACTTCTATCGCGACCTGCGCTATACACGGCCGGTGCATGACGTTTAAAACGTCACATGGAGTGGATCATTTTTACACGGTGATTGGTGCAAAGCGGCGCACACCCCGTTTTGCACCAATGACCGTGTAAAAATGATCCACTCCATGTGACATTTTAAACGTCATGCACCGGCCGTGTATAACGCAGGTCGCGCTTCTATGCCAGATGCTGATCACCCCAGCCATTCTTCGACGCTTTGGTCTGGCAGACGACGATAGTTGTAGCAGCTGTCAGGTTCCAGACTCCCTGGAGCATATTTTGCTTTATTGTAGAAAATATCGTACTCAGCGTAGTGACTGTTGGAAAAAGTTGGATATGAGAAACGAACCCAAGACTCTTGGAGAAATCTCCCGAAATTTCTGTGAGTTCCCTGATTTTCGCCGTTCCACTTTTCATTTCCTGAGCAGCATAGGCCGGTTCTAATCCAACGGCCTGTTCTTCCTGTATAGTCATCGAGCGAAAGGATCAGTTGAGACGACAGCCTCGCCGCTATAGGTCTCAAAGCCCACCCCCCTTCAAAGTTCAAAGAACTGTCTATGAGTAATATTTTAAAATACGGGAATTTTCTGTTTGAAGAATCAGTCATCAACTTAGTAAAATACGTTTGATGATTATTGCTATGCTTGCCATAAAAAATCGTCATAAATTCTAATTTTAATGTCAAACCTTGTAAAAATTTTACAAAAAAAAAAAAAAAAAAAAAAAAAAAAAAAAGAAAGAAGGAAAATTTGTTAGAAGATACTTTTCACAGAATTTTCTAGTTGTTTTTGCCTTAATACCATTTTATTGGTCAAATAGTATACATGAAACATCAAACAATACTGAACCTTGTTTAGAAAAACAATAAAACGATAAATTCTACTGCAACGTGTTCTCCGACAGCTAATCGCCGCAGGGTTCTTTCGCCTTACATAGCCATAATCCTGTGAGGGTGGGCGTTCGGATTCGTCCAATTTAGACCTGGAAGATGATAGTATAAGAGTCCTACACAACCCCCTATATTTCCCCGTCTTAATTACTTTTGACTGGTAAGAAATTCGACTAGAATGGAACAAACCAAGCTCCGTATATACTCCTTATCCCAGCTGTTAAACTTATAAACGGGTTTCGTTCATGTGAAAAAAGATACTTTCCATCTGCTAGTCTGCGCAAGATTACCATATCATAAGGTTGCGCCATTTCACCAAGGCTACACTAGATACCGGGCTTGCTCATTCATTATCATGACGTCACAAAAGGTGGCTGGCCGCGACCAGCGATTGGTGCAAAGCGACGAGCCCGTCGTTTTGTGCCAATCGCTGTATGTCTTTCATTTTGTCGTTTCGCTTTGAACCAATCGCTGGTAGCGGCCAGCCACCATTTGTGACGTCATGATAATGAATGAGCAAGCCCGGTATCTAGTGTAGCCCTGATTTCACCCTGCAACCAATAGGTAGCGATTCGCTGTTTGACGTCACTTAGCGTGCTCCGAGGCTAACGAAAAAGACAGGCTACCGCGGTGCATTCCACTTATATTTTTCTACAGACCGCTAGAGTGACGTGATGCTCTTTTCGTACACCTTCATTGGTGCATTCGAGCATCACGTAACTCCGGCGGTCTGTAAAAAAGGATACGCTTAAAGCACCGCGGTAGCCTTTCTTTTTCGTTAGCCTCGGCGTGCTCAATTCAGTTTTCCAATTGATTTGGTTTAGAAACACCCTATTTTTAATTGAAAAGTATCGATACAAATTTTCGTGTGAAGAAATTTAAAAATTAAAAAAAATATTTCTTTATACATAATAAATATCACATGTAAAATTTAAACTATTATGTTTTTTCAATTCTACGAAATTTAATTTTTAAATTTGCTATTCTTGTCATTAAATTTTATTTGCACCTCAGTATGAAAAGTTCATTTTCATTTTAGAAACATGCAAATAGTAATTTTTATAAATAAAATTTTAAAGACCTACAAGAGCAGAAAATTTAATGTCTATATGATTGCAGTTAATAATTTTAATGTAGTATATTTATTATATTTGATCGGTATTCAATATATTATTATAATTTTGACATGTCTTTCATAAAAACCTATAAAAAAGTAATATATATATATATATATATATATATATATATATATATATATATGTATGTATATACATATTTAAATTTCAACCTCATATCACATATACGTAAGATTGAGTTTTGTGTAATTAGATTTAAAATACAAATCATATAAAAACTCTAATAAGTAAATGACTGAATATTTGATATTTTTAAACTGAAATATTCATACGATATAATTACATGATTTAATGGAAATAAAATCTGAAATTCAGAGTAATATACTTTATATAAACACATTCCGAAATATTTATATAAAATATTATTTTAATTCTACATGATAAACATAAATGCACATACATAATTGAAAGAAAGAAATAAGATAAATTATTGCGTGAAAGAGAGTTTTACGTTTATGCAAAAAATTTTATTTCCTAATAATATTTAAAATTTAAAATTACATTTCTTTTCAGCGTTCTAAACTTAATTTTAAAATTTACTGTTTCTTCAGATTACATTCAGATAGTTTATGTGATTGAATATCAAATTGTTATATTTTTTATAGAATAAAAATTAAGACAGCAGTATTTAGAAGATTTAAAATACAAATAAAAACAGAAACTTTAACTTTTAAACTGTCGAATTTTTAAAACTGAAAGATTTACGTGATATAGAAAAATTAAATTTGAAATTCAAAATAATATACTTTTATAAATATCTTCCAAAATGATTATATAAATTTATATTTTAATGCTGCATGATGATAAAATTATATAAAAATATTTTTAAAATTAATATATTAAGGTTTTCACCTTCAGAATATGCTTTCATTTCAAGCATTTTATTTCATCACAGGGTGCATTTTGAAGCTGTATTTTAGATGTGCATTCCATTATTTGCTATTTTTTGCGCGTACTGTTTTACCATGCAATGAAAATTGATTGACTCCATATTTTTTATTTTTTGGCAGCGTATCTATTTTTAATACTTTCCAACGTAGCTGAAAAGTGTTTATACATTCAGTTTTTCTGTCTGCATGCCGTCTGTCTGTGCTTTAACTGCTGTAAATATACTCCGATTGTTATGTAATTGATATATTTTATTGAGGTTTACTAAGCCATGTTCAGTATTAAAAATGAAGTGTGTAGCACTTACAGTTATTTTACAGGGACACTCAAAATAATTCCGTTACTTTACGGTCTATGGAGAAAAATCGTTTGAGGCTTATTGTAATGATGTTAAACTATTTCAAACATATTAAAATCGACATATATAACTTATGTGCACTACAAGAGGTTTACTATAGAATATGGTGTGCATAGCACTTATAGCTCTATCGTGTTGATATATTTTGTTTTGAATTTCCCTAATTCACATCTGTATTTCAACATTTTAAATCCATATTCTTAATTATTCAATCTTTAATTGTAACATATTATATTTAATTAATCTTACGTTTTCCCTCTTTTTACGTTCATTATTTTAAGTTTAATCAAGCGATCATCTTTCATCTCATTTATTTCGTAAAGTCTCTCTTTTTCCATTCATCTCCATCCCGTTTCACCCTTGGCCGCGTGCCAGCTTGTTTCGTAGCCTTCCTCCTCGGAACACGAGCTTTTACGGCTAGGCAGCCGGCACTCTTTGCGCATGTGCGTACGGCCGCGGAACGGCAGCGTTTCGCTGTTTCTCCTTCGTGCGTAAACTCTTCATTGAGTCTACCAGTTTGGTGCATTCCTCTCCGCGCAGCGAGTTTTTGAGACGTGCTTTTACGCACGCTCGCCATGGTCGCGCGCTGTTCAAATTCAGTTCTAGTGATTGTAGAGTTCAGAGTAGGTCGCTTGTTCGACCGTTGTTCGTGGTGCGTGTTCTCGCGATGGCCGGACTTGGTGTCCGATCCATTTGTCTTTCTAATTCCAATTCTATATTAGTTTATTTAAATAATAAAGTGATTTACCTTCATTCATTTAATCAGTAGTAATTAACATCTTCCAGCGTCATATCCTATTATATAGATATCTGAAGTTTGTAGCGTTTGTGAGCATTCAACACCTGAAAAAGGACAGCACCTTTTCCCAAGTCCACGGAAGTTTTTCATAATAAAATCATGGATGTATTCTACAGTACTTTTGCTCATTCTTTATGTCACATCACTCCTGGATTCAAGGTAAACTTCTCTCTTATAATTTAACATTAAAATGACGTATTGAACCTGATAATATATATACGATCACGTTTCTTCTTGTCTTCACCTTCAAAGTATAATCAACAAAGTAATTTTAAAAGAACAATGTCATCATTTAAATTCACCTACAAGATCCGCTAAACATTTAGTGAAGCAGTTTCCATCTTAACAAATATGGTGCTTCGTTCCAGTGCACAATAAGTGCGTAATACGTCGTTTTTCAAGATATATTTGAAAACATGTGTTTTTTTTCCACCTTAATATTCATAATTTATAAAAATAAGCAATCCTTTTTAGAAATATGCAAGATTAAAATATATAGTGCAGTTTTTATCAATTTTGCATAAAAATTATAAAGGATGTTAGAAGATTGAAAAATATACATAGAAGATTATTTTTAAGCACATGGAAGTTTTTTGGTGTACATATATAAAATTCATTTTCTTTTCAAATTTCTGAAATTCATCTATAGTGTTTGTATATAATTTTTCATTGCATATAATATTTAAATAAGTGTATGAAGAAGAATATTTTTTTTGAAGATGTTTTTTTTTTGAAAATTTTTGAAGATATTTTGTTTGAAGAGATATATTTTTGAAGATATTTCTGGAAGATATAATTGTGAATAATCAATAATTTTTTTAATTTCTAATCAATAAATTTACACATTTTAATTTCTATTTCATCAATTTCTATTACCATAATCATGGATCAGAATACTCAAGTAATGAATCGTATAAATATATTTACTGAGGCACTCTCAGATTTTGTACAGAGCATTCCAGATACAATTAAGTATCTCGTTGAAAGCAGTGGTGGTGATACCACATTTGACTCTGACATATTTTCCATTATAAGTAAAACACTACAGTTTACAGGAAGTAACATGATTGAGATGCATGAATGCTTTATTAATGATACGTTCAGTAATACACTCAAAGATATCTCCAACCTTAAAGAGCTTAATCAGAAACTGTTGGTGAAAGTAAAAGAATCAACCAAAGTACAAAGCATTACAACTAGAGATTCATTCACACAAACGGAAGAGCAGAGCATTCCATCTACTAATAACATCTCAATATCTGATTCTTATACACAGTCTTCAATTCTCTCATCAAGTCATATAGACGACACCGTAAATCAATCCTTTTTCAACTCCACATTAAATTCACAATCATCCTCAACTCACTTAAGCAAGATAATAATCTATGATGTACCTCAATATTTTGGCACTCACGAAATAATTGAAGCAATCAATAAATTCAAGGAAACATCCCATATAAATGTGGTGAAAACATATAAAAATAAATTCAGCAATAACCTCAACCACATTTTAGAACTTCCAAGCAACATTGCCTACTGCCTAATGCGGCGTAAACTCCAGATCAAGGATCAACTCTTTACAGCAAAGAAATTCGTAAAAATTAAAAGATGTTTCAATTGTCAGGCTTTCCATCACGTAGCAAATCTGTGCAAAAATTCAAGATGTTGTGTATGGTGCGGTGAACATCACGCACCTGGATTTTGTGAGAAACCTGCCAATTGCAGAAACTGTGTTCATAATAATCAAAATGGGCACAACTTTCGAACAGATCATCCAGCCTTTTCTAGAGACTGTGAATCATACAGACTGTGCTTATATAAAATAAGACTTAAACTCAATAATCGAGTTACATAAATTTTTGTGCCACATCAAACATAACTGATACGTCTGTGTTTTAATTTCTTTTCATGCATTATATATATTAATTTTGTAAGTTTTTTTGTGTCTTGTCGGAGGAAAATAAGATTTCGGTACCCAATGGAGTGGTACTGTCAAGATATTTTCTTGACACTCCTTTAACCCTAACCCGACAGATACATATGTTCATAATATTTTTAACTTTTACAATAATAACAATAATGAATTTTTTCATATCTTACCTGATTTTTCCTTTTCAAGTTGGTTTTTATATAAGTTTTTTCAGCTTTACAGGTAATTGTGTTCAGTTGACTGTTTAAATTCATTTTTCAAAATAATTTCTTTTTAGCATAATTTTGTTCATGAGATAACAAAATTTTAGAGAAATTTCGTTTCTAGTTTAATGTTTTTTAATACTTTTCATAATCTGTTGTGTACATGTAATTTATGCTTCAGTAATTATTTACAATTAATATTTTTAATTTTTGGCATTTTCGAAAGTATTGTAGCATAATTTCAAAGTAATTTTTCAGTGTTTTAAGCAAATGCATACAAAGATATGCCTCTTACTTTTAGAATATTTCAAATTTAAAAAAAAAAAAAAAAAAAAAAAAAAAAACCTTTTTTTCAAAAATCTTTGTGAGATTATATGTAACATGTTTACATAGTACCATTTTCAGATATGTATGTGTTAGTTATGTTGTGGTATATAAATTTTTTGCATTTAATGTACATATAATTATCTTTTGTTTTTCTAAACATTTTAATCTAACTTTAATTTTTTAATTCAACTTTAAAATTTTGACAAGTGGATAAAAATTCAATTTTGTGATTCAGTTCACATATCAGTCTTTTCAGACTTAAAATGATTTTTTTTATAGTATGATAGGCTCTTCCTTCATATTTTTTTTTAGTTTTGAATCTTCATTTCACAGTGCAAGTATTTGCAATTTCATTCAATAAAATAAAGGTATCCTGTGTAAATACTTTACTTAAATTTTTTTGTGGTCAATGTTGATGTTGACAAATGTTTCAGTAATACACCATTCTAAAAAATTCAAAGGGTGTGTTGTATTATTTTTTCAATTTATGGTAAAATTTGATATACTTTGTGTAATCAGAATACATTTTTTTAATACAATCTTTTATGAATACTCACGTAAATTTTTATTCCATGGATATGTAAACATTATTTAACAGTATACGTATACATAAATTTTTTCATGGTCATGATCATCTTTGCATATAAAAGTAATGCAAAGTTTACTTGAAAGTTTTCTTTCAGCATGCAGTGTATAATATCAAGTGTTACAAGATTGCAATGTATATATTTTTATTTTTTTTGTCCCTATTTTTTTTGTGGCGCCACTCATTTCCCCGTAACTTTTTCTTACCCTTTTATTTGTCTGTTTAAATTTAATATTTCTTTATATATATATATATATGTCTTGTATCATCATGATAGCAGCTGTACTGAAATTTCATATTGATTGTTGATATACAATCTCAGATACCCGTCTGTTGGGTATAGTATGTAATCCCGTGTATTCCCGTGCTGTCTTGATCGGTTGTTGATGCTCTTGGTAAGTAGTGGTCATTCTTGGATCAGTTTTTCCTCTTGGTATTTGGATATTCCTTATAGGTTATTTACACTCTCAATAGAGTACTTTTTATTGCTAAGTTTTTCTTTAGAGCCTTTTGTAAATTTTGTGAGTTTTTTTTTGTTTTTCCAATTAATATTTGATATTCTTATGCAATTTTTGCCTTTTTTTTCACACTTTCTAATTTTTTGCATTTTAACTGACATTTTTTTACATGTTCTCAATCGACATTTGGAGTTCTCTAATAGTAATGAGTGTTTTATTGATATTTAATGTTTTCGATTGATTGTTCAGGTCCTTTTGTAATGTTCCTTGTAATCCATTTTTGCATTCCAGCTTATCTGATTCAGCGGTAAGTTGTGAATTTCCTTTTCATGTGGATCTTTCAGTTTTTTCCCTATTTGTGGTGGAGTAATATATCGTGTTGATATATTTTGTTTTGAATTTCCCTAATTCACATCTGTATTTCAACATTTTAAATCCATATTCTTAATTATTCAATCTTTAATTGTAACATATTATATTTAATTAATCTTACGTTTTCCCTCTTTTTACGTTCATTATTTTAAGTTTAATCAAGCGATCATCTTTCATCTCATTTATTTCGTAAAGTCTCTCTTTTTCCATTCATCTCCATCCCGTTTCGCCCTTGGCCGCGTGCCAGCTTGTTTCGTAGCCTTCCTCCTCGGAACACGAGCTTTTACGGCTAGGCAGCCGGCACTCTTTGCGCATGTGCGTACGGCCGCGGAACGGCAGCGTTTCGCTGTTTCTCCTTCGTGCGTAAACTCTTCATTGAATCTACCAGTTTGGTGCATTCCTCTCCGCGCGGCGAGTTTTTGAGACGTGCTTTTACGCACGCTCGCCATGGTCGCGCGCTGTTCAAATTCAGTTCTAGTGATTGTAGAGTTCAGAGTAGGTCGCTTGTTCGACCGTTGTTCGTGGTGCGTGTTCTCGCGATGGCCGGACTTGGTGTCCGATCCATTTGTCTTTCTAATTCCAATTCTATATTAGTTTATTTAAATAATAAAGTGATTTACCTTCATTCATTTAATCAGTAGTAATTAACATCTTCCAGCGTCATATCCTATTATACAGATATCTGAAGTTTGTAGCGTTTGTGAGCATTCAACACCTGAAAAAGGACAGCACCTTTTCCCAAGTCCACGGAAGTTTTTCATAATAAAATCATGGATGTATTCTACAGTACTTTTGCTCATTCTTTATGTCACATCACTCCTGGATTCAAGGTAAACTTCTCTCTTATAATTTAACATTAAAATGACGTATTGAACCTGATAATATATATACGATCACGTTTCTTCTTGTCTTCACCTTCAAAGTATAATCAACAAAGTAATTTTAAAAGAACAATAGTCATCATTTAAATTCACCTACAAGATCCGCTAAACATTTAGTGAAGCAGTTTCCATCTTAACAAGCTCCTTTACTGGGAAAATCTGTTACATTACGGTCTATGGGGAAAAATCGTTTGCAGCGTATTTTAATGATGCTTCAGTATTTTATAAATATTCAAATTAATACATATCACTGAAGTGCACTACAAGGCGCTTACTGTCATAGAATGTATAGTTCATTTACAGAGACACTCAAAAGTATTCGGTTAAAGTACCTGTCAGTTAATAATAATTCCTTGAAGTACGTTTTTAGTTGTGATACAAGTTTTTAAATATAACGAATTTTTTGCCTATTACTTGTTAACTTGTTATGTATAAATTCTATGGATGACACACAGGGCAGCACAAAATACTCGAATATATTTGCGTTTATCGACGAAAATTGCTGAAGGTGAATTTTCAACTGTGTTACGCCTTCCCTAACTGAACTAAATTTTAGAAATTTATGCAGCTGTGTGTATAGTATTAGAAAAATTATTACTAATTTGTATGTATAGTTTATATACAAATCTATAGATCATATACAAGGCTACACAAAAGAATTCGTATATTTTTTCGAATATCGTTAGTAATTAGTGAAATGGGATTTTTAAATGTGTTATGCCTTTGTACAATTTTTTTACTTGGACATCAGACATTAGACCTAATTAAACAGCAAAGATTTATAAAAGTATTTTGGAAGAGTTGGAAAATGTTACATAATCTATGCTTGATGCATGATTTTCTAAAGCTATTATCTGTTCTTTTGGATGCAATGATCCATCAATTTTTTCTATCAGATTTCTCCGAAAATGTCTGATATAGAACATTTTGCGTTTTATACGAACGATTAGTACATGTTGCAATAGCACAAGTACTAGGCATTTTCAGGAAAATCAATGCCAAGAATGCGTAATGTTATTTTAAAGAGCTAAGACCAAGAGATGTTGCACTAACAAAAGCTGGGAAATATTTGCCACGTATTTAAGAAATGTGACCGGAAGACCTTTCTGAGAAGGAAAGCGTCGTGTTGTCAAAGAAAATGAAAATAAATGTTTACATCGTACCACCGTCCCTTTCAAAGATCGACCAAAGATAACAAGCAATAAAAATTCCCCATATTAGCAAAAAAGATACATGATTATTTCATTTGATGGAAAAAAAATCTTCTCTAAATCGCTTAATTCCTAGAAAAAAAAATACTTTACTTTGTGTCTAATGAAAAGTGTTTTATTTTGAAGAAATATGTTCTCCTATGACCAAATAAACGCTTTTTTTTAGCATAAATACTATTTTAAATCAGAAAATTTGTTCTTTCCCATTGGAAGAATCCTCCTTAGCATAGTCAGTTTCAGGGTCTAGAAGTAAAGGGAAATGGCACCCCCCCCCCGGGTCTGCGTATCAGAGAAATTGCGAAACACCCACTGAGTCCCGCATTCTCATATTTTACGTGAGCCATCGTGATTCCTTGTTCAAAGATTCACGAAAGCTTCCAATTTACCTGCCTTGCGGTAAAGGTATTCCAAAAAACAATTAAAAATCGAAACTTTTTTTTTCTTAGTTGAGGTTTTAGTTCCCCCCCCCCCCCCTCTCAAATCTAAGCTATTAATTATGAAATGTTTTACTTATGAAATGTTTTACGGTCCCTATAGTTATATTTAGTAAATGTTTGCACATATCATAACAATTACAACACAAAAATTTTGACTTCTGTACGACAAAAATTGACACAATTATTAAATTTCAAAATTTGAGATTTTTTCACACGATTTTGTCTTTTATTCAGGGATCAGTTAAAAAATGAATTAGAGTAATTCGAGATCGAAATCAGGGTGCAATGTCCTTTTCACGGCAAAACTACCTTTAGCCGGTATAGCTAAATCGGCGTATCACCAATGAGGGTTATTTCATCTAAAAATTTGAGCTGACTTTGAAGGGTCGTATACAAAGCGAAGAATGAAATATTGAAATTAAACAGAAAAATAAATATCAATTTATTATCATATTAGAAAACGGTCAACTATAAAAAATGAATACATCAAATACTGGAATCTACTAGAGATACTGCTCAAAGTGTTCTCCATTGGTGGCAATGCACAATTGAATGCGTGACAGTACTGATTCCTGGACACGTTGGGGCATAGCAGGTGTAACTGTGCGACAAGCAAGGATGATGCGCTGCTTCAGATCAACCAGAGATGTAGGCTCAGTCACATACACCTGTGTCTTGATGTATCCCCAAAGATAGAAGTCCATGGGAGTCAAGTCCGGTGAACGCAGTGGCCACTCTACCGGACCACCATATCCCATGATCTGTTAACCGAATTCGTTGGCCAGATACGCACGGACGTTTGATGCTTTATGTCGAGGGGTCCCATCATTTTGAAACCACACCTGGCATGCATTTCGGAGAGGCAGCTCTTCATACCAGTCACGTACCGTGTTTTGAAGTAGGTGCAGGTAAAGTTCGCCCGTTAGGGTTCCATAGTAGAAGATGGGTCCAACAATCTGAGTTCCTCATATACCGCACCACACGTTCGTTGACCAGCGTACCTGGTGTCGTACTGTGCGAGCGATGTTAGTATTTTCCAGAGACCCGTAATGCACATTTTGTACGTTCACAATGCCACTCCGTGTAAACGTTACCTCATCTGTCTACAGAATGTCACAAAGGAACGATGGATTTTCTCTATAGTGTTAAGCATGAAATTACAGTAATCAAACCGTCTTTTGTGGTCACCCAACATCAATGCTTACATCAGTGTCGGATGGTATGGATGCGCACCATGTGCATGTAATAACTGCCAGACACGCTGACGCGTGTATCCACATACCTCGCTTATTTCCGCCGTGCTCATTTGTGGATTTAAAAGGGCGAATGCCAGCACTTCCTCCGGTGTCACTCGAACATTATACCTTGCGCGGCTACTTGTCCTGGGTCGTGGTGCAACAGAGCCGGTCTCTCTAAGACGGTGCAATGCATCAGTTATTGTTTCATGCGTTGGATGTCGACCTCTAGGAAAACGCTCTGAATAAACCCTCGTAGCCGCCCTGGCATTCCTTTGGCATTCACCATAAATAAGTATAATTTCGGTATATTGCGTGTACGTATAGCCTGCCATCACAATCTCTGCGCTGACTAGCATGTCCACTGCAGTGGCTCGTGTTTTATCCCGAACGCGTTGTGCTGCGGTACTATTGTAATTTGCATAATCTTGATTTTCATGCTCGTTATATTTCGGTTGGTCGTTTGCCTTCCGCTGCCATTTATCAAGTTTTTAATAAGTATATTTTATTTTACTGATGTCGATTCTATTGTCCGTTTTTGAAATCCACGCCTAGCACTCTGGAACGATTCTATAATCGAAAGGGGTGTTACACTGATATGAGAATTTTCCGAAGTTCTAGTTTGCGTTCTCTTGTAGGCGGTCACTAAGATTGGCACTCAGCCAAACGCAGCTAAACAAACTCGACTCAACCCTATTTTGATAAAATCAAAACAGACTGGACGCATTCGCAAAAGAGCGGAAGGTTTTATTTTCCGATAACAAACAATACCTACTTTCAGTATTGAATTCAGACACTTTTCTCCGGCGGGGGGACATTATAGGGTTCCGGGGAGAAATTGCACTTTTTGACCATTGAAAACACAAAATCTCACATTTTCCGGGAGGGACATTTCATTGCTCCGGGGGAAGGGGGGCATGTCCCTCCCGGGCTACCCCCTGAATTCAACACTGCCTAATTTGACTTTTGAATGTTGTTTGACCCCTAAAAGTTAGCTTAAATTTATATATGAAAAAAACCTCTTTGGTGATACCCGGTTTTAGCGATACCGGTTAAAGGTGGTTTCGCCTGCTATGCTCCAAAGTGTCCACGACTCAGTGCTGTCACGCATTCAATTGTGAATTGCCACCAATGGAGAACACTTTGAGCAGTATCTCTAGTAGA
The DNA here is from genome assembly GCA_963931845.1 of Maratus michaelseni. Lineage (NCBI taxonomy): Eukaryota > Metazoa > Arthropoda > Arachnida > Araneae > Salticidae > Maratus > Maratus michaelseni. The sequence goes on from OZ007586.1 coordinate 444,273,022, forward strand.
TTCCGGTATTTGATGTATTAAATTTTTATAGTAGACCGTTTTCTAATATGATAATAAATTTATATTTATTTTTCTGTTTGATTTCAATATTTCACTCTTCGCTTTGTATACGACCCCTCAAAGTCAGCTCAAATTTTTAGGGACCGTATAAAAAGCTAGATTTCGTAATTTTTATAAAATTGATTTTTTACTTTAATTAACGCCACAACATGAATATTTACCTCATTTTAAACGCTTTTGTATTGGAACTATATGTCTACAACCAACGGTTGAGAAATTAAAGGTCGGCGATAGATAACATTTTGCACCCTGTATATATATATATATATGTTACATTATTAAATTTTCCTTCACGATATTTCCCTGTTTTATGCTAAATTAGCACTATAACGTAAAGGTTTCTCAAGTATAACGTTAAGGTTTCTCATGGAAGTGGTTAACTTGTTTTGGTACAAAAGTTACTTTGAGAAAAACTTTGTAGAAACACGTGCTAGGTCATTAGGCCTAGGCAGCACGTGGCGTGATCGATCAGAGAAAACGGCGAGGTGTCCATCTGCAAAACTCAGGTTCTGTAAATAACTCGCTGTTGTCAGGATCGCTTCAAGACGAGGAAATGAAATAAGGAATAAATTCTTATCTTACCAAAGGACAGGCTCATCACTACTGGAAGTGTCAAAGGAAGAAAGAAGCAGACATCTTACGCAGGGAAATCAGGAAACAGAGATGCAGCTAAAACTTGTTTTATTTATTTACAAATTGTATACTCTCAAAAGGGATATTGGTGGCGATCGCTCGCACACGGTATGTTCCAAAAGGAGACATCACTAAGATACGATTACTCACTCGGCTCCCACGGAAGCCGTTACAGCAACCGGGAGGCCTAATCTAAACACACCTGTCTCGTACCCAGGCAAGACTCAACTCTCTCTACTACTGAACTGCTTGCCGGTATGAAAAACGCGTGCTAGCCAGAGATTGGCGGTGAAAAACCTGTCCAACAGGTGAGCGAACGCCAAAGCGTAAGTCCGTGTTGACGCCAAAGGGCGATAACGAACCGCGACGCGCGCCAAGCGAAACGCAAGGAGGGGAAGCGTTCGAAAATGCCGGTCGCTTCAAGATCGCGAATCGGCACTGCGGCAAAACGCAATGAAAAAGGAATAATTAAGAACTTAAAAGAGGAATTACAAAATATGACAGAATTAACGTAGAGAAATAAATGAGATGTCAAATTAAAGGGGATTTAAAATGCCGAAAAATGAGAACGATGATTTAAATTAATATTAAAGAGAAACTATTGAAATTATTAGGATTAAATGTTCTAAAAATGGGAAATGTGCACGTGGGTACGATAACATCGTAAAATAGTTGAAAGTGGCACGTTTGCAACGTGACACATTCCCGGGCAAACGAAAATTTGTAAAATTTTGAAAGGGAAAGAAAAATTTAGACTGACATAACAAATTTTGAACGTTTGAGAAAAATTTGGAATAAGGGTAAATTTTGAATGAGAGAGAAAAATTTTACAAAATTTTAAAAATTTGGAATGTGCGAGCCGTCACCAAGGGCTACATGGGGTTGACAGGACGACTTGACAATCAGTCGTATTAAAGACAATCAGTATCAACATAGTATTAGTATAAAAAAAATTGCAAATTAGGCTACACTTTTACAGATCTGTGAAGTCATAACAGTGACTTGCTAAATAAACATTGTTATTTCACTAAAAAAAATTTCACTGATAGTAGCTTGAAAAATTTGCCATCATAAATACTTCTTTAGCTAACTTTAGAATGTGGTGACTTACATTGTAACAAAACACTAAAAATTCAATATGTGTGGTACGCACACTTAAATACACATAAGATTCACCTCTAAAGTATTTGATTTTATATTAGCACCAAATAATAACTGGTGACTAAATTTTAAATACATTATTGATACCATGTTGAACAAAGATTTTGAAAGTTAAGCTGCAAGTAATTACACACATAATACAAAAACAATAATACAAAAAACAATAATACATACATTTTAGCTCTAAGTTTAAATGAAAAATGGTATTGTATGAGCTTAATTCATACTTTTGAAAAAATTTGCATGAGCAATTGAAAATTATTAAGTTAAAAGTGCAAAAAATTATATATATTTTTTTTGAAACAACTTGTGCAAAAATTAAATCCAATTTTGAAAAAAATCAATGAAATCATAACAAAATTTTAGAACACACTTTAAAAATAGATTTCAAAGATGAATAAAGGTTAAGTGCTTAGTTAACCAACTAAAACAAAAAAAATTAATCTTTTTAACTATTGTGCACAGATTTAAAGTAAATAAAAGTTAATATATTTTTTTTGAAAAACACAGCTTCATAAATAAACAGGCAATAATGAAATACACTTAAATACACAATACAAATAATAAGCAGCAGATGAAACCTTAAACGTTACCATAATTAAAATTTAAAAATTGTAAACATGAAGCATTTTATAAGTTTAGAACACACAGAATTACAATACACTCTAACAAGAAAACCAATGACTAACGCAAGATAAATTAAGTAAGTAAAATCCTGAAAGAGGCAACTGTGAGCCAAAATTATGAAAAATATGAAAATTTAAAAAAAAATCCAGCACATTTCATCGAATGCGAAATGTGTGTCACAAAAGTGTTGGTGTACAAAAAAAACAAAAAGTGGACACCATGTTGGTTGGCAACTCACTAAACAACCAATCACTGTGTGCGTGTAAAGGACCTGTATGTAAATAAAGATTGCAACACAAAAACCAAAAGATAAAAGTGACAGAACTTATTGAAGAAAACAAGCACCCAAAGGTAAGTGCAACAGACAATTGTCAACTGTTGCCTGACAAGTCACCTCAAACAATTATCAAGTTAGGAGGACAAACAGAAGTTGCATTACTGGACTGGGATAGTCCGAATGGATCACAGGTAAGAAAAATTTAAAAATTATGAAAGAAAATTAAATATTTCTATGGAATTTACGACCATGTGCTTAAAGCCATCATACCAACAAAACACAAAAATACACGATACTAGTAGAATATTAATGCATGGTACTGTGAATAACGAAAAACACTGTGAAGGCTGATCGCCCAACAACCTAACACTGTGTGTGTCACTACTGAAATATCACACATAAAACACAAGAATGAATAAATAAATACACTAAAATACAATGCTTATTGGTACGAATGATGCACTGATGAATTAAAATAAGCAAAATTGGAATAAGATAAATAAATGTTAAAATGCTGCATATTTGTATAAAAGAAATTATATACCTAGAAGTTCAGAAACTGTAACCTTAATTAAAAATTATGCAAGAAAATTTACTTTCTTCAACATTACAACAGAAAAATACAAAGATCACTTAAAAATTTGAGATTTAGAAAATTTAATAGCTTCAACACCAAAGAAAATTTTATATCTACAATATTTCATCACACTTAAAAAAAACTATTGAAAAACCCGTTAATTGCTACTATACTACCTGAGAAACAATTTCCCACTGTATTTCACATATAAAATTGAAAAAATTTAATTGCTTCAATACCATAAGATAAAATTTCTTGGTGTTCCATCACATAAAAAAATATAATGTTTGATTTTTTTTTTTTTCAAATTGATAGCATTATTTTGAAAAAGCACTTTTTTTTTTTTTTTTTTTTTTTTTTAATTTATTATTACTTTGAAAAACAAGCTTTTTGAATAAGTTTATAGTTTATTTTGAAATTCAAACACTTTCTATTTTTTTTTTCTTACTTGAGACTTTTCTCAAAATTATAAACACAACACATGAATAATATGATTGACAAATCATGCAAAAATGATACTTTATGAAAGTATAAAGTTATAAAACACCTTATTAAATGCAATCTTGAAAATCATGACACAGTGAAAAACAGTTTTGAGATAAATTAAAATGAAATACTTAAAGAAATTTATTAAAATGATGCTTGATAAAAACCTTAAAAAGATTAACTGAGCATGAGAGCAATGAACAACTGTTACACAATACCTGCTACCGGTAAACAAGCAATGCATAACGCAAAATACTTTCACCAGATTGTTCCTGGCCATGAAACAACCAGATGAAAGGATTCACAGCACTCATGAACAATCAATGACTTAACACTTAAAATGAGAAATATCGTAAAAACGTAATTTCAAGCAATGAATTGATAAAAAAATACATGTAAAAATAATAATAATTGTAGAATATTACTAAGTATCACTTGGACACAATAAAAAATTAGAAATATGAACTTAAGTGTGCAAGCTTGGAACAGTGAATTTTTGAGTTCATCTGATCCTGCACGATGAAAATATTTGAATTTAAACAAGAAATACCTGTCTGCATAGAACACAAAAATACACACTAAAAATAGCAGACAAAATATATTTCCTGTGATTAAGAAAAATTTTATTGAAGTTCAGTGAAAAGTACTGATTTTTTTTTTTTTTTTTTTTTTTTTTATTAACTATTGAAGAAATACCAATGCATGGGTTTTTTTTTTTTTTTTTTTTTTTTTTTTTTTTTAAAGGAACTTTCACTGTGATAAGAAGGCATCTTGAAAATTGCAACCATGAAAAATTTAAAAACATATTACAAGAAAACCATTTTAAATTTGAATTGATTACTGTTATACAACACTAAGAAAAACTTATAAAAATAATCATAAATGTTAAATATGAAAAATTTTCAAATTATAAAATGATACCTTTGAGCTAAATAAAACACTTAAACACATATGAAAATATAAGAAAAATGAGTAAATACGAAAGCGACGATCTAAAACAAGCCTGAAAAATTAGTCTGCACTTATCTGTTCCTTTACTGTTGGCACTAGACATATACTCATACTCATATGCTGTAAAACGTCTTTAGTGTCCTTTTTACTTCATCATAAGAAAATAACAATATGATGTCGCGATGTCTATTCCTGTTCCTGAAATCGATGAAAACGTTGTCTTCTTAGAAAAGCTAAAGTTCTTTTTTTTTTTTTGAGACATCGATGATAAAAAAAACTCGTCACGATTGACGTACGAGGAGGTGACAGTGACACGGCACCAAGTATAACGTAAAGGTTTCTCAAGTATAACGTTAAGGTTTCTCATGGAAGTGGTTAACTTGTTTTGGTACAAAAGTTACTTTGAGAAAAACTTTGTAGAAACACGTGCTAGGTCATTAGGCCTAGGCAGCACGTGGCGTGATCGATCAGAGAAAACGGCGAGGTGTCCATCTGCAAAACTCAGGTTCTGTAAATAACTCGCTGTTGTCAGGATCGCTTCAAGACGAGGAAATGAAATAAGGAATAAATTCTTATCTTACCAAAGGACAGGCTCATCACTACTGGAAGTGTCAAAGGAAGAAAGAAGCAGACATCTTACGCAGGGAAATCAGGAAACAGAGATGCAGCTAAAACTTGTTTTATTTATTTACAAATTGTATACTCTCAAAAGGGATATTGGTGGCGATCGCTCGCACACGGTATGTTCCAAAAGGAGACATCACTAAGATACGATTACTCACTCGGCTCCCACGGAAGCCGTTACAGCAACCGGGAGGCCTAATCTAAACACACCTGTCTCGTACCCAGGCAAGACTCAACTCTCTCTACTACTGAACTGCTTGCCGGTATGAAAAACGCGTGCTAGCCAGAGATTGGCGGTGAAAAACCTGTCCAACAGGTGAGCGAACGCCAAAGCGTAAGTCCGTGTTGACGCCAAAGGGCGATAACGAACCGCGACGCGCGCCAAGCGAAACGCAAGGAGGGGAAGCGTTCGAAAATGCCGGTCGCTTCAAGATCGCGAATCGGCACTGCGGCAAAACGCAATGAAAAAGGAATAATTAAGAACTTAAAAGAGGAATTACAAAATATGACAGAATTAACGTAGAGAAATAAATGAGATGTCAAATTAAAGGGGATTTAAAATGCCGAAAAATGAGAACGATGATTTAAATTAATATTAAAGAGAAACTATTGAAATTATTAGGATTAAATGTTCTAAAAATGGGAAATGTGCACGTGGGTACGATAACATCGTAAAATAGTTGAAAGTGGCACGTTTGCAACGTGACAAGCACCATTTTCACTAATTTCTTATCCCCTAATAATATCTATCATTAATTCTATTAAATTCCCCTTAAATTAATTATTATGTTGCGCGATTTACTTAAATATAAAGCTTTTAGTTATTTCTAAATTATATCATGATTTCTGATCATTTCTGTGAATTGGAATGTTTTTTCAAGAGCCATTTCTTTTTCTTTCTGAGTTTTTTTCGCCCCTTGGGTTATTTTTTTACTATAAAATGCGTCCGCTTGAAATTGTCAGGACTCTTTGCTCTATCAATCCCTTTGGTCGGGACGTAGACTGTCCGCGTATCCCTTATTCTCGTATTGGCTAGAGCGCGCGCTACGTCATGATTTTGTATTTTTCCGCTTGTCCCCAAAAAGCAGGTGCACGCGATCTTCAGACAGATTTTGGTCGAGTTTTCAAGTGTTAAACAGTTCCCTGGCTGTGCGTTTTACTTATCACGTACTCCAAATGATTTAACCCTAAATAGTTGTTCGAGAGTTATGTTCTATGTATTTTAAGAACATCTTGTGACAACGAATTACTTTAGAAATGGCATTGCCCATTTAAATCATGTGTGTGCTTCAATGACGATTGTTTAAATAAAAGCATGGAATCATAAATCGCCTTGTTTTTTACGTATCGGAGAAACACCTTCTATTTTAACCTTCTGTTTTAATTCATTGCCTTGTTCAGCCACTACACGACTGCATCCATAATATTATGCTTCGAATGGATGACTATTTTCACTAATATATTGCTGCTTCAATTACATAGAGTTTATCGCCAATCTTCCATCGCATCGATTGCAGGTATTGTAATACATATATATATATATATATTTTAAGTAGCAACTTTTTCAGCACAGTTGTATGCAGAAAGAGTTAGTTAAGATATCGAACACTCGCTGTTGTCACAGTCACTAAACCTAAGAACTGGTACTATAAATAGGCAAAATATGTCCTTAAATTGTCCACTACTGGTGCAGTTATCTTAAATTTTGCTACGAATTTTTGTTTTCGGGTATTATGCAGATGTAATTTTTCCTTTACTTTTCTTTTTGTGTGGTAATGATGTCATGCCCTTATCTAATGTTACCTCAAATTTGTATAAATAGATAAATAAAAGTGATGTTTTATTAGTTGCTAAATAAATAATTATTAGAATTAACAGCCACCCATATTAAGTTAGGGGAGAAGATCGCAATTTCACTCAATATTTTTGGCAATTCTTTATTGTCAAGAATTGGATATCTTTTTTTGTTTAGAAATATTCTAAAGCATATCCTGTTTCAAAAATGAAAATTTTCTGTAAATTCGTAAATCCAATTCATACGTTCCTTTTCGTAAAGGCGTGCGTGCAGGTTTTCTTAAGCGGATACTCAATTTTTCTCATTAACATAATTTTTGCATAAGCTATTTAAAAATTAACGTCTATTGATAGTGTAGCGTCGTTAAACTAAAAAGACTTGCTGGTGCAACATTAATTTTAATAACATTACTTCACAGTACACAGAAAATTTACAAAATACAAGAAGCGACACATATTGTTTTCCAGTTCATGGGTTTTAAAGTTTTTTTGGTTGTCAGGACGCCCGTTTCACCTTCCGGGCAAAACTTCAGCTTTTCACGGCACACGGGCCGTCGGTCTCTCTCCATGAGAGAAAAATTCTCCAGACTCCTCTGCTCGGAGCTAGCAACAAAATTACCTTCTGTAGCCTCTCAAAAATTGAGTATATACCGCAGACGAATTTCAAATAGTTCACGGACTTAATAAGCGAGGTTATGCAATTAAGGCGGCTTTTCAAGTAGTTGAGAGATGTGAAAGTTCTGGTCTCAAGTACTACGAATTTATCGTGCAATAAAAGTCTCTATATAGTCAGATCAGAAGAATCGAGATAAAATTTATATGCACTTGAAAAGTCTAATAATTTCTTGAGAATATTTATACGTTTACATCTGGAACCGATTTTCAGTTCATTTGAAGGAAGTAATACTTAACCGTCATCTTGTATACAACTTAATCTTCCAATTAGTGAGTCAGACTTAAAGCCTTACAATAGATAGATGTGTTGATATTTATTCATCATTTATATTAAATGTAAATTATTAAAGTAGATACTAGAAACATTGTCCTCCTTTCAGCCAATAATCCTGCATCCTTACTCCTGATTGTTTACAAATATATTTCCATGTAGTTGCTATAGATGAGACGGGATCAGCCATACGGGATCAGCAAACTCGGGCTCAATTATTATTCCAGTCTGCGTGGCCGGGTGGGCTCGGGCTGAAAGTGAAAATTTTATCTATTCACAAATTGAAGAAAGGGGAAAAAAAAGTTCATATTTGAAAAACAAGAATGTAGCCTAAGTTTCTTAAAATGTTTTATACAATCCTTTGAAAATCAGTTTGAAAGGTAATTGAATTGTTATTGATGAGGTATAAAGAGAAATATTCTATCCGATTCTGAAGCCTTTACACGGCATAAAGAAACTGTGGGATATCACTTTTCTATCTGTTTCAAGTCCTTTTCCAGATGGGAAACAGTACTCATGTCTTTCTATCATTTCTACGTTATCATGAGAGACTATTAGGATTAATACTTATTTCCATGTAAGAAGAGGTTTTTAAATGAGAAAATTAATCTTGAAACAATTTTAAAATGTTACAAATAAATTTCTACTGTGTGCTTTTCGGGCTCGGGCTCTGACGCACACATTTTTGTGATCGGTTTTCATCTCGTCTGACTCGGTCTCCGAAAAAAGATCCCGAACTCATCTCTAGTAATCATCTCTCTTTCTTATACCCATGTCTTGTGTCTGCCGTTTTTATTCCTGTTATTTGAACTGATTTTCAGAAAGGAATTGCTTATCACGAATTGACCTATTATCATTTTCACGAATATGATAACTCTATTTTTTGTTATTATTTGAATGTGGTGTCTGAATGTTCTTAGTTTTATCAGTGGATTTTTTTAACTGTGAGGTAAGTACTTTGGTGCTTTGGAATACTTTAACGGAATATACTGTATTTAGTCACAACGTTTTGATGATTTAATTTAAAATTGAAACCAGAGGGTGGAAAAAATACGCGAGTTTTTTGAGAAATATTTTTAATTACATTCATTTTTCTTTCGTGAAATTTGGAGTAACAAAAGAATTGGTAATCTTATATTTGAATACATAATTTCAATAAATAAAATGTATTGAAGCTTGAAAGATTTTTAGATTTTTTAAAACTTAGGTTGACTATCGTTTATAGTTATAATTATATAGAGTATACTATATTGAATTTAAACATTCTTAAGTTAGCGAAAAAAAAAATACTAGTAGAATTTTGAATGTTTGAAATTTAGCAAAGACTTTTTATATGACTATTAATTGTGATTAAATCTGCCATTATTTTACTTAGACATTAAGCGTTAGATCAGGGGTCACCGAATTTTTCACTGTTGTTGTCGAATTGGAACTCTTTAAACACCTTCGTAGGCCCAACTAGTAGCGCATATAACAGGCGAAGACAGGTGCGGAAAAAATCCCCAGGGCTCCCGAGGAGATAGGGCCCCCTTGCTATATAAGTTTTATACAATTTCATGGTAAGAATATTTTTTAGAACTTTCAATATTTAAATATTGGTTTTGTGTAGAATGGATATGAAAAAATACAACACTCAAAACTACAAATTTATCAGTTTATTAGGGTCCTTTCTCTTCACGCGGAAAGACCCCCTCGTTAATGTTAATCCTATTGGGCATTATTTTTCTAATATCTCGTTTGCATTTCAATATTTTATAACGATTTTTTTTTTTTTTTTTTTTTTTTTTTGCATTGGATAGCTGAGACTAATCTGTATTTCCGCCGTTGATTACTGTTTTGATTTTCTTTGCGGATTTTTTTTTTTTTTTTTTTACGAAAATACTTTCACTTGCTCCAAAAATGGAAGTATCTTCGTAAAAAAAAAAAAAAAAAAAATCTGCAAAGAAATTCGAAAAAAAAAAAAAAAAAAAAAAAAAAAAAACTCAACGGCGGAAATAGAGGTTGGTCTCAGCTATCAAATGTAAAAAAAATCGTTTAAAAATATTGAAATGCAAACGAGATATTAGAAAAATAAGCCCTATAGTATTAACATTAGCGAACGGGTCTTTTCGCGTGAGAGTAGAGGACCCTTAAAGTTCCTATTTGATATAGGCCTCTCAAGGGAACATTCCGTGCAAAGCACCATATGCAATACCTCTATCTAAGTCAATGTGGAAAATTACATCCAATTTGCTATTATAAGCCATAACACAAGCATACAGTTACATTTGCATGTTATTTCTCAATAGTATTTTGTATAGAAATTACAAATAGCGCATAACTATTAATTAAATGCGAATTTGATTTAAAATTGAAATTAATTAAAAATCTTAGTTGAAAAGAAAAAAATAAATTTTTATTAACATAAAAATTAATTTCATTTGAAAATAACGAATTCCATAAATATTATTAATACCTCTTAAATGAATAAGAATAGTGAATTTTGCAGATTTCGGCCAGTGGTTGGGTATAAATAAAAAAAAAATTGCTATTTTAAACAGATTTTCAGAGACATGAAAATCAAGAAACGTTTTCAGGAGGAAGTATTTAGGATTAATACTTTTATTCTGTGTAAGAAGATATTTTTAAATGAGAAAATTAATCTTAAAGCAATTTAAAAATTTAGTTAACGATTTTCTACTGCGTACTTTCGGTATCGGGCTTTGATGGCACAAAATTTTTCGGTATCGGGCATGCTCGGATTTCAGATCGGCAGGCGCGGGCTCCGAAAAAAGAGCCCGAATCTATCTGTGTAGCGAGGATTTCAATTACGTCACGAAAATTTTCAATCAAGTTCTATCAAGATTTTACGAATTATAATAGAATTATCTTTACTTTAAAATGCATCCTTCCAAATTACAGAAATTTTCTTTGTAATGACGTTTAGTGCCATAACGTTGCATTTTAAATATAGTTCAGAGGCTTATTGTTATAAGATACTTTTAATGAGAAAATGCGTGGGGCTCACACATTCAGATAAAGTTAATACTTTCAGAGAAATAAATCTTGTCCGGAATGAAAAGTGTTACATGCAGTAGAAATTTTAGAAAAGGCAAAAAACGTGTAAACTAAATAAAAACATTATTAGACAAATTTTACAAATTTTAAATTTATTGTAAGAAAATTTTGAAGGATACATCCGCCCACCAACGTTTGACATGATATTCTCTAGATCACAAGACAAATGGCCTTGTTTTAAGCACCGTTGTGAATGAGCATCATTAAATTTAACTATTATTAAGAGGATGTTTTGTGACAAAAATAACAATTAATAAATATGACAAAAATAAGAAATGAGAGAAAACAGTAATAAAAAGATTTAAAAAACTGAAATTAATATCTATTGGGTTTTTCTCAATTGTAAATTTCCAGTATTATTGAAAACATTTTCTGCTTTCAACGTTATGAGAAATGAGCTAATCTGCAACCAAAAATGTTAAAAACAGAAATAAATCGCGCATGGATCCTTCGAAGAATATTAAAGAGTATGCTTATCCGAAAATTTATTCATGCAAAAACTAAGACTTTTTTTTATTACAAATTAAACAAAAGATTGTGATGGAGCACTTTGTTTGCGTTGCTAAATATATTAATCTATTCATTTCATATATTTTTTCATCATAATTGTAATATGCTACGGAAATTTAACCACGGGTTCATGCTTTCAAGTGATATAAATAAATAAAGGTTAAGAAAAACTGCTTTAGACACCTGTAAACGTGCCAAAAATGTCGAAACAATTCACTAAAACAGCTGCTTATTTTACTCAATCGTTTATTTCTTATTCCTCCAACAGTGAATGATCCCTCTAATGTTCTTACGCACCTGTGAAAATAAAGAACCCGTCTCTTTATATTAGCATAAGGTTTCTATAATATTAAAGGAGCCCCTACACTAGAAGCCGTTGTGGATTTTAGATGCTAGTGTTGATGACACGCACAAAAACAGTAGTGAGAGTATAGTATTGTGGATAGCTCTGTGAATTGACTGCTGAACAAATATTGAGTTCGTAATGATCACTGTATTAAAATGTGTCTTTAATCAGGACAAGGAAGATGCCTGGCAGAGTAATCTGAAACATCCATTTATTCAGTCAAAAATACACGGTTTCTCACTCCAACTCGAACATAACTACTGCTCACAACTCTAACAAAAATAAAGAAATTTTAACGAAATTTTCAACATACTTACCTTATTTTGTATGAAATGCGATAACACCATGAAAAGTGCTAGAAGTGTACAGTATATTTCAATCAGTGAAACTGTATGAAATGTCAATTACATTCGGAAATATGGAGCATCTAGTTTAGCTGTATTTAGATATGGATGGTAGTCAGTGGCAGTAGATAAGAAAGGCCGGTTCTACATCAGCGGTGGGTGCGGTGGTGACCTTCTGTGCTCTGTGAAGGTCACCGGAAGGAACAGGTGTGGACACCGGAAGTCGCAGGTGGGGATAACAGGCATGTTGAGACAGGAAGTGAACAGGAAGTATGATCGGAAACGCGAAAGGAAATTTAACAGGAAATGCGACAGGAAGTGAATGCGATAAGGGAGAGAGGGGGAGGGCTTATTTTTGTGAGGGGGGGGGGCTTATGCTAACTTGAAATAATAACGGAATTATTTCTTACTTTGTAAAAATTTAACATAAAATGTATCTTTTTTTTTTTTTCTTTTTTTTAACTTGCAATAATTTTTTTTTTTTTTTTTTTTTTTTTTTTTTTTTGCTAACTAACCCATGAAAGAAAATGGAAATCTTTCTGACTTTGTTTTACTTTATAAAAGTTAGCATGAAATTTATTTTAAGACTGGAAACGCGACAGGAAATAAGATCGGAAACGGGATTAGACATGCTTTTTCCAAAAAGGGTTTTCAGGAAGCAGTAAACATGTTTTAGGAATATGTTTGGGAGCGTGTTCGAACAGGAAAGGTGATTTGTAAGACCGGACGTTATTAAGGTGTGAGTGATAAGGAAAGTATAGTTTTATACACATAGATTTTGTTCTTTGTAGAGGGTTAAATTATTTTTAGATGTTATTTATTTTTTAGTGTTTTGAATTTTATTTATTCTTAAACCGTTATAAATTATTTTTTTCTATCATTTTAATTTTTAGTGACACCAATTTTAGAAGTAATTGCTCATTAAAAGAATTATTTTTCAACGCTGACACAGGCAGGAATTGAACCCACTATCTTCTATGTGGAAGACCAATGTGTTTATCCACTGTGCTAGCGGGAACTTGTAATGTTATATCTTTAAATGCAAGAGATGGGGACTTCAGACATGTATTGAGATATCTTTATCATAGTTTTAATGAACTGCAGGAAATTTTCTTTAGCTATTGAGTAATTCGAGAGTTTTGGTTTAATATGAATGCTATTACATCTGTTTGTTTAATTTATAAGCACATTTCTCTTACAACTCTCTGTCAACAGATCACTTCCATATTCGAAATAATAATTTAGAGGGAAATTTTTTATCTGAAAATACTATAAAATTTTATTTATAGAGATTGACAAAAATAGTATGCCTAATTCTTTCTTGTATTAACATTATATTCGAAATAGAGTTTTGTTACGAAAAATAACGTGTTTACATATTTTAAAAACGAAAGCAAAGTGATTAAAAAAAATGTAAATATAAGCTATACACCCACGCATTTATGTTATTGAATTTAATTACAAGGCTTAATATTGTATTCAGCGTAATATTTTCTTATAAAAGCCGTTTCACAAACTTGTATACTAAAAGTAATGTGTCATTTTTAGGGGAAAAAATTAATTCAAGTCATTGAGACTAATCCTTTATGGGGGAAAAATTTGTGTTACATTATATCTTCCGTTTTTTAAGTTTACAAATTTGTGGACTAACTTAAATAATCGTTTTTAGGATACTTAAACAATATATATATATATATACTTTTTAATTATATAATTTTTTTAATTGACTTGTAATATAGCTTTTTTTTTTCTTTTTTTTTTTTTTCTTTTTTTTTTTTTCTTAAAAGGGTACTGTAGAATAACTTATGTCACAAATACTACATCCTTCTTTAGTTAAATATGTTTCACTTAAGACATGACAAAGTGTCTTAGAAACATTTCATTTTGGAGTTAAGTGATTAAACAAGAAAAATATTATTTATAAAAACACAACACATAAGACCAGTGACTGAGAGGTTCTGGTTTTAAAGCTACTAGACGTTTGGGTTTAAACTTCTCTGGCGCTCGTCGACCTAACCGTTCGGAGTTTTCTTCGAACCTTGTCAATACGAGTTAGGAGCCCTTAGAATGACCCCTAGAGTGACCTATATCCCAAGCGTAGATAATCGGTTTTAACAAATAACCAACCATCCACAACACATAAGACATTTTAGATCATTTTAGATCATTCCATTTAGTTAATAAGTGATTTAACGTGCAAAATATTATTCATAAAACATACAATAAGAGAATTTTAAAGAATTTTTTCTTTCAAATGAACAATTTTTAGTGACTGTTTAACTTATTAAAGAGAGCGGGTATTTTGTTTATAGTTATACGATTAAAATAAATTTTCAATAGATTTGATTTTATACAACCAACCTTTTTAAAAAAGAGAATGGAATCTAGTTTTTATAAATTAACATATTTCAATTTTACAAATACTTCACACCCCGTCTTTTTTTCCCCTCTTTTGGTAGACTTTATACACATAAGACATAAAAAGCGTTTTAGAATACATTATTTAGAAATTAAGCAATTTGATAAGTAAAATATTATTTATAAAAGCAATAGATACAAAAGTAATAAAGATTTTTACTTACAAATGTACGAACTTCTGATAGGTAAGACTTTCTAAATCATTGTGCAAGAATTAAGTGGTTATTGAACTTATAACATTATAGGATGAAATAATCACGTGACGTATTTTTAAACCAATAAAATGTCAGTATTTTCAAACAAATAAAAAGTTAGTATTTTTACACGAGCGCCCTCTATCATTATATAAATTTCAATGAAACGAGTTCATAACATTCTACTGTGACCTGATATCGTTGTAATAGGTTGTATTTTTCATTTAAGTTATTGTGGAACGAGTTATGAATTCTTATGTTGGTGATGTAACCAACTTGGAGTGTCAACACTCATCACCAGAGTTAAATAATCAAGAGATGGATTCTACACTTTTATCCAAAGAAGGACTCGTTTCGAATTATGAAGTGAAACTCACCTCATCAGGACTAAAGAAACAGAAGTTACCCCATGTGCGTAAGATGTGTAACACAGCATTTCCTCGAAAAGTTAACTTAGTGTTTCATATGAAAAGTCATCTAAAGGAAAAATCTTTTTGCTGTGAGGTGTGTGCTGAAGTTTTTTCACAAAAGAGTGATTTACGTAATCATCAAAAGATTCACAAATTGCCCAAACAATACAAGTGTAGTGATTGCAACGAGATATTTTCAAGAATGTCTGACTTATTAATACACAAGAAGACCCATAAGATTCGTAAACAATATTCATGTGCAAAGTGTTGTGAAATATTTAAGTGTGAATCGGATTTTTTACAACATTGTGATACTTTTCATAAAGTTTTACCTAACATTGCGAAATCACCCTGTTTAAAAGATTTGTTATTTGAACTTATAGTGAAGCTTATAGATTAGTTCGAACTTATAGTGAATTAAAAGACAAAATGATATGCAAAATATATGAACTAGAATTAACAGACCAAAACATACATGTACATGCTGAGAATGCCTTTTTAAAGTTGTACAACGGCTTTGAAGATTTCACAGAACGAGTGTTTAATTGGACATTACGAAAAATTTTGAAATTAGAATTGATTACAGCTCAATATGACAGGCTTATTTGATTTGTATTATTTTAAATGATTAATAAATAGTTTGATTGCGAAAAAAAGTGTTTTCTTTAGCATACACTGTGTGACTTTTAAACTAATGTTGTGTATTTTGAATGTGTCAGACAAAACAGGAGTGTGTTGACATTCAAAAAAAAAAAAGATTTTACATAATATAAAAGTTTTACAATAAAAATTGACTTACCTAAAGTTTTTTCAAGATAGTCACGATATCCTTTCCATTACAATTATTTTAAGGAAATAGAATTTAATTTTGTTGTGAATAACACTTTGTTGTTAACATCACGCGGTTTGTCTTATCATAACTATGAGATCCTAAGATCACTTCCTATTAACATGATAACGAAGAGTAAAAAAAATGACTAATGCAAGCCGATTTTCCTGCCTAAACTTGTTATCAGCTTGCATGAGTGACTCATCTTTACATGTGTGGATTTGTATGTTGAAAAAATGATTGCTATGTTTAACCCGTGTAGACGATTTTTATCCGGAAGCTGTTTGAACTACCAAATTTCAGATATCACACATTTTACTAGAACATTTAAATATTTTAATGTCTTTTCGCCCGCAAATTGGAAACTTAGGATTATCACCTTTACATCGAGACATGGAAGGTAGAAAAATAATAACTTTACACTTAGACAATATTTTAATTTAAGAAGAATTAGACTTAACACATTGTTAGAGTTTCTTTGAAAAATATCTAGTTGGTTGTAAATTTTAGAAAATTCGACCTAACGAAATTAACACACTTAAAAATATCTAGTTGGTTATACATTTTATAAAATAAGCAACAAATAAACATTTCGATACATTGACAAAAGAAAATAATTAAGTTTAAGTAAACTTTACACTTAGACAATATTTCAAACTAAGAAAAATAATAACTTTACACTTATATAATATTTTCAACTAAGGAAAATTAATAACTTTAAAAATCAGACTTAACACATTGTTAAAGTTTTTTTAAAACAACACAACATTTTCAAAGCAGTGGAAATAGTATACCTGAAAAAAATTCAACTTAGTGGAATTTAATAGTGAAATTTTTTAACCTCACTCATTTAAAAAATAAAACTTTGTAAATTTTTTCCATTTTTAAAATAAAACTTATTTAAAAAATAAATAAGCAACTATTAAACATTTTGAATGTCTTAGACAAAGTGTGAATAAATTTGTTGAAATTATATAAAACATGAAAATTTTCATTACTTTTAAAAGAAATTTTATTTTTGGTGAAATAAACTCGAGGTATTTATTATATGTTACTTAAACTACATGAGAATTGATTGAAAATGTGTTACTTTTAATCACTCACAAGATAAGACATGATGTTACAATATACACATAGGAATGACATAGGAATTTCAGATGGGTTTTTCTCCCACACATGACGTCACTGATAACATATTTACTGATCAAGTCATAAAATCATAGTTTAGGGTAGGTTTTTAAGCACGAAGTTTAGTTGAGATTTAAGATATTTGAGAAATATAAACTACAACTTTGGTTACTTTTTGAAATTTTCCCCTACATAAGAAAAAGAACATAGAAAAATAAAATGAAAAGTCGTATTTGAATGGAATCAAATTATTATCCTTTCACTTAACAGCTGAATGCGTCGGTAATTACATCACAAAGGCACTGATAACAACTGATTGAATATATTGTGTTTCTTTTTTAAGGTTAAATTGATTTAATATTCAAGTTATTTCTTAATGATACACTTAAAAACAATAAACTTAATTAGCATTCAAAAAGCAAACGATCACATTATTGTGTAAAACAATCAAATGTTTTAAAAGTCACGAGTTAAAATTTGAAATGACTTAGAGTTTAAGTAGAATTTAGATGTGAACCTTTTAAAATGAAATAATAGTTTTTTGTATCGCCCTCTATCGGTGGGTAATAGAATTAAGAGATAATTAAAAGTTTTAACTTGAATTCGAGCCCACAACAAAAATTATTTTTCGGTTTTATAATTTAGGGTAGGTTTAACTGAGCAAGCCATGATATTTCAGTATTTATAGACGATTTAAGATATTCGATAAAGGAAATCATCTGAATTTTTAATTTAATTGAAGGGTTTACTGCTTAAAGTACTACAAAATGAGTACAACACGATGCATAGTTTTTTAATTAATTATATTTTTCGAAAGGTTAAATTGACTTATTGATAAACTTAGGATTTATGTTTAAAGTGAATAAATTTGACATGTTAGGTTCACTTAATAACAGAGGGTTGAATAAGTTATTTTTAATAAAAATAAAGTTTACTAAAAGTTTTTAAAATTAAAAAAAATATAGTTTTAAAAAATTTAAAGTTTACAAAAAGTTTAAAAATCTTTAAGTAAATCAAAATTAACTTTTTAATTTTAACTATTGAGAGACTATAATCTAACTGTTTATCCTTGTAACCAACTGGTGCATATCAACTATATACTCTGTATCTGCATATGCGCAGAAAAACATAGACATTTAATCTAACTTGAGTTCGACTTTAAATTATTTGCCAACTTTTAAGTTTAATTACTATACACAACTCGATTACCTTTCCCACAAAACACCTTTCAGAAACAAAACAGAAATTAACACTTACCGAAAAACACGTCCACTTTGGGTGTTAGTCTTCACTCAACTAACGTTTCTCCCTTATCTTTGCTAGGGGGCGCTGCAATCGCCGCTAGAGGCGTTAGTAGTCTTCAGGTGTGTGATAAGAATAAACTTTAAATCCAACTTACACTCGCTCAGTCATTCTTGCTTCTCTCTACCTTGCTAACAACCGTTTGCTGCTGGCTCATTGTTTGGTTGTTTAAACTTGTTGAATGACGTCATCATGTGTTTGTCTAAACTTGTCCAGTCTTGTTTTTATGCAGTACGTCTATTTAGACCTTATATCATTCGTTTAGATATAATGCTTTGCATTTCAAAATAATATATAAAGACACGTGATTAGATTTTCGTTTAACACTGATTTTAGTTATATTGAAGTTTTGTATCATGGGACATAACGAGTTAGCTATAAGTAATATTATTTTTACAAAACTTGTATGTACTGGGTGCTTACAATATTTATTATTAATGTTAAAATGTTACAAATTTGGGGAATTTATCTTAGACTTCGATTTAAAATCGGGCTTTACCATATTTTTGAACGAAAATTACATAGTAAATGTATCAGAAAAATAAGAATTTGATGAAATTTATAAATAATTAATATTTTTATCAAAGTTTAAGTAAGTTGTGACAAGACTTTTATATTTAAGTGATTGGTGTAAAGTATATTCAAGCTATGACAAAAGACATGAGGTGGTGGATACTAGACAAGTTCAAACAAGTAAAGCAAGATAAGCGAACGATGACTCACCCAAATAGACGTGCCACACAAAAACAAGTTTGGACAAGTCAACCAAGATAAGCGAGTGATGACTCATCTAAATAGACGTACTGCATAAAAACAAGACTGGACAAGTTTAGACAAACACATGATGACGTCATTCAACAAGTTTAAACAACCAAACAATGAGCCAGCAGCAAACGGTTGTTAGCAAGGTAGAGAGAAGCAAGAATGACTGAGCGAGTGTAAGTTGGATTTAAAGTTTATTCTTATCACACACCTGAAGACTACTAACGCCTCTAGCGGCGATTGCAGCGCCCCCTAGCAAAGATAAGGTAGAAACGTTAGTTGAGTGAAGACTAACACCCAAAGTGGACGTGTTTTTCGGTAAGTGTTAATTTCTGTTTTGTTTCTGAAAGGTGTTTTGTGGGAAAGGTAATCGAGTTGTGTATAGTAATTAAACTTAAAAGTTGGCAAATAATTTAAAGTCGAACTCAAGTTAGATTAAATGTCTATGTTTTTCTGCGCATATGCAGATACAGAGTATATAGTTGATATGCACCAGTTGGTTACAAGGATAAACAGTTAGATTATAGTCTCTCAATAGTTAAAATTAAAAAGTTAATTTTGATTTACTTAAAGATTTTTAAACTTTTTGTAAACTTTAAATTTTTTAAAACTATATTTTTTTTAATTTTAAAAACTTTTAGTAAACTTTATTTTTATTAAAAATAACTTATTCAACCCTCTGTTATTAAGTGAACCTAACATGTCAAATTTATTCACTTTAAACATAAATCCTAAGTTTATCAATAAGTCAATTTAACCTTTCGAAAAATATAATTAATTAAAAAACTATGCATCGTGTTGTACTCATTTTGTAGTACTTTAAGCAGTAAACCCTTCAATTAAATTAAAAATTCAGATGATTTCCTTTATCGAATATCTTAAATCGTCTATAAATACTGAAATATCATGGCTTGCTCAGTTAAACCTACCCTAAATTATAAAACCGAAAAATAATTTTTGTTGTGGGCTCGAATTCAAGTTAAAACTTTTAATTATCTCTTAATTCTATTACCCACCGATAGAGGGCGATACAAAAAACTATTATTTCATTTTAAAAGGTTCACATCTAAATTCTACTTAAACTCTAAGTCATTTCAAATTTTAACTCGTGACTTTTAAAACATTTGATTGTTTTACACAATAATGTGATCGTTTGCTTTTTGAATGCTAATTAAGTTTATTGTTTTTAAGTGTATCATTAAGAAATAACTTGAATATTAAATCAATTTAACCTTAAAAAAGAAACACAATATATTCAATCAGTTGTTATCAGTGCCTTTGTGATGTAATTACCGATGCATTCAGCTGTTAAGTGAAAGGATAATAATTTGATTCCATTCAAATACGACTTTTCATTTTATTTTTCTATGTTCTTTTTCTTATGTAGGGGAAAATTTCAAAAAGTAACCAAAGTTGTAGTTTATATTTCTCAAATATCTTAAATCTCAACTAAACTTCGTGCTTAAAAACCTACCCTAAACTATGATTTTATGACTTGATCAGTAAATATGTTATCAGTGACGTCATGTGTGGGAGAAAAACCCATCTGAAATTCCTATGTCATTCCTATGTGTATATTGTAACATCATGTCTTATCTTGTGAGTGATTAAAAGTAACACATTTTCAATCAATTCTCATGTAGTTTAAGTAACATATAATAAATACCTCGAGTTTATTTCACCAAAAATAAAATTTCTTTTAAAAGTAATGAAAATTTTCATGTTTTATATAATTTCAACAAATTTATTCACACTTTGTCTAAGACATTCAAAATGTTTAATAGTTGCTTATTTATTTTTTAAATAAGTTTTATTTTAAAAATGGAAAAAATTTACAAAGTTTTATTTTTTAAATGAGTGAGGTTAAAAAATTTCGCTATTAAATTCCACTAAGTTGAATTTTTTTCAGGTATACTATTTCCACTGCTTTGAAAATGTTGTGTTGTTTTAAAAAAACTTTAACAATGTGTTAAGTCTGATTTTTAAAGTTATTAATTTTCCTTAGTTGAAAATATTATATAAGTGTAAAGTTATTATTTTTCTTAGTTTGAAATATTGTCTAAGTGTAAAGTTTACTTAAACTTAATTATTTTCTTTTGTCAATGTATCGAAATGTTTATTTGTTGCTTATTTTATAAAATGTATAACCAACTAGATATTTTTAAGTGTGTTAATTTCGTTAGGTCGAATTTTCTAAAATTTACAACCAACTAGATATTTTTCAAAGAAACTCTAACAATGTGTTAAGTCTAATTCTTCTTAAATTAAAATATTGTCTAAGTGTAAAGTTATTATTTTTCTACCTTCCATGTCTCGATGTAAAGGTGATAATCCTAAGTTTCCAATTTGCGGGCGAAAAGACATTAAAATATTTAAATGTTCTAGTAAAATGTGTGATATCTGAAATTTGGTAGTTCAAACAGCTTCCGGATAAAAATCGTCTACACGGGTTAAACATAGCAATCATTTTTTCAACATACAAATCCACACATGTAAAGATGAGTCACTCATGCAAGCTGATAACAAGTTTAGGCAGGAAAATCGGCTTGCATTAGTCATTTTTTTTACTCTTCGTTATCATGTTAATAGGAAGTGATCTTAGGATCTCATAGTTATGATAAGACAAACCACGTGATGTTAACAACAAAGTGTTATTCACAACAAAATTAAATTCTATTTCCTTAAAATAATTGTAATGGAAAGGATATCGTGACTATCTTGAAAAAACTTTAGGTAAGTCAATTTTTATTGTAAAACTTTTATATTATGTAAAATCTTTTTTTTTTTAAATGTCAACACACTCCTGTTTTGTCTGACACATTCAAAATACACAACATTAGTTTAAAAGTCACACAGTGTATGCTAAAGAAAACACTTTTTTTCGCAATCAAACTATTTATTAATCATTTAAAATAATACAAATCAAATAAGCCTGTCATATTGAGCTGTAATCAATTCTAATTTCAAAATTTTTCGTAATGTCCAATTAAACACTCGTTCTGTGAAATCTTCAAAGCCGTTGTACAACTTTAAAAAGGCATTCTCAGCATGTACATGTATGTTTTGGTCTGTTAATTCTAGTTCATATATTTTGCATATCATTTTGTCTTTTAATTCACTATAAGTTCGAACTAATCTATAAGCTTCACTATAAGTTCAAATAACAAATCTTTTAAACAGGGTGATTTCGCAATGTTAGGTAAAACTTTATGAAAAGTATCACAATGTTGTAAAAAATCCGATTCACACTTAAATATTTCACAACACTTTGCACATGAATATTGTTTACGAATCTTATGGGTCTTCTTGTGTATTAATAAGTCAGACATTCTTGAAAATATCTCGTTGCAATCACTACACTTGTATTGTTTGGGCAATTTGTGAATCTTTTGATGATTACGTAAATCACTCTTTTGTGAAAAAACTTCAGCACACACCTCACAGCAAAAAGATTTTTCCTTTAGATGACTTTTCATATGAAACACTAAGTTAACTTTTCGAGGAAATGCTGTGTTACACATCTTACGCACATGGGGTAACTTCTGTTTCTTTAGTCCTGATGAGGTGAGTTTCACTTCATAATTCGAAACGAGTCCTTCTTTGGATAAAAGTGTAGAATCCATCTCTTGATTATTTAACTCTGGTGATGAGTGTTGACACTCCAAGTTGGTTACATCACCAACATAAGAATTCATAACTCGTTCCATAATAACTTAAATGAAAAATACAACCTATTACAACGATATCAGGTCACAGTAGAATGTTATGAACTCGTTTCATTGAAATTTATATAATGATAGAGGGCGCTCGTGTAAAAATACTAACTTTTTATTTGTTTGAAAATACTGACATTTTATTGGTTTAAAAATACGTCACGTGATTATTTCATCCTATAATGTTATAAGTTCAATAACCACTTAATTCTTGCACAATGATTTAGAAAGTCTTACCTATCAGAAGTTCGTACATTTGTAAGTAAAAATCTTTATTACTTTTGTATCTATTGCTTTTATAAATAATATTTTACTTATCAAATTGCTTAATTTCTAAATAATGTATTCTAAAACGCTTTTTATGTCTTATGTGTATAAAGTCTACCAAAAGAGGGGAAAAAAAGACGGGGTGTGAAGTATTTGTAAAATTGAAATATGTTAATTTATAAAAACTAGATTCCATTCTCTTTTTTAAAAAGGTTGGTTGTATAAAATCAAATCTATTGAAAATTTATTTTAATCGTATAACTATAAACAAAATACCCGCTCTCTTTAATAAGTTAAACAGTCACTAAAAATTGTTCATTTGAAAGAAAAAATTCTCTTATTGTATGTTTTATGAATAATATTTTGCACGTTAAATCACTTATTAACTAAATGGAATGATCTAAAATGATCTAAAATGTCTTATGTGTTGTGGATGGTTGGTTATTTGTTAAAACCGATTATCTACGCTTGGGATATAGGTCACTCTAGGGGTCATTCTAAGGGCTCCTAACTCGTATTGACAAGGTTCGAAGAAAACTCCGAACGGTTAGGTCGACGAGCGCCAGAGAAGTTTAAACCCAAACGTCTAGTAGCTTTAAAACCAGAACCTCTCAGTCACTGGTCTTATGTGTTGTGTTTTTATAAATAATATTTTTCTTGTTTAATCACTTAACTCCAAAATGAAATGTTTCTAAGACACTTTGTCATGTCTTAAGTGAAACATATTTAACTAAAGAAGGATGTAGTATTTGTGACATAAGTTATTCTACAGTACCCTTTTAAGAAAAAAAAAAAAAAGAAAAAAAAAAAGAAAAAAAAAAAAGCTATATTACAAGTCAATTAAAAAAATTATATAATTAAAAAGTATATATATATATATATTGTTTAAGTATCCTAAAAACGATTATTTAAGTTAGTCCACAAATTTGTAAACTTAAAAAACGGAAGATATAATGTAACACAAATTTTTCCCCCATAAAGGATTAGTCTCAATGACTTGAATTAATTTTTTCCCCTAAAAATGACACATTACTTTTAGTATACAAGTTTGTGAAACGGCTTTTATAAGAAAATATTACGCTGAATACAATATTAAGCCTTGTAATTAAATTCAATAACATAAATGCGTGGGTGTATAGCTTATATTTACATTTTTTTTAATCACTTTGCTTTCGTTTTTAAAATATGTAAACACGTTATTTTTCGTAACAAAACTCTATTTCGAATATAATGTTAATACAAGAAAGAATTAGGCATACTATTTTTGTCAATCTCTATAAATAAAATTTTATAGTATTTTCAGATAAAAAATTTCCCTCTAAATTATTATTTCGAATATGGAAGTGATCTGTTGACAGAGAGTTGTAAGAGAAATGTGCTTATAAATTAAACAAACAGATGTAATAGCATTCATATTAAACCAAAACTCTCGAATTACTCAATAGCTAAAGAAAATTTCCTGCAGTTCATTAAAACTATGATAAAGATATCTCAATACATGTCTGAAGTCCCCATCTCTTGCATTTAAAGATATAACATTACAAGTTCCCGCTAGCACAGTGGATAAACACATTGGTCTTCCACATAGAAGATAGTGGGTTCAATTCCTGCCTGTGTCAGCGTTGAAAAATAATTCTTTTAATGAGCAATTACTTCTAAAATTGGTGTCACTAAAAATTAAAATGATAGAAAAAAATAATTTATAACGGTTTAAGAATAAATAAAATTCAAAACACTAAAAAATAAATAACATCTAAAAATAATTTAACCCTCTACAAAGAACAAAATCTATGTGTATAAAACTATACTTTCCTTATCACTCACACCTTAATAACGTCCGGTCTTACAAATCACCTTTCCTGTTCGAACTCGCTCCCAAACATCCTGCTTCTTGATAACCATTTAAAAAAATAAATAAATAAACATGTCTAATCCCGTTTCGGTCTTACTTCCTGTCACGTTTCCAGTCTTAAAATAAATTTCATGCTAACTTTTATAAAGTAAAACAAAGTCAGAAAGATTTCCATTTTCTTTCATGTGTTAGTTAGCAAAAAAAATTTTTTTTTTTTATTTCAAGTTAAAAAAAAAAAAAAAAAAAAAAAAAAAAAAAAAGATACATTTTATGTTAAATTTTTACAAAGTAAGAAATAATTCCGTTTTTATTTCAGGTTAGCATAAGCCCCCCACAAAAATAAGCCCTCCCCCTCTCTCCCTTATCGCATTCACTTCCTGTTAAATTTCCTTTCGCGTTTCCGATCATACTTCCTGTTCACTTCCTGTCTCAACATGCCTGTTATCCCCACCTGCGACTTCCGGTGTCCACACCTGCCACTTCCGGTGACCTTCACAGAGCACAGAAGGTCACCACCGCACCCACCGCTGATGTAGAACCGGCCTTTCTTATCTACTAGTGGCACAGCCAGGGTAATGTCCAGAGGATCTGGATAGAGGTCTCCACGCGCCCGAGGTCTGTTACCCGGCTGGCAAGATGAAGGTAAACTTCAAACGGGTCGGGACGGGACGGGCCGGGCCGGCAGAATAAAGACAATTATTTTAACAGGACGATAAAAAAAAATTAAGCTGACCAACGGACTCGATAACAAATTTAAGAGGTTCGGGCAAAGCCGATAAATTATAAACAATTTTCAATGGCCCTTTCTGAGGCAAGAATAAGTTATAAATGTGCTGCGTGAGCTGATACTAGTTTGACAACATCAATACAGAAATTTAACATCTCCAGCGTAGTCTAGCATCGAACAGTTACATCGGACTAAGTCCGGACTTAATTTTTTAGCAGACTGGAGCCGGGCTCATGCGTACATTTTTTTTCTACATACTCGGGCCGAGCCGGGATTTAAGGTAAAGCTAGGAGAGTCTGCGCACAATTCAAAAGAATAACAATAAAAAAACTAAATATTAATTTTTTGCTAAACTATCCATGAATAATTTTGACTTAATTTGTTTTTTATGCATTTCCATTTGCTATGTTGTTTTTATGTTGTAATTTAATAGAACAATTGTAATAAAACCAAGAAAGTTATTTTGCGCAATCTGTCCTTACAGGGTTGGTGTGATTGCGCACATGGGTAGGAGAGATTATTACTAATAATAACTACAATTAAATTGTTGACAATAATAATTACACTTAAATGACATTGTTGTAAGGTTTTTGTGAACAAATATTATTGTATTAGGAGTGAATATTTCAACCTAATGATTAAAGAATTAGAATTTTTTTTTTTTAAAAACGATTAAAAAAATTTAATTAAAGGGAAAAAAATGAAAGAGCCAGAAAAAGCAAGTCCAGATAAGATTACAAAATAGGATTAAGTTACTTGATAACACGTTTAATTTAAAATTATCCAATTTTAATTTTTCATTTTTAGGCAAATTTACCAATAAGCTGCGTAATCTCTCCTAGCTCGGAAACTAATGGAAACAATGCGCCATCTCTCCTAAGTAGCAGATGCGCAAACTCTCCAATTTTGGTAGGAGAGATTGCGCGGCCTTTTATATAAACATGGCCGCTACTAAAAAGAAACCGTTGATGTTCACATTGTTAGTCTAGATTAGTAGCTTATGAGAAATCGTTTAAGTTAAAAATAATTTGTACTACTGGCATTGTATAGAAATTCTGATGAATAGCTATGAAAATTCAAGCACTTACTTTGGGAAAACAAAACAAAATAGCAATCTTTATCTTTGACACTCAAAACAATCAACGTGCACTTTCAAGTAGACACTCCACTACTGCTGTTGTACAACTACCTGGCGTCGCTGTGCGCTCTCTCTACTCCTTTCCTCCGAACCTCTATGTGCGCAATCTCTCCGACTGCGCCATCTCTCCTGGCTTTACCTTAATTGTTCCCAGAATGTGTCGGGCAGGCAATTTTTTTATAAAAATAACAGTGATACTTATGTTACGGAATCTTTGGAAATATACTTTAATGAATTATACAAAGAAATATTTTTAAAAATATACTTTTTTTTTTTTAATATACAGATTCAAGAGTTATGATTTTTTTAATCATCTTTTTTCTTTTATTCTAAACTATATTATTATTTTTTAAATGAGTCTATATTTGAATGTAATAGTCTAAGAATCTACGTTATCATTAACGATGCTATTCTGTATTTTATGACTTGCGGATATATAGTTTAAAATATATGGTAAAATTTTCGTATAAATATGTATGCAGTATTCTTTAAAAGGAGAAAAATCGGATTTTTTTGTAGAAATTGACTCGGGCCGTGAACTGCGAAAATATAAACGGGCTGGGCCGAGCCCGGGTCGAACATTTAGTTTTTATACCCGGCCGGACAGAGCCCGGGACTAGAAATTTCGGCCTGTGCAGCCCTCTAGTTCTGGATACCACTATTTTAAAGTAATAGTCTGCGCCTTATTTAATCAGAGAATTTTCTGCGATTAAACAAGGCGAAGCAAACTTTACAAAATTAGTTGTATCCAGAGCATTTGGACTCCAACCCTGGCTACACCACCTGATGGTGGTCACTGCTACTACTTCTCGAAGTATCGTTACATTTCGAACAATGAAAAACAAGCTTGTTTCAAATGTTGTTAAAATATTTTCATTAAGTTGTTATCGCAAATCAACAACTTTTCAGAAATTTTTAAGCCAATACTTTTGAGCCGATTTTCTGGGAGAAATTGCCTCAACACCCAGTGTGAAAATTATCAACGCAAGCGCAACATTACACCAATTGTTCACAAGAAGTTATTCCTACGGACCATTTCTCCTCCGTTGAGCCAATCAGAAGTAGGCGTTTTGCAATGTCATTTTTCAAGATGGCCGACACAACGGAATCTAGCAGGGAAATGTTGTGGAACCATGAGCAAGAACATATTTTAATCAACTCAGTGAGAGAAAGAAGGCATCTATGGAATATAAAACATAATTTATACCCAAGTAGAACCTTAAAATCGAACACAGCAGTAATGTAGTGATTTATTTGTACCAACGAAAGGGAGATAAATATAGTAGCTCATAACGAGTTTTTCATTCAACTCAGATCGTTTAATAAAATCACAACAAAGGTGTCATTAGACTCGAAATAATGTCTTCTTTCAGAATATGAATACGATTTTCGAAATAGGGATCATCTACATATTAAAAAATGCACCAAATTTGAAATTCAAGCGGTAACACTTACTTTTGACATCATATTTGAGTTCCTTGCATCCGGAAAAATCTGTAGTTTATATACTTTTTATTTAAATCTTTAAAGAATTATAGTCAAAATTTAAGGATGCTGATGTTAAATCCACGTGACAAAATTTAATTTATATCTTCCCAAAAATTCACCTATTTGATTTTCTACTTTAATGAGATACAATTAATAGATCCAAACATATTCCAGGCAAGTTTTCGACTCGAAAACATATTTTTAATTATGAAAATTATTAATAAATTCATATTGAAAAAATAGAATTGTGACCTATATTAATTTTTACATAAACAGAACAAGCGCCGTCGATAACTGTTAGACAATATTTTACCTAACGAGTATTAAGGCGTGAGAACGGTTAATTACCTCCTTTATTTTATTTCTAAATACTTAATCATTTTTCTTCACAACATCTTATAGAAGTAAAAAAGAATGTTCTTACCGTTTGGTAGCTTCGTCAGTGATATATCCGAGTAATCCGTTTGAAACAACTTTGTTTGTTGTTGTGTGAATATTATTTTGTTTGGAGTATCCATTGGAAAAAAAATTATATGATTTCACTAGATAGATGATCACTGCTGTAAAATTATGTATTCCGTAGTATCGTAGTGGTACACTAAGTAGAGAAAATCATCTTCACACTTTTAAAGGAAAAGAAAGAATTTAATATGAGATAAAATTAAGACTAAACATTTTGCACCCTCTTAGTCGGGTGTTCAAGCAAGAAGTGAGCAAAAAACATATATACGAAAATACACACGTGCTTTTCTTAAAAAGTGGGTTACATTTAAAAGGTTATATGCGTGATAAACATCATTATCTAAAATTGGCCATTTTGCATCATTAAAAATCAAATTCAAGTGTTTATAAAATAGAGTAAGTCAAAATCTCGTTAAAAAGAAGTTGAGCTAAACTGTCTTTAAAAGTGTCCGACGATACTTAACACAAATATTCTGCAGATGGCTAACGAATAAAGTCTTTTCTAACAGGCAATAAATTTGCCTCGTTACTGTCAGCTAACCAGATGTGAGCAGCACAGAAAATTGTCCAGATGTAAGTTCTATGAGATGGAGATGTAACTTTTTCTTTATTTTTGTTTTAACACTTATCTTAATTAGGAGGCTTATTTACGCAACACGGGCAACAAAGCCCCCCTTAAACCCCTAATGAAGATCACTTAGCAGTTTCAGTTTGTCCCTGTTTTCTTGAAATACAGGTTTGGGTTCCGGTTTGGTAAACACGTCTGCAATCATAGATTTGCTTGGGCAGTAACACATTTCTATTGTTCCATTTTCCTTCATATGTTTGATTGAATGGTATTTCAAATCAATATGCTTTGTTTTATTTGTATATTTGTCCGATTCAATCATCTTAATGCATGAAATGTTGTCTTCATAGACAGTAATCGGAAGAGATTGGGTTAAATTTAAGTCTTCTAACAATCTTAATAATCATGTAAGTTCTTGAACGGCTGTTGCAGCTGCTACAAATTCAGCTTCTGCTCATGATTGAGCAATACACGACTGGCGCTTTGTTATCCAATGTATTGGATTCTTCCCTAATAGGTATAAATTTCCAGTAGTAGATCTTCTGGTTTGTGTATCACCGGCCCAATCAGCATCGGTGTACACTTCTAACACTGGTCGATGTTCGTTGCTGATTACCAAATTTAGATCTTTACTGTGATTTAGGTAACGAATAAGCCGTTTAACACCTTTCCAATCTTCTTCGGACGGATTTTCACATTTTCGACTCAAAATGTTCTCTGCCAATAATATATTTGGCCTTGTAATTGTCGCGATATATAATAACGCACCGATCGCTTGTCTAAATGTTGTGTTATTGGGCATTGGATTTTCTTCCTTTTCTGATCTTAGGAAATTCGTTTCCATTGGCGTCCCGTATGGCTTTGATTCTTTGAGATTAAATTTCTTAACAATTTCCATTATTTTCACTGTTTGATTTAATTTAAAGCCATTGTGTGTTTTCTGAATTTTTATCCCAAGATAATTGCTGATTTCCCCTAAATCTTCGAGTGTGTATTGTGTTTTTAATTTATTTATGACATCTTCAATTAAATGGATGCTTCCTGCAACAAGAATGTCATCGACATACACAACTATATACACTGTATCTTCCCCTTGTCCTCTAGAAAATAGACAGGTGTCTGCTTTACTTTGTATAAAATTTAACTCTTTAAGCGATTCAGTAATTTTTGTATACTAGGCCCGGGCTGCTTGCTTCAGCCCGTATATGGCCTTACGAAGTTTACAGACCTTTTCTGGTTCGTTTGCGTTCACATACCCTTCGGGTTGTGCCATGTACACTTCTTCATCAATTTTTCCATGCAAGAAAGCAGTTTTTATATCTATTTGCCTAACATTAAGATTTTTGTAAGCTGCAGCAGTTAAGAAACATCTTAAGGTGGTGTGTGATACTACGGGAGCATATATGTCTCATCGTTGTTTATCCCGTATTTTTGCTTGAAGCCTTGAGCCACCAATCTGGCTTTATAACGCTTTATTTGTCCATTTTCATCATATTTAGCCTTGTAGGTCCATCTGGATCCAATTACTTTGACTCCCTGTGGTGGTTTCACCAAAATCCAGGTTTCATTTATTTCGTCTCGTGTCGCGTCAATCCAGTAATTTATTTCTTGCGGATTCTCAATGTTTAGCATATCTTGCCAACCTTTTGGTTCATAGACTGGATCTTGCCGGATTGCATATGCAAACCTGTCCGGTGGCACACCTCTATTGTGTCTTTCAGATCTTCTCGGTTGTTGTGTTTGTTGAGACGTGGATGGTGTATCTGGGGCAGTTTGGTTTGGTGTTAGATCAAATTCTACTATACTAGTGTTATTTTGTTGTGTTTGTTTGTTTGTTTCTGACATCAGCTCAATTGTGTCAACATTTTTCTCAACATTTGAATTACACATGTTATTTTCAGCGAATTTGACGGTTCTGGCTAAAATTACTCTTCCGTCTCCTGTAAATATTCTGTACGCTTAACACCGGTTGTCATATCCCGTGAACGTGCCTTTCTCAGCTCTGTTGTCTAATTTGCCGCGTTTAGATTTATGAATATATGCGTATGCGGTACACCCAAATACTTTCAAATATTTTATATTTGGTTTTCTGTTTAACCATAGTTCGTAGGGGGTAGAGCTAATGGATTTCGATGGTAAGCGATTTTGCAAATGATTGGCTGTACATATGGCTTCTCCCCAGAGTCTATGTGGGAGGTTAGCCTCACTTAACATGCTTCTAGTCATGTCTAAAAGTGATCTATTTTTACGCTCAGCAATCCCGTTCTGGCTCGGAAAGTACGGTACTGTGTGCTGATGCTCAATAGCGTTATGCTTGAGGTATTCTTCTAATTCATCGTTAACATATTCTCCGCCATTATCGGATCTGATGGCGGTTGGAAATTTTCCGAATTTATTTTTCACGGTTGAAATGTATTCCCTTAACTTTTCATACGCTTCACTTTTTTTCGTCATTAGATAGATGACACAGAATCTGGAGTAATCATCTATGAAAGTGATGAAATAGCGTTTACCTCCTATGGTAGGAGTATTTATCGGACCACACACACCACTGTGCACTAACTCTAACCTTTTTGTGGCTCTATATGCGACCGATTTTGGAAATGGGGTATCGTTTGTTTTGGATTTAATGCATACCTCACAATAGGTGTTGTGTTTGCAGAAATTTAGGGTTATACCATTTACAAGTTGTTTTTGTACAATGGTTTTAATTGCATCGTAGCTTCTATGTCCAAGTCGCCTATGCCATAAGTCTATACATCTTGTATTTGTACAATTGTGCGTAATGTTCGCGTAATTATTATCTCCTGGTTTATTATTATTTACATGCACTTCACATAAGTTATTCTTCAATCTACCTTGTAGAATTATTTCCCCATTATGTATGATGTCACACGTATCTTTATCGAACTTTACTTGACATCCGTTTTTAGTAGCCCTGCTAACTGATAGCAAGTTTGTTTCGATATCGGGTACATACAATACGTCACGAAGTGTAATTTGCCTGTCTTGTTTTCCAGTGTTTATTACTATTTCACCTGACCCGTATGAAATTAATTTATTACCATTTGCAACAGTCACATTTGCCTCATCGTTGCTGGTTATTTTCAAGAACATTTCTTTAGAATTAGCAATATGACTTGAACTTCCACTATCAATAATAAATGTTTGTTTGTTTTCCGATTGTTCAGTCAATAACGCTACGTTTTTATTTTCAGTTTGTTTTGTATCACGCCGTTCCGCGATTTTGTCGGGTACATTTTCTGCAAAACACAAAAAAGTAGAATGATTTTTATTTTTGAACGGTTTGTTATGCTGTACTGTATGATTATTTTTCCTTTTTTGAAACCAACATTCGCTGTATGAATGATTTTTCATTTTACAATACGAACAAAATTTATTGTTTCTTCTTTGATCTGTGTAGCCTAATTTACCCTGTGTTTTATAGGCTTTAAACCCATTGCCTGAATTTTCCGAATTCTCGACTCTGCGAGTATACTCATCTATAAGCTTTCCTTTAATAAAATCAGGCGTTAAATCTATTTCATTTCTCGCTTCAATCGCGGTAATCAATGTATCGTATGACGGGGGTAACGAACATAATAAAATGGCAGATATGTGTGAATTTGAGATATCTTCTCCTATTCCGGCCTATTTATCTACAAATTCCAATAATTTGGTAATATGTGTTATTAAATTCCCTCCTTCATTTAGCTTTGTGCTATAAAGTTTGCGAAGGAGATGTAATTTGCTTGAAAGATTAGAACGCTCATGTATATTTTCCAAAGTGGTCCAGGTTTCTTTAGCTGTGTTAAGATGCTTTATATTTATTATTTGGCTATCTTCGATACTAAGATTTATCAAGGCCCTTGCCTTCCGGTCCCGCTTCGTCCAATCAGCGGTTATCGGATTTGGAGCTTCGTCGGTGACGACTTCAAAAAGCTCTTCACGTATCAATAGCATCTCAACTTTAAATCGCCAATTTGAGTAGTTGTTCGCATTTAGTTTTTCAATAGCCACACTGTCATTTGCGTATGCCATTATCTCTCATTTCTTTTCTTTTAAGTTCTTCAAGTTAATTGAATATATATATATATATATTCTTTTATCGGATTACCGGATTTTTCTTTATTATTTGAGGATCTATGTTTTATTTTATCTACTTAACGAGACCTCAGTCTCATAATCAATTTGTTAGACAATATTTTACCTAACGAGTATTAAGGCGTGAGAACGGTTAATTACCTCCTTTATTTTATTTCTAAATACTTAATCATTTTTCTTCACAACATCTTATAGAAGTAAAAAAGAATGTTCTTACCGTTTGGTAGCTTCGTCAGTGATATATCCGACTAATCCGTTTGAAACAACTTTGTTTGTTGTTGTGTGAATATTATTTTGTTTGGAGTATCCATTGGAAAAGAAATTATATGATTTCACTAGATAGATGATCACTGCTGTAAAATTATGTATTCCGTAGTATCGTAGTGGTACACTAAGTAGAGAAAATCATCTTCACACTTTTAAAGGAAAAGAAAGAATTTAATATGAGATAAAATTAAGACTGAACATTTTGCACCCTCTTAGTCGGGTGTTCAAGCAAGAAGTGAGCAAAAAACATATATACGAAAATACACACGTGCTTTTCTTAAAAAGTGGGTTACATTTAAAAGGTTATATGCGTGATAAACATCATTATCTAAAATTGGCCATTTTGCATCATTAAAAATCAAATTCAAGTGTTTATAAAATAGAGTAAGTCAAAATCTCGTTAAAAAGAAGTTGAGCTAAACTGTCTTTAAAAGTGTCCGACGATACTTAACACAAATATTCTGCAGATGGCTAACAAATAAAGTCTTTTCTAACAGGCAATAAATTTGCCTCGTTACTGTCAGCTAACCAGATGTGAGCGGCACAGAAAATTGTCCAGATGTAAGTTCTATGAGATGGAATTTTCTCTACAATTTTCCTGGTATAATTCTGGAAAAAATTTCTTAATTTTTTTTAAAAATTTATAGATAAACCCCTAACACATTTTCTATTATAAAGATATAAGAAAAAGTATATAAAGGGGAACTTTATCCGGGCTGCTTTGATCGAAGGCGCTGAAATATGTAGTCAAAATGGGTGTTGCCACTTGAAAAAACAAGTTGGTACATGTTTTCATATCTATTTAAAAAATTGCATTCATATTATGAAATAAGACATACTCTTCTGTTTCTGAAGTTTATTCTTTTGTTTCATTGATCCAGACTGGAGTCCAGCGCGGATCGGTTATGCTCGACCCTAACCCGAAAATTCTATTTAAAATTAATCCAAAATCCGACCGAACCCCACAAAAACCCGACACATTTCAGTCCGGACCCGAAACACTTAAATCTGAACCGAACCCGAAATGGAAGAAAATTAATCCATATTTTAATACAATTGTGAAAAATAGTCTAACAATTAAATATCTAATATCAATTTTATCTTTTATGTTGAAAAATGAACATATACATACAATGATGTATGACATATATATATATATATATATATATATATACAATGAATTATGTTGCAAAATGAACATATAGAACATATAGACCATATATATATATATATATATATATATATATATATATATATATATATATATATATATATATAAAACTTTAAGTAAAATTTAACCATTGAAACATAAGAAACTGACCACATACACTGAAATCCCGATACCAAAGAGCCCTGTCAATTTACAAATTAAAATTGTAGTCCTAATAAAAGTAACATTATTAATTCAAATTAAGAAGAAGAAAAAAAAAATTAAATAAATAGAAAATAAGGAATGAAATATAAACCACACGAGTATATACACAAATAAAAGCTTATAAAGTAATTTACTTTTTCAAGGGCAAGAAAATCACATTTATAAGCAAAGAACGATTGTTTTCTGTATATGACACCAGCTTTTGCTAAATATAGTGCCATATCTTGCCCGAACAATCGCTGAAACAATATTGAATAACAAGACCTTTACAATGGAATATTATAAATTATACATACAATTTGAAAAGGAGTGTGAAAAAGAATTAAAAAAATTAAAAAATATATATATTACTTATATTGATAATATCCCAAGATATTTAGTATATTGTGAGCACATGTACAAAGTTGTATCCAAAAGAAGAGGTTAAATTCACAGTTAAATAGAGAATCCTTCAGATCATAAATTGTAACCTACAGTTACAGTTATTTTTATTTAACTAAATAGATTACAACATTTAAAAAAATGTAGAAAAAAAATTATGATATACATATAAATAAAAACCATTAATTATTTTATTTTAATTTTAATTTAATAAATTAAAATATATAATATTACTTGACTAGTGTAAATGCCCGTCCTAGGACGGTGGGTAGAAATTGGGGTTTTCAGTTAAAATTTTAAATAATTGATAAAAATATTCATATACTGTTTATCGACAATAAGGAAAACTGACCTGAACCGTTAAGTTCAGGGTTAATGGTAAATTATACTGTTAATGGTAAATTTTACGAAACGTAATCTTTTTCTTTATCTTTGTTTTTCAACTCAAAATTTCCAAATATTTTTCTGAATAATTAAAATCTCAATCCTAATAACGATCTCAATAATTAATTAAGGTCTCAATAATTAATTATGTTAAGTAAATTATAGGTATTAATTTTCGCTCTCAATAATACGAAAACGATCTTTTAGTTTCTTCATAATCTAAAGGAATGCATTAATTTTTACACAAAGTCAAATATTTTCCTTTCAAAATTAATAATAAAAATAATTTAAATCATTAAAAAAAGTTTTTCTTGTAGTAATTCAATACATCCTGAATGTACATACCTTATGTTAATGGTAATTTTTATGAAACGTAATCTTTTCCATTATTTTGGTTTTTCAACTCAAAATTTCCAAATATTTTTCTGAATAATTAAAATTTTAATCCTAATAATGATCTCAATAATTAATTAAGGTTTCAATAATTAACTATGGTTATTAAATTATAGGTATTAATTTTCGCTCTCAAATATATATATATATATAAGTTTTTTTTTTCATCTGAAAACATATTCTAGCCTGTTTTGCAAAGTTGGGTCAACGCGAACAAAACTCGCAAGAATCAAATCCCAACCCTAAACAATTAAAGTCAACCCGAACCGAATCCGGAACGCAACGAAAAAGCATCACCCACGGATCGGTTCGGGTAAAAGCAACACCCCCCCCCACCCCGAAATCAAGGGCTGGATTCGTATAGGAACCGATTGGATGTCCAGGCATTCGTGGATCTTTCTGCTAGAAACGTAAAACAAAAAAGAAATTAATTATGACCTACAGTAATTTTTTTACATAAACAGAACAAGCGTTGTCAACAACATAGTTTTGTAAGTTTACACATTCCAACCATTAGTTTTCGAAA
Source organism: Maratus michaelseni (assembly GCA_963931845.1). Lineage (NCBI taxonomy): Eukaryota > Metazoa > Arthropoda > Arachnida > Araneae > Salticidae > Maratus > Maratus michaelseni. Next base: position 444,310,103 of record OZ007586.1, read on the forward strand.
TATAGAGAAATTTTACTTTTCGACAGTTTAAAGGCACCGTATTCTGTCATAGTTCAACTGCATATAAGAAAATCGCTAACAGCAACCTGAATATTTATATGTGTTTTTTTAATTTAATTAGATATTTTATACTTAAAACTTCTCTACAATTTTTCTGATATGATTCTGAAGTTTTTCCCTTAAATTATTTTTTCTAAATTTATAGATAAACCCCTAACACATTTTCTTTTATAAATATACTAGCTAACCCGCCCGGCGTTGCTTGGGCCCGAGATAATAACAATCTGTTCTATACGAATATGACCGAAATCTGTAAGGCTATCGAAATCTAGTCGAATGAGGCAAACCCCGTCGTAATCGGGCTCATAGAACCTGAGATCGACTGCGCACCCTGGTGGTCGAAATTGCAACTAAAATATTTAAGGCTATAGTTTTTAAGTCGAATGAGACAAACCCCGTCATAATCGGGCCCATAGAACCAGAGATACTCCTGTAGTTCCATCTTCCGCCGCCAGGGGACGCAATCTGTTCCGGAAGAGGCCTTTTGAGAACACTCGACCCAACCAAATTTCCTAGTAGAATTAAATTTTAACCACGGGTAAACATTGCCAAAAAAGCGGAATCGCGAAAGTGGGTTACGTAAACGATCGGTTTCGAAAGAATTAATGTAGATATTTTTAAAAACCCAACGGTGCGTTTTGAAGAAAATTAACGTGTCTAAGACGAGTCTACTGTTTGTCCGTATTCACATTTCCCGAGTCGAAGCCGATTTTTAAAACTGGGCCGAAAAACGAAAATCACGTGAGCGAGTTTTGGAAATGAATTTCTTTCAGAGGGTTAAAATTAAAATTTTTCGAAACGGATACCAGATTTTAAAAAGCAAAGGGATGTAGATTAGACGCGGTATTTTTAGTTTTTTGCATCTTGTTTATAAACGTCGATTCGAATTTTTAAAGATAGGAGAAATCGTTAAAAATGCCAAATTGACTTACGGTAAAAAACATTTTCGAAAGAGTTAACTTGAAAAAAAAAAAAAAAAACTAAAGGTTTCTACCTGAACCAGATAGAACGTAAATGTCTTTAGCTGTGTTTGTTTTTTAGTTGTTTTTTTAGAGAGCCGATGCCAGATTTTATATATCGCAGAAAATCGTAAATCGCAAAAGTGAGTCCTGCACGCAATTTTTTTTCGAAGGGTTAATATTCTAATTTTCGAAAAACAAATACAGATGTCGAATATGAAATAAATATAGATATTGTCTGGTAATTTTAGTTTTTCGTACCTTGCTCTGAACTGCTGATGCAAATTTTTAAAAATCTCCAAAATCGCGAAACGGCATACAGAAAATATACTTTTTCGAAGGGTTAACTTTCGTATTTTTTAAAACCAAAGATCGCTTTGAAAAGGGCAAAATCAGTTCTTTAATTTGGTGACCTTCGTTTTTCCATATCTCTTGTAGTCCGGTGGATTCAAAACTCGGAAAACGGGAGAAAAAAAAAAGAATTCGATGCTTCTTGATTTTTTTTTTTAAAAGGGTTAAATGTGAAATTTTTTCAAACCAACCGGATCGTTCGAGACGTAAAAGTATGTTCTTTGAGAATATGTAGACGGTTTTTCCGTATTTCTAGCCGTTCGCCCATGGCGAATTTAGAAAAACTTAAAAAGAAACATGGTTACTCGTGCTTTGTTTCTTCTATTCAAGGAGAAACGGATAAAGGGCTTCTGAGCATGCGAGCGCAGATTTCGGAAGAGTGATTTTTTATTTGTGATCTTCGATCAGTTTTTAATTAATAACTACTCTAATTTTCAAAATATTAAAATTCTGAGGCTGTGCACCAGGAGAGGGTTTGGACTACCTAAATCTAAATTTTCAGGCTTCTAGGTGGGCTAGATTTCCCTAGCCACACACACACACACACACACACACACAGAGAGAGAGAGAGAGAGAGCGAAATTTTATTTTATTAGTATAGATAAAGATATAAGAAAGTAGTCGGTTGTGCCAATTCTAAAACTTTCTTCTATCTCATACATCTTAATACTTTAAAAAGCGTATTTTTTTAATTATGCATTTTAGAAACAAAAAATAAGTAGTTAACATATCTGTTATTATTTTTTTTATTGCACTTTAAGTTTTTTGTTAATAAATGTTTCAAAACCATGGGGGAGGGGGGGGGGAGAGATTCGAAATGAAGTCCAATCAATGGGTAATATATCAAAAACATGAAAAATTTTGCTTTTTTCAAATTTGCAAATTAAACCTGGATTGGACAATTGGGTGATTCAGTATGATTTTTTTTTTCAACAGCTACCGCACCCATTCCGAAAATTTAACAAAATTCGTTATCACAGCGCCACCTTCAGGTCGATTTATACAAATCTTAATGACATCTAAATATAAAACTTCGTCGAAAAATTCATAAATTCTTTACTTAAACCGAAAAAAATCGAGAAAATCGCACAAAAATCGCTATCCTACAGCCGCCTTCCTGGGGAATATCTCCATTTTAAACTCAGACCTGATGTCCATAGTCAAAAACGTATATATGAAGTTTGGTTCAATTCTAACCACAACTTCATACACTTTCCGATGATACAAAAGAAAAATCGCGCCTAAATTCGCTATTACAGCTCCATCTTCAGACCGATTTTCTCCAAAAACCTCGGCCTATGACATTACATTTAAATGTAAAATTTCGTCAAAAAATTCATAAATTCTTCACTTAAACTGCAAAAACAAAAACTAAAACAAAACAGAGAAAATCGCACGAAAATCGATATCACATCGGGGGAATATCTCCATTTTCAATTGGGACCTAACGTCCATAGTCAAAAACGTATATATGAAGTTTGGTTCAATTCTGTCCTTATAACTTCATACACTTTCCGATGATACAAAAGAAAAATCGCACAAAAATTGCTATCACAGTGCCCCTTTCCTGGGAAATATCCTCAATTTCAACTGGGAACTGACGGCCATAATCAAAATTATAATATGAAGTTTGGTTCAATTCTATGCATAACTTCGTACCCTTTCCAACAATACAATAAGGAAAATGGCACAAAAATTGCTATCACAGCGCATCCTTCCGGCGGGTTGGGTTGGGTTGATTATTGACGGCCAATTATCTACACATGGGATATAGGCCCGGGGGGAGTGCCCTTCGTGGGGGTCTTTCTAAGGGAACCTAACCCGTATTTACGCATGGATAAATCCACGGCTCGAAGAAAACCACGAAAACTCCGAACGATTAGGCCGACGGGCGCGATTGGGATCGAACCCAGCACCTCCCGTCTACCAGCTTCGAGAGCACAACCTCTCAGCCACTGGTGGGGCCATCCTTCCGGCGGAATATCCCCAATTTGAACCGGGACCTGCTGAACATAGCCAAAAACATATGTATGAAGGTTGGTTCAATTCTATGTGTAACTTCATACACTTTTCGATGATACAAAGGGGACACACGGACAGACAGATATTTTGTAAAAATGTGTAAATCCGTTAAAAAACAAAAGTCGAAAAAAATTTCGTTAAAATACTTTCTTCAATTATAGATAAAAGAAACTAAAAAGTATATAAACAGGAACTTTATCCGGGCTGCTTTGATCTAAGGAACTGAAATATGTTGTCAAAAGTGGATGTCACCATTTAAAAAAACAAAGTTTGTACATATTTTTATATGTAGACAGTCTCTATATAAAAAAAATGGATTCATATTATGAAAGAAGGCATTATTTTGAGTCTAATAACAACAACTTTTTTTTTTGCGAATGATCTGAAAATAAAGCGAGTATATCTTTTTTTCGTTCCTTCTCTGACACGGACTGTACATAAGAATTTATACATTTCTGTTGTAAGCTTTAGAAAAACAAATAATCTGTTTTTTAAAGAATCATTCTTTCAAGTTTACTACTCTTTTACCTTTTTGTACGTATGTCAGGATGACGGCATTTATAAAAGTAATTATTGCAATTGAAAACATATAATAATGAAAATAGAATGTAACTTAATAGTAAAATACTTATAATTAATTAAATAATAAAATATATTACTTTTTCATAAAATAATGTGTCCAGGGTGTATCACAAATAATGCCTGTGGATGTTATAACCCTAATTTTTTTCCAATTGTTGAGTCTTTAAATCTGATTCATTTAATTTTTTTTTCTCATTATTAATGATTTGTTCTCAATTCAGAATTTTTTAACGTAACTGTCAAATTGCATTTAAAAGAGTAATCTTGGGTAATTAGAATGTTATTTAAGAAGTAACTGTCAAAATGCGTTGAGTCTTGTGCATTCAGAAAGAGAATAGTTGCTAAATAGCTCAACAGATGACAGCAGATGAACACGTCAGCCTGGAAAAAAAAAGAAGCCTGTCAGCCATTTCGAATGTAGCAATAAGTTGCAAGTCCTAATCTATGTTAAAAGTTTTTAGATTTCTTGAAATAACTGTGAAAAAATCCTGAACGTAAAGATAAACGAACAATTCCGTAGTCAAAATAAAACAGGTAAGAATTATAAAATAGTAAAATTAAATATAATACAACAACACGTAATAACAATTGCACGAAAATGAATTCAACATCATCATTTTACCTATAGCGTTACATAATAATTCAAGAAACTGTGGTAACAAATAAACATCATGTGTATGAAACATCATGTCTGCGGACTTCACTTATTCTCTGGTACCTCCAGGTATCTCTTTAGCACTTGAGCACGGCCTAACTCGATTTTCTCCTTCCCTTTATACGGCCGTAACAAAAAGTCATTTTCCCTTTGTTCAAGAGGAATAAGAGTTTCTCCCCGGAAGAACGTAGGGGGCGCTATTACTTACCATTACTAATGGAGAATTTCCTTATCTTTGCGTTTCGTTCGTCAAAACTATTTATGAATTGATATATCCAAGACTAATAAAAAACCCTTTAGGGGAATGTGACTTAAACGAGCATAAAATAAATATATGCTCATTAATATGTGCAAAATTCTTGCCCATCATTTAAAAAAATATGGCAAGGTATTTTACAAATGAAACCAATTTATCTGCATGTAAGAACTCTTTATCAAGAAAAATTTTAAAGTTTACTTAATTTTAATTTTATAATATTTAATGTATATTTCACTGTAAAAATTATCAATGTTTAAAGTCTAATCAAGAAATAGAATCTGCATATACCTATAGATACATATATATATACAAGTAGGGTGGATAGATTTATGAATTAATATTTTAAAAATCTGAAAAAATATTCTGTAATTTCTGTAACCACACAATATTCTAAAATTTCCACAAAAACTATTCTCTCATAAATGGAGTACATAATGCTACAGCAAAAAAAAAAAAAAAAAAAAAAAAAAAAAAAAACTTGTTCATTCTCTAAAATAATAAAACCTGTAAAAAATATTATGAATTTGTTAAATAATCCATGTTTTGAGAAAAAAAAAGCGATGTGAGTTGATTGCCGGATATTGGCGAAATATGTTTTCTTATTCTGTTGATATTATGAAACATGAAAGTATATTTTTATTTTTATATACATACTTTTATACCATGACTTTCCTGAACTAGAATATAATATTTAATTTTATATGTAATTCTATTATATTTCTATATGCTTATATATTTCAGATCAGTACCTATAATGGTTAAATTTATTAAAAATTGTTTTGAATGTACACATATATACATATATTTTAAATAATTCAGAATCGTGTAAAAATAATCCATGTTTTGAGAAAAAAAAAATCGATATGAGTTTATTGCCGGATATTGGCGAAGTTGCTTAATTTTCTTACTACTATTATGAAACTAGTAATTATTTTTTTTATTTTTTGCTGTGTATTTTACGCTCAGAATTATCAATGTTTCAAGTAATCCAGAATTTTAATGTATTGAAATTTACTTATAATGTTTGTTTTACATTTTGCTGTAGGATGTTATTTAAACTATTTTTAATTGCTTAAAGCATTGTATTTAGTTATTTTATCTCTAAATCTTTTAGTTTTTCCTGTTTGTCCTGTTTGTTTTGTTTAGTTTTTTCCTTTTAGTTTTTCCTGTTTGTAGTAAAGAAAACGCCGAAGTAAAAGATAGATATGTTACATATAATGCTTATATATTTCAGATCAGTACCTATAATGATTAAATTTATTGAAAATTGTTTTGAATATACATATATATATACATATTTTAAATAATTAAGAATCGTGTAAAAATAATCCATGTTTTGAGAAAAAAAAAAATCGATATGAGTTCATTGCCGGATATTGGCGAACTTGCTTAATTTTCTTACTACTATTATGAAACTTGTAATTATTTTTTAAATTTTTTATTGTGCATTTTACCCTCAGAATTATCAATGTTTCAAGTAATCAAGAATTTAAATGTATATAAATATAGAAATTTACTTATAATGTTTGTTTTGCATTTTATAGTAGCGTGTTATTTAAACTATTTTTAATTGCTGAAAGCATTGTATTTATTTATTTTATCTCTAAATCTTTTAGTTTTTCCTGTTTGTAGTAAAGAAAATGCCGAAACAAAAGATACATATGTTATATATACCTTTTATAATGAATATATTGCAAATATTCTTGTATTTTTATGTATAGAAGTAACATTTACTAAGCATTATTTATGGTAAGTATATCGCGCCATCTACCGGCGAAGAAGCCTTTTAACGATTCCGAAACTAAGGGGTGATTGTGAAGGCCGTATGAAGGGAGGGAGAATCGAGTTTGGCCGTGACTTGAGAAACAAACAGTAAACGGAGTCTTTTTTTTTTTTTTTAAATATAGAAAATATACCCTCCGCTACAGCCCTGCTCTTTACAAATTATTTGACGCAAAAATACTTTTTCACAATCTTGATCAGTACTGACATGATGTTATAGATAACTAAAAGCAATTTAAAAGCTTTTCTTTGTACGCTTCATTTGCACTAAAAAGAAGTCCCTCAAAAATAGGTTTCTGCGTGAAGGACTCTTATACTTTGGAGGCCCCATCGAGCATAAGCATATTTTTTATTCCCTAAAGCCTCTTTATGTTTTCGCAAATCCCTTGAGATTAAGGGCTCTGGGACGGTGCCCGGAATGTCCTGTCGTAAATCGGACCCTGGATTTGCTCCTGCTGCCGAGGTCAGCAATTTCGGGCTAGAAAGGGGATCAAAACCCTGTAGCGCTCGTCAACCTAACCGTTCGGAGTTTTCCGTGGTTTTCTTCGAACCTTGCCGTAAATACGGGTTTGGATCCCTTAGAAAGACCCCCACGGAGGGTATCCCACCCCAGGGCCTAATATCCCCTGAGTAGATAATCGGCCGTCATAAATCAACCAACCAACCAAACATCCGGGCTAGAAAGAGTAAAACTGGAGGAATTAAAGAGACAAGAAGCACTTTGGTCTGAAGAAGAACTATATTCAAGTTAAAATTCTTTTGTTCTTTGAAACGCACTATATAATAAAAGTAACTACAGGGGTTTTTTTCTAAAAAAAATGTTTAGGGGTGCTCTCAGTTTGACTCAAGAAAATCCCCATTTTGGCGAAATGTCTTTAAGTGGTTCTGTTTTTGAATGATTTCTGCCCAGGGTAAATGTAAACATATATTTGTTGTCAGTACATTATCCTTAAAACGCAACAAAAATTTTAATTTTTAAACAAAAATTCAATCAAATTTTTATTCATTTTATTTTTTTCGTTCGATTTACAAAATGGTTAGAAGCACGTGTATCTTCTCCCCCCCCCCCCCTCGAAAAAAAGCCTTGAATATAGTAATGCTAATTTTTGAATCTAATACTGTTAACATCTATTTGTGAATGCAGTTAAGTTTGTAGAAAACTTTGCAGATTACAGAAATATGGGACAACACAGCATGGTCACTCTGGCAAAGGAAGGGGAAATGGCCCTCTTTTGCTCTTCCATTTTCGGGAAGCATATTTATGCCGCATGTACAGACTATGTTGTTGTAATTATTATTATTATGTCTTTTTTGTTTTGTAGGTATTATCTTTAGTCAGGCCCACATGAAAGGGAAAATTCAGACAGGTAAGTTATTAATTAATATTCCTTTAATATACCTTCTGTATTTTTTCTCATTATCACACACTGTAAAATCTTTTTGGGAACATGATTAAAGGCTCATGTGCCGCAATTTTGGTTAAAAAATTTTTTTATGGTTTTTGGCTGTTTTTAAAGGTAAAGCCTCTTTTACGCTCCCCCACCTTGAACTAAGCTTTCTTCACTTTTAAAACTCTTTTCTTTTGTGTCGCAGTTAATATATATATATATATATATATATATATATATATATATATATATATATATATTACTATTTTATAACCATAATAAGTCGGATGGATAAAAAAGAGAGGGTCTTTATAGGAGTAAAGATTAAAAGCAGTTGTTATAAAGTTGTTTTCTATTTATATCAACATTACTATTGCCTTTGTTGACATGACCGAAGTCTTTTCAGGACATCTCTAACTTTTTGAAAATGAAAGGCGCTCTATTGTCTGGTTTCAAAATGTTTCGCAAATGTTGTTGAAGTGGCGCGTGCCCGCACACACAGACACATATATGTATTGAAACAGTAATTGTAAAAAAAATCCATTAGATCGGCAGCTACACATGTGTTTTTACTAATACTTGTTATCAATTTGCTCCTTAAATTCAAAGCCCATTTCCATGATTATATTTACGATTTACCATTGTAAACATTTTAAATTAAGGAAGTTTTCATTGTGTGTGTGTGTAATCTTCGCATTTGTTATTAAAGTCTTGAAATGCTTTGTCAAATGTTTATAGAACTTTTTGAAATTTTGGTGCTTGAACATTTCATCACATGTAAGAAATTTAAGAGTAGGATTTACAATATTGTCTAACAGAGAGTTGTAAATTTTTACTCTAATTTTCTTTTAAATATTGATAGTATTGGAATCCTTGAATGTGTCAAAGAATGATTTTGTCAGGAAAACAGGTTCATTTTCTATTTGTTTTAACGTTTAGATTTTTTTAAAATTAAAACTATATGAGTTAACTATTGATGAGCAATTATCTCATTTTCAAGATATATAATAGCATATCTGCCGAACCTTAGTATGTTTCAATACCACTATTTCGTAATTTTCGTCTTATTTAATCGCAATTTTCCCTCATTAAATAAAGCTAATATTTCAATTCGAAAATAATGGTACTCAAAAATCGGAAGTTTTTTTTCAGCTATGGTAATGGGAGTATTAAAGTGGAAGAAATATCGGATTTCAGCCTTTTTTTTATTAATAATTTTTAGTGTACTTTTAGGTAAGTGGAAAAAATAATTTATTTTATTTAGCACAAAGAACAAATAATTTGTTTTCTAAAATGATCAAAATAAATAAATGTTTAACACTTTTCAACACAATTGAAAAGTGTTTATGAATTCGGTTTGTCTGTCCGTACTCTAATTCTCGTAAATAAACTTAGATTACCACGCATATTTTATATGTTATTGAGTATAGAAGGTTCGGTATTGAAAATGAAGCGTGTAGCATTTATAGTTCGTTTACAGGGACACACAAAAGATTTTCGTTACGTTAAGGTATATGGGAAAAAATCGTTTGCATAGGATTTTATTGACGTTACGATATTTCAAACATAATGAGATTGATATGAATCGGTCAACTATAGCATGCTTTCTCAGAAGTATAGAATTAGTAGCATTTAGAGTTTAATGAAATTAATAATGATGGTGTTGGAAAGTATTTCATAATCTATGCTATGCATGATTTTTCGTTCTTGTTATTCTAGTTTTAGGGTTACTTGAACCTGAACAACTTGGAGCTACGTTGACCCATGAACATCTTCTTCATGATATTCCTTTAAGACTTTTTCAGAAACCTGCGCCTAAATGGATTTCGCATATGAAAGACGAAAAAGTTGTTATAGAAAACTTAGGTTGGATCAGGCAATATCCGTAAGTAAAAATAATTATTGCTGCCCTTTCAACCATTTTGTTTCATATGAGAACAATCCATGGGGAAAAACTAAAATATGATTCATAAATCCATGATAATACATACAATTCATATTTTCAAACTATTTAAAGACTATTTATAGTTCGTGTTCAGTAACCACGAGATAAAACCGAAATTGGAATTGAAATACCGGGTGTCTATAATTAAACGACTCTAATTTAAAGTTGCGTACAAACTAAATTATTGGTCAGAAAGTTGTGAAATTTTGTGAAGGACATAATGAAGGAATGGGAATTTGTTTAAGCGAAAAAAAAAATAGTTCAAAATTTCGCCGCCAGAGGGCGTATCTAAACGAATTACACATTTAGCATAAGTTTATGATAGGTTACAAATTTTATTACAACAAAACATATTGAACAAAACTTTTTTCGCGACACGTTTTTAGCATTTCCCAAAACACACTGCGGTCAACTGTTGGAACATGATATCTCACGATTCCAGATGGTAGCTGAAAATGATGGTCGTCATGCGGAACATGTTTTGTTGCAGTAAAATATGCAAACTATCGGAAATGTATGCTAAATGTGTAATTCATTAAAAACACCATCTGGTGGCGAAATTTTAACTATTTTTTTTTTTTTCGTTTAAACAAAATCCCATTCCTTCATTACGTCCTTCACAAAATTTCACAATTTTCTGACTAATAGTTTCATCTGTAGACAACTTTAAAGTAGGGTCGTTTAATTATGGACACCCTGTACTTTGTTTAGTGTACATGCACGTATAACAATAAAATCTTCTTAAGCCGCATTATAGCATTTTTATATACTTTTCATCTGTGTCTCATTTTACATCGTTTCAAATTAGGACGGATATAATTTTATGTAAAAAAAAAATAATAATAATAATAAATATCAACTGAGAATAAGTATCCTTTGATATAGAAACCTGGCAAATGATTTTCTATTTCAGACATTTTTATTTTTCAAATTACTTAATCAGGAAAGTTGATAATGAAAAAGTAATATTTTATTAATTAGTTTATTTCGCAAGGTGAAAAAAGCTTAGAATATTATTAAAAGGCGACAAATATAAATAAAAAAAAAATATTTGTTGGTTCTAACACCTAACTTTTTTTTATTTTTAACCGACTTTCAACGAAGGAGGTTAAATCCAACGAGGAGGTACATTAAAGAAAGGATACAAACGAATTAGACTTCGTTTGTATCCTTTCTTTAATGTATATCCATACATGCATAACTCTTGAATGGATGTTCCAATTTTTTTTTTTTTTTTTTTTTTTTTTTTTTTTTTTTTTTTTTTGCTTGAAAAGGACCTTGGTCTGTAGATGGTTCGGTTCCGTTTCAATATCATTAGGATCTAAAAATGATAGGTTTGTTTGTCCGTCCGTTTTCATGTTTTTTTTTTTTACTTTATAGACTTTAATTTTTGTAAAAATTGACCTATCGTGACGAAATTTTAATATGGTGTTAACGTATTCAGCAGCACTACTTTACGTTTTAAAAATATTCTTCGTATCATGTATAGTTTTTTTCTTTTTGCAAAAATACTTCAAAAATTTTAATATATCATCGTCTACTGAGCGTCCAAACAGACGCTTATGAAAACAATAAAATTTAAAATGAATGTAGATTATAGCTCTGCATCAGGTCGGAAAACCCGATTTTACCCAGATCAGACGCGACTCGACCAGCGTTTTGGGTTGCGCCAGAAGGCAATAGTTTGTTTCAGGTTCGAGTTGGCTTTTGATTCTTGCGAGTCGAATCTGGTCACCTGTTTTTTCAAAAGAATATCCACAATACTGTTTAAGATGATAAAACTATGTTTTTTAATATAAATGAATATATAGATGTTTATTTTTCTACATAAAAGATAAAATGGATATTGAAGATATAGTAACAGAATATTTTTTTCATAATTGCATTAAAATATGGATTAATGTATTATTGGGGATCAAGTACGTCGGGTTCGAGTGGGGTGTCGGATGGACATCAAATTGAATTTTCAGGTTCGGGTTGGTATAACCTGCACCGTGCAGGACTCCAGTGTGGGATAACAATACAGGATTGCCACAAAAACGTGGAGATAAAAAATAATCCCTCGATGTCGGTTTTATTTTTTGTTAAAAATTGCTTGTTATCATTACTATTGTAATTCTAATTCGTTATCCAAGTAAAAAATAAAATAAAATGAACATTATTCATAATATTATATATAGATACATACATAAATTTTGAGAAAATAGTAGTTTTTGAGGGATTGATTAATAAAATTAAATGTGTATCATATTTTTCTTGGGAAACGAAAATTGTCTATAAAATGATAACTGACACACAATTTTGCAATGATCTATAAAAAGCGTTAAAACTGTTATTATTTACTTCAAACGTTTCAGAAACTGATTTTCGTTTCGTTTTCAAATCGTTGATAATTTGTTGCTTTTTTAGCAATGTTTTACGCAAAACCGAGTTTTAATACTGTTGAAAGATAATAGAAACAATGATATTATTGCCGACTTACTGCGACTTCGAAAAACGTTTTCATGGTGGTTTTTATTGTGTTTTAATATATAAGTGTGGATCAAATGAAAACGGAACAGTGATTATAATTTAGTTTATTTTTGTATGAGTGTGGTGAAACTTTGTGTAGAGGTAAACCGGGAAGTAAGGAAGATAATCACTACTGCAGAAATGGAATTTCAATTAGATAGTAACGCAAAAAAACGTGATATACGCTGGTGGTCGGCCAACAGTACCATCCGGCTCGCAATCGGTTGTTGTTGTTATTCATCTGCATCTCTGGAAAGTTTGCGAGTAAAAAAGAGCAACGCACTGTCATTCTTATTTAGTGGTAGGACGAGTTGTGCATCGTCGAATAAAGGCAGTGTATGGAGCATGCACTGTCATTGACTCGTGTCTAGAATGGACACAAGCACTTCCGCGAGGGAATCTGGCGAACTTTCGGTGGATAGTGTTGGATACCAACCGTATAGCCTAGATCTTTCGCCATATGACTTTTCCATCTTTGGTCCGCTGAAAAAGGCATTGAAGGGTTGCTGTTTTTACTCGGACAGCGAAGTCATGGACAATGTTCGAAACTGGTTCCTATTTCAGCCAAAGGACTTTTACGAGCAAAGTATTCATTACTTGGTGAAACAGTGAGACAAGTTCTTGTGTAGCTTTGGAGATATTTAAAATAAACTATGTAATTTCATTCTGTGGCTCCTGTTCCGTTATCAATTGTTCCACCCTAATAGTTGAAAAAAAGAGAAAACGAAGAGACATACTTTCCGATTTATTATATCGCCCAACAATTTCTTTTCAAATGTGATGTCGTTTTTTCTCAATTGTTTAAAAACAAAAGTGTGCTACTTGGGCCAGTGCTATCTCTCTATATTAAAAAAAAGTAACCACCGCTGCCGCCGCTGTCAATTAAGATTTTGTGCCTTGAAGTCTTTCTGGACTAATATCTAGAAAACTATTGCATGTAAAATTTTAAAAATTGGTAGTTTTATAAAGAAATGTTCGATAAACACGCTGAAGCAAACAGTTTTTAAATCGAAGAATTATTTTAAGAGATATTTAAAATCAAAGTTCGTCAAAACAGTTTTTTGAAAAAAGTTTTATAGGAACGAAAACTATCCGCAGGAATTTAACCATAATTTGTAAGGATATAGTTGACAAGTTTGCGGAGTGCAGACTGCAATCACTTTTTTAATTTGAGTAATTTTTTCAGGTTATATTTCAATTTTTTATTCAAAATTTTCATTATTTTAACGAAGATTTATTTCATATTTCATAAATTCCATTATTTGAACCGTTGCCAATTTTTTATTCAAAATTTTCATTATTTTGACGAAGATTTATTTCATATTTCATAAATTCCATTATTTGAACCGTTGCCAATTTGTAAAATAGCGCACGTAATAAGATTCCCTTTCAATTAAGAAATGTATTTACACGAGACTATTAAAAACAGAAATAAAACTTTAAAATAATATTTAAATGATCACGTGTTAAAAGCAATAAATATAGAAAATGACGTAATAAAAATATACTTGCGCGTGAATATTACAAAGAGAAATACGAGTAACTAGGGAAATTCACGTCACATTTAAAATGATAAAAAAAAACAATATTTCCAAACAATTTCAATTAATTATTATATTTTCATGAGAGATCAATTTATTTCGACATATCTTTTACCCATTATTGCAAATTTTAAAACAGCGTAAATAATAATATTTCCTTTCCAATGTCAAAATTCTTCTATTTGTTTATTTGGTGTTACAGTTTAACGATAGTTTTTTTTTTTTTTTTTTTTTTTTTTTTTTTTTAATGAAAATTGATTGACGGGGTAATGGAGAAGTATCAAAAGACAAATAAGCGTTGAATTAAAAATTCCCCGATGAAAAAACTAACTCGTGTAACGCATCTGATGTCAACTGAAAGTGACGCGATGCCACGATTATGCACGTTTGGCGCTAAATCATATATTTTGGTGACAGTTACAGTTGTAATCTGTTTCAACAGCAGTTGATTCGACCTTAAAATCCCTCAGTCAAAGGAAAATGAATGGAAACCCTGTTACAGCAGATCGCCACTGGTTGTTTAATTATAATACAATCTTCCGTAATCGTTTTAGAGATGATCAAATCAGAGTGTTTTTAAATCATGCGGTGTCAGAACGGGGGTTGGCGAGCGCAGCTCGTAGGGGGCAGAGCCCCCTAGTACTTTAAAAAAATAAATCTATTGTTTCGACTCATCATTTATCTAATATTATATCACGACATTTACTTCTTCTTTAAAATCTGAAAACGTCGAGAGAAATCAGTCAATTTGATAACATCGTTTTCGTTTATTAATTTTCTTATACGTAAAATAACTGAAAAATGAAATAAATTTTCGGAGTACTTCTTATCTTTGAAATGATCATTTACTTCGCTTTTTGACCCAGAATGGGCATTAAATTTCATTAAAAATTTACCAGATTCAAATAAACTATAGGTATTTATTCATAAATGAAAATATATTAATAGTTATTATTAACTAAAGTTTTATTATATATATATATGTGTGTGTGTGTATAATTAAACTTTTTGCAATTAATATAACTATTATATATATATTAGGCGTTGCAGATATTAGGGGCGAACTCGACAAAGATTTCTTTTTTAACATAGTATGGAAAATTGTAATAAATGGTGCAGTCCACTTACAATAAGAGTCCAGTTCCCCACTCTGAAATTCGCTTTAGAATATAAACTGATGTCAATGATAAATGTATTTTTTAAACTGCTGTTTCTTAAAACTTGTGTTTGTCGAGTTCGCCCCAAATATTTGCAAAGTCTCATGTAATTTTTAATTTTTCTATTGAATCTTGTAGTATCTGATATTGATTTTCAAATTGCAGTTATTGTTCTGACGATAACAGAAATTTTTCTGAAGAAGCTGTCGGTAAATTTGTCAAAGAAGAAATGATTTTCTTTAAAAAAAATGGCGGAGGTGCCGTAGTCGAAAATGGATCAATTGGTGTACGAGCAAGTGAACAACACAAATATTTAGAAAAATTATCCAAAGAAACGAATATTCATATCATTTTAGGGACTGGTAAGTTTCGTTTTCATGAATTAAGTTTTTTAATTATAATGCAAATTCTAGCCGGAACTTAATTTATTGATTGGTGATTGTTGACCAGAGACATTATCTAATACTAAAACGCAGGGTGACGATAATGATAATTAAAGAGGAAGTATTCGAAGTTCTATTATAAAAATCTATTTGGGCAGTTATAAGCTATTGGGCACTTGCTCCATATTGCCCAACAGTTATAACTAGTAGTAGTCATAACTATTGGACAGTTTACAAATTTCACCTACTTACTACTCAAAACATGAAGTTTATTTTTTTGATTTCTGTAAAAAAAAATTATTTTGGTTCAAATTCTTGTCATTACATTTGAAAGTGGTGCTTAAGGCTGTTCGCAAATCGAAAATAGGTACTTTCTAACATGCATGAAGTCATTTTTAATCATAAGCGCATAAAATTGGCAAGTGTTCTTATACAGAAATAATTCCGAAATCAAAATTCCAGAACTATTTTTTTTATTTTTTTGAAGGTGTCTCAAAATTAAATGGCCAATTTAAAATTCAGCATAAAATCAAGTAACTGTTTTACGAGTGGGTGGTCTGAACAAAAGTGCTGCCTATGATTAAAAAAAATTTGGTTAAGCAAATAAAAAAAAAAATCTATACTGTAGCAAACAATAGAAAAAAACGTCAAAATACAAACCAAGCAGCTACAAAGCATTTAATTTATACAATCATAACCATATACAGCCACATTTCAACGAGTGTGTATGTGATTCAGTCTCTTATGCAATGAATGCTAGCGATCACGTGTATTAAAATTCAGTACCGTTTGGATGTGGTTCAACATAAAAAGGACGCACGCACTTGTTGATGCATGATAATTAATTGCACAAAATAAATGCTCTACAACTGTTTGAATTTTGTTTTTTATGTTTTTCATTTTTTTTCTTCGGTATTGTACCATTTACCAACAAGATTTAGAAGTATTTTTTTATTAGCTTAAACAAAATGTTTCATCATCGGGAGCATTTTAGTCCAAACCGCACACCCGTACGTCAATTACTTGATTTTATATTGAATTTTAAAATGGGTCAGTTAATTTTTGAACATTTTGTATCTCTGTTAGCCGAAGTATCACTGTAGTTGGATGGAATATAATTTTCACGTTATGTTTGGCATCAATATCATCCTGCATTGTCAAATTCTAGGTTTCTACGTGATGAAATCTCAGTCACCACATGTTTTCAGGATGACCTAAGAAGATATGGAACAGAAGATAAGAGAAGAAATTCTGTCAGGAGTTATACAGCATTTGTTTTGTCATAAGCAGTTACAAAGCATTTAAGTTGTAGAATTCATAACCATATACATTCACATTCAGGGCTCGATTAACCTTTGAATCTAGGGGAAGCATGATATCATTTTGGGGTCCCCTTTCATTTGGCAAAAGTTTTCTTAATTCTTCATTCATGAAAATTCACCAATGATACTAATATTATTCCCAGAGTAGCTTAGCCGGGTCACATATGTTTCATTAAACATCTATTTTATGTTCCCTGTATCTACTTCAGATATATTTAGTATATATATAGCTGCATGCTGAATTTCCTGGGAGGTTTTACTTCAGGATGCTGTATGATAAATTAATATCCTATTGATGACATTTATATTTCCCTGTTAATTAAGTTTCGTGAAGTAGTGCGTGGATTTCGTCTTGGATTAAGCAAACTTTTTTTTACGAAAAAAAATTAAAAATAGGATGTAAAACAATGAAAATGGGAATTAGAGGGACCTGTTCACAGTCATTTTGGGGCTCCTTTTAAATTTTGAAGGGAAAGCATGTGCTTCACGTGCCTTTTGGATAATCAGGCCCTGTTCACATTTCAACGAGTGTATATGTAATTCAGTCTCTTACGCAATGAATTCTAGCGAACACGTGTATTAAAATTGAGTACCGTTTGGATGTGGTTGAACTTACAAAGGACGCACTCGTTGATGTATTTTAATGAATTGCACAAAATAAATGCTCCACAACTGTTTGATTTTTGTTTTTTACGTTTTTTCCCCCTTCGGCATTGTACCATTTATCGACAAGATGTAATTTTTTTATTCGCTTAACAAAATGTTTCAACATGGGACACATTTTAGTCCAAATCGCACACCCTTTCGTTAATTACGTGATTTTATATTGAATTTTAAAATGGGCCAGTTAATTTTGGAACACTCTGTATCTTTGTTAGCCAAAGAAGTTGGGTTCAATATAATATTCCGTTATGTTTGGCAGTACATTTACTTTACCAATATCATCAAAATCCTGCATTCTCAAATTCATTTCAGGTTTCTACTTGATGAAGTCTCAGTCACCACATGTTCTCAGGATGACCCAAGAAGATATGGAACAAAAGATAAGAGAAGAAATTCTGTCAGGAGTTGATGGATCTAATATAAAATGTGGTGTTATTGGAGAAATTGGATGCTCATGGCCCCTTTTGCGTAAGTTTTTTCCTATTTCACTCAAAACCCCCAAAATCCATAGCTAAAAAGAAAAAAATAGTTTAAAAATTAGAAGAACTTAGTTACATTTAGATACAACAATAGGTTTTCCTAATTTCCTCATTCTTGTATCTTTCCCCATATTATTCTTTCACATCATTTGAGCACTATCACTGAAGAGCTCGATGTGAAGACAGTATTAGCATGAATTTCATAAGTTGTGCTTGCAAAGTCAAAAGGATAAAAATCGGTAGTCTCACAAGTATAATCTTGAAGTGGAGGTTCTTATATCAAACCATATATCGCTTTGCAACAGATGACTCATCAACATCAGTTTCAACTAATATTCTGGGACACTACTCCGACTGCTGGTGCTTATGTCAATAGGATTCCCAATGTAATTCGTATTATCCTGTAATGTTGACATACAATAACTTAATATATTTTTTTAACTTTGAAAATTTGTATGCATGAGACACTGAGAGTATTAAATTAAATAAAAATTCATAAAAAAAACTCATTTATAATTTTAAAATATTTACAATTCAGCTAAATGTTAATAAAATTGTGACAATAATTATCATAAATTATGCTCTTTCTCTTCTTTCATTGTTTATAATTGATACCGTTGACCACTAATATAAAGCTAACCCATTTCCATGGTTTTTAATGACTTTTTTAAAATCTAAAATGTGTTTAGCATTTGAAAAACAGTCCCTGATATCATCTGCTGCTGTTCAAGAAGAGACCGGCTGCCCTGTTACTATCCACCCAGGAAGACACCCGACAGCTCCAGAAGAAATATTAAGAATATATCAAGAAGCAGGAGGAAGAACTGAGCGATTGGTTATGGGTCATCTTGATCGTAAGCCTTTTATATGTATCAAAAGAATACTTTATACGGGTATGGTATGTAAATTGAATTGCGTAATGATATTTGAGCCGATAGTTGACTCCAAAACTGAAATTTTCTTTGACTGATGCACATGACACAGCCATCAAAAAGTACTCCTTGGGAATCATGATTGACTTGGGAGTCTTGAAGATTATTAATTAGAGTAATATTAAATCTGTGTAATTTGGAGTAGATGTAGCTGATTACTCACAATCATGGGCACAAAATTCTTTTATTAATTCAAAAAAGATATAGACATGTGATCAGATATAGTGCAAATATAGTATTACAGTCAGCTTCAATAAGCAACGGTAGGGTGCAATATTTCATCTAGTTCTCTATGCCATCCGTAAAGGATTACAGTTTTGGATTCGACTATCTGACTATACTTTCTATGACCCAAGTCTCATTACGCAACTCAACTTACACTTCCTTTATTAATCATATCACTTAACAACCTCACTGAGTCTCAGCCCGAAGTTCTTCCTATTGGGCATTTATTTTTGTGATTAACTGCTTAAGATCTATGAAAAACATTAAATCTTGTTTACCAGTGTAAGAGATCGCGTTATTCATAGCTTCTATACGCTATCTCAGAGTATGAAAACGTTTCGAATCGATGGACAAGTGGAAATATTTCCTACTTATTAAATGAAAAATTAAATACAATTAATATTTTTGATAGGATTTTAAATTAAGAGTAGTATAGTTAATATTTATAATAGGTTAATAATAAAAATAATTATATTTTAATATATTAATAAAAATAACAATTAGTATTAACTTTATTTATTAACTTACTGTAACTGTTAAAAGATGAATTTTAATTAATTCAATCTAAGTCCGACTAAGACTTTTGGTGGATCTGAGCTCCCCCACCCCATATGCATCTAGTAAAGTGAAATGTATCTCATATAACTTTCAATTGTAACAGTAATTATACATTTTTAATGCCATATATAAATAATTACAGTATGTATAGTACTGTCATTATTATCAACGTAGAATAGCACAAGTACACAGTGACAAGATACATTAATAACAAAAACTAGAGTAAATATATTTTCAGTTTCACACTTAGTGAGCTTTTTAAAATGATAACATTGGACAACACCGTTAAGTCTGAATCGGTTTAATGATTTGCAAAAGAGATTATCCTAATTTTAAAGAGAAAAAAAATTACTTTCATGATCACATTTTATAGTAAAACATAAAACTATGCAAAAAATCTGCTGCAATTTAAAACTTTATTGGGGGATTTGAGACCCTGGGACTGTGTTCCTTGTGCCCATGCTTTAATCTAGCCATGCATTCAGTATTATTTTCGGCTGGAATTCAATAACTTTTTCCTTTTATATTTTCCAAATTAGAAACAATAAAAATGTTCCTTCTTTGCATATACATTAAATACATTTATTTGCTGAAAATAATCATTTGCAGGATTTTAAACGTATTTCCGTTTCTTTAGGTACAATTTCTACTGAAAACCAGTTGATAGAATTCGCTTCATTAGGGTCATTCTGCGAGTTCGACTTATTTGGCATCGAAGTATCTCATTATCAGCACGATGACGACTTCGATATGCCAAGTGATGCTCAAAGAATTAGCATGATACGTAAATTGGTTCAAGAAGGATATGGCGAAAAAATTGTTTTAAGTCAAGACATACATACAAAGCATAGAATTGTGAGTAATACATTTTATTTCTCCTAATCTTAATAAAACATTTTTTCAGTTTATTAAGTGAATTTAAATTGAATCATATAAAAGTATTTAGAAAGTATTGATGCTATCTCTAATTTCTTTACTGTCTCTAATTTTTTATTACTTTGTCGGAGTAGTGAAGGATCCATTATTCAGTTTAAATTCGAAAGAAAAATATCAACTAATTCCATTCGTTAGAAATTTCTGGATAGATTAAACTTTTAACAGTTCAGTCTGTAATGCCTCTACTTATTTATCTGGAAATATACTTTGCTATCTAAAAATTTGTTGCTCTAAATTCCCAGGTTTCACGCAGATTACACTAGGTGAAAACCAGATTTGGTAATAATCATCACCACCATTAAAATCATCTTTACAGATTTTACATTTTCTAATGACTAACTTTAGTATGAGGATTCAATGATAAAAAACGGTCATCTTTTGGTTCGAAGATGTTGGCTAGAAAAGTTGTTAATGTATAACATACCTCTTTTAAAATTTATTGAAAATATTAGCCCTGAATTTTTCATATCAATCGAATGGGTATTTGGAAGAAGGGCCTAAGTTAAAAATTTTGGAAAGTTGTTTTTTTTTTGTTGAAAAGTGCCTATGTGGAATGATTAATGATTACCCAGTGTTAATTGCAATTTCATAATATACAAGTTTCTTTACTTAAAAAAAATGAAACAATAAAATAAAATAAAAATATTATTACTTTCATTACCTATCTAACTAGTTTTTTTTTATTACTCGTCTATGCTCAGTATGAAGACAAAGGTGGAAGGTTAATTGAGATCGGAAGAAGGGCCTATGTTGCCCTAGGTACTCAAGACATTGCTATCGCTAATCAATGACATTGTTTTTCCTCATTTCTGTAAAATTTTAAATTTGTAACATAGGTTCTTTTTCTAGATACCCATTCAATTAGTGTTTCAAAGTAAAATATACCTAAAAATAATTAAACAGATACCAGACTTCATTGATTGATTACTTTCCCCCCAAAGTATGATCTAATATATATGAATTCCATTTATTTGATTAAATAACAAAACCTACAGCTTGATAAAGTTTATATTTGTAATTTAATGCACATTAAAATAAAATTGAAAATACTTGCAACTTTAACACTGTATGAATTTTTACTATAAATTTTTTTATCATTATAACTTGGTAAATCAAAAACTTTATTTCTTTCTCTCTTTCTGTGAGATTTGAACTATAGAGATGCTTAAGATATTATATTTGACTGCACATAATTTTCATCTCTATTTTCTAGTCTAGGTATGGTGGTCATGGATATTCTCATATAATGATGAACGTTGTCCCGAAAATGCTAAAACGAGGACTGACAGAAGAAAATGTTAAACATTTTTTGGTTGACAACCCGAAAAGTTGGCTGACATTTCATTAATAATGAATTAAGATATACAATGTATTTTTTTAAATCATTAAAATAACTAAAACACACATTTCAACTGATTTATGTTTTTTACAATCTAATCCATATTACAATAAATAATAAAATATTATATTTTTATATTGATATTGTTTTTAACCACTTCGTGAAGAGTAGTCCGTACAATCTTTTATCAAAAGTTTTTCCAAGCAGAAATCTTTGATTAATTTAATCACAGAAAGTCTGTGATTAAATAAGGCGAAAATTACTATTCAAATTTGCTGGTAAAAAAAAAATCAGAGATTCTGATCATCCGATACATCATAAATACAACCCCGAGGCTAACGAAAAAGAAAGGCTACCGCGGTTCTTTACGCGTATCTTTTTTTACAGACCGCGGGAGTCACGTGATGCTCGAATGCACCAATGCAGGTGTACGAAAAGAGCATCACGCCACTCTAGCGGTCTGTAAAAAAAGATAAGTGGAATGCACCGCGGTAGCCTGTCTTTTTCGTTAGCCTCGTACAACCCTCGTGGTGAACGGGTTAATTTATAAACTCATTTTTGGGAACATCATTATTTCTAAGCTTATCCATTTTGAACATCATAGTTAATATTTCATTTCATTATTTTTATTACCATGTGAAATTATTTCCTATTTTTATGAAAACTAGTAATTTTCTCATTCTTGAACTCTTTCTGTCTGGAGTTTTATTAACTGCAGCAAATTCAATTTATGATTTAAAAATCATCATTATAGCTATACCTGTTAAGTCTTTTTAAGAGATTTTGCACAGGGTGTTTCCCGAAAGATCCCTAACTTTGAAAATAAATAACTCGGAAACGGTGATAGATAGAAGCATGAAACCAGTGACATGTTTATTAAAAAAAAAAAAAAAAACCGTAAAAATCTAATACAGAAAACTCAAAATTTTAGTAACAAATTGCGCCGATAGATGGCGCTGTAGGTGGAGGTGGCATAACCATAAGTAGGCTGAATCACATCAAAAGCAATTCAAAATCAAAATGTGCACTTTCCACACAGCACAACACAGATGTCGCAAACGAAGAATGAAATTGTCAGTTACTTTCTGTAATATGTCACCGGAAATCAACACACAAGCTTCACAAATAGCATCCCCCAGCTCGTCGCGGGTTAAAGGATTGTTGCGGTAAACAATGTCCTTCAGTGTCACTTCCAGAATTTATTTCACTATACGCTAATTGCGATCACGTTTCAACGGCGAAATCTTCGATGACTGAGCTCTTTTTATAGGGATCCGTAATGCTGGCCGCAGCGCCATCTATCGGCGTGATTTTTAACTAAAATTTTGAGGTTTCTGTATCAGATTCTTACAGTTTTTAAAAAAAAAATAAATATACCACTGGTTTCCTGCTTCTATCTATCACAGTTTCTAAGTTATTTATTTTCAAAGTTAGGGGTCCTTCGTGAAACACCCTGTATTTTGAGGTTATCTCCTTGCAATTGAGTACGCTTGGACGGGATCGCTGATTTATATTTTACAATATTGCGGTTCTCCAAGAATCCGGATAAAAAGGACGCACTTGGCAAGAAGAATAGATGAATATAGTGTAATTGTACAGATTCAAATCATAAAGCACAAGTACAGAAAAAAATTAAGTTCGATGAATAACGGCTGAATGGCGGCGGCACCCGGGATTGTTATATATTATGTTGATACTACATCTTGACAGAGATAACGGTCGGAGAAGGAATGGTGAAACTCATACGCCACAAATTCTTCCTTTAATTTATTAACATTAATTTAACGAGAGCATATGGATCAGAAGATACCCGTTAGGTATTAACATACGGAGACTTTTTAATTTATAAAGATAAACTTCAAAGTCAGCAAGACTGAAAGCATGTCAACAATACGTTACAACAATTTTGGAAACCCGGTAAAAAACGCATAGTTAGACTAAATAAAAAAAGAGAAGCTAAAGCTTAGACAATATATGATTCAGAAAGGAACAAATGCATAAATGACAAATTATAACGAACTCTAAAAGAGAAGAAAATACATTTCTGTAGCTGGCACATTGCCTTTATTTTTTCATCTAATATATATGTTCGTCATCGTGTGATGACTAAAGATTAGAATTTGCGTGGGAGCGTTTATCGATAGAAATACTACATGGAGTGAAAAGTCCCGGGACTTGCTATTTGGCAGTACCAACAAATTATCCATGATTTCTTAAAAGTACCAGCCTTCAAAAGATTCGTGTCAAGTTTATATGACATTCCGGCAATTTCTTTACGAATTTCAGTCATGCAAGTGACATTACTTTTGCTTTTGTGAAAACAATGAACGAAAGAGAACTTCGTGTTTTCATAAAACATTATTTTCGGCAATAATAATAAAAAATAAAAATAAAATCTAAACTCCAGAATGGCTTGTGAAACATCACGACATTATCTGTTTCATCGAAAAGAACCATTTGTTGAAGGTTTATTGAATTTAAATACGGTCGTACCAACACAAATGATGCTCCTTGTTCTGGATCAGCTGAATAGGTCTCTACCACAGTATTGTTGGGATGCACGTGGCATAATATTCATCGGCTATCTTAAAAATGGAAAACAGTCACAGTAGAGTATTATGCAGCATAATTGAATCGTCTGAACAAAGAAATTAAGAAGAGAAGGCCTCATACGCGAAGGAAAAAGTACTGTTTCATCAAGACAACTCACCGGCTCAGACATTCATGAAAGCGACGGCAAAATTGAATAAACGAATTATGAATTGTCCCACCACTCCCCGTATTCTCCAGACCTGTCCGCCTGTCCCCCAGTGATTATTATTTATTTCCTAACTTGAAGAGGTGGCCCCATCCAGAGGAAGAGCTTTGCGTCAAATGAGGATGTCGAATGCGAAACTGATGCATACGGAGCCCTTGAAAAATCGTATTATATGAAATATATCTAAATGTTACATGACCAAACTTAGAATCTAAATAAAATTTAAAATAAATGAATCAATAGATTAAAAAAAGACAAAGAGATTTCCAAGAAAGGAAAAGGTGATAATTTAAAGCATATGTGATTTCACATCACACTCCTGTTCTTCCACATGAAAATTTAAAAACTGGTAAGATAAGGATTTTAAATGTACTATTATAATGTTTTTCAAAATGGTGTATCTCGACACACAAGTGCGCTGTGGGTGTGCTTCAGGTGTGTTGCGGAAAGTCATGTAGAATATTATTCTTATTTTGAAATTTTAATCACTACTAAAATTTCATTTATCTTTGTATCTTTCATTACATAGAAATTAATCTCCCTAACAAGTCTGGGACAAGGGTAGTATTACCAGGTCCAGTATGGCAGAAACCAGAAAGTGGGATAGGGAGTTGAAAAAAGTGGGCCGCCTGCTTCTCAAATGGGACATATACATAGTGAGGGGTGATTGCTCGATTATTCTATAAACGGAACAATCGCCAGCCCAGAAAATAAGAATCGAGACAGTCATTGACTCGTTTCCAAATTTTTCAATCGAGATGTTCTACAATCAGTTGTTTCGTTTCACCGAAACTTAGAGTCGACATACAGGAAACTAAAATCCGCAACTGCAAAAGTTAGCAATTATTCCGAGAGGAAATGTGATTATGGGCGATTGTCGATTATTTTACAATCGGAAAAATTTGCTAATGATTGAGGGTTAAGGGGGAAATAAAGTCACTTGCGTTTTTTGAAGCTATTTTTTTCTGCATGGGATCGAGTCAATTTTCTTTCATTAGACTAGGGACGAGACTTGCTCGTGCTTACTTTTTTATTATCAGTAGACCCAGTGCTTAATTTGCGCCGAAGATCAGCTCCGGTACATCTTTGATTTTAGTGAATATTTAAATATTGGTCGGAATTCACCGGAGCTTATAAATACTGCACTCCGGAGACCACTGGAACAGCGCTGTGTGTTGTGTTTTGCTAGTTGATACAAAGGAACCCTTGGCGAGTAGGATTTTCTGAAAATTCCTCACTCCTCATATTAATATTTTTGCTCTGTTCATTATTACATTTTATTATATATAAATGAATATAGATATAGTCAAAATATATTAAAAATTTTTTTTGCTGAAGACTGAATTGGTTTAAATTTTGCAAATAATGTATAAAATATAAATATTCTGGTGGATACACTACTGTTGTTATTACTACAGAATATTAGAGCTCCAGTATCTGTTTTCTTAGAAATTAAGCACTGAGCAGACCTCGGCTGGCTGGACCAGGCACGAAGAAAAGAAAAAGGAAAAAAAGTCCCCAAAAGAAAAAGGAAAGAAAAGGTAATCGTATTTTTGCGTAACCTATTTAATATTATTCTTTCCGTGCAGTGTCAGGCCGGATTTTTCTTTTTCTTTTTTTTGTTTAAAAAATTCAAGAGAAATTAAAAAAAATATGTATATATATATAAATATGTATCATCATCATCAGTTTTCAATCCACTGATGGATGCAGGTCTCCCCCATATTTTTCCATTATTTCCTGTCTAGTGCTTTAGTCATCCAATTAAAACCGACCACTTTTCTGATTTCGTCACTCCATCTTACTTGAGGTCGTCTGTTTGGTCGTTTTACATCTCTGGGATACCACTGTAGGGCGTTTGTGCTTCATCTATTGTCTTGTCTTCTTGCAATGTGCCCAGCCCATTTCCATTTTAGCCGTTTATTTCTCTCAATGATGTCAAAAACTTTCGTCAGTTATTCTCCTTCTGTCTCTTCTGGTTATGCCTAACATACTTCTTTCCATACTTCGCTGTGTTGTTTGTAATCTTTGTACCATCCATTTTGTTAGCGTCCATGTTTTTGCTCCATAATTTAGTTTAAATTGGTGTGATGTAAGGCACAATTTATGAAATTGGAATTTGTTCATTTGAATATTGTATATAGCATCACCAGGTCCGACATGGTTAAAAAAGTGGGACCACTACTTAAAAATCGGTATGTACAACTACAAAATTTTATTAAATTTATGTGAATTGAACAACCCTTAAAGCACACAGTGGGACGTTAGTTAACCTTTAATGACACGGACGTTTGTAGTAACAAAAAAACACGGGTGGCGTACTGTGTGCGCCAAAGCATTTTAAAGCCAAAATAACAACTTTTAATGATATTCTTGTTTAATGCAATGTCCAGTAGCAATATAAAAGTAATATGCATAAAATTATTTTAAAAAAAATTGGAATTAATATTACACGCATGATTTGTAGTAACATGGGTAGCATACTCCATGTACCAACGCCTTTTAAAGCCTAAATATCAACGTTTGATGCTAAAGAAGAATAGAGTCTAACGAATAGTAAAGGTGTAAACGTAATAGACATAACATTTATAAAAACAACTAATTCCATTAAGGAAGAAAATAGAACAAATTACACAAATACACGGGCTGCATGTATTTGTGCATACACTAGTGGTGACTTACCAATAAAAATAAAGAAAGAGATCCGAAAAAAATTGCAAACTTTCAACTTTAAACATTAGTTGAAGATTGGAGGGTCTTTGGAAGAGAGTAATTGAAGCAGAGGTGTTAATCATGTAATTATTTTGGAACTCACAAATGTTTTTTCAATGAGTGATGCATTCAGTATGCCGTCCGTGTCTTTAAAGCTTAAACATAACTACTCTCTGGAATTGTTAACAAATGTTTTTATGTCAATCAGTTTTCTCGTATAATATTTAACCAGCATTACTTTTAAGGGCATACAACTGCGTTAGCTTTAATGCAGTACAAAATCAAACATGTACTAAAACAATGACAAATCTTCCTACTGATTGACAGCATTATAATAAATAAAAGTCAGTAAATTTATACGAATTTTCAATGGTGCAAATTAATTTTAACGTAACAGGCTTTTCGTTTTTGTTTTTTTAACTCATGGGTTTGAATTCTGAATCCTGAGCATAGCTAATCTCTCAGGCAATATTATATAGAAGGACTGATCGCAACATTATACATGAATTACAATTTACAATATTCAAATAGTAACATCTTTAAATATAACATTTGGAGTTTTCTTTATACAAAGTAGAATTAGTGTAATAAATGAACCATTCGAATGGATTCTTTGCTTGAATAAAACGCTCAGATACCAAGTATTTTGAAAAGGTTTGTGGAAGACTAAAATAAATATTATTTTAATATTTAATTTGATCTAACCTGGAAAAAAGGATAATCATTTTTTATAGAGAATATACTGCTATTCATTTCAACAACATATTTCAATATCACAAGGAAAGGTGTATTTTTGGGAAACATAAAGGACAAAGGGAGTTCTAATACAGACAACTTATTAGTGTTGGGGGTATTCAAATGCAAAATGGTCCGAGTTCTCGATTCAGCCAAGTTATCGAGTGGTCTTGATACCTGACAGTATTCAAATACAAAGCCATTCGTGTTGGCAATGAAAACTGCAATTTTCTACTGTTTTTCAGTTTTCATAACTCCAGTTTTCTATGTTCTCATAAGATGCTGTGAATGTTACAGTATTCAAATAGTAGACTATTTGGCACTGTTCGAGATAATTTTCTCCATAACAGCTTGAGGTTAGTAGGATGATCAGTGTTATTTTAGCTTTATTTTCTCAAGTGTGTTATTCAGCTTAAGCTACACAATTTTTTTTTAAAGTTAAAGAGCATATGAATTTAAATTTCAGCAAACAATTATAAAAGCATAAAAATCTGTAAATTTGTATTTAAGCATTATAAATATCAAGTTTTATTTTTTTTTTCTAAATATAACAAGAAATAATTAGTACTCACAAGGGAAAATTAATTTGTTAAATTCGGAAAAGAAAATTATTCTTGGTTGGAGTAATTAAAAAATACTGCTTATTTTCATGGACGTATCCTCCTTCCCATTCCTAAATCTTGGAAAATAATAAGATATAAATTGAAATACTAAGAGACATGGACACCGGCAGAAAGAAATCTAGAGAGGGGCAAGATTTTTGTACATATGTGTCTATGATTCACGGCCCAATCTGCTATTTTAAAATACAAAATATAAACATGAAATAATCTAAACTAAAAAAGTCATACCTCCTCGTTCAAGACATTTTTTAAACATAACAACATAAAAATAATGCAAAAATTTCAGTTAAGAAATATTAAATAATAAATTTCTACCAACATTTCTTAAAATGGAGAATTGAAGCATTTTTTTTTTTTTTTTTTGGTCAGGATCGCTCTCCATAAGTTTTGAAACCCATCAGCGTTAAAGGGAAAACAAAATTAAAAATTGTCTTGTACGAGGCCAAGAGGAGGAGGAGGGGGGGGGGGGGGTCAGGCGATCGAGCCTCCCTGACGAAAAATCCTGCATATGCCCATGCTTACTTTTCTAGAATATGCATACTTAAGATTTTCAATAACTAAATCAATGTTTATTACAGAATACCAAAGAATTTTTGAATTTTCAGTACCAGTATTTCTGAATAGTAACTGTCGCCTTATTTAATCTCAGAATTTCTGTCATTAAATAAGGTGAATATTACTATGTGTAAATAGTGGTACTCAAATTTAGACCCCCCACCTTTTTTTTAAGAGGCATTACAATTAAAATAACTTTGCAAACTGCAAAATTTAAAAAAATTAATTTTTTCTTAATTTTATTAATAATTAAACAAAAATTGTTTATTTTTGTGGATTATGCATACTTAAGGGTAAGATTGCGCTATTAAAGAAATGAAACGTTGCTTCAGTTACAATCATTATAAGCAAATATTGAAATTACATAGCTCGAAAAGTGAAAATTTCCACATTAAAATACTAAAATGTAATGTTTAATACTTCAAATTAAAGCATGTTGTTTAAGAAACACTGTTCAAAAATAAAATTTTATCCAAATTTCTAGATGATAATCTGCTTGTTCTTAAATCTGTTAATTGTCTAGCTTTAAAAAATGCACGTTCTGCTTGCACCAATGTCCTAAAGAATACAAAAATATTTGAGATGCAATTCATATAATTCTGAAAAGATTAACCTAAAAGTTTATGTACCATTTAAATTTCTAAAGAAAATTTCAACATTCAAATATTAAGCGAAAAGAAAACATTATGAATTATGACAGTCCGCATCTACATCAGAACTCAAAAACATGAAAACGAAAAGAAATTGTTCTCACGGTTGTGAATTGTAATACATTATCATTAACAAAAGAGAAGTGATGTGCAGAAAATAAACATTTGATTGATTGAAAAAGTCGAACTGTCGCTACTCATCCAGTTATAATACCATATATGCAGTGATGGAATTCAGTTGGTTCGATAGAACCATTATGTAATTTCTTGTTGAGTTCTGTGAACCAGGGCTTGATTATCACAGAGGAATGTGCCCATGTCCTCCAGTTATAGAGGGCCCCAAAATGCATTTTGTGTACTCTCTGAAAAATACATATTGAAGGAAATTTGTTTTATAGTTGGCATTAAAAATTTATTTCACCTATTTGTCATCACTGAACCATCTCAGTCTTTGCAACTGAGTTTAAAAACAGCTGCCAAATTCCTGAAAACTAAATATTACGTCAAACATGCTTATACAAATAACTTAAGTCATTAAGATTCCAATTAGCATCACAGAGACAAAATAATGCATTTTGTTTCATATAAAACAATAGTGTAAAATTTTACAGCTCCATAAGGTTGCAGTGTATTACTTTTGTAACTAAGAGAAAAGAGCCCTTAAATAGTATATGTGCCCCAAGGCCCTACATGGAATTGATTGGGCTCTGCAGCGAACAGGCTGTAAAAATGACATTTACAATAAGTAAATCAAAAATTTATATCCCTTACTTGTTTTAAATGTTTATCTACAAAACAATGTATTCTAAGCATAACTCTGTGTGATATGTTCTTATTTGTTTCACCTTTGTATTACCGTAATTTCGCATGTATGCACCGCATCTTAGTTAAGTCTTTTTCAAACTGGAAATTTTATTGAAAATAAGAAGTCAAATAAGTGCTAAGCAGAAGTAAGTCACATTTTATTTAATATAAATTCTGGTAGGAAATCAAATTGTCTGAGGTGCAACGTATATGCGTGAAATTACGGTAAGTCAAAAATTTTACAATAGATAAATGCGCTAGTGTTCTGTTGCGTATGTTTATATGAAAGTAGTGACATATGCAGTGGATGATCAAATTCGTAGTTTGTGTTCAAACTATGCAGCCCACGCTACAGAACTTGATGATAATTACTTATTAGTTCACAATTGTAAAAACAAATATTATTTTTACAATTACAGCTTTCAAATACTGTCTTTGCAATGGGATGCCAAATGGCAAATATTAGCAACAATTTTGACAAAACTTTTCACCAAATACATATATTTAAACATAAAAAAATCAAGCCTGTACGATCCATAGAACCCGAATTGGAATGATTTACTTTGAAGAAGTTCAAGTACTGTTACAGTGGCTCATATTAATATTGGGACACTTGCAGTTTTGGAACTTCTTTTAAAAAATATGTATTAAATGTTGAAGAATCGGCTTCATATTTTATTCTGCATGTACTCATGTATATGTGCTTCTGTATTTTAAGATTTATTAGCTTTGCATTTATATTTTACAATATCTTTCAAGTATTTTTTTTTCTTTTTTTTTTTTGGGGGGGGGGGGGGGGGGTAAAGATACTTACCAATCCAGTTTGTAAATTAAAATGCATAAGTCATAAGCTAAAAACGTAATTATTATCATTTACAAATCTTAATTAGATCTTTCAATCTTTTTTATGGATCCTATAGTTCTCAAGTTTTTGAGCTTTGAAAAATTGTTTGATTGATTTTCTCGATTGTTCCTGGTTTTCTCAAAAACAATTTTAGATATTACAATGTGACAAAGTACAGATTATAGCCAGAAACATTCTCTATCTGCCCATGATAAGCTTACAGTTTGTTATGCAACAATTTCTGAGCCTATTCTGGACAAACAGACATACAGACAAAAAACAAAATGTTATTTTTGAATATATACGTCATCTAAATAGTCGAATTTACTTAGAAATAGGTGTTTATCTAAAAATCCCAGATAGACACTTAAATTTTATGTATTATTATAGAGTGAAGAAATATACTCAGACCTTTTTTAAAAAATAAAATCCTTTGTTCGAAAAGTTCTGAAAATGAAGTCACTAAATAATAGGACACTTGTAAATTAACGTAATTTTTTTGAGCAATCAATATTATTTCGAAATATTTTTCAATTTTATGAAAAAATATGACATAGAAACGTGATTTAAAATTTGTAGTCAACTGTTATTTGACAAAATATATTTTTTTAGTTTTCAGTTTGAACCATAACACTTGTTAAAATATTAGGAGCTTTGAAAAAATTGTATAACTTTCAGCTTTGTTTAATGCTATAAAATGGTAAAAATTGTATGGAATATTTATGCTTATTTAAAATCTGGATTACATTTTAAACTATCTTGAAGACAAACACTTATTCTGGGGGGGAAATCATGCAAATGCCAGCATGTTTTAGCAGTAAAACCTACAACTGAATTAGTAGAAAATTTTAGAATCTACGTTCTCCCCTCTATTTCCCACCAAAGCAAGAATGTAAAAAAGAAGGCTCAATAATCAGAGAGTTAGTAGTGTAATCGCAATGTTAGAGATTTCCTCAATATTTGGCATTCTTTGTACAATTAGTGTTTATATGGCTAACTTATAAATTTAGAGGGTAAAATTGGATTTATGCCATTTCTTATTTTTGTTGTTCCGATTATTGTATTATGTTATTTTGATACATAATCAGGTAGCAATATTGATCAGTGCAGCATCTTAATTATCGAATATACGCTAAACAAATTGTGTTCTTTTGGTGGGAAACAGCATGTTCAAAGGCACATTTTTTATACTGTAACTAAAGATCAAAATCTTGTAACATAGTTCTTATAATGTTGGAAAGTGTTTCATAATGCACGTGTAATGTATCATTGTCCTTTCTTGTTTATTCTTCAAAAAGTCAAGTGCAGAGAACTGGTTGTTAAATTATTTGAATCCCACCACTGCCTATATGTGAATATGATAACTAAAAAAAGCTAACAATTTTATGTAGACTAAAACATTCGAATAGTGAAACAGACAAAATGTAACTCCTCATCTAGTTTGAACGAAGTCTGGAGTAGTTCTCAGTACTAACAATATTTGAGTGCAAAGTATTAGAATGAAACATTCAATTCTGAAAAATTTTTGAAACGAAAATTAAGATGTCGATTCTTAAAAGACCTCTAATCAGCCCATCACTACAGACTATTCCATTTTTTTTTTAAATCTTAAAAGAATTTGAACAGGATAACCGAAAAATGTACCCTTTTAGATAAAGTAAAGAAAAGACTATAAATATTGGTGTATTGAATATGTTGTTCAATTACATCACAGTATTTCTTCATAGAATCTCCTGATACTAGTATAGTTGAGTTTAACTATAAATCACACTCAAATCTCTTTAGACAATATAATATTAACAATCTGTTGTAAAAATTCTGCACAATATCCATAGCAATTATATAACACACATGAAAATCTAGTTTTGGTATATTAAAGTGTTTTGCATTTTTTTTTTTTGTAAAATTTCCATTTTTTTAAAGAGTTTAACACAAAGTAAAAAGCATAATATGAGCAAGAAATATAATAATTTATGCATTATGAAAAATCGGGACTTTTGGCCTCCTGCACAATGGTTAAACGGGATGGGTCTTGTAACCTTTAAAAATCGAGATACCTGGCAACACTATGTCAACATGGAGTGTTGAAAAAAATAGTGCAAAAAGAAACTATTCAAAAAGGAAAATAGCAATGTTTTTGGGAAATATCTATTTGTTTAATATACGATAAATGTTAACTATTTTCCCTTTATACAATTCATAAGTTTCTCTAAGATACTCTAATAAAATAATTTCGCATACTATTTCGCCCGAGTTATAGCTTCATAAATTACGCATTCACCCATTATTCGATTCCACATACATACAATTAGTGCACTGCAACAGCGATGACGCCAATCTAGTAACCTGTTTTTGTTTGATTCATTATTTATACACCAAAATGGCCGCTAATGCATCTTTTTATACCATCGAATAAAAAGTTTTTCATTAAAGGAAAATTAAAAAACGAAAAGATAACCTTGTTTTATCTATGCAAGTGTTGTATTGATTTTGAAGATTTTGTGATTTTCTACATTACTGCACTGCATTCTGCTATTTTTTTTTTTTTGTACTTGTTATTCGATTCAGTTTACTTAAATAAGCATGCAGCAACAGCGATAATGACGCTAAACTAGTAAGTCGTTAGCTTGGTGATATACACAAACATAATGAGATTGATACACATCATTGAGATGGACTACAAATGCTTTCTCAGGAGTAAGTAGGATTTATAGTTCATTTAGAAGGCTGCACAAAAGAATTTCATTTCATTATGAACTATGAGGAAAAACATTTGCAGTGCATTTTAAAGATGTTATGATACTTCAA
The DNA here is from genome assembly GCA_963931845.1 of Maratus michaelseni. Classification (NCBI taxonomy): domain Eukaryota; kingdom Metazoa; phylum Arthropoda; class Arachnida; order Araneae; family Salticidae; genus Maratus; species Maratus michaelseni. The sequence goes on from OZ007586.1 coordinate 444,344,641, forward strand.
ATATAACAAAATCGCTGAAGTGCATGCATGTTTTCTGTAGATTATAAAGTGAATAGCATTTACAGAGACACACAAAAGAATTCGGTTGAAAGGCTGCCTATGATCGATAATTTCTAGAAGAGTGTTTTCTTCTGTGATATGCATTTTTAAATTTATCTATTTTTGAGTGTATTAGGTGGTGTGTACAAATTTTATAGACTGCATACAGGGCCACATGAAAGACTTCACACACATTACTGGATATGGACAACAATTGTTGAAAATGGATTTTTAATGAGTTATATGTTTTCGTTCTTGTTTTAATTTTGGTTGAGATTTTTTTTTTTTGGTCCACTTTCAATTTTGGAACCAGTTCCAAAATTGAAAGTTTCCTAATGAAAAAAAAATTGCAACCAAAATCATTAAAGAACAGATACCTGATTAAACATCGACCTTAGATATTCAATGCAAAAATTCATTTTAAAATATTAAAATGCAAATGAGAAATTTGAAAAGAACATTGCTATTGTTTTAATTTTAGCTTGCGAGTATCCTCACGTGACTAGAATAGGCTCTTAATTCATCAGATAATTTTGCACATTCTTTTAAATATGGTGCAATTTCTATTTTCTTGGTCAAAGTTCATTGTGACATAGCTGACAACTCCCCAAAATTTTAAATGTCGAATAAACATATTTTAAACCAGAAAATTTATTTAATAAAATGAGTCTTTTTACTAGGTGTTATTTACTTAATTTACTAAAATTTCTGGTTCAAAATACATTTATTTGACTTGAAAAAAACCCAAGAAGGTTGTCAGTAATGTTACACATATTGGAAACGATTTTGATGTTAAATTAAAAAACAATGAGAAACAGTGGAAAAAATCTGGCAACATGTAATAACGTGATAATTGAAATATTGGCTGCTACGAAAAAATATTGTCTGCTACTGAAATGACAGATGAAAGAAGTAGTGGCTTGAAGGTTATATATTTGCTCTTTCCGAAGAGAATTATTCATATTCCGTGATGAGAAATCATTTAGCAGGTGATAAGTGGAAAAGAATTTTCACAATTGATGAACCGCAGATTTATCTAAATTACTGTAATAAAAAGGTAGATTTGTTACCAGAAAAGAGGCCAAAAAACTTATACAACTTTGGTTCAAACACTGCAAAAAAAGTTTCTCTAAAGGATTTATGGTGATTGCTGGAATCTCTTACAACAGAAAATTAAAGATCAGAAAAGTTGAGAAAAATGTCAAAATTAACTCTACTTATTATTAAAACAATGCTCTAATTTCTATTTTTAAAGAAGAAATTTCAAACTTTATCCTATAGATGTTAAAAGTGTTAAGTTTTGCTAGGATAAAGCAAGCAGCCATACATCCAAAAGTACAGTTACATTTTTCAAAAAATTTACAAGAGAAACTGGAATCAAGTGTATACCGTTTAATCATATTCCAACCAAATTACCAGACGTTTCACCAATGGATTACTGAGCCTTTGAACTATTAAAACAAGCACTTGCAAAACGCCGACCAACTACGTTGAGTGGAGTCTGGAAATGTGTGGTGGAGGAATGGAACAAAATTCCACTTCCAGTTTTACAAAAAGCTCTACTATCTTGGAAATCCTGCTGGAATATGATAGTCCACAACAAGAAGGGCTGCCATATAGAACATATTAAAAAATAATTGTTTTAATTTATGTATTTTATTTTTGTTGTCAAAATCGTTCCCAATATGTGTAAACATACTTTGTATAAGTACAAAATTTAGAAATGAAGGAACCACAGCACAATCTATTAACTATACTTAATTTTATTCAAATTAAGTGAATACATGCCATAAGTACTGATGCATAGAATGTCATTCATTACAAAATGTTGACATTGCACATAAATAATTTTAAACAGAATAATTACTAATTTCAATTAATGCATGGATAGAAATCTCAGCAAACAAAAGCAAAATGCTGTTATATCTGAAATTCATTACATTTTAAATGAAAATTCAGATTTATTAGCTAAGTAAATATAATATCACATAATTTATTAATTATTCCTAATTCATATAATTAGTAAACAAAACCAAAATGCTGTTATACCTGAAATTCATTACATTTTAAATAAAAAATCAGATATATTAGCTAAGTAAATATAATATATTACATAATTTATTAATTATTTCTAATTCATTCATATAATTAATTTTAACTGCATATTATTCACAAAATTAATTAACAATCTTCTCTTGAAGTGCATGCTGATGTGTGCAAACATGCATTCACACAATATTTTTAAGAACGTTTTTCTTGAAAGATTAAAAAATATAACTTGTCAAAGTCTTAAAAATGCATTAAAAACATGAAAATTAAAAGTATTTTTTAAATACCTATGTATTTTTAAAAATACATCAACTAGAACTTAAAATTAATAGGATGATTAAAATATACATATATTTCAAAACACAGAAATTTTAGTTGCAGATATACACATAATTTCAGACTTAAATGCATTTAAATAACACAGGAATATGAAAATTAAGGATCACTAATATTTTTAATTTTCACAGATTGTGTGAAAGTGTTTGTCCTTAGTATGATAATTTAAAAAAAAAAAATAATGCACAGGTTTCTGGTAACAAAATAATCAAGCTCAAATTTTTAATCATATACATATGCAACACTTATAAGGATATTGTGACTGCAGTATGATATGAATTGACAGATTCTTACACTAACAATATGGGTCTTTGCTCCCTTTAAATTAAAAATCATTGAATGAATAACAGTTTACTTTTAGCTGACAGGATTTTTTTTTAAATGTTTATGATTAATATCTTAAATTACAATTCAATCTGAACTATTATTAAACAATCCAGAAGTTTGTGATCTTATAAAAGAAAGCATAGCTTAATAAATACATAAGTTTATACCGTGAGGTATCCTATATTTTAAAGCAGGGCATGGAATTTCCAGTCTAAAGGCCATCGTCAGACTAAACATACTGGTCGCCACAATTTTATACCAGTAGAAAATTCGTCATTCATCGTCTGAAGATGTAATTCAGATGTTTTCTTTCATTTGTAGTTATTGCAGCTTGTCAGCAGTATTAATCAGATTTGTATAAATATAAAAAGCATTATCTATTAATAAAAAATTATTGTAATAATAAAAATGTTGCTTCCCTGACTTGATTAAAAGTTGTAAAACTTTAAACTTTTAAACCAATGGCAACCTGAACTAAAAAAAAACTTTATAAATAAAACAAACAATGCTCAAAACTTTGCATTTATAGAATGAATGCACCTGAATGAATATCAAAATCCTGCTACATAAATTTGGAAAGACTATATAGACATACATAAAATTCTTAAAAATAGTGATTCTAGGAATATATTTTGGAAACATAAGTTCTTTAATTTTGATACAAAAAACAAACAAACAACAACAAAAAAACACAGAGAATGACTAGGGTGAATTTAGCCCTTAGTCAAGGAAAAATTAACAATTCAAGATTTTTTTGCCTTTATCTCACATTTATAGACAATAGGGATGTGCCTAGCTTATTTGAACTCTTAATATAAATCTCTTATAATTAAATACCTAGCTACAAATATACTTATGCTCTTTATAGGTCTATTTTTTAATTTTCTATATTAGTGTCCAATTTTTATATTCTCCACTATACAAGGTAAAAAAAAGTAAACTAATCAATGATAATGATCTCCTTAAAATAGCCACCTGAAAATAATATAAATTATTAATTTTATTGCATCAAATTTCCTAGAGCTATTATGCTTTTAATCTATACTTCTTCAGATTACTGAATATGAGGATGATTGATTTTAGTTGGCTGATTTTGTTTTTGATTTGATATATTGTCAGAAAATAAATATTAAGAAATAATTTTTACACAAAATACAGATATACAAAGTTTAATCTTGTACATGTGTGGTGCTCAATTTAAGAGAGAAAAAAAACACAGTTTGAACTGTATTATAACTCACAGTATAGAAAAACTATCTGTCATTAAAACAATTTTAAAAAAAATCTTAAACATATATGTCAAACTATCAGATTTTCAGATGGGTATTTTTCAGAGAGCAATATTAAAATTTCTTTGAATATTGTTCATCAAGGTTCATTTTCAAAGGTGAAAATACATAACTAAAGAAAGAAATGGGAACACTGTATTAAGAAATACAGATGTATTGAGATATGTAAAATACTATCTGTTTATCTAATTCTGCACTCTTTGGGAGAATTGAAACTTAACCATCAAAGTTTTACAAAACAAATCTTTCTCTTTGAAGTTAAAGATTTCTGAAAGTCATCTGCTATGTCTTTATGTTTACAAATTTACCTTATAATGTGGAACATAAAATAAGCAATTTTACAATGTTTCTCTCACTATATTTATTCTATTTGAACCATTCAACATATAATGCACGTCAGTATGTTTTGCAGTACATACATTTTGCATTAAAAATTATTTCATGGTAAAAATAATTTTAAAGTTTTTTTATTTCTAATAAAATGGCTAAACTTTTGAAAGGAACAATTCAATATACAAAATTAACACATGATTTAAATTTAATAAAGCATATTTGGAAATTATTTAAAGCTAGTTTCAGACAAACTGTCTTGGGGATTAAATTTTTTGTATATAAATATTCAAAATCTGTCGCAAAAAAAAAAACCACTTGAGTCATTGAAACCCATGTGTTTCAATCACATACATGCATCATATGTGGACATAATGCAGGGGTTAGGGAAAATTTTGTTGTTAAATGTTGAAGCAAATGCTAAGCTTTATGTATATCCATTTATGCAATCACAATATATCAAACAATATTTTAAATAAATCTTTATTTAAAACTAGTAAATTAGTTGTAAAATTATATGTATATACAAGATTATGTTTCAGCAAGTTTCACTGTTAAAGAATATAAATTTTCATTTATGACTAATAATGAAATATTTCATATATTAACTAAGTAATAAAGATTTTGCTTAGAAAAGGAAACATATCTAAACAATGATAAATATGAATGTTTAAAATACATAAATCCTTTTTATTGATAAATTTGAAAAGGATACATTTCTTAACTTCTGGTTATGGAGCTGTACACACCTTTTTTAAATTATCATTAAGAACCATTCTATTAATAATAAATTTTTAAATTTAGGAAAATGCATATACAGTAAACTCTGTTTAGGGCAGATCTTGTAAGACAAAATTCTGCCTAACTCAAAGAATTTTCAAGCGCCGACAAATCCACAGAAATAGAGTAAACTTTGTCTAAAGTGGAATACTGTCTACAATGGAAAATTTTTTCAGTCCCAATCGATTCTGCCTTAGAGAGAATTTACCGATATTTACTAATCCAAAGACAGGTTTATTGGTGTAGTAGTCTACAGTAATGTTGTATACACAAGGGCTATAAACCAGGAACTCTAAGAAAGTGAATTTTTAATAACTATGAAAATCTACGTCCAAATCAAACAACTTCTGACTAGAAGCCAATACCATAAACAGTGATCAGGTTGGTTGGCTTAAGAAAAGTAGAGATTTAGATTACTTTTGTCAACAGCTATTAATTAGAGTTTATTTTATTTTTCACAGCTTAAAATTTTATTACAAACCTTAAATTTACGATGAGCCTTGAGATCTAAACTAAAAACTTATTTTACAAGCAGGATATTTATTTAAACCCATATACCTAACTCTGAGTGTAACCCTGACGTAGGTAATTAGCAGATACATAAGCTTTTGTACCAAAATAAACAATAAACATTTAAGTCATAGTTCTATGCCTTTCCAATAAAATCCTGCTAATATTAAACAAAAAAAATCAAGAAAATATTTAATGTTTATTAAAACAAAAATATTATAGAAGAGTCATTCTTGTGAGGAAAAAAAAGGCCATTCAGGAATTAAACTAGCTTTGCAACTGTAATCAGTCATCAGTTTTAGAAAACCCATAAACAATAAAAAATTATTGCATTCTTTAAAGCATCTTTAGGTTATTTTCTCTTGATAGTGAAAATATGAGACAAAAAGCACACAAAGCATAAATGACAATAGTAAAGGAGTAACAATGCAATGTTATTCCATAGATTATTACAAATTCTATCTAGACGATTACAAAAAATGCATGCATGGATGCACACACACACACACACAGAGAGAGAGAAACATACAATCTGACTGAAGGTATCTAAAATCATCATCATCATCATGTTGATAACAATGTTCATTTTATGCCACAAAACAAAGACATATAAGCATGTTAAATGATGAAGTTTCATGCCATCCTTGAATTTGGAAAAATATATTTAAATGTAAAAAAATGATGAAATATAATAGTTAAAGTTTATTTCAAGCATTTTCTATGGATAGGTTAATGTAGAAGAAAAAAGTAGTATTAAAAAAATACAGATATTTTGGCTCTGGCACAATGCAAAATGAGAATATTCAGTTTAAAAGTATGTTTTGGGCTGTATTTTTTTTTTATTAATTGCATTATGTTACCTAAATTATGACAGTTAAATTAACCACAGATATTATTAAATAGAGATAAAACATCTATAGAACAGAATTTCTTTTTTCTCTCCATAAATGAGGAAAGAATGACTATAGTTTCAAGAGCAACTAATAAATTATTGACTCTCTTCATCAGGAGATTAGTAGCAGAAAGCAGTTAATCTGACAACAAGAAAGCAGGTTCTGGAAGGAGATTTTTAATTGTTTGATAAAAAGTGCAAAGAGAAGGGAGCAGTAAAATGTGCAGAATAATAAAGAAGTAAGTAGAAAGAGGGTTGAGGAATTGTGATATATAGGTGAGGGAAAATCATAGCCCATGAAGGTGAAAAAGTGGTAAAATGATAACGGCTCTTCAATTCCACCCAAAGAAAACACTTTGTCATTAGTTACCAGTACTTTTTTGCCAAATACGAGTAACACAGGACCATCGACAAAGGAATTTGGCAATATAAGACACTGAAAAGTCAAAAAACATATGTATGAATCCTTATTTAAAGTATAATTTCACATACATAGAAGAAAGTGCATCTATTCTCCTGTGTGTAGTTTGTAATGAGACTGACTATGCAATAAAACCATTTTTCCCAATGAGACATTTTGAATCTAAACATGAGGATTTAAAGAATAAGACCATGGAGTTCTTTCAAAGGAAATTGTCAGAGTAATAAGCAAGCAAGTAGAAAGTAATTTTATTCTGAGAATTGAATGAGAAGTTGTTACACACATCTTATAAAGTAATCTTAAAAATAGCTAAAACAGGTAAACTGCACACTATTGAAGGACTATATTGTTTCCAGCTACTAAAGACATGGTTAATGCTGTTTTGGAAGGAAAAAACAGCAAATTAAAATTCCATTGACTAATAATACGGTATCATGCAGAATTGCAGACATGACATCAAACAGTAAGGAACAGTTAATTGAAAAACTTTGAACTAGTCAATATTATTCCATTCAATTTGATGAGAGAACAATATGAACACAGGAAAGAAATAGAACAGATGCTGAAAAATTTCAGGGACATTGACCTAAATTGAAACGTTGAAGAATAATATAAAGTGACAGATGAGGTAAAAGCATGTTAAACTAAGAAAGGATCATTATAATAAAAAAATTACTGAAAGGTTAGAAAAAAATTATTTTTTTATAGAAGGAGAATACAGCAATAGAAAGACAAAAATGGTTCAGTACATTTTATTTGTATTAATGTAAAACATTTTTGCCTTTTTATTGCTATATTCTCTATCAGTAATTAATCATTTTTTTCAAACTTTTCAGTAGCACTGGGCGATGCATCGATACATCGCGAAAAATCGATTTAAATCATAAATCGTCAAACCGGTTTCTTGATCTTTCTTTTAGCGATGCATCACACGCACATCAGATCTATGATGAACGAGGGCAAAGCTTTCTCCCGCGATCTTCAAAACGCAACAACGCATGTGTGAACTAGACCGGTGTCAGAGATCGTCTTCCCCTCCGATCTTTGATGTGTATAACGACGCATGCGCGAACGAGATCGGTGGGGAAAGGGCGATTTCGTTTCTCCTCTGCAGGTCTTGCATTTCCAAAGTGGATAAACAACGCTCTCATGAAGTATCGTTGAGAGATCGCATCGTTGATTTAGTGAACATCGGGATTATCCAAAATCAATACCGATCGCAAATAACTGCATGCCAATTACAAGTTTATTTTTCTAGCTTCATAAATGATCAGTGAGCAGCACCACAATGTTCATTTGAGAAAAAACGGCGATGCGATTTGTGAAGTATATTTATTTCCATGAATTAGTCACTTAGAACATGTGCGATAAGCATTCAAAAACTGATAAATTTCAACTGTCGGGGGGGGGGCGGGAGGACGAATTATTTTACGAATTTTTTGCGAATTATTTCACATTTAAGTTTAAGAGATATAGTAGGGCCAAGGGGGATTTGCCTCATGAATTTTCAATTTAGGTATTCATCTGAAATTAAAATGATTTTCTTTTTTCTCAAAGTCAGAGCAGTAAAATATTATGGGTTATAGTGCTTGTTCTATTATTTAGAATTTCTTTAGGAACTACTTATTGGTCAGAATTAAAAGTGTAATACATCTAAATATCAGATACGGAAAATCGGGCTTCGCCCTCAAATCAATAAAATCGTTACTATTGAAGATAGTTGCTTAAAAGTTTGAGAGTGAATAGTTAAGTGAAACCTATTAAAATATTACAAATTAAATTTTAGCCAGTACAGGAAGTGGTCTACGCCCGCAAATTGATAAAATCGCTAATATTAAAGATAATTGAATAAAAATATGAGGGTGAATAGTTAAGTGTAACCTATCTAAATATCAGAAATTGAATTTTGGGCAGTGCAGAAACACGGGCTTCGCCCGCAAATAATCAATAAAATCGTTAATATGAAAGATAGTTGCTTAAAATTTGAGAGTGAATACACCCCGTGGCAGGATGTACACGACGCTGCGACGGGCGTCGCAGACTTTTTAGGACACCTGCAGACTAAAAACATACAGTGATGCTGCGGACGCGCTATAGTGCATAAATTACGTGAAAAAACGGCAAACTTTGTCGAAGGATCGCGAAATAAACGGCGAATTTCGTCAAAGAATCGTGGAAAAAACGCGAAATTCATTTAAAGATCGCGAAAAATGGCTAATTTCGTTGACAGATCGCGAAAAAAAAAACGCAAACTTAGTGAAAAAACAGGAATTTCGTCAAAAAAAAACATCAGTTTCGTTGAAGGATCGCATAAAAAGGAGAATTTTGCCGAAGGGCTACGGAGAAAACACAAACTTCGTCAAAGGATCATGGAAAAACGATCAATTTCGTCGAAGGATCATGGAAAAACGATCAATTTCGTCGAAGGATCATGGAAAAACGATCAATTTCGTCGAAGAAACGGCAAATTTCATCGTCAGATCGCGAAAAAACGGAGAATTCTGTCGACAGATCGTGAAAAAATGGCAAATTTCGTCAAAGGATCGCCAAAAAAGGTAAATTTCGTCGAAGGGTCTCGAAAAAATGGTAAATTTCGTCGAATGATCTCGAAAAAAATGGCAAATTTCGTCAAAGTATCTCGAAAAAACGGCAAATTTCGTCGGACGATCGCGGAAAAAACACGAATTTTGTATGATATATTGCGTATTGCAGACTATTTTTGAAAACATTATTAGCATTGCAGACACTTGAAGATAGTTCTGCCACTAGCGTAATACATTAAAATATCAGAAATTAAATATTGGCCAGTACAGGAGGCAGGCTACACCCGCAAATTAATTATCGTTCATATTAAATATAATTCTATAAAAATATGAAGGTGGAATAGTTAAGTGAAATATATCTAAATATCAAATTCTGGTTTTTGATATTATTTTAAGAATTAAAGCTCATTTTCAAAAAGATTCTTCTAATTAATTATAATATTTTTTAAAAAGTTTTATTTATTTTTTGCAGCAAGTTTGAATATATTTTGCATTTTTATCTGTAAACATAAGCCTAAAGAAAAAAGGCTTTTTAAAACATAATATAAGTTTAAGGTGTATGTATAATAAATACTCTTAAATTTTATATTAAAATTACGACCATGTTTGTAATACTAAAAGTCTAATATCGTGATGCATCGTGATATCGCGATTTAGCCTCGATGATGTATCGCGATGTAGAAATCCTAATATCGCCCAGTCCTACTTTTCAGTAATTTTCGATTATTATGATCCTTTCTTACTTTAGCATGCTTTTAAATTCAGCTGTTGCATTATACTTTTGTCTGTCACTTTATACTTATTCTTCAATAATTCAATTCAGGTCAATGCCGTAAATTTTTTGTGCATCTCTTTTACTTCCTTCCTTTGTTTATATGTGTGTTGACTGTGAATACTCTTCCCCTACACATGTCTCATCAACCCTCTATCTATTGACATCTTTAGAATATTTTGCATTTCATCATCCATTCCCCTTTGCACTTTTGATCAAATTAAAAATTTGCTTGAAGAATGAGATATTTTATTGTTGGATTAACTACTTTCTTACAAATCACCTGATGAAGAGAGCTGATAATTAACTAACTGCTCTATAAACTAAACTATAGTTGTCTTCTCAATTCATTTTATGAAGTAAAAAGAAGATCCTGTTCTATAGAAGTAATATTTTCTAGAAAAATAAAGGAAAAAAAATAATAGGGTAGATGATTTCTGATTATCCTTTCCGAAACTAAGGATTTTTTTAAAAAGAAATTACAAACACATAAAGTAAATTTGTGTATGCAGATGAAACATCATTTAGAGACATTATCTTAGGCTAGAAAAAGTAACTACATGGTTACACAAATAAGAAGATTAAAATGATATAAGATGAGGATGGGTGATATTTAATGTAATATGACACATAATTCTGTTACTGCACTGGAATCTATGGTTGGAGTAATACTTATGGAAAAAACTCAATTAACATTCTGTGGAAAAACACATGCAGCTCATCCTTCAATTTTGTACAGAAGAGATTTCCTCAACTTCAAATCCATTCTTTAAATCACTTCAAAAAAAAAAAAAAAAAGGACAGAAGAGGAGATTGAAGTAGATCCTTTTGTGAATTAATTCCCACTGGCATTTTAGCTATTGGATGTAAAGTGACAGGCAAGAACAGTAACAAAACATCTTCCGCATCTTGCTGCGAGAACTAAATAGAAGATCAACAGCATCAAGATAAACTCTGTTTAGATATTTTCCACCTCAATCTGCGGTAAACATGGGCATTACGCCCCATGTAGGCACAAGTGAAACAATTCTTGGTTCTTGGTTCAATGACAATTATAGGAAATATATTGTTATCTTAGTGTAAATGTTAAATAATGCTGTTTTTGTGCAAGTACTTCTCACTGGAATAAAGTTGCTGAAAATTCTATAAGCCTGGAATAGATCTGTAATCTTTTTGGAAATACAAGTGTAAAATTGTTATATTTAGGAATATAACTAAAATTTGTTTCAGAATTGTGAAGAATATTTAGACATTTATTACTATTTACCATTATTATTGTAGAACAATGGTACTTATTAACATAAAGTAACAGTATTTTCTATCTCTAATGAATTATATGAATTTTTTAACAAACAAAGCTTCTTTTCATGATAAATTTACTTTAGAGAATAAAAATGAAGTAATGTCTGGAAAACGTATCTATACAAGTTGCGATTATGAGTAGTCTTATTCAAAATATGTAATATGGACATAAAATTATCCACAAAAGTCATTTCCTGAATATAAAAAATACATGCATAATATTTTTAATTTGCATATTTGTAGAATGTACAACACTAAATATAAATTTTAGGCTATTTCCAGCTAAAATGTACTTAATACACCTTTGCAAGGTTACAAAAAGAAACATACTGAAAATAAAACTATTGCATAAATAGTATTACAGTCTACTAAAAAAATGAATACAAATAGAATTGCTTTTCTAAGAAAAATGTAATCTAACAGTAGAAATAAACAACATGATGAAAAGAACATTTGTGAACTTTTTCAATGTTATCAAGAAGGGTAGATATTTTCAATAAGCAAGGATAGCAGAAACATACTTTTGCACGTGTCTTTGTATTGCTAAAATATAGAGACATGTATTCTAAGTATTACAAAATATGTCTAAGTTTGCCAATAAAGCACATTATTAAGGAAAAGATCATCCACAATTATTAGCACCATGCATAAATGCAAATTTTAGAAATAGTCAAGTGTAAAAAAGTATAAAAAAATAGAAAACACAACAAAAAAAGCTAAATTATTTAAATTTTTTTATTTGATAATTAAAAGAATAATTATATAAAAAAATCCAATCAATAGTATCATAACATTATAGGCATGAAAAAGAATTATTTCCAGTCAGATTGCATATAATTCATCTATTAATTTATTCAAAATATCTTTAATACCAGCAAATTAAGTAGAATCCTAATACATTAAATGTGAAATTTAGTTTCAAATAAGCAGAATAGATAAAAAAGAACAAAAAAGAAATCAATTATTAAATTAAAAGCTCACAGTATAAGTTTGAAAAAAAAATATATATATATATAGAAAGCAAAACACAATCAGAGTTACTTTTTAATTCTGGGAAATGTCAAATACAATGAAGCAACAAAGCACAGTATTTTAAATAACATACTATACAAACATTTCTAAAGACTAAAATACATTTCAGATTTCACATTTTATGTACAAATGTACAATATTTTGATTTTTCTTAAACAAAAGAAAAAAAAACACATTTATGACTCATTAATAATAGTTATTTGGATAATAGCACAAAATATTTTGGAATGATACATTTTGGCCAGCCAAAATCTTTGGAATATCTGATATAAGACTATCAATTATAAGATTACAATTTTCCATTACATAAGATAATTTACAATAGGTAGAATAATTCTTCATATATACACTGACTATTTAGAAACTTCACAGAAGTTTCAGGGAAAATAAAGTAGGACAGGTTCATCTTTTTCGTTTCAGATAATTCCAAGTAGGATAAACAAGCAATATCAATAAAAAAAATTCAATACAAAATCAGAAAAGAAAATGTAAATTTCATTCACTAATTTTTAAGTTCAAATCACACAAGTTGTTTACCGTTTCATTAAACAAATAAGATTAGTAAAAAAATAATACCTTTAAAAAAGCTCAATATAAAATCAGAAAAGAAAATGTAAATTTCATTCACTAATTTTTAAATTAAAATCACACAAGTTGTTTACTATTTCATTGAACAAATAAGATTAGTAAAAAAATAATACATTTAAAAAAGCTCAATATAAAATCAGAAAAGAAAATGTAAATTTCATTCACTAATTTTTAAATTAAAATCACACAAGTTGTTTACTATTTCATTAAACAAATAAGATTAGTAAAAAAATAATAAATTTATCAAACTTCAGTTATTTCAAACATACTTTATTAGGTACACTCTTAGACATTTAAAGTTCAACAGAAACATCAGGAAGTCTTAATAATAAATATCAATGATTGTAGTATTCCTTTCATTCACATGTACAGCTGTATTTCATATTAAATAATTTATGAATGCTTATATATTTAGTTTTGTAGTACATACAAATTTTATGTACATGCAGCTGTCTAAATAAATTATAATGCTTAAATTGGGGTGCTGAAGATTTTTAATTAGGCATGAGGTTAATTTAAATGTGCTTATTAAACACATTATTAAAACAGTTTTAAATTACTGTTTTTGAATTTATGTAATATTTATGCAAATATCCACCTTAAAGTTTCCAGAAGTAAATAATTTAAATAATTTACTTTATATTTTTTTAATTAAAAAAAGAAAGATTATAAAACTATTAAATTTATACATTTGCCTTTTTTATTTGCTACAGTTCTAATTTGAACTTTTTTTCTCTTTAAAGCAAAAACAAACAAAAAACTTGAAAATGCCTTTGTAAATCTTTTATTATTTCTAGGAGATATCGAAGAAATGAACAAAGACTAAAATTACATACAAAGAAAAAATAAAAACACACATGTTTTAAAACAAGCTAAAGTATGTCTTGCAAGATATAAATATCATGATTTTAAAATAAGACTTTTACATCAACTATACTGCCTGAAACATTTTTTTACTTTGGATAATTACAACCAGAAATCAAAAACAATATTAAGAAAACTATTAAAATTGAAAGCATTTCTCAGTAAAATGAATTTGGAAAACAAAACAAAGATATGTATAATATTTTGCATAACTATAAACTTTAAATGAGAAAAAGCAATATCAGTATGCTCTATTTTCATGTTTGTCCTGTTTCATTATGAATTACAGCCTTTATTAGTAGCTATTTAAGATCAAGACATCCAATATTAAAGCTGAAAAAAAAAATGCCAGCTTAGAATTACCACAAATTATACAAAACATTACATTCATAAAGCAAGCAGCCAAAAGAAAATATAATTTGGACAGTTAAAAATGTATCTTTAAAATTACACTCACGAATTACAATACCCAGGTCTTCAATATACTGAAATGGACAATATGACAGAACCTATTGGAGCTTTGAAAAAAAAAAAAAAAATCAGTTGACTAGCTACTAAAATATGTACCCAACTATTTTACAAAGATATTTTACAACTATATTGCTGATAAATAATTTGTATATGTACAAAATAAAATACAAATACAGAAGATTGTAAGCATTTCATGGGAATAATTTTGGTTACCTTATTTTCAGGTATAAGTCAACTTTTTAAACTACCAAAATGCACAGAAAATTCAGGGGATCAACTTATACACAAGATATAAAAAGTTATCTGACAATCACAGTTATAAGATATAACAATACTTACAAGTTAAGCTTTGATCATTTCTTACCATTATGACACACAAAATTTATCATTTATGACATATCTGTTATTTAAGAAGATAATAATCATACCCAGATAGTCTAAAGTGTTACCCATTAAAAAATGTTTAAGATCTTCAACAACAAAATTCTTCTAGAAAACAACAGAACAAGTTCAGAATTCTACTTTTAAATATTTTAATTAATTCCAAAGTAACTATCAGTTGAATCTAAATTAATCAAAAGTGCACTTGTAAAAAAAAAAAAAAAAAAAACCTGACCCATGGCATGGTAAAATCGATTAATAGCATCAAATTAAATTACAACAAGCAATTGAAAATGTTTTATAATAGACTATAAACTTTTAAGGAACTATAGCTGTATAGATAATAAATTATATACAAAACTATTAGCCTCAGAAAGAGTCTTTAATAAAAGCAAATGCAATTAGTATGCAAACAAATCACATTAAAATTGCCTATAACTTAGTTGAGTTAGAAATATTTTCTTTTACACAAAATTCAAATTATGATTACACAAAAAAATTCAGATACTTAATGGAGCATTATTATTACATAAAATATGGCTTTTATTCATAGCTGAGTGCATAGACAAATTGTTAAAATCATTACCATGAAATGGAAACAACTATCTGTTTGCTATTAGTAAGTACCAAAAATAAAAATTTAAAATATTAATAATGAAAGAAACCTTTATATTTTCTCATGTCTAACATAAAGTAATATCACATCTATGATTTTATGATGCTGTCAGAACACAAACTACAGAAACAAAATGAAATAAGAATTAGACCAAAATGATACAAAATGACATACAATATAGTGGTCACAATTATGAATGCGAAACATTCTCTGTTTGTATAACTTTTCCATCACTTGATATATTAAATTTAAAAAATGACATTAAAGGATGTTCTCTTACTTAGACATTCCTTAAGATTAAATACTTCTAGTTAGTTACAAAACATGCAAATGTCAGTAAGTATTCATAATTCTGACCACAATTTAAATTAAAAAAAAGAAAACATAGATAAAGTAAATTTTCAAGGGGAGTTAACCTTAGCATTGGATGATATGGGAGCTTGCTGATACTGCTGCTGTGGTGCTGGGCTTGAATTAATACTTTCTGTTACACCGGGTGCTTCAAATCCAGTAAAGCTGTCTGGTGATTGTAGGGAATGAATATATAAAGGATTGATATTGGCAGCATCAAAATGGGTACTGTCATATAATGAATTGTTCTATAACAAAAGAAAACATGTATGTTTTAGACATACTAAGATAAAAAACAACTATCAGGATAACTAAAAATTATAATTTAAGCCAATAAAAATAGAATGAAACTGTCATTAATGTTATGTGCCTTGCACATAAGATATGTTATTACATAGTAAACATGTAAAATGTAGATACCTGATAAATATAATCTGAATCTGTCTTTAAAGATGAACAGGAAAGTTGATGAGGCAAACTAACATTGTCATCTTCAACTTGATCATCAACTTGAGGTTTGTATGAAAACATAATGCTAGGTTGTGAAACACTGAAAAATATTTGAAAAACAAATTATTAAAATTAACATAATATATACATTTCTTTAATAGAAAATTTTATCTTAACATTAATTTAATGCTCCAATTAAGAAAAGCGTGAATCATTTTAAAATAAACCTTTAGTTTTTAAAAATACCTTCAAAACAAAACAAAAGCACCTTTCAAAGGAAGGAATTCTTTCCAGGTGCAAACCACTGTTTTAAGGGATTCAGCACTTCAAATACATAGAAGTAATTTTCAAGATGGCAATTAAATTACCTTTGATGTATGTCATTCTGTTAGATATACTTATCCTGCATTTTAACAGACATATTCAAGAAGTTGCCTCTTTTTCTGATCATGAATAGGTGGTGGAACACCAATAACCCCCTTCCCGTCCTAAACCACACCTAAAGAACACAAGTATTCTCTAAAAAGTTGAGACAATGGAGTGTGGGAGTCAAGATGCTGGACATAATTTTCCCCAGGACTCTACCGAAAACTGGAACAACTTAGCCAATTTTAGAAAAATATGTTGTTTGGCACTGTGAGAAGTTCTAGATCCAATTCAAATAGGCACTAGTGTTTTCATTTCACAAAGAAGACATTGTATAACAGTACTCCAGCACATTTTTTGTCTTATCAGTTGTTTTATGGCCGTTATCAGTGAAAATATGTTGTCACTGTGCCTGTTTTGCAGTGACAAAATATTTTCACTGATAACAGCCATAAAACAACTGATAAGACAAAAAATGTGCAGGAGTACTGTTATACAATGTCTTCTTTGTTAAAAAATCACACTAGCGCCTATTTGAATTGGATC
Organism: Maratus michaelseni; assembly: GCA_963931845.1. Classification (NCBI taxonomy): domain Eukaryota; kingdom Metazoa; phylum Arthropoda; class Arachnida; order Araneae; family Salticidae; genus Maratus; species Maratus michaelseni. Next base: position 444,361,896 of record OZ007586.1, read on the forward strand.
TAGAACTTTTCACAGTGCCGAACAGCATATTTGTCAAAAAGTGGCAAAATTGTCCTGGTTTACGGTATATTATTTTGATGATATCTCATTTCTATACAAATAGGATTGAATGTTACTTTGTTTTAATTTCTAGTGTATAAATACTACACTTATACTTAATTAAACTGAGATTTTTTAGCTCAGTATGGTAATATTAGATGCTAATATTACTAGTCAATTAGTCCTGTTACTTTTTATATGATGATTTATGGCAGAGGACTATGTGGTGTTCTCTCTCTCTTTTTATGAATGTACTAGGATTCAACTACCAGGTCTGTTTTCATTAAAAGGGTAACAAATTTTTTCCTTAATTATGTTTCATTATTTGGATGACTGGTTCAAGTCATTTTCAGTGCTAGATAAAATCAATTAACGACACAGAGCTAAATTAAATGCCTAAAGCTCCAGTCTAGCCCTCTAAGTGTGTGGAACATAATATTCTGTTCACTAAGCTCCAGGTTTCACTGCAATATATGCAATGTTTAAGATAATATAATTTTATAGATTTAATGAATTTTCAAAACATTGAAGAATGATTAATACTCTCAAGTGTTACATTCATATTTGTAATTAAGTTTTATTTATAATGCTGACAGAATCATATTTTTTTAGCATTTAAAACAAAATGCAGAGAAAACAACATTACAATTTTACCCTTTTTCAAAACGCTCAGAGGGTTAAAATACTTAAAACATGAACACTCAACAGAATAAAAGCATGATAAAGTTGAAAATTAACTTTTCTAAATAAACAAAATGATTGTAACCAGTTTCAAGAGCAAGTACTTTTATTTTTCTGTTAAGTAAAAGCTCATATATCTTAAGATTTGCTAATGCTATAAAGATGACTATATGTTCTACATACTAAAAGAAAGAGGATGAAACATATATTATCTTTAAACCTTGCTGCTTAACTTATACACTTTATGTCAAAAATAACTGAAAGCATTTCAAGAATATTTAATATGTATATATGAATGATTAAACATACATACCTAAAAAAATCTGCAAGGAATGTATAATACACAAGAGGAGTAAATATAGTAAAATAAATATATGCTGTGACATCAACAACACTAAAAGAAAAATAAAATAAAATTCAGGTTAAAAAATATCATTAAATATGATTGTAATAACATTAAACTGCAACAACAAAATATATTTTCAGGATTTTTTTAATATTTTTTACAGAGATAAATCTTTTTGTAAAACAAACTAGCTAAGAAAAGAAATATTAATGAAAGAGCTAATGCAAACTATCCTGACATAAGTTAATTATCATTCAATAAGTTAACAAATAGCAGATTATTATAGCCTTCCTCTATTGCTTATTTTAGATCTATTTTTTCCTTAAGTTTAATCACTTCAACAGCTGCCTAGAGATAAGTCAGGGGTACAAGTCTGTTTTCTTTTTTCTCTGCCAAAACTGAGGAATAAACCAGTTGATATGCAAGGAATCTAACAAAATGCCATCACCAAAAGTCAAGGCTGACAAAAATGACACAGTCTTGTACTCCTGCCTTATCCCAGGGCTGCCAAATGTGAAACAGTCTTGTACCCCTGACTTCGGGACCGTTGAAGTTGTTAAAGGCTTACTTACTTAAAATATATTAAACAGTTATATAACCAAGGGCAGTGCTAGAAGTGAGTCTGGAAGGGAGGGGGGGTTGGCATACATGGCCCTCCTGTCGGGGCCAAAATTCAATGGTTGTTGGGGATAATATTTTGACTTTTGGATTTAACCTGACCTGGGTCGGGTCGGCTGGAAGAAAATTTTCTCTCTGGCTTGGGTGGGTTATGGGCAGAATCTGGCATCAGATTGGGCAAACTGACTGATTTACAGATTGCGTCAAGTTGATGCTAATCTTTTTTTACTATGAGTTAGGCTACTTTTAATTCTTTCAGGTTTGGGTGAGTTTTGACACTTGCAGGTCAGGTTCGGGTTGATCCCGATCTCTCAATCAAATCTTCAAAATATATTTTAAGATGAAAAACTATATATTTGAATATTAATGAGTATATATGTATATTGATTTTCTACCTAAAAGATAAAATCTATACTAGATATTTAGTTGTAGAATACTTTTCCATAATTACAGTAACAGTACAAAATGGATTTTTTATTTATTTTCATTTCGGGTTTGGTTCGGTTTGAAGAGTGTTGATTTCGTGTCAAAGTTTGTCAGTTTCTGATCATGTTGCTTGTCGATGAAACATATTTTGTCAGGATCAGGTCATGTTGCTTGTCAACTAAACATATTTTGTCAGGATCAGGTCATGTTGCTTGTCAACTAAACATATTTTGTCAGATTAGGTCAGCATGTAGATGAAAATTATTTTCTTGGCCTCGGCTTGGGTTGCGTGTAGATAAAAATTATTTTGTCAGATTGCAGTCCTAATATTTTTAGGGCTGGTTTGGGTCGGGTTTCAGATAAACTCTATATAGAATTTTTGGGTTTGGGTCGGGCATAACCTAATTCACACAGAATTCTACACTTCTAAGAAATTCCTTAAATAGAAAAATTTTTTTCGCTTTGATTTGCCCATTTGCTCCTAGAAATCTCACCAATCTAAATTACCTAAAATACTCCAATCCAATGCTGCACTTTTGTCAAATCACAGGAGTATTCTGGCTACTGTGCTGCCGCCTAATACTATTTCATAGTGGAAATGGAATTTTTACGTATGTTCCTTTTCTCGCAAAACATGAAAAATTCGTGAACCTAAGCCCAAAATTTCCTAAAATTCTCCAATCAAAAGATAGGACTTTTTTTTCAATAATAAAAAAAATTCTTCTAGTCACAGGAGTGTTATGATAACTTTCTGCATTTACTTTTTATGTTTTTTTTTTACATTTTTTCTGAGAGTGTAGTTGAGGGTTAGCTGTAAATGAAATTTGCAGGTCCCCTCTTCCAGGAATGCAGTCTTCAGTTCATTTCTGTCTCTAGGAGGAGGATGTCTCTGTGCAATCGCTTACCCAAGGTAGTCCCATAAGTTCTCTATCATGTTGAGAACGAGAGATTTTACTGGCATGGTATTCGCTCAATGGCTTCACTTTCAATATAGTCATCAATGAAGTGTGCTTGATGCGGACGAGTTTTATCATCCATAAATAAAAAGTCAGATCCATAAGCACCTCTGAAAAGTTCGACATAAGGTTCTAAAGACCTCATCTCGATAACGCTGGCCAGTCACAGATCCGCTGTTGAAAATATGTAGGGGTGTATGTCCATCGATCATTATTCCACCCCATACCATCACACCTGCAATGCTGAAATGGTCACATTCAATCATGTTCGAAGGACGATTTAGTGTTTATGAATCCCTCCCTCCAGATGTAAAAACATTTAGAATATGATGTTAAACTAAATCTCGATACAACAGTAAAAAGAACATGGCTCCATTGGCATTCTCTCCAGTTCTGATGTTTTTTGCACCAATTCAAGTGATTCCTCTTGTACTGTGCAGATAATGACACACATATCCTTGGCTTTCTGGCATAAAGGCCTTTTTCATTAAGCCTTCTGTACACAGTTTGCCGGGATACGACTGTTCCAGTGCTGGCTGCAAGCTCTGAACTTAACTGCCGAGCAGTAGACTGTCTGTTACGACAGGTAGTTATTGCCAAATATCAGTCTTCCGAAGAGTTTTTTTTCGTTTACGACCTTGTCCAAGCTGCCTGACAACAGTGCCAAAGTTCTAAAATCATTTCCATAATGTACAGACTGCCTGCCTTGAAATACTCACACACACCTCGTTACTTCTGTGATTGTCTGGCCTGCTTCTAAACGGCCAATAATTCGCCATCTCATAGATTCTTCCAAATGATACTGCAAAGACATTACAAATCGTTTTCAGTCCTTACATACTGAAATTAAACGCTATATTGCAGATATTTACTTTTGCCAACATGCTTCCTTCACAGTCGTGTGATGCAATGCCTTAATTTGTATATCAGAAACCTTTTGATTGGATAATGCTAATTAGTCTTTTATTTCACACATTCTCTACAAAAATGGCTTATATTGATTGGATATTTCATGAAATATCATTATTTTTGTTTATGTAAAGATAAATTTGGACATGAGTGTATTTACATACTTAAAACACTGGTCTTATATATTTTAAGAAATCTAACAACAAATTTTCATAATTTATAAAAAAGGAGTAAATAAATTTTTCTGGAAAATAAAATAAGTACCATAGTCCATGCTCTTCTCTGTAAAATAATAATCCACTCCCAACAGCTTGAGAGATATTCAACAGATCCAGAAAAAGTATATACCAATAAAAAGATCGTTTGGCTGAAAGTTAAGAAAAAAGTACCATTTTATCTTAGAAACAAATACTTTTTATAATAATATCAATAGTATTAAATAATAATTTTTCACTTACATGGAAGAGCAAGCCTATCACGAAGTTTAGTCCATGGCAATATTAGAATGGTTAAATAAACCTGAAATAGAAGACCAAATAGTTTAAAATAGTTTGTTGGTTTGATCCTTTTTCCACTGTGGGAACAAATATGCCCCATCAAAAGAACATATTCATGGTGAAAGGGTTAAACAAAATTTTGGAACAACATTCTAAAAATAGCTGAATTTATAAATAAATTAAAACACAATGATTTTTTTTATACAATAATACTTCCTTCAAAAAATTAAATAAGTGATTTATTCTATAAACAAATTTAAAATTTTAATGTTTTAAACATAAAATATACATTATCATAAAACATCAAATGAGCTAAAAAAATTCGTTTAGAATTTTCCAATTTTACTAGGCATGATTTTAATGAATTTATATTCAGTATTTAGTCATGTGAAACATCCAATTAACATACAAAAATATTAAATGCAAGTAGTTTCCTTTGATATAACTAAACTTCAACTATTTCCCATGTTTACACTCCTTGTAACAGTGATAATGAGAAAAGAATATTTGAAGATTAGAAAATTTGTTATTCATTCATTTATCATAGATATACATATTGTATGCTGAACTATGATGTACTGCTGTCACAAAAATTTAATATATCATAGTCTAAACTGGATTATGCTATGATTAATGTCTCTGTATTGCATATTAAAGTATCCTACAACAATTTTAAACTTTTACAAATCAAACATATCATTTAAACTTTGCTTTTAAAAAGATAAGTGCTGTGTAGTAATTCAGAGAAATTTCTGAAATTTGCTTATACTGTAAAATTTTGAACCCCCCCCCCCCCCTCGAGAACATGAAATAGTGACAAAATGGAGAAGGGGGGCTTATAAACAGAATTTCCTTGACAATTTCCTCAACACAAAATCTTATCATTAATGTCTATTAAGACTGTTCTCAAATCCCAACTAGCTACTTTGACATAATTTTTAATTCATTTTTGTTCAGAAACATATGAAATTGCCAGGTGTTCTTATTCAGGAACTTTGTAATCGAAAGTCCTTTTCTATTTTTTGGTAAAGGCCGCAGATCTTTCAGAAAATACTGTCAAAGTCAGCTCATTCCATCATTTATACAAGTTCATTCCATGAATCTATATATCATGTATTGTCATTCCTGAAAACAAAAATCGTATGCAAAACATCATTGGTTCACGAGTGAGGACGTCAAAGCTTACAAGTGACTTCCATGAACAGTGACTAACAGTGATTCGGCAATCACGGTGTTTAGAGCATGAACAAATCACGCATTTATTCGAAAACCGGCATGAATTGGTGCTTCAGTGTACTTCACTGTAAATTTGGGGTTATAGTAAAAACACAACGTATGTCATGTAAATAAAACTGAATTAAAGTATATTTTAACTTTAAACTTTAATAAACATACATGATATAAACAAAACGAGAACACTAGGGAACATGAAAACAAAGAAACTAACCTTGGCACACTTATCGACACTGACAAAAATTTCATCGTCAAGGGATGGGTTGGGTTGGGTTGATTATTGACGGCCAATTATCTACACTTGGGATATAGGCCCGGGGGGAGTGCCCTTCGTGGGGGTCTTTCTAAGGGAACCTAACCCGTATTTACGCATGGATAAATCCACGGCTCGAAGAAAACCACGAAAACTCCGAACGATTAGGCCGACGGGCGCGATTGGGATCGAACCCAGCACCTCCCGTCGACCAGCTTCGAGAGCACAACCTCTCAGCCACTGGTGGGGCCGTCAAGGGATGGGTAAAAACACATTTGAACCACAAATTTTTGGTAGGTGGGCTTACAAATGGAATTTTTTCGAAAAGTGAAATTTGGGTGGGGGGTTATTTTTGGAATTTTATAAAATCGTACACAGTTTAAGAGAGAATGATTTGTGTGAAAATTAAATGCTACAGATAAATACATAAACAGATCAATGCATTTTAGTTATTATAAATAATCTATTACTTTATGTGCTCAAATTGCATATTGAATCATAAGTAGTATAGTTCAAAAAGTATATATTTCAAAATCATTGTTTTAATGTAATATATTATTAAAAATAACTACTTATTGTTGGTGAACCAGATTAAAAAAATACATTTTGCTGTACAGAGAAAAAGACACCTGCACCCTTAAATTGTAAATGATAATTAAGAGCAACAAATTTAAGCAACTGTATATAAAAAATTAAATCCAAAAATTTAAATTTTTTTCAAGCAATATCCTTAGAAAATAAAGATTTTGTGGTACCATAGGATAAGCACAAGCAAAAAGGAAAATGGAGATTTGACCAATTTACAGTTTTAAGTATTAGTAATGAAAAACAGCAACATTGAATTACAAAATGATAAATATTTAATACTAACCAAGCTGAAAATAATTGAGCTGATGAACCAAAACATCATTCCACCATGTGCAAACAACCCTTTCTTTTGCTCAAAAATATGGAAATTTTCATCTGGAACTGTTATTTCAAGAGCGCCCTAAATAAAATAAAACAAAAAATCTAAAAAATAGAAGTAAACTTTTTTACAAATTAATTTTTCTTAATAACTAGCCGGAGTTACCCTCGCCTTGCTTGGACAAAGCCAGCCAGCTCCTATCAAATATGAATTAAAAAACAAACCTTTAAATACAGAAATTATGAAGCTAAACTAAATCAGCATATTCTCAATACAGTTGTATTTAATTTAGTTAAAGAAAAACCCTGCTTTTTATTTAATTTTGTTTTCACTTTATTTCATATTTAATTAACTTATTCTATTACAATATTTGCTTATGAACTACATTTGTGATATTATTTGGCGAGTAGATATATAAATTATTTGGGCTTGCTACTCTAGAGCAAGCCAGGGTTGCTACTCATATAGAAGAATGAAATTCCCTGACTTTTCCAGGTTATTTTGAGAGAAAATTTCAGTCTAGCAGTGTAGTCTGTGATGGACACACTAAGGGTAAAATAAATATTGCGTTACTCAACAATACTAAAATCTTCTAATTATAGATATTAATGGAAATTTTAACTTATGCATCCCCCTCAGAAAAACTTACTTCTAGGACTGTAATAGGAATTGCTTTCCTTAATTATATATGATAGAAACTTTCAATTAAAGTTTTCTCCAAACTGAAAAAAACAAAAAATACAATAGTTTTTTAATGAACCATAATTCACTTCAGCAACTATCACAAACTCACTTATGTCTAACTTTAGGCAAAGGGGGATGGGGAGCGGATATTTTAGGATGGAAGTTGAGGAGATTTAAAATAATTTATTATTAATAATTTATTCAGCAATCACAGTGCTTAGAGCATGAACAAATCACGCATTTATTCGAAAACCGGTATGAATTGGTACTTCAATGTACTTCACTGTAAATTTGGGGTTATAGTAAAAACACAAGGTATGTCATGTAAATAAAACTGAATTAAGTATATTTTAACTTTAAACTTTAATAAACATACATGATATAAACAAAACGAGAACATGTATTCCATTAAATTATATTAATTGTCACTTCAAAATAACAAATATTGCAAAAACATTTCAAAATAATATATTAATGAGTTTTAAATTTTTTTGACTATGTAGCGATAGGGGTGGTAAAAGTAGTATGAGGAAATTTCAGGAAGAGGGTGATTTAGATGAAATTTCTAAAGAAAACAAAAATAGGTATCAGCAAAAACATGGAAGATTTTTCTCCCAGACATGGGGCAAAGCTCGCACATATTTGGTGATCACCATGAAATTTTATTAAATTCCCTGACTTTTCCAGATTTTGAATAAAACATGGAAATTCCCTGACTTATTAGGCCAATTTACAAATTCCCTCACTTTTTCAGGTTGCGTAGCAACCCTGGCAAGCTACATATAACTGACTATGAGAAAAGCATGATTCTTTTAAATTAATACTACAATATCTTAACGTTCGCCCTTGTGCCTTATTTATAGCGATATTAAATGCTAATCCTACTGGAAATTTCAGTCTTTTGAATTGAAATGGTAGTTTGGTAGGTGTGAGCGGAATCCTTGGAATAAACTTGTTGTTCCTTTATCTTTTTCTGACATTATTTTTGCTTCAATTATATTGCTTGATAACTGTTTCATGGTCATTTTTGTTCCATTACATAATCTTGGTGAATCTAATTTTCTCAATAAAATAATAGGTGATACTATTTTTAATCTTAAACAATGTAAAGACATTCCTGGCACTTGTTAAATTGACTCAGTTATATAATTTGAATATTTTCATGAAGTTTTTAATTTTGTTCAATTCAGAATTGTATAATTTTTTTTAAACTATGAAAAATAAAATATATATTTTTTTAAAGTGTAAAAGTGATGAGTCCTTAATTAATAAAATTATATCTTGTAATTATAGAAATAATAAAAAGTGCAAATAAGTAATTTCATTACATAATAGCACAACAACAAAATAAAAATTAAATGAATTCATGATTTAGTTTAATGGCAAATTTTTGACATTAAATAAAATTACATGAGCTGACATATAATTTTTTGTAATTAAACAATACTCTAATTTGTGATTTAAGGGAAAGATGAGAGAAAGCATAATTAGGTATCAGTTATACTGTAATGGGAGGAATATCCTTATAAAGGTCAAGGACACTTTGTAAAATATTACACATCATCCCTGTCTGATCCTTTGATTCTTTCAGAACTGAACTCATGAACATTAAGTTCTACCCTTTTAAAGTTTGTAAGTAGAATTTAAAAAAAATTACAGTGGAGCACCATTTATGTGTTTCTCATTTATATGTTTTTCTTTTTTTTCTTTTTTTTTATGGTCCCGGCAAAAACTAATGAATATTAATGTTAAATAATTTCATTTATACATTTTCCTGAAATCGCAAATTTCATTTATATGTTTTTTTTTCTCCAAATCAAGAAGAGAAAAAATGTTCATTTCAACCTCAGATTCCCACAACCGGATTGTCCAGCCTTAGAAAAGGCACGTGACCTTGAACAAAACCTGTGGCAGTATTCTGCCCTCGTCGGAAAGGGAGACTTTCTCGTAATGCGCCGACGAAGTGATAATTTCGCATTCTGCCCCCATCGTCTCGGAATTCGTTCCGGTATTTGGGGGTTGTTTTGTGGTAATTTCTCCGACTGCTTTAGGCAGCCGGAAAGCCTTCGCTTTGTCGTTTTAAGATGGCGCGTGTATATGTAGCGCTTTTGTATATGAGGATACAGGGCCAAAAGAGTGTTTTAGAATAGGTACATTTTCTAATGAATACAGTTTACATGAAATTTTTAAACAAATTATTTTTCAGTTAAAATTTATTTTAATACTATTTTGATTTGTAAATAATACAGTATTATACACCCGTTAGGAAAAGAAAAATAAAAGCCCTAATCCAATAGTACTATTTAAATTATAATTAGTAAAAAGTTCACTAGATTGAAAAAAAAAAATTTTGCTCACAAAATTATTTTTGCATGTTACGAGAAAACAGTTTTACACTACCGATGGAAATTATATACTAATGAAATTTACCTGATTTGTTTTACATTGTCTTGCATATGTATGAAATATAGTGTCTGAGTCATAATACATATAAAGATTGAAACATATTCTCTATTGAAAACTAACAAAGGAAAGCATTACTTCTTATTTCGTTACCAGTTTCTAAAATGTAATTAACACATTTCGTTAAAAAAATAATTCGTTAAGAAAAAAAAAATTCAATTTAGTGAAAGATTTTGCCAACATTAAATATTTATTCAATATTAAAAAATTGTTTAGTTTAAATCATATTTCACAAACAACATTAAAAATGTATATAGTTTAATTAATATATTTCATTAACAGCATTAAAATTTTCCAACATCTCATAACATAATTAGCATAATCAGGGGTCTGTCCAGACTTTACTCCCTGGGTCCTGCCTTTGTAAATTGTGAACAGCTTTTTACATTTGTGAAAAATCTAGTCATAATTTTGTGAATTTGAAAGGATCGTCATATTCAGGTTCTTGTTTATACATATTTAAGAAGATATGTGCATGTAAAATATGAATACTTTCTATATGTAAAAGTGACAGCCAGATTTTGCTTTTAAATTATTAATTTTATGAAAAATTCCGTTTGTAGAGGAAAAGTTTTGTGAAAGATTTTTTTAAAGACAAAGAATTTTGTCAAGAATCCGTTTTAAAGGTAAAAAGTTTTGTGAAGGATCCTGTTTTGAGATGAAAGAATTTTGTGAAGGGGTTAATTTAAAATTAAAAAAATCCCTGACGGCTCGGCCTACAGGCACAGGTAGATTTTGAAGACGCAGACCATGGGGCACCTGTTTGTTGAAAATTGCAGAAGAAATAACCTTTTTGCCATGATGCCACAGTTGGGACCGCCCACTTCGAAATCTAACTTGTTTGCAGGTGGAGCCGGCAGGGATTTTTTTGTTTTTATTTATTTATTTATTTTGCTATAATGGTTGGTCCTGTAAAAAACTTGTCAATATAAAAGTTTTAGATAATATTCAGAAGAATAATATATAATAACCTATATTATAACCTATATAATAACCTATATTATATAGGTTATAATAACCTATAATAAATTTAAGAGGATTTGCTATCTTGTGAATTGACGAAGTTATGATTTTTTTTCTTCTAATCTCCCCCCCCCCTTTTCCCATCCCTTGGGGCCAATTTTAATGATAACAAAAATCTGTCATACATAAATTTTCGGCCCTTTTTCTAGAAGTAATAATAACTTTAAACAGATTCGATACATATCATAATTAAGAAGCTGTTTTCACTAGAAGCCCCCATTCCCCCCACCCCTGCACGGTGGACGATTTGCTGATTCTAGCTGGCCAAAAGTCGATTTTTCAAAGTTTATCCAACTGGAATTTTTTTTTTACCACATGTACCTTATATGTGCAGGTGGTGGACACTGCAGATGTTTTTGATATAAATGCAACCGTACTGCCAGTAGGTGAGTATGAAGTTGGCGTTTATTAGAGGAGAATAAATCGATGATTGTTGATGATGTATATTGTTTTAATATGTGAATGTTGAAGAAATTGAAAGAAATTGTACATTATGAGTGCTTTAGAACAAGGCATGTACTTTATTTTTTTTTAATTTATAAGCATAATTTTTTCTTTTGTCAATAGTTATTTCACGTATTTTTAATAAATTTCATTTTGAAAATTCAAAAAGTTATATGATAAAGCTAGATAAATCTCAACTTTAAATTTTAGTAAATAGTTTAGAGTCTTAGATATTGGATAAACGTTTACTTGTCTGCTTCTATCTGCTTCCGTAGATTTTAAAGTTGTTTTTATCATACGAAGTTTAAAGTTATTATTATATTTTTTATTCTAAGAACACTTTTCTTTTTACCAGGGTCATTAGAATGTAAACCAATCACACGAATAAGCTTTTATAATATTATACAGCAGCAACAAGCTTCCACATTTAACGAAAAAATCGAATTGGCTTAATATGTTTTGTTGACAAATGAAAATTATAACGAAGTACAAATGAAAGTTTTCAAGCAGGAAATGATTATACAGAAGACCCAGTTTAGACAAAAGTGGACTGCTGTACATAGAGCACATGAGAAATTTCTGAAAAAATATGAAACTTGGCTGCAAAGCAGTTTTTAAATACCTCGTTAAATGAGTACTCGTAACTTACTGTGGAAAGCCAGAATGAAGAACTATTAGATGGTGAATTGTCAGAAAATTTCTACGCAATTTTCTTATTCCTTTGTATATATAATAATATGTATTACTCTTTAATATTTATTTTGTATCCCAATTTCTAGGAGATTATTATAAAAAATTACTTTTATAATTTGGTATCATATAATAAATATAATTCTATCGCTTAAATCTTAATAATATTATAAAAGTTCATAAATATTGTTCTTTTTAGTTATCAAGTAAAAGATTAACTCATTCATTACATGTTTTAAAGCTTTAAATAATTTAAATATTTAACTGAATGATACATCATAGTAATATAATAAAAAAATTCACATCAGGGTGGCTAGTGGTCAGGGTAAAATACAGTAAAAAAAAAGTGATAAACATCAGTATATTCTCATAGAAAAATTCATGTCGATTATTCGATCAAATAATTAACATGAATTTTTCTATAAAAATATATTTGTGTTTATAAATTTTTTTCACCGTATTTATCACTGACCACTAGCCACCCTGCACATCTAATGTACTACATTAATAATTTTTAATTAAATATAATGATTTCTTATTAAACTACCGTTTAAAATTTCATATATTTTCTTTAAATCAGCCTAATATATCGTTTATATAAACGAAAAATAGATTTCATCAAATAGAAGTTGAAAAATAATTTTAGCCAGCTGGAATCGGCAAATCTCCCACCGTGCCCTGGTTTGATTGTGCCATTAACAAACTTGACCGAGATTTTATGCCCTTGATTTTATGTATCAGTTTGGAAGAGATTTGTTTAGAATTATTGAAATTATCGTGTCCTTAAAAAAGTGACATATATACATAAAGTTTTGTACTGGGGGTGGTTTTGGGTTCTGGGAGTCATGAAATTAAAAAAAAAAATTCCAACTTAGGGGAGAATGTAATAGGTAGTATTTCTTACGAAATCTACCTAAAAAAAGTGTGAAGGGTTCGGTTTTGAAATTAAAGAATTGTGTGAAGGGTCCTGTTATGAAATTAAAAAAAATTGTGTGAAAGGTTCTTTAAAGGACCCAATTTCTTCCTAAACAAATCGGGTCCTTTAAAGGACCCTATTTCTTCCTAAACAGATCCCTGATAATTTACTAATAAACATAATAAAAAAGGAGGGGGTGGGCGATATTTTAATGCAACCGGGCTGTGTGTAATAGATTTAAAACAGGTTAATACACAATTAAAAACCTCATCATTATTAATCACCCACTAGAGAAAAAAAAAACTCGCTTCCCGAAAGTTTTTGTTGCCTTTCATAAGAAAATACAATATATATATTTAAACAACCCTGTATAGCTATAGAATTTAGATAAACACCTCATAAAAATGTTATTAATTTTGAAATATATTTACTGCACTCATACTTATGCAGAATGTAGTTCAAATTGTGAAAATGAAATACATTATTTGCAGTATATACATAATGTAATTCTATTTTTTAAATGAAATGTAAAAGGTGTATTACACGAGAAAAAAAAAGAGGGGTGGGGAAGGGAAGGTGTCATATGAATATGAATATTTCATTTCAATTGAAAATATTTATTTAATTTTAAGTCTAAATCACAATAAAAAATGCGCAAGAACAATTCATATTCACCGAATAGCTAAAAAAAGAAAAAAAAAAAAAAAAAGGGGGTGGGGGGGAGTAGAGGAAAGTGTCACATGGCTACGAATATTTAATTTCAATAGAAAATGTTTATTTAATTTCAAGTCTGAATCACAATGAAAAATGGGTTAGAACAATTCAAATTAACTGAACAGCAAAAAAAAAAAAATATATATATATAATTTACATAATTTATAAATTAGCAATAAAGCCTTTGCTGCATGTCATCAGAATATGCAGTATTTATTTAAACAACAATGTGTATTTATGTAATATAGATAGATACCGCATAAAATTTGGTGTATTCTCCTTTATTTCATCAAAATATTTAAATCCTTTTCCAAAAATTTTTAAGTTCCATCAGTAATTAGTATTTTAAAATTATTTCTTTATTAATATTTATAAATAAAATTTTTCATTGACTTTTAAATAATTCCCGCAAATTTAACTTCGAAAAAAAAAAATTCCGCCACGCTAAAAAAAAAAAAAAAATCAATATCCCGAAAAAAAAATTCTAAAAATTAAAATATTGTATAACTAAGCGCAAATTTTCTATTCTCTATTTGCCTATGATTGGTGATAAAATCAACCATGATTTCAAATTCTTGTTCTCTTAGATCTATTTATTATCCGCTGATCCAAGGATTTTTCTTTTTTTTTCAAATTAAGTAAACGAGACAAATCTTTTTCCCCTTTTTTAATAGCATCGCAAACACCACAGTAAAACACACGTTCACATCTCACGTAAATAAACAAACCAAGCGTGATCTTGTCTTTGATTGGTCGAAACATGTTAACTCGAACGCAGTGAGTTTGAAGGTCATTCGCGAATTCCGATCGTAGGGCAGAATTGCAAACTCTTGAATCTCGTTATGAATTACGTTAACGTTTGTTTCCCCATCGGCTTCTTCCGTTGAGGGCAGAATACTGCCACTGCCCAGCTGAATAAAACCTGTACCCCTGAGGAATGTGAACATCCCACTTTCTATAAATAAGGATTGTTTTGTGTTCTCCTTAGGCCAAGCAGGAGAGAAGTTCTTTTTCTGTCAGCTTCAGTGTCTGGACTCTTTCATTCACTAGCAGTTCAAGATGACTTGACGTAATAGAAAATCTCTGTCGTTGAAAGACAAGATATGCATTTTATAAAAAATTGGATGAAAACCAACATTTTAAAAGAATGGATCTTGCCAAAGAATTAGGTTTACCAGTTTCAACTTTAAGCATGCTAATTCCGGGATCTGTTTAGGGAAAATTTGGGTCCGTCTTCACAATTTTTATTACGTTAAAAACGGACCCTTCACAATTGTTTTTACTTTAAAAACGGACCCTTCACAATTTTTATTACATTAAAAACGGACCTTTCACAATTTTTATTATGTTAAAAACGGATCTTTCACAAAATTCTTTACTTTAAATACGGATTCTTCACAAAATGAAAATATTTTATCTTAAAAATGAATCCTGTATAAAATTACTCCCTTAAAAATTAAACCTTTCACAAATCGCAGGCTAAACCGAAACTACCGAAACCTCTTTCACAAAACAGCCAACTCGCAGCTGCGTTGAAAAGACGGTGACGTGTTGAGCAGGTGCCAATCGCAACCAATGAAAGATAGCTGTGTCGAAAAGACGGTGATGTATTGAGCGAGCGTCAGTCGCAGCCAATGAGAGATACAATCTGAAATTAAGCAATACGGTGCGTAGACAAAGAATGATTCAGCATTTCTCCGGAGTAAAAATTCTTCTTCTTGTTTGGCAACACATCTTGTTATTTATTTTGTAAAGCCTCATGTCTCGTGTGCTCGTGGTGATTGAGATTGATCGTGTTTGTTACGTTTGTGTTGATATTGAATCATGAAACGTTCTTATCTGAATTCGGGTGGTACGAGAAATGCACTTTATTATGTAAAAAAAGTTAAGAAGTCTGATGCTAGAGGATGCCCCAAAATTAATTCATTTTTCAAAAAAAAAATGATTCAAATGAAGCAGAAAAAAAATGTTGATAATGCTTCACGTGCAGAGGAAAATTCCGAAGACACAAGTATTGGCGCTGGCTCTATTCAGGAGGTTCCAAAAAATTGTTCCAGTAAGGATTCTGAAGCGAGCCATCTTGTCAACGAAGGCGCACATTGCTCTCAACAATCAAATCCACAGATTATTCCAGTTGAAGAGTCACGTGGGAATCAAAGTACAAGTCGTGCTAGATCAATTGAAGATGATTCTGAATCTTCCTCCAATGAAATTCATACTACGGAAAAAATACCCCTTAATATAGATCAATATGAAAAACTCTATAATTGGATTTATTATAGTATTTCAGCCAAGGGATTCTTATGCAAAACATGTTCAATTTTTTATCAAAGTGGACCTTGGGTTAACCAAGCAGCCAAACTTGGTGACCATCCCACAAGGTCTATTAGTAAACACCAAAACAGCACCAGGCACAATCAAGCTGTTGCATCTAATAAGAACACATCAAAAAAGTCTCTGCAAGAGAATTTTGCTGAAGGATCGGAAACTATTTCCGAAAAACATAAAGAAGCTAACAGAAAACTTCTAACCAAGCATTGGCGCACCCACGGGGGGGGGGGGGGGGGGGGGGGGGGGGGGGGCTAAGGGGGCCGAAGCCCCCCCCCAGACCCTGAAACTTAATAATGAAGTAACTATATAAAGTTTTATAAAATTATAAAAAGTTTTAAGGTTTTTAGAAAATGTTTAAAACCTTTGTATCTCATTTCATCTTTATTCTCAAATCGTTTTCGACATACGATAAGCGTAAAGACTTATATCGGTACTCTGATTCTCTCAGTTCTGAGTACACATCCATCATCCATATTTTTAGCACGGTCAAGCGGATTCAAGTCCAAACGAGAGTGTTATTTCGTCTACGTTGAACATCTGTGTAATGGACAATACGACCCAGTCAAGGTCGATAAACGAACTATCCATTTTGCAAAACATTCAAGTGGGGTGCTGGAGAAATGGCAGCCCCACACTAAAAACCTTTTATTACTCTAGTACAAATGAGGTACAAACAAAAAGATTCTTGGTACAAACGGGTACAAACGAGGTATAAACGACTGGCCCTCATAGAATATTCTATGTTGGCCCTATCCATTTTGTAAAACATTGAAGGGGGGGGGGGGGGGGGCTGGAGAAATGGCAGCCCCACACTAAACCTTTTTATTACTCTAGTACAAATTAGGTGCAAATGAAAAAGATTGTTGGTACAAACGAGGTATAAACGATTGACACTATCCATTTTGTAAAACATTGAAGTGGGGGGGGGGGGGGGGGCTGGAGAAATGGCAGCCCCACACTAAAATCTTTTTATTACTCTAGTACAAATGAGGTGTAAACGAAAACATTATTGGTACAAACGAGGTATAAACGATTGGCCCTATCCATTTTGTAAAACATTGAAGTGGGGGGGGGGGGGGAGGGGCTGGAGAAATGGCAGCCCCACACTGAAATCTTTTTATTACTCTAGTACAAATGAGGTGCAAACGAAAAGATTGTTGGCATAGCTGCCAACTAAATTTCGCTAAAACTCAGAAGATTTTCGACAAAAAATCAGAAGAAATCAGAAGATTTTCATGAAAATTAAGAAGAAATCAGAAGATTTTTTTAACGCAAAAATGGGTAATAATACTTAGATTTTTCACAATTGACAACATATTAACCATTGAGATACTTGATAAAAATACTGTATAACTATATAACATGCAAAATAATAATAATAATAACATGTGAGTATAAAATTTACTAAAACTATCATATAAAAAAAATATTTTGATAACATAATATTCATAATGAATTTCTCTAATAATGAAACTTCTGCCTACTCCTAACATTTATTTCTTTAAAACAATTTAGGTAGTAAATATTTTTTATCTTCATTGTAAAACAAAAATGAGTAATAAGATGAATTGAGTAATAAGATGAAATGAGTAAAACATGAATTGAAAAATTATTAAAAGTTAATTATATAATTAAAAAAAATCTAAAAAAATTATTTTGTTAGCATATTCTTGGTGGATTTTTTAGCCTCTTTTAAAAAGTCATTAGAAAACTGCACTTCATAACACTTATCATCAGTGAATGCCTTTGCTAACAAAATATTCTGAAGAGTTTTTGTAGACATAGACGAGCGGAATTGAGTCATATTTTTTTTAATTGAACTGAATATACGCTCGCATTCAGCATTACTGTGAGGAATGGTCAGTATAGCCTTTAACACTTTACAAATCCTATCGTATTTCAAATTTCCATCAATGGAACACATTTTTCCTAAGATACCAATGCAGGAATCAACATGTTCTGTATTGGGTAATCTTTCACACTGAAGTTCTGTGAACTGATTTTGCAAAATGTTCCAGGCCACATCATCATCTTCATCATCATCTAGTTTCAATAAGAATGGGAACTTTTCTACAAAAAATCTGATACTCGAAAATGTTGATTGGTCAATATGTTGTACATTTGCTATTTGAGCATGATGCAAATTTTCATTTTCCATAGGGAATTTTTTTTTAACATATGTACATGCTGATGAAAATTAAGTCCTTACTGCAGAAAAAAATTGTTCTTTTTCATTCGGAGAAAGTTCTTTTACTAATTCATCAGTTTTAGTGCCGATTAACAAGTCACTGTCATTTTTTTGATAATCTAAATCATCATAAGGAATGTCCATCACATCATCAAAGCTTTTAATTTGTGTTGGTTTGATGAATTTGATAAGAAGGCCTTTCAAAAAATTTCTTAGAATTGTCTTCAGGTAATGCACATGAGGGGATGATGATTGCAACATTGTATTATATTGGTCAAAATGGACGTTACTATACAACAAAAAATTGCAATATGCTTTGTTTGCTGGTGTTGATAGAAAATAAAAAATCTTTTCTTCGACAGACACAACATCGTATTTTGTTTGAGAAGGGATGTCTTCATTGAGTTTCCTCTTTTTGCTATCACCATCACCTCTCGCCGATTGGGCCTCTTTTCGTTTTTTATTTTTGTTTTCCGCATTTTTTAATTCTTGGTGAAAAAAACTTAACAGAGCATCCCACTGCTCCATTACCCTTTCAAGTGCTCTACTCAATGATAACCACCTTGTGCAGACGTGTTTTAATATTTTACTCATTTCTGTTCCTTCAAGCTCCTGAAAGACTCTTAAGTTTTGCTTTCTTTTTGAACTCTTATGCAAATAATAATATATATCAATTAACAGCTTATCAACATTTACTGGAAGAGAAGCAGCTGCTTTCTCTGCAGCCAAATTCAATAAATGGCAAGGACAGCCTATTATTATTAACTCATTCTGATGCTTTTTTAAGAAGGATGCAGCTCCTTTTATATGGCCCATCATTACTGCAGCATTATCAGCACCAAAAGATATTAAATTTGATAATGGGATTTCAAAATTCTGCAAATCACTTACAATTAAATTGGCAATATTTTCTCCTGTGGAATCGCCAACCAAATTAGGAAGACTTAAAAGACAACTTTTGATGCGATTTACTTTTTCATCAAAGTATGTCACGACAATTGGATATAATTTTGTGTCCATGTCGTTACTGCCATCGATCGCTAACGAAAATGCAGATTTCTTCAGAATTGTTATCAGACTTTTCTGGTGATCTTCAGCTATTGTATTAACGATCGATGTTGTTTTGGTTCTCGCACAGGAGTATTGTTTCGCAAAATCGGAGTCCGGAAACATTTTTTTAAATAATGGTCCCGCATGATCTGCAGCACTAAGGGCGATATTATGTTCCAACAAAAATCGGGTAAATAAGCACTCTGCACGAGTGACTTCCAGTCCTTGGTTTGCTTTAAACAGTTCCTCAACATTCCCATTTGCAGCAGAATCTGTCTTGCTGGCGTTTTCTTTGTGCTTATCTGTTTTCACATGTTTGGATATATCGCTTTTTCCACCATGCGATATCTTGAAATCGCTAACACAAACGTTGCAGAAGGCGTAAGTATTACCTTTGTGTGATTCCTTAATTGTAGGATATAAGGTCTTATACGCCGGCCTAAAATACTGTGTGTACTGTTTCTTATTCATTTCATTCAGAATAAGCAAGATACGGTAAGAAACACTGAAAAACTGAAAACACGTGCACTCGCAAAATCCACACACCAAAATACAATCCGGTACGACCGACGAACGATCTCCAAAACAAGCACTTGCTGCCACTGGAAACTGACTAATTTTTCTCTCACTCCTTTCTATCATGCACCGTGACGTCATGCGCAACGTTCTCCCCAAGCAGGATTCTCTCCGCGCCGTACAACATGGCTTGGTCCGATCGCTAGGAGAAAGGGAAGGATTGAAAATCCGAACGAACAACAAAAGTTGGCTCATTCTGTTAAAGCGTAAGAAAAGGCACAAAAGCGGAAGAAAATGCATTACGCGCGTAAAATCGGAAGACATGCCGGTTTTTCAGAAGAATTCTGAAAAAATCAGAAGAGTTGGCAGCTATGTGTTGGTATAAATGATTGGCACTATCCATTTTCTAAAACATTGAAGTGGGAGGGCTGGAGAAGCGGCAGCCCTAGACTAAAAATATTTTATTACTCTAGTACAAATGAGGTACGAACGAAAAGATTCTTGGTACAAACGAGATATAAACGATTGGCACTATCCATTTCGTAAAACATTGAGTTGGGGAGCTGTCTTTTCTCCAGCCCCCCCTACTAAAAACCTTTTATTACCCTTGTACAAATGAGGTACAAACAAAATGATTGTTGGTACAAACGGGTACAAACGAGGTATAAACATTTGGCACTATCTGTTTTGTAAAACATTGAGGTCGGGAGGGGGGACTGGCCGTTTCTCCAGCCCCCCCCCCCCCATTAAAAACCTTTTATTACTCTAGTACAAATGAGGTACAAACGAGGTATAAACGATTGGTAATATTTTCAAAAAAATGGGAGTGGTGGTAGGGGGGGGGCTGGCGAAATGCACCTCTATTTTATTGGTACTTCTGGTTATACACTTTTTTTTAGCATCATTCGTGTTAAAACATTTAACTCAACGTATAAAAAAATAGCCATAGTTTTAAATTTTATATTTAGAGAATTTATAT
The DNA here is from genome assembly GCA_963931845.1 of Maratus michaelseni. Lineage (NCBI taxonomy): Eukaryota > Metazoa > Arthropoda > Arachnida > Araneae > Salticidae > Maratus > Maratus michaelseni. The sequence goes on from OZ007586.1 coordinate 444,382,759, forward strand.
CATCAAAGCTCGAGAAAATCATCTAAGATTAGAATAATTCACCAGCACTTCATCACTAGAATGGTAAGCATACATATTAATTTCTTTCTAAGGATAATTACACTAGTATATTCGTAAGGATAAAGTTTCAAATTTATTAATAGCCAAGAGAGGGCATACCCCGCGGTCTGCCCCTCCCTCCTGTGCCGAACTTGGTACTAATTTACTGAATCATGGACACAAACAAAAATTAAAAAATGCTAAGACAAAATTGCAATGAATCGGTGAAGAATTCCGTTTTATACAGGTTTTTGCTTTAGCAGGTAAATTTTCAAGGTGTTTCTTTTGCTGAGACCATGGAATGTTCGCGATCAAGACAATATTACGTTATAGACAAGTTTCATTTACACAAGTTAAACAGTATAGGGTTATTTACACAAGTTTTACGTATACACTTTAACCAGTGTAAATGAAACCTGTCTATAACGGAATATTATCTTAATCGCAAACATTCCATGGTCCCATCGAAAGAAACCTTTACAGTTTATCAGCTAAGACGAGAACCTGTCTAAAGCGGAATTTCTCACCGATTTATTGCAATTCTGTTTAGCATTTTTTACTGTTTTTGTATCCATTGTATCCAAGCCAAAGAAGACTCCATATTATAAAATTGACTTGTTTTCCTATTCACAATAGATGTAAATTGTCATGTTAACGGTTTTTAGCTCACAGGCTATCAAAACCTGAGAGCTAATGGCCACCGGTTCTGTATGTACGTAACGTGATAACTCTTGATAGAAATAACCGCTTTGCTTCAAAATTTTTTTATAGGTTCATTGTGATAAGGCGCTTCCCTGATTAGTTTTGGGGCTTCATTAGTTAATTATAAGGGGGTACGGGGGATGATCCCCCTGTTAATATATTATCAATTTCTTTATTTTTCGAGGGTTTATTTCAAATTCTTTGAAATAAGAGTATAATATACAATTAGTGTGAATAGCCTGTGAGCTCAATGCCCTCAGTTTAACTGGGCAGTTTGCTCTTTATTTATTAGCTCACAAGCGATCAAAGCCTGAGAGATAATGTGCCCACAGGTTCTGTATGTACGTAAGTATGTACATAACGCGATAGCTCTTGATAGAAATATCCGATTTGCTTCAAATTTTGAATATAGGTTCATTCTGATAAGGCGCTTTCCTGATTAGTTTTGGGAGTTCAATGGTTAAGTATAAAGGGGGAGGGAACAGGGACTAATCCCTCCCCCTTAATTTATATAAATGGATTTTTCATGCAGAATTATCCGATTTGCTACAAATTTGGTATACCTGTGTATTCTGATATTAGATTTGGAAGTTCATTGATTAAGTACAAAGGGTGGGAATCAGGGAGATACCCCCCCCCTCTCTTAATTTAGCTAAATGGGAATATCATGCCGAATTATTCTTTGAAATAAGAGTATAATATACGCAATCAGTGTGAATAGCCCCGTGAGGTCAATGCCATCAGTTTAGCAGGACATTTTTCTTTTCTTTTTTTTAATTAAAAAAAGTTTTAAAAATGAATTGAATGTTCATAATATTAATTAATAGAAGAATAGTTATCCCCCTGTAAATACACAGCGGCAAAAAACCGTTGATACTGAAAAATAAATAAGTAGATAACATTTTCTGTCATTCATATCAAAGTTATATTTATAGTAACAGGCTAACTATTTTATTATAAAATTATATTCCTCTGTTTTCTTCACAAAATGTTTCATTCAGTTCATTTATAATAAATAATATACGTTTTAGCACATGTTCAAATTCAAGCGATATCGAATTACTGATGATAAAGCAGAGACGCACAAGAGCATAGTCATCGTAATTTCATTGCGTTGCTGCACTACAACGAATACCGTACTATTACCTTACATAAAATATTATATTACAGAATATGTCAGTTTTATATCATAAAATAAAGCATTTTTGTAACATTTTTCAGTAATCGTAAAAGTATAAAGGGAAAAAAGGGAAAAATCTGCACATATATAAATAATTAACAAATTTTGTATCACTGATGGATATCAGAAGTGATTATTATAGTAAATTTCAGCTACTGTTGCAGTGCACAAATGCAGATGGTCACTTTATTACCGACTCGTGAGTGTCATGCAAATGCATTATGAGGTCTGCACAGGCCAGAATTTAGAGGCCAGGCCCGAATGAAATCTATCTTGCCCGTTGCAAAAGTTAAAAGTTTGGCCCGGCAAGTACAAAAATAAAAGAAAACAGGACCGGCCCGGACAGTGACAAAATCAGTTAAATCATGGCCTATCCAGTCCGCTCAATTTGTATTTTAAAAAAAATTCCGATTTTACTCAACATAAAATTAAGATTCTTTTAAAGAATATTGCATACATATTTTTGGAGAAATTTTACAATATATTTTAACTTATTATATGTTTACAAGACAGAAAAAAACAGAATAGCAACATTACTGATTACTCAGATTTTTCAGCCTTCAAATAAAGATTCAATCTAAGAATTAATGTAGTTTAGAATAAAAGGGAAAAGAGGGTTAAAAAATCATAACTTTTAAGCTGTATAAAAAAGTAGATTTTGAAAATATTTCTTCGTAGTTTATTAAGGCTCTTCTCAAATCGAATGGCGCTACTTTCTGACACATTTATGAAATCAATTTTCTTCAGGAATGCATAAAATGGACAGGTGTTCTTATTCAGAAACTATGTAATTGAATAGCGTATTCCTTTTTCTGATAAATGCAAAAAATCTTTCAGAAAATTCTATCGGAATTGGCGTTTTGAATTAAATTTCCGGACGCGATAGCACGGTAAAGAAGAAAAACTTATCGTCACAAGAAAGGAATACTTATATCTCAATAGGTTATTTATTTATCAAAAAATGGAAAACAGTACTAGATTCCAAATCGCTTCAAAAGTCAGACCTGTCAATTTTATGCCTTTACAGTTAAAAATAAAAGTCAAAAAATGTTTCGGAGAGTTTCATGTTGTTAAACTGGGAATTTGAGAATCACTTAAGGCATATTTTCACTGAATCCGTTAACAGCAACTTATTATTTCTATTACAGGGCTAGCACTAGGATTTAACAAAATTTTAGGGAGGAATTTTAGGAATTTTTTTCCAAATTTTAGGAAAATTTTAGGGGCATTTGCGATATTTTTAACATTACAAGTATGTAATAACAGTATTTTCGTGCTAGACAGGCACATGTGGTACACTGCCAAAGAATATTCCCATCATTCCAATGAATTCAGCCCTTGTTCCATGAGCTTGTGTTGTTTGTTGCGAATGAGGGCATTTAAATTTGCACAATAACCGGCTTGATATTACAAACCGTTTTGACAACTTATGCTTACTGCAATTATATTAATTAGAATTTTTAATTCCTGTATCATTGAGCCTAACCAGAATGAATGCTCCCTTTCTCTCTCTTTAGGATGTTCTCGGTGAACCTAGAGAACAAGAGGCAGGAAGCAGGGGTGATTATGAGAAAAAAAAATTCTGAAACTAACAGAAAAACTTCTGAAAGGTTTTTTTCACACTTCTTTGTCGAAATTTGCATTTTTTCCGTGTTTTTTTGACGAAACATGCATTTTTTCGCGATTCTTTCATGAAATTTGCCTTATTTGCACGATGTATTGACAAACTTACACGTTTTTTCGTGATCTTTTGACGAAATTAGTGTTTTTTTCGTGATCTTTTGATGGAATTTACGTTTTTTTTTATAACTTTTGTCGGAATTCGTGTTTCTTTCGCAACCTTTTGACGGAATTTGCTTTTTTTCGTGATCCTTTGACAAAATTCACGTTTTTTTGCAATCTTTTGACAAATTTTGCGATTTCCCCGCAATCTTTTGACGAAATTTGTATTTTTGTGCGACGAAATTCGCATTATATTCACGATTGATTGACAAAATTTCATGATCCTTCAACAAATTGGCGTTTTTTACCACAATTTTTTGATGAAATTCATGTTTTTTCCGCGATTCTTAGACGAAATTATCTTTTTTCCTTGATTTTTGATGAAATTGGAGGTGTTTTTCATTATTTTTTTTAAAATCGAAATTCACGTTTATTCCACGATCTTTTTAAGAAATTCTAGTTTTTTTTCCCCCCGAGATGTTTTTAAGAAATTTACGATCCTTTGAAGAAATTAGTGTTTGTCGCGATCCTTAGATGAACTTTGAGTTTTTTTTCAGGATTGTTTGTCGAAATTAGCTTTTATTCTCCCACGATATCCTTGGATGAAATTTAAGTTGTTTCCCCTATTCTTTGTCAAAATTTGCTTTTTCCCGCAATCTTTTGACAAAATTTGCGTTATTTTAGCGATCTTTTGACAAAATTTGCGTTATTTTAGCAATCTTTTGACAAAATAAGTGTCTTTTTCGGTGACCATTTGTCGAAATTCGCGATATTTTTCGGTGAAATTTTGTCGATTTCGAATTTTTAGGAACAAGAAGAAAATTTTAGGAGAATTTTAGGAATTTTAGGGGATAAAATAATATTTAGGAAATTTAGGAATTTTAGGGGGAATGCTAGCCCTGCTATTACTATTTTGACAAAACAAACTGTTTGGGCACAATTAAGTCCAGTTCCGACCCGGCTCGACTGTATATAAAAGAATTTAAGCCTGATCTTGGCTCGGCTGCTAAAACAGTAAAACTTTGACTCAGACACGATGTAAACATCCGATGTCAATCTCTACGCTTGACATGTTATATTACTTTATTGATGATGTTGCTAAACTAGCGTCACATCATGAAGCAGATTTATACTTATTCTCGCGAACGTTATCATCACATTTTACCGGCTTCGTTTAAATTTTTATATCGGGCCGGTTAAACGTAAAATTAATTTTTAAATTGATAGTGACAGTGATGAACTGATTTTTATTCAAAGACGAAAAAAAGAGTGTTAAACGTATATCTTTCAAATATTCTGATTCTGACGATGCATGAAAACAACTGAAGTTTCAACAAGTAAAAATCTACAAGTCATCACGGGTCCGAGGCCCGTACCCGGCCCCATTAAATTTTTTTGTTAGCCCTTTTATTTTGTCAGTCGGTCCGGCGCGGCCTATCAAAAATCTTCTAATTCTGGCGGCCCGGCCTGTTTTAAAGTTTACCTTCATTTTGCCGGATACGGGCCGAGCCGGGCCTGTGCAGACCTCTAAAATGCATTAGCCCCCCCCAAACCGAAATCCTGGGTGTGCCACTGTAACCAAGTATATAAGGATAATATACTTTATGATAAAAAATCAATATGCTGTGTCTGAAAAGTTTTCTTCATTAGTGAAGTTTATTGGGGAAGATTTAGGTGATGTGGACATTCAAGCATACCTAAGTACTTGTGGTAAGAATGCTACCTACCTATCTAATGTTTCCGTAGATAACATTATGGGTGCTATTTCCTTGTATCTTGAGGAAAAAACTGTAACAGCTATAAATTTAGTTGATTCCTTTGCTTTATTAGCTGATGAATCTACTGATGAAGCCCAGCGAGAACAGCTAGGATTGATAGCTCGATACAAAATAAAAGGAGTTCCCGGATACAAGGAAGAGTACCTAGGTTTAATAAATCTTGCATGTACTAATGCTGAATCCATCACAAATGCTATTGAGAAATTCATGATGGTGAAAGGCATTGATATAACACATTGTCTTTTTCTGGCTTTAGATGGAGCAAATGTTATGAGTGGAGACATATCAGGTGTTCAACGGAGAATCAGACACCTTTCGCCACATTCAATCTATGTAAATTGCAGAAATCTGTGCAGACGCTTGTGGTAAGAATGCTACCTACCTATCTAATGTTTCCGTAGATAACATTATGGGTGCTATTTCCTTGTATCTTGAGGAAAAAACTGTAACAGCCCCTAATTTTTAGCCCTAATTTAGCCCTAATTTTTGGCCCTAATGGTTAGCCCTAATTTTTGTACATTTGCTTAAAAAGTATGACCTTTTGCAAGATGCTGATTCTCTGCTTGTCAGCTAATGGAAACTTTTTCATTATAGTCCCACAAAACAGCAAGTTTTCAAAGACATACAAGCTAATGTTTATTGTGTGAATATTTTGAAAACTCTAAAAGTTTCTGTAACGAGAAGGTTCTCTCATGGGCTTGTATGTGAGAGAGTTGTTAGTCGTTTTCAACAACTTGTTGAGACTTTAGATGCTCTCTTTCTTAGTAGAAAAGAACCAGAGTTAAAAGGGATCAGAGAGCAACTGTTAAGTGCAGATGTACTATTGTGCTTATTATTTTTATCAGATTTTCTAAAGATCATAAATAAATTAAGCCTTTGGCTACAAAATTCCTCAATTTTGTTTAACTCGGTTAAAGAAAAGGTTTCAAATACATGTAAGGAAGTCGATGATCTCTCAGAAAATTTGTTAGAAAATGATGAGAATTTTAGAAAAGCAGAAGAACTTTTGACATTTGCTGAACAGTGTACCGAATCCAGTATGAAAAGGAGGTAAAAAAAAAAACTTAAGTTCTTTTGATGCAATCGAAGATTTTACTAAAAACTTTGTAAAAAATTTTATATCTGATTTTAAGAAAGAAATTTTACTTGCATTTGTTATTAAGAATGAAACTTTGAATGCATTTGATATGTTTACCACATTAGATATAGGTCTTAAGATGCCTAGCAATACAGGCCAATCTTGTTTTTCTGTGTTATGTTCCTTTTATGGGCAGGAACAGATTAACGAATTTCAAGGAGCTATCAAAGTGTCTCCTTCTATTATTGATGCTGCAGCAGCTGAAAGTGAAAGAACCAGTTTTGAAAAAAGAGATATTGGTTGCAAAAGTGACGTATGACCTAGATAATGGTTCAAAAGCGAGATCTCTTTTAATAAAAGATAAAAAAGAAGAAGCAAAGAAGTGTCTCGAAAAAAAAAGCTTCTCCACTTGATATTTGTGATTTAATTGAAAGAGATTCACACAACTGTGATCTTTTTCCGAATCTTTTGAAACTCTTAAGACTGTCTGTTATAATCCCATCATCCACAGCTCCTGTAGAGAGACTGTTTTCCAGAATGAATCTGATTTGTATTGAATTGAGAACAAGAATGAAACAGGAGACATTGGATAGACATTTGCGAATTGTGTTAAATGGACCAGACAAATTGACTGATGCAGAATGTGAAAAAATAATTGAAAATTTCAAATCTACTGGCAATAGACGCATATTGTTATAAATATTCCTTTTCTCTACAATATTTTAAACTTTTATTTTATCTGCTTAACATTTTGCTGTTTTAGGTAAGTGATTATTCTGTACTTTATGTATTTTTGCTACCCTTAAATGTATGCCTGGAGACTGCCTTTTTTTTTTAACAATTTTGTAGTACTGATTTCTGTTAAAATTTCTTCACAGTGATTTTTTTTTTTTTTTAATCCTCTAATCCATTTATACTGACTTATATCTAAAAAATTTTTATTGATTTTATTTTCAATGCTAGAAATATTTAATATAGTCTTCTTAATGTAATAATGCATAGTCAAATTAAATTTTAAATATTAATGTATGCTGGAATTTCCTTCTGTTTGCTCTGTGAAAGCATTATGTCACTCAGTTTTGAAAATGATCCATATAAATTTTTTTCATTCTGCGATTTTCTATTTTCACTTTTGCTGATTTTAAGTATCACATATATTCAATTTCAAAGCTACATTTTTATAAAATGTAAACTTGATTTTTTTAATTGAACAATGTATAATTGTGAATTTTATTTTAATATAATATTTTCAAATCTGCCGTATATTTCAATATAATTATAGATGAAGTATGGTGTACATAATTCTTATTCTATGCTTTTTTATTTCAATTTTACTGTGTTAAGCATCATATGTATATTTACAAATTAAAAACTATAATTCCTTAAAATGCAAACTAAATATTTCCAATTTAATAGTGCACAATTTTATTATGATAAATTTTTTAAATTGGAGTAGATGTAAGTGTTATTACAGAAATGGAATGGTGCATATACTATTTTTTTCATTCTGTGATTTTCTATTTTCACTTTTGCTACATTAAGTATCAGTTCATTTTCAGTTTGAAACTTAATTTTTATAAAATGTAAACTGGAATTTTCTAATTAAACAATGCATAATTTTCAATTTTATTTTTATATAATATTTTTAATGTCCAGTAGGTACAAATTTTATTACAGATATGGAATGATGCAGAGTTTCCCCCAGACAACTTCAGGAGGGTGCTGCACCCTGCCAGCCCTTATATATTACAAAATAGAACTCTTCTTGCCCCCACATGGGGGCGAAAAATGCATGGCAAAAATTGACTTATTGCTGTCTTTAAATGAGTTTCCTGATTATTAAATATTAAAAGTAGTTTTGAAAATCAAAAGAATGCTTTTATTTTATATATATAAGGATTCTTATGGATTTAAAAAAAAAAAAAAAACCTTTTCTCACAAGCAGCACCCTGTCCTTTTTTTTAAAACCTGGGGAAAATTCTGAATGATACTTGTATTTTTCATTGTGTGCTTTTCTAAAATCTATTTAACTGTTTTAAGTCTCATATGTATGTATTCATTTACACATTGAAAGTTACAACTTCTTAAAATGTAAATGTAAATTTTCTATTTGAACAATGGGTAATTCTCCAGAATTTTATTGTAATATATTGTTGAATCTGGAGCCCCATACCAAAAACTGTGCAGCATGGCAGCAATGCTGTGGATTATTTTAGACTTTGCAAATTAATCTACCAGCTTAAAAATAAATACTGGGCTTAAAAAATTCATTAAAAATTTATTTTCTTTTAACAGTTATTGTGTTTCTTATTAATTTTTCTTTGTAAAATGTAATTTTCACTTTTTTATGGGTTACTTTAAGTACTTATAATCATAGTTTAGTTCAGTTTTTTTGGTTTGCAGATTAATTTTTGTTTTCTGGAGAAGGACAATAAAAATTCTACTTTTGGGATCTGAGCTAGATGTAAATAGCTCTCATAGATATGAAATGTTGTGAATATTGCTATAACTATTGAATGGTACATAAATTTTTAATCTGAGCTCTGCTATTTCAATTTCACTGCTTTAAGTATAGTTTTTACATAATTTAGAAAGTAAAATTCCTTAAAATACAAATAGAAAATTTATTTTCACAGTTTTAAAATCTGCTGGCAGTAAGTGTAAATTTTACTGTATATATACTTTTTACTTTGCATTCTCATTCAATTTTACTTATGATAAAAATGTTTCATTTTATTTTCATTTTAATTGCTGCATTTTCTTCAAAAGCAAACACTAATTTTCTTATTAACTGGTGCAAAATATGCAGCATCATAGCTATTGTATTGATAATTATAAATTTACCTGACTTAAAAGCACCTTTTATTGATTTTTCAATTTTCTGTTTAAAAATGAATTGTCATGGTATATGTGTATGTATACATAAATTTATGTACTTGAATAAATTGAATTAATTATTTCATAAATCTCTCTCTATATATGTATTAGTCATCATTTTTTATTTTCTTTCTGGGTGTAATGTAAATCTCTCCCAGATTTCTTTATTTCAGCATCTGCTGTATAGCAGCTAATACTGATTTTTTTTTCCTCCATACTTTGTAAATCAATTTAATAGGTTTAACAAAATTCTGGGCTAACAAAAAAAAAAAAAAAAAAAAAAAAGAAAAAAAAATGCTAAAATTTAACTTTTGTATCTAGATTCATTATATTTTCTTTGTAAATGCAAATTTTGCTTATTATATGACTTGCTGTAATTTCTTATGATAGTACGACTTCTTCCAGCCTTTTTGTGTTGCAGATTAATACAAAAAATTCTGCTTGTTTCTTGTTATCTAATTAAAAATTGCAAAAACCCGAAATTAGTCTTAAAGTAAGAATCTTTATGTATATTTTAAAGAACTTAAAGGAATTAAATGTTGAAATCAACTATATGTTATATATATAATATGTGTGGTTCATCCAATCGAGATCTTTATAAATTTTTTTATTAAAAGAACATTAATACTAGTTTTTCACAATTTTACAAAGATAAGACCCTGTCTCTGAAGTCCGAAGGTACCTGATTTTAGTACTAGTTTTAAATTCACAAAATAATTAATACATTTTTCACAATTTCACAAAAACAGGACCCTGTCTGAAAAGTCTGGACAGACCCCTGTAATTTATAAGCATCAGATCATAGAGTTGAATGTGAAATGCGATGCATCATTTTCCTCAGAATGACTTCACAAGTTTAAATTAAGACAGAGCATAATAGGCAAAAAACGGTAAGATTGATTGCGAAACAGTGGATGATTGGACTCAAAACCAATTGCCAGATCTTATAAAAGGATATGAACAAAAAGACATTTTCAATGCAGATGAAACAGGTTTGTTTTATAATCTTCTGCCATCTAAAACTCTTGCAATCAAATCCGATATGTGTCATGGTAGAAAAAAAAAAAGAGTAAAGTGCGATTGACAGTGTTATTGTGTACCAATGCATATGGATCAGAAAAATTACCTCCTTTGATTATAAGCAAATCAAAAATGCCCTGCTGTTTCAAAAATGTGAAAACATTACCAACAAAGTACCTGGCCAATAAAAAGTCATGGATGACCATGTCATTTTTTACTGATTGGTTTAAAGGATTACATGATAAATTGCTAAAAATGAAATAGCGAATCATTTTATTCATTGATCTGTGTCCAGCTCATCCACCTGACACAGACTTTCTAAAAAACATAACTGTCAAGTTCTTCCCTGCAAATTGTACTAACAAATTGCAGCCACTGGATTTAGGAGTCATGAAATCCCAAAAACAACATTATCAAATGGAAATAGTGGTTCACTGTATTTACAAGTGCAACAAGAAAAAATTAAATACTTACCTGAAGTCCTGAATATACTAAAGACACCAATGAAGTTACTATTAAAATTCTTCGAATGCTTGTTTGACTGTCTAAATGACCTGAAAAAAAATATGAAAACATCAAAGTATTTAAAAGTAAAACATAAAAATGCAAGAACTTAGAAAAATAAGTGTTCAGTTGTTACTGTTACAAATGAAAGGTTTTTTTGAAAGGTTTTCTACTAGTTGTGGAAAAATTGTCAGACCTGAGGTTTCTGCAAAATTTAAACATAATCAGACATTGTCACATGTCAAATGATGTAATCATATTTGTTCCATTTAACAAGCACTAAGCATGTAGGGGAAGGTGGCCTAAAATGATCCTGACGGGTAAAACGATCCACATATGTTTTCTGCCAGACAAGTCGTGCTATCTACAGAGTAACACATAAACTAGTCGTGATAAGTGAAGAAGAAGCAATGGCAGTATCCAAGCGATTGCAGTATTATATGTCTGAATAGAATTCTCTGAAAAATTGGGTTCTAATTTTCATATTTATATAGATATACAGTCTTTCATGTACAGAAATATGACGTGGTTTACTTGATGGAGAATGTTTCTAGATGTGAATTACCCTTATGCATTGTCATAATTACTTTTATAACCTTTATTTTGCCGATAAACAATTTACAATTATTTTTAAATGAAGGATCATTTTGCCCTTTGGTGAGGGTAAAATGATCCTTTGGACACTTTTTAAAACATTATTAAAATATGTTTATAATGCAAAATATAGTGTAAAACATACTTTTTATTTAAACAGTTATGTTATTTTACACAAGTTTTTCCCTTAAGGGGATCATTTTCATCCACCTTTCCCTACTATTGTGGAACTCATAAAAAGATGCATAATGATGTTGAAGGTTATTTAATCATAAAAGAATTTTTCAACTTTTATAGTCATTTTATTTGTGGCAATATAAACAGGTTGTGTGACATATTAATCTGGAAAGCAAAATATTTTCTGAGAATTATAAAGATAGCTTTTAAATGACTTTTAACTGAGGTATATGAAGCATTAAAAAATATAAGATAATTTATGAATTTAAAGAAACTTTTTTTCTTTCTCCTACGTCGGGGAGGACCAGTTTATGTGTTACTCTGTAGATAGCACGACTTGTCTGGCAGAAAACATATGTGGATCGTTTTACCCGTCAGGATCTCTACTGGGCCGCTCGAGGACCATAGTTCCCCCTCGAGCGGCCCAGTAGAGTTCAGCTTTATTAAAAAAAAATCAGCGACTAAGAAGTGCTTGTTTAAAGAAACTAATATCCAAAATTCATGCCTAGCAGGGAGGGGGGGGGGTGTCTAACCTGTGTCCCGTGGACAACAGAGCATTTTGCTTTATTTAATAACAGAAAATTTGTGATTAAAAAAAGTGAACATTTATTAGGTAGAAGTATTGAAACCCTTGCCTTAAAATTTTGAAAGAATTTTACATGTGAAAAGGAATGTAACAATAACATTATCTTCATACATTACTAGAGCAAAAACCCTGACAATTATTTTTCACACTTATATTGAAATTATTGTCCAACTTCTTTATGCAATACATCATACATTGTACAAAGTTTAGGCAGGGCTACAGCATGAAATGACAATGAAAACAAAATATTAAATCCAAATTTTTAGTGCAAACAAACAACAATTTTAATGTTATTCAAGATGTACAAAAAAAATCTTGAATGTCCCTGGCTTTTAGATAATAAGAACACTAAAAGCAAATAAGTGAAAAACAAAAAGCCACAGGTAAAAAAAAAAGCCATAACAGAAAAAAGACTGTCAGACGTTTACAAAAGTAATAACATATACATTATACATTTAATTCTACTATAACTAAAATGACATCACACTGTAAACAACAGTCAGTCTCGTTTACAAATAAATTGCTTTCAAATAATTTAAAGCATCTAACAGTCTTAATTTGTTTCAAATATAACACAATCATGATTGCGCTTTTCACACCTTTCATTAAATTAAGCTATCTAATGCAAAAGTCATCTCGTTTTTCCTCATGTTAACCTGAAACGTCCAACATTTGGCATCTGTTGTCCACTTTTTAGGCAACTTTTTCCAATGTAGAAGTTTGAGATTAGCTAAGTGTGAAGATTCACTTTGATGGCTAAAAATGTACATAAATAACAAAATGCACATATCTGCATTTTCATTTAATACTAATATAACTAAACTGATTTCAGATGGAAAATAAAACATGCTCTCATTTACAACAGCTTAGCTTAATTAGGTCAACTTTACTAGTATATGAAAGAATGGAAAAAGAAAAATTATTATACTGTTTTTACTTTTGAAAACATAATTTTTAATTCAGTATACATCTGCTTTTAAACCTCAAGCATTAACATAGGATAAAATGCTGAAACATATGATTTAAATGAATCATATTTAAGAAGCAATTCTCTTGCACCTGAACTTACAGATGGTGATAAGTCTTATTTTATCCTGTTAATAATAACATATAATATTTAAATGCAATAAATCTTTTATTAAGTTGCTTTTAAAAGATTTCTATTACTTAAATTACTAGAGCTCGGTGTATTTACAGAAGTTGTCAAATCTTTCAAAGTACTATGCATCATTGTGCATGAAAAAAATTAAATTTCCATCAGGAGAAAGATCACATTTATTGAACAAATATTCTAATCTTTTGTAAAATTGTTTTTGACAAGCAAGAGCATTTTTGTAATAAAATGCATAATCTTGGTTTACAACTTTTTGAACTGTTCTTTTTTTTTTTTTTCCTTCCCAGAGCGTAATTAATCGTATTTGATGCATTAACAAAATCATTACATTTAAGATGTACTGAATTATACTTATTTGAGTTGTTTTTATTAATAACACAACCACTAGGATATACTTGTAAATTAAAGTTTGATTTTGCAAACAGGAAAGGTGGACTTTTGTAATAATACCTTGGCCAATCTGCAGAAATTTACCATTCACCATTCAATCCCCAACCAATTTCATGTGGTCCTTGTAATAAAATAATTTAGGTTTTCGTTTCGATACGATTCATTCAATGACTTCCATCTGCCCAGAATTGAATTCACTTGTAGGAGTACTCAGTAGTTTTACAAGAGAATTCAACTATCAGTCATTAATGGAAGTCCTTGATTTAACACATTCAATGAGTTCCATCTGTCCAGAATAGAATTCTCTTGTAGGAGTACCAAGTAATCCTAAAAGAGAATTCAATAACTTAACACAGTCTCCATTTCTACATTCCGATTTTTATTTATTTCTGATGTGATACATTCAATGACTTCCATCTGCCCAGAATTGAATTCTCTTCTAGAAGTACCAAGTAGATCCTAAAATAGAAATCAATTACTTAACACATAGTCGCCATTTTATTTTTTCTTTAATAGTCCAATATTTTACATAATAGTTGAGAAATCCGGCAATGTTTTTATATGTTCCGATTTTTAATTATTTCTGATGTGAGACATTCAATGACTTCAAACTCTCCAGAATTGAATTCTCTTGTAGGAGTACTCAGTAGTCCTACAAGAGAATTTAATTATCAGTCATGAAGAGGCTACTTCACTCAGACGAAAACACCCGCTCGCTAATGTTAATCCTATGGAAGAAATATTTTAATGTATCTCGTTCATATTTCAATATTTTTAAAGGATTTTTCTTTGCATTGGATAGCTGAAGTCAATCCCTATGCACACTCCTTTGTACTTTTTCAATTTTTGTTGCAGTTTTTTTTCATTGAGGGTACTTTCACTTTCGAAACCAGTTGCGAAAGGGAAAGCATCTTAATAAAAAAAAACGTGTATTGAAAATCGAAAAAGTACAAAAGAGCATGCATAGAAATTGACCTCTACTATCTAATACAAAAAAAATCATTTAAAAATATTGAAATGCAAACAAGATATCTTAAAATATTTCCATAGGATAAAATTTAGCAAGCGGGTGTTTTCGTCTGAGTGAAGTAACCTCTTAACTGAAGTCATTGATGTGACACATTCAATGACTTCCATGTGCCCAGAATTGAATTCTCTTGTAGGAGTACTCAATAGTCCTACAAGACAATTTAATTATCAGTCATTAATGGAAATCATTGATGTAACATATTCAATGACTTCCAACTGTTCAGACTTGAATTCTCTTGTAGGAGTACCAAGTATCCTAAAAGAGAACTCAACACATAGTCTCCATTTTAGTTTTTCTTCATTATTCCAATATTTCACATAAAAGTTGAGAAATCAGGCAATATTTTTATATGTTCTGATTTTTAATTGTTTCTGATGCGACACATTCTATGACTCCATCTGTCCAGAATTGAATTCTCTTGTAGGAGTACCAAGTAATCCTAAAAGAGAATTCAATTACGTAACACAGTCTCCATTTTATTTTTTGTTCATTATTTCACATAAAAGTTGAGAAATCATACAATGTTTTTTATATGTTCCGATTTTTAATTATTTCTGATGTGACACATTCAATGACTTCCATCTGCCCAGAATTGAATATTCTTGTAGGAGTACTTAGTAGTCCTACAAGAGAATTTAAATATCAGTCATTAATGGAAGTCCTTGATGTAACACATTCAATGACTTCCATCGGTCCAGAATTGAATTCTCTTGTAGGAGTACCAAGTAATCCTAAAAGAGCATTCGATTACTTAACACAGTCTCCATTTTATTTTTTCTTCATTAGCTCAATATTTCACATAAAAGTTAAGAAATCAGACAATGTTTTTAATGTGTTCCGATTTTTAATTATTTCTGATGTGACTCATTCAATGACTTCCATCTGCCCAGAATTGAATTCTCTTGTAGGAGTACCAAGTAATCCTAAAAGAGAATTCAATCACTTAACACATTCTCCATTTTATTTTTTCTTCATTAGTTCAATATTTCACATAAAAGTTGAGAAATTAGGCAATGTTTTTTATATGTACAGATTCTTAATTATTTCTGATGTGACACATTCAATGACTTCGATCTGCCCAGAATTGAATTATCTTGTAGGAGTACTCAGTAGTCCTACAAGAGAATTTAATTATCAGTCATTAATGGAAGTCCTTGATGCAACACATTCAATGACTTCCAGAGAATTCAAGTCTAACAACGAGAATTCAAGTCTACAAGAGAATTCAAGTCCAGAATTGAATTCTCTTGTAGGAGTACCAAGTAGTCCTAAAAGAGAATTTAATTACTTAACACAGACTCCATTTTGTTTTTTCTTCATTATTTCAATATTTCACATAAAAGTTGAGAATTCAGACAATGTTTTTTATGTGTTCCGATTTTTAATTATTTCTGATGTGACACATTCCATGACTTCACTCTGCCCAGAATTTAATTCTCTTGTAGGAGTACTCAGTAGTCCTGAAAGAGAATTTAATTATCAGTCATTAATGGAAGTCCTTGATGCAACACATTCAATGACTTCCATCTGTCCAGAATTGAATTCTCTTGTTGGAGTACCAAGTAATCCTAAAAAAGATTTCAATCACTTAACACAGTCTCATTTTATTTTTTCTTCATTAGTTCAATATTTCACATAAAAGTTGAGAAATCAGGCAATGTTTTTATATATTCCAGTTTTTAATTATTTCTGATGTGACACATTCAATGACTTCCATCTCCCAGAATTGAATTTTCTTGTAGGAGTACTCAGTAGTCCTACAAGAGAATTTAATTATCAGTCATTAATGAAAGTCATTGATATAACACATTCAATGACTTCCATCTGCCCAGAATTGAATTCTCCTGTAGGGATAATCAGTAGTCCTACAACAGAATTTAATTATCAATCATTAATGGAAGTCATTGATGTAACACATTCAATGACTTCCATCTGTCCAAAATTGAATTCTCTTGTAGGAGTACCAAGTAATCCTAAAAGAGAATTCAATTACGTAACACAGTCTCCATTTTATTTGTTCTTCATTATTTCACATAAAAGTTGAGAAATCAGACAATGTTTTTTATATGTTACGATTTTTAATTATTTCTGATGTGACACATTCAATGACTTCCATATGTCCAGAATTGAATTCTCTTGTAGGAGTACCAAGTAATCCTAAAAGAGAATTCAATTACTTAACACAGTCTCCATTTAGTTTTTTTCTTCATTATTTCAATATTTCACATAAAAGTTGAGAAATCAGGCAATGTTTCTTATATGTTACGATTTTTAATTATTTCTGATGTGACACATTCAATGACTTCCATCTGCCCAGAATTGAATTCTCTTGTAGGAGTACCAAGTAATCTTTAAAGAGAATTCAATTACTTAACACAGTCTTCATTTTATTTTTTCTTCATTAGTTCAATATTTCACATAAAAGTTGAGAAATTAGGCAATGTTTTTTATATGTACAGATTCTT
Source organism: Maratus michaelseni (assembly GCA_963931845.1). Taxonomy (NCBI): domain Eukaryota; kingdom Metazoa; phylum Arthropoda; class Arachnida; order Araneae; family Salticidae; genus Maratus; species Maratus michaelseni. The sequence goes on from OZ007586.1 coordinate 444,400,015, forward strand.
AATTATTTCTGATGCGACACATTCAATGACTTCCATCTGCCCAGAATTGAATTCTCTTGTAGGAGTACTTAGTAGTCCTACAAGAGAATTTAATTATCAGTCATTAATGGAAGTCCTTGATGCAACACATTCAATGACTTCCAGAGAATTCAAGTCCAACAATGAGAATTCAAGTCTACAAGAGAATTCAAGTCCAGAATTGTAGGAGTACCAAGTAGTCCTAAAAGAGAATTTAATTACTTAACACAAGTCTCCATTTTGTTTTTTCTTCATTATTTCAATATTTCACATAAAAGTTGAGAATTCAGACAATGTTTTTTATGTGTTCAGATTTTTAATTATTTCTGATGTGACACATTCAATGACTTCACTCTGCCCAGAATTGAATTCTCTTGTAGGAGTACTCAGTAATCCTAAAAGATAATTTAATTATCAGTCATTAATGGAAGTCCTTGATGCAACACATTCAATGACTTCCATCTGTCCAGAATTGAATTCTCTTGTTGGAGTACCAAGTAATCCTAAAAAAGATTTCAATCACTTAACACAGTCTCATTTTATTTTTTCTTCATTAGTTCAATATTTCACATAAAAGTTGAGAAATCGGGCAATGTTTTTATATATTCCAGTTTTTAATTATTTCTGATGTGACACATTCAATGATTTCCATCTCCCAGAATTGAATTTTCTTGTAGGAGTGAGTACTCAGTAGTCCTACAAGAGAATTTAATTATCAGTCATTAATGAAAGTCATTGATATAACACATTCAATGACTTCCATCTGCCCCGAATCGAATTCTCCTGTAGGGATAATCAGTAGTCCTACAACAGAATTTAATTATCAATCATTGATGGAAGTCATTGATGTAACATATTCAATGACTTCCATCTGTCCAGAATTCTCTTGTAGGAGTACCAAGTAATCCTAAAAGAGAATTCAATTACGTAACACAGTCTCCATTTTATTTGTTCTTCATTATTTCACATAAAAGTTGAGAAATCAGACAATGTTTTTTATGTGTTACGATTTTTAATTATTTCTGATGTGACACATTCAATGACTTCAATCGGCCCAGAATTAAATTATCTTGCAGGAGAACTCAGTAGTCCTACAAGAGAATTTAATTATGTCCTTGATGCAACACATTCAATGAATTCCATCTGTCCACAATTGAATTCTCTTGTTGGAGTACCAAGTAATCCTAAATGAGAATTCAATTACTTAACACAGTCTCCATTTTGTTTTTTCTTCATTATTTCACATAAAAGTTGAGAAATCATACAATGTTTTTTTATATGTTCTGATTTTTAATTATTTTTGATGTGACACATTCAATGACTTCCTTCTGCCCATTATTGAATTCTCTTAGGAGAACTTAGTAGTCCTACAAGAGAATTTAATTATCAGTCATTAATGGAAGTCCTTGATGCAACACATTCAATGACTTCCATCTGTCCAGAATTGAATTCTCTTGTAGGAGTACCAAGTAATCCTAAAAGAGCATTCAATTACTTAACGCAGTCTCCATTTTATTTTTTCTTCATTAGTTCAATATTTCACATAAAAGCTGAGAAATCAGACAATGTTTTTTATATGTTCCGATTTTGAATTATTTCTGATGTGACACATTCAATGACTTCCATCTGCCCAGAATTGAATTCCCTTGTAGGAGTACTCAGTACTCTTACAAGAGAATTTAATTATCAGTAATTAATGGAAGTCATTGATTAACACATTCTTAACACATCCCTACTGGAAACCGTATAACTCGCCTGCTTGCATGTTGGCTGCCTTCCACCCCTTTTCACTGACCTCCTGCTCCTTAATTTCTTTAGATCTCTGCTTTCTGCTCCTGAATCAGCGTCCTTCTTTCTCTGTGATGTACACATGTGTTTATATTATGACCTGCGAGTTATATGTTATAATAGTAATTTTTACTTCTATTTTTTGTAGCATTAGAGGAAAATAGCTTCCAGAGTGTGTGTTAATTCACCAATTGTTTTGCTATATGTGTGGTAACTAACTATACAGTGATAAAACAACAAAGAAGCTGTTTTCTTTGTGAATGGGACAGCCGAGACAGAAAACATTACATTAAGAAGGAATGGTTAATCAGGAAGGCATTAGATCCTGGAGTCAAAAATATTCAAAGGAGAAATCTGGTTGATCCAAAAAGTTGTTACTTTCACCATTTCACATAAAATTAGGTCTTATGAAACAATTTGTAGGGGAATTATTTTAGAGAACATATTTATTTCAAAACATAAAATATACACATGATTCAGGGAGGGAAGAACAGCCAAACTGCAAGAAAGATGAAAATTTTTGCTTTCCTCTTACATATTTAGAAATCCGTCCCCATCTCTTGGGAGAAAAGGACTGAGCAAAAATTTCAAAGGGGATGATTATTTTAGATGAGTGATCCTTATATGAGATGATGTAGATGAAATGAGTTATCTTACTATAAAATAAGAAATAGAACAGTGTTTAAACAAATATATATATTAAAGATTTTAAAGTATATTTACTGAGTGGGTGGACAGGGGGGGGGGAATGGAACTTTTAGGAGAAAGGAGGCTGATTTAGATGATTGATTATTCATTAATTGTTACTAAAGATGAACAAATGCAGCAGATTAAAAAAAATAGTTTTAAAGATTTTAAATATTGTATGTGTGTGTGGGAGGGAGAAGGGGGGGGGGGGCATTTTGGGAGAGAAGACTTAGGTGACAAATTATCTATTTATTTTTACTAGAGAGCAACAAATAAGACAAAAGATTTCTTTAAATAAGAGTTTTACAAATTGCATTCTCAGGAATGAGGAGGTTAATATGGATTTCAAAGGAGGGGGTTTGCAATTCAGGTGATTTGTTATTTATTGTTAATAGAGAGCAACAAATAGGACAGAAGATTTTTTAAATAGTTTAAAAAAATTATAGGGGTTGGCAAAGAGGGGGGAAGCAGAAATTTTGGGGGTAGAGAGATAATTGAAATGGTTGATTATTTATTTATTGTCACGAGACAGCAACAAATAAGAGCACATATATTTTTAAATAAAGAGTTTAAAGATTTTAAACTTTGTATGCTGAGGGGGGGATGGGGAAACGTAAATTTTGGATGGATGGGGAGATTGTAGTTTGGAGGACTGGTTTTTTACTTATTGTTATATTACTAGCGAGCAGCAAGAAGGCCAAAAGAATTTAAGATTATCAAGATTTTGAAATTTTTGTGTTGCGGGGGGGGGGGGGGGGGGAGAGAAGGGAATCAGGCATTTCATGTAGGTGGGGGGTGGGTATTTTATTTACAAAATATAAAAGCGAAAGTAGAAATCTGCCAAAATTTTCAAAACATTGAAAATTTTCTTCCTTAGATTCTTAAAATCAATATTTTGTTAATTTTTTTTTTTTTGGGGGGGGAGAGTGGGGCCTTCCCCAATTTAATGAATGGATTAAATTTTGGGAATGGAAAAGAAAATCAAAATTGCTTGAAAGTGGGAGGAGGCTTACTTTCGTGATTTTACAGTAATTTAGACTCTGGATATGGGATCATTGCAGGCTTTCAAATGCTAATATAAGAATGATTTTTTGAGACAAAAGTTAGCATTAATAACAACCAAAATGTTTTAGATTTTGTGACATATTTCACCATTAAAAAAGCAATCTTTAGTATAGTGAATGTCTGGGATACTATCAATTGCAAAATTTAAAAAAAAATGTTTGGTACAAACTATTGCTAATAATCATATTTAATAATGATGACAATGACAACACTGACTTTAAAGAACTTTTCAGAAAAAGAAGCTGGAATTTTGGAATAAGAAGATTATGCAAGAAACGAAAATATAAGTCTGGATAAATGAGACATAAATGAAGTTATGTGCATTAATGAAAATACATCAATTGTCAGTTTGTGCAGGGAACCTGAAATCATTGATAGTGCAGCCTATAAAGTAACGACTGACAAAGATGATTCATAAAATGAAGAAAATGAAAAAATATCTACTGAAAAAAATCATAACTAGTTTAGATAAAACAATATTAGACCTGGAATGGAGGCATTTTATATACAAGAATGAACTAATGACATATAGAATTAGAGAAAAAGTATTGCCAAGTAAAAAACATTAACTCTTTTGTTCCAAAACTGGCCGAAACCGCCCGAGATGCTAGGATCCCATAATGTCCAAGAGATGGCCTTGTATATTTCTCCCCTATCTTTTGTGACGTCCAAGTCGTCGAACATGGATGGGACGTGACTGCTTATTCCGCTTAATGAACAGTAGATAGGAACACAATGGGAATAGTTCAACAGTAGGTATTCGGAAGTGTTCGCTATTGACAGATAAAAATGTACAAACATATAGATGTTCGAGATCGGGAAAGAGTTCGCTGAATAGGGAGAGATTTAATCTAACGGTAATAGCTTGCCTACAGTAGAAAAATCAAATTAAATAATAAAAAGTTTTAATAAATATTTTCGCTTCTTTTATAATTTTTCACATTTATTTTTAAATCTTCAAGTAATAAGATATAAAATTATAAAACAAATCTTATTATCATGCAAATTTATAACACCGAATCTCAGGCATGAAAAAAATATTTAACAGTTTAATTATTCTTACAGTTAATTAAATTTTTGCATCCCCCCCTTTTTTTTTTCACAGTAATTCATTACATGCAGCGATTAAATCATAAGTGTTGTTATGGACACATGAAATTTTGATAATCTGTTTTAATACCACCAGCTGTAATCATTAGAGAGTTTTTTAAGTGTTTATATTTTAATGATTAAATCTTATTATATTATGAATTAAAAATTATCTAAATTCTTAAATTTGTGAATTAGTCAAGGGACTATTCAAGTATTACATAAGCATTTTTAAATCATTGTCATTTTGTATCTCCTCCTCCCTCTTGTAAAGAAAAATAAACAAATGCTTGACACCCCCCCCCCCCCCCCCCGGTCTTGCTTATGTAAGATTTTATAATATTTTGTACATCAACACTTTTTCCAAGAAGAAAGCAATTACCGATAAATTACATTATTAATTGTCGTAACTCTCCCTCCCCCTTGTCGGAAAAAAGCAGATCATGCCCCCCACCCCTCTTCCATACTGCTTACATAATACTTGAACGGCTCCCAACAGTAAAATGACTTTTTCAACTACCTTCATAAATAAAAACTATAAGTGGACGAATATTTTAAAATAATAATTTTTTTTTTGCATTGCTTTTTTTAAATATAGCTATTTAATTGACTGAATTATTTATTAAATGTATTGTATACATTGTTATAGTAAGGAAAAGTTACCTAGAGAAAATTGTATCAAATAAAGTTAAAAATTTTCAAACATATGAATATTTATGTAATATAATTTATCACATAATTTAAATTAATGTACAAATGTTTCATTATTAAACATATTTCAGCATATAACTTTATTTGGAAAAAAAATGGAAATTCTGTAAGAATATGTTGTAAAAATGGTTTAAAAATGCATTAAATATTTTGACTTTTTCAAAAAACATAGCAAGCATAAATTTTAAAATTTGAAATATAAGTTATGTTTTTTCTACCAATAAAACAAAATGCTTTTAAATAATTACTACAAATATATATGATTAATTTACAAGTAAAAGTTATGTTTATAAAACAAAGAAATAAAAAAATCCTTTATCTTATGATTATTTTTTAGAGATGTCATAAACATACTCTTAAGTCTAAAAATAATTTATCACTTCGCTTAGCAGAAGATAACGGGAAAGCAAAGCTATGTGATTTGTGATTATTGGGGATAAGGGGGATTTGGATAACAAAAAGTAATACAATAGCTTTTTCTGTGGGCAGATACTACAGCAAAAGGGTTGAACCATAGCACATTCATTTGAATAGCTAAAGCGTGCTGCTATCTATGTCTTGGGGGAATTAAATCTCGGGCATTTGGCTGGGACTCTAAGGAAGTTAAAAATTTCTCTGCTGTGGGACATAAAGAGTTAACTGAAATGTTCAAATAAAATATACTTCATCTTAAACATTTTCTGTAAATTTAATTTTATAAAATAAAATTTAATTTTGAATGATTTAATATGTTATTTATTTCTAACTATGATCATTTTTGCTTATAATTTAAGTTATTATTTAAGAATCTCTAAAGTCAACAATTCTGGATTTCTGAGACTGTACTTACTGTATTTCCAAAGATATCATCATGTCTTCAAACAAGACAGGATGAGAATATTTTTTTAGGCACATTCGTAATTATATAAATATGCAGGACCTATAGTCGTCGTCTGGTCTGTCCGTATATAACAGCCCAAAAACTACCCAACCGAATGGTTTGAAATTTAATATGTATAATTGTTGCAGAAATATGTCATTTCAAATTTTATGAAAATCTAATCAAAACTTTAAAAGATATTAATAAAAGTTTTCTTTATTCTGTTAAATAATATCATACGTAATCTATATAATAAAAGCACAAGTCATGTGACTGAGGAAAACAAATATGGGCTAACCACATCTTTTTTCATACGCCAAGTGGCCATTTTTATTCAAAATTATTTTTTCGAATAAAATTGCATAAAAGTTTTTTCGAAAGATCGTTCAAAAAAATTGTTTGCTTGAGAGATGAGTTTAATTAAAAAATGTATAGATTCTGGAATAACTTCAGCGGAAATTAGGTTAAACGTTTAATATTTCAATCCATTACAGTAAATAAACAAAAGAGATTCATTCATTGTGAGTCATAGAAATATTAAACCATGAGGTAATCATTCACAAAGCAAGAACTCCATGGTGAAATTTGCAGTGTTGTCTGGTGTCAAAAAATTTTTTTTGCATCTGTAAACGTGGCATATGTAATAAGAAAAAAAGGCATGCTCATTTCGCTCATAACAGATGATATGATTAATTTCACTAAAATAGTAACTACTTGCACCTGTTGAAATTCGACGCAACAGAATATTTTAAATAAGTACAGTAAAGCATAGTTTATACGACGTTTTAGTGTGGTCCCAATTCAATGCTATTCGTTTTAATGTAAAAATATATCCTTTATACAATGCACAAATCATTTATACGTCAGTTTTTCAGATTTTGTACCCGTTTATTTTTATTTATTTTTTTAACATATTTTAAGAACGGGCGGAATAGAACGTGTTTAAATATATCCCACATGATAACAATGTGGGCTGGTGTGGGATTAGTTGGAAAAACCAGTTTATGCGTAACAGATTACACTGAGAGGGGTCATTCTTTTTGTAGGGATGGTCAGCTTTCCTGACCTGTTTTATTGTTACACGGCACATTCTTTGTTTATCAGTGCACTAACAGTACAGAGTTTTTTCTTCCTTCTTCACTTTTTGTACTGTTTTGGCCACAGCTCTTTTCAGACATGTCTCGAAAACGCAAGTCCATCTCGGTTGGTTAGTTGGTTGATTTATGACGGCCGATTATCAACTCGAGGGATATAAGCCCTAGAGGGATGTGCCCTCCGTGAAGTTCTTTCTAAGGGATCCTAACCCGTATTTACGGCAAGGTTCGAAGAAAACCACTGAAAACTCCGAACAGTTAGGTCAACGAGCGTGACAGGGGTTTGAACCCAGCACCACCTATTTACCAGCTTTGAGAGCAGAACCTCTCAGCCACTGGTGGGGCAGGCCATCTTGGAAAAAGAAAAAAATTGAAATTTTGAAAGAATTTTATAGTAAAAGTTTACCGAGAAAGTCAAAAATTGACTTGGCTAAACTGATGTGTAATCTACCAGTTTCTACCTTAAGCTCCTGAGACCCCGCATCCATCCTTTTGGACATTTTTATTTTTCGCATAAAATATTTAATATCAGTTGGAACCTGTAAAAACTTACTGTCCATTATAAAGGATAGTCTAGTGCTGCTATCTGTATACCGAAAAAGTAAAAAAAATGTAACAAAATGTGTATTTTAAGCATTTGAAAAGGACGGCGAACAAGTGAGAGATTGTTGAATGTAAGTACAATATATTAACTCAAATTTCATATAAATTTTTTAAGTATTTTGATATTAATGCAGCATTTATCTAATTTTAAATGTTTCATTAATGATATTAAACCATACTTTAAGTAATTGAATGTATATTTTGAAGAATAAACACATGTTTTTATCGATGTCGATTGTATTGGATGTTGGGTCTTCATCAGTTGTTTACATTCATACTGAGATCTTTTTGAATACTGAAGGAAAATATTGCTTTTTACTCAAAATTCCATACTGTATTAAAAAATAAATAAATAGAGAAGTAGATAACATACATGTATATTGGTAATTAAAAAATTAATTTTGTAATTAATTAAATATTGTCCTAGAAGTGTATAATTTTACTGATAAAATGCTTGTTCCAAATTAGTACATTGTTTAATTTTTTTTCAGCTGAACATGTTTTTTCACAGTATTTAATAAATAAAGAGATTTACAAAAAAGCTTTTCATTTAATATGTTTTCTTTTTTTTATTCATTGAAAGATTTCTGTATTGTTTTTCTGTTAGTATGTTGTTTTTAATTAAATTAATTAACTTAATCAAATTAAAGTAATCAAATTTAAACAAAAATATAATTAACAATAACATTGTAACATTATAAACTCCTTTTTATTTCTTTTAAATTTCCACTTGGCATTTAATTGCCAATTGTGGTAGCTGTGCCACTAATTATTATCATTATGCTAGGAAACAAAGAGCTGTTGTTGAGATAGATTTAAAAACAAAATTCTAATTTAAAATTATTTAAAAGTTTACTAAATTGACATACACTTTTTTATTTGATGATGTAAAAATTCAAATTATGCGATGCTTAGAAGTGATAGATGACTAATAAAAACACACTTCTGATGACAGAACGCATTGAAAGAAATAGACATTGTCGGTAGAAATCTGATTTTTTAGGCCTTTTTTTTCCTGTTTTTAGAGATATTTAGAAACTGACGTTATTTAGATCTAAGAAAAGTCATTGAAACAATTTTGGAAGCAATAAAATAAATTGTGATGCGTCAAATCTTGACATTAGTGATGAAAGTAAGAAGGAGGAAAAGAACAAAGAAACTGGATTCTTGCAAATTCATCCAATTGTTATACTGAAAGTATACTTTAGTGCGAATCAGCTTTTGAGGAAATCGAAGTTGAGTTATTCAAGACATGACGAATACGCAAGCCCCAATACTTCTCCACTTAGCAAACCACGCGCAAATGCAAAATATCAGACGTAAGTACCGAGTCGCTTAGTTCTAAGAAGAGTATCAAACAATCACCTAAAATAATGGACAAATAAAATACATTGTGAGGCAAAATCAAATTTTATTTAAAAAACAAAACAAAAAACTAAATTTGTGTACATAAAATGCAATTTGTATATCTGTTGAACTACCAAAAATAATTGCTTTGCCGAAGCACATTCATAAAATACTGAATTTTAAGTTCATCTATTTTTTGTGTGTAATTAATATTTTTATAATAATAATAATTATTATTTAGTGTCTAATTAAATTTTTTATCCTTAATTTGTATCTAATTAAATTTTGTGTCATTATTTTGAGTCAAATTCAATTATGTGTCATTATATTTTGTCCAATATTAAGATTTTTCCATTCAGATTCATCTGATTCAATAATGTTTTTCACAAGACGAAGACCCAATGTCCATTTTATTGGACAGGCTAAAAAACTATATATATATATTTATTATAAATAAATGAACATATTTATTGATTTCTAGTCTCAAAAGGAGCAATAATCTGAATTATGATAAAATTTGCACGAAAAATACAAGCTTGAGTCTCAAGAGGTTAAAGACTATTATTCATGATAGCCAAAAAAATTGAGGAAAAGGCAAAAGCCTGTGGATCTTCGGCATAAAAAAAAAAAATGCAAGTGCAAGAGGGTAAATTTCTAGAAAGGGAAAAAGTTTTGCTCGAGTTTTTCAATCAGTGTCGTGCATCGTACATTCCAGTAACTGGTCTAATGTTGATGGAAAAAGTGAAAGAAATCACAATGAAATTGAATCTGGCAGACTGTTGCTTTACAGCAGGAAGGTTGCAAAAATTTAAAGCCTACCACAGGATCACATGTCAAGTTGTAAGTGGTGAATCGAGAGATGTTCCAGTTGATTCTGTCACAGAATGGCTCAAAATTCTGCCAGGCATAATAAGTGAACTTACCAACCTAAAGACATTTTTAATGCCGACGAGACGGGTCTTTTTTATCATCTGATGCCAAATCAGACTTTAGCTTATAAAAGCGAAAAATGTAAAGGAGGAAAAAAAAGTAAAGATCACTTTACTGTGCTCCTTTATGCAAACTGTAATGGAAGTAAAAAGATCCCTCCTTTGGTGTTAGGAAAATCAAAAAAACCTATGTGTCTAAAGAACATTAAAACACTACGGCTGGATTATGATGCCAATAACAATGCGTGGATGACAACCAAAATTTTTACTGGATGGCTGAAAAAACTTGACAATGTTATGAAGAGGTAAAAACGAAAAATTTTGCTATTCATCGACTGATGTCCATTGCACCCACCGAATACTGATTTTTTGGAAAATATAAAAGTTCACTTCTTTCCTGCAAACTGCACAAGTCACCTTCAGCCATGTGATTTGGGCCTGATTAAGAATCTAAAAATGCATTATATAGAAAGCAGTTAGTTAAACTCACTATTCGAAGCATTGAAGAGCCTAATCCCAAGAAAATAAGTGTTTTCGATGCAATGAATATTATTTCGTTGGCTTGGTCTCAGGTAAAAAAGACAACAATAAAAAACTGTTTAATAAAAGCAGGTTTGCACATCAAGATAATGAGGGTGATGATGATACAATAATCAATGAAGATGATTGGAATCTGCTCAGAGCAGAGACAAATATTGATGAATACATGGATTGCGATGAGGACGTAATAAACAGGGATGAGATTGACAAAAAAACCAAAAAAGCTGAAAACTGCGCAAACAACATTTCAGCAATAATAGTTATGAATTTCAAGCGCAACAAATATTATAATTGCATTAATATATATATTATGTATATATATATATATATATATATATATATATATATATATATATATATATATATATATATATATATATATATTACATACAATATATATACAGGTGGTTATCAAAATAATGGAAACACCCTAGATTTTGAAGGAATTCTTTATTAATATGGCGTAGGACCACCTTTGGCATGTAATACAGCTTGGATTCGCCTGGGAATCGAATCATACAAATTCTTAATAGTGTTTAGAGGAATATTGTACCATTCTTCATGGAGATATTGTGAAAGTTCCGTGAGAGATGCCTGTGGAGGATATCGATTCCGGATTGAAAGCTCTAAAATAGACCACAACGGTTCGATTATGTTGAGGTCTGGGGACTGTGCGGGCCAAGGTAGATGTTCCACCTCATCCTCATGTTCATCAAACCATGATTGGACAACTCTGGCTGCATGAATAGGGGCATTATCATCCTGGAAAATTCCATCTCCTGCAGGAAACAAAATTTGCATCATGGGATGGACCTGGTCAGCTAAAACTTCTCTATACTTCTCCCCAGTGATCCTTCCTTTCAGAGTTACGATTGGACCAGCAGAAAACCATGACACGGCTGCCCATACCATGACCGATCCACCTCCATGCTTGACAGTTGGACGGAGGCAATCAGGATCATACGCTTGTGCAGGTGTTCTCCATACATGTACCCGTCCTGTTGTGGGGAAAAGTGTGAAAGATGATTCGTCTGACCATATAACAGTCTTCCACTTATCAATCGACCAGGTTTTGTGGTTGTGGCACCACTCTACACGACGTTTGGCATTAGCATCTGTGACAAGTGGCTTGGGAATTGCTGTTCTGCCGTAAATGTTCTCTTTATGAAGGTATCTCCGAACTGTAATTATTGACACTGGAGAATCCAGATGCTGATTGAGCTCTGCGGTCACTTTGGCTGCAGTTGTTTTCTTTTTAGACATTACAATCCGCTTCAATACCCGTCGGTCTCTTTCACTCAGCTTCTCCTTCCGTCCACTATTTTGCTTTGCTGAGCTTGTCTTTCCGCGCTGTGTGTATGCTGTCATGACTTTAGACACCGTACCTCTAGAAACGCCTAAAAGCTGGGATGTTTCGGTCACCGTTGCTCCAGCTAGTCTAGCTCCTACAATTTGGCCTTTTTGAAAATCTGTGAGGTCTGACATTTTACGCTTCTGACAAAAAAAATCAAAACGTAGACAACTCTTCTAGAGCTCTCTCATACTACCTAATACATGTACTTTTTATATTAAAAAAAATCTGGTAGCTAAGATTATATTTTAATGCTTACGAAGGGAATTCTTAAATGTCCTTTTCATTCACAAGTGTTTCCATTATTTTGATAACCACCTGTATATATATATATTTAGCTTTGAGTAAATTAAAAAGAAATTATTTACTGACTCTAATAAAAAGTCTATTTTACCAAGATACAGCACATCAATAAAACCTTTCATTAGCTTTAACATTTTTTAATTGAAATTTTGAAAATAGTAAGACACTTTTCTTGAAACAGCAAATCAAGTATATGTTAATAATTGCAATCACCTTAAATAAATGATAGACCAGCGTTCCCACTCTTTTTTAAAATAAAAAATACATTTTTAAGGAATTAAATAGTTTTTCTAAGGACATTATCAGTGGCACCAACTAATCAGTGCATGGTTATTCCAGATTCCAGGACATTTTTACTGGTCAGTTTCCCCGTGGCAGAATGTACACGATGATGCGACGGGTGTCGCAGACTTTTTGGGACGCCTGCAGACTAAAAACATACAGCGATGCAGCGGACATGCTATAGCACATAAAATATGTGAAAAAACAGCAAACTTCGTCCAAGAATCGCGAAAAAAACGATGAATTTCATCGAAGAAATGCGGAAAAAACACAAAATTCATTTAAAGATCGCAAAAAATGGCTATTGTCGTTGACAGATCGCGAAAAAAACACAAATTTAGTCGAAAGACCATGAAAAAATGCGAATTTCGTCAAAAAGCCGTAAAAAAAACATGAGTTTCATTGAAGGATCGCGGAAAAATGCAAATTTTGCTCAAGGACTATGGAGAAAACGGTAACTTCGTCAAAGGATCATGAAAAAACAGTCAATTTCGTCAAAGAAACTGCAAATTTTGTCGTCGGATCGTGAAAAAACTGAGAATTATGCCAACAGATCATGAAAACGGCAAATTTCGTCGAATGATCGTCAAAAAATGGTAAATTTCATCGAAAAAACAGAAAATTTCTTCAAAGGATCTCGAAAAAGCGGTAAATTTCATCAAATGATCTCGGGGGAAAAAAAAAGGCAAATTTCGTCGAAGGATTGCGAAAATAATGTGAATTTTGTCCAAAGGCCAAAAGAAAAAACGCGAAATTCATCAAAGGATATGGGAAAATGGCTAATTTCGTTGACAGATTGCTATAAAAACGCAAATTTCATCAAAGGGCAGTGGAAAAACTTGATTTTCGTCAAAAGACTAAACTGAGTTTTGTTGAAGGATCGTAGAAAAAATGCGAATTTCATCAAAGGGCCACAGAGAAAACGCAAATTTCGTCAAATGGCAGCAGGAAAAATGCCAGTTTTGTCAAAGAATCGTGGAAAAAACTGCTAATTTCGTCAAAGGATCACGGAAAAAGTGCGAATTTTGTGGAAGGCCCACAAAAAAGAAAAACGTGAATTTCGCCAAAGGATCGCGGGGGAAAAAAGAAATGCTAATTTCGTCAGAGGATTGTGTGAGAAAAAATAAACTAATTTCGTCAAAAGGTTCACGAAAAAAACAATTTTGTGAAATAGTCCCGGAAAAGATGCAGCATTCCTTTAAAAAACAGCACACTCACAAAGTTCTATGCTTATTAATATAGGCATAGTTTTTAATCTGAAACAATATACTGAACTAACTTTTGAAAAATCGGGTTAACCTGAATGCAATTTGCAAGAATCTACACTCAGACTAAAATCGACTTGAATCAAAAGCAGAGTTAATCCGACCTGCAACAAGAAAAATTATTGCCGAGAGGGGATTTTTTTCCCCTCTCCCCTCTGCTGTAACCTTCCAGAATATTTGCTGCGAATTTCAGAATTTTTTTTTATGCAAAAAGGCTGATAAATGCCGATGCCTTAATTAATTAGCACTACAACTACAACAGCAGCAAGAATAGATTTATATGATGTATTGTGTATTGCAGACTATTTTTGAAAACATTATTAGCGTTGGAGACACTTGAAGATAGTTTTGTCACTGGGGTCAGCTTGAAGCCAGTTTTTGGATTTTTTGCATTTTTTTATAATTTAATTTGTTTTGGAATTTTGTGGCGAATTTTCTATATTACTAAAAGAAACCTGGTTCCAATCTTTTAATCCAATGGAGTAAATTTTGAAGAAATTTGCACTTTTCCAGCAATCCTTTGAGAAAATTTGAGTTTTCTCAGCAATCCTTTGACGAAATGTGCGTTTTCTCTGCGATCTTTTGTCCAATTTTGCGTTTTTTTGGGCGAATTTTGCATTTTTTCAGTGATTCTTTGATGAAATATGCATTTTTTCAGCGATGCTTTTGATGAAATTAGTGTTATTTTAGCGAAATTGTTTTTTTCCCCCCCTCGATATTCCGGCTAATTTTGCATTTTTCGCAATCTTTTGCCAAATTTTGCATTTTTTACACTATATTTCTATGACATTCGTGTTTTTTCCGCGATCGTTTAACGAAATTAGTGGGTTTTTTGCGATATTTCGGCGAATTTTGCATTTTTCACGATCTTTTGTGATATTTCGGCGATATTTGCATTTTTCACGATCTTTTGTGATATTTCGGCGAATTTTGCATTTTTCACAATCTTTTGCCAAATTTCGCGTTTTTTACACGATATTTTAATGAAATTTGCATTTTTTCCGGGATCTTTTGCCAAAATTCATGTTTTTCTGCAATCCTTTGATGAAATATGCATTTTATCTGTGATCCTTTGGTGAAATTTGTGTTTTTTTCGCAATTTTTTGGTGAATTTCAAGTTTTCCGAAAAAGTGGAAAATGGCAAAAAATCAGAAAAAAGAGGAAAATGACAAAAAAGTGGAAATCCGCAGAAGAATCCATGCCTGAATAATGACAGCAATTTGCAGTGTTGATGAGCTTATTCAGAACTCCCAGTCTGAATAAGTCGTACAGTCACAGCAAAGATGATGAAGAATGTCAAAAAGTTGTTTCTCTCTCATTTCAAGATTAAAGAAATTTCATAAAAAAACTTAAAATTAAAATATAAAAATGAGAATATTTAAAAAAAATAGCTAGAGTGGACACATCTGCAAATGAACAGCTTTCATTTAAAAAAATAATTATCAAAATTAGTTCCTATTAAGTGCAGGGCAGATGACTCAAAAAAAGTCTTCCGTTTTAAATATATAGATGATTTTTTATATTTTAAAACTAGTTATAGTACGAATGCACCTCATTTGTCACGTTTAAGATACAATTTCCAACTTATTTATTATTATTATTATTGAAAGAAAAATGTGGCAAGCATTTGCAAAGATAGAATATACATTTAAAAGGTACTTAACTATTCAAGAGATATACTTTTACCTTTATAAAATATTTGAATCGCACTGTTTTAATTTGTTTCTAACATTTTGTTTTACAAAGTAAAATATGAATAAGGAAATTTCTATTATAAAATGGGAAGTAAAAATACAGAAGATGGAATAGAAAAGTGAAAGATAAAATAAAAATTAATCTTACCAAATGCAAGTCCGAATATCAAAACACTTATTTCTGTGGCAAGCAAAAAACATCGAACCACAACCCAAAGAACCTTAAATTAAATTTAAAATTATATAAGAAAAAAATCTAAATATAGTAACACTAAAATAAAATATTTACTGCAAAAAATTTAAATACTGAAATATTGTGCCAGAAAGAATCTCATATGAGGCTTGCCAACAAATAGCAGATGAATGTATTGAATTCTCTTCCAAATATTCATGTGGCACTTAGTTTTACAATAATGCATAATACTTATTTCTGTAACCTTAATTTGAATAACTGAATGTTTTCTAAGCTATCAAATGTTGAAAAAAGCAACTTAAATGATATGTTTGTTGCTGAAGTATAATTTATATGCAATTTAAAAATAGAAATACATGCTTTTGCTTGCATTTTTTTAAAAATAGTTGCTGACCTAGCTAATAATACATGTCTACTAAATTTCTTTGCAAAAAACAATTATAATAAACAATGATGATGATACAAAATAACTCAGGTAACACAAAAACAAAACAACAAATATATACATATATTAGTGTTTAGTTTTATGATTAAAATACTATACTGCAGATACATTTTATAAATTTTCATAATTTTTTTTTTAACCTATTCAAAATTTTTAACAAAATAGACATTGCACAAGCGAGTTTTAAAGGTCATCTAAATGAAACAGTAGAAAGTAAGTTCGCTGAAATATTTAAAACATAAATACACTGATAATTTCCAATTTTCCAAAATTATTTCCCAATACACTAAAATAATGAAGTATTATGATATGATATATAAATTGCAAGACATTGTAATTGAATAAGCTACAGGTGGTGAGCTGCAGAAGATCTACAATTTTTATATGAGTGATTGTGATTTAATATTTTACTAAGATATTTTGAATAAGTAAGAAAATGTACTGAAATTTGCAGCATTCTAAGTACTTATTTTAAAAAAGCAAATTAAAAGAAAGAGGGAGATTCTCAATGTTACTTCAAGTAACTCAATTATTTGTTAAATTCACTGTTAGGGGAGGATAATTCATTATACACAATAGATTCATGCCTACGAAGGAACCTATAAATTTGTTCTTAATGTGGGGGGGGGGGGGGGGGGAAACCATTCTCAATATTAATAATAATGTATCTTGTGAGAAAGAAAATTTCATGCAAGGCTTATATTATTATCAGCCCCCATTTTTTTAAAGTTTAATCCAACGCTCTCTCTAAATTTTACATAAAAATGTTTCACCAAAATCTGAGATGAATGGAATCATAGAATTCCCCAACCCTTTCCCTACAATAAATAAATTACAATTTGAAATGAAATTAGAAAATAAAAGCCATTGTGAAAGTAAGATCATCCAAGGAATTTGGAAGAAAAACAAGACTTTTATATAAGGCTTAAAAAAAAAAGTTTTTTTACATTAAGGTTCCTTAAAGTTTTGACAGCTAAGGACTATTAAGAAGATGTTTCACCAGTACTGGTTTCCCTCTCGTTAATTGCGAAATCTCATGCTAACCTATGAAAAAATTTAAACGGGTAGGTAATTATTGAAATATGGTTTTCACCATCAGAAAGTACATATTTGATGCCTATGTAGTGCTTTTATAAAAACTATTTTCCTACATTTTAAATATTTTTTTTAAATGCAATAAACATTGAAATTTTTATTTGAGTAAAATTTTCAAAGATTATCAGTTTCTTAAATTTTTTTTAAATTTAAGACAAAAATTTTTTTAAACACACTAAGTCGGCATTGAATGATTACTTTCTGATGGTGAAAACTGTATTTCAATAATTATATTAGGCAATACATAATCAGATGTTTAAATTTTCCCATAGGTTAACATAGGATTTTACAATTGGTGTGGAATAGGGAAGCACCCCTTAAGGCCTTTCCTAAAAGACAACTTCAGAAAGTTTAAAAAGGCACCTTTTTCCCCCCCTTAAGGGCATGTTTTGGATTCCCAAGGGATTAGATTCTTGAGAACATTTTGATTTTTAGACATTATTTTGATTTTTAAAGCAACTTTTAATATTTAAAAGTCAGGTCATTGTTTTCAGGACAACAATGAGTCAGTTTTTACTATGCAAGCAAATTTTTTAATACAAAAAAGGGAATAAGGGCACTTTTTTTGACTGAGGTGCAAGAAGGGTGCTATTTTGTAAACCCTGCTGAAACTACCTGGGAGAAAGTCTGCATACATATAATCATGCAGTAACTATTTTATAAACATAAAACATTTTATAATTCTTACATACCTTATCTGTTATATCACCAGTAGGTATGGCAGCATTAACAGTCATTGCCACAATACATCTTAAAACACTAACCCCAGCATTCATAGCTACCTGTAAAATAAACAAATATATATAATAATTTGACAAAGGTACAATTGGCCCAGCTAAAACAATACATTTTAAAATACACAAACTGCCTACAAACTAAATTTCTGTTTTTGTACAGCAATTGTTTGATGTGTTTTAATACAGAAATAAAGCAGTTTACAAAACTGGAAAAACCACCTGTTTTGAAGGTTTGTACTGTCAAAGTCAAAAAGCATTTCAATCAAGCAATTCTACCATATCATTTAGTGAGAAATTCATACTCAAAACATAGTTTTTAAATTGTGATAAAAAAAAAAAGGAGAATTTCCAAGAGTGGTTACAAGAAGTAGTTAACATTTCTTATGTACTTCTTGCAATAAAATTGGATTTGAAATGTTCACCATTCCACAACATACTTTTCTGCTAGTGTTATTGAACCAGTTTTAGCTTACAAATTACAAATAGTGTGGTGGGAAAGTATTTTTAGTGTGAGACATTAAAAAAAAAAATTTGTTAACTTATAAATTTGTTATGCTAATTTTGCAGCAAGTTGAAAGGATATTTAAAAATTTTTCTTTCAATCCTTCTGATATCAGAAACATATATATATATTTTCAAACTTCATCAAATCATTAATGCTTCTTTGTAATGTTGAAAAAGCATTTATATGCTCTGGGTGAAATATATCTTTAGAATTTGGGACAATTTAGAACAAAATTGTAATTTACTTTTTATTTTATGGTTAAACTATTTATTGTAATTTTTCAGTTATTAAATAAATGAAAGATTTTTACTAATACTGAGTCTGAAAAATGCATAGAATGTACTATGAAATATATTTTTCTTTTTCTTTCTTTTAAATGTTTTTGCCAGGATTTTTCCACTTTTTGTTACTTATCCTGGCAAAAATTTGTTTCCGCCACCAAAAATTCAACCATGATCTGTCATATAAAAATGTAATATGAAAAAAAAAATCATAATATTGCACTGTTTAATTTTTTTTAATAACCACTTATTAATATCTTGATCTTACTTTTTGAAGAACTTCTAAGATGCTTCATAAATTAACAAACCACATTTTAAAATGGAAATACACAATTCTGGATTTTAGCATCATTTATATCAAGCATGAAACTTGACACAGAGAGCTGAAGGTATGTAATTTAAGTAATTTTTCATATATATAAATTTCTTTTAGATATATATCATTAAAAAACAGTTACTTAAGCTAAATTTTAATACAAATAACACAGTATTTGTAATACTCCCTTGAAAGTAACTATATAAGTATATAATTAAAATATTGGTTAAGCAACTGTATTCTCTATAGACTTTAAATTATGCATGATGTATAACAGGGCTGATAAGACTCATCATTTAATAAGATGAGCTATGCAAAATTTATGAAAGATTCTTCTAACAGAAATTAGATTCATCAAAATAAGAACATTTTATGGCAATCTGATTAAAATTACTCAATGTGTATGTAACACTACACATAAAATATTCAGCTCATATGTTAACAAACATGCAAAAAGGAAAGATGTCAACAAGGAAGGTCAAATTAAAGAGCAATCTAAAAAATGATTTTTTTTTTAAATCACTGAAGAATCTATATATATTATATGTACGATTTAAGCAGGGGTGTTGCCAACATAGGGCACAGGAGGCACCCTTTCATATACAAAATTAGAGTTTTGAACTAATCTTTCATTAACTGAGAATAATTTTACTACTTACATCCTAAAAAAGTATTTATTTAACATGTCTTCATCAAAACTGAGCCAAAAATGTAGCCATTATTATGGCCATAGTTAAGCAGGAGGGGAATATGATGTGACAGATAACAGAAAAGTTACAAATAGAGCAGTAAAATTTTCATAAATTTTGAAATAACAGCAAAAAAAATTGAAAATTTGCAAAAATTAATTTTTACAAATAATTTTTGTTTAATAAAAAACATTAAGCTTTTTTTAATTTATGCACACAAATTTTTTTTTAACTTTGTATAAATATATTACAAAAACAAATAAATACTTTTACTATAAAAATGTTAGCCTTTTAGTCTCAGAAAGTAGTAGCTTTCCTTGTTTAATTTAACACCATTGTTTGTAATATTCAACTGTTTAAATGATCATTTCAGTTGCATTTTCTATTTTAAAAATAATTATTAAAAGGCAAAACTTATAAATTTTACCCAATATTTGCTGGAATTTGAACTTATTTAACAAAAAACACAGTATTTCAACAGATTGTTTATTTTCCACCAATGTAATTGTCTGAATGTATTTTTCAGAGGAAAAATACATTCAGACTCTGATTCAGAGTGAAGACAGCCAAAGATAAAATATAAATTTTGTTCAAACGTAATTGAAAAACTTGAGAAATTAGAAATTAATAAATTTTCTTATTGATTCTTTGATAATTTTTAATAAAAAGGTAATTAAAATTGAAAAAAAATAAAAATAAAAAGTGGAATTTTGCATACGTAACTCATATAAATTGTTTTCATGCAAATTTTGCCAGAAAATTGCTTACATTTTCTTATGTGTATATATATTTAAAAGATACAATTAGACAAGTTTAAAGATCTATATTTAAAGTACTGGCAGAAAAGAATAAATCATTCCAAGTACATGCTATTTATTTTTTTTTACAATAGTTAACTTTTTGGGGGGTATCTAAGTATTAACTATCTGATTACATGAAAAACTATGATAATAAATACATATAATAATAAATAAAAATGTTTTTTTCAAATACTACTGTATTACCCATTTTCTACCAGACAATTTCTACAAATTGGTATCATTGATGTAATTTTACATATGATTTTTCATTTTTAACAAGAGAAGTAGCACTTAATTATCTATTTTCCCAAGTTAATGTTTTCATGTTGGACACTAAACATGAAAAAGTAATGAAAAGACATTTGAATGTAGCTATTGTAAAATTTTGAATACATTATTTTATAAATGGAATTTCAAATTTTCGAAAAGAAAACAAAAAATGCAAAAATACAGATCATATTCTGATTCAACAGATATTTTAACCAATTTAACTTAACTTGATATTAATTTTATGTTAAACATAAAATGAAAATCTGTCTTTTCATTGACAAATTTCAGTTTAGCACCAAAGTAAGGTATCTTCAGGTTAATCTTTTTTGTATATATATTTTTTTTATTTGCTCTGCTTCATTGTGATAATTCTGCCACTAAAAAACTTTACACCATTGTAGCAAACCACTGTTTATTGTTGAGATACTGCCACCATCCAAAAATGGCCTATACATTTCTCATGACAAAAAAATCCAATAGAGGATTTTCTCACTACTAATTAAATCCTTGTTTTTTTTTTTTTTTTTTTTTTTTTTTTTTTTTTTTTCTTATTCAATGCAACAGTGCCAAATTGCTTTATCTATCCTACATTGCACTACAATATACAGATGTGTTTTTAATCGTAAGCAGGAAAAAAAAAAAACTCTAGCTGGTTGAATCCATATCAATTCAGGCAGGGGGGTTACCTTCATAGTCTCAAAAGTTTTTGAATTGAACATATGTTAAAATTGAGGAAAAAGTAAAATACCTGTATATTTTTGTTTTGCCCCAAAAAATTCCTGGCGCGAGATACAGGCCGCCAAAGATGGCGTCCTGCGAACCATTTCTCATTTACGATTTTTGACAAAAACTTTAAAGTGCTCTATCTCTGGAACGGTTAAAGATAATTTGCTGTGTTTTTTTTTTATTTTAAAGATAATATTATTCTGTTTAAAATTATATACTCCATTTTGAAATATGTGTTCAACTTTTCTTGCTGCAGCCTCCGATTATTATTTTTTTTAAACAAAAAAATTTTTTTTTTCAAAAATGCCAATCCCAAAAATTTTGATTTTTTTACTGTTTATCAATACCATTGAGTACTACATTTCCTGTAAAGGAGAACTTCCACTTTTCAGTTTAACAAGTTTTAGAAACATTTTAAAAATTTTATACAGTTCCTGTAAAACTCTCTGAATTTTTATCTACATAAGCGGTGATGTACCCAGTTCTTTGCGTGGACCTGTATATGATTTTATTTATATTCAACAAACATCTCTAAGTTACTAAACATATTTTACATTTAAAATGCATAATCGATTACAAAACCCCTTTAAGCAATTTACGCCGATACGGAGTAATGCTTACCAATTCTTTTGTGTGCCCCTGTTTATGATCTATACCATTTATACATACCACATAGTATGGAAAAATTCAGTTAAATGCATACCATACCTAACTGAAAGCGCACTTTCAGCAATTATCGCTTATAGACAATACTTCAGATACAGTAATATATCCGAAATCTTGTGTGTGTCCCTGTAAATGGACAATAAATGCTATACACATCATATTATACAACAGGTATGTTGTTTTAAACCACATTAATGTGTATCAATTTCATTATATTTGAAATAGTGTAACGTAATTAAAATATGCTGTAAACAGCTTTTCTCCGTAGACCATAGTTTATCTAACCGAATACTTTTATGTGACCCTGTAAATGAATGATAAATGCTTTACACTCCATATTCCGCAGATAGCATGTTTTAGTGCACCCCAGAAATTGATAAATTTCATTATGTTTCTAATAGTGTAACATAATTAAATTGCATCGCAAACTTTAGTTGTCTGTGATGTAGAGCGAGAGACCTGTTTGTTTCAAGAATGTGGTGACTGTCCTGGAAAGGAAGGACTCTTGTTACAGGCACTTGGTCTGGAAAACACAAAAGACCAAGTGCTCTTCTGAAGTTATATATGCAACATGGGAAATGGACAGTGAAAGCAACAACACAACATCTGAAGAAATTACAACAACAACACATTGCAGAAATGAAGGTACGTGTAGCAGTTGAACGACCATGTTTTGTGCTTCACTGTGATTTTGCTGAGAACTGGTCCGTAATTCTGTCACAAGAAGTACAGGGATATTGTTGGAGTAATGACCAAATTTCAATTTTTACAGGAATCGTTCCATATTTTCAAAACAAGACCACAAGTGTTGCAGTTATAAGTGATGACAGAGGACATGAGTCAGCATATGTGCTGTTGGCAATACGCAAAATTTAACAACCGCTGCAATCACAGCCAGAAAGGATCATCATTATTTCTGATGTTGCCCCTAGTCACTTCAAAAATCATTAGCAACTGTTTGAAGTGAATAAGTCAATTGTGCCAACTACTGGACATGGGAAGGTATCTTGTGATGGTGTAGGCGGGTATCCTGTATGAAGGTATTCTGCTGTGTGTGTGTGTGTGTGAAACACCATGCTACAAAACATAATCTTTCCAGGCCCAGTACAGAGACAATTCAGAATGCTGGGGATTTTACGAGAGTGGTGAAGTCAAACACATCAACAGCCCTCATCCTGTTACGTAAAGAGGAAGTTGAAAAATTCTGCCAGCAGAAAATAGAAGAAAGGTCCAACAAAAGTGCCCCTATGAAAGAGGAATACAGAAGTAGAAGACTCATGTGTGGATTCACAATGATGGCCGAATCTATATTGCACAAACTTTAAAACAGCAAGAAAGAAGAATTTCATTTGCCCAATCAAGATCTTTGAAACGACAGGAGAATATTCAGATTCACAATTTACAAAAAGGGATGTTTGTAGCCTGTATATAATATATGACTGTGACTTGTGATAGATATTAGTTGTGAGTTAAATGAAATTGCTGTTAACTTTATGCTCCCACACAGACCGGCTGCTGCATATAGATTTCCAGTTGCAAAACAGTAACGCCACCACCAGTGCTCACTTCCAATTCACAATGTTTTATAGATTGTGGATGCCCCAGTTCTATTGGTTTAACAGGAAGGCATCACTCAATATCAAAGGAAGATACTGATGCAGTTCAACAAATTTTTAGTTCACTGAATTTCTAATTTCAGTTCTAAGCAGAGTACACAGGATGTAGTATGTTTTGGAACTTGCACATATATTTTGTAAGCTTTTATATGTTTTTGTAAGCTTTTTTTTTTAAGTCGTCTGTTTCTTATATTTATTAAGAATTAAAAAGTCATGTCAAAGAAGACTAGATTTTGATTTCATGGGACCAATATGTGATTATGTTTTAATGGAAAGTAGTAAAATATATGGCAAATTTTTACATTGTTTCTAAAACCTGTCAAACTCAAAAGTGGAAGTTCTCCTTTACAGGGAATGTATCAATAGTATTGATAAACAGTAAAAAAATAAAAATTTTTGGAATTGGCATTTTTGAAAAAAAAAATTTTTTTGTTTAAAAAAAATAATAATAATCGGAAGGCTGCAGCAAAAAAAGTTGAAAACATATTTCAAAATGGAGTATATAGTTTTAAACAGAATGATATTACCTTTAAAATAAAAAAGAACGCAGCAAATTATCTTTCACCGTTCCAGAGATAGAGCACTTTAAAATTTTTATCGAAAATCGCAAGTGAAAAATGGCGCCTGGGACGCCATCTTTGGAGGCCTGTATCTCGGGCCAGGAATTTTTTGGGGCAAAACAAAAATATACAAGTATCTTACTTTTCCCTAAATTTTAACATATATTCAATTAAAAAACTTCTGAGACTATGAAGATAAGTTTTTTTCTTTGCCTGCCTGAATTGACATGGACTACACCAGCTGTATTAACTGGAATTATATTAAATATTTTATATAATAGATATTTTCAAAACTACTTGAATAATTCTTTTTCTTAAAATTTTGAAATATCAATTTTGATTGTATCGTGTCTTCAAACATTGGTAAAGCTCATTAACCCCTTAGTGACAAGTGTTAAGTATACTTTTTAAAATCTTGAGATGCCACTATTATCCTATTGTAATTTTTGCTTTATTTATCTGCCGAAATGCTGTGATTAAATAAGGTTAAAATTTTTGTATTAAAATATCGGTGTTCAAATTCAAGGATTTTGTGCAGCTTAATACAGCACATATATGTTCCACTCATCGCAAAAGAGGTTAAAGAGTAGTGCCATTTTTTATTTTAGTGCCAAAGCATTGTAAATTATGTTTAATGGCTTGTGAAAAAATTGTTCCTGTTTTGTATCATTCTCCAGGTCAATATTCATACTATATAAAATGTAATTTTTATGTTTTGAGTTAATGTGGATGCTGAAAATTACATTGGTGCTAAGAATGTTTACAGAGAACACCACCAAGTCAATTTCATATAAATATATTTATTCATTTGAACTTGGCAACTTTAAATGAACTGCAACTATGAAGAAAAGTACAATTTAAAAAAAAAAGGTTATGCTGGCTCATAAATAAACAAAATGCAAATTGCAAAAAAGCAAACAAAATAAATTACTTAAGAGTTTTAAAAATCGAATTTTAAAGATCACTGACAGATGAAATTATAAATTTTGAAATTAAGGTATGTATAATAAACTTAGTCTGGTAAATAGTTTGCCTACATATCTGGCTTTTTCCTTTTTAATTTACATTATAAGAAATTTTTTTAAAAAAGCCAATGAGAGGCAATATCTAACCATAAAGAGAATATAGTTTCGGTTTCATTCTGACAGAGTCTATTTGAATTAAAAAGTTGATCAAACATTTATATGGAAAAGTAGATTATTTTATCATTTAAATGTTCAATCATATATAAAAACTAGAGAAAAACCATCATTAACAACACATTTCATGTTTTTAAAGGAATATTTAAAATTGTGTACACAATCATTATATATCTCTTATGTTTGATACAATGTTCAATTTGGAAAAAATTCAAAGAAGTTTAATAAACATTTGTCAATGCTTGAAGCTTTTTAAAAAATGGTGAGGAGGAGGGGTGAGATAAATATGTTTAAGCTTTCATTCAATGCAACAACAAATGGTAGAAACATATAAAACTGTTCCAGTTGTCATTCTGATTGGAATGACTCAGATTTTGCTTTGATACATTTTAGGGTAAAGAATAATTTTAGCTTAAGAATTTGAAAATCTATATTCTTCTTGAATTTCAAAATTTTCTAACTACTCTTTCACAAGGCAACAAGTAGAAACAAGCAAGAATGCAAGATGATGAAACAAAACAAGAAAATCATACAGCAGTTATAATAAACATTTTCTAACAGTTAAGAAATTTTATTCTTTGATGCAATGCAATAAGATATCTAAGTAAACAATTTAAAAAACACACAATGCAGTTAAAAAAACATTTTCAACAACTGCTGTCCATAGCTGGTAATGTGAGTGAATTCTTTTGTGTAGCTCTGAATGGGTCACTTTAATCATTGGTTACAAGTCTGATTATAGAACTGTGTACAATTAGTAATATTTAGTTGATAATTTAATCAAATTTAAATCCCACTCAGACTCAAACTGATTTAAGATAAATCCAAATAATTTATCAAACAAAAATTTAAATCAAATGCTGTTTTAATTTACTTTAATTGAAAAATTTTAATTTTACACATTTTCAAAGTGGACACCCCTTAAAGAAACAAATATAAATATTCAACTCTTTCCAACCTAGTTGAAAAGTGTTTATGACTTCGATTTGTCTGGCCATATGTTGTCTTTCTGTGCTCTAACTCACGTAAATATACTCAGATTGTCCTGAAATTTTTGTATGTTATTGTTGTTTACTATAGCATGATACCTATTGAAAATGAAGAGTAGCACTTAGTTTTTTTTTTTTTTACAGGAACAGTGAAAAGTATTCCATTATATTACGGTCAATGTGTAAAAATGTCAAGTGCATTTTTATGATCCTACACCATTTGAAACATTATGTAATTGATATACAATTATGAAACCCACTAAAACATGCTTTTTGTAGACTACGGAGTGCAAAACATTTATTATTTATTTATAGGGTCAAACAAAAGAAATCTGTTGCACATTGATCTATGGAGAAAAATCGTTTGCAGTGTAATTTAATGATGTTTCACTATTTCAAACATAATGAAATTTATATGCTTTACTGAGGTGCACTATAAATTGCTCACTTAAAAGTATGGTATGCATTGCGTCTATCACTCATATGATGGAGATTCATATATTTGTAGTTAAAATTTTATAAATTGATTGGAGTTTCCTCATTTAGTTATTTTTTAATTCTATCGCACCCCTGGGAAAAGAAAATTTCTTTCCTTTCTACTTAAAATTTGATAATTCTCATACTCTTGTATCACAGCTAGAAGTGACCCTTTGTTAATGTACATGTACTAAATTCTTCCATACGCCTTATGAACTTGCAGTTTTCATATGAGAAATGAAATCATTATCAGTTTTGAATCTGCGGGCCTTCCTAATGCACACATTTTGGATCACAGAAGAAATAAAGAAAAATAAAATGTAACGTCTATTTCTCGACACAGCTGCATGCTTAAACTCCCGCAGATGTTAAGGTCTGCAACTTGTTTTTCTGTTTTTATGAAGGTGCTGATATGGTAATCTGGTTTGGCAGTTTTCATTCAAAAAATTAATATGTATTTCTCTCCAACGATTCTCCTTCTTGACGCTATGGGTCAACACGAATAAATTTGTTGGCACCTCAAAAATTTCATTCAATATTGAATTTTGATGGCGTGAAGTTGTACTGGTTCTGAGTGCTGGGGGACTGAATCTTTTTTCAACTCATTTTCTTTAAATAAAAAGCTTTCCATGGACATTGTTTGTTTACTTTATATTTACTTGATAAGCATCTTTACACGGAAGGAGAACGATGAGTTTTGTGTTAAAACAGCACTGTGTTATGATATGGTTTCACGTTAAAATCGGCCATTCATCACATGGACTTGAAACTTCTTCACAGTTCATTTACAAATAATTACAGTCTATGTGTGATAAGTATATTTTTAACATTGGTTTGCATTTGTAAGTTTCACTAAATTTTGGCATAGTATGTGGTGCGCATAAATTTGGTTGATCGTATACAGGGCTACAAAAAAGAATTCGAAAGTATTAGAGACTATGGAGTGAATTGCTTTGGTTAGTTTTTAATTGTGTTATGCATTTTTCTGCTGAAATATAGTTAGTGGACTTCTAAAAGTTTGTGGAACATAAGTAAATCCATTTACAGGGCTACGCAAAGAACAAGGTACAGTGTCATTTTATGGTTGGTAATTGCTGGAAGTTTGTTTTAAGTTGGTTGGTTTGTTGTATAAGATTTAATGGCACAAGGAACCATTAGGGACAAGCTGCGCTAAAGTAAATGTTAAGAAAAAATATATTAAAAAAACCACAACAAAAATCAAAAAGGAAACAAAGCTTAATGAGAAAATCATCTGGATGGGGTAACCCATCCAGACATAGTCATACAGTGTATAAAACAAAATATTAGGAATTCTTAAAAAAGTAAAGTATAAAAGTAATACACTAAGAAATACTATCTGGATGGGGTTAAACAAGTATAAACTAACATTGTTATAAATAAAACATGAGGGATATCTAAAAACTATATCTCAAAATAAAAGCCAGCATGCTTTAGAAAATGAAAGAGCGCCCCATGAGGTGTTTCCCCAATGAGGTTTGTCAAAGTGGGTGATGATTAATTAAAATCCAATCTACACAAGTGCCGGAGGCCCTGACAGTCAGTTAAAGTATGATTAATAGTCAGGAAATCAAAGGTTTATTTTAAGTTGCCTTATGCGTTTTTTACCTGAATTAAATTTTAGCTTAATATGGGGTGTGTACAAAAGACATAAGCCTTAAGGGGCCGCTTCACTGAAACTCCCCGATCGTGAAATCCCATGTTAATCTATGGGAAAACTCCGAAGCGTGATAACTCCTTACCTAATATAATTATTAAAATATGGTTTTCACCATCAGAAAGTAGACGTCAGATTCCAACGTTGTGAGTTTTTAAAAATTGTCTCCGTTAATTTTAAGTATCTCTTAGAAGATAAAATTTCATCAAGTGGAAATTTCAAAGTTTATAGGGAATTTTTAAATAGTTAAAATTTAAAGAGACAATTTTTAAAAATGCATGACATTGGCATCTGACGTCTACTTTCTGATGTTGAAAACTGTATTTTAATAATCATACTAGATAATGAGTTATCGCGCTTCGAAGTTTTCCCATAGGTTAACATGGGATTTCGCGATCGGGGAGTTACAGTGAAGCGGCCCCTTAAGATAATATACAGGATTGTACAAAAGATTTCGAGTGCATTTCCCTCAATTGGCGGAAATTGCTAAATGTGAATTTTCTAAATGAACTAAATTTTATCGTGCTATGTAGCATATATCTGAATCTATAGATCATATACAGGGCTGCAAAAAAAATTAGACTCCATTTTTGACTATGTAAGGTAATTGCTGAAACTGGACTTTTAAATGTGTTATATGTCTCCTATACTGTATACTTACATATCTTCTTTCTCCTTATTTAACGGTGAAGTTTTGTTACAGTTTTCTGGATGTGTTGGAAAATATTTCACAATCTCTGCTTGACGCACGATTTTTTGTTCTTGTTTTATACAGTTTTTACTTTAAAATATTTTTTAAATGCAAATTTTTATAAAATTTATAATATTTTATAAGGAAAAAAAATTATGTCAGTTACAAAAATTAAACCAAAAATGCTTTTTTATGTGTGTATGTATAATTTAAGTAGTAATGTCTAAACATTCCACAAGTGCTTTAAATTAAGAAATAGTTTCAGATTTCCGCAGCTTTATAATGCTATATAGTTCTTTACATCAGGTGAGGCATGTGCGACCATCAAACAGGCAGGAAACAAATATCTATTGAAATCCTAAATTTATTTCAGCAAACTTTGATATGTTTAATTGTAAAGTTGAAATATAAATAGAACATTTTCCATTCTAATTAATTAAAAGAGAAAAAAATTGTGCTTTTCTGTAAGTATGCAAGAATTCATAAATCAAATAGCTAATTTATCAAAAGCAACATATATAAAATGTGACACATTTTAACATTACCTTAAATTATTAATAATTCTGTGTAAAAAAATCATAAAAATCCGATTTAAATTAAAAATATCTGAATTTTTTTAATTAAAATCACATTTTGAAAATTTAAATAGGATTTTTATTATTCTTTCTCCTGCATTAAAATACAGAATAGCTACCAAAAATTTTGTTTCCAAAACAATTAAACCTCTAATTGCTAACATAATCTATGTTTTTATGTTTTAATAAATAAAATTATAATTATTAGTTGGTAATTACAGAAATTATAAAAACTGAAATTAGTAAATTCATTACTTGGCATACAATAACATTATGTACAGTCGTGGGGAAAAAAAAAAACTTCCCCCACTAACTCTGCAACAAATTATTACAAGAGCAAGTTACTGGCACCAAACGATTGGAAATAAAATCTACTTTTAAATGATGGATATAAAATTTGCTTAGGGGGCCATCTACATATCAAAACCAGCTTGAACTTTATTTCAAGGGCAACACCCAATTTTGACACAGTATTTTTAATCTTCGGTTCAAACTATGCCTAGATACCAAATTTCAAGTCATTTGGATGAGTTTTTCAACTATAAACATTCAAAATTTAGAACTTCTAATGTTAAATTACATTTTCATATTTTTATTGATATCTCCTAAAATTATAATCTTAATGTGCTAATTTTTTGTTTGGTTATAACACTAAAAAAAACCCCAAGGATAAATGCATTGAAATTGTAATTTTTATAATTTTATAATATGAATTATTAAATTAATATTCGAAAAAAAATAAGAATTGCAACCTGCAGTTTTTTTTTTATGGATTTATATTTATTATATCCTGCTTTATATGCATTTAAAATTTTTCTTCTGAGTAGTTTTCAAATGATGTTTAAAAAACAGCTAAATCCTGCTTAAAGGGCCGTCTAGGATGTGCAGAAAAGCATAATTTGAAAAAATACTTTACTTATTTTATTGTTGATTAGAAGGATATTTTTAAAAAAAACTTTTTTTGTGTCTGCTTTTCAATTTTTTATTAAAATTACGTAAATTATGTTTGCATGAGATATAATTTTACGTCAGATATGTAAATAAGTTTCACTTTTATTTTTAAATTAACAAAGCTCTTTTTTTTTTTTTTAAATGAAGAATTAGAAAAATTTATCTTACTCATTATTTTTGTAACCTTTAATTGAATTTCCAGCTTCTTCTACAGTCTAATAAACCTATTATTTTTTCTGCAATATATATGTTTGAAGTAAAGTTTCTTATAAATGACTATGTGTTGTGTATTTGCTGAAAAAGTTTTAAAAATATAGGATTAGCAATCGAGTTAAGATTTACAATCAGACTGTAAAGCAATTTGTCTGAGTTTTTTCTACACCGTTTCCTTATACTGCTTCATACTAATTTTTATTCTGAATTTTGTATTCGTTGATATCCTTCACATATAAATTTAGAAAAGAGCGTGTAAAAAAAAAAATTCAAAATCTGAGAAAAAGCATTATAAAAACACCTATAAAATTCCAATCACATTCACATATTCGAAAACTATTTTAATAACAGATATAATCTTATATGTATTT
The DNA here is from genome assembly GCA_963931845.1 of Maratus michaelseni. Taxonomy (NCBI): domain Eukaryota; kingdom Metazoa; phylum Arthropoda; class Arachnida; order Araneae; family Salticidae; genus Maratus; species Maratus michaelseni. The sequence goes on from OZ007586.1 coordinate 444,431,620, forward strand.
TTAATCGGATAATTCAACTCTTGTAAACATTACGAAATGAATATTGAAATGGATTTTACTGTATATAAAAATAGCCAAAACATATTAAGTGAGTAAAATGGTCATATTGGCAAGAAATAACACATTAGAAGTGACTTAGTCATTATGCAGCATTTCAACACTCGAGTACCGAACTTCAATTTGATACAGCCTATGAAATATGCCGTTTTTGAGAGGGTACAGTGCCCTGCCCATTTTTTTATAGTTGTAAATGCAACCTGCCTGTTTTTATATAGCTGGAAATGTGCCCTGATTATTTTGGGTTTGCAAAAATTTGCTGTCATGAATTTCACCAAAAGGTTGCTGGAAAATATAGCAAAATTCACCTATTGGTCGCGAGAAAATACAGTAAAATTTGTCTACCGGTCATGAGAAAATATCGCAAAATTAGTCTATCAGTCGCAAGAAAATATCGCAAAATTAGTCTTTTGGTCGCGAGAAAATATCGCAAAATTCGTCAATCGGTCACGGGAAAATTTTTTTGAAATTCAGCAGTTGGTTGTAGGGGAAAAAAAAATCATGAAATTCCTCCACAATCGCATGAACAAAACCCCCGTAAAGTTTCGCCATTAAGATGCAGAAAAAATTGGGAAATTCGCCAATTGGTTACAAGGAAACCCCACCACCAAACCACCCACACAAAATTCACTTAATCAAACTTAATCAAAATTCACTTAATCAGTCGCAAGAAAAACTGCAAAATTCGGCAATCGGTAGCAGGAAAATATCTGAAATTCGTCTGTCAGTTGTGGGGAAAATCACGAAACTATTCAGTCAGTCATTCATGGAAAAAAAATAGCAAAATTTGTCCATTGATCTCATGATAAAAATCGCTAAATTTGTCAATCAATTGCGGCAAAAAATCGAGAAATTTGTATATCTGTCACGAAAGAACATTTATTTTTCTTAGAACACTGTATTGAAATTTGTAAAGTAGCATAAAGAGAAGAAAAATCACTAATTCATATTCCAGTTTTTTTTTTTTTTTTTTGAGATAGTAAATATTAAGATATTTTTTAATAAATTATATTGTTTTAAAGAAAAATGTTCTTGAAACAAATGGCTATTTTTTGGAAAGGAGGGAGGGGGGAGCTGGTAGTGGATAGGCAGAATAGACATGCACGAAAAAACTTCAACGTGCAAATTGATCTCAAGGAAATGTGTTTTTTGGAAGAAATATTTTTTAAAACAAAATTTTTTGAGGTAAAAAAAAAAAAGAAAAAAAAATGAAATATCAAAATTTGTACATTACTAAAATAAAAGGCAATTAAGCCATATTTGTAATGTTTTGCATTTCATTTGAAATAAAATATTACTTTTGTTTGATAGGCACACGTAACTGATGATGTACTTTTGATAGTAAAAAGGATTATAATGACATTTCTCTTTATTCTAAAAATAAGTAACCGGTGCTCTTTCTCGAATTATATTAAATAAAGTATTACATATAAAAACATGAAATTGGTAGTTTTATATAGAAATGTATGACACACTGAAACAGACAGTTTTTAAATCTAAGAATTATTTTAAGCACTCTTTAATGTTGAAATTGGTCAATTTATTTTAGTTATATAAGCTTTATAAGATGAAGAACTATACACAGCAATTTAACCATTTTTTGCAGGTACATACTTGACTAGATTATAGTGTGCAAAGTCCAATAATTTTTTTTTAATTTGACTAATTTTGTAGAGTTTGTAGGATCTTTTATTTAAAATTTCATTAGCTGAATAAATATTTAATTCATAGTTTGAAATAGCCGATTTTTTTACCTACTGTTGCCAGATTTTAAAAATCCCTGACGGCTCGGCCTACAGGCACAGGTAGATTTCAAAGACGCAGACCGTGGGGCGCCTGTTTGTTGGGAATTGCGGAAAAAATGACCTTTTTGCCATGATGCGGCAATTGGAACCGCCTACTTCGAAACCTAACTTGTTTGCAAGCGGAGCCAGCAGGGTTTTTGTTTCGTTTTGTGAGTTTTTCCTATAAAAAACTTGTCAATATAAAAGTTTTAGATAATATTAAGAGGATTTATTATAAATTTAAGCGGATTTGAAATCTTGGGAATTGACGAAGTTATGAATTTTTTTCTTCTACCCCCCCCCCCCCTTAAGGCAATTTTTAATTATATCAAAAATCTGTCATACATAAATTTTCGGCCCTTCTCTCTAGGCCCTTCTCCTCTCGGCCTAGAAGTAATAATAGCTTCAAATGGATTCGATACGTATCATAATTAAGAAATTATGGTTTTGTTTTCTGTTTTCACAAAAAGCCCCCCCCCCATCTCCCCCCTCCCTTGGTTCGATTTTGTCCATTAACGAACTTGACCGAGATTTTATGCCCCTTGATTTTATGTATCAGTTTCGAAAAGATGCGGGATTTGGAACCGCCTACTTCGAAAAATAACTTGTTTGCAGGCGGAGCCGGCAGGGATTTTTTTTGTTTTTAATTTTTTTTTGCTATAACGGTTGGTGCTATTAAAAACTTGTCAATATAAAAGTTTTAGATAATATTAAGAGGATTAATAATAAATTTAAGAGGATTTGAAATCTTGGGAATTGACGAAGTTATGAATTTTTTTCTTCTAAAACCCCCCTTCCCCCCCCCCCCCACTTTAAGGCAATTTTTAACTATATCAAAAATCTGTCATACATAAATTTTTGGCCCTTCTCCTAGAAGTAATAACTTAAAACGGATTCGATACGTATCATAATTAAGAAATTATGGGTTTTTTTCTGTTTTCACAAAAAGCCCCCCCCCCATCCCCCCCCTCTTTGGTTCGATTTTGTCCATTAACGAACTTGACCGAGATTTTATGCCCCTTGATTTTATGTATCAGTTTCGAAAAGATGCGGGAGTTGGAACCGCCTACTTCGAAAAATAACTTGTTTGCAGGTGGAGCCGGCAGGGATTTTTTTGTTTTTAATTTTTTTTGTTATAACGGTTGGTCCTAAAAAACTTGTCAATATAAAAGTTTTAGATAATATTAAGAGGATTAATAATAAATTTACACGAATTTGATATCTTGTGAATTGACGAAGCTATGATTTTTTTCCTCCTAAAACTCCCCTTTTCCCCCCCCCTTGGGGCCATTTTTAATTATATAAAAAATCTGTCATACATAAATTTTCAGCCCTTTTCCTAGAAGTAATAATAACTTTAAACGAATTCGATACGTATAATAATTAAGAAATTAAGGGGGGTTTTCTGTTTTCACAAAAAGCCTCCCCATTTCCCCCCCCCCACCCCCCCCTGGTTCGATTTTGCCCATTAACGAACTTGACTGAGATTTTATGCCCCTTGATTTTATGTATCAGTTTGTAAAAGATTAATGCAGAATTTTTCCAGTTATCGTGGCCAGAAAAAAGTGACATAGATAGATAAAGTTTTGAACTGGGGGTGGTTTTGGGTTCTGGGAGTCATGATCGGCGTAGATCTGCAAAAATTTTTCAAAATTTCCAACTTAGGTGAGAATGTAATAGGTAGTATTTCTTACAAAATCTACCTAAAAGCCCAAATAATAAAATTTCCAAAATTTTTATATAAAAAAATATGTTTATGTGTAAATATTAAAATAGAAAGAAAACTTTAAAATAATTAAGCTATTACTTACAAAAAGCACTAAAAAGCCCTTTTCATAAAAAAGTGCCCATTTTGTTCAGCTGAAGTACAGAATAATTTTTTGAAGTAGCACCCTGCCCTTTTATATTCTGGGGGAAACACCACTACTATGGTGTACATCCACAGAAAAATTCTTAGGTTTGATACCATAACGTAGGTCGGGTGGGCTGTGAGATCTTGGTCTATAAGGGAGGTGACATACTAGTGAAATTTTCTGGCTTAGCATTCAGCTTATAAATTACATAACCATGAAAGTTGGAAAGAGAAAGACAAGTAAAATAGGTATTTCTGTAAATGGATATGCATTTACCATTTAATACTACCCTAAAATAGGGAGTCTCCCTTGAAAGAAAAAAGAGAGACCTGGGAGAACATTAGACAAATTTAATGGGAGTGCAATGATTAACCTTTTTTATGGAAAAGATTACAGACCTTGAAGATGTTATTTACAATCAATGGACAACTATACTCACATAATAATTATTAAAGTTGTTTAAGGATGTCAAATTGTATGGCTGAGTTTCTCCAAAATTAAAGTGGTTACTTTTCTTATTGAAATTGTTTCTATTCAAACATATAAGCAGTGTCCTTTTTAACACTTTCCAACCCAGTTGAAAAGTGTTTATGACTTTGGTTTGTCAGGCCATCTGTCCGTGCTCTAACTCCCATAAATATGCTCGGATTGCCCTGAAATTTTTGTATGTCATTGTTGTTTACTATAGCATGTTCCCTATTTCAACTGAAGTGTGTAGCACTTATAGTTTTTTTACATGGACAGTCAAAAGTATTCCGTTATATTAGAGTCAAAAGAAATAATCGTTTCAAGTGCATTTTGATGACGTTACATCATTTACAACATAATGAAATTTATATATAATTATGAAGCACATTAAAACATGCTTTTTGCAGAATATGGGGTGCAAAGTATTTATTATTCATTTACAAGGTCAAACAAAAGAATTCTGTTACATATCGTTCTATGGGGAGAAATCATCTGCAGTGTAATTTAATGATATTTCACTATTTCAAACATATTGAAAGTTATATGCATTACTGAGGTGCAATATAAATTGGTCTCTTGTGTGCATTGCATTTATTTACAGGGACACACAAAAGATATTAGTTACAGTACATGTGCGATATTTACAGTGTATGTGTGATAAGTGTGTTTTCAACTTTGGTTTGAGTTTTTAAGTTTATCTAAATTTTTTCATAGTACATGTGTGGTTTATAAACTCAGTTGATCATATACAGGGCTACACAAGGGAATTTGTAAGTATTACAGACTATGGGAGTGACTTGCTTAAAGGTAGTTTTTAATTCTGTTTATGCAATTTCCTGCTGAACTATATTTAGTAGACTAATAGAAGTTGTGGAATATAAATAAATTCATATACAGGGCTACGTAAAGAAAAAGATACATTGTCGTTTACGGTTGTAATTGCTGCGAGTGAGTTTAATGTTGCCTTTTACCTTAATATGTGGTGTGTACAAAAGTCTTCAGATAATATACAAGGCTGTACTAAAGATTTTGAGTGAATTTACATCGATTGGCGAAAATTGCTACATGTGAATATTCTAACTGAACTAAATTTCATCATACTATATATCCACATCCATTGATCATATACAGGGCTGCACAAAATAATTCGACTACTTTTTTGACACTGGAAGGTAATTTCGAAAACTGTATTTTTCAATGTGTAATATGTTTTCTAAACTGTGTACTTACATATCTTCTTTCACCTTATTTAACGGTGAAGTTTCGTTACAGTTTTCTGGCTGTGTTGGAAAGTGTTTCATAATCTATGCTTGACGCATGATTTTTGGTTCTTGTTTAATTATGACAATTAAGAAATTTTAATAACTTTCCTTATTTCATATTTATTTTTTAAGTAAAAATGAACAAGGTCTCTTTTGCATTATAAATACATGTTATATAAAATTTATTAATACTTAAAAATGTATAAAATTTATGATTCTTCACATTTTCTAGTGTCTTCATTTTCACTAGGGATGTAATGAGTATCAAGAATATAAGGAAGTTCTCAAAGAGTTTGTGGTAGAAAATACTTAAAATCTGACATGCGTTAGTATACTATCACTCACATAAAGTAGTGGAAGAATTTTTTATATTAGTATCTAAATATTTTTTTTTTCATTTTATGTTTGATATTTCCATTTTTTTAAAGCTTTTACAGTGAAATAAAAATATTTTAAATAAAGTTAAATAAAACATTTTTAATTAGAAGAAAGTTTATTATATTTCTGAGCTGACCAAAAATCTACAATTATCCTTCAGCATTAAAAAAAAAAAAAAAAAAAAAAAAACTTATATTTTAGAAAATTCATTACATCATATTAAAGCCATCAAAAGGCAAGGTATCATCAACTAATAAAATTTAATAATTTTTTATAGATGGAATATAGATATTCCAGAAAAATAAATTATGTGTATCCCCACGAGTAGTCAGGGAATGCACTATAGCGCATCATTAAAGCAAAAATTTGGAGAAGGGAATGCATAAAAATAATTTTTATGGGTTCTTCAGGATGTATAATTTTTTTTTTGAAAGATCGCAAAAGAGGCATATTTTATATTAAATCTTTCTTATTTCTAAAAGGAAGACCCACTTTTGTAAATAAAGGTCCCAGCTGTTTTTGGAAATGTTTTGGTCCCAGAGACCCAGGATTTTAAAAGCCAAGTGACATCACAAGTAGTACAGTCAGGGCTCGAAATGTACCGGTGCAAACCGGAACCATGGGTGAAAGAAGTCCATCCAAGCCAAGACTGAAATATTTTCTGAGTATTAGGAATAACCCAATGGAAATAGACTAGAAGATTTCTATGTCTTGCATTATGGCTAAAAATTGATCTCTTGCAATAAAAGACAGTGATTAAAAGTTCTTGATAGTAAAATTGCTATTATTAAGTATATAGAAGTAGAATTTACTATTAATCAAAAATCTCTCAAGGACTGAAATCAGTCCTGAGACTGAAGACTTGCACCCATGACCGGAACGGTGTTCTGGTTTGTGAAATTAGGACAAATTTTGTTCCGGTTCATGAAATTATGGTAAATATCGTTCTGGTTCATACAATTATTAAAACATATTGTTACAGTTCGTGGAAAACATTAATATTTCCATTCTAGTCCAGCTTCATCCAAATAAATATAGATAGAACGTGCGGTGATGCACTTAATATCACTGTGATACGCCACTACCCATACCCACGGCTGTAAAGCGATTGCTATAGTACCTTTTGGTGAAAACTGAACTTTTTATATACTTGACTATGTACATTAAAAAAAAATTATATACGAGGGCATTTCGAAAATTAAAGATACACCGTACGCCGGAGGAAAAGAAAAGTTTTGGCAAGCAAGTTGGCAACACAGGTGTTAACCTTGAACCGTTAGCTTTCTCCTCGCGGTCGTTCGTCATTTCAACGTTTATTCTGGTTGGAGTAGGTCGTGTTTAAAATGGTTCCGCCGATTCAGAATCCCGCCAAAAATATCCAAGCTTTTTAATTTTAATCTTTTGATAAAACGAAGATGCAAGCAGCCTTACCAGAAACATGTAATTTGTTTACTCTCCACTTGTTGTCATCGACAAAAGAGAAGTCGTTTACGTCGTTTTCCGCCACGTAAACGTAGCGATTTTATATATATAACTTATTGTACTCTCTCTAACTTTCTTTATTATTTAGAATCTTGCATGTATTTTTTAAAATGCTTTTGTATGGTTGGAAATAAAGTTGTCTATACTTTAAAGAAATTTTAGTCAACAATAATTTTGAAATAGCGTTCCGGTTCGTGAATTTTTCCATTTTGAGCCCTGAGTACAGTACACTCAATATATATTAGAGATAAGTTTGGGCTCTTTTTCTGGAGCTCGAGCCTGATATTGAAAGTATGCAGTAGAAAATTTTTAATAACATTTAAAAATTGTTTCAAGATTAATTTTCTCATTTAAAAATCTTACATAGAAATAAGTATTAATTCTAAATACTCCCTCATGACAACATTTCAAGGTTTCATGTGCCTGAAAATCTGTTTAAAATAGCAAATTTGTTATTTATACCCAACTACTGACAGAAATCTGCAAAAGTCACAATTCTTATTCTTTTATATAATATTTTTGTACAACTATAGCAGAAAGACACAAGTTCTGTTTACCAGTAATTCTGGAAAAGGACGTCAAACAAAAAGAGGATAAACAAGGGATATTGCACGGCTTCTTTATGTTACTAACACCGGCTGCCTCAAGGCTTCATAATCAGATAGAATATTTATCCTTAATATCCCATGAATAGGAATTCAGTTTCCTTTCAAACTGATTTTTAAAGGACTGCAAAACACTTTAAGAAACTTAGAATACATTCTTGTTTCTCAAATAGAAAGTTCCTCTCTCCTCTTTTTTTCAGTTTGAAAATTTTTTACTTTCAGCCCGAGCACGTAGACTGGTATAAAAATCGAGTCTGAGCCTATTTCGGGCCTGGGTTCTTACTGAGGCTGTCTAATCTGTAGTATTTATATTTAATTTTTATAAAAGAATTTATATTGACCTTCCTAGAATAAATCTTCAGAATTTTATTGAGCAAAACTTTTTAAAACTCATGTTACTTCTGGTAGAATAAAAACAAAACTGGCAACAAAATTAGAACAAGATATTGACTTCATCAATAGGTTAATGAAAAACTAAGAAGGCAAAGTATTGCCAGTTCAGAGAATATTTATGCTCTCCCAACACATGTGCAAAACTTCTTATGCAAAACAAACAGCTTCTAGAACAGTCTCCATGACGTGCTGCTTGGTTACGAGTCGCAGTTGAAATTACTACCGTCAGTAATATGAGGAAACTGACGATGATAGCACAATGTTTTGAAAGAAGAAAATGCCAGTAGTGAATGACTTTAAAGTAAGAACTTTAAACAAGGATTTAAGAAAACTAATTTATAGAATGATGAACTGCAAATGATAAGGTAAGTAACTTTAATAAATAAAAGGATTTAATATTGTAAATAAAGAGAAGTATTTATGCTGTAAATAAAGAAACAATTGATTTTTTAACTAAAGATAAGAAAAACTAAAAAAGATAATTTATAGGAGTAACGTCTGTAACGGGATAAGAACAAGGGATTAAAAAAAAAAATCCATCAGTTTCAGTCTTTTAGCCCAGTTTAACAAATTTTGCCCTCTTTTCAGTAAAATTTATTCAGAATTCGTGCAGAGATTTTTGAATTTTTGGCTAATTTTTAATGCAATTTGAGTTTTTTTGTATTTTGCGTTAATTTTTTGACAGTAAATTTTGTCTTGTAGATTTTTTCATTTTCAGCAATTTTTAATGAGATTTTCAATGCGTTTTTTTAACTTTTTTCCACATTTCACGGCAATTTTTTGACATTTATGAAAGAATTCCAGTTACAATGTTTTAGCACTTTATAGTAAATTTTGTCGTCTAAAATTTTTTAACTTTTAGCAATTTTTAAAGTGTTTTGCATTTTGCGGGAATTTTTCCACATTAGCAAAATTTTTTTCCAGTCACTAAAAGAGGACCATTTGGGCGGCCTGAAATGTATGGTTAGGCCACTAATGAAACTGAGTCCACCGGCCACTGGCTACTAACTAAATTTTTCAGTTTTCACCTATATTGTCAGTTGTTAAATTTTATTTACCACGGTCCCAATATTTTGAAAAATAGCAATATTTGGTATTTTTTTCTAAAACCCTGAATTTAAACTTTGCTGTTTGCAGCTAGCGATTTCTAATTACATATTTTTTAATTACTTCAGTTTTTATTTTACATTTTTACACATTGTTTAATTGTTAAATCATGATTATTAAGATAATTTAGCGTTCCTGTATGAATATTTTTCCTTCTTTTTGTTTTCTTTCTAATTTTTCCTTTTTTACGAAAAATAATCACAAACTTATCTTCTTATATATGTGACATCTTGATAATGATCATACCAAATATAATAAAACTTGTAGACCAGTTCAGTGTATTTAATCAATAATTACATGCACGATCTTTTGATTTAAATACTTTTAATATAAATTTAGTAATTAAAACAAGATATTCATGGGTGTTAAATTTCACTTAATTATTATAAAGCATTTGAATAAAAAAAATACAAATTATAATTATTCCAATAGAATAAAAAAAAAAATTCTGCCAGGAGGGGGTATCGAACAGACACGATGTTTGGAACAGAGGAAAAACTCTCCTTCTACCACTCGGCCACTCTTTTCTCGTTGGAGTGTACTCTAAAACTGGTTAGGTTTTAGATTTAATTTTACACATGCGCAAATGGGTCATTTTCATGTGAAAAGTGGATTTGACGAAAATCCCTTTTTGTTTTAAATATATAGATTACTATTAAACCTTTCAAAATTCATTTTTTTCTAAAACTCCCTTTTCTCTCTGCACATGCACTGGGAAACCTAAAATTTTTAACACATATCTTTCTGAGTTTAAAAGAGGGAGGGGGCATGTTATATTATTTAGGTTTTCTCAGGAACTTAGTCAGAATTGAAAGAGTTTAATATATTTCGATGTCAGAAATTAAATCAACAACCACTATAATGAGAGTTCCTTACTTCGTTTGGATAGATTGATAAAATTTGGTTTGTTTGGAAAGATTTTCGTTTAAATATATAAATTCATTCAACATTGATTTTAGGTATATTTAAGGATATCATCACGGGCCCAGGCTATGCCAGTCATTTGTTTAAAAATATAAAACCCAAACAAACCACAGCATGCATAGCACGCCCTGTGTATGCCAAAGGCAGCAGAGCTACTGACTCTAAGTTTGTTTTAACAGATTTTTGTTTAAAATTATAAAATCACACAAATTCGTGGGTGTATGTTAGAAAATGCAGTGAAGCCCCCAACATTAGATTCGTTTGGAAACATTTTTGTGAACACTGTTTTTAGGTACATTTAAGGTTATTATCATGGGCCCCAGGCTACACCAGGCAGATCAATCACAATAAACGCTTTTTCATTAAATTGTGTTAATGCTTTTTATTTTCTCAAAAAAAAATCTTAAAATTAAACCACTTTTAGTCTTCCTCCTTCTGTTTCCTTTGAATAATATTCAGATTTATTACCATTTTTTTCAGATCATCACTGCTTGATAGGGAATACAGTTTATTTGTTAGGAATCTGACATTACATCAATTTAACCTTTTCATATCTGAATGCAGTTGAGAGAGGAATGTATACACATGCATAACTGACAACATATCAATATTTCTGTAACAATTTGTCAATTTGATGGAAGTGAAATAAACACTTTTTGAACCAGAAAAATTATCTAATAAAATGTATCTTCTTCCTTTGTAACTTTTAATTTTATTTATTAACCATCTCACTGACATGCCCGTGTTAATATGTTCACTAAACTCTAGGTTTCACTGCAATACAAGCATTATTTAAATTAATATAATTCTACAAATATAATGCAGTTTTTATAGATTGAGTAATGATTAAGACTCAAGGTTTATAACCACATATATAATTAAGTTTTTTATATAATTTCGGAATAATTGTCTTTTTTTAGCATTTAAAATAAAATGGAGAAAACAACATTAGAATTTTGTCCTTTTGCTGGACAATCAGATGGTTAAGTAAAATGTTTGTTTCAAAACATGTTTATTTGCCTTTGGTCAAATTAACACAAGGCTACAGAAAATATCAGTATGCTGGCAGCTATGCAGGCTATAATTATCACTGTAAGGATAGTAAATAAACATTATGCAGTGTATTGTTATAGCCAAATATGTATAATTACTTATTTCCATGTCTCAATTTTTTTTGTATACATTAAATCCTTTGACAAAATTAGTCTTCTAAATGTAGCAAAATAGTGACTAACTTTGAATTTTTTTTTTTTTAAATTCCTACTTTTTAAAACAAGCAGCTGCAGGTAACTATTTTTCAATAATGTAGATGCAAAAGAGGGAGGTGGGGTGCAATTTATATTATTTAGGTGTTCTCAGGAACTTTTGGTTCTGCAATATATATATATATTATATATATATATATATATACCAAATTAACCAGCATACATGTATATTTAAAACGACATCTTCAGTTAAAAAAAATATTACTATTAAACCTTTCAAAGAAATTCTTTTCTGAAACTCACTTTTCTCTCTGCACATGCACTAGGAAACCTAAAATGTTTAACACAGAGAGATATCTTTCTGAGTTTAAAAGAGGGTTTGCCATGTATTTTATATTATTTAGGTTTTCTCGGGAACTTTTGGTCAGAATTGAAAGAGTTTAATATATTTAGACATCAGAAATTAAAATCAACAGTCACTATGAGGGTTTCTTAGTTTGTTTGGATAGATTTTGATTTAAAAATATAAAATCATGCAAATGTGAGGGTGTATGCTAGGCCAGGGTGAAATTTAAAAAAAATTGAGCTCAGATTATGGAATTAAATTTATATTGGATTTATTTTGGATTATGGAATTCTAATAATGTGGAAAAGTTGTATTATCCCGTCAACAGTAGCTGTGCAAAATTTCATTTTTATTGATTAATATCTTTTGCTTCCTCAAGACGGCCAAAGTTTAGAAAAACTGCCAAAAACGGCCATTTTTTACTAAAATTAATAAAAATTATGAAAAAAGACAATCATTTTCTAATAGCGGGCAAATGATCTACCAGTCCATTATAATTAACTGTAAAATTTTTTAACCCGATCGGTTAATAAATTTTGCTTCCTCAAGATGGCCAAAGTTTTTCAAAGAAAAACTGCAAAACATGATATTTTGATACAACTTTATTACAAAATGATGTAATTTACTGAATGAAGCTTTGAACAGCTGATAATATATTAATGGATAATAAACAACTAACAATGTAAGTACTTAACTAAATGTATTTTTGCATTAATAAAAATGTATCAAAATATCATGTTTAGCATATTTTTAAAAAACTTTGGGCATTTTGAGGAGGCAAAAGTTATTAATCAATCTGGTTAAATTTCTTTACAGTTAATTATGAAGGAACAGTAGGCCATTTGCCCGTTTTTAGATAACAATTGTCCATTTTTCTAATTTTTTTTAATTTTAGTAAAAAATGGCCGTTCTTTGGAAGTTTTTCCAAACTTTGGCCGTCTTCAGGAGGCAAAAGTTATTAACTGATCTGGTTAAATTTTTTTACAGTTAGTTATGATGAACTAGTAGACCATTTGCCCGCTATTAGAAAACAATTGTCCTTTTTTCTAATTTTATTTATTTATTTTTTTTTTTTAGTAAAGAATGGCCGTTTTTCGAAAGTTTAGCCGTCTTGAGGAGGCAAAAGATGTTAATTAATGAAAATGAAATTTTGCACAGTTAGTATTGATGGATAATGCAACTTTCCTGCATTATTAGAATTTTATAATCCAAAATTTGATTCTTTTGGCCCGGCCTAGTGTACGCTTTCAAAGGCAGTGGAGCCCCAAAAATTTGGTTTGTTTGGAAAGATTTTAGTTTAAATATATAAATTCATCCAACACTATATATATTTGAATTAACATAGCAGTACACACACAAAAGAAAAAAAAAATCCAATCACATGTTTTGTTTTAAAAAGTTAAGTAACTGTACAAACAGCAAAATCTGAGATTTAATGAAACCAGTGACATTTTGTGTGCAGATAAATAAAATATACTTTGCGAGAAATTTTTTTGGTATGTTTAAGAAATATTTTATTACTACAACAGATAGAAATTTAAACTTTTCCAGATTCACATGTATTTTCTTTAGCTTCTATCTTGTATTGATATTTCAAACAAGTATCACCCATTCTTAATGTTAAAAAAATAAAAAGAAAATAGAAGAAATATATGTTTCAAATAAAAGTCCCAATAACAGAATTTTTTTTTTTTTTTTTTTTTTGGGGGGGGGGGGGGAGGTGCAAAATTAGTGTAATAATAAATTAAAAGTAAACACAAGTACTATTATATTAGGCAACTTTACTTGCTATGGAACTTTTCAGAGAAATTTTATGCTTATGTAGATGAGGTAAACTGTTTTTTTAAACATTACTTATAAACAAATCATATGTTATGTATTATTACTATCAATGACGGTAAATATGCAAATGTAACATTACATTTTCAACAGTTAATTACAAATAAGTTGCCCCCCTCCCTATCCATAAGAGCTTGATATATATATATATATTCTTTTTAGATCTATTTTTGATCAATATTCTATACCCTACAAAACTCAATGCAAATTTTTAGACAGCAATAATTAAGTTTGGACAGAATTTCCTCCTTTATAGACATTTTCTGTCTTTTCTTCATAAAAATACTATGATATTTCATTCTTTTAAATTTTATGCAGTTTTTCTAAAATAACTTGATGAGGATTAAGTTTGTAAGCAGACACGTTATTTACAGAGATGATCTTGGAATTTAGATGCTAAATATTTCATGTAATTAAAGATATTTTGAATTCCTTACAGACAAAAACTAAAATCTCTGACAGAACACAAAACTTTGATAAAAATCAATGAATTTTAAACATAAATCAAGATTATAGCATTATACATACAATCAGAACTTTTCTCGTGTAAAAGTTCATGAAATTACTAAATTACTTATTTGTGTCACAATATAAATGGTTAAAATTTGTTTCTTTACAAGAATCTCATCAACAGTGTAACTTTAAAATAATTAAAACAGCGATTATTTTTTTGTTGTTGCTGTTGAAAAGAGTGACATTTTGATTACTGGTTAAAAAAAAAAAGACCCTACATTCTTTATTAAATTATTGAACTTTGATGACCAGTTTAAATAACTAAAAGAAAACATCATCCTTATCAAAATAACTGAATAGTAATTAAAATTTTTTTTTAATTCTTACTGTTAGATATATATAGTCATTAGAAAGTACCAGATTGGATTAGAACCCTTTTAGCTTACTCACTGAAAAATTTAACCAGCGAGTTCAAAAAGGGAACATAGTATGAATTAGTAATGAAAAGTACTGAATTTTGTACCAGCAACAATACATTGAAAACAGAAAATTTGTGTAGCTTTAATTGATGGAAAGAGAGAGAAATTCTATCTACCTAAGCCTCTCCCTGTGTCCATTTATTTTCAGTATTTTACTTTGTGTTTGACAACAGTTAAATAAAGGAACCAAATAATCTTACAATGTTTAACCCACGACTTCAAATAATGTATTTTAATGTGTATAGAATATGTCTGAAGTTTTCCCAAGCTATTAAAATCCCAATCAATATGAATGCATCTCTTTTTGTGAGTATTAAAGAAAGTATATTCAAAGAGAAAAATAAACTTTGGACACAAATACATTTTCCATTTTTAAGAAAAGATAACAAAACTATTAACATTATTTACATTTACATTAACATTTTATTAAATAACATATACTATTATTAAGGGTTAATAGCAAGTTTTGAAAAACTTAATGAAAAATTCTTTGAAGATATTTTATACGTACCAGAATGTAGAATGCAGAAAAAATTGGGCTATTTGTTGCACGTAACCTCAATCGAGCCCTATTACACCTGATAACCATAAAAAGCAAAAATAACACATTTGGGATCAAAATTGAAAGGTCCCATATTCGTACACTGAAAGAGAAAATACAAAACACAAATAATTATAATAATTGAAATGTTTTTAAAATAAAAATATTTTCATTATAGCTGTTATATTAAATATATCTAATAATAAAATTTTAATACCTAGTATCATAAATTTCTTCAAACAAAATACGTTTACAAAAGTTTGCATCTATGATTGGGGCTGAGGAACTATTTTGAGGTTCTTCTGATGTTCTCCAAGGATATGACATTTTTAGAGCAATTCCTTGCTGTATGTGTTCAATATCTGTGCTTGTGAAATATGAATGACTACGATCCACATTCATTTTAGCCTTGCTACATTAAAGTGAGTTTGAGATGTAAAATGAGAGCTTTAAATTTCATTTCAAGATATATAAAAGTCCATTATCAAGATTGAAATCATTTCCTGAAAAGAAAAAATTGAAATCTTAAATCATTTAAAAAAGATATTTATAAAGAATCAAAATGCTGAAGCACTTAATACTACTGAACATTTGTGTTCTCAAAAGATTAATAATTATATTAAAAATCAAAATGAAATAAAGTTATCCTAAAGCACATAGGCATAAGCTATGATAATAACAGGGTCATCGGAAAAGGTTTGACATATTAAAAAAAAACTTTACTCCAAAAGCAGTTGAGGAAACGCAATAATTTTACGAGATTTGTTAGATATAACTGTTTTACAGCTGTGACCTTTAGATGATGCACAGAAGCAATGCACTGCGAAAATGTCATAGTTGTTTGTGTCCAACCTTTTTCGATGTCTCTATCATTTTTTGTTTCTATTTTGTAAAAATACAGATGTCTGGAAACAAATTTTCCTTATTTTTCAAGTTCACAGGACTCAAAATGAAGCAAAAATTATATAATTGTCGCTTTTTTTCTGCCCTACTAGATATTTTCAGATCAGCAGGACCCAAAGATAGCAAAATTCTGCTTTGTGTGTGGACGTGGCAACGGGACTCGAAATAGCATCAAAATAGTAAAATTTAATTTTTTTTTCTCCTTCCTTTCATTCAAAATTTTTTGGCCTGCTTAACACTAAGTAACACAGAAATTGCAAATTTTTGGCATTATCTTTCAAGTATCCAGGACCTGATATAACACAGAAATTGTAAATTTGAACTTTTTTTTTCTGTGAAACCACGGGACCCAATGTAACACTGAAATAGTAAAAATTCATTCTCTCCTTCCTTCTTTTCTCTTCGATTTTTCTGGCCTTGCACAACCTAAATTAACATCAAAACTGTGAAATTTTTGTTCTTTTTCCCCAGTGTCCATACGGTCTAAAAATAAAGCAGCCATTGTTAAATGGCCCCTTTTTTTCTTTTCCCATGTATACTGGATGCGAAATAGTAAAATTTTGGTGGTTTTGATTCTTTTCCCTCAGATTTTTTTTCTGGTTTGCGGGACCTAAAGTAATGTTGAAATAGTAAAATTGTTGTTCTTTTTCCCCCCCTGAGACTGCAGGATCTGAAATGCTGCCAAAATCATAAAATTTTCATTTTTTTTTTTCCATGGATTTTTCAGGCCGCGGGGCACAGAAATTGCAAAATTATAGACATTTCTTCAAGCGTGCGAGACCCGAAATCACACAAAAATGGAAAATGTTCTCTTTCTTTTTACTTCTCCCTCTTTCTCGGGTCCGATATATGTGTATGTGAATGTTCTCGGGCTAAAATCTGTTGGAAGTCCTAGGGTAGCAAACCGATTGTTAAATTATTTGAATCCCATCACTGCATGCAACCAAATAATGAAAATAGGATGCATTACTAGGGATGCAATGGATATCCGGTAAATATCCGATATCCGGCTGATTTTTCAATATCCGAAATATCAGCGGATATCCGAGTCACAATTACCGGATATCCGACTTCTCTGCCGGATATCCAGCTCTCTACTACATAAGTTCTATGAATAATATGCATAGGACATGATGGCCAATTGTATTCAAACATCCTTGATAAAAGTGACTTTTGTTTATAATGCAAAATATGAAATATAATAGTAAGTTCCTTATCCACGAGTGAAAGGTCCTAACTCTCAAAAGTTTAAAGAATTGTCAGCTTTCCTAATATAGATATTTGAACTCTTTATAATAAATTTAAAAGGTTACGTTTACATCTTTTAGAAAATTGTACCTTTACTGTCAGATTGTAAAATAAAATTTGAAGTTGTTTATTAAAGTAGGAGTTCATTAATTTTCTTTCTTACTTTTAAGTTAAACAATTAAACAGACTTATTTTTATTTTTGTTTTTTAACTTATATGTTAAAAAAACTTTATACTTATTATCTACTAATAAAATAAACTTTTGTTTTGTGTGTGTGATGGCTACCAAAATCTACCGCACATAGGAGTCTGAAAATTTAGGTGAGGATAGGCTATGGCAGGTTCCTGATGCACCTCAGGCTCAGACTTAATTTTTTGTGATCTGGGCCCCTGTACATTTTTGCCTTTAATTGTTAATAACTTGTCCCCTTTTTATCCGATCTTCTTCATTTTTGGGGTTCTTGCTCCATCTCCATTTAGCTATTCCCCATTTCTACATTCCAGTTAAGACCCTGGTCTCCTGGAGCCCATTGAAGTTTTTGTTCCCTAAATTGTAAATAACTTGCCTCCTTTTAATTCGATCTTCTTCGTTTTTGGGGCCTTTTTTCTCATTTAGTTATTCCCCCATTTTTACATCCCAGTTAGAACCCGGGGCCCCTTGAACTTATTGTGTGCCATGCGTTTTTACCCCCCCCCCCCCCCCAATTGTGTTACCCTCTCAATGCATACTGTATATACTCGCATATAAACAAACCCCCAAATTCGAGATGAAAACAGTTTTAATACGAATATTTTGCAGTAGTTTTCTTCGAGCCTTAAATTATTTAGAATTAAATGAGGTGAAATAAGGCGTAGAAAACCATTCTGAATTAAATATGTTTTCATCTTGAATTCAGGATTCGAGTATGCATGGTAACTTTAGAGGTGAGTCTTGGACACCTCTTTCCAGGCCTCAAAACTTTATTGGTTCCTAGGGCCCAATTTTTTAAGCATTTCTTTAAAATTTTATTTTAATGATTTATTTATACCTTATGCTTAATTTCGACTAATTGAAGATCTAAAGTGCTAAGTACTAGGACATTTTTAAGATGTTTTCTTCTCACGGCCTGGCTCAAAACTATCAGTTGGCCCCTTTTGGGTCCTCTACAATAGCTCCCTTAAAAATCGTATGATTCACTAGCAGTTTAAGTGTGTTCATAATTATATAAATACATAACACCTATAGTCATTTGCTGGTCTGTCCGCATATAACAGCACAAAAATTACCCAACCGAATGGTTTGAAATTTAATACATATAATCAATGCAGAATTTTGTCGAGTCATTTCAAGTTTTATGAAAATTGAATCAAAACTTAAAGATATTAATAAAAATATTTATTAAGTAATTTGAATTTTTTAAAAAATCGGCACTTCCTTTGTTATAGCAGCTTCCGAGGATTAATCGTCAAGCGACCGAGATGTATCACCAAGTTATCTGACATGTTGTATGACGTTTATAGTCATATATGACATTTTATAACCTCTATGACCAAGTTATAGTCACATTCTTCATTCTATTAAATCATATCATACGTAATTAATTCAATGATATCCCATGATAGGTAATGTTTCTTGGTTGCCATGATGATTACATCCTATTTAAGAGGGAGTCATATTTTTTCCGTATTGCTGAATTTAAAAACCGAATTTTTATACTAAAATTGTTTAATTATAGCAATTATAAAATCTACCAACAGTTTTTTGGATAGATGTTTCCGGAGAAATAGATATTAAATTGAAAAAGAGTAAATATGTATTTAAAGTTCTGAAATTTTCAAAGCTAGGCTTCAGTTTCCCATGGAAATTTCATTACAGAAATTAATCATATCATAATAAGAGACACTATAATTTATTTCACTGAAACTAATTATAGTACGAACACACTTTATTTGTCATGTTTGACGTACAATTTCCAACTTGTTTTTCTAACAACTTCTTAGGACTTCCAGCTACATGAACAACAAAAAAATTTCTCAGACGAGACTCAGGCACTCTAAGTTTTTGTGCCATAAATTGTTAATAACTTGTCCCTTGTTTATCCGATCTTCTTTATTTTTAGAGCCCATTTCTCCATTTAGTTATTCCCTCATTTCTACATTCCAGTTAAGACCCTAGCTCCCTGGGGCCCAGTACAAGGCCCCTTGAAGTTTTTATCTCTAAATTGCTAATATCGTGCCCCTTTTTAATCCGATCTTCTTCGTTTTGGGGGATTTTTCTTTATTTAGTTATTTTCTCATTTCTACATTCAACTTAGGACCCTGCTTCCCGGTCTGGGGCCATTGTCTTTTTTGTGCCCTGAAAGACAAAAAAAAATTCTCGGACCTCAGCTACAACCAATTTTGAATATTAATCTCCTTCTTCGGACGCTTGGTGCAGCTTCTTAAAAAAAAAAAAAAAAAAATCGGTGAAACTTGAGTTCTGTTTAAGGTTTTTATCATGGGTCCGGGCAACGCCGGGTGGGTCAGCAAGTTTTTAATAAACGAATTTTAATGCATAACCTGAAATTCTGTTTCACACCTGTATAAAACTACTAGGGGAAATATAACTTCATTATAAATATTTAAAATTAAAAGTAATTTTCTTTTTATTTATAAATCTCTAAAAGTAATTTAACTTAAAATAAAACTAAATGTGACTTAAAGTAAAATAGTATTAAATAATTAAAACAGAAAAAAGCATCAACTAAACCTATATTTGAAGAAAATAACTCTTCAACTATATTAGTAGATATTTTATGCTTAAATAAATAAAAAGTATTTATTTGTGAAAATACTCTACATTTATAGGTATATTATTAAATGTGTTATGGTTAAAATTTGTTTACTTCTACCAGCATTGTACAAATAAACAAAATATTTTAATGTTTAATTTACATTTTTTATGCAGTATTATTAATATACATATATTTAAAGAGATATAGTTTTTGTAAATTATATTTCAATATATTTAAAATGTTTTAATGATATGTGAAACATGTTTGTAATTTATTGTTCTGGGATGGCATTATATAAAGAAATAAATAAGTATACACCATAACTAAAAGCAGAATATCTAGTGCCGGATATCCGATATCCGGCAGGCAAACAGCTTCGGATATCCGAAATCCGATATCCGGCAAAATCCATATCCGGTGCATCCCTATGCATTACTAAATAAGGTATAACTAAATAATGAGATGCATAATTTGCCACATTTTACAGTGAGATATATTAAATGAACATGCCAAGCAAGCAAATACTCAAACTTTTTCCATAAGTATTAATGTAAAAATATCATAATTTGCATGTATACGATACGTGTTTTTTTTTTTTTTTTTAATAATAGCTTCACTGGTATTATGAGTTACCATCTAATATAAGGAAATTTATAACAGAGGTGCTGACTTTTTAAAAATTTCTGGGTGAACACAGCTGCTTACGGAGGTCACAAAGTCAATGGAAGTTTGATGGGACAAGCCTCCCATTATTTATTTTATACTTATAAACCCGCCTGTTGTTGCCCGGGCCGGGTCAACAGAAAGATAGTCTTTTTTTTTCCTTTAGTATTTCCATCTGGGTCACATGGAGGACAATTTTAAACTGCAGAAAAAAAAAACTGAAAATATGAAAACAGCCTCCAAAATATAATTTTTTTTAAATAGTAAATATTCATATTTTTTCAAATGAAAGATATCGTTGAGAACAGAAAAGAATTTGCTATACATTGGTATTTTTTGTATTTTCATCCAGGCTACAGAGATGACAATTTAATATTTAAAACTGCAGAAAAAACATAAAATGGGAAAATGAACTTTAGAGAATTTTTTTTTTATATAGTAAATATTCATTTTTTTAATGAAAAGTAGCACTTGTAAGAAAAAGAAATGTGAAAATATATTTTCTTATAATTCCATAGGGGACCAGGTAATTGAGATTTTATAATACAGAAAAAAGGAATTTTACTATGTCTGTGCTTGAAAACCTCAGTTTCTCCAGACATCCATAGAAGCGATCGCCAGGACAATGAAAGTTGGTTCATTCAATGTGTTCTTAATTAAATCTTTGCAAATGATCAAAAAATGAAAAATCTGAGTATTAAGTGCATTCAGACCTGAATACGTCTATCTGATCCACATTTGCAGACCTCTATGTGTGTTAGATTTCCCTGGCCATCACCATTGCCAACAGACAAACATACACACATAGACAAACATCTTTCTTTTATAGATTTTCCAGAAGGGGCATGTACCCTTTTACTCCTCGTAGTTGGCCTCTATGTTTTATAATTCCCTTGCTTCTCATATTAACTGAGTTTAAGAGTACTATATGGAAAACAAGTTATGAAAAAGGAAATTTATAAAGATCAAACATACATGCGATTAAAATATTAGGAGAAAAAAAAATAAAATGACATCTAACATGCTTATGGAAATTTTGATGAGATTTATGGAAAATTCAATGGAAAAATGATATTAATCTAAAGAGAACACCATATCAAACAAATTTATTTTTAACTGTTTCAATAATCCTAACTAAGCCTTTTTTTACATTAAAATATATTAATAAGGAATTTAACTTATGCATTTTAAGCAGATTTTATAGAAACAGACCATTTAAATTTTAAAATTCATTCATTCATGAATAAAATATATATATATACATTAGAAACCTTTTTTATTATTATTAATATAAAATCAAATATTATTGTATGGAAAATCCATTAATTAAAATAAAATCCGAACAATAGAACTTTTTTTCAACAAAAAGTTTGGTACAAATCAAAAAGTACCTTACAATCTAACCTACAATGTCTCTATTTCATAGTACATTGAAATTTCCTATGTAAGCAAAAAAATTGAAGTTATTTATATCCTCACGGTCCTAAGAGGATAAATCTTTTGGAACAGATGTGGAACCCCTAACATGGCTTTTTGGTGACTTTTTCTTTTCGGTCTGTTTAAAGATGGATGTAACATTTAGCATCAGATTTTTTTTTTTTTTTTAAATGTAACCAGAAAAATTATAAATGCAAAATAATTAAAAAAAAAAAAAAAAAAAAACCTATGAGTGTAAAGGAAAAAAAATTACAAAAAAGGCATAAATAAATTTACAGTTAAAAGTCTCAAACATAAAGCTGTAATAAATTAAAAAATGTTTCAGCAAAAAATAAATAGTTAACATTAATTGCATCAAAATAAATAGTTGCAAAAAATAAAAAGGGAAACATCCAGGAAAATGGTGCAAATAGTTGCAAGCAATTTTGTAAAAAAATCTCAAAAAGACTTTACGCTCTATTTTTTTCCTTAAACAGTTTTAAAAAATATGGTCTGTTGGAATTTCCAGATAGAACCAAAATAATTCTTAACAGGTTATTAACATCTCGTTCCTGAGAAAAACTTAACTAGTACTGTTTTAAGATTTCATCAATATGCATATCCAAATATTTGGGGATTAAGAGACAACCTTTCGGTAAAAAAAAATCCAATAATTGATGACAAATTTAAACTTACTGCTAATACCGGTACTCAAATTTTAAAAATGTTTCCTTAATTGCTCATATTATTACTGCACAGAGCTGATGTAATAAAACACATGAGAATTAAAAACCAATCAACAGCAAGCCAGATTTTTAAAAAAAATCCACGCTTTCTGTCATAAATAGTTGAGAGAAATTTAAAGTTCCCCCTCTACATATAGTTGCCAACATGTTCTGCACTTCCAGAAGTGCCACTTTCTAGAAGTCCAAGAATGACCGGCAGGGTGGTTCAGCCATTATATGTAAAAAAATTAAATTTCACATACATACCAAGCCACCCCTCAAATGTTTTAGACTTGTGCACAGTAATATCAGGGGCAATTCTGAGTAAAAAAATATTTTCTGAACTTCACAGAGAATTTTTTTAAATGATCCAGGAGGAAGGGGGGGGGGGAGAAATTTCCCTCCCTTGACACAGCTACAGAAATTCCTCCCAGAAAAAATGTCTTAAAGTCATGCATCAGCTGCAGATCAGGTTAACTAATTGTTTTCAGTTCTTGTTCAGTTTAGATTTCTGCAGGTTGGGTTTGGGTAAATCCAATTTTTTAAAAGTTAGTTCTGTATATTTTTTCAGATTATAAACTGTATTTATTAAACATAGATGTTTCTCTCTGTGTGATGGTTTCTTAAGGCTCCTCTTCAGTAAACTTCCCGATTCCCCTCGCTAATGTTATTCCTATGGGCGTAGGATGCATTCGTATTTTTAAAATATCTCCTCGGAAAATTAATATTTTTAACTTCTGTTTTCTTTGTACTATTCTTAAAGAATGTCTTTTTTTCTTAGTTGTCAATTTTTTTCTAAAATATATACTTAATTTTATATGAAACGTTAAAATCTTATTAAGATTTTAAAACAAAAAAATGTAAATTAAACACATAATTTAGACATATTTTGATAACTAAGAAAAAAAAGAAACATTCTTTAAGAACAATACAAAGAAAACAGAAGTTAAAAATATTAATTTTCCGAGGAGATATTTTAAAAATACGAATGCATCCTACGCCCATAGGAATAACATTAGCGAGGGGAATCGGGAAGTTTACTGAAGAGGAGCCTTAAGAAACCACTAAGTGCAAAGCTGCAAAATTTGGCAGGAAGGTGCCGGCATGTCTGAATTTATGCACCTTGAATCCAGTTTTTGAGTTAGTGTTATTAATTTTTTTAATATTTTGTAGTGTATTTTCTACATTAGTAAAAAGAATCCAGAATGCCCACACCTATTTTTAAATTTTTTTTAGAAAATTTTTAGCATTATTTTGTGGTTTACAGCTTTTTTTTTATATTCATAAAAATAATCCAATTTCTCAGTTCTTAGTAGTCTTATCTTAGTTCAGTTCAATATAGTAAATTTTCAAAAGATTTTTAGCGTTTTTTCTCGTTTTGTGACGATTTTTTTATATTAATAAAAAGAACCTGGTTTTAATATTTTAGCAATCTTTCTATGCAGTAAATTTTACCGAAATTAGCGATTTTTTTTCACGATCATTCTACGACATTCAAAAATTTTTTTTTTTTACTATTGTTTGACGAAAATCACTTTTTTTTTTTTACTGTGATTTGTTGATGAAGTTCACTTTTTTTTACCAAGATACTTTGACGAAATTCGTGTTTCTTTGTGTTTTTAATGTTTGCCACAATCTTCACCATTTCTACACTTTGTGGTTTGCATATTGTTTTTACATCTTTTCTAGAAATAGTTTTTTTCCCCCTGTAAAATAAAGTTACATTGGATCTTTCTTTCTGCCAGCCATTTTTCTTATGTATACAAAAAGCTCTCTGTACTGTACCTAGTATTAGTGAATGATATTCTTGTCCCAACTTGTGTTTCTCACTATACTATATTAATTGTTACAAGACGCAAGGTAATAACATAACTAAAAGTACGAAGCTATCAATTGTCAGTGTTATCCAGCCCTCAGCCATTGACAATTTCAGCAATCAATCATGCTTACTTAACAGTAGAAATGACTGTTTAGCTTAAAAATAAGGTATAATAACGTATCTTATATTTTCCATTGCAGTAAGCAATAAATTCAAGGAAAGGGATCAGTCACTGATTAAATTATTTTCAGTTGTAGAAGAAACATGAAACTGGAATTCTATAATTCTAGGTTAGACAAACAGTCTAAATATTTATTATGTTACAATTTAGTCCTTGTACTGGTTATATTACATGATCAATACATCAATCATCAACATATGGGATATTGTAATTTGCAGGTCTAAGCAACTAAGCATAAAATAAACTTGTGAATCGTGTATAATCTACTTTAGAGGAAGTAACTCTTCACTGAAAATACTATATTATATTAAATAATTTTGTATTGAATATATTTAGCTTCAGCATCTAACTTGTAAAAATGAAGTGATCATCTAGGAAAGACAAAAGTTTAAAAATGAGAGAGCATTTATCAGCATTATTTTGGGATGCACTTTGGATAAATAATATTTTGAATGCAGTGTTGCATTTATTTTCAATGGTACTACTCTATTATCCCGTCGACCACTTTTCATAACTTCAAAAAACTATCGCCATACTGTAACGCCAAATAAACAGGAGAACGTTGCCATTGGAATATCAAAATAAATAAATAAATAAAATATAAGAATTTAAGGACACAATTGTTATTTTAATTAATGAAATATCTAATAAATCAGTAAAACATAATGAAAAATACACGCAAATGTCGAATTAAAAACCACTTGATGACATAACAAACACGTAGGGGAGACCGGTACACACTGGACCTATGGGCACAGTGGACCACCCCCTAATATTTTATTTATTTAAATTTTTTTTAAGCTTCTCTTCTGTCCTAATAGACAACAGCATTGCAATGATTATTTATAGCCTTCAGAAAATATGTTTAGCTCAGATTGAACTATTTTATCCTGCTTTGTTGTTTTGAGCTTCTAAAAGTAAAATTTTTCATCATCCTATTTTTATTTTTTTAGTAATTAAAGGTTGTAGATAAATAAAATAAAACAGCTTTTTTGCAAAGCTAAGATACTTGTTTTTATTTTACTTTAAAGTTAATATGTTTAAAAGAAAGCTATAAACAATATTATTATGATTATTTATTGAACTTCAACATGGGGTACAGTGGACCACCCACTCCTGGGGCACAGTGGTCCACAATGCACTCTGCTCCTCTAATGCAGAATGTTCAAAATATTTAATAATTGTTTATTTTCTATAAAGAAAGATTGTTTTAAAGTAGATTTAACTGTAAAATAAAGTAAACAAAGAAAAATAATAATTTATTTCACATAGTAAGAAATATTTTGTTTTGTATTTACTGCCTTTGATAAATATAACTGTAGTCTAATTGTTGATGATTCTATTAAAGTAAGATTCATGAGACGCAAATTGAATGGAAATCAGTTTATTTCTCCCGAAACTGTAGATGAATCTGCTGTTGATGTCAATGATTTCATAATGTTGCTCTCTGACCCAAAATTATTTATTGAAAATTCCAGGCTCAATCTTACTCATAAGTACTTTGGAATTTCATTTGCAAATTTTAATGTGCGCTGATTTTTTTGTACTTAAGTAATAACTTCAACTAAATTGCAATTGTTCCTGTATTAATCTGTTATTATTTTCAAAATATAATTAATTTTTTGTTTTTGTTTCAAAATTTATATTACTATGTTATTTTGCGGGTAAAGGGGCAACAAAAAAGAATTAGATTAATGAAAAATAGATTTATATTGTATTTTAGATAATACCTAATAGTGGTCCACTGTACCCCGGTGGGTGGACCAGTGTACCCCACTTCCGGGGTACACTGGTCCACTTTACAAGTGTATATAATTTTTTTTTTTTTGAAAAATGTATTGAAAACTATGTTGTGAGAAAATTATGATGGATGTAAGAAGGTTTAAGGAATATTCAAAAATCTTTTCATACAGATCGGTCAGTCTGATAAAGAGAAAAAAAATGTTAACTGAAAAAGTGGTCCACTGTGTACCGGTCTCCCCTATAATGCTTCTGACATCAAGTAAATGGGACTGCATTTTTAGCCTTTAATCTTACAGTTTGGCGATAGTTTTTTTGTTATGAAAAGTGGTCGCTGGGATAATAGAGTAGTACCTTTTCAATTTATAAAAGTTTTATTTAACATTATTAAAAGGTAATTTTTAATCTGACATGAATGATGACATTTATTTGAACACTAAATGATTAATTTGATCCTTATTCAACTTGTAAATATCAATGTTAAAAATACTGATTTAAATCAAACAATCCAAAGCGAAATTCGGATGAAAATTACGTACCTTTAGTGCTATTTCTTGAACACTGGCAATTATATTTATTATGTTAACTTAACGTTCCTTTTCAATAACACAAGTTACCATAATAAATATAATTTTCAAAGTTCAAGAAATAACACTAAATTTAAGTAGTTTTCACAGGGATCATTCTAGAACATAAAAAAAGGCAGGGTGCACATTGCATAATAAGGTCCAATTTTGTTGAAAAGGGCACATCATTTCATAAAAAGGGCATTTTTGTAATAAGTGCATATACCAATATACTCGTGGGGAGGAAAGTCTGGCAACAGCTTAAAGTACTCCTTAATTTAAAAATCCGATAACATTTCTAATTTCCATAACTTCACCGTTTGAAAAGTATTAAAAATAGCATAATGAAACTTATGTAATGATTTTTATTGCAAAATTGTTTACTATATTCATGATCATTTCCCCCTTTTCCTACAATATTCAAAAACTCAAACTTTTATTCACCAGATAACTTTTTCCTGGTTTTGAAAAAGCTACAAAATATAAGTTCTAAAGTTACTTCGCAAATTTTTTATAGAACTTACATATCAGGGCATTTCACAGAGAAATAAAGAGGGAAAGAGGAGTACTCCTGAAGTACCATACAAACATTCTAAAAATAAAAGATAGGTAAATATATTTTGAAAGTAAAAATACAATGCAAACAAGGCAGGATTCTACCCAGAAATAAAAAAAAGGAGGATTGAATTCTACGTGGAAAAAGGGCAAGGAGGGTGGGATTTTATCTAAAAAGGGCATGAGGGCAGGCGACCCCTGTGAAACTCTCTAGAGTGATCCCTGGTTTTTATCCAAATTTTGCTTCGTATAGGTTTAATTAACAAATCACACCAACATTACATTTTGAATATTTTTTTGTGTTATATTACTAAAATTACTGAAGTCAATTATTCTAAATGTAACACAAGTTACCATGGAGATGGGATGACCCTCAAGCTATTAAAAGAAAAAAAAATAATCAGTCATTTCTTTAAAATAATTTCAGCATGTATCTCTAAACAGACAGGTTGGGGATAAAGAAAAATTATATAAAAGTAAAATTATTGTGCATGACAGGTTGGAACTAAAAACACTTTCTTATAAGTGCAATTGATGTTTTTTTAAATGACAGGGACAGTTCTGGCTTCAGAAAGTAAGATTCATAGCCAAATAATACAAATAGCTCTGAAAACAAAACTAAAGATAATGAACTATATTATGCTTGTTCGTGAATGTATCATTAAAACTGTTCTGATTACACGCATTAGATAAATTACCTGTGTGTGTATAAACAGACAGCTTTTGTATGTAAATTATGTAAAACTGAACAAATTGCTTGTGTATATGACACCATGAATAGGTTTCCAGAAAGTGTGAAAATTTTTTTCTGTTGCTAAGGCCATTTTCTTAATCTTGCCAAGGCCCTTATAAAAGAAATACCCTTAGAAATATTTATTGCTTGAATAGTAAAAATTGACTCAATGACCTATGTTTTTAACCCTCTGAGCGTTTTGAAAAAGGGTAAAATTGTAATGTTGTTTTCTCTGCATTTTGTTTTAATTGCTAAAAAAATATGATTCTTTTAGCATTATAAATAAAACTTAATTACAAATATGAATGTAACCCTTGAGAGTATTAATCATTCTTCAATGTTTTGAAAATTCATTAAATCTATGGAATTACATTATCTTAAACATTGCATATATTGCAGTGAAACCTGGAGCTTAGTGAACGGAATATTACGTTCCACACGCTTAGAGGGTTAAAGAGTGTTCTGACCCTGAAATATTAAAGTTGCCCTTAAAAATAAAAGTGCCCTTTCCTCACCAAGCCCTTTTTTTAACCTGAGGGAAACTTCAATTATGGGATCATTGAGCACCCTCTTAGAATTTTAGTAAGCTAAGAATTTACCAGCATTATACTATTAGTGAGTACAAAAAAAATAGGGGGTTGGCCTGGACTCTTAAAAAAATTTTTTTTGAACCAAACCACCCTACAACCAGTAAAAAGCAAAACTGGAGAATTTCATTAGTGGCCAGTAGTAGCAGTTTTATAAGTGGCCACTGTCTTTAAACTAGTGGCTACATTTTTTATTTTAAAGTTCTAAAAACAGTAAACTTTTGTTAAAATTTCAACTAGTATTCATCTAAAATTAAATAGCCCAAACAAATATGTTAATATAAACATTTTTCAAGAAGAAAAGTAGAATCCTTGATGAAATGCAAAAAAAAATTTATTCTTTCCTTGTTAAAGTGGCCATAAGGTGGCCGCTGACAAACAATTTTTTAGTAGCAACCTTTTATCATTTAGCAGCCCTGTGACTGGTGGTAATTTTGCCCTTTAACAACCAGGTTGCAAAGCTAACAATTTAATCACCAGGAACACAATAATTGACAGCACTTCTCTCTGAAAAAATTTCGTCTCACTTCAAATCTTTGTGTTTGCCATCCTTTAAAAATATAGTCCGGTTGCCATTTAAGAAATTTAAGTCCCCAAAATTTTGAGACTTTTTTTAACCGAATGAAATTTTTTAAATGCGTCCAGTGGTTAGACACCTTAGCCAATCTTTTAAATGAAGAAACAGAATATCATATTAGTTCTCCTTTTCAAACAATCTTCTATATTTCTTTTATGTTTTATTTCAATTTCCTTAGCAAAAATCGATACTTCTCCATTATCCCGTCGACCACTTTTCATAACAAAAAACTATCGCCAAACTGTAACACCAAATAAACAAATGGAAGAATGTTGCCATTGGAATGTCAAAAATAAATTAATAAATAAATACAAGAAATTTGGAAAAGCCCCACTCACCAATGTGTAAACTTAGTAAGATTACACAATAAAATTTACAATATATTATTGAAAAAAAAAAAAAAAATCTTGGCTATTTATTTATTTACATTATTTTTCTTAATTATCCTTTTTGGCTGGTGAATAAATGGTTTATGATGTCAGTTGAAACTGATCTATTGTACGTAAAACGTAACTATGCATCGCAACATTTTTCCAATGCTTTTTTATTTCTCATATCATGGCACTGCCAGTTAAGGATGCAATTATTATTTTAATTAACGAAATGACTAGTAAATCAGTAAAATATAATGAAAAATACAGGTTAAATTTGAATTAAAAACCACTTGATGACATAACAGACACATGTAACGCTTCTGATGTCAAGTGAATGCGGCGTCACGATTATGCATTTTTGGCCTTAAATCCTATAGTTTGGCGATAGTTTTTTGTTATGAAAAGTGGTCGACGGGATAATGGAGAAGTACCCAAAAATAAACTCTGGACAGAAAAGGAATGAACCTAAAATTACTGATTACATAATAGTTGCAAGAGATTATTTAGTGTAGTAGCAAATTAATTAACAGGGTAATAATGAAAGCTCTGTTATTTCATCTGAAAAAAAAAACATATATATTGTGGAAAGGAACCTGTAATGACATGTCTCTTTTTCTAGGTCAATAAACTAATTTCTGACACAAAAACATCAATAGCAATTTTTTTGTAATATGGGAAATATATTCTTTTAAATATGTGTAATGAAAGATGACCCAAAAACAATACTACACCTTAAAGAAGAAAAAAAATTAACAGGTTAGGTATTAATATTATTGTACCTGGGGTGCAGATACCACCCCAGGCAATTGATCAAACAAATGCTTACTCTAATGCTCCTAAATTATACAATGTATTACATCTTTTGTGTGCAAAATAACAATGATTGCTAATTTGATAATTGATCCCTCCCAGTAATTTTAAAACAAACAAGCTAGCAATTACTGTAGCATAAATTACAAATGCATATTGCAGTACAAAACTTTTAATCAGCAACAAAGATAGGATTCTTCAACAATTTACTAAATATACCTATTTCAACTAGACATCCAGCTTAACACGAATACATTTTCGGTAAATACACACAAACTTCAAAACAGCTATATTTACTTGTCCAGATTAGAAAATTCACAGTATTGCATTTACACTAAACTCATTAATATAAATACCTAAAACAGAAATGTTTAAAAGTCACACACACATAGCAGAAATATGAGACATTCACATTATCCAGGAAAATTTCACTTACTTAAAATATGGCAGCATAATAGTCAATTGAAATTTATTCCACCCACTGTTAGAAAGTATATTTTAAGAAAAAGAAGGATTTCATTTTGCGCTAAACACTTTTCAAGGATATAGGACATTTAAACTCAGAAACAACCATGTAAAATCTGCTACGATTCATTTATCATTCAACATTGAAATAGAAAAAGCTTTAACCCAGTATTAAATGCATTTATAAGACATTATACAAAAAAGTCATCCATAATTAAAAATTTACATTTTAATTGGAATGAAACATATCTATTTGAAGTACAAAACGAAGTTGTATAAAGACAGACGCGACAGATTCCTATGTTTATATGATTACTAATATTCGCATGAAATCGAAACCTCCAACTCAAGACACAAATTCAATGTAATAAACTATTTACGCATGCATGGAGAT
Source organism: Maratus michaelseni (assembly GCA_963931845.1). Classification (NCBI taxonomy): domain Eukaryota; kingdom Metazoa; phylum Arthropoda; class Arachnida; order Araneae; family Salticidae; genus Maratus; species Maratus michaelseni. The sequence continues at coordinate 444,463,305 of OZ007586.1, forward strand.
GAATCATCACAGAGCAAGTTCACAAGAAATGTGAATTTGTTTTTGGGTAAAAAAACATGGGAAACAAATTTTGAAAGAATTTTTAAATTTATGTTGTAAAACCTGTTGACAACAATTAGAATTTATGGGGTTTTATAAGAAATGAATTAATCAAAAGCTTCAGAAAAGAATGTCTATTGATTTCGTAAGTTGCGAAATTCTGATTTTCTGACTTTAGTTTTTGTAAATTGATATTCTCTAAGGAAATTATCTGAAAAGATCAGGAGCAAAAATGTATTTTAGTCGGTATCATCTTATGTGAATGCCAAATTTCAAGTTCGACATTCAGCTTACCTAGCATAACAGGTGGAAGTAATTACCACGTGACTGAACCTAAATAGAGTACCTTTATATATATATCTGAAACTTCATTCGTCCAAATGTACGATCTCGTGATCAAAGATTCAGTTTTTTATGAATCTCAATTTGATCACTCTTGAGCGTAAGTCTGACTTACGATGCAAACAAAGCGTAATCCGTATTGCAGTGCCTCGCGATCTTACGCTAATTTGAAAGCTATCTTACAACGAAGCGCTAATGTATGCGCGCGCAACCACTTGAGGCACCGCAATACGAAGTTAAGATAGATCGCAGGAACGCCCATCCCACGATCGAGCGTAAGATTTAAGATAGCGAGGCACCGCAATCCCAGCCTTACGATATAAACAAAGCGTAATCCATATTGCAGTGCCTCGTGATCTTACGCTAACCTGAAAGCTATCTTACGACGAAGCACAAGTGTATGCGCGCGGAACCACAACAAATCTAACTACGGCCTCTGATTGGCTGACTGCAGGAGGACTTACGATGAGGCACTAGATCGCAGGAACGCCCATCCTACGATCGAGCGTAAGATTTAAGATAGCGACGCACTGCAGTCCCAGCCTAAATAAACTTATTATATCTCGTTCAGACTGGGACAGTTAAGAAACTTAACTTACGTTTCTGAAGAGGGAGACCTGGAACTTGGTTTTATTTCTCCATGCTTTACTGCGATATTTGACAACATTAACTTAAGTGAATTAAAATTAAGTAACATAATTACGCTAGTCTGAAAGAAAAGAGGTATAGGAAGTAGTTTGTTTAAAATTTTGTTCTAGCAGTTTCGGAATAAGTTCGTAATAGCTATGTGGTATGTCGTTTACCTCCAGATCTGAAGACTTGTAGATCTGTTTGAATTCAAAGAGCGGAAAAATTGCAAAATGAAAAGTTTCTATAGAGTTGTGCGAGGCTAACGAAAAAGACAGGCTACCGCAGTGCATTCCACTTATATTTTTTTACAGACCGCTAGAGTGACGTGATGCTCTTTTCGTACATCTGCATTGGTGCATTCGAGCATCACGTGACTCCCGCGGTCTGTAAAAAAAGATACGCTTAAAGCACCGTGGTAGCCTTTCTTTTTCGTTAGCCTCGAGAGTTGTGCAAGTGACGTCACGAACAGGTTTTTGCTGCTGTTGTTGGACAGATATAGGTACTTTTATCAATGCTTTTTCTACTTGTGTTTTCCTACAGATTACAGCTTTTTCAACATTTTACGGTAAAAGTCACGTGATGTGAAGTGCTTTATTTTTCAAATTTTAATTAAGTTATAAAAAATAATTTGAATAAAAAGTAGAAAGTTTCTATTTTTAAAAGTTTTAAAAAATAATTTGAAACAATATTAACAATTTATATAATATGAATTGTTTTAATATTCGTTATAGGGATTGCGGTTTTAACAAATTTTCTATTTTTAGATATTCTAATACAATGATTTAGTAGAATCCAGGGATTTTTGCTGTTGTTTTCATGAGCTCGAAGAGCTTATACACGCGTTAGCCTCTGTAAAGCATTTCATATTTTTAGAGATTTCAATACAAAGATTTTGCGGAATCTAGTTATGGGTTTTTTTTTGTTGTTTTCATGGGCGCGAAGCGCTCATACACGCATTATAGATCCGCTATAATAAATTTCATATTGTTAGATATTCATATTTTTCATATGGAACTACTTAACGTTAAAATTAACTTAGTTTTTCTATATTAGACGATCCTTGAATAAAACTACATTACCTTAGCATAGGAAAATTATAAAAATATCATCGCAAAATTACAAGCAAGCAATTGGGCGCCAAAATTTAAAATCTCCAGATCTTCCAAGAATAGGAATTCAGAATCTCATGCTACTAAAATCTACTATGTGGCACAGTGGCGGCTCCTTTATTGGGGCACATGAACTCACAAAGACAAATGAAGAAATAAATTAACAAATATAATAATAATAATCACATTTCCATATTTTTGTCAATTTCCAGGATAATTTTAAATACACTCCCTCCCCATCTCAATAAAATAGATACATGACAAAACGTTATTCTAATAATGTAATTTTTTTTAAATATCAATAGAGAGTGGCCAGTTTTTTCAGGATCGCACGTGCGATCAGAGAAATTTCCTCCGAAACCAACTTATGTGGACGAAAGCGGTGAAGGTGGTGTGAGGCAAAACCACTACTCGTATCTGTCCATTCGCACAACTTCTAGTGTGTGGCAACTGGTATTTTTCGCTGTCTCTTTATTGATTGTTGTTTATTCGAAATCTCTCTTGGTTTCCTATATTCAGTTAGTTAATTTTTATTTGTTTATTAGTTTGATTGTGGGACCTTCCTTCATAAAAAGTAAAATGCTCTACCTTTTTTCTAAGTGGTTGTTATTTCTTTTAGTTGCATTGTTTTAATTTAACTTTTGAAAACTCATCTGTAAATTTAAGTCGTACTGGCTGATTTTATTTTCACAATTTATGTATTGTGGACCCCAATTTAAATTACCCACGAGCCGCCACTGATGTAGCATTCGATTATATGCATCCGATTGACCTTTTAATCTAAAAAATGGCAACCCAAATTCCAGAACTTGGCTATACTTTTTCGGAAGAGTCAACGCCATCCACTGTATAGATAATGCCAGGGCTCCCACTGGTCCGTTTTTTGAAAACCAGTATTTTTTTAGAAAGAAAATTATGCTAAGAATTTGCAACTAAAACGATCTTCGAAGCTAGTTTCTACAAAATTTATAAAGAAAGTTTTTCTATTAAAAAAAAGTGGTATTCAAAAACGGACTGAAGTGGGAGCCCTGTAATGCCTAAGATCTGACGTTACGGCAGATCGGCCAAAAAATACCAGTGTTGGGCGATTATATCCAACAACTTCCGCAACTTTCTTAGTTGTTTACTATTGATCTAATATTTTAAGAAGTAAGCTATTTTCAGAAGTTAATATTTTGAGAAATGAGGAGTAATAAGTAAGTAAAATATACACTATCTATTAAACTGATTTAAAGCAAGCTAAACTCTGAAACATAATCCAAGCAATTTGGCGTAATATTAGGATGACATATATTTTGAATGTAAAACATATTATTTTCTGACAAAGAATTCCCATGGAAAGAAAAGTGCAAGCTTGAGTATTTTAAGCATAAAAGGTAAAATTTTCTTGCTATAACATATCTTATTTTATCTGACAAAAATTGTAAGAAAATTTAACTTTTATCACTTCCACATAAAAATCCATATTTAATAATTAAATTTTAATCTTTGCATCTGAATATGATGAAGAAATGTTATAGATATTGTGACGGAGTCTGATGTTAAGCTATAAGTGGTACGTAGAACTTCCATGAATCCGCTCTCATTTAAAACAAAGATGAATTTATTATATTTCAAAAAGGCAATAATGTAATACATTTTCTGGAATATAAGTGATTTTCACAACGAAATAAAATGGGTTCTTTCTAGTTGACAATAAAGTCCAATTTAGTATCAAGTCCAATAATTTCACCCCTGAATGAATGACGCAACAAAGTTCTCTTTATGGCATTGGCGTGAGGGGGAATAGCGCTTCCCGTAACGGTCTCTTCACAAACTGTTTCGGAGTGATGATACGCTACATAATCGACGGGAGTTCCATTTATTTTCTCTCCTACAGAATCAGGGCGATTTCTCGGTGCTAATACCAGATTGATAACTCCAATCTCTAAACTGGTAGCATAGGACGGCTTTTCACAACACAAACCTTATCCGGTCGCCCAAAGCATTCACTTTTCCTTCCGGATCTACAGTTAAAATTTGCGAAACTAACTCATTAACTGCCTAAAAACTCTGCACGCACTTATATAACTTTTGTTTTCGTCGCACAGAACAAAATATATTGATTCTACCAGCCAGTTGTAGTGCTAGAAAGTAATGTCACGTAGGAGGTTTTCTCCCATTGAAGGAGAAGGTTTCTCGTGATGTCACGGTAATTCGAGCTTCACTATCGCTGGGGTCTGTTTGTGGGGTTTTGCGGTAAGATGAAAGCTATGCCTTTTAGCTCGGTCCATTGTAGTAGATGTCAATGTAATGATCTATATATATATTTCTCTTACGTGGCGCGGAAAAAAGGCTGAATTTCTAGATTATCGTTTGGCAATAACCCTAGTTTCCAGAATCTCCAATATGGCGGCCAGTGTGAGAGCAGTGAAACTCAAACTAGCAATTATTAAAAATAAAATAACATGTGCATAATCCAAAGCGTTTGAGATGATTCCTCATTTTAATTATGTGTAATATCGTTAATTTCAAATGAATTCTCAACTCTTATTTAGAATTTATTTACGAATTTCACTCACACGAAAATCGGAGAAAATAAAAATATCAACTGTCTAGATTGCATCTGCTGCCATCTGTTGCTGTCTTCATGAAGTAAAAAATAATTTCTTTTGCAAAAATCTATAATTAATTAGAACAGTAAAATGTCAAACGAAATTTAAACAATGACAGATGATATATATAAACTAACGTTTTTTAAAATGAATTTAAGCCGTGCTGTACAATATTATAGGTGCAATGAGTTTTAAGCTAATTGTGTTTCCAAGATCCTTTTTTCATAGTATTTAAATGATTTATGCCCATTGGTAGCACAAACTAAATGTATTTTTAATTGTGTTTTCAACGAAGATTTTAATTATTTTTTTACATTAAAAAAATTGTCAATTTCATATGTTAAAATGATTTATGGTAGTACTTATTCCGGTTAAAATTACTGCAAAAATAAAAAGGGGTGAGCGAGAGAAGCTAACTGGGACCGCCTAGCGGTCTCAATGTGAATTGCACGAGAGCCTAAAATGAGCGTCATTCCATCTCATGCGCATGCGTCAGAAGTTACCTTTTCTGGGAATTCAGAGCCTGATTCCAGCGAGGTATTACCATTTTTGGCGGTAAATCGCTTGCAATTTAGCAAACAGTTGTAGTGAATAAGAAAATATACGAATGCAATATTTGGCAGTTAATCGCTTTCAATTTTGTGTTTTACTTATGTTTGTTTTGATTTTTTTTAAAATGATATGGCTATGTTAAACTTCATTTTATAATTTATAGTAATTGAATCAGTGTTTGATTGTATTTAGCAAGCATTTTATAAAGCCTTATTTTTCTTATAAAATTATTAATCATTACGTGTAATAAATATTCTATTTAAAAGCATATAGCATATATTTAAAAATCTATTGAAGAAACGCTAATACCTGTTTAAAAGAAAATTTATTCGCTATTTTTATGTTTATATTCATTAAGTCTGAGCGATACAGTTTATACTATTGTGTTATTCGTGTTTTAGTACATATGTTAAACTTTTCTGTAAATATTCAAACCTGTTTACAAAACTGCGGTATGAATTCAAATAATATTTCGATTTAAATTTCAGCAAACAATATGACACAGAATGCAAGCTTTTCGGTTATACATTTAAAATTATTTCCTTGCAATTCGGAATAACTTTCATATTTAATGGTTGGATTCCTGTACTATTTATTTGAGTTCTGTAGTGTTTATTGTGAATTATATGTCTGGAATAGGTTTTATGTTAATATTCTAATTCATTTACTATTCTATAACATCATAGATTTGTTTATTTTTTGACATATTTAAAATTTATTTAAAACATTCTTTATTTTAACACTACAGGTTTACTTATTTCTTGGTTTAAGGTAGTAATAATTAATTTTGAACAAAAAAATACTAGATTTCAATAAATTTGTTTATTTGTAGTAGAAAAACTATTTTTAATCTGAATTGTAACACCACACCTATTTTTAATGCTTTCTATTCTCATTTTATTCAGGTTGGAAATGAGCATGCAAATCATTTAAAAACATAGAAGATAATTCATAAAATCTGATAATCAGGTTATAAATAAACAAATAAATCTTCTGTTGAGGCATTAAACTGTTGATGTGATGTTTAAAAACACAAAAAAAAATTTTAAAAATGTATCTATATTTTTAAGTGTGTAATTTATTACCATTGGTAATTTAAAATTATTCAAAATATTTGTTTTGAAAAATTAGAGAAAAATATTGAATTTACCAAAAATGTTTCAAAATGCTTGGAACCAAGCTTAATTCTAATCATCATATTTTAATGCAATTAGATAGATTACAGCACTCTTTTCTAGATAAAACATGTACTACTAACAATGAAAAAAATGTAAATCATTATTTCGTCTTGAATGTTTAATTAAATAAAATCAGCTTGGATATTTGTAATAGTTGACAATTTTTTTTCCTTAATATATATAATTAATTTCCACATGTTTTCTCCAAATAAGAATTTTTTTTAATATTCAAATACATGTGTCCATTTCTTTTTTGTTTATTTTTCCTTCTTAAGTAATGAAAACAAGCTGTTTACAAAAGTATCTAAATGAAATATATTATTGTGTAAAAAATAAATTATTGTATTTATCATGTATCTAAAAGTTAAATACCAGTAGTAATTGATATCAGTGTTTTAATTCCTTTTATTTGAATTTTTTTAAATGGTGTTTACCTCTTCAGGGACTAAGAAAGTAATTTATGTTCAATTCTGATTTTTGTTTCATTAGAAATAAATGTGTTAATTATTTAGCTGGGTATAGGTGATAAATCACTAAATGTTGTTCCCATCATCAATATTTCTAATGCATGTATTTCATTTAAAGTATAAACACCTTATACCATTTAAAGTACACAACTTTCATTTAATTTATTTCATTAAAAAAAAAGAAGAAGAAGAAACAATATAATTAACCAAAATAATTTATTTCACCATCAAAATATTGTTTCTAATTTACACACACAATACATAAAAGCTGCTATTGAAAAGGGGGGGGGGGGTGCTTGGTAAGATTTGCACCCAGTTAACAAAAGGGCCAAAATAAGTTTTTATTTTTTAACTTTGGATTGGGCTTAAGCTTTGATAAAACACAGTAAAAACTTAACTTTATTGATAAAAAATTAACTTTTTAAATAAACAGTAGTAAGTATCCAATTCATGTTTCAATTTAGTATCAGATTTATAAAGTTGGCTGAGAATCATGCATATTACTTCTAGTATAAACAAATACGTAGAACAGTTAATAAATTTTTCTCTTCTTAAATATTTCTTATTCTCTGAAAACGAAAGCTACAGCTTTCAAGAAGTGTTTTATGAGTTATGTTTTAACTTAAAATCTTATTAAATTAGTTTTATAACCATAATTTCACTTTTCCTGAAAAATTTCTCTTTTTATCAAAACAGAACATTAATGTAATCAGAATTTTTAAACTGTTTTTCAAGACTACCTTTTTATTTCACTGAATAGCTTTTGTTTATGAATCTTGTTTTTTTTTTTTTTAATTTCAAAACTGCAGAGCAAAATATTAATATTAATTCTCTTAAACTTGAAAAGTACATTGAATCTTTGTGCTCCAGTCTCCTCATCAGATAGCATCATTATTCTTATCTAATTAATTTATGTACACAGAAGCTTATAACAATGCCTAAAACAGATTTTTTGTTTTGTTTTTAATTGTCAAATATAATTGCAATAAAAGCTGCTAGGATAGAATCACTATGTACTGGAGAATTTTTTTTTTACTAGATACACCTTCTTTTGTAATTGTATTTCATTTTCTATTTAACATAGGATTTAGTTGTATAGGCTCAATTTTCTTGTACTGTACTTAACAAGGCATACTTAAGTACAAAAATGTATTTATTTGTTTTTCAATGCATTAATCAAACTCCAATCATCCAATAATTAAAATCACCCTTATCAATATTAGGAAATAAAAAGTAGCATTTTCAAGAGAAAAATAATCATTGAAATGTAAATTGTATCTATTTCTTCCTAAAAAAATATATTTTTTCTTTTTAAAAATATTTCTATTTAAAACATTAAAATTTATATAACAGCCCCTCGATATATATTGCGCTACTAGGGAGATAAGAGAAAAGCGCGAAAAACTGAAGGGAGTGAGAAGAGTGTTTATAAGTGAAAAATAAAGAACCCTTAATTAAACTACTATGTTTCGATTTAATACTTGTTCAAAAAAGCTACAAGTTCAACACAATGAAATGGTCAAACGTTAAAAAAATACAAATCCGTACACATACAGTATATGTTTTTACTTACATGTATAGTATTTTTTGAAAATGAGTATCCAGAGTTGTTTGTTTTTTATTTTCTTTGATATTTTCTTTTCTTGCCACTGGAAGTTAAAGAACTAAAATGAACTAATTGCATTTCATTTATATGCTTGGATATCAACGTTTCAAAAGTTTCATATGCTTTTGTCAAGAAACTGAACAGCTTCTGTCATCGAAGCTACTAAATCCTCGTCAGATACTTCCTCTTCGTCATTCTCTTCTTGGGCCATAGAACTATTATCTTTTTGAACTGCAGAAATAATTTCTGCTTATACAGAAATGCTGCTGACTATTCCGTATATTCTTTTATCAGCAAACCAGGAATTTATCAGGGACAACTAAAAAAGAGCAAAATAGCCGAATGTGTGATATAACCATAACGAGGAGTTAGTGTATTTAATTGGGAATTTCAAAGTTTATATTTCAATAATTCTAAGTCAGTATTTCACCAATTTCAGAACTACTACACAGTACTTCTTATCACATCTGTTAATAAAATTCAGTGTTACAGTCTAAGTATTTTTCTTCACATATTTATGCGTATAGTATGTTCATTTATATAAATCCACATTAGGTCATCAAAATTCCAAATGATTCAATAAAATTAAATTTTAAAATTTTTTATTTACATATGAAAAATATAAAAACATCAATTAAATTGACAATATAAAATATAAGCAAAAAGAATTACTAACAATAAGATTATGAATAAGTAATTTGAAAATATCTTAACTTCAGGAGTCTTTTTGTTATTCAGCTGCATATCACAATTTGATATGATTGAGTTTCAATTAAAAAATAAATAAGGGAAGATTTCATATTCACATGTGTCAGTCACACTGTGTCATAAATTAAATGTGTGACTGGCACATTTAATTTATGACACAGGTAAGCTCATAAATTAAACATGTCAGTCATTTCATTAAGTATTAATTTGACAAAGAATGAACTAATTATTTAATAACTGTAATTAACTTATATATAAAAAATAACTTTTGAAAAACTATACAGTTATTAAATAGTTATTCCATTCTTTGTCAATTTAATGCTTACTTAAACTACTGATGCATTTAATTTGCTTTATGCAGTGCCAGAAGTTTGACATAAAAATGACACTAGCTGCTGTTGCATAGGCCTTCAACATCTTGCTCATATATGTCATAAAAATTATTATAGTTAGAGATTATTATATTTATTTTAATGAGGTTTTTTTTAATGAATGTTATATCACTACTCTATGTTTTATATTGCATGTTATATGCAAAAAGAAAAACTCACGACGATTAAACAAATGCAATGTTTTATGTTTTGTCTACTTTTTTTCAGGTTAACAATATTATTTTACACTAAGAATTATAAGGATAGTTTTTATTGTATTAAAATTAAAGACTGATTATAAGGGTATCCGTTATGAAAAGTAGTACTAAATGTGATTGTAATAACTGGGATGAGCTGCAAAGATTTAGTATATTTGGTTTATTTTTAAAAATTTAAGTTAGCAAGAAAATTGCTTTTGTTGTTTTATTTTTGGTTGTAATGTGCAGTGGCGCAGCCAAGGGTGAGGAGGGGCGTCCCCCCCCCCCCCCAGAGCTAAAGAAATTACTATAATTTCCGCTTATATGAATCAAAACTAAAGTTAAAATTAAACTTTTTGGCCTTTCTGCCTTGACGGAATCTGCCGCTTTGTTAAATCCAATGTGATTCAATTAAACGGCGAAAATTCTACTTAAAACTGTGAAAGCGCATATTCATCGGTTATGTCAAAACTGGTTATTTGGACTGCGTCCCTTTGTCAAGATGTCTTATTGTAAAAGAAGGGTCATATACTGCCACACAGATGCATTGAGTTATATATAGTATACACTGGGCCGTTTCTTAATTGCATTTCTGTCTTTGTTCCATGTTCAAAACACTAGCAGACCATCGAATTCCAGGGAAAAATAAAACATACACTTTGTAAGTATCTCTCAGTTTCAAACGGCCTTTTTTTTAGGTTTTTTCTGTCACTTATATCTAAGACGTATAATATGTGCGTACCCAGGAAAATATCTTTACAAAAGTAAGAATTAAAATAAAGTACTTTAAAGTTATAAAAAGCTATTTTTTTATTGTGATTCAACAGATTTTCGCAATCAGTGTTTCTTTCGAATCATTTGTTTCGTAGAGGGTCTGTACACAAATTTAAAGACTGTATTTCATTTGTTGGTAATGTAGCAACGACGTCTTGCTCTCGGGGAGGTACTGCATCCTGTCCCTCGGAGGAAAAAAGCACTGATTGTAAATTCATTGACTTATAGATCCATGCCTGTGAGCGGCGATTAATTTGCGCGATAGCTTACCGGAGCTTGACTCTGATCAGGGGTCAATGCAGGTTTTTTTTTTCTTGGGGCCCATTTTGTGAAAAGTAAACGGTATTTTGTGAAATTTATTATATTTTTGTGAAAAATAACATTTTGTAACGAAAATTGAAATCCAGTTATACTCAAATTCGAACCAAGCATTTATAAACAAAAACTTTTTTAAATCCTTTTGCTGAAGTTTTCTTCTCTGGTGAACTTGTTTGTTTACAAATTACACATTTTAAAATATCATAAAATAATAAATAAATAATAAATGGTAAGTTTTTATGGAACAGAATTTTGCGAAAGGACCCATTTTAATAAAAGGAATTTTGTGAAGGGACCCATTTTATTAAATTGATTTTTGTGAAGGGACCTCAAATAGGTCCCAAATTTTGCCTGGATTGACCCCTGCTGATACTTCTTTGTTTTTAGTCAATGTTTAAATATTGGTCAGACTTCACCGGAACTCATAAACATTGCGTTCCGGTGCTCAGCGGAAGAGCATTTCTAAAAAATCGAAGCTTAAATTGGGTTTTCCTTTTTCTCCCATACCAATACTTTGCATCCTTTCCTACTAAAGCGATTACATACGTGACGTAGCGTGTCACACACGTTAGAGCATGTATCAATCTAGTGATCGCAGATGTAGACTCAATTGTTTTTTGTCTCAATGGCTTTCGAATAGCGATGCGAAATGCCAGAATTAACTGTACCGTATCCACAATTTTTACTCATGGTATTGTTATATTTAGTCCCTGTAATTTGCTCGTGTTTGTAAAACATTGTAAATTTGCGATGAAGTTCACAGGCACACAGATCCAGTTTTATCTTTTGATAGTTTATATAAAGAGATCCTAATAACCCCTGTTGTATGAATTCTATAAATTTTTCATCAGTTATACATATAATGGTTTTACAGACCGTGGAAAAAAAATTATATCTATAGCCTGTTCAGGGAAAGGAGATAACGAAAGTAAACAAACGGGTTGCAGAAAAATCGCCAAGGAACCACACATTTGGTACAAAAAACGTAAATGTCGTCAAAAGATCGCAGGAAAAACGCATATTTCGTCAAACGATCATGAAAAAACTGGAAATTTCGTCACAGGATCGCGAAAAAACCGCACATTTCGTCAAAGGATCGCGAAAAAAATGGCAAATTTCAAAAAAGGATCGGGAAAAAACGACCAGTTTCGAAAAAGGATCGGGGAAAAACGCATATTTCGTCAGAAGATTGTAAAAAACGCAAATTTCGCCAAAGGATCGCGATAAAACGCGAATTTCGTCAGAAGATTGCAAAAAACGCAAATTTCGTCAAAGGATCGCGAATTACGTCCACCGGCCGTAGAGCATACAGGAACTCTCCTGGTCGTGCTCGTCCAGGGATGATTCTGTTCCGAATTTTCCGAAAAATTAAGGCAGCCATTTACGAAAATTTAAAAAAAATCTGTCATAAATTCGGACATAGAATATATCGCGTTTTTCAACAAATGGTCGACGAAAAAATTCAATTTCGTCAATCGTTCGAAAAGAAATTGCTAATTTCGTCAAAAGATCGCGGGATAAACGCAAATTTCGTCAAAGGATCGTGAATTTCGTCCAGGGATTACGAAAAAAAGACTTGAATTTCGTCAAACAATCGCCGAAAAAACGTAAATGTCGTCAAAAGATCGCGATAAAACGGCAAATTTCGTCAAAGGACTGCGAAAAACCACATTTCGTCAAAGGATCGCGAGAAAACGGCAAATTTCGAAAAAGGATCGGGGAAAAACGCCTATTTCGTCAAAGGATCGTGAAAAAACGACAAATTTTGTCAAAGGATCGCGAAAAAACCGCATATTTTGTCAAAGGATCGTGAAAACACGGCAAATTTCGTCAAAGGATCGTGAAAAAAAGGCAAATTTCGTCAAAGGATCGCGAAAAAAAAACCACATATTTCGTCAAAAAATCGCGAAAAAACGTCAAATTTCAAAAAAAGAGCGCGAAAAAAACGCATATTTCGTCAAAGAATCGCGAAAAAACGGCAAATTTCGTCAGAAGATCGCGAAAAAACGGTAAATTTCGTCAAAGGATCGCGAAAAAACAACATATTTCGTCAAAGGATTGCGAAAAAACGGCAAATTTCATCAAAGGATCTCGAAAAACGACAAATTTCGTCAAAGGATCGCGGAAAAACCGCATATTTCGTGAAAAGATCGCGGAAAACCGGAAATTTCGTCAATAGATGGCGAAAAATCGCAAAATCGTCAAAGGGGTGCGAAAAAAAACACATAATTAGTGCCGGGAGTGGATTCCCCCTTCCCCCCTTATTGTATACTTTCAGAAAATTTGTTTTGAATTTCGGAATTTTTTTTACTCAGAATCACCCCTGAGTTTCTTAGAACTTGGGTACGGCAGTTGACGTGCCTGACAGGTGATCTCCGGCACCTGGTGGCACAGCTCAATTTTACCCAATTCACCTGCGTTCGAAGCAGTCGGTATTGCAAGAGCATGTATTAATTCTCTTGTTTACGGCATGGCACACTCTTGGGTTTCCAGCCCTAAAGCTTCTAGAGAATTCTGGTAAGTCCCCAAGTGTTCTGGTAAGTCCCCAAGTGTTCTGTGGAAGCTTCCTCTTTACATAGGCTCTGCTACTGTAACGACCTTCATCAACTGCTTCGGTGCAGGGGAAGTGTACGCAGGTGGCGATGTTCTCCTTGGCCGAAGAGCACACCTGTGGGGTCATTTCCCTGTAGATAACTCATTTGGGTTCACAAGAACCTTGAATCAGTGGTGAGTACGCTTGACGTCAATTGCAACTGCTCAGAGGCTAACGAAAAAGACATGGATAGGATCATGGATAAAATAATGATTCTGATGTCACAGGGTCCAAACTCGAGGCTAACGAAAAAAACAGGCTACCGTGGTGCATTCCACTTATCTTTTTTTACAAACCGCTAGAGTGACGTGATGCTCTTTTCGTACACTTGCATTCGAGCATCACGTGACTCCCGCGGTCTGTAAAAAAAGATACGCGTAAAGTACCGCGGTAGCCTTTCTTTTTCATTAGCCTCGCAACTGCCCTACGGGGCTGTCCATAAATGATGATACACTTTTTTTCAATATTTTTCATCCCCCTGCCCCCCTTAGTCACAAAGTGTCACACTTCACCATACCGCCTCCCCCCCCCCCTTGTCACATGTCACGCTATATTATATAGACATATACTTGGAGTTCAGAAACAAAGCACTACGTTATAGATCATGTTTCAAATTTTATTTTTCAACTTTAAGTATAAGTTTTAATGACATTTGTGAGCATAACAGTAAATTATTATTCGTGTATTTATTTTGTATAAAATAAGATTACGGTTTACGACAAAAACATAATTAATATACAATAAAGTAATACAATTAGTAATAAAATATTTATATGTTTTTTTGAAAAGAAAGGAATATAAGTGAAAACAAATCACGTGAAAGTTGTTTTAGTCCGATTAAAAAATACACTCAAATTCTGGTAATTTCAAAATTTGATCTGCTGATTTTAATGATTTTATTTTAACCAAAGTGTGTGATGTCACACTTCTTCTTACCCCCTTCAACCCCCTTGTCACAATTTCATGAACCCCCCTCCCCCTCCAAACGTGACATCATTTATGGAGGCCCCTATAGAGCTAGGGGATCAGCAGAGAGGTTTCCAAACCCGGTAGCAGAATGGGCCGAAAATGGAGCGTTTGGAAGGGACAGCTGGCAAACAAGGAAACTGAGTCATACAATGGATCCGGCTGTCCATGGAAGTAGCATTCGCCTCACGGCGCAGGAGTGGGATAAGCGCATAACTTCCCTGTCCACCGCCGATCGACGATTGGGACTTTAACGCTTTCTGATTAATTGTTAAACCGAACGCTTCTTAAGTCATTTCTGGTTGAACTTTGTTTCTTATATAATATGTATTAATTTCTATATAATCTAATTAATATATAACTGTAATATAATAAATATTATAGTAATATAATCTAATTAATTTCTAAATAATCTAATCTCTATATAATATAATATTTCTATATAATCTAATAATATATATTAATTTCTTATATCATATCTTCTTAAATCTTCATAATCCTCCAAAATACCGGAAATGACTTAAAAAGCGTTTTATTTTATAAATAATCAGAAAGCGTTAAAGTCCCAATCGTCGATCGGCGGTGGAGACGGAAATTATGCGGGATAAGCGTACACTTTGGAAGACCAGTGGTAATATGGTGGGCGGCATTGTAGTGAGAGATGAGAGAGGATGGACTGACATTGACAAAAAGGGATGGCAGGCATACTCTAGGCGGTTGCAAACAGTAGAATTGGCCAAGCTCAACATATGGACACTGTTTACACTATGACTACACGGGCAACCGCCTTCAGATAATTTAACGTCTTAAAAGTCTTAGCTCATATGGATGAGAATTGTGGTTTAAAAAGAGGGATCTACTGAACAATACTCCTCAAATGTCTTCTACAGAGCTCCACTTGAGTGTCGTACCCCAGAGCATGGCCGTAGAAACAAAAGATCGGTGACGAAAGAAATCGATGGCGACGCTTTTGTCCGGTGAAACGGAAAGGTGGTAAGCAGTGCAATGTAATAGCAGCATGTCTATGCTGTTTTATGGTTTTGCAAAGGTGCTTGCTGAGGGGTCTTCTCCCAGCGTGTATAAGAGGATCAGGATATGGACTCTAGGATCTCAAAAATATGTTGGAGGAAAACCATGAATAAGAACGGGGAGAGGACGCTTCCCTGGGGCCCGCCTCTCTTGCACTGCCGACTATTGGAGTAAACTGACTTCCAGCGGATGCAGATGGAGCGGTCAGTCAGAAAATGTGCGATCCAGCGTCTAATCTTGCCCCGTACGCCAAGGACAGCGAGTTTGTAAATCAGCCCGTTGATCCAAACTGAGTCATATGCCAACCGGATGTCTAGGCATATTGAAGGCCGCTTGACGGGAGTTACGAGCACCAGAGATGTCATCATAGAATTTACTGAGAAGCGATGTACAATAATTAAACGGCATAAAGCCATAGTGAGAAGCATGAAATATGTTATTATTGCCAACCCAGTAAACAAGGCGATGAAGTATAAGGCGTTCGAAGACTGGAGCAGACAGCCATCAGTTCAATCGGACGATAAGACAATGTGAAATGGGCTGGTTTCCCTTGTTTGCGAATAGGAACTATGATGGGAAGGTTGTTGTAGAGAGCCAGTAACTTTCCTGTACTCTCTAGGGAGACGCTGCAGAAGTTTGGCTGAGATCCCGTCTCTTCCTGGGGTCGTGCGACGAGGTCTTCTGGATCAGAAGCAATAGCTAACTTTTCGTAAAGGGTGCGGTCATACGGCATCGGGTATTGGGGATCGTATTGACTGAAGGCATTGAGGAAGAGCTACGAATAAGTAATTTTGAAAAGAAAAGAGTTACTTCAATTTAGCATTTTTTAGTTTACGACATACAATTGTTTAAAAAAAATCGTTATTAGCATTGCCTTTTTCTACTACTAACATATTACGTAGATTAAATTGAATGTGCATAATAAGAAGGCAACACTAGTCACCAGACTGGCTCATTCTTTCTCAAAACGTTACAAATAGTGGCTGGCCGCGACCAGAGATTGGTACAAAGTGACGCGTCCATCGTTTTGTGCCAATCGCTGTATGTCTTTCGTCGCAACCGGCCACCTTTTGTGACGTCATGATAATGAATGAACAAGCCCAGTATCTAGTGTAGCCCTGATAATAATAAAGGGTTTCCATAACTGTGTTTTGCAAAACTACACTCGCACATGTACTCCAAGTTGCGCGCAATAAATAACCTCTATATGAAAGGGGTGACATACAGGATATTAAAACGCAATCGGTCTGCCAAGTCATATCTTGGTGGAAAACACCTTAAAACTCGATTTCAGCAGTTGGCTCGTAGGTTTACCATTGTGTTTTCCTGCACCCAAAGGTATGAAAACATGGAGGACTGGGAGCAGGAAAACACAATGGTAAACCTACGAGCCAACCGCTAAAA
Organism: Maratus michaelseni; assembly: GCA_963931845.1. Classification (NCBI taxonomy): domain Eukaryota; kingdom Metazoa; phylum Arthropoda; class Arachnida; order Araneae; family Salticidae; genus Maratus; species Maratus michaelseni. Next base: position 444,480,182 of record OZ007586.1, read on the forward strand.
TCGGGTTTTTTCCACCAAGATATGACTTGGCAGACCGATTGCGTTTTAATATGCGAATCAAGTTTTAACTAATTCTATAATTTCAGCCGTGAACTCGATGAGATGATTGTCTGTGCTGCCGCCTCCCGGTCTATCTGTAAGAGAATAGAGACATACGTGAAATAAAATTTGATTAGCTATGACGATTTAGGACGAATTGCCAAGCATCTAGGCCAGTTTGTCATTATCGCCAAGTTAGTCACGTTAATGCAGTGCTTAAGGAGTGGCAACCTGGAACACTTTACCGCCGCAAGTAACCTCCATCGAAAATGAAAAAACATAAAAATGAATCTGATGTAATCAAATGAGTTTGATCGAATGATGATTTGGTTCACCTTTAGCTCTGATCACAGCCGATATTATTCTTGGCATGCACTCAACACGTTGCTCATACAGTTGCAGAGGAATGTTGACCCATGCTGACATAATGGCAGCTGTAAGTTTGGTCAGATTGGATAGAGGCGTTCGACTTTGTCCCACAAATGCTGAATAGGATTGAGGTCAGGGTTCAGGGGACAAAGCTGGCCATGGAAGCAGACTAAACTCTGATGTTCCTCCAACCAATTTAAGACCGATCGAGCGCGGTGATAAGGTGCATTGTCCTGCTGAAAGTGACCATCTCCATAAGGGAACATTATGGCCATAAACGAGTGCACGTGATCTGCAACGACGTTGAGGCAAGCTGTGCTGTTCAGAGTTGTGTTCACATATATCGACGGATCCAGTGTACTCCAGCAAAACATTCCCCACACCATAATTCCACCGCCACCAAAATGAAGAATTGTCATTTGGCAGGAGGCGTCCATGTATTTGAGCTGTTTGCGCCATATTCTGATTCTGCCATCTGCATGATGGAGCAGGAAACGAGATTCATCGGACCAGGCTACACCCAAGGCTTTCCAGTACTCAAGTGACCAATTTCGTTGTTTCTTTGCCCATAACAGGCGCCTTTTGCTATTTTTATGTGATACCAAAGGCACTCTTGATGGTCTCCTGCTGCTAAAGCCCATCCTTTGCAAAGTCCGTCTTGTTGTGCGTTGGGATATGTTTTGGGATGCACCTGCACTGATTTCAGCTGTAATTTGACGTATTGTTGCCCTTCTCTTGCTGCGAACTACGCGTGCTGCTCGCTTTTCCCCTTTCTCGTTCACTAATATTTTTCGACCGGAATGGTGCTTATCGCTTGAAGTTTTTTTTTCAACTGTCACTCAGTAAACACTCCATATACTGTTGGATGAGAAAATCTTAAAAAAGTCGTAGTTTCACTAACTCTTCTTGCACCGACGATCATCCCTTGTTCAAAGTCAAATTAAATCTGTCGTCTTACCCATTTTTACAGTAACGGCCGTGCTTATTCCCAGGTAGCACAGCAATATTGGCCTATATCGGGAACAACGATTTCGCAATATCGACCAATATCGGTAAACACCGGACCGGCCGTTATTGCATGGCTAGCTTTTTTTCCAATATCGGCCTATATCGGGACCCAATATTGACCGATATCGGTGAACGCCGGACCGGCCGATATCGGTGAACCCCGGACCGACCAATATCGGTGAAGCCCGGACCAACCGATATCGGTGAAGCCCGGACCGACCGATATCGGTGAACGTCGGACCGACCGATATTGGTCAAAACTGGATTCAGCACTATAAATTGGCAAATCTTTTTTTTTCTCATATAAGGAGATATTGATTACTTGTCTTAGCAAAATATTAGAAATCAATAACTCTTTACATTTGGAAAAAAAAAGATTTACCATTTTATATTGGTGAGTCCAGCTTTGAATTAGCTAATCCATGTATATATAAGCATCTGAAATGTCACATGGATTAACTGTTTTGTTAAAGGCCTCAGTTTTTATTATTACATCCATTAGATATAATTGTAATATTAAAGATTATGAATGAAAGAATACTAAAAAAGCATTTTATTAAATTTAATATTAATAAAATAATTTATTCAAAATTTATAATAGCTACATTTTGATATTTTTTTTCTTTTTTTCAGTTTCAGTGTTCTATGTGAAAATATTAAAATGTAAAAAAGATAATTAAATGTTACTTTTCTCATTAAAAATAAAAAATCATATTATATCCATAATAATAATTTGAATTTGTGGAAGTGGTCCTACGAAGCAGAGAGTTCTTTATATAAGCAATTCTGCGTTGTTAAGTCATTGTACATCACTGTCGGTCTGGTTTACTTTCAAATAAGAGGTGTCTCTAATTTTTTGGCCACTCAGTGTCTATAAGGAAAGGACAGATGACGTCACTGTTGGTTAAATTACTGTTGGTTTGGAAGAAAAACCTGTTCGTTCTTTGCGACTCCTACCGTATACATGACATGGAGCGATTTGATTGGTCTACGTTAAACTGGTCTATAATATGATTGGCCTACGTCGCCATGACGATTCCTGCAATGATAGCTGCGACAAAAATGCAGTGGTAGACTGATTGCTGGAACTGTTTGTTTGTAAACATGCCCTTTCCTTATAACCTCGGAGAAGTACGCGCGTATGAAGATAACCCGAACATTATTTAAGTTCAATGGTCAATCTCTTCAATGATTGTAATGCTCTCTTTTTTTAGTAGTGTGGTGACTAGAGAACATTTTATTGGACATAAAGGCCACATTTCTCTTCCAAACTCTACTATAAATGATCAAATAAAAGGGAATTGCTTCTTAATAGCCCGAATTTTGTCTAACGCATCAGATAATATAATAGTCCAATGGCGTTCGCATTGTATTAAGCATAGGGCAATGTATTAAGCATACTTTAAAATACAAGGTCGAATTCACCATTTCATTTGATTTAAGGTTCATTTGTAAAATGGACCAGTGCAGTGGGCTTAGCCTGCTTGTTTGATATATAATTGTAGACTACATTTTATAAATCTATTAAAATATGAATTAATTTTCTTTCATCTCGGTTACAGGTGAATAAAGATTTTTTTTTGTTGGGTTTCGGTTTTACTTCCAATGGAATTTTCGTGTTTGGGTCGGGACAACGCGATCCGCGCAGGACTCTGGGGGTACAAAATCAAAATTGTAAGAGGAAAGTTCGAAAAGCGGTGTTACTTTAAGTGGGATTTTTGTAGGGTCTCAAAAGTTTCGCAGCGCGCTAAATCTTTTAAGAGCTCTAATTAGTCATTTTTTTAAAATTATAATATAAGGAACTACAGTAACCTCTAAGAAGGGATTTTAAATTTTTGAATTGCCCTGCGCGCTTAAAACCCAGATTGCGCTACTGGCATGAAGCATCCAAGAATCTTTTTATGGTGCCCTACACTAGAGGTCTGCACGACCACAGGCCTCTTTTCATTCACGAGACTTGCACCGGGTCTGGTCTTCACTCTTTCAGGGCCGGTCTCGGGCCGAACTTTTAGCTTTTATACTGGAGCAGATTTGGGCCAAGATTTTAGCTTTTATACCGGACGGGCCGGGCAAAAAGAAATTGTACGAGCCAAACATTTTGCTTTTATACCGGACCGGGTCGGCCAAAGTTTTTTGTACGGATTGGGCCGGGCCTGGGCCTGTAAATTTCGGCCCGTACAGACCTCTACCCTACACTTCGTAGAGAAGTCTAAGTCTGGATTTGACAAAATTGGAAGAGGTGAAGTGAGTAAGTTACCAAGAGTAATTGCAAAGCTGTAACAACTGGTACACTAGAGGACCAATAACCGAAGCACAATACACAAAGAACCTCTTAGGGGGTCATACTGCTCACTAATTTTGATTCAGACACTTCAGGCTATTGCCTAGCCCAAGTGGAGGTTTTCAAGAGTTAGCTCGGGTTGGTCAGCCTTGAAAAAGGCCCTTTGCTGCTTTATAACTGATCCACATACGGCTGAAAGACAAATGGCGCCAACTGGGATCTAAAAATTTAGATTAAATGAAATCCCAGGCCATGGTCAGAATATGGCACAGGCCGCATTTGGATTTACGCCTTGACATCCGCGTTTTAAACGTTATGAATCAGACGGTATTTCGTTGGTCTCGGTTTAATACGAATATCTCCTTCCGTGTCGCATACAATCTTTCTCCTGGCGACGTACGACCTGCCTCCAAGCTCTTATTCGTTGACTTGTCTTATTCGATCAGCCGTGTACCGGCACGACCAATGAAATACACTGCCGGTTCATGACGTTTCAAAAGTCATGAACCGGCCATGTATTTTGTGTTAGTCACGGTACCAGCAAGTTCTGGAATCCATGGAATGTAAGTTTGGACAAGAACCTCTGTCTAAGCATAGTATGGGCATCTGCACTGTGTGTAAATCGTTGCTCTCATATAAAGACATCCTAATTAAGATAGACCTTTTAGAATTAGACGATGCTTTGTGGGCCTGGTACTTGTTGTCAATTATGAACGTTGTTTCCCAACTACAGCTAGGATGTCACTATAAAACAATGGCGACATACACACACGGACACGGCGGATGCGCTAATTTCCACACTATATCTCAGGCTAAAAATGTATGATGTATCGACTACTCTGATCATAAGAGTAGGCGAAGTTTTGAATGAGAAGTAGTTTTTGTCCACTAATTGTCCATGTGCGGTAAAGTTGATCAGGGCTACCTTTCTTTAACTTTCGACGAATGAATGTGAAAACCTCGGAACTTATGAGTTTCTGCTTTTCATCGATATTTATGCAAATTTTCACATCTGGTCAATCGATGTTTTAAATAATATATAAGCTTCGGAATGCGTTGGGAAATTGGAAATTGGGTGGAGTTTCTACTCTTTGTGAGTTATTGTGAGATCCGGCGATCGTGCTCATCTAATTCGAAGCTGGAAAGGAGAATAGGGCAGTTGCAATTGACGTCATGTTGGAGGTCACACTCTACAAATAGGCAGTTCTGATTGGTGGAAGTACCCTGACCTCCAAGTGAAGTACAATGGTTGATCAGCTGATTGCAACTTCTCTATAACAGTGGGTAAGAGTTTATTGTCATATTTCCTGCTAATTCAATAAAGTTAATTTCGGGGTGCCATTTTTAGTCGTAGCCTAGGCGGACATCTTGAAATCAGTGTTCGGCGAGCTTGCATATTGGAGATTAAGTCTGGCTGAAAGCATCTTGGTTTGCTACGTCTTCAAAGCTGTAAAAGTTACGTTTTTGAGTTCATTATAATTGACATTTGAAGTTGTATTTCGTTGATTGAAGTTTTGGGGAAGCTGATTTATCTTGGTATAATGAATATTTAGTGGTGTCTTTCTCAAAATCCTAGCCAAATTAAATTTTTAATAAATTTGACTTTGAATTTTACATCTTGTTCTTGTGCTCTCTTTTACGACTGACTAGACTGGTTCATTATCTCTAACAGCAAAATGGCTGTTTCAAATGTTTTGGCCAAAGTGTGGTAAACAATATTCCAGAGCGTGGCGAAACTCACCGGGACGAGTTCGACATGCCAACAAACATTAGTTTGGCGATAATGGCAGACGCATTAAGATATTGGCGATTCGTTTTTGTCCACAATCGTTTTTGCTAATCAAGTTTTATTTCCCTTATGCCACCATTATGTTATAGAGGCACCCTAACTACAGTTGGTCGAAATGTGCGATTGATGAAGATCGGATGCCTCTATAAGAGAGTTGCGTTCTGACTACATTCTCAGACTGAATATTTTGTCCAAATTATGGCAGCCAACAATCCATAACTTGGAGATAAAGTTGAAAATAACCCGCATATTTGGTAGCTATAGGTCTCAAAGCAACACTCCTTCAAATATTCCTCTATATTGATTTGTTTGCGAGTTGCATTGTATTTTTGCATTGAGTTCTTTTAAGTTGGTTTATTTTATTTTTGTTTACATTGGCTGATTTTGATAACAGGAATGATGAGACAAACAGCCCTGTAGCTTATAGGTCTCAAAGCAATCACCGTCAAATGTCAAACAGGAGCTTATATTCATGTCAGGCGAGATCTGCCTCTCTCATTTTTTACTTATAGACCGGGAGGCAGGCGGCAGCACAGATAATCACCTCATCGAGTTCACGGCTGAAATTCCAGAATTAGTTAAAACTCGATTCGCTTATTAAAACGCAATCGGTCTGCCAAGCCGTATCTTGGTGGAAAAAACCCGATTTTAGCGGTTGGCTCGTAGGTTTACCATTGTGTTTTCCTGCACCCAGTTCTCCATGTTTTCATACTTTTGGATGCAGGAAAACACAATGGTAAACCTACGAGTCAACTGCTAAAATCGGGTTTTAAGGTGTTTTCCACCAAGATATGACTTGGCAGACCGATTGCGTTTTAGTAAGCGAATCGAGTTTTAACTAATTCTGGAATTGCAGCCGTGAACTCGATGAGGTGATTGTCTGTGCTGCCGCCTCCCGGTCTATTATAAATAATTTGATATTTTAATTTTTCTTAACATTTTTGCTGCTGAAGCGTACATTTTGTTAGTTTTCATGTGAACTGTGCAATATTTCTGTATTTATGTTTTGTTTACATTAGTTATCGCAAATATTTTTATTAGTCAATCATTAATATGCAAAAAATTGTGAATACAGATCTATTACAGTTGCATAACAGCTGTAAATTAGATTATTCTATAACTGAAACTTTCTGAAAACTCCCGGGAATTTTTTTATTTATGTCCCAAAACACACGATTTATTCCCGGAATTAAACCCGTTTTTTTCATATTTTGCAACGCTACGTAGAGATAATCTCTGAAGGAGTTCGATTAAATGAGTGAGATATCAACAAACGTTACCTGACGACTATGTTTTTGTCCAAAATCGTCTACACCAATCAAATTTTAATTCTCGAATGTCACCACTCTGTGAGGAACCCTAGTAGAGATGTTTTATCAGTTTTGTTTTTCATTATTGGAATTAGATCGTTGATCTAATCCAGTTACGCTCATATTCACCATCTACCTCAACTGCCGGTTAGCGCGAAAACCTCGGTCGAACATTCAAATGATATTCACCATTAAACTGATTTGACATGATCGCAGCTGAAGTCCAATCAAATTAATCGTGAATACCATTTGAGCTTTCGCGCTTAACCAGTATTTAAGGTCGAGGGTAAATACGAGAGTTAATTGTAACGCACAACTGATGTTTTACTACAGCTGATATAGACTAAAGTGTTGCCATGCTCAGCCTAAATCTAAAATGTCTATGGACGAGCCTGCTGTTTTCACCAAACTAATGTTTATTGCATTATCTCACCAGGGTGCATCTATATGAGACTGGGGACATGTCCCCAGTCGCACAAGACACGTGTTAAGACAGAAGTTTTTGTCTAAACCTAAACTATTGCAAACTTATATCCCAGAACTCGTCAACTCTCGTCTGGACGAGTTCGATTAGATGAGTCAGACTAATTAACAACAATTAGTTTGGCGATAATGGCAGGCTCTCTAAGATGCTTGGGATTCGTTTTTCCCAAAGTTATCTCAATTAATTAAATTTTATATCGCACTAGGACTAGGAGACTCTGCCCCCTGCGCCAATCTCCGGAATTTTTTGTCTGACTCTCTTTCTAAATATCATCTTTCCATCTATATTCATATTTCTCTATCTTTCTATGTCCATTTCCTTATCTCCGCCTATCTATCTATATCACTCTATCTCCATCTATTTCTCTAACTTCCTCTATATCTATCACTCTATCTTTCTATATCTCTATCACTGTCTATCTCTATATCCAGCTCCTCTCACTATATATTTCCCTCTAGTTCACTCTCCACCTATTTCTCTATCTCCATATCTTACTCTATCTCTCTATTTCTCTATCACTTTATCTCTGTAACTCCCTAGTTCTCTCTCCATCTATCACTATATCTCCTTCTCCCTATCACCGTCTATATCTCTATTTCCCTCTAGTTCTCTCTCTATCACTTTCTATCTCCATATATTTCTCTATCTGTATATATCTCTATCCTCTATTTTCTAATTCTCTCTATATCCCTGTCACAATCTACCGCTATATCTCCTTCTACCTCCATTTATATCTCACTCTAGTTCTTTCTCCGTATCTAGCTTTGAATCTCCATATCTCACTCTATTTCTCTGACATTATCTGTCTTCATATCTCTCTATCACTATATCTCCTTCTATCTCTCGAACGCCCCCTTGTTCTCTCTCCATCTATCACTATATTCCCCTCTACCAATATCCCTTTATCTACCTATCACCTCCTATATTCCTCTAGTTCTCTCTCCATATCTATCTATCACTATATTCCCCTCTACCTATATCACTTTATCTACCTATCACCGTCTATATCTCTATTTTCCTCTAGTCCTCTCTCTATATCTATCTATCACTATATCTCCTTCTATCGCTATTGCCCTCTATCTCTTTATATCTCACTCTATCTCCTTCTATCAATGTATCTTCCTGTTTCTTTCTATCTGTAGCCAGGGATGGTGTCCAAATGCTCTGGATACCAGTAATAATGCAAAGTTTTCTTTGCGTTGATTATCGCTGAAAAGTATTCTGATTAGAAAAGTCAAAGAAAACTTTACAAAATTAGTGGTATTCAGAGCATCTGGATTCTGGACCCCCACCCTGACTATGCCACTGTTTGGAGCTATCTATCTAACTCCCTCTAGTTCTCTGTCCATATTTAGCTCTCTTATCTTCCTCTATTTTTTTTTTACATCCGTGCATCTCTCTATCCCCATCTAACTCTGTCTGTCTCTCTATCGCCTTCTAGTTCTGTCTCTGTATCTATCTCCTTGTATATGTTTATCTCTCCCCACTCTCTCTGTCTATCTCTCTATGTAACAAAATTTTTTTACAAACCATGAAGTTTCATTCATAAATTCGTTTCGTATATTCAAATCACTTGCTAGTCATTTCATAAAATCGTTTCATTAGGATTTTATATATATAGGATATGTTGCACACTCATATAGAGGCACCCTTGTTTCACAGGACATTACCCACAAATAGCAACAGCCGCGTCTCTGCAGGTATATATATCAGAAAAAGACTGTATAGTGGTAATCAAGGAAGCAGAATTCAAGTATCCTTCACGTCTTTTGGTGTTTATTTCTATACAACCTTAGCTGACATGACATGGACAAGTCTTGTCTAATCATGGCAAGAACTGTCAAGTTTTGGAATGTGGGTTGTGATATTTTTAACAAAAATTTCCAATCTCAGCATACGCCCTTTGCATATGTTGCCACTATCCTATTTATTAAGGCACTCTACTAGTGACAACATAAATTATATTGAATGTGGATGATAATAAAATTTGTTACAACCACTCTTACTAAAATACACCTACTGGTATTCTCTGACACAGTTATAAACTATTTTTATTCTTACCTACACTTCTTCTCCTTGCATTTCAATTAACCCCTTGAAGGGCAGTGGGACATATATATCCCACTTAATTTTAATTCCTAAATGTCACACTGACACAAGGCTTTTGAAATATTTTTTTTTTTTTTCATGAGCGTGAAGAAAGGTTTTTACTTATTTCCTAATAAATTTGTTTCTAAATTATGGTGAAAATGAATGAATTCAACATTTTAGCAACAGGAGTACAGCCACTGAAAGGGTTAAAGCAGCGTGATACCGAAACCAGAGAAAATTAGAGCTAATTTCTAGCGTTTTTGAAATTCCAATATTTGTACGCTGGGGAGAGGGGGGGGGGGGAGGCATTAAATTAGACCTCACAGTTTCATTTTTATAAAAATAAATAAAACGCCAACCCAAAATAGGCTCAGAGGGGTTTGGGAGAGAGAAGAAGAAATAAGACGCCTGGCCCAACCCGAGTCTGCAGGCTAAGCTCGTGCAGACCTATTGTCCAACCACTGCATACCTCTACAGCCATCATGGGGTCGTGTCACTTCTTTGTTCTGCTTTCTTTTGGTACGCCGTTATGTTGGTGGTTCTAGTGGGAATACGAAAGATCTTTACTCTCCATTTTCGCATCTAATTTAAGAGAATGGAGTTATACCACAGAATATTTGTTATAACCTACTTTGTGTGACATCATTTGTCATTATGGTGCATCCATGGGTGCAAGAAATCCATCTATGCCAAGACTGAAAACTTTTAGGAATAACCAAATGAAAATGGTTTAGAGGATTTCTATGTTTTGCATTATGGCTAAAAATTGATCTCTTGCAATAAAAGAAAGCGATTAAAAATTCCTGAGAGCAAAATTGCTATAATTCAAGTAAATAAAGTAAAATGTACAATCAGTCACACAAAAAAATCTCCAAGACTGAAATCAGTCCTGTGACTGAAGGTCTTGCATCCATGGGTGCATCTTTCGAGTTAGACTGTTAGTAAATAATATTATTTCAAGGAGGTAAAACCATACCTCAGAATATGCAAAAAGCTTAGAAGTTGATCTTTTAACCAAAGAGTGATTAGGAGTTAACGTAAAAGTCTTTTGGAAGTTTGACTCTCTAGATGAGTACAGCCTGTGTCTGTTGTGGACCCCTGTAGCATAGGGGTACCAAACATTAGGTTCGTTTTCCCTATTTTACTATGTTTATTTGAAACCACCCTGCCCATAAACACCTTCAAAACAAAATCCAGGGAGGGGCAAGATTTTGGAACAGAGTGCCTGCAGCCAATGCAAAGGTTGCAATTTTATTTATAATGATGAATATAAATATGAAATAAATTAACTAAGAGTTTTTCATCACAACCCCATGTGCAAGGCAATTTTTATCACATCATCATAATCAGAAGAATAACAAATAACACATTAAAAATCCAAAAATAAACTTCTACTGCTTTTATTTAAAATGAAGAATTCAGAGTTTGTTTTTTTTCATCAGATCAGGGAAACCCTGAACTCCTTTTTAAGCACTATCTCCATAATACTAAATGCTTAACACTTTCGCTGTTTCTCCATATAGAAATTAGAAGTCAATTTTACCCTAAAGTGCGGCACCAGTTATGGGTGACAACTGACATAATCTTAAAATATGTACTGGTAACGTAAACAAAGGCTGTATTAAGAATATGTATATGGATTTTCTTCTCTTGAATTAGTTTTAAAAATAAACTTTGTTTAGAAAAATATCAAGTTATAAATTTCTAGAAATTCACATTTTTTTTTCATATTTTAAATATTTTTTAATATTTATATTAATTTAAATTGCTGTAGTAACTGATATTTTAATAGAGAAAGAAATTCTAGACCCTTATCTGTTTTATTATATAAATGTTTAATTTGTCTTCTTTTTTAATTACATTATATAAATTAATAGCACCTACCTTCTATTTGCAAATAGGTTTCCAACTTCCAACAAAAAAATAAAGGAAACAATGTTTATGGAGTAAAAAATATTTATTAACACTATAAAAGTACACATAAATTTTATTAATAGATGAACAACTATGAGGGCTTCAGCTCAATGAGCCCCTCTTTTTCTTATGTCCTTGAACATTATTCTCTGCCCCCCCCCCACCTTTCTTTCCAAATAAACTTATAAAGAGAAGTTTTCAATCAATTCCCTTAATTTTAATTTAAAATATGAAATAATTGTTAGGAAGTATATTAATCTTAAAGGTTAACCTATTGTGATTACTTTGTTTTATCTAATACAAATCTTGTCATCACAATAAAGTTTGAAATACTGAAATGAATTGAAATCTGACTGGAGTCCAGGGAGGGGCAATTGCCCTGCCTTGCAGGTACCCTTGAGTCACTTATACTCCATATAATTTCAATTGGCTTCTCAAGGACATCTATGATCTATCCTCCCCAATTCATCCTTTTATTGTCATGGAAAATAGAGCAATCAGTCATTCAAATGCTGTATTACGAAAGTTACTGACTTAAGGACCAGGACACTGACTTTGTGAAGTCAATTTAAATTATATATAGTTAGATAACACTGAGGTCTGTCCACATTTTTCAGACAATCTTTTTTTTTCTGAAAAGTCTAGTCATAATTTTGTGAATTCGAAATTATCACTATATCCCAGTTCTTGTTTATACATTTTAAAGACATACGTATGTAAAATACATATATTTTCTTTATATATGGAAACATGACATCTAAAATTTTACTTTTAAATGGTTCAATTTGGAAATGGAAAAATTTTATGCAAGATCTACTTTTAATTTACTCTTTTTTAAATAAAAAGATTAAATCAAAGTTAGCTCTTCCATCCATCAATAAATGAATCTACATGCCTGTACATATAAAATACAAGATTTATGAAACCCTGTTCAGACCAGGGTTAAATATTATATTTTTGAACTAACAAAAATATCTGATACTTTTTATATCTGATATTTTCAAAATAGTCAATTTATTGATTATTAGAAACATTTCCAGACTCAATATAAATTAGAAACTGAAACATATTGCACTTAGCATGAAAACTTAATAAAACAATATTCAAAATGTATTTTTTTTTTCATTTATGTAACAAAATTGAAGATCAATTAATTGAAAACAGACAAAATTTGCATTCCCCCCCCCCCCGCAAAAAAAAAACCCCTATAGGATTTAGCATCAAGTTTTGAGAAAATTTTATGTTTTATACAACAAAATTTTAAATACGAAATAATTTGTTTTTGTTGAAAATTTGAATATAAATGTAAGTTTGTCTGCTTTTGCTTTTTCATTCCTTAACCTGTTGTTTAGTTTAAATTAAACTGAACCAGAAAATATTATTCATAATGAAGCTGTAAATTTCTACATTTAAAAATTTAACCTCAACCTTGGAGAATAGTATATACAGTAGAAGATCTTTATAACGCACAGCTTCTCAGATGTAAACAATGAATTTTGCAGTTAAGAAGCACATTCATTCCACATTGTAAAAAAAATTGCTAATTTGCAGAGGATTAAATTTGATACATTTATTCATTGTTATCATCTTATTTCAGAACTTTTTAATGAAAAAATTGATATTATTACAATAAAAATTTTAGTATTATAATGAATGATTTGGTCCAGGCATATTTAGAACATGTTTATAAAGTCAATTTAACAATGTGTGAAATGATCTATATTATCTAAAATCAATATGCACAACTCTTGGGCCCAAGGACTGCAGTATAAAGATACTGTACTATATTTTGATATATTACAGACATATTTGGTCATGTTCACAAGGTATGCTTAGTGATGTGTGAAATGTGATCTATATAATGCAAAATTCTATATAATGCACAACCTTGTGTTTTAAGTTTGGTTATAAAGATCTTCTACTGTAGTATACATTTTTTTCCACTAAAAAAGTCACTGCCAGAGCAAAAGTTCTTTATCTGCAGAACGACACAGTCAATAACAGCTTTAAAAATTCATTTACACTTGTTTTGACTAAAAAAATCATGCACAATATTTTGTAAATAAATATCTAATGTATGAAAATATCAATAATCAGGGATATGTTTAGGAAATTTTTGAGTCCTTATAACGACCCTTCAACAAAAATTCCCGTCTTAAAACAGGACCCTTCACAAAATTCTCCACCTTAAAAATAGACCTTTCAGAAAACTTTTACATCTTCAAACTGAACTTTTCAGAAATTTAATCATTAAAGTTAAATCTGACATGTCTCAAAACAATTAAAGTCATCAAATTACTTAGCCTTTTTTATACATTAAGGATATACACAGGAACCTGAATATAGCTATATTTTCAAATTCACAAAATTATGACTAATTTTCATAAATATAGAAAAAATGTTCACAATTTCACAAAAACAAGACCCTGTGAGAAAAATCCGGACAGACCCCTAATATAAAAAATCATGATATTTTGAAAACAAATATCAGATATCTATCATGATATATTATATATATCACCAAACCCTGGTTCAGACATTTTTTTTTTTTTTTTTTTTTTTTTTTTACCTCTCCAGTTTCAAATTTTCTGTGACAATCTGCAGCAAACCAAAATGTATCTATCTACTATGCTGAACCAAGCTTACTATCATAAGAAATCAAAGTAACCCATAAAATAAGAAAATCTTGTACTTTCAAAGGAATGGCAAGAACATAAAATTTACTTTTTGTCTCTTTTTTTTAAAAGCCTAGAATTCTTTTCAAGTTGTTAAGATTATTCTGCTAGCTACAAAGTAATCTACAGCATCCACTGCCATGCTGCACTGTTTCTACTACTGGGCTTGATCATAATCCTATTAGTGTTTATTTTACCACCTATTCCAAGAGCTAACTTTGATTAAATCTCTGATAATATATATATATATATATATATATATATATATATATATATATATATATATATATATATATATATATATATATAACTCTTGCTGTCATAGTCTAATTTATTGTGATCTTTTGATTGTCTCGGTGGTACATAATAAAATACTATTGCATATAAAAACATGAAAACCGGTAGTTTTTAGCAATCATTTTTTAAATTAATCTAAATTAAGTTTTTTTTTCTTCAATATTTTCAATAGGTCATATAATGGTTATTCCTGCCTTAAGTAAGAAAAAAAATAGCTTGAAAACATCAGAACAATATAAAAATGCAAGTGAAGGTCATCTTCACATGTGAAAAAGTGTTTTATTTTGCAAGTTTTTTTTTTTTTTTATGCACTGAAAAAAAAAATCCCCAGAATTATTGAAGTATGCCTAAATTTTTCTTTGTGCTCATTAAGAATATCTAATTAAAATTGTACATCTCAGTTTGTTAATTTTTTTGGGTATATAGGATAGATGTGCCAGTAATGGACACCCTTAAAGAATTTCTTTAAAAATTATATTTTAATTAATAGTTATAATTATTATATTCCTGTTTTTCTTTTTCTTTTTTTTTATTATTATATTAATCTATCAACAATATTTAACCATTCTCATAGTTACATTTTCCAATGTGAATAAAAATTTAATTGTAACAGAAATAAATCAAAACACCCAAAATTCCAGTAATTGACACCCTACAAAAAGTAATAGATAATTGTTTTTATAATTGTATTTAGAACCAGAATTTCAAGAAAGCATACTAATGAAACAAAGTCATTTTCAAATAAATTTAACAATTAGGATATCTATAGTATAACTAATAAAATATATGAGAATAATTCATGACTTAAATTATTGTCACTATCAATATTTTAATTATTTTAGGTGAAATATTAAATTTCAAAGTATCACATTTATCGAGACAATGGAATGTTTAGAAGTGTTAGTAAAAAAAAAGTTTTACAGTACTAATGCATTAAAATCATAATTCACATTATTTGTTACAGTCTTAACTTTTTAAACTACTTGATATATTACTCGTAGTAATTAGTTATTAGTATTACAAATATGAAATAAATGATATTGCACGTTGAATAAGGGTTGTTACGATTTAACCCAACCCAAAAAACCCGGGTGGGTTTTTTCAAAATTTCAACTTTAAATTACATAGATAATATATTTTTAAATGTCAGTACACCAGTCGTAAAGTTTATCACCCCCCCCCCCAAAGGGGAAAAAAATGTCTTAATTCTCCCAATGACAATTTTTAAAACAAATAATTGTAACTTGTAACTTAATTTTCTATAAGTATGTATAACTATCACAAACACTAATTTTTTTCCCATTAAAATAAATACTTTGATATATAATCCTACAATTTAAACTCGTAACAAAATACCACATATGCTGAGAATCCTAATTTAATGACGTAGACATGTAGAATTATTTGGTTTATTCTATTAATTAATTATAATAAAAAATACTTTACAGCAAATATTTTTTTTCCAGTTCTGCAAATTTTGTTCTATCCAGTTTCAATTGCAAAAAACTTTGATTAATTAAATATAAACTACCACCCAACTTAATTCAATAACAAGGAATCAACCAAGGAAAAACCAAAATTTCCTATTTACCTCGGGCCGAGGAAATGTTACTTACTGTGCCTAAGAAAGAATATAGCAACACATTTTGGAATGCAAACAACTCAAAAAGAAAAAAAAAAATCTTGCAATCCATCATTAATCAATATGTTTCAGAATGAATTTTTACTAGAGAAAATATTTATTACATATAGGCAATCACTTCAATTAAAATGAATAAAACAGAGTTTCCCCCAGGTTTAAAAAAGGACAGGGTGCTGCTGGTGAGAAAAGGGCACTTTTCAGATTCTTAAGGGAACCTTTTTTTTAATTGTTAAAAGGTATTTTAGTTTTTAAAGCCACTTTTGATATTTAAAAATCAGGGCACTATTTTCAAGACAACATTGAGTCAATTTTTACTATGAAAGCAAATTTTTTAATGCAAAAAGGAGAAAGAGCACTTATTTTACTGATGGGCAAGGAGGGTGCTAATTATTTTACTGAGGGGGCAAGAAGGGTGCTAGTTATTTTTATGAGGGGCAAGCAGGGTGCTAGTTATTTTTATGAGGGGCAAGAAGGGTGCTATTTTGTAAACCAAAGGGCAGGCAGGGTGCAGCACCCTTCTGACACTGTCTAAGGGAAACTCTGAATAAAGGTTCCTTAACAAAATATTAGTTTAAATTAAAAGTTCTGATTCAGCACTAGTATTAGTATAGTACTTTAATGATAATTTCATTATTAAAACTATTACTAATAATCAATTTATCTAAAAGCAAAGCATAATTTTGATTATTGTCATTGATTTATATATTTTTGTAATCAATTAGTTACTTTAAATTGTATTTAGTAGTAAGTAAATTTTTTTTTCAAACATTCTAAACCACCTCTTTTCATATAAAATCCCTGATAAAACCCAAAGGGTTGGGTTTTTTCTGAAAAAACCCGGGCATTTAACAATCCTTGCGTTGAATGTTTTAAATACTAAATAAAATGGTTTCAAAATAAAGCTGTACAATTGACATTTGAGGCACCTGATCTGCCGATTTACCAATTTCATTACTACTAATATAAATTTAATTAAAATTACACTTTTTTAATGTGCAGATTTGAATAATGAAAAATTTAAGATAGAAAGTGATAAAATTTTAAAACTTGTGCGACTTAAAAAATTGTCTTTATTTAAATGGAGAGGGCTTGATCACCATGAGCTCCTCCTGTTCCTATGTTCTCAAACATTGTTTGTTTCCTGACTGTTTGATTGATTGCCAGATTATTAAATATGCAAGTTATGGTTTTTTTTAAAAAAAACCTTAATTTCATTGCAACATTAAAAATTTTATTAATTACATGAAATTAATTAAAAGCAGCTATATATATATGTAATACATTCTGGTAAGTATAATTTAAAAATCCAAATTAAATATAATGTTCCATTAAATATAAAGATTTTAAGCACTATTACAGAAATTGCACTTTTAGAAATATCCACATGGGGATGTCCATTACTGGAAATCAACTAATTAAGCATTTCAGCAATAGACACGGGTCCTAAAACTTTACAAATAAATAAAATATTGTAAATGACCGTTAGTATATAAAATTCGAAGTTTTCTATCACTATCAAAGTAAAAGCATATAATTTTTGCAAGAAAATAAAAAAGATATAAATAATTGAAGCCAGCTTTCACTGCAAAACATTATTTTCTGCCAACTGATTGGTTTGATTAATAGTGTCAACAGTAACATAGATTATAAAACATGCAAGGGGAAGTTGCGAAAAAATAAAAATAAAAAGCTAAATTTTTATTGGTTATTTTTTTTCTATAAACCAAAAACTTTGAAGGGTTGCCCATTACTGGTACATCTACTCTATCTATCTATATTTACCTTTGTTTTTAAAGATCATTAGCAGAACAACACATGATATAATCAGCTAAAGGCAAGGCATTTTATTCATATATTAATGGTTTTACACCAAAACATTTAACAAAATGATAAGCATCATTCTAACATGTTATATTACAACAAAGAAATCTCTGAAAGTGAAGAATTATGTATTTTTGGCTTAAATTCTTTGAAAAATGAACAACACTCCTTAGATATTTTTAATCAATTGTAAATATTGTTTAGAAACAAGACAAAACAAAATAGCGACTCAAAGTATTCGATGAATTGCTGGTTTTTTTTCAGGTAAATTTCACAGATTTTTTTTTAAATTTTAAAAGAGAAACTTGAAATAACAGATTATTTAATCAACAATAATATTAAACAAAATTATACCTTTTATGCTGAAGTAGAATGTTGATTCCATTCTTCACTATTTATTCCTCAGGCATTCATTTTCACAGGCTACATTGAATTAGGATGTATTGAGAACAGAACTACGTGTATAATTGAGCAAGTATTATCAATGATACGACATGAAATACTATCAGACCATATAGCAAAGACAATACTCATTCAATTAATATGCTGCGAGTTGCTGGTGCTGATGCTTGCAATGGTGGTAGGCAGGAATTGTCACTAAAAAGGAAAAAGAATACAATATAAAAGTTTGAAAGAACACAATTTCATGAAATAGTTTATTAGAAATATAATCTATGCTTATTTTTAAAGTGACGCTCAGATACTATAATATTAATCATGCAAATTATTTTTAAAATTTAAAAAAGTACACAATCACGACAGTGTTTTTTTTTTTTTTCATTTATAAAATATGTAAAAAATTGCTGTAAAAAGGTGCACAGTACTAAATAATCACGATAGTAGATTTTTTTTGCAAAAAGTAGCATTTATAAAATGCTGAATTTTTATATTTGACAGATACTAGTACATGAATTTCTACGGGGTTAAATATTTACGTATGTATTAAACTGAGAACCAGCAATCTTAGTAAGAAATGCAATAAAGGTCAAACAAAACTAGTCACTCATTAAAAGTATACAATAATGAACCGCGATTAGCCATTTTTTTTCCTTATGCAACTATCATTTCGATCGATGTATAGGTTTAGAAAATGCATTTTTCCAACAGTAAACCTTATAAGTAGAAGTATAAACTACTATCATAAATAATAAATATTTTAAAACTTACTTTATTCAAATTGCTACATTTTCACAGCAGAAACAGAGGAACGAGACAACAAGGAACACTAAATACAACGCTACCTACTAGGGAAATGAATGAGAATGGGATATCGCCAACTAAACACGTTCGAAGGGTTACTTGTATTGTAGAAAAATAAATTATGCCAAGCCAATCTATGCTGCCAAGATGCCAGAGGTTGCCTGAAAATGTCTTGTGACCCTTTGTCCAGACGCATGCGCATTATGTGGAATGTCGCTCATTTTAGGGTCCCCAGTGAATTGCTACGTAATTCACCGGACCGGGGTTGGCGCGTTAGCGAGTAGGGGGCTAAGCCCTCTAGTATTCCTTATTACACATTCCCTCTTTATTTAAAATTAATCGTTCACCCTTTAATTTCAAAATTTATTTAATTTACTTAACGTTTCCTATTTTTATCAACCGTTATTTTTGTTCTAACTTTCTTAATTTTTTTTTAGTCTATCAGATTTTAATATCCGCTTTAGTGTGGTTGCACTTCATTTATGCATTTTTCTCATGCAAGTTTCATTTCTCTGCCTGTAAAAATAAAAGAAGGATGTAATCACACCCGTACACTGCGATGTTCTCTGCCTCTTTTTGCACTCCAGCCGGCATTCTTAAAAATAATAAAATAATAATGTCCATACTTAAATCCAGGCTGCATTTTCCTTAACAAATTTCATCGTATATGTGTAACCTCATCTAAATTTAGTACGTATTATTGTCTATGTTGTAACGCGCATGCATTCCAATTCAATTATCCACTCTTTAACCACAAAAATTAGTCCAACCCCAGTTTCCCATGA
The DNA here is from genome assembly GCA_963931845.1 of Maratus michaelseni. Taxonomy (NCBI): domain Eukaryota; kingdom Metazoa; phylum Arthropoda; class Arachnida; order Araneae; family Salticidae; genus Maratus; species Maratus michaelseni. Next base: position 444,499,887 of record OZ007586.1, read on the forward strand.
ATTTTTGCCGATACTTCCACATTTTGAGATAACTCGTTTTATTCACCAAAATACTTTGTTCTTTTGCATGATTCTAGCCAAATTCACAGAGCATTGGCGGTAAAGTGAAGAAACCACACGCCAAAATAAAAATTGTAAAATGTGTTTGAAGAATTTTTGCACCAGTCTCTAGTCTGCATTCATTTTAATCATCTCTTATGCTCGTATTCACCAACTACCTCAACCTAGAAAAACCTTGGTCGAACGCTCAAATGGTAATCATCATTAACCTGATTGGACTTCGCCTTGATCAGGCCCAATCAGGTTTATCGTGAATTTCATTTGACCTTTTTATCTAGATTTTCTAGGTTGAGGTAGATGGTGAATACGACCACTAAACTTCCGAACCTCTTCTCCAGTGATGCAATTACAAAGATGAAAATCGAATCAACTGCTTAATAAAAAGTGTTTTGGATATTTTAATAATGAAACGAGTATTCTTTTACACAATCCTCATGACTAACTACTACTTTGATTTCAGCTTCTTGAAAGTTTTCTGCAATTTGCTTCATACTGAAACCGCAGCTTCTATAATCACCCATGCAATAATAATATTCTACACCATATCTGGTGCTTCTCGGGTACAGGCATTTTTCGTCACTGGAGGGGAGAGTAATGAGAAATATTAAAAAAATATATTTTTTAAAAGTGACTGATATTTTTGGTAAAAAAAAAAGCTGTACGTATTGGTTAACCATGTACTCATACGAAATATTTTCAAGCTATGGCTTTTGCCACCTGCTCATTAGCCTACTCAAGACACCTGGAATTCTCATCTACTCTGTTTCAAGATATCCTGTACGCCGTCTTGATTCTCAGCTAGCCCGCCCATAATAATGGGAATTCTTTTTCATCCGACCGCTGATCAAAGACGATACATCACCGGATATGAAGTTTGCCTTCTCGTTGACTTCGGAAACACCCCACCCGTCATTGGAGTTCATTCCTTGAGCTCACCTCGTTTCTTATCACTAGTTTGGCAGCTATCTTTTTTCTGTGCTTCGGCGTGTCTTTCGTAATAGATGTGGGATATAAAAAAAAGAAATTCGCCGCTCGTGCCTTCTAATAAGTGCTTATCCCCCGCGAGTGATTTAGTGGTGACGTCTAGTCAGTGCGTGAGGTAGCGTGCAGCAACCCTCGGTACTGGTTGGCGGCAGAGTGCAGATACAGGCATGCAGGTTGTGGACTGCATGGTCCGCATCCACCACGTCTCCCATTGCAGCTGGAGTAGTTGTGTATCGAACTCAATGGTCGGGCAGAAAGGGGATTGCCCTGTTAGTACCAAGTGTGGCTCGTGTCTGTAGGGGACCACTCAGGTCACTGCGGTTCGTGTCACATCATTGGGAAGGGGTCACACAGTTTTTTTTTCTCTGGACCGTCCGACCACGAGGAACCGGACCGGCGAACGCTCAAATGGTAATCATCATTAACCTGATTGGATTTCGCCTTGATCAGGCCCAATCAGGTTTATCGTGAATTTCATTTGAGCTTTTTATCTAGATTTTCTAGGTTGAGGTAGATGGTGAATACGACCATTAAACTTCCGAACCTCTTCTCCAGTGATGCAATTACAAAGATGAAAATCGAATCAACTGCTTAATAAAAAGTGTTTTGGATATTTTAATAATGAAACGAGTATTCTTTTACACAATCCTCATGACTAACTACTACTTTGATTTCAGCTTCTTGAAAGTTTTCTGCAATTTGCTTCATACTGAAACCGCAGCTTCTATAATCACCCATGCAATAATAATATTCTACACCATATCTGGTGCTTCTCGGGTACTGGCATTTTTCGTCACTGGAGGGGAGAGTAATGAGAAATATTAAGAAAATATATTTTTTAAAAGTGACTGATATTTTTGGTAAAAAAAAAAAGCTGTACGTATGGTTAACCATGTACTCATGCGAAATATTTTCAAGCTATGGCTTTTGCTACCGGCTCATTAGCCTACTCAAGACACCTGGAATTCTCATCTACTCTGTTTCAAGATATCCTGTACGCCGTCTTGATTCTCAGCTAGCCCGCCCATAATAATGGGAATTCTTTTTCATCCGACCGCTGATCAAAGACGATACATCACCGGATATGAAGTTTGCCTTCTCGTTGACTTTGGAAACACCCCACCCGTCATTGGAGTTCATTCCTTGAGATCGCCTCGTTTCTTATCACTAGTTTGGCAGCTATCTTTTTTCTGTGCTTCGGCGTGTCTTTCGTAATAGATGTGGGATATAAAAAAAAGAAATTCGCCGCTCGTGCCTTCTAATAAGTGCTCATCCCCCGCGAGTGATTTAGTGGTGACGTCTAGTCAGTGCGTGAGGTAGCGTGCAGCAACACTCGGTACTGGTTGGCGGCAGAGTGCAGATACCGGCATGCAGGTTGTGGACTGCATGGTCCGCATCCACCACGTCTCCCATTGCAGCTGGAGTAGTTGTGTATCGAACTCAATGGTCGGGCAGAAAGGGGATTGCCCTGTTCGTACCAAGTGTGGCTCGTGTCCGTAGGGGACCACTCAGGTCACTGCGGTTCGTGTCACATCATTGGGAAGGGGTCACACAGTTTTTTTCTCTGGACCGTCCGACCACGAGGAACTGGACCGGTGTCTCGCCTACTAACGCGGCGGCGATCAAACCAAAACTCGAACCATGGGTCGAAAACCAATCCAGCGTGTCTATGAGTAGTCAGAGCTTTCTGTGCCCGGCGGTTGGAATAGCAGTAGTCTAAGACAGAACTTTCAAGCTACTAACTTTGATCGGAACCGCCTCTATGGCGCTTTTGAAGGGCGTCTCCGCGTCCTTCAGAGTCCGATAACGTCATCTAAAATAACTTTCCTTTTACCAATACTTTTTAGTTTGTTTTATATGTGTTTCCGTATGACTCTGTATTGAGTCGACCGCATCCGACGTTCTGCAATCGGGTGAAGCCGGAGGGAATGCTCTCGGGAGTCACACAGAAACAACCTAAGGTAGGACGTGTCTATGCGTTCAGGGATGCATTTCTCCGTCATCCCGGGCTAGCGAGAGGCTCCTCTTCCTTTGTCACCGCCGACGAAGTAGGAGGTTATTTTTTTAGTTGTGTTTCTACTTAATTAAAGATTTTGAAGTAAAAATTCGTGTTTAATATCTGCACTTCATACCATATTAAAAATCAGAAAAAATAAAGGCATTTGTTTTTGACAATTTGATTAATCGTGTGATATAAAGTATTAGTAAAAAATATATTAAACTCTTTTTGCGTTTATGATATGAATTTTAACATTTTATTTACATCAAAAAAAGTTATTTAATGATTCATATTATGTTTATTAATTTAATTTTTACATTATCAAGCGAATAAATTCAATATAAGTATATTTTAAATGGACTCCTAATATAAATTTTTTAATATTTATTTCAAAATGTATACTTATATTCTCATTAATTAATTAATTCTCTCACGTCTAAATTCTATTGTGAAATATGTCAACGTTTACAATTCAAGCCTTAAACACTTAACAGCAAAATAGTATAATTTTAATTATTCTCAGCGTTTTTGTTGGTTAAAATGTATGTAAGAAAAGGCTTCTTTTCTATCACGATCTCGGCTCAATTTCAGCTGAACAAATGGGTGCTTGGGAAGGGGTATGGCAGAAAAGGGCAACTGCTCCTCAATAGATTTTCAAACTCAGTTATTTTTCTCTGGAAAAATTAAAAAAAAATATAGTAATAGAAGTTATTGTTCTCACGTGATTTAAAATTACAAGTTGTAACAGAAAAAGGAGACTGCTTTCCACCTTTCCTGATCTCCATGTTGAAGGCTGTTTTTAGCTATATTTAAAATTTATTTTAAACGGGTGGTTCAAGGCTTGCAAAAATAATTTATAAAACTCTTCATTTTGGTAAAAGTCAATAATAAACTTGTTTTTTTTTATTGTCGGTATTGTTTTACTTTTTTTGTAACGCTTTTTATGTCATTCTTAAAAATTGTCTTGTACACGGGGTTCAAACTTTTACATTTTTTTTTGATTACTTAAGCAAAGAGGGTTATTACATTTCTTATATTGGTAGCGTAAAGACAAAGCATTTTATATATTTAAAAGAAAATTCCAATTAATGTATGCAATATATTAAAAAAATATTTGTATTATGCTTACTAGACGCATATAGAAACATTAAGAAAAACAAAATTGAGTATTTTCTTGTGCTAGAGAACAGATTCTGAAGTGACAAACTTGACCAAATTATAGTCATATGTTAAGTATATACAGCGTGTCCACGTATAACCTGACCGACCTTTATTTTCGTAACCGTTGGTCCTAGATGCATACTTCCAATTACAAAAATGGTTTAAATAAGGTAAAGAATTATTTCTAAAGCGATTTGGGTCAAGAAAAACATTTATTAAAAAATTACGAAATTTAAATTTTTATACGGTCCCCCGGTCCTATAAGTGATATTTAGTAAAAATTTACTGTGACACTAACAAGTACGACAAAGAAAGTACCATTCATCTAACATTAAAATTGACCGAGTTATGAAACTTTGAAATGCATGACTTATACCACTTTTTTGCATCTAAAAAGAGATGATTTCGGCCATGCTTTCAGGGGTTGTATATAAAGTACTTAAACTTATTTCAAGGTATCTGCGCTTTGAAAGAAATCGTACAACTATTACGATTGAGTTAATTTTTATTAGTTAAGTTTCAGATTAATTAAAATAATTGTATTTTAACATACGTTTTATTTTGAAAGGATTTGAGGCTATGATTTCTTTTAACAAAAATTATGTTATTTTCACAAGGTTTTATTTAACTTGCAACGATCGTCTTTCCAGTTTAAAATTTGTACTCGAAGTTTAACTCACTTTCAAATGTCCGATCGAAGTTAAATTTTACATACTGACTTATATCCGATGACAATGTAATATTATTATGATTTTCGACGCTTACTATCTTATACATACTTATATTAGAGGATAACACAAAAAAAAATTCTGATAGATTATCGTCAACAAGTTTAAGAAAGAGTTTTAGATTAGATAACATAAACCTGCGATGGTTGTGTTTTTTAACTTTTATAATTACGTTTTATGTATTTTTTAACGCTGAATAAAAAAATTACCTTCACTTTTAACCATCATGTCAGGATTTTTCGCAAATCGTAAATTTCAAGGTTAAAATTAGAGAAAAATCTGATACTATAAAATAGACGTAAGACTTTTTTATTCAGTTTAATTTTATTCAATTCAATAATTAATTCAATTTTTTGGCTTATACTGGTTTTCTTACAGCTTAACAGCTCTGGAGTCCGTTTTGAATTTCCCCTATCCTTATTATGTCAAAGCAATGCGCAGTACTGCGGGATTTGCAGGTTCCTATGCAAATTTCACTCACTGCATACCGATTGGTAGACAAAAAATGACGAAAGCCCTTCATTGCTGAATAAAAGTGACTTACACCAGATGTATTCAGTTGATTCGTCAATGCTTGTAGTTAAAATGTACACCACGGAACAGTACTTAGAAATAGTGTTACTTTATTGCCAGTATAATCGGAATGGACGAGAGGCTGCAAGGCAATACGCAATTAAATTTCCAAATGATAACCATCCGTCTAAAAACACGTTTTTAAATGTTGTAAAGCGCTTACGAGAAACGGGTAGCGTTAAAAAATATCCTCGATCTGGAAGCTCAAGTATGCATGTCTCTGACGAGGAGATTTTGGGATATGCTCTTGCGTATCCACAGTGTAGTGTTAGAGATATTAGTGAAGATTGTGGCTGCTCAAAATCCCATGCATGGAACGTTTTAAATATACACGGAGCACATCCTTATCGACCGCGATTGGTACAAGCGTTTTTGCCAGGAGATGAAGATAGACGGTTCGATTTTAGCAATTTCATTATGAACAAGCTACAAACAGACTCGTCATTTCTGAATGACATTCTTTGGACAGATGAGTGCAAGTTTTCAAACACAGGTGTTGTGAATAGGCAGAATACACACTTCTGGTCTGTGCAAAATCCGTATGTCATACGACCCAACAAGCATCAAGTGGAATGGTCTGTTAACGTTTGGTGTGGCATCTGGAAGGGAGCGTTATTTGGGCCCTTCTTTTTTTATGGCACTTTAACAGGTACAAAGTATGTAAATCTTTTACATGGACCATTATCTGACTTCTTAGATCATCCTGTTTCATTAGCAGACCTCACCAAGATGTGGTTTCAACACGATGGGGCACCAGCCCACAAAACAACCTCCTACCGAACACTTCTACGTAGCATGTTTCAAGATAACATCATAGGTTATGAAGGCTTTGTAGAATGGCCTCCTCGATCGCCGGATCTAAATCCCCTAGATTTCTTTCTTTGGGGTTATTTAAAAAGCAAGATTTACGAAGTAGAATCAGTAAGTCGAGTAGATTTGCAGAATCGCATTTTATCCGCCGTCAGATGTGTCACGCCTGTAATGCTAAAATATGTTCAAGACGAATTTCTGTCACGTGTCCGTCTATGTATTGTAGTCCAGGGAAGACACGTTGAACACATGTAGTGAGAAAGTTTGAAAGACGATATTTATTCACATTGTTTATTTCTATTTCGTTTTTATTTGAGTTACTTACTATGTTATTATTTCAAATTACTTTATTAAATTTGTATGAGTTTGTGCACTGTGATTTTATGTATTATACAAAATATACATTTTTATTTTCAATACCAGTGATTAGACAAATATTACACTGTTTTTTGACTTGAAAAACAACCTTTTTGTCATGATCATATCTAACTCTAATACCTCCTTGGCTTTCTGATAGGGGATATATTCGCATCTCCATTTGTATACGGTCCCCATACTATGCATGATAACTTTGAACTCAAATTTCTCAGTGAATATTGGTCGTACAGATACGGAACTTTTTCTGTTTACAATGCTTTTGAATAAATAACACGTTCCTAAATATAAGTATAGGGACCTGGGGGCTGTATAAAAATTTAGATTCTGTAATTCTTCACTAAATTGTTTTTTCGCTTCAAACTTTTTTATCTTAACTCTGCACCTAATTTTGACCACTTTTGTAATTGGAAGTATGCATCTAGGACTAACGGTTGTGAAAATAAAGGTCGGTCAGGTTATACGTGGACACGCTGTATATTACATGTGTAAAAGACGTACATATGAAATAAGTACGAAAATGACAGTTTCGGCAAAATCTTAATTGGTGGTTGAAAGGTGGGTGGGTGGGTGGGGGGGGGGGGGGTATTACATCAAGGACGTACTTAAAATTGTTGAATTAAGGGCTAAGTGGAGGATTTTGAAAAAAAAGAGGGCTTAAGGGGGAAGTATAAAAAGAAAGAACTATTTACCTATGGAGAAATTTAAAACAGGATTACTTAGAATGCAATTATCAAAATTTTGTTTTCACATCCTAAAACCAAAGTCCAGTCACAACTGTAAAAAATTATTGGTAAATTTTATGAACAAATGATAATTTAAAATTTAAGAATACAATTATAGTGTCAAATCTCTTTAATCTGCAATGCATATTCACATATAAAAAATTAAATTTATAGTTAAAATTTTTGAGCAAAATCCGTAGCAACAGCATTTAAAAAAAAGTTATCTTTTTACCTTATCTTATTCGAATTTTCAGTTTAACATTAAGTAAAATAATAATTTAAAATAATTATAGTAAAACCTCCAAAGTTGACCACCTCTCTACGTTGACCACCTCTCTATGTTGACCGAAATTTATTAGTTTGAATGGTCACTACGCATTTTCAATGGAGATTTACCTCTCTAAGTTGACCACCTCCGTAAGTTGTATGTTGACCACGTTTTAGTAGGTTTTACTCTCTGTAACTTGACCACTGATGTTTTCTAGAATTTGCTTTTTCCTCCGTTTGTTCTCCATCTGGTTTCCAGGAATTTTTTTTATCAGTTATTCGGCTTATCTGAGCAACACTCGCCCCCCTTGTGGTGCTCCATTCTAGTATGATACAATGGGAGGGAAATGGCAGAATTACTGGAATCTGTCGAAAAATGTCAGGGGAGTGGGGGGTGAGCGTAGCGGTGTAGCTATACGCAGAATTGGAAAACAACGTGTATCGCTCACATGTGAAACACATTTCATTCTTTTTTTTCGGGATGTCGCGTTGTGACGGGACCGGTCATTTATTTGCGAATTTTCATTAAAAATGGCTTAAAGAAAAGCTCTAAAATAACTTAAATTAAAAGAAAAAGTGGATCTTCTTAATTTTCTGGAAAGCAGAAGCCAAAGAAAGACAGCGGAAATTTTTGGTGTGAGCAAGACAACTGTGAGCAACATTTTAAAACGCAAGGAAGAATATCTGGAAGGATACTCTTCCGAAAACAGGGGACTCCAAAGAAAACGCAGAAAAACGTGTCTCGACGATGTAAACGAAGCCACGTTTCATTGGTTTAAAGGGATGAGGTCAATCAATGCAAGAATATCGGGACCTATGTTTCCGGAAGTAGCAAAAAATTTGCAAAATAATTCGAAATAGAGGACTTCCAAGCGTCAGCAGGTTGGCTTAAAAAATTCAAACTACGATACGAGATTTCTCAAAAAGTTTTATGTGGGGAATCGAATGAGATTTCAGCTGAAGTGGTGGAGAAGTTTATTGAAAAATTCCCAGAGTTTGCTAAAGCTTTTAAAGACGAGGACATCTTTAATGCTGATAAGTGCGGTCTCTTCTTTAAAGCAATGTCTGATAGAAGTCTAGAAATGAAGGGTGACACTTACAAAAGAGGAAAACTTTCAAAACAGCGTTTTACTGCTTTTCTATGTGCTAGTATGACTGGGGAAAAATTGAAGCCTACAGTGATCGGCAAATCCTCTTAACTTCGTGCATTTAAAAATGTAAAACCTGAAGACCTTCCTGTTTTTCGGAGAGCGAATAGATCCTCTTGGATGATCAGTGCTTTGTTGGAAGAGTGGGTCAGAGAAATTGACGCAAAAATGAGTAAAAAGAAACGGTCTATTTTACTTACCGTGGACAACTGCCCCAGCCACCCGAAAGTGAATAATCTCACAAATGTGAAGCTAAAATTTTTGCCTTCAAACACAATTTCGGAAAGCCAACCTTTAGATCAAGGCATTATTCACTCCTTCAAAGTGCATTACGGAGTTCAACTTCTGGAATGGGTGATTATGAAAGCACAAACCTGTGGTCCTTCTGCACTGGCATCGTTAATAGCTGCGTCAGTAAATGCTTTGAATGCTGTTCATTGGATTAATTCTGCTTGAAATAAAGTTACACAAAACACGATTAAGAACTGCTTCAACAAAGCTGGATTTGTTACAGCTACAACATCGGTGCAAGAGGATGAGCTTCCTTTATCTCCCTTGCCAGTTTTTGATGGAGTTGATTTTGAAGATTATGTTACCATGGACGATGAGTTAGTAACATGTGTTGAACCAGACCCAAAGGCAATCTTCAATGAGATACTCTCTGCAACTAAGCACAGCGAGTACTCTAAGGTACAAGAAATGGACGGCGAAAAGGATGATGATCCAAGTGACGATGAAACTGAAAAGTACCCAACTCTAAAGGAAGACGATGTAAAGCGCATGATGGAGCAACTTAAAGATTTCGCTGCAGAAAAATGCCCAAGCATGCTTAATGGACTTGTAAACTGTGAAATTGTTTCTTGCAGTTACCTAATGAACAAAAAGAGGACTCAAGCAAAAATTGAATTATTCTTTCAAACATTGCAAAACTGTGCTGTACCTTCAGTAAAAATAAAAATGAATAAGTGCTAATTTTTTCTAAACTGTTCCTTAAAAAATTCTAAAAAAGTTTACTAATTTTTTTCTAATATTGTACTAAATATTTTCTAAAAATTCCCTAAGTTGACCACCTCTGTACGTTGACCACTTAGTTACAGTCCCCTGGGTGGTCAACATATGGAGGTTCTACTGTATATAATTTCACTGACAGGAAATTACATTCTTGCATAACTTGGAAATTTACAAACATAAATCTAAAGTGTGGAAATGTTAAACAACTCATTTTGTATCTGCGAAGGAAAAATATAAACAAATAATGACTATAGCCTGAAAAATTTTTAAATTCGTGCAACATTTAGTCCCAAGATTTTCAGATTAGAGGGAGTCGACTGTAAAAAAAATAGCTACGAGGTATGAATGATCTTGAATGTTTTGCAATATTGTGTATTAAATATATTTAAGGTCTCTTAAAAAAAAAAAAAAAAAAAAAAAAACTGCTGAACAATGGGAATTTTTCTGACACAATCACAACGCCATTTTTATATGCGGATGAAATATACAGACATTAATATCCAAGTGATTTAAAATAGAGTAGCGTTTTTCGTTTTTCTATAAATGTATTGCATTTTGAATTTATTATTCCCCAATGAAGATCCTTCCTCGAAAGTCTCTAAATTGGTTTAAATATCCAACTTTGACAACGTTTTCATATTCTATTGGAAAATTCTATCGCATTTTTTAGAATCTGAATCAGAATAGCTGAATATTTTGTGCATTTAAGAATGAAAATGGCTTCATGAATATATTAGAAAATACACAATTTTTAATTTGAGAAAAGCATTGAATAAAAAAAATGAAGGAGGATCTGTTATCATGAATTTATTCGGATAAATATCCAACAATATTCATAATTCGTACATCGTATTTTTTACATTTATAATTTTACTTGTTAACTCCGGATAAAATGCGGATAAAATCTGGTCACCCAACCCGATGCAGAATCGTTACAAATGTGACAAACCTGTAGCAAGAGAAAAAGGCCGATTAGAATTTCCCCATCGGATTCCGGTAAAATCTGGTGACCCGATCCGATGCAGAATCGTCATTTTCACAAATTGGACACACTGTGACGTCACAAAATAGTCTCGGTGTGACGTCACCGAAGGGCTTAAAAACGGCCATAATGACTTCACATCCAAGTCACAGTGACTTTACATCCACGTCACGTGACGTCATATAGATGGTCACAAAGTCCCAATGTGAAGTCACAGTGACGTCACAATGTCATGCGGGAAGAGGGTAGGTACCACCGCATTTCGCAGCGACTTTTGTCGTCATTTCCTTGGGAATGCGGGGGTGGTCAGCAGGTGACGGCACCCCCACCTGCCGTAGCACATACAACTCTCCTGGTTGTGCACATAAATGCTCTCCAGAACTTGGGTACGGCGGTTGACGTGCCTGACGGCCAACATCATGCGCCTGGTGATGCAGCTCAGTTTTCCCGCTTTTTATTTAATCATTTATCTTTTGTGTTACGTTATCCAATATATAGTAGGACATACCAGTCTCTCTATCAGCTAAGATTGCTTTGGTGGCTACACTTCCAACCCCTTCGATTTCTAAGGTAACGTCGGCTGTTGGTAAACACAACGCAAATCCTTAATTAAGGGTTGTCTAACCCAAATTACTACACAATCTAATTTATTGGGGATAACAAATTTTTCCGAAATGACATCGCAACATGATCCCGTATTACTTAATAAGGTTATTTTTTTCCACTAATTAGAGCACGCCTTAAATAGGACGTAAAACCTTCCTCAAATTCGGGGTTTCCGCTAACGTGATTAATTTTAGCAACAGGTCTTTCGTTTTTTTGTTCTCTGCACAATTAGCCTTGAGCTGCTGGCCACTCCCACAAACGAAGCATTTATTCCATCTCTTTTGTTTGAAAATGCTGATTAGAATGCTGATTAGTCCTTGTTTATGTCTTTATCACGCCAGTTGGCTTTATTTTCAAAATTCCTATCATTTCGCGATTTGTCCCCAAACCTTGGTTTTTCCGATCTCCTATCAGGAGGGAGCTTCGCATTTCACGATTTTTTTGGCGCACCTTTAATGTTCTTCAAGTCTAAATTCAAGGATCCTGCTCAAATTTATATGTTTGAAACCCCGATATTGTATCAGACAACAGGCTTTGAATTTATCGAGAGAGAGTGTAAAAAATTCTTCTCTCAGAGTTTTTCTGCAACTACGCTAAACGATCTCTATAGTCTTTCTCCTCTTCCTAAAAAATTTCGCCACCGTTTAAATGTGCTGATAGCAAAAGTATATAACTGATAAAGATGTTCTAAATAATATAAAATTTATGGTTGTTGAGAGAGTACAGGCACTTAAGGACAGTTTGGTACAAGAACAAATTTTAACCATTATCCTAACAATAAAACACGTGACATTATACAGCTGACAACTTTATCTAAAAAATCAATACATTAAGTTTTGGAAGCTCATAGAAAAACATGAAAAATAACGATCCCCCAGAAGTGAGGTGAAAGAAAAATTATGCGTCGCAAAATTTGAAAAGGAACTGTAAAACCCGTATACGCTTCTCTGGCATCTGCCCATTACCAGAATTTTAGAAAACGTAACGATCGTTGCCGACTTTGCCACTGTTTTGGGCATGTTTCTACCTCATATTTCAAAATAGTAGCGGCCTAATGCAAAAAGCATTTTAAGGACAATAAAAGCTCCCAGAAAACACAAAACAATACAAACTAAAATCAAAAGAATTTAAACTAATGGAGAGATACACTAGGACTGATGATTTTGTATCTCACGATCACAGGGGAACGTCAGCAGTAACAGAACGGAATAGTTTTGAAATTAATCAAAATCTCCCTAAACTCTCATCTACCAGGCTAATTAATTCTCTTGCATCCCAGACATGTTCTAAAATTACTTTATCAAACAGTTGTGCCACACAAACGGATAATATTATAGAGGAACATAATGTATTTAATATAAAAATGGCTCCCCCTGAACTTCCCTTTGTTAAGGTTTCCGTAGCTAATTAAGATGTATACATGTTATTGGATACAGGCAGTTTCACTTCGCTAATTTCTGAAAAAAAAAAAACGCATTTAACAACCTTAAGCAAGCCTAAAATACAAACGTTTAGGTTCAAATGTTACAATATCAACTGTTAATTCTGAATTAAACTCTTAAGCGTGCATCCGAATTTTCTTTAAAATTAGGTAAAATTTTACTCACTCTCTTTTATGTTGTCGATATAACCACAGTTATAAACTTTGTGGGTCTTTTACGGTTAGATTTTCTTATAAAGGTATAACACCACCTTAGATTTAAATAACAAACTTATGCAATTAATTAAAAGTAATTATGCAATTAATTATGCAATTAATTATCAAATTAATTAATTAAAGTAATTAAACTATTCCTTTTAATAGTGTCGCATCTAATGGCCAAACGGAGGGAGGAAACGACTTGTTCATCAGATACGGCGAGCGGGAGAGGCCTCTTGCCAACCCGGGACTTCAAGGAAAAAGAGTCCCTGACGCATAGACACGCCTTGGCTAAGGTTATCCCTCCCAATGGCTTTGCATTCGGTGAGCCCTATGCAGGAGTCAGAATGCAGGTGGTCCCCGATCGACTCCATTGAGAGGATCATGCACATATAGGAAGAAACAAACAAACAAAAAACTTAACAAATGTTAGAATCAACGGAAAGTTAGTTTTAGAACCACTATCGGATTCTGAAGTAAATGGAAAACTCCTTCAAGAATGCTAAAGAAGCGGTCCCGATCGAGATTGGTAGCGTGAAAGTTATTTTAAAGACTCCTGCTAGTCCCAACCGCCAGGCATAGAAAGCTCTGGCTACCCATAGTCGCGCTGGACTGGTTTCGACCCAAGGTTTGACTTAGGTCTGGACGCCGTCACTTGACTGACGAGCCTCCGGCTCGGTTCCTCGTATTCGGTTGGTCGGAGAAAAGGTACAGACCCCTACCAGAGAAGGCAATACGAGCCACGGACCGCGAACCTGAGTGGCCATCCGTGATACGAACTGCTCTTGGTAAAAACGGGCAGTTCCCTTTCCAACCGAACACTGACGGCGTCTCACAACTACTCCAGCTACAGGGGGAGTCGCAGTCGGCATGTGAGGCGCGGTGAGTCTTAAGACCCAGCACCAGTGTCCCAGGCCTCTTTCCGCACGACACTTCCTACGTTCCGCCGCCTGCCAGCAACGAGGGTTGCGACATGCCGTTTCACGCACTGGACAGACGTCACAACGGAACCGCCTGCGCTCCTTTTCATACAAAGTCCGTTCTCGCCTTCGTCTCGCCTTAGATAAATTTGGAAGTTGTCCTACCACCGTTAGCTAGCCGTTGCCCTAGTGTCATCATCCTTGGTATAGAGTACCTAGGCGCTAGAGATTGCCCTACGTGGTGTCCTTTTACCACCTGGCCATCCCGTGTTCCCGCGGAGACATCAACCTAAGTCCCACGTCGGCAGGCGTTACCGGTTCGAACTAGGGAGTCTCTGCACATGAGATCTCAAGGCACAACCTAAAGCCGCAAACCTCCTGCAGCCGAGAACCGGCCCAAATGAGGGGACAACCCGAGGTCGTGTGGGCAAGTCATCTACCCAGTCCCCAGTGAAGTCGGCTACTCAGACACCACTTTAACACCGGCGCACCACGTTGAGGTGGTGGTTCGTCAGCTTAAGCTGCCTGCGTTCTGTCGGAGAACATCTCGCAAAGCCGGGCTCTCGGTCATCTTCCCCTCTTAAGGGGCCGAGTCAGGACCACCTGGAGGGGCCCGCCGGATGAGATATTGGTAAAGGAATAATATGATAGAGTTTTTATTCTGTCCTGATTAAGAGTTTGATCAGATAATTAGATGATCTTTATGCCTTAACTTTTTAAGTAGTGAATTTAGGCGTATTCTATACTAACAAATATATATACTGCGTTATTCGTCAAAAGGTTAAAGATTCATTGAATTCTATGAGTTTCAAAAAGGAACTAGCCATCTCATTAATTCCCTGACACGCAAAATCTCCAGCTCATGTGAAGAATTGAGAAACATATAATGTGACTCGATAATGATGTGCTCGCCGATATTATAAAACCAATAATTGCGTGAGATAAAAAAAGCTTATATACACAAAGTTTTGAGAAAGGAAAGGTTTGATGAAAGCCAACCGTAAGATAAATGACTTATTTTATCTGTTTCAGCCATTTCTGATCAAACTTATGCATATCTAACGTTTGGCGGTAGTTGACTACATGAGTTTCATTTACATGACCCTGCTCACAAATGCTGCAGGTGTCACTTCGTCGATGACCGAATGATAAAAGGAATTTCGAAGAAAAGTAGACGGTGCTACTTTGAGCTGTTCAGGTTTATCATTTGCACTTACTTTACCTAAATAAAGACCTTTCATCGTATTCAGCGGCCGGATCATGTGCTTACTACGGTAGCCAGGGGCGAAGAATGCTGTGACCTACCTTTAAATATTTTTTAGTATAATACATTTCTCCCGAGCAATGTTGAAAATAGTTGCTAAAGCAGTTTTGCACACATGTACATTCTCACACTCATTTTTCACGATATAGAGAACAGACGAAGATTTGTGTTTGTTTGCATCTTTCCTTTGTCTCTATACATTATCTTTGAAATATAGTGGTACAATAGCGCATTTTTGGCATTCACGTTGAATTTGCAGAAATCAATTTTTTTTCATGTTGCTCTTTGCTAAATTTTACATTACACTGAAATGGATATGCTTAATTACATACATTTCCTAAATTAGGTTTTTTTGGGATATCTTTGTCTGAATAAGATTTGTTAAGTTACTAAAGAGCAACACATTTGTAATGGAAGAACATTTCATGTGCCCTTGAAATGTTCTTCCAATACTGAATCATCTTCCACTGCAAACCACCTCATTTGAAGACTCGGCAGAATAAATAAATGTTCTGTATTTAAAATAGACCATAATATGATCTCCACTCGGAAATTTTCATTTTTTCAAAAATGTCACTCAACACGTTTATCCACTAAATTCTTCAATTAATTCATTTTGTCTGTCTGTTGGTACTGTTTTAGGCAAGGTATGTTAAACTGTAATTCACGGGAGTCTGCAGAGAAACTTGAAGGCAATCCGTGGGCTTGAATGAAAAAAAAAAGTTCATTATGTCTATTTTAAATGAGATTTAGAGAAATTGTACACATTCTCCTTTTGTGATGTATGTTATGTATGAGAGCAGTATTACGTATATTTGTTATTAAGAATAGCAACGTCACGCAGTATTTTAATGCATAACAGCTCTTGCATATCTAAAACGTCTCTGTTTTTGTTAGTATTATAGATTTTTTAAAAATTTTCACTATATAACACAAATGGACCTGAATGTAGCAATTTTACTTTCTGAGAATGCATATTGTAGCTCAAATTTCAATTTCAGAGTCTTATCGCAAGCAAATCTTGTTTAAAACTGGTTTAATGAAATAAGGTAAAAAAAAAAAAGTCCTTCCGGCCTGTACCGGGAGGAAAAGGTAGCTTTCCTATATCTTCGTTTTAAAATTTTAGCTAATGTTACACGAAAACAGAAAGTTAAAATGCAAAGAAACGTTTACAAAAGATTCGTTAATACTGAATTTGAATAAGAAATTCGCCAAATTATTGAGCAATAGCCAAATTGGCTTCATTTATGAAGACTTATTTTGATCGCCAAATTTGGCGATATTTCGCCAAATGTCGCCAATTTTGTCAATTTTGTCGCCAATGTCGCCAATTTTGGCGCTAACGGATATGAATATATAGTTTTATGCGTATGATTGGAAAAATTATTACAACAATGAAAGAAAATAATTTGCAAGTAATGGCGTTAATGTGCTGTTTTGTTTCAAAATGTCAGCCACCCTAGAATTTCAAACTGCTCTATCTCAGCCATTTTTTAAGATAGAGGTAAACCAAAAAATGCTCTGGAATCCTTGTATCAAGGCCTAACACGTAATTAAAAAATAAATTTTAATTTTTAATTTTTTTGTATATTTATTTTAGTTTCAAATTTTTAAATGGCCGCCATCTTGAAACAAAATGGCGGATCAAGCTGGCCAACGAACTCGGTCGAGACATTGGTGAGCTTAATACACACAATTAGTTTCATCAAAATCAATTTATAAATACGAGCGTTATCGTATGACATAGGTCAGATATATATATATATATATATATGGATATATCTATATATATAAATCAACATTTGAGCGGAGGGTGGTTTTGGGGTCTGGGGGTCATGAGCGGTGAAAATATATCGAAATTTTCCGGAACTGCTTTCCTCCGAACGGCTGCAATAGGTAGCTTTATACTTTTTAGTATTGAAAGCTACCTAAAATACTTAAAAGCAAATTAAAATTAAAACAATTCATGTAGGGGGTCCATAGTTATGCGCAGGGCACACGCGGACTTCTTTTAATAGTCAAAAGTGTCCAATGAACAAAGAAGTTTAAGAGCTTTTGGTTTTGTGTACAAATCTTAGTTTAACACGAGAACTTAACTTCTCATAGACAACAAAATAGGTTGATAACTTTTGCCATTTTTTTATAATTTTGAAATAAATATTTAGTTGCAACATTCTTTGCAAATTTCGGCAACAAATAAAATACGCCAAATTTAATATCGTATACAGTAACATTACGATGTAACCTTGTCCATCATTTTAGGCTCATCTAACTTCTTTTGATTCGTATTGCAAGGAGTTAGTGCATGGATAAATACCTGAAACATAAAATATATCTCAAAACTTTTTTCTCGGCATAAATGTGATATATTGTACACTCCACGTTTCAATCCACCATCCATGAAGATTATATATATATATATATATATATATATATATATATATATATATATATATATATATATATATATATATATATATATATATTGTTGATTGGTATGCCGCCACTCTTGGTATAGAGATGCATGATACTGGACCCGCTGTAAGTTTGTTAATTATTCCACTAGGAGACTTCAAGTAAATATTAAATTGAATTTTTATTATCAACACACTTTAACCTTCACAACTAAACACAATATTTACATCTAATGGTAAGGATATAGCAGATCCTGCACTCTACAAAATTACACTTGGAATACTCGCTACGTACTCGGTTAAACACTATTGAAACACTGTTCTCGTCTGTTTTAGACGTGCACCACAAGATCTATCCCCTATCACGACCACACAGGTTTCCAAAATTAACAGTCTGTCCTTAGGTTTTTTCCTACAAGTCACTTTTTGGAGAACAAACTCTCCTGATCCACACACAACAGGATCCCTCTCGAAAAACAATTAAAACTGATCTCACAGCATGCACACAGAAAGTCCCTGTTTTCAACTAATTCTAGTACAGTACTTGGTCAGTAAACAGTCTCGACCGCACTCGAATCTGAACTGATTCTCATCTAAACTTCTTCTTCTCTCCCAATCTACGTCGACTCTCCCATATTTCCACGAGCAACCCCACATACCACTATTTCACGCCGGTCGCGTGACAATCTATATCTAATTTCTTCATGAAGTCTCCATTCTGCTGCAAAGAACACTCTTTCGTTATTCTCCCCGCATTCCAAGGGATTCTAACCCTTTTGGAATTTATTTTCAAATGATCTTGTGAAACCACGTGGATAACTGAATGCGTCTTTAACACAAGTACGTAGGAAAAACCATACAGATAAAATAAAACATATTAAAAATAAAGATAATAAATTACACAGTAATTTATGTAACATATACGTCACATTTACGTCAGAAGCTTAGAAACCTGACAATAATTGTATCGAATTCCAAACTGAAAAACAAAAATCTGATTTATTAATTTCGGATTTATTTGATTTATTAATTTCGGTAGCTTTCTTCTCCCAAGTACAAGAAGTAAAAAAAGAAAATAGTGAAATACATTTAAATGTCTGTTCGAAAGGAAAACGAACTGAATTTGGCTTTTATCACATAAAATAATAAAAAAGCCCACAAATCAAATTGCATTTGAAGAATTACAAACATTGCAAGTTTGAGTTGTCCAAACTGGATTTGGATAACACAAGTAAGAGGTCCATAAATAAACATTATATAAAAAATATCAAAACATAAATATATATTATATATATATTGTTCATTTGGAAGAAGAATTCCACAATACAAAAATTATTTCTTTTATTTTGTTGTTGTTTAAAAAAGATTTTAAATCCAGAATATTTTATGGAAAAATATTGTCAGAATTTAAGTTTCAATATTGACCGCTATAGAGCAGCCGTGGAAATCTTGCAGTGCACACAACACAATATTATCGGCAAACTTCAAACGCTTCTTTTCTAAAATTCCAGTTTTTCGTATTGTAGAAGTCTTCTTCCAAGTAAATGCAAACTTACTTTTAAAGTGACACAACTCAAAAAACACGAATTGTGAATTACCACCAGTAAAATTATAAGTAACAATTCACTTGTCATGCGACAAAAGTACAATAATTCAACTTTATATTTTGCTCTCTAGAATGCATTATGTGTCACTTTACATGTTACAAATGAAATCATACTAAGTTCTTTAAAGTGGTACATTTTCAGTTACAGCATAAATTAGTATAGCGATTTTGTCTCTGAAATCTGAAATAAAAAATGTTACATTTTGGGTTACATCAGTTTTTGGCATAAAATATGAAGCACCGACGAGCAGTGTTTTGAGTTAAGATAGTTTTGTTGATCCGAGTATAACAGCAGTTTTGTTTTATTCAGTTTAGTTAATCAAAATAAAGTCTTTGTTACATATTTGTTATATTTTGCATTGTTTTGCTTTGTCATGCATTTAAAACGTCACTACTCAAAAAGAGAATTTTTCAAAGACCAGGTCTAAAAAATGCAAAAATGGAGCTTGATTCTTACATTTTATAGTTTTTTTAAACAATATTGTTTTCAATCCATTAAAAATGTTTTTGTACTTTTCTGAAAGACTCACTTTTTTGAGTTGCGTCAATTCAGAAATAAATGTGCCATATATTATTCATCTAATTATCCAAAGATTTAGTCGTTCAAATCAGTCCCAATCGCAACAGATTTGCTGTGCTGTAAACATGGAAAATGCGTCTTTGACTACAACGATCATATTTAACCCATTTATGCCTAGCGTCGATGCTTTAGCAAAATGGGAAAAAGTGCACTTCACACCACTTTAAAAAAAAATAGGAATTTGGTGTCTTTTTTTATCGAGAACTCCTCGATAAAATAAGACACCAAATTTCTATAGAAAAAGAAGTAGTGTGAAATGCACTTTTTCCCATTTTACTAAAGCGTCCCAAAATTGGGACGCTAGGCATAAATGGGTTAATCAGTATGCTGGGAAAGATCTCACTCTTATGACAACTGATTTTATACACTAAAAATTTCTATACAAGAAATAAAATAAAATATCACAAACATATAAAACTATTGATCACACATTAATTGGAGTGTCGGAAGAAATATTATTTTAACTTAAATAACAATAGCAAAAGACTTTACAATTTATATTGATAAATTTTTAAATCAGTAAATCAGTAATAAACATTTATTTTTAAAACATGGTTTTCTTTTTTCACACCAGTTTTGAAAATTACATCAATTTATGTGTCGCAGCTTAAAAATTTTTTTTTTTGCCCGATTCGGAGAAAGTGTTCTGTAATAATTGCTTGAATATGTTACATTCTATTTGCAACAAAACTGTTGCACAGCAACAAATAATACTTGAAAAATACTCAAGAACAGTGTAACACATGAAAAAGAACTGAATATAAATGACCATTTTAAATAAGAAACTGAAATTTTCCTGTATTTAAGAAATTTTTATGCGAAAAAGTTTAACAGTAAAAACATTTACTTTGACATTATTGATTTAGAATAACAAGAAAAATATTCTATTACCTATAAAATATTCTATTGCATTCTACTGTCTGTTTACCATCCAGCGTGAACATGTTGTTTGGACTTCAAGTCGGAAAGCCCCACTACACTTGAATTCTAGGAACAATTTGCAGTGCGTTTGGATTATGCCAAAATTTGATTATATTTTACTTTACAAATTCCATCGTATAATAACTTTTGTCTTAAGTTTTTTTGCCGTGTTATTTTATTAAATTAAAACTAAAGAAAAGCTTAGCTCTTGCAGGCACACTGAGACACTCGCAAAGTATGCAAGACTGATCCAAAAAATAATGAAAAACTCAGTGCTAATAGTTGTTTGAAGGAAAGAAAGCCACACAGCTGCGTCATCAACTTGAGGAGGTTTCCTAAGTTCGGACAAAACCGTCGTCTTTCGGAACTAGTCTCTACCCTTGAAAAGACTTGATTAGAGTGCAAAGATTTGATCCGACAGAGAACGACTTCGTCCGAACTCGAGAAAGCTCCTCATGTTGATAATGTAGGATTTCTCTTCCAATGTCACATTGCATTATTCATTTTACCACTCATCATGTTTTCGTATACTATGGATTACCCCCAATATTTTTGCCCCCATCAGGATGAACCAAAGCCATTATATGTTAAGTCTGAGCAGATGAATGGAAGAAATTTTGAAAGTTGAAATTAGCGCCCTCTTACGAATGGTATTTCTTTTTGCATGCTGAAAAAGGGAAAGACTAAACCAGAAAAATTACAACATGAAATTGAAAAATATTAATCGAACGACAACGGCTACCTATGTGAAGTATGTATCCTGAATTTAAAACGCGCACGCTTCTATCAACTCTGGACATAAACGGCGGATAATGGAATCTATGAATAACTCAGTATTATTTTATTTTATTTTATTTTTTTGTGACGATTTTCTGTTTTGAGAACTCGCCGCAGGAGGGGAAAGTGGTGCTCATGTATGTGAACAAAATTTGCATATGCTGCGCACGCAGCGCTTTGGTTTTGAAAACTAGCCGCAGAAGAGGAAAATGGCGCGCTAGTGAGTGCTAACAAATTTAAAACGTACTTCGCACGCTCCAAATATAATCGCTCTGTGATGAACACTAATCACAGAATTTCAATTACAAATGACGGTCTGTATCAGAGTTAACTGCTAGTTGTGCGTAGCTGGCTTCGTTACAGTGACAGAGGAAGTATATCAAGAGGGATCACTTTCATTGGATGTAATAACGCTCGTACTGACATTAGATTTTCTCACAGATACGCCCCAGCGTTGATCCACGTTAAGATGGTTGGAGTGCCAAAATGTACTATTTCTTTCCTCTCTTGGCGTCTTTTTTCGGCGCAACGATGGGACTGCATAGCTACAAAATATATTCATCTTCTCTCTCATATTAATTAAATATACATGTTCATGATATATATTTTTATCGTTATACTTTACGTCCGACCTCTACCTCCGTATCATATTACGGAGGTAGAGGTATATCGACATACTTGCAGACTGCTGACCAAATGTGCTATGTATTTTTTTTTCTGGTTACGTTTGTTGCATTTAAATCTTAAATTAGCGCATACTTTGTAAATATATTTTGCTGTAAATTTTTTCCGGTGGTTAAAAACTTCGCCAACATCTTAAACCAATGCCAACACCATGGGTCCTGCCAAGTGGTTTTTTCGGATGAATACAGGTGGTGCTAACGTCTAGAGGCTAATGAAACCTCTAAAGATGCATTTATATTAGAATACTATCGTCCTAGGCGTTGGCTTTACTGGCGTTAAATAATCAGACCCAACTAATCAGCGTGCTTCATTGGTACGCCGCCGCTGATTGATTGGGTCTTATGATTTAAAGCCAGGAACGCCAAAGTCTAGGACGAAAACATCATAATGTAAGTGCACCTTTAAGGGGTTATTCTATGAGTCCATTCATCCAACAGAAATACTCCTCGAGGTATGGTTCAGTAGAAGAATGTATGGTTCCAAAATTTTAGAAAAGAAGTGCTATATCAACACCTGCTTGAAAGTTTCTGAGACTTTCGATAGATGTTGGCTTCATTAACGTGTCTTATGAATACTCCCAGCGTGATAATGTGCGACAAGCCTAACTAATAGAAATGCTATCAAGTTGCTTGACTTCTTTTTAGAAAATTCTTCCAAAATTTCCAGGACTAAAACGATGTAATATTTTTGCTTTTTTTTTAATCCTTCGAACTCCGAATAAAATATATTTCGTGTAAATTTGTACAAAAGGTTTCAAAACATATTCTTATAGACTGACGCTGTATTAGAAAAAAATATCCTTTAAATAAATTCTACTTTGCTTCTTCTGGAAGAATAAAAGACTGTCAATTATCCAGCAAATTTTTTGCTCTGATGAATTAGGTCCTTAATTGATAAATTGTACTTACTAAATGCTAATACATACACAGCTAATATATAATTAGGTCACATATCAACTTTACTGACAAATTCATCCGGTTCATTCAATATATTCTTAATAATTGCGGATGTTGAAGGTAAAACATCTCGCTTGTAAATTGTTATGTAGCCGAATACTCTTTCTACTCTAAGTCTTTGAACAAAGTCCAAAAGGTACGTTTTGTTTGTGTTATTCACGTTGTGACATTCTATGAGAAGTATATACATAAATAGTTCAGGATCAGGTGGAGCAATTCTGTGGAAGAAAGAATATCGACTAATGTGAAATTCCTTTCGAAGACGTGTATTTACTTGACGAGCACCGGTCCAGTCTTTCCAAGAGTCTTCCAAAGTTTCATTAAACGTTAGATCCAAGCTTTTGAAGCCCATAAATATATAGGCAATGTCTTTTTTTACATTCTCATTTGTAAGTTGGATTTTAGTTTGATGGCTTTTACTTTCAATGTATACTCCTGGAAAATAATATTAGACAATTAGCTAAAATCGCAATAAAAAAAGTTACAAAACAAATTGTTTAAGGTATTCAGGGTGAGTATAAAGTTTTTTCTGATTACAAAAGTTTATTGTGTAAAAACTATTGTACAGAATTGTATTATATTGTTAGACAAATTATTATTTTTGTAAATACCGTATACTATACTCAACAGTTATTTCGCGTTACTGTTGTGTAATCAGGGAAATACTTTGTGCTCACCTTATATGAAGGGGTTAGAATGACAGTGGAGTAAGTCAAAATTTAGTGATTTGAGAAATGAAGGGTTTTGTGAAACTTGTTGTATTGCCGTTGCATTGAGTGGTCCAACTTGTTTTGCCCTGTAGCGACTCCCTAAGTGAACTATGATTTATTTGACTGGCACATTGAACAGAAACTAATATACGTTCAGTGAAAATATGGTTATCTCGATTTTCAAAATTTTTGACTTACTCCACTGTCATTCTAACCCCCTCATATATTGTTAGACATAGCATTGTCTTTCTTTATTTTTGTCATTGTTTAGTAGCTAATTTCTAAAATTTATTAATTTTTCACTTTAAAAATGTTTAAAATAATGAATTATTTCAGAAGCTGTTTAGACTAATAAAATTAAGATATTTTTTTTAAACTTTCTGTCCTGTAAGCAAAGGTATGTACTATAATATGCAAAACAACAATGACAGCAAATGTAATTCCATAATTTTAAAGATTAAAACTGAGTTAATCAGTTTGAGTTTCACGAATTTGGGTCGTGTTTTGTATCTCATCAGGTATCAGTTTCTTTCAGCTCCGAAGGACTGTAGTAAAATTGAAATTATGCATATAATTTGTACTTATGTTTAGATTTCACTTAATGGCACAATGCCAGGAGTAATTAGGATGCTCAAAAAGGCTTTTGATACCTTTTTACACTAGGTTTGTTCAGAAGTGGTATGAGTATTCGTTCTACATAGAGGATTTTACAATATATATATTTAAATAAAAAAAGACCATGTTTCAACAAAAACTTATTTTGTTTCAAAAATCTTTTTAATAAAAGGAAGAGTCAGTCCATCTCTGTCTCTCTCTTTCTATGTGTGTGTATGTTGCGTCATCTGTCTCTGACTGTGGTGTGTGTGTGTTGCATGTTGATTTATGACTTTCTTCTAACAATCCTCTATTTATTATCAATTCCGTAAAACATTCTGCAGACAATTGTGAGACAAGCCTTCTGATTAAATTAATCTTTTAGCTTTATTGTAATATCATATTATGAAAGCTTTTCAATTATCTGCGTAAAGTGCACAATTTTCCAATCTTTTGAGGAAGGACTAACTAACATCACTGAGAAAAATTACACTTTCAAATTGAGTAAATCGATGCTTTCATTTTGTTATGAAATTTTTTGTTTCAAATATGACGACCCAATGCTTTGAATTCTGAAATACCAGAAATACTCAGAATATTGAAATGGACATACTCAAAGCTGAGCACATAGAGGTCAGTTCATACTCATTTTTGAAACATGGACATACTCAAAAATGATTACAATCAGTTCAAACTCATTTTTGAAACAGAGAAATATTCAAAAATGAGCACATAGAAATCAGTTTATATTCATTTTTGAAACATGGACATACTGAAATATGAGCACATGATGTTTTATTCTTGAGTGTGTGCATTTTTTCAGACATGAGTAAACCTATACATGTAAACATATACATGTTTCAAAATTGAGTAATTTTAATTCGGAGCCATTTTAACTATGCGACATATTCAGATTTGAGTGTTTTTTGCTCAGTTTTGAAAATGTCGTTTTTAGAGTGATGTAAAATGAAACATAGAGTCCAGAACTTCATTTTCAATAAAATAAAATTATTAACGTATTGTAACTAAAATAAAGCCAAATTACCTCAGAAAACTCCAAGTATTTTGTCATGCTTAACCTCAAGTAGAATTGATCCTATTCCGTTTGCATTATTATTCAGTGCTTTAAAACAATACAAAACATTTTTCTCTTTCAACTAGACAAGCGAAAATGCCGCTAAAATATTCCATTTAGAAAAATTCTTAAGTGCATAAGTATAAAAATTTAAGAACTGTAAAGTTAGTTACGTGATAGGCGTTTTCAACATTCGATTTTGAAATTAGCATGCTAGAACGATGGTGGAAATGTTAAAATCTCTTAAACAATCGATTCATCGCCAACCCCTATAATTTAAAAGAATTAGTCTGTTGGTCACGCTTCACTATTAAATGTCTGTCTGCCCATTGGTACTAACAAAGTAGCATTGTACTATGTTATACCTATAATATCTCTTTTTAGACTATAATATTCTTTTTAGACTTTTTTATTTTTCCAAACACAATAAAATGCTTTTCCGAACAAACGAATCCAAAGTTACTTCCTTTTTGTTTGCGTGTTATACCCTTCCATTGATCGCATTTTTCTGGAAAGAGATTTTAAATACGAAATCACGGAAGGTTTTTCAAACACAAATAATGCAGTTGAAGTGTTTCGGCTTTTTATTTTTTTCTACTTTTTTGGTCTAGCATATGCATAAATTTGAAGCTCAGACGGAAAAAAGTGACCTGCTGAACTGTTCGTTTTATCGATTATTCGCAAGTCCCATACAGCCATGTTAATTTAAACTTGAAAGAGCATTTACACATTTTATCAGTTTCATGTGTATTTTAAAGAAACAAAAAAAATATTTTTTGCCCTACGGAATTTTATCATTTTAATTGTATTTTAACAAGAATAGTAATTCTCTATTTACTTTCATACTTTATAATTACAATAATTATTCCTTAAAAAAAGAAACAAGAAACAACAACAAGTTTTTATATTATAGAAAAGAACACATATGATTTTATTATTTTTACTTTAATTCTTTCTTTTTACTTTTTTTTAAACTAGTGAATTTAGTTAATATTTTTTCTAGACGTTTTATATTCTTTTTATTTTTAAAACTAAACTTTCGAAGATGTTTTATTAATAAAAAATTAATATGTTGAGAATTTGAAAAGGGTAAAGACTTTGAATTTAATAATTTAACAGTTTTTTCTCGAACGCCGCTCGGGCAAGAAGAGTCTGCTTGCTTCCTTACTAAAAGCTTTTGGATACCACTAATTTTTAACTGTAATCTTCTCTTTTTTAATTGACAGACATTTTTCGATTATATAAGGCAAATATTTCAGTACGGAAAAGTGGTGTTTTGTCCTTATTTTGAGTTGATTGGGTAAAAAAAAACTAAACTGTTAAGAGTCTACGGTAGTCACGCGAAGAAACGCTCAAGATAATGTTAAGTTTATGGAAAGGTTCTTGGCAGATTTCTCACTTAAAATTTTTAAATGATTTTTTTTGCATAGGATAGCTGAGGTCGATCTCTAACGTTGTTAGTTATTATTTTTTTGATTTTGGTTACATTTTTTTATAAGCGGACATTTTCAATTTTGGAACCGGTTGGAACCTGTTAGTTTGGTTTCAAAAGCCAGTAAGCCTTGGTGCCAATAAGCATTTGTCCTCTAAAATACAACATTATTTACTAACAGTGTCGTAGACGTATTCTTGTCTTTTTGGATCTGTGGACCCAAGTCCAACACCTTTCTCTAATGACAGTCTTAAGTAATAGCATTACTAAGAAGCTTCCACTGACAACATGAAAATGCGTTCAATGATATGAAATTCTAAAATACGTCAAGATTTTACAGGTTGGTTCAGAATATCTGTTCATAAATTTGCAAGGAGGTCAGAAACACAATATCAAGCAATAATAACATAGGAATTTGTGGTCCTAAATGAAAAACAGGGGCACAAGAAGGCGCTGTGTGTCAGGCGGTAATTTGGGTAAGACAGTTATCAGCGGTTGTCAGTTGAAAGCTAAGTGTATGATTATGACATTTCTTTTGATTTTGACTTGATAGTTACGAATTGTAGCTGCAGCTGGAATTGTTAGTGATACACCAGATATGCTTGCTCATGTTCGTCGGTCAATGCGCTGTTATTGAACAGTTATATTCTGAATATGTGAATTTTGTGTATTTACATGTATTAGGACCTAGGATCCATAATAGATTTTGGTTACTGTACAATTTACGACTTATAGTGGATTTCAAAATTGAGCATACACCACTCACACAGTCCTTGAAAGGTCTAAAAGGATAATATTAAATTCTGATTTACGCTTAATATTTATGGGAAGAGTAAAAAAGACATTAAGAAAGGCATTAAGCTAAAAATAATGAGGAACCAATAGTTTTTCAGTTCGCATGATTTTTATGTAGAAGTTATGAATTTCAAACGTTAAACAAGAAAGAAAAATCATGCGTCAAGCATGGATTATAAAACACTTTCCAACACATCCAGAAAACTGTAACGTACATACACCGTTAAATATGGTGAAAGAAGATATGTAAGTAAACACGTAAACAGTATAAACACATTGAAAAATACAGTTATAGTCATAGTTAAAAAAGAAGTCGAATTATTTTGTGCAGCTCTGTATATGATCTATATATTTGGATATGTACTGCATAGCACGATAAAATTTAATTCAGTTAGAAAATTCACATTTAGACATTTTCGCCAATCGGTGGAAATGTACTCGAAATCTTTTCTATAGCCCTGCATATTGTCTAAAGACTTTTCTACACACCACTTATTAAGCTAAAAGATAAAAAATGCATTCAGGTAAAAAATACATAAGGAAACTTAAAACTCGCTTCCAGAAATTACCAACCGTAAACGACAATGTATCTTCTTCTTTGCGTAGCCCTGTATAGGAATTTATTTATATTCCATACACTTCTATTAGTCTACTAAATATACTTCAACACCAAAATGCGAAAAACAATTAAAAACCATCCTTAAGCAATTCCTTCCCATAGTCTGTAATACGTACGAATTTCCCTTGTGTAGCCCTATTTATGATCAACCGAATTTATACACACCACGTACTATGAAAAAAATTAATTAAACTTAAACAACGCAAACCAAAGTTAAAAGCGCACTTATCACACATAGACTGTAATTATCGTACCTATACTGTAACCGATATATTTTATGAGTCCCTGTAAATGAACGATAAACGCAATGCACACCATACAATTTATAGTGCACCTCAGTAATGCATATAATTTTCATTATGTTTGAAATAGTGAAATATCATTAAATTACACTGCAAACGACTTTTCCCCATAGAACAATGTGTAGCAGAATTTTTTTTATTTGACCCTGTAGATACTTTGCATCCCATATTCTACAAAAAGCATGTTTTAATGCGCTTCATAAGTATATATAAGTTTCATCATGTTTCGAATGGCGTAGCATCATATCAATGCACTTGAAATGATTATTTCCCATTGACTGTAATGTAGTGGAATAATTTTGACTGTCCCTGTAGAAAAACTATAAGTGCTACACACTTCATTTACAACAGGGAACATTCTGCAGTAAACGATAACATACAACATTTTCAGGGCAATCGGAGCATATTTATGCGAGTTAGAACACGGACAGACTACCAGACGGCAGACAAACCGAAGTTATAAACACTTTTAAACTAGGTTGGAAAGTGTTAAAAATACGTTATACATTAAAAAAAATTACAATTTTTCCTATTAAAAGTTTTTTTAAATGAATCAATGTAATATATTTATTGCTTTAAGATATTGATTCTTATTTTCTAAGAAAAAGAAATTTTTATTCATAAAAATAACCTCTATAAATGAAACATTTTTGTAAATTCCAACATTTGTGATTCAGATGCCTAAAGAAGGCAAATTTCTATACGAATTGTAAAGTAGTTGCAAAGGAAATTCAATGTAGTAACGAAATGAATGAAAAAAAACATTCAAAATCATAAAATGTTTGGACGAATTGCATATATAACAAGAAGAGAATGAAAAGAAATCTTCTTTTACAGTAGCAAGGCAAGAGTCATTCAAGAAGTAACAACAACAACAAATCTGAAAGTGATTGCTAAAAAAATTGTTAAATCAGCTTGTCTAAGAATTGAAAGAAGTTCTCATACCAAAAATATTCGAAGAAAAACAAATTATAAATGGCTAGAAGAAAATGTTTTACCTCTAAAGCAGCCATACTCAACCTTTTTTTCTCGCAAGCCACAAATATATGTTTGCTACGTTAGGTAGGCCGGAACACACTATAGGGGAGATGGGGGATGAATGGGACATTTTCACAAAAATGTTTATTTTAAATATTTTATTTAAGTTATTATCAATATTATATATCACATTTCATACATTAAGTGTTTGACTACATCTTAAGTACAATATTTATTCAAGATTATTATTATACAGAAATATATTATGAAATTAAAAAACAATTCTTCTATGTCCCAATCATCCCCACAGCAGGGATGAATGGGACACAAATATTTTCCTCCTTTTATTCAATGTTAAGGACTAAAAGCTGAAAAAAAAATGCCTTCTGGGCAAAAGCTGAGAGATTGTAAATTGTAATATGATCTCCAGAATTATTTGTTAGCCAATCATATTGGACTCATCTCAGCTTTGCCTTAAAAGGCCCATAAACAGAAGCATTCAATGGCTGAAGACGATAACTACAATGAGGATGAAATGTTAAAAGAATAATTGCCATAAATTATTAATTTATCAAACCATATAATATTATTTAGCTAATAAATATATTTTTCAGCATCCTCTAGGGATGAATGGGACAATCCCATTCACCCCATTTGAAATGTCCCAATCATCCCCATGATGCATATATTCAATTGTCAGCCATTTTGTCTCAAAAATTATTTTGTTACAATGGTAAATATTAGTTCATTTTAATTACCATTATTGAGCCTTGAAATAAAAAAACTACAACATATCTTAATTGTTTATATTGCATAAGATATTTAAGTAACTTCAAAAGTAAAAAAAAAATTACTTTTAAGCAGAGTTTTCAGGAAATGATAATTTGAAGGAAACTGAAAACAGCCATGTGGTCTTGCTTTTGGTTCTGAAGCACACTATGGTAGTGAAATCTATGAGGATAGGAAGCAACTAAAAAAAAAAGTTTATTGCCTGAAATATTGAGAACGTCCCATCCATCCCTTGTCCCATTCATCCCCCATCTCCCCTACATATAAATAAAATAATGTTGGAAAAAGTATTTAAAAGAGCAATTTAACGAAAGTAGTATAACAAAGTAATATAGCAAAATTAATGTAATCCATATTAGCCGTATAATAAGTAAAGAACGTAATAATTGAACAATGCTGATTTTCCAAGTTCTAAAGATAATTAAGTATAAAAGTAAAAATAGTTAAAAAAACACTCTTTTATAAGCATTCAATGCTTACCTTAAAATTTATGTTGTTCCAAAAAAATTTCGTTACAATGCCTTAATTTGGCGTAGGGAAAATTCACTGCTTTGATTTACGATTGATAGAAACCGCGAACAAGTGAATCTATTAAAAAATTATAATTTTTATTCTGTTTCTTTTTTAAAATATGACAACTGAAAAAACCTGCATTATTTTATTTATCTATTCAGAATTTAAATTAATATTAAACTATTAATTGGTAAAAGCGCATTGTTAAAAAAATATTGCACTCTTTATTTTTTATTCATATTTTGTTTTTGCTTTTTAGTGTTTACGACATTTCATTGTTGCAGTTTCACAGACAGGTGGCATATTTTAGCGAGCGTAGTTTGGCGAATAATTAAATCCATTGTTGCTCTAACTCGTATACAGTTCAGTTGTGACCATAACATGTTTTGACGATTTATTACCTGTAGCCGGCTAGCTGAAAATTGCCTTAAAATTAATTTATTAATTTTTAATTAAGTTCTAAAAATTAAAATATTGTATTGTCATCGAAAACACGCCTGTGTGCATAATATTTATAATTCTAGCATATCAGGAAATGAGTGAAAAATCAGTTACAAAATTCCATTTTTACATATACATGAAAAAAGTTAAGTTAAATAAAATAATGCAAAAATTCGAAGGTTTTCTTTAATAAATGAATTTTTTGCTCAATGCATTTTTTTTTATCATTTTAAAATGTAAAAATGTATAGTGCAAATTTAATTAATTTTGAATAATGTTTTATCAGTTTTGAAGATATATATATCACTGTAACGTAGATATGATTACACATAAAAAGGACTTTTGACCAAACAAATGATATTTAGGGTATTTTAACAAAATTTTGCAGGATTTGTTGGTCTTACCCTAAAGATATATAAAAGGCAGTGAAGACCTTAAATATATTTTATGCAGATCTCAAAGTTTTATAAATATGGATTATTCATTGTGTGTCATGGGCCGCAGATAAAAGGCCTGCGGGTCGCTTTCGGGCCGCGGGCCGTAGGTTGAGTATGGCTGCGTCTAAAGTAAATTTAAAGAAAATATTTTCTCTCTAAAAATCATATTTCCAAGTCTCAAGACAGTTGTAATAAAAAAAGTTATTCAGTAAGAAAAATAAAATCTATATACTTGAGAGTAATGTTCAAATTATGTAACAGAGATTAATATGTAAACTTTTTCATCATAACACCAACCTTCCAACTGTCAAGCATGAAAGAGACATGACATGCTTGACAGTCATGTCACTTGCGCATGACTGTGAAACATGAACCGTACCATCGTATCCCATTCATACGGTTCTTACTGGAGCTATTTATATAATAAAAGGGGATATAAATGCATATTTTAAATGTTAGACTCATGTATAATAAGAATTACTTTGATATAACAAAGAATAAGTTCAAAAATGAAGTGCCTCAAATTTAGATTTAGGATGGCATGGGATGAGATGTTATGTTTCAGCACGACAACGACCCAAAGCGTACAACTGAAATTATCATGTTAATGGTTGTTGTGCAGTTGTTAAATGTAATTACTCACACTACCTTAAAAACCAGATATCAGTAGAGTCAATCAGGGCTATTATGAGACATAATTCTAAACTGTTTAGAGTTACTTTCAATCTGTTGACTCTAGGCCCAACTAAAAAATATTGTATTCTGTGTTTTTGTTTCCTCTATTTATGGATTAAAAATATTGCATAAAAAGAAAGATTTAAAAAAAAATAAAATTTTTTCTCATATTAACCTTATGTGATGAGATTAATATGAGACGACTATGGGGCTAAAGTGAGAACCATTTTTTAAAAAGTGAAGCTCTAAAAAAGGCCTTTTCATCTTAACAAAAGTTCCCTTTTTAACCCATTAAAGCTAGGATTTGCCATATGGTAACAGCTTAGCTGCCAATACGATTGTTGTTTGTATACCAGTAATTCTGAGGAGAAATATTCGCTTTCTTTGATGACAGAAACTCCGCAATAAAATAAGACAAAAGTTGTGTGAAATGCAATATTTCCATTTTGAAGAGAAAAATAATTCCGTCGTTAATGGGTTAACATTCACTTGAAATATTGGAGTCTCGTAGATAACTGAATTAAGTTCTTCCCTTGTGGCATTTACAATGACATTTGTCAATGATTCTTCATCACCATCATGCAGAGAAGACAATTCCTCATAGTCTGCGCTGTCTCCTTTGAACAAATTATAAATTGACTTCTTTTTCGAATTTGGTTTTTATATTTTTATAACTCCTTCATTTTAAGTTAAGTTTACTATAATCTCACTTGAAATTTTGATAACAATTTCTCTACTTATGCAATTCTCTGCATCTGTAATTTCTCTTGCATAGTTTTCAACACTTGTAACTTCTCCGGTTTACCGGTTATAATATCATGATTTGGTTTTCCTTTCTTCCGTTTTTTGGTTTTACTTGCCTTCTTTGACTCTTTTCCTTTATTGCCACTTGTTAAGGGATTTAAGTTCATTTGCTTTTGATTCTTTCTTCCTCATTTTCTATTCTTAAATTTTCTGTCACCAATCCAGTCTTCACTTGGATTACTTACTTTTACTACTGTATTTTTGAACTAGTATTTATTTTACCGTTTTCGCAGCAGCATTTTATTTTTTTTACCTGTAAAAACAGCATCTGAAAAGAAATTGTAGAAATTTATGAATCTTCGCTCCCAGGAGTTACGATAAGAGATGCAGAATGTGAACTGGTTTGCATCGGTACTGTTTTACGGTACAAAAACGATTTGTCAATCTTATGAATTTTAACTAAACAACATAATGATTCACTAGTGAATATCCCTTTTTTAAATTAGTCTAAAATATTTTGTGGATAAGCTATTCTACTTCCTTTCGGTTTATAATTACTCAAATTTTTGTTGTTAAAAAATACACGGGCTTTAACCTTCAATGTCCCGTTTAGCTTGAGGTGTAAAACTAATTTGTAAACTAACTAGTCAGCCTTTCATATCATTAGACTAAAAATCTTTAATAAACATAGAAGAATATACTGTTGGACTTAAAAAAAACAAGACATAGCTAACATTTAAGCGCAAAAAGACAATTAAAGATTAATACTTTTTGTTTTTATTTGTGGTGGTGTGCTCGCCAATGTATATAATAGAATAGTACACTGCTGTCCAAAAATTAAGGGGCAGTGACCGGACGCTTTCGCTTTTTACACGGTTTGTCGAACATCTACAGAAATTCTTGACGATTTGTCCTTGCACTTTGAGAATATAAAGCACATGTTTGACTTCAAGAAAAAGAGAAACAGCATACTGCAATTTAAAATTAATATATTGAATATTGAATGAAATATGGGCAGTTGTATGAAATAATTTTTAACTGCGCATGCGCGAACTATACAAAACATTTTTTATCATGATTTGGTAGTGAATTCTATCGAGCAACTCAAAGACCAGTCAAATATCATGAAAACTCAAAAAGATATCGGCAACACATTGAGCTAATTGACAAATTGGGGGGAAAAATCCAATTTGATGATAAGGGATTTCCCCCCCCCCCAATTTGTCAATTAGCTCACTGTATTGCCGACATCTTTCTGAGTTTTCACGATATTTGACTGGTCTTTTTATATGAGTTACTCTGTAGAATTGACTATCAAATCATGAAAAAAAAAATCCTTGGTAATGTTGGTAATCCTTGGTAATAAGTTCACGCATGCTCAGTTAAAAATTATTTTATGCAAATGCCCATATCTCAACAAATATTCAATATACTAATTTTGTAATTGCAGTATACTGTTTCTACTGTTCTTGAAGTCAAACATGTGCTTTACATCCTCGAAGTTCAAGGACAATTCGTCAAGACTTTCAGATAGATATTCGACAAACCGTGTAAAAAGCGAAAGCATCCGGTCACTGCCCCTTATTTTCTGGACAGCAGTGTATTATTACATCCACAAAAACTATCTCATATTAGCTCCATTACACTGCCTAACATTAGTTCCCCGAGGTTGATTGTTTGTAACTCAGGCTACGTTAAACATATTCCAAATTTTAAAGGTTAAAAAGACTCACCAAGTCTAACTGAATAAAGGCCTATTAGAATAGTTTACACAATCTTTTGTTGCACGACAAAAGTTTTGAAGTTTGGCAGAAAACTTTCTCATATGCAAAAAGTAAGATTATATAATCAGGGATGTAAGCGCTGCGCCACAAATGGCCAATTCTCACCACTAAATTTTAATAATATTCTTTGTCTTCAGAAAATGTTTCATTAAATAAGGTGGTAAATACTATTAAAATTTAGCGGTGGCACTCGGTCATTTCTGACGCAGCACTTTCATCACTGATAATGTATATATTTTATATTTTCTTTTTAATTTTGAGTGTATTCGTAATGGATATAAGTAAAATGATATATTACTTGTCAAATAATCACAATGCCAATTTTATTACTATATAAATTGGTACCCTGTTTTGTGTGTCTCACATTAGTTCCATTTTTTTGGTGTCTTATATTAGCAACGATTGATCCTATATTGAAAATGTATGATTTAAATTACAAAAATGTTTTAAAAATACGGTATCAGGAACAATCAACGCTTAAAAATAGCTTTACAACAAATATGATCAAAACTATGCAGTCAGACAACACAAACTCTTGTTAACGTAATACCATACTGTTTAGAAGCCGTTCTAAATGTAAAATGATTTAGAAAAAAAAGTTATTTAATGCTTTTTTTTTTCTTTTTAACAAGGTGCACACTCAATTTTGTGACTTCGAAACTTTTAAATTCTACTTGAAAATTACGCTAATTAAAATATCATTGATTCCTAGTTTTTGTTTTTTAGCTCAATACATTTCTTAATGTAATCCTGGAAATATTAGAAAAAAAATCAGAATTTAATATTATTCTTTTAGGCTCGTAAAAAAGAAAGTGAATAGTGAAAAAAGAAAAGAAAAGGAAGAATAATCAATTTTGAGAGCCAAAGTAACATACAATTCTACGTTGTTATGATACTATTTAGCACCAGGCTTCAAACAACATTTAGATTTAGTCATTTAGATTTTGAAGTTGATAAAAAATAAATATCTTCAAATTAGTCACATAACTTTGTGTTCTTATTTAAATTATCAATTATTTAAATATTATTATTACTTGTTATTTAAATGCAGTTAGATTTATTGCGTTGAAAATTGGTAGCTTTCATGAAGACAAAACAAAACAAATATGAATATCCAGTGTAATTTAGGCAAATAGATTACTTATTTGTATGCTCTTATTCGATTCACTGATAGTAAATTAGATTTCATTTAGATACTAACGTTAATCTATGTGGCGCTGAATGTAACATAGTCAATTTTTATAACCAAATGAAATGAAAGATCAAGATAAAAAAATATATACCTTGTCTTATAAAGAAAAGATCACCCAAGCTATTTATATTTAATGACTCGTTGTCATCAATTTCATTCACTGGTTTTGTTGAACAATGTATAATTGGATACAGGGCTGTGGAGAAAACAGAAAACGTGTAAAATAATAAGCAATAATAACAAATGTTAATAATGTCCGAAGAGAATTAAGTCATTAAAAAAATTCTGAGAACGATAAAGATGCATTTCCACAAAAATTGTTTACTTATCATTACTTACCTCACGAAGTTTACATGCATTGCCAAACACACAATAATCCCTAGATGAAACATCAGGTGACTTCATAGGAATATGTTGAAAAGGCATATATGCAATACCTGTGTGAGTTTTAATTTTTTCAAGGAATGCAGCGGTAGTTTTGCACATTTTTAGAACGATTTCGAGGCCGTTTTTTTAATGTTTGTAATGTAAAGACTATTTTTTTTTAAAAAAAATCTGATAATCTTGTTTATAAATTATAAGTCTGAACCGTGTTTTCCATGACAGAAGCGCTTTTCGTAAAATTCCCAGTGGTATTGCTTGCCATTCTTCTCTTTCACTGACTTTCTAGAGTCTAATCAATCGTGGTTGATTTATGTTTTGAAAGAGCTCATCTCAGCAGACCAAAGGCACAATAATCCATAGGGGAAACATCAGGTGACTTCACAGGAATATGTTGAAAAGACATATATGCAACACCTGTGTGAGTTTTCATTTTTTCCAGGAATGCCGCGGTAGTTTTTGAAAAATGACCGGTGGCTTTGTCTTGGTGTAGTTTGACTCTTTCAAAATCGTTGCAATAAAGAAATGGAACTTCTTCTGTAAATATCAGACGTAACACATTCTCCTGATATTATAATTTTAACTATTTTCCTTACTCTTCTTACTTTTAATTTCCCATTGTAAGAGAAACCTGCGACAATCATAAAGCTTTTACTGAAACTGCATTCTCGGAAAGCAGGTTTAGGCATCTTTATCTCTACGTTTTCGATAGTTAATAGACCTCTTTTTTTGTTATAGTCATTTAGGAAAACCCATGCTTCATCAGGGTTAAGAATGTATGTTCATTTATCACCTGCTAAATTATTTTCATACAGGACTCTACAAAATGTCCTGCGTTGAGCCACATGCCTCGGCAAAAAATGGTGAACATTGTGTTTTTTTCATTGTGTAATATTTTCATTGTGTCAAATATTTTTAGGTTGTTTATTTGGAGTCTTTTTGTTAAGTAGAATTACAGATTGACGGGATTTCCCTTTCTGATTAAAATATTGTTCATTTTGCACTTAGAAATTTTTATACAATGCGTTTCACACTTCTTTAAATTGCGGAATAGGAATATTTCTTCTCTGAAAGCGAAAAAACATATCCTTCGATCTACAGCTTGTTTACATGCGCTATTTTTAAAAAAGAATAAATTTGAAAATATGAGGCAACAATTTTAATTTCAAATATTAAGATGTTATCAGAAATGTCCTCCTCTCTCCCCCCCCCCCCCCCCCAAAAAAAAAAAAAAAAAATTGCATTTTCAAAATCCTTTATCGAAATCGTTCTAAAAATGTGTAAATACACTCTGTATCGTAAAAGTTTTTAAAAAAAGAAGGGGGGGGGGGAGAGTAATTTGCAATACAATTTAGAAAGGAGGAATTTTACAAAATAATAATTAGTGGTAAATGGCTACCCATATACAATACTATGGGAAGCCTAATCCCCCAAATTAAAATTTTTATTCATTCACATCAAAATTAAGCTAATTATAAAATGTTAAGAAAAATGGCAGGAATTACATTTTAGGCGGTATTATCTAAATTTATACTTCAACATTAGAAAAGCTAAAAAATGTAAGAGCCCATTCAGAATAAATCTACAATTCCACTAAAACAAGTAAATTTTTATCATGTATGTGATAAAAAGCAGATAATGTTGAGAAAATTCATTCTCAGAATACAGAGTATGTGCCATAATTGACTCAGCAAAGTTTTTCTTAATAATTTTTCAAACCAATCCTTTTATACTTTACTATTTTTAACTCAATCATACTGATTAGTAAATATATCATACGGATTGACATTTTTCCAACTGAATGAAAATATGACCAGACCGGGAGTCGAACTCGAAACCTCTGGCTTAAATTGACAATGCTCTGCCCATCGAACTACTGGACAGATAACCAGCAGACACAATTCACCCAAACAACCTTTTGGCAATAGCAAATGGAAGCAGGATAAGTGATTCAAGATGATTGCCAAAAGGTTGTCTGAGAGAAATGCATCTGCAGATTATCGGTTTAGGTAGCTCAATAGGCAGAACTTTGGTAATTTAAGCCAATGATCTTGATTTCGACTTCCGGCCTGGACATATTTTCACTCAGTTGAAAAATGTCAATTCGTACGATGCTTTTATATTTACAAAATCTACATCAAAATAAAAATCAAAATGTGCAAATTATTTACAAATATAAAAACAAATAGTAGGCTAAGCATTTGTTTTCTTATTGGTTATTTGGAAATTTTGTGTAGTTTTTGTATCGTCTCCCTTATTGCATAGATATGAATGTGCAATTTTTAAAATTTTGAGAAATGGTGTTTGAATGTTTACTGTATCCTAATAATTTATCTGATGTATTTCCCTAAAGTGTTTTGTATTGTTGCTCCAAGAGGGATATACATTCGCGTTTCTGTCAAAACTTAGATAAAAAAAAAAGATCCGACCAGCTAATAAACCCCAAAAGTTAAATTCTGTCATAAGTGTAATATGGTATGAAATACGACGAACGTTTAGCTAATAAAATTGGAAATCCTGCGATACGGGACTGCGAAATTCATGTTTTTTTTAAAACTTTAGGTATGTTTTTTAAAAGCAAAAATTTGTTGGCTTTTCCGCATTTTCCACGTAGGCAGCTACTACATTCACAGCGAACTTGAACTAGCTATAATGATATTTATAGCATTTCTATGTATGGCATCGTCCAAGCATTTTTTCGCAAATATTTCTTAGTTCGGATAGTGGCTGACCACACAAAATAGAATTTACTTAGATTTGTTCAATAGTTTGTCGTGATAGAGCCATTTTCACTAGTTTTGGGTCACATATCAAAAATTTATCTAACACAATAATAAAAAAAGAACAAGTGCGAGTAGGACTCTCACTCTGGGGTGTTCCGTACCGTTATGTCACATTACTGTAAAGCTGAGTACGTACCTAGTTTCTTGACAAATATACAAAAATCCGAAAATCATAAATTTATAATTCTATGTCGATTTATTACAGGAATTTTCCATAATCTGTATTTCCGATTATGGAAATTCATGAGTTTGTCACGAAATAAATCGACATGGAATTATAAATTAATGATTTTCTGATTTTTTTTCTTTACAAGTGCTATAATACCTTCCTTTGTGCCAAATTTCAAGATTCTAGGTCAGCGGGAAGTATTCTATAGGTTTTACTCTTAAAACATATAGGTACATTCCGTTGAACTAGAACCTCTAAATTTGGCACGAAGAAAATACATTGTAGCACATGTAAAGGAAAAAATCAGAAAATCCTTAATTTATAATTCTATGTCGATTTATTACGCGACAAACTCATGAATTTTCATAATCGGAAATACCGATCACGTAATAAATCAACATAGAATTATAAATTAATATTTTTCGGATTTTTCCCTTTTATATAATGAAATCCCTTTCTTCCCTGTGCTATAAAACCTTCCTTTGTGCTAAATTTCAAAATTCTAGGTCAACGGGAAGTATCCCATATAGGTTTTACTCTCAGATCCTATAGGGTACTTCCTCTTGATAGGGTACTCCTCCAGCCTTGAAATGTAGCATGAAGTAAGGTCTTACAGCACATCTAAAGGAAAAAATCCGAAAATCATTAATTTATAACTCTATGTTGATTTATTACGTCATTTTCCATAATCGGGATTTCCAAAAACTTTGTTTTAAAGCCGTAACTTTTTATTGCATTAAGTTAGAAGCTCGAAAGTTTTGCACAACAATGGGACCATGAACCTTATTATTTGATATTAATTTCGACTTGATACCCTCAGCCGTTCTTGAGAAAAAAGTCTTGACGGACAGAAGGACAACAAAGTGCGGATATAAGGATTTCTTTTTATCCTTTTGAGGTACGGAACACTAAAAATAAAAACAGAACAAAAGATTGCTGTTGATAGAACTCTTTAACTAAATATTTCAAAATAATGCCGATGATTTATTCATTATTATTATTATTATTATTATTATTAAACGGAAGCAAAAAATAAAAATAAAAAAACTACACAAAATTTTCAAATACCCAACTAAAAAAACTAACTCTTATTATTCAATTTGTTTTTATATTTGTAAATAATTTGCACATTTTTATTTTTATTTTGACG
Source organism: Maratus michaelseni (assembly GCA_963931845.1). Taxonomy (NCBI): domain Eukaryota; kingdom Metazoa; phylum Arthropoda; class Arachnida; order Araneae; family Salticidae; genus Maratus; species Maratus michaelseni. The sequence goes on from OZ007586.1 coordinate 444,540,640, forward strand.
TAAATTTTGTAAGTAAGACATTCGTTTCAAAGTTATTAAAATTAAAAGATTTCTGAGATAATTGTGGCTTGCCCTGAAATTTTAAATGTGTGCAGTTTTTCCTACTAAATATGTTTGATTTTGCCAGTGTTATCGCGTTTTCCATCAAAAATACAAATATTACTTCAGATTCTGAATAAACGGAATTATTTTCTGCAGCTAGCTGTAGGAAACGAAACAATAAACCTTCCATCTTCCCTTGCTTTAATTATCCGACATACAGTGTGTATAATGCGTTTAATGATTAATAATTATGTGTTTAATTTTATTGGTAATAAATAGTGCGATTTCAAATAAATAATTATAATAAACAGAATTATATATTCTCATTATAGAATGATTATTCTAATAAATATGCTGAACATAACTTGCTTTGGAACGTGAGTTTGAAGAAAATTTTTGTTTTTAGTAAAGATTGATTTCTGTATATTTTTCTGTATAATCAAATGAAGTGTTAGATGGAACATCACGATTGTTGTTCATCTAGTCAAACTAGTTATTTATCGGTCTTCCCGGTTTATACCTATCTTTAAATGTGTTTTTCAAGGACTACACTCATTTTTGCCTCCATCTAAGGTTATGAAACGATCGCACACCTCTTGAGCTAAGAGATGGCACTATCATCACAAATCTCACAAAATGTGGACTATTGTCGTTTTCATCCCTGTTCCTTAAAGTATCTTCTTTAAGAAGATGCACGAATATTTTTTTTCTGTATATAATTTTATCTAATGGCTCTTATTTACCAATTTACAAATCAAATTGTATATTCGTTACTAAAAGATACTCTGAAAAACATTTTGAACAAAACGCTTAAATATAGGATATCAGTACACTTTGAGAATATGAAATAGCTTTATCTCGTGAAGTTTTATAAAAAAATTTTAATCGGAAACATTTGAGATTTTTACACACTGATGGCGATGCAGACGTAGTTTGCATTGCATAGATGCCAAGGATTACGGATTTTGAATATCAATATATTGGATCAAGGAAGAAGTTCGTGGCGTTCATTTATCAAAATTCAAATACATTTTTCTTATCTTTTAAATGAACTTTATTAAACCAAATAATATGCCGTTTTGATTGATAACCTTTTGCCATTTTCAGGTAAAACGATTATGCCATCACTGTAGAACTTCTGGAATTTCTGGGCGAAAAACTGAATAAAGTGATTTCCACAGGCCTCTTTTGAAGCCAGATTTACACCATTAAGGTAGCTCTAAAGAAAAAGAAACAAATGGTTGTCGGACGGGGCAAGATCTGGGCTATACAGTGCATCAAAACTTTCCAGTCGAGCTCTCTCAATTTTTGCCGAGTCATTAAAGATGTGTGTGGTATGGCATTGTCGTGATAGAATACTACTTCTTTCCTCTTGATCAATTTTGGCTACTTTACCTCAATTGCGCGCTTTAATTGCATTAGTTGTTGACAGTAGAGAGTGGAATCAATCGTCTGTCCAGGTTGGAGCAACTCATGATGTACAATTCCCTTCCAATCCCACCAAACACAAAGCACTACCTTACATGGCGTCAATCCGGGCTTCTCCAGCGTTTGTGCAGCTTCTTTCTTTTTGGACCACGATCTTTTTTTGCAATTTATTGTCGTATGTGATCCACTTTTCATCGCCTGTTATCAATCTCCTGAAAATGGCTTGATTTCATTTCGTCTCAGCAGCGATTCGCAGATGGAAATTCTGTCCATTAAATTTTTCACTGTTAATTCATGTGGTACCCAAATATCGAGCTTCTTTCTATATTCTGCCTTATGCAAATGATTCAAAACTGTTTTTTGGTCACATCTTCACCATAAATACCACATTCTTTTTTCACAAGCCTGCGAAGCGTTATCGGTTTGGTTGAAGTAATATTGTAAAATCTAGCTTTTTTTTCAGAACCTTGGCTCATTTTTAAAGTGCTATAACTTTCGACTAAATAAACGAATGTCACAATGTTTTGTTTTTAAAATGGTCTGTCACCTTTCAAACGCGCTATAACATGGTTTGATTGGATTAGTGTTACCAAAGTTATAAGACTCTAACGCCACCTATTGGGAAAAACGCCACGAACTTTTTCCTTGACCCAATATATTTTTTAAATTCTTTACCTTATATAATCGAAGAAAATATACGATTAAATTAAGGCTAAGAAAATTTGTAAAAAGTAGTGGTATTCAAAAGCCGTAATCTTTGGCACCTATATAGATGCCAATTCGCCAAATATTTGTTTGCATCAAATCCTCTTGTTTATTATTTTCTACATTCCTGTTATAGTTAAATTTGCTTCGGGGTCGTCTATATACTGAAATTGTATCAAACTTAACTTTCAATACTAATACCTAATTTAAATATCAATTTTGTATTCTACAGTAAATTTCAACTTCGGATACCAAACGAGACGTCATTTGGTCGAACAGTTCAGAACTTATGAAGATAAATTTGTTATATTTGTTAAAAAATGTTAAATTCATTTTTCGTCGTTGCGAAACAGATTGCAATGCTGCTAGTTCTTCAGCATAAGTCAAAAAGTAGCTCATCCGCTTTTGACTCGCGATAATTCTTTAATTAATTACACGCTCTTGTACCGCTTCAATGTTATATATTTTGTACTGTTCGAAAGTGCCGGTCGTTATCAGTCAAATGCAACTATATTATTGCCTTTGACGACTACGAAATTATTCCAAGTCATCAAATTTGAGGCATAGCTTTTCTTTGGAGCGAGCGGTAATTTTGAATTCCCATATTTAAAGCTTTTATAAATTGATTTCTGTTAAAAAAAAAATATAGGCTGCTACTAATTAAAAAATATTTTTTCAAAAGTTTTCGGTTATATAAGAAACACATTTTGTCGAAATTAATTATTGAAAAAAATAGGAATTTTAACCTAAGAATTTTCAATAGAAATAAATTTCTAGAAGCTTTAAATATGCGAATCCAAAATTACAACTCGCTCCGCCAAGTAATTTTCGAGTTATGCTGCAAAAACTAATTGCAACAATTAATAATGAGTTTAACATTAGGAGTTCCAAACTTCAAGTCAGCGTAATTCCTAAACTACACGACCTAATGACTTTACGCTTGGTGTTCAAAGGTAAAGTATACAATCCAAACATGATGTAAAATTTTGGTGTTAGTATTGGAATTCTAAAGTTTGCTACAATTTTAGCATGTAGACGACCCCTCAAGCAAATTTCATTATAAGAGGATTGGAAGAAATTGTAGTAATGACCATCGTTCGGATTTTTTTTTGGTTTAATGTACCACCGTCAAATACATTCACTTCAAATACGATCATAAATTGATTTCTTAAACTTTTGCACTACTAAGCATATCTACTTTCTTTTAATTTAGATTACTTAGTAAATAATGATGATTGATTATGATTTAATTTGTTTAAGCAAAGATCAAATTTCATTTCTCCCCTCTCAGCTGTTTGAAGCCACACTAGTAATCTATTAGGCATAAATTATTCAAAAAATCTCATCTTTGACATTTTAGATGATGGCACTGACGACAAAAATGATAAATTGACTTTTAAATCATTATTCATTCATTCCTAAAATTGTTTTGTTGTGTTTATTATTAGCGCCGAGACTTGTCATGCAAGAAATGAATATTGATTTCTGTGGGAAAAGTCTCAGATTATGCAGAGAAACTTATAAAGAAATCTTTGTGCTCTATCGTTCCATCATTATAAATAAATTAGTATCAAAGTATACGCATACATAAAGGAAACTGAAACAGTGCCTGGTATTCGGAAAACAAACTGATTGTTAAGTTCATTATCAACATTTTCAAACTAATGTTTTAGTTGTGTTCAAAGTATATCTCAGCAAAATAGAATTAAAACAGTTGATCTTACTTATGAATAAAAGTGTAAATTAGTAAAAAGGAAAAGTAAACGTAAATTATTAAAAATGAAAAGTGTCTTTATTTCGAAAACGTACTAATTATTCAGTTGTTAAAATTATTTTCAAGCTACAACGCAAGTTGTTTATTATTTTCTACATTCCTATTATAGTTAAACTTGCTTCGGGGTCGTCTATATACTGAAATTGTATCAAACTTAACTTTCAATACTAATACCTAATTTAAATATCAATTTTGTATTCTACAGTAAATTTCAACTTCGGATACCAAACGAGACGTCATTTGGTCAAACAGTTCAGAACTTATGAAGATAAATTTGTTATATTTGTTAAAAAATGTTAAATTCATTTTTCGTCGTTGCGAAACAGATTGCAATGCTGCTAGTTCTTCAGCATAAGTCAAAAAGTAGCTCATCCGCTTTTGACTCGCGATAATTCTTTAATTAAATACACACTCTTCTACCGCTTCATTGTTATACATTTTGTACTGTTCGAAAGTACCGGTCGTTATCAGTCAAATGCAACTACATTATTGCCTTTGACGACTACAAAATTATTCCAAGTCATCAAATTTGAGGCCTAGCTTTTCTTTGGAGCGAGCGGTAATTTTGAATTCCCATATTTAAGCTTTTATAAATTGATTTCTGTTTACAAAAATTATAGGCTACTACTAATTAAAAAATATTTTTTCAAAAGTTTTCGGTTATATAAGAAACACATTTTGTCGAAATTAATTATTGAAAAAAATAGGAATTTTAACCTAAGAATTTTCAATAGAAATAAATTTCTAGAAGCTTTAAATATGCGAATCCAAAATTACAACTCGCTCCGCCAAGTAATTTTCGAGTTATGCTGCAAAAACTAATTGCAACGATTAATAATGAGTTTAACATTAGGAGTTCCAAACTTCAAGTCAGCGTAATTCCTAAACTACACGACCTAATGACTTTACGCTTGGTGTTCAAAGGTAAAGTATACAATCCAAACATGATGTAAAATTTTGGTGTTAGTATTGGAATTCTGAAGTTTGCTACAATTTTAGCATGTAGACGACCCCTCAAGCAAATTTCACTATAAGAGGATTGGAAGAAATTGTAGCAATGACCAACGTTCGGATTTTTTTTTGGTTTAATGTACCACCGTCAAATACATTCACTTCAAATACGATCATAAATTGATTTCTTAAGCTTTTGCACTACTAAGCATATTTACTTTCTTTTAATTTAGATTATTTAGTAAATAATGATGATTGATTAGGAATTAATTTGTTTAAGCAAAGATCAAATTTCATTTCTCCCCTCTCAGCTGTTTGAAGCCACACTAGTAATCTATTAGGCATAAATTATTCAAAAAATCTCATCTTTGACATTTTAGATGATGGCACTGACGACAAAAATGATAAATTGACTTTTAAATCATTATTCATTCATTCCTAAAATTGTTTTGTTGTGTTTATTATTAGCGCCGAGACTTGTCATGCAAGAAACGGATATTGATTTCTGTGGGAAAAGTCTCAGATGCAGAGAAATTTATAAAGAAAATAAATCTTTGTGTTTTATCGTCCCATCATTACAAATAAATTAGTATCAAAGTATACGTATACATAAATGAAATTGAAACAGTGCCTGGCATTCGGAAAACAAACTGATTGTTAAGTTCATTATAAATATTTTCAAACTAATGTTTCAGTCGTGTTTTCAAAGTATATCTGAGCAAAATAGGATTAAAACAGTTGATGAAACTTTTATGAATATAAGTGTAAATTAGTAAAAATGAAAAGTGTCTTTATTTGGAAAACGTACTAATTATTCAGTTGTTAAAATTATTTTGAAGCTACAATCGCAGTCGTGGTTTTAGAATGACTTACTTGGATTTAGTAATACATCTAAGCCAAATAGGTTTAAAATATTTCAACTGAAATCACTAATAAGATGTGTAAAATATAAAAAAATTCAAGATTATGATAGATCTATAATATATTATTATCCCTCAGAAGGAAACATGAAGGTCTAAGGACAATACTTACTTTAGTTCTTTTAATATTTTAATGATAGACTAAAAATTAAAATAAAAATATAACCAAAATTACAATAAATCTATTCATAGGAACTGAAGTTCTTATGCATCCAGATTTTAGTTGTATATTTTGTAATTAAATTATGTGTTTATTTTTTTACTCCATGATGGCATATCTGATGAAAAAAATCTATAACAAAATACTTCAAAACAGAAAAAAGTATGTTTAAAATACACACACACACACACAAAAAGATATGCTCAAAAAATTAAGGGTCAGTTAGACTTTTAAAACATTTTCTCCATTTTTATTATTGATACTAGTTATTCTTGAAAATAATATAATATGGACCCAATAAGCGTATATTCATGTAGAATTGTTAAAATTTAATTTTATAATTAAGGCCGCATTTACTTATAATTTAAAATATTTTTTTCGTTATAAGTGTGTAGAATGTGCTGCTAAAAATGTTTTGAGTCCATTCAATATTTACAATGCTACAGTGTGTCGAACGTACTGGCATTCCGGCCGGAAAGGGACGACCAGGTTATAAAACTGTGAAAATTTCTACATATATAGCTACAAATCGCTACATTAAATAAATTTATAGGAATAAAATTATTTAATGAATTAAAATTTTCTTTATTAAGAACGACGAAAGTTTTGGGAGTTTCTTTTGATCTGGAAGCCAGGAGTTACACCGTCAATGCAGATGAATTTAGTATCCAGAATGCAGAACACGATTTGTTACAAGAAGTGCTCTTATCACTAGACGAGAAAAAAAAAGTCGTTGATATGCAAAATTATGAGGAAGATGAAGGACTCTTGTATGGCCTAAAAATAGCTGACTAAGTGTAAGTTACCATATTTAAAAAAAATATATATTAGGGTTCCGAACCTCAAAAAGATAAAACGGAACCCTTAAAGTTTCACTTTGTTGTCCATATGTCTGTCAAGACCATTTTTTTTCAGAATAGCTGTGGGTATCAAGTTGAAATTAATATCAAATAATAAGGTCGTCCCATTGTTGTGTAAAAATTTCGAGCTTCTAACTTATTGCAATAAAAAGGTACGGCTTTAAAACTACGTTTTTGGAAATCCCGATTATGAAAAATCACGTAATAAATCGACATAGAACGATTTTTACGTGACGTAATAAATTGACATATAATTATAAATTAATGATTTTCAGATTTTTTATATTTATCAAGAATCTAGGTACTTGCTAAACTTTACGGTAATATGTCAAAAGGTATACAAAACACTCAAGGTGCAAATTTTACACGGGCTTGTCCTGTATTTTTTAATCATTTGACCCTTTTGAATTTTGAAAATCTGAGCTCAGATTAGTGTCCGGCTATCCTCCCCCCTCAAAAAAGTGAAAACGGACGAGTAGCTAAAAATATTAAGCGTAAAAGAATTTATAAAAACTTTAAACGCGTTTTTTCGAATCAAAATTTTCAAATCTGCGTATGCTCTAGCGACACAATAGTTAACCAATTTGATTTGAATTTTTTTCCCAGCAAAATAAACACTTTTGACCACGGAATGAACCTCTAATCTGATAAAATTGTTCATATTAAATATTTTTACAGCAGGTCAAGGCCTAAAATTTGGTAAAAAAAATCAACATTTATTTTCAAGTGTCCGCCATTTTGTTATTTTTAAAATTTTTTCAATGATGTTTGGTTTATTTTCTAAGAAATTATGTTAACTATTGAATAAAGAAAGAAACCACAGCTAAATTCATCTTTCAATTGTCAGAAAAATTATTTGTCGATTTCCAGTTTGGCCATATTTATTAACAAAAGGTAGCTTTGCCAATTTATTTCAAATGTTTCCAGTCTATAAACTTCCCAGTAATTTGTAACGAACTCTGTGCAGCTGTAAAAATTCACACCCATGTAACTGCCAACAATTCACTGAGCCCAATATATTTAAATTTCTGTTTATAGGAGTCACCGACTCATTTATCCAAATTCAAGAGCTCCTTTTTATTTTGTCTAAAAACTCTGCAGTAAAAATGACTTCTTTCATACTTATGTTATTGGCTACTATTAAAAATTATTAGTGTGTAAATTATATATGCCGATATGGTCTATTCGCGCAATGTATTTTTTCAAAATTAAGGTGCTTAAAAAAACCCCCGCCAAATATGACAACCATTTGGTGATTTACTGAATTCATTCAGATCAAACTTTATCATAAGTAACAACTGACAACACTATCTGACCGCCTCTGCTATTTGTATTCTTTTTCATGCACTGCCCTCGTTTCGTTATCTGGATATCTTAATATCAAAATGTCGCCTATAATTTATCTCTCGGCAAACGCCCGGTTAAAAAAAAAAAAAAAAAAAAACTATCATATGTATCCATGCTTCATAGGACACTCTAGATTAAATAAACGTCTTCGGCCTTAACTGTTGTGTTCGTTCCTGGAGTTATTTATGCAGCATAACAATAAATCTCTCATTTCACTATACGCTTTGATGTAATTCCACTCTTAAATAATGGACTTCAATACACAGACCACATTTTGAATAAGCTGGAACCTATGCAGATCGGCTATGTTTTTCAAACCAGAGATTCTTCAGACCGCCATATTGGACGACATCTTGAATTTTCTTTTGATAAAAAAATATAATTTAATTCTTAAAATATAAATAAACATTTATGAAAACACAGAATGTTCACAAGTCTGCTCTAAAAACAACAACAACAACAAAAAAAGAAATAAGCTCTCTAGTTTATAAATTGTCACAAATACACAAAAAAAGTTGAAAAGAAAACGAATAACAAAATTCGATAAAAAATATTAAGGTGTATGACCATCTGTAACCATCATGCAAGCAAGGCACCAATTGTGCATACTTCGAACTAAATGATCTAGGCGTCAGTTTCCTCTATGCTTTATGCTCTTTTTAGTGCTGTGATCAGTTAAATTTTGTAATTCATTGGTACTATTCGACCACGATAAGTTGGCTCGTGAGTTACACAACTTTATAATAATTTAGTCATTGATTATGGTGCAAAGGAAAACTATAAACTAATATAACCTAGTTTTTCATCAAATAAAGCGTTATCGTCACCTATGTCATTTTAGCTATTTCTTGTAGCGTAGTGAACTCTTCAAAGTCACAAGTCAACTTATCGTGGTTAATTTACAGTCAACGACTGCGTTAATCAACTGGTTACAACTGAGTTATAAGCAACTGGCTTTCGGTAAAAGAAGATTGATTTGAATGATTGATTTGAATCTTTGGATAATTAGAAATATACGCGTATGACTACATACTTGTTTGAAGTTTAATTAAAGGCTGTTTTATTTGGTACATCAGTAGAGCAACATATTTTGTTCATCGCCATTCTCCGGATTTGGCAACAACTCTACAATTAATAAAATCCTCCAAATGTGTAGACTTTTTCACAACCGGATATAACAAGAACTACGATATTTACTTTTATCCTTAGTCCCTTCGCTCGCATAGTTTTCTATACGCAACGCTTGAGATGGCTATTCTGTGTGTAGCGATGCTTTTTAGCAGCGCACTGAGAGTAGTGAGAGTGCTATTATATGACTTGCATTTAGCTTATTCTAGTAAAGAGTAATACAAGATTTCATATAAAAGAGTTATAAAAGATACACATGCATTTCAACGAAAGTCCAATTAGAGTCTTGCTTGGGTCGGGTTTTACCCTTACCTTTACTCGAAATTTCCGCTTTAAGTCAACCCGAACCCGAATTGAAAGAAATTAATACATAAATACAATTATAAAATAAATAGATATAATTATATCTCTAATATCAATTTTATCTTTTGTATGAAAACGAACACATATACACTCATTAAAAACCAAATATAAAATTTATTTCTTTTGAAAAATCGGGTCAAACCGAACCGGACCCGAATAAGTTATGATTTAACCTGAACTCGAAATATTTAAAATCAACCCGACTTGAACACGAATCGCAACGAAAAAATTAGCCTCAACTTGATCCGACCCGAACCGCTGGTCGGATCGGGTTTGGGTAAAATCGAGTTATCCGATCCGATGCAGGACTTTAAGCCCAATTTTATATGATTGTTTCCCGTATTAAGTTTAATATTTAAAAAATGTTTCGGCAAAGAACGTTCTATTGAACTCAGGAGCATTGGGATAAGTGGTACATTTCATTTTCTCCACGCTGGCAGTGAAAGGGTTAAAGCTGATATAGTTTAAAGGTAGAGTGGACCATCAATTCATTCTTTATTGACCAATAATTTTTATTTAAATTTCAGTAAATGTCTATAGTGTTATTAGATATCAGTATGTAAATTTTGGTTAAAATTCGCATTTTAACCAAAATCTTTACTGGTTCTTGAGATAATCAAAATTTTAAATTTTAAAATTCTGAATGATAAGCATTTTGCAAAATTCTTAAATAATCATTTTATTCATAAAAAATGAGTGTTACAAATTTTTTTTTGTTTATTTCATAAATAAAGTTTTTAGAAATGAACATAATTTGATTCTATAGACTTTAATTACAAAAATATCGAAATTTTTATTTCGTTTAATTAAAAAAAATAATATACCTTTTGTGACATTATTTTTAGTAACTTATATTTATACATATATAGGGAGCATCTATGAGAAATTTAATGAAATAACTGAAATTAGAAGAAATGTTTTAGAAAGGAGTAATTATGAAATTTTAAAATTTCTATAACCTTATTTTCTATTATTATGCAGTATCTGAAGTTATTTCTATGACGTAATAAACCTTTCAGAATATCTGGTAGTTTTTTAAGAGGTGAAATCTGCAAATATTACAGAGAATTTTCTACATAAAGGCTCTGCCGGTGGAAAAGTAGAATAAGTAACTCCCCTTTATAAGTGTGTAGTATCCAGTTGCATTACTAATACTATAAAATTTTGATGAGCATTTAGTATATATTTTAATAATAATATACTCCATAACAGAATAAATATTCATGTTAAGAAAGTATTGAGCCGGCAAAAATAATTCTTCGCAGGGGAAATAAATTCGCAGCTGCCGAAATCAGCGCAGTCTTATTAAAGGGAGTTTAAAAGGGTCGTGGCTGAAACATATGTTGCCTGTGGCTGCACAAAAACACGCATAAACTGTTTTTTTTAAATAGGTAGCTGTGGTCATACGTATTATTATTGTACTAAGAATAAAAAAAATATATTTTCCGAAAGTTTGTTTCGAATTTGTAAGTCCACCGTATCCTTAACAGCATGAGCGAAACTACACTGCTCAAAACAATTAAAGGATATTTGAAGTTTTATATAAAATAAAGATATAAACGAAATTTTTTTTGCCGAAAATAGAAGAAGAGAATCACAAATGCAAATTTTTCTGGTTTTCAAACTGTGGAGTATGCAAATTTTGAGTTCGACGTCAAAAACGTCGCTTCAGCGGCAGCGAATGAAATTTGACTTTCAATTGGATAAAAGAGAATGAAGACAAGGATGATCGGCATTCAGTGATTGCGTTGTTTCGATGAGTACGATGTCTCAGCGAAGTCATTTGACAGATTCAGAAGCTTGGAGAATTGTTGGTAGGTTAGAAGGGGGCCAAACTCAAGCCGAAGTAGCGCAAGCCATTGGAGTGTCACAAAGTGTCATTTCCAGGATCTGGAACCGTTTTTTGGAGAGTGGATGTGCAGGCCGAAGACCAGGGCAAGGTCGTAGACGGGCAACAACGCCCAATGAAGATCGGTATTTAGCGTTAACAGCTCGGAGACACCGAAACATGAACGCTACTCTTCTCCAACAACACCTTCGCTCGGCTACAGGCACCACGATTTCAACTCAGACTGTCCGAAACCGGCTCCATGCTGTAGGTCTGTATGCTCGCCGATCGATGGTATGTGTTAGATTAACATCAAGGCATCGTCGCGACCGCAGGGAGTGGGCAACCGAGCATGTCAACTGGAGGATAAATGGATGGAGCAATATTTTGTTTTCTGACGAGTCCCGTTTTTCTGTGCATCCGGATAATAGGCGTATTTTCATCTGGAGGGACCGTGGCAGTAAGAATAATCCTGCGTTCGTGCACGAAAGTGTCAGATTTGGCGGTGGAGGAGTGTTGGTGTATGGTGGCATCTCCATTGACGGGCGCACTGACCTCTACATCATTCGAGATGGAGCTCTGACTGGTCGCCGATATAGGGATGAGATCCTCAGACCTATTGTAGTCCCTTACGCTGCAGCAATCGGAGATAACTTCAGTTTAATGGACGATAACTGCAGGCCACATCGTGCAAACCTGGTGGAGGATTTCCTTTTCGAGGAAGGAATCATTCGAATGGAATGGCCAGCGTGTTCTCCAGACATGAATCCAATCGAGCACGTTTGGGACGCTCTAGGAAGACGAGTTTCTGGCCGCCAACAACCCCCACAAACTCTCCAAGAACTGGAAAGAGCTCTTCTGGAAGAGTGGGGCAGAATACCCCAACTCGTCATTAATAGCCTCATTGAGTCCATGCCTCAAAGGTGTTCAACGTTGCTGGCCGCCCGTGGAAACCATACCCCCTACTGAAAATGATTTTCTTTGAAGAAAGCACCTTTTCTTATTCTTTTTTTCTCATATGCACAAATTGTGTTTTTTTCCTTTTGTACACAAATGCGCAATAAAATGCATTTTTTTCTGCCAAACATGTGTAATTTATTCTCATATAACCTACTATGTCTGTCGACCATGTATCAATCAGCTAAAAAGTTTCCCAGATACAAAATCCACCTAAAACTGCAATATCCTTTAATTGTTTTGAGCAGTGTATATCACTACGAAAACTGACTGCCAACTTAACTCCAAACATTAAACTATTACAAACAGGATTTCATTTTTAAAATTTGAATCAATTTAAAAACTACAAAAATACATGTTACATGAGAGGAAAGAGAAAATTAAAATTTAATTTCATTAATAAAAATTTGCACCAAAATAATTTACCTCGTCGCTCCAAAGTGTCTAGCAGTTCTCCATTTTCAAAATTTTTATCAGTTTGAAACGCTTTTAATAACAGTTCTTTCTGAGTGTTGTACGGCAGACTGTCAACTTTTCCTTTCATGCTAATGAAAGAAAATACAACTGCCTGATTGTTTAAATTCGACATTATGGCGATATTTTCATCGGTGGATAAATTTACTAAATTTAGATATTGAAGAATATTATCTTCTGCCAGCTTCATCCGATGCTTATTTTAAATCTTGTGAGAATTTCTCTGGAAATCTGTCAAGAGATAATTGGAAATTACAAAATAATTCCAAAAATATCAGATAAAGATAAATTAAAAAATATATACAGGGTACGCCATAATTAATTCAGCAATTTTTTCCTTAATAATTTTTGAACTAATGCCTTTATATTGACAAAATTTACAACATAATTAGATTAAAAAATGCAAGTTATTTACAAATAGTTTTCAAAATGATTACCATTCATATACACAATCATTTGAAGCCTTGATTTAAATGAAAAAAAATATTGAATGTTTTTTTTTAAATACCAGTTGATTTCAAATTCCTATGAGGGATCACTCATCCCAGTCGTAAGAATGCTGGCCATAAAATGAGAAGTTTGGGCCGAAGTTCACTGATTCGAATACAGCGCGGTCTGGAGTTCCTATCATAAGCAGATTTTAAAATTGCTCGTTCTGATTCCGTCTTCTTTTTTGCTTGCTGAAATTGTTCTAGAGAATAAGCACTTGTTGGACTTCCAGGCATTTTCAACATAATCTGCTACACTCCATTCATTTATAGATAAATTTAAAAAAAAAGAAGAGGTTATTTAAGCAATATTTATATAGCAGTATTCACATTAGTCTTCCTTATTATTGTATAACTGTATTAATAAAGTAGGCTTGCAAATAAATATCGATTTAACAGAGGTTTATTAGCAGACTTGGTTTCTAAAGATTAATGCTGAAATATTGAATTATTTTTACAAAATTCATTTATTTTAATTCTTAAATAAACAAATATTTAATGTAGCGATAAAATATACGAATAGTATAAAAAGTACACTATCTATTAAGAAACAAGAAAATACACTACAATTTTTTGTTACTATTTTATTTTTCCAGCAGAGTCCTAATTATAGCAGATATATTAGATTAAAAGTATAATTCATTAAACGAAAACTTGATTCCTTTTCTTAATGTTTTTTTGGTTTGGACTTTAACCCTTCCAATCATGAAATGAATTCGAGAACCTTTTGTGAAATTTAAATGAGACGACCGATTTTTCCAAAATTTGCTCATATTAATCCTTTGACGAGTAATGCCGTATGTGTACATTACTAGCGCAGCGAACGAAGGAGACAGACCGCGGTACTTCCACTCCACCCCTAATGGCTGGATAAAGGCTTCGTGCAGATCACATTTTCAAATTATGCAAGAAGTTATAAATTATTTCTCTGGAATTCCCCCCCCCCCCCCCCCAAAGACTATGTTTTATTGCTCTTCAAAGGTTTGGAAGCAAATTGTTAAGAATCAACAAAAGAAATTCTATCCAGAGTAGGTGATAAACATGCCAGGGACCCTCCTCCGCTATTTCTCGCATCCTCTTACAGTGCGACAAAGATTCCACACATCAAAGAGGCCGACAAAAGAACCGCCGTCGCAGAATGTGATCTGAACGGACCTTAAAAGTTTTAACAGACTACGTTTTTGCTAAGTGGCACCTTTCAAGTTGTCAGGCGCTCTTTTTCATGTGGTCAGTCTAGCTCGTCTAGTGTTCAGAGGTCAGCGGAGGATATCTCTGACATGTTTATCACCGTCTCTTTCTTTTGTTGAGACTTCCCTTTTTTTGTTGAGGACTGAAGTTGAATTTTGTCAGAATCTTTCGAAACGAAAGGCCAGAGGAATGATTTACGACTTTTTGTCGGGGATTGTTAAAATCTCAATATAACCGCACTTTAAGGCCGGTTTCTAATAGTTTCCACAGTTGCCGAACTATCATGTCATGAATGTAGGCTGAAAATAAGAGGAGACCGGTGGAGTACCGCGGACTGTCTCTCTCGTCGGCTGTTTCACTAGTCACGTAGATTACGTTTAAACTCATTCGTCAATGTTTAAAAAGGGAAAAAAGTGAGGGTTTTCACTAGATCAGTTACATAGTCTAATACCAATGTTTGCTTAAAGTTCGTATAAGGAAAGGGCATCTGACACTTACAAATTGGTCATAGTATTCCCATGACAAATGTTCAAACGTGTTCAAATGAAGGCAGGAAATAAGATTATGTTAAAGAAATAGTCCTCCCATTAATTTTCAAAATCCCATTAATTTTGATAATCTTAATGAGATTTTACTACTATTATGGAAATTTAAGTGGAAATTTACGTTATATTAAGAACAAATCATGAAAAAAAAAGAACATAATTTCTAATAAGCTATTAGAAATTGAGGTACAATACAAATATTAGACAGCTTTAACGAAATTTCTTTGAAATGTAATCAGATAATTTGTCATCGGAAAATTCTTCCTACAGATTCACTGCAGAATTCAGATACCATTTCTAAAATTTTCTGAGAACGAAACAATTCAGTGGTTTTCTTTGAAAAAAGGAACAGTTTTATTTTCTCTAATATACTAGTTAAGAAAGCGTTTCAGATCAACAATATTCTGTTTAAAATGCCCTGGTTACATGATTTTCTTGCATACAAGTCGATAGAAACGGAAACATTTGTTTGATGATTTGTTTGGATACAAAGTGAATGTTTCTGCGTCGGTTTCGTAACTACTTGAGATTTGCAGCTATGTATCCCATTTTTCATGAATGTGTCATGAGATCTACATGCAGCTGACCGTTTTTGTATATAAATTTGGCCATAAATTTAGACATTTCGTGCTTGCAAAATTTCATCTGGTCTTTATTGTAATTTTCCTCGATAAACAAATCATTTTTTGCCAAATTCATCTTTTCGTTAAATTTAGAAGGATGTTACTTCAGTATAATGGTGTAGAAGCTGATTCGTGTGACCGACTTAAATCCTGATGACTTTGATAAAATAAAAACGCAATTAAACTAAAATATAAAAAAATAATAATTTTAGACTTCATAAGATTCACAAACTATGAGATTCATAAATTGAAAAACTATGGGCACAGACAGACACAGGCAAAGTAATATTTACTGAAAAGCTAATACCCTAAACCATTTAATTTCATTAATGTGTATTTTTATTAACAAAATAAAATTTTTGACCAAAAAAAAAAAAAAAAAAAAGCAAAGTTCAATTCTTCATTAAATTTCGTATAGCAATCATGTATTATATTTCATTATTATTATATTAGAGTAGCAAAATATGACAAACACTTTTTGTATAGGGAACTAGGATCGTTATCCATTTATTCAGACAAAAATACAAGGTGTCTCACTCCAACCTGAACGAGAGATTTTTTTAAAGGTAACTTTTATAATAATAAAGATAAATAAATTTTAAACACTCTTACCTCTTTTTGCGTTTAATGTGATGGCATAAAAAAATGCTGAAAGAACACAATAATTCGTACAGTAATAGTATATGTAATGCAAACTGTGAACTACCTTCCAAAACATGGCACTTCTATTTCAGCGCTGTTTGGATGCGCACGGTGTCACTTACACTACTTCTCATTATATCGTTACATTTTAAAAAAGAAGGTAAGTTCGCTGCAAATGTTGTTAAATAAATATCTTCACGATTTTTAAAGTTATGAACGAAAATACGATTCGGGAGATACGCCGTGCAGGAAAATACGTCGTGTTTTACACGTAACCCTTTCAGGGGCAAGTAATTACGTCTGTGTAATGTTCAATGCACACCAGAATTTTATAAAAAGTTTATTTGAAAATAAGGACATGCAATTTTACAGTTTTTTCTTCATCAAAGATATAAAAGTAAAATTTTGTTCAAAAATTGTAGTACAAATCTTGATTAAAATAAACTGGCATAAAAACATAGCTCACACCACCCTTCAAGTGGTTAATTAAATAGATTGAGACCCTAGTTTCTTATAAAAAATGTTTGTTGTATGTGCTTTACATCCTCTTGAAGTTTGTATGTGGAAGTTCGGGATACATTGTTTTAGAGACAGTTGGATCACAAAATTTCTTATTTCTTTCAATGATCAGCACATAGCAATAATAGTCAAAGGAGCAGATTGAAAAATAAAATAATAGGACACAAATTATATTTAAAAATTAATTTTTGAAAAATACTGATAAAAATATATTAGCTTCTTCAATAAAAATTTCCTTTGATTTTCCATGAACCGCATTTAAAACTTCGTAGCCTCTCCTTCCTATTTTTGTAAAGTGGGATATCCAATAACGATCGAAATGAAACAGTAAGGAACATTGTAATTTATTTTTCGTGTAAAAGGTATCGGTTTCTTGCTCATATTTAGTCTTGGAATAAAGAAATTGCCTAAAGAACGAAGGGCTTTAAGGGATTTTAAACAGATTTTTAACAGACAGGAGGTTACGATTTGTTAGTATATACATTTGAATTCGTTTAATTAAAGTATTTCTAAAACAAGGACACGGTTAAAACGAGCAATTTACACGTTAAGAATGGTTCATAATTTAAGCTATATTAAGATTTTCACGCTTTTTACGAGCTACAAAAGCAGGATCACTGCTAATACGAGCAAAACATTTGTTCATTTTAATATGATTTTCGGCGGAATGCATGAATTCGAAAGAAATCCCTTTCTTATCGAAGAATTCTCTCCCAACGATAATATTTCTACATTTCAACTGTCCGCCTATATGTTATAATTTATCAGTTTTACCAGACAGAATTTTAACCTTCAAGGTCCCCCAACTAAGAAAATTCAAAATAATTTCTCGAGATCTTAAAAGAATGAAAGAAGGGAGCGATAAAGCCATTTCAAATACCACTCTTTTGTAAGATTTACAACTGAGCGATCGAAAGGAAGGAACATAGAAGAAAACTTTCTTTCTTTGTTTCCTTAAATCAGGACTCTGGGCCCTATTAACCAGCCTTTTAATGTGTCTTATTGCATTGTTAAAACGAAAAGGAAATGTAAAATCAGTATCCCGGAGGCACTGCCAATTTCTAGATACTGATTTCACATGTCCTTTCACATATACATATTAGAAGAGTTTTTCCCAGAAAAGGTAAGTGATAAGATGCATAATGACTATACGTCGTTCATGTCATTTGAAATTACTGGTTCTTTAGAGGATTTGACTTCACTACTGTGATTTTGTCTAAAGAAAAGACCCGTCTAAAGAAAGTGACACCCACGAAGGTAGGACTGAATATTTTATGTTAAATATATGATATTAAGTTAATTTTAGCATTGAGATAATTAGAGAAATTAGTAGTAATTAGCTTAATTATGTGTGTTTTTAAGAATTTTACTTTCTTCATGGGTATTACGAGTAACGGTTAATATGAGGTTTAATAATTCCTTTGCTTCTCGTATTAATAGAGTTCGACTGTATATTTTTTAATGTATATCCACGCATAACTTTTGAATGAATGATCTGATTTTCACAAATTGTTTTTTGTTGGAAGAAGATTGTTCTGGTGGTGGGCCCGTATAAATTTCACTAGGATTAAAACATATGATGCTGTCTTTCTCTCTATTCTCTTATCTTTTTACATTCCGAATACATAGTAATAAAGGAAAGTATTGTAATAATGATTTGTGTGTAGGTGGGTGAACACGATAACTCCCAAACGGTACTTCTGACTGAGATTCCATTTGGCTTTATGATACAGACCACTGTCGAAAGAACTGTATAGATTTTCGTAAAAATTGACCGGCAGATTAGTTATTTAATCCGTTTCTAAACCATTTTTAAAAAAAATGTTGCAACCGATTCTACAGGGAAAATTACTAAGGAAATGCGTTAGAGTATAAGTGATAAATATTTCGGCGATATAATCAAGCATTAGTAGCGCAAAGATAACATCTCCAGTTTCAAGACGGGAGGTCCAGCGTTCGAATTCAGCCGATTCTTTTGTGTCAGAAATTTATGTATTATTATTTTTTATTATTCTTTCTCATGTTTAAAATGTTTGTTAAGTATTAGCACAAAATAAGAATTTTCAATATTTTAATTTGGTAATATGTAAGCGCAGTATAATAATTTGGTTAAAGAATATGATAATAATTGAAATTGGTAAGTGTATGCACAGTATATATGTAGGGAAGGAGAAAGAAAAAAAGAAGAGAAAAGAAAAAGTAATAGAAGTTTAGGTTAACGGATCCGACAAAGTGTATGTACAGTAAATGAAAGAGTAAACAATGGTCATAGTTTTTGTAAATATTTGAATTTAAAAGTGTAAGTTGAATAATCTATGATAAATATGAATAACAATAAAAGGTTGTCACAAAAACACTCTCACTAAAATACTCCAACCGTTCTTCAATATGAGTGCAATATCTCTTGAAGTCGGTTTTAATACTTTATTAATAATTAGCTGCGTAGCAACCCGTTGTGTTGCATTTGTATTTTATGAGATTTTTCGAGTGTTCTGGGGAAAAAAAATCCAGTTTTTAAATTAAAATGCATAAGTCATATAAGCTAAACATTTAATTATTATCATTTATAAATAATAATTATTTCTTTCACTCACTGTAAGATTACTTAATATTGATCAATTATTTCTCGGGTTTTGAGAATTGAAATATTGGTTGATAGATTGATTCCCCCGGTTTTTCCTCGTTTTCTCAAAAATTATTTTAAAAATCGGAATGCGACAAACTGCAGATTGTAACCAGAATTATCATTTATAAATTTTAATTAGCCCTATCAATCTTCGCAGGATTCCTTAAAATTAATTTCTTCCCAAATTTTTGAGTATTAAAAGATTGATTGATAGATTGATTCTACTGACTTTTTCTTGTTTTCTCAGAAACTATTTTAGGTATCGAAATGCCACAAACTGCAGACTGTACCTAGAAACATTCTCTATCTGTCCCTGATAAGTATAGTGTTTGTTATGCAACCGTTTCTGAATCTATTCCGAATAAACTGACAGGATGACAGACAGAAAGACAACTTTTTAAAAAATGTTATTTTTCACTATATGTCGTCTAAATAATCGAATGAACTTAGAAATAGGTGTTTTTCTGAAAATCACAGACAGACATTTCTATATATTAGTATAGATTACTCATTTTAAATATTGTATGGCTATTTTAATACATTGCGTTATTTAAGTACTTTTCTTGGAATGAAAGTAAAAAGATCATTACATAAATTAGGGCAATTTTATTTTTTTTAAAGAATTATTCTTGAGTCTTAGAAGTCTTACAAGCTCAAAGTGTGTTGCTGATCCAAAAATGTTTAAGAAATACTAATCTATTTTGAAAATTTTATTTCCGAAATAGAAGCATACTTAAAAACTCTAAGGCTATTGTAGCATTTGTTGCGTGACAGCCTGAATATTGTCAACAATGAAAATAAAATAACATTTTATGAGTGAAAAGCTTTCGAGAACCTAGGCAAAACTGATATCGAAAAAAAAAACTAACATTCGATTTTAAAGAAAGGAAAAGAAAATATCAAAGAAATATCTATATGTTCGCTCACAAATTGTCACGCAAGTTATTTACATTTAATAAACTAATAACTAGTGTATCATTATGTATATAAATTATTTCTAACTTCAGTAAGTTATATGTGAAAAAAACTTTTCTCTGCAAATTTAATATTTAGCTCAAGGTATTTAAGAAAAAAAACATTTTATTTTATTTTATGTGTTATAGAGAGCATTTTTACAAAATGCAACTTTCGATTGCTGGATAAAAATGTTAGAAATCGCTATTTTTGCACAGTTTATAAAATTAGAGTTTTCCTAAAAGACTGAAAATTACTTTATAAAGAAAAAAATATTTATTGTCATTTAAGGATATTTCATTGGAAACTGTATTCCCAATCTGTGCGATATGTTATATATGTTGCTTATTGTAATTTATTTTACCTTTGTTCATAAAATCCTTTTCAAGTAGGTTTTTTTAAGATATTTTATTGGATGCTTTTTTAATGTAGGTTTGCAATATAAAAAGCTAAGTTGGTTATGTATTAGAAAAACACATTTTTAAATTAAGTATTAAATCAATAGAAAGTTATTTATTAAAAATAATATTTCAGTGTTAAATTCTTGAGTTTTCAATTATGTGAAACAAACAAATTGTGGTTTTACCCCAACAAGAAAATGTCTTGCACGGAGCTGTTTTTTATTTTTATTTAATTACTTATTTTTCAAGAGCATTCAAGTATTAAAAAAAAATTTCATGATTCCATGCCGCTCTAGAAACAAACATTTTAAATATCTACATAAAATGATATTTCTAGGCTTTTTGAAGGACATGCCAGACTAGTAAGATATTAGACGTTGGATATCTAAAAAAATCTTCGTACCAGAACCCAACCGAACTGAAAATCCAGTACCGAAAAAACCCGTTATTTCTGATGGAACGAAAACCGGAATTAAACGATTTTTTTTTCAGTTCCGGAACTGAAACATTAAAACTTTTTATTTATTTTTTAAATTCAACATAAAATTACCATAATTTAAAAGATATAAAATACAAGCCATTGGCACCATTTACTTCTGCTCTTTAACTTTTGATATATAAGGAAAGCCAAAAATGAAATCGGAAATAATGTATACTTAAACTGGCTACCAATAAAGAACCAACCCAAAACGAAAACAGAAAAAAACAAGAACGAAAAATCACGAATCAGGCATAGATTATGAAACTCTTTTCGATACTAACAGAATATTATTAAGAAATTTCACTTTTTCATACAATGAAATGGAATATCTAAATAAGCAAGTTAAATAAAATGCACCGCAAACAAATCATAGACCATAATGTAACGAAATTGTAGTATATCCCTGTAAGCGAACTATAAATGCTACAAACTTCATTTTCAATAGCGAACATTCTATGGTTAAACTCATTAACATATAAAAATTACATGTCAATCCGAGTATATCTACACCAGTTAAAGCACGGAGAAACGGACAGATGGGTGGGCAGACAAACCGAATTCATAGACACTTTTCAACTATGTTGGAAAGTGTTAACAAACCGCTATTTCTGATTGAACGTAAACCGGAACTGAACCAAAATCCATTAGTTTTAAAGAAAAGGAATCCGGAATAGAACCTAAATATTTTATTTTGACTGAAAACGGAAAAACGCCTTTTCTGTGCCAGAAAATTCATAAAATTTAAACCATTATATATCAAAAAGTTTTGGTCGTAGAAGAATGGGATTTTTACCTTTTTACTTGGTAGAGCATGAAGAAAGTTCTTCTAAATATAACTTATAGGAACCACGGTTTGCATAAAAATTAAAATTTTGAAACTTTTAAAACAATAACTATTTTCACATAAATTGTTTTTTATATAATAATAGAAAAAAGAAAAAAAACATTTGAAACATTTTTGCAGTTCGAACTAAACCTCTTAATGTAAGAGGAATTAGCTATTGAATAACAATAAGAGGAAACACCCTGTATATTTTTTAATCTGTGTCCATGAATAACTTTTGAATGGATACTCCGAATTTGATTATTATTTTTATCGATAAAATCTCGTTTGGATGGGGGTTCCGCTTAATTTTTATCATGATCCAAGAATGGTGTCTTTCTGTCTGTTTTTTGTTTGGCTGTCTAAGCTCAACTTTCCTATATATCAGCCAATCGCCATGAAATTTGAATATGTTTCTAAGAGACACAGTTTTAAAAATAGTCATCGTATAGTTTATAAATATATTAGAGCCACATCAACAATTTTAATGTAATAATGACTTCAGAACGTCAAACATGAACGACACTGGCAACAATGTGATTGCAAGTGAATGTTCATAATAATAAACTGTTGTCACGAAAATTACTCAATTGTGTCAAATCATTTTCTCTAAAATACGCGAATGTGCTAGCATTAAGTAAAATTTAATAATAGGCAATGCCACATTTTTTTAAAAGAATAATTTTCAGAACTGCAAGGAAGAAGCAAGTTAAGAAACAATCGCTTGAAGTAAGTTATAGATAATTTTAAATTTTACTTGTTAAAACAAGTGATCAGTTTTGAAAGCAATAATTTTATAGTTCTCATCGTCAGGTGAAGCTGTATCTGATACTTCCAAGGGTTAAAAACAGGTTTGCAGACGTCGGTATCGGAACCTCAGCTAGACCTTTTGAAACTAGTTGCTTATTTAAACCTATCTGGAACTAATAAATTATTGCATATAATTATTTTTATCTCCAGAACTTGTACAGTTATCTATCTGATCGCACTTCACTGAAAGGGCTTATTAACTTTGGAAGAGAATAACTATAATTAAACATAAAGAGTCAAAATAATTTGTAAAGTATAAAATTCTCGAGCAAGACATTTCGAAGGCGGATAATCTTTCAGGATATTGTAAATGATATCACTGGAATAGCAGAAGTGCTTTTGTGGGCAGTCGCTTGTTCTTTAGATTGAAAAATTCACTCCTTCTGAAGCATGTTATAATATTTTTTCTTTTATGCTGTATTAAAAAAATATATATTTATTAAACGCGCAAAGAAAATAACTCATCAGATACTTGAATCTACCAAAATAACAAGCAATATGTAAAAAGAATTCTGATTAAATTGAAAATTCATAGTTTTCTACCCCCAACTTCCTACTTTTGGCATAAAAATATACTGTTGCTCTTATGAGATGAATTAAAAAATATATATATATTTATATATTTGCTTTAAATATTTATTTATGTATGCTATATATTTCTCTCTCTCTCTCTCTCTCTCTCTCTCTATATATATATATATATATATATATATATATATATATATATATATATATATATATATATATATATATAATAAAACTTTTGTAACGAAAAATATTGAACTATTTAAATGGATTGAATAGACTACATTACTGAAATAATAATAATAATAAATACTTACTCCTAAATACTTCAGATAACAATTTGCATGAAACAACGGAGAGATCTGTACTAACTGACAACTTATGGTTTATTGACCAGAAACTGAATGTAGCTTACCAATCCCAGGCAACGGAGCTTTTGTTTGTTTATGTTTGCACTAGGAAAATCATTTTTTCTTTTTTTTGGTTAAAGTTGAATTTGTCTCGAGTTTCAGGTAGTGAAATGCGCGTGATTGTTCCAAGAAAAAGCTTTGTGATAAGTTAAAAAAACAAGTTTTGAATAACGAATCAAACATTCATAGAAATGTCATCAGCTAATCATTTAATCGATTTGTAGCATTTTATTTGGCCGAAAAAAATTCATCGAACTATGAATAAGCGTGCCAATGAAATTAACTAGCTTGTACTAAAAATAATTCAAATTCTGACTACATGCTACTTATATTTTACATAAATATACAAATGTATACAGGGTGTTCTAAAAAGGTTGAAACGCTCTAACATTTTACCTATAAGTCAAGCGCGCATTTGCGCATTTTCTCTAAATGTTGGTCAAAACAATTGTTTCTCGTACAACTGCGTATTATTATAGACTAATGTCCTGAGAATATGGAGATCATCACCCTTATTGCGTAGGGTAAACGCAATGGCTGAATTTAGCTCATACTTTCGTGATGTTGAATATTTATTAAAATTAATGATCTTCATTGTCACGCTAAAAAAATAATTCTTTATCGATGATCTTTGGTGTTTTATGATGAAACGTGTTTTAGAAAGCATATATTCACCAGTTTTGATTGTAAGCAGATAAGGATTTCAAGAAAAGTTAGTACATTAGGAATAATTTTATATTTCTATACACCTCTTTGGAAATAGCTTGATATTGCACCACATTCCGTAGAAAAAATGAATGCGAGAAATAAATTGTACCTCTGCCTCTAAAAAATGAATAAGTTGAATTGCTTTTGTGTGCTTTTTCTTAAGAAAATATTGTTTTATTATTTAATCATTTCACTCAATAAATGACCGAAATAGCTTGAATTTTACACTGTAGTTGCAGACGCTGTATAGTACTTGTAAACCCTATACTGTAAAAAACTGTTGATTTTACAAAAAAGGCTGTTGATTTTACGGAAATAATCTGTATTTATTACGAACTTTGTTATTTTAATAAATTTTACCCGTAATAAACAGTTTTTTACTGGCGTCCTGGATGACAGTTTTTCTCTGTACAATCAGCAGATTTTTTTTTTTTTTTTTTTTTTTTTTTTTTTTTTTTTTTACAGTGTACGATTTATGAAGCACACGAATCATAAAGAAAATTTTACTTGATAGCTTGAATTTTGCAATGTAGTTTCAGACACTTTATAGTACTCGTAAACCTTATATATATATATATATATATATATATATATATATGTTTAAAAAAAAAAAAAATTGTCTGAATTTTTTTTTTTTTTTTTTTTTTTTTTTTTTTTTTTTTACAGAAATAATCTGTATTTATTAGGAACTTTCTGTTATTTTAACAAATATATCCGTAATAAACAGTTTTTTACGGGCATCCTGGCTGACAGTTTTCTCTTTATAATCAGCAGATTTTTTCACAGTGCACGACTCATAAAATACAGCCCCCCCCCCTGATTCCGTTCCCCTCAGTTATTTAGTAAGATAATTTACCTCTCTATTTAGCTGGTTCTATAAGAAAGAACAGAAAAGGAAAAACGATTCGAGTTTTGGCCATCATGTCGAGAAAATTCACCACTCGAAGATGTGCTGAAAAACGGCATGATGCTTTTTAAAAAAGACAAAAATGAAAATTTTCTCCAGTTATTGCATGAATTCCGGAACTCTTGAATCTTATTTGCAAATTTTACATGTTACTTCCAAACTACTGCAATAATTTTCAGTTTGTCTCAACAATCAATCGAAAAATTTTCAAAACTGTTCCATATTTACATCATAAAAAATTCGATAGGGAAGATATTCGTCATGCTTTATGATGAATTTCAAATATTCAGTACTAACCCAAAATACGGTTTACACTTTATATAACTTTTCAGTTAAAGAAATCGGCTGATAAATAAAAAAAAATTAGAAAAATAAAAAGTTCATCAACATGCAATTTAGTTCATGCAAATTAAAATTTTCTAATGTTTTAATTTTTAGTGTAATCTCAAATAATAGAGAGAATTATTGTAACTTTTACTTTTAGAAAGGACTTTGAGTCTTTTTTATTATAATTTTACAACTTATTTAAACCACTGAATGGTTATTATAAATCATAACAAGAACGAAAAATAATGCATAAGGCATAGATTATGAAACACATTCCAACAGTAAGAGAATATAATTAAGAATTTTCATTTTTTTTATACAATGGAATGAGATATCTATAAATAAGCATCTTAAAAAATACATAACTCAGTAAAACTCCATTTTCAGCAATTTTTATCAATATCTGGTAATGTATGCGAATTCTTTCGTGTAGCTCTGTATGCAATCTATAGCATTTATACACACCACCAAATATAAGTTATTGGCAAAATAACTTATATTCGGGTGATTAGTATTCTATTGACAAAAGTGAGAATTTCTTTTGATACAAGTTACCTTTCAACTACTATAGAATGATTACTGAAATATTTTTTCGAAACGAAAATTACAAAAATATTCAACGTGCAATTCAAGTCTCGTAGTTTACATTTGTATAAATATATTTCTTACATGAGAATGTATTCATTTTCTGGGACAAATGTGGATGTTTTGTCGTTGAAAAGTTAATATTCTTTTAAAAATAGGATAAAATCACTCGTACAACGAGATAATTTAACTAAAGAAAGTAGAATACTAACACGCATCCATAGATATATAATCAAATCCTGAAATATTACAATTACTGGAAATTGAGAACATAAAAACTACCACAAAAAATTCTTTATAGCGCCAAATCACATTTGCTATTTAGTGAATTGGCAGTGGGCACGATTATGAATGATTACCCAATGGCTTTAAAAGTTTCCAAATATGTCTATTTTGGAGAGATTTCAATATGCTATTGCCATCGAGTTAGATCAGGATGTACTTAGATAAGATAAATATTATAGAATGACCATCAAAACTGTTTTTCCGAAAAAAAATTGTAATAACACTATTCTAAAATAGATATAAGTGAAATATAGTAGATTTAGTTTATATTTCCATACGTTGCTTTTGTACACGAGATATTGTTCAACTTATTTATGAGATGCAGTTTTTTGGCAGGTAAGAAAATATTGCTATTTGGGTATTAGAATAAGATGAAATTATTTTCGAAATTGTTGCTTATCCTAATAAAACCACTGTGTCGAACGAAATCCATGATATGCTAGCATCATTCACACAATTAATAGGAAATCATGAATATAAATTGAATAAGATTACGGGGGGTTCAGGGGGGCTCCGCTCCCCCTGAAGAAATGTATTTTTTTATCTAAAAATCACAAGAATAAGAAAGTTTATAAGAATTTCAGAATATCATTTCATAAGGTGTGTTTAACTTAACGCTTCTAATTTCTGAAACCTCCTATAAATATGTATGTAATATAAAAATATTAAATTGCCGTTTGTAAGATGCTAAATAATATGAAAAGTGAGATTAAAAAACAATGAATTTCAGAGCTGACATTGAGGCTCCTGATCTGCAGATTTACTAGTTTAGATTTGGATTGTCTTGGGTGCCGTTTGGGCACGCGTCTGTGTTAGCGGCGTCGATATTGAACATAATTAAATTCGTGCGTCCTTTGTTGCCTGTTGTGAAGTTCCTCCTGTGACCTCCTATGCACCCGTGTTACACCCTTAATTGTATTTCATTGATTTTGTCGTTTACGACATAATTACTTGTAGTTAGTTTGGTTTTTCCTTGTTCGAGTTCAATTTGTCTTATTTAGAGGAGCTTTCTGTATACCTTGCAATATGAACCCATCATTATGAACCGTGTGGTCTATAGGGATTTGTGCTGGTAAGTGCGCCATATTCCATTCACTGAATGTAGTGCAGATGATACTGGATGATACTTCTCCAGTCCTCATATAAAAAAGTCCTTCCGGCCTGTACCGGGAGGAAAAGATAGATTCCTTATATTAAAAATTCAGCTAATTTTACTCAAACATACGAAGTTAAAGTGTGTGGAACCTGACTATAGAAGATTCAATCCAAGTTTTCGTCAATATTGAATTTGAATGAGAATTTTGCCGATTAGTCAGCTATATCTAAGTTGGCTTCATTTATAGCGATTTATTTTTGGGCGGCAAATTTGGCGATATTTTGCCAAGTTTTGTCCAGTCTAGCGAGAAATTGACGCAGGCGGATATAACTATATGTAGTTTTAAGCGTATGCGGTAGCAACAATGGTTACAACAATTAAAATAAATTTGCAAGAAGCCACGTTTTCTAAAGCTCATAAATTAAATCTGATTATGAAAAAATCAGTCATTCTAGAATTTTTAACAGCTATATCTCAGCAATTTTTTAAGATAGAGGCAAGAGAAAATGCTCAGGAATTCTTGTGTCAAGGCCGAACACTTAAGGGAAAAATCTTAGGAATTCCCAATTTTTTTTTACATATTTTTGAATTCGAAATATTTAAGTGGTCGCCGTGTTGAAACAAGATATGGATGAAACTGGCCAACGAACTCGATCTAGACCTTGGTAAGTCCTGCGCACATGCTCAGTCACATCATAATCACTTGATAAATGCGAGTGATATCGCATAGCAAAAATTAGATTGTTTCAAAATGTCAGCCACCCTAGAATTTCAAACTGCTATATCTAAACCATTTTTTTAGATAGAGCGGAATAAAAATGCTCCGGAATCCTTGTATCAAGGCAAAACACTTAAAAGAAAAACTATTTTTAATTTCTAATTTTTTGTACATCTTTTTGATTTTGGAATGTTTAAGAGGTCGCCATTTGGAACAAGATGGCGGATGAAACTGTCCAACGAACTCGGCCGAATTCTTGATAAGTTCTGTACACATGCTCGGTTGCATCCAAATCGGTTCATAAGGCATAGAGCTTTCTGGAGGAAGTCAGTATAAGAGACCCATAACTCATACAACTTCACATTATTCTTGAATCATTTTGTGGTCAGGCACAAAAGAAAGGGGTGGTATCAACGGCTGTTCCCACCTGTCAACTGTTCCTGCTTTGACCTCTGAACTTTAGACATGAAGAAATTCATAAAAGGTCAAAGGTTCCGACATACCACAAAAAGAAACCGACCTAAGTCTACGGTTTGTTTGCACCTTAAATACGAGCTTTAAATGTTAACAACCGTTAATGTTACAGCATGACAACTCATATATCAACATTCGTACGGGGGCAGGATTGGTTTTCGGGTCATGATCGGTGAAAATATACAGACATTTTCCAGAATTGCTTTCCGCCGGACGTCTGCAATAGCTGCAAATTCCTAAATCCCCCCCCCCCTCTCTCGCTGTGCCAGTGATATACAAATACTTGGTTTGTTTAATTATGCAGAATATGTCGGAATTTAATGAAAAATATCTACTAGTAAAAAAACATTATATTTAAAGGAAAATATGTATTTTCATTCATATATTTGAAATAAATTATTGAATTGCATTGAATGAATTTAATTTTTCCCAATTTTTATTTTGCATGTTCTAAACGTAAAACTCTACTATTTTAATTTTACGAAAATATCAATAATGATAAAAATATATTTTCAGGCAAAACACACATATTTAGATATATGATATTTAAATACAGGGTTGTTATAATTAAAGTTCGCCTATATTCAGAACACTCTAGAGCCGGTTCTGTGGCTCCAAACGAAACAAAATTTCACTAGTACGTAGTTGAAGAGATGTGCTCTGCGAAAAAAAAAATAGTTACATTTTTCGTCAGTAGGTGGCGCTGCGCCAATATTTAAGGCGATGTTTGCAGATTCATTATATCAATTTCAGTCAATCCAGACGAAGCACACAAATTTAAAAGTTTCAACAAACTTCGACGAACTGCGAATTGTTATAATTAAAGTTCACCTAATCAGACAGCTCTTAGAGCCTGACCTATGACTCCAAACAATACAGAAAAATGAATATAATTTCATGTGATGTAATCTGCATCAACAAAAATAAAACATGTCGCTCGGCAACGAGGAAATAACGAAGAATAACATTACGCATGCTCAATGAATCCTCCACCATTTTCAATAACGCATTTCATTCTCAGAATTGTGCTTTCTACAGCATTGCGTAAACTGTCCTGTGAGATTGAGCGAATATGAAGTCTAATACTGTCTTTCAGATCAGAGATTGTCTGACACCTGTCTTTAGATACAGAATGTTTCAAAAATCCCCACAACCAAAAATCGCATGGTGTTAGATCAGGCGATTGTGGTGGACAGACTGTTTGAAAATAACGACTTATGATGCGGTCTTCTGTAAAATGGCTTATTAAGAAAGTCCGAACTGCTCTAGTAATGTGCGGTGGTGCACCGTCTTGCATAAAAACGATATTTTGAAGGCAGCCTCGCTGTTGCAGCTCGGGAATCAGAAAATTTGACAACATATTGAGATACCTTCTCCCATTTACGGAACATGTAATGGGTCCTGTGGATGTTAGTTCCTCAAAAAAATATGGCCCTATCATAAACGTAGCTGTGAAACCGCACCACACCGTCACTTTAGCTGCATGCAATGGAACTTCTTGGACAACATTAGGATTCTCTTTCGCCCAAATTTGACAGTTCTGTGTGTTCACTTGTCCGTTTAAATAAAAATACGCTTCATAACTCCATAGAATATTCCAAGGCCAAGAATTGTCCACATTCATTCGTGCAAGAAACTGTAGTGAAAATGATAGCCGACTTTCGGTATCACCCTGTATTAGTTGTTGCACCCTCTGAATCTTGTATGGATAGTAACGCAAAATTTGACGCATCACTTTTCTCACAGTGGAAATCGGCATATCGACTTCATTCGCAATAGCTGACACACTTGCATTACCAAATGATGTCTGGTTTGCTAAATCCACGGCAGCAGTAGCAATATCTTCAATGCTAGAAATGTTTACCTTTTTTCGTCCTCTGCCAGGAAGAATGTCGAGTTTTCCTGTTTCCTCGAACTTTTTAATCATTTTGTGAACTCCACGATTCGACATTAGTCCACGTCTAACACCTTTTAGTTTCCGGAATTCTCGAAGAGCTGCAGCTGCGTTGCTGTTATTTTGATAAAATAACTTTACAAGAAGTGCCTTTTCTTTCAAAGTTACCATTCTCCACAAAGCGTAGATTCAAATGCTTTTCAGAAACAATCAACTGTTCCAGTGTCAAAGAAATCACAGACACACTTTATCAGCAAGTTTTAAATCGTCAGGTGGTTAGAAGGGTATTTCAAGTTTTCGAAGTTGCGACGTCACTTTGACGTCGTTCGTCGAAAATTTGAATAAAATGTGATCTTTTTCAAGCGTTGGGTGAAATTTTGTGATTTTGTGTGTTTCATCTGGATTGACCGAAATTGATATAACGAATCTGAAAAAGTTTACTTTTACCAACTGTGAAATAAAATTTCCTGTATTTTGTTTTTTACAAAATAAAGGAATCTGCAAATATCGGCTTAAATATTCGCGCAGCGCCACCTTTTGAAAAAAAATTTAACTATTTTTTTTTTCGATTTTCGCAGAGCGCATCTCTTCAACTACGTACTAGTGAAATTTTGTTTCGTTTGGAGCCATAGAACCGGCTCTAGAGCCTTCTGAATAGGCGAACTTTAATAATAACAACTCTGTATACTCACATAAAAAAAATGAGAGGAAATTGTGCCACTTATAGCAAAATCAAAATATAGATGTTAAATTTTTGTGAATTCTAATGCACGTTTCATTTTAAAATGTCAACTTTCACTAGCAGATAAACTTTTTATGCATATTAAATTTAATTTATCGACAGTGCTTCTTTTTTACTTATATTATCTACAAGTACGCATATTTCGATTCACGTGAAAAAAACATGACTGTGTAAAATTTTTGCTTGTGTTAACTCTGTGCTAATTTTAATTTCACGTTTTAGAAATGAAATATGCATATTCTCTATCAAACATCATATGACTTTTGCATGTATATTAAAGGTTTAAACTTAATATATTTTTATCAAAGGATAATTCCATATAAATATCTCAGAATATATCAATAAATATATAATTCCATATGAATATAACCCTAAAAAGCATTTTATAAATATCTTTGTCAATATTTTATTATTCACGTTGTGACAACGGATCAGGATTCTAAAATAGCTCCTTCATCTATTTTGGCAATGTAATTTAAACTACGATTTGGAACAAAATTTTATTTTTGTAATAAAGTAAGTAATTTATGAAAAAATATGTAGTGGTAGCACAGTTCTACCACACATTTTTAACAGGTTATTTTTCGCCTTATTTAACTGCAGAAAAATATTGAAATTTCTGTGAATAAACGAGTCTGTTAAGAATTCCGTGTTTTAAAAATTAAATATACATTTTCTTATCATGAATAGTGGTGCCAGCTCCTTTGGAAATTACAAGGAGTGTGGTAGTCACAATTGAGTTGCAGAATAAGTCACAAAATAAATTTCATTAAAACAATTAGTAACTCATAGAGAATTTTGAATTTCATTTTCTATCATTTAGAGCCTTGGAACACAATTCTGACTAAGCAGTGTTTTTCATTGGTAGGACAACTAGAAGAAATTTGAGTTAAAAAAAATGTATTCCATTCTGCTAGCGTAAGTCACACTTCCACAATCGTACTTATAATAAATAAAATAACATTGTTTTAGATAGTAAAAATATGTTTCTCTAGAAAGTTAATCTATATATATACATATAAGATTTTTACGTGTAAAAGTATATTTCTAATCCACTCTGCAATGTCTGGAAAAGTGTCTAAAGCAGATTAAGTCACGAATGGAAATACCCCAAACTATTTTCATTTTTTTTTTAAATATACGGCAACTAGAAAGACAATAAAAGTCATTTTTACATGAAAGGTATAATGATTGATGAAATGTATAATCAAATAAAGAAATTTTGAAATTTATTAAAAAACAGATGCTTTAGGGGTAACACAACTTTGACGCCCTGAAAGTTAAGGTTTTTTCGGGAATTTTTTTTGAGAAATGCTTTTTAAAGTGTTTATAAAACTCCATTGACACTAATTTATTTTGCATATGTTAAAGTAGAAAACCGTATTCTTGTTTAGTTGATATGTAAAAAGTGGCGGCTTGACAGCTGATGGGCGGGAGCGCTTCAAACAAGAGGGTCAAGTGGTAGACTCGTAGACTTGACCTAGAACAATATAATAAAAGAATTATTGTAGTTTTCTTAGTCCAAAAGCTAGTGAAATACATTGCCGTTTTTAAAAATATGTGTTTTTAATGAAATGACATTGATTCAAAGTAAAATGTAAGTTTTTAACTACAAATTTGCTCCTAAAAGTTACACACAACAGCGAGATATAAATATTTCGAAAAAGCCCACGTATTTCACTAGAAAAATATGTGATGACTAATTTTCAAAAATATCAAGATGGTTGATTGATAATTGGCGTAGTCAGTGACCATCGATTTTAAGAATGCTGTTCTAATATGAAAAAAACGCGCTTTTCCCCTTACCTGTTTACTGGCTGTGTGCGCTCTACTTCCTGTAGCTCCAAAATAGCTCTTTCACTTTCAATATCGATTTCTAAATAATAAAATATGATTTTCGTATGTATAAAGAGTACTTTAAATGACAAAAAATATATATATAAATTTTGAGCCTATCAAAATGGTGTTACCTTTTAAATGAGGATGTGACTTTCAAAACTCGCCTTATTAAAAATTAAAAAAAATCGTGTTTTCTCTATCAATCAATTCTATTGGCAAATCTGCACCTAAAAAACACTACAATCCGCAAAAAACTAGTTTTAGCATGTATTTCTGGCTGTGTAAAATCTTGATTGAAAACCAATGGAGGCAATTGGAGATTTTTCACGATTTCCCAAATTTTGATTTTCTAGAAAAGGCAAGTTTTGAAACTCACGTTCTCAAATGAATTATAAGGTAACCTATTTCAAGTTATAATCTACCTGTGTATGTATCTGCCTGTACCTATGAATGTTTAGGAATTGTTCAGCCATTTTTATATGACTGATGGATTCTAACACTCTCATATTTATAATATTAATATTTTGAATTTAGTTTTCTTAAATATAGCTTTGTTTAAAAAGTTGTTTGCAACGTTTATGAATTTTAAATATTTTTATTTCAAAACAACGGATCAAAATCTGTTACAACCAAAGTTCAGAGAAAATTGTCTAAATTAAAATTATGAGGTGAATGTACTAAAACATAATTTTATGTTAATGTTTTTGACAATGATGTATGATATTAATTTCCTTTCATAATATACATGATACACTGCTCAAAGCAATTAAGGGATATTATGATTTTGGATATAAACTGCGGATGAGGAAATGTTTTGTTGCCTATTATATAATCTATATGTGTTGTAAGATATGTGAAAACAAAACTAAGCAACGAACATGGGATAATTAAATGTTTATTTGCCGGTAAACAAAAAATACAGAACTCGTGCATATCTTACGAACAAACAAAAAGTGATTTATCGGATACAAATGAGTTTCAATAAGGGTACGGTTTCCTCTCACCGAAAGCAATGTCACACACCTACGAGGCATGGAATAAATGAGGTTATCAAAGAGACATTGGGGTATGCTCTCTCAATCCTGTAGAAGAGAGCTTTCTAACATCTGAATTGTTTGTGGGGGTGATAAGCGACCAGAAACTGTTCTCCCTAGAATGTCCCAAACATGTTCTATAGGGTTCATGCCTGAGGAATATGCTGGACAATCCATTCGAACGATTCTTTCATCGAAAATGAAATTGTCCACTAGCCAAGCATGATGTGGCATGGCGTTATCGTCCATGAAAACGAATTCCTCCCCGATTGCTATAGCGTAAGGGACCACAATAGTTCTGAGGATCTCATGCTCATATGAGGATATATCGGTGAGTCATCAGTGCTCCATTCCTGATAATGTACAGGTCGGTGCGTCCATTGATAGACATACCGGCCCAGACCATCACTCCGCCTCCGCTAAATCAGTTTCATGCACAAATGCAGGATTATTCTGAGTGCCACGTTCTCTCCAGTTTGTAATCCGCCTATTGTCAGATTGTACACTAAAGCGGGACAGGTTCGTGAAGAGCACGTCCCCATATGAGATGCTCTTGTGTCCACCTTCTGCGGGCAGCACGGTGGTCCGCTGTTACAGAAACACAAAGCATACGTCTGCGAACATACAAACCAACATGATGGAGTCAGTTTCGGTTGGTTGTATGAGGTTTAATGGCACAATGTCCCACTGGGTACAAGCTGCGACAAAGTAAAATTTAAGAAAAAAATATAAAAAAATCCACAAAAGGTAATGCTAACAAAAAACAAAAAGGAGTCAGTTTCGGACAGTTTGAGTTGAAACTATGGTACCAGTAGCCCTCTGAAGATGCTGTTGCAATAGAGTGGCGTCCATACTGCGGTTTCTTCTGGCTGTTAATAACCGGATGTTAAATACCGATTGTATGTAAAATTCTGTAAAATGTAAAATTCTGTAAAATGTAAAATTCTGGATGTTAAATACCGATCCTC
Organism: Maratus michaelseni; assembly: GCA_963931845.1. Classification (NCBI taxonomy): domain Eukaryota; kingdom Metazoa; phylum Arthropoda; class Arachnida; order Araneae; family Salticidae; genus Maratus; species Maratus michaelseni. The sequence continues at coordinate 444,576,189 of OZ007586.1, forward strand.
ATTTTGTGTTGTTGCACACGTGCGAATTTGTGCTGTTTTTTGGATAACATTTCCAGTTTCCAAAAATCAATTGCATAGTCTGTAAATGACACTTTGCGAAACTCCGAACGCTTCCGATACAACAGATTGCGTTTGACCCGCCTCTAAACGACCGTTGGCTCTCTAAGCTACGATTCAGCTAAGTCATATTATTGAGACATCGTATTCACTGTTACAAAACTTTCAACGCGTGTCAACTGTTTTTAATCTCCTCCCTATAAGGAATGCTGGAAGTCTCTTTTCACTGCTTATCTAGAACGCGGTGTTCTACGTCACAGAGAAAAATTATATATTCCCAATTTTGTGAACGTTATAATTTTCTTTTTTAACCTCTTTTTTTTTTTCATTTTTGTTAAAAGAGCTGTCGATTGTATTGAACATCTCCTGGTAGAGTGTGTTGGAACGAAACCACTTAGAGAAATGTTTTGCCCGAGGCTTACATCTGCCTCAGTTCGCTCCTACTTTCTGGAGCCAAACATGAGAAAATGCTTACTAGCTTTTCTCAAACAAATGGAACCCTATTTATGGGAGTAACATTAATGGTGACTCCTTCTCTGAGTGCAGTTGTTTAAATGTTCAGAACCACTACTTTCACCGTGCTTTTCCGTATCATAGTCGTTCCTAACTTGAAAAAAATGGCAGAATTAAAGTTACAGAAGAAGATTGAAGATTCATGTCAACTTGTGAAATGTAAATACTTGTAAATAAAATTTTCATTTTATTATGGCATTATTTTATTGTTTCTTATTCATTATTCCTATGATAGTTTAACATATTGAAATCTAATGCAATTAAAGCCTACTCTCGTGCGGGCACATCCTCCCCTATCATACTCTGTATTGTAATTATTTTATAAATGTTTGAACTTTATATACGTGTAGCCTATTAGAGGCCAGCGAGGGATTTGAAATAAAGGGCGTGCTGTTCGCCCCAGTATGAGGGAGGGGCGGGCGAGTAGGTCGGTGGGCCTTCCCGTGAGAGAATCCGTTCTCGAGCGACACGGAAAGCGATAGTGAACTAGGGGCCTTTTTTTTCGTTGTAAGCTAGACATACCGAGTGCAGTTACTAGTGCTCCAATCGGTCAGAAGTACAAAATGGCCGGCAATGCCCTGAATTGGGCGGGAGCCTATGGTCCAATAATTTTACCAAACTCACAATGTCTTCTAACTGTTTTGAGAAGTTTATTTAAATTTTTTTACAATTATTTTAAAGAAAAAAGAATGTTGTCGATTATTCCCCAAACATTAACTTTAGGAGAATATTGTCTGAGAACATTGTCAAGAAAATATACTCGCTGCACATCTCCAAAATTAACATATTAGAATGATAGCTATGGGATGGTCACAGCATATAAGTTTTCAATGTAAATAATAGTTTTGCCTTTTATGAAGCGTTGTAATAACTGGTACATGAAACAATTTGATGCTTTGTTTAAAAAACTATTTTTGCTGTTATTTTCATTGTTTTTTTTTTACCAATAAATTATTTCTCGTAATGCAAAAGTTTTTATCTTTATCTTAACTTTTTTCATTTCTTAATATCTCTCTTTTATTTTTTTAAAACAGAAAGTTCTAAATTATAACTCTAGAAAGCAATATGCTTAATACACAAATTTAATATTTCCGAATCCAAACAATTTGATTCATTCGTTCTTGTACAGAGACAATCAAAACAACAGTGGTGTAGCCAGGATTTTTTTTCGGGGTGGGGAGGGGTCCAGAATGTTTTTTCAGTTATATAGACAGTGAAACATGCTAAGACAGAGTCGCAAGAGACTGGTGAAAAATTCCGATTTAGACAAGTTTCCGCCTTAGCAGGTGTAATTACATGGTATTTTGTTTTGCCGGAAAACAAATTTTTCTGTTTAAGGCTGGATTCAGTTATATGAGAGTTTCGTTTTCACAGGTTTTGATATATATATGTTATATATTTTTATATACACCAGTAAAACGTAGCAAAACGAAATCTGTCTATAAAAGATTCCGCTCTTTAAAGGAAAAATTTCTTGGTGCTCATGGATTACCATAAAATCATACCTACTGAGACAGAGAACTGTCAAAACTGAATATTTTTCAGATACCTTGCGATCGCGTTTTACTGTGTATAATTATTTATATTCTAAAACACATGGTAATAGGTACTGGATAATAAGTTAACATAACACAATCCCATCAGCGCCGGATTACCGAAGTTTGAGAAAATGTTTTATTTTTAAAGCAGAGAAATAGTTTTCAATTTTGGTTACAGAAACTGGTAAGACGCAAGCACACGCAAGACGCAACAAATAGCTGGTGTTAAGGAAAATAGTTTAGTTACAATAAAACAGGCATAATTCTTCTGGGTTTCCCTATTTCCTTCAAATTTTGCCATTTTTGATACCAAAGTAAATATTCAGCCTCAGTAGTTGTTTCCGATAGCCGATCGTCATACAAGATGTTACATTTTTGTAGCAATTTTATTTTTGACGGACTAGCATTTTTTTTACATTTTGGAAGCAGAATATCAAAACCTATCAAGATGCTTCTGTTTTGATCAACGTGCCCAGAAATAGAAGTGACCAAGCAAGGAAGAAACATTTATCTATATTAATTTTAACACCGTTGTTCTAATTGTTAAATAAATCATACGAGTTATAATTTTCTAACTGAGTGAAGAAGTGTTCAGGACAGGATTCGAACCGGGGACATTTTGGCGTAAGCTTCCAATCCTCTGCCAGCCGAGCTATCCTGGACAAATCTGACGGACGTTTCTCACACAAAGAGCCTTGTTGATTATGACATCTGGTCCGATATCTGAATCAGCTCAACAGAATAAATCGCAGGAAATGAGGCGTTTCTAGGAGTTCCATTACCTGCGATGTAATTTATGTAGTTGTTTTCAACTTAATTTTAGTCTTTTCACTACTTTATATCCAACAGTAGTAATAATTAGTGAATTTTGACAGGTTTTTCTAACCTCAAAATTCACTTTGTACTCCTATTCGCTCTAGGGATTATGATAGCATTTGTTATTTTATTTTTTTGTGATCTGCTGTATCACTATTGAGGTAACTTGAGCCACCCCAAAAAGTGGTTCAAGTTGATGATTGTGAGTATTCACCACAGCAAGTTTCAGATTCGATTTTAGTGACCTTACTCATACTGATTTTGACAGCAATACAAACTCTGCTACTGAAGAAATCCTAATGTGGCAATGAAATGCTGCATGAAAATGTAAAGTAGCTTAAACCGGACGTTTAAATAATTTATGAACTAGTCATCGATGAAAACAATAAAAAATAAAATTACAATAATTTCTATGGTATTGTTACTTAACACGTTGACCGCCGTAATGTTAAATCATAATTTATAACGTGTTACCTATTTTATGCTGCTAAATAAATTTATTAAGCGAGAATAACGTGTGCACCGTGCGGCCTGAAAATAATTTTTTGCCTGATGGGGCCCCGCGATGCATACGCTTCAGACAAGGTTAAACTTGCATATTCATGATTCGTACGAACAGTTATATGCGTTTACTTATATTTACATAGTTATATGAGTTTACCAGTTATATTAGAAATTGTCTTAAATCGGTTAAAAACAAAACCCCTATAATAAGCAATAGCTCGCAAATTGTGAATACTCAATATGTAATACAGGGTGTATATAAATGATTGTACCGGTTTCCTTACCTCACAACTTTTGATTTAAGAATATGATGAAAAATATTATTACATATACTTAAATTTTCAACTCAAATTATAATACAAATTTTAAATAACACAAAGTAAGTTACATACGGGTAAAGTTACAATTGAAAACGTTATTAAGCAAACAGAGATTATAATAGAATAATTAATATTAAAATTTTTATCAAATTTATCAAAAAATTATTAATGAATTATTACGCAATATCTATCTAACTTTGTACTCATAATTCATTAAAAGCTTTTTGATAAATTTGATAAAATTTTAATATTCGTTATTTGATTATAATCGTTATTTGCTTAATAACGTTTTCAGTTGCATCATTACCCCATATGTAACTTCGTTTGTATTATTAAAAAAGCTTTTTCAGTTGTAATTTACGAATATGTAATAATATTTTTCGTCATATTCTTAAATCAAAAGTTATGAGGTAAGGAACATTTTATTGACACCCTGTATATTGTATCAATTTACTGTCTTTATGTAATGTACTACACACCAAGCATATGTCACTATAAGTATGGAGTATTCATAATTTGGGAGCGCTGTGCACATGTAGTTGAAATTCTGCCGCACAAACTACACTGGCCTCCAAAATTTAAGGTACAACATGTTTTTTGAAGCTCACCAGACAAAAAATGGCAGTCAGATTAAACTTCATAGTTTATATGAATGACAATAATAAGCTTTAAAAAAACTTACGCAAAAATTACAGCTACCACTTTTATTTTATAGAAAAGAATAGGTATTTGTGAATGAGAGAAAAATATGCAATTGCGAAACTTTCGTAATTTCGCGTGTAAGTTTTGTTGTACTCGAACTATTGTTGTCAGTTTTGTTCACAACAGCCAGTAGAGTCTAGAAATGTCCAGAAGTCGTCGTTTGCCCGATTCATTAAGGTGGCGGGCGGTAGGATGGATGGAAATGGGGTTGTTACAGGCCGATACTGCTAGACGGCTGAATGTGTCTCGCAGTGTAGTCCAACGACTCTGGGATCAGTATGTATCCGAAGATTCTGTGTCCAGAAGATATGTTCCAGGCCGCCCACGTGTTACAACACCTGCAAAAGACCGGTTTCTAGCTCTTTCGGCTCGAAGGAGAAGACGCACTACTGTGCCGCAACTCACTGCAGACCACTTTGCAGCATCAGGGAGAAGAATCTTCGCTACTACGGTGCGAAGACGTCTTCACAATGCAGGTCTCTATGCAAGGCGACCAGTTGTGTGTGTCCCCCTCAACAGACGGCAGAGAAGGGCCCGCTTATGTTGGGCAAGAGAACATGTTTCCTGGACCAGACAACAGTGGGCTTCTGTACTCTTCACAGACGAGTCCAGATTCACACTGGAGAGCGATTCAGGACGTCTTCTGATCTGGAGAGAACAATGCACTCGATACCATCAATCAAACACTGTCGAAACACACAGGTACAGAAACGGTGGAATCATGGTTTGGGCAGGGATCTCACTCGGAGGCCACACTGACCTGCATGTGCTCCATGGAGGAACTGTGTCTGGCAGGACCGTGCGAAGAGAAAACTGCACCAGGGGCAAAGTTTCAATTTGGCGCCCCTCCCCACCTCTTCTTTTTGTGACAGGTAACAAAAAACTGATAAAGTACAAAAACGGAAAAAAATTCTATTGAATAAACATTTCGCGTTTATAGTTGGAACTTTAAAAGGTTTAACAGGTTTAATTTTAATTAAGAAATTGCAAACAACTAAATAGCGTAAGAGAAAATTGCACTTATTTGTTGGAGAGATCATGATATTTTGAGACAGAAAAAAAAGAATGATGAAAAGAGAAAAAGAAATTCCCCAGAAAATGATCGATGACCAAAAAATGAATAAATAAATAAATTAAATCGTAGTTGGTAGTATAAATTTAGCGCCCCCTCAATTTCCGCACCCGGGGCGAAGACCCCCCCTCACCCCTCTCTTCGCACGGCCCTGGTGACTGGTGTGAGATATCGGGATGAGATCCTTGATTCATATGTGCGCCCATATGCCGGTACTATTAGCAATGGTTTCATTCTAATGGATGATAATGCGAGACCACACCGAGCTGTGGTTGTTGAGGATTATCTTGAGGATCACGGTTTGGAGAGAATGGAATGGCCAGCTCACTCTCCAGACTTGAATCCGATACAACATCTTTGGGACTATCTTGGAAGCCAGGTTGCGGCTTTAAGTCCTCCTCCAAGGTCATTGAATGAGCTGGAACAAGGCTTACTCCAAGTCTGGTCAGCGTTATCTATTTCGGAGTCCGACAATTTAATTGAGAGTATGGAAAGTCGATGCCGCCAATGCATTCAAGTCCGGGGTGGACATATTCCGTATTAGAACGAGTTTTTTAATGTTTCTCTCACATTTTACTGCATAATACTGCGATGTACTGATTTCTCCAAGAATGGAATTTTCCACCATGAGTGCTTTTTTTGTTATAATTTCATTTATACGTTTAACTTAAGTAAATTTCTATGTTGCATTTAATAAATAATAGTTTAGCGCACATTTCCTCCAAATTTGCTGTTCCTATATTCATTCATTTGCAAATTAGACGCAAAAAACCGGTTGTACCTTAACTTTTGGAGGCCAGTGTATATAAACCTTCTTAACCCGCTCCGTCCCATATTTCTATTACCCATAAGCATTTCGTTTACTCATGAATAGCAGGCGAACTATCAAGCCTGAAAGACAAATTTTAATGCGAAGCAAATATGATTCACGTAACACATTAAAGAAATGTATGAATCGTATTAGATTCATACGGTGGTCAACGAGTTAAATGGTATCAAATGAAGAAAAACTGCAAGTAAAATGTTTCCGTGAAAGATTAAAATCATTAAAAAGTGATTACGTGTTTCCCGTCGTAGATTATTTGATAGGAGTGGATATAAAAAAATTGTTATTGTATACAACCTGTGAAAGTTTTTAGTAGACACACAACATTCCAAGTATTGATTTAATACATGTGACCCAAGTTACCCCAATCAAAGGTGTAACTTGAGCCACAAAGTTTTATTTATGTATCATTGCATATACAGTTTTTTTTTTTTTTGAAAATTTCTTATATGTACAGATAAAGTAGAATAGTGGACCCAAATATCATAGCCCCCAATTAAACTCTTAACTTTAATTGAGATCAAGCGATAGATGTTTAAGTTTTGAAATTGGTTTAAGTAATCCCTGATTAAGGTAGTTTTCGTTGAAACAATTATTACCCAGTGAACTCCATACTAGTACGAATGCGCGCCGACCAAAATTTCAAATATCCGCGTTTTTTGAAAACAGACTTTTATTAATTCGCATTTTTCATTCAAAATGATATTTTTGATAAAAATCAATCACAGGTCGATTCCTCTTTAAATTTCGTATAGGAATCATGTGTTATATTTCATTATTACTATATTGCCAACAAAGCTATACACAGTTGAAGTTACGGAATCACAAATCGTACCAGTGTGGAGAGCGCGGGTGCTGAAGCGAAATGTGGAGTTTGAGGGTTAAAATTTGTGCTTTTTTTTCTGAACAGCTAGGCAAATCAGGCCCTTTAAATATGTTTCGAAACAAAGAGTTAATTGCGCTAAAAACATTATTTTGCTTCCAAAATATTTTTAAAAGATTAGTAACGAAAATTTTGTTAACAGTTTATTTTAATTATTTAACTTCATTTTAATTATATTGGCGGCAAGAAAAATACAATTTCCCCTTCCAGGAAAAGAAATGTGTGAACTATATAGTAGATTTGACATTTCTATATCTGAATAGGGCTTCCAAATTGCATCATCATGAACAGTTTTTACGAGAGTTTGTTTTGTATTAACAAACAAATATTGTATTCACTAAGATTGATACATTCATTTCTAAAGACGGACAAAAATGGAAATGAGAGAAAAAGGTATTTTTATTATTTTAGCTAACAAATCAATAAATCTATTGCGAAAAGCCGCTTTGTTTGTCTCGCGTATTGTTCTTTTGGCGTCTTCCGTGTATATGTCCAGCTGAAATCTACTATAATATCTTTTAATTTCTTTGGCCGCTATTGTTTTATGTTTTTATTAATAAATTATGTAATTTTACTCATATATTATTTACATATTTGACGCTATCAGATAATGCATTTCCATTGTAAAACAAACCCCTTCCATCAAAACAAAGAGTACGTGACAGAGTAATTTGATTACCATATTTACACTTAGTAATCTATAAGAATCAACCATTATTTTTACAGGGAAGATTTTGATGCCGACAAGTGTTATCCTTAAATCAATTGAACTGAATACATCATTAAAAATTTTAAATGGAAAGATGGTTTTTTTAGTTCTCCAAATAATTAAGAAAGAAGTTTTGTTTGAAGATATAATTTGATTTAGTAATGTGTAGTCTACAAGAATAGATAATTACATATGCAGAGAGAATTTTGATGCCAAGTAGTGTTACTTTTACATTCAGGAAACCAACTTGTTTTGGTTTTTCAGTAAAATATAACAAAATTACTATAAGAACTATTTTTTAAGCATGGGTATGTAAAAATACGTGAATCTTAAGACAATTCTCAATGTCCCAGATTAAAAACTTGTACAGTTTTATTAATTGACTTTGTAGAAAAAAAGATATGAAGACAACACTTTCAAAATTTACATTCATAAAATTTTTATATTTTAGAGAAAATACCAATTTAACAACTTATTAAAGATGAAACTGCATATGAGGATGATTTACAGTTGAATATTTGAAACAGCATTTTATTTATAGATATTTATATGATTTATGACTTTTAAAAGAAAATCCATAATTTTATTAATGAGCAAAAATATTCCGTTTTTTCAAAATAGAAAATAATAGCTATATTAATAAAGATGTTAGTGTGTGTGTATCGGCGATGGCTAGAGAAATCTATCGCACGTAGAGGTCTGAATACTTGGATAAAGTTAGACGAAGATAGGTCCGAATGCACCCCAGAGTAAGATTTTTCATGTTTTGATAATTAGCCGAGATATTAATTAAAAACCCTAATGAAAGAGCTTAAAGTTTCGGCAATTCGACAGCGTTATGATCGCTTGGGTGCATGTCCGGAGAATCCGTGCCTTTTCAATCACAGGTGTCGTAAACTTACGTTTTTTTTCTGCATTTTGAAATCCTAATTCACCAGGTCCACTATAAAGTTACAAAAAGATTAAAAAACTAACGTTTCAGCAGTATTTCCCGGTTGTAACGGTAAATTATTTAAAAATATTAATATTTACTATTTAAAAAGTACATTTTCTGAACTCTTATTACGTTTACATATTTCCGTTTTTTTCCAGTTTTAAACTGCCATCCCCGTTTCCCGAATAGCAATACACATAACCAAAATAAACCCCACTTATTCAGGGTACCTTCCCAGAAAGAAACGGTATCTTTGGCTTAAAAAAATATTTGCTATTTAAAAATTATATATTTTCTAGCAGTCGTTTATCGCAATCGCCGCGGACATTTTCCCCTTCAATGCCTTCCAAGATATAATTTCGCGATTTCAGAGAATTGAGCCCGGATTTTACGTTTATTTTCGCAAGGTAAAGGTTGATATATTTTTTTAATACGTTAATAGAGAAAGATAGTGGTTGAGAAGGGGATTTTTTTTTTCGCCGTGTTAAAAATGTCATAATACAGCAGCTAATTCGCAGTTTTTGGCGATTTATTTTACAAATTTTTTTAAAGAGAGGAAAATAATGAGATGATTAAATTTTTTTTATTATTTAGGTTTTCCTCTAGAACTTCTGGTCATAATTGAAAATGAAATATATGTAAATGTCAGAAGTTAAACCGGCAATCACTGTAACGGGGACCCATGAGTTGGTTTGAAAAGATTTTCATTTAAACATATGAAAGCATATAAATTCGAGGTTTGTTTGCAAAAACAGACCTGGGCGTGCATAGCACGTACCTGGTGTATGCTGCCGAAGGCAGTAGGGTTCCCCAACTCTAGGTTTGTTTGGATGAATTTTTATTTAAAAATTTAAAACTCATACGAAGGAATACACTGCTGACGGCGCCGGGGTTAACACAAAATTCCTCCCAGAGAAAAATGTCTGAATTTAACGCTAATTTTAGATATATTTAAGGTTATTATACCGGCAATGTCAGGTGGGTCAGCTAGTATACTATAAAATATTAAATGTGTGTCGTGATGTAAAGTTCAAAAGAAAATAGAACATGAAATACGTTTATATATAAGATATATAAGAGACTTCTTAAACGCACCTAAAAAAGTGAAAACTGTGTTTTAATGGATCTGTTTGCTCTAGACATCAAAAGAAAAAATCCCCAGAAGGATTCTCTTGCCTCAAGAGAAGTCGTACAAATATCGGCCGACAATGAAATTAATCGGAAAAGGACCGGAATGCAAATGGGGAAGCGTTGACAAGATACGATTTGCTGATAGAAAGGGAAATTTAGTTGGATCAATGATGTTTTTAAACGCAGAGATTTTCAGTACTTTTTACGATTTATCTATGCCTGTTCTCAATCTCCTACCTTCTGTGTGATACAATGACGAAAGCATTCATTACCACATTAATAAAATTGTCTGATATAATTAAACATATTACAAAATAAAATCCCGGTAAATATAGTGCAACCGACAGTGAGCTTTATTAAAGTTCTTTTGGGACATGTAAATCCGATGACAGCAGTCGACTAAACTAAAACAATAATTAAGGAGGTACCACAATTATAGAAGAAAAAACTGTTCATCTCACCTAGAAGCAGTATATTTAAAAGACGCTAGTTGGAACACCGTTTGATCATTTTTAAACATGGTTCAAAAACACCCTATAGTAAACAAATTTCAGCTTACTGATATCTAGAAGATTGAATTTCGATCATTTTAAGGTGAATCTATCAGTCGATATTTTATCTCATTTTTGCTGATTGGGAAGCCAATGCTCAAGTGATAATTTGTTTTTTGCTTCTGAAAACCTGAATGAAATAAACTTTTATGCTAAGAAGTAGCAATAAGTCATACACTACTGATGCTTAATTATATTACATTTCAATCATTTCACTATGAGCCTTAGTCTCAGCGAAGATTTTTATAGATTAAAAATGAAAACGACTGCGATATTACAAATTTGCGTGTTTAGATGAAAGAAAGCGAAAGGTTTGAAAACAGCCAATGAATTTCATGGCATTAAATCTAAGTTTTGCACCAAGATTTATAATTTCTAATATATTATGCCATGACAAGATTAGTTTAAAAATTCTAGCTTTACTTTCTTACCATCATCGCAATCTGTTTTGAATGAATTTAGCAAATGAATTTAGCTATAGGAGTGCCAAAGTTTAAATCAACTTAATTTCTAAACGAAGTGACCGAATGACTTCCCGTTTAGTATCTGAAAGGAAAATTTACTGTAGAAAACCATGTCAAAATTAAATGTTCGTACTGAAAATTTTAAAGTTTTTTACAACGCCGATATGCAGACGACCCCTCAAGAAAAATTTACTAACAGGATTGTAGAAAATAATAAAAAACGAACTATGGTGCAAACACATTTATTCTGGGGCTTTTAAAATTGGAATAATGACCTTAGTTTTTTTTTCTGTTACGTATCGTACATGTGTTTAAAATATAAAATCAAGGGTTTCTCACTTATGTATCACTCTCTCACAAGGAAGGTCTTCATAAGCACCTACTCAAAAAACTAATGATTTCAGATTTAATTTAAGGAAAACTAGGAATGTTTTTCTCACTTAGTGTACCTGTTTATGAAAACAATTTCTGCGGAATCTAAATAATACGCCTGTAAAAAGCAATGAAATTTTTGTTATTTGGCGATTTATCACCGACTGGAGACACAATGAAAAAAAGTACTGTTTTATGATCACTGATCTTCAATTTAACGCGTTGGCTAAAATAATATAGAGGAAGTTCGGGTATTATGAAGTTGTTCTTTCGAGATAGTAATTTGAGTTTTCTACATTTGTGGACATAACCGTTATGCATTTTCTTTTATAACCTTATGAAGATTTAATAAGAAGTATATAAACCATACTTTTTTCCGTGTTGCCTTGATCCAAGGAACTCAAATATGGTGTGTCAAAAGTGTGTGTTACCATTTAAAAAACAAAATTGATGCAATTTTTAATACATAGACGACCTCTATTTCAAAAATTGCATTCATATTCTGAAATAAGATAATATTCCGAGTCTAATGACATCTAGGGAGCGATTTTATCGTGAACAGTCGGCGAATGAAGGCATCGATATTTTTATATTGACTGTACCTTGGTAGAAAATGAACAAATATATAATAAACACAGTGTTTTGTCTATGTCCATTAATCACCTCACTCATAAGTATAGAAAAAAGGCTAATGCCCCCTTTTAATGTATTCCGTAATAATCACTGTTCTTTATTTTGTATCCAATCATTTCACTACAATTATATTAGTATATATAACGAAAAAAAAACGTTCATCTCCTGATTTTAATATATTACATAACAAAATATTTTGCTAATCTTTCAAAGCAATTAAAAAATGAGCATTAAATCAGATTTTTCTCAAAACGCCAAAAATGGGCATTTGCCCTTTTTTACACCAAGGTATAGATATATTCATTAATAATTTTGTATTTTATGTATTTACAGATAAACACTTATTTATTATAAGCATTATTCTTGATAAGTTCTATTTTATAGCACAGATGCAATCGGTTAGCAAGTTTTATTCTTGATTAGTTGTATGTTATAAGATACATGTAATCGGTTCACAAATTTTCTTTCGAATTTATTGGTTCACGGAAAAAAATTACGCCAAATATTTTTTACAAAACTGTTTATTAGGCTAAAACATAATCGCATAATGCAATAAAATCTTAAACAAAATGGCATGTCTTTAAAGCAAAGGAGTTTAAAAAATACTTGAAAACATAATGGCATTATTTGTCGAATGTACAGCTTTGGTCGCAGAACGTTCATTTTTGGTAAAAGGATTTTGAACACTAGCTACATTATGTTCATTTTTGATAAAAGGATTTTGAACACTCGTTACAGAATATTCATCTTTGGTGACAGAAGTTTCAACACCGGCAACAGGATGTTCATCTTTGGAGACAGGAATTACAAGAGTGGCATCAGAATGTTCTTTGGAGAACGGGATTTCAACACCGGAAACAGAATGTTCATCTTCGGAGACAGGGTTTTCAACACTGGAAACAGAATGTTCATATTCGGCCACGGAATCTTCAACAACTGTGTTTAGTTTTAGAGGTGTTACTTGAAATATTAGTTTATCTAAGTTTTTTCCCAAGTTCTGAAAGAAGCTCCCTGTTTCAGTTTGAACACCTTTTATATTTCTTGCTCTGAAAGCTTCTGAATCTAAAGCAGTTGACGTATTTACAGTATTCTGCTTGAGCTTAGATACGACGTCGTTTAGCGTTGTATTGAAAGTTTCCAACATTTTCATTCGTTCCTAAAGAAGAGAAGAAATACCATGAGTTGGAAATTAAGTTTACGTATTGCAGCTTGAAAATCTAATGCATTTAACGTAATTGAGCTGTTTGAAAGAGAAGTACCTGAATACAGGTTTTGAAAAGTACGATGCATAAAAAACAAAACGAAGGTTATAAAAAGAGCCTGGTTAAAGACTAGGATAACCGGGCCGTGGCTCTGGGACCGTTAAATTTGGTATGCAATTTTCTTAAAGCTGATATTTTAAATCAGTTTTGAACCTGTAGCTATTATAATCAATATTTTGTTTAGAGTAGGATAAGATTAAAAAATAAAACAGATTTATTTGTGTACTTATACATTCATATACGTATTCTAAGGCAACATAAATTTGTAATTTTTTGTGATAGTATCGGAAAGGTGGAGCCAAATGAATACCAGGCTCTGGTCTTCTCTTTGGCTTGATCGGGCCCTGGTTCTAATTGATCAGTTCGAATTGATGCAAGAAAAAACTAAAATATTTTGATTCGTGTAAATTTCTTTTAATTGTATGTTGTTTATTTAAAAAGGTCAATTATATATTAAAATTGAACATAACTTTTAAAAGCTCAATAGCAACACCATAATTTTATTGCATATTTAAGTTCCCCATGTCAAAAAATGTAGAAATAGAAATTGATATCACTTTTGAATAAGTTAGTGAAATGTAAATTATTGAGAAATGAACCAATCGATGTTTGATAAACGTCCGTTATTTAGGTATAAAAAAAAATATGCATTTTATTACTTTTGGTTTTACGATATTTTGTAAAAGCCCAAAAATAACGCGTATACATATTTATGTATAAATATTTTTTTATAGTATTAATGAGATTATTAAAAATTCCTAAATATATACAATTTTTTTTGTCACAATTAGAATTAACATTGTCAAAATCCTGCAATATAAATTTCCTTTAATTTCTGACCATTATGGCAAATTATGAGTAATTTGATTAGTGGGTCATTTTGGGTGACTATGAGTCAGGGTTAAGTTAATTTTATGTAAAGAAAGGCTCAAGCGAATTTGACTAAATTTTATATTCTACCGTTTTCGAGCACGAGAATATCATTGGGCTAGATCAAAGTGATCGATTGTGCCTAGATCGATTAGTGGGTTATTTTGGATCACTATGGGTCAGGGTCAAGGTAATTATATCTAAAAAACAGCTCAACTGATTTTGACTTCGGGCACGAGAGGATCATTGGACTAGGTCTCGAGAAAATTCGATTAGGGGGTGATTTTGGGGTCACTACGGATCAATGCATTTCAGTTTGAATGCATGGTGGTTGAAACAGTTATTAAGTTGTTTAACAGGTGGCAGTAAACGAAGTCGCAAAGTTGGTAACATTTTGCAAAATATCGCCAAATTTGGCAAAATGTTGGCGACATTGGCAAAACTTTGCGAGAATATCGATTTTCAAGAATAATAGCCAAAACGCATATTTGGGACCAAATGAAAGAATGTGCCCTAAGTTTGCCCATTCTTCCAAAATTGGCTTTTAGAATCTGAAGGAATTTGCTATCGAGAAAATTTGATTAGTGGGTCATTTTTGGGTCACTGCGGGTCAAGCTAATTTTATCTAAAAAACGGCTCTGACGATTTTGACTAAATTTTGTATCCTACCGTTTTGGATTACGAGAAGACCATTTGGGCTGGGTAACATTTTCGAGAAAATTCGATTAGTGGGTCACTTTCGGGTCAAGCTAATTTTATCTAAAAAACGGCTCTAACGATTTGGACAAAATTTTCTATCCTACTGTTTTGGATTACGAGAAGACCATTAGGCTAGGTCATATGTTCAAGAAAATTCTAATAGTGGATCATTTTTGGGTCGCAACGGGTCAACGCAATTCAATGTGAATGAAGGTTGAAACAGTTAAGTTTTAGAACAGTTGGCAATAAACGAAATCGCAAAGTTAGCAAGATTTCGCCAAATATCGCCAAATTTTGCAAAATGTTGGTGCCATTGGCGAGATTTGACGGGAAAATAGACTTTCAAGATTACTAATGCCAAAACACATGCTTAGCGCCAAATGAAAGAATGTCGCCAAGTTTGCGATTTGTCGCCAAATGTTGACGACTTTTGGCGAAAAAATTGGCTTTCAGAACCTTAAGGAATTTTCTAGAAATTCCAAACAGAAGCCGACATACATGATTCAAACAACCAGAGCCCACAGTCCTGTGTGCACGGAATGCTGTACTTTGCTTTCTGACGTATAAAAAGGCGTCCAGGCCTAAAAGTCCTGCTACCAAAATAAAGTGTACAATGAACTAAAAATGTAGTTTGGAAGGATGCCCTTTCGTTGTAAATTTGTAAGTAATGTAAAATTTAGAAATATGTAAATTGTTTTAAGATTGATTGTTTCTGTAAATAATGCTGTTAAGGCTGCTCGTCAGTAAACTTCCCGATTCCCCTCGCTAATGTTATTCCTTATGGGAGTAGGATGCATTCGTATTTTTAAAATATCTCCCCAGGAAATTAATATTTTTAACTTCTGTTTTCTGTGTACTGTTCTTAAAGAATGTTTCTTTTTTTCTTAGTTATCAAAATATTTCTAAACTGTGTGCTTAATTTATATTTTTATGTGTTAAAATCTTAGCGAAACTGAATAAGATTTTAACATTTCATATAAAATTCAGTATATATTTTAGAAAAAAAATTGACAACTAATAAAAAAAGAGATTCTTTAAGAACAGTACAATGAAAACAGAAGTTAAAAATATTAATTTACCGAGGAGATATTTTAAAACTACGAATGCATCCTACGCCCATAGGAATAACATTAGCGCGGGTAATCGGGAAGTTTACTGATGAGCAGCCTTAAAAACAAAATGCTTTATAGCAATAATACAGCGAGAATTTATTGTTATATCAAAGCTGACTTTAAAGGAGCGTAGCTCGGTCTTCCCCACTAGTGTAAATTTAATATGCAATAACGGTTATTCGTGATAGCTGAAAATAAGCATGGTTTTGGTATGCGCCCATGGATTTGCCTCACTTTCAAAAGCAATTTGTTGAAAACGTTGATTTTATTCAAGTGGAATATAATTATAATAACAAAAAATTTAATATTTTATTTTATTTACATGTTTATAAAGTTACACTAAAACAAAAAATAGATTTAAGTTTACAAGAAAAAACGGAAAGAAAAGAAAATATTCAGTACTAAGTTGTATGATATAACTATTTTTTTTTTAAATTAAGATAGTTAAGATTTTTGAAGTTTTTTTGATGAATGGGTGGTACACATAGGATAATAAATCAATCATATCTTTATATTTTTCTTTAGTAATAAACCTATTTTTCGCATATAAAGATACTATTTTCCGAAATTACTTGGTCTTACAACTTGTATAAATGCGCAATTAAGTCAAATAGTGAATACCCGAATTACGATAAAACAATGTTTTTCCATTGTTGTCAATTCACCACAGTTGTAGTAGAGCTGCTAAATTCGGACTGTGCTTGTTAAGATTATACAACATAAACAATAATTCTATTCAAAGTGGACTTGCCTCACTTTCAAAATCAACGCATTTGAAATATCGTTGACCAAATAAATTACTAGTAACATATTTATACTGATATTAAATTATATTTATTGTGAATTGATTAAAAGCAAAAATTTTATGCAAAGCAAAATTTGAATTTGCAACAAGATTTAGGTTTAATTTTTTTTTTCACTAAATGAACTTGACTCACTTTCAAAATCAACGGCTCATTTAGTTTCCAAAATTTATGCATGTTACGAATTCTTAAAATAAGCTTTACACTGACCTAATGTTTAAAAGGTAAAGTATCCCGTAGACTTCCAGTGATGTCTTTGAAATACACTGCTCAAAACAATTAAAGGATATTGCAGTTTTAGGTGGATTTTGTATCTGGGAAACTTTTTAGCTGATTGATACATGGTCGACAGACATAGTAGGTTATATGAGAATAAATTACACATGTTTGGCAGAAAAAAATGCATTTTATTGCGCATTTGTGTACAAAAGAAAAAAAACACAATTTGTGCATATGAGAAAAAAAGAATAAGAAAAGGTGTTTTCTTCAAAGAAAATCATTTTCAGTAGGGGGTATGGTTTCCACGGGCGGCCAGCAACGTTGAACACCTTTGAGGCATGGACTAAATGAGGCTATTAATGACGAGTTGGGGTATTCTGCCCCACTCTTCCAGAAGAGCTCTTTCCAGTTCTTGGAGAGTTTGTGGGGGTTGTTGGCGGCCAGAAACTCGTCTTCCTAGAGCGTCCCAAACGTGCTCGATTGGATTCATGTCTGGAGAACACGCTGGCCATTCCATTCGAACGATTCCTTCCTCGAAAAGGAAATCCTCCACCAGGTTTGCACGATGTGGCCTGCAGTTATCGTCCATTAAAATGAAGTTATCTCCGATTGCTGCAGCGTAAGGGACTACAATAGGTCTGAGGATCTCATCCCTATATCGGCGACCAGTCAGAGCTCCATCTCGAATGATGTAGAGGTCAGTGCCCCCGTCAATGGAGATGCCACCATACACCAACACTCCTCCACCACCAAATCTGACACTTTCGTGCACGAACGCAGGATTATTCCTACTGCCACGGTCCCTCCAGATGAAAATACGCCTATTATCCGGATGCACAGAAAAACGGGACTCGTCAGAAAACAGAATATTGCTCCATTCATTTCTCCTCCAGTTGACATGCTCGGTTGCCCACTCCCTGCGGTCGCGACGATGCCTTGAGGTTAATCTAACACATACCATCGGTCGGCGAGCATACAGACCTACAGCATGGAGCCGGTTTCGGACAGTCTGAGTTGAAATCGTGGTGCCTGTAGCCGAGCGAAGGTGTTGTTGGAGAATAGTAGCTTTCACGATTCGGTGTCTCCGAGCTGTTAACGCTAAATACCGATCTTCATTGGGCGTTGTTGCCCGTCTACGACCTTGCCCTGGTCTTCGGCCTGCACATCCACTCTCCAAAAAACGGTTCCAGATCCTGGAAATGACACTTTGTGACACTCCAATGGCTTGCGCTACTTCGGCTTGAGTTTGGCCCCCTTCTAACCTACCAGCAATTCTCCAAGCTTCTGAATCTGTCAAATGACTTCGCTGAGACATCGTACTCATCGAAACAAAGCAATCACTGAATGCCGATCATCCTTGTCTTCATTCTCTTTTATCCAGTTGAAAGTCAAATTTCATTCGCTGCCGCTGAAGCGACGTTTTTGACGTCGAACTCAAAATTTGCATACTCCACAGTTTGAAAACCAGAAAAATTTGCATTTGTGATTCTCTTCTTCTATTTTCGGCAAAAAAAATTTCGTTTATATCTTTATTTTATATAAAACTTCAAATATCCTTTAATTGTTTTGAGCAGTGTATATTGCCAAAACCATTTACTGCGATGCAAAATTCTAATCGCGTGGCTGCAATTATGGAATGTGTTTAAGGATAATTTTGACATTCATCACGAAAAACACAATATAGCTTTTGATAGAAAATAAACAAACAGACAAAATTTACACTATAGAAAAGTTATATGGGTGCTCTAAAATGGACAACGTTTTAAAAATGAATAACAAATAAACGGTGACAGCCATTGAAGTAATTCTTATAAAAGAGTAAAGTGCGAAGTCAGGAATTTCTTTACTATTACAGATAGATAGTGCTGCGTTATTAGAACGTTCCAATTAACCTATAAATATATATTAAAATTTACTCAGCTTTTAACCTTCATTCTGTTTAGCTGTTGAAATGCCAAAAAAGGTTCGCGCTGAGAAATTGTAAGGTTATTTTGAACAGTATTACAGTTTGACACAGTGCAGTGATATCTATCACTGATGTTTGGAACTAAAAGAAGGAAGCGTAGTAAAGAAATTACTGACTGCTTACATTACTTTTCTGCAATAGATGTGTGCCTAGAAGAACATCGTTTACTTATTTGATTTTTAAAAATTTTCAGTATATTTTAGGACAATCTGTGCATCAGTAAGAATAATTACATTGCATCGTTCCATCCTGTGAAAAAATATATACCTTTGCTCCTCCCAATCTTTCTTTACTAGACTTGAAAATATTTCGCCCCAACAGCCACTTCATCATGACAAGTTGACTTTGAAGGTAAGCGTAAGTTTGAGCAGTTACTTGTACGCTACTGAGAGAACATTCATTAGCTGCCGATTTAGGTCTTGATGGTAAACTAAGTTTATTTCTTAGATCTAAAATAAATAAAATACAAAAATGGAGAAAATAAAATTACACAAATGTATATAGTACACAGAACATTAAAAAGTAAATTACGCTTGTCTCTTTAAAAAGTGGAAACATCATGCAAAAAAGAGCACAACTTGCGAGGGAAGTTGTGGTTCAAAGTTTCCTACGGTGGCATTTTTCTTCAAGTAGCCTCAAGCTTGCGGTGCAGTTCGAGAACAAAAGGGAGCTTTTGGTGTAAATTTACTTCAATACATGTGCAACACTTATTTTCTCTGGGAAAAATGTATCACGTGTACTGAAATTTATAGTGAAATACTGGTCGTATGTGGATCACATGCAGCATCCGAACAAGCGATAATGAAATAATTTCTGGAGTACAAAGACAATGGCAAAGATTTGACAGAGTCTGAAATGGGAGAAAGGCCAACAGCAGCGAGCCCAACAGACATGATATAGCGGGTAGAAGACATGATTATTAACAATAAAAATGACCTTCGCATATAATGCACAATAATTTAAAACATTAATTGGTCATCCGTAACTCACTCCATCATATTACTTCACCAATTTAGATTATGGAAAATTGTATTCATGATGTCGACTGTCTCGCTCAGTGACTTCGAAACACAATGTTGAAGAAAATCACCTAAACATTGCCGCATCATGAGGGCAATAAGACATGGATGTATCATCTTACCCAAGAAACGAGTTGGGTTGAGTTGGGTTGATTATTGACGGCCAATTATCGACACTAGGGATATAGGCCCGGGGGGAGTGCCCTTCGTGGGGGTCTTTCTAAGGGAACCTAATCCGTATTTACGCATGGAGAAGATCCACGGCTCGAAAGAAAACCACGAAAACTCCGAGCGATTAGGCCGACGGGCGCGATTGGGATCGAACCCAGCACCTCCAGTCTACCAGCTTCGAGAGCACAACCTCTCAGCCACTGGTGGGGCTACCCAAGAAACGAAGGGATCTTCAATGGTTGAAGACTCACATAACCTGCGAAAGCCAAACACAAAGTTCTTCCATAAGTGGGTGGGGTCATATCCATTGTCTTCTTTGTCTGTGAAGGAGTTGTGTACACCTTGTGTATTTATTATATACATAAACTTGGTAAGCACATTAATGTTGAACCGTAATGAAAAACACCAAGGCATTGCAGAAATATGCGAAAAAAAAAGAAAACAATTAAGCAAAAGTGTTGCTGACATGCATGAAAATACACCACTTTACAGTTTTAGATGTGGAGAGTTCTGAAACATTTCAGCGACTGGATGGTTTTAGGAAGTTTGTGGTGGTTTGCACGCGTATATCACAATATTACATAGAGATATAGTATGCGTTCCGTATTGTAGCGAATTTGCCAATAAAGCGTCCTTTACCTAAATTTTTTTATTGTAACTTACATTTCGAAGGGTCGTCGTATATATTAAAATTCAATTGCAGATTTTAACTTCTAGAACCAAAAAATATGTCAGTAACATTTATGGGTTTATTTTTACAAGGATAATCCACTTGTTGCAAATGCAGTGTGTCCCAAAAATATTGAAACGTGCTTTAATTTACCTGTTGCAGATAAATAGGTGATGTAAGCTGCAAAAGTGTTTAAAATAGATAAGATAAGGAAATAAGATTATGTTAATGGTATAATCCTTTCAATTTTCAAAAGTTACACTATTTAAATTTTGATACGACACCCCACCTACACAAAATTGATGAATCCGATTTTTCCCTTTTTCTGCAACAAGATCTTTACAAAAAACTGTATACTTGTATCTTACAAATTAACTAAATTCTAATGAAGGGAAAAATAACTTTTTCTAACAATTTAAAAAGCTATTTCATCAGTGAAAATAGAAATGATATAAGAAGTAAAGATGGTGTTCTTTTGATCAAAAATATTTTACGAGTGTAAAAAAAAAAAAATGAATCGCAAATACATCTAAATAAAGCATTACACTCACAGAGATCAGTTAAGGAGACCAGAAAGTTTTGAAAGTTTATGTTGCTTATTACGTTGTGTCTCTATTATGTCTGAAACAAATAAAAAAATATTAAGTTCGAAATCCATAAAAAATTATCCCATTTTAGCTATAACTTGAAAAAAAATGCGTTTCTTTTCAGGTATACTTAGTAGATAATTTAAATTTTCTTTATTTTAAAAAAAGGAAACATAAATCCGTTAACGTGTTCAAAAGTCATCATAGCAAAACTACTAGAAAACAGTGTTTTGATAACAGAGTTTAAAGTTTTGACTTTGCAGCTATCACCGGTCTGCGCAGAGCAACGTTTACGTCTCGTACGAACGTAATTTTAGGAAAAAATGCATTTTTTTGCCATTTCAAACATCTCTGGTCTCCTTAAAGAGAAAACTAGTTTAAAATCGCGGAAACACTTCAAAAGAAAGCAAATCGCAAAACATTCCTCCAAAAAAAAAAAAAAATTCCTATAACGCTTCTGCAAATATTTTGGAATTCTTCGCCTCTAACGTTTTGCAAGGATCAATTATCTTTTAAGTTCAAGTGTGCACAGCAGGCGAGTAATCAATGTGCAATTCAATTATCACAAAGCTTGATAAAAGCATAGAAATCAGAAATACTAGTTTATCACTCTAGCAAATCTTCTCATTGTGTAAGCAAAAAGTCAGCCCAGTTCAACGTCGCGTGTTTCTGTGTTTGAAAGAAGAAGTTCAAACACGTTGGAGAGCAAGAAATGGAAAAAGGTTAAATTATACTAGCCTTTAAAATAGTTTGATCTCCAACAAATAAAAATGTCGAATTCAGAGTTGAATTAGAAAAATATACAATGTGCATAGAAAAATCCCTATATCCTGAAAAAAATTGCAAACAGAGCTGAAGATGTATACAAATGCAATAACGGTGTAGTGAAGTAATTATATCCGCCCTAATGCAACGATAGTAGAGCATTAACCAGAAAACTATAAAGGATAGCTAAAAAAGTTAGTTAATTGCAAAAGTGTAGAGCGTCCTCGAGTTTGTTTACATATGAAACATCATTTTATACTAAGTTTTATTAGAACCTCTGAAATTTTTTCGATATCCAATCACAGGGCATAAATACATCACTAATCGCGTGCATATGTGTGCATTATAAGACAAATGTATTTTTACTACTAAAAATAACGCATGTAAGCAAGGTACAATTTATTTAAATGACCAGTGACTTTTGTCCAGTAAAGGCGGTACAAGCCGGCGATTGGATATAGAAAAATTATTTTAGAACTTCTAATAAAGCTATATTTACATGAAAGGTAATATATAGTAAATAGAGGACGCTGTAAATTGTTTAAATTTATATTTTTGTCGCTACCACTCAAAGTTTTCGAGATGTAGTCAATAATTTCCAAATTTAATCAGAAATGACATTGGTATCGGTTGCATTAGATCAGGCGTAGTCACTTTAATATACCATTATCACACTTGCGTATCTATAGCTCTCTCCTTCTCAAGTTTTTTTCAGGATAAATGGTCTTAATGCACCCTGTATATCTTTAGATCTAGAGTAATAGTCTCCCTCAAAAAGAAAAAAATAATAACAGTAGTGGCAGCCAATTTCTGAGTTAATGTTTCTTACATAAAAGGATATGAGAATGACAGTAAAAACTATTCTATCTAAATTATTTCTCAAGAAGCCGGTTTTTTATAGTTACTGCAACTTTTTCTTTGACATTAACCATTTTGGGTTCCATTTTTTTCCAATTTTGAAAATACTTTTACGTTTATTATAAAATTTCTTTAATCCTTTTTTTTTTTAAATAAAGATTTAAGACACCCCTTTTTCTTTCTAAAACTTAAAAGAATTTATATTCTAGCATATTTTACTTAATAAATTTAAATTTTGTATTCATTAATCTTCCAACTTTATTTTTCTTGGATAAAAAAATACAAGCCTCACTGTGAAAATAAATGAAGCAGTGGAGCGGTGGCATGGACGGCATGTAGTTGCAAGTAGAACAACTTTTTTTGAATTAATAAAAAGGTACGGTGCAGATTTGACCATCGCTCCGGCGTGCTGGTTAGTTCATATAAATTGGATTTTTACTAATTTTGCTTAATTTGCGGTTTAGCCATAATTATGATGCCTTTTCACTGTGTAGAGTATTCCAGTGGTCCCCCTTTTTGATTTTAAACACAACGCATGTACCAATATAGGAGGTAAAGATAGTAATTTTAAATGAAAATTTGAACTTTCTACGTACATGCTCTGATTTTGGCTCGATATATTGAAATTTTTCATACTAAATTGGTAAATCTAACTGATTGGTAATCCAATTGGTACTCCAGGTGATTTCATCCTCTTTTATTAAAATCTGTATAAATTAAAAGTATACTCTTTCCCTCTCGTATATTGAGTCCTCCAAATATCAAATTGAACATTGGGGACATTTTGGGGTTTAATTAAGTGTGTTGAAGCTTGGTATGTTTATGCTCTTAATTAAAGTTGAAAAAAATACGCAGATATTGAGGGACAGGAATAAACCCGGAAATTTTGGGAAATAAACCCGAAATTTTGAAGAAGATTGGACATTTTAAAAGGTAAACAGAAATAGTCATTTTTCAATTTGAAATTTTTATTTTGAAGAAATTTCAGGCACTGTTTTGAAAATTTTAAGATACATTTTTCATTATGAGCTTACAAAAATTATGATTTTGCTCTCCAAGTTTTTATAATTTATTTAAACTCATTTGCTTTAAAGCAATGGTGGGTGTGAATTTGTGAGGATTTGAATGTTTCTTTAAAAATTAAAATTGTTAAATTTCTGTTATCTGGGCATATCTACTATTCAGGCATACTCTATTTAAATATTCTTGCAAGACTGTATGGTATTTCTGCATTGATTTCTTTTAGTTTTGTTAATTTTCATTTTGGTTTACATTGGCTGATTCGTAGAACAGGGATGATGTTTACATTCATGTCAGGCAAGATGAATCTGTCTCTCTCACGTTTTACTTATCGACGATTGGGAATTCAAGCCCTTGAATACGCCATCTGATGAAGAAAAGATGTAAGTTTTTGCTTCCGGAAAATACCGTGCAAGCACATTGCTTTACACGTATTTTTAACTTATCCATAATGATTATTATTTTTTGCACAATTTCAGATGTCATGTGACATGAGTGTTCTATGTTACATCACAAGTTAAAAATTATCCGAATTTATATATCTAAAACTTTCAAACGGGTTCATAATAAATAATGATTTCGATAGCACTTTACCGTAAATTAAAAATACAATTTTACTCTATTGACAGCTTGGATTAGCGCCCTCTATAATCCCCTTTAAGTCCAAATTTTAACTTACCTAACTTAATATTTCTGCAGTTTAGGCCTTTTTTTCCCCCTTATTTTTAATGTAACATGAGTTCTGTTTTACATGACAAGGTAAAAATTATCAGACTTTAAATATCTAAAACGTTCAAACAAGTTTATAATAAATAATGATTTCAATAGCACTTTACCATTAGTTAACGGGACAATTTTACTGTATCGACAGCTTGGATTAGTGCCTTCTATAGTCCCTTTTAAACCTGAAAAATTACGGAATTTTTTTTAATTTCCCTCCCCAAAAAATCTGGTTTATTCCCGCGAATAAATCCGTTTTTTCACCCTTTGAAACTACCACTTATTTTCCAATTGAAAATCTTATTTTGTACGGGTATTTTATGTAATTTTCAACTGTTGGCGTGGCATATTTGCTTCTTTTAAATTCTTGGAGCAAAACGTATTGCAAACAGTATATCAAATGCCTAAAATATTCTTAAAACTACCCCAATACGTTAAGTGTAAAAGTAATTATTCAAATAACAAAAGTTAAGGTTTAATGAAATTTACCGAATATAGTTATTGAGCATACGCTTCCTATAGCAATAGTCTAAGGAAGCATTTTTAAAGACGTTTAGAAAATGTATTAAAACAGAGTTAAACAGACATAACGTTCTAGTATTTATATTTTATAACAAATTATTCTTTTAGAAAAGTAGCCCCTATTTTAAGTTTAAAGAAACATATGTTTGAAATATAAGAATCGCCACCGGTGTAAAGAGTATTAAACTTTAATTATGATTATTATTATTATTACTACTACTACTACTAAATGCTGAAACATAAATGAAGTCATAATAATAAATATATAGAGATACACTATCATTACTACATGCAGATAACTAAAACAATTGTTAAGACAAATTAATACTCAATGAAAAGTCATGTCACATTAATAAGTCTGGGTTGAAAAAGGAATTTTTGTAATAATATTAAAAATTGTATAGTAGCACAAACCGAATTTACATGTTGCTTAATAATATGTGAAGATTTCATTTTTTCAAAAACTTATACCTGATTCTGTCACTCCTTCAGACCTGGAAGCTATTTCATTTACAGTGGCACTTGCCCATACACTCTTGATTCTGAAAACGGCAGTCATCCAGTTAGACAGTTCCTGCATTCTATAACATGCATTTTGGTAGGCTGTACGTGCTTGCTGCTCTATGATTTCTCGTCTTGAGATAGCAGTACTATTATCGACTTTAATTTCACAGAAAACATCAGTGGACAATATCGCCAAGACAAAAACTTTTAACCTGAGAAGCATACTGGAAACAGAATCAAACAGCTAATTAAAAACAAACTTATAAAGGCAAATTTTATTCATTTGCAATAGATAGGTATTTTACTTTTAAATATAGAAGAACTTAGGGTATTATGGAATAGTCGGGTAATATGAATGGTTCCTGTTTGGCAAAGTGCTGCCACCAAGCGGCAATATGATAAACTATTTAAGAACGTTTCCAGAATGTCCCCCAGAAAACGCAGTTTATCGGTCGGTGCGAAATATTTGTTTCGTCTTTGGAAAGTTACAGGAAATAATTTTTCAATATATTTTATTCATTATTAGAAGTAGTATTTTTACATTGAAATTAAGCATAATGTACACTGAAATACTAACAGTTTATGATGTAATAATCGTTTTTTAGCTCGCGATTCACACCAATAACCAGAGTAATTTTTTTCCCAAACCGGCGGTGCCGGTAATATGGAATACCAATATCTCATAATACTCCATTATTATGCTGACACAAAGACAGATCCTTATATTTGTGCAAATCTTAGGTATGAACTGGGATATATCGGCTAACTACCTAGACATTATATTTTGATCATGCTCTCTTGATACCATTGCATCTGATTTTTGGCAATTTTTGTTCGTTTTATTCATTTTTAATCCCCTATTCCATATTTCCCAACTATCTCACAATACTCCACAATGCGTTTATTATTATTTGTTTGCAAGTGATGAAATAGTTGAAGTTTGTAATTGTATTTGGTTTTCGAGTTTTATAAACAATATCCGGATGTTGTATTGCCCCAAATGTAAATAGTATTCCATAATACCCGAAGTTCCTCCATAACAAGTGTTTTATTAGTAGAGATTGAAGTTCCATGGTAATCTAGCGGTATTCCCATGGCACACATCGGGTCATGCAGTATTTCCCAGATTATTATTTTTAATTCATTTGCAAAAGGAGGAGTTAGTAAGCCATTTCATGTAATTTCTGGGAATTAAATGAAAAAAAAATTAAATATTTTCGAAACATTTTTAACTATTAAAATATGTTAATACATTGAAATATAAAAATATACTTTTACAATAAAGCTTTTTTTAAAAATCCTGCTCATGTGTTTAGATAAAATAAAATGACAGTTGTATATTATGGCGGCGTTATTTTATTCTTAGACAAAACGCAATTGTTAAATAATTGTTTCAACTTTAATACGATAGAATGAAAAGTTGTATTTAGCGTTACATCTGTAGACTCTCTCCTAGAAAAAAACTCCAACCTACAGTTAAAACGGCTGTGACTAAGAATCAAATAATTAATTTTGCCACTATCATGTTTAGTGAATTGCATTTGAAATGCTATGTGAATAAGAATTTTGATTATGCACATCCTAAGATAATAAAAACATTTTAACATATTAAATAAGTTGTTCCAACGCAAGTCCAAAATCAAACGTAGGTTTTAGCCTAATTCTACTTGTAGGAACATATTTTAGAAAATAAAAAAATGCTTATCAGAAAAGTTACGTAAAGACTTTAAAACCATTTGTATTTTCTTAATAAGATCGTTATAACTGGAAGCCAATTCTGCCAGAGGTTAAATCACAGACAGCCAAGTTTTATTCAAGTAGATTATATTTAAGAATTTCAGTTAGTTCCAAACAATAGAGAGCTTTTTAGAAATGACAGGATTTTTGTTTTTAAACAATAACTTTTTCGAGCAGCTTATTTGTTTGTTGAATGTGTATAAGATTGCATTGAATTGTCAACAAAGCATGATTTTATCCCCCGCTCATTTAATGAGCATTTGGCAAGAATCATGCGGATCTCATTGATGGAATTTAGGATGTTGGATTACATCCGCGACGGACAGTCTCTATCAAAATGGTGCGAGATCACGTGAGACTGCAATTCCTATTTATTACGACTCTTTATGATAGACATTGATTTTTTTTTTTTGATATTTTCAGCTGATTAAAATATCAACGATGATCAAGCTTCGTAGCGGGAACCGGGTCCTAGGCCAATGCCGAACCACCCCCGCTACCCATTACTGTAATCGCAACTTCCGATCATCGAGTCCTAGGCAGGGAGGTAACGACTTTTTCATCGGTTGCGGCGAGCAGGAGGAGCCTCTTGCCAACCCGGGGACTTTGAGGGAAATTGGTCCCTGACGCCTTGGCTAAGGTTGCAGCTTTAATTCTAGTTGGTAGAGTAGGGCTATTTGAAAGTCAGATTAATGTGCTTCGTAGGAAGATCTTGCTCATTCCGATGGATAGTGATACGACGTACATCTATAATATTTTGATCTTTTAAATTCTGTAAGAGTTCTTTAGTGGAGAATAAAAGCTCTGGTTCTGATATTACTTGTATTGAGAGTCTGATGAAACTGAACAGATACAGAAAAGAACCTATTGTTGTGCAATAATTGAGAGAAATTGCGAACGGCTGGCTGAAGAAACTTCCACCAGCAAATCCCCAGACTGCATTTTTTTTAATTGAATGACCATCTCCAAAAACAGACTGACATATTTTTGCAATAAGAAATGGTGAAGTTCTTTTAAAATAACTATCAGAAGGACTGTGCGCTTAATTACAAAAAAATGAGTGAATTAAGTGTCTGTACAGCTTGTTGCCCTCCACATGGGAGAGAAATAGAATAAAGTGAAGTATTTCCATCCATATTAGACAGAAAAACAATTCAGACCCCGGCCGCACCGCTCACTACCGAGCCCAACAAGGGGGATGGACAATCGTGCCCCAGTGCTAACCAGGTCCCATACGCTCACAAGACATACCTATATCAGTCTCCACCATTAACGAGATGACTAGTATGTGACCGTTCACTTTATCCCCAGCCAGTGACAAGTCAGCTGACCAGCCGATTGATGCATACGGCACCAATATGTACCTCCCGTCTACTTGAAGCAGAGGCCAAAACAGTGTGTTGGTTTACCCTCAACTGCCAGGATCCCCCTTTCCAGGAACACGGGTCGCAACGCACGGCAAACACGTAGGTGGTTTACAATTCCCCCATAAGTCGATATAAACAGGATGATATCAGCTTATGCAGAATCGCCCTCACCTCAGAAGAAGAAACCACAATGAGAGTGAAACAAAGAGGAAAGATTAGACAAATGAATGGAGAGGAAAAAAGAGAAAGATCTCGCAGCTGCCCGGGAATGCGAAGCCCGTGAATACCTGAAGAAGGTATCCCCCTGGGGGATCTACTGAATTGGAATATTTATAATTCCGCACACGTTTGTGAAGTTCGTTCCAAAAATTTCTATTGGATTCAGATCGTGTGACTGGGCTGGCCAATTTGAAAGCGGAATATTTTTTGGGCGAAAGCCACTACTTGACGAGCTTGAATGTATGCTTTGGGTCCTTATGCTGAAACAAATAGTTGTGACAAAGCAAATAATCTTGCAATATTTCTTTATACATTGCACCATTCATCTTGCCGCGGATTTCAACTAACGGACCGACACCTTTTCCAGAAAATGTTCCCACAGCGTATAGTGTTCTCCGCCATGCTTCATTGTAAGAATAAAATATCTCGAATCTTATCTTTTGATTTAGGTCGTCAAACGTAGTGTCTGCCATCACTCTCAAAAGGGTTGAAATTAGATTCATCGGAAAATAGTACTTTTTCCAGTTTTCACTTGACCATTCTTTGTTTTCTTTGGCAAACGCCAGTCGGGGCCGCTGATTTTTTTTTTTTACTTATGAAAGGTTTTTTAACACCAAATCTTCCATAATGTCCTATGTCATGTAAGCATCTTGACACGGTAGATCGACTTATTTCAGCAATATTGTCACTCTGTAAATCGTGGGATATTGCAGCGGCAGTTTTACGCGGGTCATCAACTGCTTTTCTCCTGATAATTCTATCCACAAGAATAGTCAGTTTCCGGGGTCCCCCCTGACAGTGGCAAGTCCTGAAGGCCATGGCCATCTTTGTATTTTTTTAAAATATCGTTCACAGTAGATTTTCCGACCAATAACTTTGCCGCAATCTCACGAGAGGACTGGCCCTTTAGCGACAAACAAATCACTTTGTTTACGAACAATAATTGTTGAAGTTTTCATTTTTGAATTTCAACTGCGTTATTAATGTTGATTAATTAACAAACACGGCAATAAAAAAAAAACACCTTACCGATAGCAAAAATTAACGAATGACGAATTGCCGGAAACTATTGCACACGCGAATTTCGAATCCCCCCCCCCGCTTTGAATCAAGTGCCTTAAGTATCCAATAAAAATGATCACGTGGTCAGAGGTCATTTGCATATTCCTAACTTTTCGAGCAATTGCGCTTATTCCCTGAAATGTTCTGGCAAACAAATCAAAGAATCTAACTTGCCGGAAACTTTTGACGGCTACTGTATATATCTATACTAATAAAAGAAAGTTTCGCTCCGTGTGTGTGTATGCGTCTGTCTGCGATGGCCAGCGAAATCTAGCGCACCTACAAGTCTGAAAATTTAGATTTAGGTAGTTCAAAGCCTGATCTGAAGCACCTGAGACTCAGAATGGTAATATTTTGATAATTACCCAAGATATTAATTACAATCCCATTAAACATCGCATCGAAAATGCCATCTTTTTTTATCAAAATGGCTAAAGAAAAGAACTCATGTTCTCGATTTGCAAGCAGAAGTGAACGAATTTGAAATTCATTTACTAATTAGCGAATTTTAAGAAAACTAATTAAGTTATCGACATGAAACTTTTTGAGCATATGTAGAACAATTATCTTCATCCGACAATGCAATTTTTGTAAAATTTGGCCCGTAATTTTTCTTAAAGTTTGCAAAAAAGCTGCAAAAATCTGGCGGCGCCAGTCAAAAAAAAAAAAAAAAAAAAAAAAAAAAAAAAAATCCCAGAAAGTTTCAGACAGGGATCTGCTTTCATTAAAAACTGGACTACAAAGAGATCTGTCTTTCTGGCCGATCCCTTCATTTAGTTTTCGAAAATGGAAGGAAATAACTGCCAATAACTGCCATTTTTACCAATGAACAAAAATTATGATAACTAATTAAGATATAGATTTGAAATTGAGGATTTGAAGGTGTGCCATCTGGTGGCTATTTTAGCGTAGCGTCTTCGTTATGTTCTAATTATCAGAAAAATACAATTATTTTTTAATGATCGCGTAATGTAAGGGAAGGTGGTTTTCTTGAAAAAATTATTCATTATATTTGCGGGTATGGGGAGGAAAGAGATTAACGCCTTGCTCCGATTTACAGAAAAGAAATTCCATTTAAGAAATTTAACCTTTTTAGTTTCTCCTGTAGCGTTTTATATATGTTATATACCGGAAATTTCAAATAACGATTTTCGTAAAAATTAAATTTATGTTCATAATAAAAGTACACTTACTTGATGCATACCAACAATCAAAGTAAATGATTTGTTGTTGAGCACTTGACCAAGCGCCCCCTGGCGGGCAATCCTACAAGTTATTTTATCTAACTGTGCATTCTTATCTCGGGTGCTGTGGGCCTGATTACAACGGGGTTTGGATGATTCGACTTTGTTTTCGATCTTTACAGATTTTAGTTCCACCTTCCACCGCCAGGGGGCGAATTATTTTCTTGAGTTCTATGGGCCCGATTTCGACGAAAATTTGTTCATTCAACTTCCTTGATACAACGGGTACCCCTGTCGGATGTTCGCACAAAGAAATTGCGCTCCCTGGCTGTGGAAAATTGAACTAAAGGATTTTGCAGCACGCCTGCTATACGGCGCCGGAGGCAGCGGGGACACGTGTCGAAGTTTCGCTCGGAAGGTGGTTTGTTTGGAACAGAGTGCGCCCTTTGGCGGCGGAAGGTGGAGCTAAAAGATTTTACATCACGTGCTCTGCACCAGTGGTGTAGTCGAGGGGGGACGCGGGGGGACGGCGTCCCCTCACTTTTTTATTTTATGTCGAGCGTCCCCTTACTTTTTATTTTCAAGGGGGACGCTAGAGACGCGAGAGGACGCCATCTTTTCAAACTTACTAATTTTTTTAAATTATGAGCACACCAATAAATCAACAATTTTAAGAAATAAGGCATTGATTTTTATTACTTTTCAACAACATGGAAAGTGTTTACGGTGTCAGATCGCTTGTCTGTCTCCATCTGTTCGCATTCTACTTGTAACTTCCAAAAGTTTGCTTGAATTTTGACAAAATTTTATGTATATTTTTTCAATGTAGCTTTATCACTATTGTGAATTATGTGTATAGCATCAGTATTTCGTTTACGAGTGATCAAAAAAGAGTTCTTTCATATTACTGTTTACTGGACGGAGATTGTTTGAAATACACATAAATGAAGTAATGCCATATTGTATTGAAATTCGTTACAACATATTCCCTATCAAAAATAGCATTTATCGTTCGTTTACAGGGACGTTAAAAAATATTTCGAAACACCAAAACACCATGAGCTATTAACAGTAATTGTTTGCAATGCATGGAAAACGGTGTACGAAACATTTATAGTTATTTTACAAGGCCAAAGAATCCGGACACATTGTCAGACGTGGGTTCAGTTGCTCGAAACGTGTTTTCGGTTATATTTTGTAGTTTTCAGATGAAAAAAATATCCATTTGCTAAGTGATACGTAAATGATATTCGTATACAGGGCCACACAAAAATAATCCAAATACACTACCGTCATGGCCGGATATTTCTTGAAATGCGTTTTGCAGCTGGTTTAAATTTTAGTGTGTTATGTGATGAGCATATGATCATTAATTTCTATACATGACCACTCAAAATAATTCGAATGAATACGTTACCATTTATAGATAATTATTGCTTGGTATGTGTTTAAACTGGACGAAATTATATTTTCGATTAAAAAAAAACGCTAGACATGCTTTTCCTTCACACATTGTTGCACCAAAATAATTGTACAAACATTTGTGTGTAATGAATATAATATATATTGGCCGGTATACAGTGTGTCTGTGTATTATAAAAGTTGACACGCACTTGAATTTATTACCTGCTGGAGATAAGTAGATAACGTAAATTATAAAAAAGTTTAAAATAAAGTAAAAAAATAATATTGTCAATGAAATAATTATCTTGTTAATTTTCAAACATTTATACAATAACTCTTCATGCGAATCTTCTATTCAAAATTTGTCAGTCAGAAAAATTTTCCTATTTGCTGCAATAAAATCATTAAAAATTTGCATACCTATATATTTAAGATTAAATTTAAAAAATGAAGGAAGAAAGCTCACTTATAAAACCTTTTCGAATCATTTAAATATTACTTTATCAGTGAAAATGGTCCTGTGCACATATTGGCGATAGCACTTTTAGAACAAAATTAAATAGTAATGAGTGTAAAAAGGAAAAAAAATGCATCGGAAGTGTATCTAAATAAAAAGCTGCATGGGCAGAAATCATGTAAAGAGACAGTGTAGTTTTAAAATACAAATTAAAAATAATAATAAGAAGAAGAATTGGCTAAGCATACTCTATGTATTTTCCGTCAGCTGCAGTACATAACTGGGGGTCAACCGCACATGTTTATTATCATCCATGTTACTGTTACCTTCTTGTAATACCTCATAGCTTTTCTAATTTGATATATAGTCGCTGTCCCCTTCCTCCCCCCTGCATATTTCCTACCTTATTTTAAACTTTTTTGCATCTTACATTGACTACTTATCTTCAAGTTTAAATTTTTTCGGACGCCCTGTAAAAGTCGACCTTATTTCAAACTTGAAGACTTTGTCAAAAAAATGCAATACTTTGATAGCAACGTGGTTCAAAGTGGTTTTTAGTGACAAAACTTGATGCTTTTAATTTATAATAGTAATTTAACTTTAATGAATAATAATCTCTTTAATTTTCTAATTCTAATCTTTAACGATTCATCCTTATCTAAGTGAAAACCACAGCCTTACTCAAAATTTGGAAAGCGGTAAATCATAGAATGGCTACTGATACAAAATCTAAAAAATATAAAGAGGTGATTTTTTTTTTTTTTTTTTTTTAAATAAGTATTTGTGTAAAGTTCATTGAAAGAGGGAAAATAATACATATTATTAAACTGTGAGAGAATTAAATATATTGCTGTTGTTTTCAACCCATTTACCCCCTTTTATTTAAATATTTAATAAATAAAAGAAATTAATTTGAACCACTTTTTTACCCGCTTTCTTTTATCTTACATTTCTGTATGTATGTGACAGTCAAATCTTGTGATTCATTTTTCACCCACTTCCTGTTGACGTAGAGCTTTGAAATTTGGAATATATATATGTATACCTGAGGAAAATACATGAATTGGACATTCCTTTTTTAAAAACTAGATCCCTAAGGGGGGGGGGGGCAACGTCGGCAAAAAAATGGCATTTACCCCCATAGAAATAACATAACGACTGTTTAATTGAAAAAAAAATAGCTCCATTGTTTCAAAATTCATCCATTTTCACCACATTGCTGCCCGCATCAGTATGACATCATTGAGCGACGCACACATTTGTGCTTTATAATATAAGTTGACTTTC
This sequence comes from Maratus michaelseni, assembly GCA_963931845.1. Taxonomy (NCBI): domain Eukaryota; kingdom Metazoa; phylum Arthropoda; class Arachnida; order Araneae; family Salticidae; genus Maratus; species Maratus michaelseni. The sequence goes on from OZ007586.1 coordinate 444,610,698, forward strand.
TGTGAATTTTAATGAAAGTACTTTTTTTTCTATATTTAATTTATTTTTATTAACGTTAAAAGTAATTTTATTAGGAAAGTGTTTCTTAAATAAGTCATCCTGCACAAGCGTAAGTATTATTTGCCATAGAAACTCTACTTCAAAATTATATCTTTAAAAAATTTCCGCTCAATTCTTTAAACACTTATAGAATGGCATGGATTCAAATCAATTTATAACTAGAGTAGACTTTTATATCGCTATTAATAGTGTGGTAACATTCACTGAGACGATTCCCACATTAAAATTTCAATTCATCGTAGAGAATATCTACGAATTAAATAACTTCTATGTCAAATTTGAAGATTCTAGCACTGATAGTTTCAGAAGAATAACAACTTTAAAAAGTTTTCGGCTTATTTCAGCACTTAAAATTTCGAATATTTTAAAAGCCATTCTTCGTGAGCATCTGCATGTTAATAGCTACCAGATAAATCGGGATGAAACGAGTTTAGAAGATTTACTTAACAATCAGGGCTCCCAAATGGTCCGCTTTTTGAATACCAGTATTTTCTTAGAAAATTTTTATTTTTAGATTTTTCTTGTAAATTTTGCAGAAACAACCTTCGGAAGTCAATTTTTGCAGAAAAGTTTTAGAAACCTACTAAGAAATTTTCTGTTAAAAAATATTGGTATTCAGTTGGCGAACCATTTGGGAGCCCTGGGCAATTCATCCTTTTAAAATGTAAATTAAAAAAAAATAATAAATAAGATTTTACGATCATCTAAGTCCTGAAAGTACATGTGTGCCAAGTTTTAAGTCAGTTGCTCTTGCTCAAATATTTTCACACAAATCATGATGAAACCAATATTTTTGAACGTCTTTCTCCATTTCATCCCGTAAAAATTCGATACTTGCAGATTAGAAGTAACCTAGTTACTGATTTAAAGAGTTACTAATTCTACAAAAATCTTGATGAAACGCGATTTTCAGAAATTTTCTTTATAAGGATACTGATCTATTTCACCCCTTTCAAATTCGTATTGGGATGTCGGAAAGTTCCTTCCATTTGGGAAAACCAATTCGTAACGGAAAAGTCTGCCCGTCAATTGACATTAGATATTGAAATTAATGTCTAATAATTAAATGATAGAATTTTCCGGTACGAATTGGTTTTCCCAAACAGAAGAAACTTTCCGAACAACCCAATATTTTTTGAAAATCCGATTTGAGCTAGCATCTGAATCCTAAAGATAGTATTTGTGTCAATAAAAAGCATTATTTATGGGTTATCCTCGGCATCGGTCACATTTTTTAATGTTTTTTTTTTTTCTACAGAAACTACACATATTTTTACTTCTGGTCAAAAAATGGCTTAAAAATTGTCTAGACACGAAACACGTTGTTCAAAATTTTGTTCAGAGTTTGGGCAGTGGCATATATAATCCAGAATGTTAAATAATCTTTTCATCATATATAACATACCTGCGAAATTTAATCTCAGCCGAAAACACCGTTTAAATGCTATCCTGCTCAGACACATACACATACTGACTCATTGCAAAATCACCAAACACAGACTTTGGGAATCTTAAAGAAAATACAGACTCGCACACATGCATACGCACATACATAGAGAATTGTTACAGAAATAGGAAAAGCGGATTCAGGGAACCTATAAAAATAAAGTTATAAATTTCATAGTCTTTTCTCTTGTCATGATTACAATATTTTCCTTACACTATACGTGCCCGTAATGTAAAAATGCAATAATTTTCAATGCTCTTAGTATATAGTTATTCTATGACTATCTCAAAAATAAACAATGTCTAACAAAAGTCTCGTTGCGTGGATTAGTGTTATTAAATAATTACGAATTCTATTTCAAATATTTTCACACATGAAATAAGGTTAACAATATTTTAATTTATAGGAAGCTATGAACGACCAACAGATAAAAAACTTTAATTAATTTAATTTAAATAAATTTTAATTTACAATTTTTAATTTAATTTTTCAATTACTTTTCTCTGCAATTCAAAATGAAAAGCAAGATTCATAATCAAGTTTGCCCTATAGCTGATACAGATACAGACCCTAATGATCGAGACTATGAGCGTCCCCCCACTTTTTTCCCCAGGACTACACCACTGCTCTGCACGCCTACTATACTGTGCCTCAGGCAGCAGAAACACGTGTCGAAGGTTCGTTTATATCAGAATGCACTCCTATTGGTGGAAAGTGGAAATAAAGGATTTTCCGTCGCGGTTAAAAGATAAAATCATACAAACTTTAGATTTGTTTAATTTTATTATCATGGGCCCGGGCAACGCTGGGCGGGTCAGCTAGTACATATATAGATCTGAAATTGAAAACGTAGAAACAGATTTGACGAATACAGAATTAAATATTCTTAAGACTGCGTTTACTTTAAAATATGCATTTCAGTAACCAAACCATAAAATGTAATTAAATTAGTATTTGATGTATTGAAAATATATTAAACGGTTATTCGTAAAGTGACAACTCCAAAAATGAAAATTTTCAGAAAAGGCGCGAAAACGTTTTCAACCATGAAAACATTTAAAAATTATATAAAGGGGATCAGAAAATAACAAAATTTTTATATCTGGAGACAAAAGACGCTTATTTACTTCAATAGGAATCACATTGTATCAGATTATCTGAACATTTAGACATTAGTGTTGTATAACATCATAAGCTAAAAAGATAAAATTGCTCTAAATCGGTGTTTTTAAAAGATATTTATAACTCTCCTGCTCACAAATTTTGAGAAAAGTCAATGGAAAATATTTAATTGGCATAATTAAAATGTTATCCTAGATTGAATTAAAAAGAAATTATTTACGTCAGACATGAAGCCTCGATGCTTAAGTGATATCTCTGAAAATAAAATTTAGCTGAAAACCGATTTAAAAACACTATCATTTAAGTTAGGAGTCTTCTATGAGGTTCAAGCGACAAGTGAGATTCAAGTGTTAAATGAGCTTTTTAATGATGAACGGGTAAGAATGTGAATCGCACGACAGTAACACCTCAAAAATCACGTTTCCCGAGTCATGTTACATTATGATTCAGTGTGCAATATGCCCGATATTCCTGTTACCGATATTACATTACACATTATAAAGCTGTGGTACAGTCGAACGCATTTAATTTTCATCTTCCGTGTATTATATGTGCCTGTTTTCTTTTGAAAAAAGTTTGTATTTTTAGAATCAGACGAGGGCAGAAAACTTCACATTCTCTTATTAAATTGCATTTTGTACCAAGAATGGTGTAATTTTTTGAAAATGAGCTATCGTTATCCCTTTTCTCTACACAAATATTGGTCAAATATAGGTCACGCGGTCAATGTAATCCGTCGCACGAGATAGCAAGTTCCACGATTTGTGTTTAACTCGAAAAGATAATATTCAACACGTTACATCAGCAAAAAGTCAAGCGTTGAAAGGTCGTTGACCAAAACAACATGTTTTCATATCATTCTTAATAAAAGTCATTTGCGAGTGCATTTATCGCTTAAGCTATTTCGACGATGTCGGAAGTCAAAAATACTCAATTTATCAAGTATTTGCGTCTCTGCGCAGATTTATCACTATTTTTTTTTAAAAGATTTCAGTAAAAAACAGATTGGCGTAATTTTTATGTCACGAATATTAGACAATTTAGATTTTTTTCTTATTAATCTAAACACATGTGTACTAACGTAATCGTATGTGTATTAATTGTGTATTATAATCACTTGTGTATTAATCTAATCTCATATGTTCATTGATGAATATGTAATTACATATTCATACACCCTAAAACATCAGTCGCATCTTAGATCTGAAGAAAAAAAGCAAACTTTAAGCATTGGCATATCAGTTTGCATAAAATGCTATCAGAACATAACATACAGGGTGCAAACTAAAGTAAGGAAACAAGGGAAGTCTAAAAGGATAAAGTTAGATTTGTGGGTCAATTTTCTACATATAGTAAAATGAGTATACACTATTATACAAAAGTGACTGTGTAAGGATTCGGCTACTCCGATCATGTGAGTAGGCGAGGTGTTGACCGAGATCATAATTTTTTGTCCACTAACTGTCCATGTGCGTAAAAGTTGATCAAGGCTCTCTTTCTCCAACTTTCGACGGATGCTGTGTGAATCTCGGAAATTGTGAGTTTCTGTTTCTCATCGATTTTCATGCAAATTATTTTAGCTGGTCAATCGATATTTTGGATATATAAGGTTCGAATTTACGTGGAGAACTGGAGAACTTGGATCGGCTCTCTCTAGATACGAATAAATCCTAGATCCTACGATTGGAATAGTTGCATATGAAATAGTTGCACATTTTAAAAGTCATATACGCATTGTTGCTCTTGGCCCGGGACGAACGTCTGTATCAGAGCTCGCCTGGTCTACAGTTTGGAATCCAAGCACTTACTGAATGCATTTTGCCTGATGGCTGTCTATTGAAAATCGCGAGTTCGTTTTCTTTGAAATATTTACATTTTTATATATTTTGAGAGTTATTTTTTACGGCGTAGAGCTTCGAGTAGAAGTTTTTTATTTATTTTGGCCTAAGGTAAAATCAGTAGTGGCTAGCTCATTTCCTGCCCGTTTAAGTTTAAATAAAGTCTTTTTTTAAACTTTACCTCTGTGTTCTCATCGTACGCCTCCTCGTACGTGGCAATGGCCGTCCCAACTGTAGCACTCCTAGTGGTGAAATTTGAAAGTTATTGACCCTATCGCGGAATTTATGACATATCGCAAAAAGAATTCAATTACAAAAGTATACATAAAATCAGCATGAAATGATGTTAAAAAATGTATGTAAAAATATCGAATAATTATTAAAAGTCCTTAAAAGGTAAGCTTTTCGATATCCGATTACCGATTTAAATACGTCACTAGTTTCAAGCAGAAGTATGGTATTAAAAGGCAAATGCACATTTACTAAGAAAACTAACATATATAAGCAAGGAATAATTTATTTTAATTCAAATAAAGTTCTTAATTTGTTTACCATCTGCAGCTTGCATGTGTATGCATGCGAGTGCACATGTATTGTTGCTGATGGTGGAAACATTGAACATACTTTGTGATGGATCGACTACTCTGATTATGTGAGTAGGCGATGTTTTTGAATGAGAACGTAGTTTTTGGCCACTAATTGTCCTTGTGCGTAGAAGTTGATCAAAGATATCTTTCTTTAACTTTCGACGAATGACTGCGAAAACCTCGGAACTTGAGTTTCTGCTTTTCATCGATATTTATGCAAATTGTTATAGCTCGTCAATCGATGTTTGGGTATATAAGCTTCGGAAATGCGTTTGAAGTCGGAACTTGGGTCGAGTTCTTTTTCAATGAGATTACGTTTAGATCCTGCTATTGAGTCATCAATCCGAAGCTGAATAGCGTATAAGCAGTTGCATTAGTCTGGACGGACATATTGAGATCAGTGTTCGACTTGTCTACAACGTGGAGTTGGATTCTTGCTGAAGGCATCCTGACTTGTTATCTTCAAAGTTGTAAGTTCCTTTTGAACCTTTATACTTAATATATTTAATAAGTTTTATTTTACTGAGTACAGTTTCGGGAAAGTTGAATTATCTTCGGAGTCAGGAAAATTTAGTAGTGTTCTTTCTCAAATCCCAGCCCGATTAAGTTTTAAATAAACTTGACTTTTTAAACTTTACCTCGTGTGCTCTTCTTTACGACAGAACGGCCTGGTTCACTCTTATTAACAGCAATGACTGTTACAACTTGATTCTCTCACTGAACTTTATTCTCTTATAAAAATAAATTGTACCATATTTACATGTGTTATTTTTATTAGTAACTGTGCATCTGGTTTATGATGTCCCATTTCTGCATGCGATTAGTGACATATTTAAGCCGGTGATTCGTTATCGAAAAATTAACGTTTCAGGGTTCCTAATAAATTTATCTTCACATGTACAATATTTCGTACTAAACAGAGGACGTTCTACATTTTTGGAACTGATGTTTTTCAGCTATCTGTAATAGTTTTCGATATAGAGTCGGCAATTCCAAATTTTGCCATTAAATACGCTAAAAATACTCTCATATGATAGCACATAGCCATTTTGCTATAGGTAAACGTTCCACAAATCCAGCTTCAATCGTTCAGAAGATATTTGAATGTTTCCTGCAGGTTGTGTAAGAAAACATATGTATTCCTTTCTTACTTACAGTTATGACATCACACAGCCGCTAGTTGCAAGTAACTCACGAATTCTAATAAGTTTACTAAGGAAGCGAAAAATTATATGAAATGGCAAAATGGGAAGAAATTCGTGATCTTTGAAAATATGGTCTTATGCGTAAAACAAACACTCAAAAAAGGATTTTGGATATACTCATGTATTCTTTGAATAGTTGATGCTTCTTTACTGAATACACAATTTGCAATTAGTATGTATGTTGCGGTCAATTTGATAAATTCGGTTAATAATAACCGCGTCTTTGGGTAAATTTGATAAATATTGCATATTAATCGCATTTACTGGTTATTAATATCTACCAGTGAAGTTCGGTCAGTATTATTAATTGAGCATAGTAACAAATATGTTCTTGACTGACATGTGCTATCATTAACTGTATAAAACTAAAAAAAATATTATTAACAGACAATAATATTCAATCAAAAGACGTGTCCTATTATTAGGACGTCAGGGCCGAATGGTTTATTTTTAAAATTACTGAATCAATTAGGTAAACATTTTAAACACTGAAATATTGAAAGAATATTTAATACAGTTTTAAAATGCACACTTTAACACATGGAATAAATATACGCACTAGTGGCTCTTTCGAAGAGTGGCGCACAATGGAGCGAATTAGTTCATTTAGAAGTCCCAATATAGAAGGTGGGGACAGAGGAAAAGAGGAGGTCGGGAGGGGAAAATTAACTTTTAGTCTCGCTCCCTTAACTCCTGATCTCGGCACACGTTTTTGCTCATTTATCTTCGAGTTTTGAATGCTACTAAGTTGGTTATTTCCTGTTGATAGTTTATTTTTTTGCATAAGGCTTTGCTTTCTTTCTAATTATAATTTACCCGATGAGGAATCGGAGCGGCCCATGGCTGATGTTTCTTCAGATCTCTGAAATACTCAAACTGTTTCTCAGTGATCGCTGCATTAACGAATTTCATTAATTTTTTGGGACTAATCAACGAGGTTGCTGCATCCAGTAGTGTTTTTCGTGATTTTCACGTTTGCGAAGCGATCATACATGCGGTACAGTGACCGCGGCATTAACGAATTTTGTGTACTTTTGGGGATTTCAATACAACGAGGTTGCTGCATCCAGTGTTTTTTTTCTTGTTTTCATGTTCGCGAAGCGATCATACATGCGGTAGAGTGATCGCGGCATTAAAGAATTTCGCGTGTTTTCATTTTTATTCAGCTTCACATTGATCCTTAACTTTTTTATATAATTTTGCTGAAATGTGTATAAAAACGCTGTTTCTTACTGCTCATATTATCTTTTTCATATCTATCGTATTAAATTCGTCAAATAAAACATTTATATTTTACTCATAAATGAAATATCTAAAAAAAAATCAACAGTTTGTTAATGCTCCTTAGACTGTAGGGGGCGCTGCCGTAGGCCTATAAACCCTACCTATACCTATTAACCCTGCTAAAAAAGGTAGATTATTCCCAGGTGTGCGCAGTTAAAATCTCCCATTGTGCGCCACTCTTCGAAAAAGCCGCTAGTAATATATATGCCTGCGTAGTAAAAATCTCAAACTAAACGAGTCAAAATTTATTACCTTGACCAAACTTGATTGGTAATTATTAATAACCGGTTAATTTGGTAATTTCTCATAAATTAATCATATTAACCGGTTTATTTAGATATTATTTGATAATTATTAGAGGAAAAGGTGTAAATATGGGCACCCTCTTTTGTTTTTGACTAAAAGTGACTTTCATTTTCAAAAATTCTAGATTTTTTACCTTCATTAACAACAAGTTTACTAAATAAGAGGAGGCAGAACCATGATTAATATTAATTATTTCAATTCGAAAACGAAGATTTACAAAAAGCTTTTAAAAAACGCCAGAAAAACTTACACAAAATAGTTTAAAATGTTTAAAAACAGAATCAAACAATACAAAATGGTATTTATTACAGAAAACGTTTTAGAAAAATCGCAAATATAACTGGCTCTCTCAGCCCCGGCACAATCTATGTGTGCCCACATATGGCACATAACACATTTAACCCACACTTTACCGTGAGTGTCTTTCCATCACAGAAAATTTTCCATCACAAAAGATGCAAGTTGCATCGCTCGAGTCTGGTTTATCACCATCATTGATATCCAGGTTGATATCATCATCGCTGTCCACAAAGGGAGGGTCACAGTAGTCAAATTAGTCCGATGATGAATTTTTTTCTTTTCGTGGGTTGAATTTTCTTTTTTGAAGGCCTTTGGTCTTCCCACTCCTGCTCGGTCTCTTACCCCGGGAAAACTCAAGGACGTCTTCTTGAGAGCACTTTTGTCAAGCGACTTGGTCAACTGATCCTTGTATGGTAAACCAGTGATGAGGCTGGACCTAACTGCTTTGCGTCCACGAGTAGTGGTTCTCTTCTTAATGTTGGGGACATTAATATTGAGATGAATTGAATGGAAAAACTGCATTTGAAGTTCCCGCGGAACATTGCGGTGTTTCAGCAATCTCATCAATTGGTTAGCTATAGCCCGATGTGCTTTTATATCAGGATAACTCGAAGGAGGCAGATGAAGTCAATGGTCCAGAGAAAACAAGTAGAGGAGCACGTGATTCTGAAACATTTTCTACTATGGGGCAAGTTCTTCCTGAGACCAACTCAGCAGCTATAAAGTCAGCGTCGGTGAAAATGTAGCGGTTCATAGGATATAGGGGACAAGGGATGGATGGGACGTTCCAATATTTCAGCAATAAACTTTTTTTTTAGTTGCTTCCTATCCTCATAGATTTCACTACCATAGTGTGCTTCATAACCACAAGCAAGAGCACATGGCTGTTTTCAGTTTTCTTCAAATTTGCATTTCCTGAAAACTGCTTAATAGTAATTTTTTTACATTTGAACTTACTTAATTATCTTATGCAATATAATCAATTAAGATATGTTGTAGTTTATTTCAAGGCTCAATATTGGTAATTAAAATGAATGCATATTAACTATTGTGACAAAATATTTTTTTAGACAAAATGGCTGACAATTGAATATATGCATCATGGGGATGATTGGGACATTTCAAATGGGATGAATGAAACTGTCTCATCTATCCCTAGAGTATGCTGAAAAATATATTTATTAACTAAATATTATATAGGTTGATAAATTAATAATTTATGGTAATTATTCTTTTAATATTTCATCCTCATTGTAGCCATTGTCTTCAGCCATTGAATGCTTCCGTTTGTGGGCCTTTTAAGGCAAAGCTGAGATGAGTCCAAGATGATTGGCTAACAAATAATCCTGGAGATCATATTACAATTTATAATCTCTCAAATATTGCCAAGGAGGCATTTTTGTCAGCTTTTAGTCCTTAACATTGAATACGGGGAGGAAAATGTTTGTGTCCCATTCATCCCTGCTGTGGGGATGATTGGGACATACAAGAACTTCTTTTTCAATTTAATTTATATTTCTGTATAATAATAATCTTTAATAAATATTGTGCATAAGATGCAGTCAAACACTTAATGCATGACATGTGATATTTAATATTGATAATAACTTAAATAAAATATTTAAAATAACGATTTTTGTGAAAATGTCCCATTCATCCCTCATCTCCCCTATACAAGATTATTTGAACCCGTTTATGGGTATCTCAGCTGTTTGGGTACGAATGTGGGCTTCGAAAAAATTTTCCATAACATCGTAAGGTGTGAGGGAACGCCCACTTTTTTACAACCATACTCCACTGCCTCGCTGTAGTACGTTTTCGGAGGCTCCATAAAAGTCCTATGTAGAGGTTGGAACGTGTGGGTGGAATGAGGAGGAAGGGAGATGATAGTCGCATGGTTCTCTCTGGCCAAGTCAATCACATTTGGATTACGAACGTGGCTCTAATGACCACCCAAGATGATAAGAACAAGCCTTTGTTCAGTAGGACATGCTTTCTCAGTGAAGTGAACTAACCATTCGGTGAACAAATTGTTTTGAACGCATCCTGAAGGATGCGCTCTACAAATTGCACTATCAGGGCAGCCTTTCATTAGAGCTATTCCACTTCTCTGTGCAAGTAAATATGCCATTCTTCTCAGGTCAGCCAAAGTGCATCCAAAGAATTTTTGCTCCATCACTAGCAGTTAAGAAACTGACTGGTTTTCGAGCTCTGCATTTAAGAATGGCTTTCTTCCCAGCCTTGCTTCTTGAACCGCTTGCTCGGGGTTTTAATAAAGTTAAAGAAATCTCTGCAGAGTACTACGAGGTACTTCGGACCTTCTTGCAGCACACCTTTTGATTTAACAGCTGCGATGGCACGTATCATCTGAGATTTATCCCTTTGATGCCTCTCGTTCTTGTATTCATAACGCTTCTCCGTCCTCGGCATTCTGCAACAATTAGAAAAATATTAGATATTAGCATAATATAAAAAAAAACAACGCTGCGATGTCCTTATACTGGGGTTTATTTTTAGTTCTTTTTAAGTGAATGACCGGATTATAGAATGTTAGATTACGCACATTACCCGATATATTATAAAACAAAACTAGCGAATACTTTGGGGATAATAGACGACGAGGATAGTAACGAATGCTTTGAGGATTTATAGATAATAAAATATCCTTATAATTATCGATGAAGTTATCTACACCTAAGGAAATTTTAAAGTTATCTTTCCTCAAAGTATTGGTTAGGTTTATTTTATAATATATGCGGCAATGTGCATAATGCAGGTAATTGCTGTTTCCCGTAATAATTATTGAAAAAATTTATGTTGTTTAAGAGAAAAGGTGGTGTAATTATGGGCTCCCTTTAAAAGGAGGCCCATATTTACACCAAGAAAGGGTGCCAATATATACACCAACCTCACCTAAGAAGGATGCTACTTTCACTTGTAACCTAAATGCGTGCTACTAAAAGTAGCTTAGGATCTCCGCTTTCCGGATATCACTGAAATTATTTTAGAGTAACCATAAAACATGAAAATAAAGAGATTTCAAATACCTGTCAAAAGTTTGCAATCCAGAACAAACACCAATTCGCAAAATAACTCGCGCTGCATCCACACTACTTGAAAGAATGTTTCCAACTGCTCTCTGCTATCTCATGTCAACAAGTGGCAGCAGTCTTCAGCACCTCCCATAGCCACTTGGGGAAGGGCGCCCATATTTATACCTTCTCCTCTAATAATAACTGGTTATTATTAATAATTAGCGATTAATCAAATTGACCGTAACATGTACACTGTAAAATTTTTTTCTTAATATAAGCAAATATAATATAACCACGAATTAAAAAATACAATAACCTCTTCAGAGTTATCCGCAATTCCGAAATGCGTTCTTTTACCTTTTAAAAACTTCAGAAACCAATATATTTTCGAGACTTACAGAAGCATTTATTAAAAGAAAGTTTCTTTTGCTGCCACTGATTTTTGGAAATGTTTCCGATTAGTTTTTATAGTGTATAAATCAGTTTTATCAACGTGAAATATAGGTTTTCTGGAAGTTATCAATTCCCAAGTCATCATTTTCATGTTCAACAAACATGTTTTACACACAAACATGATGAATTAACAACATTAAGAATAATATTAATATTCTTTTGTTACTCTTGAACGTATGAATTCAATTTCGCAGCTGAAAAATTTTAATTGAGAATTGATAATATCCTAAAAAGCGATATTCCGGTTTCAGAAAACTGATTAATACACTATAAAAACTACTCTGAAACGCATTCGAAAGTCAGTGGCAGCAAAAGAAATTGTTTTTATAAATGAGTCTTCAAATTTATAAAATATATTGGCTTTTGAGGTTTTTAAAGATAAAAAACGATTTTCAGAGTCGTGGGTAACTCGTAAGAGGCTATGAAAATTCATGGTTATATTTTCATAGATGAAGGAATATTTGTCTTTTTCTTGCAGTGTATAGATTATCTTTGCACTTTTGACACTCGATAAAATCAAATGAAATAAGATAGCAAAGTTACGTTGCTACTACAGTCATGGAACCCCCGCCCCTCCTCCTGCACTACCTCGACAGAGAATTGTATCTACTTTCTGAATATAAATGCATTTTTTGAAATAGGTGATTTACATATTAAAGAATATACCAACTTTCATTTTTCAGATAACATCCGTTTTTGACAATTTGAGTCCTTGAATCAAAGCAGTCCGGAAAAAAAGGTAGAGTTTATGTAATTCTTTTTAAATATTCATACAGTTATAAAAGAAAATGTGCTAGGGTTATGGATATATCCAAAAACTTATAAAATTAAGATCTTACTAAGAAAAGTGAAGGAAATATCCAATTATTAACCAGAAAAATTATATAGAAATTCTAAATACACTGCTCAAAACAATTAAAGGATATTTGAAGTTTTATATAAAATAAAGATATAAACGAAATTTTTTTTCCCGAAAATAGAAGAAGAGAATCACAAATGCAAATTTTTCTGGTTTTCAAACTGAGTACGATGTCTCAGCGAAGTCATTTGACAGATTCAGAAGCTTGGAGAATTGTTGCTAGGTTAGAAGGGGGCCAAACTCAAGCCGAAGTAGCGCAAGCCATTGGAGTGTCACAAAGTGTCATTTCCAGGATCTGGAACCGTTTTTTGGAGAGTGGATGTGCAGGCCGAAGACCAGGGCAAGGTCGTAGACGGGCAACAACGCCCAATGAAGATCGGTATTTAGCGTTAACAGCTCGGAGACACCGAAACATGAACGCTATTCTTCTCCAACAACACCTTCGCTCGGCTACAGGCATCACGATTTCAACTCAGACTGTCCGAAACCGGTTCCATGCTGTAGGTCTGTATGCTCGCCGACCGATGGTATGTGTTAGATTAACATCAAGGCATCGTCGCGACCGCAGGGAGTGGGCAACCGAGCATGTCAACTGGAGGAGAAAAGAATGGAGCAATATTCTGTTTTCTGACGAGTCCCGTTTTTCTGTGCATCCGGATAATAGGCGTATTTTCATCTGGAGGGACCGTGGCAGTAGGAATAATCCTGCGTTCGTGCACGAAAGTGTCAGATTTGGCGGAGGAGGAGTGTTGGTGTATGGTGGCATCTCCATTGACGGGCGCACTGACCTCTACATCATTCGAGATGATGGAGCTCTGACTGGTCGCCGATATAGGGATGAGATCCTCAGACCTATTGTAGTCCCTTACGCTGCAGCAATCTGAGATAACTTCATTTTAATGGACGATAACTGCAGGCCACATCGTGCAAACCTGGTGGAGGATTTCCTTTTCGAGGAAGGAATCGTTCGAATGGAATGGCCAGCGTGTTCTCCAGACATGAATCCAATCGAGCACGTTTGGGACGCTCTAGGAAGACGAGTTTCTGGCCGCCAACAACCCCCACAAACTCTCCAAGAACTGGAAAGAGCTCTTCTGGAAGAGTGGGGCTGAATACCCCAACTCGTCATTAATAGCCTCATTGAGTCCATGCCTCAAAGGTGTTCAACGTTGCTGGCCGCCCGTGGAAACCATACCCCCTACTGAAAATGATTTTCTTTGAAGAAAACACCTTTTCTTATTCTTTTTTTCTCATATGCACAAATTGTGTTTTTTTCCTTTTGTACACAAATGCGCAATGATATGAAATGCATTTTTTTCTGCCAAACATGTGTAATTTATTCTCATATAACCTACTATGTCTGTCGACCATGTATCAATCAGCTAAAAAGTTTCCCAGATACAAAATCCACCTAAAACTGCAATATCCTTTAATTGTTTTGAGCAGTGTATAAAATACTCTCTCTCTCTATTTGAAAGAAAATAGTATACAATTTTTCTTGTTACTTTTCCAGGATTTCTTTTCTGTGGATGCCAACGGTAACAGACTTTCTCCTTAGACAAAATTACGTAAAATCTCTCTAAGAAAAATAATGGTAGAAATAAGTTGTAAAAGCAGATATCCATGTTTTCGGCAACACTCATTTTTAGGTGCGTTTCGTAATTATACAAATACGTAGTACCTATAGTCGTCCATCTATCCGCATATAACAGCGCAAAAACTACCCAAACAAATGGTTTGAAATTTAATATATATAATTGTTGCAGAATTTTATCAAGTCATTTCAAATTTTATGAAAATCGAATAACTTAAAAGATATTAATAAAAGTATTCTTCATTCTATTAAATCCATACGTAATTAATTCAATAATATCCAATGATATAGGTAACCATACTAGATTGCCATGGTGATTACGTCATATTATTTCCATATTACTGAATTTAAAAACCGAATTTGTATAATAAATTGTTTAATTATAGCAATCATATGATCTACCGACAGTGTTTTGGATAGATGTTTCCGAAGAAATAGATATTAAATGGAAAAAGTCTAACAATGAATTTCAAATTCAAAAATTTCCAAAGCTAGGCTTAAGTTTCCCGATGGAATTTTCAGTAAATGTCAACTAAAGATAAAATGTTGCCAGCTTAAAATGTACTTATTTTATTAATCGTATCATAATAACAGACGATATAAATGTTTATAAAACTAGTTATAGTACGAACGCATCTTATTTGTCACGTTTGACGTATAATTTCCGACTTGTTCATTTGAGCACTAGCTGATCCTTCCGGCGTTGCCCTGAAATCAGTATCTTTCTTTTGCGGTTTCGATAAAAATACTCATTTTCAGCGCGCATTCGGTTCTAAACAAACCTCTTTCCGAACGTAACGCCGCACTCGTCCTGGCTGACTACGGCATTGTATAGCAGGCGTTCTACGCACGCTCTGCAATATAGTTTAGATTAAATTTTCACCGTTAGGGCGCGCGAAATCATCATACTTAGTTATCTATATCTTAATTAGTTCATGTTAAGTTGAAAGAACCAATTCCCATTGGAGAAGATACGTGAATTATGTGGACCACGTGCTACGCAGTTCTTTTGAGCACGCAAACAATATATATTTTAATTTATGATAAAAGTTTATGAAAATTTATGAAATGTAGGTGCAATCACAAGAAACTAAAATTTAAAAAACATTGAATAATAATAATAAAAAAACATGAACAATAAACCACAATTCAACATCTCGTAACTCTTCGAAAGGAGGAAGGCGCAAAAAGTATTTAAAAAAAGATATGTAGCCTATCAGGTTTCGCAAGGCACCGCCAGCTTGCACGCTCCAAATGTATATAAAAAAAGAACGAAAAATCATGTGTCAAGCACAGATTAGGTAACACTTTCCAACACTTCCAAAATAATATTACAAATCATTACCGTTTAATAATGTGAAAGACTATATCTAAGTAAACAAGGGTGACCGCCCCGGGAACCCAGCTTTCGCTTTAGAGTATAAGCGCAATCCCGGGGCGAAGACACAAACCCATTTACTTTAACATTCTTACAATGTGTTGAAGGTTGGACAGATTTTACAATTTTTAAAGTGCACAATCATTTAATTTTTGAAAAACGCATATCATGTTTAAAAACCCAATTTCAGGAATTACCAACAATATTCGGAAAAAATATCCAAATTCTTTTGTGCAGCCCTGTATAGGATCTATAGATTTGTATATATACTACATAAAATGCTAAATTTTAGTTCAGTTAGGAAACGCGTAGCACAGTTTAAATTCTTTTTCTGGAATTCTCTTTCTGTAAACGGAAATGTACTCGAGAGCTATTGTGCTGCACTGTATATGATCTATAGAATTTATACACACCAAATAATAGAAAAAAATGAGTTAAATTTAAAAACGCGCTCAGCAACTGAAAACACACTTCCAGCAATTATTGTTAGCAGACAGCAGTGAATTATTTCGTGTGTCCCTGTAAAGGAACGATGGATGCTAGTCACACAATATTTTATAGTAAGCCTCTTTTAATGCACCATAGTGATACATATCAATTTAAATACGTTTGAAACAGTGAAACATTAAAATAAACCGCAAACAATTTTTCTCCATAGACCGTAAAGTAACGGAATTCTTTTGAGTGTCCTTGTAAAGGGACTAATTACTTATGCACACCACAATCCATAGTTAGACTCTTGTAGTGCACCTCAATGATATATATCGTATTCAATGTGTTTGAAAATTGTGTAACATCATTAAAATAAAAAGCAAATAATATTTTCCCATAGAACGTAATGTAACTGAATTCTTTCGAGTATACCAGCAAAAATCTAAGTTTTACACACTTCATTTTCAGTACCAAACATAGCATAGTAAAGCTCAATAACATATTAATTGCATGGCTATCCGAATATTATGTTATCCGCGAAATAGAGCAAGGACAAACAGGCAGACAAACCGAATTCAGAAATACTTTTAAACTATGTTGGGAAATGTAAGAATTTTGATATTTTCCGACAAATTCACAGTATTCAAATATATGAAACAAAAAACAAAAATTTTATTCCAAATTATATAACATAAATCGTACATTCTAATACGAGCTAATCTTGTGTGTGTGTATGTATATGCAAATTTTATTTTAAAAATTGCTCTAACGATTTTGACGAAATTTTGTATAATTGTATCTAAAAAACGATTCAAACGACTTGGCTAAATTTTGTATCCTGCCATTTTCGGGCGAGAGATGACTATTGGGCTGGGCCACATGTTCGAGAACTTTCGATTAGTGGGTCATTTTTGGGTCAAGCTAATTTTACCTAAATAACGGCTCAGACTATTTAGACTAAATTTTGCATCCTATGGTTTTCGGGCACGAGAAGACTATTGGGCTAGGTCACATGTTCGAGAAAATTCAATTAGTGGGTCATTTTGGTCATGGGTCAGTATGCGTCAAGCTATTTTTACCTTAAAAATGGCTCAGAGGATTTGAACTAAAATTTAGTATCCTACAGTGTTAGGGAACGAGAAGACTATTGGGCTAGGTCACATGTTCGAGAAAATTCAATTAGTGGGTCATTTTGGTCATGGGTCATTATGGGTCAAGCTATTTTTATCTTAAAAACGGCTCAGACGATTTGAATTAAATTTTGTGTCCTACGGTTTTTGGGCACGAGAAAATCAGATTAGTGGGTCATTTTTGGGTCACTGTGGGTCAAGCGAATTTTATCTAAAAAACGGCTCAGACTATTTTGACTAAGTTTTATATCCTACAGGTTTCAGGGCACGAGAAGACAATCGGGCTTGGTCACATGTTCGAGAAAATTTGATTAGTGGGTAATTTTGATTATGGGTTATTATGGCTCAAGCTATTTTTATAAAATGAAAGGCATTGTAGTAATAATACAGAGAGAAAAATATATAGAGTTGAACTCAAGGCTAATTTTGACCGAGCATAGCTCGGTCTTCCCAGCTCGTGTGTATAGATTTTACAAAGAAAAGTACAGGCAACATCCAATGATTTTTAATATTAAATCAATCTGAACTGAATTATATCAAAGACTTACTGCAATGAAAGCGATTGAAATCAAGAGAAATGAGAACTAAATTATATTTAAGATTTACTGTAATAAAAATAATAAAAATGAAAATGCAAGCCGCTCTGCTCCCACCTTGACTTAAATCCTTTCATCATGAATTAAACTGTATATCTATATTATAACGAACAAACGCGTCCGTGCGTAACGCTGACGTCATTTTGCGAATGAGAACATTTGACGATAAAATTTCGCTTTTGCTGCTGTAATTTTTTTAAATTTCTAAACATCGCACATTTTTTAATTTTTAAACCGTTATATAGGAAAAAAAAATCTACTTTCAAATGCAATTTATTTGAAACTGTATCTTACAAGAGAACCACTTTTGGTGATGCTTGTGCCCAGCATTGAGACATGGTGCATTTTATAAGCTCTATAGGCCAAAATTACAGAACCAATAAAATTGGTCATCAAAAATCGTACTATATATATTTTTTTTCGTATAGATTTAATTTTAAAGTAATGAATTTTTAATTGCTAATTTTAAGCCTAAAGTAAGTTAAGTTACCAAATATGGCGCTATGAATACAAACCACTACTCTCACACATAGCAGACGACTATGATATTCAGCCATGGTTGGCAGGAAAAATTCTACGAATAAAGCCTATTTCGCGCCACTAAAAATGCAATTATAATGTTGTATTTTTTCAAAATTAAATTCATAGGTTCTTGAAGGAATAACATTTTTTTTCAATATTTTATTTTTATTATTAACTCATTTGTATTTTAAAGTATTTTTCTCAAAAAACTATGTTAATATAGCTCGATAAGTAGTCTCAAAAATTGCATTTTCAGAATGTTATGCTGCTGTAAAATAAATACAATTTTTGCAAACAAATTTTATAGGTTTTCTAACTTTGGCCTATAGGTAAAATGCACCAGATCTCAATGCTAGGTATGAGCTTCACCAAAAGTAGTTCCCTTGTTAGTTGACTGATTTATTATGGCTTTAAAAACAAATTTGGTATTTTTCCCTTTTTTTGGGTTTAATGGTTGCCATTGGTAATTTTCCCCCTCTTGGTGACTGTAAATTATAGTTGGTTAAAGAATTGTAATGGCTATTATTAGTTAGAAAATAATACAGACACCTCGAAAAGTAAAAGAAAAAAACTTTCTACAATATTTGGCTATTTATCGTTTGCGTTAGGATAATCACGATCAAAAAATCAATTTATGATGAAGTTTCGCTTCCTGTTTTAAATTTAAATTCTAAGGTTTCCTTCATTGACGCACCAGGAGGCATTGGCAAATCATTTTTACATAAGGCTAATTCCATGCGTGAATGTAGAGTAAGTCACATAACCACAAAAGTTTACCGTTCTTGGCCACCGGTATATTTAAAAAAATTCTTCACTATATTTAATTGTAGATATATGGGATTGAATACCATATATGGGAACCCCCTCCCCCCCCCCCCCTTAAGGCAATTTTTAATTATATCAAAAATCTGTCATACATAAGTTTTTGGCTCTGTTCCTAGAAGTAATAATAACTTTAAACGGATTCGATACGTATCATAATTAAGAAATTATGGTTTTTTTTTCTGTTTTCACAAAAAGCCCCCCCATCCCCCCCCCCTTGGTTCGATTTTGCCCATTAACAAACTTGACCGAGATTTTATGCCCCTTGATTTTATGTATCAGTATCGAAAAGATGCGGCAGTTAGAACCGCCTACTTCAAAAAATAACTTGTTTGCAGGCGGAGCCGGCAGGGATTTTTTTTGTTTTTAATTATTTTTTGCTATAACGGTTGGTCCTATAAAAAACTTGTCAATATAAAAGTTTTAGATAATACTAAGAGGATTAATAATAAATTTACGCGGATTTGATATCTTGTGAATTGACGAAGCTATGATTTTTTTTCTTCTAAACCCCCCCCCCCCTTTCCCCCCCCCCTTGGGGCCATTTTTAATTATATCAAAAATCTATCATACATAAATTTTCGGCCCTTTTCCTAGAAGTAATAATAACTTTAAACGGATTCGATACGTATAAAAATAAAGAAATTATGAGGGTTTTTCTCTTTTCACAAAAAGCCCCCCCCCCCCAGGTTCGATTTTGCCCATTAATGAACTTGACCGAGATTTTATGACCCTTGATTTTATGTATCAGTTTGGAAGAGATTTATTCAGAATTTTTCCAGTTATCATGGTCAGAAAAAAGTGACATAGATAGATAGATAGATAGATATATAAAGTTTTGAACTGGGGGTGGTTTTGAGTTCTGGGAGTCATGATCGGCGTAGATCTGCAAAAATTTTTCAAAATTTCCAACTTAGGTGAGAATGTAATAGGTAGTATTTCTTACGAAATCTACCTAACAGATATCTGATTATTTCTGAAGTCATTTTGATGGTAGCAACGAATTGACTAATTTCGCTTTTACTGCGTCTTTTTAAGCTCTAAATATCGCACAATTTCAATTTTTACACCGTCGAATAGTATTTTAAAACTGAATTTACTGATTTTTTATGGTTTTTAAAATAATTTCCAAGCATGAGTTATTTTTAAATTTATCTATCACGTGTAGCCCGGTTGCGAAATATTAATCCGTTGGCATTTAAAACTATATAAATAGTTCCGAATTTATTCCCGGCTAACATTACAGAATGAAATTAAAACTTTATAAAAATATAAATAATATAAATAAAATGCAAAGTTAACAGACATGTTCTCGAACTACGCGCTTTAACAGTTGAAATTTTTAGAATAAAAAACCTGCAGCGAGTAGCGAAATCTTGGACGATTTCTTTGGTCATTAATTCCTGGCATGTGACTAATACAAATGTATCGCTTTATTAAATTTTGAAATTTTATTTGAATATATTATTGATATTTTTCTTATAAATTTTTTTTTTAGCGTTGTTAATCTGTTTTAAAAAAATATATTAAATATGAAAAATCTATTATAATTAAAAAAAATTGTTTTAGCCTATGTTATATAACACAGGATTCCCTAGTATAGATAATATCTACGCAATAGTCCAGTTTCTTTCAAGTACGTTCCACCATATCTATATGAAAGTTTACAATTTCAAGTGCGCTTTTTGTCTTCAAATCTAGACATTTCTGCAAATTATCCTAAGCGACGATTTTTGACAAAATGACTTTCTTTGACTTTCGTTTTATCTTGTATTTAGAAACAAGCTACGTAGTGTAAAGTTGTTATTGTTCATAGTTTTAAAATCCTAAAGGAAATAAAATTTGTAGCACAATTTGTTCACCATTTCACTGTATCAAAATTTAACGTAATCGCCAGTTCAATGTAGATTGACAGCATTACGGAAAAGCGGTGATAAATGAAATTTTGCTCTTTTGGCAAAACATACAATATAAGATTATTTATTTTTCATTAAATTTTATTTTAAATATTTTCGGTGTATTTATATTAACTGGTACAAATAAGAATTATTTAACGAGGCTTTTCCCTTTGCCAAAGAGAAAGAGTGTTGCCATTTCAATTTAAGTTTATTATTATTTTTAATTTCTAATGTTCTCTATCCAGATTTACAAATGTAATATTCTTACTTATCTCAATTTTACAATTGTTCAAGGATTGTAATCAATTTGTCACAATCAGTTTAGTTGATCTTTGTGAAAAATAAAAGATAAAAATAAACCAAACTATATTTTTAATCTTTCCAACATAGTTGCATTTTAACGCAATTGATACTTCTATTTTTACGGAATTTATTTTGAGATCAACTATGACATTTTTTCTTGGTGAAGATTAAGTGTGTAGCATTCATAGGGACACTCAAAAGAATTCGGATACATTATGGTCTATTAACGAATATTGTTTGTAGTACATTTTAATCATGTTACAGTACTTTAAACATTACGAAATTAATATACAAAATTGATACAACTAAAATATGTTATTTATACAAAACAATGTGCATAGCATTTATTGTTCATTTACAGGGTAACACACAAAAGAACTCGATTCCATTATTCTTAGTAAAGAGTTTGTTTTAAATGCGCTTTTTGTGAAATATATACGTTACTGTGCAATGGTGTACAATATCTTCCACGGGTTAAAAAGGCATGAAACTTTCAATGTTCTTTTACAGGACCTCAAGAAAAAAAAATACGATATGTAATCGTCTATGAGCAAGAATTCCATAAGTGCGTTTTCAGTTGGGTTAAGCGATTTCAAGCTTAACTAAATCTTAGTATGCTGCATTTAAATTCTATATAACATATACAGGGATACACAAAACAATTCGAATTAATTAGCTTGTATGGACAGGATTTTCCGATTATGCAGTATTACAGTTTTTAAGTGTGGTACTTGTTTTTCAACTGAACTAAATATTACTGCACTATGTGGCCAGATTATAATAAAAAATTACACTCAGGGTTGCACAAAAGAATATGGATACATTGCTGTGTCATAAAAGACACTCTTTATTTTGGCTGCTATTATAAAAGTAATGAATTTGATTAAATATACCAGTTTTTGTATTCACCTGTAATTTTAAAATAATGAAATTGAGCAGCAAGCAGTGAAAGCTAGTTTTCTTATGTGTATATACAGTATGCTGCAAAAGAGAGCGGACACTTTCAAAAGCCAAAATTATCTAATAATTAAAAAGCATTAAAATAATTTAAAATCCTTTCTGCCATTATATTAAATTGTTCACATCTTTGTCTTTATATGTTACGCATTTTTTTGGGGAATAAAATGAGATTTGATTTTCAAAATAACTAGTTTGTTTGAAATGGGTAGAAAATTATGCCACAAAAGTCAGATGACACTTTTGAAATTTTAAGAAAAATCAAATATACCAACATATTACATATTTTGATATCAACAGTGGCAACACTTGACAATCATAATTTTTCAGTTGGAATATTGAGTCTTTTATATTGTTATGTATGCTAGATGCTTCTACACCACACATATCGTTGATATTTAGGAAAATAGTCTCATAATTTGTATCTAGATAGAAGGAAATTATCTGAAAAGTTACCAAATTATAGAATTTAAAGGGTTTAGCAAACTTTTATATTGTTAAATTCTATTCGGTGCGTCATAAAAGCTTAAAATCTGCGACAATAAGACAAACAATTGAAACTGAGATCTTAATGTGTATTACCAGAAATATTTTTAAAAAATCCATGTCTAAGTTTCCTTAAGTTTTCAACAAGGCTTAATTGAGTGGAAAAAGTTTCAGTTAAAAACAATCGGAAGAATGATACAAGGTTTCATAAAAGAATGAAATAAAAAGGAAAAATGCATTAAAAGAAAACATAGCTGACAACGTCTACGCCTTTTAAAATCATATAAACATGTTTTGAACCAAAACAATTATTTAATAAACTGTGATTTGAGTTCATTTAATGATTTCATTTATTAATTAAAATTTCTAGTTCAAATGTATGAATTCGACTTTAAAAAAGCCCAGACGTTGGCAGCTATGGAGAAAATATCAGAAAACTCACAGCAGGGGAAGTCCAACCTGCGGGTCTCCGGACCGCTTCTTACCAGTATTTCTGAAAGTGTTTTTAGCCTTATTTAATCGCAGAATAATCTGAGATTCATAATCTGTGAATAATAATTAGTCCACACAGAATGGAGAAAATGTAGATAAAGACAAAATAAACTTCAAAAGCAACTAAATTTAGTTTTCAATTTTTGTTTGAGAAAATGTTATTGCTTAATTATTTAATTGAACACTAAATTGTTTAAAATTGTGACCTAAGAAAAAAATGAACACAAAAAACAGTCTCTGGTGGCCTAACTGACCAAGCTTATAGGACCATTACAGCCATTCCACCAGTCTGGAAAATTACTTTTACTGCCTACAAATTTACAAACCATGTTTGCTTTAAAAGTACTTTACTTACAAATAAAACATTATAAATTGCTGTTACATGTTGATGCAACATAACTTTACTATCTTTTTTCTTTCACATTTTATTTATTGTCAAAATTGTAAAGATCTCATTCGCTATGAAATATACCTTTATAATTTGAATTGATTTATTTTAATCTTAATGTACTTACTGTTAAAATATTTACAAAAGACTAATCAAAGTCCCTTTACAATTACTATGATATATTTTTAGAATCTTGCGTTTGTAAGCGTGCCGAATTTGATTTATGATGCATGATTAATTTGTACATAATATTATAGAAACTTTTATAAAAACTCCTTTCTGCTCTATTAAGCTTTTATGTTTGGACAGAAAAGTAAACAATTTTAGAGTTATATTATTATCTTTGTGAACGCAATCTATTACTTTCACGCAAAGAATGCTTTAATCAAAAAGCGTAAATTCATAAATAAAAATGATAAATAGAATGTTTTGGGGAAAATTTTGTTTTCTATTTTCGGCATATTTTATTCTGTTTCAATAAACGATTCCAGCTGACTAGTATTGGGTCAGAGAAAAGTGACTTGAATGTTTTAAAGAAGTTGAAAATTTTGTAATTTTGAAAAGTTAAAAAATGAGCGGACCAACTCAGCTCAGTGGTTGGCGTGTTGGTCTAAAACGTGAAGTACATGGGGAGATATTACTTGGTTCCAGTCCGTGTGTCCCAAGTGGGGTAGCTGTGAAAGGATTTTCCTTGTACTAAATGGGAATTTCGCGTCACTTTCCCTCCACAAAATTTTATCCGAAGATATTCCCACTAAGCACAATTATATACAAAAGTGTATGTTTGTTTTAAAACACGCCTGCAAACGCAAAAAGTGAGCCGAATATGAAATATGCATTATTAAAAATTTTTGCAATTCAACACAAAAACAATAAAATTTCACAATTTTCTTCATCTAAAATCTTACTATTCTGATTTGTAATGACATAATAGCAAGCAAAGAAGTGTGTGCCTACTAACCACCACGAAATTTCATCATACCACTATATGCGAAATACCTCCGAAGAGGACTTTTAAAGGAAAAATGACCTGAACTCTTGTGGTTTCATTTACGTAAACACAGGTAAAACATACACAGCTACCCTTCTTACAGAATCACAAATTTGAATCTTTAAAATACAGCATTGAGCAGCTCATGTGTGTGGCCTGCATTTATGGGGTTTATGTACATTCTCGGATGAACATTGACGAGCGCCTTGTTGCAGGAACAGGAAGGTGTCCTTTATGACCCCAGAATCGTTAATTAATAGAAATTTTTAGATCAATGTTTTCTTGTTAAAAAATAACGTTAAACTGTTTTTCTTGAACCATATCTTTTCACTTTGTCTCACGGGTTCCAAAAAACTATTCGGTTGATCTGAATAAAATTTTTAGATGTTGTTAGTTGTATGTTGTTACGGTTTATTAACCGACGATATGTTATACTTTTTGATACAATCTATTTTTTCTGTCCTCTTAAGGTTCAAACAAAATATCGAAATATATAAAATTTTTGCTAACCAGTTTTACAGATAAACGCCATTTTGACCAAAAAGGACGAAATTATTTTTATCGGTTCCAAACATAGCTGTAAACCTACCGATTATAAAATTGTTCATAAATTCTATTTGTGATTTATAGATCTCCGTAAAAGCATGGGACATTACAACTGTGTGCAGGGCCCAGGCGCAAATTCGCCGCCATTTTGTAATATCACAAAATTATGTCTTTTGCTCCAAAAAATTCAAAAAGATGTTTTATTTTACAATTAGTTGCCTTTCAAACTATCTATAGTAATATATTTTGTTTATATTAGTAATATATTTTGTAAGTAGTAATATATTTTGTTTATATGGTGTCCCAAGAAGCAAAGACGAAATAGAGATAAAAAGTGTATAAATGATACATAAAAAGATATTCTGCGGATTCAGATGGAGCGGTTGCAGTGTCCCCAGGATAATAGTTTTGTGAAACATGGGGGGGGGGTTAAAAAAAAGTATATAGTTACCAGATACTGTAAATCGGTTATATCTGAAGACACTGACAACAACTGCGAATCATTAAAGCGGATGTACTCGAAGTTTGTGTACCACTAAGTTAAGGAAGCTTTCCTTAAAGCTCATACTGAAAATATTTTGGAAAACAAAATGCTAATGAATTTACTTGTGTACATAATGTAAAATAAGTCAAATCCAGTCCTGGAATCCAAATGAAATATCGGCAAGAAAATAAAATGCTTTTGGGATTTTATCTCGCAAAGACACGATTTGACGGGCAACACCGGTGCTTTCCAAATGAATGATAATGCATTTGGAAAATGCTTGCTTAGCGAGTGTATAAATTTTCAATATTTACTTAACTAAAATGTAAACAAAGAAATAGAATGCTGCTTTTTAAGCTTATATAATGTTATATAAGTTATCACAAGTTGGATAAATTAGTTTAGCAAAAAGAATGACTTATTATGCGTAGTTATACAACCAAACATGCGAGAGTGAAAGACACAGTGTAAACACACACACACATTATATATACAGGGTGACAAGAAATAACTTGGACGAAGTTTCAAACCAAAAATCTGTAACTACAACTAAAGTTATAAAGTTATTGTCATAGGGAATTGATTCTAGAAAGCTACTAAACAGGTGTAAGTAAGTTAGTTGTGATAACCATTATGGTTAACAAACGATCTGCCATACTTGAATTATATAAGCAAGGAATGAAACAATGTGGAATTGTTCAACGATTGAAAGTGCCTAAGCAGACGGTTTCATACAGAATCAAAAGGTTTAAAAGAACTCTGACATGATGGTGACAGGCCAGGAAGAGGAAGAAAGCGCACAGTTAACACATCAAGAAACCGGGTAGTTATCAAAAAGCGAGTTCAACGAAATCCTAGGATTTCAATGAGAAAGGTTGCTAGAGAGATGATCAACAGAGAAACCGCACGTTTGATGGCAAGAGTAGAGCTTGGTCTTCACCCTTACAAAATGAAAGAGGCTCAAAAGCTTACAGCAGAGAACAAACGCACAAGGTGTAAAGAACTGTTAAAGCGGGCCGTAGGTGATCGATGGGCAAACATTTGTCTTCACAGATGAGAAACTGTTTTTGATTGAACAAGCTCACTATAGCCATAATGATAGAGTTTGGTCAGCAGAAGCACCTGGACCTTCTTGCATTGTTGAACGGCGTCAACGACCCCAATCTGTAATGATTTGGGGTGGAATATGTGCTAGTGGGAAAACACCACTTCTTTTTGTTGATCAAGGGATAAAGATTAATCAACAAACATATCGCAAACTCATTTTGGAAGATGTTGTCTTACCTTGGTCACAAAAGTTCTTTGGAAACAAAAGATGGACCTTCCAACAGGATTCCGCACTTGCACACAGAGCTAAAAGCACTCAAGATTGGTGCAAGACACATTTTCCTGACTTCATTGGAGCTCAAGAACGGCCACCGTATTTCCCAGATTTGAACCCAATGGATTATTCTATTTGGTCCATCTTGGAGACAAGGGTGTGTGCTAAACCTCATAAAACTTTGGCATCCCTAAAGAAATCCTTATGCAAGGAATGAGATAAAATATCAGTGAGTGAGTTGCGGCCCATAGCCGAAAATTTTGTGACACGTTTAAAGCTCTGTATTAAGGCTAAAGGTAGCCACTTTGAAAATTTGTATATATATTAGACGAAATAATGTATTCATATTTATTTTGAAGTTCGGTCGTAATATTTTCATTAGCATTAAAGTTATTATGTTTCATGTGTGTCCAAGTTATTTCTTGTCACCCTGTGTATATAAATTATAAATTATTCGATGTGGCTACACTTCGTTACTGTGCAAATGTTCCTTCGGTAAATCAGTTTTTGCCATATGTTTGTGAGTATGTTCACTTCAATAAAATCAAATGCAGTACCAATTTGCCATTTCTATTAATGTATCAATTTTGGAAGCGGAGAATTCTAAGCCTAATCTTAACACATTCACATCTCGGGAAACGAGAATTCTCGTTTCTATTCAGGAAAACATCATTGACTAAGGGCGTGGCTTCTACCTTACAGAAAATACATTTATATCATGTTGCTCATGTTTTTTTAAGATTGTAAGACATTTTATAATAAATCTGTGTATTGAATGATATTTACTGATGCATAAACTTGAGAAAAATATATAGGAAACAATTTATGAAAGACTTTCAGAAGAGGGAGGGGGTGAGCTTCCGTTGTTTTAAAACCCAGATTTCACAAAAATATACCGACGCGAATGTGTTACACAAACCCCACACATCATAAGTCTAGGAGTGATCATAAGTTTATTGAGCAATCTAGGAGTGAAAGTTTAGGAGATCGAAGCCATGGAAAAATCTCCATGATCAATACAAACTAAGGCACAACCCACAGCCATCTATCCACAAATTAAGGATACAATACCATTATTCTGCCATTAGTATTTCGCAAATTCTTCAGTTATAAAATTGCCTAACTACTAATTATTATCCACCTTATCTATCTTTGAAAAAACTTTTTTGCAAGCTGCAAATCCTTATTTTAACTGGTAGTCAAGTTAACTTTAAAGATCGTTATTTCCCAAAATAGGAAAATTATATCGTTATCATGTGTGCATAATTATGGCGTGAAGCGTTGGTCATATTATCTAGTTGTTCAGCTTGAAACGCGTTTTATGCATCCAAAAGTGTTTAACCAAGTTAACCTGTTAACGTCCAACTGTTTTTACACTTCTTTAATTCTTCGACACCAGTTTTTCCCCATGTAGTAATTCTGAGTCAATGACTCAAAATTTGAGATTAGATAATGAGAAAATTTCTGTACTAAAATACTGGTATTGAAACTTAAAAGTTTTGTTCGGTTGTAGGTGATCTAGAAATAGATAACTGGGCGGTAATGGGTTAAGTAAATTTCGTACTGAGAGCCGAAAAATGAAGAAAACAATTTCATAACGACAACAATTCTTTTGCAACACCAGCATGAAAAATACTTGTAATAAATATATGCGGCTGCAGGATCTTTTTTTCTCTCTATTAAGCTAAAGTATGAGTTTTATGATATTAAAAAAAAAAACAGAAATAGTCATTCGACTGGAAATTGTCATTTTTAACACTTTCCAACCTAGTTGAAAAGTGTTTATGACTTCGGTCCGTCTGCCCGTGCTCTAACTCCCGTAAATATGTTCGGATTGTCCTGAAACTTTAGTATGTTATTGTCGTTTACTATAGCATGCTCCCTATTTCAACTGAAGTGTGTAGCACTTATAGTTTTTTTACATGGACAGTCAAAAGTATTCCGTTAAATTAGAGTCAACGGGAAATAATCGTTTCAAGTGCATTTTGATGACGCTACGTCATTTAAAACATAATGAAATTTATATATAATTATGAAGCACACTAAAACATCCTTTTTGTAGAATATGGGGTGCAAAGTATTTATTATTCATTTACAAGGTCAAACAAAAGAATTCTGTTACACATCGTTCTATGGGGAGAAATCATCTGCAGTGTAATTTAATGATATTTCACTATTTCAAACATATTGAAAGTTATATGAATTACTGAGGTGCACTATAAATTGGGTTGGGTTGATTATTGACGGCCAATTATCTACACTTGGGATATAGGCCCGGGGGGAGTGCCCTTCGTGGGGGTCTTTCTAAGGGATCCTAACCCGTATTTACGCATGGATAAATCCACGGCTCGAAGAAAACCACGAAAACTCCGAACGATTAGGCCGACGGGAGCACTATAAATTGGTCTCTTGTGTGCATTGCATTTTTTTTACAGGGACACACAAAAGATATTAGTTACACTACATGTGCGATATTTACAGTCTATGTGTGATAAGTGTGTTTTCAACTTTGGTTTGAGTTTTTAAGTTTATCTAAATTTTTTCATAGTACGTGTGTGGCTTATAAACTCAGTCGATCATATACAGGGCTACACAAGGGAATTTAAGTATTACAGACTATGGGAGTGAATTGCTTAAGGGTAGTTTTTAATTGTGTTACGCATTTTTCTGCTGAACTATATTTAGTAGACTAATAGAAGTTTGTGGAATATAAATAAATTCATATACAGGGCTACGCAATGAAAAATATACATTGTCGTTTAGGGTTGGTAATTGCTGCGAGTGAGTTTTAAGTTGCTTTTTAGCTTAATATATGGTGTGTACAAAAGTCTTCAGATAATATACAGGGCTGTACGAAAGATTTCAAGTGCATTTCCATCGATTGGCGAAAATTGCTAAATGTGACAATTGTAACTGAACTAAATTCTATTATTCTATATATCCACATCTATTGATCATATACAGGGCTGCACAAAATATTTAGACTACTTTTTTGACACTGGAAGGCAATTTCGAAAACTGTATTTTTCAATGTGTTATATGTTTTCTAAACTGTTTACTTACATATCTTTTTTCACCTTATTAAACGGTGAAGTTTCGTTACAGTTTTCTGGCTATGATGGAAAGTATTTCATAAGCTATGCTTGACGCAGGATTTTTCGTTCTTGTTTCATTTTATGTTAAAAAATAAGCTTATAAGTCATCTAAAATTGTATGAAACTCTGAAATTTTCAATACCAATACCTAATTTTGACATCATATTTCGTTTTTTCGGTAAATTTTTCCTTAGGATACAACACGGGAAGTAGTTTAGGAATTGTAAATGTTTCTTAATATTAAAATTATTTGCAATCGTTGCAGAAGAGACAAATGCGGGTAGTTTGTTTATGCAGAACTCAAAAAGTATTTGGTGGAATAAGCTGTAATTTGGCTTCGCATATTTAAAAGCTTCTAGAAACGATTTCCGTTAAAAAAATTCATATGTTACAATTCATATTTATTTTGAAAATTAATTAAAAGTAATCAGTCCAGTACGAATTTTACTCGCGAAAAAAGGGTTCCGTACAATAAATTTATTAATTACTAACTGCAAATAACCTGTCAATCATATTTGTCGTAACAGTAGACAATTTTAAAGCGATTTTCCAATAAGTAAATACGCTCTATAACGCAAAATTTTCAGACTCAATTTTAAACATAAAAGCATGATACTTGCAGGCATGATTATTGAAGCGATTTGCAATCGGAAAGTTTTTCAATATAAATGAATTACGTATTGAGTTATAAACAATTGTCGCAAAACCACTGACTTTTAATGTCTTAGAATTAATCTATGAATTATTATTTAATAATCGCCTTCAATAATTGAATTCAACTGGGATGAAAAACGTTCACTATTTATCACCATGAGTCGCCTAACCTAAAAAAAAGACCTTGTATAAAGTTTAAACTTGTCGCTCTTCAAAAGGTTGGTTGGTTGGTTGTATAAGCTTTAATGGAACAAGATCCCATTGGGGGCAAGCTGCGCCTAAGTAAAAATTACGAAAAAACAAAAAAATCCACGATATGTAATGCTAACAAAAAGACAAAAAGGAAACAAAGCTCAATGAGAAAAGTATCTGGATGGTGTTACCCATCCATATATTTAAGATGATACAGAGTCTAAAACAAATATTATGAATTCTTAAAAAAGTTGTGGCGACTCATCCGTGCAGTGCTCTCTAGCTGTTGCCGCTGTGTACAAACTCTAGAATCTAACTACCCTAGATTCGAGCAACCCATTCATGCAGTCACTCCAGCTGTTTCGACAGTGGACAAATTTCACCAGAGAGACCGACTGGTACTGAGATATGGAAGTACTCTACTTCTCGACACCCACTTCGATGGTTCTGCTTTCCGTAGCGAATTTTCCAGACGACAGAATCAGACGGGTTGATAAGATGCAAGATCTCTCAAAACAAGGCTGGACTCATTATTTCTCTTCTGAATGGCAACAGACGAATGCGCTAGTATTTAAAACTGGAATTTATTGACAAGAGGGTCATGAAGTCAGGAGAGCATTGACAAGCCATGCAAGCTGGCTATTACAGCCTTATATGGTCTTTAGCAGTGCAAAGAAAGCACGTTAAATTTTATTTTATAAATATCTTAAATTAAACTTCTGTTTTGTTAGGTTAATAAAAGAATTGGTTAACCTCCATTCGTCTAGTCTATTCGTCTTCATCTTCTCACACGCAACAATATTAAGCTGTAGGGCTTAGGTTATATTACAGGTATACTTACCCATGCATGCCTCTCGCCTCTACCAAGTAAAGTATAAAAGTAATGTACTAAAAAATACTATCTGGATGGGACCCATCCAGATGTCAAGTTAAACAAGTATAAACAAACATTGTTAAGTGATAAAACATGAAGTACATATAAAAACTATAATATAAAACACAGCATGCTTAAGAAAATGAAAGAGTACCCCATAAGGAGCTTCCCCAATGAGGTTTGTCAAAGTCGGTGATGATGAATTAAAATGCTATCTATACAAGTGCTGGAGGCCCGGCCAGTCAGTTAAAGTATCATTAACAGTCAGGAGATCAAAGTGACAGTGAGGACACATGGGTGCATCC
Source organism: Maratus michaelseni (assembly GCA_963931845.1). Taxonomy (NCBI): domain Eukaryota; kingdom Metazoa; phylum Arthropoda; class Arachnida; order Araneae; family Salticidae; genus Maratus; species Maratus michaelseni. Next base: position 444,642,654 of record OZ007586.1, read on the forward strand.
TCCTGAAGAAAAAGATGTTCATGAGCAATTCTCGAATGTCCAATTCTCAGACGAATCAACAAAACATCAGTTTTTCTAGTTTAATTTATAGGTCAGATTCTTATTATGGGTTTGATATGATGCAATTTATTATTGAATTCAGTATCCCAACTTTCCTGCCACTTGTTCTTTGCCTTCTCATTTGTTTTCTCATTACTTGGTATACCCATGTGTCCTGGTACCCAGCAAGATAATATACTATAACCATGTCTGGTAAGTTGATTAAAAAGTTTCAGAATGCTTGAGACGTAGGGATGATGTATAGTTGATTTAACAGCATCAATAGAACTTTTTGAATCTGTATAAATGGTGAAAGATGCATGATGATGGTGAGAAATGAATAACATAGCCCTTTCTATTGCAATTAATTCTGCAGTAAACACGGAGAATAGTGCAAACGATAACTAAGAATAGTATCTTCACAGACAATGCCACAGCCAACATGATCTCCATTCTTTAACTCATCTGTATATATATCGAAATAGTTGTATTGTACACGGTGTGCAGCAAAAAGTTGCTGGAACACGACAGGGGCTCAACTATTTTTGAAAAAGGCATTGAAAGGATAAAGGGAGTTAATATTGGATGGTTCCCACGGAGGGTATAGGTGTTGAGTTCATGGGCTTACTTCAATATTGCTTAAAGGACTATTCTCAATAAGGTGTCTAATTCTATTGCCAAAAGGTGGGTTGCAGGATGGTCGATGCTGATAAAGAGTGTCATTGTCAGTATTTAAAATGCAGGTATGGAGTGGATGGCCATGAATGGAAAGGATCCGGTAATATAGATCTAAAGAAAGCTTTTCACGTATATAGTAAAGTGCTGGTTCAACACAGTCAACATATAAGCTCAAAACTGGGGATGTACGAAATGCACCAGAGCAGACACGGAGTGCAGCATGGTGCACAGTGTCGTTTTTAAGAACAGATTTCGTGCTGACACATAGACCTGGCAGGCATAGTCAATTTTAGATCGGACCACGGCTCGATAAATTTTTAAGAGCAAGGTACGGTCTGCTCCCCAAGAAGTGTTTGAAAGCACCTTCAGTAAATTAAGTGATTGTTCACATTTTCTACGTAGTTGTAAAAAATGTGGCAGGAACTTTAGTTTTTTATCAAAATAAACACCCAGAAAACGAACACAATCAACAACATCAATTTGTGATGCTCCAATAAAGATTTCAGGGTCTGGATGAAAATCCCTACGTCTACAATAAATGCACACAAGCAGTCCATAGGTACTACGTATAAAAATGTCGATACGTAGCATTTTCTATTTGTTGATATTTTTGAACTGTGACTTACGTTATGAAAAATGTTTGTTGAAGAGGGATTTTAATGTAAATCCGAAACGTCCAATTTTAATATGTTTTTAATGTTTTATGAAAGTGTAATATATTGTCTGTAATTTTAATGATTTTAATATAAATGTTATTTTAATTTTAATAATTGCTAGTTTCAGTTTCACTGCTCTCACAATGGCCGCCATATTGGAGCTGGAAACTACGACTGTTGCCAAACGATAATATAGAAATTCAGCCCTGTTTTCGCGCCACGTAAGAGAAATATATATATATATATATATATATATATATATTGTATTAAAAATTAGTTTGGTACAATCTGAGTATGAAGACAACTCTCTAAGCTTATTTTTTTAAATATAAAATGAAAAGACAATTTCCTGTCGAATGGCTTTTTCAGATTAAAATGTATAGCGCGGGTTTTTCTTTTGGCCGATTGTACATAGATTTTATTTATGAAGACGTCTTTTTACCGTAGTGCGGTTAATCTTATCCAGAGGCGTAGCTACCGTGGAGTAACTGGAGCAAACTGCTCTAGGCGCACGAAACATAAGGGGCAGAATTAGAAAGTTCGAGATTAAAGTTTTATGAAACATTTTTTAATAATTAACAAGATATTATGGTTGAATCGCAATTGCTAAAACCGGCATATCCCTATCACATTTCATCTTGTTTTCAACCTGAACGGCTTCGACATAAAATTTGTTTTTATATTAAAGTTACTTCTTTCCACAAAGTTTTAATTCACACTACACTGCAGCCACAAGTTTTTTTTACACCATCATTTCAGAATGCCCGATTTATTTTAGGTCGTTGCGTCAGCGACAGGAGAAGAAAAATTTCCAAAACCTGTTTAAAAAGCAACATATCACATCTTTTTAGCTCTATTGATTGAATTATATCGATTGACAAACAATAGGTTGTCAATTTGATCCGGAGAAAATTACTGACCGTTTTATAAATAAACAAAACGAAAATTTTGAAGGAATTTCTTTTGGTCAAATTAAATAGGCATATGTTTTTCAATACATTTTATAAAATAAATAGTCAGAGTTGGTTTACGCATATGTAACATGAGACTAGGAACAGGGTGAGAAAAATTAGAGTACAGAAACAGTGGTAGTATTTCAAAACTTTCTTGGGGGGAGGGGCAAGATTTCTTTAGAGGAGGGCAAAATTTACTTTTGTTCTTGTTGTGCACAGTTAAGAAGGAATTGATGCAGTTTTAGTCTCACATATATTATTAAAATTAGCCAAAGTATTCATTAATGATAATTGTGTCTCACTTTGAGAAGGTTGAAATATCAAGGATTTCACAGTGTTTATTAACGCTAATGATTCTATTTTAATCAAATACGACAAGTTACTTTAGCATTTTCAATTTCTGAAGTTTTTTTTTTTAGTCTCACCTGTAATAACTAATACAATATTAATCATCTCTCCCCCGTATCCTCCTCGAAATAGTGCCCTGGACGGACACTGAAATTTTGAGTGTATTCTTTTTGAATTTGGAACTATGACAATTTTTAAAAAAGCTGAATTGAAAAGCACTCACTATAACAAATAGAGAAAAATTTAAAATATTAAAATTCTTCTCTGTTTCAGAGCGGTAACCTTTAGAAAATGACGATTATTATCAAGCAATACTCGTCACATGGTCACACGGAAATGACATATTCGGTTTCTTATAAGTCAAAAACTTTATGGCATTGCTTAAAACTTAAAGAATTTCACTTTTTTATCGGAATGGAAACCATGGCTAAGATAAGATGACTTACAATTATCTACTATTATGTGTCAGGTGCTAAAATAAAAAAACTTATTTACTCTATTTATAGAAAGTGAAATATTCAAAGTAATTTTTCATAATTCCAGATTTCCCTCCTTGCAATATCACACAATAATTATCAAGAGACTTTCGATCTATGATGCGTGGGAAAAAAAATCCTGAAGCTCTGAAGAACGAATATCAGATTTTCTAAAATATTGGCAAGAAATTAGTCAATTTTTCTTTTTGCATTGAAAAGACATTCAAAACCGGAGCAGACAGACAAATATTAATGTTACTAACGTGCTTGGCAGCTACTCGGGCTTGAAATGCAGGATTGAAGTAAGTTAATCTATATAATTATTGATTTTCACTAATTAGAGTCAGCGTAGCAATATATATATATAAAGAAAAACATGTCTGTGACTAACTTCGACGTTGGTACAATGCGAGTAATCCATTTTTCTGTTATTCGAAAGTTTAATTACTTGCAAACATCGCATAATTGTAATTCTTTACATCATCGAATAGACAAAAGATATTTCAAACAAATTGCATTTGAAAGTACATTTCTATTTACAGATTTTTTTTTTATAGTTTTAAAAATAATTTTCAAGAATGATTTTTAACACTTACCAACATATTTGAAAAATGTTTATGAATTCGGTTTGTCTGTCTGTCCGTCCTCCAACTCTCGTAAATTTATGCGAATTTCAATGTTATTTTTGCATTTTATTTAGTTGTACTGTAGAATGTTGCGCATTTAAAATGAAGCGAATAGAATTTATAGTTTGTTTATAGGGACACACAAAAGTTTCCCGTTACATTATGGTCTATGGGGAAAAATCGTTTACGATGCATTTTATTGACAAGACGATATTTCAAGCATAACAAAATTTATATGAATCACTGAGGTGGATTATAAGAAGATTTGTCAGGAATATAGATTAATTAACATTTATAGAGTTCGTTTACAGGGGCGCACAAAAGAATTCCATTACATTACGATCTATGGTTGAAGAAACCGTTTGCGGTGCATTTTAATGATGTTATACTTCAAACATAATGAAATAAAAAAGGGTCCCCAAGGTGCACTACAACATGTTTGCTATAGAATATGGGGTGCGTAACATTTATAGTCTATTTAGAGAGGCGAACAAAATAATTCGGTTATAGGATTGACTATAGTATATAATTGCTGGAAGTTGTTTTCCACTGTGGTATGCATTTTTAAACTTATCTAATTTTTAGTGAATTACATAGTGTGTATAAATTCTATAGATCAGATACAGGGATGCACGAATGAATTCGCACACATTACCGGATAGGGACAGTAATTGCCGAAAAGGGATTTTTACTATATGTTTATAAATTGCTTCTTTAGATGGTCTTTCATTGTATGAAAAAGGAAATTTCTTAACAATATTCCACCAGTGTTAGAAAGTGTTTCATAATTTATGCCGGATGTATGAATTTTCCGTTAAATCCATTTCTATCGCATGCTGCTAGATTATGGAAGATTTACTCGTTTTTTCTTAAAAGGAATATAAAGCTTTTTTATTCGGCTAATATTCCAAAGAAATTAACATTTCATCAATAAATAAATGCATAAATAAAATATAAATAAAACGACAAATTTAACAAATATGTACTAGAACTATGTGCTTAAGCACTAAAATAACCAGAATCATAGAGCCGATTTTTCCAGCTATTAACCTCTGGGATGCGGCTAATAATATACTACCGTATTTAATAAATTTCAAATCTTTATTCGAATACATATACTTATTGATACATACAATTGATATTTTAAATATAAAGATGTTATTTTGGTGTCGTTACTGGGCAATCCAAAAATATATTAAATGTAAAAATATCTATTGGAGCTTTAAAAAAATGGTTTTCATTAAATGTTCTGTACATCGGGTATTATGTTTGGTAAGATGGGAAGCCTGGGTTAGATCTTCTGGTATTAATAATTGAATATAAATAAATTATAACAAACATTCCTTTTTAAAATATAAATGTAAAAAATATATATAGATGTATAAAAACTCATCAAAAGAATTTTACTCCCGTCCAAGCAAAATCTGAAATGACGTTTCTGTTTTAATACCTTTTACCAATGATAAATTAGTCTTCATCATTTGAAAATTTTTAGTCACGATGCCACAGGAGTAGCACAACCGTTTTCGGTATCCAATAAAATGTAAACTAACCAATGTGACCTGTTCTCTGGCCTATTTTAGACAAAAAGCTTCGTCATACCCACAAAAATTACGAGAAAAATATTTTTATTGTTATTATTTTACGTATTTTGGTCATTTCTCGGAATCCATTCTCCGTATCGTTTTGACATTTATGAGAACAAAGGAATTCATATTTGATGTGTATTTCCGCAAAATGCTGAATGCTATTAACTCCATTTCTAATGGATGGGACACAATTCATTTAAAAAAGATTTGCAAAGTGCAAAACCTTGTATATATTAAAAAGACGTTTTATCTTTAGTCATAGCTGCAATGTACATGTTACGACACTGATAATATTATAATTGTAATGACTTAAAAAGCACTTTTCCTGTTTTCATTTTTACTTTTAATTTAAATGCTAAATAATGTGCTTTCAAAATTAAAAGTTTTTCGACGCTAGTGTGTTTCTTTATTAGCATTCTGAATTGTTATTAAAGGTATGTAAAGAACAATAGAGATTGAGAGAGACAGATAATATTGGGCTGCCTTTAGCTCTTGGGTGGGTAATTACAGCCTACTCAACACTGGTGAGTGAATTTTTTGATAGGGCGAGTGAATTTTTTGATAGGGCGAGTGAATTTTTAGCTAGTCTTACAAACTGTAAGCTTTAAAAAATAAATCAAAACCTTATATATTTTTATTTGTTCCCTATATTTTGAGTTTCCCTTAATTTCCGCGATGTAAACAGTACCTCCCAAGTTTTATCCTACACTAAACTTTCCCCTATTGTATTGTATAATCTTAATTTTATACAAAAGTTTTCTAAAAATGAGTACTATGAAAAGGCATTGTACTAATGAATTGTTTTTGCAGTCACGTAAATTATGTTATAAAAACTTTTGACTTTATTAAGGCCGTGTCACAAACATAAGAAATGATAAATTAATATATACCAACGCGATTTCCCTCTATCTTAACGGAATCTAGTAAACCATTTCTCAGCAACGTAACTAGAAATATTATCGAAACAAAAAAAAATATGATTAAAATCAATTTTAAGGTCATCACGCTAGCTCGTAAGAAGAAATGCTTGGCAGATAAGATTTTCTGAAAATTCTCCTCCCCTTTGCCTATGGGGATACATGAAGTGGAAATTCGGCGCCGTACGTAGTAAATATTAATAGGTAGTCTGTACTTAAATAATTATAGGGGAGACCGGTACACACTGGACCTATAGACACAGTGGACCACCCCCTAATATTTTATTTAATTTTTTTTTAAGCTTCTCTTCTATCCTAATAGACAACAGAACTGCAATGATTATTTATAGCCTTCAAAAAATATGTTTAGCTCAGATTGAACTATTTTATCCTGCTTTGTTGTTTTGAGCTTCTAAAAGTAAAATTTTTCATCATCATATTTTTATTTTTTTAGTAATTAAAGGTTGTAGATAAATAAAATAAAACAAAACAGCTTTTTTGCAAAGCTAAGATACTTGTTTTTATTTTACTTTAAAGTTAATATGTTTAAAAAAAAGGCTATAAACAATATTAATATGATTATTTATTGAACTTCAACATGGGGTACAGTGGACCACCCACTCCTGGGGCACAGTGGTCCACGATCCACTCTGCTCCTCTAATGCAGAATGTTCAAAATATTTAATAATTGCCTATTTTCTATAAAGAAAGATTGTTTTAAAGTAGATTTAACTGTAAAATAAAGTAAACAAATAAAAATAACATTTTATTTAACATAGTAAGAAATATTTTGTTTTGTATTTACTGCCTTTGATAAATATAACTGTAGTCTAATTGTTGATGATTCTATTCAAGTAAGATTCATGGAGACGCAAATTGAATGGAAATCAGTTTATTTCTCCTGAAACTGTAGATGAATCTGCTGTTGATGTCAATGATTTCATAATGTTGCTCTCAGACCCAAAATTATTTCTTGAAAATTCCCGGCTCAATCTTACTCATAAGTACTTTGGAATTTCATTTGCAAATTTTAATGTGAGCTGATTTTTTTGTACTTAAGTAATAACTTCAACTAAATTGCAATTGTTCCTGCATTAATCTGTCATTTTCAAAATAATAAATTTTTTGTTTTTGTTTCAAAATTTATATTACTATGTTATTTTGCGGGTGAAGGGGTAACAAAAAAAAGAAATAGATTAATGAAAAATAGATTTAATTTGTATTTTAGATAATACCTAATAGTGGACCACTGTACCCCGCTTCCGGGGTACACTGGTCCACTTTACAAGTGTATATAATTTTTTTTTTTTTGAAAAATGTATTGAAAACTATGTTGTGAGAAAATTATGATGGATGTAAGAAGGTTTAAGGGATATTCAAAAATATTTTCATACAGATCGGTCAGTCTGTTAACCCTTTGAGGGGTGGTGGTATATATTATATGCCACCTAATTTTAATCCGATTCAAACCAGAAACTTAATTAAATTTTACTTTTTTAACTTTGACGAGAAAAAGTTGAAAAATTGCTTATTCTTATTTTGAAATAAATTCTTTCCTAAATTCCGGTAGGAATTCAACGTTACAGGAACACAAGTGCTTGCCCCTGAAAGGGTTAAAGAGAAAAAAAATGTTGACTGAAAAAGTGGTCCACTGTGTACCGGTCTCGCCTACTTCATTTTCTTATTTGTATTTGTTATGTATATCGTATTGCTAAAATACTTTGAATTTCAAATAAATAAATTAAAGTTTTAAATCGAAATAAGCACATAAGATTTTAAAACCTCAAATAAAATTTTCCGAGTACTTATCCCAGAGATCGATTTTTCTTGCTCCAAGGCGCTTATACACTATATTGCCAAAATGTGATTGGGCACTTGCGATTTTAGACGTTTTGTTAACTATCTAGAAAAATACATGAGGAATAACCTGAAACTGAAGGTGTGTAAACAGTATAGTATAGGTTATATATTTCCGCGAAATTTTTTTTCAGAAACCCCATAGGGACTGTCAACAAATTGAAAAAGAACGAATATCTTTTGGATTACCCTGTAAAAACTAATGTATTTTTCTAGATAGTTAACAAAACGTCTAAAATCGCAAGTGTCCAATCACCTTTGGCAATATAGTGTATATAGGACTATGCCTTGAGCTTATACCTGTGACAAAATGATCTGCTACGAGATGGGGCACAGTAATATTCCTTCTTTTTTGATAGAAAGAGCTAGAAAGCAATTTACAGGTGGAAACCAACATACCTTGACCACGCTTGGCTAACACGGAATAGATTCCTTAAACCGAATTTTCGGATTGCAATTTATCTCCAAGACTTTGGACCATATATGATAAATATTAAGACGTGTCTCAAACATCACTTTATGCTAAATAAATATGTAGCATCGCGATTGCCCTCTATTCTTAACCCTTTTATGCCCAGCGTCCCAATTTTGTGACGCTTTAGTAAAATGGGAAAAAGTGCATTTCACACCACTTTTTTAAATAGAAATTTGGTGTCTTATTTTATAGGAGTCCTCGATAAAATAAGACACCAAATTTTTATTTAAAAAAAAGTGGTGTGAAGTGCACTTTTTCCGATTTTACTAAAGCATAGACGCTAGGCATAAATGGGTTAACGGATCTCGTAATAGATTTCTCAGCAACGTAACTAGAAATGTTATCGTAACAAAAAAGTTATGATTAACATAAATTTTAAGAAACATTAGAATAACAAGAAATACGAACACAATAGAAAAGTGCAATATTTCATGGTTGCTTTAAATCTATGCAAATTATCAGTTCTTAAAAAGGTAAAAAGGTTGGTACGTATTATTGTTAATTTGATTTATTAATGTTACCTATTATCCTTCATATGACATACTTGTCACCTTTATTTTCATTCTTTTGATAGCAAACGTTAATATTAGGGGTATCTTCTCTCTCTACGTACCCACACACCAATCAAATTAAACTTTCATATGAGTTGTAATTTTCCAACTGAGCGGAAAAGTGTCAATGCCAGAATTCGAACCAGGAACCTCTTAGCTTAACTTGCCATTGCTCTGCCAACTGAGCTATCCTGGACAAATCTGACGAACGCATTCCACCCAGCTAACCTTATTGATCATGGCATCTGGTCTGTTATCTGAAACAGCTTAACAAAATAAATCGTAGGTAATGGAACTCCAGTGTACGCTCGATACGTAATTACACTTGATTAATTTTAACATAATTATTCCAATTGGTAAATAATTCATTTGAGTTTATATAAGGTTATTGATCATGGCATCTGGTATCCAGCGTTTACTGTTGTTCTATTACCTGCGATTCATTCTGTTGAGCTGTTTCAGATAACAGACCATATACCATGATCAATAAGGTTAGCTGGGTGAAATGTGATCTCCAGACTCGTCCAGGATAGCTCAATTGCAATCATTGGCAGCTTAAGCCAAGGGGTTCCTGGTTCGAATCCTAGCCTGGACACTTTTTCGCTCAGTTGGAAAATTACAACTCATATGAATTATTTACCAATTAGAATAATTGTGTTAAACTTTAAAAAACTTTATTCTCTGGCATACTTACAAGTTTATATAAGACAAAATAGTGATGTTATGTACAACAGCAGACCAAAAAAGGAGACAGGCTACAAATACTTCTGCCCTTCTTGGCTACCATGTTATCAAGAAAATGCCAAATATTGAACATTGAACTTTATCGATTACCAATTATTTAACTTTATAACTATTATTTAATAACAATGTTAAGAAAAAGGCTACTGCAAAAAATTATTTTCATGTGTACCGTGGCAGAAAAGGGCCAATATCCAAAATCATAATTTTTGGTGTCAACCAATCGCTTCAAAATATTCATAGGTATAATAAAAAAAGCCATTGTCCGCCCTTTAATTCATTTCGTAATAATCAACATTATTTTATTTCTATGCCCACCAAACATTTTACAATAATCACAGGCATAATAAAAATAAATGCCAATGTTTTTTCCCTTTAACATATTCAGCAAAGAAGTTAATAATTAAGAAGAAATTCAAAAGCTTTTTTCAAAAGGCCTTAAATGGACATGTGCCATTTTCCCATCAAGGTACAAATATATTTTTTAAAGTTCACAGAGGGAAGGAAAAAATTATGTTTTAAGATGTATTAATTGAATTCGTAATAAATATACTATTAAAAAACTATGTTGTTTTTTCCTACCAGTAGGCGCATGAAGACCCTCAAGCGAAGTACACCGATTAAAATCCTTGGAAAACTAACTATTAAATTCTTTTCACCATCTTAAAACCTAATGAAAATTTTACTTCAGAAATCTACAATGACTTTTTTGACATACATAAAGTAATGACCTAAAATTGCGTAAAAAATCTCACGAATTTCAATGGAAGCTCCAAGGTTAATGTGACAAAAAGAAAACAGGAAACACTAATGGCATTTCTGTAAGCTGAGAATAAACACTGTTCAATTTGTAATCCTTACATAAATATAGATAAAGCTCTTAAGAGCTTTCTCCTTTCTGCCTTTTTAATCCCGAAACAATGCATATTTTCTAGGGGAAATATAATTTAAAATTCAGTTCTAAATGATAATCATGTTTCTTTCAACGGATCTGATGCACATTCATTCATAAAATTTTGATAAATATGAATCTTTGCTCGAAGAAATATTGGTGTCAGCAGCGACATTGTTCCACTTTAAAATCGTGCTTAAGTTTTAAGATAAAAATGCCAAAAGCACCAATGATAATATTTATTCTGTATGTATATTATAAAAATAGAATTTACCTACTTACAAGGGTATTTAATACAGCTATATTTTGAAAAAGTAAGATTATACGTTTGAGATAAGTTGAAATCCCAGACATTTCATAGATTATTTTTGCCTCTATATATGAAACTTGTTCTTTGGGAAAACCAAGCAAACGTTATATATACAGTTGAGGATTTTTCCCATTATGTAGGTGTTACGCGAAAGTTTTGGCAAAAAATGTTAGCTTATATTCCACTTATGACCTACATCTTTGTAATCTAAACTATATTTTTCTAAAACCGCGCTGTTTTAATAAGCATCGGCTACAATAAAAATAATTTATATCACAATTTAAAAAAATGAAGCAGGGAATTTCAACAGCCGTCTAGGTTCAAAAATATTTTTGTAAAAGGATTTTGTAGGGCGACTGAAAACAGGGTTAAAATAATTGAATCTAATACAATTCCTTTTCAAGAGTATTGGAAAATAGCTAACGTCTCATTCATAGGATGGAGTTGCAAAAAATCCAAAAATTGCGATGCAAGGGAATGAACATGGCAACTTTCAGGAATAAACCAGGAATTTTGGGAACGTTGGAAACTTAAACGGAAAGAATCTTCTCTACATACTTCTACAGTTTTAATAACTTTTTAAATAATTTAAAAAAATATTTTTTAGTAATCTGAGGGTGAAGATAAAACAAAGTTGCTTTATATATAATTTTCAATATTATTTATCACTTTAAACTATATAAAAGACGAACAAAAGACATTTAAAAATTTGGAAGAATTTGAGAAAGACTTACAATCTAATTACAATCTTATTGCGATCAAGTAGTATTGAGTAACGCAATGTATTTTCTTTTTGCATAATTGCGTAATGTAAGGATGCGGTATAATGAAAATGTATATATAAGAAAAAAAAACATTTTGTGCAGCTCAAAATAATGAAGCCGTATAAAAATTCCTCAGTTTTGGTAACTTTCAAAATTACCATCTCCAAAAATCCACTTTATTCCCAGGTTTAGCCCGAGTCCAGTATTAGTATAACTTTAATGTTATTTGACATATTGAAGAAATTGCTGAAGAGCTCTCATTCTGGTTAGGAATATAATTAGAGCTATAAGTGTATTTGAATGATTTTGTGCAAATTGTGAGTAAAGATTTGATTAAATATAAGGTGTGTCCCACCGAAATAAAGCCACCGTGATTGTGTGCTGTAACTGGACATAAAACAAACCAATGAAAATTAAACAAATACATTAAGAAAGTCTATATATAAATACATATTTTCAAGGAGTAACTCACCCCTTGCCCCACGTCGGCTGGAAAAAAAATTAAAATGTAAAAAAGAGGGGGGAAAAGTGTCCCGCTAAAATAAAGCCACCATCCCTATCAGTGTTTCTGGGAACTCTCGAAATTCGAGCTGCTACAGGTCAACAGGTTTATGATGTCAGGAAGTTGTCAGATACCTGTTCTATGCCAGTCGAACTTTCTGCTGACTTTAGAAGGTTGTATTTTCTATTTCTCCTGCAGTATTGCAATGTGAAAGGGAACCCAGCTTTCAGAGTTCAAGAAAGGCCAGATAACAGCTTTTAAGGAACAAAGTCTTTCTCGTAGACAAATACCTAAGCTAATCAAACGATCTAAAACCGCAATGGACAATTTTGTGAATCAGGGCAATGCGTACGGGTATAAAAAAAGGAGGTGTACATGCAGAAAAAAAGACTTCCAGGCAGGAAAGAGATGTTATGCGTCGTCTTTCACGAGGTGGTATTTCTCTAAGACAATTGTCCAAAAAGGATAACATGTCTGTGTCACAATCAACCCTGTCACGGATTGTAAAACGTAAAAGCAACTTGCAATATAAAAAAAGAAAGAAAACAGCAGTCCATGTTGAAAACTATCCACAAACAAAGAAGAGTCGATTGGGCTAAACATCATCCCACCTGGAAGGACCAGTGGCATCGTGTTATATGATCTGATGAAAAAAAATTATTTGGATGGCCCAGACGGTCTTTCTTTCTATTGGCCTCACATGAAGAAAGAAGAGTAAATTTTCTCCAAAAGACAACAAAGTGGAGACTCATTAATGGTGTGGTGAGTCTTCGGCTATGGTGGTAAACTTAACCTGGCTTTTCCCTCAGGCCGCATGAAGGCTACCGATTACCAAGCAATGCTAGAAACCCATTTTCTGCCATTTGCAGACAAAATTTGTGGCTTAAGTTGGATTTTCCAGCAGGATAACATCCCCATTCGCTTTGAAAAATCCTCCTGACAATGGTTTTTTGCATAATGGGGTGCATGTTATAGAAAGGCCTGCAAATCCCCTGAAATAAATCCCTAAGAAAATATGTGGGGTATCCTCAGTAGGGCTGAATATGCTAATGGTAAACAGTTTCAGTCTGTGGCAGAATTGAAGGCCGCCATCACTGAAACCTGAGATAATATTGATCCTACTGTCCTCCAAGGATTGGTAAATAGTATGCCACATCGTTATTCCAAGTCATATATGAGTATGGCGGATATATTGGCAAATAACAGTAGTGGCTTTATTTCGGCGGGACACTTCTCCCCCACTCTTTTAAAAACATTCATTTTTTTTCTGCCCAAGTGGGGCAGGGAGTGAGTTACTCCTTGTATATATGTATTTGTATATAGACTTTCTTAATATATTTGTTTCATTCTTATTGATTTGTTTCCTGTCCAGTTACGGCACACAATTACGGTGGTTTTATTTCGATGGGACACACCTTAGTCTGTGGCTCTATATTATATTTGAGACTTCCTTCTGTAGTAATAAAATATGGTTGTCCGTGTGAGTGTGTCCGCGATAGCTAGGAAAACCTACCGCCCGTAAAGATCTGAAAATTTGGATGAGGATAGACGAAGGCAGGTCCGAATGCAGCTGATATTGGATTTTTTTAATAATTAGCCGAGATATTAATAAAAAAAAACATAATGAACATCACAAAATGGTGCGCAGTCGCCTGGCCCAAAAGAATATTTCAGTAGATCTTGAAGTAGAGAAAAAAGAAGCGGGGAAAAGTCCCACCCCTCCTTTTTTTTGGCCTTTTTAAAAATTAGCATCATTTACCAAATCGAAATATGGAAGAAAAATACGCACTATAATTCATGGTATCTTTTCTTTTCTAACAACGTTTTGAAAAAATATTAATATTTACCCTTTTTAAAAAAATATTTTCTAAACGTCGATTTCGTGTTTTAGCTTTCTTCCGCTAAAATTACAAGTCCACATCCACCTTCCCGATCAAAATACGAAAATACAAAAAAATACCCACTTATTCGGAATACCTTTCAGATTCCATCGGTGTTACTATTAGTTAAAAAAAATATTAATATTTAAAAAAAATTCTGAATACTTATTTCTTTGTTTTCATTTTTTGTAATTTTTAAAAATCCGCATTCGTTTTTCGGGGTCACAAAACAAAAACCAAAAATATTCACGTATTTCTAGTACCTAGTACTTTAAGTCGTTTCACTGATTCGGAAAAGTTTTCCTCCCCCCCCCCCTCTCCCCCCCCATGCCTCCCTAGATATCATTTTGAGGTCGATTCGCGTTAGTTTTCTACTGTTCGTGTTTTTCTCCAGTTTTAAAATTCCATCTCTTTTTTTGTAGACAAAAATATAAAAAACAAAAAATATCCACTTATTTCCCTTACGTTTCCAGTTCTAGAAATATCTTTGGTTTACAAAAATATTAATATTTATTATTTCAAATATATTTTTTGGAAGTCGTTTCACGAATTCGTTAGATTTATTTTTTTTTTCTCTCAGAAGGATATTGTTTCTCGTTTTAATTCTGCTTTGGAATATTTTCAAACGGGTTTGCGTTTTTGCACATGTGCCTCTACATTTTCAACACTGGGATATATCATTTTTAAGAGAGGTAGGGAGGGGGGGGGGGGAGTTCATATTTAAGTTCTCAAAAACATTTGGTCAGATTTGAAATTTTAATATATATATATATATATTTATAAATGTTAGAAATTAAATCGGTATTCACAATAACGGCCCCCCCCCCTCAGTTAGTTTGGATAGATTTTTGTTTCAAAATATGAAATGATACACAATTCGAAGTTCATTTGCAAAAACAGACCGGAACGCGCGTAACACATTGCTGTGTACTATAATTATTAAGGCATTTATACTCAAAATCCTGCGTTATTTCATTTTCTGTAGGATCAGATAAGACATCAATTTCCTCTGACTATTTTCTGTTTTACATTTTATCAAACCATGTAATAAAATATAAATGCTGACATATGTAAATGTGAAGTCGCTTCTTTAATTTTCTCAAAGTGATCCGGTTGTTTCAGTGCTAAATTTATAATATTTAGATCAACCCAAATCAATTGTGGTTGATTGTATTGGTCAAAAACATGACACATGTATAACATTCTCGCCATCCCATCTTCCCCCCCCCCCAACATTCCCCCATATTCATTTTGTTTTTTGGACTTTTACTACATGCATTCTAAACTCTTAATATATTTTTGTTTTATATAATTTTAATCTTCCAAAGGGCGCTCTGTCGCAAATTTTACTCCAAAAGCGATATTCCGTTCTTAAATACACCGCTGAAACTGTCAGAACGTCATTGTTATTCCCCATCCTCCACTTCGGATTAAAACCAATTTCTCCAATTTCAAATGAAATTTCGTGCATCTTTGATAAATGTTTTCCGCAAACACTGTAGCAAGTAGATATATTAATTATTTCATATTTTAAATGTTTATTTCTGCAATAATATAATTGATATGCTTTATGCTGTGTTTTTTTTTTTTTCTAGTCAGTGAAACGAAAAATATTCAATAGAATTTCCGCCAAAATAGGTAAAATGGGAAGATAATCTATATCTTAGGTGGGCGGTCTTAACAGTACAAGTCAGTTTTTGGTCAAATCAGCATATTTGCATATTTTACAGTGAAAATATATCTATGGGCGGTTAAAAGAGTATAAATCAAGGTATAAGGTAAACCGTTTTAGTTAGTGATAATTACAGCACAAGAAGGAAATATTCGCTATTATATACAGCGTGTTTCAAAACTATATGTCAGAAATGTAAAGGCAGGTAGAGGGGTCCTAAATATCTTCCTAAAAAAGGGACCTAAAAAAACAGACTTCACATAGGAACATGGGTGCGGAAATGCATCATTTAAGAAGACTGCGCTTTTTAGTTTTACGGACGAAAACGCTTCGTTGGTTTGATAGTCATTCCCCGCACGGATAATAGTCAGGCAAAATGCTTGCACTCTCTGCAAATGATACGGGTGCATTCAGTCTTCATGTAAAATCATCTAAACAGTTACATGGCTCACGTGCAACAGCTCTTGAGCTTGACGAAGGACTATCCTCTACTGTGCATAATACCGCTTCTTCTAATTCTGCGATATCTTCCAGTGCCCGTATCACACCCTGGAAGCATAAAACGATCCACTCTTGCACAACTACCGATGAAGACGCTCAGATGTTCGGCAATCCGGCACATTCCTCTCCCGGGAATCGTTCCATGTACATCCTCTGAGCAGCTGCTCTATTTCCTTGTGCAGCGCCATACATGAAATACATGTCAGCTAGCTCCGCAATCAGCCTGTACCAAGTTAAAGCAAAACAGGCATACGCAGTTTTTTTTAAAAACTTTCCTTTAAAATTGCGATTTCGGACTTGTTAAGACCGTCCACCTAAGATATATTTCGCGACAATCCAGAAAAATAAATTGAAGATCATTTATATATATATACCAGTGAACCAAAAGTTCGTTAAAAATTTAAAAATTCATAATAAAGGAAGAAATTATGATAAAAAAGTACGGTTTGCAAGAAAGGGCACACAAGGTAGTCTGATTTTTCTTTTTTTAGCAGCAAAAATTTTTTTAGTTAAAGTCACCAATAGATGCCGCTAACATGCAAGAGATTCAGCAGAATTATGCAAATTAATCTTGCAATAAAAGACCGGGATACACGAGGATTTCTCATTCGCTTTCAAGAATGTTATCATTACCCGATCGAGCGTTGCTGTTGAACTTGTTCTATTTGAACGGAGTTTCTGCAATTCATTCCGACATGTTGCATACAGATGTAACGGGCGTTGTCAGTCGCCTTAGTTGTGTCGTACAATGTTCTGGAGGTCATGCTGAACAATTGTTATTGCAAGAATATATGGATGGAGCATACTG
Source organism: Maratus michaelseni (assembly GCA_963931845.1). NCBI lineage: Eukaryota > Metazoa > Arthropoda > Arachnida > Araneae > Salticidae > Maratus > Maratus michaelseni. Next base: position 444,659,889 of record OZ007586.1, read on the forward strand.
TTGTCCAGTTCATTGTGTTTCGGGTCGTCAGCGTCCTCTACCAGTTACATTTTTAACTAAAAATTTTTGTGCTGCTAAAAAAAAAAAATTCCGACTACCTTGTGAGCCCTTTCTTGCAAACCGTACTTTTTTATTAGAATTTCTTCCTTTATGATTTTTTAAAGTTTTAACGAACTTTTGGTTCACCCGATATATATATTTCTATGGATAAAACAAAATGGAGTAAAATTAAACATTACTAGGAGGCAAGAAACAAAAATACACATTGTAACAGTTCTTTCTGGCATATCTAATTTGCAAAAAATAGAGGATAAACGAGCATTTTTTAAAATATTTTTTTTAATAAAAAAAATTATCTTATCTTTTTCCCTTGAATCAAATCATGCCTGATTTATATATTTTTCAAATAATACTATTGTTTCATGATTAATAATTGGTACCCACATTCTTTAAACGGATATTTCTCGGTATTTTTTTCGTGCATGTAAACATTATTAAAATTTAATTTTCTCTATTTTTATGTATAATTGCTTTTCTAACTTACCTGTTTTACTATTATTACGATTACCATCGTATTTTTAGGGAAATATTTTTCGTTGTCATATTAAATTAATGCTGCATGGCATTTATGTTGTTTTAGTCACTGATTATATTAAGTGTTTATGAGTTCTGTTTAATCGTCTGTCTGACCGTGCTGTCACTGATTTAAATATACTCGGATTGCCATTTAATTTATATAAGTTATTGAGGTTTATTATGGCATGTTACCCACTTATAGATCATTTACAGGAACACTCAAAATATTTCAGCTACATTGTTTAATAGAAAAAATCGTTTGCAGTACATTTTAATGATGTTACCTTATTTGAAACATATTCAAAATGATGTACATCATTGACGTGCACTACAAGAGGGTTACTGTATAATATGGTGTACATGGTGTACATGTACACAAAATTTACAATTGCAGTACTGTCTATGAGCGAAAATTCTTTTCAGTTGTGTAAGCGTTTTTATTAAGTTAAACTAAATTTTTGCATATTACTGTGTGTGTAATTCTATACACCATATACAGGGCTGTAGAAACTAATTCAAGTACATTTCCGTTTATTCACAGAAATTGCTGAAGTGGAATTTTCAAATGTAATATGAGTTTTCTAATTGAACTAAATGTTAGAATACTTCGTAGTATACAAACAAATTTAAATCTTATGATGCACAAAAGAATTCGGACACTTTTCTGACTATAGATGATAATTGCTTAAATTGGGTTTTCAAAAGTGTTATGCGTTTTCTAAATTGTTGACTTAGACATAATCTTTCACATTAAATGATAAAGTTTCATTACAATATTCTGAATTCGTTGGAAAATGTTTCATAATGTATGCTTAAAGCATGATTTTTCTGTCTTCTTAAAATTTGCGATCATAACTCTTGATTTTATCCAATTTTTGAAGTATAACGTTTCGGCTAAAAAATGCTTGTAGAAAACGTAACAGTTGCATCATATGCAAAAGAAACAAAAACAAATCATAAAAAGAATTATCAAGAATTAAAAAATATAACATGTCAATTTAATGAGAGATTGAAACATACAAAGCAAAACATAGTTTATTTTTAGTTGCACAAAAAATGACGTAAGTGGCTAGGTTTCATAACTGAAATCGAGGCTAACGAAAAAGAAAGGCTACCGCGGTGCTTTACGGATATCTTTTTTTACAGACCGCGGGAGTCACGTGATGCTCGAATGCAACAATGCAGATGTACGAAAAGAGCATCACGTCACTCTAGCGGTCTGTAAAAAAAGATAAGTGGAATGCACCGCTGTAGCTTGTCTTTTTCGTTAGCCTCGACTGAAACTCATGAACAACAATTAATTTTGTTATCTCTCATTGTATTACAAAATGACAAAAGTATTTAATTTTACTGAAATAGTAAAATAAAACAGTCAAAATAACACTTTTTAACCTGGATATTATGTCAAATTTTGATATATGAAGTTATTTTATTACAGGAGCGATATGCCATCAAGATGTATTTGAAAGAAAATAGATTTGATGAAAAAAATGTGTATATTTTAATATCATTACTTGCCAACAATTTAATTAGCCAACCTCCCACTTTTTTTTTATCATGAAAATTTACTTTGAACCAGAATTTTTTGAATGAATTAAATGAAGTACCTTTCAAATGACTACCACATAGAAGCAAGACACATTTAATTAAATAAATTTTCTGGTTCAATGTATATATTTTTTAATTTAAAAAATGCGGGAGGTTAGCAAGTATGGGTACTTCAAAGGGACAAAGAAAATCTGATTTGCTTTTATTGCATCATAGTATATACAACTACGAATATATTTATCACATGAAACTGCAGGTTTATGATTTCCTCAATTTTGCACCGGAGGGCTAGTCATGATACTATCAATTTTAACAATACTGAGAATTGTTAGTGAAGCTTCTTGAATTTTGAACTTTCAATGACACGCAGCGATATATTAAATAACTATAATTTTTCATAATTTTAGTTTTTGAAAAAATATAGATCTTTAAAATTTCTGCAGAATTCAAGCAAATTTGAACTGTGTATCTACCTGTCGTTTATATTAGGGAAAGAGGTTACTCATTTATGTTATCGAATTCACACCTTTCTGCTCTTTAAAATCAATAATCAATTATTATACTCGGACAAAAAGTAAAGTTAATTTCTCAGATATTGCTTCACTGTAGGCAAGGAATCACACGGTAGCCCAATTATCAACGATTGTGTGAGGAACAAAAAAAAAAATCTTTCCTCATCTTCTGAAGAAGTTAATAAGGGCAACATTTCACCTGCAAATGTTGTTGACCTGCTCGAAGAATTCTTAGATGAATAAACATTCCAAGCTGGTCATCTCGAATAATGTCGTAGCCTTGAAACATTTTGAAACATTTCAAGTTCCGGGACCGGCTGGCTTTCATCTTTGACCAATCGACTGTAGAGTGGCGTCTGATCTAAAGTAATTTTCAAATAGCTTACTTAAAGAACGAGAGTAATAATGGTAAAGAATCTTGATCATCTATGGGTTTCATAACCCATATCAGGACAATGGTCTAGATTTTAAAGGCATTTTCCCTTTCTGTTAGATCTTTTCTTGATATTAAGGTCACTAAAGTGATAGCCGAGAAAGTTTTAAAACACGATTGACTTGAGAACAGTAGCAACTCGTGGTAAAGATAGCAAATCTGTGTATCCTTATACTTCTATATAACTTTTGAAATTAAATTACACAGATACGTACTCGCATGAAATAACTTTTTGTCGTTATATAAAGCGATTTTTAAAAAGCTAACGGATATAGAAAATATAGTTGTATATGTTTCTTTTAGCACGAGTTGAAAATTTGTTTTTGAATAAGGTACGAAATTCAAGAAGGTTGAAGAAATATGTTGCACAAATCGATGTTGGACTTATGCATCAGTGTTTTAAATGCATGAAATTTCCTGCAGCTCCAGTGCCTGAAAAAGTCATTAAACAGGAAATGTTCAGCTCCGAAATAAGTAAAAAATTTCTCTATCATTTAACATTTTTTAAATTTACGAATAACACTTCAGGATCCTTATTTGCTACTGTTATTAATTCCAAGGTGTATAATTTATTAACTCAGATACATTTTATTTACCATTTGCTTCCAAAAACTAAAAATTTTGTTGATAAATTAACATAGAAGATTATGAAAGATTACCTTTATAAAGATATTTTTCAATAAAACAAGAACAACCGCGTCTGCCGAGCAATTGCACACTTATTAAATGGCCACCCTGAATACATTTTCAGTTATTGATTCTGGTGTCAATTTTCAATTACATTATCATAAATGAATGTGTTTACTTCTGCAATGTTTCTTTTCAAGTGTTTGCTTATTCGTATAAGCTTTAGATATCAGATATTCCCCCTTCAGCTCCGAAAAAAAAAGGTTCCATCGCAGTTTTAAAGAAATAAGATCTAAAGAATCGAAGTTTTTATAGAACACTGACTGTCGTAATGGGTTTTCTAAATTTTAATTATTCAAACCATGTCATTGGTTAAAGAGCAAGGCAAAAATACAGGGCGATTATAAAAAAAACTATCCCGATATGAGTCCTTAACTATCACACCGTTCACAGAAACTGACTGAAATTTTGGTTTTAAGTATTTTGAGGTATGCGCTCAAGAATCGTATGAAAAACAGAAACTCTAACAGTTACGGTTACAGTGACAAAATTTTGAAAATATCAAATTGCAACACCTATTTTTTTATTGGAATGTGATCTTCGTAGTGAAAAACCATAAAAAGCGTTGAAACGGTACCTGTAACACGAAAATTGCCGGCGCTAGAAAGACTAAGAAGAAAAGTGAAAACAACCAATAAAGGACAGAGAAGCAACAGAAAGTAAAATATTTTATTATTCAGTGCTATCCACCATCTGCAACGTATCTTCGTGTGTGACGTGGAAAATTTGTGAAACACAATAAAATGTTTTGTTTTCTGTTGATTCTCTGTCCTTATTCGCTGTTTTCACTTTTCTTCTTAGTCTGTCTAGCGCCGGCGATTTTCGTGCTACAGGTACCGTTCCAACGATTTTTATTGTTTTTCACTATGGAGATCACATTCCAATAAAAAAAAAATAGGTATTGCCATTTGAAAATTTCAAAATTTTGTTACTGTAACCGTAACTTTTAGAGTTTAACTGTTGTTTTTCATATGATTCTTGAGCACATACCGCAAAATACTTAAACCCAAAATTTCAGTCAGTTTCTGTGAACGGTGTGATAGTTAAGGACTCGTATATCGGGATAGGTTTTTTTTTAATCATCCTGTATATAGTGAACAAACAGAAGCGAAATACTGTTACCCAGCATTTAAAGTGGAATTAGTACAAGATGAGAGCATAAAAAGATATACATGTGAGGATATTTAGGTACGGGAGAGGATCTATGTAACCATTTTAAGTAAAAAGTTAGCGCTGTCGCTCTTGAGATATTTGGTACAAGGAGTAGAAATGAAGGCAACAGTAAGAACTGGCCAAACGAAGAAAATTTTAAAGGAATTTAAAAAAGGAAAGAAGCATTTTTAACCTTCCTACCCTGTTGAAATCTTACTCATACTTGATAAAAACATTTCACACCAGAATTGTTATTTAAAACTACTTAACATATTTATTTAACGAAGTCCTTTGTGGCTTTTATTTAATTTACTTCATGAAGAAATTTTTGGTTCGAATCGAATGAAATAAATTATAGAAACGGATCGATTCGACCCATTCAGGGTAGGAAGGTTAATCTGGTTAAATACAAAAGATGTTAGTTTAGAGATATACAAAAGTAAGACAAAAAGAGATATTCAAAGAAATTAGACAATGCAAAAATGAAGAATGGGATAAAGCATATGTGCTAGCATAAATATCAAACTAGAATTTATAAAAGCCTCAGCAGTCGAAGATTTGAAAGGAAATGAGAGCTGATACTCATCATAAATCTAAACTTGAAATGATTAAGATTAGTTCTTGGAGTGCATATATTTTGGAATTCCGCAAGGAGAACATATATGAATTTAAAGATTCAGAGGAGTTTAAACACACAAATGTGTAATTTCAAATCACATGTGTAGAAGTCGAAAAAGCACTCAGTGAGGGGAAAAATGACAGATCACCCGGTCCGGGACAAATAAATCTTAACTGCTAAAATATAGTGGTAAAAGCATTGTAAGGATACTAATAGAAAAAGATCATTGTTTGTGTATCGGAGTAACACATTGTAACACATGGATCCTCAATGATTAATCTGTAGCATAAATCTATTTTTTGTTCATATTTTGTACTTTTCGAAATCGCCTTTTGGCCAGCCAGATTTGAGATATATCCCGCAGGGAGTCTGTCGGTACTCTAATTCACGTAAATATTGGGATTGGCATGTAATTGATATATGTTATGGGGTTTACTATGGCATGTTTGTTATTGAAAATGAAGTGTATAACATTTATAGTTCGTTTACAGAAATACTCATATGAATTCCATTACATTACAGTCTATAAAGGAAAAATTGTTTGGAATGTATTTTAATGATTTTGCACCATTTCAAACATATTAAAATTCATATACATAAATGATGGGCACTACAAAATCCTTATTGTAGAATATGGTTCACATAACATTTATCATTTATTTACAAGGATACACAAAATAATTCGGTTACAGTGCTGTTTATGAGCGATAATTGCTGGAAGTGAGTTTTCAGTTGTGGTAAGTGTTTTTAAATTTTACTTTTTTTTGACATATTACTTGGTGCTTATAAATTCTAAAGATAACATTGAGGACTATACAGATGAATTCCCGCTTATTGACGAAACATTTTCGTTTATTGACGAAAATTACCGAAGGAGAATTTTCAACTGTAGGTTTTCTATCTGAACTAAATTATAGCATATTATGTAGTAAGAGCAGGGAAGACCGAGCTATGCTCGGTCAAAATTAAATTTGAGTTCAAATATCATGATCCATGACCAAAATGACCCACTAATTGAATTTTCTCGAACATGTGACTTAGCCCAACAGTCTTCTCGTGCCGGAAAACCATAGGATGCAAAATTTAGTGTAAATTGAGCCGCTTTTTAGATATTGACCCACAATGACAAAGAAATGACCCACTAATCGAATTTTCTTGAACATGTGACCTAGTCTAATGATTTTCGTGTGCCCGAAACTCGTAAAATACAAAATTTAATCCAAATCGTTAGAGCCGTTTTTAGATAAAATTAATTTGACCCGCTTTGACCCAAAAATGACCCCCTAATCGAAAGTTCTCGAACATGTGACCCAGCCCAATAGTCTTCTCGTGCCCGAAAATAGTCGGATACAAAATTTCGTCAAAATCGTTTGGACCGTTTTTTAGATACAATTAGCTTGACCATAACCCAAAATGACCCACTAATTGAATTTTCTCGAACATGTGAATTAGCCCAACAGTCTTCTCGTGCCGGAAAACCATAGGGTGCAAAATTTAATGTAAATTGAGCCGCTTTTCAGATATTGACCCACAATGACAAAGAAATGACCCACTAATCGAATTTTCTTGAACATGTGACCTAGTCTAATGATTTTCGTGTGCCCGAAACTCGTAAAATACAAAATTTAATCAAAATCGTTAGAGCCGTTTTTTAGATAAAATTAATTTGATCCGCTTTGACCCAAAAATGACCCCCTAATCGAAAGTTCTCGAACATGTGACCCAGCCCAATAGTCTTCTCGTGCACGAAAATAGTCTGATACAAAATTTCGTCAAAATCGTTTGGACCGTTTTTTAGATACAATTAGCTTGACCATGACCCAAAATGACCCAAAATGACCCACTAATTGAATTTTCTCGAACATGTGACCTAGCCCAACAGTCTTCTCGTGCCCGAAAAACATTGGATGCAAAATTTAGTGTAAATTGAGCCGCTTTTTAGATCTTGACCCACAATGACCCAGAAATGACCAACTAATCGAATTTTCTCGGACATGCGACCTAGCCCAATGCTTTTATCGTGCTCGAAACTCGTAGGACACAAAATTTAATCAAAATCGTTAGAGCAGTTTTTTAGATAAAATTAATTTGACCCGCGTTGACCCAAAAATGACCCACTAATCGAAAGTTCTCGAACGTGTGACACAGCCCAATTGACTTCTCATGCCCGAAAATGGTCGGATACAAAATTTCGTCAAAATCGTTTGAACCGTTTTTTAGATAGAATTAGCTAGACCATGACCCAAAATGACCCACTAATCGAATTTTCTCGAGCATGTGACCTAGACCAATGGTTTTCTGGTGCCCCAAAACGGTAGGATACGAAATTTCGTCAAAATCGTTAGAGCCGTTTTTAAGATAATTTTTGCATATATATATAACCACCCACAAGATTTGCTCGTATTAGAATATATGATATATACAACTCTATATATCAAATGGCTCCACAAAAGAATTCGAATATATTTCCGACTATAGACAGTAATTGCTGAAAGAGTTTTTATTTTTATGTGTTATGAGCTTTTCAAATCCCTTGTCATCCCTTGTTTACTTGGATATCATCTTTTGCTTTATTAAACGGTGGTTTCGTTACAATAATCTGAAAGTGTTGGAAAGTGTTTCATAATCTATGCTTGACGCGAAATTTTTCTTCCTGCTTTACTTTCTATTTTGTAGCAAGATGTGCAAATTTTGCATTACCACAAACAAATTATTTAATAACTTAATTACAAGTTTTTAGTGCTTGTAAAGTTATAATAATAAGTTCGTTTTGTAATTTTGTAATAAATTTAAAATTTTCAAAAAATCAGTAGTATTCGATTCTTAATAATCCATTTTAAATATATTTTAAGTGCTAAATATGTTTTTCACCGATCAAAAATTATTTCATCCATGAGAGGGTTAATGAATATCATACTCTATCATACTGTACATCTTATTAATCATTACTATTATAAATTTAAGATCTGCTACAAAATGACATGGATATGAAACACGGAAAATATAAAAAGTTATTTTAATCTATCCATGAAACAATTTATATAAGTTAAAAAAAGTAAATACATTAATACATTTACCGGCTAAATGGGTAAATATTTGCTCATAATTTTCCAATTATTTAATACTGAGTGAAACTGCGGCCTATCGTAAAAAAATACATGTTTAAGTATGGTATTTTTAGTTGCTCTTAACGAAGCAGAGTTTCAAATAGGATCGCTGCTGTATGGATCAAAATATTACAATAAGAAAGCATTTTAATTTAAGATTGTAACACATTTTTAAAGTCAAAAGACGAAAAGGTAATTTAGCAAAAGACATTTTCATGTGTAAAGTAAACAATTTTTATTAAGGTTAAATAATATTTTCAGCAAGAAATCTGTAATAATTAAGCCCGTATCTACAATTTTTAGACAAACAAAATATTTTTTGTCGTCTTTTGCGTCATGCAAATGTCTCTTTACAGCAATAAATCGCTCAAAATATTTATTTTTACACGAATATTTACCATATTTTTCTATTAAATGGTCAGAACAAGATTAGACTTACTGGGATCTTTTAGTTGTCTCACGGTAATTTAAAACACAAAATTGACAATAAAATAGTACGCTATGTAGTCTGTAAAAAATTAGGTATTTTACAAATTCCATGAATGGCAAAGTTGTCTGATGACTATTCAACCTGTGTTCGGTTGGTTGCTCGGTTCGAAGGGCTACCAGAGCTGCAACATGGGTAATGCGGATGGTGCCCCGGCACAAGGACCTTCATTTTCTACTGATGCGTTATGACTATCAATGCACTTACGATTAACAAGAAAACCCACAAAATGTTTCACAGCAGGTGCCAAGTACAGTTGCTTCGGCGCTAGGCACTACAGTCATCATTTGCACTCCAGAGCTAAACAAATCGGGATCTCCATAATCACTCGAAAAGCAGTATTCAACATTTGGTTCTTAAGTACTACTGATGAGCTTCTGAACTCAACAATTCAAATTAACAAAATTTTAATCAGAATGAATTGTGGTTATTATTTAACTTTTTATAAAATAAAATCTCTGTTTTGATTTGAAAAGAAACACAGAGTGGCAACTATGCTACTGTTACTACATGAGTGAATTTGCCCCACTTCATCCTAAAATAACGGAGAAATAACTGGATAGAAATAGAAACACGCGTGAGATTTAAAATTTTCATTTCAAACAATTTAATTTATAATTCTTCAGAAACGCTTTAATGATTACTGAAGATGACGGGGATGTTTTGCAGGTAATATGCTGAGAAATGTTACAAAATAAACTAAAAGTGAAACTAATATGTTTTACTCAAGCAAATAAGCACATAGAACCCTATAATTCGAATGCAACTAACTGATAGGATCTTAAAATATATATAGAGAGATGGGACTTTATTCCAATATATTAAAATACAGTATTAATAAACAAACGCAACAAAAAGCACATATTACGTTAAAATGTTGATAGAAGATAGCTGTTTCAAAAGATTCTAAAACTCCATCATTATTGAAAGTTCAAAAGAATTAAAACACATCAAAATATTAAAATGAGGGAAAGTAAGCAGAGTATGGCCTTATGGCCAAAGGTAAAAATTGCTGTGAGCTGCTCTTCTCGGTCCTCCTCATTTTAATATTTTTATACATATTTTAATTCTTTTGAACTTGCACTGATGATGGACTGCCAAAATTTCCAAAACAGCTATCTTATCAACATTTCAACAATCCCGGATGATTTTTAATCCCGAAAATCCCTGGATTACTATAGGCAGAATCTCGGGATATTCGGGATTGATAAAAGACCAACGATATATAGAAATCGATCCATCGGCATAAAAAGTGAAAAAAGGGGGGTTTCATTTACAAAGAATTAATCACTTTTGTCACAGTTATCAGGGAAGAGCTACTTGAAATAGTTTATCCAAGGATTAGTACAGTCCTGTAAAAAAGAAGAAAAACGCACCACCCCCTAATTACTCCGCCGAAAATCATAGCATACAAAAGTGACTGGTACCAATCGATTGGTAATAACGTCTACTAATTAATGTTATATTTAAAACTAAGCATAGGGGTCGTCTAGATATAGAAATTGTACCAAAAACGAGAATTTTGTATTCAAACACCTAATTTACATATTTGGATTTTTCGGCAAATTTCACTTTCGGATATCAAACGGAAAGTCACTAAGACAAGCAGTTTAGGAATTATGCAGGTTTAAAGTTTGGAACTCCTAATACTAAATTCCCTTTTATTCCCTTGCAAAACAGATTGCAAAGCGAGTAGTTTTTTAAGCATAACTCAAAAACTACTTAACGGAATGATCTGTAATTTTTTTATTTACATATCTGTAGCTTTTAAAAATATATTTCTGTGAAAAAATCATAAGGAAACATACTTCTTTCGAAAGTTAATTTCAAGTAGGGATTTTTTTAACATAATTAAAGTCGGGTAGCGCGGACGGCGGGTAACCGCGGACATTTCAATTTGTAAGAAATTCAAAGTGTTGCGTAAATAAAGAGTTATTGTAAATGAATGCCCTCTAGAGTCGAAACAAATACAGTTTAATTGCGACGTGGGCGCCGAGTAAGTTAGTCGTGAGTGAGTGTTTTGTTTTCGTCAATAAATTTTCGACAAAACGAGACAGAATGCATCATATGCGGAGAAACATTTGAAGAAGACTAGATTCAGTGCCAGGAGTGCAAAGACTGGGCCCATGAAGATTGTGTTTATATAGATTCATCGGAATTTTATTATAATTATGATGTTTGTAAGGCCAAAAAACGGTTGGGACACCATTAACATGTCCGGGGCTACTCGCCGTTTCTTGTGACGCTAAGAAAATAAGGCCAAACTATTTTCAGTATATTTCGTTAAATAATTCGATATTATTAGCAATGTTTAATTAAAATCATTAAAGAAGTTCGTAATTTTATTTTAAGTATAAAATAAAGACAGAAATTTTATTCATATGTTTTTTTATTTGCAATTTATCGAAGTGTCCGAGGCTACCCGATTTTCCACTATATCGATTTCTAGAAGCATCAACTATAAGATTTCAAAATTACAGCACATTCCGCTTAATAATTCTAGTTATGTTTAAAAAACTACTCGCATTGAAATCAGTTTTGTAAATATTAAAAATGAATTTACCATTTTGAGTTCCAAATTTTAAATCTGCATAATTCCTTAACTACTTCACCGAATGACTTTCCGTTTGGTATCCGAAAGTAAAATTTACCACAAAAAAAATAAAGCCAAATATTTCAAAATTAGGTGTTAGTTTTGGGAATTGTAAAGTTTGTTACACTTTCCCTTAAGAAAAATTGAAGTATAACACTAGTTAGTAGATCTTATTACAAATTCATTTACCAGTTACTTTTTTATACGATTTTTGCGGCAGAGTTATTAAGAGTTGGTGCGTTTTTTTCCCCAGAACTGCACATTAATTTTAGAATAATCCATATTGTTTAAAATTGTACTTCGACAATAGTCTGTTTTAATAATAAAAAAAGCTTAGATTAGTAGCTTGTCTTTAAAGCCCGAGGAAATAAAATGACAAATAATCAGAAACAATTCATCACAGAAGGAGATGTTGGAAATTGCTTAGTTTAAATTATTTATAGAACTTTAAAAGAACTTGCCAGAATATAGAAATTGAGATATTCTGACAATATCTTTTAAAATTTTTAATAAAAATGTTTTGGAAGCATATAAAATTTCTTTCTGAAAAGTTAAATAACGCTTGTAAAATGAATGCACTGAAAAATAGATGTAAATAACAGAAAGCGAAACTAATAAGACAGTAAAATATCAAAGAAAAACAATAATAATAATAAAAAAGTAAAACAATGAAACTTTAGTAACCTATACTACAGCATTCTGAATTTTCACGTCCACTTAGGAGCAAAGGTTGCATTTCTAATACTGGACATGTCCGAGACCACTATTTAGAATATGAATGCATATATTATGGATATGCGAATGCGTTGTGGCAATAGTTGAATTTGACCAAATTGCTAGAAGCTGTCTTAGATGAGGAATTTCTGAAGATATACAAATAAAATCAGTCTGAAGAGAAATTACTCAAATTCACATTTAATAGATTAAGTCTGAAAACTTTACTCTTTTACACCATTCATTCACATTAGTCGCATGGAATCGAATGAAAATAAGAAATTTTCATCTTTGTTATAAGCATGCTAAAAACAAGGTTGAATAGACTCTCATAGAGAACTGGATTAACAATATTTGTTAATATTAACGGCGATGACTTGACACTTCCAGCATCTATGTTTATTGAAAATATAATTGATTTTGTCAGAAATAAATCATGGAATTTTTATTTCTATCATCGCATTTAAAAAAAAATCAATACCATGGTTTATTAGCCTGAATTTATTATAAATTTTGTTAATCAAATACATTTATCAGTTTTCTTATATAATACTAGCAGAACCATCTGGTTTCGCCCATGTTAACCATGAGGACCTTACAAGTAAAATAAATAAAAATAAAATACAGCGATCACAATGGAGCTCTGTACATTCCCACACATAAATCGTTACAAGACAATCGGTAAAAAATGAAGTTACTTTGTCACAATCATAAAAAAAACCCTCGCCTTTATAAATGAGAATGTGCATTTTCTTTGGTGCATGTAACGGAAAAATATAAGATTTCCCTGACAAAAAGAAAAAAAATCAACCAAATGGCGTCACATTTAGCGAAACTATTTCACATGGCATCTATAAATATTATGAAAAAAAAAACCATTTCCTTGGAAAAATGTCTTGCGCTAAATATCTAATAAAAAGTCAGTAATAATTGTCTAATCTTCCATAATCGGGTTCATAGCCGACGTTGGCAACAAAATCACTCAAATACCTCTAAAACTGCTGAAATACGCGTTCAACTATTCTTTTAGCAATTTGTTTTTGCTCTATTTTATGCTCCTACCTAAAACTGCAGCTGAGATATGGCGAAATGACCTAAAATTTTCGACCCACCATTTAACCTCCCTAGGGGATGAATTTTCAAAAATCATTTTTTATTGCTTGCCTAGGTCATAACAGCAATCTGTTTAAATTTCTTGATCCTAACTTTAGTCGTTTCAGCTCTGCGTTAATGAGAGCCAGTTCTCAATTTATTGCCGAAACGTAAGTTGTGGCTCACTGGGGAGGTGCGAAAAAGTTTTGGTTTCCGTCTGTTTGTCTGTTCCGCGATAATTGCCGTAAAAATCGTCCCATCAGGTTGATTTTTTCTGGGTATGTTGGTGAGGTACCCGGAATTAGCTGTATAGTTTTTAGTTACATTTGGTTCATTCGTTCAAAAAATATAGAACATTTTTCTTTTTAGGTCATAATGCGTTCTTAATGGGAATGCAAACATTTTCAAATTTAATTTTTAACTGAAATGAAAATCGAATATTTGAATAATGTATTTAAACGTAAAATTACTAATGCTAAATTTTCGATATTGAGGTTTTAAATATATCCAATAGCTTTGAAAATTTGCTGATATATTTATTAGAATTTAGAAATTGTTTAAATTACTGGAAATTTTTTTGCCTCTGTTCGGGAAATATAAAACATTTTATTTTCATATTTTTTAGAAATTTTAAAATGCATTTCTTTTAACTTTGATCTTTAATTTATTAGCTGCTTAGCAACCATATTTCAAAGAATATCAAAATAATAAAATTCAAGTAACTCGCACTATTTTGCTGCAATATTTTATTATCAAAATAAATTATTTTTGTATTCTATTGACTTAAAATGAAGAATTTATTTTAATACAAGTTTTTTTTAATCTAAAAAGTTCAAAGGAATAAGAAGTTCATAAGAATTTCAGAATATCATTGCATAAACAGTATTTAATTTAAAGCTTCTAATTTCTGAAACCGCCTAAGTATTTTATATGCCTATAAATATGTATGTAATATAAAAAATTAAATTGCGGATTGTAAGATTCTAAATCTACAAAAACAACTTTTCGAAAGTAAAAAAAGCCAAGCGTAAAAAAAAAAAAAAAAAAAAAAAAAAAAAAGTTGTGGCTAAAAAATGGTGTGATATCAAATTTCCAAGCTATTATATTGCTTATTTAACTTTTTTCCATTAAATAAGTTATCATATGTATAAGTCGAGTGCCTACGTATATGTTAATAGAAATCGTTTTCTCCTGTACTAAATACATCCTGACGAGTTTCTGAAAATTCAATTTTTTTCAAATTATGCATGATGGGCTTGGCGGCCATCTTTGCTTATTATTCACAAAATTCTAACCTACCAAATCCGTAGTTAAAATCCGAAGTTCAAAATTGTTATTTAAGCAAATCTTTAAGAGTTTCATTTATAGACTTGTATGCTCTGAAAATTGTGTCTTAAGATAATGATGACTTATATTAAAGATTCATCTTATGATTTATTTTTTAGAGTAATTATTAATTTCAAACTAGTAAAAATCAGTTTATCAAAATATCAGTCTTATCTAATTTATCTGTCCGTAGTTAGAATCTGAAGTTCGAAATTTTTATAAACATATTACATTGCAAACATATTACGCTTTTACTTTCGAAATTTGGGTGCTTAGAAATATGGAAAGATGGCCGCCAAGCCCATCATGCATAATTTGAAAAAAATTGAATTTTCAGAAACTCGTTAGGATGTATTTAGTACAGGAGAAAACTATTTCTATTAACATATACGTAGGCACTCGACTTATATATATGATAACTTATTTAATGGAAAAAGTTAAATAAGAAATATAATAGCTTGGAAATTTGATCACTCCATTTTTTAGCCACAACTTTTTTTTTTTTTAAGCTTGGCTTTTTTTACTTTTGAAAAGTTGTTTTTGTAGATATCATTTCTTTTTTTAAAATATATTGAACATAAATTAAATAATCTAAACATGAGAAATAATTTAAAATTACATTTTACTTTCAGTTATTGTTTAAAGGGTTAACTAGAAATACCAGTAGATTTTTCAATTAAACTAATTACACTCTTAAAAACAACATACTAAATGTGGCTTATTATAATACTTGTTATCCTCCGTTAAAAAATATCACTGACTAATCCATTAAATGAATAAAAATGGAATACGTACATAGCGTGTCAGCGCTGCATTTGAAATCAAACGTGATATCACGCTCTTTTATTATTAGCACTAGCTGGCTTCGCCGGCTAGCGGGCCCCTAATTTACACAGGGGGCTCAAATCTTGTAAAACCTTGAATAAGATAAACCACGAACCTCCGACCTGGTTCCCCGCTGCCTTCGGCACCGGATAATCCCTTAATTTGCACATCGAATTGTATAAAACTCTAAACAAACGAACTTCCGACACGGGTCCCCGCTGTCTTCGGCACCGTATAGCAGTCATGGTGCGCACGCTCAAGTTTTATCTTCCCACCAGGTAGCGCAATCTGTTCTATATGAACCTCGGGCACTGAAATCGTTAAGGCTATAGATGTCGAGTCGAATGAGCTATATCCCGTCGTGATCTAGCCCATAGAACCAGAGATAGGAAAGTGTCCCCTGGTGGTGAAAAAACGAACTAAAATCGGAAAGCTCTATAGATGTCGAGTCGAATGAGCTATACCCTGTCGTGATCTGACCCATAGAAACAGAGATAGGAAAGCGCCCACAGGTGGTGAAAGCTAATCGCGTTTGGGGGGCAAATTGGGGGGATGAACACCGGAGATGCATAATAAGATTAGGCGGTCACAGACTTTTCCAACGATGTATCACATGAGGGATATGTGCAAAATTCAGAAAATACCCCCCCCCCCCCTGCATAATTTGATTAAGCGTTCACAGACCTTTCCAACGATATATCCCATGAGAGGTGTTGGCAAAATTTAGAAAAATGCCCCCTTTGGGGGGGGGGGGGTGAAAGTGGGAGGATGGAGCCCGAAGATGCATAATATGAATAAGCGGTCACAGGCCTTTCTAACAATATATCACATGAGTAGTGTCGGGGGGGGGCGCAAAATGTGGGGGTTTCACCTGTGGTGCATAACATGAATAAGTGGTCACAGCCCTTTGTAACGATATCTGACATGACGGATATCGTTAAAATTTAGAAAAGTGTCCCCCCCCCTTGTGTAGGAAAAACGCGCTCCGCCCCTCCCTATAATTTTTGACGCAGCTTTATTTTTAAAATTTATGTTATGTGTTATAAAATATCGTAAAGTTTCAAACAGATAGCCTTATTATACTTCCAAATTTTGTTCACGCCCCTCCCCGAACTGTGATGCGCCATTCTTTTTTATAAATTTTTTAACACGTGTTATAAACTATCTTAAAGTTTAAAACAGATCGCATTGGAATTTAATATATTTGCTGAAATTACTATTATATGTAGAATAATATAGAAATAAACCCACCTTTATATTGTAATTAAGATATATGAACAATTTTTATAATTTCTGAAAGCTGATTTTTATTTATTTATTTATCTATTTATTTATTTTTTGTTTATTTATTTATTTATTTATTTATTTATTTATCTATTTATTTATTTTTTGTTTATTTATTTATTTATTTATCTATCTATCTATTTATTTTTTGTTTATTTATTTATTTATTTATTTATTTATCTATTTATTTATTTTTTGTTTATTTATTTATTTATTTATCTATCTATTTATTTTTTGTTTGTTTATTTATTTATTTATTTATTTTTTGTTTATTTATTTATTTATTTATCTATTTATTTATTTTTTGTTTATTTATTTATTTATTTATTTTTTGTTTATTTATTTATTTATTTATCTATTTATTTATTTTTTGTTTATTTATTTATTTATTTATTTATTTATTTATTTATTTATTTATCTATTTATTTATTTTTTGTTTACTTATTTATCTAGTTATTTATTTTTTGTTTATTTATTTATTTATTTATTTATTTTTTATTTATTTATTTATTTATTTATTTTGCATTGCCCTGTGCATGTTTGGAATTTCTTAGCAATTTCTTAGATTTACATTATTTTATTCAATTAAACATTGTACTGTTACAATAAATTTAAATGGAAACTTCACTTCTAAAACAAAAATAATTTAACAACTGGATTTCATTAATTTATAGAAAAATGACGTAAAAGGTATTCCTGCGAACGAAATGCCGGTCCTTTACCGTGTTTTCTTTCTTTCTTTTTCTTTTTTTTTTAAATAAATGAATAACTTTTAATTAAAAATTTTTTGTTTACGTTTGGAAATAAATTTTAAATGCCGATAACTCTTAATGTACACATTTTAGAAGGTACACCATCCCTCAAAAACTAATTTATTTTTAAAGATCTTTCTAAAAACGTAAATTATATATTTAAAATATTTTTAAAGCATAAACACTACGTCTGATTACTTTATTTTACAATATTATAAGAACACGCATTTTATCAGACAATTAAATGCACTAAACAAACACGAGTGAAAAATTGACCTGGGCCAGGACTCGAACCTAGGAACTTATGCATAGCGCGCCGGCGCTCTGCGACCGAGCTACCCAGATCAATACGCTTGACGGGAATTTCTCATACTTATTCTTGTTGGAAACAGTCATCTGCCACAGTTTGCAGTCATGCTTAATTGTTTGATAAAATGTGTGTTCTTATAATTATGAAGTTTTATTTTAAAAAAATATCTTCAGAAGGAAATGGCTGACTTGCAGGTGAAATTTGATGTTGTTATAACTTGTAACTGATTTGTGCTATTATAATACAGATGGTACATGGTCTTTGGCATGTTTTATCTCTGTTTTGGCATAATTTTTTAATCGCCATGTTAATTAACAGTTTTTTGCTAATTAAGGATAGAAAATAATATTTTTTACACTGGATTTTATAAAAGCACATAGATTACGTAATTACTTGTCCAAAAATGTAATCCTTTTTTTATTCTGCCGAATATTAAGGTCTGTAGGTTGTTTGAAAAAAAAAAGTTTGACGAAGAAAAAAAGTGATCATTTTGTGATCATTTTAAGTAACTCGACGTTTTTTTAAAAATCTATATATCTGTTTATAAATCACTTATGAAGATGAGTTTGGTCTTAAATTGAAGAAATTCTTCATTAGATTCTTCTAGTTTTCGTTTTTTTTTCTGCGACGCTTGGTTTATTTGATATCTGATATTTTAATCTGGCATGTTTTGTCGATTTAACATTGCGAAGTTGATTTCTGTAAGTAAGCAGTAGCGGTCTAGTTCAGTTCTTGGCGTTGTTTGTGTGGCGTTTTTTTTAAAGCTTGGCTTGGCAGAGCGACCGCCCTGCTTGATTATATATATAGAATAATATAGAAATAAACCCTCCTTTAGCTTGTAATTAAGATATACGAACAATTTTTAGAATTTCTGAAAGCTGATTTTTATTTATTTATTTACCTATTTATTTTTTGTTTATTTATTTATTTATTTATTTTTTATTTATTATTGCGTTGCCCTGTGCATGTTTAGAATTTCTTAGCAATTTCTTAGATTTACAATATTTTATTCAATTAAACATTGTACTGTTACAATAAATTTAAATGGAAACTTCACTTCTAAAACAAAAATAATTTAACAACTGGATTTCGTTAATTTATAGGAAAATGACGCGAAAGGTATTCCTGCGAAACGTTTGGAAAGAAATTTTAAATGCCGATAAGTCTTAATGTATACATTTTAGAAGGTACATCTTCCCTCAAAAACTAATTTATTTTTAAAGATCTTTCTAAAAACGTAAATTATATTTAAATTATTTTTTAAAGCATAAACACTACGTCTGATTACTTTATTTTACAATATTATAAGAACGCGCATTTTATCAGACAATTAAATATACTAAACAAACATGAGTGAAAAGTTGACCTGGGGCAGGACTCTAACCTGGGACCTTGTGCATACCGTGCTGACGCGCTGCGACTGAACCACCCAGACCGATATCCTTGAGCGGCAATTTCTCATACTTATTCATGTTGGAAACTCATCTGCCACAGTTTGCAGTCATATTTAATTGTCTGATAAAATATGTGTTCTTATAATTATGAAGTTTTATTAAAAAAAAAATATCTTCAGAAGAAAATGGCTGACTTGCAGATGAAATTTGATGTGGTTATATTATAACCTGTAACTGATTTTTGCTATTTTAATACAGATGGTACATGGTCTTTGGCGGGTTTTATCTCTGTTTTGGCATATTTTTTTAATCGCCAAGTTAATTAACAGTTTTTTGCTAATTAAGGATAGAAAATAATTTTTTTACACTGAATTTTATCAAAGCACATAGATTATGTAATTACTTGTCCAAAAATGCAATCCTTTTTTTATTCTGCCCAATATTAAGGCCTGTAGCTTGTTTGAAAAAAAAAAAAGTTTGACGAAGAAAATTGTGATCATTTTAAGTAACTCGACGTTTTTTAAAAAAAGCTATATCTCTGTTTATAAATCACTTATGAAAATGACTTGTCTTAAATTGAAGAAATTCTTCCTTAGATTCTTCTAGTTTTCGTTTTTTTTTTCTACGACGCTTGGTTTGTTTGATATCTGATATTTTAATCTGGCATGTTTTGTCGATTTAACATTGCGAAGTCGCTTTCTGTATATAAGCATTAGCGGTCTTTATTCCAGTTCTTGGCGTTGTTTGTGTGGCGTTTTTTTTAAGCTTGGCTTGGCAGAGCGACCGCCCTGCTTGATAATATGAAAAGTGAGATTAAACAAGTGGGTAAGTGTGATCGAAGATCGCACAAAGGGTTTCGTTTAATATTCCTTTCAAAACACTTTATCCTCTCTTTAACAAATCAGATTAAATTTTCTTTTTCCAAAAAAAGTATGTTTTTTATAAAGTAAAAATTTACCGGTCTATTTTTCTCGTTTTTTCGAATATGTGAACCGCGGGTGAATCCTTCTTTATACTGTGTTATAATAATATCTGTTATGTGGACTAAATGCAATATTAAAAAAAATCAATTTCAAAATTAAACATGTTATATAGAGACCTTCAAAATGTTAAAATATGCCAATATTTCCATAATCGGGTTTTTATCATGATTCAATACGTTCCTCAAACTTATATATTTACTATTCTCTATTACTCATACTCTCTTTGTATTATTCTCAACAATTTGAAAAGTCCGTTATGACGTCAGAATAATTTTCTTTTTAATTCTCTAATGACGTCATATGAAGTTGTTTTCTGTATTTACACATACTCCTTGTATTATTGAGAAAAGTTTGAAAATTTCCGTTTTATTACCAATATGACGTCATATTAACCCTTTTTTTTCAATTTGTGAAACTTTTTATTTCATTTTAATTTTTCACGTGGAAATATTTCAGTAAAAAAATAATTATTGTAAAAAGAATTTTATTGTGGATTTTTAATTATTGGCAACTGACTGCTATAACGAAAAATGTTCAAATTTAATAGGAAAAGTCTGTTAGTTTTTTGGTTTTTTATCTCTATATATTAAAAAATTACGATTTTTTTCAAATTTTAATATTTTGAGCTTCATAGCAGGTATTCAGCTATAACTACACAAATTTTCATGCCTGTAAGTTATATAGTTTCTGAGAACGGCTCTGTGACGGACAGACAACGGAACGGGAGTAATAGAGTTTCGTGAGATGAACGAAACTCTAAAAACAATGACTTTTAGAGCTGACGTTGAGGCTCCTGATCTGAAGATTTACTAGTTATATTAGTATAGATTATTAAAAGAGAATGACAGTTATTCGGACGCGTAAAACATATTTCTACATAAATTACAATTTCTAAAAGATTGCTCCATTTAGTTATTTGACGGAAAAAGTAGTGACATAGGAAAAATTCTTGTTCTCAAAATCCCGGGATTTCATTTATACATTCCCGATATCGGAAATTAGATTCGGTATTGTATTCTCTAACCGTGTATCTTTAGTCTTGTCTGTAATTTAAGTTTAATGCATCCTATGAAGTATTTAGAGCATTGGTAAATTTGAAAGCTTCCCGTTACACTTAATGAAACTGCATTAGAAGAGTTAAACTTTTACCTTCTTTTCCTTGAAAACAATGACTGAAGCAGTTGGAACCTTGTCATTTCAAAACTAGATGCGATAATTACATCCTTACACAATTCAAGGAACGAAAGTTGCGGAGACCAAACAATTTTTAAATCCGGGTCAGATTACTGTTACTAGATCTCGTTTCATTTGAAACTATATTAGAAGAAAATTAGAGGAAAAATGAAGACATTTGTAAGGGGTTACAGGCCTTCAACCTTTAGATCTTTTATTATTATGTTTCTCAAGAAACCAATTTGGAAGATTTATTCTTAGACATTGAACTTAGAAGTGAAATCTGGGTTAAATGAAACAAATTAGAGCATTTTGCCCTTTCCATTGAGAGAAAACTGGTATTGTTAGATTTTTCCCTTTCAGCGAAATTGCTTCTGTATCCAGAAATGGACACCTCGGCCGAATAGGAGGAAAGAGTTTATTAAAGTGTTCCAATTGTTTTTAAAACACAGAAATAGTTCAGATAAGATACAGTTTAAGAAAGTGTTGTATATAATTTGGGATTACACGGATCTCATCCAGTGCTACAGTCGTAAAAAAATAATAAAAATTAAAATAAAAACAAATAAAAACAACAGACGATATACAACGCCAGAAAGTATACGCTATAACTAACTTACTTGAGAAACTGAAGGCATAAGAAATTTCTTTAAAAATACAGAAAGTATATGGCATATACCTTCTGGTGGAGTATTTCTTAAAAAAAATTCAGAAGGTATACACATACCACCGTAAGTAAAATTACTAGGGTTGATAAGGCTTTAATAATGGATCCTGCGTCATTCATGCAAATATTAAAGCATATCATAAAACAATTATTAACTAACAACAGACCATATAAAGTTATTTAAAAAATGCTAAGTAAATAGTATATAATAATAGGTATTAATAATGACATTACATAAATTGGATAATTTGGTTACTGACACCACAGAAATATAATTTATTTAATGATATTACAAAAATATAAAATAAAAATATAATCTTATATAGATGTAAAAAAAAGTAAAATAAGTACATCAAAATTTAATATAATAAATTTTATCATATTAGAGAAAATATTTTTTTTTTCATGTTTGAACGAAGTGAGTACAATTTCTTTTAAATGTCTTATAAATACTTATACACATAACATATATCAGAATGATACTTTCATTCACTCTGTATGTAATAAATTGATAAAATGTGACGAAATATGCAAAATATATTTGCGATTTATTTTTAAGTATTAGAGAATTTAGATACCAATTGTACATAAAAAAAAAAAAAAAAAAAATCTTATACCCTTAACATAAGGAGCACAGGGTGCGGTTCAAAAGTTCCTTGAATGCATTTAGAATAATTCGCTAATCCAACTAACATGTTTTAAACCAAAATTATATGCATTACAAGAATTTTCGAATCGCATCACTATGTAAAATAGATAAAAAATTTAAAATTAGCAAAAAATGTAAAAGTAGCGAAGTTTAGCCACCAATAAAGAACAGTTTAAGAATTGCAGTGAACCTAAATGTTATATAATATTAAATAGCTATAATAAACAAAATATTATTAAAAAAAAATATGTTCTCTATTGAAAAGCGACCGGTCTTATAGTCTTATTTCGGATATCGTATATTTATCTTAAAAGCGACAAATTAAAGTGAAGTTTCTCAAACAAGTCCAAACAATGTTTTTCAGCACTAAAATTAATTGCTTTCTAAATTAAACGGAATGGAAGTTAATGATTATAAATTTCAGGAGTTATCCATGTATATTATTTATAACGAAACGAACCCAGTTAAAATTTTCTTTTTTTGATGAACTATAAACTTAGAAAATAACGACATTGCCCAAATTCGGTCACTATTAAACGAAAGCTTGTGTTTTCGCAATAATCTGAAAAGCTTTGTGGTTTATTCGTTTTTGGTGGTCCGGGTCACAAAATTTTATTTAAATATTCTTTACTATTTTTTTCTTGATATATTATATAATATATATATATAACCGTTATAAGACAACAGAGAAACATCGTATACAAATGGGGGAATAAAAATGAAATTAGGATATGAACATTTAATTCTTTTTTAAAATGTGCTCTTAAATTTTATTTTAGCTATGTTTAGAACTTGATGTATGCATATTTTGTTTCTTTTTTTACTTTTTACTATAAAATGGAAAGAAAAATCATGCTTCAAGGATATAGATCATGAAATACTTTCGAACACATTCAGAATGCTTTAACGAAGTTCACCATTTTATAAGATGAAAGAATGTGTAAGAAAACAATTTGGAAAACTTTAAGAGATTTGAAAACTAATATCAGCATTTACCTTCTATAGTTCGGAAAACATCCGAATTATGTTGTGCATATAATCTGAAGATTTATATATACTAAATAGTGTGCAAAAATTTAGTTCAGTTAGGAAACGCATAACACAGTTGAGAATTCACCTTCTGCAATTTCTGTTAACAAAAGTAAATGTATTCTAATACTTTTGTGCAGTCCTGTATATGATATATAGTATTTATACATACTAAGTAATATACCAAAATTTGTGTCCCCCTGTAAATGAACGATAAATTCAATATATACCACATTCTATATCATCACGTCATGGTAAGCATCATGTTATGAACCTCAGTGATATATTTCAATCTGTTTTAAATAGTGTAACATAATTAAAATATAGTGCAAACGACTTTACCACGTAGACAATAATGTAAAGGAATTCTTTTGAGTACCCTGTAAACGTACTATAAATGGTACACACTTCAATTTAAATTCGGAACATGCCATAGAAAAGCTCAATAAGATAAAACAATTACATGCCAATAGAGTATATTTAGGCGCGTTAGAGCATGACAGTCAAACGCCCACACAGATCGAGTTGATTATTGACGGCCAATTATCGACACTTGGGATATAGGCCCGGGAGGAGTGCCCTTCGTGGGGGTCTTTCTAAGGGAACCTAACCCGTATTTACGCATGGATAAATCCACGGCTCGAAGAAAACCACGAAAACTCCGAACGATTAGGCCTACGGGCGCGATTGGGATCGAACCCAGCACCTCCCGTCTACCAGCTTCAAGAGCAGAACCTCTCAGCCACTGGTGGGGCCCCAAACAGATCGAATTAATTGCACTTTTCAACTATATTGGAAAGTGTTAAAAGAGAATAAATATTATTTTGTCTTTAGAATTTACATTTTTTAAAGTTTTTTTTAAAGAGTACTTTTTTTACTACGACATTCATATATCTTCAAATTAGCACTCAATACAAAAAATCCCGAATAGAATTTAAAGAACATAACAGAAAAATATTATACAGAGTATCATAATTTTATTCTTTTTTACAAACATAGATATATCACTTTAAATGGTGCATATCTTGAGAAAATATTTTGCTGTCCTATAAAAAAAACCCATTTTTGGAGATTTTCTATTATATATAGTCTAATAAAGAATGCAAAAAAAATTAAACATGGCAAAATTTTTACAGCTTGTTCTGACTAGGATTTAAATGTTGAGCATTTTTTATTTTATCACTGTATGACAAAGTAGCTAATCAAGCGAGAATTTCTTCCCCGAGAATTTTTCCACTTTTTCCAAAAAAGAACACGTTACCTAAAGTACTACATGTAAAAACACTTAGAAATAAAAATATTAGAAGAGTATTTTTTCATTATTATTTTTCAAAACATTCCATAAAAAAATATAAAAAGTTAGGAATTTTGCCATAGATAATTTTTTAAACAATTGAATTCTAAAACCGGATTATGTAGATTTACGACTCATTCCTATCAAAAGTTTTTAAGGTATAGAGAAATTTTACCTTTAGAGACTGGCTCTTTTGTTACAATTTGCATCTGCACGAGAAAATTTAGATCGCAAAAATAAAATGAAGTGCATTTACTGAAAATGTGGTTTATGTTGTTAATAGCAGGGTAGTCCATAATTCACCTAACAATATTGTCTTAGAATAAATTTTGAACTTATTGCTTTATATTTACGAACTGAACCAAAAAGAAAATCAAAATACGAAAATAATTTCAAAGAGGGTTTTCAATATGATTATCATTTATTTACACGATCATTTGAAATCTTGACTTACATGAACAAAATTCACTAAGTGGTTTCTTTGATACTTATTTTGGAAATTTGATGTTCCTGCAATAGGCGCATCAGAGTGATAATTCATAGTCTGACTTCTTTTTAAAAATGTCCGACATAATTGAAAAATATTTATTACTCCAGTTTGTCTGTCGCAGCCTGTCTTGTCCGTGGTCTAGATCTCATAAATATACTAAGTCTACCGTGTAAGTGACATGTTATTGAGGTTTACTGTAGCATGTTCGCTAATGAAAATGAGATATGTTACATTTATAGGTCGTTTACAGAGATTTACAAAAGAATTCCATTACATTATGGTCTACGGAAAAGAAACTTTTTGGTGCACTTTAATGTTGTTAACGTTAATGTTTATTATGTATCAAATATAACTAAATTGATATGCCTCACTGAGATTGACTAAAACATGTTTTCTTATAAGTATAGAGTAAGTAGAATTTATAATTCGTTTACAGGGACATACAAAAAAAAATCCATTGCATTATGATCTGTGGGGTAAATTTGTCTGCCCCATAGATAAATATTACACTTTTTCAAAAAAATTGACATTCATCACCGAGGTGCATTACATGATTTCTATAGCTTATGGAGTACAAAGCATGTATCATTCATTTACAGACACACAAAATAATTCGGTTACAGGATGGACTATGAGGGATAATGTAGTTTTCTCTGTGGGATGCATTTTAAAACTTTACTAAATTTTAGTGTATTACGTTGTGTGTATAAATTCTTTAGATCGTATACAGAGCTGCAAGAATGAATTTGCTCACGTTAATGTCTATGGGCAGCAATTTCTGAAAATGGACGGCTTTATGTGTTTTATAAATTGTTTATTTAGATCTCATTTTATTATATAAAAAAATGAGTTTTCTTAACAATATTCTGATAGTGTTTGAAAGGGTTTCATAATCTAGGTCTGATGCATTATTTTTTGTTCTTTCTGAACTTCTAAATGTGGTTTTTAATGAGCTGGTTGGCTTTCCGGCGTTTTTTATGCAAGCATCTTCGAAAACCAAGTAATAGTTTCCAACTTGGCTATCGGATCATTTACACCATTCTAGTATACTGACGGGTCATGTGAATTCCAAACATTTTTCACAAATTTTTCATAGTTCGGATGGTGACTGACCACATTCAACACAATAAAAAGGGGTTATATCCGATAGTTAATCGTCATGGAATTATTTTCACTAATTGCGGTCAACATTAAAATTTTTTTTCTTCGAATATAATAAATTAAAAGTAGAAAAAAACTAGTTACTGCATTTCGAAAGAATTCTTCAATTAAAAACTTCAAGTTGACGCAGATTTAATTAAACGGAAGTCGATGCATAAATAGCAAAGTATAAACACAATTTTTTTTAAAGCACACCATACCAAAAATGTTTGTTATTCTACATTTATTTATATTTGTAAATAATTTACACATTTTTAATTTTATTTTGACGTAAATTTCGTAAATATACAGGTTCAAAAAGCAAGGAAAATACCTTGCTAAATTAATTATGACCTACTCTAAATAGATATATAAATTACATAGAAATTTATTCATCTGAATTTGGCATTATTTGTTATAATTATGAGGACAGCTGGATTTTTTTAAAATCATTTGTCTAATCGAACTACGAAAAAGAAAAAAACAAAAATTTTAAATTAATACGGTCCCAACAAGGGTGACTATAAAGAACTTAGTCAATAAATTCCAGCGTACTAGTAGTGTTGCAGATGAAGAACGTTCAGGGAGGCCGGGAATAACGTCAGACACCTTGAAAAGTGTGCAGGATGCGATCACATGTAGTCCTTCTGCATCTACCAGGAGACTTAGTAGAGAGATTTGCATTCCTCAATTCACTGTGTGGAGATCTCTTCGTTACAAGTTTCACAAACATGCATAGCACATCTAGGTCGTACATAAGCTTGAAGTTAAGGACTATGCAGCCAAACAAGCTATGTGTCATGACCTGCTAGAAGCTGTGGAAACTGTTTATTTGATGCAAAATGTTTTGTTCAGTGATGAAGCTACATTTCATACCTGTGGACATGTGAACAGACAATTGCAGGTTCTGGGCAGACGAACAACAAAGTGTGATGCAGGAGTGGCAACAAGACAGACAAAATGAATGTGTGGTTAAGGATAACGAGGTCAAAAGTTTACGGGGCCCCTTCATGTTCGCAGAACAAACCATTACTGTAAATACATACCTTGCTATGTTGAAACAGTTTTTGAAGCCCCAGTTGATATCTGATGGGAATATGGATACTGTTTTTCAACAGGATGGGGTACCACACCATTTTGCTCTTATTGTTCGGGATTATCTGAATCAATCTTTTTTCTTTAGACGTATTGGTTGTGCCTCGCCAAGGATGTGGGCCCCCGCTCTCCTGACCTGACACTTTTAAGACTTTTTTGCCTGGGGATTTATCAAGTCTAAGGTGTATCAAGTGAAGATCCACAGCACTGAACACATAACACAGCGGATTTTAGCAGCAGCTGCTGAGATTACACCAGCTCAGCTGGAGAAAGTTTTTCGGTCTACAGTGGAGCGCTGGGGGTTGTGGCTAGAAAAACAAGGTGGTCGCATTGAAAATATGTTTTTTATGACATAAGTTTAAGTACCATTGCATATTGTGTAATAAAATCTGTTTAATCACAAAATGTATAGTGACATTAGAACCACCCTGTATATCTTTATTAATGTCCGTTTAAATTTCTTCTAGAACAGGGACGGTGCACAGTGAGACGAAAGGCGTGTTTTCGCGGACATGGATGTAGAGCTCGTAAAAGGCACCGAAATGATTTGATATTTGGTAACTTTCGGTTGTTAAAGATGGGGAATGCGAATCTGGGGAAATTTCTATGACAAAATGGAGAAAATTAAGAATATTATGCTTAAACCTGGTATTTTAAAAATTCTATTACAAAATCAACTTCGAACATAGTAAGGACGTCTTAACATGATTGCGGGCCTACCGAATACAGACGAATCATGGCGGATGCGATTATGAATTTCTCTCACCCAATATCCAAGGGAAATAGAACAAAATCTGTTTTCCGGAACAATTAGGAACTTTTTTTATTACTCTGTCTTTGTAAAAATTACATTTAAAAACACGTATTTTTATAAACAAAACAAACGCTACAAAAAAAGTCAAATTTTAGAAATAAATTGTATTGATTTAATGACGTAGAAAGACAAAACAAACTTGATAATTTCTGAAAGGAAAATGTCAACTGCCAGCTCCAATAAACAATTTGGCAAAACCTCAAATTTATGCAAAATTCTATAAAATGGCCAGGTTTATTGAAGCTAAATGTTGTATTTTTTTCTCGTTCACTATTTTATCATAAACTCTCGAATATATAGAACGCGTTCATTTAGTTATCATACATATAAATACACTGGTGTGGAAAAATTAAGGATGGAGCTGATAAATTAGCATAAAAGCCAAAAAAGGCAACAGAACTAAATGAAAGACCAATCACGGGATAGACCTGAAACAAATGCAGCAGGACATGCCCATATATGGCATATAAGGAGGAGGTGCTAAGGGGATAAAAGCACAGAGGCGGTGACCGTTCAGAAATTTGGTGAAATCTATTGCACTGTGTAAAGTGATTTTAGCGACGTTTCTTTTGCTTTTATTGTGTGATATTGCCAAGAGGCAATCCAGAAGATGTCACCTGGATGACCTCACACGAGGTCGAATCATTGGGAAGTTCGAAGAAGGTCGAAGTGTGACAAGTGTGGCACAAGAGTCCGGTATCGCTCATAGCATCGTTTCACGAGTCTGGAGTGCATTTCAAACGAAGGGAACAGCTGTCTGAACATTCAGCAGTGGTCTCCCACGCGCAACAACAACAGCTGAGGACCATTATATTGTCCTACAGGCGAAAAGAAACAGGCATCAGACAACTGGAAAAATCGCAAGGCAGATGGAGCCGATTACTGTCTGTCTAATATCACGTTTTGCCATGGCTAGGAGGCTGCACAAAGGTGGCCTGTATGCACAACGACCAGTACGGTGTGTAACACTAACGCCTGATCTTCGGAGACGCAGGTTTCTGTGGTGTCAGGAACGTAAGAATTGGACACAACAGGAGTGGGGTCGAGTACTCTTTACGGATGAGAGCAGATTTAGTGTGACGAGCGATTCTGGACGTATACACATCTGGAGAGAGCAGGGAACACGAATCACCTTCTCCAACATCATCGAAAGGGACAGTCTTGGAGGTGCCGGAGTTCTTGTTTGGGGTGGTATCATGCTTGGTAGCCGTACGGACCTCCACGTCTTAGGAGGTTCAGTCTCTGGTGCTCGCTACTTCACCGAGATTATCTTGTCTCACGTGCGTCTTTTTAGAGGTGCTGTGGGTCCGGACTTCCTCTTCATGGACGACAACGCTCCCCCTTATTGTACTGTGGCTGTCGAAGAGAAACCTGGAGAGTGAAGATATTCAACGCATGGATTGGCCTGCAAAGTCTCCGGACCTTAATCCCATAGAACACGTGTGGGACCTTCTCGGGAGACGCTTGGCATCACGTGATCAGGCGCCAGCAACGATTCTAGAGCTGAAATTGGCGTTACAACAGGAATGGGACTCTGTTCCTCAAGAGCTACTAGACAACCTTGTCCTCATCATAGACAGACGTTGCAAATCCTGCATCGCAATCAGGGGTGACCATATTCCCTATTAGAAACAATTTTTCCTGCCAGTTGCTTGTAAGAAGAACGTTTCTGTTTTCTCCGTATTTGTGCTCCAAGTGACCTTTTCAATAAAATGCTTTCATATCCTTTTGATTCTTTGTTTAGATGGTTTTTATCACTTGTCAAATATTTTCACATCTTAGATCTTATGGTATGATTTTGGTCGATGTGGAAATCATCTTCGCGACGTTACATTCGAAAAACCTTCTCCTCCTTAATTTTTGCACACCAGTGTATTGTATATTATATTTTGGCCAATGTCGTGGATTTTGGCCATTTCGTCCCAATGTACGGTGGACTTTTGGCACGTATCAGATTATTTCTGGTAAGGCCTATATTCAAGTTAAAATCAAAATATAGTAAAATTACACATAGTACATGAATTTAAAGCAGCTGAGTTTGCCTGAATTTGATTGGTTCAATTGTTTGTCGTTGTCATGCAGACCGGAGAAACTGAAATTCAATTTAATGACTCCCAATCTAGCTTAATATTGTCTCAAAAAACTTCAGATTAAGAAAGGATTAGGAGATTATCGAAATGAAACATAAGATATAAGAAAAAAAATGACATAGAAAAGTTAGACATCTAGGCATTGAATTCGAGACAGGAAGAACTGCTTAAAGTCACCGCTTTCCAGTTTGACTGCTTGCGGGTAATTATTTTCGGAAATGGATAATATGAAAAACTCAAGCAGAAACCACTTGTCAGATTATTTCAATCCAGCTTGCATTCTTGCAAGTAAGAAACTAATATCAATTATTTGGCATCTAAGATGCAATCAAAAAATAGCCATTTTTTAAAATTACTTTTTAAAGCATAACACCTAATGTTACCCACATTAGTTTAGTCCCAAAAACGAAATGTTAATTTTTATTTATTATTTGATCGACTAAATTTGTTCATAGTTGGGCACGACATAATTACGTAAAATAATTTTTTTTTTGCACGCGAATGTGAAAAGGTTCGCCGTCACTGCTAGTAGACGCTATAGCTATGGAGGGTATATGGACTTTCTTAAAAACATCCAGAAGGTATACCACCTTTTTCCGTCCACTACATCCGTGTTTGAGATTCTACGGGGAAGGAAAGTTGGCAACAGATACAAATGGCGCTGGAAATGCATTATTTAATTAGAAACTAGATTCTGTTAACTGCTATTAATAAATTAAAGAATCAATTAATCCAAATTTTTAATTTGTGTTATTCATGAGCAAAGTTATCTTGTGCTAACTACAGCTGGGATTGAATTTATTGCATACACACACAATTTGTATTGGTTCTTGAAGAAGTGTGTAGAGTGATGCAACAAAAAACGGTCGAAGTCTAATCTATTGCCCACTGGTGTTGCGTTGACGCGACCGGTATAGTAAATCCGCATGCTCAAATTAACTACTAAGCTACCACTATTTCAGAATTTAAAATTTTGCTTTATTTTATGACAATTTTTTAGATTAAATAAAGCGAAGATTACTTTTCGGGATTTGTTGGAAATTTGGGGTGACAAACGACTTTCAGCAAAAAAGTCGTTTGAGACGTCAAAAAACGCAAAAAAGCCGCTGACCAGAACCCTGCCTTAAAGTTTTGGCCGTTAATGGGTTAATATTCAGACACATTTTTTTTAATTTTACATTTTTAATTATCACCATATCGTAATTGAAAATTTTAATTTGAAATTAAGGTGACAATAATGGGAATCTTACTATTCATATGAAAAGCAGGACTTCAAACTAGAATTTAATCGAAAATGAGAAACTTTTTTCTGATGAAACGAAAAACGGAACTTAAGATAAATTGATTTTACAGTTCCGAAACTGAACCGAAATTATTATTTTATATATCTGCCGTGGCGTAAAAATTTTAATTTTTTAAATTCAATTTATGAAAATCTCAAATTTTTAAAAAGATAAATGCATGGGTGTCTGGAAGAAGGGCCTAAGTTACAAATTTTGGAAAGTTGAGTTTTTTGTTTGAAAATGACTTATGGGGAATGACTGATGATTATATAGTATTAAAATTTGCAATTTAATTGCCGAAACGTCAGTTGAGGCTCACTGTGGAGACGCGAAAAGTTTTTGGTTTCTGTCTGCCTGTTTGTCTGTCTGTTCCGCGATAACTGCCGTAAAAATGGTCAGATTGAGTTGATTTTCGGTAGGTATGTTGGCGAGGTATCCGGAATTAGCTGTAAAGTTTTTGGTTAAATTTGGTTCATTCGTTTGGAAAATATAGAACATTATTTTTAGGTCATAATGCTTTCCTATGCGCATGCAGACGATTTTTCAAATTTCATTTTTATGTGAAATGAAAGTGGAATATTTGCATAATGAATTTAGACGTAAAATTATGAATGCTAAATTTTCTATATGGATTTCCAATTGTTTTAAAATTTTGCCGATAAATTTAATAGAATCTAGAAATTAATTGCTTAAAATATTTGAAAATGTTTTTGCATCTGTTCGGGAAATATAAACATCTTATTTTCATATTTCTTACAATTTTTAAAAGCGTTTATTTTTACTTTCCACTTTAATTTATTCGTTGCTTAGCAACCGTATTTCAAAAGTATAAAATAATAAAATTCAAGGAACTCTCACTATTTTGGTGAACTTTTTTTTTTTGTTTAATAAAAATGAATGTAAATTTAACGAGACTACGGAGGGACGAATAACTATTTATTTAAAAAAATTAAAAAATTAAGCAGTTCATCAGAATTTCAGAATATCATTGTATAACACCGTGTTTAATTTAATGATTCTAATTTCTTGAACATTCAAAGAATTTTATATGCTTATAAATATGCATGCAATTGAAAAAATAATAATTGCGGATTGTACGATGTTAAATGATATCAAAAATGAGATTTAAAAAACAAATGACTTGCAGAGCTGACGTTGAATCGATCTGCAGATTTACTAGTAATATGCAAGTTTATTGTTTTATTTCTTTTATTTAAGTAAACTAAAAAAAATATTATTGCTTTCCTTATCCACCTAACTAGTACCTTATTACCAGTCAATGCTCAGAATGAATACAAAAGTGGAGGGTAATTAAGGTCAGAAG
This sequence comes from Maratus michaelseni, assembly GCA_963931845.1. Taxonomy (NCBI): domain Eukaryota; kingdom Metazoa; phylum Arthropoda; class Arachnida; order Araneae; family Salticidae; genus Maratus; species Maratus michaelseni. The sequence goes on from OZ007586.1 coordinate 444,693,331, forward strand.
AATTCATGTGTTTACTAATTAATGACCATTAATAGTTTTTCCTTCATTTATGTAAACTGTAAATTTTTTTACATAGGCCTTTTTTCAGACACACATTCAATTTATGAAGCAAGCAATTGACATCATTTACTTCTGGTCTTTGACATTTTTTATATAAGTTGTGTCAAAAACTAAATCGGAACTTATTTATACTAAAATTAGTTAATACATATTTTCATTTTTGGCGGTTTAACTGAAGTATACAAATGATCGGTGCCATCTTAACCGTTTGAGTGCTATGAAGCGCGATAGCGCTGCAATGTATCTGCGGATCAAACAAATTTTGTTTTAACCCAGAAATTTTATTCACTAATTGAAATCATTTAATTTTTATTCAACAGTTGAAGTATTTACAGCGATCTAGTGAGTTACATTTTATAAGATAAAATTTCTGGGTTGAAACACAATTGTTTGTTCCGCGGATTATAGGCCGAATTTTCAGCACTCAAACGGTTGATAACGTACGAGCCCAAAGTACAAATTAGATGAATGGACAGAATACCGACTAAGTTTTTTTTTTTTGCTCACATTTTATTTAATGACTAGCGAGGTGTCTTGGATACGATGCAAGATTGCCATTAAGATTAAGAAAGAAATTGAATGTTTAACCTTCTATATTAAAACATTTGTAAAATTGTCGAAAATCTTGGGCAATGAGAAATTTAGAATTTTGAAATTATATTTTGTATTGGATTTAGTTTACATCTTTTGGCGTTTTATTGAAATAACGATTTCGAAGCGTAACCGAACCGAGAACCAGGAGAAAACGTTATTCTGATGAAACAAAACTGAAACAATATCGAAAACGGTTATTTTTTGAGAAAAGAAAACCAGAAAATTTTATTTTACCTGAACGTAAACGAGAAAAGGAACAAAGACCTGGTTGGAAGAGAATAAAGAATAATTGTATATTGATGTTAAAAAAAATACATAAAAATTACCTTGTGTTATCTTAATTTTGTGTTTTTAAGATTATGAATTGTCTTCTAAAATGTTATTCTTTGTATCTCCTACATTATTATATTTGCATGATATATATTCATCATGCATTCTGCATGTTTTCCTGTGGTAGACAGATTGAGAATACTTCACTATAATTTCTTATTGAAACGAACTGTATCTTGCCAAGTTCTATTATTAAAGTAAAGTCTGCTACATATATACAAGAAATTCGCGGCGTCTTTAAGCTGGTGATAGGCTATAAAAATATTTTTCAGGACTTCTAATACAGTTATCTTTACATGCAAAATATTTTATACTAAATTGAGGACCCTCTAACTTAACGTTTGGCATTTTTCCGCATCTTGTACAATTTTCGAGATAGGAACTCTAATTGTACAATTTTCACTAGGTGGCGCTGTAAGCGCTCTCATCGCATAGCCACTTTTCTATATCTAGACACCACGTTTATTACAGAAGTTGTTGCCGTTTTGAAGCTAATGTTAGTGGGCACCCTGTATGTATGTGTGTATATATATCTTTTTAAAATTTGCTATGTAATTATGTAAATTATCCTTCATACTAACAAATTATTAATAGTCTTAGAGAAAACCTTATTTCCTATCTAATGAAACCTATGTTGCGATTTCATTGTATATTACTCAAATAATGACTGGTATTCTATCTCCTCTTTATGGGATACCATGTGCGTAGATGCACAGAGACGTGGCATTACGAACGCGGGATATAACTTCAATATTACAAGTGATGAAAGAAAAAAGTATGTTTTTTTATCCTCTTAAAAGTTTATTTTGTCTTAAGATATAATCTACATAGTATAAACCAAACTTATGAAAGTTTTAACATTATCTTATTACATTCTTAAGTTCAACATGAATAAATAATGGAAATACAAATTGATCACTTTTGAATTAGAGTTTCTTGAACTTATTAATTTCATTCATGTTCTTGAACTTATCTTATTTAACGTAATGCTATTCAGATATAGCTGATAGAATGATTTGTGTATTTCTATGCTTTTTGTTTCATATGTTGCTTTGTACAAATAAACAAATCATGAATATTTTGGAAAATAAACTATTTCTAACTTTAATAATAATAATATTGAAAGGACTCTGTACCCTTCATTTTGCAAAAAATGTCGAAAGATCCCTTTTCTAACTATTTTCTTAAAATGAATTTAGATATCCGTAGTATAGTCTCAGGAAGCCACGTAAAGATCTGATGATTAATAATATGAGAAAAAAGAGGCCTTTTTCTGTATCCATATTTAAATAATTGCGAGTTACCACATATAATTATTTTTCTCAGATTTTTGTTTTCAATATATCAGTATGTTCAATATGGGCCATTCCACGTCAAATCAACGTGGGGTCTGGACCTCAACGTTTCAGATTTCCATAATTTTTGGTTTATAGCTTGTATCCATGGAGTATATGAAAAATCTAATTTTTTTATTTTTTCCCCTTTTAGCTTTGTTTTTTTTTTACACGGAATTTTTAAAATGGCCAAAAGTATCAAATTTAACAAAGTTTTCAATCACACGATCTTCTACAATTGTGTAACAAATTGGGCTATAGAGTTCAATTATATCTTATTTGGAAGCTCTTTTTATGCGCTTCAATATGATTGCAACACTAACTATTTTCAGTAAAATAAATTTAACAAATTTTTAAAATTTTTGAATTTAAATTTTTCAAAAACACTATTTTTATTTTTTTTTTCAAAAAAATATGTTATTCTTTAGCTATAAGTATGCAAAATTTCAAGATTAAGAAATTATGAGATTTTGAGCTGTTAATTTTTGAATAAGTATTGTTTAGTGAAACTTTTCAGGCAATTGGTTCCTTATACCTTAAAAATTAATAATTCAAAATCCCATCATTTCACCATCTTGTAATTTTGCATACTTGTAGCCAAATATCAATTTTTTCCTCCTTCATAAGCATAGCTGCTGCTGTAAGCATAGGTGCTGCTGTGGGCATAGGTGCTGCTGTGAGCATAAGACTGCCGTGTTTTTCTCACCAAGTCAAATAAAACGATTTGAACAAGAAAATTTATTTAATAAATTGTTTGTTCCTATGTGATACTTGTTTGATTTAATTTATTACATGTACAGGCAAGCTGGACAAAAGCTGAAATCCACGCGAACACAAAATAATCACAATATTAACACGTGCGATAAGATGTTAGGTAAGGGACACGATGTTATGAGGATACGTGCGATAAGATGTTAGGTACACGCTCGATAAGTTGTTAGGTCACCATTTCTCAACTTTTTTCAATCAATCTCAAAAACAAGTAGAAATGCATTCAAAATAGAAGATATCCGCGAAAACGTGGAGAATTCTCATGTCTGCAAAGTACAATTTTCGATAATAAACATTTTTATTAGACTCTGAAAATATCACGCGAGAGAGATAGTCATAACAAATCATACCAATCTGGTATTATTTGATACATTCAAGGTTAAACATATACAAAAAAATATATAATATAAAAAATAAGTTAAAAAAAGTGAAATAAAAAAAAAAGTACAAAATAAATTTAAAATAATTATTTCTTCTAAACTACAATAGATGTTCAAATTACTTTTACATTACATCTAGATACGCCATGTGCATGCTTAATCTTAGCTGTTTCGCAGACCGCTGCTCTTTTAAATTTTTCACAGTTTAATTTCAATTTAACTGTATATACTAGTGAAATTTTGTTTTGTCCGGAGTTCTAGTTAGAGACTTCTGAATAAATGAATTTTAATTACAATAGTCTTGTACATAAAGTTTAGTACAGAAATAGAGCTATGAGTTGAGTTTTTTATTCAACTTTCGATCAAACGGTCTCAGTAATGCTCAGAGTCAATTTCTGTCACAGCGATTAAGGGTTAACTTGTCACTTTCAGTTAACTACAGACAATAGTGAAATTTTGTTTCGTTTGGATTCCTGGTATTATCGCTTGAGAATTCTGAATATATGAAATGTGATTATAAAAATGTACAAAAAGTTTAATGAAGAAACATAGCCCTACGAGTTAATAGAACCTTTTAAAATTAATCTTTTGATCAAGCGGTTTTCGCAGATCACTCACAGTAGTTATGCATCAATTTCTGTGACAGTAGTTAAGATTTTATCAACTTCACGAAGACTAGTAGTATGACCAATCAGCATGTCAGGTTAATGTGTGATATTGGTGCATTACTCGGTTAGTTGTTGAATTGAATAGTGCTTATTGTTCAGATTTCTCATGAAACACTCTTATCCCTTCTTTGATAGATTTTTGTAACAAAAATAAACTGATAATGTAACAAGACTCTTAAAAAAAAACAGAAAAAAACATGCTTACTGGACTTCTCGACATTAGTCTGGACTCCGTTCGCTACGCCAATTTAGACTGCAATATTGCACCTTGCAGTTTTCAAAAGTCTTGCTCTTGCTTTTTTTAACGTAGGAATTCAAATTCCCATTGACGAATTGTTGGGAGTACTTGTATTTTATCAGTCAAAATACCCCGCTTAGTTGCCAGTTACATTGCATTATATCGCGCATGCTGGGACGTAAGAAAAATAAACAATATATTCAAAAGCGCTATATAACCAAGGGTAATAAAAATTAAGAAAAATAATCTACGAGTATATGCTTTATATTTACCTAAAAAAAAATATTAGTTTCTACTCTTTTTTTGTAAAATTAATATAATAGTGGATTTACATTAATCGTAATAAAGTTACTTAAAAAATGCTGTCAAGAGATATATCAAAATTAGAGACATAATTAAGCACGATATAACTGAAAGCTACTGGAATATAAATCGATAAGTAATCTATTTAACGACGCTTTTTGAAGCATTTTTAAGAATACGCATGAGAGACACAGTCCGTTATTTTAACTAGTGTTAAGTTGTATATCCTCTGCATTAATAAAAAAAAATCAAGCATATAAAATATACCTCCATTTAGATAGTGTTTAAATTCAGAAAGAGATTTCACTTTTAATACTTAAAAGACATGCAATTAAATTAACACAGCTAATTAAAAATGCCATTAGAAATTAAAAAGAATGCCGAAATATTTGCCATAAAAAAGAAGAAAAAAAACTAACCCAGTTGTAGCTGATATATTTAATGCTCAAAAATCGGTCAACAAGTCAAAATAGATGACCTTTTTGCGGATACCTTTAGGCGTTAGTCCATCAGCGCGCTATGAAGGTAAGGATGGAACTACCCGAGCATGATTGTTGAGACCCGGACCAACCTGTAGCAATAAGTTCAGTCTTTCGTGATTTTCTGATCAGAAACCTCCTGTTCTTTTATAAATTCTCTAAATTAAGGTGGCACCAATGACTAACCAGTTTGTTCCTATATTATAATTACAGTCATTAAGAAGGATAACATCAAACGAAACTACTATTGTAAGAAGAATAGCCATACAAAATACTCATTTGGTAATACCAGTGTGATGCAATAATAGCTTTGAATGGAAGCAAGAATCAAATAATTTTTTTTAATAGCTAGAAGCAATTGCTGAAACATTTAGTAGATAATTTATTACTATAGACTGACATTTGGTGCGAATTTTTTTTCCAAACCCTTGAAGGACGGCGGGATATTTTTTTTATACCCCTTAATTTTAATACAGATTTATACTAGAATTTTAACAAAATTTTACTTTTATAGCTTTGATGAAGAAAAAACTGTAAAATTACCTTTCCTTATTTTCAAATAAAATTTTCGAAAACTCTAGCGTAAATTAAACATAACAGAAACAATTACTTGCCCTTGAAAGAGTTAAGGCTAAAACTTTGTTAATGATGTGTTATTTCACATGAGAAACCTTGAAATTGGCATTACTTTTCTTATCACTATGTAAAATTTACGTAATTGATAATTATTCTATGACTAGATGAAAACCGGTCAAAAATGACGAGTGAGAAAAAAAAAATGTAAGAAAGTTAAATACAAATTTTTTTATATAAAAAAATATAAAAATTTTCTACACATGGTGTCTCCTCTTATTACTCACCAATAGCGAATTCCTAAACCATTAGTTTTAGAGGTATACATTCCAATGGAAAAATGCTTCAATTGTTTTTCGTCATCATCTTAGAAGCTATTTAAAATTACCATTAATTGCTGTTAGTGGTCACATAGACTGCTACTCTTCTCAATTTCCGCAATTTAACTTGTAATATTCAGTTTCACTATAGATGCTATTGAAATGTTTCGTTTTGACCCCTAGTACTATTGTTAGAGACTTCTGAATAGGTGAATTTTAATTATATAGTCATGTACATAAAATTAAAGTAACCTATGAGTTAATTGAGCCTTTTATTAATTTTTCAAACAAGCCGTCTCTAACAGCCCACAGTAGCTATGCGACAATTTCTGATACAGCAGTTAAGGATTAAAACAGTTATTTCTGTAAAAATTACAAAATTAATTTTTTATAGGGTTTCTGTGTTAAAAAAGTTTGAAAATCAGTCTCCATGCTCTAAAAAGTAATACAAAAAATCCTATTTTACTACAAAGTGTTATGATACTTTGGATTTTATGAGTTTAAAGGCACATCTTTTATTTTTACAAATTTTTCTCTCAAACACAGTAAACCAAGGAAGTGAACTTACTTTCACAAGCACATTGTTTTGCTTATAACAGTTGCTTAACCTTTAGCTGTTTTGATAAAAATTGTCGCATAGGTACTGTGAACGGGCTCTCTGAGACAATTGATCGAAGGGTGAATAAAATGCTCGTTTAATTCATAGGTTTTTGCACTAACGCTATGTACAGAACTATTATAATTAAAATCCACTTATTCTGAATTCTCTAGCAACAGTACTAGAACTCCAAACGGACAAAATGTCACTAGTACGAGGAGTTCGAAAAAAAAAATGCCGTTACAGCGTGCCGTTGGTAGTAGCGGGCGGAGCGCCACCATTGTGATATCAGCTTGATATCTGACTCAGTAAGCATTCAGCTGTAACTGTGCGAGTCTTGTTCTTTTGCCCGATCGTTTATTATAACCTCAAAACATGATTTATCGAATAGAAAATCCCGCCAAATGTGAGGTGAGTGCTATAAGATTTCTCCAGGCACAAAACGTTTCAGCAGCAGACATTTATCATCAATTCAATTCATCGTTGTCATCGGCATGACAACGCTCGTCCTCACAGTGCTCGAAAAACTCAAGAACTTCTTAATCCATGCAAATGGGACGTTTTTGATCATCCCCTTTACAGCCTGAACATGGCGCCGAGTGGCGCCGCTGCACTCACATGAAGAAGTAACTTGCGTCACAGCACTTCGATGACTAACTTCAAAATACCATGTAAGGCTGGCTACGCACCCAGACTGCCGAATTTTATGAAGAAGGAACTTGTAAAATAGTGACACTCTACGAGAAGTACGTAAACGTAAATGACGACTATGTTGAAAAACATTGAAAAGCTGAACTTTTTAGATTTATATAATAAAACATTTGTTTCTATGCAGTTTATTTTATTTATAGCCAAACGGAGATTAACCATGGATACAAGGCAGGTTCGGATGGTAAACTGAAATTGCAAGATAAAACTGTGAAAAAGCCGCGATCTGTGAGACCACCTATAGCAGTTAAGGGTTAAACCGATCATAAAAACAAGAACGAAAAATCGTGCATCAAGCATAGATTATGGAACACTTTCCAACAGTTTCATAATAACAAAACTTTACTGATTAATAAGGTGAATGTTTAAGTAAACAATTTGGCCAACGCATAACAAATTTTAAAACCCAATTTCAGCAATTGCCATCAATAGTCGGAAAAATACCGAATTTTTTTGTGCACCCCTGTATGTGATAGATTTGTATATATACTACAAATTATTCTAAAATTTAGTTCAGCTAGGAAACGAACAGCACAGTTAAAATTTACTATTCAGCAATTTCCGTCAATTAACCGAAATCTATTAGAGATCTTTTGTGCTGTCCTGTATATGATCAATAGCATTTATACACACCAGGTAATATTAAAAAAAAAAAGTTAAATTTAAAAATGCGTACAACAACTGAAAACGCACGTCCAGCAATTATTGTTTATAGACAGTACTGTAACAATTCTTTTTTTGTGTCCCTGTAAATGAACTATGAATGCTCATGGATATATATCAATTTTAATATGTTTGAAATAGTGAAATATTAAAATAAATCGCAAACGATTTTTCCCGTTAGACCGTAATGTAATGTAATGTAATGCTTCTGAGTGTTCCAGTAGACGAACTACTAGTAAATCTGCAGATCAGGAGCCTCAACGTCACCTCTGAAAGTCATTGTTTTTTAATCTCATTTTTCATAATATTTAACATTTTACAATCCGCAAATTAAGTTTTTAAAAATTACATATATATTTATAGGCACGTAAAATAATTCTAAGGCTTCAGAAATTAGAAAAGTTAAATTGAACACGGTTTATGCAATAATATTCTGACATTCTTATGAACTTTTTATTCTTGTAATTTTTTAGATAAAAAAATACATTTCTTCAGGGGGAAGACACAGAAGTTGTCTGCCCCCCGTAATCTTATTAAATTTATATTCGTGATTTCCTATGGATTGTGTGAATGATTCAAGTATATCTTGAATTTCGTTCTACACAGTGGTTTTATTAGGCTAAGTAACAATTCCGAAAATAATTTTATGTTATCCTAATACCCAAATAGCAATATTTACTTACCTGCCAACCACGAAACACTTGCATCTGATGGATAAGTTGAATAATATCTCATGTACAAAAGCATCTTATGGAAATGTAATTTGAATGTACTATATTTCACTAATATCTATTTTAGAAATCTAGTGTTATTACAAATTTTGTTTCGAAAAAACAGTTTTGACTGTCATTCTATAATATTTATTTTATCTAAGTACATCCTGATCTAACTCGATGGCAATAGCATACTAAAATCTCCCCAAAATAGGCATATCTGGAGTCTTTTAAACCTATTGGGTAATAATTCCACGTGCCCACTGCCTATTCACTAAATAGCAAACGTGATTTAGCGCTATAAAGTTTTTGTGATAGCTTTTTATGTTCTTCAGTTTCCAGTAAGTGTAATATTTCATCATCGTTTTACTACTATTTCTTTAGATTAACCACGTCGTTGTATGAGTATGATTTTATCCTATTATTAAAATTATAGTAACTTTTCAACGACAAAGCATCCACATCTGTTCCAGAAAATTAATAATATCTCATGTAAGAAATATACAAATGTAAACTCGTACTACGAAACTTTAATCCAAATTGCACGTTCAATGTTTTTGTAATTTTAGTTTGTAAAAAAATATTTCGGTAATCATTCTTTATTAAGTTAAACGGTTTATTCTATCAAAATAAATTCTTATTTATGTCAATAGAATACAAAAATCATCAGAAAATAATTTATTTTGCTAATAAAATATTACAGCAAAATAGTGAGAGTTCCTTGAATTTTATTATTTTTATATTTTTTGAAATGTGGCTGGCCAAGCAACTAATAAATTAAAGAGCATAGTAAAAATAAACGCATTTTAAAATTTGTAAAAAATATGAAAATAAAATGTTTTACATTTCCCGAACAGATGAAAAATATTTATCAATGATTTTAAAAATTTCTGAATTCTAATAAATGTATCGGCAAATTTTAAAAGCTATTAAACATATTTAAAATCTCCATATCGAAAATTTAACATCCATAATTTTACGTTTAAATCCATTATTCAAATATGAGATTTTTATTTCAGTTAAAAATGAAATTTGAAAATCGTCTGCGTTCCCATATGAAAGCATTATGACCTAAAAAAAATGCTCTATATTTTTCGAACGAATGAACCAAATTTAACAAAAAACTATACAGCTAATTCCGGGTACCTCACCAACATACCTACCAAAAAACAACCTAATCTGATTATTTTTGCGGCAGTTTCGCGGATCAAACAGACAGAGAAAAAGAAACCAAAAACTTTTCGCGCTTCCACAGTGAGCCAAAACTTACGTTTCGGCAATGCTACACACTTCAGTTTCAATACCGAGCAAGCCATTGTAAACCTCAATAACATATATCAATTGCATGGCAATCTCGAGTATATTTACGCGAGTTCGAGCAGACAGACAGACTCACCGAAATCAAACACTTTTCAACATTGTTGGAAAGTGTTAAATAGTAGATTCCTTAATTAAAAATTGTATTTATCTCTTAAACTACCGACGGCACACGTGTGTACCAACTGGTGTAAGAAATTTTATTCTAAGGGTTAAGAGCCTACGCTAGTCATCCGAAGAAACTCTAACGCTAATGTTAAATCTATGGGAAAGTTCTTGGCAGATTTCTCTCTCGCATTTTGATATTTTTAAATGATTTTTTTTTTGCATAGGATAACTGAGGTCGATCCCTAACGTTGTTAGTTTTTACTTTTTCGATTTTGGTTCCAGTTTTTTATATAAGGGTACTTTCACTTTCAGAACCGGTTCCAACCGGTTCAGAAATTGAAAATGTCCGCTTATATATATAAAAAAACTAACTAAAATCAAAAAAGTAAAAACTAACAACGTTAGGGATCGGCCTCAGCTATCCTATGGTAAAAAAAAACCATTTAAAAATATTAAAATGCGAGCGAGAAATCTGTCAAGAACCTTCCCATAGACTTAACATTAGCTTGGATGTTTCTTCCCGTGATTAGTGTAGGCTCTTAAATGATAATATCGAAAATTTAACATTAATTCATAGCTGCCAACCTTTCCGCTTTTCGTCACTAATTTTCCAAACACTAATCTTCGTCTTATTTAAACGCAAAATTTTGCGATTAACCACTATTCATAAATAGTGGTGACAAAAAGTGTACTAATTGGAAGGTAATGTATTCCGGTTACAGGATACTACTGTGTTTGAATTTGAGTACCACTACATTTGAATAGTAATGTTTTCTCTATTTAAAAGCAAAAATTTATTACAAATTCTACGATTAAATAAGACAAGATAACTAGTCTGAAATAGTGGTACTATAAATCAGGACCGTACTAATCTGTTTTATATATTGTATTATCAAACTAAATTTTTATCTCTGAAAATGATAGTTTTGTATTAGTAAACATTAAAGTGTACTGGTAAAACCTCACATAAATTTTAAAGCATGTAAAAGATTTAAAAAAACATTCACATAAACGTTATCGCAAAGGTCTATAAATATGTTTGATTGTGGGACTGTTTTTTGTTGGAAGATTCTGTTCATATTTTAACTAAAATCTTATATATGTTTGACTGTTACAGGGTGCATGCAGTTCTAAAACAAATGTATAATTCTTCGATTTATTTTACAAAAATATTTCAAATTATGTGATTAAATGAAGAGATAGCTAATTCTAAAATTTAAATATAATTTTTAAAAACTGGAAATAGTGGTGGCAGACTCCTCTTGAAATTCCAATTACTGTGTTCACCTTGCTGTTAGAATGTTCAGAGACGCAGAAAAGCATTGGAGGAAGGCTTCAAGCCAAATGACTGAAAGACTTACCACGAGTTTAAGAAAATAAATCAACTAAAACAAACTTTAAATAACGAAAGCCTGTTGAAATCAATGTAAACTCTCCACGTAATTTCCAGAAACAATTTCGGGATCATTTGCTGTAAAAAATCCACTGCAGTTCATCTGAGCAACATTAACCATTTCAGATGCAAAGTACTTGTATTCGTAAAATGCTGAAACTGACTCCAGAATAAAAAAAATGAAAACAACTAACAGCTTTTCTTCAAGTACTTAATAAAAAGAATAATTTTCATTCAAAAATTCCGGTACCAATTTAGCATTTAGGGATTAAAATTAAAGTGGTCCAAAAAGAACCACCACCTTTAAGAGGGTTAATATTTAAAATTAGAACTGGGAAATTGCAGGCCATAAGATAAATTAACAACGGGAAATAGCAAGTATTTTTGTAATTGTAAACAAAATTTCTTTGAGATTATAAAGAGCTTAGTCCATGGAGCCGTTCTCGCACTTTTCCTGTAACAGGTTTGTACTTTAAGCATAAAGTAGTTTGAAAAGTATAAAGTTCTTTGTATTTAAAACTCAAACGTTTAAATTGTAAATTAAAAAAAAAAATCTTCAATACAGGAGCATCAATTTTTAAAACATTATTTTCATATGTAAAAGCAGAATTATCATGTGTTGCGGGTGTGACATGCATATGTATACTAGATTTGGCGAAAGGTAAAATTTATTGAAAATATCTTCAAAAAATAACGCAATCTAGACAATGACAAATTGGAACTCTTTCATTAAAAGATCGGGGTCGAGATTTAAATATTTTGGGTTGACGATTTTTGTCGTTTTCGGGTCGGGTTGACTTTAAATAGAATTTTCCGTTTCGGGTAGGGTACAAGTTGATCCGTCTAGGAACCTATTTCAAATCGCTAGTAAACAAACTTTCGTGAACTCTTCATACGACTTCTAAATTCAGCTAGTCTTCTGAAAATGTTGGTAATGTTGTGAACTATTAATGCGAGAATATATCCTATGTCAAATATCTTGTTAATAAAACATGAAACTCTTATTGCAAGATTTAGATAAACTTATTTACTAGCTTTTTTTTTTATATTTCTTAGTTTCCAAAAACAGGTAGTAGTGTGTGTGTGTAAAAAATACGCAAATTACTTTAAAATATAAATTATACTCGAAGAAAGAATTAAAAAGAAAAGTTGCAATAACAATTAATTGTTCATTCTTTAAAATTTAATAAGATTACAAAATGTATAACATTTTTAACAGTTGAATGGAAAATGTTTTCGGTAGCTTTCTCCATTAAAATACGAAAAAAAGAAAAGAAAAAAAAATAAGTTGGAAATTGTACGTCAAACGTGACAAATGAGGTGCGTTCGTACTATTAGTTTCAGTGAGAGGAATTATATAGTCTGTTATTATGATATGATTAATTCCCGTAATAAAATAAATAAAATTTAAGTTGGCAACATTTTATCTTTTGTTGACATTTACTGAAAATTTCAATGGGAAACTTAAGCCTAGCTTTGAAAATTTTAGAACTTGAAATCTATATTTAGACTCTTTTCCCATTTAATATATTTCTCCGGAAACATCTATCCAAAAAACTGTCGGTAGATTATAGGATTTCTATAATTAAACAATTTTAGTTTGTATACAAATTTGGTTTTTAAATTCAGTAATACGGAAATAATATGACTCCATCTTAATTATGACGTAATCACCATGGCAACCTAGAATAATTACCTAACATGGGATATCATTGAATTGATTACGTAAAAGATTTAATAGAATGAAAAATGTGACTATAGCTTGGTCCTAGAGGTTATAATATGTCATATATGACTATAACGTCATACATGTCAGATAACTTGGCGATACATCGCGGTCGCTTGACGATTAATCCTCGTGAGCTGCTATAACAAGGAAGTACCGATTTAAAAAAAATCAAATTACTTAATAAATTTTTTTATTAATATCTTTTTAAGTTTTGATTGGATTTTCGTAAAATTTGAAATGACTCGACAAAATTCTGCAACGATTATATATGTTAAATTTCAAACCATTCGGTTGAGTAGTTTTTGCGCTGTTATATGTGGGCAGACTAACAGACAGACGATCCAGACGACGACTATAGGTGCTATGTATTTATATAATTACGAACGCACCTAAAAAACCGGTCACGTTAACTAACTAATACAAGAGAGAACTCATAAAGCTTATGTATAAACGTTTAATGTAACCAAATTTTTTGCCCTTCTAAAAAAATTTAAACTTATTAGCAACACCTTATTATTAGGAAGTATTTACCATATTCGGAACGATAAAATGCCAATATACTTTTGAACTTTTAATAGTTTTGCTTGGCGCATATTTTGCATTTTCCAGAAAAGCAATCTACCATGAACATAAAATCTTCGATAAAATTGTTATTTTTCTTAGGGACTATGAATGTAAACAAACCAGCATTAATGTATTTCAGGGTAGATAATATTGCACACAGTTGCTTAGCAGGTAATGAGAAAAAACGCAAGAAAATTGATCCTAATAACTAAATAAATATTGAAAAATGAAAGTCACGTGGATATATTCGGTTTATTTAATATGAAATTCTATTCATTAATTCACATTACCTAATTGAAATTTGTATTCAAAAGTAGGGTGTGAAATAAAAATGATTGGTTAAAACTACTCGAGTAAATACTGTATAAATAATTCTGATAATGTAATCTCTTAATTATCGCCATGAGTTCACTGCGCAATTTTGTTATCCAATGGAAATGTTAAAATTTCATTTGTATTTGCAATTGGCTACAGAAACCGGATGTAGAAGTTATCGTATTCCAATGCTTCGATAATTTTCATTGTAATAAGACCTGTTAAATATGAAAATTTAGTAAATACCGCAAAACATTTAGATCTTAATTAATCTGGTAACCCAAATTAAAACTTCAAATGGACCCATAAAAAGGAACTTCTGAATTCGATAAGTATATTCTTAAGATTATATTGTTGCATCACTTTGAGATGATGACATCGATTTTTTGATAAACATGCTTCTGTTTAGATAATATCAATTTTTTCAATATCCAGTATATCCGGGGCAATATCCAGTTTCTCTAAAATTTCGTAAAACTATTTGCACTGTTTAATATTAAATCTCCTTGTTTAATTCGCATACACTACAAAATGATATTTAGCTAGTGTTCTGCAGCATTTGACTTATTTAAAGTGTTTATTATAATTTAGTAAAATATTTCAAAATTGTCCAAGAAATAAACATTATAGCTTATGAACGATTACTGCTTGAATATATAACTTATTCGATGTCGCATGTAAGCCGCTTGATAATTAAGACGATTTGTTAAATGTACTTGACATAAGGAATCTCTGTTTCAGTGTAGCATAAGAAATAGATTTCAGAAAACATACTATAAACAATTACCCACACAAACAACAAACAGTAGAGAGTGACATGCAATAGTCTTCATTTAAGTTTAAAAAATAACTTTATTGAGAATAAAGTTTGTCTTGATTATAAATGAAATTATAACAAAAATATTTCGTGAGTTCTTTTACTATTATGGATTGTTCTTAAAGGAATTAAGGAGTTCTTGGATGTAGGACCCAGTCTTTGGGTCTTGTCACAAAATTCTCCAGTTATTGAGAAAATGTTCGAATAGAAATTCGCTAAGATAGATGCATATCATTTTCCTAACGATAACTAAAGCTCAGCATAGACTTTCACTAAGTTCAGATATTGTTTATATCTCGTTGTTTTTCCTCAACTCACGTATCCAGTGATTTTGTTGAGTCAGAATGATTGAGAGCCTACCTCAACCACGTAAAATTTCCGTATAAAATATACCTGCAAAAGTTCTCAATCCAGAACCCTCCCTTAGATCTTTACCAAGCCAATACGTTATTCCAGAATATCCCCGGAAAAATAATCCCAGCTCCTTACTGGGCTACTACTCTTTTCCAAGACTGTCTGAAACTCATCGATGCCTTAATTCATTTCTCGTGATTAAATATAGAAGGTACTAAACCCGGCCTATCCGAAGGCGAGAAAATGATATCATTCGAAAACGCTATCATCATTGGTTGAAGAAGGAGGCGGGGGGATTAAACTTTGTCATTTGAGAGAGTTACACCTTCTACACCACCTACATCAAGCGTTTAGAAAAATTTACCTCTCACGTAGATTTCTGTGATTTTAATCTGTTCGAAACCTTTTAAATGGAAGATTGGTTATAATATATTATGATCATAAAAGGTTCCCCACCATGGGAACACGTCCCTCAGACCACAAACAAAGAATTATTTCTCACGCTGTCTCATAGTCAGGTGTTTCTATCGTTTCTGTAAAGATAGTTTCTTTTCATAAAAATTATTTTTGGTTACTGTAAACATTTCATCTTTTTGGAACAATTTTCAAGAGTAATTTTTATGACATTCCGTTTTATGCGAAAGGTAAAAAACCTTAAAGCAGCTCAACCTTTTAAGAGTGAATACGTTCGATCGACTCCCCTCCCCCCCCCCCCTGGCCTTAGGTTTCCTGGCTAAACCTAATCCTTGATATTTCATATTAGAAAATATCTAATATAAAATAATGGCAGCTTGCCTATGGAAAGTAATCCACTTTTTATTAAGCTAAAAAGTTCCTTTATTTTTTAATAATTGCCCGAGTAATTGTTATAACATTCCATGTTAAACAAAAGAGAAAGAAACATTAAAGCAGCTTAACCTTGAATACGTTCGTTTATGCTGGTTCGAATTTTTTTAAGGGCTGTTCTAGTTAGATATGAAAAAATATATTAACTTAAAAATTTAGAATACATGGATGTGAGAGGCTTCAAAAGTGTACCAAATACAAAATTACGGGAGGGGGTGAAATAGTCACTTTCAAAAAATTAAAATATTTGAAAAACTAGGATAATTAAATTTATTAAATGTTTGTGAGAACAATACTTCAATTTTTTTTATTAATATTGTTTATAGAAAATGATTTTTTTAAATTTCAAAACAATTTAATAATTTATGACGTAAAAACAAAATGGAAGTCTTTGAAACAGATCATGACAATTTTAGATTAAAAATATTGTCTCAATTTTAAAGGAGAGAGGGAACTTTCTTGCCACAACAATTTCAAGAAAATCTTCACCTTTTAAAATCCCAAAACAAATATTCATAAATAAAGCAAATTATTCTATTGTAAAATAGTACAGCGGTAAGTTCGTGGACCACCGGATACGTGTTCCCAAGCATAAAGCATGCAAATCTCATGTCCAATGTACATTACGTAAAGAAAAAACTAGTCGTTGGGGGCCACCGTAATACTTACCCATCATGGATATGCATAATGTGAAATATTAAAATAAAAATGTGTAAACTACTTATAAAATGCATTGCAATTCAAATAAAATCGTGGCTTGATGACGTCACAAACTTTAAAGGCTCGATTACTGAATTGCTTGAAAGAGGTTTTTCCTTATAACTCCAAAAATAATAATCCTATTAACTAGCGGTTTATTGCATCTGATTAAGCGTCAAATTTCCAATTAAAATATATCTTTGAAGTGAAATTTGGATGAAATACAGGGTCAAGAAAAATCGAAGAGTGTGGGAAATAGGATTCCAAATATCTCGGCAACTAATTATCCGATCGACTTCATGCTTTATTCAAAATTTATGATTTTTTATTGTCTTTTATATTCATTTCTTAAAATAAACAATTTCGAAAATTTTTATATACCTTTCATCAGAACGAATATTTCGAGAGTCCGAAAAAAATTGTTCCGGTTAATCGAGGTTATTGAAATGAAATAGGCTTCTTTCCATTATTACATACTAAGTACATACCAAATTGCAAGTCTCTATCTCAATTTTTTCGGGAGATAGAGCGTTTACAGACACACAGACACACACACAGACACACACACAGACACACAGACGGACGGCAAAATTTTTTTTCTAAAAATATGTTTTTCGGAATCTCCAGTGTCTGAAACGTGTAAATCCGTGAAAATTTTTTTTTCGATTTTCAAAACGATTACAAGACTTACCCTATACTACGTATGATGGGTAAGTAAAAAACAGAACAATGGTCATTTCCCAATTCTAAAACTCACAAAATAAATCTGTTTGCTACGAAGTTCCTTGTTTATTATTGTCTGGTATTCTGTTATAGTAAAATTTTCTTGAGGAGTCTCCCCTGCATATTAAAACAGATATCAAACTTTAAAATTTTCAATACTAACATCTAATTTTGATATCATATTTGGATTTTGTGGTAACTTTTACCTTCGGCTACCAAACGGTAAGGCAGTGAAGTAGTTAAGGATAAGGAATTATGTAGATTTAAATTTTGAAACTCTTAACTTTAGCAATTTTTAGGCGTTGCAAAAAATTGCATATACAGGTAGTCTTTGAGACGTAGTTCAAAAACTGCTTGGCGGAATGAGCTGTAAGTTTAGATGCGCATATTTTGAGCTCCTAGAAATCCATTTAGTTATTAATTTTAAAAATATTATTTAATAATTAATATTCGAAAAAATAATT
Organism: Maratus michaelseni; assembly: GCA_963931845.1. Taxonomy (NCBI): domain Eukaryota; kingdom Metazoa; phylum Arthropoda; class Arachnida; order Araneae; family Salticidae; genus Maratus; species Maratus michaelseni. The sequence continues at coordinate 444,711,392 of OZ007586.1, forward strand.
GTAACATAGGATTTTTTTAAAAACAGATATCGATTTCTAGAAGTTTCAAATATACGAATCCAAACTTACAATTCATTCAGCCAAGCTTAAGAAACTACCGGCATTACAACGATTAAAAATTTATTTAACATTAAGCGTTCCTAATTTTAAACTTGCGAAGTTCTTAAACTACTTGACGGAATGACTTCTCGTTTTGTAACTCAAGATAAAATTTACCGGGGAATCTAAATATGATGTCAAAATAAGGTGTTAGTGTTAAAAATGTGAAAGTTCGATACAATTCAAATATGTCGGTGCTCCCCTCATGGAATTTCACTACAAGAGGATTATAGAAAATAATAAACAAAGAGCTTTGATGCAAACAATTATTCTGAGATTTTTAGAATTGGAGTAATGACCATTTTTAGTTTTTTTTTTGCGTTCTACACAAATACTTTAAGACCGTAACGACGAAGACACGACACCAATATACAGGACGATTCGGAACTTTTTGGCAAAATTTTAAAGGTATGATAGAACATGCCTAGACAAGCTCGAAACACCATACAATGTATGGTCTAACTCAAACAGTGAAACGCTACAGGGTACTTTCTGGAGAGAATTTTGTTTACTTCACAATTAGGACTTCCAGAGCACTCACAACCGCAGCACCCATGCATGAAATGAGTGTCCGCCTTTTCCCCCGATTAGTAAAACCAGCCGTCCTTTTCGCAACGTAGAAATGACGATGTGCGTGAAAAACCAGCTCTTTGTTGTGTTTAATGACAGCGCTATTTAGCGATTCGCCGCTTTCGATACGCCCATGCACTGTATGGTGAAAGTAGCTTGGTTAGATGTATTCTATCACCCCTTAAAGGTTTGCCCCATGAGTGTCAATCACCCTCAATTTCTCTGAAGTATATTCGGTCCAAGTTAAGACACAGCCTCCCCTCTCTCTTGAGCCACTTACTTTGCAATTTATTTATTTTTTCTTCTAATTTTCATCCATATTAGCGTTCTATTTAGTAACACAATTGAAACGGGCTGTTATGAAGGTAGTGGTTAAGAATGTCAATTGGGGCATATTTGTTGGCTTGCAATAAGCGTGCATATCACGACACATTTTCTTATTTGTACTGGATGATAGTGCGATATATGTATCAGCTGATGAAAATTATGGAGTTTAGGTGCTCATGGGCCTTATAAGATTTTGAAGATAGATGGGGTTTTGGATTCTACATAGTTGAATGCTTTAATATACGAAAGATTTGGAGTAATTTTAACAGCCAGATATAATTTGGACAGAAAAGGGCGATTACCTTGACAGGGGACACAGCTGTTAGCGTTTTGACATTTTGTATTGTTATGGTTGACTTTTGTACAACGAGCACATGTAACTGAGCCCTGATAAGAGTTTTTTTCCATGGGCATAATTCTGGCACTTAAAACAATATAGGGGTTATGTATGGGCGAACAGAACAACTCGGGTAAGATGCTTTGATTCTAGTAGGTGAAGTAGGGCAACTGAAATGTCAGAATTATGTACTTGGTAGGATGTACAGGGTGTTCTAGAAAGGACTCCCCAACTTTGAAATGACATAACTTCGAAACAGTGAGAGATAGAAATGTGAAACAAGTTGAATGTTAGGCAGATAGGTTTGGAATTTTTTATACATCAATGTAAAAATATAGTTCCAATATTGGACACGAGAGGGCGCTGAAATCACAAAGCTGTGTCTTTGAAATAGTTCCTGAAAGTGAGCTGTTTGAACGGAGAAAAAAATCACATTACAATGGTTTCGATATGGTTACCTTTTTCAGCAACAGCATGACGCAAACTAAAGGTAAAGTTCGAAATCACTTGTTGCAATACTTCTATTGAAATGGATGCACATGCCTCACAGATGAATTGTTCAAGCTGTTTCAACGTTTGGGGATTCTTAGAATAAACAGCGTCCTTCAAGTAACCCCACAAAAAGAAGTCCCATGGATTCAGATCCGGGGAATATGGTGGCCAATCCATACCAATAGCTGTCACTTTGAGATAATTTAAAGCAAGGACTCTTCCACTGAAGTATTCCTCGAGGAACTCAAACAATGCAGTAGTATGGTGCGGTCGTTCCCCATCCTGCATAAACCATGAAATCTCTGGTGCATCCTCTAGAGCTTGAAATGTCCCAATAAACTGCTGTAAAATTTCAATATATCGAGATGCGTTAATCGTTTCCCTCCTGAAAAAGGGCCCAATGATTCCTTTACTGGACAGTCCTGCCCACATTGTAAATTTTACTGAGTGCAGTGGGGTTTTGAAAGACACACAAACGGGTTTTCAGTGCCCCATATTCGCCAGTTTTGTTTGTTCACATATCCCTCTAAATGAAAATGGGCCTCATCGGTGAACCATACATGACAGACATCAATTTTATTTTCATCGATCATCTGCAGTAACTCATTTGCAAAAACTTCTCTTTGTTGTAGAGCTGTATTTGTGATCGCTTGATGGCACTGTATTTTATAGGGAAACAGCTTCAGGCCTTTTCGCATTATACTGTGCGTAGTGGTGTTTGACAATCCTGCTTCAGCAGCGACTCGCCTTATGGATTTTCGAGGACAACGTCTAACAATTTCTTTGACTGCTTGCATATTTTCTGGTATCATGACTGATCGACTGCATCCCACATTTCCGCCTAAATCATCGCTATTTGAACGGACGGGCAGTGTGGCCGAATTGTTTTCAAGTCTTAACATTACATTTTTTGAAAATTTCGCTTTGTCATCGTCAGACTTCGATTTAATCGATGGTATTCAAGTACAATAAAAATTCGTTGTTCCAAGGAATACGGCATGATATTCTTGAATTCCGAATTATTCTCTAATTCTATACAACTTTTTTACACGTGTCAGCAATGAAATAGACGCACGAATGAAATTTCTGTACTTCTGAGTATCATTTAAAGTTCCATGTGCTTGTGCTGCCACCTATTATCCAATATTGGAACTATTTTTTCAAATTCGTGTATAACAAATTCCAGACCTATCTGTTTAACATTCAACTTGTTTCACATTTCTATCTCTCACTGTTTCGAAGTTATGTCCTTTCAAAGTTGGGGAGTCCTTTCTAGAACACCCTGTATCTTATGATTTCGACGGATTTTCATTCAGCTTGCATCAATAACATTTTGATCACTTTCATTCTCCAGGAATTCTTTTGTAGAATATAAGGTTTGGCTATGACACCACGGCTTGTATTCAGAGTTAAATGGAACTGGACTGATTCAGAGAAGGTACACCTACTTATATGAAGATTAAGGATTAATCTAACTGGCTGATGAAACCCTTACCAGGAAATCGCAATAATGCAGTTTTTTGATTGAGCGAATGAACATTCAGAAATACCATTGGTGCTATGAATAATAATAAATAAAAGCATAAAAGAAATGTTCTGTACACTTGTTTGCTCTCCAAAGGGAAGAGAAGTAGAGGTAAGTAAAGTACTTCCAATATTAAAAGAAAATCCCAATTCAGACCCCAACTGCACCGCTTACTACAGAATCCAACAAGGGGATGCATATTCGTGCATCAGTGATAACCACAGCTAATACGCTCACAAGACATTCCTATGTCAAACTACACCTTTAAACGAGATGAGTAATACAGCTGATTTCTCAATTCCTAGCCAGTGTCAAAGTCAGCTGAACAGCCGATTGATGCATACGAGGCAAACATGCACCTCCTGTCTACCTGAAGCAGAGGCAAAGCCGTGCGTTCATCTTAATTGCAAGTATCCTCTTTTCCAGTTACACTGGTCGCCACACACGGCATACACGTGGATGGTTTACAATTTTCTGTAAGTCAATATAGACAGGATGATATCGGCTATTCAAGAATTACCTTCACTCCTGAAGAAGAAAGCACAATGAGAGTGAAAGAAAGAGGAAAAATAGAAAAATGAAAGGAGAGGAAATAGGAAAAGAGAAAGATAACTGAGGAGGCCAGGGATACGAAACCCGTGAATAGCTGAAAAAGGCATCCCCTCGAGGCATAATGAAAGAAGGAAAAACATATGAAATATGCCTTAAAACCCTTCTCTTCTACAAGTATAGAAATTATTCATCTCAGAATCTGCATTAAGATTTTTTTTTTCTTTTTACAAGAAAAAAAAAGTTTGATTTTAATAATACAAGGCTACGCCTTAATTCGGTGGATAATTTTTTTGTAACATAGTATAATCAAATCGACTCTTGTTTTTTACACGTTCACATTTTTTAGCAAGTTAAAATTTTGTTCCGTTAAGTAGATGAAAACACTCTTCCAATTTGAAATTAGAATGTAATAACAGCTTACAATATCAATTAGAAATAAAATTCCATAAGAACATAAACGGGAATAGTACTGGCAAAATAAATATGTAATTTGGTTTGAATTTTCCAACGGATAATATACAAAGACATCGAGAAAAATATGTCACGTATGTGTTTATTATATGTCTGTGTCTATGTATTAATGTGTACGCATGTTTGTATATGTTTAGGGAAATTTCCGTAATCAGGTTCGCAGACAACTTTGATATTTTAGTGAGCACTGTTTCACGCGAGCGTGGATTAAACAACTGGGAAGAGATTAACTTTGCAAGCGACGAAAGACCATCTAATTACTTACTAATAAGTTGTGTGTGTAATAAGACTAATAGCACGTTTGCCCCCTGGCGGTGGAAGGTGGACGTAAAAGATGTTTTAATTATTCGAGGTTCGTTTGGTTGATTTTATGACGGCCAATTATCTACTCGAGGGATATAAGCCCTAGGGGGCAGTGCCCTCCACGGGGGTCTTTTTAAGAGATCCTAACCCGTAACGAGGTTCGTTTGGAGAAATAGACTAGCGAAGCTGGCGCAGCCTGTTAGAATTATATTATGTTAATCCATTGTTGAGTCAATATTCATTTAGATACATAAGACTCATACGGAATAAAATACTACAGCGCGCAGTAAAAGTTTAGACAATGGTCGATTACGCTTCTGTACTGAGAAGTATGTAACGAATTGTTGCAAGTCAATTGCCATATATTGCTTGCGACTTATCCTTTATTCACAAAAATAAATTTTAAATTATACACTTTACATAATATATAATGACAAAAAAACAAAATTAACATTGTTGCAAAAATATAGACAATCTATATATTTACATTAAAATAACCATAAATTAAAATCGAATTGCACCTCCATTCTTTGCAATTAGTTCAAAAATGAGACTTTCCATCGAGGAAATTAAATCCTGCATCACTTGGGGATCTATTTCGTACCAAGCACGTTCAACAGCAGCTCGAAGTTCATTAAGAGAGGAGTATTGTTGAAAATTTGCATAAACCTTACGAGACATGATGCGCCAAAGGTTTTCGATTGGGTTCAAGTCAGGGCTACACGCGGGCCAATCGAGAACAGTAATATTTTGAGAGTTAAACCAAGTTTTTGTTTTGTATGCAACATGAATGGATGCATTATCTTGCTGAAATACATACTTTGGACCAGCTAAATGTTCCCCAAATGGCTGTAAATTGTTCTCCAATGTATGTATGTAGTCTTGCGCTGTTTGGCGACCTCTGAGGAACTCTAGAGCGACTTGAACATTAAAGCAAACTGAGGCTCAAATCATTAAAGAGCTACCATCTTGTTGTCGACTAAAGAAAGTCCTAGGCTCTTTACGCAAGTCGTGCCAATAATAGGCCCACCCATCTGGGCCATCTAAATTCCACTTTTTTTCGTCACTGAATATCACAGTACGCCACTGGGGTCCATATGACATATGTTTACGAGCGCACTGCATTCTCGTCAATTTGTGGTGAGATTTCCAAGCTGGCTGTTTTTTCATTTTCCTATAAACTAATTTACCTCTTTCCTTAATTCGCCTACGAATCGTATCTGTTGATACACAAAGTCCTGACTCACTTTTAATCTGACTAGCACTCATCATTTGTGTAGATGCCAATTTAAGGATCCTTCTATCATCTCGTTTTCTGGTCACACGAGGCCTTCCAGATCTACGTTTTACTTTGTAGGAGTCATCCTTAGACAATACTCGACAGACAGACTTCTTTGAACGATTCAAAGTAGCTGAAATTTCTGCAACAGTCTTCCCTTTCGATTTCAACTTCCATATCTCAAATTACTTCACTGGCTGAATCTCTCTAGGTCGCGGCATCTTCAGTAACCGATGCTAATGTAAGGTGCACTTAAATACTTCATGCATGTGACGTCATAGCTTTAACATTTGCATTTTTCCGTGAACAGTTGCCAAAAAGCAAGAAAGTGTCTAAACTTTTGCAATATGCAAATTTCACTTTTTTCAATTAAATTAAATATTATCCTACATTAAAATCATTATTTCCGTCCTAAAATGTTTAAAATATATTTTTAAATAAGTATACCGATTTGTGTAATCCAAGACTTCGAATTTTTTATTTAAAGGTTAAATATCATCAGTGTCTAAACTTTTGCCGAGGACTGTATTGGGTCAACGAGGATTCATGTACAATGCGGACCCAAAACGTCATACAATTGTCTAAAGATTGTGTTTCATTTAGAACACAGACAGCCTAATCTGAATGTAGATACCAGTATCCAAACTAATACAAGTGGCCTATTAGGCTGGCATACGGTGTATACATCTGGATTCATATGACGCTTAATGCATTACGATTCTTAAATATACGATTCTGAACGTATTATTAGTCTATAATATTTCAACAGGCTGATTTTCTTAAGTCCATTTCGACTCAAATCAGTGGTGAACAGAGTTAGTTAAAAAGCAAGAATATTTTGCTTAGGTACAGTAAAACAGTTATGCGCTTCATGATAATGTACATGACAGCGCTCTTAACTGCAAATTCAGAAATAAGATATCGTAACGCGGAAACTAGAAGAGTTACGACCAATAGTTCAATGACAAAGTTCTAGAGAATCATTGACGTAGTAAGAAACGACACTTTACATGCGGATACGACAAATAGTCAATAAATCACAGATGATAAAATTTTACTATTTTAAGCACTGGCGTTTACAGATAAAAATGCCTGATCTCTAAAAAATAACTTACTTTAAAAACAACAGTAGTAGACTGTTTCGTTTTTTCATTGATTCTACTATGTCTGTTTTTGCTTTATATTTGCGTACGGTTGAATTCCGATTCGATAAACTGGCATCTCTATAAGTTTAAAAATCTCATTTCGTTATTGGAGAAATTTTCATAAACGTCTGGCATCAGTGTCGGATATTTTGGTTTGTTCAGGCAACTGTATGCAGTACACGTATCCCTGTGCCCAATATGTCTTTCATACTATTGACGATTCTCTACAATTTTGTCATTGAAATTTTGTTCGTATTATATAGTTTTTGAGATACAATTACTAACATTTACTACTAGGTCCGTTGCAAGGCACCGTACCGTTTGCGAATTTATAATGTTTAAGGGAGACAGTGGATTTTAAGAAGAGAAAAAATACGAAATTTTGTTTTAAATTAAAAAACAAATGTTGCCAAATACTTGGCAGAAAGTATTTTCACACTTCCTATAAAATATAAGTATGAAAATAATATATCAATGTATTTCAAATGCATTTTTCTCAAAATAATTTTCTGCAGTCTGTAGGGAAAGATGGAGAACAGTGGACTACTTTTGAACTTTTTTTTTTGTTCTTCTGAAAATTAGAGAAATCTGCATTAAAATATATTATGAATATTAATATATATATATATATATATATATATATATATATATATATATATATTAAAAATACCTGCAAAATATATATAATTTAAAAAAATCCGCATAAAAATATATATATTAAAAATATATTATGGGTATAACACAAAAGTGATTGTTAAACTATTTTTGTAATGCAACAAGAAAGAATAAAATGTACTAGAACTTTTCCGTAACTACAGTTTTAAGTTTAAATGAAAAAAAAGAAAATTGTTGTAACTAAATTTTTCTATTAAAAATTTCACTATTAAATTAGTAAAAAAGAATGATCCAGCCTACGTCCCTACCCCTTTTTGGTGTGGTCCACTGTACCCCATATAGATATAGAATAAGAAAATGTTCTAAAAGATTTTTTTATGTAAAAAAGGCAAATCCTGCATAGATTTACCAAGAAATAAACGCATTATCTTCAAACATCAGATGTTTACCTCTATATTTAAAATTTTTATTAGCAAAATGTAAAATTCTAAAATGGCATAATTTTACTTTTTGTACCTATAAACCACAAACTTCCTTTAAAAGTATTTAATTACGATTTCACCATGCGATTTGATTTATGGCTAGAAATATTCATTACTATATTGTCATTTATAAGTACGCATATCCCCTACACCTTTAAAACATTACACGAGTTTTAATTTTTGTTCAAAATTATCAATATTGTTAAAAATCAAATTTTGATACATCTTTCAAGAAATCTGTTTATGCATTTTAGTATGTTGGTTTATTAAGGTCCACTAATTAGCAAAATCAACCTGTAAATTTTTATTGAAAATTCAGTTTCGTAATAGATTGTCTTTTTGACACTTTCCAATACAGTTGAAAAGTGTTTATGAGTTCGGTTTGTCAGTCTGATTATATGTCCGTACTCTAGTTCTCGTAAATACACTCAAATTGCCATGAAATTTTTATATGGAACTGAGTTTTACTATAGAATGTTTGATATTGAAAATGAAGTGTGTAGTATTTATAGTTTGTTTACAGGAACACAAATATTTCCGTGATATTACGGTCTACAGAGAAAAATGTTTGCTGTGTATTTTATGGATGATACGATATTTCAAACATAATGAGATTTATATGAAACGCTGAGGTGCACTAAAACATGCTTGCTATAAGGTGTATAAAATATCTAGCTTTTATAGTTCGTTTACACGGACACAAAAAATAATACCATTACATTATAATCTATTGCGGTAAATTGAAATGATGTTATGATACTCAAGAGCCTACATCAGCCATGCGAAAAAACGCGCAAGCTAATGTTAAGTCTATGGGAAGGTTCTTGCGCGATTTCTCGCTCGCATTTTAATATTTTTAAATGATTTTTTTTTGCATAGGATAATGAGTTTTTTTGCATAACGTTGATCTCTAACGTTGTTAGTTTTTACTTTTTCGATTTTGGTTCCAGTTTTTTTATATAAAGGTACTTTCACTTTCAGAACCGGTTCCAGCCGGTTTCAAAATTGAAAATATTCTCTAATAAAAAAAACTAACCAAAATCAAAAAAGTAAAAACTAACAACGTTAGAGATCGACGTCAGCTATCCTATGCAAAAAAAAAATCATTTAAAAATATTAAAATGTGAGCAAGAAATCGCGCAAGAACCTTCCCATAGGCTTTAAATTAGCTTGAGTGTTTTCTCCGCGTGACTAGCGTAGGCTCTTAATGAATGAAATTAAAAAGGATCACCGAGGTACATTCCAACATGTTTTCTATAGATTATGTAGTGCATAAGCTAGAACATTTATCGTTCAATCACGGAAATGCACAACACAATCGGTTACAGGGCTGACTATGATCTATAATTACTAGAAGCAGTTTTCGGCGATCGTATGCATTTTTAAACTTATCTAATTTTTGTGTATTACGTGATGTGTTTAAATTCTATAAACCATCTACAGGGATGTACGAAAAAAATCGTACGTATTACCAAGTAGGGACAGAAATTGATGAAAATGGATTTTTACAGAGTTATGTAATTTTTAATTTATTTATACATCTCATTTCATTGTATGAAAAAATTAAATTTTTTAATATTCTGTTAGTGTTGAAAAGTATTTCATATTCTACGCAATATTTTTCTTTGTTTTAAATAGCTGTCTGTTGGATTAAAACATGGATGTACAATTTTTTGTAAAGATGGTCCCTTAACGATATTGAGAATTTTTAACAAGAATTAAACCCCATGGGAAATATTAAATATATAGACTGCGGAAAATAAGTATTGAAAATAAAATGCACTTAGAAATCATAATATGTTATTTTCATTAATTACCTTTATAAGAAGTATGGCAATACATTTTCTGCCAGTATATGACAATAAACTGATATTTTATATTTTAACAATAAATTTGAACACAAAACAAAAATCAGCATTTTGGTCCTTTTTTAAACGTACACCATTCCTTACGAATGCACCACCTTAACCCCTTGAAGGGCACCGGTATATTATATATACCACTTAATTTTAATCCCAAAATGCCACATTGACATTAGAATTTTATATAATCAAATTTTGAATTTATAAGGTGCACGAGGAAAAGCTTTTACTTATTTTAAAATAAATTCGTTCGTGAATCCTGGTGTCAATCAATCATTTCGATTTATTAGCTACAAGAGTACCTTGCCCCTGAAGGGGTTAATGTAAGAGAGCCATTTTATACAATTTTCTTAAATTGTTGCTCGGTTTTAAAAATCTGGTTACACACTCAATTTTATTCACGAGTTCCGTGAATGTTTTCATGAAGTCCGGGGGAAAAAATCGAGGCTGAAAAAACAAGCTTGTTTTAACTTTATGAATGAATGGATGAATGAAAATTTGCTTAATCTTGTCATCTCTGTATCTAAAAATGCATCACTTTTTATATGCGTTTACTTTAATGGTATAACACTTCATTAAATTAGTGTTTATATAGGAATTTTTCTACACTATTGAAAGGTCAAATTAATTTTTGATAAAACAACAAATGGTTAAAAAAAAATATATTCGAATGCACATTCTTTAGATAAATGACCCATAAAGAAATAGTTTTTTCGAAGCTTCTTAATAGGTCACAAAATACATTTCGTGCTTTAACTGCTTTTGCTTGCAGAAAGTAGTGCGACATCATTTGACCTAAATAGTATCAATTTTCAGTTTCTCTAACATCTGAAATGCATCAGCTATGTTGTTAGGTGAAAGGAATAAAGCCTTGATCTTCATTTTTTTTAAAGACAATATTACGTTTAAACGGTTAAGAAGGAAACTGTAATGTTAACTTGAATGAGCACGCATGAAAAATTATACGTTGCGACTGGAATTCGGTTTTCATTTTCTGTCCTGTTCTTGAAAGGATAAGGACAGATAACTAATAGATAGTATAACTAATAGATAATAAGGGATATATAATCGCGTAAAAAATAGTGAAAGAGACACATAGAAATAGCTGATTTTAGGACGTGTGTAACAGTCAAACTTTTGATCAAATGTAGAGCTTTTTTGAAAAAGGTACCACTTATTTTTACTGAAATGCGTTATTTTAACAAACGAATATTTTCGTTAATAATTCATTATTTCGTGGTAATTTAGTTTAACGGAAAAGTTCTATGATAACGGAAATAACGGAAAAGTTATTAGATATCTATTCCCAGCATATAAACATATAATTTTGAGAAATATGTTCTTGGAATTTTTTTAATTGATGTATTCTATAATTTTAATGTTAGTATTTATATGAATTTTTAAAAATTTTTAACCCATATAATTCTTCTTAAGACAAGCTTTCATACTTTTGAAGAATTTAAATAATGTTTTTTCCCCCCTATGACTATAGGTATTTCTTACATAAAACTTCAAATAATTGCACATTTTTAAGTTTGTTTGCCTTACATTTTATTTCATTCGTAAAATATTATTACAAGTAATTATTGGTCGTGAGTTTGAAACCCGTATTTCTGCGTAAAAATGAGTTGTGTTTATACGTCCGACTTACCTTTAAAGTTTGTGTAAGGACTTTTACCGACTCTATATACAGGGTGTCAGTTAATGTCGCTACAAACTGACAGAAGTAACAGCATATGCCAAGACAATCAAATTTTACAATGATTTTTTTTTAAATATTTTTCAAATGAAAAAATATATCTTTGAAAATTAATGAGTATATATATGTTAATTTTTCAACATGAACGATAAAATGCAATACAATCTACAATCAGGGATATAATCGTATTAATGTATGGATCAGGTTTCTTTAATTGCGGCTTTCGGTTTAAGTGCTTAGGGTTCAGGTTGGGTTTGTGCTGAAGTGTGCCAGCTCCGGGTCGGGTATCGGGCTGACGAATTTTTTTGTCGGGTTCTGATCGGGTCAACTTAAAAAATAATTTTCGGATACAATATGACCCACGCAAGACTCTAGCACTGGGATTTTTGTTCATTACTTTTAGAGTAATGAATGTACCTTCAAAAAAATGTTAAACAGAAAAATTTCAACAAATATTTGCCAAGTTGCTATTTTGTTTTAATGTTCACCCTATGATGGATAAAATTGGGATTTTTAAATAACAGAAAAACATTTGTTACAAATTGAAAAATATTACGTGTTCAAATTCAAAAACCATTTCCATCATAAAATACTTTATAAAAATTAATCCCCCCCCCCCTCAGCACCAAAAAAAGGCAACATATTTTATAAAAGATATCCTTAAACATTGTCTAAAAATATAGCAAAATCATTTATTAAAAATTAAACTAATCGTCTTAGTTTTATATGGGATTGCTAAAGGTGTGAGCACACAATTATTTAGACATTTTTCTAGTTTTCTATGCCATTGTATGAAAAATGATAAATGAAAAATGATTATTTTCCAGTTAGGCTCTCAATGAAATGTTTGTTGGTTTGAGGCACGCTTCCTGTCTAATTTTATTACAATTGCACGATATCCGTAAAGAGTAGTAAGGAGTGTAGATAAAACCCTTATTTAGCCCCATATTGATTTTTTATTTTTTGCGATACTTTGTAGAAATCTCCCTGTCATTAAAAATAGCGTCATATCAATATTTACATTTTAATTTATAGACAGATTTAACGATCAAAATATTACAAGTAAAAGGAGAATTAATTTTACACTTTATTAACATAGTAGGGAGCAAAAATATTGGCAAAATTTCTTTTCATGTCAATATACGAATTTTTAAATAAATACTGTAGTTACCACTTTGCTTTTAGCATTAAAACATACTACATAAGCAAACTTAAGGACAGCGTACAGTATTTTTATTTTCGTGACGATAGAATATTTGTTATAAAGGATATAACTGCGTTCAAAATATTTTGAAAATAGAAATTTGAAACAAACTAATTTCTAAGCAAACGCGATATTAGGCTGGTCTAAAAGAAAAAGAGCTTCGTCAGGGTACCCTTTAAAATATGTAATCGAATGAAAGTTTTTTTTTTAATAGGATGAAGGCATTTAGTTAAATGCTAAATAACGACTCAAAAGAACTTTGCACGCTGCACGGCAACTTCGACGTCGTCTGGAGCAACTTGCAGTTTAATCAAATATTAGGCATGCCATATTTTAAAAAGGTTGGAAATACTACAAACGCAATGTTTTATTCTTTAGATGGAATATTGGTAGAATTTTGAAGTAACTGCTTGTCCCCTTAAAAGTGCCAAACAGCAAAGTTTCTTGAGGATCGTAGCATTTAGTTGTTTAATAGCATTAAACTTCTCAAATTTCAGTGTTATCAAAATTTATCGACTTATTGACTTAAACAATTTTTTTTAACCCTTTCAAGAGTGGTGATGCACTTCTGCATCACTTAATTTTAATGCTTAAATGCTACACTGGCATCAGAATTTTGGAATGAAAATTTTCTTTTTCTTAAGTACATGAATAAATATTTTTGCTTATTTAAAAATAAATTCGTTTATAAATTCGGGTGTCAGTAGATCATATCAGTATTTTAGGAATATAATTACTTTGCCCCTGAAAGGGTTAAAGGACATTCGGCTAATATTATGGAATGGAAACATTTTGTTGTGGATTTATGGGATAATATACATTTATTACCTTTGAAGTCTGCAAATTAGAAAAAAATGGTAAATTTTGTAAATTTGAGTTTAACAGAATAATGTAAGCTTTGTCACAAATGTTTTCTTAACAAAATTATGTTTATTTCCAATTTCGTCTGCTCTCTACAATACAAAACACCAAAATAACAGATAGAAAGATCTAAATATGGGCTATGTGTTTCATTGAGGTCTGACTAGCTGTATGTTCATTATTTTCAAGATGTTAATACAACCTAAAACATGTAAGGATCCAGATACGAAGGTAAAAAATGCTTACAATATTCTGGGTATTTTACATTAAATATAATTGAAAAAGTTGTAAAATTAGTAGATTTTCAAATTGTCTAAATATAGGCCACACATAACATTTGTGTACAAACTTAAAAAATAATAAAAACAATCAATAATAGGGAAAATGCTACTTTTTAATTTTATTTGCAATTAGTTGCATCCTTTTCAACCCTACACATTCTGTGTATACCCACATTTGGCACTGAAAACATTGAACCCAACTTTTCTCCTCTTGTACCTGTAGAGAAAATTCCTTTACATAAGATGCAGGTCGCATTGTTGTCATCAGGGTAGTCTCCTGGTAGTATATATTTTATTCCTTCACCATTATCTTATGAAAAACATTTTGGATATGTAAAAATCCCTGGTAATATTTTGTTGAAAAGAGGAGCGGGGGAGGGGGGGGGGTACAATAGGAAACAAACTCGAATTGCAGTACCAACAACAGCATTTTTCTGTACATGCTCTAATTTACAAGGGACAGTCAAAAAGTTCACGGAATGTTGTTGTAACTCTTTAATATCACAATACAACTAATTTATTTGTTTACACTCGCCCTCTCCTCGACCAAAGAAATCACGTCATGTCAAATCCAAAACAAAAGTGATGCTCATTTTGTTTTTCGACAACGAAGGTGTGGTGCACCCTGAATTTGTACCAGTTGGACTAACTGTTAACGGCCCTTTGTACGTGTAAGTTTTGAAAAGACTGAGGCAGAAGATCCGAAGAAATTATCCCGCCAAATGAGAAGAAAGGAGGATGGTCAGTGCATCACGACAATGCTCTTTCCCACACATCGATTGTTGTGTGGACATGGCTCGCAGAAAAGAACATTCCACTCCTACATCATCCTTTCTACTCACTAGATTTAGCACCATCGGTTTCTTGCTTTTCTCAAGGATAAAACTGGGCCTCTAAGGTAACCGTTTTGACACCTTGACATCAAAACCAACGCGATGCCTGAACTTGGGAAGATACCAAAAGAGGACTTTCGTCGTTGTTTCCAGCAATGCCAGGCGTGGTGGAGCAAGTGTGTGTGTGGCTCTGACGGAGCCTACTTTGAAGGCGATTAAGTAAATGTGTGCCTATATTGTGGTAATAAAGAGTTACAACGAAATTCCAGGAACCTTTTGACTGCCCCTCGTACACTGACAACGCAACAGTTTTGTATCGGATTTCCAGGAAAGGAGTAAAGTTTGGAGAAATTTCTAAAGCGAGATTAGAAATATAAATATATTAAGTATATATAAAACCTTATTAAATATATATATATTTTCCTTTATACTCCTTCTTTAGTGAAATCAGTACTGTTAAGAATAATCCAAGACTTCATTGGAAAATATTTATTAGATCAACTCTTAAAACGAATATATTCATAACTAGCTGACCCACCCGGCGTTGCCCGAGCCCGTGTAATAAACTCAAATCTTTTAAAAAAACGAAACTCTGGCCAAGGTCTCCGATGGCTTCGACATCATATACCGGGCACGCTCCGGAAAATCTTATTTCCCCCTTCCACCGCCAGGGGAGCAACCTCTTTCGTAAAGAACCTCTGAGACAGGTTAACGTTGTCTACGGTACTGTATAGTAGGCGTGCGACAAAATCGAGCTGGTTTCGAGAAGATGGGAACATTATAAGCCGAGTTATTGAAATAAGGCACAGTTACAGAAAATAATCATGAGTGAGGTGCCGGGTGAAGGGGATGTTCCAGTGTCCTTCAGAAAATGACTAATTAGGAGGACTACGATGCATCTTTAAAAATTCGTTCGTTTGCTTAAGCTAGGAACTTAATTACAAATTTGCCTTAAACTATTATTCGAAAATAGTGGTAACCGCTCATAAATTTACTTTAATGTTATAGAAGGTGACTATTAAGTTAATTATGATGTTTGGAATCAGTTGCGTTGAAATCGGAAAAATAGTTGCGGAATACGGAAACGGGGCATTGTTAGAGAAAAAACTTTGGAGAAGAGGAATTACCAAGAATATAGCATTATATACTATATATATATATATATAGCATTACTTAAAACCCTGCAATTCAACAAAAGAAGCTAAACGAGATCAATAAAAATAAAATTTTATTTATTCTGATACTATGGAAGTTCAGCAGACGATTTCTTTAAAAAAACATTTTTAACACTTTCCAACATAGTTGAAAAGTGTTTATGAATTCGGTTTGTTTGTCTGTGTCTGCCGTCTGTCTGTCTGTCCGTACTCTAACTCGCGTAAATGTATATGTGTATAGTCATGCAATTGATATATGTTGTTGAGGTTTACTATGGCATATTCGGTAATGAATATGAAGCGTGTAGCTATTCTAGTTTTTTTACAGGGACACTCAAAAGAATTCCGTTACATTACGGTCTATGGAGAAAAATCATTTGCGGTTTATTTTAATGATGCTATACAGTTTCAAACATATTGAAATTGATATATATATCACTGAGGTGCACTACTATAGAATATGGTGTGCATAGCACTTAAACTTGTTTCACACAGACTCAAAAGAATTCCGTTGCATTACAGTCTATGGAGAAAAATAGTTTGCGGTTTATTTTAAGAATGTTTAAATGTGACTAAGGTGCATTACAAGAGGCTTACTATAGAATATTTACAGTATAGCATTTATAGCTCATTTGCATCGACACACAAAAGAATTTGGTACTGTCTTAACAATAATTGCTGGAAGTGCTTTTTCAGTTGCTTCACGCGTTTTTAAATTTAACTATTTTTTTTTCTATTACTTTGTGTGTATAAATTCTATAAATCATATACATGGCAGCCCAAAAGTTCTAGAGTACACCTACGTTTATTGATGGAAATTCCAAAAGGGAAATTTTAAACTGAGCTACGCGTTTCCTATCTCAACTAAAATTTAGCGTTTTATGTAACATATATACAAATCTATAGATCATATACACGGCTGCACAAAAGAATTCGGATATTTTTCCGAATATTCTTAATAATTCCTGAAATTGGGTTTTTGAATATGTTATAAGCTTTTCAAATTGTTTACTTAGATATTATCTTTCACCTTATTATACAGTAATGATTTGTAAAATTATTTTGGAAGAGTTGGAACGTGTTACATAATCTATGCTTGACGCATGATTTTTAGTTCCTGTATATATATGTCGTTAAAGTTTTATGTTATATCTGCAGACGAATTTTGCATTTCCAGTCGACAAAATTTTTACTTAAGACGTAGACAGCGTTTTTAATTGTTAGAATAAACACGAACGAAAAATCGTGCGTCAAGCATAGATTATGTAACACATTCCAACGCTTCCAAAATAATTTTACAAATCATTACCGTTTAATAAGCTGAAAGATAACATCTAAGTAAACAATTTGGAAAACGCATAACATATTCAAAAACGTAATTTCAGGAATTTCCAACATATACAATATTCGGAAAAATGTCCGAATGCTTTTATTCAGCCCTGTATATGATCTATAGATTTGTATATATACTACACAGGATGATAAAATTTAGTTTAGTTAGGAAATGCGTAGCGCAGTGTAAAATTCTCCTTCTGGAGTTTGTCAATAAACCGAAATGTGTTCGCGAACTTTTGTGCTGCCCTGATCTACAGAATTTATACACACCAAGTAATAGAGAAAAATTGAGTTTAATATAAAATCGCGTTCAGCAACTTAAAACGCACTTCCTGGAATTATTGTTAACAGACAGTAGAGAATTCTTTTGTGTGTCCCTGTAAATGAACGATGACTGCTTTACACACAATATTCTTTAGTAAGCCTCTTGTAATGCACCTCAGTGATATATATATAAATTTCAATGCGTTTAAAATAGTGAAACCGCAATTAATTAAACCGCAAAAGATTTTTCTCCATAGACGTAATGTAACGGGATTCCTTTGACTGTCCCTGTAAAGTAACTATAAGTGGTATGCACACCCTATTCCATATTAAGGTTGTTGTAATGCCCCTTAATGATATATATCAATTACAATGTGTTTGAAATTGTGTAACATCATTAAAATTTATCGGAAATGATTTTCCTCCATAGATCATAATGTAACGGATTTCTTTTGAGTGCCCCTGTAAAAAAACTATAAGTGCTCACTTCAGTTGAAATAGGGAACATGCTATAGATAACGATAATAACATAAAAATTGCAGGGCAATCCGAGCATATTTACGGGAGTTAGAGCACGGACAGACGGCAGACAAACCAAAGTCAAACACTTTTCAACTAGTTTGGGAAGTGTTAAAAAGATTACACTCGCATAACTCAGTCGTATGAGCTAATTTGTTTTTAGTAGAGTGTTTAATAAAAATGACCTACTATCGAAAGTAAACTTTCAATAATAAAATGGAAATATTACATAAAGTCTGAAATTGTGAAACATTAAAAAAACAAACAGGTCATTTTACGCTCATTTACATTTAGTATAGGACAGGGACGACGAAACCACGTATACCAGAAGGCAGATAGCCACGTCTTTTCCTTAATAGTTTTATTCGCCTTATTTAAAATCACACAATTTCTTTCATTAAATAAGTCCAAGAATATTTTCCGAAAATGTTGTGGTAATTGGCCTTTTGGCACGCTGTGTCTTTTATAGGATGTTAAAATTTCATAAAAATCTTGTAGCCATTTTCTCAAAATCATGGAGCGGAAGCAGCAAAATGACTTTTTTTGAATAAAAGTCTAACACTAAACATACCGGAAATTCTACTCAAGTTTTATAAAAAATATTTCACACCAGATTTTTTTTATTTAAAAACAATAACTTTTTCTATTAACTTATTTCTATGCGATTTATATTGTATTTATTCTATGAAGAAATTTCTGCTTCGAATTGAAATATTTTCATTTAGTACCAGTCAAATGAGAGGTTGTAGGTATATTTAGTGTTAAAAAAATCCCTGACGGCTCAGCCTACTGGCACAGGTAGATTTCGAATACGCTGACCGTGGGGCGCCTGTTTAACGGGAATTGCAGAAGAAAATGACCTTTTTGCCCTGTTGCGGCAATTGAGACCGCTCACTTTGAAATCTACCTGTGTCTGTAGGCGGAGCCGGCGGGGATTTTTTTGTTTTAATTTTTTTTTGCTGCAAGGGTTGGTCCTATGAAAAACTTGTGAATATAAAATTTGTAGATAATATTAAGAGGAGTAATAATAAATTTAAGTGGATTTGATATCTTGTGAAATGACGAAGTTATGAATTTTTTTCTTCTTAAACCCCCAATTCCCCCCCAACCCCTTGAGGCCATTTTTAATGATATAAAAAATCTGGCATACATAAATTTTCGGCCCTTTTCCTAGAAGCAATAATAACTTTAAACGTATTCGATACGTATCATAATTAAGAAGTTATGGAATTTTTTCTGTTTTCACAACCTCCCCCCCTCCATACAACCCCTCTTGGTTCGATTATGCCCATTAACGAACTTGACCGAGATTTTATGCTCCTTGATTTTATGTATCAGTTTGGAAGAGATTTGTACAGAATTATTGACGTTATTGTGTCCATAAAAAGGAATATATATAGATAGATAGATATAGATAGATGATAGATGAACTGGGGGTGGTTTTGAGTTCTAGGCGTCATGATCGGCGCAGATCTGCAAAAATATTTCAGAAATTCCAAACATAGGGGAGAATGTAATAGGTGTTATTTCTTACGAAATCTACCTAAAATTAGTATATGTATTGCTGTATACGGCGATATATGAAGTTCTTTTTAAACAACTCTTGTTCCAAAGCAAAATTTTGAATGCAATTTTGTTTAAAATGTTATAAATCAAGCAAATTTTAATATGCGTGAGTAATAATAAAAAAAAAATCTGTTTTTTGATCGATTAAAAAAAAGGTACCACATCCCTTGAATACAAACTGAATAAATTTAAAATTGATATTCCACTTTCAATTGCTCTGAGTAAACTGGAAACAAATTAAAGTAGAGAGTTGATAACAAAATATTGGCTATAGTTGAGGTTTTTTTTTTCATATTCTATTTTAGGAAGTGTTGCATTTTAAGAAAATAGTTTTAAAACTAATGTTACAACTATGAAAATTTCAAAATCAGATCAACCCTTTTGGATCAAAAATTTTTATGGGGAAGGATTTAGGTAAAGTAGCTCTTCAAAGTTAAAAATTAACTGAAATTGGACGAATTAACTGTTTTGTACCTCTTAACACGACAATGTGCTTAGCATGTTTTAGGGGGGGGGGGAGGTGCTTTGAAACTGTTCAATTATTACTTCAACAGATTTATCAATATATATAGATATCAATTTTCTTGTTTCACGTGTGTTCTTTGCTTCTTGAATTGTAAATGAACTCATTCTCATCAGTCTTAGGTCAGCTTCAGTTACATTTACGTTTTTTATTCCGCCTTCAAATAAGTCATTAACCTTGCAAATCTAATCACGTCAGGCGTACAGTCGGGAGGCACAAAAACAGGAGACACCCCATACTAATCTCGCAGCAAGTAACAGGGAAATGAAATTGGAGCAACTCAACCGGAAATAACGTTTACTTTTATTTGATAGTTTAAAATTTCTCTTAGGAGACTACCTCCATATAAAAACGAACACAAACTTTAATTTTTTTTCAATAGCAATCCCAAAATTGTAGATTAGCTTACATAGATGTTTGATCCAGAGCTAGTCAATATTTAAAATTAATCTAATGGGGGGGGGAGGAGTCTTAAACGTTAATGTAAAATTAATTTTATTTATGACTTGCAATTGTAAATATTATTAGCGTTATAAAAATGCTAAATAAATCGATAAAGTATTCCATCCAAAAAAACGAAATCGCTGTTGTATTTATTACTAGTTTTTATGAGATTCCCCAAAGCCGAATCCTCCTTTAAATGGTAAACGTTATTCACAATCGACTGATAACAATAATCAATTGAAGAGAAGAGATTTTTTTTTTCATGGAAGCACATACTTTATTGAAATAACATGTGTAAAGAGTTTTCTAGATTTAATCCCTTTGTGATGAGCATCACGTATATGTGCCGTACAGGATGCTTAAAATCCTTACATTTGACTATCATTATTTCTGAATAGTAATTTTAGTCTTTTTCAATAGCAGAAATTCTACGATTAAATACGACAAAAATTTCTATTCGAAAATTCTGGTACTCAAAAAAATCATACGGAACGTTCGTCGCGAAGGACTTAATATCGTTATCACTCCTTGAAACACTTTTTGAAGGCAGGCAGGCGCATGAGGGCACACAAATCATATCAATTAAATTCCAAAAAACTCCGTACGATCTCCTGTCGTCAAGTTATGAGAATGAGTTGCGAAGAAAATAGTTATTTTGGCATTTAGACATCGAACAAACAATTTTCTTTTTTCTCTGTATTAAATAATAAATTCCCATCGGTATAGTCCACAAGTAAGCAAAATGGGGATAAAACATCTCCCGGTTTCTTAGTATAATAAATCAACTTTTTTGACTGTAAATAAGGATTTATTAAATACAATTATACCGAAAATTAGATTCTACACTGCTACAAAATGACAGTTTGCCCTGACCCACGAAATTGTGTAGAATAAACAAAGCGATTTCCATGTCGCCCGCGGAATTGTACAGAATAAGAAACTCTTTCCATGTCGTCTACGGTTAGAGGATTATTATTAAGCTGACTTTCTATTTAGCAAAGAGAAAAATAATGCCTCCCAGGCTCTTAAAATGACTGAAAACTTTATCGTGTATAACCTGAATCTCAATGCAGTTAGGCGAATCTAATCTTTCATATTAACTATTCATGTATCTGTTTCTGAAAAAAAGATAAAATTATTCTAAAATGTTAAATACATTTATATATATTACGTTTAAGAATATAAAACGATAGTAATAAAATTAAAGAATTTCCAAATGAATATAAATTCTGTAGTTATTAAAATGTGAAACTGACGACATAAAATAATCAGTTTTAAAAATCCCAATTTAAAATTATAAATTGATATTTGTAAGGAAAAATAAAAAGATATTTATATTTTCTCAAAAAATTGTGTTTCGCATGAAGATAATGTATAATGTAATGAAAGCTTTAGTATGAAAAAAGTGGGAAATAAAAGAAACAAAACTGTAAATAGAGAAAAAATTCTCTCAGATTTGAATTAATGAAAAAGAAAACTCCTTATTTTATTACTTAATGTGCATTTTACTCTGTTCATTATATTTAATGAAAATTTAAGTTTGTACAGAAATATGTCATTCTTCTCTGTCACTTCCCTGGTATTTTTAATGACAGAAGAAATAGTATTGCTGTAAAAAAATTAAGCTTACAGATCTAATTAAACATAACATGTTTATAATGTGTACTTTTGGTGTACTAATTACATCGATAGCTTTATTAATATCTTTATTTCGAAAGTGGGGTCCTCAAAAGTCCCAATATCGCACATTCTCATACACTATTTTATTCAGCATAAAAAAAGAAACACATTGGTTACACATAATCGAGGGGAAGGACAGACGAGAGAAGGTCTGGAAACTGAAAAACTTTAATTTATCAGCTACTAATGCAGCTACCCTGCTTTAAAAGAGTATTTTTCTTATGAAAGAAATCCTTACATGCTTAATTTGTTGGGGAGAAAAAAAAGTTCTTCAAAATTGGTCAACTGGAACTTACAAACTTCAAATACTTTTAATTTGACAATACACATTCGGAAAAATATGTAAGTGTCATCTTTTTAAGCATAGATTTGGTTTTAAGGAAAAAGAAATACAAAACGAAATATGTGTTATTGTATATAACAATGTTTATTAATCACATTTGATTTTTTAAACACAGCACGGGGAATAACAATAAAAAAAAATTTCCAAGTACGAATTCAAATTTTTTTTTAGAATATTTTAATACATATTTTGATAAGTGCGTTCTTGTGGTTTAGATTTTACCAAAATGTATACCTACTAACAACAGTCTCCCACCCCCCCTCCAAAAAAACTCACAAAAATTTGGAAATTAACAGCTGTGGGAATGTTTTCAGGCGCATTTAATCTTTCACAATAACTATTCAAATATTTGTCTCTTGCAAAAGGGTAATTTATTCCGAAAATTTTAACTCATTGATACATTGCTTTTAAAACTATAACACAGAACTCGAAATGAATTTAAAAAAAAGTCCTTCTGGCATATACCGATAGGAAAAGATAGCTTCCATACTCCTTGTTTTTAAAATTTCAGCTCATTTTACTCAAACACACGAAGTTAAAATGTTTGGAACCCGATTACAGAAGATTAAATCTCAGTTTTTGTTAATACTGAATTTGAATGAGAATTTCAGCAAATAAGTCAGCTATATTAAAGTTCACTTCATTTATGGAGAATTATTTTTGGTCGACAATTGCGGCGATATTTCGCCAAGTATCGCCAAGCCTAATGAGAATTTCACACTGGCGGATATGGCTACGTAATTTTAAACTTATGAGAGTAAAAACAACAGTTATAACAAAGTAAATTTTCGAGATACCATGTTCTCTAAAGCTCATAAATAAAACCTAATTGTGGAAAAATCAGCCACCCTAGAATTTCAAACTGTCAATGTTTAAGATGGAGGCAAAATCTAAAAATGTTCCTGAATCCTTTCATCAAGGCCGAAAACTTAAGGGAGAAAGCTGTCTAGATTTCTAATTCTTTTGTACATTTTTTTTTAAATTTGAAGTATTGAAGTGGCCGACATTTTAAAACAAGATTAAGCGGCCCAACGAACTCTGTCGAAACAATGGTAAGTCCTGTATGCATGCTCAGTCACACAAACATCTTAATAAATATGATGCTGTCACTTGACAAAAATCAGAGTGTTTCAAAATGTCATTGACCCTAGAATTTCAAACTGCTATATCTCAGTCATTTTTTAGGATAGAGGCGAGGCAAAAAATGCTCCGGAATCCTATCAAAGTCGAACCCTTAAAGGAAAACAAAAATCCGCGGCTGCTATTACAACCTTAGTTATCAGAAACTTAAGAGATTTGAACCTTAGCATGTCCAGAAATCAAAATTTAGTAGAAAACAGTTCTTTGCTTAAGAAACCTAAAATGTATACATTTGTGAAAGATTCTACTTCCCTCATACAATTTGTCCTTTCTTATTCAAATATGCTATCTGCATTGGCATCTATATATTTAAAAACACAGGTCGGGTTCTTTTCCATTATCTTCCCTGGGAATTCCAACGAACCAGTTTTAATAATAATTATTTTTTATATTGAAAGCTGGTCATTTGTAGATGAACCCGCACTGGCTATTTTTAAAAATATTTCCATTTTTATACTTTAAGTTTTTAATGAAATTTCTTAAAACTGGTGGCATTCGGGTTACAGAGAGAAGGAAAATAATGGGAATTACTATACCTTTACTTATGACATTTTCTCTTTACAATAACAATAACTTTATAAAAAATTTCAACAGAAAATGACGTCACGTGTAAAAAATACAGATTTTCACTCATTCATCACTTCACATTCCAATATTTTTACATTCCGCTGATACATAGTTTGAGACGCTAATGTCAGAGGGAGTCGAAATGCTTAAATGAGTGAAAATTACGACATATTTAAAAGAAAACAAATTTTCTTTGATAAAATTAAATATTTTACTACAAATGCGTCCAAAACACAGATTTCTGGACTTTTTACCTGCCAATACTGAGATTAGAAACTCAAGTCAAAAGTGCAAATGTTCACACGTAAAGATGTAGCTAGCAAAGCAGACATCAAGTTTGGAATGGACATATTATATACAGGGTGTTCATAATTAAACGACCCTACTTTAAAGTTGTCTACAGACGAAACTATTGGTCAGAAAGTTGGGGAATTTTGTTAACGACATACTGAAGGAATGGGAATTTGTTTAAGCGAAAAAAAAAGGTTCAAAATTTCGCCACCAGATGGCGTTTTTAATGAATTACACAATTTCGCATACACTTACGATAGTTTAAAAATTTTTATTTCAACAAAAAATGTTCAACAAAACTTTTTTCACGACATGTTCTGAGCATTTTCCAAAACACACTACGGGCAACATAACATACAATTCTGGAACATGCTATCTTACGATTCCAGATGGTAGCTGAAAATGATGGCCGTCATGGGGAAAATGTTCTGTTGCAATAAAATATGTAAACTGTGGTAAATGTATGCTAAATGTGTAATTAATTCATAAAAACGCCATCTGGTGGCGAAATTTTGAACTAAATTTTTTTTCGTTTAAACAAATTCCCATTCTTTCATTATGTCCTTCACAAAATTTCACAACTTTCTGACCAATAGTTTCGTTTGTAGACAACTTTAAAGTAGGGTCGTTTAATTATGGACACCCTGTATATTAATAACCTATCGCGCGTTAAAATATATTTAAATGGTGAATATGAGAGGTACGTGCGTAAATTTTGAGACGGTAAAAAATGACGTTATGTTTAGATTTATTGGGGGAAAAAAGTGTGTCAAAGTGATGCAATTTATGTGGATGCTTCAGTCCGTAATCCCAAAAATCAGAGCTTCATTGATAACTTCATCGAAATTACTTATCTTGATTACATGTTACTTCTTACATATATACAAATAAAGTTAAATTTTTCGATAATTCGAAATGTTGAAATTAACAGAAATAGTATTTTGATAACTTTGGTTAAAAAAAAATTGGTTTAAGAGTTAGATTGGCCAGTGCATGATTAATTTTTTACTGTAATGATTTCTACAAGTTTATTATAAATTTTCTTTTTAAACATTTTTTGTGTCTAATTTCGACAGGTTGAACCTCATTTGCATTTTATCTTGCGACATTTTCCTGGCGCTTGTTGCCAGGAGATGTAGTATTTCCTTATTTTTTTAATTGAAATAATTACTGGGCTGCTTGTACATAGCATATTTATAATATATACTTTTCGTGTAATACAAACTAAATAGCTTTTTCCGGGAGGGGGTGCACTAAAAATACCATTATTGAATATTCACCCATACACAGTTTTATTCAGCATAAAAAAAAAGAAAAAACCATTAGTTGTACATAATCAGTAAACCGGATAAACCAAAGAAGGCCTAAAAATCAAAGCTACAATTTATCAACTACTAACGCACACCCCCTACTTTAAAGCGTTTTTTGCATATGAATGAAATACTTTCTTTTTACAGTAAAAAACATTTAGTGATAATATCAGATATTTATTTTGTTGAAAATAAGTGTCCTTCATAATCAACCAACTGAAACCTACGAGCATCAGATACTTTTAAGAATACACGTGCGGAAAAATGTGTAGTAAGTGTCTGCTTCTTAATCATTGCTTTAGTCTGAAATACAAGAACTACAAAAAAGTAACACATGTGTTAATATATATAACATTGATCGTTAATAACATTCGATTCTTTATTCATGTAAAAAAAAAAAAATCCAAATTATGAGTTTCAATTATTTTAGAACAGTGGTCCTCTAACTTTATTACGCGACCCGTCCAATATGAAGATATAAAGCTTTTTGTAGAATCGATCTTACGCCAATGTGAATTTTCGCACAAAACTATACACACAAGAATAGCTATAGATATTGTTTATTAATGTGAACGTCTAATAATAATAACTTAATTTTACTATGCAAGGAAAATAATTCATAAACCCTTAGCTGTTGTCGGGAAGTATTTATGCGCAACTGGCGTCGTGGTGCCATTTCGTCCCCACCTAACTTTAAAAAAAAAAAAAAAATTTTTATTAAAAAAAGTTATTTTTACATGACTGTATTTACCATTTGAAAAAAAATCAGTACGTACATCACTTATATATTTTGTTATTTTTATCCGAATCTTACTCATTGATGAAAAGCATTACACGAGTAAAAAAAATATGCGGGGACTAAATGGGTCCACAACAACGGCAAAGGGTTTCTGAATATATGATTAAATACAGTTTAAAAGTTCGTTCTGCTTCAACCTAGAGTCTTTATCGGGAATTAAACTTTTAAAATTTCAAGCCGTTTTCAACATAAAGTTTAATAAAACACTTTTCATGAAGTTATTTACCTATATTTTGCCACGATGTTGGTTGGTGGACTGGGTGTATTCTGAATGGCACAAGGTCAAAAAAAGGACAAAATGTGGCAGGACACGTATGAAAGGAAAACAGCATTTTCATGATCCTTTTTTATAGTTTTAACAAAGTTATTTTTGCAGGAGATAAAACTGTACATTTTTGAAGACCTGCCCGATCGTTTCTCGAAACACCAAAACAGAGCTTGCTACCCACTTGTGGGGCGCGACCATAGTTTGGGATGAATTTAATATTAGATCCAAATTTTAAACTTTCATAAATCCTATGCTACTAAATCGAATAACTTCATGTTTGGTTTCCTAAATTAAAATTGACCAAAAAATGACTACCTATTCACGTTTGGTTTCCTAAATTAAAATTGACCATAAAAGCCAACTATGTCAAAATTAGGTGTTCCAAATGAAAAGTTCAGAATTAATACAATTCCGCTATGAAGACGACCCTCTAAGCTTTGTTTATAACATAAATGGAAAGAAGACAGTCTAAAGGCTATTTCAGATTTCTGTATGAAAATTTGGAAATCAAAATATATGGTTTGGGAACCACTGTTTTAGAATATTTTAATATATACTTTTCATATTTGTTTCAAAAATGTATTTTAGAAATATATATTTTTAAAATTAATTTTCAAAAACACTTATAATTGTAATCTGATTTTTTTTAAACAGAAATTAAATTTTAGAAGCTTCAAGCATGCGAATCCAAAATTGCAGCTCATTCAGTCGAATAGTTTTGAGTTATGCTTAAAAACTATCCGCATTGCAATCTCTTTTGCAGCGATTAAAAATGAATTTAGCATTAGATCCAAACTTTAAACTTTCATAAATCCTAAGCTACTAAATCGAATTACTTCATGTTTGGTTTCCTAAATTAAAATTGACCAAAAAATGACTACCTATTCACGTTTGGTTTCCTAAATTAAAATTGACCAAAAAAGCCAACTATGTCAAAATTAGGTGTTCCAAATGAAAAGTTCAGAATTAATACAATTTCGCTATGAAGACGACCCTCTAAGCTTTGTTTATAACATAAATGGAAAGAAGACAGTCTAAAGGCTATTTCAGATTTCTGTATGAAAATTTGGAAATCAAAACATATGGTTATTTACATATATATATTTTGGCGATTATACATTCCAAAATCCATGCGATTTCAGCGGTTTAGAATATCTGCCACGCAACCAAAATTCTAAGACCGTTGAGAAACATCTCAAATACTACGTGATTTGGAACGTAAATGTATGTAGACTGAAAAAAGGTTACTGTACTTGTATTGGACAGTAGGAAAATTTACACATAATTTTAGAGAACTTATCAGATTTAGTGACCAGCACAACAGCGAATGTTAGATATCGCTTTATTTTGAGCGATATATTTTTTAGAAGATATATGTATGGTTTATTTTTATTATTTAAACAGTATATATATATATATATATATATATATATATATATATATATATATATATATATATATATACTAGGGGGCTCAGCCCCCTACTCGCTAACGCTCGCCAACCCCCGTGAATTGCGAAGCAATTCACATTGAGACCACTACGCGGTCCCAGCTCGCTTCGCTCGCCCCTTTTTATCTTTCAGCAATTCTAGCCGGAATAAGTTCTTCCATAAAACATTTGAACATATGAAATTGACAATTTTTTTTAATGTAAAAAAGTAATTCTCCGTTGAAAACAGAACTAAAAATGCATTTACTTGGCGCTACCAACGGGCATATAAATAATTTAAATACTATGAAAAAAGGATCTTGGAAACAGAATTCGTTTAAAACATATTGCACGACATTTTTTTTAATGTAATAAAGTAATTCTACGTTGAAAACATAACTAAAAATGCATTTAGTTTCACTACCAATGGACATATAAATCATTTAAATACTATGAAAAAAGGATATTGGAAACATAATTATAATATTGTACAGCGCGGCTTAAATTAATTAGGAAAAGAAAATTATTTTTTACTTCAATTTACAGCAACAGATGGCGGCAGATGCAACCTAGCCAGTTTTTTTTTTTTTTTTCGATTCTTGAGTGAGTGAAATTCGTAAATGAATTCTAAATAAGAGTTGAGAATTCTTTTGAAATTAACGATATTACTCATAATTAAAATGAGGAATCATCTCAGACGCTTTGGATTACGTACATGTTATTTTATTTTTAATAATTGCTAGTTTAAGTTTCATTCTATGGTTTCACTACTCTCACAGTGACCGCCATATTGGATTGGAGGCGGAGCTGATCTAACACAATCTAGTCTGTTCATTGTTCTGAGCTCTGGAAACTACGGTTGTTGCCAAACCATAAGCTACAAATTCAGCCCTATTTTCGCGCCACGTAAGACAAATATATATATAGATATTATGTTACGTATGTATTCATATATATCCGATAATGGTTCCGGACTCCGGCACTCGTCCCCGCTGCCTACGACATTGTATAGCAGGCGTACTAGGCACGCGCTGCAATATTGTTTAGTTTCAATTTCCACCGCTAGGTAGCGCGAAATCATCTAACTTGGTTATCTAACTTAATATCAGACTTAATTAGTTCATGTTATGTTGAACGAACCAATTCCCGTTGAAGAAGATTCCAAAATTTTTTTAGAACACTTTAGTCAAAATATGAAAATGCCCTATGTCGACCACTTTCAACCACCGTATCTCCTACACCCCGACAGCTACCTACATGCAACCACCATAGCGCACGATGGAAGACTCGAGGCTACTACCACACACAAACACCAGTGTTCTGCGCTTGGTAGTTGTGGCTGCAAAGTGAAATATAGGGACACACACGTCTACATTTTATATATTATATATATATATGATGAATCAACCAATTCCCGTTGAAGAAGATTCCAAACATTTTTTAGAACACTTTGGTCAAAATATGAAAATGCCCTAGGTCAACCACTTTCAACCACTGTATCTCCTACACCCGCAGACCATTTATATACAGAAAAATATTGTATTTTTATAGGAAAAAACTGTTTTAAAGTAAAATAGTTTTTTCCTGTAAAAAAAATGTAGATTTTGTCATCTTTACAGAAAAAATAATCTACTTTTTACAGAAAAAACTTTTAATGAAAAGGAGACATATTTTCTGTAAATTAAACGGTTCTTCACTGCCGCCAAAATTTAGTTTTTTTTTCTGTCAATTTGAGAGATTTTTTACAGTGTATATAAGACATACATTCTGATTTTATTTATTCGAATGTACATGTAGCTGTCAGAGTAACGAACGAAATTTTCTGCCAATCTCCTTTCATTGTAAATATCAGATTATTTATGAGAAATAAATTCTGTATACCAATTATTAAAATGTAGAAACAAATCTAATGTTTTCTTAACTTTAATAACATATCTAGGTTTTACTCAAAATTTTTGACGAATGATTTATAAAGTTGAAACTTAGATTTCCAAAAAGGGAGCGTTCTCAAAACAAAAAGAATATCTTTACGAAGTGCAAATGATAAATTTCTTAAGAACACCTTAAGAATGAAAAAATAGGCGCTTAACGGTGCAGAATTGTGCAATTTAAATTTCGTTGTGTTTGTAACCCTTAACTACTGTTAGCGGTCTCGCAGACCGCTCTTTTTTTCAATTTTGAAAGTTTAACTTGTAATTTTCACTTTCACTATTAACTAATGAAATTTTGCTTCATTTGAAGCCCTAGTACTATTGCTAGAGACTTCTGAATAGGTGAATTTTAATTACAATAGTCCCGTACAAAAAGTTTAATACATAAACAGTATCATATCCCATGAGTTTGTTGAGACATTTATTCATCTTTCGATTAAGCGGTCTCTGAGACAGTTTCACAGTAGTTATGCGACAATTTTTGTCACAGCAGTTATTAGTTAAAGCAAAATGCAAAGGAAAAATTTCTTAAGTCAGTTTTTATAGCATTTTATGTTCATCATAGCTGAAGATTAGATGGACGGAAAACATTTAAACTCAAATATTCTAGTCTGGGTAGTAGAAACATTTTTACATACACTTATATTTAACGTAACTTGGTGCATTTATGTAAAATTAGAATTTTGTAATTATCTTTTTACTCATTTCCTGATATGCTGGAATTATGAAAATTATGCACACAGGTGTGTTTCCCGTAATTATAAACCAATAAATTAATTTTAATACTTCTTTCGTAAGCCAGGGGCAAGTAATAAATCGCCCAATATTCATTACGATTAACTGTATAAGAGTTAAAAAATGGAGTTAATTATGCGCAAAATCACTCTAGCTAAAATATTCCAGCTGGCTATGAAACTGCAACAGAGAAATATTTAAACACTAAAAAATAGAAAAAAAAAATAAAGAGTTATATATATTTTAATATGCGTACATTGTTTTAAAGTGATATCGTACAAGCCAATTTTTCAAATATGTGTTTGATCTTTCTGAATAAATCATTAAATAAGCTGTAAGCTTTCACGACCGTGGTGGACAAGGCCTCAGGTGCTGCAATATTGCACAATCAAAGCGAAATGAATGGTAGATATGAATATTACCCCAACTACGGTGGTAGTCATTCATATTTGAGGTCCTATCCATTTAACTAGTTTTTGCTTTTCAGTAGGCAGTATGAAGATGGCATTATTAAAAGGTGTTCTAAATTATAACCGTCCATAGAATTCATGTATTGGATATACAGGGTGGTCCAAAATTGAGTGCATTTCATGTTTGAAAAAAAAAAAAAAAAGAACAAAATGAGGTACGAACATGTTTGTTTTCTCGGAAAGACAATTTAAAGCAGTTTTACACAACATTTTAAACATTAAATAAGTTTCACATAAACCGGTAGATGGCGCGACAACATTGCGTGGGGCCACCAAGATCCCCCGACATTACAACCCTTGACTTTTTTCTTTTAGGGTATTTTAAAGACCGTGTGTACGGAACTCCAGTTCCGGATATCGATGACCTAAAACGACGAATAAATGAAGTAGTTGGAGGAATACCTGCTGAAATGCTGCAACAAACTTGGCGTGAAATTGAATTTCGGGTGAATATTTTGCGAGACACACAAGGAGCTCATGTGGAGCTTATTTAATGTTTAAAATGTTGTGCGAAACTGTATTAAATTGTCTTTCCAAGAAAACAAACATGTACGTACCTCATTTTGTTCTTTTTGTTTTTAAATATGAAATGCCCTCAATTTTGTACCACCCTGCATTTTGTGCAAGTATGTAAATATACAGCAAACCCTAAATTGAACATTTTCAATGGCTGTGGTGAACTTGTATAACGTGTCTGATTTATATCCCGAAGTCCTGTGTAATTTTTTGTCCACCTTTAAGTACTCTGGCATTCGTTAATGTTCTGGAGTTATCTTTCTGAGCATGTTCTGGGGTTTCTCCGTAGTCCGCCGGCACTCTTTCCATAATAGAGACAGACTGGTTCTCTTCCATAATCGGGTTTCTCCTCGAATACGGACGAGACATTCAGAGACGATTATTGTCCGTAGCACCTCTCAATAATTGTGATTTCATGTAAAATAAAATTTCATTTAATTGTTATCTATATTTTGCTTCCAAAAATCACTATAGTATTGGATTTTCAAAGTGCACGGGTTCAAATCAGTAGGAACATCTTCAATAAAGTGGAACCCTGTATGAACAAACTGAATTCATATTCACTTTTCAAGTAAAATAAAATAAATTACAGAAATTGAAACAGTATGAAGTCATTTAAATACATTTCTCTCACTAAATATCCATAGGCTGTAATGTATTCGACATTTTTTGAGTGACCCTATAAACGAACCGTAAATGCTACAACGTTGCTTTACAATTAAGAAGCTTAGTGGTGTCGACTCCGGTGACATATCTTAGTATAGTGCGTATATGATCCTTTTGACAAGAGTAAGGATTTTTTTTTTTTTTGGGGGGGGGGGGGTATGTTAATTATGGGAATCTTATACTTTTAACCGATATAAATAAATAATATTTTACATGACATTTTAAACATTTGAACTACTTATAAAAAAAATAATAAATTGTAGCAAACCGCGTAAAAATCCGATAATTACATATCTCTGTAGCACTGTCAAAAGAGGTTTTGTTTGACCCTGTAAACGAACCGTAAATGCTACAATGCCGCTTTACAATAAGAAGTTTACAGGGGTTGACTGCGGTTACATATCTTAATACCGTGTGTATATGACCATTTTTACAAGTGTTATACCATTTAGTATTTTTTTTTCTTGGATGACGAGTATAAAAATCCAATACTTTAAACTGTTATAAATCAAAGCTAATGTTTTTACATGAAAGTTTTTGAACTAATCATAAAAACAAATAAAATGCAGCAAACTGCGTAAAAATGACATATCTCTGAAGAGCTGTCAAAATATTTGATCGGAGCGTTAATTTAAAAAGAGTACAAAAGTCAATTTTAAAAAGTCACTTTTTTCAATTAAAAAATGCCCTCTGGCGGCGAAATTTAACAAATTTTTTTTCGCTAAAAAACAACAACAACTTTTAATTATGTTCTATTGTTCACAAAATTTCATAACTTTCGGAACAATAGTTTCGTCTGTCGACAACTTTAAAATAGGGTTGTTTAATTATGGACACCCCGTATATTACACCTTGAGTTTTAATTGTTCTGCATCTGAAATCAGTTTAAGTTGCTATCTTTGACACCAATCTCCAAAAGATTCTTTACTTTATAAAGGAAAAGAAAATACTATTCGATTTCTTAGTTTCTTAATAAAGAATACCTATAAATTTCGTGCATTTATGTATAAAAATGGCTTCTTGAATGTGTCAGAAATCAGGGTGTTTGGATTCAAGAACAGCTTTAAGAAGTGATTTTTAGCTGACGGGTAAACACACAATGAAACACAGTATCAACTTTCTTTTCTGACAGACTAGGAGTAAGGATAGTTTCATATCGAATGCAACTGCAAGTGGTTTCAGAAACTGCCTCGAGATAGGAGGAAGGCCGTGGTTAATATTCAGAACATAAGAGCCCGATCTTGAACTAGATTGAATATAGCACCGATTTTTTTCTTTCATTACGTACAGTTATCACAATGTAATTACCTTTCGTGTAATTCTTCATGAACATAAAACGCGTGCTCTAGTTGAAGCTTATCTACAGAAGTGTCGCTCACGAAAGTTCAATTAAAATATATTTTCTCTTGCATATCCAATGTTCGAGGTTGATGTACTTGAGATTACTGTTGCAGCTTAAAAGGGGAAAATATTACTATTCTTATGTAAATTGAGTGACATAGAAAAATTTAATTAGAAACTTTAGCGGTATAATGTTTTAAAACCGTTCCCAAAATATTGAAGACTTTCAGAGTTTTTTTAGGGAGATTTGTTTTTTATTTTGCACATGAGTGGTTTTTGCATATTTGAAAGCGAAAGCTTTTCTTAATGCATGTTTAACCTTTCAACCGTAGTAAGTTTTATTTGGTATTTAAATTCGAAATATAATTTCATAGAAATGGTGAACATAAATCATATTTGGGGGGAGGGGGTGGGGGTTCCAGCTAGATAGGTCTTTAATAAGCGGAACGTGGAATAAAATACTTTGTCTTCATAATATCTAAAACTATGATATGTTAATAACCAACAATAACAATGAAAACAATAATAACAATGAAAATATAGCTAAATTTAGATGCGACGCGATTTCCAAAATGATCCGTGGATTTATCTAAAAAAGTAGAAAGATTTCCACGCCAGCTATGGTTAAATAATAGTTTACAAGCAATAAGTTAATTTGCATAGGAAAAGATTAAACTATGTTTCAAAATCGGAGTAAAATTAAAGTATTTTTTTAATAATTTAATAACAAAACTAATAGACGAGACTATACAAAAACAAATGTTTACAGTTTTTACAATTAATAAACTTCAATTAAAAATACAATTTTGATTTAATCCTTCAATCAAAAATTCAACCTCGAATACTACCATCGTTATTTCTAAATATTTAAATAATAATTAAGGGCCATTCAGCCCAGTAGTTAGCATGCTGACTACAAAAAGGAGCTTTGGATTTCGCGGGTTCGAAACAAGAACAGGATTATTGTGCAAGGTTTTCAGGGTTTCCTTGCACGAGAACGACAATTCGGGTCACCTTCCCTTCTAAAGTCCTCCCTGAAGGCATTCCTCCTATAGCAATCTGACTGAAACTGGCCAATGCTTAACAAAATCCATCCCATCCATCCTATCAATATCTTTCATTTCTATTACGTAACTCTGAAAACTTTGAAAAACATCTTGCGTTCCAACACTGCATAGTTATGGAAGAAAGAAGCTGACAAAATTAGAAATGAATAGACTCAGTAGTTTTTGAGTAATCGAGGTTACAGATTAGAAAAATACACTTTTGATAAAAATGAGGTTAAAGTTTAGTGTACAGTACGATACATTTTTACTCGCATAGTATCACCTATTCCGGAACCATAAAATAGTCCCTATTCAGTTGATAAAACCTACGTAACAAAAAATCAATTTTTCAAAATTTATGACTAGGTGTAACCATTTAAGCAAGCTTAGAATAATTTCAGACAATAATTTGATACGTTTAAAAGTATTGTCGAATACGAAATGCAGAAAAGGCCGCAAGAATCTACATATGGTTTTTAACATTTTTATTTTATGAAATTTTAGATACCCTAAAAAATGCATTTGAAGAGGAACGAAATTATATTAACTGCCGGGTCAGGAAGCAATCAAATGTAACAGAAAACATGGAACAAACTTCACACGATACTGTGGCAAAAATATTCCTATGTCTGGTCACTCTGCCTAGAAGCTATTGCAATACTTTAGGGGAGTCCGGGGTCAAAATTTTATTTTCTTTATTTATAGGCATTTGGTAATGAATTTATTTACTGAAATGTCTTTCTATAAAAAATCATCAGACAATAAGTTTTCGAAAATTTTGAAAAATTTTCTGTAAAAAATATAAAATTTAAAAATTTCTATATTTTTAATATACAACTCATGAACCACTTGCCAGATTTCATTACCTTTTTCACTGTTGAGTGCAGAAAATTTTTCTTGTTAATTTGTCTTCAGGATTTATAAAAATATTACTTACAAAATTTTTAATAAATTTAAAAGTGAAAAAAAAGGGATTTTTGAGAGTGATTTGTATTTAGAAGACTATATTTTCAAACTTCTCACATGAAATTTAAACTCCTGAAGGCAATTTATTAAAAACATAACATAAAAGCTGTTCAAAATTTCATACACAAATCTTGCAAAGAAGTTTATCTTTTTAAACATGACAAATTATATGAAAAATCCATTCGGAGATAAGTGGACTTAAAAATTTTAGTTATGTGCGAGGCAAGACTCGTAGTACAACACAAAAATTATTATATCTGCTGATGTAATTAACTAGCATAGAAATTTGCGGTTTGCTTTATTTATCTAACTTTGTAGTATTTTTAACAATAAAAAATAAAAATGCACTTTTCTTTTGTAATTTTGACCCCCGGAACCATATAAAACGTGTTATATGTCGATACTAATTTTGCGAGACGTGTTCTGGTAGATATTCCAAAATCTGTTTAAAATTTTATACATTCTATATAATCACACAGCTTATAATTTTCTTAAGTTTTCCAGCATTTGCATCGGACATAAAGATAAAAGAAGCTACAGAGTTTACCGTTTAAAAGAATGTTGGAAATATTAATTAAAACAAGTAATATATATAAAAAAAAAATAAGTCAATTCCTACATAGGTCAAAAAGAAATTTTTTTTCCAGTGATCTACACGCTTCGCCACTGACGGTATTTATTTCTTAATTTATATCCTGCTAAATACACTGCTCAAAACAATTAAAGGATATTTGAAGTTTTATATAAAATAAAGATATAAACGAAATTTTTTTTGCCGAAAATAAAAGAAGAGAATCACAAATGCAAATTTTTCTGGTTTTCAAACTGTGGAGTATGCAAATTTTGAGTTCGACGTCAAAAACGTCGCTTCAGCGGCAGCGAATGAAATTTGACTTTCAACTGGATAAAAGAGAATGAAGACAAGGATGATCGGCATTCAGTGATTGCTTTGTTTCGATGAGTACGATGTCTCAGCGAAGTCATTTGACAGATTCAGAAACTTGGAGAATTGTTGGTAGGTTAGAAGGGGGCCAAACTCAAGCCGAAGAAGCGCAAGCCATTGGAGTGTCACAAAGTGTCATTTCCAGGATCTGGAACCGTTTTTTGGAGAGTGGATGTGCAGGCCGAAGACCAAGGCAAGGTCGTAGACGGGCAATTTATTAAATCGGTATTTAGCGTTAACAGCTCGGAGACACCGAAACATGAACGCTACTCTTCTCCAACAACACCTTCGCTCGGCTACAGGCACCACGATTTCAACTCAGACTGTCCGAAACCGGCTCCATGCTGTAGGTCTGTATGCTCGCCGACCGATAGTATGTGTTAGATTAACATCAAGGCATCGTCGCGACCGCAGGGAGTGGGCAACCGAGCATGTCAACTGGAGGAGAAATGAATGGAGCAATATTCTGTTTTCTGACGAGTCCCGTTTTTCTGTGCATCCGGATAATAGGCGTATTTTCATCTGGAGGGACCGTGGCAGTAGGAATAATCCTGCGTTCGTGCACGAAAGTGTCAGATTTGGCGGTGGAGGAGTGTTTGTGTATGGTGGCATCTCCATTGACGGGCGCACTG
Source organism: Maratus michaelseni (assembly GCA_963931845.1). Lineage (NCBI taxonomy): Eukaryota > Metazoa > Arthropoda > Arachnida > Araneae > Salticidae > Maratus > Maratus michaelseni. The sequence goes on from OZ007586.1 coordinate 444,749,207, forward strand.
ACCTCTACATCATTCGAGATGGAGCTCTGACTGGTCGCCGATATAGGGATGAGATCCTCAGACCTATTGTAGTCCCTTACGCTGCAGCAATCGGAGATAACTTCATTTTAATGGACGATAACTGCAGGCCACATCGTGCAAACCTGGTGGAGGATTTCCTTTTCGAGGAAGGAATCGTTCGAATGGAATGGCCAGCGTGTTCTCCAGACATGAATCCAATCGAGCACGTTTGGGACGCTCTAGGAAGACGAGTTTCTGGCCGCCAACAACCCCCACAAACTCTCCAAGAACTGGAAAGAGCTCTTCTGAAAGAGTGGGGCAGAATACCCCAACTCGTCATTAATAGCCTCATTGAGTCCATGCCTCAAAGGTGTTCAACGTTGCTGGCCGCCCGTGGAAACCATACCCCCTACTGAAAATGATTTTCTTTGAAGAAAACACCTTTTCTTATTCTTTTTTTCTCATATGCACAAATTGTGTTTTTTTCCTTTTGTACACAAATGCGCAATAAAATGCATTTTTTTCTGCCAAACATGTGTAATTTATTCTCATATAACCTACTATGTCTGTCGACCATGTATCAATCAGCTAAAAAGTTTCCCAGATGCAAAATCCACCTAAAACTGCAATATCCTTTAATTGTTTTGAGCAGTGTATCTTATATAAGAGAAATTTAATTTCGAGTACGAGAGAATTTCCTTCCGTCCCAGGCGAGGCTCGATCCTGAGATCTTGTGGTTACGAGTTCAGAGCTTAACAGACTGCGCTATCAAGACTTGTGAGTGAGTGCTTTTAAATGGAACTAATGTCTGAAAATAGGTCGGCTGCGTGTTGATATTTTTTCTCCCATATAAAACTAAAATTAATCAATTTAATTTAATTAATTAATTAATATTTGAAAAACTGTATTAACATCAAATGTCGTCCACTACAAGTTTTAAAAAATTTATTTGAACTTGAGTGGATGAATAAAAAGTATTTTGTTAACGATGGAAAATTTGAACAAGATATATAAATATATATATATATATATATATATATATATATATATAGGGAGAGTGTGAACTAATAGTAGGAATTGAAAAATACTCTTTAGCATCTAGCAAAAAGGAGCTTTTGTTGGATGATTTGAGACAATATGGCTTTCATCCACATTACCATCGCTACAGAAAACCATACGCACATCTCCAGCTTAACCCCTTGCAGGGCGAGCACGTGGTCTAAAAATGCTACATTTTGCGATGTTTTGACACCAGTAAATTTAAATAATGAATTTTTACCTTCTCAATCTGCAAAAAACAATAAATATTTTTATTTAATAATACTGGTGCCAAAGTTATATATTAAAAAGTGGTATATATTATATACCGGTGCCCCTCAAGGGGTTAAAAAGCCGAAGAACAAAATCAGAAAGCATACTGAAATTTCCAGAACCGTGAACAAAATTTCACTTAGAAGGAGACTGCCAAACATGATGCGCACAGATTTTGATGATTTTAAAGTATGTTGTAGTGGTCATACCCCTAACTATTCAGGTCAAAGGTTTCCTTCAAATGGGCTGTAGTTTTCGAGAAATTTCGGGTTAAAGTTCAGTATGCATTTCAAATACCCATTAGTTCGCAGTCTTGAACAAGAACTCCGTGGTGCTGAGCTAGCGTGCGCGATTTGAGAGCGGGAGATAGGGTTCTGTCCTCTCTAGTGACTTTAATAAATTTTATATATTTGTCGCGTTATAAGTTTTATGCAGAATTATGAATTCTGCATCTTTGAACTTTGATATTTTCCTAATAAATTCCATTTACATTTTCGAATTTTTCATGAAAATTTTTAGTTTTTGCGCAATTTTTATTTTAATATTTCTGTTGACGAAAATCCAAATTAATTTGTCTTTTTAAAAAGATTATTGTTTACATATATATATATATATATATATATTTACTTATATATTTATCGTATTTATGAAATAATGCATTTATTTTTATTTGCATTTTCTATTAAAATTTTTTTTAATGATTAAGAAAAAAATAACAAAATAATATATCCTTTTAATATTTGAATTGTTCTAAATATATTGAAATATGTTAACTGCTGAAATACTAAAATATTTATCATCACCGACATCGAAATTTTTAGTTTATTAAATATGGAACTAATTGTGTGATACACATCACAAAAATATTCTAAACGAATTCCGTATTAAAAATTGCCTTTAAATATATTCTTTACGTAAATTGTTTTAACAATATTGGAAGAATGTATAAATTAACATATTATATCTTCTTTAAATACTTAAATTGTGATAAATATATTTAAAAATGCATTAAAAGTTGAAAAAGAAATTATTTCAAACGTTATAATTGTCTGCAAAGGAAGCTAAACGAAATGAATAAAAATAAAATTTTATTTATTCTGATATTACCGAAAAAGTCATTGCAGACGATTTTTTTTCAGATATTTTTTATATGTATTGTAATTTACAAACGATTTTTCATTTCTAGTTGAATTTTTCTGTATGGCATAGACTTGTTAGAATTAAAAAAAAATAATATTTTTTATTTGTGCAAATTAAAAATTAAGTTGAGTTTGAACTTTACAGTTAAATGTATTTAAATAGCATAAAAAATATACATATAACAGGCTAAAATTTGGATGTAAGCGTTACTCTTTAATATTTTATTACTCCTTTCAAGATATGCTGTTGGAATTACCTAATCATACATACCTTTAGAAGATTTCAGATAAAAAATATATTGTATAAATTATAAAAAAATGATAAGTTTTCATTTAAAATTTCATGAAGTTAAAAAAAAGTATTATTTTAGAACGGTTATTAAAATATAAAGGGTAAATAATAAAAAAATTAAACAAAATCTAGACACAAATTAGTTTTGAATTTCGTCAATAGAAATATTAATTTCAAAACTTAAAAAAAATGTACATTTTTACGAAAAATTCGAAAATGTAAATGGAATTTATTAGGAAAATATCAAAAAGTTCAAAGATGCAGAATTCATAATTCTGCATAAAACTTATAACGCGACAAATATATAAAATTTATTAAAAAAGTTAAAAAAGTCACTAAAGGAGGACAGAACCCTCATCTCCCGCTCTCAAATCGCACGCGCTAGCTCAGCACCACGGAGTTCTTGTTCAAGAGTGCGAACTAATGGGTATTTGAAATGCATACTGAACTTTAACCCGAAATTTCTCGAAAACTAAAGCCCATTTGAAGGAAACCTTTGACCTGAATAGTTAGGAGTATGACCCATGCAACATACTTTAAAATCATCGAAATCTGTGCGCATCATGTTTGGCGGTCTCCTTGTTAGTATTTTGATTCGATGTACGAATTACATGAAAAAAAAAATGTCCAAAAACATAAGAATCCCAATCGAGCTATAAAGTAAAGTTACGGAATTGGGATTCAATGTCTTCTGACTTCATAATATGTCAGAATTTTTTGACTGGTTACAAGCATTATCGCATACACTAGATACGTAACTCTCCCCGCGAACGATATATTTTAAACTTTGTTTTAAATCGCAGGATATACTATTTACTATATTTACATTATTTACTATATCTTTATAGTATCTATAAGTATTCGTATAGTAATATATTTATGGTATTAACGGAATGTAAAATATATATAAGTACAAACTTTTAATTTTATGAACATTTAGCATGCGGGAAACGTAATTATCGGTGTTCCTTAGAAAACGTAGAAAAAAGACCCCCAAAATTTGCGGGTTACTTTCAACTAGCTGCAACACAATCAATACTGTAATTTACATTTCATTATGTTTTAGGTCCTTTATTTTCAGATTGTGGCAGCATTTATCCATTTTGTTTAAATACCCCAAAATTATATGCAACGTCTTAGTAGCGTACCTCGGGGAATTCTATTGAATGAGTGAAGCGCAATATGCATGCTCAGTGGCGTAGCTTGGGTGGGTGGTACAGAGGCTCTATATACTACTATTTATAAAATATATATATATATATTCGTCGCCTTATCGAATCGCAGAATTTTCAACAATTTACTAAGGAGAACATACTTTACAAAATTAGTTGTATCCAGAGCATTTGGACCCCCACACTGGCTATACCACTGTGCACACTGCCTGTAGTTGGAAGGTTAAAATGAGATTGTGACGCGTTAACAGCGGGGCCATAAAATAACAGAGGTTTGTGAATTACTTCCAGATTAAAAATGGAATGCCAAGTGCAATTAGCCGATTTCTAAGTCATCTACTTTACATAATATTATATCATTTGATCATTTTGAAAAGAATTTAGTGAACTTTCCTTAACTGAAATGTTTCAGGAAAGAATTCCACATAGAAATGATTGCAGTAGTACGTGAATGATCAATTACAGGATAATGAAACATATCATAAAATTATATCATCTGGATCATTAAAAAAAAAATACAGGTATTTTTATTCTTTTAATAGAGATACTTCAGAAACATTGTTAGGGAAATATATGCAATTGTACGTGAGTGATCAATTGCAGGATAATGGAATAGTTTCCCTGCTAGCAATAAGATATTACATTAGAAGAATTCTTCATGCAAATTAAACGAGGCGTTTGGGAACTTTTACTTGGTTGTTTGTTGACAATTCATGTTATGCCCCTATGGAACGACCTAGAAATAAAAAGTCGTATTTTGTCGAAGCAATCAGGAGAAACGGCAAGGCGGCAGCGAAAAGAACCGCAGCATCTGATGAGGCATAAGTAGAAGACAAGGCCGGTTATTTCGTTCGCTAGCGCTACAAGGTTAGTGTGTTATTGGGCCTGATTGCCTCGAGGAATTCAGATCTCGCATAAAACAAGAAGAACCAGGGCACAAAGCTTTACTTCCTACTCTTCTCTTAGATCTTCTCACCGGTTCAATCATCCTTTCTTCACCGGCTTTATAAAGGCGGGCGAAGTTCGTAGAGAATCTTAAGGGTGGGATACCCTGATTCTTACTTTCTCGAAGTGTTGTGATTGAATGACAAGGTTAGTGAAAATATCGATTCGTTTTTCAAATACACCCACTGGATCTGTACCAAAAATGTCTAAAGCGTGTTGGATGCTGTTTGCTGTGCTCTTTTTAGTTTGTCTTCAGAGATCATGGTCACAAATGCATCTAGCGGACTTAATGCAAAATGCCGACCATGGACTTAGCTATGACACAGGTAAGCAGCGATTGCTTATATTTTCCAATTGAAGAGTCCGATGAAAAAGAGGGCAGCTCCACTTCTGTGCGAATTTTATAAAGGAAAACCCTACCAAAAAGAGACTATCTATTGATGCAAGAATGATGTAGCTCCGCTTATTTGTTTGGATGCTATAAGAGATATTTATGGTTAGACAGTTTTTACTGTCTCCCGAAACATTTGTCAAAAATAAAGCTGCTCCCTTTTTGCACCGGACTCTTAAATCGTAAACAGTCCTAATTATATTACTTTAGTCATAAAAACAGAGTAGAAGAATGAAAATTCTAGGACATGTTTACAATAAAAATAAATTTTTCTGCTGTCAGATAATTGATAGTGTTATAAATTTCAATTGTAGCTTTTAAAATAATTTACAAAAAATAAATAAGAATTAGGAGTTAAACTTCAGTGCCATGCATTTCTTTTTTTTCTAAACAAATTAACGAGTTAAGTCAAACCATTCATTGCATAATTTATTTCAAGAAAATATGTTCATAAGAAACATGTTTCATTTAATTTCAGTTAGCCAGTACGACAAGTAATGCTATGTTTGTATTTTAAAATGCCAAAATTATTTATGAAATAATTTACTTTTATACATAATGGCAACGCATGAAGCAAATACATTTATAAAAATGTGCTTAAATAATGAGATTTTACCTTTTATGTGTTTTATTTCAACTAATTAAAAAAGTTGTTTCTTCTTATAATTTCAAAATGCAGCGAGGAAAAATGTTTAAATTTTACTTTTATTTTCATTAATTCTAAAGTTCCATATAGGAATAAATTTCATAATTTGTATTACAATTTTAAACGTTAAATCTCATTTATTTTAAATATAAAAATTAAAACTGTGAAACACCAAGTTCCAATGAAATATACATTTCTGTATGAATATCTTCTTTATTTGAACGTACAGTATAAATTTATAAATAACTGATAGATATTACGTAAGTAAGCTTGTTACATACGTGGCCGTGATATTTAAAGGTTAATGTCAAACGTAGTTAGGTCAGTTCCGCATCAGTGCAAAACCTGTTACAAGGTAACTGAACTCCAAGTTTATAGCGCTGTAGGCAAGATTATATTATAACGGAATAATTATAATTTATACGCGTTCATTGCAAATTAGAATTTCTTACAAATTTTCAAGAACACGTTTCTTTTCATGTGAAGTTGTGTTATTATACAAAGAGCACTCAAAATATCGATAAAAGTTAACACGTTCAAACTTTTATATAACTTTAGACTAAATTCTAGATCTTTTTATTGTAAATATGGAATTGAGGTTAACTTTTGAAAATGTTTTAAGAGAATTTTTAAGAGAATTTTTTTTTTTAAAGTTAAGTTTTTTTTCTGTAAATGTAATTTTAAGGTTAGATTTCTGTTAATCTATCCATAAATTTGACTTATTCATTGAGTAAATCCCGATTACCCCCAAAAATGAATTAAGTTGCCCTATTGTATACACAGAAATAATATAAATGCATAAATTTCTAAGGTTAAAAAACGCATGTTTTAAAAACGAACATCGAAAGTTATTACTATTGCCAGCTAGCATTACTTTATAAGTGAAATCATTTTGGAATATTTTAATATAATTTTTAAAATGTCTAATAATTTTGATTGGAGAATTATTAAATATTTATGAAGTTTATTTCTTTGCTACAGTATTTTGAATGCTTTTGATACAAATACATTTTTGAATATTGTGTATTTTATATGAATCGCAAAAGAACGTATTTAAGATCCATAAAAATTTTCATTAGTAATGCATGCAGCAATGTGTACGTATTTAATCTCGAGCAAAAAAAAAAAAATATTTTTTTTATTAATTGCAGATAAAACTTATAATGAATATCAATTAATAATTTTGAAATTTGTGAATGTATTTCTATTTCTTTTCCACAGAAGTGAAGTTTCTTGTTCATAATGTTGACTTTTAAAAAATTTTAAAATGCAGAAATGTTTAATCTGATCCCACCACCTCCCATAATTTAAAAATATAAGTGAATAAATGTTATGCGAAATGTTAACAGTTGTGATGCGCAGTCTCATGAAATTATCATCATGATTATTAATCTCATGTAAGTTATTAGACTTTCATCATAGACATACAATATTTTATCTGACGTATGTTTCAATTAAGAAAATTATTTTAAACGAAAATATGTTTACGAACCAAAATATGTACATCATTTATCCTTATATTTTTTTTTATTAAAAAAAGTATCTGAATAATCCTCCTTTCATCAGTGATGAGAATTCCCCGTATTTTTGCATACCAGTATAATCTTAGAGAAAATGTTTTTTTATTTAATCTGAACATTCTGCGATTTATCAGAACAATATTTTCTCTAAGATTATACTGGTATGCAAAAAGACTGAGAATTCTCATCTCTGTTTCATATGACCCAAAAAACAATGACGAAACCAGGATAAATGAGATCAATGTATAGCGGTAGTTTGAAATTTATATATCCAACAGCCTTTAATCCAGTCCCTAACCCACCCGGGGAAAAGGGTTCTCCGGGGGGGGGGCATGCAGCCCTGCAAAATAAACACATGATTAACTCTTCCCTTAATTGCTGTGACAAAAACTGTTGCATAGCTTGTGTGAGCGGTTTCTGAACCGCTTGACGGAAAGCTCGAATAAAGGCTGAATAAATGCTGAATAAATGCCCGATTAACTCATAGGATACTGCTTCCGTACTTAAACTTTACGTACAGGACTATTATAATTAAAATTTACCTATTCAATCTATAGCACTAGGGCTCCAAACGAAACAAAATTTCTCTAATGTCTATAGTTAAACTGAAAACTACAAATTAAAATTTGAGAAAAGAAAAATTCACTATGAAATTTGAAAAAAAGCAGCGGTCTGCAAGACCGCTAACTGCAGTTAAGGGTTATATATAAATAGTATGTTTTATAGTTTTTAATAAGATTGGATAGAATTTTCTCATCAGTGAAGCGAATTGGTGTGTAGGGGGGTAGGGAAAGGTTTGTAGTTTGCATTGGCCTAAAGATAAACTTAAAGACTCGAGGTTTGTTTAAGACTTTGAGGTAAGTTTTTAAGTGAATAAGATTGTTCTTACGCATACAGAAAATACAGCAACATGACTCCTATATTTTAATTTTTGCTTTAATCTTTAAAACATGGTGGCGGAAATATTTTAGGGGGGGGGGGGTAACTGAAAAAAGCAGAAGGTCTGTGAGACCACTAACAGCACTTACAACAGAATTTACAAGCAAAAAGTCAGAAATTTCTCTTAGGCGATACAATTCGGTATTCGGGTGGAATTCTTCTGCACGCTGTTTTTTTTAATTATTTACAGATAATGAGGCAAACATTGTAATCAATTTTATTACGGTAAATATTCGTTTAGCGCATTGATGGATAAGGGGCTATTTTATTTAGAAATGTGCCCTTTTTAGTTCACAGGCTAACAAAACCTGAGAGCTAATGTGCCCGAAGGTTTTGTATGTACATATGCAAGTAACGCGAGATAGAAATTGATCCAATTTGCTACAAACTTTGTATGCACGTTCATTCTGATAAGGCGCTTTTCTGATTCGTTTTGGGGGTTCATTGATTAAAGTATAAAGGGGGGGAACGGGGGCTAACCCCCCCCCCCTTAATTCAGATAAATGGGTTTTTCATACAGAATTATCCGATTTGCTTCAAATTTTGTATATAGGTTCATTCTGATAAGGCGCTTCCCCGATTAGTTTTGAGGGTTCATTGGTTAAGTATAAAGGGGGGGGGGGAACGGGGGACTAATACCCCTTAATTTATTGTAGATTTATTTTTCGAGGGGCATTATTCTTTGAAATAAGAGTATAATATACAATTAGTGTGAATAGCCTGTGAACTCAATTACATCAGTTCAACTGGGCACTTTTTTTATTTTATGGAAGATCTGCATTACTGAATGCCCGTTACAAAACAGTGTTTACTCTGATTAAATATCAAGTTTACGTAAAATAACCAACAGTGTCAAGTAATAGGCATTTGGAGATGCAGATCTCATGCGAGCTTGACCAAACGTGTTTCATTTAAGTGTCAAGTACGCGGTTAAGGTAACCTACACGGTACAAAACTCTAAAAATGACTATATTTGACGTTCCCAGAACCGCATGCCAGACAAATGTCTACGTTGTTTGTTTGATTTTCTTACGCTACGGTCATTATTTGCAGTCCAATGATAAACATTTAGAGAACTATTTAAAATACATTCTGAAATCCCAAACCAGGATTCAAACTCGACATCTCTTAATTAGCATCCTAACTTGAAGACAAGATATTCCCCCAGACTGCACCTTTAGTGAGGCAGCATATGCTAACGGGAGAGTTGGATGAAATAATGAATTAACAATCTATAACACTTATCCATGCAATCCAATAGGTATGGAAATGATTAAATGCAAAAATCTATTTTAAGTAAATATGAAGTGAAGCGCCAGTTGATTTTGCACAGATGTCTATTATAATAGTCTTACAAAACAATTCATTTCACATCAATTATAATGTAGTGAATGTTCCGATCAAATATTGCGAGAGTTATTCGATATATAGAAAAGAAATCACTATGATCTACGTAGATATACCTTATCTAATGACTAAAAGTTTGGCCAAAAAAAAAAAAAATCAAATTCTTTTCGAAAAATGTGAAATTTGTAGGATCACCTAACAAGAAATCTAATCAAAAAATGCTATTTTTAAATACTTACAAAAGATTTATATTGTTTAAGTACTAAAAAGACAATGTATGTGAAGTAATGTATAGATGTGACATTCAATGGAAAAAAAAATCATTTTTTGGCAAATTTTTCATGTTGAATCAGCTGTAAGAAGCATTTAATCTTTCATCTTGCCGAAAAGGGCTAAAAAGCCAGCCATACTATAAAGCACAGGTCTGAATCCGAACATTGAAGTAAGTCAGAGTGAGTACGGTCACTAGTTGGATGGATAACCACCTGAAAAAACTGCACTACAGTTTGTTTCCGTGTAGATGCCAATAGCACGTAAATTCAGTGGTGTCAACAGTCCTCTCACTGAGGTTTGTAAAAAAATATAGATCCAGGAGATTCATTCCTTCTGGTAACGATAAAACTTCTTGAGAAATTTAGGCCAAAAGGTCAGTCTTCTGCTCCTGTGGTGCCTCTTTAAATGGAAGTAGAACCCCATTGCTCAGCTTCTGCCGTACCTGGTATGACATCTTAGTCAACCAGAAGGCATAAGACAACGCTCTACAGTAGATAATTTCCAGTTTAACCTTTTTCTTTTATTACGATAATAGTCTACTTTTTCCAAAAATTATAGTTAAAAAATTTAGTGATCACTTAGCGTAAACAGATTACGAAGAAATCAGTTATTTTAAATTAATGAATTTTTTACTGCCACAGTAACAAGGTAAATTGAAAGAATATTTTTAGTAACTTAAATTTTCACAAAACAGATTAGAATACACTTAATAATACTAGAATAGCATTTAACTAATATATGACTGTGTGAAAATTTAAGTTTGTAACTGAATTCCAATAATAAGAAATGGAAGTTTTGGGATAGCAATATTCATGATTTCCTTGTACTATTGCGCCCTCTCCTCCGTTTTCCACTAGGGTATAGATTCCATAAACCTGTAAAGGAAGATTGACGCCCTGGTTCAGCAATTTCTATAAATTGATGTACTTAATACAGATATAAATATAGTACAGTAATAAGTAGTACTAAAATTTGTTGCCAGAGTAAATGTGTTTCCCATCTGATTTAGATATTAAACTTTGTAAACCGGTTACGCTAAACACCACAGAATGGAGAAATTGCTTTCTTTATGAATCTCTTAACCCGTGAATACACGCGCAGGGTATGACATACTCGAAGTGCGTACGGTTTTTACATTTGATACCACTATTCAAATAAATTTATCGCAGAATTTGTAAGAAATGTCTAAGATTAAATAAAGCGACTATTTTTATTTGAATTTATTGGTGGTAAAGTATAAACCGTACATACCCTGGATAAGTGCGAGCATTCGACTAAGCAAACGACTCCCTGATTTTGGAAACTGAAAAATTGCTCACGCTGAATCATTCAGAAAAGTATAAAATTTAAGCTACTCAAATATGTTGAGCGTGTGATACTGGACACCGTCCCATGAATACTAGGCTTACGCGCTGACACAAAAATGGTAGCTGTCGTTAGGCGGCTGTTTACCAGAGATCCTACGGTTCCTTGAATGTAAATACCAGTATTTACAAAAAGCATTCTTCGCCTTTTTCCTGAGATTAAATAAGGCGAAGAATATTTTTATAGGATACTGGTATTAAAATTGCAGTTATCGTACAAGCGCTGAAAAAAATTTGCCCACGACGTCATTTTTGTATCAGCGCGTAGACCTATTATTTATAGGGCCGTGTACACGAATACTTGGATGTCACAATGAGGAAAGGGCACTGTAGTAGAATTTTCAACTTTTACTCTTCAAGTAAAAATAATATTCAAATACCAATAATCATTAAATGTTTTTAGGGCAGTTATTCTAAGAAATAAACGGACAAAAAAATTAAGAATTTAAGTTCTGAATTTCTTAATTTCTGAAAGGAAAATCTACAGATTATAACTTTGACTAGAAGCTATTTTTAGGAGCATACATGATTTTAAAATTCTTAACTAAGCGATGATATTAATATTAAAGTAAGATAATCACGTTTTTGATATACCAATAAATCACAAAACAAAAATAGAAATCAAATTTAATAACCGAAAGAACACAATTGATGGGGTTATAGAATGATAGTGGAGCAAGTGAAAAAAATTTAAAACCTAGATAACCATATTTTCACTGAACGTATATTAATTTCTGTTCAGTGTGGCATTCAAATAAGTTATAGTTCACTTAGGGAGTCGCTAGAGGGCAAAACAAGTTGGACCCCTTAATGCAACGGCAATACGACAAATTTCACAAAACCGTTTCATTTCTCAAATTACTAAATATTGACTTACTCCACTGTCATTCTAATCCCCTCAATTAGTCACTTAACCCAGTGATAGAAAAATGAATCCTTTTGACTCCTTGTCGGGCTAAAAAAAAAGAAAGGAAATAAAGGAGATTAGAGTGATTTTTCCACTCCAGGGTTAAAAAAATAACAGTTCTGAATTTAGAGTAAAATTCAGTTTTAATTAACGAAACAGTTTTGACTAAAATTGAGAATTTGCAAGCAGCTGCAATTTTTATTCCAAACATTTAAAAGTAAAATAAAAGTATAAGAAAATATTTTCAGAATTCAGTAATTACAAAAATCTTAATGTATTTCACCCTTTTGAAAATAATGCGGCATGTACACATTTAGATTTCTTTCCTTTTTGCTTTAAGTTTATTTTTTAGAACAGGCGTCGCTAACCTTTGCACCATCACGAGCGCAAGTGAATTTTTAAAACATTTTCGCGGGCGTATCCTCCATTTTCTCCGACGCACAAAAACATACATATTTACTTTTATTTTTAGGGCTCGCATTGCATAAACATTCAAAATCACACATGCAGATTGATACACTTTTATTTGAGGAAATAGGCCAACAAATCTTTAAAAATACAAAAGCTAAAAAAAAGGGCAATGCCTATAAATTTCTTTCAGTGCAAGCGCGTCTTTCAACGCTTTATTTACAGCAGCTATCATAGGAAATATACTGTACAGATTGAAAACTTTTTTCCCTTTCAGTTAAAATCATTATCCACGAGTGCATGATATGTATTTATACAGACAAAATTGCATGTGCTTCGTGGGCGCAATGTAGGGTGCAAGTGTGCCCGAAAACATGATGTTAGTGACTCCTGATTTAGAAAATCGTAAATGAATAAGATGGAAAGCAGTTTTCGACACTATCTAGAAAAAATATGCAGTATAAGAATTATTAACGTAAGAAAATTAGCAGTCACTGGTAATCAAAATTCATAAATATCTGAAAACTCCATTTTTAAATATATGAATTAATCAATTTTCTTATAGTTTTGTTCTAGTAATAAGCATTTAAACCATTATTCATTTTCAGGTTTGCCTCCAGGACAATCCTTGAACTACATGAGAATGGCTCGAGACTTGAAGGCACAATTCTTCCAGTCTTTAACAGGTAATATCAAGTACAGTTTTATACTAATCTAAATGAAACTTGACAGAATTTAAATTATTTAATTAATACTGTACTCCAAGTACAGTGAATGTCCTCACATTTTTCAATTTCTAAGTTTAAAATGCAGTAGATGAAAGTTGGTTAGTGGAATTGCTTTTTTTTTTTTTTTTTAAAGCGGTGTTTCATTGGCAAAAGAATAAGATTTTTGAAGTTAACTTATTAACCCATTCCCTGCCACAGGAACTTTATTAAAATTTTTGCTTCATACTAATATCTCATGATAAATAGGTCATACTATTGGCAAAACTGTAAAGAAAAAAATTATAAATATTAGTTTATGAATTACAAAACTGATCAAAAACAAAAAACAAAAAAAAACTGGTATTATAAAGAAATTAGATGTAATCAGAAATTGATAAACCGTAAACTAATGTAAGATTTATGCAAATTTGTTCTAAAATTAAAAAAATCATGTAAGTTCAAATTTTAATTTTTTATAAAATATGTCAAAGCACTTAGCGTGTAAAATTTCTTTCATGTTTTGCAAAGAATCAAAAACTGCAATTATAATTTTTTTGAAATAAAAAAAAATTGCAACTGGCAAACAAAATCAAATTTAGTTTATTTATACATTCTAGTTTTCAAGAAAAATATTGTTGATTCAAACATTTATTTTCATAATGAAAAAAAAATCACTTAAGTAAATGATGCGTTTTTGCAACAGCAAGAAAAGTGTTAAAATGGCTATTATCTATATCTTTATAAATTTTTATAAGATATCCCTTTAGAAATAAAAAGTACCGGAAATTTTTAGCGATGAAATCTTGGTAACTTTTTTAAAGTGCAACCCCTCATTATCAAAACCTTCAGTATCGGTAATGATTTTTCCCGAATTAGACTGTTTAACAATGCAATAAGAACTATGTTCTGCAATTCAGTACAAGACATGTATTAATCACCAATCACAGCCAAAAATTTTAGACGAAAACTGAGGTAGCATTGAAATACATTTTCTTCCCCTCAGTGTGAAAAAAATGTCTTAAAATTAACAGAATAGTTTTTATAAAGTAAATAAAATATTAGTATAGTGTCCTACTTTAATTTTTTACTGAAACACATCGGCTTGATTAAAAAGCTTGTTTAATTGAGGTGCCATTTCGCTCCCAGAGTATACTTCTACTCCTGTAATTTTTTCACGAACCAGCAAGATTCAGATAAAAATAAAGTATATAAGCGATATACTTACCGATATATTCAGTTGACAAATCCAGTCCCGTAAAAATACTATTGCTTTTATAAAGATTCATTTTATTTTTTTTAAGTTATAGTAACTGCGAACGAAATGGCACCACGATGCCATTTGCGCTCAAAGATTTCACGACACCAGTTAAATGTTAATGTAATAAAACGCCAATATTTATTTCACTATTAACCCATTGTCGCTAATTGACAAACAGGGCTTGTAAAAAAATAATTTTAGTAAAGCTCACGTGAATGGTCTAATTTCACAACAGTACAATAGAAAAATATATTCCTGAGATTTCTGTAAATTGATTTTTCTCTTTAACCCGGGAGCTCACGCACAGGAACCCAGTGTTTTTAGTACGATTTTTATTTTGCTGTCAATATTTCCAAATAATTATAGTCCCTTAATCGCAGAAAATTGTTACAAAATCTTCGATAAATTAAGTGTGAAATAGTAGTGACAATTGTAAAAAACACACGCATCCAAAGCATGTCATGCAATTCGTGTGTGCGAGTTAAAAGTCATTCAAACCAAAAAGAAAAACCCCTCCCCAATGAAAAACAGACTCAGTTGGTTAAGAAACAAAAAAGTTGACGCTATAAAACATTTCATAAGAATGTTGCTTAATTTAAAGTTAAATCGTTTGTTATAAATATAATGCTACAAATTTCTTCGGTGTAATGATTGACAGCGTAATCACTAACATGATACAAAACAAAATAATGAAGAAAATTGTTTCTATGGCATAATTTAAGTTAATTCACGTATGACAAACAAGCCCTATCTAGCCAAGACTTAGGAAAATGCACAATCGACAAAATTCCAGAAATCATTAATATTGCAATTCGAAATTAAATTTATTTTAAAATGTACCTAAATTTCAATGAAAATTTAAATATAGACATGCCAATAAATACCAGCAGGCCAGTGACGTTTTCCTCTTAGAAATAGGGTTTTAAGAGATGCCGTTTGTTACGTATTCTCGGTATTCGTTGTGCTTTTTAAAGATTAATTACGGCATTACAGTGATTAGTGCAAATTACTGAAAATTGAGAGTTTTATTATTGAAAAATGAGTTCCAGTGTTTAGGATCTCTAACTCTTAACTGTTGTCACAGAAATTGTTGCATAACTACTGTGAATGGTTTGCGAGACCGCTTGATCGAAAGATGTATAAAAGGCTCGAGTAACTCATATGTACTAAATCATGTGTACTCATGTTTTGTACTGAATTTTACGTACAGGACTATTAAAATTTACGTATTCAAAAGTCTTTGGCGACAGTACTAGGACTCCAAACTGAACATTATTTCTCTAGTACCTACAGTGAAACTGAAAATTACAAGCTAAACTGAGAAAATTGAAAAAAGCAGCAGTCTGCGAGACAACTAACGGCAGTTAAGGGTTAAAAACCGTAACGGTTACTGAGAATCCGTAAAAGATCACATGTCTGGACTCAATTCAAATATTTTTTGGCTTAAAATATTTTAATTAAAAATTTAGACGGAAATTTCTTGGATATTTTCCGAAATAAATAGTATCAATTTTTAATTCTATATAGGGCTAGCTTGGCATCGCTGAAATGTTTTTTTTTTCATACAAATGTAAAATTGCATATATATTTACTTTGTAGATTAAGATGTCTTCTTTTAAGAGAACAGTGCTCTTCTTAAAGTATTTTTTCAGTTTTAAAGAAATTGAAATAAGCTGACCAGATAGGTCAGTTTATCCTAATTTTAAACAATATATTCTAAGTTCAATCATCGTATTCCAATTTCATTTCTTCAAATCAGAGCTCTTAAAAATGAGCACCGTTTCTTTAAAAAGAGGATATCTGGTCACTATTTTCTAGATTAAATTCAATTGTAAATGTAATTGCTTCAAGTAAGTATAATTTTCGCATATTTATATATTATACTGTGGTCAAATATCTTATGTGCTTTTTGAACGGTAAGTAAATCATTTTATTCCTTTAAATGAAAGATTCATTGATTGTCGTTTACAAACTGAAATGACTGGGGTAAGGATATTTCTAGTTTAATGATTCAGAAAATGTATATTAATAATCCATGTATGCAACTTAAATTAGACATGGGGAAACGAACGAAAGATGATAGATGACAGAGATAACTTCCGACACTGAAATATTGGGATGCAGCTTCCAACATCTTTATTTATGAGAAGAAAATTGGGTAAGCACAAAGGATTGATATTGTTTTGAGAGTTTAGAAGAATGGAACAGAAAACTTAAAATTTTCCACATCTGGATGAAAGATTTTGGACGTCAGTTTCATTTTAAAATGGAATGAAACTTAGAGTTAAATATTTAAGTAAAAAAATTTATTTGATTTTATATCTACTGAAACCATGTTGAGGCATACAATTTGATATTTAACTCATCGTATGTTTATAACACTATTTGTTAATCAGGAGAAAAGCTAAGCTTTTTAAGTAAATTTGCATATAATAAATTATTTCAAGACATTATTGCATATTCAATATTTCTTGAAACCTATGATTATTCTCACATAAGTTTATCTTGTTTAAACAGACATTTTTCTATACATATATAAAATTTTAGTAAAAGGAAAATTAAAATTTTCATGATTTCGTACCTGGACTTTATAACTATTAAATATTTGTTTTTGAAATGAAAGTACGCAATTCTGTCAAATAAAATAGTCATTCTCAAAGCATTTAATCGCCAATAGGAAGATTTTAATAGCCATCTGTTAATTTTGGTCATTTCCATAGGGAAAAACAAAAACCTTACCCAAAAGAACACAGAAATTAATTTGCGAACTTTGTCTTAAAAAAAATTGAAAAAGAGAAGAAAAATGGAGAAAAGAGAAAGAAAAGGGGAAATTTTGATTATTTGTAATGATTAATAGACATTAAAGTTGATTAGAAAAAATGTTTAAAGTGAAAAAGTAAAAGTTTAAGATAATTTTCTAGTTTAGAAACTGTGTATATTTTTAATAAATTTTGCCCATTTTCAATATTTCTTAGCCTCTTAAACAGATTTAAGACAATTTGAATTGCACCTGTTCTATAAGAAAATGGTTCGAAATTAAAAAGCATGCATTTATCTCTTAATATTTTCACTTGCTCAACAATTATTAAAATCAGAAATTATATTTGTTTATTCTAGTTTGGTTTAAGTATTCAATAAATGAAGATATATCTCAATTTTAAACTATTATCCCAAGACTGTAAAATATGCCCATATCTTTGGATTTGAATCTCTCTTAAGTAAAGATAATTTTTAAAAGCAGATGTTAATTTGAGTTACTGAAAAAAATATTGTCTAATACAATTTTTAGAAATTTGAGATCTATAGGGCAAGTTTGTTTTAGATTTAAAAATGAAAGCCTCAATTTCATTCGCTATAATTAATTTTTATTGTCAAATTAAAAACAATTTAAAAAAATATAGCGAGTTAATTTTGAAAAAAAAATTATACATATTTTTAATGTAGCAAAATGAAGATACTTATTTTATTCAATAATGTTTCACTTTAATTTTACGGCATTTCTTTTTTTTATATGTTTTTTCTCGCATGCAAATATTGGAAATGACAAAATCAGAGAGTATAAAAAAAATATCCCTCTACAAGGAGAAAAAAAAAAAAAACGTTCAAGAACGTAATTTTACTTTTAGCGGGGAAGTTCAGACATTTGATTAGGCTATGTATTGCTATTTAAAGAATCAAAAATTGATTTGTTGTTACTAAAACAAAGGCTAATTTTTTAAAAAGCTTCGATTTACGTATAACACGAGATCCAACCAAGCGTAGGTTTTGAAACAGCATCATTATTCAGAGTCACGCAGGACCTTTCAAATATATATTCATAAACTATTCAGTCACTACTAAGATATAATTGATAGGAATTTTTCCGATACGAGACTAAAATGACCCGTTATTTCGCGGTTAATGCTATAGCTTCCAGAAGTTTTGAGGTCAAGTCCTGATTCAAGCATGGGTAATAGAAGTAGTTCATAATCCAATTACCTGGTATATCCGGTTTATTTAGACTTCATGGAAAAAAAGATACTGCCGCAGGACAAGAGAAAAAAAACATGTTTATTAGCTTTAAATAATATGTTACTGTACCAAAATCATTGAAATCCAGTTAGCGATTTGAAAATACTAAAAATTTATTCTTTTGCAATTTGTAGAATAAATAATTTAGCAGCAAGTATTCAAACTTTGCAGTTAATTGAAATATTATACAAGGATTTATTTTCACGCATTTATTTTTTTTTTCGAACTAAAGTATTCTCATAAGTTAAATTAAAACAATAACCTGCTTAAAAATATATATATATATTTAAGAATGTATGTGCCTTTGTAAGGGAGACTAGTACACAGTGGACCACTTTCTCAGTTAATTTTTTTTCTCTGTAACAGACAGACCGATCTGCTTGAAAATATTTTTGAATATTCCTTAAACCTTATTACATTCATTATAATTTTCTCAAAGCAGTTAAAAAATTATATATTTTATATATATCCGTAAAGTGGACCAGTGTGCCCCGGAAGCGGGGCACAGTGAGCTGCTATTAGATATTATTTCAAATACAATAAAAATCTATTTTTCATTAATCTAATTCTTCTTTATTTCCCCTTTATTTCCAAAATATAGTAATATAAATTTGAAAGTAATATTTTGAAAAAAAAATTTCAAAATATTTATTATATTTTGAAAATAACAGATTAATACAGAAAAAATTGCATTTTAGATAAAGTAATTACTTGAGTAAAAAAAAAAAATCAGCGCACAGTAAAATTTGCAA
This sequence comes from Maratus michaelseni, assembly GCA_963931845.1. Taxonomy (NCBI): domain Eukaryota; kingdom Metazoa; phylum Arthropoda; class Arachnida; order Araneae; family Salticidae; genus Maratus; species Maratus michaelseni. The sequence continues at coordinate 444,768,589 of OZ007586.1, forward strand.
ATGAAATTCCAAAATACTTAAAAGATTGAGTCTGGAATTTTCCTGAAATACTTTTGGGTCTAGGAGCAACATTACGAAATCATTGACTTTAACAACAGATTAACTTACAGTTTCTGGTAAAATAAACTGATTTCCATTCAATTTGAGTCTCATGAATCTTACTTGAATAGAATCATCACCAATTAGGCTACAGTTATATTTTCAAAAGCAGTAAATACAAAAAGAAAGAAAATAAATATACTTTTTACTATGGTAAATAGTTATTTTTCTTTGTTTACTTTATTTTACAGTTAAATAACTACTTTAAAACAATATTTCTTTATATAAAATAAGCAATTATTAAATATTTTGAACATTTTGCATTACAGGAGCAGGGTGGATTGTGGACCAGTGTGCCCCAGCAGTGGGTGGTTCACTGTGCCCCATATGTTGAAGTTCAATAAAATATCATATTAATTGTTTATTTTTCTTTTAAACATATTAACTTTGAAGTTAAATAAAAACAAGCATCTTACATTTGCAACTGTTTACAGCTGTTTTATCTTATTTACCTACAATCTTTAATTACTGAAAATAGAAAAACATAATGAAAAATTTTCACTTTTATAAGCTCAAAACAGCCAATCAAGATAAAATGGTACATTTTGAGATAAACATTTTCTCTGAAGACTATAAATAATCAATCCAGTGCTGTTGTCTATTATGATAGAACAGAAACTTCAGAAAAATTAAATAAAATATTAGGGGTGGTCCATTGTGCTCATAGGTCCAGTGTGTACCGGTCTCCTCTACTTTGATTTTTTTCTAAATATATATAAATAATTCTATATAGGATTGACTGCTTGAAAAATATGCTCTTGTATAATTATTTTTGTATCTTGTGTCAAAATATCTTTACTGCATTTTTAATGGTATAAATTGTTTGCTTATTGAGTGTTAATGTGTAAGTAAATTTATGTTGGATGGCAATATTTTTACAGATATGCAATTTCTTTTTCTTAAATTGGCAACAATGCTATAAATTTAATTTAACATAAGTAAAAATCATCTGCTTTAAAATTTTGAAGGGCCTTCGTATATTATTTATAAGACTTAATTTTAATCCACAACTTTAAGAATTGTACCGGAACTTTTGAATACAGTTTTTTCCCCCAATCAAATTTGTAAATTCGGGTGACATTCAACCATTTCAACATTTTCGAAGAATTACTTTGTCCCTGAAAAGGTTAAGGAGTCTGGTATCTTTGAAATGCCAAGTTGTAAAGATCGATAACTTAAAAACTACTACGCTCAATTGGTCAAAATTTTAAAGAAATCTATGAACTAATCTACTCTTTTGAATTTTGCTTTTTGAAATATTAAATATATTTTAATTTTATTATTTATAAGTCATAAGTAGGTGCTTATTTTCCTAGAAATTAATGCACCATGTGCAGGATACATTCGCGTAACTCAGCTATATTACTATATTAAAATATTTTGACATAGTGTAATTATCTACTATCTAAACAAATTTTCTATTCTTTTAATGAAGAAAAATAATAATTGGGAAAATTTGAAACTTTAATATCATAAGCAAACATGTTTTAGGAAGATTAAATGATTAAAGTGTTAGGTTATGTCATGTGCATTCGTCTAATGTATAAGAAGTTAAAATTTAATTACAATTTGGCAAGTAATTTTGCAAACTGCAAAACAAACGTTTTGAATGAAGTATATTTAAAAATAAATACTCATCCTGACATATATTAGCTGACCCACGTGGCATTACTCAGGCCCGAGATAATAACCTTAAATATACCTAAAATCAGTGTTGTATTTAGGCATAATTCTCCGGGAAGAATTTACGGTGGTGGTGTGTGTGTGTGTGTGGGGGGGGGGTGCACTTCTAGGCTATTATTAAGTAGAAAATCCAGAATTTTCCGGTTGGGTTGGGTTGATTATTGACGGCCAATTATCTACACTTGGGATATAGGCCCGGGGGGAGTGCCCTTCGTGGGGGTCTTTCTAAGGGAACCTAACCCGTATTTACGCATGGATAAATCCACGGCTCGAAGAAAACACGAAAACTCCGAACGATTAGGCCGACGGGCGCGATTGGGATCGAACCCAGCACCTCCCGTCTACCAGCTTCAAGAGCAGAACCTCTCAGCCACTCCAGAATTTTCCGGAAGGAATTAAACAGTGCCTAAAAAATCTTACGGTTTTCTGGGGTTACTTTAACTATATCTTGATCTCGCTACAATAGTTTATGTTTAATCTATAAGGTAAAACTGACAAAGGATGTGAATTAATTTTCATTTTGCTAAACAACGCATAACAAACATAGTGAAAAATGTGTCCAGACTGGGGATCGAACCCAGATACCCTGGTATAGCGCAACAAGTGCTTTACCACTTGGTGCGCTATACCAGGGTATCTAGGTTTGATCCCCAGTCTGGACACATTTTTCACTATGTTGGTTATGCGTTGTTTAGCAAAATGAAAATAGATTCACATCCTTTGTCAGTATTATACAGTTTCAGTCCTAGTGAAAATTTAATTGGAAATCTATAATGTAAATTTCTAAAAGTAAACAATTAAAAATGTCTTCGCAAAGAAGGAAACTAATCTGAAAATTTCAACTGCAGTTAAAGTCACATGACGTAATCATTTACGTCGCGCTTACGAAGGATTCGGGAACTTCATTTGATGGTTATAAATTTATCTTTCCTTAAAATTTTTAAAAATCTAAATTCAAATTAATAATTTGATTTTTTTACATCGATTTCCAAAAGTCTGCTCTACACAGGGGTATAAAATATAAGATTGAATGGATAAGGTATAATATATATGTATTGCGGAAGAGGCCTTTAATGCCGGCGAAATGCTGAAAACTGAAGCTCGTTCATTATAGTTAATCTCGTCTAGTTATGAAAAAGGCAAAATCTGAATATCAGATAGAATCGGACCTGTCTTAGTCTATTCCTTATCCAGATTTACAGACGTCTACGTGCGACAGATTTCCCTAGCTATCGCCAACACAAACAGACAAAAACTTCTTTTATTAATATACATGGCAATAGCCAAAGATTTGTTTTAAATCATAGCTTTTGTTCTAACACAAATACTTGAATGAGATTTTCATTTAAATCTTATAAATTAACTAAATATTTATACAAGTTCATGACTTTTCGATTTGTGCTAGATTAAAAAAAAGGTACTTGACTTCTTAAACAAGCTTTTGTTGCGATTTGCCTAAGTAATAACTTTAATTTCGAGAACTCCAACACACTGATCTTAATTAGAAGTCTGATATTTTTCTTGTTTATCTTCTGAAACAGTTTATCGGTTGACCAGTCTCTTTAATGATAAGTGTTTTCTACTTTCTGTTTATATTCGTAACGAGAAAACTAATGACAAGTTGAAAAAATATTCAAGCATCACTGGCAAAATCAAGCACCGTAAAAACAACTTTTGAGTTCAAATAGAAGGTAGAACAATGATTCATATTGTTAAAAAGGAATTTATTGAGCATCATGGAACATTCATTGAAACTAAAAAGCGGTTTAACAGTGTTAATGATTTGAAAATTGAAAAGCTTTCTTTGAAGGAATCTTTGCTGAAATACGGATCATTAAGATTTTATCAACAATTGTTTTTTGCCCTTAAGTTTTACTTTTTCTATCCGCTAGATTCACTTTTGCGGTCAATAGCCAGGTCTTCAGTATCCCTAGAATTTCCAGGAGAAAATGAAACCAGGGCTGCATTTCAACATTTCCATAATCCACGCGGGCTATTTGGGTTAGCCATGGAAGAACCAAATTAAAATAAGAGTTTTCCTCATACTTAAGATTGAGACAGTAAAAGATTGAGTTATGCCATTCTTATGTCTTTTATAAAAGAAGAATCTATTTCGCATCTTATCAGATTAAATATCTTAATTGAAACTTGTATCTTTACATTGACATCTAAACGACTAATAGTTTAACTTTAGTATTTTTAACTCAATCATACTGATTGGGAAAGATATCCGATGTGAAAAGTTTCTAACAGAGTGAAAAAGTGTGCTGTCCGGGAGTCGATCCCGAGACCTACCTAAATACTTTTGGTTTAAATTACCAACGCTCTGCCTATGGAGTTACCTGGACCGACAACCGGTCAACACGTTTCGACGGGTTGTCGGTCCCAGTAGCTCAATAGGCCGAGCGTTGGCAGTTTAAGCCAAAAGGTCTTTTATTCGACTGACGCCCTGGACACTTTTTAACTCAGTTGGAAAATTTTCAATTCGTATAAAAATTTTACATTTCATTATATGAAGATTTAAGTCATGAATTTCCCATAAAGGGAAAAATAAATCAGTATTTTGCGTGAAAATAGCGTCTTATTATAATGAATTCTTTGAATAATCCAGCTCTCATTTTCAAAGATTTAAATACGTCTACTAGATTTTAATGATAATTATATAAGATTCATTTCATGTTACTAAAGTTAAAATATCATTTTGCAACATTATTATACCGTTATGTTATTTTTAAATATTCATAAAGTACTTTCACATATAAATTTTTAACAAAAGTTCAAATTTAAACTGTTAGACTAACCTTGATTCTTTATAAAGCAGTGTTCTATACCTTTTCAGACTTATTTTTTTAAGAGTTGGAAATTTTAAATGAGTTTTCTATAGCTCTATGAAGACAATTTCAAACATTTAGAAATAAAATAATAAATCTACCGCGTGTGATGTCATACCAAATCATCCCTCCTGTAGTACGTGCCGTGAAAATTAAAGAACGGTCGTGAATCGGATGCAATCACTGAACGGAAAATTAGAAATTACTTATAATGAAGTTTAAAGGAGCGCGAAATTTATTAGATATACGCGGAATTCGTTATTTCTGATTTCCTCACAACCTCATTAAGAAATTTATGACTTCTTTGTTAACGGGTACATACAGTGTACGGGGCACTTGTGTAATAACAAAAACAGAAGCTATTTAATTTCATAATATTATACTTTTAAATTATATTTCTGTAATATTTTAAGATTTATGTTAATTATTATTAAATTACTTTATTATAACCTTTCCCTACGCAACAGGAGTCCCGTTAACAGCTATTTACCAAATTATCAGTGGTATATGCGCATCAAAATTTGTAGAGGTTAATTAGTATTAAAACTAAATTCCTTCATTTCTTCAAAGCGTCATTCATCGGAAGAATACAAAATCAAACTTTCTAACAAAAAATATAGTGCAGCGGTGTCCAACCTATCGTCCCGAGGTTACCACTATTTCAAAGTAAAAATGTTCCCGTATTTATTCCTAGAAATTCTGTGATTAAATAAGGTTAAGATTACTTTCAGAAAAAATGGTAACCGGCGGGTTCCAGTCTGGATACTACTGAGCTAGTATATAGAAAATCAACAAGAAGGTGCACAGATAAGATCAAGAAGCTAACAAATAGCTAACAGTAAAAACAAATACTTAACGTATAAAAGCAAACACAAAAACGGATAAGTAAACGCACAATAAGTCAGTAAACAGATATTTCAAAGCTTTTAGAGCCTTTAAGATACTTTCTGATTTATTGTTGTTAGTATTTTTTCTTTGATGTGTTCCTACTTTACATATTGGATATTCACTACAATATATTTTACAGTTATCGAAAATAAACACATATTACAGACGGATAAACAAATACCCGATTTTCATATGCTGAGACAGTAAGAGTAATACGAACTAACTGAAAGAATAATTGAAGACATAAAATTTTATACTTACTTTGTTTATATTTTGCTATAGGAGATCAAAACAAACCAGCTGCTGCCGGTGGAGAAGGTAACAAGAGAAGAGATCGAATCACCGCCCTTTTCATTAGATTGATGACCAGGCTGTTTCGCCAAAGACCATTCCAAAGGTTACTCTGCGGTTCAAACGCCACTTGTCTGGCTAACTTGAATACACCTGCCTTCAATTAATTGAATCGAAAGTAATTCGATTCATTCTGTTTGTACAGACCGTTGCCAAATCGATCTTAATGACCGTAGCTGGCCTACTGTTCTTTAACATCTTTCATGTATTTCATAGTGCTAATACGTTGCCTGTATATATGTTTTAAAGCAATAAATTCTTATTTTTTAGTTAAAAGTTCAATATATTAATTTGAATGTGAATACAATGTGACTATGACTATCATTGCGAGATAACGGGACAGACTCTTTCCCTATACTGTTGAGGTGAGTGTGATCGTGACGAACGAAATACACGGCCGGTTCATGACTTTTAAAACGTCACACGGAGTGGATCATCTTTATATAGCGATTGACACAAAACGATGGGCACGTCGCTTTCTACCAATCGCCGTTTAAAAATGATCCAATTCGTGTGGCATTTTAAACGTCATAAATCGACCGTGTATTTCGTTGGTCGTGGCACGACCTACGTTATACACGACCAGTGCATGACGTTTAAAACGTCACATGGAGTGGATCATTTTTAAATGGCGATTGGTGCAAATCGGTGCACCCCCTGTTTTGCACCAATCGGCGTGTAAAAATGATCCATTCCATGTGACGTATTAAACGTCACGCACCGGCCGTGTATAACGTAGGTCGCGGTCGTGGTGTAATACAGCTTTTTCTTTTTTTTGGGGGGGGGCGAAGGGGGGAGACTGTGGCCGAGTGGTTAAGACACCATTCCGCTAATCGCTTGAGAGCGTAGGAGTCAGATCCATTGCACACAATTTGTGGAGCTTACGGTTGTAATTCTCTCTGGTGTTGTAAATTTCCTTGTGGCTATCTCGTCCTTGTATATTGACGATGACTTATAAGCGGGCACTTGATGTGAAGCACACAATTCAGATGTATGTTTTCAATAAAAATCACTTTGGTGGCCAAACTACAGCTCCTAGAATACATAGTGTGGAAACCGGCTATCCTAGTAATGCTTTAAAAAGTGCTAAAAAATTGTAGCCGATAAATGTGCAACGGTGCTATACGATAATAGGGCGTTCGCAGCGACATCTGCTGGCTCTTTTCAACGTAAACATTGTACTGCAAAAATTTGGTAAGTATCATATGTATTTCGCACAGTTATAAGTTGATAATCAAGCAATGACATAAAATAAACTGCAGAATATCTTTAAGAGGATAACTATATATCATCATTGCTAAATCGCTTCAGTAATGAAAAAAAAAAAAATTGTTTTTACAAAAATGTGAAAATAAAAATACGGACAGCTTTAGCCTATTACTCAAAAAAAGAAAAAAAAAGTAAGGAATTTTTATTCAAAGAAATTTCTGAATCACTAATGCACGTACACATATGAATTAGTTCCGCTGTATGCATACATGATACTGTAAATTGATTATTATTATTATTACTTGTTATTTATCAAACAAATGCTACTTTTGAATGTATTTTAAAAGTTGCATTTTATTATTATTTATCATTGCACATACAGAAAATTGAAAGATATGTGTTAAATTACTTTAATGAAAAAGGAGAGCCAAAAATATGAAAGAAGCAATTTTAAATATTAAAATTACATCGGAACAATTACTTTATTGATATGATAAAGTTATGTTAGCTTTATATGTTTGTAAAATATTTTCGTGCGTTTTAATTATTTGTGCATTTAAATGACAGGTTTTTTTTACTTAAGTATAGTCTTATGATAATTGTGCTAGTTTATATGTAAAATATAAAGTTTGAATCAGCCACTCGCGTGGTTATTGGAAATATTTTGAGGAGTTACAAAACCATAAAAAAACATTGTAAAACCTGTTAGAGATGATAATAATTAAAAAACACCATTCATTTATTTTTTACAATTTGTGTGAGTAAGTTTGGCAAAAATCATTCTTATTTGCATTTTTACTGTCAGGGAATTAAAAAAATACCCAAATTTTATCCATTCATAGCAGGTTCTTCCTAATCTGGTATATATTTCAGAGTAAGGGTAAATGAGCATAATATGGAGTAAATGGGTCAGTAATGAACGCCTGTAAGGAATTCATTTTTTAAAAAAATTTAAGAGTTTAAAATACTTAACACCGGCCGAAACGTTTTCCCAATTTGATTCTTATACAATGTTTACGTTGAAAAGAGCTAGCAGATGTCGCTGCAATCGACCTCTTATCGTTCAGCATTGTTGTACATTTATCGCATTTAATTTTTTAGTACTATTTTGAAGCCGGTTTCCACACTATTTATTCTAGGCGTTGTAGCCAAATATTTTGTATGTGTCCAAGATTATTTTAGGCACCAAACGCACTATTTGTTTGATCGGAAGTAACACGAAGAGTTTCCATTTGCCTCAATTGCCGTCATTGTAAATTGATAGTATTTCTTAGGGTGCCTTGATATGAGAGTGGAGACATACGGGATATAAAATTTGATTGCTGGATACCATTCTGGAAAAAGAGAATCGGCAAGCATCTTAGCGAGCCTGTCATTATCGCCAAGTTAATGCTTGATAACTTGTCTTACTCGTATAATCGAACTTATCGAAACGAGTATCGCCAAATTCTGGATGTAGGTTTGCCATGTTTTGGACAAACGCATCTGCACACTCTGGGCATGAACCCTGCGTGCATCTGGCCACTCTCATATAGAGGCATACTAGTATTGCTCTCTACAGTTGTCTCTATGATGGCTATAGATGAAAGCAATCCAAGTAACAAAGAGGAGGCAGCAAAGAACGTGGAACAGAACTTTAGAACAAAAGAATGATGATTTTTTTTAGAACTGTAATAATGTAAACGCATTTGTGTTTATAAGACAGCATGTTTAAATTTAAATTTCCAGGCATCAGTATCACTGTCGTTCTATATTATTTGTTTGGCTTCGAGTATCTCAATTTATCAAGGTAGTGATATACCGCAACCTACGTTATATATGACCGGTTCATGACGTTTAAAACGTCACACGGAATGGACCGAGGCTAACGAAAAAGACAGGCTACCGCGGTTCATTCCACTTATCTTTTTTTACAGACCGCTAGAGTGACGTGATGCTCTTTTCGTACACCTGCATTGGTGCATTCGAGCATCACGTGACTCCGGCGGTCTGTAAAAAAAGATACGCGTAAAGCACCGCGGTAGCCTTTCTTTTTCGTTAGCCTCGGAATGGACCATCTTTAGATGGTGATTGGGGCTAAGATGCTTTACACTCACGCAGAAAAAAAAAAATTAATCGGTTAAAAAAAGGAAAAAAGTCGCCAAATTTAGGGGATTTTTTCTTTAATGGCAACCTAGATATTGTATTAAGTTATTCGTTTGGCGCGGTCTTGAAAATCGCGCCAACCAAAAAGTCGCCAAACTTATGTTTCTATGTTTGCGTGAGTATAAAGCATCTGTTACGTGATTGGCACAAAGCGCCGCGTCCATCGTTTTGTGCCAATCGTCCTGTAAAGACTATCCACTCCATGTGACGTTTTAAAAGTCATGAACCGGCCGTATATAGCGTATGTCACGGATATACAGGCAAAACCATTGACTGTTAGCAGGGCTACACTAGATACCGGGCTTGCTCATTCATTATCATGACGTCACAAATGGTGGCTGGCCGATACCAGCGATTGGTACAAAGTGAAACGACAAAATTCAAGACATACAGCGATTGGCACAAAACGACGGGCTCGTCGCTTTGCACCAATCGCTGGTCGCGGCCAGCCACCTTTTGTGACGTCATGATAATGAATGAGCAAGCCCGGTATATAGTGTAGCCTTGCTGTTAGAGAAGATTTGGGACAAAAACATAATTGTCGAGCTTTATATTATTTTCAAACTATTGTTTATTTACTCATTTAACTGGTGCAACAAAACTTCCCAAGGGGAGTTTCACCAAAGTCTATAATGTGAGTCTCCATAGTTTGAACAAAAACGTCAATCTGTACATGCCCCCAGTGCTTTTGTTCCAAGTATGATAGATGAAGGTATTCTAGTTTGGTCAAAGGACAGATTCTAAACGCTATCGATAGAAATTGATGGTGAATTAAACCTTTGGTGGCTATGAAATTAATTTTTCTTTTGTTGTTATTTTTGGTACCAATGCTAGGTAGCCTAGATATGAGAGTGGCGACATACGATGTTCAGAGTGTGCTTAGAAAGACGCGTTTGTTCAACGTATGGCATCCTTTAATTTGGCAATACTCACTGATGAGTTGCGAATGTAAAAACTCTGGTAATCTAATATTTGTAAGGTAGACAAACGTTGGGGCAGACAGCAGCCTGTGTAGTTATAGGTCTCAAAGCAAAACTCCTTCAAATGTTCAAATGTTCAAACGTTGGGGCCATTACCCTACAAAAATACACAAAAAAATGAGCTATAATAATTTCATGATGAATTTGAGAGTTAATTGATGATGATTTGCGTTTCCATCGTGTTGAACATGTGATATTAAGATTCAAAGATGTACGCCGACATGAAATAACATAGCAAATAGTGTTAAAACTTCGTATTTAATACCGTTTAATGTTTGCAATTTCTTAATGCCTAATGCGGGAATATTCCGTATCTGTATTGTGAATGAATAAACTTCGTTTTTTAGGCTTAATAATTTGATTAATAAGTCTATAATAATTCGAGATGTCTATGCACATATTAAGTTAAAATTTGCTACTAAAGAGGAATTTACGGCAATATAATTGAAATAGCCTTTATTTCTAACCTTATTTAAACCTTATTTAAAGCTTTATTTCTAACCTTTTATCACATTTTGACAATCTTCAAGCAAAAATTAATCAGACAGCCAGTAAATATAGATCTTAAAACATATTAAATTAATGCCAATATTTTATTAAAAAATGTTGACCCTATCGGGACAAATAGCAATGTTTTTAAGATCATCTCTTTTAGCATCGTTTAAGCAAATGCAAATAAAAGAAATTCATTAAGTCGATTTTTTAACGGGAAGAATGGCTTCAAATACAATAGATTTTATTTTAATAATCTAAATGAATAAATACTATAAATTATCACTACTAAGACAGTGAGTGATCTCTAAAAGAACAAGAACATTGCATGGAGCTGACAGGAGTCGAACCCGACGACCTGACTTCTACACTCTCAAGCGATTAGCGGAATGGTGTCTTAACCACTTGGCTACGGAGGCCCCTTATAATCGCTATTGTGACAAGTCAACAAACATAAGCTTGGCGACAATGGCAGGTTTGCCAAGACACCTTGGTGATTCGATTTTTCCCAAAATCATCTCAACCAATCAGATTTTATTCTCCGTATATCGCCTCTCTCTTATGTAGACTCCATACAATCAGGGCTACACTAGACAACAGGCTTGCTCATTCATTATCATGACGTCACAAAAGGTGGCTGGTCGCGACGAAAGACATACAGCGATTGGTACAAAATGATGGGCGCGTCGCTTTTTACCAATCGCTGGTCGCGGCTAGCCACTATTTGTGACGTTCTCAGAATGAATGAGCAAGCCCGGTATCTGTGTGTTGTCTTGATACAATGCTATTTTTCGACATTGGGCAATCGGATCGATTCTGAACGCTGCCGTTAAACATTTGGATAACGAAGAAGTCATTGTTTCCATGACAATAACATTTATATCTATTGTTGTTTTCCGATACCAATGATATCAAAATTCTCCGGCTGTGCTCGCGACCTACGTTATACACGGCCAGTGCATGACGTTTAAAACGTCACATGGAGTGGATCATTTTTACACGGTGATTGGTGCAAAGCGACGCGCCCCCCGTTTTGCACCAATTTCTGTGTAAAAATGATCCACTCCATGTGACGATTTAAACGTCATGCACCGACCGTGTATAACGCAGGCCGCGCTGTGCTCAGCATAGGAGCCTCTATCAGCAGTACTCAGAATAAAGCTTTAATTGTAACTACTTCCCTAATTAGGGTGTCTCTAAATGAGAGTCGAAACAAACACACAGAACGCCTTCTCAAATTGAAGTTTTTGTCCAATATTTGCCTAACGAGTTCGATTTGGTAAGTGAGTCTTGGATGCTTATACATAAAATTGGAAACATACAGAATGTAAGATTTTATTGGTTGAGACGATTGTAAACAAAAAAGATTGCCAAGCACCTTGGCAAACCTGCCATTATCCTCAAACTATTATTTGTTAATTTGTCTCACTTTTAGGGGGCCTCCGTGGCCGAGTGGTTAAGCACCATTCCGCTAATCGCTTGAGAGCGTAGGAGTCAGGTCGGCGGGTTCGACTACCGCCAGCTCCATTGCACACACTTTGTGGAGCTCTCGGATGTAACTCTCTGGTGTTCTAAATTTCCTTGTGCTATCTCGTCCCTGTATACTGACGATGACTTATAAGCGGGCACTTGATGTCAAGCACACAAGTCAGATGTATGTTCTCAATAAACAAATAAACTCACTTTTAGAGTTCCTCTATATGAGAGTGACAATGTACGGTATATAAAATTTGATTGGTTCAGACGATTTTGGATAAAATCAAATCGTCAAGCAATTTGGCGAGCTTGCCATTATCAGAAGCGTCTAGCCCCTGCACTTTGGTTACGATTTCAAAAAATGGATCGTGCTGCGTGCATGCGTATTGCTCTAGACAGTTTCAACGAGAACCATATTAATGGGGCCTCCGTGGCCGAGTGGTTAAGGCACCACTCCGCTAATCGCTTCAAAGCGTAGGAAGCAAGACCGGCGGTGTTCGACTCCCGCCAGCTCCATTGCACGCACTTTGTGGAGCTTCCGAATGTAACTCTTGGTGTTGTAAATTTCCTGTACTTTCTCGTCAAGATTTATGTAATTGTTGAAGTCCTGTTTATGTTCTGTGAATAAAATAAAATGTATGTGGATCATTCGAGACGACAGCCTTGTAGCTATAGGTCTCAAAGCCCACACCCGTTCAAACCATATTAATTTTATTCCATTCCACGGCAGTTTTTTAAAATTCGTAAAAAGGATTTTGATTTAAAACATTTAGCGTAATATAACTAAATATTTTCTTTCACAATTTTCATTATTTTTTTTTTTTTTTTTTTTTTTTTTTTTTTTTTTTTAACATTCTTAAAGAAATTCAATTTCAGACTTTTACTAAAATACATTTTTTTTCCTCCGGATTTTTCAATTTTTAAGGATTTTTAACGATTTTATAGCGTTTTAAGGCGATTTTTTAACATCCAAAAAACAATTTTTAACATTAAAAAAAATCATCACTGGACACACGAAACTCGCTTTGCAGCAATCTCTAGAATGCACGAAATTCATTCAAGCCGCGGTCAATAACTTGTGTATGTACGCTTCGCGTACATTAACCGAAAAAAAAACATCACTGGACGCATGAAACTCGCTGTACAGCATTCTCTAGAATGTACGAAATTCATTTATAACCAAATTTCATATTTATTTCCATTTTGTTTCAAACTTTCCACCGCTTATATGTTGAAAAATGGAAACTTTACATTTTTTTAATTCAAATTATTTTTTATAACTCAAATAAATACTGAAAAATAAAACTTCCCGCCGCTGGGATTTGAACTCAAGACCACAGAACGGGAGAGAAATGACATACCACAGAGCTATACGCACTCATTTTGAAATGGCTTAGAACAAAATTTTAAAGTATCAGACAAGCACGCATGCGCGCAGAGTGATCCGTTTTTTGAAATCGTAGTCAAAGTGCAGGGACTAGACGCTATACCATTATCACGAAGTTAATGTTTTTTAACTTGTCTCCCTCATCACTTTTGAATTTGGTTGCAGTTTTTTTTTCTGGGAATATTTTCAGTATCAGAAACGAAATTAAAAGTGCCCCCAGCAGAAAAAAAAACTTACCAAAACAGAAAAATTTAAATAATACCCGATTAAACATCGACCTCGGATATCCAATGCAAAATATTGAAATGTAAGCAAGAAATTTATAAAGAAATCTGCAATTGGTTTAGCATTAACTCGCGAGTGTCTTCACACGATTAGCGTAGACTCTTAACTTGCAGTTGAGGTAGGTGGTGAAACGATTTAAGAGGTTTAAGGTTTAAAGTTTTGGGGTTATTGCTATTAGCGACAGTCAGCGTATTATCTATTACTCCAGCACAAAAAACTCCCAAAAAACTTTACATTTTAAAATTAAAATTTTTTTAAATGCTAGTTCATAGAACACATGTTCCTTTACAGAGTTTTGTTTCACGTGCCTAAAGCACAATCTTCACAGACAAAGGTCAAGAGCCAACTAGATGGTCAATACCCTAGTTTCTCTGAATTTCAAAACCTTTTTTCCATATTAAAAGATATCGATAAAGTTTGGATCCATGTCAGAATAGTTTACGAAATAATTCAATATTGTAATAGCGAAAGGAAAACGCTCCCAATAGTAAAAATTTAAATAATTTTTAAACAGCCTGATTGTTATTCGACAAAAATTTGTGGAATGAAGGCGTCAGAAGCACAACATTGCTAAATTATGCGAAAATAGGCAGAAAAATGTTTGATTCAAAACCATTTTCATTGCTAGTATATACATGGTGGAAGTTTTTTTTATTGAACTAATGCCTGTATATTTACAAAACTTACATCAAAATAAAAAGTAAAATATACAAGTTTGCTTTGTACAATAAAATAACTTTCAGTTCATTATGTACGGTACGTGTAAAAAAAGATACACCGGCCTTTATCCTAGATACCAACTTTTACGCTTTTTTGTTACCACTTTTTTAGATTAGAAATTTTCATCTTAGTTAATCAAATATGTCGAAGACTTCTATTCGAAAAATGTGGTAAGACAGAGGCATAAAATTTGGCAGCTATGCTTTATTCACATAACTTTCACACAAAAAAAACATCACAACAAAGATGTAATAATGTCTTCTTTGAGAATATGAATGCAATTTTTGAAGTAGGGGATCGTCTGCATATTACAAATTGCAACAATTTTCCTTTTTTCAGATGGTAACAAGTAACACCCATTTTTTCTACTTTATTTGAGTTCCTTAGATCTGGAAAAGTTTCTAGTTGATACGCTTTTTTCAAATCTTCATAAAGCTGGAAGGGATTAAAGTTTGAGATAGCTAATGTTAAATCGACGTCACAAACTTTAAATTTTATCTTCCCAAAAACTCATTCAATTTAAATGTTTCTTTTTTTAATGAGATATAGTCAAAGATAATATAGGAATTTATTTTATTTAAAAAATATTTTAATTATGAAAATTATTAATAAACTTATATTAAAAATATTTCTGAACTATTACCAACATTACATTTTACATAAAACGAATCGGACTGAAACATGGCTATGTGTTTTTACAGATGTTCTGATCATTAGTTTTTGAGATAAGGTGAAATTTTTCTTTTCGACGGTATAAGAGGACCGTCGTGTGATTTTCTGTTATAATTTGCATCCACAGAAAAGAAAATATTAAGAAGTAAGCGGAAAAAAGCCTTTAGAGTTTTCTTTTTTATCAAGTTAGTTACTTTATATGTAAAATTTATATAAAATTATCTAGTGATTAATTGAATATACGCGGTACTTTTTGGTGCTTCGCGGTACTTACCTAAAAGTTCTAAATTTTATTCTACTAAATTTATGGATAAACCCCTAAGCCATTTTATTTTATAACTCTATGAAAAAATGTCCAAATTGTATCCTTTTTCGTGTTGCTTTTAGCCGATGAACTGAAATAAAGTATCAAAAGTGGGGCTTCCATTTGAAAAATGAAGGTTGGTGCAGATTTTAATCTGTAGACGACCCTTATTTCAAATATTGCGTTCACTTTCTGAAAGAGGACATAATCCCGAGTCTAATGACACATTCGTCGATATTTTATTGCAAACGATCTGCGAATAAAAAAGGATGTAACGTTTTTTATTATAATTTTAATTTTATTTAATTTTATTTTTTGAAATGGACAGTACAACCTTTTGAAGTGTTGAATTCAATGAAGAAATTACATTGACTGTTTTCTTGAATACTCGTTTTGGAAATTTAAAGTTTTTGCGACGGACGTTACTGGGACACTCCTGCTTCTAAATTCGAACTTCATTTACTTTCTGAAAATTTCCTTGAGCAAAAATACTTATTGTCCCTTCGCATTTTTTGACGATATACCCCCGGTGCTCTTGAACTTGGCTATCAGGGGATTTTAAAGCTACTAGCTGTCGGGATTATTCAGTACCATTGTTCAGGCACAATGTAATTCTGTTGGTAAAAATGTATCTTAATAAAGGGACCAGAGAGGGACATTATGCTCTACGGACCTGGTTTCTTCGTCTGAGAAGTCCTTCTTAGGCTATCATATCAAATCAAACTGATTGAATGTCACCAGATTTTACGAGTAAATTGTTTAGAATACATAAATGCTTTTCTTTATGTACATTACAAAAAAAAAAAAAAAAAAAAAAAAGAAAGAAAAAAACTTGTGCAACTTTGGCAGCTGAGGATTAATAATAAGTGGTCTACCCTTGAAATCCTCGCCTTTAAAAGGGTTAAAACAAATATATTTTTGAGTTCGTTGTTGCGAGGTCTTTCTAACGATACACCACACATTTGTTTCAAGTAACTTAATTAGCCTCCTAAAAATATTTGTGAAT
The DNA here is from genome assembly GCA_963931845.1 of Maratus michaelseni. Lineage (NCBI taxonomy): Eukaryota > Metazoa > Arthropoda > Arachnida > Araneae > Salticidae > Maratus > Maratus michaelseni. The sequence continues at coordinate 444,785,117 of OZ007586.1, forward strand.
GGTTAATAATCTATAAACATATGGGTCAATAGCCTTTATAATTCTGCTAAGTTTGAACTTTTCACGTTCCATAGTTTTCGAGAAAAAAACGGCTTTCATAGACGGACAGACACACGAGTGATCTTATGATTCCGTTTTCACTTTTTAAGTACGGAATCCTAAAAATACCTATAAAGTGAAAACAGCACACAAGTAAATATGGAAAATTTTGTTTTTGCTTTGAAAAATCATTTGGGGACAATATGAATTAATATAACCTGTTGTGTCATGCATGTTCTTCATATTTTATTGAAAAACAATAATTTTCTATTGCAAATCATTAATTCTTCCATTAAAGACATTACCAATCGAGTTCTGTTACGGTGCAATCCGATAATACGAAACGTCCATTAAAATATAATTTTTTGCAATTCCCATCAAAATCTACATTCATAATAATTCATTTATAAGAAAAAATGTCTATTGTAAGTGTTATCGAAATATAATTAAAGATATCGCACGCTTATTTGTAAAGTGATACAACTCAAAGAATGAAGTTTTCTATAAAAAAGAGAACATTTTTTTCAAGCATGATAAAAATTGTTTGTTTTTATTTTGTTAATCGTTTTATTTTGTTAATAGTTTGTTTTTATTTTGGATCGAGAAATATTTCATAATTTTTATAACTAGAGTTATTATTTATTTAAACTTCAGCAATGGTATATGGTACATCACAAATCTCAATAAACATCATTAAGTTGGCCATAATATTGAATGTGGTGCAAATAATTAATGACAAAAAAAGGTAAGGTCTGTGGACATCATGGTTACGAATCTAGGATTTAGGCAGTGAACTAATGTAGTTTTAACAAAATATATTTTTCAATCTTGGAAAATACTGGCATGATGTTAGGTAAGTTCAAAGCAATGCAAAAACATTTTTCATACACTTGGAAAATGTACGTTTCTGTGAGAATGACACACATGCATGTTACATACATGCACCTTAAAATGCATATAACATACATACATTTTTACACGCAACTTACAATACATACAAAACATACAAGAACCATTTTTAGCACTTTCCAACCTAGTTGAAAAGTGCTTATGACTTCGGTTTGTCTGGCGGTCTGCCGTCTGGCCGTCTGCCGTCTGGCCGTCTGTCCGAGCTCTAACTCCCGTAAATATGCTCGGATTGCTCTGCAATTTTTATATGTTATTGTCGTTATCTATAGCATGTTCCCTATTTCAACGGAAGTGTGTAGCACTTATAGTTGTTTTACAGGGACACTCAAAAGAATTCCGTTACATTGCGGTCTATGGGGAAAAATCATTTGCGGTTTATTTAAATAATGTTTCACTATTTTAAACGCATTGTAATTTATATATATTAATAAGGTGCATTAGAAGAAGCTTAATATGGAACAGGGTGTGCATAGCACTTATAGTTACTTTACAGGGACAGTAAAAATAATTCCGTTACATGACGTCTATGGAGAAAAATCGTCTGCGGTTTATTTAAATAATGTTTCACTATTTTAAACGCATTGAAATTTATATATATCACTAAGGTGCATTACAAGAGGCTTACTACAGAATATTGTGTGTATAGCAGTCATCGTTCATTTACAGGGACACACAAAAGAATTCTCTACTGTCTGTTAACAATAATTCTTGGAAGTTACTGAACGCGATTTTAAATTTAACTAGCTTTTTGTCTATTACGTGGTGTGTATAAATTCCGTAGATCCTATACAGGGCAGCACAAAAGTTCGCGAACACATTTCTGTTTATTGACAAACTCCAGACGGAGAATTTTAAACTGTGCTACGCGTTTCCTAACTGAACTAAAGTTATCATCCTATGTAGTATATATACAAATCTATAGATACTATACAGGGCTGAATAAAAGTATTCGGATATTTTTCCGAATATTATATATGTTGGAAATTCCTGAAATTATGTTTTTAAATATGTTATGCGTTTTCTAAATTGTTTACTTAGATGTTAGCTTTTAGCTTATTAAACGGTATGATTTGTAAAATTATTTTGGAAGCGTTGGAAAGTGCTATATAATCTATGCTTGACGCATGATTTTTCGTTCTTGTTTAAAATTAAAAGCAATAGTGACCACTCAGCGAATAATGGACTTTTTTTCAATTGAGGAATCTTCCATGATCTTGTTTCAACTAAAATTTAATACATTAAAACTGGGGAATCTTCCACGATCAGATGAATGGTGGTAAATTAATCAATGAATGAATTATGATGTTCGACAATTTTTGATAGCAATAATTTTTCCAAAAACAGAAATAATAGCTATCTTTTAACAAAAAAAAAATGCACTTAGTATGTACTTTCCCGTTGGCAATAAAATCTGACCCGATACAAATAATGTGTCGCCAAACAGTGTGATTTATTGACAATAATAGATTAGTGTCGCATTAAAACATACTCGTGTTCCCTTAGTTTTATGTAACGTGGATTGATTTTCAATAGGCCAATTTTTAAATTTTTAAGATGGATGTGTGGCTATTAAACACAATCTGTCTTCAAACAGTTTAATTTAACTCAAATAATTACAGAAGTTTGCATGAACAGATTACTCTTTATTTAGTCAGAAAATGAGCAAATAAAAAGTAACAGATGTAACATTTTTTTTCATTTAATCATTGTTAATTCTTTTGCCCAGCTGTAACTAAACCTTAGTGCAATTACAAATGCAATTTTGAAGCCATCGAACTACGTTCTTTTTTAAATAGATCAGCTTGTCGCAAGTTTTCACATTGTATCGCCATGGTATATCCGCTTTTAGATAAACTCTCATACTGGGCTATTAATGCATACTTTTTAATGGCAAAATCCCATTACCTTCAAAATACTTCACCGCGTTCTGTAGACGGAAGGTCCCAAATCTTTAACATTTTTTCAAAATGCGAGAGATTGGTTGGTTTTATTGGCACAAAGTTCACCTTTGGACATGCTGTGCCAAACAAGTCAAAATAAGAGTGGAAAACAGAAAAATTGCAGTTAACTTTCATTACAAAATTTAATCTGGGTTATACACAATATAAATAAAAATGGATTATGTACATCGTACGTGATACGCAGCTCCGCAATTGACAACATCGAATTAGAATGTGGCGTCATTAGTGTGTATTATTAGCGTTAAATCTCATTACTTGGCGATAGACTTTGTATATCATAAATGGTTGACGGGAAAATAAACAAGTACTCTAAACACTTATCTCGTAAATTACACTGGTGTCCAGAAATTAGAGGGCAGAGACCATTTTCAGACGTTTCGTCGAATATATTACTGAAACTCGTGAGGAAATGCCCGGAATGCCCTTGAACTTTGAAGATGTAAAGAACATATTTGACTTCATGTTTTTCAGTGAAGATTTTGTCGCGAGGACAATTAGGGGAGGGGCAATAATAATTTTAATAATAAAATAATATTTACGATCACACAAGTAACAAAAAATGCTAAAAATGGTCTGTCACTGCAGCAAATGAGTATGTAGGTCCTGTTCAACATCTCTGTGCATTTGTGTAAGCATAACACGTATATTCGGGAAGATGTTAACATTTCTGTGAAAAATTCAAAAGTTTTTTTTTTATAGCATGCAGAGTTCTCAGCCGAATTTAACACCTCTTTCCAAAAACTTGACAAAAAGTCGTAGAAATAGTATACTGTGATTAAAATATTAATATATTGAATGTTTGATGAGATATAGGTATTTTTATGAAATAAATTTTAACTGCGCATGCGGGAACTACAGCAAAGATTTTCTGTCATGATTTGATAGTCAATACTATAGGGCAGGTATGTCAGACTCGTTTACCGCTGCGGTCCAAATTAAGCATTATAGACAAAGCCATGGGCCACATAAAAAAATAGATAATCTTATTACCATTGCACAGAATAAAATTTGTACGTACAAAACACAGCCATGTTAAAGACATATTCATTCAAAGTTCCAAAGTTATTACTATGCATAGTTTGTTTTATTTTATTAAAAAGAAAAAACCCTCTTAATTACTTTAAATCAACCAAATCTATAACATTTAATTGAATTTTCCAAATTGTATGAATTTTCGTTCTGTTTCCAACATAGTTTAAAAGTGTTTATAAATTCGGTTTTTCTGCCTGCTTGTCTGTCTGTCAGTGCTCTAACTCGCGTAAATGTACTCGGATTTCTATGAAATTGATATGTGTTATCGACGTTTATTATGACATGTTCGGTATTGAAAACGAAGTGTTTAACATTTCATAACACATTGTTTAACATCACAGCAATAATTGAAAATTGAGGAGGAAATTCCATATTATCCTATGGGATGTGCTCCTCAATTTTTCAATTATTGCTGTAACTTTTTGAGTTTTCAAGATACTTCACTGGTCTTTTTATATGAGTTTTCCTGTAGTATTGACTATCAAATCATGAAAAAAATCCTTTGCTGTAGTTCGGGCATGCGCAGTTAAAATTTATTTCATAAAAATACCTATATCTCATCAAATAGTCAATATATTAATATTTTAATCACAGTATACTATTTCTACGATTTTTTGTCAAGTTTTTGGAAAGCGGTGTTAAATTCGGCTAAAAAATCTGCATGCTGTAAAAAAATACTTTTGAATTTTTTACAGAAACGTTAACATTTTCACGAATATACGTGCTACGCTTACACAAATGCACACAAATGTTGAACTGGACCTACATAGTTATTTGCTACAGTAACATATCATTTTTAGCATTTTTTATTACTTGGGTGATCGAAAATATTATTTTATTATTACAGTTATTATTGCCCCTCCCCCTCCCTAATTGTCCTCGCGACAAAATCTTCACGTAAAAACGTGAAGTCAAACATGCTCTTTAACATGGCTGTGTTTTGCACGTACAAATTCTATTCTCTGCAATGGAAATAATATTATCTACTTTTTTATGTGGCCCACGGCATTGTATATAATGTTTAATTTGGCCCGCGGAGGTAAACGAGTTTAACATGTCTGGTATGCGGGAACGCGTTATGCAGTAAAAATGATTAGTTTGAAATTTTGCCTATAGATGGCGCTTACATGTTAGAGATGTTTCATTAGCAAATATTAATAAAAATAACTCATTTTAAATCAATATCTTTTGAGACGACAATATTCTTTCACAGCAGCGCTATAATTGCTACCATTTGGATAAAAACACTCGATTAATAGAGGGCGGTTTTTCTTTTTTTGGTAAAATTTTAAGGCTCATAGAACTTTTTATGGCTAAAACCTTAAGAGGCTACTTCACTCAGACGAAAACACCTGCTCGCTAATGTTAATCCTATGGAGAAAATATTTTAAGATATCGCGTTCGCATTTCAATATTTTTAAAGGATTTTTTTTGCATTGGATAGCTGAGGTCAATCTCTATGCACGCTTCTTTGTACTTTTTCGATTTTTGTTGCAGTTTTTTATATTGAGGATACTTTCACTTTAGAAACTGGTTCCGAAAGTGAAAGTATCTTAATAAAAAAAAAACGTAATCAAAATCGAAAAAGTAGAAAGGAGCGTGCATAGAGATTGACCTCAGCTATCCAATGCAAAAAAAAAAAAAAAAATATATATATATATATTGAAATGCGAACGAGATATCTTAAAATATTTCTTCCATAGGATTAACATTAGCGAGCAGGTGTTTTCGTCTGAGTGAAGTAGCCTCTTAAGCTAGAATGATGTGAAATTTGTGATAAGAAAGTTTTAAAATTTAGCTGAAAAAAAATCTCTATTTTCCCTTTTATTTTAATGATATACAGCGCCATCTGTCGGAAATATTTTTAAATTATTTTTTATTACAGATGTTGTTTTTGCATGCTCTAAATAATTTTTTTAAAATATTCCAAATAGTTTAGATTGTAAAGCCCTTCAAACACGTGCACTTTAATTATGGCCACCCTGTATATACCGCAATGAAAATTATTTTACAAATTGTTATATATTCCCCTATATTTAACAGTAACTGTAGAGTAGCATTTTGATGTTACACTGGAAATGTAACCGACACTTTGGCTACTTTAGATTTTATTACTACAACAAATTTCAGATTATGTTAAAATGACAAATGATCCGCAAAATCAAATTTACCTGAGAACTTATCTCAATAAATTTTCTGGAATACATTTTAATAAAAGAAATGAAGCATTGCGAAAAATGAAGCGAAAAAAGATAGTTTATTTTTCTTCTCTTGATACATGTGTGTAATTTTGTTGGTCTAGACAAAATATGTTTAAAAAATGTGACCAATGGCTTGTAACGATTTTTTCTTTCTGAGTAACGTCTGCCATTTTTCAAGAATATATCAACAAAAAAGATTTGGTGAATGTCAATCTGTTCTTAGTGTCATTGATAAGAACTATACGTGAAGAATTAATCGTTATTAACATATTTCTAATAAATTATTTTCACATGATCATCTAGGTATTGTTTTCACTTAACCAGGTACACTGGTGAAAGCCGCTGGGCACTTTTGATTTTAGACATTTCGTCAAATATCTAGGGAACAACTAGGTGACGAATTTTTCTTGAACTTACACAATGTAAAGAAGATGCTTGGCCTCATATTTTTCATTGAAGGTTTAGTCACGAAGGCAATTAGTTAACTAACAACAAATTGAATTAAAAAAAAAAGGCTACTTGCTATTACCCTTTAACATAAAATGTTCGAAATGATCTTTAGCAATGAATGGACCTTTACAAGTGACTCTCTGGGCTTTGAACAGCGTTTGCATGCATTTGTGTAAGAATAGCACCTATATTCATGAAGATATAAAAGATTCTTTAAAAATTTGAAAAAAATCCGTAAGTGTTTTGCTTATAGCATGCAGGATTTTCAACCATATTTAGCGCCACTTTCAGAAAACTTTACAAAGTGCAGTTGAAATATTATACTGCAATTAGAAGATGAATGAATTGAATATTTCACTAGATATGAGTATTTGCATGAACTAATATTTAATTGCACATGCGCGAAAAGTAGCAATTTTTTTTTCAAAATTTGATATCCAATTATACAGGGCAACTTACATAAAAATATTAGTCGAATATCGGTTGAAAAATTTGAGTCTCAAGTACATTTGGACCTGTCTCGGTCTATCACCATCCAAATTTTCAGACCTCTAAGTGCGGTAGATTTCCCTAGCCATCGCCAACAGACAGGCAAACATCTTTATTTTTTTTGGTATTTATGACTGATTTAAAACTAATAACCATAACTTTCAAATGTTATAATACATTTCAAGACAAAAACTTTTTGCATAAGAAACCAGAGTCGCAATTCACTCATTCAATCAAAAGTACAGGGCATCTGACTAAATGCAAAACCAATTTTCACTCATAACACTAATTCATTGACACTAATGAATATATTTTAGCAAAATCGTCAGCAGAATAACTTAGTTTTCCGTGAACTATCATGATATCATCGGAAGTGCTGAAATTGCGCTATGATTCAGCCAGTGACACCGCATGTACTGTCATCCACTTTCCGCAATATGAAGCGTCTACTCCAGCGCTATTTAGATGAGGATTATAACCACTTGCACCAATTATCGCGATGTCATTCAATTTTTCCCAAAACAAGGTAACTAGATGAAACTCAGTTGAAAATTGTGTTCAATATCGTTACGGTTATGAACGAAAGTCAACGTATGCCTTGGAGTGAAACACTCTATGTTTTTGTTTGAATACGTGGATTGCAATTCTGGTTTCTCATAAAAAATTGTTTGTATTGATATTTATTATCATTTTGAGATTAAATAAGTTGACGATTACTTTACATAAATAGCAGTGACATGGAACCCTGCGAGTAGTGTTGGCGATAAAAAGCGGGACAGGAAGGATAAAAAATCGGCAACACATATAAGCACACACACATATTCTCTCTCCCACTTTCTCTCTCTGTATATATATATATATATATATATATATATTACCACAAGTTATGCGACTTAAAAGACCTCTAAAGGAAAATTGCTTGAAGTTAGTAAGCTACAAATTGTGATAATTTGGAATCATTAATAATACTTGTATATCAATCAATATTCATTGCTAAAACTTAAGTAGTATGATTTTAAAAAGAATATATCGTTCTAGTATCCTGAAAACTCAAATTCTTCACTTAAATATTGTTAAGACTTTCTACTTGTTAATTACCTTATGAGAAATGAAACAAACAAATACTATAAGAATATGAAATTGTAAAATATGGTCTTGCTCGTTATAGTTAAATATTAATCATATTACCGTCTCCGTAAATATTTATATTCTTGATCAGTCTATCAGAAAAATTATGGAAGTATAGTCTTAAAAAATATATTCCAAACTATGTTTCTTAGAATTTGCATTATTTTAATAATTTAACACAGAATAATAAACGGAGGAAATTAAAAAAAAATGCAATATGAAAAATTGGGGCCGGTCTTGCAACACCGAAAAATTGGGACGTCCCATTCAAATTGGGACACCTGGCAAAACTAAACTATATCTCACCCTTGATTATCACCACTTAACATTTTTCTTGAATAATATGGTGCTTGAATAATAATTCCTGTTTATATAAATATATCCCCAGTCGGGGTAATTTGGGTATAGTGAGTAATTTCAGCATAAATTGCATTTTTATTATATTAAACCTAACATTACTTTCATTTAATTATTTAATTTATACCATGTTTCTCATTGTTTCAGTGTGAAAATGTTTTATACACTTAATGTTACTCTCTCTCTCTCTCTCTCTCTCTCTCTCTCTCTCTCTATATATATATATATATATATATTATATATATATATATATATATATATATATATATATTTACACTATATTGCCAAAGGTGATCGGTCACTTGCGATTTTAGACGTTTTGTTAACTATCTAGAAAGATACATGAGAAATTAACCTGAAACTGCAGGTGTGTAAACAGTATAGTATAGGTTATATATTTCCACGAAGATTTTTTCTCGGAACCCCATAGGGGACTGTCAACAAATTGAAAAAGAACGAATATCTTTTGGATTACCCTGTAAAAACTAATGTAGCAAAAGCGTTCAAACTCAAGATTATTAATAAGTGGCTTATTGTAATATACTGTGTTCATTTTTATAAGGATAACACGTATACTCGAAGAGAAATTGAGGTTTTTATAAAAACAGTCCTAAATTTCACCAAGTTTTTTGCTTATAATTTGCAGAATTCTTAATATAAAAGAAAGTTATTTTGAGAAAATATTTCAAACAACATTGTACATAATACTCTGCAATCGGAATTAAAAAATAATAAAAATTGGATAAAAAATGAACAGGTTTACTAAAAAATTTAAAAAAACAGTCCATAAATCCAAATAAATTTAATTTTCAAAAAAAAAAAAAAATCATGTTTTTTATAAAGTAAAAATTTACCGGTCTATTTTTGTCGTTTTTTCGAAAATCTGAAGCGGCCCGATAGCGGGCGAAGCCCGCTATTATTCTCTGTCATAATAATATCCGTCACGTAGACTAAATGCGATATTAAAAACAAGTTGGAAATTGTACGTCAAACGTTACAAACGAGGTGCGTTCGTACGCACGTTTTAGAATTAAATCCATGATATCCCGTGCGTAGAACGGGTTAAACAGCTAGTTAAGTATATATTTTATGACACTGTTCATACAAATATCTTAACTAGTTATATAAATATTCAGATATATATGTATCAGCTAGTTATATAAATATTCAGATCTTGATGATTTTTAATTCTGTGAAATGAATTATATCGTCTGCAGATTAATTTCTGTCATAAAATAAGCATCTCGGTCGCTTGACGATTAAACTTCGGAAGCAAAAAAGCACCGATTTAAAAAAAAAAAATCAAATTTCTTAGTAAATATTTTTATTAATATCTCCTAAAGTTTTGATTCGATTTTAATAAAATTTGAAATGTCTCGACAAAATTCTGCAAAGATAATATATTTTAAATTGCAAACCATTTGGTTGGGTAGTTTTTGCGTTGTTATATGCGGACAGACAGACAGACGGACGGACAGACAGACAGACGGACGGACAGACGGACGGACCAAACGACGACTATAGGTGCTACGTATTTATATAATTACGAACGCACCTAAAAAATCAATTTCAAAATTAAACATGTTTTATAGAGACCTACAAAATGTTAAAGTATGCCAATATTTCCATAATCGGGTTTTTATCATGATTCGATACGTTCCTCAAACTCATATGACGTTATAATCACTTGCTTGACGTCATATCTACTTGCTTTCTCTATTACTCATATTGATACTGTCTTTGTATTATTCTCAAACATTTGAAAAAGTCCGTTAAACTTCCAATATGACGTCAGACTCATTTTCTTTTTAATTCTCTAATGATATCACATTAACCTGCTTTCTGTACTTACACATACTCATACTCCTTGTATTATTGAGAAATGTTTGAAAATTTCCGTTTTATTACCAATGTGACGTCATATTAATCTTTTTTCAATTGGTGAAACTTTTTATTTCATTTTCATTTTTCACGTGGAAATCTTTCAATAGAAAATTAATTACTGTAGAAAGAATTTTAGTGTGTATTTTTAATTGTTGGCAACTGTTATAACGAAAATCGTTTAAATTTAACAGGAAAAGAATGTTAGACTTTTTATTTTTTATCTCTATATATTAAAATAATACGATTTTTTTTTTAATTTTATGATTTTTAGCTGCGTCATAGGTATTCAGCTATAAGAACACAAAATTTCAAGTCTGTAAGTTATATAGTTTCTGAGAACCGACTCTGTGACGGACAGACAACGTACGGGACGAATAGTGTTTCGTGAGATGAACGAAACCCTAAAAAGAAATCCTGCCATTTTTAGTATATGTGAGATTTTAAAGTTACTTACATGCGATTTTTATATCCTAATTATACGGTCAGGGGATATTTATTGTGCTTTGTTTTTGGAAAACGTGCTTTGAACGCAATCGCCTTAAACTTTAACTCTTTGATAAATATAAACAATCACTTCAAGCTTTTCTTGTTGATCTGTGTCTGGCGTTCTTATTTTTTGGCAATGACCTGCCTCAGTTTTCGTACTCAGTAACCAGAAATGGCAAAACATTTCCCGGAAGTCTGCTGTTGGATTAATGTTATGTCTGCTGCATCAGTAATATGAAGAATGCTTCTGGGGCGGATTTTCTCGGGATTTTTTTTTTTTTCAAAATTAAGTAAGCAGCTCCGGAATAACTAATTGAATTGTTTCCTTAACATTATGGGAATTTTAAAATGATATTTACTTTAACTAGTTAATTTATTTTATCTGACTTTAATTTTTAAGTAATAATTTTTATTACTAATGCAAGTTTAAAACATAGCTTTTCAAACCCCATTTTAAAACCTCCGGAACTGGCGTCACGTATACATACTATGTATGGTACGTATGGTCTTCTAATCGTAAAATTACATAAGGCTAAGATTAGTGTTCGGGAATAGCGGTACTCAAAAAAAAAAAAAAAAATCGTTTACGGGATGCACGTCTTAAAGGGATTAACAAGAGTTTTAATGTTTTATGTAAGGCACAAGATATATTTCATTCTAAATATATGTTTTAAAAATATAGCATAGAAAAGAAAATATCAATATAATTATTATTATCTTATTTTTATTCCATTGATTTTTTTTAAGTAAAAATTAATATCACAGCAATAAAACATACAAAAAAAAATATCCTGTCGACGATTAACTGATTACATTTCGCTGATTTGGATATTTGGCTAATTATCAACAGATATTTTATTTCGCAACTTAGTCCTAGATGAAGGTACGTTTAACTAAAATCCAACAACATGCAAATAAACTCTAAATAGTTAACTTTTGGCTTCCTCTGATATGTTGAAATTTATAAATATTATTTTTTTCCCTTTACATAAACAATTACATAATTAATTTCTTAATTAAAAATTTTACAAATTTTTTAAAAATATCAAGTTTGAAATACATGCAGTAGATGTATAAATTTAAAAAGAAAAAGTTAAAAAATAATTAAGCGAAGTAAACAATTCGAATTATTTTTATAAAACAAATTACTACAAAATAACACTATGCATGGTAAATTCATATAAAATCGTTATTAACTTATTTGCATTTGAAGCGTGCATTTCACGAATTTATTTTTTATTCGGAAATTCCGAATTCATACCAGAAATTTTGAATAGCAATTTTTGATTTATTTAATGAAAGACGTTCCTTGATTCCAGTAAAGTAAAAATTATGTTTTTGTAATTTCCGGTAAGGATTCAGAATTCCTGAATATATAACAAAAAATCTTGATATGGGCGCATATATACGCTAATGATGGAAATGAGTTACGTAAAAAATCTTTAATTGAACTTTCCCCTTTTCTTTAAGTTTGGGTTTGATTTGATTTAATTTAAGGAACTCGTTTGAATGGATGATGCTTTGTGCGAAATTTTAATAAATCTGTATTGTACTCAGAAAATCAAGAAAAACAAAGTAATCCATTAAGCTCTATTCTATAATGCCATAATGTCTGTCATCTCTTTTAATAAGATCGCTAATAGGTAAAAATTCTTAAATCGAACCCGCTGTCTTCTTAAGTCTAGATTTGATTTGGTTTAATGAGTTCGTTTGAATGGAGAATGCTTTGGGTGAAATTTTTAAACGTAGGTAATGCTTAGGATGTTTGACCCACTTTTTATTAAAATGCTCGTAATGACATACAAGAATATTTCAGTTTTCCCATATGAATAGCTTGTTATGCATTGTATCTTTTTGCACACAATTCTGAAAAGGCGTTAAATAATTTTCCTTATAATAAACCCACTGGCTTCAGAGAGGTTTGACCCACCCCACAGTAAAAGAGGTTGAACCCAATAAATCATATAAATATTTTTTTAAAGCTATCTTTCTGAACTTACTAGTGATAGCTTAAAAAGATCCTTAGAAAAAGCGAACACAACATCTTTAAGACAATAATAGTACAAGTTCTGATATACTATGTGCGTATATTATACGTGCAATGTACAGTCGTAACTAGTCGTTGGGGGCCACCGTAATACTTACCCATCATAAATATGCATAATATAAAATATGAAAATAAAACATGTGTAAACTATTTATAAAATGCATTGCAATTCGAATAAAATCGTGGCTTGATGACGTCATAAACTTTAAATGCTCTATTACTGAATTGCGTAAAAGAAACCTCCTTATAACTCCAAAATTGATAAGCATATTAACTAACGGTTTACTGCGTCGGATTAAGCGTCTGATTTCCAATTAAAGTGTATCTTTGAATTGAAATTTTAATAAAATACAGGGTCATGAAAAATCGAAGAGTGTGGAAAATAGGATTACAAATATCTCGACAACTCATTATCCGATCGACTTCATTCTTTACGCAAAATTTATATTTTTTTATCGTATTTTATATTCATTCCTTAAAATAAACAATTTCGAAATTTTTTATATACCTTTTATCAGAACGAATATTTCGAGAGTACGAAAAAAATAGTTCCGGATAATCGAGGTTACTGAAATTCAATAAACTTCTTCCCATTATTACATACCAAGTATACATACCAAATTTCAAGTCTCTATCTCCGTTTGTTCGGGAGATAGAGCGTTTACAGACACACACACACACACAGACGGACGGCGATTTTTTTTTCTAAAAATATGTTTTTCGGAATCTCCAGTGTCTGAAACGTGTAAATCTGTCAAAACTTTTTTTTTCGATACTCAAAATGATTACAAGACTTACCCTATACTACATATGATGGGTAAGTAAAAAAAAAAGAGAAAGAGAGAGAACATCCCATACTATAACTCCGCCGCATGTCAGCATGTCATCGTATAAAAATTTGACTGGTAACAATCGATTAGTAAAAACTTCTACTAAATAATGCAATACTGATATTTTACTTAGGGGTCATCTACATACAAAAATTGTACCAAACTCGAAAAATTTCAAAACTAACATGTAATTTTGACATCGTATTTGGATTTTCCGACAAATGTTACCTTTTGATACCAAACGGCAAGTTCTTCGGTCAAGAATTGGATCAACGAATTAGTTTAAGAATTATGCAGTTTTTAATTTTGGAACTGTTAATGTTAAATTCATTTTTAAACGTTGCAAAACTGACTGTAATATGCACACAGTTTTTTAAGTACAACTGAAAACTACTTAGCGGAATGAGCTGTAGCTCTTGGATTCGCATATTTGAAGCTCCTAGAAATGAATTTTTGTTACAGAATTCATACAATAATTCATATTTGTTTTCGGAAAATAATTTCAATATATATATATATATATATATATATATATATATATATATATATATATATATATATATTTCAAACTTATCATAAGGTAAAATATATCAAAGATTCCAAATATAATGTCAAATTTAGATGTTAGTATTGAAAAATTTCGAGTTCGGAACAATTTCTGTATGTAAAAAATCCCCTAAGCAATATTTAGATATAGCATTAATTAGTAGACGTTATTATTAATTGATTAGTACCAGTCACATTTCTCAACGATGATTTGCGGCAGAGTTAATAGGGGTATACTCTCTCTCTCTCTTTTTTATTTTTATTTATTTTATTTATTTATTTATTTATTTTTTACGACTGTGCGTATTAAAATTTATGTTAGTTAAATGTTCAACACTTTTGTTTGAATTCATATTTCACATCATCATTTATTAACACACTCGCGGCCACTTGTTTCTGCCTCTTTTGCTATGCATTATTTAACAAAAAGAGTTTCTGTAATCGTGCTTATAATACAAATGGACATAGATAATAATAGTAATGTTTGTAATCGATGTCTTTATATGCAAAGTAAAATGATTGCATACATATGAATATTATGTATAGTTTTGAGGAATATTGTAATATATAAAATTCAAAAGTAACTTCCGTAGGTGGATTTGCAGATTAACAAAAGAGGAGAAATCACATCAGAGGTCGCAAATGTGAAAATTGATATGCTTTCTTTCAGTTTGAATCTAAATATTGTTTTTATTTTAAAAACATTGATATAAATTACGCTTTTAATTACTGAAAAAATCTTATTATTAAATTTGCTAAAGTTAAATCCGATTATTAAAATTGTAACATGTGATCAATGAAAAATGGGAGGATTGATTTGGGTCAATCTATCCATAAATGCAGTGGGTCTAACATGCCACAGCTGCCATTTTGAAAGAAAATGTGTAAAAACACACTGCAGTATCCAGAACACGCTCTAATTAACATATGTTTTAAATCCATAAGTAAAATACACTTTAAAGCAAAAATTTGTTCATTAATTTCAGTTACAACTAGCATAAGAAGTTACGATTGGCAAAGAGAAAACTTACATTCTTTGGTGAAAATTACAAAATTACACGTTCATTTTCTATTAGCATACTGCAAATGTCTTAAGCACAACATTGGCATTTCTTTTTGAATTTTCAGTTTGAATATAAACATTGCATTATAGTTTCTATTTTTAAAATATTCATATGTATTACGCTAATTAATTACTGAAATGAGTTTATTATCTTTTTTTTCATAAAGTTAAATCCAATTATTAAAAATTTTAAATGTTATCAATTATACTACAAGAAAAATGGGAGGTTTGATTTGGGTCAAACTACTCACATATGCATATCTACACATCTCCTTTAGTTGTGTATATTATTTCATAGTGTTCAAAAATTTTTTTTTGATATATCTTTTCAGCCTCCAGTTTATCTGCATATGATGGATAAACATCAGATTAGAAGTGTAAAATAACCACGATGGGTTTTACACAGATTACAACAATCCTGTCTTTTTAACAGCACGAGGTGCAGGATTATTGCTCTAATTTATAATTCTTCATAGTGCATAAATGTATAACTCCTATATGTTCTGAAAATTGATTTATTTATACATTCATTTTTATCATCAATATCTACAAAAAAGAATAAAAAGATAAGTCTTGTCCCACAGTTGACCGATTTTTTGCCTGAGAACGGGGCACATTTATGATGACATTTGATGGATAGTATAAAACTCAAAGACATCATCCGGATAAGAGGTTTCTAGTACTTAAGTATTCATCCAACCGTAAATATTCTATATCCGTGCTTCTGAAACTGAAAACAAATATTACATGTATTCCGAAATGTTCTTATTCTGGAATATCCCGTTACGCTATTCAAATTTTGTATATAAATAATATATAATTTAAATATTAAGCTACTTTAATGATAAAAATCAAATTATAAGACAGAAGATTCTGAGAAAGGTTTTCAATTTTTCAAACACCGGAAAACATTCCTCATAAAAATTTGTGTTTTTTTTTCGCAAGAGATAGTAGTTTTCTTTTAATCTTATAAATCGTTACTAAAAAGACTAAAACTAATTATAAAATTAAGCATTTTACATATACGCATACTTCTTTGAATTTATTCTTCTCTGTGTTAATGAACATTATGTTTTACCAGTTCTTTTCTGTTATAAAATTTTTATATTATTAAGTTCTTTATATATGCTCATAGTTCTTTACATTCTTTTCTCCTCTGTATTAATTATTTTTTTTAATTAAATACTTTATACATATATATAAAGTTCGGAATGCTTAAATGCATCTTTGTCAAATTAAAATACAAATACACACACAAAAAGCATATGCTTCCACTACCTAAAATATGACTAAAACTTCAATTAGATTTTAAAACATTAAACTATATCGAGCAGTTTCGGCTGCGAACCCAGCCTTCATCAGGATTTACAATCAAAACTGGCGTTAAAACAAACGTCCAGATCACATCTTTGTAAGCAGTATGTTTCTGTACTGCGAGCCTACGGGATAGTTTAAACTCTCCCGTAGGCTCTAAAACAAACGTCCAGATCACATTCTTGTAAACAGCATGCTTCTGTACTGCGAGCCTACGGGAGAGTTTAAACTATCCCGTAGGCTCGCGGTACAGAAACATACTGCTTACAAGGATGTGATCTGGACGTTTGTTTTAACGCCAGTTTTGATTGTAAATCCTGATGAAGGCTGGGTTCGCAGCCGAAACTGCTCGATATAGTTTAATGTTTTAAAATCTAATTGAAGTTTTAGTCATATTTTAGGTAATGGAATCACATTTTTTTTTTGTGTGTATTTTTATTTTATTTTGTGTATAATTCTTTGCATTTATTCTCCTCTGTATTAATGAAAAATTTTTTTCTTATGCATTATACTATATCCGTCAATAAACCAGTTTGTTATTCTGGTGTACATTTTTATAAAATTACGTACTTTACATATTACTCATAATTCTTTGAATATATTCTCCTCTGCGTTCGTTTATTATTTGTTACAAGTTGCTTTTCTGGTATGAAATTTTTATAAATATTTTGATGAAATGAAAGTCTGCTCTTCAAGAATTTACCTGAAAAGTGGAATTTTGAAAATAAAGGAACTTTTGGTATCAATTTATTATTCAGCACTTGGTAAAATTTATACTTTATGTGTTTGAGGAAAGGATGATTTAATTAAAAATTATAAAACTATCTCTCATACTCATAATCAGTTTCAAAATACATTTTTTTTTTTTTTTACACAGAGGGTTCGGGACATTTTATAATACTTCGTTATTCATTCTGTAATTATTATTCCTATTTCATTAAATCAAAGAAAAAAAAGCGAAAGGATCTAAAATGATTAAAAAGCTTGTTAGTGTGAAATTTAAGATAATTCATTTGGTTTCAAACTCATCATAATTTTATCACATGAAAATTACTACTTCCTATGAAAACCAAAAAATAAATGTAAAGTGGGCAGACAAAATCACTTCTAAAATCCTTAATACGGACGTGAAATCTACATAGCATAAAATACTTTTAAAATACCACAACTTGGGCTTACTTGGACACAGAAGAGTACTACTTGGACCCAAATAAAAAATGTTCTTAAGCAGTCCTGGGTGTATTGTATCTGTACAAAAATACAAATGTTTCTTAATCAACGAAAATATAATATAACTGCGTACGAAAATATACAATAACCTCTATTATGTTACCCACGATTCAGAAAATCATTCTTACCCCATAAACAAATATATTTTCGAAATTTAAAGAAGCATTTGTAAAACAAAGTTTCTTTAGCTACTACTGATTTTAGGAAACGTTTCAAAGTAGTTTTTATAGTGTAATTTAATACACTCTAAAAACACACAATAGGGTATTTTAATACACTATTATATATATTATAATTTTTATAGAGTATTTTTATAAACTATAAAACGATGTTCCAGTTTGATAAAACTGATTAAAATCAGTTTTTCAAACTGGAATATCGGATTTTAAGATGCTATCAATTCTTAATTAAACATTTTCATCTGCGTAATTGAATTTATATACATGCAACAGTATCAAAACAATATTAATTTTAATATTAATATTAATGCTAATGCTTTTAATTTATCATGTTTGTCTGTAATATAACATGGAAATGTTTAACTGAGAATGGGTAGAAACCAAAAAAACCAATATTCCGATTTGAGAAAATTGATTAATACACTATAAAAAGTTACTCGGAAACTTTTCCGAAAATCAGTGGCAGCAAAAGAAACTGATTTTATAAATGCGTCTTTAATCTCAAAAATATATTAATTGGTTTCTAACAATGAAGAACGCTTTTAGGAATCGTGGGTAACTTGGAAGAGGTTATTGCACATTTTTGTTTGAAATTGTTTTATATATATTCATAGATTTAGAAACATTCATCTTTTTTACAGTGTAGTTCGTGCTGTTACATGTAGAGTATTGGTGAATCACATGAATACACTTATCACTGTAGTTGAAGTACTGGTTTAAAACACAAAAAAGTTTTTGGGGTCCAAGTAACCCCAATTTACGGGATAAAAGTAAGCTGCGCCGCAGACGCCCATGAGGGAGCGCACCGCGAGTAGACGACCACCGAACCCAAGTTCTGAGAGACTTTTATCGCGCCAGTAGCTTTGACTCGCTACGGCGCTTTGGCCGGTCAGAGGACCGTCACCTACGGACCCTCTAACCTTGAACCCACGTGTCGACGACGTAGGCCGTTGCGGTACGCGGTGAAACCACGGGGAGTCACCGCGAGACACTTGTAGACGGGCCGGCGTCCCCCCAACAGCTTCGGAGCTGGAAACCCAAAAAGGAACCAGGCCCTAGGCCTTAAGTCGGAATGTTCCAACCCGTACTTGCTCTACCACAACTCGAGGGGTGTGAAACCTACAGAGGTAGTCACGGTTCCCTCTCATATTCTACTTGCGTGTAAAATTTTAATAGTTGGATACTAGTACTTGGAATGATTGAATATGGACCAATAGTGCATTCAACTAAATTGCAACATTTTTTACGGTATTCATTCATTATATCGCGCAGTTGCCATATTTTAGAGCGGTTTTTCTTCTAAGCTTGTACCCAAATTTATCACAAATGAACATGTAAAAGTCCAACTTTTATAATTAAATTCTTGGATAGCTAGAAATGTTTACTTCCTTGCGAGGAAAAAAAGCATCTACCGCAGTTTACCGTAAAAGACGCAGATGATTTGTCTTAGCATAAAAATACAGCTGCGATACGGTATGAACCAAGACCCTTTAAAGCCTAAATATTAACTTTTAGTGATATCCTTGATTAATGCAATGTCTAGTAGTAGTATAAAAGTAATAAACATCAAATTGTTAAAAAAAATAGTAATTTAGTTAGAATTAATATAACACGGACGGTTTGTTGTAACATAAAGACACGGACGGTGCGGCGTACTCCATACGCCATCACCTTTTAAAGCCTAAATATGCACTTTTGATGATAAACAAGAATACTATCTGATATCTGATAATACTATAAAATCTATAGACATCATATTTATAAAAATAAATTATTTATTTAAGAAATAATATAGAATAAGTTGGTTGGTTGGTTGGTTGGTCGTATAAGGTCTAATGGCACAAGGTCCCATTGGGGAACTGTTTAGAATTACCCCAACACCACTTCAATATCCCTTCGGCAATAATTTCAATATGCCCTTCGGCAGACGAGCGTTGCGTATACGTAACGTTTAGGGTGCTCAGAATCCTTTATTATTCCTACAAGTAATTTTGAATAGAAAATTTTGCCTTATTTAATCACAGAATTTGTGCAATTAAATTAAGCAAACATTTCTATTCGGAATTACTGGTGATAAAAGATTAAAAATTTTGCAAAAGACGCTTGTCACGACGGAGTTAAATCAAATAATAGAAATGATAAAACAGTTGAGTTTTTAAATAATATTAGTAAGCAAAAATAAAAATTAAAGACCTCACTTTATGAAAGCTTTTCGAATCATTTTTAGATGATACGTTTCATAGGTCCAGTAGGTTAATAAAGCAGTAAAGATACAAAAGTTATTTGTTGGCGTACCGATTGTCAGGTTTAGGGATGAAACAGCGGAAATGTTTATGTTTTTTTTTTGTTTGTTTGTTTGAACGTACACAAAAGATTTATCTGTATATATCTGTATTCATATTTATCTGTGACGTAGCCAGAGTGCAGTCCAGGGTCCAGGAGAAAACTTTTTTCCGAATCGAAATCTTCGCTTTATTTAATCGCAGAAATGTACTATAATTTCAACGATTAAATAAGGCAAAAATTACTATTCGAACATAGTGGTACTCTGGGTCCCTGGAACCCTATCCACGCTACGCCTCTGTCGATAACGAAAATTTTACATTCAGTAAAACCTCCATAACGCACACTCACGAATTTTTAAATGTCTTGAAAGGACACCTCTATTTAACAGACACCTTTTCAATTTCTAACACTTATATGTTGTATGTTAGACCTCCGAATGGAGGATAAATTTTGCGGTCCCGAAGCGTCTGTTATTTAGAGGTTTTACTGTATATTAAAAAAAAAATCAGTCAAATTTCGGAAATAAGTTCTTTAAAAAGTGCTTTGTTTACACTATAGATGGATAAATTTTCAGTCAGATTAACACTAGCAAAAGATTACTCTCTGTATTCATTATGTACTATTCCAGACACTGAAGTAAAAATGAACAATAACTTTCTAAAATGAACATTCAAGAAAAAACTGCTTATAAAGACACTCAAGTACCTCATTAAGACTTTTGAGTAAAATACAGTTTCATTGTGTTGATTTTGCTGATTTTGAAATAAAATCCTAACTCAAGACAGCAAGTCACAGGATAAAGCTATTATGCCCTTTCCTTTATTTCTTACTGTTATAATTAAATTTTCTTGAAAAAAATGTATACACATTTCATTTTGTTTTCATAAGAAATCTGAAAATGCGAATATCTTTCTCAATCAATTTGTCGTTCGCACTTACTCTAGAAAAATAAATTAAACATGAGTTAAAGTTCAGGGACTGTATGAATGTTGAGAAACGTATTTTGAAGGTTCAGTGATATTGCGGCTAAAAATATAAAAATAATTAACAATTACATTACAATTATCTGTTGACGAGGATGCTCATCTTGAAAATCCATAAATATGTCGTTACCTTGATAGTATTTAGGACAGGATATGAATTTTCAATTTTAATTTAAATTTACAGTGTGATCCTTTAAAGTTTTCGATTTTGCATATTTGCTCACAACTTCCCAAAGAATGGTCACGAGTGAACAAAACATTATTTTGGGAGTTATCGACAATGCGGATTCTTATTACGGCTGCGGTGGAAGGTATATGATGGCATACGCCGTATACCTTCTGGATTCTTTCAAGAAATCCTGTATACCCTCTGAAGCTTCCGATTTTGCACATTTGCTCATAACTTCCAAAAGAATGGTCATGAGTGAACAAAACATTATTTTGGGAGTTATCGACAATGCGAATTCTTATCACGGCTGCGGTGGAGGGTATATGATGGCATACGCCGTATACCTTTTGGATTTTTTCAAGAAATCCTGTCTACCCTTTGCTTCTGAAAGGAAGCTATTACGTACACTCTATAGCGTATACTCTTTGTTATTTTACTACTATAACACTGATTCTAATGGTGGCATACACTAAAATTGAGATGCAAACTATTGTCGTGTAATGGACCTACAATTATTATTATTATTATTTTTTTTTTTGCAAAAAATTGTTTACATTTTTCAAAAAATTCAGTCGAATTTTAATATATTAATGTGCATTAAATGTGTGAATAGTTAGAGTGAGCGAAGCGAATCCTTTACTAGGCTGGCTACACAAATTACATTTTGTCGTACACTTTACAAAAAAAAAAAAAAAAAACTATTCAGTATTTCGACTTGAAATTAAACATAAAAATAATTTATGATCTGCAGATTTGCACAATATTAATTTTTTTTACAGAATAACCTTAAAAAATGTGTTATTTTAATTAATTTATTTTACATGTTTTTCCATTACGGACGCATTTTTGCAAATATAAAATGAAACACGTATATTTTCAGAAGAAAAAATAAATCACGGAGTTAGTAATTATAGATAGAATCGTGATTAATTAAATAAATCCGCCAAAATATCACAAAAACTGTTTTTTAAATTTAATTAAGGAAATAAATATTTTTGGATTTGATAGAAATAAAATATGATCTGTAGATTTGCACAATATTATATTTTTTTACAGAATAACCTTAAAAATTGTATTATTTTAATTAATTTATTTTACATGTTTTTCCATTACGGACGCATTTGTGCAAATATAAAATGAAACACGTATATTTTCAGAAGAAAAAATAAATCATGGAATTAGTAATTATAGATACAATCATGATTAATTAAATAAATCCGCCAAAATATCACAAAAACTGTTTTTTAAATTTAATTAAGGAAATAAATATTTTTGAGATTTGATAAAAATAAAATATGATCTGTAGATTTGCACAATATTATATTTTTTTACAGAATAACCTTAAAAAATGTATTATTTTAATTAATTTATTTTACACATTTTTCCATTACGGACGCATTTTTGCAAATATAAAATGAAACACGTATACTTTCAGAAGAAAAAATAAATCCTGGAGTTAGTAATTATAGATAGAATCATGATTAATTAAATAAATCCGCCGAAATATCACAAAAACTGTTTTTTAAATTTAATTAAGGAAAGAAATATTTTTGGATTTGATAGAAATAAAAGATGATCTGTAGATTTGCACAATATTAATTTTTTTTACAGAATGACCTTAAAAAATGTATTATTTTAATTTATTTATTTTACATGTTTTTCCACTAATTACGGACGCATTTGTGCAAGTATAAAATGAAACACGTATATTTTCAGAAGAAAAAATAAATCATGGAGTTAGTAATTATAGATAGAATCATGATTAATTAAATAAATCCACCAAAATATCACAAAAACTGTTTTTAACACTTTCGAACCTAGTTGAAAAGTGTTTATGACTTCGGTTTGTCTGGCCGTATGGCCGTCTGCCGTCTGTCCCTGCTCTAACTCCCGTAAATATGCTATGTTGTTGTCGCTATCTATAGCATGTTCCCTATTTCAACGGAAGTGCGTAGCACTTATAGTTTTTTTTACAGAGACACTCAAAAGAATTCCGTTACATTGCGGTCTATGGGGAAAAATCATTTGCGGTTTATTTAAATAATGTTTCACTATTTTAAATGCATTGAAATTTATATATATCACTAAGGTGCATTTCAAGAAGCTTAATATGGGATATGGTTGTGCATAGCACTTATAGTTACTTTACAGGGACAGTCAAAAGAATTCCGTTACATGACGTCTATGGAGAAAAATCGTCTGCGGTTAATTTAAATAATGTTTCACTATTTTAAACGCATTGAAATTTATATATATCACTAAGGTGCATTACAAGAGGCTTACTACAGAATATTGTGTGTATAGCAGTCATCGTTCATTTACAGGGACACACAAAAGAATTCTCTACTGTCTGTTAACAATAATTCTTGGAAGTTACTGAACGCGATTTTAAATTTAACTAGCTTTTTGTCTATTACGTGGTGTGTATAAATTCCGTAGATCATATACAGGGAAGCACAAAAGTTCGCGAACAGATTTCCGTTTATTGACAGAAACTCCAGAAGGAGAATTTTAAACTGTGCTACGCGTTTCCTAACTGAAATAAAATTTAGCATCCTATGTAGTATATATACAAATCTACAGATCATATACAGGGCTGAATAAAAGTATTCGGATATTTTTCCGAATATTGTATGTGTTGGAAATTCCTGAAATTATGTTTTTAAATATGTTATGCGTTTTCCAAATTGTTTACTTAGATGTTATATTTCAGCTTATTAAACGGTATGATTTGTAAAATTATTTTGGAAGCGTTGGAAAGTGTTACATAATCTATGCTTGACGCATGATTTTTTGTTCTTGTTTAAATTTAATTAAGGAAATAAATATTTTTGAGATTTGATAGAAATAAAATATGATCTGTAGATTCTGACAATATTATTGTCTTATCGAATGATTAAAAAAAAACAAACATTTTTTATTATTTTGTTGAATATATTTTTCCATTATACGGATTCATTTTGGTAAACGATAATGAAACCTGCATATTTCTTGCAGTAAACAAAAATCATTGAGTCCGTAAAAATGAATAAATTCATGAATGTTTAAGTATGTGAAATATTATCCTTGCATCAAAATTTTTCATTTTTTTAAAAATTATTTAAATAAGGAAAGGAACCTATATATCTGCACTTTGCGAAGACGAAATATTTTAAATATTGGAAATAATAACAAGTTAAAATTGAGTCAAATGAAACTTATTTACTATTAAGAAGTAATTACTATTAGTATTATTTTTAATATGTTTGCCGTTTAAAAACAATTTATGGAATCTATTAGTTCTGTTATAAACAATGCCGAGAAAACATACACTTACTGGTCGAAAAGAACCCGAACATGATTTAGCTTTAAGGTAAGAGGCTAGATATCAGCGTAAAAAACGAGGACATGGATGCGCCAAAACATAAAATAACGTTTTTGCTTAATAAAGATGCAAAAATTATATTAAAAAATATTGTTACTTTCAAATATTTATCTTATGAAATAATGCTTCGCGAATCCAAACAAAGCATGGCTTTTGCTTGTTAGTTCAAAAACGATTATTTTTGCTAATTTTCAACAATATATTAAATGAAATAAAATTACGTGCGTATAATTATGCAAAATGGTAGTAGTGATCAAGGGTAGTTTTAAAGGGAAGTGAGGCCGCGCGGCCGCGCTGTGAACTAACGAGGGCAAAATATACAAAATAATTGGTTGATTCTTAATCATTTTTTAAAAGGCTACCATTCGTAGGAGAACTAATGAAAGTAACGCTATAGAGATTGAACCTGCCACTGGTATAAGAAGTATGTTTAAAATAAGGAGTTTTTCATTAAGACATCTAATATTAATTCTTATAAGATTTTTCTTACGTAGTTTCCCTAAAGTTCAACAGATGTCAGCACTAGAAAACCCCAAGATTAATATAACCCTCCGAGGATGAAATTTATTTGAATTTATAATAATAATAATAATTATTATTATAAGGTTATAAAGGAAATCTGTCTAGATTATATCTAAACAGAAGAATACTTTCTTGAAAGTGTTTCTTTCTTTCTTTCTAGTCCTGGAAACAGGCGCGTCATTTCAGATTTTTATTGAAGGGAGGCAAATTCTTTTGTTGGACTTAGTAAATCCAGATTTTCTGTTAATTTATGATGCGTTAATTTCCCCATGCATATTTTGAAATGAATATTATTATAATTTATTTTCGACAGTTAATATATTGGTAAAAATAAATGAAAACGTTTAACTAATAATAAGAAATTAAAGTAAACGGTAATGTAAAAAAATCCCTGACGGCTCGGCCTACAGGCACAGGTAGATTTCGAAGACGCAGAACATGGGGTGCCTGTTTGTCGGGAATTGCGGAAGAAATGACCTTTTTGCGATGATGCTGCAGTTGGAACCGCCTACTTCGAAACGAAACTTGTTTGCAGGCGGAGCCAGCAAGGATTTTTTTTTTTTTTTTTTTTTTTTTTTTTTTTTTTTTTTGCTATAAGAATTGGTCCTATAAAAAACATGTCAATATAAAAGTTTTAGATAATATTAAGAGGATTTATAATATATTTAAACGGATTTGAAATATTGGGAATTGACGAAGTTATGAATTTTTTTTCTTCTAAAACCCCCCTTCCCTCCCCCCTTAAGGCAATTTTTAATTATATCAAAAATCTGTCATACATAAGTTTTTGGCCCTGTTTCTAGAAGTAATAATTACGTCAAACGGATTCGATACGTATCATAATTAAGAAATTATGGTTTTTTTTCTGTTTTTACAAAAAGCCCCCCCCCCCCCCTTGGTTTGATTTTGCCCATTAACGAACTTGACCGAGATTTTATGACCCTTGATTTTATGTATCCATTTCGAAAAGATGCTGGAGTTGGAACCGCCTACTTCGAAAAATAACTTGTTTGCAGGCGGAGCCGGCAGGGATTTGTTTTGTTTTTAATTTTTTTTTTGCTATAACGGTTGGTCCTATAAAAACTTGTCAATATAAAAGTTTTAGATAATACTAAGAGGATTAATAATAAATTTACGTGGATTTGATATCTTGTGAATTGGCGAAGCTATGATTTTTTTTCTCCTAAAACCCCCCCTTTTTTTCCCCCCCTTGGGGCCATTTTTAATTATATCAAAAATCTGTCATACATACATTTTCGGCCCTTTTCCTAGAAGTAATAATAACTTTAAACGGATTCGATACGTATAATAATAAAGAAATTATGAGGATTTTTCTGTTTTCACAAAAAGCCCCCCATTTCCCCCCCCCCCCCCTTGGTTCGATTTTGCCCATTAACGAACTTGACCGAGATTTTATGACCCTTGATTTTATGTATCAGTTTCGAAAAGATGCGGGAGTTGGAACCGCCTACTTCGAAAAATAACTTGTTTGCAGGCGGAGCCGGCAGGGATTTGTTTTGTTTTTAATTTTTTTTGCTATAACGGTTGGTCCTATAAAAAACTTGTCTATATAAAAGTTTTAGATAATACTAAGAGGATTAATAATAAATTTACGCGGAT
This sequence comes from Maratus michaelseni, assembly GCA_963931845.1. Taxonomy (NCBI): domain Eukaryota; kingdom Metazoa; phylum Arthropoda; class Arachnida; order Araneae; family Salticidae; genus Maratus; species Maratus michaelseni. The sequence goes on from OZ007586.1 coordinate 444,812,206, forward strand.
TTGATATCTTCTGAATTGACGAAGCTATTAATTTTTTTCTTCTAAAACCCTCCTTTCCCCCCCCCCCCTTGGGGCCATTTTTAATTATATAAAAAATCTGTCATACATACATTTTCGGCCCTTTTCCTAGAAGTAATAATAACTTTAAACGGATTCGATACGTATAATAATAAAGAAATTATGAGGATTTTTCTGTTTTCACAAAAAGCCCCCCCCCATTTCCCCCTCCTTGGTTCGATTTTGCCCATTAACGAACTTGACCGAGATTTTATGACCCTTGATTTTATGTATCAGTTTGGAAGAGATTTATGCTGAATTTTTCCAGTTATCGTGGTCAGAAAAAAGTGACATAGATAGATAGATAGATAGATAGATAGATAGATATATAAACTTTTGAACTGGGAGTGGTTTTGGGTTCTGGGAGTCATGATCGGCGTAGATCTGCAAAAATTTTTCAAAATTTCCAACTTAGGTGAGAATGTAATAGGTAGTATTTCTTACGAAATCTACCTAAAAACAATGTCTGAAACTCAGAGCCGGGCGATTGCTCATCTACACTGCCCTCCCTAAATGACGCCCCTGCGTCAAAAATAAAGTAAAAAAAAAAAAACTTCTACTGATTACTGAAATAAAGTAAAAAACTTCTACTGTCTTAGGGGGGTTAACCCCAAAGACAATTTGGAAATAACGCTATCTCCATAAAAATGAACACAAATTTTAAATTTCAAATTGTAACCTTCCAAATTTGACACAAGAAATAGTTTTTCGCACCTTTCAATTAGGCTAAATACAGATTTTCATGTCTATTTCTACGATTAGCTTCAGAGGTATTAACTTTTTCTAAAGATCCGGATTCAGGGATTTTCTCATCTAAATTCCAATCCAGTATATATACTTGTACTGAACATTCAATATCATAACAATTTCAATATTCTAATCAGTGTTGGATACAGAATTTTATCCCCAGGAGAGATTTCAGCAGCTCCACGTGTGCGTATGATGTGGAATTGAACTTCCACACCATTAATTAATAAATACGTAATATGAAAACATCTGGGGGAGATGCCACTCAATGAATTCATCACTGATTATAATAAATTTTGATTTTATTGCAAGTGCAACAGAATTTTTTATACAAAGTTTTGTGCACGCGAGACAAAAGGAAATTATAGTTATTTTTCAAAAATATATTACAACATAATTCACATAAATCCGTCACTCATACATCATCAACTTTTACATAATATCCGTAGCCCATATAATAATAACTAAAAAATATACAATTTTATATATGCATATGCATGTTTATATATATCGCATGTAATAATATTTTTTTATAGATTATAATACATATTTTTTTTCTTATATTAAATTCATATACCAAAATTATGGGAATTACAAGGCTAAGATATGTTTGGCTTATGTTTGGATTTTTAAGTAGTATGGTTACACAAAATGTTAGAATGATAAGATTATTATTTTAGTAAATAATTAATGAAAATATATAAAATTAACGATTAAATTTAACATCAGATGGTCAAAACTTTGAATATTTTTTATTCCAAAACTTTTGATACAAATGAGTTGAGATTTTTTATAGGGTCATATATTCAAACGTAGATTAGGAATATTTTGTGAAAACTGTGTGTGGCTATCGAAAAATTTAAAGTTAATTCTAATTTTGATATGTAGGTGTGACCCAAGGCTTAATTCATGCATACCACATAATAGTAGATGTTATTCCAAATCGTTTGACATTAGTATAATTTTTGTACGAGAATTTGAGAAAGTGCGTGTGGAGGGGTTGCATTTTTTTCATTTCAGTACATTTTCTCAATTACTGCATCTTAGAATTCAAAGCTTCTGTTTCACTCTTATTTTATTGATTATTTCGAACAAAAAATTAAAAGAATTTCACTAACTTTTTAATCTTTTAGGTACTTAAAAAAAATACCAATAATTTTCTTTCTTTTCTAATTAGTAAAAAGCACGCCGAAATTTGTCGGTGTCATTCTAAAGTATTTAAGAATGAAATGCTAAAAAAATCAAAATTATATTTTTACCACTGTTGAAACAGCCAGCCCAAGCTTCAATATCAGTTTTTCAAGCTTTCATTTACTAATTTTATAAGTACACCCATGTTTTGTCTAAAACATTTTTTACAGAAATTCTTTAATTTGATTTCTATAAGTTTCATTAAAATTTTATCAAGGAATTAGCAAAAGATAAGCACATTAAAGAAATAGACATGTCGCCACAAGAGTTTGAATTGATTTTAATAGGAAAATGTTGCTAGGTTTAAAACAGCGTCCTGCACTGTAAAAAAAAAAGAAAAAAATGGATCGATCTACTAAAAAAAATTTAGTATTTCTCACTAATATTTGCAATTACTAAAAATGTTTTTGTATTCTTACTCAGTTACAAGAAAATTTGTAAGAATTACTGGAAAACAGCTAGCAACATTTCTAGAAAACAGCTAGCAACAATTCCGGTTTATAGTACCGATTACTAAAAAATCTGTGGAATACAAATATACTAAAAAAAAAATAGTAGCCGCAGGATTTTTTTTTTTTTTTTACAGTGTGATCATCTGATCATGAAAAGGAACTTCGATCTTTTATTATTATCATTATCATCATTATTATTCTCATTACAGCCCAAACCTACCGTCACAATCACAATCGTTGTCATATTAGAATAATCGTTGTCGATTTTGCTTTGAGACTTGGGTGATTCTTGTCGTTCACAAAAGCCCGTGTAGGAAAATTTAAACATAGGATTACTCATTACCTGCTATAATTATCAAAATCTTTTCATCATCAGAAAGTAAATGTTTGATGCAGACATACTGTTTTATTTAAAATTGGCTCCTTAAATTTTAAATCAAAAGATAAATTAATAAAAAACTGCGGAAGTAAAGTTTATTTTTCCTTTAAACAAATTGTTTAAGATTCAGGATTATAATATTTGAAAGCTCAGTATGTCGATATTGGACGAAGGCTTTCTGATAGTGAAAACCAAATGTTGATAATTCAGTTAAATAATGAATAATCCTGTTTTTAAATTTCCAAATAGATTAACAGGAGATTTTGCGCGTGTGTAAAATCGGTTTTACTGGAGAGTGCCTATAATGATAAGTGATTTTTCAACAAATTTAGAATGAAACAGAAGTTTATAATTTGGAGAATTTCGACTTCTAAAAATAAGAATGGGAAAATGGGCATTGAAAAATATAAGGCCAATATATTTAAAATCCAGAATAAACTGAAAATTTCATCATATTTTCTTTCTTACTTTCTTTATTTTACTTCAATACACATTACTCTAACATCGGATTTCGGTAATTTTATTTCAGTGCTGACATCTATTGCATTTCCAACAAAGTAGAAAATCCAAATCTATTATTACTTGGAGAGCTTTGAATCCTATGTTTGTATAACCGATAAAGAGTTCCGCAAAAAGTTCAAAGTATTTTAGTGTATGAATGGAACCTCTAAAAGCTTACAAAATTTCATTAAGTTATACAATTATTTAATATAACCACAGATTTTTCTCCTTGATTGATTTTATTGGAAATTGTTTTGTTAATTTTATTTTACTGCTGCCATCTGTGGAATTTAAGACGAAGTAGAAAGGAATGTTCTAGCAAATAGTTCTAGCAAAAATCATTTATCTTATTAGTTGGAAATTGGAAGTTAGTATATTTTAGCTCTGTGTTGTTATTTATTTTATTCAAGTTATTACGATAAGTATTCTTAAGAGAATTTGATTAACAAATCACACATAATTTTTATGTTTGATCTTCGCAAATTAAGTTTGTATTTAGAGACAGCACCCTATTACCGGCAAAGTATGTAACGCACTTACTCAGGTCCCATAAATTTCAGGGACATAAAAAATTTTTGTTCTTCAGAAGTAATTTTATTGAAAAATACCCTAATGTAAAAAAATAATAATTATGCTTCATTCATTACATAAATTATGCAAGCTAAAAATACATTAAAAGTAATTATATGAAAACTACTATAATGGTGTCTAATTTTGAATACAATTATTCCCAATTTTTATGTACAAGCATGCCTTTTAATATTTTATAGGGCTTTCTTTCAATAAATGCAATTGCACTTATATTTTTTGGCATATGAAACGTTCAAGTTTTTCGTAAGAAGTGCACATTATTTCCGCTTTCTTTGTATTTATACATCTTGAAATTTTACATATTAAAACAGGCAAAATTTCAGACTGTCAAACTGTCGTTATGTTTAAGACAATTTTATCTATATAATTTGAATTTTATTTTTTACATTTTTTGCGTTACGTAGTATATTTGTGATTGGTAGTATATTCATGCAATTCTCACATGCATTTTTTACAAAAAGTGTGATAATCTATCATTAGAACCCAAAATATTTTCTTCGCCAGGAGTATAAAATTTTTATAATCGGACCCTGACTAGAGATTCATAGAGAAGACATAACCTGTTTAAAATTTTTTATATATCTTTGTCTTCTAATGTCAAGCTTATAACTGCTTCGACCACCTTTTTGAGAAAAACGAGATGAAAGTTTCACTTCTCCGTAGGCAGTATTGTAGTTAGAACAATTTGAAATTCGTAATTCGTTAAATACTAACCAGAATGTGTTGTATGGCAGTTCAAATTGTAGACAATATTAAGAACTTTTGGAAGATATAATCTCATTTTAGCCGAATTTGTCAATTAGAACTCTGTCATTCAAGGCAACGATATTCTGTCGTGTAGAAGACAGATTTTTCTCATAGACCGGGAGGCGGCAGCACAGGCAATCGGTCTGCCAAGTCATATCTTGGTGGAAAACACCCGAAAACCCGATTTTACCGGTTGACTTGTAGGTTTACCATTGTGTGTTCCTGCTCCCAGTCCTTCATATTTTCGTACCTTTGGGTGCAGGAAAACACAATGGTAAACCTACGAGTCAACCGCTAAAATCGGGTTTTAAGGTGTTTTCCACCAAGAAATGACTTGGCAGACCGATTGTGTTTTAATATGCAAATCGAGATTTAACTAATTCTGGAATTTCTGCCGTGAACTCAATGAGGTGATTGTCTGTGCTGCCGCCTCCCGGTCTATCACAAGCATGGGCACTACCAGTTATGAGCAAAAGTGGGTAAATGAAAAAAAAAATTAAAACTAGTCGTTGGGGGCCACCGTAATACTTACCCATCATGGATATGCATAATGTAAAATATTAAAATAAAAATGTGTAAACTACTTATAAAATGCATTGCAATTCAAATAAAATCGTGGCTTGATGACGTCATACACTTTATAGGCTCGATTACTGAATTGCTTGAAAGAAACATCCTTATAACTCCAAAAATAATAATCTTATTAGCTAGCGGTTTATTTCATCTGATTAAGCGTCCAATTTCCAATTAAAATATATCTTTGAAGTGAAATTTGGATGAAATACAGGGTCATGAAAAATCGAAGAGTGTGGAAAATAGGATTCCAAATATCTCGGCAACTAATTATCCGATCAACTTCATGCTTTATGCAAAATTTGTTTTTTTATTGTCTTTTATATTCATTTCTTAAAATAAACAATTTCGAAAAATTTTATATTACCTTTTATCAGAACGAATATTTCGAGAGTCCGAAAAAAATAGTTCCGGTTAGTCAAGGTTATTGAAATTAAATAGGCTTCTTCCCATTATTACATACTAAGTACATACCAAATTGCAAGTCTCTATCTCAATTTTTTCGGGAGATAGAGCGTTTACAGACACACAGACACACACACAGACGGACGGCAATTTTTTTTTTCTAAAAATATGTTTTTCGGAATCTCCAGTGTCTGAAACGTGTAAATCCGTCAAAAAAAAATTTTCGATTTTCAAAACGATTACAAGACTTACCCTACTACGTATGATGGGTAAGTATAAAGGACATTAAATCCTATATTTTACTCATTCGATATCATAATCAAAATAATTAAAATAATAGATGATAAAAAATATAATAAAACCTGTGATAACAGAAACTGTCTGTAACTGAAAAAAATATTGTTCGGAAGAAGGTATCCCATGCAACTATACCTGCTAAGACGGAAATCTGCCTAAAACGAAATGTTTTCCTGTCTCTTGTGGTTTCGTCTTAGTAGGTTTTACTCACCTAACATGAAGAATCTCTTCAAGAATCTTGCCTTATTGTATTTTTCTACAGTAATCTCTTAATTAAAAAAATATATGTACAATTTGAAATTTTCTCTAATAAATTATGGAAAATCTTTAATAAAAAGTATTGCTTTAGACTAAATTTCCAAACCAGTTACTCTCATTCAATATGCCCACGTTTATTTGCTTTCCAATTAAAATCATTGGATCTTAAATATGGCGGAGCAATAAACCAAGGAATAAAACTCGACGGAAGGAAAACCACACAATTAGAACTTCTAAGACGGAAATGTGTCTAAAATGACTTTTCTTCTTCTTCTTTGACCACATCTTCTTTATATTAGTTATATATTAAATATAAAATTGGGTACATTAAGAAATCAAATTATATAGATTTTAATCAATTGTTAAATCAAGACATTGTCCTAATAGCACAGCCAGTCGATGTGACGTTACCGTGATGTTGTAATCATTACAAATAGTTACAATCTCAACGGTGAAAAAAAGGCCACTTCTTTATTTCGTCACATTATGATTCCCAGGTGACTGTCAGTTTGTGACTCTTCTTGTAGGAATGCTGTTGTATATGGTGTTAAATTGTGATCTTCGAATGTAAGTTTCAATATTAATTCCTATGTATATCCTTCTTTTGAGGTGTTGCTAATGTTCCATGAGTTTTTGCTCCAAGAGTTTTTTACGTATGAATGTGGAGTAGGGAGAGGGATTGATGATCTATTAATTCGTCTATTAATCCTTTGCGAGCCTGACCACTGATTCCTTCCGAAAGATGCCGTTGTGAGCTGAAGACGTAGCCAATGTTAGTTTGTTACTTAGTTTTCCAAGTAGAACTTTACTCTACTATATGATGCTGGTTCGATGACCATTTATTGCTAATGGACTGGACAGGTTATCACTGTAAACATTTATTTTTTGAAATTATGAATATATCTCTAATTCTTTTTGGATAACGAAGAGTTCTGCCTAGAACACTGTGTTGTTATTATCAAGTCTGCAGGATCAGTGATGAACTACTGAGCCCTCTTCCGTGACGCAGAATGCTGCGACCACACCCGTGTTTGTTCGTGAGCCACCAGTGAACACGGTCGGCCGAATTGAGTGGTAATAGGTTTTGTAAATGGGAATAATTTCGAAGTGTGGTATCTCTTGTACAGGATAGAGGATCCAACTGCTGTTTTGGTGTGTGGCGTTTGGGAAGTGTTCCAAGAATGTTGGTTCATGCTTCAGATGTAAAATTTTACTTTTAATAATCAATATTAGATTGATAGGATTATTGGTCGGATATCAGTTATGACCTTCAGTACATCTGCAGAAGGAATATCCTCTGCAGTGACGAGAGTTTATATAGTGCGTTTTTGAAACGTGAGCCCAACCCTCATATGCCTGCAACATATGTAATATGTTTTTGAACTAATGTTGAGTATCATTATTTTATCATATTACCATTGACACCCCATGTTTTAGCTGCTAGTAATATCACAGTGTGGTGATAATAATAAAGTAGTTTTATTCTTAAATTCTTTATGCGTGCGATCAAATTTAGATTTGTGTATAGAGAACTAGTCATTTAAAGTGTTTTACGTGAAGAGCTCTGATGCTGTTGACAAGGATAACAGGTAAGCGTTTTAATTATTTTGACTTTGAGAGTGTAAGTGCTTGTGTTTTGATGGTATAAGTTGTAGATGTAGTGATTTGAACAACTGGCAAAATTTGGGTATTGCGGAGCCCGCCTTTATTTACACACCAAAGCGCGTTCGTCCAGAACTGAAAAAGGAGAAGTCAACCGCGAAAGCGAGTTTTTCTAGCTCTTTGAGGATTCTATTGGCTATCATGAGCCATAGACTTGGTACAGTACGTGAACTTTGAGGAAAACCTTTCAGAATGTTATTCAAGGAGGTGCCGGCGCCCAAGTTAATCCCGATACATCTCTGATGACTCTAGCGATGTGTTCTGGGCAGCTTAGTGCTTATAAGAGAATGTCGCGACATTCCACGTTTTCGAACACTATGATACTATGTCCTATGATACTATGTCCTATGTTACTATGTCCTATGATACTATGTCCAGAGAGACACGAGAACTGTATTTTCTATTTTCGATGTTGGAGGTGCAGAAAGTTATAATTTACAACGCTTTTTCGCATCATATGACCTCTCTGAATCCAAATTGCCTACACCCAGAAAAAGAAATTGATTAAAACTACAAAACATGTTTTGTTGAGTACATTTTGGTTGTTTTAAGCAAAATGTTTAGTTGAAGTAAAAAATTTGTTTTGTTGCTTGGACAAAAAAATATTGTTAACACTCTTACAAAATTTTAACACATTTTCATCAATTGTACTTGAATTAACAAAATCTGTTTTTTTAATTTTACAATAATTTTGTAATTTAAATTTGTAATTCCAGCAAAATTTTGTTGTTTTTGCAAAATTTAAATTGTTGTGTAGTAGCCATATCTCTCTTACGTAACTTGATTGACTTATATAGGTATATAATTAAAGGATTAACATAATTTTGGGGTAGTTAAAACTTTTTTTCATTGAGACGGACCAAGGTAGTTTTAAAAATCCCCCTGTACCCTTTATTACTTTCTTCTATCTTTACAAGAAGAAAGTATTGTATTCATGAAAATTTTCGATATCTGGTTTCCGACTGATTTTAGAAGATCCTGAACACGATTTGACTGTTTTTATCTCAAGAACTAATGCATGGAATTTAATAAAACTTTATATTGAGTTATTTCCTGATATAAATTGTTGCGAATTAGTTTGTGCTGTAAATCGCGCAACAGGTGGCGCTGCTATGTTGCATTTTTCGTGATTTCTGCAATAGCTCTATCTCATTTTCAACAGTGAATTACCCCTGTAATCTTTGAATAATAAACAGTGAATTTTTATCCTGCTTTTTACAGGCGTAATTCACTGCTGAAAATGAATTAAAAATTAACTATGTGTTGCCGTATGCTGTGCTTTGTATTGTCGTCTCATGTTTGCCGCAGAAATTTGCGTGCTCCTGATGACTTTTCCATCTTGTGCTGCGGTTGCAGCCGGTCCGACATGTATAAGAGTGAGAAGTGCCGAGTTACGATATCGTTCCTTGTATCTCAGTGGTAGAGTCCCGGCTTGGTAGAGTCCCGGCTTGGTAGAGTCCCGGCTTGGGGCATTTTTCACTCTGTCGGTTTACGCTTGAAAAAAAGCAGGATAAAAATTCACTTGTTATTATTCAAGGATTACAAGCGTAATTCACTGCTGAAAATGAATTAAAAAATAGTTGTAATTGCATAGTAGATTGGTTCATGTAACAAAAGTTTTTGTAGTATAAGCAAAACAAGTTCGTAATGTAACATATTTTATTATTTAAACAAACACAATATATTTTGTTGAAAAAAAGAAAATAGATTGTTAAAATAACACATAGCATATATCTATGCAACAAAAAGAATTTTGTTAATTCAAGTGAAATTGAACCATTTTACTTGTATTAACAAAACATATTTTGCTGTCGATACAAAATTTTCTTGTTGGAATTGCAAAAAAAAAAAAAAAAAAAAAAAAAAAAAAAAAAAAAAAAATCAGCAATATTTTTTTGTTGATTCAAACAAAATTTCCATTGACCCATATTTAAACGAAAAGTTTTGTTGGGTCAACCAAATTTTTGTTGATTCAACAAAACTTTTTTCTGGGTGTAGGGTGAAGTTTTTGATAAGATTCCAAGAATTGTCTTAGTCTAGATACTGTAAGTTTTTCTAATAATTTTCCTAGAGCAGGTAGATAGTGCGACAAGATTTGGATTCAGAGGGTAACTTTCCTTTCTTTAGTAAATGATAAATTTATATTTAAATATGAGGCCTCAAATCAGGTAATTTCTAATTATGAGAAAAATTGTAAGCTAAATCTTCCAGGCATTTTGTTATTTTCGTATTCGCTGTAGGTTGGCTATTTGGTGCGTTCTTACAATCCCGTATTACCCGCAGAGTAATCAGGTGGGGGGCATTAGTAGAATTTTAATTCAGATAATTGCTACTTATGTTAATAAATTTTTCGACATTTGTAACTTTTGCAGTATTTTGGCGAGTTACACTCAGTGGTTCATGACTCCACTCGCACAACACGTACAGAGCTATTTTTACGTAGAAACTTTCTCACTTCATTTCAACATTTGGTGTTAGCATCGGAAATTACCAATCGATTTGAGTGTTTTTATTTGAAAAGGATCGTTAAGGCAGCTCTTAAGAAACTCAAGCTGTGTATTATTGTATGCGTCGTTGTGTAAAATTTAGTTTGCTAATAAGGGCCTTCTTCAGATTGATTACCTTAATTAACACTGCCAAAAGTAGTCGAAATTCGCTAGACCTTATAAAAGCATTGGTAATAATTTAATTTTGGATCTTGATAGTACGCCGCTTATAGTAAACTTGGATCACATACGGATATATAAGGCGCGTTCTCCTGCCGCATCTTCAGCTACACTGAGCTCTCGTTCTGGAGACCCTGGGTTAAAACTGAACGCTCCTTCTCAGCAGCACGTCTATACTCCTCAAGCTTCAGCTATTTTTCGTCTAGACATCCGCATACTCCTCCGAAACTCGCTATATCTAGAAAAGTCTTGCCGGATTCGTAACAGTATTCTCGGAACACTTTTCCTTCATGTAAAATTCACGTGATTATACACAACAAACCAGAACTGCGAAGAGAGTTATGCGCAAGTGGAAGGAAAGATTCTCCTATTCAGTTATGACTTTTTTTGCAGTATCTCCAAACATTTTTCACGCTTTCACCATCAAGTCCATTGGAATAAAGCGAAGGCTTTCTTTATTCCTTCTCTACTCGGGAACCACTATTACGGAGACATTCGTTCGTACACCTAACGTACCTCAGCGCCCAAAACACCAGCTCACTTTAAAACCACCTCTTTTCGTGCGCATCTGGTGAAATATGTCGTGATAAATGTATATTCAAGCTCTGTATGCCAGTCTCAGTTGCTTAACCGGACCCGTTTGAAAGCACGTCTTCAGAAATAGCTCACATAGCTGCCAACTGCTACATTTTTTTGTCACTAATATTTAGGAATAGAAATCTACACCTTATTTAATTACTGATATTTTCGATTAAACACGGCGAAAATTTTTATGCAGAAATAGTGATGACAAAAAAATCATAGTAATTGATTGCACCCACCGTAGCCAAAATTGAATCAAAATTAAATCAACATAGTTATACTTATTAAGCATGTTACGCAGAAGGTTTGGTGGAAATCCATTTCATAGATACAGAGTTATAGCTATCACTCAAATCGTTAAGAAAGTGCCACAGCAGCGCCACCTATGGTAGATACACACAAAATTCTAATCAGCATCAATGTAAATTAGTTAAGGTCTGACTAAATATGATGAAATATGCTTTATGAAATTCCATGCAGGAGTTGCTACAAAATTTGTTTAACACACAGCCAGACAGACATCGGTCCAAAAATAGTCAAATCGTGTTCAAGACATCTCAAGGCCTATAAATTCATCAAAAACCGACAGTTGAAAACTGTCACAAATCCAGTAATTTCTTTTTATGAAAATAGTGGGAAAATTCAAATTCGAAGTAGTCTTTTGCTTCGTCTGCAAGAACTTTTTTCTGTCAGACATTAATACAATAGTAATAATAATAATAATAATGAACAAGCCTAATATTATTTTTCTCCTTTGACATGTAAAATCAAATTTCTGATTACATTGAATTTATACAAATAATGCATAAGATGACCTACAAAATATATCTGTGTTATTCACTAAAGAACTGTTATTAAACAATTTCGCTTTTAACACTAGTTGTTTCAATCTCCTACTTCATTAATTCAATACAGCTAAAGATTTTTAGAAAAATATTTAGCTGTATTTCCCTGCTCCAAGACTTTTCTGCAAAAAAGTAATTTAACTAGTGACTGAAAACATTTACTATTAGAAACAATTGTAATTTTCATTACGTTCTTTAAGCGCTATTAAGATACAGTCACCATTCTATTTCCTATATCTATACTAATAAAAGGAATACGTTTGTATGTGTGCCTGTGTGTCTGTGTGTGTGTGTCTGTCTGCAATGGCTAGGAAGATCTACCACGCGTAGAGGTCTGAAAGTTTGGAAGAAGTTAGCTCAAGGCAGGTTCTAATCCAAATGAGGATCTGATTTTGCATTTTTGATAATTTGTAGAGATATTATTTAAAACCACAATTAAAATAAGGTTGCCGACAAAATCCATACAATATTCATTGCATTTTTTCTGCAAGTTATTTAACTTAAATATGAAATTGATTATCGATATTAATTAAAATATTTATTATCACATTTAGTTATTTAATGGTATTTTTTGAGAAAGAAAGTGTATTATATGCTTCTTTACCATCAATATGTCACTATAAAATATAAAATGTTCGGTACATCTACTAAGTCGTTATTTACTAAGTATATTTACAATCCTCTTCGACTTTGCCAAATTGTGGTCAATCATTTTGGAAGCCAGAAATATATATTATATATATTTCCAAATAGCGACAAATAATTCCTTTTTGTTCTGCGATGTCTTTTGTGTCGTTATTAAACCTAATCTTGTATTTTTTCCCAAAAATTAAGCGAACGCATCTATTTATAAGTTTATACGATAATTTTTTTATCTTATAATATATAAGAATACTAACTACTTTAAAAGAAAGTACTTGATAACGTTTTTTATTTATTTTTCATTCAATGCATACAAATGTAATGACACCGTCACCATTCTATTTCGCATATCTACCGGGTGCGTCATAAATTCGTGCAAACATAAAAAATTCATAATAAAAGAAGTAATGCTCGGAAAATTTTTCGGTTGACGCGAGTATGATCAGAAGGATTTTGGATTTTTTTCCATGTATAATAAAAAATGATTCCAAAAGTAACCGATAGAGGGCGCTCACACGTCATACTGAGGCGTTTTATGCAAATCAGGATCGCAATAATACACCTGGATGGAAATGGATTCGTCATTCGATCTCGGCAGCATACTATCGTTATCAGATCGAGTGCTGGTGGTTAAACTTTTCTACAAAAATGGTGAACCCACAAATATTACATTGCGAAAGTTTCGCACGGTAAAGGACTTAAGGCGCTAAAAAGCCCTATTTCATTGAATGGGATACTCAATTTAGTACGACGTTTTGAGGAAACGAGGAGTTTGGAGGATCGTCCATGTAGTGGCAGACCATCCTCGGGCACGGATCGCGTCCATGTTGTAAAAAGTGTCATGGAAGAATTGGCAGGAGAGACATAAACGGGGAGTAGCAGTGCTCGTGAAGCTGGGAGAATAACGGGGATTCCGAAATCGTCGATTCGACGTATTCTGCAAGGAATCTTGGATCTGTAACCGTACAAGTACAGGCACTTCACCAGTTATTACCGACAGATACAGATAAAAGGCAAAAATTTGCTACACTGGCGCTGGCACAAATGGAGCGTGACCCACAATGGTTGCTGAATGTCATGTGGACGGATGAAGCACACTTTTCACTGTATGGTAACGTCAATACGCCAAACAGTAGTATCTGGGCAACGTCAAACTCTCGTCAGTACATGACCAAGCCACTGCATGCTCCTCATGTGACTGTTTGGTGTGGTTTCACCGCGTCTTTCATTCTGGGTCTTTTCTTTTTTGAAGAGCCTTGTCCTGAATCTGGTTGGAAAACCTGTACAGTCACTGCAGAACGCTATCTTACGCTTTTGCGTGACGACGTTGTGCCTGCATTGCAGGACGGTGCCCGCCCCACTTTGCACATGCAGTCAAGACGTTCCTGTTGTACACTTTCACTGAAGACCGAGAGATAAGTCGAGGTTGTAAGTTTGAGTGGCCCGCACGATCTCTAGACTTGACACCGGCAGATTTTTGGTTGGGGGGATACTTAAAGTCTCGTGTATACCGGGGCTCCCCAGCCACTTTGGTGGAACTGAAAGATGCCATTCAACGGACCGTCGGTGGCATCGATGCCCACATGCTACACTCAGCTGTAACAGGCGTATTGACGCGCCTCACTTGCCTAATACCTGGTGGTGGTGGTCATGTTGAGCATCTTTTACCTTAAAATAAATGCACAGTGTCATGTTATTGTGATTTGTTTCATTGTCTGTTTGTGTTTGCCTGATTTGCCTAAAACGTCTCAGTAGGGCGTGTGAGCGCTCTCTATCGGTTACTTTTGGAATCATTTTTTACTATACATGGGAAAAAAATCCAAAATCCTTCTGATCATACTCGCGCAAAAAAGTTTTTTAAAGTTTGCACGAATTTATGATGCACCCGGTATATAAATAAAAGGAAGATGTTTGTATGTGTGTCTGTGTGTCTATATGTGTCTGTGTGTCTATATGTGTTTGTGAGTCTATATGTGTCTGTATGTCTATGTGTCTGTCTGTCTATGTGTCTGTCTGTGTGCTATGGCTAGGACTATCTACCACGCGTACATGTCTGAAAATTTAGAAGAGAATAGCTCAAGGGCATGTCCTAATGCATATGAGGATAAGATTTTTCATTTTTGATAATTAGTCGAGATATTAATTAAAAAACAGAATTAAAAAACGGTTGCCAACAAAAACGTAGCAAGGTGCATCCGAAACTCCGTTTAAGCTCAAAAGCAGAGAAAAACAAAAAGTGCGAGAGCGACTTTTTATTTTGGCCTGTTTTCGAAGCATGCATCGGCAAAACCGCTAAAAATACGCAAAAACGGAAGACATTTCCTTAAATTTATTTTTTTATTAAACGCCGCAATCTGTTCGAAAAAATATTGTTACTAACCCTTTGAAAAACTTTTTCAAAAAAGTTCGATTTCGCGATCTTTTTTCTCCTTTTTGTCGAAGCTTCATCGGGCTCAATTTCAGAGATACTCATTAACGAGCGTCCAATAAAAATAAACACCTTCTATGACGGTGCAATTAGTTTTAAAAAATAAGAATGTTAACCGTTTAAAAAATATTCGCAATTGCCGGTAATTTCGTGTCTTCTAGAGACACTATTTTTCTACGCTAAAAGAAACTGAACGTCGGTATTTTAACACAATCTATTCATACGTTGTTGGTACACTGCATTTACATCACCTATAAAAATCGTGAAAGATTTGGACGACTAGAAGTATTTAAAAAAAATGAAATCTGCAAAATTTTTGCTCAGAACTCCTTCGGCTCATGTTTTTACGACTAAATAACCATATTTTTGCACGAAATTTTTATGCAGGCTTTAAAACCGTTATATTTACAACAGATAAAACTTTCAAAGTGTTCAAAGGATATAAGAACTATTTTTTTTATGTTAAAGGATCCGACACAATAAAAAGCGAGAAGAAAATAGAGTTATTTTATAACTAAATATCAATATTTTTTCACGAAATTTTTACACAGGCTTCATAACCATTGTAATTATAACTGATAAAAATTTCACAGAGTTTGGACAATAACAAATTTTTTTTTTATTAAACGACCCGACGTAAAAAAAAAAAAAAAAAGAAGTCTTCTTACAAGCGCCTTTAACACTAAATATGATTATGCTTTCAAGAATTATTACATAAGCTACGGAAACATTAAATTTTTGGCTCATAAAAATTTCAAAGAGTTTGGACGACAACAACTATTTTTTGAAACATTTAATGGGCGCGACGCGTCCCCCCTCCTTTTTTTTGGCATACTTCAAAATTCCGCATCGTCTTGGGAATTCAAAATACGAAATAAAAGAAAAATACCAAACTACTTGTACGTTAAGTTTTCTTTCCAACCTTGCAATTCGTTTGAGCAAATATGAGTATTAATTCTTTGAAAAAAAATTAATTTCCGAAAATCTTCTTTGGCGAATTTCGTTTTCTCCCATAGGATTTCGATGTGAAAAAAAAGTGAGAAGAGAAACACTGATTTTTACAACTAAATATCAATATTTTAGTACGGAAATTATGTACAGGCTTCGGAAACATAACTGATAAAAATTTCAAAGACTTTGGAGAATAAGATTTTTTTAAAAGGGATTGGAGTAATGGGAGTTGATGAAATAAAAAGTTAGAAGAACGCTTCTTGCAAGCCATTTTTACTTAGTTATTCGTTTAAAAGGTTAAAACCATTCATTACTTACTTTAGATATATTTAAGACCTATAACGGGTCCGGGCAACGCCGGGCTGGTCAGCTAGTCCTTAATAATAAGGAAAGAAGTGTGTGTGGGTGTGTGCTGTGTTCTCAAGAGACACCTGCTCGATCAGCTACGAGATTTGGCAGGAGGATCCCTGTATGTCTGAAATAATGAACATCGAAGCCATTTTTGGAATTTTAAATTAGTTTTTTAATTCATTAAAAACCATAATGAACATCACAAAATGGCCTGAAAAGACCCCAGAATGCACCGAAAATCTTATTCTGCAAATGAATAACCGAAGTTTGGAAAGCCCTCATTTTTTTCGTGCGTCTTTCGAAGCGCGCATCGGCGAAACCATTCAAAATACGGAAAAACTAAAAATATGTTCGGAAATTTCGTACTTTTTACTTTCGAACACCGCAATCCGTTAAAAAATACGAATTTTAACCCTTCCAATTATTTTTTTTAGAAAGTTCGAATTCATGTTTCTTTCCCTTTTTTCGAAAGCCTGACTTTTAAGATACGAGAAAACGAAAAATACCCGCTTAATTCGGATACGTTTTTCTGTACGACGGCGCACTCCGTTTTAAAAATACGAATATTAACACTTAAAAAAATAAACTCGTAGTTACTTCGCGACTCCTCGAGACTCTCTCTTTTTCTAGGATAGAAGTAACTAAATGTCGGTATTTTAACACAGATTTTTCACACTTTCTTTGGACGCTTAATTTATATCACATATAAAAATCTCCAAACATTCGGATGATTAGAAGTATTTAAAAAATAAAATCTGTTCAATACTCTCCCAGAATGTGAATACGCGGGTTGCTTTTGCCCCATGATTTTACAACTAAATATAACTAAATATAAATAATTTAGCACGAAAATTATACGCAGGTTTCGGAAACTATACTTTTTATAATATTTATAACTAATAAAAATTTCCAAAAGTTTGGACAATAAGAATAATTTTGTTTTTAATATTAAATAATTCGATGTGAAAAAAATTGAGAAGAAAACACATTTATAACTATATATATATTTTTTATTACACCTTTTATAACTAAATATATATTTTTTGCACGAAAATTATACACATTCTTCGGAAACATTATGTTTAAATATAAAATAAAAACAGACAAGAGCGTGCATAGCACGTCCGGTGCAGGTTCGCCCGAATTCTAGGTTCGTTTGGATATATTTTCTTTTAAATATATAAAATCATACAAATTTGAGGGTGCACGCTGACGAAAGGGGTGGGGGGTATAGTTGGCAGCAAGTGAGATCAGTTAGGATAAGTTATATAGACTGTAAGAATACCTTTAGCGCAATTTTGTATTGTCCCAGATTTTTACGATGCACAACACCGAAATGTCCCGAATTCTTGCCCAAAACTCAATTTTTCGAAACTTTCTGTTTTCTGAGTTTCCTCTGAAAATACGCAAATAGATAAAATGGAGGTTGTGTTACTAAATTGCTATGGATCAATATTTTATGAATAGATCTCATGAAATACATTTGAGTGAATTTTCATGAGCCTTAGCAAATAATTAAAGTAATTTCGTTCATACATTGAGTGAAATACTTACAGTATAAAACTGTATTATTTTTAATAAAAGTCCTTAGAAGCAGTTATAAGTATTGTCGTTGTACAGTTAATATTACAAATCATTTGACGTACTCATTATTTCTACGAAATGCAGTTGTATTTCAAAACTTTTTGAGAAAAATATAATTTAAATGTGAATAAACTCATTCTTTGAAAACTTTTCTTAAAAGTTTTAGATACTTGCAATTAAAATCTGTCGATACAGCCTTCCGTACACATCGTCCTTGTTGAAACACTAAAAATAACTTTAAAATTGTAAAACGTTAACGTATAACTTTAAAATTGTAAAAAAAGTTAATTTTTTGAATATTCAATGTCGACTAAAAAGAAAATTTAAGATCTAAAACAAGCTGTTATGGATTTTCTCAACGCCATTAAATTATCTAAACATATTCTGAGGACATTAATCTGAAATTATGAAAAGTTGTGTACAGAAAAATTGCAACTTATATTTTCGGGTTTTGGGCAGAATTTTTTGAAATTTCATATGTGTGCGCTGGGCAATTTTTGAATCTTAGATGTTCGGGACCAGTTTGTTTAGCCCTCATATGCAAGGAATGACCGTATCTTTCTCAACCAGTCCACGTTTACAATAATTACAACTAACTTATATAAATAAGGAAGTAGATAGCCAGATAGACGTAGTATACTTCGCTTACTAAGGGCATGTTCCTCACGTTTCCGTCATAAGCAACAATCGTGTTTTGGAATCAATCCAAGTGTGAAATGTGTTCGCACTATTTATAAGTTGTCGTTGTGATTATATATACGTGTTGAGATATGTAATTTTTCAAAATTTAAAACATATGCTCCAAACCATATTTTTAAAAATTGGCTGCGAAAAAAAATCGCGCAAATTCTTTCTAAAAAATATTAAAATATGACGTGTTACCAATTTGTCATTAAAAAAATAAGATGACATGTCTGTGGGTAAAAGATCAACTAACATATAAAATACCTTATTTAAAATTTATGCATATTTGCCACAGTATTAATTTTTAATCAAAATGACAGTATTAATCTTCTTTTTTAATAATTCAATTTTATCATTAGATAGTTCTGGTGGTCAGATACGAGCCACCCCCCCCCCCCAATTTATAACTAAATTAATTACAATGGATAATGAAAAGACATTATTACACGAACTATTTTCCATAATTTAATTATTGCTCTTATTTTGTAATGTGCATTTCTATGAATGAATTCCTGTGGATTAATTGTTGATCCTATTTTCTAGTATGCATAGTTATTTTTGTATGGGGAAGCAGTACATCTACGTTTTACAGTGGTGTTTTTCTACATCCGTATGGGAAAATATAAGCGACCACCCATATAGTAGTTTTTATTACTTTTGGAGTCACTGGTCTGCGAGTCGAACAAAGATAGCTCTTACGGAGGACAGTTTTACAATTTTAAGAATTTAGAGCTTGCTGGATGCATATGGCGGGAGGGGACAGCACACCCATCAAAAGGGGTCCCGGGCCCGTGAACGGTACTCGAGTGCAGGTCAGCCAGACCAATAACATGTGGGGGCATAAAATTCTTGAGAAGGGCCAATGAAGATAGTCAGTGATGGGGGAAAAGTTAACCCCAGAGAAAGAAGGGGAAGATGTGATGATTAAGTTCCAGATCGAGGGAGATGAAACTCCTAAAAAGTAGAGCTCTCTACAGTTTTTTTTTAAAATATATATGTTTAAAAAATAGCAACTGGCTGGTGATAGATGGTATGCCCGGTAGATGATACGGCATAGAGGACTTAGAAACGCCGAACCTAAGATGTGTACCAACTGGGAATCCGAGCTTATCCTGTTTGCTGTGAAAGAATTGCCATGTAAACCAGAAGGACTCTGAAAGTTACAGGTATTGATTCACTATTCCCTGTGTTTTGTTTCTGTGTATAGTATATAAGGTATAGAAATGCTAGGAATGAATAGATATAAAGTAGAGGAATTGTCCAACCTCTAATATATATATTTATAGTTTTAACAGGCATTTAAGGACTAAATTAATACAATTTTGACCCAGCACCTTGTTAAGTGCGAATATGTTAAAGCATGAAGATGCTGTCGTAGGGTCCATAAGTTAATCTTTTAAGGATTTATTTTGTTTGTAATTGTTTTCACTTAAAATTCATAATTCTTGTTATTGATGTTTTCTTTTATTTTGAAAGGTTTTGTAAATAGCTGTAAATAAATATTTTCTGTTATGTTTAATTCTCTGTTTTAATTTTATATGGGGTAACACCCATATGTCATTGAATAGTTGTTTTTTCTTTTCCCTTAATTAATTGTTTATTAATTTTTAGTTGATTTATCAGGTGGACTAGTTTGTAATTTATAAGTATGTTGGATATTCATATACTTTATCTAGTCACGCTTCATACGACGTAGGGCGGCGTAAAAATTCACAACGTAAGAAACTTAATTTTTTAAAAATTAGAGTAAGTTAATTAATGAAATTCAATAATATGTGTATTATTTATTGGATTACTCAAAATTTTCACCGACGTCCAGAAGCAACGATCACACCTTTTACCTTCTAAATCAACATCCAACGGTTCCGGAGGGAGGACCCTGACTCATTTGGTTAAATGCGGATAGTTATTATTTAATTGGGCTAAGTAATCTACTCCAATTTGGAGGTCCATAACTTTACCAGCATTAGCCTCGGAATACTGTTATGGTGACGTGACCTACGCCAACTTCTGTTTTTTTAGGGCCTAGGCAACTATTTTCATTAATTTTATGGTTACAATAGGGTTTCTTTTCTATTATTGTTATTATTAGTATTATGATTATTATTATTATGAATATTCTCGCATTATAATTTTAATACTGTATTTAAATTAATTTTATTATATATGTTTCTAAATTCAAATTTTATTTTTATCTACTCGATGTCTAAAATTCTAGATTTTATTTTTTTTAACATACAGAGATAAATAAATAAAATAAATAGGTAATTTTTTTATGAACAATTTCTCCCATTTTCTATGTCAAGTATTGCTGGCACATAGTTCCACAGTCATGCCAATATTTATTGAAATTGTTGAGTATTACAAATGCTACTTACATTTTTCATAAAATAAATAAATAAATGAATTTGTGAATGCAGAATTACAATTCAGGTAATTATTCTATGTTGAAAATTAAAAAGAAGACAGATTTGTGCGCCTTCTATAATAGCAGAAGGGGAATTTTTTTTTCAAGATGAGAGCGAAAATGTTGTTGTTGCTTCTTCAGGTATACCAGAATTTACATTACGCAAACATTCAAAAAGAAATAATTGCGCTACTATGTTAAGTAGTTTTGTCACAGCGTTTCAAAGAAAGTTGAAAAATAATTATGTAACTATTTTAAGAACCTAGAGGATATGCTTTTTTGGTATGACTTCAAAAAACTTGAAATATTATTTCCCTCTCCAATGTATATACAATATGAAAGAAACTGGAATATCTATGGTGACCAATAAACCATTAATAGCGAACAGTATTTCAAATTGCTTCTATTTTAGGAACAAAATACAACAAAATAGCAACAGTTGCATATGCTATGGAAATTAACGTGTCTATGGTTTTTCTATACCGAATGTTTGAGCAAAGACGATTTCTTGATAAGAGATATACCAGATAAATAAATTAAAAAAAAAGCACGATCACGGAAAGGAAATATTGTGAAGGTGATAATGAGATCTAGATGGTGACAGGAAATAACAAAGAAAGAAGTGTTATTACTTCAGGTAAATCGTCAGATACGTTATACAGTCAGATAAGATAATATCACTGTCGGAAGCGGTGACAACAAATTTGCCTTCAGCAGTAGTAATTTTTTTTTGTGAAATCACCACCCCATAATGCTTCTCCAAAATGTTCAATATCTTTTATATACATTGTTCTTCTTTCAAAATTACAGAATTCTATGACTAAAAAAAGCGAAGATTATTATTCAGGAACAGTGGTAACAAAAAAGTGGAAAGGTTGATAGCTATGAAAATAGTACAAAAAGAAATGCACAGGCTAAGTAAGATTCAGAATGTCCAAATGTGAGTTATACAAGGGTGATTCAAAAAATGTATACATACACTGATTACCTGGTCAACATTATGACTTTTCTTTCTTTTCAAGGTGTTAATTAATTGGAAATAATGAGTGGAACATGATTAACTTTTGAAAAAAGAAAATTTATTTTTAAATGCTATTGGACTTATGAAAATGTAGCAGATGTACAAATATAATATCGCAGGGAGTTTCAGGAAGATCGACCTACGCGACATACAATTCATCGGATAAAAGATAAGTTTGAAACGAATGGATGTTCATGGACAATGTTCGGGAAACGAAATTGAGAAAAAATGCGCCACAATACCCAATGAAATGTTTGTTGGAGTTTGTGAATCAATAGCCCACCGTTATTAGCAGTGTATTCACCAGAACGGTAATAATTCTGAACATCTGCGGTAGGCGGAAAAGTTATACATTTTATGTAGATTTTTTTTGCAATTTAAATATTAATTATATGTGAATAAAAACTGAAGTTATAATCATTCAAACTCTGTATACATTTTTTTAATCACCCTGTATATTATGTGATACCAAAGAAGATTATCCTGAGCACTCTTACACATTTCCATGCATACTCTTACATATCCAAGACGCAATAACCATTTTTTTCTTGACTATTCCTAAAAGTTTCATTTTTTTTTAATAGAATGTTTATGATAGTTTGTTGCTTGTTTAGTAAGGTTTAATAATAAATACTTCAAATTTTGACACATTCATTGTTTTATTCCTTTATTGTCAATTGTTTAAAAAATGCACACTTATACACCAGCTTATCCTATACTTTATTTTAACTCAATCGCTGTTTAAATATGAAAAAAGAAGT
Source organism: Maratus michaelseni (assembly GCA_963931845.1). Taxonomy (NCBI): domain Eukaryota; kingdom Metazoa; phylum Arthropoda; class Arachnida; order Araneae; family Salticidae; genus Maratus; species Maratus michaelseni. The sequence goes on from OZ007586.1 coordinate 444,834,988, forward strand.
ACTTATCAGCACAATTAAGACAAGAAATCTCGGAGTACACTGAACTCTCAAAACAAATATTAATACAAATTATTCAATCAGAAAAAACGTCTTTTCCTATTGTAATTTTTATAAAGTAAACAATTAAACGAGAGTTTAAAGCAAAACGTAATTAAACTGTTCAGAAATAAATTGAGCTGAAATGGCTTCGGATGAGAGAGTATTTTAACGATTTCCTCCATGAACTTGAGAGTGAAATTTTTATGCTTGACAGACCTTGAATGTTACGGTATTTTGAATTATAAAGCTAAACGCATCATCTTTTCTCGCATCTAATATATTATTGATTTAAGCTAATGGATCGTAAATGGATTCTTTGTTAACTAAATGGGTGAAAAAATGTAATGAATATTGCTAGATTAATGAGCTGGTTTTCTGTTCATTAGAAACTATCGAAATTCTAACTTGGTATTTCAAATTGCTTTGAAAGCTGCAATGCACTGTAAAAAAATCCGTAAATTTATAGAACAGTGGTGTCAATAAGGTTGCCTTGACAATTTCGGTACTTGTTTGCTTAGTGAATATAACTATTTAATTAGACATTTATCACTATTATCTGCCAAGTACATTCTGAAATCCATATTTGCTATCCTTTCTGCCTCATTCAAGAAATCACATTCATTGGACATGTTTTTGAAAAAATACGGAAATTAAACTGGAAATTGACTGATAGTTCAATTTCTATATTTATAAGGATATTTTTTTTTTTACAGTGTGCAATTAATATGCAGTTGACTGGAAAGTTTTACCTATCATAAATTATTTTAAATCTTAAAATGTTTCGATTATTCAAAATGGAAATTATAATTTTTTTTTCATAATAATGTTTTCCACTAGTGAATCGGATATGATTTTTTTTTATATCATAAATTGAATTTTAATGAAGTTTTAATTTGCTTTCAGGACATTGGAAACAATATGAAATATAGTTTTGAAAAGTTTTTGATATACCATACAAATGTCAAACCTTGTAAGTTCAAGATTCAGCTAATTATTCAGTTAATTTTTAATTAAAATATGTCGATTTTTAAAAATGGAATCTTTTAATTTCTATTTTAACATCTATTTAAAATAGTGAATCACAAATGAACTCACTGTTAATGAAAAAATAATTAAAGAATCATGTTCGCTAGGACAATAGAAATTGTGTAAATTTTTAGACTCTTATTTGAGCTTGTTTTGAAAATTATTTGAAATATCATATGCAGTTGATAAGTTTCGAAATATTTAATTTTAAACTAATTACGCAATAATTTTAAATATTAAAATATCTTTTAAAAGAAAGAATATTTCATTTCCGGTCACAGAATTGATTGAAACAAACGTGAGGAAATAAGTTTTTTTTTCGTCAAAGAAATTAATTTTAATAAATTATTATATTAATATCCAGGACACTAAAAATTACATAAAAAGTCTAGCTTCCTATTTGAGGCTGTTTTAAAAATAGAAGAACCTTGTGGAAGAATACGTTATGGTTACATTTTATGAAAAAAATATATTTAATTTTTTAGATGAAGGTGTTATGAGGTATGGTATGTTAAAGCTAAAATATTAAGATTCTAATTAGTCTTGGAGATCTCTCTTTCTCTGAAACATTATTTATTATTTAATGTTTTAATATTTAATAATTTAATTAATGTCAATAAATTTTAATATTTAAAAATTAAATGTTAATAAGTTTTTCTAAGAGAGTTGTCAGTACCACCTGTTAACATATTAAACATGTGCTACCGAAAAGAAAAGAAACCAATAAAAATAACAAAAGTCTTTTGCTGACATTTTCTCGAAGTTTAATTTTGGTTACATAATATCTTCCACTGATCTCTTCAATTGTTCTTTATTGAATACAGTTCCAAAAGTTCAATTTTAAACTAATACAATAATTTAAAATAATTTTTTTTTTCAAATCCGGTTACAGCACTGAACTAAACCAATGGATCGATAATGAATTCTTTGTTAATGAAATTAATGTTAATGAGTTCATGAACTGTTTGTCAACAATATCCTGCTTACTCATACAAACGTCAAAATGTAGTAAATGTTAAACGATGGAAACCACGCATTTTAGTTTCTCTGGGTCAAGTTGAACTTTTGTTATTTCTTCGGCGTTGTTCGTCGCATGTAGGCAAAATGAACCTAAGGCACTGACCTACCTTTGCTAAGAATTCTACTAAACTTAGGTTGGTGGCAAATCGACACTTCTTTGTACTCACCTACCTACGTTAAATGTCTTCGGGCATCAGAAGTTGTTTGATATTACGTAAGCGGAGGTTACATCTTTAAGAAATTAAAAGGTATTACAGATAAATTTCTTTTACTTGATAGAATTATTTTTCCCATGTATACAAAAAAAAAAGAAAAAAAAATGTTGATTTTACAGAAAAAAAACTGTTAGCCAGGACGCCAATTAAAAACTGTTTTTGCGTAAACAAACTGCACACTGTTTATTTTATAGTCCATTTATTAAAATAACAGAAAGTTTGTAATAAATGCAGATATTTTCGCATTAGAAAACCCTTTCTTTACTGGTTTCCTGGCTGACAGTTTTTTTCTGAAAAAAAAAAAAAAAAGAATTTTTTTCAGTGTAGAAAATTCAAGGGCAGTATTTCATTATGCACTTGAAAGTTTTAATGTCAAATGAGCTTTTGTTATTTTCTTATTTACGAGCGACAGAGTAGATAATGTCTTCAATTATCAGAAAAAGGGCGTTAGATTTAGCACCCTGATATTTTTTTATTAATAGCCTAATTATTTTAGTTTATTCAAGGGAGGGATTTTTTTAAGCATTTGTTAAGTTTGGGCCATATTGCTGTAGAAGTGATGAGACTTTAGAAGGAAAAGTGACGCGAAATATCGTTCTCGTAGAAGGAAAGCCCTAAAAACCTTACGGTGGTACCGATAACGTAAATATCGCCTAATCTCCTCATTTTGTAGCCAGAATGTTTACCACTGGGCTCAGTAGGCCCCATATTTTTGTTCAAAATAAATTGCTTTATAAAATTATACGAAACGACAAAAGATATGCTAGGAAAATTACAAAGATATTTTTAATTGGAATCATTAAGAATCTGAAAATTTTATTGACAAACCAGTAAGAGTAAACAATTCCTTTTAAAATATAATTAAAAAATATTTATTAATCTTAATAATTCTAGCATGTAAAATAAACTGCTAATAGGACAGTTTTTACGCTTTTCTGTTTTTCTTTGTTTTTGTTTTATGAAATTATAAGCAACAACATTATTTCCTCTAAAAAACTCTTTATGTAATTTTTGCAGATGTTAAGGGTTTTAGAGATTAATATAGTTTAAAGGGTTAAATTATTTTCTTAGATACGTATTTTTGTATGTACTTTAATATTTTATTCACAAATTACTTAATGACAAATCATTATTCAATGCAATTTTTGTTGTTTTCATGAAACTTCAACAGAAGTATTAATTTCCCTAAAAACTATTCTACATTTTTGGTAGGCAACAAATACATTATTTAACTATAATTAAGGTAAGAAAATAAGTTTTGTGAAACACATTTATTTTATCTGATTGATTTTTTGATTAACTGGTTTCTTAGGTGGTATTTCTTTATGCACATCAGTGTTTTAGAAAATTTCTCAGTGATTTGGATTATGCTTAGTGATTTTATAGAGTTATGTTTATTTCATAAAAATTTTAAGTAGTAGGATTATTTATCCTGAAAATTTGTCTTTAAAATATTTTCAGTAGGGGTTACATCTTTAAAAAATTGAACGAGTTTAGGAATAAATTTCTTTTACCTTGGTTGATGCCTTGATTTAATTATGCTTTAGATCAGTATTTCCTTATGCACTTCAATAGTTTGTGGACAAACTCTTAATTGATTTTGATATTTTCTAACATTTTATTTGTTTCACCATGTTAAAAATAAATTTTCTAGCGTTTTCTCAAAAGTTTGCTTAAATTATATTCGTGCACGCTAAAACTAGGGTTTGCTTTTTTTAAGTTCATACAATATTTATTTGTTTGTGTCAGTTCATTGTATCATATTAAAAAGAAAACATTCCAATCGGATGATTTTTTGGAAGAATTAAATTAAGGCTTGTAGCTTGTATTTAACATTAGCATCCTCACACTTTAACAGCTCGTAACTTTCTGAAGATTTAAGTAAATGTATATAAACTATTCCTTTTTTAGGACGGCTTTGATCCAAGGAACTCAAAGATGGTTTCAAAAGTGGATGCTACCATTTCAAAAAACAAAGTTGGTACAATTTTGATTATGTAGACTAGGGATGCTGTACTGATAGCCTACTGGTCACCAAGATACCACTATTTTCACACAGAATAATTTGCTTATTAATGACAGAAATTTTCTATTAAATAAGTGGAAGATAATCTTTCCAATACTGTGTTAGAAAACGTCTTCCAGGCAAAAGACTGTGCGACACTAATGTAGACGACTACTATTTCAAAAAATTGCATTCATATCCCGAAAGTAGACACAATTCCCTATCAAATGGTACCACTCGTATCTCTCTGTGTTAATTTTCTGATAAAGTAATATGGGAGGTTCATTTGATTATTTATTTATTTATTTTTGTGAACGACTGTATTTAAGGCAAATGCATTAGCGAAAAAACAATCTCGTCTGCGTTTCTTATTTTATTTATTTACTTATTTATTTATTTTGATATCAAATATCGTTATTCATTCTCAAGTTTTATATTTAAAAACATCAATAATTCGAAAGAAAGATGTATACAGCGTTAAAGAAAATAAAAATATCTTAATATATGTTAGAGCTAAAGTTATGACAATATAGTTACATTTTTGAATCACAACATAGCCTTAACCGAGCAACTTGATGCAGCAACTATGGCCGAGAAATTTAGAATTTTGTTCCACTGTGATGTGTCACGTTAGTAAGATGCGTGAATTTATATTCGCCGTATTTTAAACCAATATTTGACCAATATTTGTCCTATATAAAAGGAATTTGCAGAAGTAATATTGTATTTTTTATTTCTGCCCCTTTTGTAAAATAGACTTTCAGAATGATAAGTGTTACAATGTATTCTTTTGATATTTAGAATTGGTATATTTAACAATGTTGTTTTAAATATTACGTTTTATTTGCCATCGAATAATGAGTTTAATTTTCTCCATACTAGTTGACAAAGGCGTAAATAAGACCATAAGTAAGTAAGGCGTAAGTAGACCTAAATACTCTAACGTGGGAGTTACACCTTGGGGTTTTTCATGTCCGGTTCAGAGGTTTTTAATGAAATTGCAAAACATTTAATGGATTCTGTAAAATATTCATATAGTACGTATGTTTATCTAAAATAGTATGTTCTTATTTTCAAAATAATTCGAACGCTAATTAAAACCGACAAAAAAGTCTCTTTTTCTGAGAAATCAAGGAAGTTCTGTATCATTTATATTTTACTAACTTTAATAGCTTTTTCTATCTTTGGTATTTTTAATCGACTTCCGACAAATGATATAAGTATATTATACAAATTGTTGGCATATATATATATATATATATATATATATATATATATATATATATATATATATATATATATATATATATATATATATATATATATATATATATATATGTATAATCTTGAACGGATGCTTTGATTTTCATATTATTTTCTTGAAAAAGGTCTTATTTTGCTGATAGCCCGTTTCATTTATATTAACATCTAAAGTGATATATTTGTCTGTCATCCGGTTTTCATGCCCTTGTTTTACTTTATAGACTTTAGCGTTTGTAAATTATGGCCCATCGTCACGAATTTTGAGAGTTGTGTTAAGGTACACTGAGAAAAATGACACTTTCAAATCTGAGTAAATCGATGTTTTCATTTTGTTATGTAACATTTTGTTTCAAATATGACGACCCAATGCGTTCAATTCTGAAATACCAGAAATACTCAGAATATTGAAACATGAATACACTCAAAACGGAGCACCTAGAGGTCATCATACTCATTTTTGAAACATGGCCATACTAAAAAATGATCAGAATCAGTTCAAACTCATTTTTGAAACATGGAAATATTCAAAAATGAACACATAGAAGTCAGTTCATACTCATTTTTGAAACATGGACATACTCAAATATGAGCACATGATGTTTTATTCTTGAGTGTGTGCCTGTTTTTAGAAATGAGTATATACATGTTTCATACTTGAGTAATTTTGATTCGGAGCCCTTTTGACTATACGACATACTCAGATTTGAGTATTTTTTTTTCAGATCTGAAAATGTCTTTTTTAGACTGTACACAGTATTAATTAACGTTTTAAAAATAGTCGTCGTATCGTGCATTGTTTTTTTTTTCTTTAAAGACATATGTATTTAAAAAAATATATCATCGTCTACTGTGCGTCAAAATGCTAAGGGTCGTATTTAAATTAAATTGATACTAACCCAGTTTAGGCCGGAGGGTCGTATACGACCCAAGACTATGAATTTTGTACTTCGTTACATTGTTTTGATGTCTATCTTTTAAAGGCTTGTTTAGAAAAAAGGAAAAATGTCTTCATAAACATTACTACAGTACTCAATGTACAAGAATGCAACAAACAAAGGTGTTTTTCGGATTTACATAGGATGATTTTAAAAATACATTTTGATTTGTTCAGATAGCAAAACATTGACCTTTAATGTACCTAATTCGACAGTCTTATCTAAAGGTGCAGAAAAATAGATATTGATTGAATTCAAAGGTCGGAATTTCATGGAACTTGTAAATGAATGTTTGGAGTCGTAGACGACCCCGTAGCCCAATCACAATAATCTTCACTATAATTCCCAAAATCTTGAATGAACTAAAAAAAAAAAAGTAACCAGAAAAAGGAGTTTTTAATTTTTCTAACCTTGGCCTAAAATGGCTTAAACTGTTGCATCGGGTCGGGTAAGTCGATTTTACCCGACCCCGACACTATACGGTCTTAGGGTCGATCGGGTTGACGCTGAATGTTTTTATTGTGAATCGGGTTCGGGTTGACTTCATCCAGAAAAAAGTTTTGTTGAATCAACAAAAATTTGGTTGACCTAACAAAACTTTTTGTTTAAATATAGGTCAATGGAAATTTTGTTTGAATCAACAATTTTTTTTTTTTTTTTTTTTTTTTTTTTTTTTTTTTTTTTTTTTCCAATTACAAAAAAAAAATTTGTATTGCCAGCAAAAAATGTTTTGTTAATTCAAGTAAAATGGTTCAATTTTACTTGAATTTTGCTAAAACAACCAAAATGTACTCAACAAAACATGTTTTGTAGCTTTAATCAATTCCTTTTTCTGGGTGTTCAAATAAAATTTTCGAGTTCAGGCCAGGTATAACCCAACTCATGCAGAATTATAACCACGCTAATGTGGATCAGAATAAAAGTTTGACAGAATAACACGAAGATAAGAAACAATCCCTTGAGTTCGTTTTTATTTTATTTTTCTTAAAAACTGCTTATTTCGTTTTAGATAAAATGCATTTCAGCTCGCAAATTTATATTATAAAGTAAAAACATCTCCGTGAATAACATGGATGTCATATTGACGGTGCGGTGGTAACTTACCAATAAATTTCGGTTTTACTGCAATTTTTTAAACTTCCAAACATCACACAATTTCAACTGTTTACACCGTGAAGTAGGGAAAAAAAAGTTCTTTCAAATGCAATTTGTTTTAAATCTATATCTCAGTTTACTGATGGTTTTTAAAATAATTTTCAAGCATGATTTTTTCTATCGCGTGCAGCCCGGCTACGAAACATTAACCCGTTTGCACTTAAAATAATATAAATAGTTCAGCATTTCTTGCCGGCTATTATTCCATACTTCAATTAAAAAAAATCATCAATAAACAAATAAAATAATAAAATAATATAAATAAAACACAAATTTAACGGACATGTAATCATACTATGCTCTGAAACTATTGAAATTATTAGAATAAAAAAGGCTGCTCTAAGTAGCGATCCTTGGCGATTTTTTAGCCTATTAACTCCTGGCATGCGGCTAATACAGAAGTATCTATGTAATAATTTTCAAAACTTTATTTAAATGCATTATTCAAAATTTTGATATAAAGTTGCTCTTTGGTGTTGTTAGTGGGCAATCTAAAAAATAATAATATTAAATGTAAAAAAAAAAAAAAAAAAATTAGAATTTTCAATAAAGTGTTTTTCACCTATGTTTTATAATTGGATCCCCTAGTTATTATTAAAAGTAGTTTAAATACCGAAACCTGGGAAATAGATTGTATTTAGAACATTTTTAAATTTTTATTCAATACGGTATGTTTGTTAGTAACAGTATACTACCTTATATGGAAATAAAATATCGTCATTTTGTCAAGGAAGTTGTACGTTATTTATGTTTTATCAATTTTAATAGATATTTAGCCGTCTTAGATGAAAATACATGTTCAGTTCAAAATAAATGTTAAAATCAGGTTAAAAAAAAACATGATACGTGTTTAAAAAAAGTTAAGGAAAAGGCATTGCATCCCAGTCTTTAAATAGGCACCAATATGACTCTGCAACCTACTTTGTCCTATTGTTCTGTATTGGCGAAAGATATTTTAACCATATAAGGTTGTTCTTTATTTTTGTGGTTTTGTAAAAATTCTAATTTGGAACTTTGCAACGTTTTTTTCTAATGTATATGCATTAAGTGACGCAATGAAACAGATAAAACATTTAAAATACATTAGTCTGTTATCTGTTCGCATTTCAGTTGCATTGTAGAGATCGTGAAAAATTTAAATAAAAAAATTCTGAAAAAATAGAAATATGGTGCAAAGATGTGTGAAATATAATACAAGAGATATCTATAAACATCAAATAAAAACCAGAAGATGAGCAAATTTATTGTATACTAGTAGACTCCTGGATTACCTTAAATATATCTAAAATTACCTGAAATAAAGGATGTCCCCAAAAGATTGAAACACATTTTAATTCTTTACCTGTTGGAGATATATCAGCAATGCAAATTCCAAAAGTGTTCAAAATAAAGTGGGAATTATGTGTATGTTGATAAAAATATAACTGCCATTAATTTTCAAAAAGTTTCACTTTTTAAATTTTTATACGATCCCTGGGTCCTATAAGTTATACTTCGAAAACAATTCTCCATGCTCTGATTAGTAAAACAGTAAAAATTCCAATCTTCTACGTCCAAAATTCACCGAGATATTATACTTTGAATTTGATGAAATTTCGGAGCATACCGGCATTAAAAAATCATTTGTCCGTTTTAAGTGCTGGAAAACTTCAAAATTACATGAAATTCAGAGTGTCATAACTAGGTGAATTTTGGTTAATTAAAAATAGCATTTTTATTGTTTTACTTGTCAGTGCTCGTATATCTTTTAAAAATGTAATTTGTTGAACCCAGGGGTCGTATAAAATTTTAAAAAGCGTAACTGTTGGAAAATGAAAGGCAGGATTTTTTTCATCAACATAATCTTAATTACTACCTTATTTTGAACACTTTTGCAATTTACATTGCCTACATATCTAAAACAGGAATAACTTAAAGTGTTTTTAAATTTTTTTGGGACATCCTTAGTAATATAAAAACGGAAATAGTGACGGGAACCGTACTTCTATCTCATACCTTCCATCTCGTCAACCTACCACTCGTACTGAGCTATCGTTAATACGGCAATCACTGCACCGGAGAAAAAAATAGCTTAAAAATAAAAATGTTGTTTAAAAAAACCTAATTTGAAAATTTCGATTGTTTTCTACTAAAACAATAATCATTATAACGTGAATCTTTTGTAAATACATGACATCGTATAAGCAACTTATTTCATTAAAACGCACAATCGTAAAATATCTTTGTACAAAAATAATAATAATAAACCTAATATTTCAATTGTGCCTAGATAAATTATTTCGTTAAAACGCTCAATCTTAAAAAACGTTTAATAAACAAAAAAATATATAATCAAAATAACGTACACTTAAAAATTTCTTCGCAAAAAAGAAAAAAAAAACCCTGAATATTTCTGCAATCGGGCAGAATATAAATCTACCAAAGGTAGTTCTAAAACCTCTTTAAAAGTCAAGGGTTCATTATCATATCAATCGTTTTGTCCCGTGAGGCAGGACTTCAAAAAAATTTCGTTTATTCATTTAGACGCGAGAAAATTTGTTGTAAACTGACTTGCATTCATGTATTTTAAATTCCTGGGGAAAATCTAGTTCATATATATATATATATATATGTATTTTAAACGATTTTCTAAGTTTTCCTCCATGCATGGATAAAAATTTTTTTTGGATGACAAGGATTAGAGACTGAAATCGTTTAATAAAAAACAAAGTGCCGAAAAAGAGATTAAAAAAAATGCATAAAACTAAAAAATCCCTGTACGAATATTGAATAAAATTTATGGAAAATAAGACAAAATTTAGTATATTGGACAAAATTATTGAAACCGGATTGCTTTTACTAACATCAAAATATCCCCGTGGAACGCTAAAAAATGCTAAAAATTGCATAAAAAATATCCAATACAAAAATGAAATTTTTAGCGTCAGATACATTGGGAGGTTGCCTCCGTCTATCCGGAACCAAATTTTTAGACTTTTATGTGTGATAAATTTCTCTAGCCATCGCCAACAGACACACACAGTAAAAGATCTTTCTTTTATAATTATAGATAAAATGCCACATAAAATGATATTATAATTTTTAGTGAGCTTGGATATAAAGAGAATTCTGTTTTAATGAGAAAAAGGAAAGGAAATCTATAGTTTAAGATAAAAATCCATTCCAGAAAACGAGAAAAAAAATGCTTTTTTTTAACCATTTTATAAGCAAAACGTGCTACTTGATATGTGTTCTACACTTTTATCAAAATGCGTGAAAAATGTTTAAGATATCATACTCTCTGGATACACGCGACTTTATTAACTTTCTAGCTTTTTTTAAATAAAATGTGAAAGTAACTTCCTTCTCTCTCTCTCCCTTTTTTACGTCCATTTAATAAAATTAGAAAAAAAAAAACATGTGAGTTGAAAGTGAATAGATTATAAAATAAAAAAGTTTAGAAAAAAATAACAAAAAAGCAAAAGAACAAAAAACTTGCTTAATAGATAAATAGTAAATGTAATTTCTTCAGTTATATTTTTATCTCATTTTTCAAATTACAATTTCAGAACTGAAAAGATATGAACATAAAAGGTGAGTTCTAAGTAGCAATTTAGTTTCACATTGTTGTTTATCAGTATAAAAATGGCCCAAAAAGAGTAATCATATAAACATTTTTCGTATATATTTTTTCTTGTTTTCATAATATAAGATCTTCAACCTGATTATTCCAAGAAATTTGTTGTAACGAGAAAATGCAGTGGTCCTTTAATTCTCATTATAGCCGAGTTTAATTGTATTTCATACTTTTAAAGTTTCCCGTACTTTCAAGTACCACTATTTTTGATTAGTGGTACTGAACGAGTGATACTTCATTTTATTTAATCGCGAATTTCTGTCATTAAATATAGCGAATAGTGATACTGAAAATAGGTAGATTTTTAGGTATGTGTTTATTTTAATATTTGTATTGTTTTACCATTCATTCATTCCCGCGGTGAGAGTAGGTTTGTTACGTCACGTTACGTCACTCTATTTCATCACCACCCCTGACCTTTCTTAGCACTCGTCTTCAAAGTAACCGGAATTCGGTCTGTGGTTCATACTTCCTCGAGGCAGCGTTACCTGAACAGAACAGTGATTCGCTTCACTCACGAGGATCCAGAGAATTTGACATCCACGCGAAATGAAGTTGTTCAGCATCCAAGCCTATTATTTTGCGCTCCTCGTAAATTGCATCTTTGTCGCTCAAGCGAAAATTGTTTACATCAATGGAACAGAGATTGCCGATGATAATCTGAAAAATGACAATGCGACGACACCCGAACCTGTTGCAAAATGGTTTAGTGCGTTTAATCCAAAGAATATCAGTAATCATTCCGGAAATACCAAAAGGAGTGATCTTCATCCTCTTGATAGCAAAAATGAAGAGAAACAGCAAACGGAAAATGACGAGAAAGAGCAAACGGAGACTATTTTGGATGAGGAAAATTATCAGTCATTCAATGATACATTAGCAACAAGTAAGCTGTTTTTATTTCTTGAAAGTTTATTTTTCAGTTGTAGCTTTGCTTTAATACTTTGATGCTTTTTTAATTTTAACAAATTTTTGTAATTATATTGCTTGTATAGCTTAGCTAATTAATAATACAACATAAAATGCTGAAATAATTTAACTACTAATGCTTTTGAAACTGCCTGATTCTTACTAATTTTTATGAACACATATTAAAGACTTTTATATATTTCAACTCGGTGTCTACATTGAATTGTATATAAGTTCTTTTTAACTTAGACATATTCTTGTTTCAGAATAATTATTTGTAGCTCGGCCGAACTTTGGTTTAGTAATATTTAACTAATGATTATTGTAACGCTTGGCAGAACTAAAAATAATACTTTTAATAGAAGTTATAAAAAATAGAACTATCTCTCCTAAAAATTATTTTAAAAGCATCTTTAAGTATTTTTAATGTATAATTATTAATCAACATGTTTTTAGATTTGAATATTCAGTTTAATAGTTTTTTCAGTTTTTCATAACATTTTTACATATATTTAATGAATAATTTTCATCAAGATGTCGTTAGAATTTAATTTAAATTATTTAAGTTTCATTTTTACATCTTCTATTTAACGCATAAGTTTCGCATTTATTAATATAGATTAAATTATAAAAAACTACATTGCCATGATTACAAATGAAGTAAATGTTTTTTTAGTGACTAATGCATGTGTTTAGTTATAACGTAAAAATTATACATTGATTCACATAGTAATTATTTTAAAAGAAGCATAAAGAATTAAATAGACGTTAATTTTTAGAGCATTTTAAGTGAGCACCATGTTTGAGATTTTGTGTGTGTGTGAGCATGCGTGCGTGAGTTGATAGATTAAAACACCAGGAATATCCTCTAAAAATAACTTAATAGGACTTTTAATAGAACTGCGATGACCTAAGGTGCCAAATATTCGTTCAAATCCAAATAAATATTTTTAAAGCCTTTTCCTGTAATGGGAGTTTGTTTTAATATTTTGCGCGCTCTATATCTCAGACTTAAGGAATTTGTACTCTTATCAGATTTTACCTATCTACCAATCCTCAATTAAATATGTTGTATTCATAAAACAAGCTTGTTGTTTAAATTTTATTATTATTTTACTTATATAACCCTTAATTTATTTTTAAATTAAATTGGACTTAAAGGATAGGTTTGTGCTAAAATTGTCTATCCCTTTATATAATATTAAGCTATAGAGTGTAATATAACAAATCTCCCACACAAGACACGCTGTTCATATTATTGTCAAGTTTACTTTATTAATTTTTAATATTTATCTAACAAAAAAATTTTAAATATTATGCAGAATTTATGTAAAGAATTTTATGAATTTTCTCAGGTTTTCTTAAGAATAGGCTTTATCTTTAAAATATATGCATTAAATTATATATATATATATATATATATATATATATATATATAGATAGATAGATAGATAGATAGATAGATAGAGGGAGAGAGTAGGCCAAAATGTTTAACAATGGAATAAAAGGAATTATTTCTTTAATATGCCTTAAAAAAAAGTTACGAAATTATGTTTTGAGATCTTATGATGGTTTTTGGGATCTAAAGTTTAATGTAACTGGTGGAATGCGCAGCTTTTTCTATTGGATTTAAAGATCTTTGGAATACATGTTCAGATGTCTGCAACAGATTTTTAGTTCTCATAATTAGTAGAAAATTGCACAGATACTAATAAAAAGCATAAATTATCCTTTATTTTTCAAAAGTGATGCACAATTAGCAGATTAAAACTAAGAAAATATAAATAATATTAGTTGCTTATAACCATCCATTTGTATTGATACAATTCTATTGTGTTTATACTGCTAAAAATAAATTTCTTGTACCATATCCCGTACCTTGTGTACTTTCTAGTGTACGTACTATTATTTTACTCAGAAAGAAACATGATACAAATTAATATTTCTGCCCCAATTACACTAGAAAGGGAATGAGCCTAATAAACCTCTTATATCTTCACAGTCCGGCATTCATAAACCAATGATACCCATACTGACATTAAAATTCTGCATAAGAGAAAATTTTACATTCCACTGAATTTATGAGTAGAAAAATTAGTCGGAGTTTTTCTCTAAACATAAGAGCCCTAAACTGACATCCAAAAATCTTTTTCACAGTTCTAAAGTGCTTTATGATGAAATTTGTCGAAAATATTAAATTGGTGACTATGTATAAATAAAGTAAAAATAAATGAAATTATTAAATTTGTTAAATAGTAGAGCGGTTTGAATTGATCATCATACAAATAAAAAAGGCCTAAAGTTATTGAACAGATATAAAAATTATATTTTTAAGTAAGTGCACATGCTACAGTATCAAAATTTGAAATTTCACATAAATACGAAACATTTTTTAAATTATACTATGTCTCGTTATACGTTTAAAAAAATTCTTATATTGGTATTTCTCCTTACTTGTATTATTACAAATGTTATAAACCCATATTTTCTGAATTATAAAATATATAAAACTAGTATATAAGAAGGAACGAAAAAATGAATTTTATAAAAATTGATAAATGCTCGTATAATGAATTTTCTATATACCTAGAAGTGTTTCTGAAAGCAATATATTTGAAACTACTAAAGATATAACTTTCTGAAAAATAAGCACATATTCATAAACATATGCATAAACTACTAGATGAGATAAACTACTAAACGGAGTGGAAACAATAACAGAATAAAACTATCCATAAAATGTCCATTGTTGCCATAAAAAGTTGTTTAGAAATTATTATTATTTTGTATTTCTTTTGCTTTTCTAAATGATTTAAACAATTATTAGACGAAACATATCGTTGAATGTTCTCCCAAAGAAATAAATGATTATGCGACTTCTAAATTATTATTTAAAAAGCTTTATGCATTTCTTTTTTAAATTGCAGTACTCGCTAATAGCTGAAAATTAATTTTCTATGAAAAAAATATATTATATATTAAAGTAAATATATTTGATAAATTTGCTTCCGCTACAAAAATCAGCTTCAATATTTTTATGCAAAAATGATTTAAAATTCGAATATTTAAGCAGCTTTAATTGTTGCTAGCAACATTATAACATTAATATGTGTATGTTTTTTAAATACATGGCAACTTTTTCTATGTAAGATATTTTCAGATTGCGCTTTACATATATTTTTTTCAATTTGTATAAAACTATGTTAGCCATATTAAGGGAGATCAATACGTATAAAATATAGGAGTCACTAAATAATTAATGAAGAATGAATGTTTTTGTTCAGAAAGTGTTTATTAGTTTCAGGCTAAAAAGCTATAACATGTTAAAAGTCATAACCGTCTTCAAACTTCTTAACAATTGTAATAAGACAACTACAGTTGCGGGAAAAATTAACGACTCCCTTCATCAGTTGCAACTGAATCTGCATACAATAATAAGAGTATCTGCATATATCCTTGTTGACGTATGCATCTCTGATGGAAATAACCTTTATTTAATAGATTCTGAAACTACTCCGGTGTTTTTACTTTTATGTTATTACTGTTGTTCGAAGTTCAAAGAAGGTTCTTTTAGGTGCGTTCGTAATTATATAAATACGTAGCACCTATAGTCAGCGTCTGGTCGGTCCGAATGTCCGTCTGTCCGCATATAACAACACAAAAACTACCCAACCGGATGGTTTGAAATTTAATATATATAATCGTTGAAGAATTCTGTCGAGTCACTTCAAATTTTATGAAAATCGAATCAAAACTTAAAAAGATGTTAATAAAATTTTTCTTCATTCTATTAAATCCTATCATACGTTATTAATTCAATGATATCGCATGGTAAATAATGATTCTAGGTTGCCATGGTGATTACGTCATATTTAAGATGGAGTCATATTATTTCCGTATTACTGAATTTAAAAACCGAATTTGTAAACTGAAATTCTTTAATTATAGTAATCATATAATCTACCGACTGTTTTTTGGATAGATGTTTCCGGAGAAATAGATATTAAATGGAAAATGAGTCTAAATATGGATTTCAAGTTCTAAAATTTTCAAAGTTAGGCTTAAGTTTTCCATTAGCAATTTCAGTAAACGTCAACAAAAGATAAAATGTTGCCAACTTTAAATGTACTTATTTCATTACGGAAATTAATCATATCATAATAACAGACGATATAATTCATTTCACTGAAATAATAACGATGATTTTGTTTACATTGTCTTGTATGGGATATTTGCGTATGGTATAATTTTAATGTAACAGAATTGTAATTAATTGTTTGGAAAAGTGTACTGAAATTTAATTTCATAAAATAAAATTATTATCTATAATACGAAAATCTACACAAAATATAAATTTTGTATTCATGCATTTTTGCGTAAGATCTGAATATTTATAAAACTAGTTATAGTACGACCACACCTCATTTGTCATGCTTGACGTACAATTTCCAACTTGTTTCCTTTGATATACGTTTTAGCTAATTATTATAAATAAAAATTCTAGCGCTTATTTCGTAAGGATGAATATTATAGATAAATCTGCCTAATATATATGGATATGTATTAACATGGACAAAAACAAAAGACAATTTATAGGAAGATTAAAAGAAATATATTTTCGAAAATACACGTTCTTCCAATCTGTTATATTTCTTTCTTTTCTATTTTTATTGAATTTACTTGCAACCATCCTATTTTTTCAGACCTTTACATTAGCTTTTCTTCATTGGAAACTTCGAAGTCTAGGAAAGTTTTATATTCCAATTTCAGCTATTTAAGCATGACAAAAACTGGTTTCTTGTTTTTAACGAATTCTCATTCTTTAATAATTTCTGAGCATTGCACAAAAAACTGCATTTGTAAGTTCGTAGTATTATAGGAGTCCCTTTAAATAAAACATCTATAAAAACACTTTTTATTTCAAACTTTAAATAGCTTTTTTTTTTAAGAATAAATCTCTGTGTTACTCTGAAATCATCTAAGAAAATTTTGACGAAATCGTAACCAGCATGTACCCATCATTGTATAGTCTAGTCAACATGCAAAAATCAAAATAGTTCCAAAAAGGTTTGCTTAAATTAAAAAAAAAACTAGCATAAAAAAATATATACTTTTGCATATTTTTTAAATGTATTTTTCTTTTGTTTCAAAATTCGATTTTATTTATTGGTTTCAGCATGTAAACGGTGCAAAAATGTATGCATTCTTTAATTTCACGATCTTAACTTAAACGGCTTCAGAGTAAAAGTGCGGAAAATTACCGGATTCATCAATTTGGAAAAAGTTAAAAGAACTTTAAAATGTTATGTTGTAATGTGATTTAATTGTAAACTTTTGTTTAAACGGGCTGTAACTCATGTAATATTGGGAGATTTTAAATTCGTTTCTTTGTAGCGCATTCAGAAATAAATAATAAATCAAAGTAACAAAAAAACAAAACAAAAAAAACTGAAAATCAATTTTTGGCATATTTAAAGGTACTATAGCAACTTTAAGTATTTGAAAACAGATTAAAAATTATCTTTTAAAATTTATTCACATTTTTTTACCTCTGTTCCACTCCAGAAAGGGTGTCGTTAAATTTTTCCAAAAACCGGTGTTTATTATGGATAAGGAAATGACAATCAATTTGGAATCTGTGTGCTTTTTTATCATGTACGGTCATTAACAAAAATTTTGAATATGTAATAAAATTTGTTTGATAAATTATTAAACATAGTAGCAAAGATCTTTACTCAAGAAAATGTGCCAGAATCCGCAGAATTTGGCTGATAAATCCCAATTATTCTCAACAAAATAGAAAGAGGCTTAAAGATGCTAAAATTATAATACATTTCTGCCATTATCAAATAATATAATTTGAATAGATTACATTTCATTCATTGTCCACTACTTTTTCTCATTGCAAGTACAAACCAATAATTATAAATTTTAGGCTAAATATTAAATAATTTCAAATAAATTATAACCTATGCAAATCAATCATCTTCATACAATTTTATTAATTTTAGTATCAGAGTTTTATTTATCGATTCTTCAGTTAAAGTTATGGAATTAACTAAATTTCACCCTTTTCTCTTATCATTTTAAAGTACGTTTAGAATTCGTACTATTTCAGTGAGCAATGAAATGATCCATTTTTTGCTTTTAGTCGATTGTTTTGATTTCTTTGTAAACAACACTCAAGCAGTTATCAATTTTGGGGGAGAAGAATGAAGTTAGTGAAAACAATGCAGTTGATTATAATCTGACCTTGTGAATGCGAAATTAACCTGTTAAACTGGAGTAGTATAACTGTGTGAAAGATTCCTTTATATCCAGGTCATTCGATTAGGATGACTAATCAATTTGTAAGCATTACTGCTGTTCACGTCATTTCTTTCTCTCCGATACATCGGTAATACAAATGAAACAAAAAAAAAAAAGAAAAAAAAAAGATTAATTTATTAAAAGCTATACTGTCGTACTAGCCGCGTGACAGGAGTTAATAGCCGAAGAAATTGCCAAAGATTGCTACTTGCAGCAGCTTTTTTCATTCTGATAATTTCAGTGGTTTAAGCTCATAGTTCGATTACACGTCTGTTAATGTTGTGTTTTATTCATATTATTTTATTATTTTTTTATTTTAATGTTTTAAATTTTAATTTCGTTATTGAATATTAGCCTGAAACAAATACTGAACTATTTATGTTGTTTTAAGTGCCAACAGGTTAATATTTCGTAATCGGGTTACACGCGATAGAGATAGATTTTTAAAAAATCATGCTTGAAAATTATTTTTAAAACCTTAAAAAATCAGTAAAATGAGAATACAGATTTCAAACAAATTGCATTTGAAATAATTTTTGTCCTATTCGACGGTGCAAAAATGTAAATTGTGCGATGTTTAGAAAATACAAAAATTGCATTAAAAGCAAAATTTTTGTTAGATGTTGCCACCGTTAATAGTACGTCCGCATTACTCATGGACATGTTTTTTCTTTACAAAATAGATGTGAAAAAGTCTTTTTACTGCATTCATTTACCTTTAAATGATTTAGAATTGCAATCTTTAAATTCAGTTTGTGTTTTTTCAATATATCACTGTGATGAAAATGCTAAAATTCAACATATATTTTTCAATTACCTCGTTTTCTTTAATGAACGATCCTTATGTTCAATTTCATAAAATTAAGGTTTGGAATTTTAATTGTATAAATAGTTTTTGTTTAAATAAATAGTCATTTTAACATGTAAAGCATTTTATGATTTCTTTCTTAAACTAATTAACTTTTTGTAAATCTGGTCCTTATAGTTGTTGAGAATATTTTAAATAACTGTAAAAAACTGAAATAAAATTGTTGCAAAAAGTTCAAAATTGTAGGAGAAGTGTGGCATTAAACTTTTCTTATTTTTTTAAATTAATTTTTCCAAATTTTACCTTAAGAATTGCATTTTTCTTGATTAAATCCCTTACCTTCATAAAACTATTTAATGATATGTCTAAGAGGTATTACAAATACTCAAATAAAAAATATTTCAATAGTACCAAGTCTTTTTAAGAGACAAATATACTTACATTTTTATTTAAACTTTTTTTATAAATGAAAACTCAGGTCTCAAATACTCGAAAATAAAATTTAATTCAACAAAGAACACAATACATTCATACATAAAAACAAACTTGAG
The DNA here is from genome assembly GCA_963931845.1 of Maratus michaelseni. NCBI lineage: Eukaryota > Metazoa > Arthropoda > Arachnida > Araneae > Salticidae > Maratus > Maratus michaelseni. Next base: position 444,854,839 of record OZ007586.1, read on the forward strand.
GGCAGAATAAAAGATACATACATATAGGCAACCAGTATGTAAGGCTTAATAGTCAAAATTATGTGGTTTTATCTTACTTCTATCCTAAAAGTCGACTCGCAAATTGCCAACTATCTATGAATGAGTTTAGATTTTTATACGCCATCCAGAAAATAACACATATATATGAGCCTCTTTTCATACTAAATCGATGTTTCTCTACAATTTTGTAATTGATTATTTTCCCGTGTCTCGTATAGTTTTCAAATTCAACATGCTAATGCCTAACTTTACCACTAGGGGGCTGTACCCATATCATCGAAGAACGTACAGTCTCTTTACTATATTTACACACCATTTTTATCGCTATAGTTGCCGGCGCTCAAAAGTTAAGGCGTGGGAATTGTAAGAGTTTCCTGAATTAGAAGATGTAACTTCATAATATGATTAAATTTTTATTGCAAACAACTGAATTTTCAATAAAGCGTGAAATATTTTCTCTGTAACGTTTTAGTAATTTTTTAGAAGAGATCCAAAAAATCATTTAAACCATCTCCCAAGAATCATTCAAATCCGTGATCGATAATTTCTCCGAGATTTTATGCATTTACTTCTTATTGCACTCGACTACATATGAAATGCAATTTTGAGCTTTTGAGCATATAAAACATATAATTGCAAAGTTGCTCAAAATATAGCGTTAATGATCACAGTGGGGATATAATTATATACTAAGTTAAATATTACCAAAAAGTATTATGACGAGTCTGGCATAAAATATATTTATTATACACAATTTGCACTTAATCTAGGGCAACGAAGTGCTTTAATCGGGCCTTTGTGCATAATGATAAGTTTGAAGAAGATTTTAAGAGCAATATATTGAAAAATATATTAATCCATAATTAAATTCAGATAAAAACTTACGAAAATAAAATGACATAGATTTAAACATTTCATCCAAATATGAACAATTTAGGAATTTTGAACAAAAAATAGATAATTGTTTTATGATTACACCGAACACTGCATACTTCACTAAATATACAGGGTGTCCCACAAGGTACGCAGCGTCTAATATGTACAGATTCAGATAGAGCACGTCAATATGAGTATTTTGAATGGTAACATGTGGGGTCCCCGAATATAGCGTGATAGTGTAAGTAAGATGTGAAGCTTGTCATATGAAAAACACAAGAAATGAGGAAAAAAACAAGTGAAAATCAATGTTTATTGGGAAATTTTGGATATATTCGGGGACCCCACATGTTACCATTCAAAATACTCATATTGACGTGCTTTATCCGAATCTGCACATATTAGACGCTGCGTACCTTGTGGGACACCCTGTAGTTTAATTTTCCTTTATTGATAGACTCCTGATTTTAGTCTTCTGTGCAATAAACAACAACAAAAAAAATTGTGAAATTAACTTAAAACATGATATTTTTCCTCGAAACGGTCCGAATCTTCATTTAAAATTTCTTTACATTTCCTTAAAAATATAAATAAAAAATTAAACGCATAAAACATAAATTTTACTTCATTTGAAATCCTAGGGCTAGAGGTGAAAAGTAAAACATATTTAATAGAAATATGAATGTAGTGTTTGGCAAAAGTCTCCAATTTTACATAATTTCAGTTTAAAATACGTCAAATGTGAGGAAAAACATTTCAAATACATAAACTATTTATTTCCATTTTTTTTGTCAGAATTTACCTCTAAATTAATATATTTTGTAAAACTATTAATTACAAAAAGCTTTCCAAACAAGGCAGTTTCTTTAACCTTTTAACACTTATCGGAAATTCTTATTGGCGTTTTTGAATGACGACTTAAGTGAATTTTGAGGTCACGCCTATAAGTAAATAGCTATACACCCTATACCTCAACTTTTAGATGAGGTTTTCACTCGTAACCTGTGAGTTCACAATAGAAAACAATGAAATAATGACAGCATTTTAAAAATGGATTCGAGTTTTTCCTGAATTCCCGGAAATGAGTTTTATTATTATTTTAATCCTTTTGGGATGAGCCGCAGGTATACGTTCGATATTAGGGTGTTTATTGTCCTTAGTTTTAAATACTACTATTTTCGAATAAAATTATAAAATAATGAAAGGATGCTTGGTTCATTGAATTAATTAAAAATTCAGTCTTTAAAAATCCGAAAAGAATTTTAAATTTAAAATAAATCACGCGTGTATTTGGAAATATTCTTTATATCATATTTAAACAAAAACGAAAAATCCTGCATCAGGCATAGATTATGAAACACTTCCCAAAACTAACAGAATTTTATTAAGAAATTTTATTTTTTCATACAATGAAATGAGATAGCTAAATAAGCAATTTAAATAAAATGCACCGTAAGCGATTTTTTCACATAGACCATAATGTAATGGAATGCTTTTGTGTGTCCCTGTAAACAAACTATAAATAATGCACACTTTATTTTCAATAGAAAACATTCCATAGCGAACCTCATTAACATATAAAAATTACCTGTCATGCCGAGTATATTTAAACGAGTTAGAGTACGGACAGACAAAATGAATTCAAAATACTTTGCAACTATATAGGAATGTGTTAAAAATTTATTTAAATACTCTACAGAAACCTTAAAAAATCCTTAAAAAAATAATTACCTCCGTATAAAGTATCACTCATTATTTTTTATAGAGAGTTTGAAGATTTTTGTAAAATTTTTATATAGCTTCTATTTCATATGTTTATTTTATACTTTTAAGTTCTAATACAACTTTATTTTAAGAATATATATTTTAACTAAAGCTTATAATTCTATGGATTTCTATTTTTGCTAAAAATCTTGCTTTTTACAACAAAGGATACTTTTACTAATAGCTGCTTAACATACTGCTTCTCCATTTCTGTTTTTACAAAATGTTTTTTCTACATACTAGTTTTTTTTTATTATGCTTAAGCAGTTAATGTACACATTAAAACAAGTGAATCATGTATAGTAGAAAAACAATGGCAGAAATTTTGTTAACTGAAAATGTAAAAATTTATACATTTCTTTATTCGTTTATTGCACATAAAATTTTGCAAAAGATATGGAATCTCTACTTGTTTCTATTATATGACGGCTTTTAATTAAAAAAAATGCTTTGATTTTTATTAAATTTAACTTTACAGGATAATAAAAACTGTTTTTCCATATTTTATGTCACATGCTTAATCTCGATATGCATTCATAGTTGTATAAATCCTTTATCTATTTTTCTTTGTGCTCTTGCTTTTTGGAATATGCTGTTATGATTTTTAAACGTCACACAGCACTACAGTGAGATACTGCTAATTCTAATGCGGCTCATAACTATGGAGTCGTTGCAATATACTTAAAATATGAATGTAGTAATTTAGCAAAGACATTAATTTTCACGAATATTTTGCGAAAGTATGATTTATTGAACATTTCACTGGTAGTCATAAAAATAAGAGGATATATTAATTTTTATAAATTAAATTCAAATCTCTTCCCCGTTATGTTTCTTTTAAATTAAAAGAAATACATTTAACGTGCACATATATCACATAAATCCTGTCTTATAATTTCTATAATAAGATACAATCATATATATATATATATATATATATATATATATATAAAACAACAACAACTATAAACATAAAAAAGTATCAAACTTATTCAACTTTCCATGTTATAGAATAAAATATTATTTTTCTGCATTCCTTTAGTATTAAAAACATATTTAAAATTTCTTCGTATTATTTTAATATTTGTTTTCGATCTCTAATTTTTGATTTTATATTATATTTCTTTTAAATAAGAACTACTATTTATAATGAATATGCAACATATCAATTTTTAACTTTGATCATTAAAATAACACATTATTCTATATGTCTTTTGGTTTTAAAAGAACAATACTTAAATCTCCTAAACATGAATTCAATCTTTGTTTTTGAACTGTAAAGTAAAGAATTATTTTTTAATTTTTTAAATTAAATGAGAACGTTTTTTTATATGCAACATACCATTTTTTGATTTTGATTTATAGCAGGATGTTATTTTACATTATTATCATTATACACTGTTTAATTATGCTTTTGAACTAGGGAACAATGTTTAAAATTAGCGCTCATCAATTCAATATTTGTTTTCTACCTGTTTATATATATTTTTTTTATCCTGGGTCTTGCAGAAAGAAGCTGTTATACTTTCATGAAGTAGACAATAAAGCATATTCAATTTCTTATACGCCAAAATGATCATGATTCATTTTGGATTAATGTGTACGCATGTATATTTGTGATTAAATATTTTGTTAAAATAATGTTTATGATTCTGAAATTAAAGAAATGTTTTAACAAATCAATTTTATCTTCTGCTTTGATTTTAATTTCGCTCTAAAAATGTGAAATCAATTCATTAATTTTATAGATTTAGGACCTGAAACTTTATAATGAAAAGCTATTTCTATCATACAATGTAGGTAAAGAAAAGTCAGAATAAATGTTCCTTTAATACTTCTTTTAATTAATATAATTCTTATTTTAATTAATATTTTTTTCAATAAAGTATTTTTTCCTTAAAATGATTAAATTAAAATAGAAAGAATTTTCAAATTTAGAACATTTCCAAGAAAATCCGTTGTCATTTTCAAGTACAATTTCCGCAATCAACCGAGTCCTTCAGCGGCTGCTCTGGAAGCTTATAGACGAGAGGTGCTACGTACGAACTCATGTCGCATTTGTCGGCCTAACCGTTCGGAGTTTTTCACGGTTTTCTTCAAAAGTTGAGTAAATACGGGTTAGGCTCCCTTAGAAACACTCTCATGGAGGGCAATCGCCCCATTGGCCTCGAATAATTAATCGGCCGCAACAGTGAACGACTGAATTTATGATATTGTTCGTTCATTAATCAATAAAAAATTAATATAGATATATTTCAACAAAATGAAATATACATGAGAAAATAATTATATACCTGTAAATTAAACCAGAAGTAAAGATAGAATGGAATAAAAAGTTCTGAGGAACAAAAATAAAGATCATGCATAAAACGAGAAAAAGAAGGAAAGTAATCTTAAAAAAGTAAAAACCTACAAATGATCTATAAAAGGTTTCAGGTTCTAAATCTTCTATTTGTTCTTTCTTATTTAATATTCTTAACCGACTAGTTAACTGGTGCCAGAGAATCCACCAGTGCCAATCTGCAGTCACTAATAATCACAACCCATTATCCACTAATGAAACGTCATCAGAAGCCAGTTTTTATGCCTAACTCTAACTGATATTTTAGCTCTTTGATAGCATGGTTGAATGACAAGTCCAATTAACATAACCCATGCTAATGCATAATTAAGGTTTTTTTTAGAGCACATTAACTTACTCATATTAACTGTTTCCTCTCAATAAAATGAATAAAAATAAAATAAATTAAAGAGGAAAACTAAATACTAAATTTTAATATTAATATTTCTTTTACAGTTTTCATTTACAAAATGCAATTGAAATATGATGATATTTGCATTTTATTTCATTTTTATTACTTAGACAAGCAGAAAATCGTCGCATTAAGTTTTAATTAAAACTCTGTGATTAATTAAACAAGTGTACGACAATGTATGGGTAAGTTTAAATACCCAGCTCATAATTAACAGATTCCTGATGTTTCTGGAATTAACTCATTTAAAATCATGGATAAACTAAAAAATAATTTATTATTCAGCCCCCTTTAACATACGCTTAGTCACTGTTTGATGCAGGTTTTAGTTTTTGCAACAAAAATTTGAATTGTGGAGAATTGTTGAAATATTTGGTGGTGTTAACAGATCGCGGGTAATGGGTAAAAACAATAGGGTCTGCTTGAGGACACTGGCGTGATTTTAGCTGGCAAATTTTAAAATTGTATGATTTGAAATACCGAGTGGACAAAAAGTCCACAGAAATTTAAAAATTCATAAAAAATGGAAAAATAACTGAAATAAAAGACGGTTTGCAGAAGTCGCTAGTTTCACGGGAATGTTTTTAAGACAAGAAAAAAAACTTAAAAAAACCCCGATAAATTGAGCTGACGTATACAAGTTAAAGAAATGATACGCAAATAACGAACAGAGTGCCTCCAAATCATTTATTACAGCTGTATTTTTTACACATGACCATCACTATAGTGGATAACACATTGCAGGCGAATCACAAATCCAGCAACGGCAGAGTGCAGTAGATCCGGATGTACACATGCCACCTCTCGGCGGATCGGATCTTTCAGTTCCGACAGATTAGATGGACCTGGTCAGTACACCCGGGATTTCAAAGTATAACCAGAAGTCTGTTTCTGTCAAATCTAAAGACCGAGGAGGCCATGGGAGCCTGCAACCTCTGCTAATGATTTTGTCTTCCTGAAACGTCTGTACCAGGAATGTCTTGACCAGACTGGTAGTGTGACTAAATGCTCCATATTGCAAAAACTTGACTGTAGAAATCGCATCCCATTCACGCAAACATGGCACGACCTTCTTGCACAGAAACATTAAATAACGCTGCGCATTCACTGTAGCCGTTTTCTACCCATTTACTGGGCATTGTGTTCCAAAGAAAAAGTGTACTATGATGAACGAACCTGTAAGCCCACATCACACTGTCACTTTTAGAGAATGCAATGGTTTCTGTGTGTACTCACGTGGATTAGACGTCGCCCAGATGCGACAGTTATGGGTATTAACGTCACCATGAAGCGAAAATTAGCTTCATCTGTTCAGAAGATGGTAAAGACCCAGGTGGGATTCTGTTCGAGTTTTGAGAAAGCCCACCTTGCAAATGCTTCTCTCTGTACGGTATCCGCTGGCATGAGTGCAATCTATATGGCTACAGATCAAGGATTCCACGAAGAATATTGCGTACCGAAGATGGTGATAAGCCCAAGCGTCTGACAGGTTCATGAACACTGCTGTTCTCTACAGCTGAATTGGACACTAAGACTTCCATTTAGGATGAATCACGCCTAATGTGCCTTCCTTAAGCATGGTCGTCCGGTTCTTACAAGATCCTCCAGCGTTCCAATTTCTTCAAACCGCCGAACAAACTTTATGAGGCCTGTCGCTGTTAAGGGCCCTTTTCCACTCCTCACATTCTTTTGAACTCGGAAGTTACGCTAGGCAATGGTAGCTGATTCCTTGTTAATGTAAAACAACTTCACCAACAAGGCTTTATCCTTCGCACTCAGCATCCTTGTTCACATACACAGTTTACGACAGTGAATTGGTTGGGAATTGGGAGCGCAAGTTCTTATAACTGTCTCATTTGCATATTTCCACCGAAGAAGCTCGTACCAGCGCCATCTATCGGCTGCTTTTTGAGTAATTTTTTCCTGTCTTAAAAATATTCCCGTGACGTAGTAATGCTAACCCTGCAAACTGTTTTTAATTTCGGTTATTTTTCCAGTTTTTATGAATTTTTAAAGTTTTTACGGATATTTTGCCCACCCTGTATTTAACATTTTAAATTTTGTTATTTCCATGTACCCTAAGACATGCTTTCCCAATAAAATGTAAACGATATTTCGGTGCACATTCGGGGTACACAAAACTTACATTTCGTGTTTCAGGAGATGCAACTTTGCTGTCAACTCTGCGTGGTATTTTTGATGGTTTAACACCCATGATAACGATTTTATCCACAATTATCGGCCTTTTCCTCATCTTCGTCTTGATTCAATCACCATTGTCACCCCTTCCGGTTCCTCCACTCCCTTATCCACCAATTGGACCATTTCCACCAACAAATACTTATCCATTCGGAGTGCCGCCTCATCATCCTGGAATTCCTTACAGTGTTCGAAATACCGGACCTACGGGGTACGCCGGGCCTGCCGTACATGCCGGAACTCTTTATGGCGGCTACAGAATTCCCAGGAACTTTAAGGTAGAAAACGAAAAAAACATATTTAATGACATGCTTCAAAAAGTGATAGAAAGTGTTGCTTCCAAGAATTCGACCACTATGGAAGAAAAGTTGGTGGACCTCTTTATACCGGTCATCGCCGAAATATGGTATGTATATGTATTTACTAATAATTAAATTTTTAAAGTTTGAAATATTTGTTTGATATTTAAACTTAAATTTCTATGTAAGAATATAATTACACATTTAATTTGGACAATATTTATCATAGGAAAGTCATATGTAATTAATGTTTTAAGTAATGGCTATAAATGAGTCATAACGAAAAATATAAAATACACTAGCTGTTACCCGTGACTTCGTTCACGCAACATTAAAAGAAGAATAAATACATTAATTAAACAAAATATTTCACTCCCGATAATTAAAAACGTTAATAATTAACTAACTATATATCACATTTCATAGGAGACAATACGGTATTTTTTGTTATAGGGACCTTGACATAACTCAGTCTTAAAAAAATGAAATTTTGTTCCAAATAATCGCGAAAATGAAATTGCAACCAATTCAAAAAGGAGGACCAAATAAAATCGTGGAAATAGACGATTGGGTAAAAACAAATGTCAATTTTACCTGATAAACAATTTTACTTTTAACGCCTTTGTAAAACGTTTTAACAGCCATCCTTAAAAAAAAGCATTAATTGGAATAGTACATGCTTTTTTTAAAAATTCAATTCTGCCTCTTTGGTTTAATGTATAGCTGAAACAAATCTTGTTTTCTAAATGACAGTATGTTGACAGGCAATTTTTGTTCTCCAGAATAAATTGATTCATGAAGTTTGAATATGTGAAAATTTGTTTTTATTTTTCGGATAATTTACTGAAATCAAGATTTTGTTTTCACCATCTATTCAAAGTGAAAATAAACTTTGTTTTTCAGTTTTAATGAGAAAATGGTGTAAAAAATATACTGATCTGTTTTATTTCTCCTTTTTTATACACAAATATGGAGTAATTTACTTTCCGTTTTTAGAGAAACTTCGTTAAAATTTACAATAAATAAATAAATAAATAAATAAAAATAAAAATAAATCTTGGCATCTAATTTAATTTTTTTAATTCTAACAGTTTGTGTGACATTCTCGGATCAATGATAACCGATAGTAAGTAAATTGCGTTGCGTTCGATAGTCTAGGAGTAGTTGCGAAACACAAACACTCTGTCAGATTTTAATAGATTCGTGTTCATTTTCTTTTTCTTAAAATTATGATGTGATTTTTAGCAGAAAACTCTCATCTGTATATAACGGATACTCATGCTTAATAATCAGTATAGATAAAAAAAACATTTAAAATTTTCGTTATAAATATGGCGTGAAACTCATCTACTTTCTATACTTACTGATCCTTGTATTATTAATATAAAGAATTGATTCACACTCATTTTAAAACATATTGGAAAATTCCCGTTTTATTTCAAATATGACGTCTCTTTTTCCCCCAGAGAAATCCCTTTCTAATGACATAATTCTTGCTAATTTTCTTTTCCAGGCAATTAATTTCAATACTGGCATAGGGGAAATTATGTTACTTTAACGAAATAATATTAAATCTTTAGGTTTTATCAACAAAAATGGAACTATTAACATTCGTCATTTTTTTTAAGTAATCGAGTTATTTCTTTTAGTTTTAAGAATGAAAATAAATATTTCTCTCTATCCATGACATCATTTTCGACATGGATAATTTTGTGGAGCATATTATTGACATTTGCTAACCATTTTCTTTTGAAACTTCTTTTTACTTTTTAAAAATTTAAATAAAAAATACGGAATAGTTATATTAGCCCTGCGCAGACGGTAAAACGTCAAGCATTGTTACCATACAAAAGAAAAAAAAGAAAAAAGTGAAGGAAAAACCCAATATTATTTTATTTCACCAATCAAAGCATATCCACTTTATTTTCGATGTATTACGTCATATTCGCCTGTTTCCTATGGTTACGCATATTGAAACCTTGTATTATTATCAAAAACTAAAAAAAGTACGTTTTATTTCGAATAATATTATTTAATCTTCTTTTTAATTCTTTAATATTCTTATTTCATTTTCATTTTTCACGTGAAAAATTTTCAATTGAAACTAAATTGTTGAGTAAAAATTATTATTCCGGGTTTTGAATTAGTTTTGGCAACGATAAAGTATTAGCAACGGTAAAGTAAATTTAACCATTTTAACTGCTCTCCAGGCCCTTGGGCCAAACCAACCAACCAACCAACCATTTCAAAATATTATACGAAATAAGGTCCATTTATTCTCTATGAAAATAACGAAATTTTGAATTATTAAGAAAAATATTTGAATAAAATAAACAAAAACCAGTCTATGTTCATTTGAGGGTTATATTCAACCTATATGCAAAAATACAGGATCATTAAATTCTCCATTTTGACGCTGGCTTCAGCCTAACATTTGCACACAATCACATTTATAATATTATTAGAATTATGATTACTAATTCATTAACAATCGACTAAGTTGCTCCAACGCTGTAAATTAGTAGTCAAAATGAATTTCTTACGTCATTATTCTCTTATGATTAAACTAATAAATCAAATATATTTTGGTGAACTAAACAGTCGATCAAGTACTGATTAAGCAACTTGAAACAAAAAGAGTATGTGGTACTAATTGTAAATGACAATTCCAATCATCTTAGATACAGGGTGATTATAAAAAAACTATCCCGACATTCGGGCTCCTAACTATCATACCATTCACAGAAACTGAATGAAATTTTGGCAAAAGGTATTTTGAGGTATGCGCTCAAGAATGATATGGAAAACAAAAGTGTCATTCAAACAGTTACGGTTACAGTAAGAAAATTTCGAAAAAATCAAATGGCAACACCCAGTTTTTTGTATTGGAATGTGATCTCCATTGTGAAAAACCCTAAATAGCGTTGGAACGGCAACTGTAGCATGAAAATCACCGGCGGTAGATAGGCTAAAAGTGAGGACAACCAATAAGGACTGAGAAGCAACATAAAATAAAGCATTTTATTGTGTTTTACAAATTTTCCACATGACCTCCTTCACACACGATGGCACTTTGCATGCGGCTGATGGTGGATAGCACTACAGCACGTATCATGGCAATAGGAATCTCTTGAATCGCAGTTCTGATGGCATCTTTCAAATCAGATGCAGTTTGAGGACGAAACTGATACACTTTGGATTTCAGATATCCCCACAGCCAGAAATCCACTGGTGTCAGATCAGGAGACCTTGGTGGCCACGGTAACGGGAAATGACGGGAGATAACTCTGTCACCAAACTGTTGAGTTAAGGCACGTTTGACTGAAGACCCGACATGTGGAGGAGCGCCATTTTGCATCCATACAACTTCAGATAGAGCATTTTCCGTTGTAATGCGGGAATCGCGTAATGAGTTAACATGTCCAGATAGCGAGCACTGGTTACTGTACACGTTTGCAGATCACCGGCAGTAACCTCTTCAAAAAAGTAAGGGCCGAGGATAAACGTACTCGTTATACCACACCACACAGTCACTTTTTCCTCGTGTAATGGGCGTGCATGCACATCATGTGGATTATTCTCTGCCGAGTGCACACAATTTTTCGAATTCTCGTTACCAGTGAACGAGAAATGCGTCTCATCTGTCCACAGAATGCGTAAAGGCAAGCTGCTATCTTCATCGTACCGGATAAGGAATTGATTTGCAAAATCCAGCCGTAATTGACAGTCTCCCGCTTTCAACATCTGGACACGCTGGAATCGATACGGAAACATGTTTAGGACAGAGCGCAGAATCTTGCGTACAGTTGAATTCGGCAGATCCAGAACACATGAAACGCCGCGTGCAGTTGCGGGACGAACTGTGCTTATTGTGTGATGGACTTCTGCAATAGCTACCACAGGAACGGAAGGTCGTCCAGACCGAGGTTTATGATCTTCAAGTTTATGAATCAAGTCCCGTACAGCTTTGACAGTGCACGGGCTTCGCCGTAATCCATGGTTTCTGCGGTAAACACGCAATGTGTCTGCGGCATTTTGTCCATTCAGGTAATAAATCTTTACGATTTCCCCACGTTCTTTCCCTGAAAGTGGCATCTTGTTCGGAATGGCAGAAAGGAACATACGTGGCTCGCATTTCGCAGTGCCTTTTCTTTCACCTAGCGTGACGACGTCGGTCATGACTGTGTCTTATGTAGAACCCGAAATTTGCGTTTCTTGGTTTCTTCTTCACGTTTTGTGGAGAACTAATCAGGCTGGGATATCAGTCAAAGAAGAGGTATGTGACGTGTGACGTAAATGAAACGAAAATTAATGCTCTGGTGCGCGGCAAAGTCCTTTTTACTTTTCCCTTGCCTAGTTCCGGTGATTTTTATGCTACAGTTGCCGTTCCAACGCTCTTTAGGGTTTTTCATAACAGAGATCACATTCCAATACAAAAAACTGGGTGTTGCCATTTGATTTTTTCGAAATTTTATCACTGTAACCATAACTGTTTAAGTGACACTGTTGTTTTCCATATCATTCTTGAGCGCATACCTCAAAATACCTTTTGCCCAAATTTCATTCAATTTCTGTGAATGGTACGATAGTTAGGGGCCCAAATGTCGGGATAGTTTTTTTATAATCACCCTGTAATTAAACAAAGCAGAGTTGGATAATTTGTTTAATTCTACTGCAGCGTACAATTATACTTTATTAACGGTAATAAAAAGTTTACACTCCTTCCATATTTTTCCTGTGAGAACTTCCTGCGCTTTTGGTTAAAGTTTTCAAAGTGTTGAATATGACTAACTGCATTCAGAGCAGATCAAGAAAAAATCATAGCAATTTAGATTGAGTTGAATTGTTTCTAAGCTTGCAGAACTCTATTTTTGGAAATATCTGCATAATCTCTGCAATACATTTTAAGTAAATGAATATATGTTTTATTTTTTGCAAAAAACATGTCATAAAGCTCTTTTTATAAAACGTACACGAAATATAGTATAAAACTTACAAAACAATAAAAATCTATAAAAAAGGCAGGAAACTTGAAAACAATATATTTTATGTATGCTTTAAAGTTATTAATCAAAAGAAATACTTTAGAGTTAATATATAGATATACAGGGTGTTTCACAAAGGACCCCTAACTTTAAAAATCAATAACCCGGAAACGGTGATAGGGAGAAACATTAAACCAGTGGTATGTTTATTAAAAAAATCGTAAGAATCTTATACAGAAATCTCAAAATTTAGTTAAAAATAGCGCCGATAGATGGCGCTGCGATAAATAGTCCTATCAAAAGTGATTCAAAAGGTGCACCTTTTACACAACAGGCTTATCGCAAACGAAGAATGAAATTGTCATTGACTCTCTGCTGTATGTCACCGGTCTGTTTGTTGAAATTTTTTGAAAAGCTCATGAATTGTTTTCCCATCTGGGTCTTTTGCGACTTGAAATCGCGTTTGAAAACTTCTTCTTGTGGCAGTAGTACTCTGATTTAATCGGTGGTACTCCAACACAATAAACACACGTTCCTCTACGTTATACATCACTTTCGGAAGTATTGTCATTAGAAGCTAATAGCGGTCAGATTTCAATGGCGAAATCTTCAACGGCTAGTCTTTCTATGCCTCTGAACTCTCTGTAGAAGGATTCTTAACGCTCTCAGCGCCATCTGTCGGTACTATTTTTAACTAAATTTTGAGATTTATGTATAAGATTTTTACGATTTTTTTATTAAACATACCACTGGTTCCATGTTTCTATCTATCACCGTTTCCGGGTTATTGATTTTTAAAGTTAGGGGTCCTTTGTGAAACACCCTGTATATGTATGTATATAAGTATGTTTTTTCAAGTATATTGTTGTATATTGTTTAAGTATAAAAATGTATATTTAAGTATAGAAATGGATTTAATTTTGATATGTAACAATATTTTCATATCAATATTTCTTTAACATGAAATGTATTTTTTAAAAAAGATAGTGACAATAAAAAATCCTAAATATCACCAGATAATAACCAAGAAATAATTATGCTTACACAAAAATCTAACACCCGTACAGGGTGTCTCAAACGTCCTTAGAGGTGGTACAGTACCCTAGAACAAAAAATTACAATAACGAAACCAGAGTCGTAATCCATTTATTCAAGCAAAATTACAGTGTCCCATTCCAATACAGGCATAATTATTGTGCAAAACTTTTAAAAATAAAAATATTTTAATGAATTTTTCAACATACTTCACTATGTTTTGAGCACAATTCAGTGAAAGTACAAAAAGTTCCCCAAGTGCACAGTACTTCGGACAGTTAAACCGTATGTGATATTAAATATTTTCAAAAATATCGAGCGTCTACTTCAAAGTTATTTTGGATATGCATGGTGGCTACTTTTACCAATTCTCGTGAGAGTGTTACATTCCCCATAAAGGAACGAGTCTGTTGTAAATTTCGTTAAAATACCTTCATTATTTTAAAGTTAAGAACAAAAAATTCTGGGTTCGGATTGAAATGAATCACTCTGTATTTTTAACAGAATAAATGTATTACAACCCTTATTTCCTATAAAAAAAATGTTTGTTGCAGTGTGTTATTTAATTACATTGACTAAATTTTCTGGATACATTTTGAAATAAATAGCTCTCTTTTGTTTTCTGTTTGCGTTATTTTGAATTAATGTTACACGATAGTATTGACTTTAATTTTTAACATACAGCCAAGAGAAACAAAAAAGAAAGAAAGAAATTACAAAAAACAATTAAAAAATCACATCCCATATTTTTGAATCGCCAAATTGTCTAAGAAAGATGCAAAAGTACCATTTGGCTGGGAATTCTGTACTCTATAATTCTTCTATAATAATAACAATAATAAAATCATAGGAACTGTATATCTATACGGAAATTGAAATAAACATTAAAATTTTGAACAGAAATAACCAAATTTGAAGTCTATTAAACCTGTTAATTAAGTAGCAGAGGGAAATAACTTTTGCTTTTCAACTGTGCATAATTCAGAGATAACGGAAGCTGCTGCACCGGTAATTATATAATTATTGTGACAAATAATTTTATTTACTAATAAGAATGTTGGGTTTTTATTTTTTTCTCCAGAAATAACGTAAGTAAATCTGAATTATAACTGAGATCTTTTGTATTTTCAAAAATTAAAAACGGGGATTTTTTTTTTTTTTTTTTTTTTGAGTAAAAATTTTTTTAGTTTTAATTAACATTTTTATGGAACATAATTTTTGTAATTTGCATAATTGCCTGTAGGATTTTAGTATCTTACAAATAATTACCATTCTTTTTCAGATTTTCCTTCACTGAATTTATTTTAACAATGGCAATGGTTGGTCGCATGTTTGGTTTTTCTTAAGGTACAGAGAATAGAATTAACACTAATACAGGGTTGAACGGTAAAAACTGAAGTTTTTACCTGTTGGAGATAAATAGGCAATGTAATTTTTTTTAAAGTGGATATACGGTAGGAAATAAGATTACGTTAATGACGATCTGTCATATATATATATATATATATATATATATATATATATATATATATATATATATATATATATATATATATATATATATTTTAAGTTACACTTTTAAAATTATAATGCGAGTCCTGTAAACAAAATTGGACCATCAAAATGTTTTTCCTTTTGCTTCAACAAGAGCATTACAAATTGCATACCTGTATCTTTCAAATTGAATGGGTTATTTTTAATTGAATATTGCATTCCACATAAAGAAACGAGTCTGTTGCAAATTTCGTTCAAATACTTTCATTATTTTACAGTTATGAACAAAAAATTCTGGGTTCGGATTGGATTGAATCACTCTGTGTTTTTGACAGAATAAACGTATTACGACCCTGGTTTCCTATAAAAAAAATTGTTTGTTGCAGTGTGTTATTTAATTACATTGATTAAATTTTCTGGATACTTTTTGAAATAAATAGCTCTCTTTTGTTTTCTGTTTGCGCTATTATGAATTAATGCTATACCATAATATTGACTTTAAGTTTTAACATTCAGCCAGCGAAAAAAAAAAGAAATTACAAAAAAATGTTGAATGTGAGATTGTGAATGGAGACCATATATCAAATTAGAAATATAATTCTGCGAGATATAAGAAACAGGAAACATGGATGACATTACGTATGCAGTTCATCTAATACAATAGGTAATAATTGATGGTTTCAACCATATTAATGGCGAAATATTTACAGATGCATTATTAACAAACTTCATTTATGTATTGGATTTGAGAGAAAATATTTTGAATGCACTTTGGGAACTGTAATTTTTGAATTTTTTTTTTCTGAGATTTAAAACTAGTGTAGCCAAATGTCCTCAAAATTCGAGTACGTCCTCAAATTTAAGGACTGTAGTTCACTCAGCTCTCACAGTTTTTGATTTAAAACATTTATTAAATCTTAAGAAAGTTATAAATTCGTGAGATGAAAAAGAATATGAAGCTTAAAAAGTTATAAATTTTAAAGTTATGAAAGCTTTAAAAAAGTCCCGTTATAAAACCGTTATAAAATTTGGCCAACCTATTTAAAACTGAATTTTTAAATTTACATGATATCTGCCTGCGTAGTGCGTTATTTATGCTTATATGTGACACATATATTTCACAGTTGTTAATATACTTTTGATCTAAAGACCACTATCATCAATAATGGTGCGAAAAAGTTTGTCAGCTTTTATCTTTCAGTATAGTTCAGTTAATTTTAAAGATACCAGTGTGCCGTTTGTTTAATGATATTCTTACAGCAAAAGGGAAATTTTCTGAAAGATCAATTTTGTCTAAGGGTCGTATAAAATTTGAAAAGTGTAACTTTTTAAAAAAGAATAGCAGAATTATTTCATTAACACAATTTTCTGCCTTTTTTGGACACATTTGCAATTTTATTGCTTGTTTATTTCAACAATTAAATGCTGCAATGCGTTTTAATCTTTTGTGATACCGTGTATAGTCAGGACCTGAATAAAATTTGGGCCAATTGGGCCGTGTCCCGTTCTTGAAATTTGGCATTCAATATTTGTAAATCTGATATTTTAAATTTGTTTTAAACTTGTACTGATTGTAATCAGTATTTGATACATTTAGGTTAGGATAAGATTAAGAATAAAAAAAATATTTCTCTAAATTTAAATTAGTTTATTCATACAAAGATACATTCATATAAAAATTGTAAGGCATCAAAAATGCTTATTTAATTCTGACGGTATAGGAAGATACTAAGCTCTAGATATCTCTTTACTCCATCTGACCCTGTGTATATTAACAAATTCTCTTTAAAAAATTTTTGAATAGAAATTTTTAGAATTCTTATAATCTTTCAAACTAAAATTTAAAGTTTAACTTTCTATTGCCCATTCTGGCATATATGCTACCATCAGTGTTTCCAATTTAGCATACATTTTAATTCAGATATTCCGAATTCACACCAAAAATTCCAAATAGCAATTTTTGTTTTATTTAATGACATACATCCCGTGATAAAATAATGCAAAAAGTTTTATTTGGAAATTCTGGTTTGAATTCGGAATTTCTAGTATAAATATTGCTATAGGCGTTAAAGAGTTAACGGAAAACTACAGTGTGATCAAATGCAACTTATTGTAAACGCAATTATGTATAGAAGTTTGGATTTGAACAATCACAGATTTTAGTTTTATAAAAGGGAAAATTTCATTTTTTACCATTTGTTACTCGATAGATTTGATTTTTTAGTATAAAATTCAACATAAGTACAATTTGAGACTTCTGAATTGATAAAACCTAACCAATTTTGGCATCTGTTTCTAGGAGAGTAAGTTAAATGAAACACATTTATGAAAAAGAAGGAAAAAAGCTTTAAGCCACTATCTTCATTTCACCTATTTTTTGGACAAGGAAATTAATAATTAATAGTTTTGTGACATTTTACTGCTTTGACAGACATTGAAGGTTTTATCTGTTGGAGTTCCGTCTGGAAAACGTCAACTAAAGTAAAAACTTTTAGGTACTTGCATTATATAATTCATGTCTCTTTCCATAGAGGGAACATCATTTCAATGTCATTTATATACGGTGACTTTAACACATAAAAGTACTGCCCATATACTTAAACATTTAATGTATATCATTTGGTAAAATATGGAATTTTTATTTCCACGACGCAAATTGTTACCCTTTTGCTCACATTTGAAAAAAAAAAAAAAAAAAAAAAAAAACATTGTTACTGAAAGACCCTGTTTACTAGTAGAAGCTTATGGAGAACATATTCGGTCTGAAACCATTTTGCCAAGATTGGATTAGACAATTTAAAATTAGTAATTTCAATGTGAGGGACAAGAACCGTCCTGGCTCGACAAAAAAATTGAAGACGAACAGTTGGAAAATTACTGGATTAAAATCTATCTCTAACGCTGAAAGCCTTAACAAATATTAAATGTTTATGCTTCAACTGATCAGCAAGTTTAAGCTTTTAACCAAAAGTTTCTCGCACAGTACTTAGGAATTGGTCTGCCGTGTCTAAAAATAACTATGTATATTTCGCCTTTAATTTTTGTCTTCTACAAGGAATAAATTTAATATCATAATTTATTTTGCTGTTTTACAGTTTTAGATTCTTAGAATCTATTATGACAGTAAAAGTGATATGAACTAAAAAAAAAAAAATAGTTAACAAATAATTCTTCATAATACACAAACGATTTTTTGGTGGAAACGATTTTTTGGTGAAAAATTTTTTGCTGGAAAAAAGTCTGAAAAAAATTTATTCTCAGTTTATTTTTGCGTAGATGACATCTTCCTGGTTTCCATCCAATTTCCAAGTCACCTGAAGTACTAATAATTTCCTTGATAACTTTTTTCAAATTTTTGAACACTCCCTTTTGCTGATTTCCCTCTTGGGAGATGTTCTCTTGTTTACATATGTTTTTTTACAACATTTTCACCGAAGATTTCCAAACAAATTCTTCGTCGATAAGGATTCTTTCTGACATAATTTATTTAATATTATAATAAATTAGAAAAGCGTTGCATGCGGATATATCTAAAATATTGCTAAATACAACAACAACGCGCCAACGATTTGTCTTTCTTTTTGTAGTATATTAGCTACAATTTTGTCTAACATATATCAACATTTCCCTTAGCTTTATTAAAATTAATGATGGTATATGGTGTTCTTTGAACACTTTGTTAATTTTTTATACTAAGTTGTGTCTTTAAAGGAATTGTCTTTTAAGTTGTGTCTTTTTTTGTGTGTAAAGGAAAAAGTTAAACAGCACTTTTCTTTAACTTTTATTTGCAACATTTCTGTAGTGATAAATGGTTTATGTTTTAGTATTCTGACAAGCATTGTGATATTCTTTCTAAGCAGCATTTGACGTAAATCGTAGGATGTAAAGAAATTTACACAAATGACATTATGTTTTCGTAAACCATACGATAAGTCCAAAACTACTCTCAATCCTTCATTCTTTTCTGGGGTCGATTTTTCTTTCTGGGCTAGATTTTGTTTTCCTATATAAGGCTTGTTTTTTCCACACATAAAAAGAGTAATAACAAAATACAGAATTTTATAACATACTTAGCAGGTGTCCTAGATATGTATTGCTTAAAGGGACACATTCTCATAAAAGAAATAGGCATCATCCGTTACATATGTTTCTGGATTTTAAATATTTGGTAAAATATCTACCCATTTATCTGCCAAGTCTCTTATCGTGGCAAAGTCATTTTATTTTCTTCTTAGTTGAGTTTCTTTGTCATCGAATCGAATAACTCTAGATATCATCCATTTTGAATATTTTTAGATATATTGTAGCTATAAAAAAGGTTTGCGTATGTATTCATCCCAGATACTTGTCGTCGATTCATTGCTTGTATCTGCATACACCTGCTAGAAACAAAAGGCAAATGTATAATATTCAAATTTCTCCATACAGACCTTCTACATTTGTATAATTTACAAACATAGTATTTAAACTATGAGGAAAAAGCAGTTCAAAATCAGTATATTCATCATTTACTAGTGCTGTGGAAAACCAAGCAGGGCCAAAGTAGGATTCAAGACATGGCTGCATCATAAACGACCAGTATTTGGAACTGATACTTGTCATGTTATTTTTCCATCTTTTGGCATCATAATAACAGGTAATTCCCCTCCTGTCTTTATTTCTACATCAAATTAAAAAGAATTGTCAACTGATATGTGATCCTACAATAATCTTTATATTCTCTATGGTCCATCCTATACATATTGACATTGACGTGCAACTTTCATGTAATGAACACCAAAAACATTCAATATCGTTCTTATCGAAAAATAAATTAAAACTCATTTTAAAAAATAAACTTCTTACTTCTAATTGATCAAACATAATAAACATACTTAACAAAAACAAGTTCCGCTATGGGTTGGCGCAAGCTGTCTGATAACTTCCTTCCCTTGCCTATATTCCTTTCCTTTCTTCACCTCTGTCCCCAACCCTGTATCTTTCCTGCAGCCGTATTTCACAAATGAAGCATTAACGACGTTTTTAATAAATTAAGTAAACAGTTCTTCATTCCTGGGTCTAAACAAACCCGAGGGACACATTAAGATTTTTTTTTTCATACACCGAAACTAAAAGTCCAATGAATTTTATATTTTAGTATGTCATAGTTGTAAACAAAAGAGAAAAAGTCACGAAGCTATAAGAAATTTTAACAAAGAGCTTTGGAGATACAGATGTCGAAACATGCGTATGGGTCTAAAAAGACCTGAGTTTTTTATAGATAAAATTAGTAAGAAGAATATTGGATGCCACGAACTTGAAATTAATACAAGTACCTAATAGAAGTAGAGTAAGATAATTAACCCATGCACTAAAAATTGCTTAAATAATAGATATACAGAGCAGAGGGTGTTCACACATTTCTTTTAACGATTTTGAAAAAATAAATCTATAAGTAAAGGTAATAATTTTATTTTGTAATATGTCAATCTGCCATTTTGGTGAACCATCATACGGCATCTTGATTTTTAAGATTCAAGAGCTTTTCATAAAATATCAAGGTTGATTTTGTTCGACTCTTCGAACACAATTTTCCAGAGTCCCTCCAATGTTTTAGGATACCACTTATAAAAAGCTTGTTTTAAAAGACCAAATACACTATAATCTATAGGAGTCACGTCGAGGGACTTAGGTGGGAGGCATTTAAATGGAATAGTTTCAACTCCGGTTTAATTTCTCGTTTTTTCTAAAACTATAGCAGTAGATTTAGAGCTTTGGCTGGTAGCGTTATCCTGATGGAACTTAACACAATGAAGATTGTTTGGACAATATGATGGAATGTCTTCTTTGAAAACAGATGTCAAAACACATTTCTGAGAGAATCCAGTAATAACCATAAAAGTTTTAGCAAAACTTTCCTCGTTTTCTCTTTTAAGTCTTTTTCGGTAGTAAATCAATATTTTTTTTTTTTTATTGCAATCAGATAAATATATCCAAGTTTCATTAATTGTAACTACATACTTTCATTTTTCACCAGCCAAATAATTTGCATGCAACAATCTGCACATAGTCTTACACTCAGAAACATATTTTCGCATTAAGTGAAGAACATCGTATTTTTGTTTTGTTTTGCTTAAATTTAAATAAGATTTTATAATTTTGTTTGCAGTTCCTACAGTAATGTTTATGATTTGTGATAGTTCTTTGAGGGGGGGGGGGGGTTAGATTTCTTTTAAAAACAGGAGATGCGACTTTAGATAAATTAAGCGACTTTATATATATTAACTTTTATGGTGGTAAGCTTTTTTTTACCTTTTTACCAATCAAATGTAAAGTTTGAAGTTTCTTTCTTTTTGATTATTTATGTCACTTATTTTACATGTAGAAACATAAAAACGATGCTTTTCACCCTTTCTTTTAATAATCGAATAAGAGTAATTTTCTTCGTAAAGCGAAATACATAGTATTTGTTACATTGTTTATTTTCTAGTGACATTTTAAAGCAAAGAATATTTTTACTGATGCAGATGATAATTAAACTCTTCTCTGAAATGATGTTACATAGGTTTTATTTTTTTTTCATTTTAATTTAAATCATAGAGAAAGTCAAACTCGTTACAAAAATGTTTGTACAACCTCTGTAGAGAATGAAGTTGTCGATATTCACGACTACCACATGTATTTCACAACGCGCCAATTTAAATCGCCAATTAACACTCCAATTTAAATCGACCAGCCAAGCTTAATTTACCTTGGAGGTAACAAGTAAGGATGTTCGCTTTTTATTAATATAGAAAATTAGAAAATTTGGCGTATAATTTCGCGATTTTAATTGTGTGTACTCCAAGTGGGGTAGTCATGCAAAATTTTCCTTACAAGCAACGAAAATTTGATTATTTTGCTGTAGGAAAACATCACAGATGCCCCATTTTCCCTGGAAATTAGAGTCAAAACTGGTCATAAATACTTCCTTTCTGGAACTGATACGTCTAAGATCAGAAAATAATCCATCGGAAGAATACCTATATTGATATTTAAAATCTTAGTCAATAAAGAATTGTAATACCATTCTTGCATAAATATTTAAAGTGTCTGCTCTTATTTCAAGTTCATATATAGTGTCTTTGTCATATCTGGTAAATGAAATACACACTACTTTAAATTTTTGAGATTTAAATGACGCTGAAAGTAATAAAATGAAAAATTGATTGAATTTCATCATATTACTTTTTCTATAGTCTATATACTATTTACATTAAATTAAATTAAATTAAAAATTTGCAAATAATGCACATTCCTTTGTTTCAGCATGTCTCTTGATGGTAAAACTTCCCATCTCCGTCAGAAAATTGCAGATAAAAATGATGTAGAAGGAACTGTAAAAGAAAAAAAAGTTAATGAAGATACGCAAGAAGTGAAAACTGCTGTAGAAGAAAATAAAGAAAAAAAGACAGCTGTGCAAAAAACAGACGAAGAAACAATTGAAGGAGAAAACAAAACAATATTCCTACAACATTAACCAGACAACAATCATAACTTTATTGACTTCTGATATTATGAATTTCATGTATGAGGTGCTTAGAACTGATTTGGATCAAGTCTTATTTTTTGTTGCACTGAGTTTGAGATAATTTTTTTTTTCTAGACAATGCTTTGTTTGGTGCCGTACAAACTAAGTCTTAGGTTGAAAATTTCAGCAACAAATGGCTCAAGTCTCCTATGATTCTAAATGAAATGCACGAGACTTTACCTCCAAATATTTCTGAATAATGTTTAATGGACTTGAACCACTTTGATTCTGAACGCCTGATATACCCATCACCCGGAGTAGATGACGTAAATGAAGTTTTAATCGCGAGACATTTTTAATTCAATAAAATATACAATTTGACGATTAATTCCTCCCTCTCCATTTTCTGTTTTTAAAAGTTAGTTCTTATAAGAACTGTAACATAAACTCTAAGGATTTTTACTGTGTATGCATATTTGACAATTTCTTTCCTCTAAAGGTGGTGTACTTTTATAAATTTGTATTTCGACTTTTCACAATTTGAACTTCTTTCATATTTTGAATGTTACATTTTAAATTGTAAATACACACAAAAAAAATAATCTACAAAAAGTATATCTTTAATATACGGATAATTTTATGTTCTTTACCGAAAAATAATATTTCTAAGAGATTATATTTTTTTCGATACTATAACTTCAGGGTTTATCAAACTGGACAAAGCGTAACAGTTCTGGTATGCAAGCCTTCCAATACTGGTAAGCGAAACTTCTTTACTCAATGGAGTGCAGTTATCTCAAACAACACTTTCGCAGTCCATTATTGCAAAACGAAATTTTTCAGAATTATTTTTTATTTTTGCTATGGACTTCCTTAAAAGTGAAACAATATGTTATTAATTCTATTTTTGTACAATCGTATTTGTGAGAATGAAATAGCAAAAGTATATTCTGAATTGATGAGTGGTATAAATGGTGTGAATGCCATATAGAAGATTTACATGGTTATTGTCCAGAAAATGTAATATAATTTTTTATCAAAACTTCCTTTTTCATTGATGATATCCTGTTACTGTCACTGGCGAGAAAAAAGAAAGATTTTTTTTTATGCTATCTTGCGATAGAATTCTTGATAATATTTTTAATAGGCTGTGTAAATGGTATTTTGTTTGTTGAGACGAACGGAGAAAGATCCACGTGTTTAGCTCATGTTATCTATGTGAAAATGCATTTTCTTTCCTTCTTTGCATAAAAATAAAAACCAGGAATAAACTAGGTATTGTATCATACATGGTTAAAAATGTCAAATATTGATTCGAACAAGAGGTATCTACGTTTGGTAAAGCTGGGGGGGGGGGGGGATTGTCGCATTTTGTGAATATTCAGCGTTTGTCAGCATCGTCAAAAACTAACGTTTAAGTGGTTGCATGTCGATTGCACATTACTATCGATTTACGTAACTTTCGAGAATCACATTGCCGGGAAAAAATACTTCAATACGAGTTTTATGCTTTGAGTAACTTACTGAAACGTATTTCACTGAAAACTTGCACGTTGTAACGTGTACGCTTTAGGCAGCATTTCAGCTAACCATGTTGTGCCAGTTTAGCTGAGCTGTAAAAGAAGAAACTTTTAAATGTGACAAATGTAAAAGTTTTAAGGGGATTAACACATTTTATGAATATTTTCGTAATAAACACCGGAACGTGGTCAGTTTCTTTACACTGAAATTTAATAAACAGTTGTTTGTTTTATATTGGAATTATTATTATGATCACTACAGAAAAGCACGCTACGAAATACTCCCAGTCTTCGCATCAGCTTATTTATTGACCATATCAGGATTATTTAAAAAATGTCGTTTAAATTCTAACTTTAAAACATCGTGTGGTATTAAAAGTCTAAGCCAAGTAGTAAAGAATGTAGCAAACTGAAATATCGATATCTACGAATATTCTAGAATTTTTTTTCTACTTCCCAGTCGAGATTCAGGTACTTATTTTGTGATAAGACTAGAAGAAACATGAAAGAAAAATAAATAATTGTTTTAAGATGAACAAAATTATTATGACAAATCTCTGATGTTTTGTATTAACTCTCAAGAATCTCACTGTTCTCCTTGTCCGAGGCTTTTAGAATACAACCAACAATGCAACACAAAATTATGATTTTATAAGCTTTGTAGACACTTTAAGTTTAGTATCATCGTGTCAGAAATAGCATTTGTGATAATAGCTTTTTATAACTTAAAATATGTCTTAACTTAATAGTTTAAAACTAATGTATAATTTCTGAAGAACATTGCATAGTAAAATATAATTATTGGATATTTAACTTGTTCAGTTTTTATTATATGATTTATTCTTTGAAACAATTCAAATATTATATTTCTTCTATTGAAGTAAAGACACTTTCTGATTCTTATCTTTGCTTGAGTTTTTAATGAACAATATTGTTTAAGTTTCTCTTTGTGAACTTTATACTTTCTATTATAATAACATTTCTAATATTGTTGTACGCTTTATAGACTACATAAAATTTGGTCAGTTATTTGTTAAAAGATGTTTGTTAACTGAATGGTTTATGTAGAAATATACTTATATCAAAAGCTGCAAAAAAGCAGCTGTTGTGCCAATTAGTTGTAGATCTTGCCATTTCACTGCTGCAAGTCATGCCATATGTAACACTGATTTATATGCCAAAATTTGTGGCAAAAGTATTACATTGTTCTTTTACAAGTGCCATGCAGGATGTGTTTTCGATTGACGCAATTGCAAATACTATTTTTAAATTAACGATTACATAAACACTTCTTGCGTCAGATGAAGCAAAAAAGTTTACCCCTTCTCTATCCAAGAAAATCGTACTACTTTGAGTGGACAGTGTAAAATTCAATAAAATGCAGGAAAAAAAATATTATAATCGTTTATCCATAACTGGGAATGAAATTACGAAAAAAGAAAAAAAAAGAAACTGGTCAAAACCTTTAACTCTTATGTGTTTGGCAATTGTTGTGAGACTTTTGGCAATACAATGTTTAGTTGTCCAAAAAGAAAAAAAACTTTTCAACTGCAGTTTAACTGCGCAGTACACGTAGAACACCCAATTTCGCAGTTTAACTGCGAAATTGTCGCGGAGAAAAATTGCCATTTAATTGAGAATTATATATTCTTTCGATTTATGTAAAAAAAGGAAAAGGGCTATTTCCTCATTTCAATTGTAACAAATCTTAAAATTTTAAATACGAACACCCAATTTTGATATCATATGTGGATTATTTGGTAAATTGTACCTTCGGATATCGATCGGGAGGACATTCGGGGAAGTAATTTAGACATTATGGAGATGTAAAGATTGGAAATCCTGTTAAATTTCTTTTAACTACTTATCAGTCTCGTCCTCTGGCATGCAACCGAGTATTGTTTTTGAAAAATTGACTTCACCCGTGGGTTATTTTACGCATTCGAACATTTTTAGAAAGACTATCAGATTGCCGAAAGTATACAAAATGCACTTCCATGTTCAGAAATATTAATAAAATTAATTAGTCTTTTATATTAACTAAAGAAATTTTAATTGTGCGAATCCAAAATTAAACAGTTCATTTGGTCAAGCAGTTTTTGATTTATGCTTGAATAACTACTCGTATTGCAGTTTGTTTTCCAACTATTAAAAAATATATATTAACCTTAAAAGTTTCAAAATTTACTTCTCCTAAACTACGTCAGCGATTCATTTCTCTTTTGCTATTCGAAGGTAAACTTTACTTAAAAATCTAAATATAATGCCAAAATTGAGTAATCTTATTAACAGTTTCAAAGTTTGTTACAATTTAAATATAGAGATGGACAGCTAAGCATTTTATACATAAATTAAAAGAAGGCATCATTCCTAATTATATGACTATTTTTGTTTTTCTCTGCCTAAAATTTGGAGATTAAAATGTATGTGATATCATTTTTTTCTGGTCGACTGTTAGTCCATTACTTTATTTCAATGAAATTCGCTAATGCTGTGTACTATTTTCATATGGTTTCTTTCAAAATACATTGAAGACAAAATAGTAAACGTAGCCAAAAAAATGTAACTATCAAATACGTTATCTAAATTTGATTTCTTAGGAACATGAAAAAAATTCTCTTAAGCAAGTTCCGTCATCTGACTGTAGCTCTGAAGCAACGATATGCTGTCAAGAAAAAGCGAAAGTATTTAGGATTCTATGCATCACACTAGTAAAAACTGAAACTTGAATTCAGTTTATTTTATATTTATCATGACATTCTACTTAATATTTAAGATAATTTTAACTTATACCTATTTACATTTCTTTATAAATCATTTCAAAAAATCTTAAATTGAAATACATTAGTGTGCTGATTTTCAAGTTATCAGAAACCGAGAGATTTACATTATGATGTCTGTTTTATTATTTATTTATTGTTATATCTAAAATTGTTACTAAAAGACGTGGATCGATAAGATTATAAAAATGGCAACTTTCGAAGATGAACATAAAAATTTCTTCCAAAATCTTTTATATATATATTTTTTATTTTATTTTATCTATTCAATGTTATGTAATATTCACATTCTTTGAAATTGTTAAACAGATCTATTTTGGTTGACAAACGTGTTTAATTTTAACGTTTTTCATATTTTTTTTTTCGATTTACATAAGATTATAAAAATAGCAACTTTCGAAGATGAACATAAAAATTTCTTCCAAAATCTTTTGTATATATATATATTTTATTTTATCTATTCAATGTTCTGTAATATTCACATTCTTTGAAATTGTTAAACAGATCTATTTTGGTTGACAAACGTGTTTAATTTTAACGTTTTTCATATTTTTTTTTCGATTTACATAAGATTATAAAAATAGCAACTTTCGAAGATGAACATAAAAATTTCTTCCAAAATCTTTTGTATATATATATATTTTATTTTATCTATTCAATGTTCTGTAATATTCACATTCTTTGAAATTGTTAAACAGATCTATTTTGGTTGACAAACGTGTTTAATTTTAACGTTTTTCATATTTTTATTTCGATTTACATAAGATTATAAAAATGGCAACTTTCGAAGATGAACATAAAAATTTCTTCCAAAATCTTTTATATATATATTTTTTATTTTATTTTATCTATTCAATGTTATGTAATATTCACATTCTTTGAAATTGTTAAACAGATCTATTTTGGTTGACAAACGTGTTTAATTTTAACGTTTTTCATATTTTTATTTCGATTTACATAAGATTATAAAAATAGCAACTTTCGAAGATGAACATAAAAATTTCTTCCAAAATCTTTTGTATATATATATATTTTATTTTATCTATTCAATGTTTTGTAATATTCACATTCTTTGAAATTGTTAAACAGATCTATTTTGGTTGACAAACGTGTTTAATTTTAACGTTTTTCATATTTTTTTCGATTTACATATTTTATCTATTTAGTATATTGATGGAAATTATGAATGGTTTTGATATTCGAATGAATCATCCGGGCATGCGCAAAAGCTTATCTGCCAACCAATTTTGTAAAAAAAAAAAAAAAAAAAAAAGTTTTGTATTTTAATCGGAATTAAATTAAAAGCCACATAAAAATAATAATTTTCCTTTTTAAAAATACAAAATTTCTGAAGGTACGTGATTACAAAAAAAAAAAAAAAAAAAAAAAAAACCGAAGGTTGGCAAGTACACTTTTGCGTATGCTCGAAAGATTCATTCGAATATCAAAATCATTCATTCTGCCCATCACTAATTTATTCCAAACAGAGCAAATTAAGGTGCCAATTTGATGATGATATTTTTATGTTGGGGTATAAGGACTTATAAAACATTAAAATGAAATTGGAACCTTAATTCTCCTATATTTGAAAGAAAACTTTATCGTTTACAAGATAAAGTTAAATGTTTTTGAATTTTTTTTAATCTATATTATTTTACTTACAGTGTCAATGAGAAAATATTGTTTTTTTTTCTTACAAGTAAAGTTTTCGCTAGTATACAAATTAAAACTTCGAAATTACCAAGTTCATAAAGAAGATTGACCACCAAAATTATCTGTTTTACAATTGAAGTGAACCTAAATATTATATAACATTAGATAGGTATAATAAACAAAAATTAATATAAGAAATAGATGAAACTTTTATATTTACTTTCGAAAGGAACCACTGTCGAAATCATCGAAATCATCGAAGTCACATTAACCACAGTCTTCAAATTCATTGCGATTTTTATTCGAAAATATTCACATTCAATTTTTTCTTATCATACATTCAACTTTCAGTATTTTGTTCACAAATATGTATTAAAACTTTATTTTACGTCATAAATGTACAGAGAGTTGCGGTTTTAAGCACACGTTTAGTTATATTAATAAAAATCATTATATCATTTTGCTACATCGTATTATATCATAATTAGGGCCCTATAAAATATGAAGAAATCTATTATAATCTAAAAGAAATTTTCATCTTATTTAACCTTATTATTTCTGTCATTAAACAAATAAAATATTTCTCTTAGAAAATACTGGTAACACGTCCTCATAATTTATAGGTCCCCAAATCATAATTTATTGTTTCGTGATCTACATAATTTATCATTCATAGTATCATAATTAATACAGTGTGTTCAGATACCACCGCACAAACTTTTCTGAACAAGAATCCGCGCTCAGATTGCATGCAAAATTTTAATGAACCATACCTCTAAAACGCGTAATTTCAACACAAATGCGAAAAAAAAATGAAATCCATTCCGGAGCACCATAAATAAGTTTTACCGAATCTCATGAAATTACAAATCGGGTGAAAAACAAGGTTTTAGAAAAATAAGACTTTAAAACATAAAAATTGTGTCTCATAGGATTGTGGTTAGTCGGTTGGTTGTATGGGATTTAATGCCACAAAGTCCCCTTTGATACATGCTGCGCCAAATAAAAATTACATAAAACAATCATCAAATTATTTTTAAAAATTACCTTAAAACCTTGTCATGAAAATGAGTTGAGCCAAAAAGAAATGTAATCTGATGAAAAATGTAATTAGAACCATTTAAAGAAGTCATAATATTGCTCACCCGCTAGAAAAGTGACACAACTCAAGAATACTATCTTTCACAGATGTGGTAAAAGAGAAGAGATTCAGACATTTTTACTGTAACATAAAATTATAGCACTTAGCTCTGCATGTGGCTGTAAAAGCATAAAACTGTTAAGAATGAAGACAGAGAAGAGGTTTGGAGAATTGAGTAAATTGTTTCCCACACATAATTTGCCCTCTTTCTGTGATGGCAAAAAGCCCTATAGCGTAATCTAGCTGTGCTCTATATAAAAAAGTTTATGACATTTTTTTTGTAGCAAGATGCACCTATGTCAGACCTATTATTTGTAATAATATGCTAAATGAATTTTTTGGAGTTGTGTCACTTTTCTTGGTGAGCGATATCATGCTATAAAAGACAAACATTCATAATTAAAATCTGTATAATCATATTGGTCGAAAAATAAAGTATAAAAATCAAAATTACGTAGCATAAACAGGTTAATTAAAAAAAAAAGATTTTAGAAGATACAAATTTTACCCATAGGCTTGTGAAAGGAAAAGAATTTAAAAAGAGATGGACGGTTGGTGTTTGTCTAATATGGAAATGAACAGCCGCCGTATGGCTCGCTTTAAAAGGTGGCAGCTTAGAATTACCGGCAGTATTCGCACAGTGCTAATATATTCCGTTCACGAATATTGCGATATGTACTTTACTTTTTATCAGTACAATGGTAATGCATTAAAAACTGCTAGGGAGTATGTGACGTCATTCTTTTTGTTTTGCATTTTCATCGAAAACTATTTGTCGTCAAGGTACATTTCGTTCGACAACTTTTATGTACTTCTTAGCAAGAATTCTCGTTCTGCACAGTTTGTGCTATCCAAACACCCTACATTTGAATCATAATATTTATCAGCGTGTATTGTCTCGTATTTATATCAGTTCTCATTTTAGAGTGTTATTTTTAGCATGTTACATAATTTCTGTAATACAAGTTTTGAATAAACTGTGTCCCAATTATTTTTGTGTCTAATATTTAATACAGTTTGTTATATTTTAATTATATGTATCAACCTTCATCTGTATATATTCTTCAAATGTTCAAAAAATCCATCGCTTATTAACGTAGAAAGAAAGAAACATCTTTAGATTTTAGTGCATGAAAATTAGCTGGGTAAATGTAAAGTACGTGTATGCAGAATACATAGACTTAAAAAAAGAGAATGTAACTTAGTAATTTGTTTTGAGTAAAAAATAAATAAAAGCAATTGAAGACACGAATGGAAGTTACGTGACAAAAACTTAATACGGAGAAAATTTAAGTGAAATGCTTTTTATTGTAAAATTTTGGCTCATTTTCTTCTCAGTGACACATGTTTAAAAAGTTGATGCAAATGGTACTAACTCAAACAGAAAAACTTTTTAAAATTAATTGGAAGCATATTATGTCTATTTCTTGAATCATGTACAGGCTGTTAAAAAAAAGAAGAGAGACAGAGAGTGATAAACCCTTTATTCGCAGATCGCTTACAATAAAATCAAAACAAATGTCTCATTAGTCTTGAAATGTCTTTTTTCAGAATATGAATGCAATTTTTGAAATAGTGGCTAACTACAAATTAAAAATTGCACCAGCTTGTTTATTTTTCAAATGAAAACACCCACTTTGGTATCGTATTCGTGTTTCTTGGATAAAATCAGACTGGAAAATATATAATTTTCTTTCTTGAATAATCATAAAGTTATAAAAGAAAGTGTTAGGAGTTCATACACAATTTAAAAAAAATAATAATAATATCTTAGAAGAAATCATACAGGGATCATTCAATTGATTACCAGAAAACTCATATAATAATTCTAAATGTAAAATAAACCCACTTTATATAAAAGAAAATGTTATAGTTATAACTTTAAGATTTTCTTTTTGTGGATGAAAACGATAACAGGAGACTGTCTCATTAGACTGATTAAAAGTAAAATTTCGCTATATCTCAAAAACTGACATCAGGAATGATCTGTAAAAGCAATAAACAAAGTTTTAGACGCCGCCGATACATTTTTGATCCATTTGCCGCCACATGATATTAAATCAGCTTTTATTCCCAACCATGAATTTTCAGATTCAAACTCCGAAATTCCTAAATGTTTGGTTTTACACGCATAAGTTCAAAATTTGATAGATTGCGTGCGAATTTTGTAGTAATGGCGACATACGTATCCAAGACTAACAAAATAAAATAAAATTAAATTAAATTAAGATAACAAGCTGAATTTTTTTTTTTTTTGGCTTACAAGGGAACCAGTCAAACTAATTGGTATTTGAAATATTAACCTCCAATTTATTACAAACTAACGACCATTTGAAGTAAAACTTTCATGTGTATAATTAGGGTATAACTCCTACAACATACTTTAAATTCATCAAAATCTGTGCGCACCATGTTTGGTGGTTCCCTTGTTAGAGAAAAAAAAAATATGCATCCTCAAAGAAAATAATTTTTCAAGACATTCTATAAAACAGGCACCTTTTTTTTCATGTTATCTTTTTAGAGGGGATATGGAGAATTCACAAAATACAAAACAGTGTCATGAAAAAAAGAGGCTAAAAGAGACAGGGATTACCGCCCCGGTAACACAGCTTGCACTTTTGAATTTTAGTGCAATCCCGGGAGGCAAAAACATACATGATACATCTATAAAAACGGTTATTTTAAATAAAGTCATCTACATTGCAGTGATAAATATGTACTAGATTTTTCGCTTGCGTCTCATGCTCCCGCCGCTTAAGGATCACCAGGGCTATTTGCAGACTGATCTAGCCAGTTAATTTCGACCACCGTAAATCTTACTTATGATGTTTTCTACTTTTAGTAAAAGAATTGATCGACGTGAAAACTTTCACTGGATGAAAGAAACGCGAGATTTATATAGAGTTTTATTAAAGGAAAATTGAAATGCTATAATGCTTTTTTAAATTTGGAAAAAACTGCTAAGCAAAATTAATCACAAAGTCGTGTAAAATATTTAACCAGCCCTCCTAGTTTCGCCACAAACTGCAAGGAAATTAAATTGGTACCGGTCAATCTGAAATGATATTTATTTTTTAGAGTTAAATATTTCTTAAGGGAGTGGGGAACTATCGACATATTAATATTTAATAATTATTTTTAATTCATTTTAACTCTCTGAGTTAAAGCAAATTCTGCACTCTTCAATTAATCTATATACTAATCTTATATGATTAGCTACACAATTGTTATAAACCGACTTAAGAGGTTTGCTAAATTGAAAACTGGTATTTGTCGAGTATTAATAAATTTTTCGATGTTGCAAAATATATAACTGCAGTTTTTTACGAAGTTTTCTACATACTAGTTAAAAATGCTAGTTATTTGAAAACAACCCTTGCATAAGCATGTATTATCTCAGAGTATAACTAAAAAGCAATTCCGAGGAAGAAGTATAATCTCGTATGGGTGTATGCATGGGAAGCGTTTACTAATAGGATGCAGTAAATGCTTCCATAATTTTTGAAAAATAAGGGGATTTTCGCTATCCTTTTCTTTTTGCGAAAAATGAGGAAATATCAACATTTGAATTTTTTGATTACAATGTATTTTTCTGTCTCTTTGCCAAAAGAACAACATTCAAAGTTCTGAAGTTGAATCTTGAATTCCCGTGTAGTTTTGACAAGGTTAATTCTTACTTGTTTGGTAAATTACTTTTTAAACCAATTTTGAAAATTGGGGGGTGGGGGGAAATAGAAAAGAAACTCTTAAC
This sequence comes from Maratus michaelseni, assembly GCA_963931845.1. Taxonomy (NCBI): domain Eukaryota; kingdom Metazoa; phylum Arthropoda; class Arachnida; order Araneae; family Salticidae; genus Maratus; species Maratus michaelseni. The sequence continues at coordinate 444,888,599 of OZ007586.1, forward strand.
TAAAGTAAAAAAAAATATTATAATTAAATATTTTCCTCAAAGAAAATCTCAGAAAATACAATTCCTGAAATTGTGCAAAAGCCTAGAAATCTTAAATATATATTTTGTATGCATAATATACGTATATCGCAGATTGTGCTAAATATATTTACCTTCTGGTTATATCGAAAGACAACGCCCAGCGTATCACAGATAAACCTCGTGTATAGTTCAATAATGCTTGTGAAATAAAGCAATATATAATAGAGTAATTTCCTTTTCACATATTCAGTTCGAAAATTTGACGTTAACAAAAGAATTTCTGTTATTATACATTTTTTTAAAATTATTTTTATTGAAAAATTTAAGTAAAAACGGTGGATTTTAAGTGGATTTAAATAAACACATGAACAAACATATTTCTTTATTTTTTACGTTGTGGTAAGGCGTCTGACGTTAACATTATCACGAAACACTTTTAAATATATTTTGTAATTCTTGTAAAACTTACATCGTGGTCGATTTCTAATTTCTTAATAAATGCAAGGTTTTTAAAAGTTCAACATTTGTTCTTAATATTCCCTTTTAAATATACTTTAGGAGAAAATTTGTTTTTCACCCACTTACATAAAATTCATGCATTTGAGTATTAAGTTAATCTCTTCGGAGTGTCTTTTTAAGCAACCGCATTCAATCACCAGTTGTTGTTTAAAAAGAATGCCTTAAAAATGATATTTTACTTCCCTGGTCATCAAAATATTTATTAATATGTAAAATTGTGAATGTGAGATATTAACATATTGAGAATCATTATTTTTGCCCAGTGGCTGGATCAAATAAATATATTTCTTACCAAACATCTTATTTAGAAAAATAAATTAAATAAATACTCTATAGATATAAATTATTTTCAATTAAATAAAATTTCTGATGAGACTATCATATTGTTATTTAGTGGATGAAACCTCTCTTATAGTGGGCTAAAACTACCTGAAGTGGAGAGGTTTGACTCAGTTTACCAAGTGCTTAAAGAGTAACCACAATTTTTTAACAGAATTTTTCGCCACATTTAGTCGCAGAAAAAAATGCTACAAATTTTACGATTAAAAGAGGTGCTTGAGAATCGTGAGATTGAAATATTAAATAGAAATTTTCAAATCTAAAATAGTGGTGCTAGACTCCATGGAAATTCAAAAGAGTGTACGCAACATGGTTTAGAGAGTTTTGTGAAATATTAAAAAAATCTATATTAGTTTTTTTTTCAAAATTTTGACGCTGTAATAAGATATAATTTAGAATAAACTATTTATATGTGGCAAGCTGAGATGTTATTCTAAGTCAAGCATAAATTACGAGCATTTTATAAAATTGGGTCAAATATTCCCAGTTTCCCCGACAGAAGGAACAACTATTAAAAAGGTATGTAAATATTCAAATTTTATGTAAATTATTTATATATAGTGATTTTAAAAGTGAGAGTCTTAAACTAATAGTAATAATAATAACTATACCTTATTATGCAAAGAAGCTTATAGTTTTCTTATGCACAAGAAGGACCAACGATTAAAAAGGTATGTAAATATTCAAATTTTATGTAAAGTATTTATATAGAGAGATTTTAAAAGTGAGAGTCTTAAACTAATAGTAATAATAATAACTATACCTTATTATGCAAAGAAGCTTATAGTTTTCTTATGCAGTAAAACATTTTAGTTAGCTTATAAATATTTAATTTTTCATTTAATACTATATAAATCTGTTAGAAAAAATTAAAAATCGTATAATTATTCGTCATACTAAATTTCCGTTTATATGCTGCATCAAATTTTTAAAAAGAAGTTTAGAATAGTTTTTGTAAATATGTATGTATATTTTCAATTATTTGGAGAAATACATGAGTGTGTATATTATTTTTTCAGAACAGCAAAAGATAAACAGCTCTTTAAAAATAAAAGTTACGATTTAAAAATTAAAGAGAGATAATTTAAAAAAAAAGATTTAATTTATTGCACAGTACTAATTAATTTAATCGAAATTATTGTTTCATTTACAGATTTTAATTCATAATAATATTTGTTATTGATTATACTATATCTTTTCTATATCAGTTCTAGTATTTTAATGTATTAGTAAATAAATATATTTTGTTTTTAAGTATGGTTTTCTTTTAATTTTTCAAGTGTAATTTTGTAAAAGTGTTTACTTATTATTTTAGTAATTAATATTCAAAGGTGATTTTATATTTCTAATTTATTTTCATTCCATTCCAGTATCTACATCGTTTTATGTAAGTTAATGTAATATTGATGTTATGTTTAGTTGAAAACTTTCTGTATTTATTCTTCCAAGTTTCGAATTTACTTTATTAAATATATAACGTTATTTTATTTTATTTTATCTAATATTGTATAATTTTAAAATGTGTTAATAGCTTTCATATCAATGAATCGGGAAAGAAAAATACACAGAAAAGGATTTTTCCCATAAAATTAGTTTCGAGAACAGCTAATTAGCGGCTGTCTTTGTCAGTTGACTATATCAGTTGACGAAAGGAACCGCTAATTACTTACTCCCGAAACTATAATAGTGGTTCATTGATTTTATACAGTAAAAAAAATCTCCTAAAAACTGTAGTTTATTTGCTTATAATAAGAAATAACATATTTTAATTTCTTTATTTTGATGAGAAAGATAAAAGTTTGGTCAATATTCTCATTATTAAAATAAATTATTTAATCAATATTTTTATAATGTTAATCTTTCCACAGCAAAGGAAATTTGAATATGTTTTTTTTTTTTAATTTTTATTTTACAGTAAGTCAATAAAAATATCTGTGCTCTATCAAACATCTATTTTTTGTTTAATATTTAAAGAAATTTGGACTTAAAAAAAAAATTGCCATGCGAAGAATATGTGTCTTTTAAAATATAACTTTGATAACGAAATTTATTAAGGAAAAGTATACATGTCAATCTCCGTTTCGTCCTGTTGTTTACACTCCAATGGAAGTTCTATATAACATATAGTTTAAATGAGATAGGAAATTTGTTGAAAGTCTAAAACTGTTTGACTATTTCTGTAAGGCAATACTGAATTTTATTATTACTGCTTAATATTATATTAGTTGATTTCAGTTTCAACAGGAATGCCTAAATTTTTCCTCTGTAAAAATAGAAAAACAATTGTAAATTTATATTATTTAATACTTTAAACTTTATTAGTTCGACATAAATCTAATTCATAAATAATAATAATTATGATGGTAAAATTTAATTACATTAATCAATAAATCCGATTAATTAATTGAATTAATATCTAAGTCAACATAAATCCAAATTATGGTTCAAAATAGATACAGTTTTTGGTTCAATTTATTACCAGTTCATGGTTCAACATTTTCCAAATTATGATTTAACCTACAGAAATTTACTGCTCAATCTGTGCACTAGGTATTGGAACAAGGTTTCACCATTTTATGGCGGCAACATTTTTAGCACTATATTTTGATAAAATGTGGAACTAAATGTTCAACAGAGTAATTAGCCATTACCGAAAACAGTCTGCTTGTATCTGCACGATGCACATTTAGATTGAGAATCCCAGGTTCAATTTTTTGTAGGCATACTTTTCACACATAAGGTCCTGGAAAAAATCTTAAAGCCGTGGAAAACATTATTGTAAAAAAAATTCTAGAAAATATAAGGTCGAGAATTAAGGAACCCAGTGTATATAAGTCAAAAGTAACAGAAATACACAGTTTTCAAAACCATGCAAATTACAATTAATAAAATAATGACATATTTAAATTTTTGATACACTTTATCATGGAAATAAGTTTAAGGTCGACGATTTTTTAATGAATTTTTTAAGTCAATATCCTATAAATGCACTTGTTTTAATTACCATTATCAATCGATCTGTCAATGTTGCTTTAAGTTTAGATAAAATTTCGTTTTTTGTATTACTCCAGGCAATTTTGATGCTATTGGTGAATTCATGTTTGAGTCGATATTGTCGAAAATCTTTATAAACAGACTGCATTAGAATACCCCAAAGATTTTCCAGGTCAAGACTCTTGAAAGGCCACTCAAGAACTTGGACGCCATTAGCTTCAAACCACGCTTTTGTTGTCTCAGAAACATGGATACTGGCGTTGTCTTGTTGAAATATCCACTCTCCATATGTAACAAGTGGTGCATTGGGTAGCAAATGTTGCCCAATATGTCTTGGTACTTTTATACGTTCATTTTGTAATTAATTACGACAAAGAGTAAGGGTCCACTTGCTACAAATGCTCCCCAGACTCACCTCCGAATTGTCGTTTGGAGAAGTAATGCTTTACTTTTGGAATATCATGCCACTACTTCGTCAACCCACCAGGCCCATTCAAATTAAATTTATTTTCGTCAGAAAAGACAACTTCTTTTCATTTATCTCCAAATGAAACATATTTTTCGGCAAACTGCAGGTGCTTAAGTTTATGCTGCTTTCTTAAAGGTGGGCAAGGACTCAATTTTACATACTTTGCCCTTGAATCTGAACTTATAACAAATAAGGACAGTTTGACTGGTGCATGGTTAGTTTAAATCAATCATTATTTCAGACGAAGACTTTTTCTCACATGTCAATAGAAATACAGCTGATTTTTGGCGTCGTGAAAATAAGCAAGGTCTACTTGTGCGCTTGGTTTTTCCATAATTTGCAGGATCTTTAAAAAAATAATTGACAACAGTTTTTGACCGACCTATAGATTTTGCAATAAAATCTCCACTCATTCCACATGTTTTAATGCCAACACTGTTAAAAATTTGCAGCAAATTGTCCAGTCATTTGGCCGTTTTTATAGAAAACTGTTACATAACCGTAATTTAAGTATATTCTGATCATATTATTGCCTATATTATGGTCAGAATAGAGTTAAATTGCGATTATGTGACCGTTTTCTATAAAAACGGACAAATGACTGGACAGTTTGCTGCAAATTTTTAACAGTGAAGAATTTAGCCATATTCTACGTCAGACAAATGCTTATGTTTTGGTATTCTTATCAACAGCAGAAACAAGCCGTTCAATGTTTGTGAAACGCTTAGTAACTCTAATTTTATGGTTTGAAGCATGCGCAGAATGCTATAATTTGCATATGCAGTCAAAAATTTGTCGCTACTTTATACTTTTTTCCAACATAATATACTGAAAAATTTAATCATGTTAATTTTTTGGCGCTTTTTTACCATAATTTTTTAATACCATCGCCTCACAGTTCACAATCGAGTGGCGTTTTTGTTACATTAATTTTTTACATTTCTAAAACCTAAATTTGGGTTTTGTCCCTCGACCTTAAACTTTTTTGCAGGGCCTTACTAGCAGAACCATGCATAAACTTCCACGGGATGCAAAGTGGGAAATTTCCCAAAATTCTTACCAAAACCGGGAAACAGAAGTTTCATTCCTTCTATGCACAACGTTGCCTAATTAGATATCAATGCTTTTGAAATATGTTTAGCTCACTTTTATGACGTAAAATGAAGGCATTGCAGTTTATTTTAGACTATACCATCGTGATGCTAAATATTTTAAAAATTAATGATCTTCGTTGTTCAAAATTATACACTTAATATTTATTTTTTTCAACGATAATTTTTATGTCTTATGATGGACTGTGTTTCAAGAAAGTTGCATCAGTAAGTTTTGATCGTAAGCATGTAAGAAATGAAAAATATAGAACCACAGAATGAGCGGCTTTATATTTCCTTATATATATATATATTTGTTAAAACAGTTTGATGTTCAACCAAATCTAATCAAATTAATAAATGAGAGGAGAAAAAACTGCTGTTCTATTATTTGTTATTTTGTACTTAATAAATACAGGAAATTAATTGAATTTTGAACCAAGATTCATAAAATTACACAATATGGCACTCGTGAACTCTACGTTTCATAATAAAATATAGACTCCTCAGGTATTTAGTAGCTTAATTGTTCACTCCTATTAACTTGTTTCCGAAGAAGACTCAGAAAAGCAAACAAGAATTCGAGTTTCGGCCAAAATTTCGCGGAAAATGTTTACTGTGCGACGGCTGAGTATATAAGGCCAAACTGACTCTTTTGGCTTCCTCCGTTTGATTAGTAAAAAGAGTTAAACATATCTCTGAATCAGAGGGGGTGTCGACCTTTAGTTATTTTCTTCCTTCGCTCCAGACGGATAAAGTAAATTAAATAAAAATTTTAACTACCTGGATACGAGCGCCTACTACTTTTGAAAAGATCACGACATAAAATGCTGCTGTTGGATTACGCAAAAAAAAAAAAAAAAAAAAAAAACCCTTGAAAAAATTGTATAGTTTTTTTTATAATTACTATAAAATTAAATAGGTTATGCAGTGATATTACACATATTAAATTTTATGGAGTATTAAAGAAAGGTTTTTTATTCCAGTTTTTACGAATAAAACACCCGAAAAATACTGGTTAAAAGGTAAAGCATGATTCTTGCTGTGAAATTTTGCTCACACACAAAGTAAAATAACTATAAGTAAATAATTATTCGAAGTGAAATTTACATTATAGTTCAATATATGAACTGCACATCTAAAATAAATCTTTACCGCATGTTTATAATTTTTATTACATCTACAGCGCGAACAAATACATTATAATACAATATTAAATATTTATTTATAACTCTTCTCCCGATGTTGGTAATTTTTGCAAGTACAAACATTCATCTACCGGGCGGACACGAATTATCATTCAGCATTAAACTTTTATTTATACCTAAAATATATAGCACACAAAAAATTGTTGCATAGAAAATAAATATAAAATAATTGAAAAAATTACAGCATGTGGATTGGGATTATTCTCCGTATTAACTTCTTTAGTAGCTTTATTCTTTTTACAAATTCATTACACATGGCAATCACTGCATCTTAGGGTTATTTTATGTCATATTTTCATAAGGGCACTTTTAACTTAGGTCAAATTAGTTACCCTGTATTTGTTTGAATAACATGCAACACTATGCAAAATAGTGCAAGAGGTTTAAATCGGTGGAGTGGGGAGTCTATACGTCTTTGTATAAAAAATCAGCTAAATTGTCACTATACAAATTTTGGACCATTTTTGAGGTGTGACCGGATGCTCCGTCTTGTTGATTACAATAGTATTCTTCTCCAAACATTTTTCCAATCATGATGTCCAAGATTTTCTCTAAATTTTCCGATTTAAAATGAACCTTGGAATGGAATAATCACTCATCTCTTATGTAAAAAGACAGTCAAAAAGGCTCATTCTTTCATTCAAGCTTAAAAATTATACTAAATTTAAAAAGTTGTATGAGAGTATATTGTCCACCCTAGAACTCCCACAATAGAGGCTGACGCATTCCCGCAGATTTGGCACCCGAATTGGAGCCCAGTCGAAAAACCAAGCTAATCAGAACCTGTTCTATTATAGGAGTCTTATAGGCAATCCCAGCTCCGGTTGCGGTAGATTGATGCTGAAATGCTGAACTGGGTACCAATAAACCGAAACAAAATGGATATGCGTCAGCTCCTATTATAGGAGTCTTAGCCCACCCTTTATGACTAACAGTTTAGGAATTACCTATTGGACAACAATAACAGTAACCATCCTATATGTTTCAATCCTGTTACAATAAAATTAAAGAAAATAATCTTACATTTTTGTAACAGGATCCGCCAGGCAGCTGGGATTATTTTATGGCCAGCGTATATTAAATGGCATGCACTTATTGGCTCTTCTGGCTGGCATTTACCTCATGATTTTTGTGGTTGAACCAGTGGCGGTACCGAATCATTATTTATCTCAACATTTCTACGGCCTTCCATGGGGTGCAGATAGAAGACTTCACAGAGACCGAGCAGAATATGTTCATCAGATCCTGCAGAGGAAAGATTTTTTCTCTAACCCCCAAGAAGTTATTAATGGAGGACAATTGATTCAAAATGTAAGAATTTTTAAACATATTTTTCCTTAAGTTTCTTCATTTATTTATTTATTTTAAAAATATTTAATAAATGTAACTGCTCTGAGTAAGGTTAAAATAAAAATAAAAATAAGAGTGATCCCTCTAACAATGAAATCATTTCAAGAAAATTTGAACTCAAACACATACCATTAATTTTCCGTTTTAAACATATTTACCACAATTTATTATTTAAAACACGATATTGGGAACATACATTTTAAAGCAGATATGTTTAACCTGCGGATCTGCGGGTCGATTCTTACCACTTTTTCTATATGTATCATCCTTCATCTTATTCAATCGGAGGATATTCTGTGATTGAATAAGGTGAAAATTTCTATTCTAAAAATGGGATAACAACGGGTCCAAGTCAAAGGGTTGGACACCTCTGGCTACAGAATAATAAAGTGTATGTACAGAATCTGACAAAAGTAAATACAAGTTGTTTTCACATGACCGCATAAAATCTGTGGAGAAAACATCCTAATTGTGTCTATATAAAAAATAACCATTAATAAAAATTATACAACAACCTTGTAGTGCCTACATAGCGCTTCGTAAGTTACAGAACCTATCAATTCTTCATGTGATCATGCAATCAAATCCCCATAATGATGCAGTTTAATGCGAAAACGAAATTTGCAGGGGAATTTTGAAAATACAAATTCTAAACAAAGCGACGTTTTTAGTTTATTTTATATTCATAAAATGTATTAGATTCGTGAAAATTTTTTACTTCCGATTTTCAATGTGTTTTCACATTTTAAGATGTCTTAAATATGATTTCATTTTTTTTTTCGAACGATGTCTATGTGTGTGTTACAGAAATATTTCGAGCGCAATAATTAGATAATCGCTGATTATCTAAATAAATTAGATTTTGCGTACATCGCCCAACTGATGGCACCACAATGTCATATTTTTACAGTTTACCCGTGATAGCTGTTGTTCTGCATCTAAAAGATGGAATTGTATGAATTTAAATACTCAAAATGCTTATTATGGGAAAACTATTCTGGTTAAATTTTTGTTTTGGTCATTCAAAAAGGACGCTACTATGCTATCCTTTTTCCGACGAACATTATAGCCGTATCTCAGTTTCTATTGGGTAGAAATGCACCAAATTGTGTATTTGAAGTTACTAATTTAATATATATATAGGACCAGTTGGGGGTAGTTCCGACCATGGGGTATATACAACTACCTTATTTATCAACTAATCTTTGTAAGATTAAAAAATATATATGTTTTTTAATCTTCATTTTTTAAGAGTACGAATATAAGCAGCATCAAGCAGTGTAGAAGATAACGCTTATAATTTTAATTCTGCAATAATTAAAAAAAAAGTTTTATTTCCTTAGATTCAAAAGGGAAATATCTACTCAAGTAATTTATTGAAGGTTAAATGTTTTCGGGGAAATATGTTTGTTGATTTCATTTTTCAAAAAATAAAGTATATATGAAATCTGAATTAATAGGGTACTTCACTCCCGCTCGCTAATGTTATCCTATGGGACAGTTCTTTCAAAATATCTCGTTTTTATTTCAGTATTTTTAAGCGATTTTTTTAAAAAACACCGTAAAAAAAAAAAAAAAAAAAAAAAAAAAAAAAAAAAAGTCGTAGAAATCGACCTCAACTATCCGATAGAAAAAATAGTTTAAAAATATTGAAATGCAAACGAGATATTTTAGAAACTGTCCCATAGGAATGGTAGTAGTGAGCGTGTGCTTTCGCAAGAGTGAAGTAGCCTCTTAATATTAAATTTTTATTCCATAATAGTTATTACCCTAAACTTTTATGAAATATAGGGAAAGTAAAGTTGGTAAATCAGACCAATAATTTTCAATGGTCATTCAAGCCATAAGCATATGTCGAGAAGCAATAAAAAATAACAACATTCTATTAAGTTTGTCAAATCACTAACTAAAACTTCAGCCATCGGATAAATGTGTCTTTCTCCCTGTAAAAATTACCTAGGACATTAAATTTGTGGATTATGGTAAAAGCACCATGGGTATAAAAGTAGTCGTCTGACAAATGCTTGTTCATCGCTTAGAAGAAGTATGGTAGACTGCTATGACTCCAAGAAACATAATCTCAGGCTTTAAAAACACTGAAATTTTCACTCTTGACAAAATATAATTTTCAGAATCAGATTATTCCAATTAATCTAAAACGATACCTAATAAAAAAAATCGTTCCTGCTCCATCATTTGTTCATCAAAATGATCCATGACAAAAGCACAGTTGACAAGTTTATCAAGTGATTTTAATTTAACTAGTGCAATTTTGGAAATACTTGTGTCAAAAAATTGAATGAATTGAGTCAAAACACAAACTTCATCCAATGTTGTTCCTTTAAACTCATTAGATGCATCTAATTATACTGTAATTATTTTTCTTTCTTCAACATTTTGCTCCACTCCAAAGCATCAATCTCCGTCATCAATAACAGCAAAAAATAAACATTCTAATAATTTATATGCAAACATTTTCCTATTAAATGTATAAATATGCCCATTTCAAACGCAATTTTGTCAGTCCAACATAAAAGTCAGCCAGAAAGTACCAGACGAACAAGGGCTCTAAAAATATCTTTAAAAAGATAATAATTTAAATTACAAAAATATGAATAACTTCTGTAGAAGCAGTTGAAGGAGCCAAAACAAAGAAAGTGCAGACTAGAGAAAAATGTTTACACGAAAAAACGCAGATTCTAGCAAACAGTGGTTGAAACAAATCTATTCTTTACAGATTTGTATGACTTTATATAGAGAAAATAAACAGTGCTCTAAAATACCCTGTTATTGGTTGGAAATACTTCAAAATGTTTTAAAATTTTACTTTTTACTGGGATAACGTTGACCACACTCTTACATACTTAAAAAGTGAAGTTAACCTTGTTTATACCATTTTGTGTTATTCACAGGAGATCAAATTATCTCTCAAAGAAATGAAAACAACTTTGTATATATGTTTGAAATCCAATGTTTAATGATTAAAATGAAATGTACTGAAAGTGATCGCAATTAACCTAACCAATCCTACGTTGGTTCAATTTTGTTTTTGAATATCAAACAGGTGTGCGATATTCGGTTATGTTGGAACTCCATATTAAACAAAAATCCAATGTAACCAATAAAACTCATATTGGCTTTATCGGCATTGAATTGTTTAACTATTCCATAATAATATTGCCAAAATATTAGCAAAATAGCTACATCTCAATATTAAAGCAACATTTCTTGCCAATTAATACAAATTTGGCAAGGTATAGCCATATTATTGTCTTGCTGCTATGGATAATTGTAGGTATAACAGAAATAAATGCCAAACTTTTCCCTTTAATTTATTCCACAAACAAATGTTTTAGTTGCAATTGAAAGAAATTAAGAAAAGACATTAGCGTTTTCTCAAAATGCCAAAATAGACAATAGCTCTATTTCGGCAAAGATACATATCTATGTCTGTGTCTGTATATTAACTACATATCTGTCGAGATAATTTTGATAATACTAGTGCTTTAAAAAGTTTAACAGATAAAAGGCCTACTTGGAATTCCATAAGTACACAATATAATATAATTTCAAGAGTGATCAATGTAAACATTCCTTCATCAGATGGAATAGAGAGGCATAAGAACTAATTCAAACTGGTGCTCAGAAAAGAAAAAAATTGCCGTAAATTCGATTGACATTGAATGGGAGAACTTTGAGAATCAGAAGAAGTTACGGCGATTTTTGAATTTCTGAGCCCCAGTATGAAGCCCTAAATCAATCACAACCGAAGTAAGCCTGAAACATTTTGTCAGCAAGTGATTTTAAAATTCCCTCCAACTCTTTGCAGACATTCTTCTACTCGGTATATGTGCAATCTTCAGCACCTGATCAAGGGAGCATTTAATTAATAAGTTTTGAAACTATAATAGTATTACTTGATGATTTTGTGGAGTTCAAATAAGGTTTCTACTTTATACGTATTTCTCTATTCCTTTACTTGTCTAAAAATCCATATCTGCTCTCACATATGCTCTTAATTATGTTTATAACATTATGCTTATATATTGTAATTTATTTTTTAAGGGTAACACGAAAAGACTTCATCCATTTATACGCAATCAGCATGGGACAATAAAACAGAAACTGAAAAATGTTAAACATCCTTCAGTTGTACATCATCCCGTATTTCAACGTAAAAATAACTCAACTCCTTTAAAGAACATTTCAAAAGTGAGATATATTTCGGCAGAAAACCTCCATGTAAGAAGAAATAGCACTCAACCTCCAAAAAGGATAAATGACAGTCATACAAAAATGATCCATCAGTGGAGCAAATGGATACCAACGCGAAATTCTTCAATTGAAACAAGTCCCAGTACTGATGAAAGCTTGTATTGGAAACCATCTGTAAAGATAACACAGAGGAGCAAACCAGACGACATTTCTACAGAAAATAAAGTCTATAACTTAACAGGGAGTGCAACGTATGTCTTAAATTTTATTTGAAAATTTTTGTTGTATTGGCTAAGTTGTCTTACGTAGAGAGGGTCCGACAAAACTCACACCTTACTCCTTTTATTTGGAAAATGAATTTGAACTTTTTAAATCGGTGAAACACGTGTGCATTAAATTCGAAAGGACCTAGTATAGTTAATAAAAAACTGTCTTACGATGTTTCTTAAAAAGGTTATGGATAATTGAATATCTTAACTCTTAATTTTATGAAAAAGTGAAAAAAATATTCTATCCCAACTTCCTAACTACACAAAATATGCTCGAATTGACTGCTTTCCAATTTTTGGTGGAAATAGAACAGCTGCAGACATTCATTCCTCACTGCCTTAACTGTGGCTTAAGAGATGTTATTACAGACTTCCTTAATTAGCTGCTTCAACTCTACGATGAAATTGGATGGCGTCTTGTAAACTATCGGATTTAAATGTTTAAACAGAAAAAAATTAGACACCAGATTTGGTTAACAGGAAGCAGAGTCTAAAAATTACTCCTCCCCCAACCCTCTGCTTATCCATCGATTTGGATAATTCGGATCACGGTAATCTCTGATATCTTTATTTAATGTAAGAAGCAGTCGTCCTGTTGAAATCCGATATTTTCTTTGGAAATATTCTGATCTTCAGGAAAATCTACGGATTTTTCAATAACTTGTGTTGTTATTAGATTTATTGAGTTTTGTAGCACTGTAAGATAATGAGTGAAAGTTAAATTTTCGGTAAGAAAAAAATGACTAACTATATAATCTATAATTCATATCAGTACGTTATTCTTTTGAGAATACTGTAAATAGAGAATATTGCTATCCCTAAATATTTCTGAATTAGATTCAAACCAAAATTGAACGTTTTGTGGCTTATCAGTTCTTTAGATCAAGTACCTAATAATTTTTTTCAGTGGGGACACTTAAATGTGGCATTTCATAAGACGCCATCCAATTTCATAAGAGTTGAAGCAGCAAATTACAGAAGGTTGTAATAGCATTTCTCCAGTTACATTTAAGGCAGTCAGGAATGGGTTTTTGCAATGACTATATTGATTCCAAAAGATCCTCTTTTAAATTTAGTTGGGTTAGATTACTTTTATTTCGTTTTTTTATGAAAATAAAAGTTAAAACTTTAATTAGTTATGACTGCCTTAAGAAATATTTTAGGACAAAACTATTTTATTAAACTGTTTGTCTTGATGAAACCTTTCCAGCGAAATACCCCAAATGCTTCCCTTCTCATTTGAAATGTCAAAGTTGAAATCCACAACGACCCTCTATACCGTCAGTCACAATTTGTTTAATCAATGGGTGCAACCCTGTATTGATTGAACACGTATTTCATCGGTTACCAAAATTCAACGCATTTCCAAGGTAAGGAGGATAAGGTGACTTTTGGTGGACCCAATATTATATAAAAGTATGTAGTTTTTTATATTGTATGCTTCTGCATTAAATATTATCCATATGAAATCGTTTCTTTAAAGCAGGGCTTCGAGCCGGTACCGAATCGAAAACCGAAATAACGTTAAAATGCATTCCCGATGGAATAAAATCCAAAAATTAACCTGAATTGCTTTTCAGTTCTGGATCGGATGTAAAATAAATATTCTGCTCTGGAACTGAATCGTAAAAACATTTTCATTTTTAAAAATGTAACTCATAAAATGAAGAGTGCCATCTTAACACATACCTTAAATACCAACACCGAAACCAGCAGTTTTGTCCATCTAATTTCAAGACTAGAAGTTCTCTTAGGACGAGATGAGAGATTGTCATTAAGTATGAAGTTAAATAAATATGAATGTTTAACTTATCTATTAAAATAAGAATTTCATAAAATCGAAAAGATATTTGGAAAAAAAGAAATTAGAATTTGACAATTTGGCAAGTTGATATTTTGTATTGAGTGTCCAAATTTTATAACTATTTATTAAAATCAGGACTTTTAACCAAAATCAAACCGAAACTGAAAACCGGACAAAACTATTATTTCTGATGGAACAAAAACTGAACTAAACCAGAATTCCTTATTTACCGGAACCAAAACGAAATATCTTATTTTAACTGAATCTGAACAAAAAATATTCCAGTTCGAGGCTCGGATTTAAACTTGAAAGGATCATTTTTCACCGTGTTTTCTTTTATGTAAAATAATTTACAAACGTTGTTGGATTTAATTTCATTTCTGTGTAACTCAGGTAAAACTTACATAATATGCAGTGTAAATGACCAAATTTTTGACACAAAAAATAGTTGGATCACGAGCAAAAATTTCAAGATACCTTACGCAATTCTTTTAATTAAAATTATATTATATACTTTCATAAAGTAGTTATGATTTTTTGATTTGTCAGTTTTTGTGGATAAGCAATTTAAGCAGTAATTTTCGAAATTTTTAGTTTTATAAAGAAATATTTGCTAAAGGCTACAAAAATCCTAAAAGAGATTCAAAATTTCTTTTGTCCATGTTATTTGATCGATAGAATTCCCTACCCACTTCCATTACTAGAAATAAATGTAGATAATTATAAAATTTAGGTTCTCCGATAATAAAATAAATCATAGAAACGAATTTTGTGCTTTTTTTTTTTTGTTAAACTGTTGTGGTTTATAATAGATGCTATAAAAACAAATGTAACAATCAATAAAAAAATTAAAAAAACTTATAAAAACACCATAAAAATTAGAAACACACAACGCGTTAAGATGTAACGCCATCTTTCTTCATGCAAAAAAGAAGTTCTTTAAAAAAGTTCTTTAAAACCGCTCATGCCAGGGAACCTCATATGAGATTGTATTGAACAGCAACTTACAGTGAATAGTGTATATTTTACTTTTATTCCTATATCTCATATAAGAATAATAGCAGTTTGATAATTCTTTCGAAAAAGCAGAACAATTTCCTTTTCTAAAATTCATTTGGACCAATCAGTCTTTGACAACGTTTATTCTGTTCTGCACGAAAGAAAAAATTCTCAAAGAATTTCTGCTCTTTTATCTAAACAAAAACATGACCAAAACATTTTTGTTCACTTTTTATTTTGTGGTAGGATGTCCAAAGTTTAATTTATCACAAAGAAGTCTTCAATAACTCTTAATATTTTTTAGTATTTGAAAATATTATGCAAGGGTCCTTTTGTAATAAAAATTAATAAATTGTGTAATTTTGTAATAAAAAGCAACATTTTTCGAATTTCAACATTATATTTTCTTAGCAAATCATTTTGAATCAATTTTAAACTTCTGAGCGTCTGAGAGCTTTCCTTCATTCTTATATAAATGGTCATAAAAGGTAGGTTGAAATTTTCTTTCGTAATATGGTGCCAACAATCCTTCCGTATTCCTTCATCTTAAAGATTCCTTAAAACACAAATCTGTTTAAATTATTTGTGTCTAACGCTAATTTAATTTGATTTAACAGCCGCTTAGAAGGTTAAGTCAAAATATGTTTTCCATTCTTTTAAAAATAATTCATGCATGAGAGGGTCAAGAGAGTTTCAAAACTTCCTAAAAAGAAATCTTGACAGCAAATCACATTTAATTAAATCTCTCACCCAGAATTTGTTTTTATAAATCATGAGCAGATGATAGAAGTATCTGTAGTCCAATTTTCATTCAAAAATAAAACTATTCTATATTAATTACCATTTCTACAAAGTTAGTGTTCAGTTAGGGAAAAAATACGTAGAAATATAATAAAAAACGTTTGCTTTCTGAATCGCAGGATTGATTCTGGGATTGAGTCTAAGTAATGCCGCAAACCCTTGATTAGAAATCAGCCTTGTATTGCCCAGTTAGGAGCACCATTTCGACATTTTATTATGGGGGTGCGAGATTTATGTGCATAGATATTCACAAAAAGTCACGAACGCAATTTTTGAGCAATGAATGTGTAGGACAGTTAAGAAAGTATTTTTTTTTATCCTTTTTAAAAATATAATTACAAATACAATTAAAGAAATTTAAATAATTATGTAGATACAGTAATTTAACCATTTAGCAGTCTAATTTTTGGAATCGTTTAGAGCCTAAAAAAGATCAATTTTTTTTATTAGAAATAAAAAAATTGATCAAATTTGTGATTATTTCTGAACTATTTACATGAACAATGAAAATTTCAGTACGAAGCATTATAATTATTTGTTTCATTTGATTTGTCACACTGTGTTTACCCCAAATACAAATTTGTATTGCTCTATCTTTAAAAACATGCGAAATATGAGTAAAAGTGTGTTAAGGGGCTGTTTCAATATTGAGAATATCATTTAAAACATTGAGCGATATTGCGGCTAAATGTGTTAAGAGTCATTGCATGAGCCAATCAGGCAAAAAAAGAAAAAATTTTCCATCACCATCTCAGATTTTCTTTATTTTTTTTTCTTGTGTTGTCTTGCCCAAGGAAAGAACAAATCTCAAGCATTTTTGTTATATCTACTTTAGTTTTGGAGTTAGGGGAGGTCAAAGTTCCCTAGACCAGGACGTAGAAATAATTTTGTGTTATTTTTGCCACTTTATTCACTCAACTGTAACTGGCTCTGATGTGCTTCAGAGATTTTTTGTACTCTAACTGATACTATACCTTGAACATTAACATCTCAAATTGAAAATTCATTTGAAGATGGTCAGAGCCCCCATACAGGGCCTCCCCAAATACCCTTAATGTCGTAAAAAAACGGTGTTTAAGAATGCTTTAAATCTTGGCTCTGATGTGATACAGAGAAAATTTTTGCACAATGTACTTAAACATATCCATACAAAAGGAATTTAAGCTTAACATTTTTTGAAGGTGGCCGGAGCCATTCGGTATGGGGGCCCAAACATGGACCTGAACGCTAATTTGTGTAACTTCAAAGCATTGGTGTAGCGGGCTCTGACCTCCTACATGAAAACTTTTTGCATGGAGTTGTAGCACCAACATAGTAGTTTCATATTATGAAAAAATATATTTTGAAGGTACCACCATTTTCAAGAAAAATCTAATAAAGTACCTACCTACTTGGGATATTCCCCTGACATCCCTGGGACATTTTGTACAATGTAATACACATAAATAGGTTGAGTCAGGTGGAGAAAAATTATTATAATGTATACACATATTCCATTTACAACTAATTTTCGGAAAATTTCAAAGGATTAGTAATTTTTTCTTATAACATTTCAACTACAATTTCAATAAAAAAATGTAAAGGTACTTTTCGGTTAGCCGGGCGCCAGTGATATATATACATATATAAATATATATGTATGCACACACACACACACACATATATATATATATATATATATATATATTCATACATATATGTGTGTATATGTATAGATACACTGGTGTGCAAAAATTAAGGATAAAGCTGATAAATTAGCATAAAAGCCAAAAAAGGCAACATAACTAAATGAAAGACCAATCAGGGGATAGACCTGAAACAAATGCAGCAGGACATGCCCATATATATTGCATATGGCGCAAAAGGAAGAGGTGCTAAGGGGAAAAAAGCACAGAGGCGGTGACCGTTCAGAAATTTGGTAAAATCTATTGCACTGTGTAATGTGATTTCAGTGACTTTGTTTTGCCATTATTGTGGGATATGGCCAAGAGACAATCCAGAACATGTCATCTGGATGACCTTACACGAGGTCGAATCATTGGGAAGTTGGAAGAAGGTGGAAGTGTGGCAGAAGAGTTCGGTATCGCTCATAACATCTTTTCACGAGTCTGGAGTGCAATTCAAACAAAGGGAATAGCTGTCCAAGCATTCAGCAGTGGTCGCCCACGCGAAACAACAACAGTGGAGGACCGTTATATTGTCCTACAGGCGAAAAAAAAACAACTGGAGAAATCGCAAGGCAGATGGAGCAGACAGACTACTGGCCGTCGGATATCACGTTTTACCGTGGCTAGGCGGCTGCACAAAGGAGGCCTGAATGCACGGCGACCAGTACGGTGTGTATCACTAATGCCTGCTCATCAGAGACGCAGGTTTCTGTGGTGTCAGGAACATAAGAATTGGACACAACAGTAGTGGTGTCGAGTACTCTTTACGGATGAGAGCCGATTTAGTATGACGAGCGATTCTGGACGTATACACATCTGGAGAGAGCAGGGAACACTTAATCACCCCTCCAACATCATCGAAAGGGACCGTTTTGGATGTCCCAGAGTTCTTATTTGGAGTGGTATCATGCTTGGTAGCCGTACGGACCTCCATGTCTTCCAAGGAGGTACAGTTTCTGGTTCCTTCTACTGTGCCGAGATTCTCTTGCCTCACGTGTGTCTTTTTAGAGGTGCTGTGGGTCCGGACACTTCTTCATGGACGACAACGCTCCCCGGCATCGTACACTGGCTGTCGAAGAGCTGCTGCAGAGAGAAGATATTCAACGCATGAATTGGCCTGCAAAGTCCCCGGACCTTAATCCCATAGAACACGTGTGTGACCTTCTCGGGAGACGCTTGGCATCACGTGATCAGGCGCCAACAACGATTCTGGAGCTGAAATTGGCGTAACAAGAGGAATGGGACTCTATTCTTCAAGAGCTACTAGACAACCTTGTCCTCAGCATGGACAGACGTTGCAAATCCTGCATCGAAGTTAGGGGTGACCATATCCCCTATTAGAGACTGAATTATTCCTGCCAGGTGCTTGGAAGATGAACGTTTCTGTCTTCTCTGCATTTGTGCTCCAAGTGACCTTTTCAATAAAATGGTTTCATATCCTTTTGATTCTTTGTTTAGATGGTTTTTATCACTTGTCCCATATTTTCACATCTTGAAGATCTTATGGTAAGATTTTGGTCGATGTGGAAATCTTCTGTGCGACGTTACATTCGAAAAACCCTCTCGTCCTTAATTTTTGCACACAGGTGTATGTGTAGATATATGTATATATATGTGTGTGTGTGTGTGTGTATGTGTGTATACATGTATATATATAACTGCCGCCCAGCTAACCGAAAAGTACCAATGTAAATTGGGACTTATAATGCAATTTGAAACTTGTTCTCAATTATGTAAAAAAAAATGCAATTTCCTATTGAAAATAACCCCCAGGAGTAACTGAAAATTAGCTTCACTAATTAGAAGTATTTTTTATACTGATTGTAGGTTTACAAAGGTAATCCTTTTTTGTTTGAAATTTGTTAAACCTAACAATAGAACTGTTTTATTTCACATAGTTTTTTATTCCAAAATATAAATTTATCTTTTAATTCTGTAAGTGTTTTAAGTAATATGCTAGATACAGTTTCTAAAACTCACCTTTTAAAATGTACTAAGCTAGTCTTTCTCTCCAAATTAACCAAGTTACCATAACAAAAGATTTCAAAATGGCCACCACTTAACAGCATTGCCACTCAGTTTGTTACATTTATACAATTATTCTTATTCTTGTAAACACTGTTGCCATTTATATTTTTCTACATTTACAAAATATATAGTTTTATTCTTATTAATTAACTAAATATTTGATAGTTATATTTAAAAAAAAGAAGCTTCAAACACATAATTACACCACCAAAACCTGTGTACTTTATTGGATATTTCTTCAAAATGGTGATACCTTCAAAATATATTTTTTCATAATATGAAACTACTATGTTGATGCTACAACTCCATGCAAAAAGTTTTCATGTAGGAGGTCAGAGCCCGCTACACCAATGCTTTGAAGTTACATAAATTAGCGTTCAGGTCCATGTTTGGGCCCCCATACCGAATGGCTCCAGGGACCTTAAAAAAATATTAAGCTTAAATTCCTTTTGTATGGAAATGTCTAAGTACATTGTGCAAAAATTTTCTCTGTATCACATCAGAGCCAAGATTTAAAGCATTCTTAACAAACGTTTTTTACGAAATTAAGGGTATTTGGGAGGGCCCTGTATGGGGGCTCTGACCATCTTCAAATGAATTTTCAATTTGAGATGTTAATGTTCAAGGTATAGTATCAGTTAGAGAACAAAAAATCTCTGAAGCACATCAGAGCCAGTTACAGTTGAGAGAATAAAGTGGCAAAAATGACACAAAATTATTTCTACGCCCTGGTCTAGGGAACTTTGACCTCCCCTAACTCCAAAACTAAAATAGATATAACAAAAATGTTTGAGATTTGTTCTTTCCTTGGGCAAGATAACACAAGAAAAAAAATAAAGAAATTCTGATATGGTGATGGAAACCCCTTGCCTGATATGCTCATGCAATGACTCTTAAAATAATGATGTGAACAGTTAAATTTTAACTAGAGTATCATTACTCGGATCGGAAATCCATAAATATATAATTTATTTTCTATATTTAGTGTGCATAATATAGCGAAAAAGATATTTTCTACTTTAATCTTAAGTATGGCCCTTAAAGTTGCCGATTTTACATAAATATTGATAACAAGAACACAATTGATCAGAAATGAAAGAAAATTTATACTGGGGATTTTTGACTATGGGGATTCTAATGATGACTATGTATTTATATATATATATGCATAACCATAATATAGATTCATCATAAACAAATGGGCGAAAATAATAATAAAACATAAAAATGAAAGATGAAACCGATACGTGTTATGGAAATTATCCAAAAATAAAAATATTGACAATAAAAGTTTCTATTCATTAATTTTTAACAATATCATTAAATAATTAATATTACAAGAAACAATTACACAATATATGAATGAGTGTTATGTTTGAGTTTTACGAAGTTTCATATAAAACAAAAAGTAATGAAATACATAAATTATTGTTCGAATTATACCTAAATAACAGACGTTTAGCTTTCACATAGTCTGGTTCATTTTTCAATACTTTACATTCCACAAACTTATCAAAAATTGATGTCAATTTCTATTTCCATGTTTTCGGTATGAGGAAATTACATATGCAATAAAATTATGGTGTTGCTATCGAACTTTTAGAAGCTAAGCTCAATTTTAATATGTAAATGCTCCTTATTAAAAAAATAAACCACTTTTAATATTAAAAAACTTTATGAAAATTAAAACGGCACTTTTTTTTTTTTTTTTTTTTTTTTTTTACTTAATTAGAACTAAAATTATAGCCATCGTTTCTTTTCTTTTTTTTTTTGACGTACTTTAGACGGAAATGACTTTAATGTCTATGAAAACGCCGTTGAAATTGCTCGTTTCTACGAGAATGATATATCTATATCTTGTGCGTAATATGTCTACTTTGAAATAATATCTTTTGTTTTCAAAATCTATTTTTTTATCTTTAAATAACATATTTTGTTCCTTTATAGGTCTATTCGTCTTACTGATGTCCTTTCTTAAAGCTATCAACTTAAGAAATATTCTGAATCTAAATGTTGGAGTCAATAAATGCCTATTTCAATCACTACTGTTTGAAAATTAAGCGAATCTTCATATTGAGAGAAATATGTTTCCTTAATATACCATATTTATCAGCTTTCGTTTCATCTTGGAATATTTTCTCGATATTTTCTTGATGTTTTAGACATAATTTTGTGGAGAAGAACATTACGTTTCTTCTGCATGTAGAAAATATGCATATTGTGGTATTTTGTGTACCTTTTTATCATTAGTTGCATAGGTCGACAAAAATTAACCAGTTAAAATAAATTTCCTCCCACCGAATAAATATCTTAATTATATACATTTGACGCCAGTAAATCTAAACTGCACCATCATGTATCATTTTAACACCATTTCTATTGGTGTCAAATGACACTTTTTAGAATTTTTATTTTATTTATGATTTTTAAAACTAATAAGTATAAAAATAAATCTTATGTGTAATAGCATTTTCATGATTATTTTAATCTAAAAACTCCCAGTAAAATAACCATAAACCGAAATCTTTTAAAAGGAGTCATTTGACGTCGGTAGAAATAGTGTTAATGAGATGAGTTTTGAAATAACAAAAAATATTGTATCGTTTAATGAACGATAGCATTTTTGTTCAGCATTAAAAAAAACATGAATCACTATTTCAGTAAACAAATTCGTAAAGCCTGGCATAAAACAGAATTTTGTTGGTTTTCATTACGTGTACTGTTCTTACAATGTCCCAAATATAAGAATGCAGTAATAATCCGATAACATAATTTTATTTCATTTGCCTCAGCATCTTCGCTAATGTTTTATGTCATTTTATTCACATTTTTATCAACATTATTCATACATTATCATACGCGCATTTGTAAGATATTTTATTAAAATATTTAAATTTTGAAAGTAACCTGTCCCTTAAAGCACATAACTCGTCATAGAATAAATTTGAGCACCATATTTGAACTCCGTAATGTGGAATCTATAAGAATCAACCATTATTGTTTACAGAAGCTATTTTGATGCCAAGTTATCTTTAAATCAATTGAACTGGGCACTTCAATAAAATGTTTAAATTGTCAGATGATTTCTTTAATTCTTCAAATAATGAAGAAAGAAGTTGAGTACTATTCATAACTTTAAAAAAAATTATCATTAAAATGCGTGATATAAAGGTAATAAAAAAAATTATCCAATTCCAACAATTATGACTAAAAAAAGCGATCTTGTGACATACTATCCTTAAAAATTAAAAGAACAGAAGAAACGACAAATATTGAACTGTGGTTCATATTTTAATAGAAGTCTAAAATTAGCCCTACTGTAAAATTTTGCTCTTCTCCATCAACTTAAAGACAAAATTTCGATCTCAAATTTCAATTGTTTCAAATTTTGAGTAGCGATTCTTCTTTTAATAGAAACATAGGAGAAAATTCTCATTTCTAGAGTGCTTTAAAATTGTTAATTTATTTTCAAATTTAGAAAAATTTCTCTCCATCTCAAATTTGATAAATGTGGGTGATGATTTTTTAAAATATACAAGTAAATATGGCAATATGGATTCGTTATGTTTTTCTCTTTTTAATATCTGAATTTAACCAAAACATTTAGGTGAAATATTAACGATGTATATTATAAAATCATGTGAAAAGTGAACAAAAAAGCTATCAGTTTATTTCTAATATATTATGTTTTTTAATATAGATTAGTTAAAATATTTTAATGAAATTTATTTGTTCTTATAATAGAAATTTTTTTATGGTTTCATAATTTCAAACAACTTGCATAATAAGATGAATATTGTTTTATTACGTTTTTCTTATGTATCTCCAATCTATATCAAAACAAACCTTTTGGACGCAATTTTAACTTCATATTTTAAATATAACTTTCAACGCTGCTTAACAACGCTGCTATAAAAAATATATCCACACTTCTTATTAATGTATATTTAAAGGCTTAAGGCAGCAAAAAAAAAGGATAATTTTAGAGAATCAATATTTTACTTACAAAGTTTGCACGATTGTTTTCCATAAAACTTACATAAGTTACATTGTAATATCATTAGGAAGATATTCAATGCATTTAATTCATTAAAAAAGTACAAATAGCATAAGAGTTGATTACATAGTACAGTAATCCTGTTATATCGCGCCTCATTATATTATTCATTTGAATAAATGACTTTCCATTGTGTGTATTTCCGAAAAAATAAGTGCGAGTTTAACCACAATTTTTAAGTAAATACATGTATGACAATTACATTAAGTGTACATCTCTATCGTTAATTTTACTATGAAAATTGTAATATGTGTACAAACTAACCCTTTGAAGACAAAAACAGAACATTTTCTTGTAGGTTACTTTCTTAATTTTATCCTCGGTTCTATCACT
The DNA here is from genome assembly GCA_963931845.1 of Maratus michaelseni. NCBI lineage: Eukaryota > Metazoa > Arthropoda > Arachnida > Araneae > Salticidae > Maratus > Maratus michaelseni. The sequence continues at coordinate 444,912,763 of OZ007586.1, forward strand.
CTTTTTTTCTTGTGCGATATAACAAGAGGATTTGAATGTTACATTTTAAATGTAATTTAAATTTATTTTCTGTTTATAAACGTTTCATAAAAACTGAACTGAAGTGCCATTGAATTAGTGATAGACACTTCTATGGAAGAAAATGTGATGCTGCCACCTCATTCTCACGCATGTGTGACACTGCCATATGATATATATAGTTGGGCATCTAAGCCTCTATAAATAACTATTAAAAGTTACATAGTGAACAAAAATTGCGATTTAGAAGCTTCCGATTGAAGACAAATAGTATGTGTTCATCATAAGGATCGTTCAATTTCAGAAAGAGCTTAACAATGCGGTTTTCTCATTTTACAGTATCAAGAGTAAGGAACTACACGAATAACGGAAAAAGAAGTAGTAGTAGGCGAAATTTCAACGAATAGAACGATTTGAATAACTTTGAACTGCTAAAACTCAGCTGCATTGTGTGTAGCCTATAACAGCAAACTTTAGCTCCTGTGACCATACAATTGAATTGAGTGCGGGGGGGAGGGGATATATATAGTCAGTAGACATACAAATAGTTAGTGTTTAGCACTCACTCCGCCAAATGGGCTTCAGGAGAAGACAAACCATAATACCACTTCTCAATGACCACAATCACGCTCAACGTCTTGCTTGTGCCAGACGATACCGTGACACCATTGACGGTTAGAGCGACAAGTAACATACAATTATGATCATTATAAATTGTAACGAATTTGTAATTCGATTGCACGTTCATAATTTGTTGCCATAAGTATTAAGCGTGAACATACCCAATTACTGAATATTTAATTTTAAATGTGAAAGAATGAGCTTTAATTTGTGTTCTATTTTAAATTACGTAGCATGGTGGCGGAAGAATTTCTCTGTTAATGTGCGCATGCGTTTTAAAGACTCAATAGATTGCATCTATTAGCTTGCTCTTGGCGGCTTTGTGGTAATGCGGTTGGTTCCAGAATTAGACGAAATGGTTTTTTTCCTACCCTCAAACCGCCAACGTATGTCTTATTTATATTACAGTTTTTACATTTTACATGTTTTAACCACAGCTGAAAATTACTGCAGCTGGAACAGTTTGATTCAGTGGCACTTCAGTGTATGAGTATTTGAAAACAATTAAGCTGCATTCTGAGCATCCAATCTTTCAGACCTAAAATTTAAGAGAAAAAAGTGTGCGCCAGTAAATACGCTATTCACGAAATAAAAAACATGGTTATAAAGGGAAAATTAAACATTTGTAAAAAGTAAATATTGTTTTGGATCAGCTTTTAATGTATGTACAAACATATTCATCATTTTCCTGCAGTTTACACAGGAAAAGTGTCTGATAAATGTCCGTAAAGATTGTTTTATTTATCATGAGTGTTCTCTTGCTAGGTAATTTAGGATTATTTTAGATTAGGAGCTTTAACTTTAACCCTACTAGTCAATGCTTGCTTTCAGGGTAACCTGTGATACTGACATATATGTGATACTGACATCATTACCAAGCAGCTATATCTGTGATTAATATTTAATTTTACAAACTAAAAAATATATATTTATATAACTGACCAAAGTTGTGAAATCAAAATATTTATTTTATTTATGAATAATGTGATTTTTCTTCTCTGTCATTGTATTTTTGTTCTGTTCAATATTGTATGTGAAAATAAAGTTTAACTTAAAAAAAAAGTTTGTTCGTATACAATTTTAGTAAATTGGAAAACTTCTTTTAGTAAATTTATATATTTGATTATTCTACGTTGATGTAATTATGAAAATACAAAACAATAATTATAAAGACTATGTAATAATATAAATATGAAAATAATACTTTCAAATTTATATTAATACATTTCTTAATGAAAGCTTGAAATTCATTGATTATTTCTTAAGAAATGTAGTAAATAAATGATAATTACAATAGGCCGCGCTTGTGACTGAAAGGTAATGGAATTTGCTGCTTTATAAATAAATTTCGAAATAAACGCATATTAAAATATTATCTTTTCTGCGTATTGCACTCAGAAGGTTAATTGAATAAAAGTTTGACACATACATGATCTTATCTGCTACTCTCATTCATAAAAAAAAAAAAAAGATACACCGGTCTTTATACGTGAATCGTTAACTATAAAATTATAACAACGGTATCATTCGAAAGAATAATGTCTTTGCGAATATGAAAGGCCTTTTTTAAATAAGAGAGACTATACAGGGTGGTTCAGAACTATATGTCAAAAATGTAAAGGCAGGTAGAGGGGGCAGATTTCGTATAGTAATCTGGGTGCGGAAATCCAGCATTGAGGCAGTAGACGTCGCTGTTGAGTTTGGCATATGAAAGCGTTTCGCTGGCTTGAATCGTCATTCTAACAACGGATTTAGAGTAACATGCATCGTTACATCAATGCGGAGCTTACCGACATGCATTTCATGTATGGGGTTGCGCAAGGAAATGGAGCGGCTACTCAAAGAATGTGCACGTTCAACGGCTCTCGAACTTGTCGAAGGACTATCCTCTACTGTGCGTAATACTTTTTCTTGTAGTGCTGGAATTCTGCTTGCAAAATGCTTGCACTCTCTGCAAATGATACGGGTGCATTCAGTCTTCATGTAAAATCATCCAAACAGTTACATGGCTCACGTGAAACAGCTCTTGAGCTTGACGAAATACTATCCTCTACTGTGCATAATACTGCTTATTCCATTGCAGGAATTCTGCGATATCTTTCAGTGCCCTCATCATGCCTGGAAGCATAAAACGATCCGCTCGCGCACAACTCCCGATTAAGATGCTCAAATGTTCGGCGTTCCGGCAGATTCCTACCCGGGAATCGTTCCACGTACATCCTTTGAGCAGCCGCTCCATTTCATTGCACAGCCCCATACATGAAATGCATGTCGATAAGTCCCCAATTAGTGTAACGATGCATGTTGCTTGAAATCCGTGCAGGGAAGGACGATTTAAGCCAGAGAAATGTTTTCATTCGCCGAATACAACACCACCCTCTACTCCCTCAACGCTGCATTTCTGCACCCACATTCCTATATAAAATTTGCTTATTTAAGTCCCTTCTACCTGCCTTTACATTTTTGACATCGTTCTGAATCACCCTGTATATTAAAAATATTCATTTTTATAAATGGTTACACCCACTTTTTAAATCTATCCAAGATAAACATTTCCCGCTTAACTTTTTGATTACGTGTCACGACTCTGACGACTATTTTTATATTCATTCTTACCACAATTTACAAAAAAAAAAGTGGAAGATTTCTTTTGAAAATATCCTGGTATAAGAGTATGGCAGATCTATTTTTCAAAAAGTGGTATTATGAATAGAATAAAAAATAGTAGCAAATAGTAGCTATGACGACATATGTTCCAACAGCGTGAAACTTTAAAATACATTCACCGAATTAGTTTTATATGAAAAGCATGAATTTTCAAGCATCTCTATTGAAGAACTTTGGAATCGAAAATTTATAAATTTCCAATATTGTTTTACATCTTACATTATAATCAATTAATATCCGATTACAAATTTTCTCAGTTGTATTCGTACAATCGAATCAGATCTTGAACTTTGACGACTTTTAAGACAGACATTTTGCTTTTTAGGAAAAAGTAAAACATTATTCCATTTCATAGTATGTTTATAAGAGTACCTGCAAATTTCTTGCTTTTACGATTAAAATGATTGTGAATGTGTCAGATATTAACGAATTTACATTTGAGGACAGTCTTATTTTTTTTTGTCTAAACCAACTCAAAAAATGTACAGTTCATACATTTTTATAAATCGTCCTGGAGTCAACAGAGCAAAATATGAGGACGCTAATGTTAAATTCACGCGGTAATTCATGTCTTCCAAAAACGTCATCCAATTGAAATTTATTTTATAATAAAAGAGTTTGGTATTGGAAGTGTAACAGTAGTTCTCGAAGTCAAAACCAATTAGGAATTGAAATGATGGCAAATAAAGAAAATGAGTAGCCTATTTGAACTGAATTAGCTTTAAATGCTTAGCGTATGAAGATACTTCGTACACGGTCTTTTAAACTGTAATCAAGAAATGAATGTTAAATATTACACGAATAAATAAGTTACTGTTTAGTAATAATATAAATATAATGATCAATAATTATATAAAATCTTGGTTATATTTTCGGGTAAATATCTAAGATTCAAATTTTCTCTTATATTTTCATTTAAATAACAGGGTGAGGGAATACTTTAATAGCAACAGTATTTTCAACAACATTTACGAAAATGAATACAGTGTAACTCACTAATAACATAAAATACAAGAAAAGAAAAGGAAATAAGCAATTTTGTAAATACATGGTAGTTTTATTGGTATTTGGCAACTACAATAATACTCCTAAAATCTAGTCCGGATTTGAAATTAGTTTACTGCTTTAAGCTATCATAATACTTTATTCGGAGATGTAAAAATAAACTGCGATAATTTGTTCTCGTGTCTACAAAATATAAGGAGTCAACGAAAAACATGCGGGTGCAGATCAGCGTGTCGCAACAGATTGATTTAAAATTTTCTATACTGGCAAGGGTGGATTTAATAGTAGTATCATCAAAGAGCAGTGTCTCTCTGAACCAATATATTTTCTTTAAAGCAGCACAATTGACATGTATGGAAATTCACAAAAATATTAAAAAACTTGAAGAAATATGGTCCCTTCTAAATCAAGGTCCGGATTCGCCTCTAATTACTGGATTATTATTACAGGTAGTTAATGCGTAGAATACAGTTTTCTTATATATATATATATATATATATATAAGACGAAATATAGAATAGCAAAAATAACGTTAAATATTTCCCTCACCTCAAATTTTAATAAAGTACAATCGTGAAAAAATAAGATGCCCTTTACTCATAGCTGCCAACTTTTACGCTTTTTTGGTACCACTAAAATTTAATTAGAAAAATTTACCTTATTTATTCGGCAAAATAAGGCAATTAAATAAAACAAAATGTACTGTTAAATTTTAGTGGTACGAAAAAAACGTAAAAGTTGGCAGCTATGCCTTTACTAATTCTGCCGTAAATTCTCGTATAAAAATGTGAAAACATTTCGAATAAATGTATATTTTGAATTTAGTTTTCGAAGAAGATATGAATTGTAACCTATAAATTTTTGAACATATATTAATTTCAGTTTCAAATATGCGAATACAAAATTGTAGATTATTCAGTCAATAAGTTTTAGAATTAGGTTTAAAAAACAACCCGCATTGGAATGTGTTTTGCAACGATTTTAAAATGAATTTAACATTATGAATTCCAAATTTTAAACCTACATAATTCCGGAACTACTTGGTCGAATGATTTCTGGTTTGGTAACCGAAAGTAAAATTTACCGAAGAAACTATATCAAAATTAGGTGTTTGTATTAAAAAAATGTAAGATTTGGTGCAGCTTCTATATGTAGACGACCGTCTAAGCAAAAATTTAGAATAGCATTAATTAGTAGACGTATTACTAAAATCGAATACGGATTGGTACCAGATACATTTTTTACAATGATTTGCAGCAGAGTTAGTACTAGAGTATCTTTTGTTTTTCACGACTGTACAAAGAGTTGCTTTAACGAAAATGACAATTAAAAGTAGAGTAAGAAATTTTCATCCGATCTTCAATACAATTAAGCCAACAATATACGACTGTCACATTCATGTCATTTTTGTCGCATTTACGGCAGTTAAAACCTAAATGAGACGTCCAAAGTACTAAATGTGACAATTTTTTTTTACATGCCAGTTCATATTAAAATATTCAATTACTATAAATCTTTGAATTAGTTGATATAAAGTTGAAATACGTAAAATTGAAAGTTGAATAGTTTATTATTGAACTACTTAAATATACTCTTAACTTTTTTTAACTTCAGGGTGTATTCAAATCCAAACTGCTTATTTTGAGACACATTTTTAAATTCATTTTTGCTCTGAAATGCATCCAATTTGCAGGTTCTCTTATTCAGAAACTTTATAATGTCCCTATTGTCTCGATTTTGTGATAAAGGCAGAATATATTTCAAAAAATGATGTCAAAGTGAACATTTTGAACCGAATTTCCCGAAGAGATAGCGCTGGAAGCAAAAACAAATTATCGTACTGTGAAAATAATTGTTTGTAAATAAATTTCTAATTAATTGAACGAAAAATAAAAACATGGGGCCCTTATAAATATTTTCATAAATCACCTCACCAAGTTTCATGTTTTTATTTTTAAAAATGAGTCTGAAAAGGTGTCTCAAAATTTTGAGTTGTTGAGTGTGGAAAAATATTTCTTTTGAATACCGCCTTAAAGAATAACTTTGGGATAAGCAATCTTGAATATATTATAATTAAATAATGCAAACTTCAACATTCATATTTTACACGCTTTTAACTTTGACCATTAAAAACAGGTAAATAATGAATGACTGATACATCTAGTTTTACCAATCTCTTGCTTTTCAGTTTGCTTTTAATCTTAAGTGTATGCCTTATTTTTTTTTGTTTGGTTTCTGAATGATATGGATATAGAAAATGTTGAGGTTTAGGCTTCTTCGTAACTTTATTTCTGCTGCACGTTTATTTCCAGATTGTATTAGCGAATGTCTTCAAGTTTTTGCCGAATTTTGTTTTTGATATGCTGTTTTCGCTTTTTTTAAGCTTTGTTTTCTCTTTTCAATTTTTTAACTTTGTTTTTATCTTTTACTTCATGGACCCCTTATGTTTTTCATATATGCTTTAGTTGTTAAGAATTCAGCAAAGTTTGACCCTACTTCTTTTTGCTCTTTGTTTAAATTTGTGTGAAACTGTTATTGATTAGATTGTTTAGTTTCAGGAAGATATATTTGTGAGCGATTCTGGTTGTTCTCCAGACTGTTCTTAAATAGAATCTGCCTTTGTTTACCACATTTGTTTTTGAAAATATTCGTTCATTGCTTGTGAAAATTTAAAATCTTCATCACTTATCTTTTTATGTAATGTTAAATTTGTTTGAACTGTCACATCACACATTATTGGAAAAGTTGAATTATTAACTACATGGCGCTCAATTTAGAAACTTGTGCTTACAGAACAGTCTGAATTAGTAGGTGGCAGTTAAAAATTACGTCACCACTGAGGATCTATTATTTGGAGAAAAAAAGTTAACTATTATATTCTTATCGGGTCCCTGTACTTTGTTCTGGTTATAACCACTCTCTGTCAGTGGCGTATCCAGGATTTAATTTCGGGGGGGGGGGGCTGACTTAAATTTCGGTAATGTTCTGAGTCTTACGAACGAAACATGTTGAACTGCGTTATAAACAGAAATCATGTTTGTCAATAAGGGCCGTAGGCAGAGAAAAACCGGGGGGAGAAGGGGGAGGTACGGGGCCGAACCCGAGCAGCCCCCCGCCGAAATTAGTTGAAAAGTGATAATGGATTGTTTCATATCCTTTCATTTAAAAGAAAATCATTGTAGCTTATAATCTATAAAGTTGTTCCCTTCTCCACTAAATTCTGACTACGATTCTTGCTTGAAAATAAATTAATTTTGCTTGGGACAATCTCAAACAATTTTTTTTTCATAATTTGTTTTCTATTTTAGGATCAATTCCCTATTACTGCCAAGGCACGTGGGGTACTTTCCCAGAACCCACATATTTAAGGGGCCCAAAAATTTATGGTGTTTCAAATCAATTTTGTTGTGAACAATCGTAATAGAATAAGAAATTAAAATTTCTAGATTCATTACACAACTTATGTAAGCTAAAATTGTCAGTGATATCATAAGTATATTTATAATTTTTCTTCTCATTTGAAGATTTAAGTTTCTGATAGTGCGCCCAATTTATTTCAGCTTCTTCATATGTGTTTTAAACTTGTTTAGAAATGTTTTAATTTTTTATTTATAAAATACGATTTTCTTTGGATTGCGTGTGTTTTTAAAGTTCGTGCAACATTAGTTCATGTTTATTTAACATATTTGAGTCTGTCAAGTTAATTTTTACGAAGAAATTTCAATAACTAATAATAATCCAACTTCAGTTCACATTTATTCTCAGTCTTTCATTTAAATGGGATGGGTGCATCACATAGTTACATACATTTCTCATTCACAGTATTTGTAAAAATGTGGTAATCTACGATAAGGGCCAAAAATATTTTCTGTTGCCAATTTTGATGGTCAGGGTCTGTTCAGGATAAACAAACTTTCTTTGCAAAATCTCTTTAATACCAACAAAAATTTAATTCAAAATCGTAGGATTAACAAGCATTCCTTCTTGATCTCCCCCTTCCCTTCGTATACATGCTCCTGGATTTTGATCAAACGTATGGCTATTAACCTTCAAGAAATATATGTTAAAAAAACGTATCAAATTTGTGAAGGAAGGAACAAGTTAAGAATTAATTGGAAAATAAACATGAGACTTCCCATTTTTAAAAAAAGAGTTAAAGTTATTGAATTATGGCTAACAATATTACTGGACTTAAAAAAAAAACGGTAAGTAAAATTGTAAGAAAATTTATTTTTAACCTGTGAATGTATTTGATGCTTCTTTTGTTAAATATTCCAAATGGTAAAAATGCCGATACTAAAGTGTGTCGTGTCAAAATAAGAAAAGAACTATTCGTAATATTGTACTTTCATAGAAGAGTAATTAAGAATTGTACACTGAAATATTGAAAAAGGCATCTTCCTCCCTGCTCATCAACGGGAAACTGACACATTTTTAAACGCAAAGGAATTAGACTGGCAGGCCTGACTATGGAAGAGATTTGGAATCGAGATGAGTTTTCCATTTTTTGATAAATAGATTACTTAGAGTTAAAAGTGATTCTGGTAACGTATCAACGAATCGTTTTTCGCGCTTCTCAGGCTGCCGCGTCGGGAATCCGATTCAAAACGCCAACTTTGACAGTGCTTACTGAAAGATTTTCTACCTTTACAAAAAAAAGGGAAAACGTCTTTCGATTGCAAAGTTTCTGAATAAAAAGACTTGTGAATTTCATGAGTTTCCGAGCAAAAATGAATTAAAAAATATGTCATAAAGTAGCCAGTTTGTATTTGAGAACAGCCTTAATCTAGAAAAGCACGTAACGTAAATAAAACTAGTTCGCTAGTAAAAAGACCAGGAACAAACAAATCAACAGGAGATTATTTTTTTTAGTATTACTACTGGGCATCATTAAAAGATCCTTCCAAAATCGAAAATCAATAATCTTGCTTGACATTGCCATTCACAAAAAAAGTTTCAGTTCGTACATTTGCTGATTTGGCGATAATGTTTAATGTCACTGCGCACTAATATACATCCTTAGTCTTGTCATCATCTGTGGAAGAGTTAAATATTCTTTAAATTAATTAAACTACTTCCAGATCTTGCCAATTGAGCATATTATACGTATTCAATTATCCACTGAAACATGTATGGAACTGTTTTTCAGTCATTTGAAAATAGATTTTGTGGTCTCAAGTAATTTTGATCGCAGGACTGCGAGGCATATGGGGCAAAAAAAAAAAAAAACAAATTCGTTGCATGCCAGAAAATGAAACAAATTTATCGAAAAAAGAAAGAAACAGCGTACTTTTTTTTTTATTTCACTGTGACCACTTCGGAAGGGGAATGTAGCTGTTACCCCATGTGTACTAATCTAATATCGGACTAAAGAAAATAGAGTGGGTTGTCCATTGCATGACAGAAAAAATAATTCTAATTTTATCTCAAACAGAGAAAAATCGGCACTTTTTTCATTCCATTTTTGACCATTTTGGGAGGTGGGGGGGGGGGGGGTCTCTGTCCCATCAGCTTTTTTACCCTCTTTGGATATGCTGTGGTGTTACTCTGTACTAATATGGGAGTAAAGAGAAGAAAGCGGGTAGGTCTGTTGTATAACAAAAAAAAAAAATACAAATGTATCGCAAAGAAGAAAAAAACAGCATTATTTTCATGGAATGCTTGACTATTTCGGGAAGAGAGGACCCTCTGTAACCCCATTCAACCCCTTCACTTTTTCAGATACGCTCTGATGTCAATGTGAAATAATATGGGGCTAAAAATAAGAGAGTGGGTAGTCTGTTGTATAACCAAAAAAAGAAATTACAAATTTATCTCAAAGAAGAAAACAGCACTTTTTTAATGAGGGTTTCGACTATTACGAGAGCGGGGGGAGGGGGGGGGCTGTAACCCCATCAGCCACCTTTTCCTTTTTAGGTATGCTCTGATGTCAATGTAGACTAATATGGGACTAAAAAGGAAGAGAGTGGATAGTCTGCTCTATGACAAAAAAAAAATACAAATTTATCTCAAAGAAGAAAAAAAATCTCACTATTTTCTTGAGATGTTCGACTATTTCGGGAAGGGGGGGGGACTGTAACCCATCAGCCCTTTTCTCTTTTTTAGGTATGCTTTGATGTCAATGTGGACTAATATGGGACTAAAAAGAAGTGGATAGTCTGTTGTATAACAAAAAAATACAAATAAGAAAAAAAAAACAGCACTATTTTCAGGAGATGTTCGACTATTTCGGGAAGGGGGACTGTAACACAAACAGCCCCCTTCCCCTTTTTAGGTATGCTAAGATGTCAATGTGGACTAATATAGGGTTAAAAAGAAGAGAGTGGGTAGTCTATTGTATGACAAAAAAAAATTACAAATTTATCTCAAATAAGAAAAACACAGCACTTTTTTCATGAGATTTTCGATTATTTCGGGTGGGGAGAGGGGGGAGGGCTGTAACCTCATCAGCCGCCTTTTCATTTTTAGGTATGCTTTGATGTCAATGTGGACTAATATGGGATTAAAAAGAAGAAGTGGATAGTCTGTTGTATAACAAAAAAATACAAATTTATCTCAAAAAAGAAAAAAACAGCACTATTTTCATGAGATGTTAGACTATTTCGGGAAGAGTGGGGGCTGTAACCCCATCAGCCCCCTTCTCCTTTTTAGGTTTGCTCAGATGTCAATGTGGACTAATATGGGTTTAAAATGAAGAGAGTGGGTAGTCTATTGTATGACAAAAAAATACATATTACAAATTTATCTCAAAGAAGGAAAAAACAGCATTTTTTTCATGATATATTTCACTATTTCGGTAAGGGGGGGGGCTGTAAACCCATCAACCCCCTTCGTCTTTTTAAATATGCTCTTATGTCAATGTGAACTAATATGGGGCTAAAAAGAAGAGAGTGGGTAGTCTGTTGTATAACAAAAAAAAAAAATTACAAATTTATCTGAAAAAAGAAGGAAACAGCACTTTTTTTCATTATATTTTCGACTATTTCGGGCGGGGAGGGGGGCTATGACCCCATCAGCCCCCTTACCCTGTTTATGCAGTGATGCAAATGCGGACTAATATGGACTAACGAGAATGGCTAATCCGCTGTATAACAGAAAAAAAATTTAGAAATTTATCTAAAAAAGAAAGAAAAAAGCACTTTTTTCATTTTACTCTTGACAATTTCGGGGGGGGGGGCTGTAGCCCCATCAGCCCACCCCCTGGATACGCCACTGCTCTCTGTGGTCCTCTACTCTTACCACTTAAATTATATCCTCATCATCCAAAGTGAAGTGACGTCCTCTAAGTATATTTTTATGAACAAAGAAAAGATGGAAGTTCTATGGGGAAAAGTTCTTGGAGAAATGGGGGAATGTTGTAAACATGTAACGGAGCAAAGCAACATAATTGTAGCAATGTGAGGAGGTTTATTGTCTTGCTGTCATGAAGAAATATGGAAGAGGAAAACTGTCATAAAATTTCACAGCTTCTTATTCAACTACTTTCTTTATCATACTCTATTAAACATCTATCGCTGCTCCGTCGCTACAAGGCTGAAAACTTTTCACCCGTCCCTTGTGCTTACTTTCACCAATTGTGTACGTGTGTATAGACATATGTATTTGCATTTTTAAACAAAACAGTAAATTTTTCCAATTCTTAAAAAAAAAGCTTTATTTCCATGTATTCATCTTTTTTTTTTAAAAAGTGCAGACACAGATACATAAAACATTAACACTATTCACAGTGATAATGTTTGAACGAGTCAATGTTTGATGACAAAATTTTGTAAAATGTATACAATTTTAACAAATGGCAAATACACACTTTACAGGGTAAATTCGAAAATTTTCAAAAAGCGAATAGTTCTGAAGATTATTTTATAGCTCTCTGCATCATGTAAGGAATAAGTGCGGTTCTCTAAAAGCATAAAATGATCAGCAACGATGCTTATACATTGAAAAAACAAAAAATGTTTTATTTTACTTCTCTTATTCTTTCGTCACGATTAATACTTATATTAGTCTAAAATAAACAAAATTTATCGCACGTTTTATTTATCATGTCTCGCAAACGGTATGAAAACGCTGCGCCCCAGCGGCCCGATTGTCACCACTCAATTTTAATAGTATTCTTCACTTTATTAAATCTCAGAAATTCTGTCACTAAAGAAGAGATTAAAATTTAGTGGTGACAATTGGACCACTGGGATGCAATGCTTTCATTCATGCACCAAACCAAGGCTTACGGGAATAAAGTACAAAGTTTGGGGCTCAACAGGAGCGTCATTTAGAGATTACAGGGTAGTGCAATCGACACACCCCCTTCTCTGGGGTTTAGATTTTTTTACAGTTATTTAAATTTGTTACTATTAGTTGGACGTTATCATTTAATTTTACAGATATTAATAATTGCATGTAAATTAATTATAGTAATGCTTTTGAAAATATACTACACGAGAAGATAAATACAAGAAAAATTAACAGAATATGTGGATTTAACAAGGCCAATAAAAGAATTTTGCTCTTTCCAAGCAAACTCTGAAATGACACTCCTAGATGCAAACCTCTCTCCAATCACAGAACTCGAAACAATTTTCGTCGATCCCTAAAAGTAATTGTGTAGTGCTGCCATCTATTATTTATAAGTATCTTGAGATGTTTGACAGCAAGAAAACCAGTTTTCTTGAAATTATTCGATAAAAGTAATCTTTAAAGTATTCGCTTATGCCCAGGGAACTTTATAAAAGAAATTTTTTGCCCATAATTTTGTAAAGAAGTACACAAGTATTTTGCATAATAGTTTTCAAGAACTCATTTCTCAGAGAAAAAAGATTAACCAAATCAATATTTTATTTTCTTGTAAAACATTTTTTAGACTTGGGTTGCTATATTTGTTTCAAGACATCCCCAATTTAACGGGAAAATGATCACATGATGATTATATAGATTTATATCAAATTATTTGCTTCATATGGTTACGGTGAAAACTTTATATATTTTTGGATTATTGACTTTGTACTCACTGACTCGCAAGAACACGGACTACGCCAGTGGTAGAAGATTATCTTTAGAAAAATTAAATTATACGCGCTCCTAAACTTTGCTTTTATCACTTAAACCTACTACATATACAAAGTGGAAACTGCAATATCGCAAAACTTCTTTTATAAAGGAACTGGGCAATTTCTTTTCTTAGTAGTATATATACACAGTAAGCAGATATAAAAATGAATGCATGGAACTCAATTGAGGCCCAGTAAAAATCCAAAGTATTCGGATAATTTACAGAAACTCTCAGCGATATTACCAATTGCTTCGAAGTACAGTTGATCGTATATTATTCCGATGTCATGTGGCAATACAGACCTTGCTGCCAATAAAATATTTTCTACGAGACTAGTGTTGAGATTGAGCAGCGAAATGATGTTAAACGGTGATTATTACGCTGACTTTAGTCAGTATTTTTATAGGGAATTTCTTTGCATGTTAAAAACACTAGTGGGACAGACCGACAAAATATTTTAATTAAAGATAACTACATTTATGCCTACTTTGCTTTGTTGCAACTGCTATACATAACAATTCTTATATTATACTAATCTGAATACTCTATTTGTACATTGTTAAAAAATCTAAAAAATGGAAAAAAAAAAAGCTGAACGTCCAAATTTCGGGACGGTAGGCATGGATGGGTTAAGAACATTTGATGCCAAAACATTCAGTATCAGACAAGATAATTCTTTTTTAATTTACTGGATATTCTGCTAGTATACAATTAACTCGACTCGCTATAAGCCAGAACATTTTGTTTCACAACCTTAAGTTTAAACATAAGTGCTGGAAAAGCAATGAAGATGTACAACCTGTACAATAGCATCAGACTTTAAAAAAAAAATTAAATGTTTCCGGCATTCGCTTAAGTAACCAACAAAAATCGGTTAAAGTAGTCTTTACTTTCAGGAGAACATGGAAAAAAAGTTTGAGAAAAACTAACTTCATAAATAATCTCTTCAACATGCTTCATCTAACTACAGCGAAAGAGCAACACACATGAAATAACACATTTTGCTTAAGGAAAGATCTAGAATTTCAATATGCAAAAAACTGAGCTACTTATAGTTTACCTCATTAAGTTTTTCGAAACAAATATCTATTAGACCAAAAGTTTCATTTCTTGCTAATACTGGGATTTTGTTCGATCAGAGTTCACTTAAAGTGGTAACACCAAGACTGCTAATTTTTTTCAATTTTGTCGCTTAACACTTAACAGGCGTCGTAATTTTAGTACGCAACTCGTGTCTGGTGCTTATTTCGTCCCCAGCTATTATACTTTGTATAAAAAAAGTCAAATAAATAATGAATTGTAAAAACAATGGTATTCTTACATGACTATTTGTCCGTTTAATAAATCAGCAAGTATCAGTTATGTACTTTATTTTTATAGGAGTCTTATGAAGACATCCCACGACTAGAAAAATAAGTGGAGAATAAACGGCACTAAAACATTAGTTAATATTTTTAAAAAAAAATGCTCTGTATATACAGGGTGTCCACTCAACGGTGCCCAATGGATAATTTTTAAACCGTTAATCATAAAAATAGTTACAATTGCAAAAATGTTTTAAATAAATAAAGGTAAAGTATTTTAAAAGCGAGTTTATGATACACTTATTCCAAATGAAGTCCCAATCTTTCAATTGTTATAGTATAGACCCAATGGGCTTAAGATTAAAAATGTCATTACGGTGGTTCTTACGAAGGCGTTTAGGATATTTTTCAATTACATGGCAATGATATTTAAACTTCTTTAAAATTATTCCGTACCGAATATTACCATTATTTTATTCTATGGAGTAATTTGAGCAATGAACCGAGAATAAAGACTGTAAAAAGGTTATTTAAAAGCCAATATTACCCTTATCCAAAAAAATTTTTAAACTATTCTGCCATTTTAAAGCAATTTTACTCGATATTACTATAAATGAGAAATACTATTTTTATCTACAGCACGAGGTGCAACTTTCATATCAGCGACAGGGTTATCAATTTCTAATCAAGAAAATTATCCTTTATGACTATGTCCAACTTCGTAAAGGAACTGAAGCAAAAAATATTGAAATGCACAGAGCCACTCCTGAATCCTTTCCCCAGTCCAGATTTTTTGGCCTGAAACTATTGGATCTTTAAGCTACCGAAAGAGACACTTTAACATTTTGCACTCCACTGATACCAATACGGTGACATACCAAGTTTAATCCCCAAATGTAACAATGACACCTGAATTTTGAAACTAAATTTTCGGTTTATTATGTACACGAACAAATACATAGACTTATTTTCAAATAAATTTGATCGAAAATTCCGGTGCCATTGTTACATTTGGGGACTAAACTTAGTATGTCACAGTATAGGTGTCAGTGGAGTGAAAAAGGTTAATGTTAATTTGAAATCACTGCTTGGGAATTATCTACAATCATTCTGGGAAAATTTAATAACAAATTACCTGATGAATGTTTTCTAATCGGGAAGTTTGGACACCATGAAGAAGTACCGTACCTTCTACAAAATGTTTTGTGGTCAATTTTGGCGTTTCAATAAATAAAAATAAAATTCATTTTATGGACATTTGCAAAAGTGAGCATTATCCAAGAGTTAAAAAGCAGCTCTTTCCGTTTATCCATACAATTTCAAGTATTCTAAAAAGACTTAATACAAACACCGTACGAATAGAATGACACCTGGACTGAGAAAAGCTTTATTTCAATTTAATTTAGTTCAAAATATTTTTATGAACAAAAAAATAAATTTTATCTTGTTCAAGATTCTGGTTTGAAGTAGCGATACAGTTAAAAGTTCGAAAGAAAAATTCATTTATACTTTAAGCTTGTTAAAATGCACCCTCATTTTGTATTTAATGGACGTAATGAGACCATCACGGTATGTATAGAATAAACGTGCGATTAAGATAATTTCTGTAAATTTGAAAATATGTTTTACCCCATAGTTAAAGAAACGAAACAAAATATTAAAGAGGATTTATTTCTTAAAAGTAACATCTAGAGAGCCTTTATATGCAAAAATGTTTAACCTTTCAATAAAGAGTAACTAAACAGCTTCAATAAAGAGATCACTATTAAAAACGTCGCCCACGCAACTTAGTATGCTAAAACGTCTGACGTTTTCACCTTCACACTGTCAGTTTATCCATATGTTTCACTGTTTCGCTTTCAGCTTCCGTACTTTCAGTAGAATCTTGCACGGTAACATCTTCGTCATTCGAATTTTCAGATTCCTGCAAAAGTAAAAATTGGAACAATGGTTTGGTTAGATTCTTAGACAAACCCAATTAAAAGCATTTGGGGTACATTATAATTTAGTTAATATCAGTCTTTATGGATAAATGGCAAATTCAACAAATTTTTATAGATTCTGATGGAAAAGAAATTAACGGTTCCTACTACGTGTCATTTTTTCGAGTTTATTTAAAGCTGTCTGCTACTTTCAATGTTCGATCCGGTTTCATGACACTTAGCAGCTTTAATATTGCTTACGTATGACAGGGGAAAATACCCAGGGGATTTATAGTTTGTGGATGTTACATACCAAATAAAAATAAGCAATATAAAGACCAAAAGGGAATAACATACGGCATTAAAAACCTACAACATAAAATACATGTGTCGTACGTAAAAAAACATAACATGGGACACTTGTCTTATGTGTTTCAACTGATAAAATAAGCATAAAATAGGCATATATGTTCCAGTACGGTGACTGGCAGGCTTTTAAGCTGTTAGCGTAGCAAAGCCTCTTACGATCCATATAATGCCGAAAAATAAAATTGTTTGAGAACCCCCAATTCAGCTGTACTGGTTTAAAATGTTAATCTACCGATTGTTCCAAAGAAGATACTTTCTAAAATAAATTTGAAACTTAAATGAAAATGCCCTTTTTGTTGAATCTTTATTGGAAGAGCAATAAGGTTTTAACAATAAGATTACAAATTTAGTTTAAAATTTCGCCAATAGGTGGCACTGTAAACGTAAAAAATAAGAGACAATATTTGCCGGATTTGAATATTTGCGATTTTTTACATGTGGGGACACTTAAGACAAAGTTTACCTACAAATCCCACAAAGTTTAGCGGAACTGCAAATCGGAATTGTTTAGTGAAAGCTGCGAATCTAAGGCAAGCGAAGATATTCCTGGTGAAACATTCATGGTTATTGCATAGTTTTGTTATGAGACTACGTTATTTTACCTCTGCAAATAGGGGGTATTAAGAAAAAAGTCGCAGCTTTTTCAGATTATAGCGCCTCCTATTGGCGAAATTAAAAAATAATTTTGAAATCTTATGGTTAAAAATTGGCTTTTCTAATAAAATGCAACAAAAAGTGGCATACCTATCGTTAACAGTTTCAAATTAATTTTTAAAAGGGTTCTTTCTTTGAGTCACCCAGTACATTCTATGATCCCTGTTTCTTTGAATAAAATTTCATTCTCCTAAGTCTGCCACCTCAAACCAATACATTTCCATCTGCGTGTTTGACAAGAGTTTTGGTTGAAGCTCTTTATCTGGTACTTTACGATCTGCTTACCAAATGACAAAGGCTTAAATACACGAAAACATTTAATTTCCTCAGAAAATAATTCAAAAAGTTGGAAATTTTATTCACGCTGTTGTACGAATTTAAAGTATTTTTAATTTCTGTCATTTATGCCTTGTTCAAAGTTGTCAGAAGTCTACGTATTTTTTAATAACAGTATTTTCGCAGAGAGTAGTTTGCTTTATTTAATCGCAGAATTAAAATTAAAGGCAAAATTTTCCATACGAAGAAGCCGGTATTCGAAAAACAAGAGACTTGGCAAATCTGCCTGTTTTTTTCAGTACGATGATTAAGACAGACGACTATGCACTGCATTTTGATACTGAAATATTAGCAAAAAGCTCTTACTTTTGAGGAACATATTTTAAGATTTGTTTTTCATCGATCAGAAAAAGTTTACTTCATAGAAAGATTCTGTGGACGTAGAGGTATATTTTGTATTTTCTCTTTCATAATGGTGGTCAATTATAGATTGAATTGTTGAGGGGAAAATTAAAAATGATTTCCGACAAATTTCTTCCAAGACTTCCAAGTTAGTGTGAAGCCTGAAGTGCAAGGGAAAAAATGTTACCACAGGTTGGTTTTGCAAGAACCGAAATTAAAAATTAGACAGATAAGTTTGAATTGACGCCCGCATTGACATTTAAAGTTTTGAAAGGAGAGGTAATGTTAAAGAATATATTTAAACTTCCCTACAATTAAAGAACTTTTTTTTGTAAATACAATCTAATATTTTTAAAAAGGGAAGTAATTTTTCCTTTCTTTTTTTCATTTGCATAAATGCGGTTTCGCGAAGACTTTTGGTTACTCATTTCCTAGAAATGAGTCAGTAAAAGTGCTCTCTAGCTTTTCCTTAAATCAACACATAGGACGGACAACATTGTTACAGATTTTTCATATCAAGAACATGTTAAGTAGCAATACTCATTTTATTTCATCACAAAAAACGAGAAATTTTAAATTTGAAAAAGTAAACAGAAATATCGGGGTTACGCAATTTCAGTCTTCAATGCAAATTTCTGGAGTTTAATGAAATTAGATTAGTTAAAACAAGACGAATTATGACGTTATTTGTACCCTTAACAATTTCAGGGGCAAAGTAATTCTGTTTCTAAATTCTTGAGTCACTAGAATAATAATAAAAAATCTACCCGAAATGTTTTTCTTAACGTACATTATAAACGCAAAATTTTATTCGAAAGTTAAGGTGCAATTGCGGCTGCTTCGGATTAAAATTTAGTGCAAATATACTATCGTCCGTTGAAAGGATGAATATGATAGCGATCCAAACGAAACATATACAGTTCTTATACACCCTTTCTCCCTTTTCCCTGTAAAAAATCAGCATGTTCCCATTTGTACCCGAAAATCAAATCTGATCTGATCTTGCTCTGCTGCCAATGCTGCCGAAAAGTAGCGATGTTGAATTGTTATGGCTGTTTAGGCTGGGCGATGTCTAATTAAAAATGATAAATCGGCATCTTTATTTCATGATAATCAGATATATCTATAATTGTGACATGTGAAAAAAAGATAGTAAAATATCAAGTTCTTGATATTAAATATACAGTATATTAAAAAGAAATCGGAACCTTTTCTCTGAACTCTTCTCTCCTGTTAGACACCTGCAAGATAATGATTTTAATAAGACATTATCCCACCTTTCCAAATACTGAATACACATTTTCCCCGCCGGCGATAGAGAGAAACATACTAATCTGATATTGTACGGCGTGTAGCAAACACAGTCGACCTTCCAGTTTCGCAAAGTCAAATTCCTTCGTTTAAAAATAGATTTTCAGATGTCACCCTTTCAAAAAAGGAAGAATACATATTTTTGCTAATTTTTATTCCAATTACAGTTTAGGCTTAGTACCAACAATCTACAAATCCATTAAACTAGGGAGCTCAGCCTCCTACTCGCTAACGCTCGCCAACCCCCCGTGAATTGCAAAGCAATTCACATTGAGACCGCTAAGCGGTCCCAGCTCGCTTGCCCCTTTTTATTTTTCTAATAATTCTAGCCGGAATAAGTACTACAATAAATCATTTGAACATATGAAATTGACAATATTTTTAATGTAAAAATGTAATCAAAAACTCCGTTGAAAACACAACTAAAAAGGCATTTAGTTGATGCTACTAATGGACATATAAATCATTTAAATACTATGAAAAAAGGATATTGGAAACATAATTAGTTTAAAACTTATTGCACCTATAATATTGTACAGCACGGCTTAAATTCACTAACACTACGTGGTAGGAAGGTAGTTTATCATCAATGATTGTTTAAATTTCGTTCAACATTTTACTATTCTAATTGATTATAGATTTCTGCAAAAGAAATTTTTACTTCACTGAAATTGAAGAAAAATCATTTTTACTTCAATAAAACATCAACAGATTGCAGCAGGGGATTCTAGAAAGTTTATATTTTATCATCACCGATTTTTTGTGTTAGTGAAATTCGTAAATAAATTCTAATTAAGAGTTGAGAATTCAATATTACTCATAATCAAACGACAATATTACTCATAATTAAAATGAGGAATCATCTCAGACGCTTTGGATTACGTTCATATTTTATTTTTAATAATTGCTAGCTTCAGTTTCAGTGCTCTGACACTGAACCGCCATATTGGAGGTGGAGCTAACACAATCTTGTCTGTTCATTGGTCTGAGCTCTGGAAACTACGGTTGTTGCCAACGATAAGGTAGAAATTCAGCCCTATTTCCGCGCCACGTAAGACAAATAATCTATATATATATATATATATATATATATAGAGAGAGAGAGAGAGAGAGAGAGAGAGAGATTTATTCCATTTCGGGCTCTGGTCAGGTAGCATTATGGAAATTAACTAATCCGTCCTGAACAGAGAATTTAAGATGCACAGAAGATATGGCTGCAAAAAGAAACAAACTAATGACTGAAGTTTTTTTTAGAGGAAGCGATAATACATACCTCAGCAGGAATATCATCATAATGACACAGAAATTTTACAATGTTGAGATTCCCAGCTTCCTTAGCAACATGGAGAGGTTTAGTTCCACCATCTGCTCGGGCATTAAAGTCAGAACCGTATTCGGCAAGCACTGCAGCGACATTTACTGCACCATTTTTTGCACATACATGGAGAGGAGTGAAACCATTCTGCAATAAAAGATTTCCCAGTAAATTCTGTCTAAGAAAAAGAAACCAGCTTTATTTGCACATTAACGCGCTTACCGCCAAAAGCAACTGTCCAGTTACGACGACTCTAAAACAAACTAATGACTATACCATAAGTGTTGAGTTGGCTTTCGGTGCCGGAATTTGAGATGGCTTTCTCCTGAGTTATATGCACGTGTTCATACGTAATATTTTGTAAAAACATTTTATATTCGGTGAAAACCTAAAATTAAGTTAGTAAAGTTTAAATATATACAGGAAAATAAAACTTAGTTGCTTGGCAAGTGGCCTACTAAAACATCTGAAAAACAGATCTTCTCGTCCTACCCAACACAAATCTTCATAACCAAACTAGAGACTAAGATTTTATGTCATAAATTCAATGTGAACAATTGGTAACGTAACAAAAGATTCATCATATTTTATATACGATATCGGCTTTTGAGCAAGCTAATAATTTATTTTTCGAAAGTTTACGTGTACCTAATTCTTTGAGCTGGTATTTAAATTTGAAGCCATAAAATTCAGATTCTCTTAAATCCTAAAATAATTCCATAAGCAGCTAATTACACAGCCTACTTTAGTCCGCCACACAAGTTTCATGCACAGCAATGTCTTTATAAAACTAAGCGTAGATTTCACCCCCATGGGAGTTATATGGAAAATATGTGTTTCGATATGAAGCCAAAAGTTCTGCTGAAAAGCACCTTTTCTTAAAACAAGTATTTGTAAGAAATGTTGTAAAATCGTTAAGATCACTTACGATAATTCTAATCATGGGATATATGAATTTCGTAATTATGAACTAATCTGTAAAAGCCGTAAATAAAATGAGTTTTATAATTCTCAGTTCATGTTTCAAGACTCACTATTAACAGCATAAAGTAATGTCTGAGATAACAGTTATACTGTAAAAATTAGAAGAGTTATTTCCAGTAAGTCGTTCAAGGAAAATAGGAATTCTAAAAAAATAAAAACAAAAAAAATTTCTAATTATCAATTTAAGTTTTTCCAGTTTGACAGGTACAAAATTTCTGTCGCTTAAAGTACTGTTTTTGACCACACGAAAATCATTTTATTAATTAGAAGCTTATATCGAAATTGAAAAAAAGAGGAATTTGGGAGCAATAAAGTACAGCGTGCCACAGGGAGAAAACAGTAACGAAAAATTTTACACACCTTTTTCAGTCCAGTCTTAAAAATCTGTCGATACTAGGCTCCGACAATTTTCAATCAATTTGAACATTTGCAAAATAGTCTCATTTTTCTAGTGAAATGCATAGGATTTGAAATAAATTTATTTTTACAAACACTCCTTAAACCTTAGAAAACATTTCTGGGTGTCAAAGTGGTTAACTCCTTGATTGTGCCATCATTTTTTGGGGAAGTAGGTATGTTCTCCAAATTTGTCCAGTTTCGTAGTACTCAGAAAAAGCAAGAGAACACTGTCACTTCTCGGTGATCATTTTCGCTAATCTAGCGGTTATAAAGTAGCTTTTTGGTAGCAGATTTCCTGGTTGCTACCATATAGAAATGAAGCTAAAAAAGTTCATCCGTCCTGTACAGGTAGAAAAAGATAGCTTCCATGTTCAGTGTTTTAAAAAGCAACTAAGTTTACTCAAACACACGCAGCTAAAAATGCTTCTAATTAGATTATAGATTCAATCCCAGTTTTCGTCAATACTGAATTTGAATTTCGCCAAATAAGTCAGTTATATCAAAGTTTCGTAGACTTCACTTTCGGAGATTCATTTTTGGTTGCTAAATTTGGCGGTATTTCACCAAATACCGCCAAGCTTGGTGAGAAATGGCTGCTGGCGAATATGTTTATGTAGTTTTAAATGCATGAGTGTCAAAACAGTGCTTACAACAATTAAAGTAAATTTGTGAGAAACCACATTTTCTAAAGCTCATATCAATCCTAATTATGGAATAGCAGCAATCTTAGAATTTCAAACTGCTGTACGTCAGCCGTTTTTTTTAAGAAAGAGGCTAAACAAAAATTGTTCCCGAATCGTATAACGGCCGAACACTTAGGTGGAAAAACTTAGATTTTTAATTCTTTTTGAATTTGAAATATGGGCCTTGAATAGTTGAATTTGATGTGACCAAATTTTAAAACAAGTTAGCGTTAGAAGCTGGCCAACGAACTCTGTCAAGACCTTGGTAAGTCTTAAATGCCCAGGAATCCTATCAATGTCAAACACTCAAAATGATTTTCTTCTTCTACACCATATTGAATTTATAAAATAAATGGACGCCATTATGAAACAAGGTGGCAGATGAAGCTGTCCAACAAACTTGGTCGAGGCTTTGGTACGACGTGTACAAATCGGTTAATAAATAAAAGTTCTGTCGCATGACCAAAAATCATTGTTTCAAAACATCAGCTACTTTAGAATTTCAATCTGCTATATCTGATCTATTAATTTATTCTTGGTATATACTTAAAAAGAAATAAAACCTTTCAATTTCTAATTATTTTACACTTTTCTGAATTTAAAAAAAAATTAAGTGACCTTCAATTTTAAACAAGGTGGAGTACGGAGCTAGCAAACGAACTCTGTCGACACCTTGGTATGTCCTATTCCTGTACGCATACTCAGTTACATCTAAATCAATTGATAAGTACGGTTGTTATCGGATGACAAAAATCTGTTTCAAAAATCTTGTCAGCGACAAGATATTCAAACTGCTATATCTCGGTACATTTTCAAAACACAGGCGAAACCAAAAATACTCCGAAATCCTTGTACCAGGGTCAAATACTTTTAGAAAAAAAAAATCTTTCGATTTCTAATTTTTTTTCACATATTGTTAAATTTAAAACAAATTTAATTGGACGCCATTTTGAAACAAGATGGCGGATAAAGCTGCTCAACGAAGTCTGTCGAGACCTTCGTATATACTGTACAACTGCTGAGACATCCAAATCTGTTCTTAAATATGAGAGTTACAGCGTGACAAACATCGGATTTTTATATATCTTATCTATATATCAACATTAGAACAGGGATTGGTTTTGGAGTCTGGGGATCATGATCGAGGAAAATACCAAAATTTTCAGGATTGCGCTTTCCTCCATACGGCTGCAATAGATAGCTTTACTTTTTGTATTTGAAGCCACCTAATAAATTAAACAAGTTTCAAACAACTGAAATCTCGTGGGGGGGGGGGGAAAGGGAGGGGTAAAAAGTCGATGCGTTTACGAGTATTTGGTGCAACACACGCGCCCTTGATTCTGGATTTTTTTTTTTTTTTTTTTTTTTTTTTTTTTTTTTTTTACGATGCATTAACATTTTATATGAAATTTTAGGAAGTTTTAGTTTAAATTAGTAAAATTAGTCCAGGAATGAACCAATTGTCTAAATACAGGTTAATTTTCAAAATGTTTTTTTTTTTTTAAGATTGTTTTCAGAAAATAAGGAGGAGTTTATTATATGATTTTGCAGAATTTCACCACCTAATTTAACGTATTAAAAATACACCAGAACATAAAATTCATGGGAACTAGATTATGAATTAAAATTTTAGAGTTCATGAAAGATTCACTTTAAATATACAAAATTCCCAATAAAATATTAGGACTTTCATAGATAAATTACTAGCATTTATTTTTCAAGTTGCGTTGTGAATATCTACGACACCCCCCTTTATAGAAATAAATTAAACAAGTTGGTTATCAGTGTCAAATATATAAACTTTAATATTCTACTCACGCACATGAAGACATTTAAGGTATGTAGCAATACAAGTATACGGAGACCATTGAAATAAAAACATTTAATTTTACACAAGGTATTTCATCTTTAAGTAGCCATTATTATCCAGTTTAAGGGAGATTAGAGAGCCTGAGGATTGGGGTGTTAGTGACATTTAAATTTTACGACGAGAATATCTGCGTAGGGAAAGAAACAATATGCCTTGTCAAAAAAAAAAAAAAAAATTCCCAGGATTTCAAAATGCCGGATAAGAAATTTGCTTTTACTCTCCTGTAAAACTTCCTTCGCTATAAGGTGAGCCATCGAAACTTTCGCGAGACGATCTTGCAATCGTATTCTGAAAACCGGCAAGATACTTTTGAAAGTTATTCCAATATTAAATAGAATTTTAAGTTTCCTTTGCAAGCTTCCTTTTTTATCGGGTTTAAATACTGCAATTACGTTTTTGTATTCACTATATTTTACTTAGAGAAACTCAATCTGCATACAAAAATATTTTACTTTGAATGATGAAAAATGTCTTTATTGAATCGTGAACTTTAACCATGATTTGAAGAAGAATAAAAAATCTGATGTTTGAATTATTGCTACAGTATGTTTAGAAGTGATAAATGGTAGCAATGAAACCATTGTAATAATCCAGATAATCGTTAATGACCATAAATTTCAAATCACTAAAAATACGGAAACTTTACAACAATATCAGCGTGAAAAGCTAGGTTCCCATACCGCTAACATAAAAAAAATTAAATGTAAGAGGATTAAAATTTCCAATATGTAATTTTCTACACTACTATGTCATTGGTAGTGTTCCACAACAGTCATGGTACAGGGAGCAGTTCTTGAGAAACATGCAAATTTCAGCATGGTGACAGAAATAAAATTAGCTAAACGAAATTAATTAGCATCCTTTGTTACATTATACAATGAAATATTAATAGAAATTTCCTTTAGCTATACTGAAAAATTGTTAGAAAATTATTATAGTTCAGAAATACTAGTCAACAAAAGTCAAGGTACTGTGTAAAATTTAAAAATTCCCTTATTTGCATATTCTACTGAACAAAGTTGTAGACCCGCAGTATCCACAGTAAAGTTGTGTACCTATTGTTATCTTGGTAGAAAATAACAAATCTGAATTTAAAAAATGGCGCGAAAAGAACTTACAGTTGAAGAAAATAAATTTATAATCTTCATGATAAAAAGGATAAATCTTAGCGAGATTTCTGAAAAATGTCTCGAAACAATCCACCATTCAAAAAGGTATTTAATCGGTACAGTATAGAAAAATATATAAAAATAAAGCCCGATACGGCCGCCCTAAAAAGTTAACAGTGAGCATTTCTAAAAATCCCACAATTAGTGCTGGAAAAATAACAGAAGATATGCAAAAATATGCAAAAATATGGCAAAAAATAGTACATAAACTATCAGAAGAGCCATTAATGATTTTAAGAAATATACCAATAATCTACAGTGGTGGCCAAAAGTTTGGACAAAAGTTTCATGTTTTTCAACTTTGTGTGCTTGTAGAATATATTAATTTTCCCTTAAATACAAACGTTTATACATTCAATTGAAGGTAATTTAATGTAGAATTTAATAATAAAAACAGTATTAGAATATCTGTATTACAAAAAACGTTATGCTCATTTCAGTAGAACAAACACAAATCGTTTTGAATAAGGACGTGTTTTGTAATAAAAGCGTACTAGCCAATCACAAACACTGTTCTGAGGACCAATCAAATGTCTAACTATAGTTTAGGTTATTTGGATGTTAAAAGAGTTATTCTTGTGGAAATATTTTGCGGAATGATGCATACTAGTACAATTAAATAGAGTATTGCTGTTTTTGAATATTTAAAGTCCTTTTTTTAATTAAACTAATTTTAAACAATGTCATCAACAAGAACTAATTGGAAATCTACAAAAAGAAACCGAATTGTCATATTGAGAGAAAATGGCCTCTCTTATGCTGAACTTGCAGGACAAGTTGGTAGTTCAGTGACTTGTTCTGGTGTACGAAAGTTCTGTTTACGTTATGAAAAAACGAAATCAGTGGAAAATAAGACCAAATCAGGCCGAAAAAAATGCACAAGTGCTACTGCCGTTAGAAAAATTAAACGGCTATGCCTTCAAGATAGAAAAATTTCATCAGATGCTATTAGATGTGAAATGAATGTAGCGGGTATTGCAGTAAGTTCAAGAACAATAAGAAGGTTATCAGGATTTGGACTACAAGCTAGAATTCCAAGGAAAAAAACCATATTTAAATAAAAAGCAACGCGAAAAACGAGTTAAGTGGGCAAAAGAACACATTAAATGGTCAAAACAATGGAAGCAAGTACTCTGGAGCGATGAGAGTAAAATATCGCTCTTTGGTAGTGATGGTAGAAAATGCGTGAGACGTAGAGTAGGAGAAGCACTTCATCCTGATTGCATTGAAGCAACTACAAAAAACCCAACAAATGTCCTGATTTGGACATGTATGTCTGCAGATGGTGTGGGCCGAATTCAAGTGATTGATGGCATCCAGAATGCCAAAAATACATCGAAACTGTTCTGGAACCAAAATTGATACCTTCCATCAGGGATCTCTTCCCCAACAAAGCACCATTTATTTTTCAGCAGGATTCAGCTCCATGCCACACAGCAAAAGTATGCAAAGCATGGTTTCAAAATAAAGGCATAGATATATTACCATGGCCAGGAAACAGCCCTGATCTCAATCCAATTGAAAATTTGTGGCGACGTTTGAAAATGCTTGTACGAAAAAAACGTCCATCCACTAAAATACAACTTATTGATGCTATAATTGATTCTTGGCACCATGTGATTACGATAGATGAACTCCAAACACTCGTTCACTCTATGAAAAGACGCTGTGAAGCTGTCTTAAAAAATAAGGGTTATCCTACTAAGTATTGATTGTGCAAGTATCACTTTAAAAAAATGCAAATCTAAAGCTGTTATCACACGGACGACCATACGATATGAAGTATATGCTATTGCCTCTCGAGCTACACTTTCACGCTGCAACTAGGGTTGTTTTCCCTACTGAAAGTTATCTGCTAATGTAAGGAGAGGGCGTACCATTTGGCGAGTAATTGCGGCAGGCGTTTTAACATTTAGTGTAGAGTTCGATTGATACACAGGAAGCATTATCGCGTACTCACATTTTGTATATTGCAGTTTCTTTTCGTGTCTGTTCTATATATATATATATATATATATATATATATAATATTGTGATCATTTTACTTAAAATTCCAAGATTATAAAAACAATACTCTCACTAATATAAACATTAGTCCATATCTTCACTTTACGTCTTTCATTACCTGTAAATGTTAAGAATTCTGAACTATTAGTATTAAGTGATTTAGAAAAAAATAGTATATAAAAACTAGTTTTTTGTCACGTGTATTGGAACCGCATTTTATCACTAAGCCAAAATCTGTAACGCAAAGAAAGATGTTAAATTTTAGTTATTTTGCCAAAATCGCTATTATGACATTTTTAATTTATTTTTTTACCTATTTTAAATGTAATTCATGTTACATATTGAATGTAATATAAAAATGAAATTTGTTTTTAAGGGAAGCAAAATATTTTAACTGGAGGTTTTTTTTTTTTTTTTTTTTTTTTTTTTTTTGGGGGGGGGGTGTATATGCGTTATTTATTATTAAAACAAAATAAAAAAGGGTACATTTTACTTAACAAATTGAAACACATATAAATGTTTAAATTTATACACCGCTAGGAGGGGGGAAACAAAACTTTAGGGTGGTTGAAATTCAATAATTAAAAAGGAAAAATAGGCTGAAAAGGACATTATCACCCACATACATTAAATACAATAATCCAACATGAAGTGAAAAATTAGCCCGAGCCAGGAATCGAACCTGGGTCCACAGCGTTCCAGGTTATTGCTTTGACCACTGAGCTACTCCGGCTGATACGGAACTTTCAATTTTTCACTAATAAACCATGTTGGAGAAAAAGTCGCCAACCATATGTAATTCCTTAATTACAAAATAACTGCAGATTTTTAAAGTTCTTTTCGTGTATAATGGGTCCCTGTGTTACTAAAGATTTGCTTTTTTCTTAATTCTTCTGTATTTTTGGTTTCAATATTTGCGACGACCTAAACGTAAGATGTTGGCTTACTGACGGTGGCCATCTTGGAATTTTAGAAAGCTCTGATTGGTAGATTTCGAGCTGATACCTCTCGTAGAGGATACAAACTACTGTAAGTTAGATCTGGAAGAAATTACGAGAGGCAATCTATCAAACGGGAGGATTTCGAGCTTTTTCCTCTTGAAAAACGTGTTTAGGATGAAATATCTGATATTGACTATGATATGAGATTACGTGTGATAGCGCCATTAGATCTTACTATTAGTTGCATGACTTTTTTTGTAATACAGATATTGTAATACTGTTATTATTATTAAATTCTACATTAATTACCTTCAATTTGATATATAAACGTCTGTATTTAAGTGAAAATTAATATATTCTACAAGCACACAAAGTTGAAAAACATGAAACTCAAAAAATGTCCAAATTTTTAGCCACCACTGTATATCCAAGGTGCTATATGTCAAGGAGGATACCGTATCTATTTCCGATCAGAAAGAAAGGAATAGTTTACCAGAATATATTTACATGCATCCCTTGATTTCTAGAAACAGGTAAATTTTTCAGATAAGTAAATTTAATATTTTCAGCATAAATGGGCAAATTAGAGTAAGGCGGAGAAAGGGTAATGCAATGAATCCCAAATATACGACAAAACTGTAAAGCATGGTAGAAGAGCTGCAATGGTTTGGGGCTGTATGTCAACTTCAGGAGTAGAAAATTTAGATTTCATTGAAACTATAAGACAGATTCGGATATTTAAATATTTTAAAGCTAAATTTGAAGGACAGTACATTGAAGTTGGGTGTCGAGCAGCATTTTTTTTAACACGATAATGATCCCAAACACACTGCTCACAATGTCCGAATATGGCTACTCTGCAATATTCCCCACGTACATGCCACTCATCCACTAAGTCCTTATTTAAACTATCTAGCATTTATGAAGTATCTTACAGCGGCGTGTTAACAGTTACGATATTAGAAAGAAAACACAGAAAGAGGTTTTACTTGCGGAATGGAAAAAAATTCAGAAAAAAAATTACAGAAAATCTGGTAAAATCAATGCCTAACAGACTAAAGTCAGTCCTGAAAATGAAAGTATATGCAACTAAATATTAGAGAATGGTTTTTCTTTAATTAAAAAAAAAATTCCACGTGTACCCTGAATTTGTGGAAGCATTTTCAAACTTAAATTTTATTTTTAAAGTTTCTAAAGGAAATTATTAAATTCCCTTGTATAATATAGCGAAGGCTGTGAAATAATTCTTAAATTCAATTTTATTTGTACTCATAATGCTTAAATTTCAATATTTTCCGAAAACTATTTCCGTACCATCACTTAGTGGAATATACTGTATGCAATGTTTGGGAATGTTATTACACGTCGTAGTACCTTCCAGAAAATTTTTATTACAAGATATCGTATGACTTCCCTTGGAATGACAAGATTAATAAAAATAGATAAAAACTAATTATCCTCAGAGAAGCTAGTTTTGTTCAATTTGTACTGATGTACCACGTATTCTAGTAAATATTTATAGAGTTGTCCAATTTGACCTAGATCCAACTGCAATGTTGCATTATGGAAGAATAAAACTTATCTTTCATTTAACAAATAGTCAAAGTACTAATCTTGGTCAATTCAAATCAAAGACATCCCTATATATTTTCTACTTGCATTTTAAATAAACTTTTGAGATAGATTTCTTGTAAAAGAAAGAAGGGTTAAAAAATATGGTTGATAATATTGCGAAGTAATTAAAGATAATTTTATCAGAGTAAAGATAATTGCGTTTTCAATTATACATAAACAGTTTACCTTTGCACGTGAATTTGCATCTGCACCATGTTCTAGTAACAAAGCCGCCATGCCACCAAAACCTCCTTGAGCTGCCAAATGTAAAGGAGTAAATCCATCCTAAAAGAAATTCTAGTTAATTATGTCCTACGAAGCCACAGCATTGTACTTTGTTAGTAAAAATAAGATTCTTAGCCCTATCATTTTGTTAGTTTATGAATCCTAATCAAAGAAACTCAAACGTGATTTGATACAATGTTTGCAGTGCCACTAGTAAATTTATAAAAATAAAAATGTTCCCAATTGAAAGGTAAAAGAGAAACAAAAATAGTCCACTTTGATAAAACTTAAATGAAAATGGTATCTACAGTCCGTCTCAAAAGTTTATGAACACAAAAATAAAATTGCAAGACAAAACATGAAATAATTCCACTACGATAATCAAAATGTAATTTAAATCAAAAATAGTAAAGATTAAAACGATTATATCACTTAAAAAAATTCTATATTTTCGTTACAGAACCACCGATTTAAATGTTTAGCCATCTTTTGCAAAGTTAAATGATAGATTTGTTTCAACCAACTGTTTTCCCACCGAGCGTTAAAACAACTAATATTCAATTTCCATTGGTTATTTAAGATGACGAAGGCTACGGAACTTGCCAAAGAGGAAAAAAAAATTAAGTTCAAATAGTAAAGCGAGCAATTTATTGAAAATTCCCCAAATTAAAAACTTTCAAAGCGCGGAGTATACAAAGTACGTGCTACAAATAACACTTTCGACCAAAAAACAAGATGCAGGTGGCCATGTGTAACACGTGATCAGACCAATAGAAGAATTTTATGTTAAAGCAAAATATGTACACAAGGTAAGTTAAAAATACGTGTCAATGAATCAAATAACACAATACATACTCATAAAAGGATACAAGATCTTTGTTAAAAAAATGTCTTGCAAACCTCGCCTAAACTCAGACCAGAATAGATTGTGTTCTAACGAACAGGCCCGTACGGGGAAAAGTGGCTCACTATTTTTAAGAGACGTAAACAATTGGAATAAGGATGGGCTGATAGCAGGATTTGCTACTAGCATGACCTCCGGAAAGAGTCAAGAACTTTCAAAATTTAATTTTATCATCCAATAAACGACATTCTGGTTGTTTCTAAATTTGAGACTATTAAAACTTGCGACCAATAGTTTGGCAATTTCGGATAGAGGAAAAATGGAAGGTAATCCTTAAAAAAAAGGGGGGGATATGAAAAGGGCAAGAACAATGAATAACCAGTATCTATCCGATTCTATATTTATACCTCCTACATCAACGGGAACATATTTAAGAATTTAAAAAAAAAATTCATATGGACCTTAAAATACAAATTCTAACTGGCGGATTTCTTTTATTTGAAATAACATCTTAGACAAAATGAAAAGTAGAAAAACATTCATTTTTCAGAGATGAAAATTAAAAACTTCATAATTAAATACTAATTAATACTTTGAATCTGTAAACTTAAAATGATCCACAGTATTAGGGAACATAACAATTCGTTAAACGTCCATACTTCCACACGGTAACACAGTAATGTTCCCAAATGAGAGTAATGTAAATGAAAGGTTAACTTTTAACCGCTGTTAAATGTCTCACAGACCGCTGCTTTTTCAAAATTTTCAGAGTTGAACTTTTAGCTTCCATTTAACTGCAGGCACATTTAGTTTTGAGCATTAATAATGTTATTAGAATTCTGAATAGGTGAATTCATATTACAATTCTGTACATAAAGTAAAGTATAATGTAGAAACAGTATGCTACGAATTAAACTAGCATTTTATTAATCTTTCGATCAAGCGGTCAACGAGACCGCCCACGGTATCTATGCAATAATTTCTGGGAGAGTAGTTAAAGGTTACTTGCAATAAGTTCGAAAAATATTAGATTTATGTAGCTTTGCAAAGCCACAATAGACTTAAATTTTATAATAAATTTCTTATTGAAATTTGCAAAATGAACTGAAGTCATGTGCTCAAGTTTAAAAGTACTCTAAATTTCATATGAATAATCTGATCTTTACTAGATTAAATGATCGAATCCAATGTAAAAAAAAAAAGAATGGCCAATGCCTCCAATTGAGAAACAGAAAATTCATTTATTTTTTACTTTAATGATAGCTTTCTTTAAACTTTTTTTTTTTTACTTTCTAAATACGTGATTGAGTCTTCCGTTTCGAGCGATTTCGTGAGAAAACTACACTTGTTTAGATATTCAAAACTTGCACACCAATACTAGTTTATCTTCGAGGTGCTGTATTGCCATATAAAGCTTCAGTTTAATGTTCAACTAGCGTCGTGAAATTTGCGCGAAACTGGAAAGGTGGCATTTCGTCCACAGCATCTATTCTAACTTATAGGAAAAATAACATTTTTATAAAACAGATTTACTTTCATTACTGTATCTGTCAATTTAAAAATTCTATCACATATATTTACTTTTAAAACAGTCTTGTAGATTGATGAAACTACATTGGTAGAAAGATATGAGAAGACTAAATGGCGCCACAGTGTTATAGTACAAGTTAATTGTTTGTTCAAAAAGTCTGATAAATTTTCAGGCTCAACAATAAGAAATGTTAATTATTGTTGGAAATTTAAAAAAAAAGTGTTTAAACGCTTTTCCATGAGTGGATTTATGTTTTTGCATACTAAAATTAGTAGTTATCTTTCTTAAATTCCAAATGAGATTTAAATGCAATCAAATATTTGTATACTAGCTGACCTGCAAGGCGTTGCTCGGTCACATTAAAAAAAAAAGCACAAAACGAGAAAAACTGAAAGAAAAAAAAATGCAAATATAAAATTCGTTGCATGGATTCGTAATGAACTTTACCGAAAAGGACAGAATTTACTATATTGAGCAAAAACTTTAAACCGAATGCATTTTACTTATGTGAAAAAATCGCGTCGAATTTCAAAAACCACCACGAAAAAAATCACTAAAAATTCAAAAAGAGCAAAGTTTACAACAGTGAGCTAAAACATTGCAACCGGAATCATTCACTAATGTAAGAAATCTGCGCAAAACTCGAAAAATGGTCAAAATAAAAAAGTGCCTTGAAATTCGTGGATGGACTATTAGGCAAAAAATGTTGGAAACCGAATTTCTTTAAAGACTCAAAAATAATCCCCTTAACACCAACAAATGGTACAAGGATCAATTGAAAATCGCAAAAAACGTCAAAAATCGGAGAACTTAATTTAATATATTAGGCTAAAAATTTGGAACCGAGTACTTTATTCAAATGTAAAATTTCTCAGCGGATCGCGAAAAAACGCAAAAAATTTCATTAAAACTCGTTAAAATAGTAAATCGCAGAGATCATATAAAACAATTAAAAATCGCGGAGGACAAATTTCCTATAATTTGCTAAATTGTTTGGAAACCAAATTCCTTTTTACGAATGTGAAAAAATCGACGCGAAACGCGAAAATACGCTTAAAATCCCATTGAAATCCTTTAAAAAAATCACTATAAATTAAGAAAACTGAGGATAAAATTTAATGTGCAAGACTAAAAAGTTTGAAACCAAATTCCTTTGCCGCATGTCAGAAAATCACAGTGGAATGCAAAAAAAGGCCAAAACTTACTATAGTGATACTAAAAGTTTGAAGCCGAATTCCTTTCACAAATGTAAAAAAAAAATCTAAAAATCCCATTAAAAATCGCTAAAAAATAAATCTCGGAGGACAAAATGTTCTATATTGGATTAAAAGTGAAACCAAATTCCGTTTTTCCGGATGTCAAAATCACCATGGTATCCTAAAAAATGCTAAAAGCTTAAAAAAAAGGAGGAAAATTTAATCTGTACGAAATCGAAATAAACTTTATTGAAAGAGTATAAAATTTACAATATTGGGATAAAAGATTAGAACCGGATCCTTCTTATTAATGTAGAAAGAGACTCGAATACAGGAAAATCTCAAACATGAAGGTTATTAAAAATTGCTAAAAATTCAAAAATCCCGGAGTACAAAATTTACTATATAATTAGGCTTCTAGTTTGAAATTTTTTTTTTTCGAATATTACAAAATCGCCGCGGTACTTTGAAAAAAAGCTAAAAATAAAAATTGCATTGAAAATCTCATTAGAATTCGCTAATATTAAAAAATCGCGGAGGACAAAATTTACTATATCAGACAAAGTTTGAAACCTAATTAGTTTGCCCCAATGCAAAAACATTGCCGTGGAACGCAAAAAATCGCATTGAAAATCAATAAAATTCAAAAATTGTTAAACGAAATTTACTACATCGGTGAAAGGAATTAGACTCGAAACTTTAGCCTAATATCATAAAAATCGCCGCGAAATGCAAAAAACAAAACTTACACCAAAAATTTAAAAATCGCTGTAAGAATTCCGAATACATTTTATTGAAAGGACAAAATTTACTATATTGGGCTAGACTATTCAAACCGGATTCTTTTTATTAATGTACAGTCGTGGGGAGAAAAACTTAACATCCCCAGTAACTCTGCAACAAATTGTCGTAGAAGAAAAATTACTGGTACCATATGATTGGAAATAAAGTCTACTTTTAAATGGTGTATATAAAATTTGCTTAAGTCGACATCTACATATCAAAACTAGCCCGAACTTTTTTGAATGACAACACTCAATTTTAATACTATATTTTAAATCTTCAGTTCAAACTATGTATACAAAATTTCAAGTCATTTGGATGATAAGTTTGGAATTAAAAACATTCTAAATTTAGAGCTTCTAATGTTAAATTATCTTTTCATATTTTTATTAATATCTCCTGAAATTATAATCCTAATGTTTTGTTTGGTTATAATGCTTAAATACTCCAACATAAATACGTTGAATTTATAATTTTTATAATATGAATTATGAAATTAATATTTAAAAAATATATATGAAATGCAACACTTTTTTTATGGATTTATATTTATTATGCCCTGCTTTATAAAATTAAAATTTTTCTTCCAAGTAGTTTTCAAATTATATTTAAAAAGCGGCAAGATGCTGGTTTAAGGGGATGTCTATAATGTGCAGAAAAGCATTATTAAAAAAATATTTTGCTGATTTTATTGCCGATTAGAATATATATATTTTACGTAATTTTAATAAATTTAAAAGCAGACACCTATAAAAACACCTATGAAATTCCAATCATTTTCACATATTCGAAACTTTTTACAGATATCATTTTTAATAGGATAAATCAACTCTTGTAAACATTATAAAATGAATATTGAAAATAATTTTACCGTATATAATAATAGTGGAAACATATTGGTAAGAAATATTACATGAATAGAAGTGACTTAGTCATTCTGTAGCATTTTCAGCAATCTAGTGCCGAACTTCAATTTGGATACAGCCCCCTAAAATATGCTCATTTTAATATAATTTCTCAGAAACTAATTGTAGGAATTGCATGAAATTTGGTATCTAGGTATAGCTGGAACGGAAGATTTATTTGTAAAAATTGGGTCTTGGCCATTGAAAAAAACCCAACAAAGTTTGGGTTTGTTTTGATACGCCCCAAGAAAATTGTATACATCATTTAAAAAGTAGATTTTATTTCCAATTATTTGATATCGGTAACTTTCTTCTACAATAATTTGTTGCTGAGTTCACTTTTTTTTTTACGACTGTACAAAATTTCCCTCAAAACTTGAAAAAACGCAAAAAATCTCATAAAATTAAAATCTAATAGAGTCCAAAATCGGGCTTCCAGGCGCATTACAACAGACAGAGTTACCTTCCTACCAAACTTAGTATCTCTGCGCAGTACCGTGTGAAGAGAAAACAGCCGCCCAGGGCAAAGTTTCAATTTCATGCTCCCCCCCCCCCCCCCTACTCCTCTTTGTGACAGGTGTCACAAAATTAATAAAATGCAGAAACAGAAATAAATTCTATTGAATAAATATTTCGCGTTTATTGTGGAACTTTAAAAAGTTAAATCATGTTTTGCGACAGAATTAAAAAAAGAATGACGAAGAGAAAAAGAAATTGCCCGGAGAATGATCGACGGCCAAAAAGTGAAAAAACGAAACCGTGGTTGGTAGTATTAATTTGGCGCACCCTCAATTTCCGCGTCCTGGGCGAAGGTCTTCTTCGCCCCAGTCTGCGCAGGGCCTTGTCTAAACGTGCAGCGGTCTCTTCAGAACACAGCACACACACACTCCCCCCCCTCCCTTTTATAGATACGATGATAATCTAATGCCCTTACTTTTATGCATAATCGTAAAATCTTACGTAATTTATATATTGTTTGAAAATCAAATCAAATAAAAAAATTTGATGTTTCTATGTGGATAATTATTTACTTCTGTTACTTTAGAGAACAGGAAAATCTGGTTTTATTAGATTTGAAAACAAAAGGTTGGCAGCTATTTAGTAATGTTTTTGTTGATCAGTATGCAGATTAATAACAGTATGTACTTTATATCAATTTTCTTGTGTCATGGGTACTTTCATATTTGCGAGACTTATAGCATCACATCGCCAGTTAAAATGTTAAAAGCCATTACAAAACCACTTTACAAAAAAAAATATGGTATCAGTGAAACTTTCTTACCGGTGTTTGAGCATCGATTCTAGTAGCTTCATACTCAAGAAGAATTGTAGCAGTATGCAAAATGTTCGATTTAGCAACACGGTGTAAAAGTGTATATCCTTCATTATTAACTACATTGGGATCGGCTCCGTTTTCAAGTAGGAAAAACAGTGGATCGTCAGCAACCGGATTCTGAAAGTAAAAGGAATATGTCAACGGACCACAGAAAAATTAAAGAATGACATTTAATTTGCATTCATACACATGTAAGAAGGTCACCCGACATGTTAAGCATGTATTTAAAGAAGCTTACAAAATAGTAATGTGGTGGAAGCTGTAGCTTTGATATAGCTTTATTTTGACATCAGAATTTATTATTTACTTGTAGAAAATAGCAAGTACTAAGAAATAAAATTTTTAATTATTAACGGTATCAACTTAAAATTCCTGCTCAGCGACTCTGCATATTAAAAAGATCATAATGTTAAACGTTTTTTACGATAGATTATAGTGTATAAATGTTAAAATTACATAGTAGATAAGAGAAATCTTTAAATATACTTTTAATATTACAGCATAACCATGTTTAAAGCCTGCATTTATTTATCTAACACAATCCAAGACAATTCGTTGATTTTGCACCGAAAATTGTAAGTATATCAATATTTTCAATACCATGAAGTAATAGAACAAACCAATAATAGGTTTTAAAAAAAATGAAGCATCGATTAAATAGACTAAATGGTCGTTAATGTCAAAATTAAGATTGCGTCATTCGTGAAGTTAAAGAGTATACACAACGTCTCTCACGAGGAAGATCTTTAAAAGCAGAACATCAGGAAACTGAGCAAATTGTCTTGAAAAATTGTCAATGTCAATACGAAAACAAATAGTATTTTCTTGTCAAATGAAACCTTGTAAGCAGCTAAATAGCTGTGGTGGTGGCATTCTTCTAACGCCATTTCAATTAAGAGTAAAATAACCAGGCGCATTAGAAGCCAACGCTAGGTAACACGAAAACTGTCGCAAGCTTATATTAAACAAACGGAAGCATTTTTTCAAATTTGTTTTTCACACTTTAATATTTTAGGCGTAGGATATCGGAGATCGATGTCTAACCGCGTATAATCTCACTTTTACGATGTTGATTGAAATTATTTTCACAGAGGGACCAGTAACACAAAATGTCTTAAAAACTGAAATCCAGACCTAAAAAGCACGAAGATAACCAGTTAGACATCGCCGAGAGATATCCTTTACAAGAAAGTCATTTTAACTAGAAATGCGAACGAGAAATTCTAAAAGAACGCTTTCATTTATTTAATATTAGCCTGCTAGTTTCATCGCGCGATTAGGCATAGGCTCTTAACCATTTCAGGAGGGGAGTAATTGTGTTTCTGTAATGTAGAATTAACGAAAAATTTAAAATTTAAAATAAATGGCATTTTACAGTTCCTTTCATTAAAATTTTAAAGTAAAATTGTTTTCAAAAATTCTGGTACAAATCTTAAGCGGAATCATACATATCCAACAGCCTAAAATGTTACTCGTCCGTGCTTTATTTTATAGGAAAAGGACATGACTCAGAATGTAACAAAATTTTAGATATAAGAAACAATCGCTACATTAATCTGCAATTGAAAGTCACTTTTGAAAAATACAGAAATATTTAATTTTCATATTTAATACTTGGAAATTTTTCCATAGAAAATTTTACACGCCTTGCATTCATAATATTCAAATTTTAATTACTTAAAAGGCGTTTAACCAACATAGGGAAAAAACCCAAGCCGGGACTTTAACCCGGGTCATCAGAATAGCGCACTGTCAACTGAACTTATTGGGAACGATACTCAGGCTGGAACTTTCTCACTATAACATGTTGGCAAGGCTACAAACGCAGTACAAGATGGATTATTGTATATGTTATTGTGAGAAAGTTCCAGAATGAGTATCGTTCCCAAGTGGTTCAGTTGTCAGTGCTCTATTCTGATGACCCGGGTTAGAGTCCTGGCTTGGGTACTTTTTCACTATGTTGGCTATACGCCTTTTAAGCAATTAAAAATTTGAATATTTAATTTTCATTATCATATATTATAATACTAGCAAATCTTGTGTGTGCATATATATATGCGAAAATTTTATCTTAAAAACGGCTCTAACGATTTTGACGAAATTTTGTATTCTACCGTTTTGGGGCACCAGAAAAACATTGGGCTAGGTCGCATGTTAATATTCGATTAGTGGGTCATTTTGGGTTAATGTGGGTCAGGGTCAAGCTAATTTTATCTAAAAAATGGATCAAAAGATTGATTAAATTTTGTATCCTACCATTTTGGATTACGAGAAAAGAATTGGGCTAGGTCCCATGTTCGAGAACATTCGATTAGTGGGTCATTATGAGTCAAGCTAATTATATCAAAAACGGCTCTAATGATTTTGACTAAATTTTG
The DNA here is from genome assembly GCA_963931845.1 of Maratus michaelseni. Classification (NCBI taxonomy): domain Eukaryota; kingdom Metazoa; phylum Arthropoda; class Arachnida; order Araneae; family Salticidae; genus Maratus; species Maratus michaelseni. The sequence continues at coordinate 444,952,538 of OZ007586.1, forward strand.
TATCCTGCGAGTTTCGGGCACGAGAAAATCATTGGGGCTAGGTCACATGTCTAAGAAAATTAGATTAGTGCGTCATTTTTGGGTCACTGTGGGTAAAGTTAATTTAATCTAAAAAACGGCTCCGACTATTTAGACTAAATTTTGCATCCTACGGTTTTCGGCACGAGAAGACTGTTGGGCTAGGTCACACGTTTAAGAAAATTCGATTAGTGGGTCATTTTGGTCATGTGTCATTATGGGTAAAGTTATTTTTATCTTAAAAAATGCTCAGAGGATTTGAAATAAATGTAGTATCCTACAGTTTTCGGGAACGAGAATACTTTTGGGTTAGATCACATGTTCGTGAAATTTCGATCAGTGGGTCATTTTGGTCGAAAGTCATGATATTGAACTAAAAGCTAATTTGGCCGAGCATAGCTTGGTCTTCCCTGCTCGTGTTACATAAAATATAAGTTAAGGGGCAAATTTTTGATTTGCTTTATATACTTTTATCCCATGATAAATGAATTTACTTATGACTATGTGAAAACTCAAAAATCATCTTTATGCCTGTCACTTAAAATAAAAGTGCAAAAGTTTTAGGGTTATTGCGCGATACAAGATTCAAACGACCTTTTTAAAACTTTTTGCTCTTGTATAATGAAAAACTTTAAATTTAGAGTTTTGCAATAAAAAAAAGTCAAGAAATAAACATAGTTTGGATGATTTTTCAAGCATTTGTATAGAGTAATACGACTAATTGCAGATTAATGTGCATTTTACTGCAGTCCCTTTCAGAAAAACATTCTCCACACCCCTCCTCACTAACTTATATTAACAATTCATGGGTTTGCACATCTTAGGCATTTTTCTCAAAATCCCAACAACTTCATATTTATATCTCCTATTTATTGAACTGGAACGGTGTGAAGTTTTAAATATAATAATCAAATTTTAATTGCTTAATAGGCGTATAGCCAACAGTTAAAAAGTACCCAAGCCGGAACTCTAATCCGGGTCATCAGTATAGCGCATTAACGTTCTACCAACTGAACCACTTGGGAACGATACTCAGCCTAGAACTTTCTCACTATACAACATGTTGGCAAGGCTACAAACGCAGCATAAGATGGAATATTTTTCGTGAGCCACCAACCCTGGGGCAAACACGAAGTCAAAGAAAATCCAGGATCGATAATTGAATGAATTCATATTTAATACTTCGGAAATTTTTCCATAGAAAATTTCACACGCCTTGCATTCATAATAATCACATTTTAATTGCTTAATAGGCGTATAGCCAACATACTGAAAAAGTATCCAAGCCGGTACTCGAACCCTTGTCATCAGTATAGCGCATGGACGTTCTATCAACAACCACTTGGGAACGATACTCATTCTTTTTCAGAATTTTTTCACTATGTTGGCCGTACACCTATTAAGCAATTAAAATTTGATTATTATGAATGCAAGGCGTGTGAAATTTTCTATGGAAAAATTTCCAAAGTATTAAATATGGTTTTAAATATAACTGGTGAAGATTTTTTTGGCAATAGACATTTTTACTTTTACGCGATTCGTCAAATATCTAGCAAACTACTTTAATTCTTCTGGAATATCAGAAATATAAAGAACATGTTTTACCTCTTATTTTTCGGCGAAGGTTTGGTTACAAGGGCGATAAAGAAACCAACGTTTGAAAATAACATTTTGCGACCACCTTGTAAAAAAAAAAAAACGCTTAAACATATCTGTGCCCGACGATCGAAGTGTTCCTGTAGAATATGTCTTTAGATGTTGAGCAGTACATATGTTCATGGAGATAAAATGTTTCTTAAAAAGGAAATTTCAGCATATGTTCATAGCATGAGTGTTTTCAATTAAATTTAATGCCACTTTCCACTGCCGTTTGTCAAGTTTCCGGAAACAATATACTGCATTTTAAGTATATTTTTGATGAAATATAGAGTACTCGTATGAAATAGCACTTGTCTACAATGAAAATGATTTTAATAATGTTAGTTCTGAATGGAATTTTTGGTGCAGATTTAAAAATTGCAGGTTTATCACGTAGCAATTTAGAACAAGCTTTACTTTCACGTGTAATCTGTTGCTACAATCTGCCTATTACAATTGAAACACCCAATTTAAATTAAATGGAAAAACTACTAACAATTTTTTATTCCACAGAACTTAATGTGTGTAGTGTAGCACATTTCATTAGGAAAAGAACATTTTAGAGCAAACGTGGGAATCTGAATAGAATATAGGCAACGTTCGATTATAGGATTTATTAATGTTTCCCAAGTGTAGAAATAACCATTCAGATTTGGTAACCCATATGGAGGGGAACAAAACTATTTTTGGGAGGCTTGTGATATTTGCGTTTATAAGTCAAACAAGAAAATTTATGTATCCAAATATTCCTCAGTTTTACTACTTGTTCCAAACAGAAATGTCTGGCCCTCTTTTAGAAGACATGACTCCACCCGATTCAGAGGCTGCTGATTCAGTGTAACAATGGTGCCCCTCAATTATTAAATCAATTCGAACATTCAGATCTAATCAGATTTTGTTGATTGATCTGCTAAAAAGTATTATGTTCCAGACTAAAAAAAAAACGTGTTGGTTCCAGAAACGTGTGTAAAACCAGAGTGTGCAACGAACTTTGATATGTACAAAAAAAATTGCACCAGTTTAATCGTAAAATTCAGGGGAGGGGGTATATGGCTTGGTCTTAAATTTAAAGACCATTTTGCGTTATGATATACAGCTGGGGTAGACAAAGTACTATTCATAGGAAAGTAATAGAATGAGATAATGCCAGTATGAGCGATTTTGTACCGTGTAAACAAGTTTGGTTATAATATAGAAGAGATATACAGTTTACAGTACAATTTAATGCAGTCCTTCCAAAAACATGACCAAAAAACTGAAGTGCTCACGATTTGTTATGCAATTCCAGATTTTGTATTAGTGTTTAATATTTCGTATACCACATTAATTGGTGAATATATGTGAAAACTAATCGGCTCGCACAGATAAAGTTCCCAGGTGGGTTTCTTTTAAAACAAATATTTTGGAAGATGTATGCATTTAATTCTCTACACAGATATTTTAAAAATCTCATTAGATATAATTGTTATCTACAAACTAAATATGCAAATAAAGTTAATTCTGTTTATGATTTTTTTTTAGGACCATTTACTGAAATATTAAAAAAAATATATCAAACGCAAAATTGGTTACTGATATAAAGAAAACCAGCGGTTACCGTCAGTATCAAACATGTTTCGAAATTGTTTTACTTCTAACCATCAGAAAATTCAATGTACAACTCGAAATAAAAATTTATAAGCTTACTTGTACGTTTTCCGCCATCTTGCACAAATGTTTCTTACTTCAGTAAACTTTAAAAAAACCACTAAACTATTTTAAGGAAAAAGAGATAAAATATCCCTTCATCAAACACTGTGCATGCTTTGGAAGTCTGAAAATATTTTTATTTGCACTGCTAATATTGCGGTTAATAGAATATATTACAAATCTGGGTTCGAGGCTAAATAAAGTCACGTCGTACCAGTAACTTACCAAAAGAACGTCTAACTGATAAAAAGGGAAGCCACTACTGTTTTACCAGAGCTACACGAGATACCGGGCTGGCTCATTCATTATCATGACGTCACAAATGGTGGCTGACCGCGACTAGAGCTCCTATAATACAGGCTGAATCATACCGCCATTTAATGACCCAGCGGACCAAAAACCAAGCTAAAACCGGTTAGCTTACCGTACTAGTGGACGGCGAGTGACAATAACGAGGACGGCGAACACCTTCTCAGGCAGTTTCCTAATGCTGAGCTAGGTCACAATATGGCGGTTATTTTGGGCAACAGAATGGATATGCGGCGACGTGCCCATCGTTTTGTGCGAGTCGCTGTATGTCTTCCATTTTGTCGTTTCGCTTTGTACCAATCGCTGGTCGTGGCCAGCCACCATTTGTGACGTCATGATAATGAATGAGCCAGCCCGGTATCTAGTGTAGCCCTGGTTTTACTCGAGGCTAACGAAAAAGAAAGGCTACCGTGGTGTTTACGCGTATCTTTTTTTACAGACCGCGGGAGTCACGTGATGCTCGAAAGCACCAATACAGGTGTACGAAAAGAGCATCACGTCACTCTAGCGGTCTGCGAGGCTAACGAAAAAGACAGGCTACCGCGGTGCATTCCACTTATCTTTTTTTACAGACCGCTAGAGAGACGTGATGCTCATTTCGTACACCTGCATTGGTGCATTCGAGCATCACGTGACTCTCGCGGTCTGTAAAATAAGTTTTGCGTAAAGCACCGCGGTAGCCTTTCTTTTTCGTTAGCCTCGAGCGGTCTGTAAAAAAGATAAGCGGAATGCACCGCGGTAGCCTGTGTTTTTCGTTAGTCTCGGACCACCTGATAGTGACGTAGATGGAATATCCTCCACTGATTGGTTTTCACAGAGGGCGCATTCAGAGAGCAAAACGTGAGTTACTCGTATAATTGGGAATAACGTCATATGAGTTTCTCCAGGGCTACACTACATACCGGGCTTGCTCATTCATTATGATGACGTCACAAAAGGTGGCTGACTAGGAGGAAAGACATACAGCGATTGGCACAAAACGATGGGCGCGTTGCTTTGGACCAATCGCTGGTCGCGGTCAGCCACCATTTGTGACGTTTTGAGAGTGAATGAGCAAGCCCGGTATCTAGTGTTGCCTTGGTTTCTCACGAGGCTAACGAAAAAGACAGGCTACCGCAGTGCATTCCACTTATCTTTTTTTACAGACTGCTAGAGTGACGTGATGTTCTTTTCGTACAACTGCATTGGTGGATTCGAGCATCACATGACTCCCGTGGTCTGTAAAAAAAGATACGCGTAAAGCACCGCGGTAGCCTTTCTTTTTCGCTAGCCTCGGTTTCTCAAGGTAAAGCTGGATTAAAACGGCTGTGAACGCTGTTGGGTAAAGTTTTGGGCATTTTTATAAATAAACACATTTTCGTCAACCAATCTACCACTAAATTTTTATCATAGTGATTATTGCAGGAATCGTCCTGGCCACGGCAGACCATTATATCATAGATATGTTAAACGTAGACCAATTAAATGGTCAGAACTCAAGTGTACAGTAGTATCTTTTTTTACAGACCGCGGGAGTCACGTGATGCTCGAATGCACCAATGCAAGTGTACGAAAAGAGCATCACGTCACTCTAGTGGTCTGTAAAAAAAGATAAGTGGAATGCACCGCGGTAGCCTGTCTTTTTCGTTAGCCTCGATGGGCCCGATTATGACGGAGTTTGGCCGCGACCTACGTTATACACGGCCGGTGCATGACGTTTAAACGCGACCTACGTTATATACGGCCGGTGCATGACGTTTAAAACGTCACATGGAGTGGATCCGAGGCTAACGAAAAATACAGGCTACCGCGGTGCTTTACGCGTATCTTTTTTTACAGACCGCGGGAGTCACGTGGTGGTCGAATCCACCAATGCAGGTGTACGAAAAGAGCATCACGTCACTCTGGCGGTCTGTAAAAAAAGATAAGTGAAATGAACCGCGGTAGCCTGTCTTTTTCGTTAGCCTCGGAGTGGATCATTTTTATACGGCGATTGGTGCAAAACGGGAGGCGCGCCACTTTGCACCAATCGCCGTTAAAAAATGATCCACTGCATGTGACGTTTTAAACGTCATGCACCGGCCGTGTATAACGTAGGTCGCGGTTTAAAACGTCACATGTATTGGATCCGAGGCTAACGAAAGAGACAGGCTACCGCGGTGCATTCCACTTATCTTTTTTTACAGACCGCTAGAGTGACGTGATGCTCTTTCCGTACACCTGCATTGGTGGATTCGAGCATCACGTGACTCTCGCGGTCTGTAAAAAAAGATACGCGTAAAGCACCGCGGTAGCCTTTCTTTTTCGTTAGCCTCGTATTGGATAATTTTTTCACGGCGATTGGTGCAAAACGGGGAGCGCGTCGCTTTGCACCAATCGCAATGTAAAAATGATCCAGTCCATGCGACGTTTTAAACGTCGTGCACCAGCCGTATATAACGTAGGTCGCGGTTTGGCTCATTCGACTTGATATCTATAGCCTTAAATATTTTAGTTGCACTTTCGACCGCCAGGGTATGCTTTCCAATCTCGAGTTCTATGAGCCGATTACGACGGGGTTTGCCCCATTCGACTTGATTTCGATAGCCTTACAGATTTCAGTCATATTTGTAAAGAACAGATTGTTATTATCTCGGTGTGGGCAACGCCAGGCGGGTTAGCTAGTTAAATCAATAAATTAGCAAATTTTAAGACTTTATATATCGATAACGGGGAGACGAAGGCAAATGATTTATGCTTCAAAAACACGTTTTACTATGCTCTTTCAATTGCTGCTTATTTAGATTTTCTTCATTGTTACACTAACGGCGGGGTTTCCTGGTAAGACTTAATGCAAACACAAATAACGTAGAATAAACAGAATGGCACTTGACTAAGAAGATGATCATTTGAACTTAATTTTAGTTCAAAATATTTTTATGCACAGGAAAATAAATTTTACTTTATGCAAGTTTTCTGGTTTTGAGTAATGATATAGATACGAGTTCGAATATGCTAAAATTCAAACCGAACAGAATACTGTGTTTAAATTCAACTGGTGGATGTTCAAATATCGGACGCCATAACTGTCCCAATTTTAGAACATTAGCGAATTAATCCAGGTTCAAACATTTAGCTATATGTCTTTATACTGCAAGTTTGTTAAAATGTGCCCGTATTTTGTAACAAAGTTCATTTGTATTTAAGCTGTGTCTATGCTCACGGCAGCCCTAAGAATATTTTTCTCACGGCAGTCTACTGCGCATGCGCAGTAAGACTGACGGAGATTCTGAAGAATGAATCTGTTTCTGAATGACTCTTTTTTTTCTCTCATTCGACTGCCGTAACAATATCAATAATGTTCCGATCCGAAATCTGTGTGCTGCAGCGATAGCTAATAAATGCATAATGAGTTCTTTAGTGCTTTCTTGTTAGTGCTACAAATATTTCTTTTTCAATAATTTTGTGCATTTAAAAAGTTGTTTCAGAAATCTGTCTCAAGAAATTGGAAATGATTTCCCATATATTAAGGCCTCAGATGTGTTACCAACGGACAGAGATTTTTTTTATCCAACTTAATTACAGATGCCAGCTGATACCACTTTTAAAAGCACAGGATTATATTTATTATGTGCTTTTGGGTGTGTATTTGCTAGCATTTTATTGTGTGGAGATTCCCAGCCAGTGAATTATACAAGTAAGCTAGCTGTTAGTAAAAGTTACGCAGGTGATAGATGAAAAACATTATTTACTTATTTTCATTTCAAATTTTCAGTACTAATTTTTGTACTGCTCCTAAATGAAAATTTAATATACACTATAAATCTAGCTTTTTATCTGAATTTAGTTACAGAGTTTAAAATTTCGTAAATTTACAAACAGCTTTTGATAAGCCTAAAAATTAGCATTGTATACAATGTTCCTTACAACAATTATCTTAACATTTTGTACAAGTTCAATACAATAAATCTTATTTTAATGTTGTTTTTTAATATGTCAGTTTATTCAGCTATTATTAGGATAACAGATGTAATCTAAAAGTACTTAATTTTATATATTTATAAGTACTGTTTATATATAAATTTACTGCATGGGTGATTTTCAAAATGGCTGCATGTTTGATGCTATAATATTTGATTCTACGTACATTTCGTGTTAACCTTTCATCTACCGAATTATGAATCAACAAATTGTTCAATCTCAATAATTATCTTCCTTGATGTCTGAAGGTATATTAGACAATTTATATTATAATATGAAATTTAGATAAGGTTTTTCATTAAAACTGATTTAATAATGCGGTAGTAATAGTTCTTTTTGTGAAATATTTACAAGAATAATTAGATTAATTAACAGAGAATGCTGTTAAGGAAATATCACAATTCTTTATCGGAACAATGTAAATAAATGTATTGTGATCCTATCATTAAATAGAAAGGTTTTTATAGTTGCAAAATTTTCATATAACAAGTTTTAGAAAGAGAAGATCTACACTTATGTAAAAGGTTGAGAAAAATACCACTTTATAAAATATTTAGCTTTCACTGTTTTGCTGTGCTTTCTAAATGTGATCCAGAAAAGTATTTTGTATAAAAACAAAACCTTATTATCATTATAAAACAGATTAAAGAAATTTTATACAAAGTTTTCTCTGGTGGTACTTAAAAGTACCGTCAGTAGATAAAGGGTTAAAAGAATAGATGCTGTTAGAATAGATGATATGTCAGTATATTCTAGTTCACAAAATATATTATTAAATAATTGTATACCTAGATTTTCAAATATTTTGTTAGATTATTATTTTATTTATCAAACTTCAGAAAGTTTCATCTCCTAAATCATTTAAAGAAAGACTTTTTCAAAACTTTTTAACAAGATTATTTTTTGCATATAAAATTAAAATTTATGGCAATATATTGTTTTCTATGAAAATGTTAGTATTTCTTCAAAAACCATTTTGCACATAAATTGTTTAAATTTAATATTTGCCCTTTCTGTATCCCCATCAGTATCACCACAATAGTGTCAATATAGTTATTTTGTACAGTTGACAACAAAGCTAAAGGAAGTTATATTGTCCAATCTTATGTAATGTAAGTTAAGAGGAAACATTTACTTTATTTTGTATTTATTCAAAAAATTATATCAACAAGTTAAGTATTTTTTAATTACCTTTTATGACTATTATTTACATTAGTAATTTCCCAATTATAAATATTTGTTATGAAAGAATTGCTTTTTTCATTTTAAGATCACTAGGCCTAACTTTTTAACACTTTCCAACCTAGTTGAAAAGTGTTTATGACTTCGGTTTGTCTGGCCGTCTGCCGTCTGGCCGTCTGGCCGTCTGCCGTCTGGCCGTCTGGCCGTCTGCCGTCTGCCGTCTGCCGTCTGTCCGTGCTCTAACTCCCGTAAATATGCTCGGATTGCCCTGCAAATTTTATATGTTATAATCGTTATCTATAGCATGTTCCCTATTTCAACGGAAGTGTGTAGCACTTATAGTTTTTTTACAGGGACACTCAAAAGAATTCCGTTACATTGCGGTCTATGGGGAAAAATCATTTGCGGTTTATTTAAATAATGTTTCAATACTTTAAACGCATTGAAATTTATATATATCACTAAGGTGCATTAGAAGAAGCTTAATATGGAATAGGGTGTGCATAGCACTTATACTTACTTTACAGGGACAGTCAAAAGAATTCCGTTACATTACGTCTATGGAGAAAAATCGTCTGCGGTTTATTTAAATAATGTTTCACTATTTTAAACGCATTGAAATTTATATAAGGTTCATTACAAGAGACTTACTACAGAATATTGTGTGTATAGCAGTCATCGTTCATTTACAGGGACACACAAAAGAATTCTCTACTGTATGTTAACAATAATTCCTGGAAGTGTGTTTTAAGTTACAGAATGCGATTTTAATTTTAAATCGCTTTTTGTATATTACGTGGTGTGTATAAATTCTGTAGATCCTATACAGGGAAGTACAAAAGTTCGGGAACACATTTCCGTATTATTTAACTCCAGACGGAGAATTTTAAACTGTGCTACGTGTTTCCTAACTGAACTAAAATTTAGCATCCTATGTAGTATATATACAAATCTATAGATCCTATACAGGGCTGAATAAAGTATTCGGATTACTTAGATGTTATCTTTTAGCTTATAAAAGAGTATGATTCGTAAAATTATTTTGGAAGCGTTGGAAAGTGTTACATAATCTATGCTTGACGCATGATTTTTCGTTCTTGTTTCTTCCTAAGAACAATATTTTTTATGTTTCAAAATTGTTGACTATTCTTTCCGGCATTAGACAACCATAACAATAACGTTCCTAACAGAAATCTGTGTGTTGTAAAGATAGCTAATAAATATGAAATGAGTTTTTTAGCGAGCTTTAATGTTGATTAAATTCGAGTTAATCAGTTTTTTTCAATATTAATTACATTGTTATATTTTAAATTACTACAAAATGAAGAAAATAAAGATAATTTCATGAATACGTAGCTCTATCTGATGCATAGAAAATTGTCTAAAAATTCTTAATTACATTTCTAAAATTTCTTATTAAAATTAAAACATTCCTATTCTTGTCTCTTTATTTGACCTACATTTACTTTAGTATTTGCCTGTTAATTTATATTTGATGTTTTTAACTAATAGAAAATTTTGGTCATTATAATGTATATCCTTCTCCCTCACCTCTATGCTATTATTAATTTACCCGCAGTATCAAAAAGTAATGCACATGTTGAATGTTTACATACTTACCATGTAAGTTTTATCTAACCATTTCAAAATTAATAATTTATTTACTACATAATATTTTTAAGAGTAATATGTTTTGAGTAATTGTAAGTTTTTTTTTATACATATGAATTAAATATCAGACTAGTTGCATTTGAAATTAGTCTAAAATGATTTTTTTTAAAAAGGGTAAGGAATGTAACTATTTTATGTGATATGCCTAAAAGACCACTATTTTATCCTGAAGTTTTGTTTTGTTGTTTAAATATACACTGCTCAAAACAATTAAAGGATATTGCAGTTTTAGGTGGATTTTGTATCTGGGAAACTTTTTAGCTGATTGATACATGGTCGACAGACATAGTAGGTTATATGAGACTAAATTACACATGTTTGGCAGAAAAAAATGCATTTTATTGCGCATTTGTGTACAAAAGGAAAAAAACACAATTTGTGCATATGAGAAAAAAAGAATAAGAAAAGGTGTTTTCTTCAAAGAAAATCATTTTCAGTAGGGGGTATGGTTTCCACGGGCGGCCAGCAACGTTGAACACCTTTGAGGCATGGACTCAATGAGGCTATTAATGACGAGTTGGGGTATTCTGCCCCACTCTTCCAGAAGAGCCCTTTCCAGTTCTTGGAGAGTTTGTGGGGGTTGTTGGCGGCCAGAAACTCGTCTTCCTAGAGCGTCCCAAACGTGCTCGATTGGATTCATGTCTGGAGAACACGCTGGCCATTCCATTCGAACGATTCCTTCCTCGAAAAGGAAATCCTCCACCAGGTTTGCACGATGTGGCCTGCAGTTATCGTCCATTAAAATGAAGTTATCTCCGATTGCTGCAGCGTAAGGGACTACAATAGGTCTGAGGATCTCATCCCTATATCGACGACCAGTCAGAGCTCCATCTCGAATGATGTAGAGGTCAATGCGCCCGTCAATGGAGATGCCACCATACACCAACACTCCTCCACCGCCAAATCTGACACTTTCGTGCACGAACGCAGGATTATTCCTACTGCCACGGTCCCTCCAGATGAAAATACGCCTATTATCCGGATGCACAGAAAAACGGGACTCGTCAGAAAACAGAATATTGCTCCATTCATTTCTCCTCCAGTTGACATGCTCGGTTGCCCACTCCCTGCGGTCGCGACGATGCCTTGATGTTAATCTAACACATACCATCGGTCGGCGAGCATACAGACCTACACCATGGAGCCGGTTTCGGACAGTCTGAGTTGAAATCGTGGTGCCTGTAGCCGAGCGAAGGTGGAGAAGAGTAGCGTTCATGTTTCGGTGTCTCCGAGCTGTTAACGCTAAATACCGATCTTCATTGGGCGTTGTTGCCCGTCTACGACCTTGCCCTGGTCTTCGGCCTGCACATCCACTCTCCAAAAAACGGTTCCAGATCCTGGAAACGACACTTTGTGACACTCCAATGGCTTACGCTACTTCGGCTTGAGTTTGGCCCCCTTCTAACCTACCAACAATTTTCCAAGCTTCTGAATCTGTCAAATGACTTCGCTGAGACATCGTACTCATCGAAACAAAGCAATCACTGAATGCCGATCATCCTTGTCTTCATTCTCTTTTATCCAGTTGAAAGTCAAATTTCATTCGCTGCCGCTGAAGCGACGTTTTTGACGTCGAACTCAAAATTTGCATACTCCACAGTTTGAAAACCAGAAAAATTTGCATTTGTGATTCTCTTCTTCTATTTTCGGCAAAAAAAATTTCGTTTATATCTTTATTTTATATAAAACTTCAAATATCCTTTAATTGTTTTGAGCAGTGTATATGTATGTATATATATATATATATAAATCCTTGTTAAATGTTTCATTCTATTTTACTGATAAATGAGAAGAAATTATCTATTATTTACAATAGTAAATAAAGTTTTTCTTACCTACACAAACAACCAATTTCATTCATAATTTTCAATATATGTTTGTTTACCATTATATAAACTGATCATGTATACGAATGATTTTTCTCACTTTATCACAAGTTAAATTTTGAGTATTCTAATTTATTAAATAAAATTTATTTTTAATCAGCTTATGTCAAAGAAATAGAGTGATAAAGAAAAAAATATCAGATTACTTTTATATTAGAAAACAGGCTCAGATGATTTTAAAAATGGTAAGAAATGTAACTGTTTTTTATGTGATAAGCCTAAAAGTTCCTTAAGTTTTGTTTTTTTGTTTGAAAAAAAAAAAAAATCCAAATGTTATAATAAAAATGCAAAATATTAATCGTACTAAACGTTTCATTCTATTTGATTGGCAAATGAAAAATTTATTTACAGTAAATAAATTTTTGTTAATTTCACAAACAAGCTGTTGCATTCACATTTTTCAATATGTTTGTTTACACTTTATAAATTGACCATTTGTGTGAATGATTTTTTTCACTGTACCATTTTAATCTACAATATTCCAATTAATATAAATTTATTTTTAATCAGTTTATGTTAAGAAAGTAGTTTTAGAGTAACAAATAAATAAATACCAGATCAGTTACATTAGAAAATAGTCTACGATAGTTTTAAAAATCGTAAGAAATGTAACCTTTTTAATGTATTAAGCCTAAAATTGTATTTATTTTATGTTACAATATTTTGTTTCTTTCTGAAAAAAAACCTAATTAAAATACCAATGTCAATCCTTAATAAGTATTTAAAAATTTGTAGAACAGCCTTTTCAGTTTACTTTTTAGATAATGTCTAGGACCTCCACGGCAATTTATTAAGAATCACCAGTCTTGTAAGGCATTAAATGAATACTATCTGCACAGACTTCCCAAAATAGTAATTTTCTTTTTTAATGTTTATTTTCTAATTTGCTTATACTTTTCCTTTTCTTAATTTTTGTTCTCTTTTCTTAGTTCATACATTGTTGAAACCCTCGGGAAGCTACGAATATCAGGGGCAAAACCACATGTAAAATGTGTCTTAATTCTGCTGGAAATTAGTGTAAATGAGGATACATGCCTCTCATGCTATTTCGCAAAGAAAAAACTTATACCACAACCTGTATTTTTGACTGCAACCATTGCAGGAATCAGGAAAGTGAAATGTCTTAATATATGAAGACTGTTAGTGTAAAATACTTAAAGATAAAGATAGTGGATGCAGAAAAATAAAGTAATCATGAACAAATAATTGTAATATTTGTAAATAAAGACAATGCCTGGTGGGCAGTGTTAAATAACTAACACTAAAATAAATTTAAAAATGCTAATATACATATTTATTTTTATTAGTGAAAGCAGATAAAATTTTTATAATATAAAATACTAAAGCAAACAAAAATAAAAAAATTATTCATCAATTTGCTGAGTTCATTGGAAAGTTCAGTTTTTAGTTATATCAGTGCCTGTTTCATATAGTATTTCTGGTTCTGAATCTATTTCTGTTTTAAATATTTCTTCTTGTTCATCACTATCTCAAAACAAAGAAAACTAGTCGGATGTGTCAATCCCAAAACTTTCTTCTATCTCACACAGGTCTCACATACACTAAAAAGAATCGGCACCAATTTATATCAAGGTCTAACTGAAACTCAAGTTTTATTAAATTCCGTGCAATATATCTTGAGATATGACTATCGCTAAAATAGTGTAAATCCTGCAAAATGCTGCATAGCAGCGGCACCTGCTGGGCGATTTTTACCAAAAACTAATCAGCACCAATTTATATCAGAGACTAACTGAATATAAAGTTTTATTAAATTCCGAGCATTAGTTCTTGAGATAGAGCTATTGTGGGAAATCGCGAAAAATGCTGCATAGCAGCGCCACCTGCTAGACGATTTTTACCAAAAACTAATCAGCACCAATTTATATCAGGAACTAACTGAATCTAAAGTTTTATTAAATTCCGAGCATTAGTTCTTGAGATAGAGCTATTGCGGAAATCGCGAAAAATGCTGCACAGCAGCACCACCTGCCGGGCGATTTTTACCAAAAACTAATCAGCACCCATTTATATCAAGAATTAATTGAATCTAAAGTGTTATTAAATTCCGAGCATTAGTTCTTGATAGAGCGCCCACAAAATTTGTGTCACAAACAGACATTTTTCTAAAAAATAGTCAAATCGTGCTCAGGACCTTCTAAAACGTATAAATCCGTCGAAAACCGGAAGTCTAAAATTTTCATGAATCCAATACTTTCTTCTTGTAAAGATAGAAGAAAGTAAAAAATGGTTATGTGAAATCCTATTTTCTTTTGCCTTTTAATAGTGTCGTTTAGGCAAACAATTCCTTCAGGCATTTAAATCAAAGTAGCATTTTTCACTCATTTTACAATGAATATCTGGTAACTCACTAATATTAAAAAAAATTTCGACGATGTAAATTAATACAGATATCGAGGCTTTTTATAGTCCCAATTTTGTGTCAGGAATTTATTTATTATTTTGCCGGCTAGATATCCGGTGTACATATAACCCTTTACATTTTTTTAATCGCATTTTTCTGCGAATTTTGTAGGCTTAATTTCATCATCCATTAAGAGAGTATTTCAGTAACATAAAAACATTGCTCACTAATGTTAATCCTATGGGAGAATTTTTTTTTTAAATCTCTCTCAAGCATTTCAATTTTTTTTTATTTATTGGATAGCTGAGCCATTGTAAACTTTTTCGATTTTGTTTAAAGGATTTTTTTTTTGTGGGAATACTTTCGCTTTCGAAACTGGTTCAGAAAGTGAAAGTGTATCATAATTAAAAAAAAATTAACAAAATCGAGAAGTAAAAAACAGCCTTTGTAGAAATTGATGTTAGCTGTCCAATGAAGAACAATATTAAAAAATATGGAAACGCAAATGAAATATTAAAAAAAAAATTCTGCCGTGGAAATTAACATTATAGAGTGGGTGTTTTTTCGTGAGTGAAGTAGCCTCTTATTTTTTCTGAAGACTTCGGCTGTTAGTTAAACCGCATTCTTTTGGCCGAAGTTTAATAGATAAAAAATTGGTCTAATCCTGTTCAAGGCATGATTTTTTTCTTTTTTGTAATAATACTGATATTATATACTTATATATAAACTAAATCTTTAAAAAGGTAATTATCTATTAATGTTCGGAAACTTCTATGTGTGTGTATATGGTCCATGGCCATAACTAATTTTCTCTCAAACACGGAAGAGAGGAGTGAGAGGCCTGAAAAAAAGGGAAAATTGAGGGATCCCGGAATTATAGGTTTCGTGAGAATCCCGCCGTAATTAACAGAGGAATTAAGTAAAAACCACCTCATTACGAAACCATTGCGAAACAATAGAGAAATGGAAACAGGAAACTCGACTTCAAGTCCCAGTTTCGCTTTTTCCGCTCGTGAATTTATTAAAATCAGGAAAACTAACGAACCGATTGATTTTAAAATTTTAGATATTTTGTAACACACAAAAATTTTAAAGATGGAGGGGAGGGTTGGGGGGGGGGGCTAACAAAAATGTTAAAACTTAGCGTTTTCTACATTACCTATCGTTTCAGATGCGTATTTTAGACAGAGCCCTCCGATAATTAATAAATATAAAAAATTCAAAGAGGGGGGTGGGTGAATTACGGGGCTGGGAGAATGGACTCGCAGAGGATGGAATATTCAAACTTTTGCCTACACCCCACTTGTGATGTTGTAAAGCCCCTGTGATGACTCTTATATTATGCAGACCCCGTCTCCTGGCAGGTACTTTTCTAAATTTCGCCGACACCTTCATGTGATATATCGTTGGAAAGCCCTGTGACCACTATTTCCTATTATACATCTTCCCAAGTCCCACCGCCCACTTTGCCTCCCCTAAGGGGCACTTTTCTAAATTTTAGAGACGTTCCTCATGTGATATCGTTGGGAAGCCCTGCGATCACTATTTTATATTACGAACCTCCTGTGAGCTTCCTACCACTCTGCCCCTGGTGGGTGCACTGTTATTATATTTTGCCGACACCCATGTGACATATCGTTGTAAAGCCCTATGACCATTATTTCGTATTATGCCAATTCCATGCCCCTCCCAAGCTTTTGCCCACTGGGGGGGGGGGAGGGCATTTTCTAAATTTTAGCAACACCCCTCATGCGATATATTGTTGGGAAACCCTGTGACCACTGTGTTACGTTGTTTAATTTCTTTTTCATCATTAATCACAAAAAAAATAGTTAAATTCTTAATGTCTTAAGTGTTTGTGATGTAGCACTTTACCTTATAGTTTTAAGAATTTTCAATATGGGTCTTAAAAATAACCAGATATTTACCTTCAAATCTTGAGAGGTACTAAGTTGAATGTTTCATTAGAAAAATTCTTTAATTTTTAATTACAGCTTTTAAACTAATTATTGAAATAGTGACAAATTTCTATATTGCATAAAAGATTCTTATTTCTTTAAGGCAATAGATGGTGCTGCCAGTCTAACCTGTTCAATGAAATTTAAGAATTTTAAATTTATAATAATTTACAATCAATTATGCTTGCTTTTTAAAAGAAATTTAACTAAAAATTTTGGGTAGAACATTTATTGTTACTTAATTTTTTTTTTATAAGAAAATATTTTTTTATTAACTACACAATGATTAAAAGCTGCAATGAATATTATTTTTATTACTCTCATTCTCTAAAAGCCTAAATTTGAAACAGCTAACGATTTTTATAATATATATATCTCGTTTAGTAATTTTATTTAATTATAAAGCATTCAAATAAAATAAAAACTGTATAACTTCTCCTCCTGATAAAATGTCATTATTGAAATTAATTATCGCCAAAAACATTACATAAATCATTTTCGCAGGCGTAGGGCACGAATCTGCAAACTCTGCAAAAATTTAGAGCGTTAAACTGCTGCTTTAACCCGCTATGCTAGCAGGAACTCATTCTGCTTTTCTCTAAATTAAATATGCTCGAAAAAGTGTTGGGACGTGTACAAATAAGTCAAATTTAATTAGAAATTTTTATCTTTGAGTTTTAATATAAATGGATTACTATATCAAATTTTGAGCGAGGCAATATTTTTTTCTTTTTTGTTTATTTATATTCACAGGTGCAAGCATTATTTTCAACATGAAACTATATTTAATAAAAAAGTATCCGAATAAATTTTACATACGTCTTACTTTGAGAATGTTAAAATATCTAATAAAATTTATATTAATTTGTGGGATGGTTTTGATATTTTAATTTAGAAGTGCTGTTTCAATGCTAATGTTCTTATTTTAGTCTAACTTTGCTTTTTAATTAATTTCATTTTGAATCCTATTAATATTTAATTTATAATTATATACTGTCGTTTGTATACAAAACATTAGGATAACATGCGTATATAACTGTATATTTTCCTTTTGAGCTACAGAAGCAAAATATATTGAAATTTTCACATCTATTTGGACAGATGTTTTTCATGTAGCAGGCTACTCCCCCCCCCCTTTTTAACGTGGAATTTGAGAGGCCAGAGAGAACTTAAATAGTTTATTTAGAATAATTTAAATGCAAAATATTAAAAAACCTGAAAATCTGTGTATAGTTAAAAATTATATTCATTATTCAATTTATTCTTCATTTTTTTAATTACAGTAATTTATTATTGATAAATGCCTATGATTTTTGGTTGTTATAAAGTAATAAAATAGAAAAATGGCATTATGTTTTGTTTTATATGAAACTTATAGAAGCACACACAAACTGTGCTCATCTTTATGGCTAATGACACGAACCATAAAAGTTGACAATGAAATTAGCAATGGTCAGTAAAATATAATAGCAATAGATAGCAAACCATAAATTACATCCACATGTTTATTAAATTCGTAATTCACTAAAGTATATTTTTGAATAAATTGTTTAATTCTATATTTTTTCATTTTTTAAATAATGCGTCCCTTAAAAAATTGTCAATTTAATAGGATAAATTAAAAAAATTCTATTTCTGAATAGTAATCTTCACTTGATTAATTCACGAAATGTGTCATTAAATAAACCTAATATTACTATTTGAAAATAATGGTGAATCTTTTAAATGTAAATTATAAATCGACAACACTGATCCCTAATTCAGATAAAATTTTTAATAATGGGCATAGGCTAGATTTTGTAATAGATCTGCTGTGGTCTGTAGCCTAGGCTTTTTTTCTTTTTGCAAGACCAAGTCAACATTTATGAAATTGGTTACTACGTGAAAGTCTATAATATTAGCCAAATTGGCGATCACTTATACAGCTTTCTGAAACCTCTTTAATGATAAGATCCACATGGGAGATTTATTTCCTACATATTATTTTGAAGAAAAAAAAAGCTCTGTAAAAAGACTAAATTGGTTAATTTCCACATTTCTGATTCAACACATTGGAATCAATTTGTTTGCAATGTCCTAAACTAAAAGAAAAATATTCTGGAAGCAGTGTGTGAATTTTAAGTGCATTCTCGGTGGAATTCCCAAAATGAGAAATGGATACAAAGGAATGCATGAGTTATTGTAAGTATATTTTAGTTTATAAATAATTTGTGGACATATGCAGAGATATTTGTTATCCATATTTCTATGGACCAACTCCTTACCAAATATTTAAGGATAGCTAAGAGTAATTTTATCTTATTCTTATTTTAATTGATATATATATATATATATATATATATATTTTTTACAAGCAACAGTTATTCAAAGGGCTCGCGAAGGTCATACCCTCTTCCTTGACAGTAATAATAAGATACGAAATAAGCTATGTCAATTAATAATAGAAACGCAGATGCAGTATTATCGAATCTTAAACATTAAGAAAAAGGGGGGTGGTGATCTATAGGAATAAAACATATATAGCAATATAATTTATATAGCAGTATATATTCATATATTCACAAATTATAAAAGTATAGTACTTATGATAACTCACGCATTCATTTATGTCATTTATTCATTTTGTGAACGCCACGACGGACGCATTTAAATTTTACATAGTAATATTTAACTCCCTCCGAAACTTCTATCAGTTTCCGACATCGCTTACGAGCAGATTCCAATGTGCGTGAATCCGAAATGTAAAAATCAACACTTAATCGATTTATAGAGCTAGTTTTCTCTCAAAATCTAAAAAAGCAAGTAATAAATACCCCATGTGGATTTCAGTCATTTTAAAAAAGGTCAGAAAGATAAAACACTGAGCTCCAACAAGAAAATCAATATGGCTGAACTGAAAGCATACGAGCGAAATGAGGATGCCAGTGAACTGCCAGCGAAATGAGGATGGGCAACATGCACTGACCACAAACGACTGTCTTATTTCGGGATTTATTCCCCAAAAGAATCTCCGGCAGTCACTATAGCAGCCTTTTACTGCGCATGCGCACCAAAGTGCCGGAAGAGTAATATTCTTATGGCTGCCGTAAGAATAGACACACCGTTGTATTTAATGGACGTAGAGACATTGTCAAATTATGTATATAATAGACGTGCGATTTGTAAGTTAATTTCTGTAATTTAACAAATAAGTTTAATCCCATAGTTATGAAAGAAACAAAAAAGACACTATTAAAGAGAAACGCTTTATTTCTTAAAAAGTTAACATCGAAATAGGCTATATACACAAATGTTAATTATTTCAATAAAAGTAAATCATTGTATTAAAAATGTTAATGTACAGACTTTACTACTCTAAAACGTCCGATGTTTCCACGTTCATATCACTATCGGTTTTTTCAGAACTTTCGTCCGATTTGCTTTCACCTTTGGAACTTTTAGTAGGATCTTGCACGGCAACACCGGTCTTTTTGACATCCGTACTTGGAGATTTCTTCAAAAGTAAAAATAAGAACAATTGTTTTATTACATTCTTAGCAAAACCCATTTGAAAGCAATTTGGAGCTCATAACTTTGGTTAAATATATCTTTATGAATAAATGCAAATACAGCAATGTTTATGGATTCAGATTTAAAAGAAATTTAAGGGTTCCCATTATTCGTAATATTTCAGAATTTAACACTGGAATGGTAGCGTATGTAAATTTTACTATCATGTAATAGAATAAATGAACTCGATTAAGCTACTATTCTTGGGTTAAAACTGTCAGTTACTTCGAATATTCAATCCGTTTTCATAGCACAGAGTAGCTTTAATATTACTCACGTATGACAGGAGCAACCACGCAGAGGATTTATATTTTGGAAAGATTACATACATAATACAAATGAAGGACATAACGTAAAAAGTAAAAACATAACATAGTCATGTCGTGTGTTATGTTTATTAATAAAATAAGCGTAAAATAAAGCCCATACGTTCAAATCCGGTGACCTGAGGGCTATTGAACTGTTTGGGCGTAACCAAAACTGTTGCTGGATTGTTAGAGAACCCAACTGAGAAGCACTGGGTTTAAAATCTTTATACATTCTACGATCCACCTTTCTTCAATAAAATTAAATTTCCTTAAGTCTGCTGCCCATAAATAATACTTTTCCACTTTAGTGCTTGACAAATATTTTTGTGTAAGCTCTGTATCAGATATTTAACCATTTACCTGCCAAATGACAAAAGGCATTTAATAAATAGCCATTAACTGAGAAAAATTATTCCCAAACATTGCAACTTGTTAACATTGGGTTTTGCGAATTGAAACGTAACTGTTCATTTCTTTCTATAGTATCCTGCTCAGAACAGCCAAGTTTTATTTTTATTTACGAGTATTTTCGTATAGAGACCTTTGCTTTATTAAAATCTCAGTAGTAATATTTTATACGAAAACAGAGGTATTAAAAAAAATCCGAAACTTGGCACCTCTGCAGATTTTTTCAGAACGACTATAAAGACTGACGACGATGACGTATAGTAATTCAGTACCAAAGTACAAACAGCTTTTATTTTTAGAGAACATTAAGAATTTTTCATAGATCAAAAATATTTTTGCTTCATAGAAAGTTTCTGTGGAAGTTGTATTAAAATTTCGTATCAGATTTGTTTCACAATTTTGTCAATTATAGATTGAATTGTTGAGAGGAAAAATAGAATCCGACAAATCGCAGTTATTGTGAAGCCCCACTCGTTTGCAGAAAGAAAAGAGGTTGGAACGTATCAAACTCAGATTTGGAAGAAAATAAATAAAAATAAAACTTTTATGCGAACTACTGGGAGAAAATGACATACCATCTGTTAGTTTCGCCCAAAACTAAATTAAAGTGGTATCGGTTTGAATTGACATTTGTATCGATATTTAGAGAGTTTTTGAAGGGAGTAGTGATGTTTGAGTATATTTTTCAACTTTCCCTACACTTACACCACTTTAATATTTCCCTGTAAGTTAAAATGTTTCATATCTTTAAAAATGTGATAAAATAAAGAAAATTTTTCTTAAAAACACCAATTAAAATAATTTAAGACAGACATGAGTACACATAAAATAAAAATTTATAAAAAATATATACTTAAAAACAGTTAAAAATACAAAATAGTAGACGTTTCGCCAAGCGACACGCAAGGCATCATCAGTACAAAAACAATCTATTGCATAACAAACCACAGAACAAGGAAAGGTTTGAAATCAAGGAAAGTTGAAGTTATTTTAAAAACAGATAATATTCATTAGGGACAGAACGAGCTTCATTCAACGTCTGCGATCGCAATTGAGTGAACCAACTCTCAAGGAGTAATCGACCATGGTAGCTGTTACAACCTGATTTCAAAATACTGGCGTTCGCAATTAGCGGGATGCGATTCGTTTGAAGTGAATGCTGGACAATTTTGTATTTTTAACTGTTTTTAAGTATATATTTTTTTATAAATTTATTTTATGTGTACTCATGTCTGTCTTAAATTATTTTAATTGGTGTTTTTAATATTTTTCACATTCAGACGTTAAAATGTATACATTTTGAAAATTTTTCTTCATTTTAATATTTGTATAAATGCGGTTTTACGAAAAACTGTCTTTAAACTGTTGCTCATTTTTTTGTAAACAGTTAAGCAAATTTTTTCCTACATATTTTGCAATTCAGCGCATTATAGGACTGACAAGTGTTGAAGATTGTTCATACCAAGGACCCTTTAAGTAGCAAAATAAAAAAAAATTTTAATCGAAAAAGTGGGAAATTTTAAATTTGAAAAAAGAAATCAAATATCGGGTAATGCATGACAATCCTCAATGCAAATTTATAGAGTTTAAATTTGACTAGTTAAAACGAGGAAAATTCAGATATATTTATATCCTTAACAGCTTTAGGGGCAAAGTAATTAAGTATCAAAAATGTTGAAATGAATGAATGTCACCAGAATTTAAAAACAAATTGATCCGAAAACTTTCTCAGACATCAAATGGAAAATTGTGTTTAAAAATTCTGCTGCAATTGCGGCTTTTTTTAAATAACATCAAATGGTATAAATAATATACAATCAGTCTTAAAAGTTTAAACATTAAAATATAAAAGTGGAAGGAGAACTAGAGACTTTCAATAAATACTCATGCCACTGAAATTAAACAGATATTAGAATGGTTACATCAGCCATATTTAATAAATACGCCTTTATATTTTTAAAATTCAACCGTTTTCCCCGAGCAGTATATAACAACGAATATTACATTTTCATCGGTTAAATAACCTAAAAAAGATGTCGAAAACTATGGAATTCATTAAGTAGAAATTTTAAAGATCAAGTTTAAATAGTAAAACAAGCTCATTGAAATTTCTAGAGTTTTAAATATGTCAATGCGGTACCATATACGAAGTAATCGCTAGATAACAATTTCGACCGAAAACCAACAATTTCAACCGATACGGATGGTCTCGTGTAAATTGTATTCAGACTGATCGCAAAATTTGTGTCACAACAATAAATCCATAAGGTGTAATATAAATAATAGTCTTGAAGGACAATACACTCTTAATAGACTCCAAGAAGTTTGTTTTAAAACAATCTTCCAAACAGCATTTAAAATCTCACCATAAAACGTCAAGAATAAGTTAGACACTAAAGTACATGTATGGCAAAATGTACCTCCCTGTATTATTCAGCGACGAAAACTGGAATATGAATGGTCTTGATGGCTGCAATTGTTACTGGAATGACCTCGGGAAACAGACATGTACTTTCGACAGCAGACAAGGTGGTACCATCTTCGATGGTTTGGCAGTCTAAGAAACCAAATTCAACAAATAGACATTAGAGCAAGATCTACTCCCATTTGGCGATATCTTGGGAATCCAGTGCGGAAATTGCAACAAAACATTGCTTGAATCCACGACTGACATAGTACAAGATAGTGGCTTTCTCGAAATATTAACGTTTTAGATTGGCCAGCTTTAAACCCATACTTATAAAATTGAGATTTGTTGGTGAATCTTAACCAGTGAAGTATATACAACAATGTAAAACAATAGGACTACTAAAGAAATAAAAGCTACCATTGAAAAAGACATGGCATTCCTCTCTTCCACCAATATTTCAAAATCTAATTTATTCCATACTAGCTGTCCAGCCTACCGTTGCCCGGGCCCGTGATAAAACGTTAAATAAAACCCAAATTTGTATTATTTTATATATTTTACCCGATTTTGTATGAATTTATATCTTTAATGACAAAATCGCAAAAAATACTTTTTTTCAAGTATGAGCATTATATAGTTAAAAAAATAGCTTTTCTTCTCCAAGCTCTTTGAAATTTTCAATGGCCATAAATATAACGGTTTTACGTCAGAAATATTATCATCTGTTTGTAAAATAAAAGGTTTTCTTTTCGCGTCGGGTCCATTAACATAAAAAAATAGTATTCGTCGTCCGATCTCTAAGAAATTTTAATCGTTTTTAACTGTTTCCAAGTCCTCTATAAAATTACGTGAAAATATATGCATTTTAAATAGTGAAAACTTTACCTGGAGACGAGCACGACTGCGGAAAAAATCCCGTTATTATGGGTTTTCACCGAAAATGTCAGATTTTATTTTTTTAAATACCTGCTCTCGTCCGAACGCTTCGAAATTGTTGTAGGCGATGTAAATCTAGTCTATCGAGATGTTCTAAAAAGATCAAGAAAAAAATTGCTCGTGAGGCGCGGAATGACCTGCGTTCGATTAAGTTTTTCAAAGGGTTAAAATCCGTATTAAAAAAAATTATACCGCCTGTTAGAAGAAGGTTTTAGCTTTAAGAGCATATGTTTGGTTTGTCTGTATCTCTAAAACTGTGCTATTGAGGGGCGTTGGCGTAAGGGAGAAAACATAAGCCCGGAAAAATGACCATTTTTCAAAGGGTTAACAAATGTTCGAATAGATTAGGGCATTGGAGGCGTAAGAGTGCGATCTTTTAGAATATGCTTTTCGATTTTAAATAAACCAAACGGTTTAGTAGATATAATTTTAAAAATAATTGTGAAATAAACACATTCTTCATGCAAATGGTTCTTCATTCTCTTACGATGTGCAAAATCGGGTTCAGGGCAGGCGCGAGTTCTGAAAGTCGGCTCGAAAATATAAGACTTATTGATGAGTTTTTAAATTAATATTTTTAGTCAATTTTCGAAGTATTAAAATTTTGAGACTCAGGTGCACATGGCCAGAACTTCGACTATCCACAACCAAATTTTCAGACTGTGTGTGTGTGTGTGTGTGTGTGTGTGTGTGAGGGGGGGGGGGGGTCAAAAACTTTGGGCCGATTGCCATCACTAAATTTCTATTCTTCGTCTAATAAAAATACTAATAAAATTTGGACGACGTAGTGGACTCATAATTTTGAAACACCCTGTATCTATATCAGAAATGTAAAGGCAGGTAGAGGGGACCCAAATAAGCAGATTTTGTTTAGGAATGTGGGTGCGGATATGCATAGTTGATGCAGTAGAGGGCGCTGTTGAGTTCGGCGGATGAAAGCGCTTCACTGGCTTGAAACGTCATCCCTCCCACGGCTTTCGAGCAACATGCATCATTATACCAATGCAGATCTTGCCGACATGCATTCATGTATAGGGCTGATCAAGGAAATTAAACAGCTGCTCAACGGATGTCCATAGAGCGATTCCCGGGTAGAATCTGCTGGATCGCCGAACTTTTGAGAGTCTTTATCGGGAGTTGTATGAGAGTGGATCGTTTTATGCTTCTAGGTTTGCTACGGGCATTGAAAAGGTATCGCAAAATTCCTGCAGTAGAATTATTACGCGCAATAGAGAATAGTCCGACAAGCCCGAGAGCTGTCTGACGTGCCCATCCTTTGAGCAGCCGCTCCATTTCCTTGAGCAGCTCTATACATAAAATGCATGTCGGCAAGCTCTTCCGCATTGGTGTAGCAATGCATGTTTGCTTGAAATCCGTGCAGGGAATGACTATTTAAGCCAGCGAAGCTTTCATCCGCCAAACTCAACAGCGCCTTCTACTGCCTCAACGCTGGATTTCCGCACCCACATTCCTGTACGAAATCAGATTATTTAGGTCCCTTCTACCTGCCTTTACATTTTTGAAATACCCTGTATGTGTGTTCATTCATTCACGAATAAAAATAACTCTAGATCTTAAACTTCTATCTCTAAAACATGGTGGTGGAAATGTTGGTTTGGGGAAGGAGTTCTAGTGGAGTTAAACTTTATTGATACACTCACATCGTTAGGATATTTATATGTTGTGCCGTTATTTAGCAGCGTTAGGTAATTGGGCTTGAGGTACTTTACACATCCAGCAGAAACAGATTCTCAAAGACTTAACTGTTAAATTCTCTAAGGCAATTTTCAACTGCAGCAATTTAATGCTAAATCCAGATAGCCGCCACGGACGTTATTGAGCAAGTTTGAATATATGTTCACGACAAAAATAACTTAAAAGTAACTCCCGTGTGGTTAACGATCACTAAAGAAATATAATACATGCTGAATCTTGAACAAGTTAGACTTAAAACAAAATATTGACTTGTTTCACGATTCAACTTTTGTCAACTTTTATATAGATTTTTTTAAATGTATAAATACTTTTCGCTTTTTTTTGTTTGTTTTAAATATGAAATTATTTTGGTACTTGTTATAAAAACGAATTAAAGCAATATTTCAATTCCTTAAATTTATTATTTCCTTTTTGTTGCAAATGGGAAATAGGTGTACAAATTAATTTCCCTACTGTATTAGTTGACAATCTCTAAAAGTTCTGCATGTAACAGCCATAATTTTCAGTGATCACTCTTCGGAAAATTTGTCATCCGAGAAAGATCAAACTTTTGGGTACAAATGGGAACATGCTCCTCGTTTTACAGAAAAATCTTAATGACTATTTCCATATGTTATCATACTTTTCGATGCATGTATATTGTGGAAGGTATTAGTGATTGCACAACTTAGCATGTGTTAGAAAACATTACCTTAACAATTTTTTCTTGTCTTTCTTATAAAAGTGGCGGTTATGGCATGTTTTCGATTTCGGGGGGGAGGGGTGGGGAAGGGGGTGTATAAGAATTTCAAATATTCCCTTAAGATAGCTATCGTTTTCACCCTTTGCTGTGGGGTACAATGTCTCAAAAACTTACGCACAACAAAAATAGTTTATTAAATATAAAATTAAGCAATATTTACTTTCAATTTTTAAAAAATAATTCAAATAGTATCAAAACTAATAAGTGGATACATTATCATAACTGTTATAAAACTCATAAAAATCTGCAATTAATACAGTGTCACACACATACACACGCAATCAGGGTCCATCAGCCGTGTTTTTTACCCAAGAAATAAGACTAAAATTCGATTGTTATACTGACTTAATTATTTCACTTTTAATATTACAAGGTTTATCCTGTACGATTTCAAGAATAGTTTGCTTTTTTTTCAGATTTATGACTTACACAAGCTCAAAGTTCGTATTATTCGTAGGTTTTGATGAAAAATACGCAATTTCTCCTAATTTTACCTCAATTACTTATATGAGTACAAGCGTGGAGCACTTTCTTCTTTACATATATTATAAAATACATCAAAATGTACAATATGTAAAAATAAAAGTGTTGCAAAGCTGCGCTCATAGTAAAATATTAAAAACTAGCAAGCTACGCCCGCTACGCTGGTCAATTTCTCTTAAACTTTTAATCAAACAAAATATTGACGTTCCATAATTCACTCTTATATTTTAACAGAATAATAAGGCTACTATAATTTCTGACTCGTGCCAATATACACGTCAGGACACGTCGCCCTTATTATCTTTTTACGCATGAAGGTTTCGCTATGGTACTCCATTGTGAAATTTGGTAATTTTTGAAATTCAATATTTGAAAAACGGCACAATTATTAGATTTTAAATTAATATCAAGAAAAATACAATTTTTTACATGTCAAACGACTTGTCTAACAACTGTCAAACGACTTGTCTAACAACTGTCAAACGACTTGTCTAACAACTGTCAAACGACTTGTCTAACAACTGTCAAACGACTTGTCTAACAACTGTCAAACGACTTGTCTAACAACTGTCAAACGACTTGTCTAACAACTGTCAAACGACTTGTCTAACAACTGTCAAACGACTTGTCTAACAACTGTCAAACGACTTGTCTAACAACTGTCAAACGACTTGTCTAACAACTGTCAAACGACTTGTCTAACAACTGTCAAACGACTTGTCTAACAACTGTCAAACGACTTGTCTAACAACTGTCAAACGACTTGTCTAACAACTGTCAAACGACTTGTCTAACAATTTTCTGACAAACACTTTTCGAGCTATTATTTTTTTCAGTAACTTCAAATGTTTCATTTTCCGAGATTAATCTGTGGCAACAATTAGTGAAAAACCCAGTCGTCAGCAACACATAGCTTTTTATTAAAGAGGCTGTTGGAGCAGAGATTGTCACCATCAATTTGCCACCATCACTTTTGAAATCGGTTCTGTTAGTCCCAGAGATTCCATACAAATTGTAATTTAGAATGTTTTTAGAACGCTTTTCGCTCATCTCACCCTTTTAAAATTCGATTTTTTTTTTAAATTTGTTCTTCGAGGAGCATTTACATATTTTAAGTAACCACAAAGCCGAATTTCAAATTTCTTATTAAAAAAATTGCAATTTTAGAACGTTTTTCGCTCCTGCACCCCCGTGGGATTAGTGGCACCGACATAAAATATAGCCTATGTTGGAGCAGGGATTGTCACCATCAGTTTGCCACCATCACTTTTGAAATCGGTTCTGCAGTTCCAGAGATTCCATAGAAATTGTAATTTAGAATGTTTTTAGAACTCTTTTCGCTAATTTCACTTCTTTAAATTTAGATTTTTTTTAAATTTTGTTCTTAGAGACCATTTACATCGAATAAGTAACTACAATGCCAAATTTCAAATTTCTAGCTCCTTCAGTATAAAAAAAGTCGCAATTTTCGAACATTTTTCGCTCCTGCACCCCACTGGGGTTAGTTGCACTGACATAAAATATAGCCTATGTTGGAGTAGGGATTGTCACAATCAGTCTCCCACCATTACTTTTGAAATTGGTTCTGTAGTTCCAGAGATTGCATAGAAATTGTAATTTAGAATGTTTTTAGAACGCTTTACGCTTATTTCACCCTTTTAAATTTCGAATTCTTTTTAATTTGTTCTTAGACAGCATTTACATCTTATAAGTAACCACAATGCCAAATTTCAAATTTCTAGCTCCTTCAGTATAAAAAAATTGCAATTTTAGAACATTTTCGCTCCTGCACCCACCTGAGATTAGTTAAGCCGACATAAAATATAGCCCATGTTGGAGCAGGGATTGTCACTATCAATTTTCCACCATCACTTTTGAAATCGGTTCTGTAGTTCCAGAGATTCCATAGAAATTGTAATTTAGAATGATTTTAGAGCGCTTTTTGTTCATTTCACCCTTTTAAATTATTATTATTATTAGAGAGCATTTACATCTTATAAGTAACTACAAGGCCAAATTTCTAGCTCCTTCAGTATACAAATAAAAAGCAAAGTGCCCGGTTAAACTGATGGCATTGAGCTCACAGGCTATTCACACTAATTGTATATTATACTCTTATTTCAAAGAATAATGCCCCTCGAAAAAGAAAGATATCGACAATAAATTATGGCGGGGGGGGGGATTAGCCCCCTCCCCGTTTCCCCCCTTTATACTTAACCAATGAACCGCCAAAACTAATCAGGGAAGCTCCTTACCACAATGAATCTATATACAAAATTTGAAGCAAATTGGGTAATTCTGCATGAAAAACCCATTTATCTAAATTAAGGGGGGATTACCCTCCCCGTCCCCTTTATACTTAACCAATGGACCCCCAAAACTAATGAGGGAAGCACCTTTTAACAACGAACCTATAAACCAAATTTTAATCAAATCTGATAATTTAGCATGAAAAACACATTTATCTAAATTAAGGGGGGATTAGCCCCCCGTCCCCCCCCCCTTTATACGTAACCAATGAGCCCCCAAAACTATTCACGCAACCGTCTTATCCCAATGTACCTATAGACAAAATTTGAATCAAATTTGATAATTCTTCACGAAAAACCCATTTATGTAAATTAAGGGGGATTAGTCCCCCGTTTCCCCCTTTATACTTAACCAATGAACCCCCAAAACTAATCAGGGAAGCGCCTTATCACTATAAACCTATAACCAAAATTTGAAGATAAACGGATATTTTTATCACGAGTTATCGCGTTAAATACATACGTACATACATACAGAACGGGCGGGCACATTAGCTCACAGGCTATCAAAGCCTGCGAGCTAAAAAGTACAATTTTAGAACGTTTTTCGCTCCTGCACCCCCTGGGGTTAGTGGCACCGACATAAAATATAGCCTATGTTGGAGCAGGGGTTGTCACCATTAATTTGCCACCATCACTTTTGAAATCGGTTCGGTAGTTCAAGAGATTACCCCCTACAAACAAACAATCTTTACTTCTTTATAATATTAGTATAGATAGAGAGAGTTAAGTAACTGTATTCCCTCACGTCACTAAGAGACTTTAGAATGCAGCAACGTTTTAAAACGTGCTAAAATGAACTTAACTATTGATGTGAAGGAATTCAGTTATTAGCAATAGTTAAGTTCATTTTAGCACGTTTAAATACGTTGCTGCATTCTAAAGTCTCTTAGTGACGTGAAGGAATGCAGTTACTTAACTCCCTATTTTTAATATTTTGCTATGAGCGCAGCTTTGCAACTCTTAGTTTTACATATATTGTACATTTTGATGTATTGTATAATATATGTAAAAAAGAAAGTGTGGCAGGATTGCGGTCATATAAATAATAGAGTTAAAATTAGGAGAAATTGCGTATTTTTCATAAAAAAAAAAACTACGAATAATTCGGACTTTGAGCTTGTGTAAGTCACAAATCCGAACAAAATGCTAAAAAATATTGTTGAAATCTTACAGGTTAAACCTTCTAATAGTAAAAAGTGAAATAATTAAGTCAGTATAACAAAATAGAATTTTAGTCTTATTTCATGGGCCAAAAACGGCTTATGGACCTTGATCCTTTCAGCGTCCGTGGCGGCTTTCTGCGATTCTGATGTCTTGCGATACAGTTCAATGTTTTCTTATAGAACTGTTCAGTTATGTCTGAACACAACCAACATTACGTTTAAAATCATTTTCTGCTGGAAGTGTAAAGTTCTCTAGGGCGAATTGTCTAGCACTGCACAAAAATTTATTGCAGCTACAGATCAATATCATGTGCGGCGCTTAATAGTTTTTTCAAAAACATGGTGCTGGAAACAAGGGTTGGTTCATAGTCTAACCTCATGCAATTTTTTAGCTATAAAAATACGCTTTCAAAACGCCATTTATGTTTAAACAATTTAGAGTTTCTTTCGTGTGGTAAACATGGAGTTTCGAGCCAAATAAAGAGCATGTGCCGCACGTACTAGTTTTCTTGTTCAAAAGAAAACGTTACTGGGAGCCGTTGTATACTTGTAGAGATTTAATGTGACAATACCGAACACAAAAAGATTTGAAAGACAAAGGACGTCTAAGTCAACCAAAAAATTGAAAATACCGAATTGCAAGCATTGATAGAAGACGACGATACGCGAACTCAACAAATGACCGAGGCTACATGTTGTTCGCCGACCCATTTTCGATAGTCTGCATGCCATGGTAAATATCCAGAAAGCAGAAATACCACATCAGCTGAACGACAGACAAATGGGAAAAATGGGTGTTCGAAAATTTGTTTTCTCGGCATGAAAGACTTCTGAATCAAATCTTGTCTGCAGACTAACAATTTATATATTTGGAGAACCAAAATGCAGAAAATTATGCAGAAAATCCCCTTTAAGACCGAATCGCTTTGGAAAGAATGCTGTGCATTTGGTGTGGTCAGAAGGGTGTCGTGTACTACGAGTTTCTAAAACCAGATGAAATAGGTTCTACCGTCTACAAATGAATAGTTTGAACCATGCTTTGAACAAAAAGAGACCAGAATGGGCTACAAGACATGTACTATATATATAAAATACAAACGGAAATTTCGTTCCGTTCCTTTATAACTCGAGTTCCACTGTATGGATTTTGATGGAACTTGCGTTGTTCGATAGATAATTTTTCAGGGAAGGTTTTAGTATATAACATATTGTTCTACGTACATTACTTACAGAATTATGATAGAAAGTTCTGTTTTTTTGGCCGAAAAGGTTACCATTACTAATTTTTTGGCGACCATTATTGTTGCAGAAAGAAATGAAAAGGCTATACATCTCGAAAAATAAAAGAAAAACTGTTGCTAATTTTATTAAAAAAAAAAAAAAAAAAAAGAAAGAAGAAAGGGAAAGAAAAGAAAAATAGTTTTAATGAGAGATATTATAAACGAAAATATTTAATTTAGACATGATTAAGAATGTTCGTAATGCTTAAATTATTCAAGGGGCAAGATGGCTATTG
This sequence comes from Maratus michaelseni, assembly GCA_963931845.1. NCBI lineage: Eukaryota > Metazoa > Arthropoda > Arachnida > Araneae > Salticidae > Maratus > Maratus michaelseni. The sequence goes on from OZ007586.1 coordinate 444,984,736, forward strand.
AAACAAAATTTGGCGATTTATCTTTTGTTTTTGGCGATTTTGATTTTACTTTTGACGCTAAACAATTTGATTTTAAGCCAAAAGGTTTTTTTTTGCAGAAAGAATTGAAATGGCTGTACTTCTGGAAAAATAAAATAAAAAACTTACTAATTTTATTTAAAAAAAGAAAGAAAAGGAAAAAAAAAAAAGAAAAACAGTTTTGATGAGAGATTTTAAGACAAAAGGTGTTTAAGTGTACGACAGCATTTTTGCAGTATTTTTTTGGTACTTTTCGTTTAGCCGGGCGCCAGTGATAAATATATACATGTATATACACACACACACACATATATATATATATACACACTTGCATCTACACAAATACATATATATACATACACATATATATACACTTATATGTATGAATATATACATATGTTTATATATGTACATATCACTGGCGCCCGGCTAACTGATAAGTACCTTTTTTTTATTCAAATGCAAACTATATTAATGGCAATATACTTCTATTTACTTCTACATATATGAAATTTCGTTCCGGTTGCTGATAACTCGAGTTCTGCTGAATGGATTTTCGTAGAATTTAAACTAAGATAATTTTTCAGGGAAGGTTTTATTGTATAACATATCGTTTTACGTAGCTTAGTTATAGAATTATTATGGGAAGTTCTACAATCAGATTATGAAAGATTAGCCTTTTTAAAAGATTTTGCCGAATGGATTTCGATGGAACCTACACTGTTAGATAATTTTCTAGGGAAAGTTTTATATAACATATCATTCTATGTTGCTTAGTTCTAGAATTATAGGGGAAAATTCGAAAATCGGGTGACCATTTTTTTTAAAAATCAAATATTAGCCTTTTCAATATTTGATTCAGATTATGAAAGATTAGCCTTCTGAAAAATTTCTACTGGACGGATTTTGATGAGAATTGTATTGTTAGTTAGACGCTATTTCAGGAATGGTTATATTGTACTACATATTGCTCTACGTTAATTAGTCAAACAGTTATGTGTGAAGGTTATATAGTCAGGTGAACCCGATTCCGAAAGATTAGCCTTTTTGAAAGTTTTTACTGGGCGTATTTTTTGCGACTTGCATTGTTAAGTAGATAATTTGTAAGGATAGTTTTAATATATTTCATATCGTTCTGTTAGTTTTAGAATTATGTGGAAAAGTTCTATAATCAGATGAACCCGATTATCAAGGATTAGCGTTTATAAAAACTTCTACTGAATGGATTTTGTTAGTTAATTTGTTTGCATTGTTAGCTCGATAATTTTTAGTGATGGTTTTAGTACATTGCATATAGTTTTATCGTTCTTTAGCAAACCCTAACTGTAAATGACCAAATAAAACAGTTGGTCCTTACTAGCTAAAATTTTGACTGTACATCTACTATATATATGAAACACAAACGGAAATTTCGTTCCGTTCCTTTATAACTAGAGTTCCGCTGAATTGATTTTGATTGGACTTACGTTATTCGATAGATAATTTTTCAGGGAAGGTTTTAGTATATAACATATTGTTCTACGCACATTAGTTACATAATTATGATAGGAAGTTCTGTTATTTTGGCCGAAAAGGTTACCATTGCTAATTTTTTGGCGACCATTATTGTTGCTGAAAGAAATGAAAAGGCTATACAACTCGAAAAATAAAATCTAATGTTATTTAAAAAAAAAAAAAGAAAAAAGAAAGAAAAGAAAAATAAAGAAAAAGTTTTGATGAGAGATTATAAAACGAAAATATTTAATTTAAACATCATTAGGAATGTTCGTAATGCTTAAAAAATTATTCAAGAGGCAAGATGGCTATTGAAACAAAATTTGGCGATTTATCTTTTGTTTTTGGAGATTTTGATTTTACTTTTGACCCCAAGCAATTTGATTTTAAGCCAAAAGGTGTTTTTTTTTGTTGCAGAAAGAATTCAAATGGCTGTACATCTGGAAAAATAAAAGAAAAAACTGTTACTAATTTTATTTAATAAAGAAAAAAAGAAAAAAAAAAAGAAAAACAGTTTTGATGAGAGATTTTAAAGCCAAAAGGTGTTTTTTCAAGTGTACAACAGCATTTTTGCAGTATATTTTTTTGTTTTTGGTACTTTTCGTTCAGCCGAGCGCCAGTGATATATACATATATCACTGGCGCCGGCTAACTGAAAAGTACCCTTTTTTTATTCAAATGAAACTATATTAATGGCAATATACTTCTATTTACTTCTACATATATGAAATTTCGTTCCGGCTGATAACTCTAGATCTGCTGAATGGATTTTCGCAGAACTTAAACTGCAAGATAATTTTTCATGGAATGTTTATATGTATAACATATCGTTTTACGTAGCTTAGTTATAGAATTATTATGGGAAGTTCTACAATCGGATCAATCGGATAATGAAAGATTAGCCTTTTTAAAAGATTTTGCCGAATGAATTTCGATGGAACCTACACTGTTAGATAATTTTCTAGGAAAAGTTTTATTATATAACTTATCATTCTACGTTGCTTAGTTCTAGAATTATAGGGGGAAATTCGAAAATCGGGTGACCATTTTTTTAATCGAATATTAGCCTTTTCAATATTTGATTCCGATTATAAAAGATTGGCCTTCTGAAAAAGTTCTACTGGACGGATTTTGATGAGAATTATATAGTTAGATGGTATTTCAGTAATGGTTACAGTGTACTACATATTGTCCTACGTTGCTTAGTCAAACAGTTATGTGTGAAGGTTATATAGTCAGATGAACCAGATTCCGAAAGATTAGCTTTTTTGAAAGATTTTACTGTGCGTATGTTTTGTGACTCGCATTGTTAAGTAGATAATTTGTAAGGATGGTTTTAGTATATTTCATATCCTTCTGTTAGTTTTAGAATTATGTGGAAAATTTCTATAATCAGATGAACCCGATTATCAAGGATTAGCGTTTATAAAAACTTCTACTGAATGGATTTTGTTTGTTTGCATTGTTAGTCGATAATTTTTAGTGATGGTTTTAGTATATTGCATACAGTTTTATCATTCTTTAGCAAACCTTAACTGTAAATGACAAAATAAAAGAGTTGGTCCTTACTAGCTAAAATTTTGACTGCACATTAGAAAATATAATAGCGGAAGGACGCCATTTTTCAGTAATGTGGAAAGATATTCCAGGTAAATATACAGATTGCTTTGAAATCTACAAGGTCAAATTAAACGATATATTTCGTTTGATTCAAGGTTCATTTGTAGAAACCGACCAGCGCAGCGGGCGTAGCTTGCTAGTTCGAAAATATAATAGCGGAATGACGTCATTTTTCAGTAATGTGGAAGGATATTCCAGGTAAATATACAGATTGCTTTCAAAAGGTCAAATTAAACGATATATTTAGTTTGATTCAAGGTTCATTTGTAGAAATCGACCAGCGCAGCGGGCGTAGCTTGCTAGTTGAAAATAAAATTTGCAGCACGACAACGTCCCATCACATACAGCGAAAGCACTCAGAGACACCATTTCTGCACTTGGCTTGGAAATCATGCATACCCGCCGTACTTACCAGACTTGGCTCCTTCCGACTACCACTTGTTTTCATGATTTATCACGTACTCTCTCTGAAATTCTTCAAGAACTATTTAGACGTTGAAAAATGGCTTGATCACTTGACCGTCTCAAAAGATGCACGTTTTTTCCGGGATGGCATCTACAACTTGCCAAAGATGGGAAAGATGTATCTAACGATGTCTCATACTTTAAATAAACCTTTTTTTTCCACTTTTCCCATAAATTGGGAGAAAAGTATTGAAAGTAATTTTTATGAAAAAAAAAATAATTATAAACCGCCACACCGGGTATATCCTAAAGCTGGGATTATATCAACACATTTTAGATTTCCAACTAGACTAGAAACCACATTCCCCCTAAAATAACATTTCCGGTACCATCTTTTAAAGATGTAAAAAGTTAAAATGCAGGAGTCATTTTGCCATATATTCTGAACATGTTAATGGGAAGAACTATCTTATTGACCTAAAAACTTTTATATTTCCTCAAAAGTTCCTTAGTTTCTCCTTAGGCCAATGCAAAACTACACCCCCCCCCCCTTTCACAATTCGCTTCGCCGATGCGAAAATTATTCTGTCTTATTAAATACTAACATACTACATCACATATTTAATACCTGGAAATTTTTCCGTAGAAAATATCAGACGCTTTGAATTCATAATATTTCATTTTTTTTAAAAATGCTTAAAAAGGCGTAAAGCAACATAGTGAAAAAGTACCCAAGCCGGGACTCTAACCCAGGTCATCAGTAAAGCGCACTGACGTTCTACCAACTGAATTACTTGGGAACGATACTCGGCCTGGCACTTTCTCACCATAACCTGTTGGGAAAAGCTACAAACGCAGCACTAGATTAAATATTTTCCATGAGCCACCAACCCTGGGACAAACACGAAATCAAAGAAAATACAGCATCGATAATTGAATAAATCACATATTTAATACTTGGAAGTTTTTCACTATGTTGGCTTTACGCCTTTTAAGCAATTTAAAAAAATGAAATATTATGAATTCAAGGCGTGTGATATTTTCTACGGAAAAAATTCCAAGTATTAAATGTGTGATTTATTCAACTATCGATGTTTGATTTTCTTCGATTTGGTGTTTGCCCCAGGGTTGGTGGCTCACGGAAAATATTCTATCTAGTACTGCGTTTGTAGCCTTGCCAACATGTTATGGTGAAAAAGTGCCATGCCGAGTATCGTTCCAAAGTGGTTCAGTTGATAGAACGTCAGTGCGCTATACTGATGACCCGGGTTCGACTCCCGGCTTTGGTACTTTTTCACTATGTTGGCTTTACGTCTCTTAAGCAATTAAAAATTTTTGAAATACTAACATACTATTTATATTTAATACTATAAATACTACTATATCATTAAGAACAATTTAATATTTCACTGAAAAATATTTGTCATGCTATTCGAGGACATCGCAAGGTCTTCTGCAAGTTAGTGTGTTGAACACTAAGTTCATTAAAGCATTTCGTTTTGCCTTTGATGCTAACTTACTGGGACAGCTGGTGCGGATTTATTTTCCCTAATTACTACTAGTATATTTAGTTGAACTATTAAAACAGTTTGAAAGGCGAGAATTTAATATTTAATTTTCCGGTAGAACCTACATTTTTGTGGAGCGCCGTAATGAGATCTCATATCCATAAATGCTTTATTAGGTCTTTTTTCAGCAACTCCGTAAATATTAGGTGTTTTACGTAAAAAATATGAAACCAATAGTTTACAGTTCAAATAAAAATTTGAATTAATACTACACAATAGTATGCATCTTAAGCATGCAAAGTGTACAAATATCTTTTTGCTTAAAAATTTTCAACTTTTGCAGTTAAATTATAGGATGGTTTAAATATTTTTTTGTACATTTTTAAAAATACAAAAAAATATTTTATCACTATCCATTTTTAATTTGTTAAAACTAAATATCAAGTCGTTTAATTATTTTGCCAACTGAATAAAATATTACTAACTGAATAATAAAAATATTTTGTAGCACATTCTTCCTTAAACGAAAAGATTCACCTACATAACAGGCAATTTTAACTTATTGTCTGGAGGTTTTAAACGGTAACGCTGATCAACATTATTATACGGATAGAGTTTAAATCACTATCTCGAGACACTTCTAATTCATGTTTGAGAACTCTTGTAACGACATGTTAAAGAAACTTGCTATTCAATCCAATTTCTTAAAAAATCGTATAAAATGCTTCAATTTTGAAAGACCCATATGTCTCTCATACGTACAGATTTAAATTTCAGAAAAAAAAAACTCCGAAGCCTTCAAATTCCTTTACATTTGATTATTTAACAATATTTTCTCAAATCTAACAGATAATAGAAAGAGAAGGCTGTAGAAAGAGAATGACTGAAGTTATTTACTGAGGAAGTGACAAAACATACCTGATCAGGAACATAATTTATTAGAAATTTAGCGATGTTGAGTTTCCCAAATCTAGAAGCCAAATGGAGAGGTGTAACTTCGTCAGCTGCTCGGGCATTGAATTTACAACCGTATAGGGCAAGTACAACAGCGACATTTAATGTTCCTTTTTCTGCACATACATGGAGAGGCGTGAAACCATTCTGCAATAGAAAATATTTCGCTGTAAATTCTGTGCAAGTAAAAAAAAAAAAAAAGCTTTATTTTCACATTAATGAGTTTATCGCTAAAGATTCAACTGTCGTGTTAGGACGACTCAACTATTGATTCAAATGTGGACCTTTACTATATTAGTGTTGAGTTGGCTTTCAATGCTAGAAGTTTTGCTATGCCCTTCTGCTAGGTTATGTGCAAATGTTTACTCTTAATATTTTGTGAAAACAATTTATATTAGGTAAAAATCGAATATTTTTGAACTTGCGTTTCAATAAGACAAATCTAAATATAAAGAAAAATAAATATAAATCTGAATATTTTGTTTAGAAAGGGGATCACTAAAAATCTGAGAAAACAGTTCTATCTTTTCTCGTCTTACCCAACAGACTTTATAATAAAGCATCAACTAGCGACTCTAAAAATTGACTATTTGGAGTTCATACATTCAATCAGAACAATTAGTAACGCAACAGAAACTTCATTAAACACAAGAAAATATGATATTGGCTTTCGAACAATCTTATTTTTTTTTGTCGGTTAAATATTAATATATTGGTATGACAAAACGTCGCATCGTAGAAAGACTTAAAGAGCACAAAAATGATTTAAAATATAATAAAATTTCCACTGCCTTATCAAGGTTTTTTGCTGATGGACAGATTAAGTTTATTCATTTTGAAAATGTTAAAATTATTTCCAGATAAGACAATCCATTTAAAGCTTATATTCGTGAATCTCTAGAGATTTCATCTATTCCTGCTATCTGGAAATGTATTTGAATGGACATTGATTTGGTTAAACATGGTTTCCAGTAAGGTAGCTGGTTCATAGATGACATGAACATGTTTTTGTAAATTTCAGTTAATTTCGTTGTCCAGTTGAACATTTTTCTCAATTATGTAACACGTATTTAGTTTTTCGCTGTTTGTTTTTATGAGAATTTTCTCCTGAAGAGGGCCATGAAGAATAGCCGAAACGTCGAGAGTTGTTTATGTAGTTTATTAAAATAGCTCATATTTAAATTAAACGAAATATACGTTGAAAGCAAGTGATGTTTGTATGGTTAAATAAGTATTCTCTTCAATCCTAAACTAATTCTAAGACCAAACTCAAGCGTTCAACCTACTTTAGTCCGCCATACAACTTTTACGGACAGGGATGTCTTTATAAACTGTAGATATTGATTTTTCCCCCAAAGGAATTGATACGGAAAATGTTTCAGTTGGAAGATAAATTTTTTGCAGAAAAGCACGATTTGTGCTAAGAAGTAGCTGCATTAAAAGTTACAAAATCGTTAGGATCAGTTAAGTCAATTCAAATTATGGGGTATTATCTAGTAATGTTTTCAAGAGTAGTAAAATAAAATATATTTTCTAATCCTCGCTTCATGTATTAAGAGTAACTATTATGATCTTAAAGTAATGTACGAGATGAGACTTGAGTTGTAGTACTGAAAAAAAGAACAGTTACTTCCATACGCTCATGTGTGAGAGTTGTCTCCGTAAGTAATTAAAGATTATAATTTGCGAGAAAATGTTTAGTTCATCGGGAAAAAAGTATCTGCATGAAATCTGATATGTGGTACACTGAATTGCCACATTTAATTTCCCCCGCATGCCTCGGCTTACATTGGTATGTCAACGAAATGAAATATTAAACACGATCAGGTGTTTATTGCGACACTATTGAGGTTTATATTTAACCTCCTGTGCTCGCCCAAATTTTTAATGCTTGTGTTCCGTCAGAGTCAAAATTATAATAGTATTTTATTTTGACCGTGCGTTAGTTTCATAAAATGCAATTTCTTTTAAACTTTCGATAGAGGTTTAACGAGTTTGCGACACACGCCGGCGGCAAGTACTTCTTAAGTACCGGTGTTGATTTGATAGAAATCTGAAATAACATTTAATTTTATTCCAGGGTCGCTACTACCATACAATTGTAAAATACTGAGTAAGTTCGACCGATAATTTATGATGATATTCAAATCATAAGTATTTGAATATGTTTAGTAGAAATTACAAAATATTGTGTTTGCCAAGTCTCTTAACTAACTGCAGCTACTGGATAAATGGGTTTTTAGCATTGTAAAAACTACCTGGGACATTAAAAACTTTGATTATGCTGAATACATTGTTTCTAAAGAGTAACAATCTGTTAAAGTCTATGTCGATTCTTCTGTTAGAAGTATGGCAGAGTGCTATGAAACTAAGAAACGGAAAAACTTTATAAATACTGCAACTTTCCCTCTCTAAACAATACAATATCCAGAATCTGACTTTAATCAAGTACAATGCCAAACGAGAAAATTTGTTTCTAATCTATCATTTTCCGATCAAATTGACACGTGCCAAAAACAAAAATGTGTCAAGCAATTTCAATTTAACCAGTGCAATTTTGTAAATGCCACTTGAAAGTGAAAATGTCAAAACACAAACTTACTCCAATATTGTAACTTTAATGTATTTAAATTACAATTATTTATATTACTCCACACCAAAATCAACCTCTGTCATTAAGAGAAGAAAATAAACGTTTAGATAATTACAAAAAACCCACCTATTCCAGAGTTCTTACAGTTTCAGAGAAAATAGCAGTATTTTATTATGGAAAATCTCGACTTAATGTAATCGCGTGATTCAATAAAGCGCGTTCTCCAAGTAAATACCGATATTTTTCTAACCTGAAGTCGGTAAAATGTTATAACCTATAGGAACCTTTTAATCCCAATTCAAACAGACACTTGTCAATCAAATGCTGAAATCCGACATCTGCAGAAAAAGTTAATATAAATAATTCAGCAGAATAAGACTTCTAATATTGGTCATGACATTAATGTCTAGTCTTGTTCAATTTGAGCTGAAGTACCACGTGTTCTACTGAATATTTAGAGAGTTGTCGAATTTGACCTGGTTCCACCTGTAGTGTTGCATTATGGAAGAAGTAAACTTGCGTACCTCTAAAATAAATTGTGACAGCACTTCTAATTGTTATTTCAATGCAAAGACTTTCCTACTATTTATATTAAATTAAAAAAAGAATGGAAAATTTTCCTGACAATTTACAGTCAAGCATACAATGGTACGGCTGATAATATTGCTAAGTAATTGAAAGTCATTTTAGAAAATTGAAGATAATGACTAAAAATTAACGTCACTTAGGAATTCAGCTTTCAATTAAACACAAGTAGTTTACCTCTGCATGCGCGTTGACATCTGCACCATGTTCGAGCAGCAAAGCAGCCATGCCGGCATGTCCTTCTTGAGCTGCTAAATGTAAAGGAGTATATCCATCCTAAAAGAAATTCTAGTTAACTCATGAATTGCGAAACCACTTAAATTTTACTTTGTTAATAAAGTAAGATTCTTAGCACAATCATTTTGTTAGTTCAAGCGTGATAAACAAATTCATACTTTGATTTAACGTTTGCAGTGTACCAAGTAAAACTATAGAAACTAAAATTGGCTTATAATGAAAATTATAAAAATACCATAAAGAAATTACCAATTTCATTTTAAGTTAACCCATTTAAATGCTTTAGAAAAGACGCTTCCATACATCGATAGTCAACATTAATATTCTATTACCATCCTCAAAAAACTTACTCTATTGCTGCAATTTATCTGCATGGTCACATGACGTAATTTCCATATTCACAGTTTATTGAGTGATATTTCGAAGAGAAGTAGTAAATTAACTAAATGCATGTTCTTTTGCCTTTAAATACCACAAAAATACAACACGAAGTTTGAGTCTGCAAAGACTCTTTCTGCAGTCAAAATAAAGTCGATATCTTACAGATACAAGGTCTGATTACTAACGGGACAAACTTCCACCAGTAAATTTTAATAGAAATTTTCGCATTACGCCTCAATCAGGCAAAATTACTACCATGAATAAGGAAAAAAATTTCTATTTCTTTTTACTGGTGGAAGTCTGCCCCGTTGGTTATCAGCCCCTTCAAGGATAGTAATCGAATGTTAATTCCACATGTAATCGCATTCAAATGTATATATTTATAATTAGCGTTTTCAGGATTATTTTAAGAATGGATCTGGTAAGAAATCTTTTTTTGCGAAGGAAGCTACTTTAAAAGTTTTCCATATTTTTCAAGAGCGGACATTCGCTATCAAAGTGGTGAAGATTAAGTGAAACTGAGTAGTACACTACTGAATTCAGTGGAACGTTTTATGACCACGTACTTAAACATTTGGTTGAATAACAAACATCTTTCATTCAAATAAAGATTTTTGACACAAATTCTCATCTTTCACGGAAATGCAAGTCTAATGTAAAAAATTTAGCGCGTAGCAAGGGAAACAGTGAGGAGACACCAAGTTTACACTGGAAACGTTGGATGCGGGTGATTAATACTAACGTTTTCCAGATTTATTAAAAGGAATACGGACTTTAAGACAACCTATTAACTCGAATTGCACTTAACATTTTACAGGCCAAATTTAAGGTTCTTAATTTAAAAAGGTAATTCGTAAACTTATCATTTTTGATAAATTTTAGATGACAAATTATTTCGATTTCGTTTGGCAATTTCTCTATAGAAGAAAGATGCCTTTAAAAAAATAACCGTTGAAAATATGAAAGGGACAAGAACAATGAAACATTATCCGACACTATCCTTTAAACCTTTAATTGGAACTTAAATTTAAAATTTATTTCATATTGACACTTAAATGGGTAGTTCTAACTGAAATATTGCTTTGATTTGAAATAACCTCAGACAAAAAAAAAAAGAGAAACCTAGAAACTCATTTTTCCGAGTGCAAAATTAAAAACTTCATAATTAAAAATCATTTACAGTGATCAAAAAGGTATTCGCACACCAAGTGAATTTGTTGTATCGCATATAAACAACAAATGAAGTAAGAATGAAAAATAAAAATATTTACAAACATTTAATATTAGAGTTTATATTAAAAAAATAGGGAAAAATTAAGTAACATTTGTAATGTCAAAAGTATTTTCACACTAGCAGTGAGAATAAAAAATAAATATTTAAAAAGTAAAATGACAGTACTAAAGTGCGTCCCAAAAGTTTATAGAAAACTATTTTTTTTATTTAAGAGCTAACTAAACGTGTAAGAAAAGACTAAACAAATTATGGAAATATTATAATGAAATAAAAATAGTAAAATACTCAAATAGCTTATAACAGTCGGATTTAATATATAAAGAAATGCTGTCCCAAAAATATATAGACAAACAGCATTAAAAAGCTCATGTAAGTGCATATATCCATTATTTGCATATTCCAAGGTCATGTACTTGTGACGTAATAATTTTCAGAGATAAAAACTAATATGTCTTACTGTTTCCGACAGATTGCAAGGAAACCTCATAATGTTAAGTTTTCCAAAAAAGAAATTTTGCAAATCTATATCGTTTAACGGCTCGTAGATGGAAAGTTGTGGACATTGCAATAAAAATTCGACGCAGCAGGGTTGGTATTTACCGAATTGTGTCAAAAGATGACCATTTTGTAACAAAATCCCGTTCTGGACCTCTAAAGAAAATAAACGGCAAGACAGAAAATTTTAGATTAGTTTCAACCCAGGACCTGTCTCTACGGTCAGTTTCTAAGACATAAGCGTTCCAATATCAAAATCATGATCCATCGCGGCTGCAGGATCTTTATTATCACAAAATAAGTCGCTCGCGAAAGCTTACAAAACGGGATAAAGACGCTCGGCCTGAAATCACGTGAATTGGACAGATGAAAGGTAGCGTTCTTTTCAATGATGAAAAGAAATTTAATTTAGATGGCCCCGATAGTTGGCATATTACTGGCACGATATTCGCAAGGAACCACGACATTTTTTCAGCAGACAATAAAGACTTCACTCATGTTGTGGGGAGCATTTTCTTATTAATGCAACAACTGATATTGCTTTTTTGAAAGGTCGTCAATGTTCCGAAGATTACCAAAAAACGCTTCAAGTACAGTTACTTCCATTTGGAAAATTACTAATTGAGAACAAATGGATATACCAGCAGGACAACTGCTCCATTCACGTGCTGAACTCTACAACGCAATGGTGTACACAAAACCAAGTAACTGTTATGGACTGGACAACCATAAGTCCTGAGGTGAACCCAATAGAGAACCTCTGGGGGAATAATTAGCTTGCGGCATATGCTAATTTGCAACGGTTCACTACCTAGAGCTGCAAGTTGAAAGAATTTTTTTCTGTAAAGTCAGAATTTCTTCAAACTCTTGCTTAGAGTATTTTTTATATTATTTTATATATTGTATATTATTTTTTAAAATGAGTTAATTTTTTAAGATAAAAGATTGTTTGTTTTTATTATTTAAATAAAGTAATAGTTAAAACAATTTAGTTATATTTGCTTTCTAGGGTTACTTATTCAAAAAATTGCGTGTGGAAATACTTTTGCTCACTGTATTACTTCAAGCCTGTAGAGTTGAAACGATCCGCTGAATTGTAGAACATAACACCAATTCGTTAAGCCTCCGTGCTCAGACCTGAACCATAGTAATATTCCTTAACTAGAAAAAGATAAATCCAAGTTTAACCATTAACTGCTGTTACCCGTCTTATGGATGGCTGCTTTTTTTAAATTTCACAGTTGAATCCGGGAGAAGTCGCGTCAAAAAATTCCACACGAGAAGGTGCGCTGTGTATGTTATACCCAATCGGAGTTTTAACCTTTAAATGTCATGAAATGCAAGTTACTTATTTTCTATAACAAAGAAAAACAAAATGTTAAAAAATTCAATCCGTAAAAATTGACAATTAAACACTTATATTACAATAAAAATGCACTCTCATTTTTATAGCTCATTCCCCATAGAATAGACGGATATGATTCATACATAACTTATCACATTTTTGCCATGTGTATTTAGTTTTTCTGCCTTTTTTCTTCATCATAGCTTTGATATTTCGCAATCTTAACTATAAAATAAAACTCATCGCTGAAATCAACACGCAAAAATTGTTTGACTCGAGAAGTCGCATGGGTAAAAAAAACTGGGCTGCGCCGCCAGAAGCCTGAGAAGGGCTCGGCGCGTCTACGACCACCGAACCGAAGTCCTGAGGGACTTTCAGCGCGCACGACCGGATTTGACTCTTCGGATGCGCTTCGACCGTCCGGAGGACCGCCACCTGCGGACCCTCCAACCCTTGGACCCATGTGTTGACGACGTGGGTCGCTGCGACAGGCGGTGGAACCCATTATCAGTGAGAACCACCACGAGACACTTGGGGACGGGCCGGCGTACCCCAACAGCTTTGGGTTGGACACCCAAAAGGGAGCCCGGCCCTATGCCTTAAGTCTGGTTTTTCCGACCCGTACTTGCTTTATTATAACTCGAGATATGTGGAAACCTACAAAGGTAGCCACGGTTCCCTCTTGTAAATGGAACTAAGTCGCATGGGTATATCGCACCCATTGAAAGCAATTGCTAAAAATTATTTTTGGAATTTCCCTTTCTTCAAGAGGATGTCTCAACTCAGCTACACTGGATTTGACCCATTTTCCGAATGAGGGGCGCGAGATAAGGATGAAATCAAGCTTCCTGTGTGATATACCCCACGCGTGTGCTCCCGGGTTAACTTGAAATGTTCAAGTTAATTATAAATACTAGTTAAATTTGTTTCTTTTGGAGTCTTATTACTATCGCAAGAGACATTTGAATAGATTAAATTTTAATAGTCCTGTACAAAACGTTTAGTACAGAAACAGTATTCTGAGAGTTAATAGAACCTTTTATTTATCTGTCGATCGAGAGGTCTCACAGACCGCTCACAGTAGTCAGATAATTTGTCACAGCATTAAAGAGTTAACTTGCAATAAGTGCGAAAAGATTAGATGTAGGTAATTTTTCAGAGCGCCTTAAAATACCACTAAAATTCTTATTGAAATATGAACTGAAGTCATGCACTTGAGTTTAAGAAGTACGCTTAAAATTTTTTTAACTAATACGATCCATTAGATAAAATGTTTGAATCCAGTATAAATAAAGTTTGCCAGTGCCTCAGAGATTGAGAGACTAAAAATACTACATAGAATTTCAATGAAATAGTGCTCTATCCATTAAATAAAATTAATATTTCAGAATAGATACTTAATAAGATCTTTAACTTATTCTTAACAAAACTACATAAAATCTTTTATAAACATAGTCAAACGTTATTTTGAAGAAATCAATAATCAAAAAATAACAAAAGACGTTGCCTCACAAAAGTCTTTACATTTAAAAAAAAGCTCTACATATTAGTAAATATTGTAATATTTCGTTAAATTAGTACTTAGTAGGATGTCTTTTAGCATCCACAACATATTTAAAATGTCCGGGAATAGATTTCACTGTTTTTGGTAATTTCTGCATCAATGTTCTTTCATTCGTCGATCATTACAGTTTTAGTTCGCTTTTCGTTTTAATATCATGTCTTCATACTCTAACCTTCAGTTCCCTCCAAATATGTTATATTAGGTTTAAATTCGGTGATTGAGATTGTGTTTTCAGAACTTGTTGACAATTATACAGACACAAGAGGCGAACGTTGAGAGCCGTGTGCTTAAGATCGTTATCTTGATTAAAAAAAACCAAGTTGTTACCAATACTCAAATTTTTGATTGATAATTTTTAATGGTCTTTTAAAATATTTAAATAAAGAGCATGATTCAATATGCCATCAATAAATACCAAATTATATTGTCCTGGTGCTACCATGCAACCCCACACAAGAACACCTCCACCGCCATACTTAACTGCTTCAACTAAGTTCACTTTTTATTCTCCATACAATTAAAACGCCTATCTGAACCAACCACGTTAAATTTGCTTTCATCTGCACATAAGACATTATTGCAATACGATTCAGTTATTTATCATTGATTTTGCGAAGGAAAGCTTAAGCTTCTTGTTTTTCGCACTAAGAAAAAAAATTTCTATGGGCAGAACACGCCCATTTATTCCAGCTGATCTCAGCACTCGTCTAACAGTTTCAAGTGAAATTGAAGTAGAAATTATTTTATTAAATTCTGTAATAACTTTTACAGCACTTAAAAACGTGGATTTCACAATATTTCTAATTATAAATCTCTGATCACGTTGTGTTAACTTTGACGGGCGACCTTTCCTTACCTTGTTTTCGATCAGATTTTCTTCTTTAAAGCGTTTTATCACATACAGCATCGTAGAATGTAATAAATTATCTAATTTAGCAATATTCCGAACTGATTTACAACTACTATGATGAAAGAATCAATTTTTGAATGCTTTTAGTTTCTTTATGACAACGAGACTTTTTTAAATAATAAATAGATTATGAAGAAAGCAAGCAAAAATTAAAGTCAAACGATTTTTTATGTGTCGCCAAAATGCAAAAATAAAAATAAAGCGACAGACGGTAATTTTAATTATGAATCTATCCGAAAATGTTTCAGTGTACGAATACTTTTGTGGCATGTTCTCTCACCCCAATTCAGTTTTCATTTTTATATAAAAAGAAAATCCGTCAATATTTAAAAAAATAAATGTTGGGTGTTACTTAGAATAACAGAGGATGTGGAAAAATATTGGACTTCATATTCGAATTCAATTTCAGAGTACTTCCTTTTTTCTACAAATGTTTAAAGTGTACGAACACTTTTGGGAGCCACTGTATCTTTAACGCATTAGAAAGCGAAATATGCTAGAAGATACCCGATCTCAATTAGATGCATATCCAGAGTTATTGTCAAAATCCGTCTCCAAGCTCAGATATTTATATAAAACTTTTGATGTCATGAATATGTTGAGAATTCTAAAATTACACTTCCGAAAAATTATCTCAATTTGTTTCCCATACTTGATTGAACTGCTCTACAAGGACGTTTTCCAGTTTTCTACGTCAGATTAAATACAATAAATCCTATTTAAAATGTTACTTATTTAGGTACATACAACTTTAAATGTTATATGTTCTAGAATTCGTATTTCGTGGAATATTAAATGTTATAAAAAGTTTCTTAAAGTTTACGAAAAAAAGACTATATTTGAATATACAGTTCATTGCACGTCCAAAATGATATGTCCACACAAAAATTAAGATTGTAAAAAAAAAATTCTAAAGTAATTATTTCAAACTAGAAAATTTAAAATTGCAAAACTATCTAAAGTACTTAATAGCAAACCAGAAAATTTAAAACTCAAAACTGTCTGAAGTAGAAAGTCAGAAAACATCTTCACAAAAAAGAAAAAAATAGTTACAAACGAGAAGTTCACCAACAAGAAGTTTAGTTTTAAAAAGTTTCTTTTACCAAGAACTTTTCATCATTTTTTCATCATCACTTCATATATTTTTTTTGCATTTATTTATAAATTTAACATTTAGCAGAAACTCCATTGGAGTAACGGCATCCCCTGAATAAATTCGCCATTTGAAGCTCAAGCTTTGAAGTAAACAAAATTTACAACAAGTAAACAAAAAGAAGTACACAAAATTGAAGTAAACAAAATTGAAAGTATTTTCTTTACATTAATGAAAAATTACTCTGATAAATCATTTAAAGTAAGTGAAACTAGTTTAACAATGAGTTTTCTAGGTATAAATTAAAATGAAAGATACTCTCACGAACCAATATTGTTAGACAGAAACAACCACATGGCTCGGGGAATTAGCTATAACAGATAAGTAAACACGCACGTATGTACTCTAAATGTAGATATGTTTAGAGCTATTAAATTGGTCAGTACATTGGCGTTTTGGACAGTTTTCGCATACAATATATGGTTTAGATTCCGTTAAATGGTGCAATTTACATTTCTTATGCTAAAACTAACAGAAATTAAAATTAATAAAAGGTGAGATTTGGAGGTAACTTTCTTCAAGGTATTTTATTAGTTAAAAATTTTTCAGGATTAAAAATCTTTGATCGACAAATGTCAGTAATTTGAATTCCTGATATTTTTCAGAAACACTTTCTTAGTTTTAAATAATATTTAAATTAATTTAAATTTTCTCTATTGAATTTAAATAGAATTTGTAGCGATTTTTCGTAGCACGAAATGCTACTGATGGAGATTATAGAAAATGTTTTAAGGTATTTAATTTGTCTTTAGATTTTTTGTGAGTGAATTTAAGAAAAAATTCGTTTTCAGATACTTGTTTTATAAAATTAATAATCGCGAAAACTATTACGCCAAATATTAATTCTGTGTATTAGTTTTTAAAACAATTCCAAATTTACTTAATGGTTGGTTATTTGCTACGGCCGATTATCTACACTAGGAATATAGGACGGCGGGGGAAGTGCCTTGGAGTCTTTCTAAGGGATCCCATAACCCGTATTTACGCAAGGTTCAAAGAAAAACACGGAAAACTTCGAACGGTTTAGGTCGACGAGCGTGACAGGGGTTTGAAACCAGCACCTCCCGTGCTGGTTCCTGTCTTCTTCCAGCTTTGAAAAACCTCTGAACCACTTGTAGGACCCTAAATTTACTTAAAGATTTATATATATTATGCTGCAAGTCTAAATTTAAGTGAAAGAAATGCTAATCGCCATAGAATTATACGCTGTTTGAATTTAGTCTCATCTTACTATGAACTGCCAATCAATAAATGTTACGCAAGAATGAACACATTGTTGGAAGCATTTATTCCACGAGCTTAATGTCAATGCAGATGGAATGAACAATTAGTAATCTTAACTTTGTCTACGTTTACAGTTTTTCTACTAAACTTTATATTCCAGGGTTTTTATAATCCTAATTAATTCGTTTCAAATATCTCTAGCCGTAGTACTAAGGCCCCAAATTAAAAAAAAATCATTAATGTCTGTAGTTTAATTGAAAACAGTTAACCGGAAAATTAAAAGCTGCGGTCTTCGAGATCGCTAACATGAGTTAAATGTTTACACCAGTCTTACGAGAACTTAAATCTTTTTAATCCTATACGTTTCTGACCACTATGCAATATTAGAAATGTATGATAATTTCTTCAATAACAGATCTCTCATCACCAGTGAACTTTACTCTTTACTTCTTTGTAGAGCGGTGAGAAAATGTGTTATTAGAAAGTTGTCATTTTTTATGGCTACTTCTGTGTCCGGCGAACAGTCCAACCCTCTTTCGTCCTCTTCAACTTCATGTTAATTATCAAGGAATCTTCTGTGTATTCATGTTATATAAATAAGGCTAGAAACACATACCGTTTTTTATTTTTATGTACAGGATTCTTATAATTAAGTTTCACCTATTCAGAAATCTAACGATAGTACCAAGACTCCATAACTATACAAAATTCCACTAGTTCAGTAGTTAAACTGTAGTATGAGTACTACAAAAAACAGTTTGATACCGCTAACAGCAATTAAAGGTTAAGCAGTCCAGTCAATGCTATGCACACCAAAGCAAAAATACCCAATCCTGGAATTAAAACATTTTGCTAAAACAAAATGAGCCTCTGATTTCAGAAATCGATAAGTGATTAAGGGCTATTGGCAATATATAGCATTGATGACAGGTTTCAAAGTACAGCCTTTCTTTGCCTTCCAAAGCTTGATAAAACAAATGCTCAACCACCTTGTAGTTTGGAAAAGTTATCTTCGCAAGTAAAATTGCTCAACGATCTTCACCACAAGAATATTTTCTACTTCTTAGTTTATTTTCAACAACTCCCATTCGTACTTACAAAAACCAAATTAAATTTTCTGGACACGTTACTACGTCCTATATTTTAAAAGATTTCATGACAAGACTTCCCTAGTTTCGATAATCTAATCTTTAATCGCATTAATACTAGTTTCTCATCGAGGTGCTTTTTTAGAATAGTGATCCACAAAAATCATGGGTACAGGGAGTAGTACTTTAAAAATATAAAAATTTTACCAAGGTGAACATAAATAAAATTAGCTAAACGGTATAGTTAATTAGCATCCTTTGTTACATTATACAATGAAATATCAATGGAAATTTACTTTGGCGATACTGAAAAAAAAAATTAAATTATAGTTCAGAAATGCTTATACAAATGTACCATGTGACTCGTGGAAATTTAAAAATACGTCACTCACTTTCATATTTCACTGAACAAAGTTTTAGTGACTGCAAATGCGCCAATGGAGCTAGAAATGTCGCTGAATAAAGAAATCCCCCCCCCCCTTTCCCCATGAAATCTGTATAAAGTGTATAAATATGAAAATTGCACAATGTACCTTTGATACAATGACAGGAATTACTTAAGTTTAACGATAGTAATAATAGAATTAACTGGAGTCGTGAAATTTATATGCAACTTGCAGCATGGTGCCATTTCGTCCCAAGCCAGTATTATAAAATAAAGCAAAATTATTTTTTCATGACTACTTGTTCGTTGAATATACTTACCTTTATTAACTGAAACTTGCAGATTGATGATGAAATTAGACGAGTAGAAATATACGCAGGGACTAAACGGAGCCACAACGCCAGTTAAGAGCCTACACTAGTCGCGGGAAGAAACGATCAAGGTAGTGTTAAGTCTATGGAAAGGTTATTTTCAAATTTCTCTCATTTTAATATTTTTAAATGATTGTTTTTGCATAGGAGATAGCTGGAGGTAAATCTCTAATGTTGTTAGTTTGTACTATTTCGATTTTTGTTGGTTATTTTTTATGCGGAGATTTTCAATTTTGGAACCGGTTGGAACCGGTTTTGAAAGTACCCTTATATAAAAAAAACTAACCAAAATCGAAAACTGAAAAACTAACAACGTTAGAGATCGACCTCAGTTATCAAATACAAAAAATCATTTAGAAATATTAAAATGAGAGCGAGAAATTTGAAAAGAACTTTCCCATAGATTTAGCATTAGCTTGTGCGTTTTTTCGCATGACTAGTGTAGGCTCTGAAGGAGTTAAAATACAAAATCCATATATTTGAAGGCTGAACAATGATAGTGGTAACAATTTATTTTATGATTGGAGATTGAAAAATTGTTTAACCCCTTGCAATCAAATATTTTTATGTGTATTGACAATCTAATATCTGTACTTTTATATATAGTCAAAAAATTTATATCTTGCTAATTCACTAAATTGAGCATGTTTAAAAAGTATTAAATTTTTGGAGTTACTAGGTGCTAACCTTCCAGGTCCTCAGCCCAAAAGCAAATTTAAACCAGAAAAATTTAATGTGGTTAATTATTAACTTTATATATAAAAAAAAATCTGGTTTTATTAGACTTTAAAAGCGGAAGGTTGGCAGCTTGTTTATCAATATACCGATTAATAGAAGTCAGCAAACTTCATAATTTTGTTGTGCTATGGGTGCTTTCATATTTACGAGGCTTACTGCATCGCAACTCAACTGTTAAAACACTTTTCTAAAAGAAACTAAAATGAAACTCAATTTTTCATACCTGTGCTCTAACATTGGGTATAGCCCCATACTCAAAAAGAACTACAGCATTATGCACTCTGTTCGATTCAGCAGCCGTGTGTAGAGGTGTATATCCTCCAATACCAACTGTATTGGGGTCAGATCCTCTTCTAAGAAGAAAACGTACTCTGCGAACAGGTGGTATATCATCCAGTTCAATCTGAAAGGGTAAAACTAATATTTTAATGGGACTAAAGAAAAATTTAAGAATGAAATTTATAATTCGCGTTACGCACATGAAATTATAAATTACTATTGCATTGGCATGTATTGAAATTGTTTCAAGATACTTACGAAATAGCAATGTGGGAAAAGAAATCCTGCGTTTTATTTTAGTATCTAAATTTATTGCATATAGAAGGTCGTTCATACTTTATGGAAACTATTTTCAAATTTCTATGCATAAATGACACTTGCAACAATTTGACTTGGTTGGATAGCCTTGACTTTTGGCTATATCTTTGGTTCGAAGTGAGAACTTCCTTGTTACAGTCATGTCAATTTTTTCCGATACCTCTTGTAAAACTTTGCTAAGTCTCTTCAATGTTCGTGAATTCATTTAAACAGTCCAAATGCAGAAAAATGCTATTGATGAGCAGGGGGTGATTTTACATGCATTTCAATTGAGGCAATTTATTTCAGTTTGGTATTATTTCTTTGCTAAATTATGCGCCAGATGAGTTATGAGAGAGCGGATGAGAGTCTGTTCATACGACGAAGCTCAATTATCTTTTTTCCATATAAAACTGGAATTTCTTCAAAAATGGGTTCTAGAATATTTTACTGATAAAGGGAAATCACTTTAGCTTTACTGCATTTTTTGCCTTTCATTTCATAACAAAATCCAGTAGCAATCATGAATTCTTTTGGAAATGTTTCTTTACATTCACAAACCCATTTTTTTCTAATAATTGATAAAAATTGCTCTTTTGATACACTCAAATAAGCCTTGTTTCATCCAGTGTTACGATAATTTATTTATCGCGCCACCTGTGCATTTGTTAAAACGAGCGTTAGAAAGCACTATACACAACACATTGGAAGACTTTAGAAAGTTTTCCAAGAGGTGTAGGAGAAAATAGATATGATTGTACTAAGAGAAAAATAGAGTATAATGAAAATTACGCTCTACAGTTATAATCAAGAGTCAGGGCTATACAGTAGAGCAAAATTGTCGCAAAGAATACAGCATATATTTTCAGAAATTGCGAAAATCGTTTCCATAAAGTTCGAAAGACCTTCTGTACCTGACGAAAATAGCAAAAGGAATAAATCATGAATATTTAACGGTATTAACCACAGTTTAATTCCTACTAAGTAAATCTGCATATTAAAAGGAACATGTTAATTAACAGGATCGTTTACAATAGTTCATTATAGAAATGTTAGAAAATGAACATTTTATACAGTATCTAACCGATAATTATTTACATATGCTTTTAACATTGCAGAAACAAGTTAAAAACCTGCATTATTTATCAAACGCAAAGATAATTCACCGATTTTTTAAAGAGAGTTGTCAGTACATCATAAAACAATATTTGCACTACAAAGAAGTCAAGGAACGCACCAATAAGAGTTTAGAAAAAAAATGAAACATCGATTAAATACACTCAAAAGGGTCGGTAAAGTAGAGATTAAGAGTTTGACATGCGTGAAGCTAAGAGTATACATAATGTTTCTTACAAGGAAGTTCTTTAAACGCGAATTTTTTTAATCTAAGAAAAACAGGGAGATGTATTCACATTACGTTATCACGTGTATAAGAATATTACCGCTTAATATCAACAAGAAAACAGCAAAATAAAAAAGGATATTCTTGCCAAATTCAACCCTTTTGGCAGAATTCTGCCAGCACCATTTCAATAAAAAAATTAAGATACCCAGCCACATTAAGAGCCAACGTTAGTAATGCAAAGACTGTCGCAAGGTAATGTTAAACCTATAGCAGCGTTCTTTAAAAATATTAAAATTCAAAAAGGAAGAAATTTAGAAGGTTATTTTTTGCATAAGATGTCAGATCAATGTCTAACTGGGTACATTAGTTCTTTTTAGATTTTTGTTGCAGTTTTTCACAGCGAACACTTTGTTCCAGAACCTGTTTCGAAACCGAAAGTGTCCACACAAAAAAAAGCTGCTGCCAAAATCTAAAAAGTACGTATGTACCCCGTTAGACATCGATCTACGACATCTTATGCAAAAATAGTTTTAAAAATATTGAAATGCATTGGAGAAATTATAAAAGAACGCTACCATTTGTTTAACAATAGCTTACGAGAGTCTTCGGTTAGACACCAATCGAGATACCCTATAGACAAACGTCATTTAAAAATCTCGAAATACAAACGAGAAATTTGTAAAGAACGCTGCCACTGGTTTAATATTTGCTTCCCAGTGTTATGTTACGATTGACGTAGGCTCTTCATATTATTAGGGGAAGTAATTTTATTTTTGTAATGTTTAATTCACAACAGAAATTTCGAAAAGTCTATTTGAAAATAAGTAAATAGTATTTTACAGCTTTTCTCACTTAAATTATAGAAGTAAAATTTCAGTCAAAAACACCAATACAAATCTTATGTGAAATATATATATATATATATACACACACACACCTGCCTAAAATATTGTTCGTCCGTGTATATGTCCGTCCCATTTTATAGGAGAAAGATAATCCAAAATGTACCACTAACAAGGAGAGTGCCAAGCTTGGTAATCACATTTGGATTATTTTTGTATATGTTGTAGGGTAGAAGCCCCTTAGTCTCAGGTTCAATGGATTTTATACAACGCTCCTTAGTTCTCGCGAAATGGGGGGGGGGGGTCTAATATTATAACACAACTTAAATTCTTTCTTTGTAACGAAATAACTGCGTTGGTCGTAGCTCAGTTGGCATGGCGTCTGCTCGTTGTTCCGAGGGCCCGGGTTCGATGCCGAATACGCTACGTTTGCTTTTCTCAAATTTTTTATAAATATACTTGTAATTAAAATTTAATAATCTCAATAACAAATTTTGTTAACGTTGTTAAATTTTAATTTAGCATTTTTTATTTTTTTAAAATCACTTTTAAAATGTATTCCATATATGCTTTATCAATGCAATGATATTGAACAATTGTGTCAATTCTTGATTGTAAAGAAACATTTATAAATTGCCTTAGAAAGGGAAGTCAATGCGATGATAATACTACTCGTACTTAAAGTAAGAAGCATAATTATATTAAAATTTAGCATTAGATTTAAAATTTTACATATTTATGTTTTATTTTTTTGTAACTAGAGGTCGCCGCAACAGACTTTTTTCTTAGTTTGGTGCAGTTAAGGGGTTTTTGTTTTCAATATTTATCGCACAAGTGCGTATCATTCTATAACAGCTTATAATCGTATAAAAATGGAAGAAGCAAGCGGTAGTTCACAAGATGATCCATCTGAAGTGTGAGGATTCGATGAAAATCAGAAAAGTGATGTCACAAATGCGTTGAAGTACTGTAAAATTTTATTGCAAAACAATCGATTTTTAACAAATAATCCAGCATCTGAAGTATCTTCGTTTTCTATTGCGATGGGAGAAGAATTCTATAATTCGATAGTAAATATGATGATTTTGTAACGATTTTTGAATTTTTACTAGTCAGTAATATATCCAATTTTTTTAAAGCTGTTTAAATGATGAGAAATGTTTAATAAAGGTTTAAAAATCAAAAATGCTGAATTAAAATTTAATTATGTTAACAAAATTTTTTATTGAGATTATTAAATTATAAATACAAGTATATTTTTAAAAATTAGAAAAACAAACGTAGCACGTTCCGGCTTCGAACCCGGGCCCTCGGAACAATGAGCAGACGCCATACCAACTGAGCTACGACCAACGCAGTTATTTCGTTACAAAGTAAGTATTTAAGTTGTGTTATAATATTGGACCCCCCCCCCCCCCATTTCTCGAGAACCAAGGAGCGTTGTATAAAATCCCTTTAACCTAAAGAGGCTTCTACCCTACAACATATATAAAAATAATCAAAATCTGATTACCAAGCTTGGCACTCTCCTTGTAAGATAAAAGAATCGCTATACAACATTAAGCTGTAATTGTAAGAGTCAATTTTGTAAAACATAGTATGGTATCATTTGCATCAATATACATTTATCACATGGTGAATTAAGGTTTTTCTTAGGATTATATTGGCGATAACTCAAAACAGTTTGTTGAGTCATTTTAGATATGAGTCACTAGTCACGCGCAGAAATTCAAACGCTAATGTTAAACCTATGGGGTAATTCTTTAAAAATATTAAAATACAAGGGAGAAATTTGTACTTTTTTTTGCGTAGAATACCAGAGGTCGATATCTAATGAGTGTTAGTACTTCTTCCATTTTAGTTAGTTTTTTTATATGCGGACACTCACTTTTCGAACAGATTCTGAAAGTGAAACTATCCTCATATAAATAAGGAAAAATAATGCACCACGGCATAGATTATGAAACATTTTTCAACACTATCGTAATATTGTTAAGAAATGCCATTTTCGTTCATACAGCGAAATGAGATATCTAAACAAACTTTAAAAAATAACCACATGTATGGCAGTAAAAATTCCTTTTCAGGAATTGCTGACCGTAGCTGGTAATGTGTGCGAATTCTATATCGCGCAACTCTGTATGTGAAATACATGCCTCATAATACTCTAAAAATAAACATTTTAAATGCGTATCACAGCTTAAACTTAAATCCAGCAGTTATGGCTCATAGTTCTCTAACCGAAATATATTGTCTCTGTAAATAAGCGAAATATTCTAAGCACTCATGTCTACCGAAAACATGATCTAGGTCACCTCGATAATATATCAATATCATTAAAATACACTATTAAGGATTTTCCTCCATAGATATTAATGAAATGGAATAATTGGCTATGATGTCATACACTCACGCACGGTTTTTTTTAAAAATCGGTTATAAAAAAGGCAAAAAGTCGCCAAATTTAGGGGATTTTTTCCTTTAATGACAACCTAGCCATTGTATTAAGTTATTCGTTTGGCGTGGGCTTGAAAATCGCGCCAACCAAAAAGTCGCCAAACTTATGTTTATATGTTTGCGTGAGTGTAAAGCATCTGTTCCGAATAATTTTGCGAGTTCCTGTAAACGAACTATAAATGCTACTTACTCTATACAAATCATGTTTCCAGACACCCCAGTGATGCATATAAATTTCCTTATGTTTGAAACAGTACATCATTAAAATGTACTGCAAACGATTTTACCCCCCATTGACCATAATGTAACAATACTTTTGAGTGTCCCTGTAAACATATTATAATTGCAACTTCTTCTATACTCTATAGAAAACATGTAGTCTCCCTCAGTGACGCATATAAATTGTTGCGTTTATAATAGTGCAGCATTATTAAACTGCATTGAAAACTTTTTCCCCATTGACCGTTATATATAGGAATACTTTTGATTGCCTCTAATCTAAACAACAAATGCTACACACTTCATTTCCAATACCGAACATGCAATCGTCAATCTCAATAACAAATTACATGGCAATCGACTGTATTTACGCGAGTTAAAGCGCGGACCG
This sequence comes from Maratus michaelseni, assembly GCA_963931845.1. NCBI lineage: Eukaryota > Metazoa > Arthropoda > Arachnida > Araneae > Salticidae > Maratus > Maratus michaelseni. The sequence continues at coordinate 445,010,868 of OZ007586.1, forward strand.
ATAGACAAACCGAATTCATAAACACTTTTCAAATATGTTGGAAAGTTAAAAACTAGCCAAAATCGAAAAGGTACAAACGCAGAACATCAAATATCGATTTCAGGTACCCTATGTCAAAAAAACAATTAAAATACAAGCGAGAAATGTGTAAAGATTTCTTCTGTAGGTTTAATATATTAGCGTTCTCGTTTCTTCGCATGACTTGTGTAGGCTCAAAGATTCCCACCTGTTATAAGATTGTTTAAAGGCATAAAATATTTTTCCACGCTCAACTCAAAATGTTGAGACACATTTTCAGACTCATTTTTAAAAATAAAAACATGAAACTTGGTGGCATGATTTATGAAGATATTTATAAGGGACCCATGTTTTTATTTTTCGTTCAATTAGAAATTCATTTACAAACAATTATTTTCACAGTACGATAACTTTTTTGTTTCCAGCGATACCGCTTCGGGAAATTCGGTTCAAAATGTCCACTTTGACAGCATTTTTTGAAATATATTCTGCCTTTATCACAAAATCGAGACAATAGGGACATTATAAAGTTTCTGAATAAGAGAACCTGCCAATTGGATGCATTTTAGAGCAAAAATGAATTTAAAAATGTGTCTCAAAATAGGCCCTTTGGATTTAAATACACCCTTAACAACTTTTGTTGCATAATAAAGCCCTCTAAGTTGAGAATAGTTTGGAATGTAAAAAGAGTGAAGAAATTATCGTAGTTTGAATGATTTATAAAGCATTTTTTACAACTATTGCAACTAATTACAGTTATTGTTTGCTTTGGATTACAGTCAAAATCTTGTCCCTATGACAAAAATAAGTCCCCCTCCCCTCTCACCTAGTTATATTAACAAGTTCTTCATGGTTTTCAAAACTAAGACATTTTGAAACTCCCAACAACTTCATATTTATAACAAATGTATGAAATTAAGGCTATGGTGTCTTACACTCAAGCTCCGTTTTACTTTTTTTAAATCAGTTATAAAAAGGAAAATAGTCGCCTAATTTTGAGGATTTTTTTCCTTTAATGGTAACTCTGGTTAAGTTATTGGTTTGGCGCGAGTTTGGAAATCGCGCCAATCAAAAAGATGCCAAACATCGGTTTCGCGAGTGCAACACATCTGTTGTGAAATTAAATATCTGGCGAAATTTTTTTGGACGATTTCTTTAGCGGCCCTCGTGCACAATATGGCCAATGGTCCCCAGTTTTTACAGTTTTACACTGTCTTCGAATATCTAGTGAAATACTTCAATTCTGGAATTTCAGAAATATAAAGAACATGATTGACCTCTTATTTTTCAGCGAAGGTCTTGATCACGTGGGCGATAAAGATATCAACCAAATTCGTTTGATAAATTTTAATTCCCAATGTAATTTGTTCTTAATTTAAAATAAAATATGGTGTATCACTTAACATTTCTGCTAAAGTTTATCTTTTATGAGTTAGGGGTTCTACAATCTGTTTATTGAAATTAAGCCTATTTAATATATGGAAAAATGTTTAGCAAAACATCACACAGAATTAAATTTGTGTAATGTTGCATTTTTGTACATTTGATTACAAAAAACCTATTTTAGAGTTAAATTTGGAGGTAGGAATAGAATATATGTTCGCTTATAGGATCTATTAATGTTGTTCAAAAGTAAAAACACTTTAGATTTGGTATCTCATTAATTTGGAAGGAATTCAAATTCTACGCGGTTTTTTTTTTGGCAGGCGCATGTGATGTTTCTATAAAACAACTCAACTATTGAATAAATTCAAACATTCCGATTTAACCCATAACTGCTGTTAGCAGCGGCACAGGCCGTTGCTTTCAGTTCAATTACCGTTGCGTTCAGTTACCGTTCAATTTTCAGTTTTACTTGTAATTTTCAGTTTAACTGTAGATTAACTTTTGTTTCGTTTGGAGCCCTGTTTTTATTGCTAGAAACTTCTGAATATATTATTTTTAAATCTAGTTCTGTACATAAAGTTTAATACAGAAAGATTATAATTAAGTTAATCGAGAATATTTTTAATTTTTCGATCAAGCGGTGTGCAAGACCACTTACAGTAGCTGTGCGACAATTTCTGTCACAGCAGTTAAGAGTTAATCAGATTTTGTTTTGTCTAAAAGGGAACTGCTGAAACTATAGGCTCGAGACTAAAAGAAACTTGTTTGCTCCTGAAACATCAACTGTGTGAACAACCAGAATCTGTTACGAACTTTAAGATGTACAGAGAAAACGCACAAGTTGAATCTGATAAATCGTGGGGGGGGGGGGGGGTATATAGGTCGGTCTTTAAGAGCATTGCATTACGATATACCGCCGGCGTAGATTAAGTATTCATAGAAAAGTAACAGAATGTGGCAATTCCAATAAAGTAGGTAACAGTGATTTTGTAATATCACATTTTAGTTTAAATAGAGAAGACCTACACAGTTTACATTACAATTTTATTTCTTCCGAAGACATAGCCAAGAATCTGGAGTGTTAATGCTTTAATGTGAATGGATGAGATATGTGAACACTGATCGGCTTTCAGGGCTTACGTTTTCTCAGTTGGGTTTCTTTTGCATCAAAAGTCCATTTTTTAAGCTGTATGCATTTAATTCTGTACATAAAATATTGTACAAAATTTGTTAGGCATTGTAGTTCTTATTAAAATAAATGATCAATGTAAAAATAGCGCAAATAAAAATACATATAATAGCAAACAGCGGTTTCGGAGCCTCTAAAGCTCCATCATCAGTGCCAAATTAAAAAAAGATTTAAAAGTTTCAGCCATGTAAGTACGCTTGCGTGGCTTGATCTTTTAAATTAGTTTATAATCTTTTTTTAATTTGGCATTGATGATGAAGCTTTAGAGGCTCCGAAACAGCTGTTTGCTAAATTATATATTCTTATTTAAGCTATTTTTACATTGATCATTTATTTTAATATAACGGCACAAAGTTAAATCCACAGTAGGCGGGGAAGAAATGTAAGAAATAAACCGGTAGCAAGAAAAACTCATTTATCTCTTCGCCAAATTTGACGCCGCCAAGTGTAGCTCTTGTTTGAGGATTTAACCAAAATTTGTTTTGGGAATGATTACTGAAAATAATCAAAAGGGCAATGGGTTATTGAAATAATGAAAAAACAGATTATCAGTATTAAATATTTTTAAAAAATTTCTTATTTGTAACTAGCAGAAATGTTATATAATATCTCGCAATAGGCATGTACAAACTTACTTGTAAGTCACCAGACATCTTGCGCAAATGTTTTCTTGTCTTTTCTTTTAACTTAAAGAAAACACTTAACGGTTTTAAAGACAACAGCTAAAAATTATCTCGATCAAACATTAGGCAGTTTGCTCTGAAGGTTTGAAACGATTTTCATTTATATTGCGGTTGATTGATTGGTTATCGGAGATGAATGAATGTTAGCGTCTACACTGAGCGCGTCCAGTAATGTCACTGGTACGTACCGGTAATGTCAACGTAACCGGTAAGGTCGGTTAGTTACCAAGGCGTTCAGTGCTACAAACCGATACGCAACCAACGTCGTTCAGCGGATGTAACCGAAGTGACTGGTAAGAGACCAAACTAACCGAAGAAAAATCTTGGTTAGGTGGGTCACGTTATCGGTTACATGAAAATTTACGATGATGTAATCAAGGCAACACTAGATACCGGACTTGCTCATTCACTCTCAAAACGTCACAAATGGTGGCTGACCGCGACCAGCGATTGGTCCAAAGCAATGCGCCCATCGTTTTGTGCCAATCGCTGTATGTCTTTCCTCAGGGCTACACTACATACCGGGCTTGCTCATTCATTATGATGACGTCACAAAAGGTGGCTGACTAGGAGGAAAGACATACAGCGATTGGCACAAAACGATGGGCGCATTGCTTTGGACCAATCGCTGATCGCGGTCAGCCACCATTTGTGACGTTTTGAGAGTGAATGAGCAAGCCCGGTATCTAGTGTTGCCTTGCTTTCCTCCTAGTCAGCCACCTTTTGTGGCGTCATCATAATGAATGAGCAAGCCTGGTATCAAGGCAACACTAGATACCGGGCTTGCTCATTCACTCTCAAAACGTCACAAATGGTGGCTGACCGCGATCAGCGATTGGTCCAAAGCAATGCGCTCATCGTTTTGTGCCAATCGCTGTATGTCTTTCCTCCTAGTCAGCCACCTTTTGTGACGTCATCATAATGAATGAGCAAGCCCGGTATGTAGTGTAGCCCTGCTGGTATGTAGTGTAGCCCTGATGTAATACAGATGTAATTACGATGATGTAATACAGATGGCGCTGCATGTAAATAATACGGAACAGATGTGTTACTATCACGCTAAAATGTAAACAAAAGATTGGCGACTGTTTGTTTGGCGCGATTTCCAAGACTGCGCCAAACGAATAACTTAATACAATGGCTAGGTTGCCATTAAAGAAAAAAATCCCCTAAATTTGGCGACTTTTTTCTTTTTTTTAACCGATAATTTTTTTTTTTTTTTTAGCGTGAGTGTAAAGCATCTAAGCCAATAATACCATTTTCGTCCAGTAGGTCTGTCGACTGGTTAGAAATCGGTCACTTACCGCCCCGGTAAGTAACCGGTCACATTGGTCACTTTGGTTAGGTCTGCTGAATGCGCTCCTAGTGAATTAAAAACGTTATAGCCGTTTATAAAACGAGGGCAGAGATCGAGTTAGATTTCACGCTATTTTCGGAACGAAATTAAGACTATATTTCCAAAAAAATGAAAATTGTACAAAAATGGAAGCTTCAAATTAGTTAACCTTGTTTGAAAAATAGTAAAAAATCTATCTAGATTTCTATTATAGCGTCTAGAATATATAGTGTGGCAACCGGCTATTCCAGTAATGCTTTAAAATGTGCTAAGAAATTTAATTCCATAAATGTTGAACGATTCTGAATGACAAATGTTGATTGCAGCGACATCTTCTAGCTCTTCACTATCCTAAACGCTTTCTCAATTGAATTTTTGGCGTGAGTGTAAACTCACGCTAAAAAAAAACAATTTAATCGGTTAAAAAAAAAGAAAATTCGCCAAACTTTGGGGACTGTTTTTTCTTTTATGGCAACCCGGCTATTAAGCTTGTATTTAGTTACTGGTGTTGAAATTTGTTATTGTAATCTGTATTTGCGTGGATGTTAAGGGAAATGTTTGCGCATGTCTGTATTACGTCATTGATGATGAAAAGTAGAGAAAACGTGATTGGTTGTAGAAGAACGTTCTATTGCGCGTTATTGGTTGCAGATTCGCGTATTATAGAACTATATATGGAAAGGAAATAAATTTGCATAACTGTTGAGTTACTGATTGGTTTTTAATTGCCATGTGAATTATTACGTAGTGGCGGTTATTACAGTGGCAGTTAGAGTGGTAGAATTGAATTTATCATTCTATTTTGTTTACCGAAATTGTTTTGACGTTTGTAGTTGCTGGTAGAAGTTGGAAAATGTCCGTGGCTATGGATACCATTTTTCGAGAGTACCAGGTAAGTTTTTATGAGGAAGCAGAAAGGCAAGTTCAGCATTTCAAAACTGAAATAACGCGATGATTTTATCTAATAGTTTGTGTTAAATTAGAATTTGAATTACCGAATGGTTACCCTGATATAGTAGTGCTCTTTTAAAGATTGAAATGACGTAATTTTATCTAAAGGGTTGTGCGAAATTACAAAATCAGTTATCGAATGATTATTCTGATTGTAGCAGTCCACTTTAGAAGAATGACGTAGGTAATGTATTTTCTATTAAATTTATGTTTTAAAAAAATTATTTTTCATTTATTTTGATATTTACTTTCTGGTTTTACTAATACGTCATTATTTATAAATGTTGTGTTCGTCCTGAATTTAGAAACTAAATAATCGAATGTTTACACTGATATAGTAGGGCACTTTAAAAGATTGAAATGATGCAATGATTTTAACTAAAAGTTTGTGTGAAATTAAAATTAGCATCAGCGAAGGATTACTGTAATATAGTAGTGCACTTTAAAATATTGAAATGACGTAATTAACATTTTACATTAAATTTATGTTGTAAAAAATGTATTTTTGGTTTATTTTAATTGTTGTGTAGAAATACGATTTTCTGTGTTTTCGAATACGTTATTTATAAATGTTCTGTTTTATATGTTTCCAGAATGGCAACGAAAAATAATAGCTTGGCACAGTCTAGGAAATCGCGCCAACCAAACAGTCGCCAATCTTTTGTTTACATTTTAGCGTGAGTGTAACACATCTGTTCCGGGGGCCTCCGCGGCCGAGTGGTTAAGACACCATTCCGCAGTGTGAATTGAGAGTGAATGAGCAAGCCCGGTATCTAGTGTTGCCTTGGTATAACGTAGGCAGGGCTACACTACATACCGGGCTTGCTCATTCATTATGATGACGTCACAAAAGGTGGCTGACTAGGAGGAAAGACATACAGCGATTGGCACAAAACGATGGGCGCATTGCTTTGGACCAATCGCTGATCGCGGTCAGCCACCATTTGTGACGTTTTGAGAGTGAATGAGCAAGCCCGGTATCTAGTGTTGCCTTGACGTAGGTCACAGTTATACACGGCCGGTGCATGACGTTCAAAACGTCATATGGAGTGGATCATTTTTACATGGTGATTGGTGCAAACCGAGGGGCGCGCCGCTTTGCACCAATGACCGTGTAAAAATGTTCCACTCCATGTGACATTTTAAACGTCATGCACCGGCCATGTGTAACGTAGGTCGCGGTTGTAGCCTATTGTTTCTTCACCGAGTCCACAAACCGAAAACACTTGCGACGAAGCACCTACGTTGCACTTGTTTTTTGCTCTCGTCGTACTTTCGTCTCTCCCCACAGCTAAGCTAACAGCTGCAATTTTCATTTGTTTGCGTCTCAAGAAAATTTTCTTTTGGCACCATCTAACGGCAAATAATATAAAGAAAATTCTCTATTTTAGGTGCATTTATAACAAAAAGTATAACTTTAAAATTTTATTTAATGCATATAAAATGAAAATTATTATTTTTTATAAAATTTTAATATATTATCAATTTGTGCAAATGGTATTATATATTCCTCATATTTTAATTACATCTGAAAATAAATATTCATTTTATTTACAATGCAATCAAAGTTTAAGTGGATATAAGCTAAGTTTGTAAAAAATATTATAACATTAAACTAAAATTTTATGAAAAATACTAATAATTTTCATTTTATTTACATTGAATAAAATTTTAAAGTTATATGGCTTGTTTTTAATGCACCTAAAATACTACTCGTGGGAAGGTTTCTTTATATTAATTGCCGATAGATAGCGTCAAAACGATTGTATCTCGTGTGCTCGTGGCGCTGTGGTGTGAGGATGAAAAAGTTGAAAATGCAACTTGCCTCCGTCGTGACTTGCGATATCACGAGACATGCAACGCGTGCAGCGTTGCTTTTTTCCTTGGTCTGAAGCGCGCCTTAGCATCTTGGGAAACCTGCCATTATCACCAATATAATGTTTGATAACTTGTCTCAATAGGGTTGCCTCTATATGAGCGTGTTCAGAGACTGAAACGCGGGTTACTCGTATGATTGGAGAATGACGTCATCTGACTTTCTTAGGGTAAATTTGGGTTAAAACGGCTGTGAAGGTTTTGTTTAAAGTTATGGGCATGTTTTCAATCAAACCCTTCCGTCAACCAATCCACCATTACATTTTGATTGTACGAACATTGCTGGAACCATCCTAGCCGGCATTGGCCAATTATATCATAGTCCTGTTAAAGGTAGACCAATCAAATGGTCAGGACTCAAGTGTACAACAGAAGGAGTCATAAAGAACAACAGTTAACAGATGCAGTTAGCTACAAAGCAAATAACCAAATCAGATTTCCCAAATACGTGATCACCTAGGGCGCGTTCACAGACCGAACCCGAGTTACATAAAGTAACGCATGGGTAAATCGAAGCGTTCAGAGCCCGATATCACGTGACTTTTTCACGTTACCCGCAGCGTTCAGAGCCGGAAATTACCCAGACTTTGGGTAACCCACATTACCTGGAGAATTTTGTTAGGTAAAGTGATCAGGTGGTTGAGAAATCTGATTTGTTTGTTTGCTTTATAGCTAATTGCAACTGTTAACTGTTGTTCTTTATGACTCCTACCAAGGCTACACTAGATACCGGGCTTGCTCATTCATTATCATGACGTCACAAAAGGTGGCTGGCCGCGACCAGTGATTGGTTCAAAGCGAGAAGCGTCGTTTTGTGCCAATCGCTGTATGTCTTTCATTTTGTCGTTTCGCTTTGTTCCAATCGCTGGTAGCGGCCAGCCACCATTTGTGACGTCCTGATAATGAATGAGCAAGCCCGGTATCTAGTGTAGCCCTGCTCCTACTGTACACTTGAGTCCTGACCATTTAATTGGTCTACCTGTAACAGGACTATGATATAATTGGCCAACGTCGGCTATAATGGTTCCCGCAATGTTCGTACAATCAAAATCTAATGGTAGATTGGTTGACGGAAGTGTTTGATTGTAAATAAACCCATAACTTTACCCAAAAGAGTACAAAGCCGTTTTAGCCCAACTTTAACCTGAGAAAATCAGATGTCGTCATTCCCCAATTATACGAGCAACCCACGTTTTGGTCACTGAACACGCTCTTTACCCTACAAAATTCGTCAGGTAATGTGGGTTTCCCGAAGTCTGGGTAATTTCCGGATCTGAACGCTAGGAAACCCACAAAAAGTCACGTGATAGTCTCTGAACGCTTCGGATTACCCATGCGTTACCCTATGTAACGCAGGGTTCGGTCTGTGAACGCGCCTTATTTATAAATTATTTATAAATATTATTAATTATATTAATAATTATATAAATTATTTAAAATCATTTATAAATTAAATTAACTTCGTTAATGTATCATGTAAAAGCTATTTAAGAGTTGTGGACTAATTAAGGATATAAAAATTGTTCATGAACAGATGTGTGAATATGAACGCTCCCTCCTGTTTGTTAAGGTGGTTGGTTCTCAAATGATCTGCTCAAAAGCGTGAAACTTTCTGACACATTTTTAAACGCAAAGACATAAAATTGGCAGGCCTGACTATCGAAGCGATTTCGAATCGAAATGAGTTTTCCTTTTATTTTATAAATAAATTTCTTAGCGAGTTATAAGCGATTCGTGTCCCGTGACAACGCGTTTGACCCCTATCTCACGCTAAAGCATCGGGAATTCGGTTCAAAACGTCGACTTTGACAGTGTTTTCTGAAAGATCTACCTTTACCAAAAAATAGAAAACGTGTTTCGATTACATAGTTTCTGAATAATAACACCTGCCTATATCACGCGTTTCTGATCAAAAATAAATTAAAAAATGTGTCTGAAAGTAGCCTCCTTGGATTTGAAAACATCCTTAAAAAAATGACCTACTAGAGGATTGAAACCTCCCCTGCCTGCTTATTATAGTAACATTTTAACATACAAGTATTTAGTTTCAGTCTACACATTAATGGAAAGTAACATAAATTATTTATTAGTACTTTTTCTGTTAAAATTTATGTATTTTCCAGGAATTATTTAAATCGGATTGATATGTTGTCATCAACGGATGTAAAGTGCATCTTGAAAAGCAAAAAGAAAATTGTGAATGCCTGTTCCCATATCAGACTTCTTTCAAGTTAAATGTGAACAGGATGATGTTATACAGAATGTGGACACTTCAAAAAGTTTGAAAAAGATGCCGAAGGTCTGTCCAAACTCCAAACTCTATATTGGCCCAAAGCCTTTCAAAAGTACCTAAAAGGAAAGACTGCAGTGAGCAAGTTCCAACTGCAGTAAATTCATCGTAGAGGTAATTCTTACTTTACTTTATAATTTGATAATGATTGTTTTATTGACCATGTAATATTTTTTATGCAGAATATAGTTAAAGACTAGTCTTTAGTCAGCATCAGTGGCGCAGCCAAGGGGGGGGGGGGTTTGGGGGTTAAAACACCCCCCAGAGCTAAAAAAATTACTATAATTGCCGCTTATAAGAATCAAAACTACTAAAGTTAAAATTAAGTTTTTTGGCTTTTCCGCCTTGGCAGAATAGAATCCACCGCTTTTTTTAATCAAATTCTAATCAACAATGTGATTCAATTAAATGGCGAAAATTCTACTTAAAACTGTGAAAGCGCATATTACACGCATAGGTTATGTCAAAACTTGATTTTTGGACTGCGTCACTTTGTCGAGGCATCTTATAGTACAAGATGGGTCATATACTCTCACACAGACGCTTTGAGTTATATAGTATACAGTGATATGTTTCTTAATTGCATTTCTGTCTTTGTTCCACGTTTGAAACAATAACAGATCATCGAATTCCAGAGAAAAAAAAACATACACTTTGTAAGTCTCTCTCAGTTTCAAGCGGCTTTTTTTTGCGTTTTTTGCTCTCAGTTATATCTAAGACCAAGCTATGTGCGTACCCAGGAAAAAAATCTTTACAAAAGTAAGAATTTAAAAAAGTACTTAAAGTCATAGAAAGCTATTTTTCGATTATGAGCAGATTTTTGCAATCGGTGTTTCTTTCGAATCATTTGTTTCGTAGGGGGTCTGTACACAAATTTAAAGACTATATTTCATTTGTTGGTAATGTAGAAACGACGTCTTGCTTATGATGGAGATTCACGTATTTATCGTTAAAATTTTATAAATTAGTTGTGGTTCCTCTTTTAGCTATTTTTAATTGTATCGCGCTTCTGTGAAAAGAAAATCTCTTTCCTTTCTATTTAAAATTCAACAATTCTTAAACTCTTTTATCGCAGCTTGAAGTGATCCTTTCTCAATTAATATACATGTCTAAATTCTTTCTGTCGTATGTGCTTGCGGTTTTCATATGAGAAATGAAATCCTTTTCAGTTTGGCATCTGCGTGCTTTCCTAAAGCATACATTTTGGATCCCAGAATAAATAAAGATAAAATGCAACGTCTATTTCTCGATACATCTGCATGCTAAAATTCCTGCAGATGTTAAGTTCGGAAAGTTAGTTTTCTGTTGTTATAAAGATGCTGATATATGGTAATCTGGTTTGACGGTTTGCGTTCAAAAAAATTAGAATGTGCTTCTCCCTAACGAATTTTCTTCTGTACCCTATGGGTCGACGCGGATAAATTTGTGGCATCTCAAAAAAAGGCCTTCGATTTTGAGTTTTCATGATGTGAAGATATAGACGTTCTGAGTGCTGGGGGACCGCCTCATTTTTTCAATTATCTTTCTTCAAATAAAATATTTTTTTTCATGGAAGCCTCAAGTCTCCGATATGTTTCTTCACAGGATGAGAGCCTTCGGGTTCTTGCTTATAGCGTATATGTATGAGCTCCGGAACTCTTTTTTCCTAGAATTTAAGACCTGCCTGTGAGTATGGATTTTGAAAAAAAAAAGCGTTAAATGCATTTTTTTAGAAAAATACTATCTATAATTACGCACAATTTTAAGCTAACCATGCATTAATTTAAATTGATCAGCAATATATTAGTTATGCATTAATTTACACTTATTACATTTTAACGAATGCATGCCATTAAAATTATACTAGCTGACCCGTCCGGCGGTGCCTGGGCTCATGATAATTACCTCAAATTTGTATGATTATATATCTTATATAAATTTTATATTTTTAAATGAAATTTTCACTAAAAAATATTGATTATTAAACAGAAAAGCATTTTTAAAAGACACCTTCTTGTTTGTTTTAGAAGACACCTTCTTGACCTAGTTTTTCTATCTAGCCACCAAGTTATTTAACCCGATTTTTTTATTATTATTATAATTTTTTGTACAAAAATTGACCTAAGAAATGACAATAAATGGCATTTTTTCTCATTTTCGGCATTTTTAATTAGGTAAAAATAAGTTTAACAAATGCAAATTTTAAATTAATGAAAAATAATTATATGACTGACTTCGACACGAAAATAGGCAGAAATTGTTTTCCTGCTTCACTGTTTCATCCATGCCCCCCTCATCAGATATAGATTTTGCAGCACTCACTTATCCAGACATTTGAAACCTTCGGCAATCAGCATTTCCTGAACATACCGGTTAATGCAGCCTTTACATTTTTTTTTCATAGATAAATAATTTTGATAAATTTCATTAGAAAACTTTGTTTATACCATCTTTTTAAATGATGTAACTGTTCTAAACTATGTAACTAATAATCCTACAATAGGCTTATTATTTTTCTCAATTAATGGATAAAAAACTTTTGTGCTTTTGAAAATGAGTGACTTCGGAGGGGAGCAGGTTATATTTTTTTACTCGTAACTAGAATTTTTTTACTGGCTACCAGATTTTATCAAATTTGCAAAGCCATGGTTATAAATATAATGGTTTTACAGACCGTGGAAAAATATTGATATCTAGCTGTAAAAAAAATGCTTTCTTCTCACTTTTTTTTTTTTTTTTTTTTTTTTGCGACGTGTCTTTTAAAATAACAACACAAAAAAGTTACTGTCCGAACTCTGAAATTTTATTCGATTGCAAATATAACTGTATCCAAGCCCTCTTTAAAATTCCGTGAAAAAAGTCTAAGTCTTTGACTAAAGTCGAAGAGAACAGAGTCACGTCAAAAAAGACTAAGTCACATTTAATACTGAAAACATGAGCCGACGCCGAGCAAACCCACGCCAAAATACCCAACTTTCTTTTTGCGTTGTCATCGAAAAATTCTCAGATTTTTTAAAATACTTTTATTCATCAGAACGTTTCCAAATTTTTGTAGGCGCTGTAATTTTGATCTTCCAAGATGCTTTTAATGGATTGTGTCGAAATACAGACGTTTAGTTACTTTTAGCATAGAAAAAAGATCGTCTTCGAAAGGCCCGATATGACGTGAGGTTCTAAATAAATCGTAATTTAGAATGCTTTCAGCTGTTTCACACCTTTAAATTTACCATTTATAATAAATTCTTTATGCCAAGCATTTCCATCTTAAAAGTAATCTCTATACTAAATTTCAAGTTTCTAACACTAACAGTTTCAACTAAATCATAATTTAGAACACTTTTAGAAAGTTTTCAGCTCATTTCGTCCTTTTAAATTTTTAAATGTTTTTAAAAATATTATAAGGAAGCATTTACTACATAAAAGTAATCATCATGTCAAATTCCAAGTTTTCATACCAATTGTGTCACATAAATCGCAATTTTAGAATGCTTCTTACTCTTGCATTCTTTTAAATTTCGAATTGAAAAAATAAATTCTGGGGAGCATTTACGTCTTTTAAGTAACATCCATATAAAATTTCAAGACTATAGCCCTAAAAGTTCTAAATGACTTGTTACATTTGGCAAAAAGCAAGGTAAGTAAGTCTATTGAAAATTTTGTTAAAATTGCTTCATTATTATTAAAGTTAGGAATAAGAATTCGTGATTCTCTTGTAATGAAACCTTGTGTATTTTTGATTGAACAAATGGATTCAACTCTGTTATTTTCTATGTAAAAATTATTTTCTGTAGTGTGTTCTTCCATCTTTAAGTTTTCCCCTTATCATTTTTAAACACTTTATAAATCTAAATAGTTTTGTGTTATTTCATTGGTGAATTTTATAGTTTGTAACTCTAATATTGTAAACGCTGTTTAAATGAATCATAACCAACTTAATTGCGGAGAAAAGCATTATGATTTCATTCATTTAAAAGACTGATTCCATTAACCGATAATTCATATAACCGGCGACCATCTTTATAATAAACTCAAAACCCCCCCTAGAACCGAATTCTGGCTGCGCCACTGGTCAGCATATTAAATAATTTGTTTAGACTATGCTATTTATTATTCTACAAATTATTATTTAATGTGCTCACTAGAAAGTGCATATTTTTATAAATCCACATCCCTCCTTTAAAAAAGAAATAGGATACTTTGTCTCTGTGTTATTTTAAAATTGAAATACTTTGACTGCTTTATTGAATATTGTTACTTAAGAAATCTCATAACATTTTAAATTATTTGTAGTTGGTTTAAATTATTTTAATGAAATTTTTCATTTTTTTAAAGAATTTTTGTTTGGAATTTCCTGTTTGTGCAAAATTTAAGACTTTTAAAATTCTGGAATCCCTTTTGTAAACTTCTTTTGCCATTATTTACTATGTAAGATGTTTTATTTCTTGCAAGACAAGTATTGTGCATCCTAACGAACTTATTAGAATTTTTTTATTCATCCTTTATCCAATATTTTGTTTAAATGATATGCTATAATACCCTATATGGCTAATGGTGACCGGTCACTTGCGATTTTTAACGTTTTGTTTAATAGCTAGAAAAATACATAAGGAATTATTCTGAAACTTCAGGCGTGTAAACAGCACAGTCGACGTCATATATTTCGGCGAAGATTTTTTCCCGAAACCCCATTGGGGGCCGTCAATAAATTGAAGAAAAACGAATATCTTTTGGTTAACCCTGTAATATCTAATATCGCAAAAGCGTTGAAATGGTAGCACATGCTTAGGAGGCTTCTTTTAATAAACTATGTTCATTTTTATTAGGATAGCACGTATACCCGTGGAGAAATTAAGTTTTTTATAAAAACAATCCCAAATTTCAGCAAGCGTTTTGCTTATAATTTTCAGAGTTCTTAATATAAAAAAAATGTTCTTTTCATTAACGATGACAAACAACATTATATACAATACCCTGCAATCAGAATTTAAAAATAATAAATATTGGAAGAAAAATGAGCAGGTTCACTAAATATTGTTTCACTGCGCATACGCGAATGCAATCAAAATATACTGTGCATAAGCAACTTTTGTGTAAGTTTCAAAAACATAGATTGAAAATTCTGATAGTGATAATCTATAGAATAAGCTTGAAATTCGCTGTTCCCAAAAGGAAGCAAAAACATGAGGGGCGGTATCCAAATATACAATGAAAGACACTTCATTCTTATTATGTCAACTTTCATACGCTAGTATCTTTGGTTAACGGGTTTAGCTTATATATTATGCACAGTATATTTTGATTGAATTCGCGCATACGCAGTAAAACTATATTTAGTGAACCTGCTCATTTTTCATCCAATATTTATTATTTTTTAACTCTGCTTGCAGGGTACTGTACATAATGTTATTTGTCATCGTACCTGAAAAGAACATTCTTTTATATTAAGATCTCTGAAAATTATAAGAAAACACTTGGTGAAATTTGGGATTGTTATTATAAAAACCTTAATTTCTCCACGAGTATACGTGCTATTCTCATAAAAATGAACATAGTTTATTAACACATTGACGGACAGTAGGAAAAAGTGAAGTTCGAAAATTGATACTGGGCTTCTACTTGTACGCCGGTAAATGCACATTTGGGCTGCTATAGCCGTCATGCCACATAGTGAACTTCGCTTTGATGGCTTTAGCTGCAAGTGTCCGTCAACGTGTTAAAAGAAGCCTCCTAGGCATGTGCTACCGTTTCAACGCTTTTGCGATATTAGTTTTTACAGGGTTAGCCAAAAGATATTCGTTGTTCTTCAATTTGTTGACGGCCCCTTATGGGATTTCGGGAAAAAAAATCTTCACGGAAATATATGACGTCTATCATGTTGTTTACACTCCTGAAGTTTCAGGATAACTCCTCATGTATCTTTCCAGATATTTAACAAAACATCTAAAATCGCAAGTGACAGGTCATTATTGGCCATATAGTGTACATCCTTTATGGGAATGATTTTAAAAAACTTCTCCCTTTATTAAAAAGAAATTGAATTAGTAGTAGTATACTGAATAGTATAGTATTAGTAATAATCGGTATAAACATCTTTTTCAGAATTTAAATATATCAGTCAGGAAGATTTTTTTTAATTAGTAAAATTAACATACATTTCAGAAAATAAAAGTTAATCATTTTGCAGTATCATTGAATCATGTCTTTTGTTACAGATTCCACACTGAAGAAATACGTGATTTTATAACAGATGTTTTCAAAACTGAAATACCATTTGTTACAAATCCAGAAAACTCACAAGTCAACAATCAACAAGTAAGTATAACATGTTTTTATGCAATTATTTTTTAATCAATTAATTCTTTTATGGTAAAGATTTCATTTGATTTTTGTTAGTTTGATATTTATAATTAAGTAAATAAAATCTTACTTCTTTTAGGGAATTGAGTGAAAAACTATGAACTTCTATATATATAGTACAAAAAAAATCAAATTATTCAGTAGCTTTGTTAATTATGCTAAGTGTATCATTTTGTTATCACTACTGATGATAAATTAGCTTTATAAAAAACAAAATGCACAATTATTTTTGCCAAAAATTTTGTAATGTAGTAGATTTTCAAAATATACAGGATGGCAATATATAAAAAAATATATTTAAAAAAAATCCTAATCCTTTCTGACAGAATACCAAGCATTACATCTACGGAAGCAGTATATATTTTTTCAAGTTCTTAGCTATTTCATTTTCATAGATTTTACTGTATGCATCAACTCTTTTCATGTCTTTCCGAGCCAAATAATTTATTTTTATATATATAAACCTTTAAAAATGAAGCAGATAATTTTAAAAATTCATAATCAAGATTTAAATAAATTTTTATACATTAAATAGGGTAAGTGTTTCAATAGTCAGCCACAATTAAATAAAATATAAAATGTTTTATTAATAGTAAATTTTTTGTTCCAAATGAAATGTAATTTTCCATAGTTCTTTCACCAATCAACAGCCAATGTTTTTTTATTAAGTTTTTTTTTGTGGGTACAAGTAGCATATTTATGTTTTATTTATATCTAGCGTAATTTCTTCTCCTTTCTTTTTTTAGGAGTTTTATAACAAGAACATTGCTACTACGGTAGAAAAATCACAGGAAATTGGCAAATTTGAACAAAAATTGATTGGAAAAACAGAAAAATACGAATAACTGCCAGTACTTGCTACGAGTTATTTACATAGAGCAAAAACAAGTCTTAATTGGGAAAAAATATAACAAGTTATTTTAGCGATTCTTTTGCTGGAAATTTTGCTACGGAATATGGGCTTAAAAAAGAGGATGAAGCTGTTAAAGTTGTGGAAAGTGGAACTGGCCTACAAATTTATACAACGGGACTGCTGATTCATCCCCAAGCTCCATGGATAGCATACAGCCCTGATGGATTATTCATTATGAATGGGAAGTTACAAACTTTGGAAGTTAAGTGTTCAATTCAGGGTGCAACGACAACTGTAACAGAGCTAGTGAAAAACTTAAAGTATGTTTTTTTTGGTGATAGAACCTACAAGCTAAAAAGCAAACACAAATATTTTGAACAGGTGCAGTGTGGCATGCATATTACAAATGCCGAACAATGCTATTTTATTATTTATGCACTCTTTGACAAATCATACGTTTTGTTAACAGTGAAAGGGATGAATGTTTCATCAAAAACAATTTACAGCAATCCATAAAATATATTTTAATTATTTTTTGCCCCATATTTAAAAAATAAATCACCTTTAATATTCTTAATTGTTTTGTTAACCTTTTTATAATATTAATTTTTATATAAGTTAATTTTCCCAACTGGGCGAAAAAGTCCGGGCCAGGATTCGAACCAGGGATCACTTTGCAACTGATCCGTAGTTCGAATCCTGGACCAGACTTTTTCGCTCAGTTGGGAAAATTACAGCTTATGATTTCTTTACCAATTTTAATAATCGTGTTAAAATTAATCTAGTACATTATTTTTTATTTTAACCAGTTTTTTTTTCTCTCTCTCTTTAGTATTGCACTTTTGATTGCATATTTACTTGATTTATTTTGTTTTATTTTTTGCATAATTCGCAGAAATTATTAATATAATTTAAAATCTGCTGGTAGTTGGTGTGAATATTTAAAGCAATATTCACACCAACTACCAGCGTATTGCTGATTCATGTATTTTTTTTACATTATGTTTGTACCATTTCAATTTTTTTTGTTAAATATCGTGTTTATGCAACTCACTATTTCAATTTTACTTTAAGTATTGTGTTTATACAATTCACTATTTTAATTTGTTAAGCATCATGTTTATACATTTCAACAGCTGCAACCTTTTTAAATGGAAACAAACATTTTCTATTTGATGCATAATTTTCAGCATTTACTCATATAATATTTAAAAATCTGTTGGTAGTATGTATAAATATTGCTATAAATATAGAATGGTTCATTTATTTTCTTTATCCTGTGCTTGTACCATTTTAATTTAAGTATCGTGTTTATACGATTCACTATTTCAATTTTACTTTGTTAAGCATCGTGTTTTTACAATTTACTACTTCAATTTTACTTTGTTAAGTATCGTGTTTATACAATTCCCTATTTAAGTTTTACTTTGTTAAGCATCATGTTTATACAATTTTACTATTTCAATTTTACTTTAAATATCGCGTTTATATAATTCACTATTTCAATTTTAATTTGTTAAGCATCGTGTTTATACAATTTACTACGTATTTCAATTTTACTTTGTTAAGCATCATGTTTATATACTTCAAAAGCTTCAACACTTAAAAATTTAAACAAAATTTTCTATTTGAATGATGCATAATTCTCAGCAATTATTAATATAATATTTTAAAATATGTTGGTAGTAGGTATGAATATTGCTATAAATATTGAATGATTAAATTTTCTTATCCCATGCTTGTACTAATTCAATTTTTTAAGTAGTTTATACAGTTCATTATTTCAATTTTACTTTGTTAATCATTATGTTTATACAACTCACTACTTTCATTTTACTTTAAGCATCATGTTTATACAATTTAAAAAATACAACTCTTTAACCCTTTCAGGGGCAAGCACTTGTGCGCCTGTAACGTTGAATTCCCACCGGAATTTAGGAAAGAATTTAGTTCAAAATAAGAATAAGCAATTTTTCAACTTTTTCTCGTCTAAGTTAAAAAAGTAAAATTTAATTAAAAGTTTCTGGTTTGAATCTGATTAAAATAAGGTGGTATATAATATATACCACCGCCCCTCAAAGGGTTAACCCCTTCGCGACGAGCGTCCCTTACGGAATTTTTAATCTTTTACCACCGGTTTTTTAAAACAGAAATTTTCGACTAATTCAATCGCAGAAATGCTACCATTAAATAAGGCAAAGCTTACAGTAAAAAAAATAACTGGTGGGAATAATCAAAGATTCTGAGCATCTTATGCGTCACGTATACGTGTCGCTCGTCCCCAATGTGTTAATAACCGATTCAAAATATGCAGCACAACTATTGTGTAATGATAATTTTAAATCTACTGGCCAGAAGAGCATGTGGTATTTATTATTCAATCGGCCATTTTTCTGTGTCAATATCCCCATTGTCCTTTTTAAAAATGATTTATGTCACAGTATATGTGTATGTATGTATATACTTGAATTTATGTACTTCAATAAATTGAATGCATTATTCCATAAAATTATATCTAAGTATATAATGTATCATCAGTTTTAAATCGAATGCATGTCTGGGTGGAAGTCTCCCGATTTTTTAGTTAAATTTCCCCATCAGCAGGAACAGTGCAGAAAGGCACTGCAGATTGTTCATAGTTTGGTAATCTACTAGCTTTTAAAAAAATTGCAAATTTTCCTTATTTAATGGGCTGCTATAATTTCTTATAGTAAGCTTGGCCCAGCATTCTTCGGTTGAAAATAAATTTTTGTTTACTGAAAAGTAACAGAAAATTTCTTGTCTGGTGCTTTGATCATCTAATTAAAAAATTGTGAAAACTGCGATTACTATTAAATTAAGATTCATTTATAGACATTTTAAAGAGCTGAATTGAACTGTTGTTCATTAAATGTTGAAATGAACTGTGTAGTATTTTTTAATATTACTAGGGGGCTCTGCCCCCTACGAGCTGCGCTCGCCAACCCCCGTTCTGACACCGCGTGATTTAAAAACACTCTGATTTGATCATCTCTAAAACGATTACGGAAGATTGTATTATAATTAAACAACCAGTCGCGATCTGCTGTAACAGGGTTTCCATTCATTTTCCTTTCACTGACGGATTTTAAGGTAGCTGTTGAAACAGATTACAACTGTAACTGTCACCAAAATATATGATTTAACGCCAAACGTGCATAATCGCGGCGTCGCGTCACTTTCAGTTGACATCAGATGCGTTACACGAGTTAGTTTTTTCATCGGGGAATTTTTAATTCAACACTTATTTGTCTTTTGATACTTCTCCATTACCCCGTCAATCAATTTTCATTAAAAAAAAAAAAAAAAAAAAAAAAAAAAAAACTATCGTTAAATTGTAACACCAAATAAACAAATAGAAGAATTTTGACATTGGAAAGGAAATATTATTATTTACGCTGTTTTGAAATTTGCAATCATAGGTAAAAGATATGTCGAAATAAATTGATCTCTCATGAAAATATAATTATTAATTGAAATTGTTTGGAAATATTGTTATTTGATCATTTTAAATGTGACGTAAATTTCCCTAGTTACTCGTATTTCTCTTTTTAATATTCACGCGCAAGTATATTTTTATTACGTCATTTTCTACATTTATTGCTTTTAACACGTGATCATTTAAATATTATTTTAAAGTTTTCTTTCTGTTTTTAATAGTCTCGTGTAAATGCATTTCTTAATTGAAAGGGAATATTATTACGTGCGCTATTTTACAAATTGGCAACGGTTCAAATAATGGAATTTATGAAATATGAAATAAATCTTCGTCAAAATAATGAAAATTTTGAATAAAAAATTGAAATATAACCTCAAAAAATGAGTCAAATTGAAAAAATAATTGCAGTCTGCACACCGCAACCTTGTAAACTATATCCTTACAAATTATGGTTAAATTCCTGTGCATAGTTTTCATTTCTATAAAACTTTTATAAGAAAATTATTTTGACCAACTTTAATATTAAATATCTCTTAAAATAATTCTTCGATTTAAAAACTGTCTACTTCAGCGTGTTTATCGAACATTTCTTTATAAAACCACCAATTTTTAAATTTTTATTTGCAATAGTTTTCTGGATATTAGTCCAGAAAGACTTCAAGGCACAAAATCTTAATTGACAGCGGCGGCCGCGGTGGTTACTTTTTTTTAATATAGAGAGATATATGTAGTTTATTAAAATGGAAAATTCTTAAAATTTGTATAAAAAGGAAAATTAAATACTAAATTTAGTTCGGCAAAATTTCTTTTTCACAATTTTACAGAAACAGGACCCTGTATGCAAAGTCTGAAGGTACCTGAAATTAATGCTGATAAAAATTAATGCACAAAATTATGAATAGATTTTTTTGCAATATCACAAAAACAGGACCCCTGTTTATGCTACCACATCTCGCGTTAGATGTACCTCTATACCACGGTGTTAGTTCATCTAGCCTCCAATCTGAATTGAAGATATCCGCAACGTCTCTGAAATATTTAATCCTAAAATGTAAAAGTCTCTTTACGAAAATAAAATTATACGTTGCCATTAACTTTGACTATATAGTAGTATTTAGTACTAATAGCAGAGTGGCAACTGTAATACTGCAAAAATTAATCTTGTATAAAGAAATCGTTTATTCCTCCCTGCTATATATACAATAACCAGATGATATAAAAATGAACACACGAATCTCAATAAGAACCCAGTAAAATCATATACACTATATTGCCAAAGGTGACCGGTCACTTGCGATTTTAGACGTTTTGTTAACTATCTAGAAAAATACATGAGGAATTAACCTGAAACTGCAGGGGTGTAAACAGTATAGTATAGGCTACATATTTCCGCGAAAAATTTTTCACGAAACCCCATAGGGGACTGTCAACAAATTGAAAAAAACGAATATATTTTAGATAACCCTGTAAAAACTAATGTAGCAAAGGCGTTCAAACTCGAGATTATTAATAGGTGGCTTATTGTAATATACTGTGTTCATTTTTAAGAGGATAGCATGTATACTCGTAGACAAATAAAGGTTTTTATAAAAACAGACCCAAATTTCGCCTAGTTTTTTGCTTATAATTTTCAGGGTTCTTAATATAAAAAAAAGTTATTTTCAGAAAATATGACAAACAACATTATACATAATACTCTGCAATCAGAATTAAAAAAGAATTAAAATTGGATAAAAAATGAGCAGGTTTACTAAAAAATGTTTCACTGCGCATGCGCGAATGCAATCAAAATATAATATGCATAATGCATTAGCTAGGTATATAGAGCAACTTTTGTGAAAGTTTAAAAATCATAGCTTGAAAATTCTGAAAATTATCGTCGATAAAATAAGCTCGAAATCCGTTGTTCCCAAAAGGAAGCAAAAATATGAGGGGTTGTATCCAAATATAGTACGTGCAATATTGTGTACGCTATGTTGGCACTAATCAACAGATATTTGATACAACGCTTCATCTTTTTGCTTCTTTTTGGGAACAACGGATTTCGAGCTTATTCTATCGACGATAATTTTTAGAATTTTCAAGCTATGATTTTGAGACTTTCACAAAAGTTGCTCTATATACTTAGCTAATACATTATGCATATTATATTTTGATTGCATTCGCGGATGCGAATGAAACATTTTTAGCTCACAGGCTATCAAAGCCTGAGAGCTTATGTGCCCGCCGGTTCTGTATGTATGTATGTATGTATGTATGTACGTACGTAACGCGATAACTCTTGATAGAACTAACCGTTTTACTTTAAATTTTGTTTATAGGTTCCTTGTGATAAGGCTCTTTCCTGATTAGTTTTGGAGGTTCATTGGTGAAGTATAAAGGGGGGAAACGGGGGGCTAACCCCCCATAATTTAGATAAATGGGTTTTTCCTGCAGATTTATCCCATTTTCTTCAAATTTTGTATATAGGTTCATTTTGATAATGTGCTTCTGTCAATAGTTTTGGGGGTTCATTGGTTTAGTATAAAGGGAGAAAGGGAGGGATAACCCCCTAATTTAGATAAATGAGTTTTTCATGCAGAATTATCCCATTTTCTTCAAATTTTGTATATAGGTTTATTTTGATAATGTGCTTCTGTCAATAGTTTTGGGGGTTCATTGGTTTAGTATAAAGGGGGAAGGGTACCCCCCCCCCCTAATTTAGATAAATAAGTTTTTCATGCAGAATTATCCGATTTTCTTCAAATTTTGTATATAGGTTCATTGTGATAATGCGCTTCTCTAAATAGTTTTGAGGGTTCATTGGTTAAGTATAAAGGGGGAAAGGGGGACTAGGGGACTAATCCCCCCTTAATTTAGATAACTGGGTTTTTCATGCAGAATTATTCCATTTGCTTTAAATTTTGTATAGGTTCATTTTGATAATGCGCTTCTGTCAATAGTTTTGCGGGTTCATTGGTTAATTATAAAGGGGGAAAGGGGGGATAACCCCCCCCCCTAATTTAGATAAATGGGTTTTTCATGCAGAATTATTCGATTTTCTTCAAATTTTGTATATAGGTTCATTGTGATAATGCGCTTCTCTGAAAAGTTTTGGGGGTTCATTGGTTAAGTATAAAGGGGGAAAGGGGGGCTAATCCCCCCTTAATTTAGATAAATGAGTTTTTCATGTAGAATTATCCGATTTTCTTCAAATTTTGTATGTATATTCATTGTAATTAGAGACTTCCCTGATTAGTTTAAGGGGTTCATTAGTTAACTACGAGGGGGGTAACGGGGCAATGACCCCCCCTTAATATATTGTTGATTTCTTTATTTTTCGAGGGGCATATTTCAAATTCTTTGAAATAAGAGTACAATATACAATGAGTGTGAATAGCCTGTGAGCTCAATGCCCTCAGTTTAACTGGGCAGTTTTCTTTTTATTTGGGAAAGCTGCTCATGTTTCATCAAATTTTTATTATTTTTTAATTCTGATTGCAAAGTATTATGATATTTTCTGAAAAGAACTTTTTTTTATATTAAGAACTCTGCAAATTATAAGCAAAAATAATTTGGGACTGTTTTTATAAAAACCTTAATTTTTCTACGAGTATACATGCTATCATATCGAGTATACATGCGAGTATACATGCTCATAAAAATGAACACAGTATATTACAATAAGCCACTTATTAATAATCTCCAGCTGTAAGGCCTTTGCTACATTAGTTTTTACAGGGTTATCTAAAAGATATTCGTTCCTTTTCAATTTGTCGACAGTCCCCTATGGGGTTTCGTGAAAAAATCTTCAGGGAAATATATTACCTATACTATACTGTTTACACACCTGCAGTTTCAGGTTAATTCCTCATGTATTTTTCTAGATAGTTAACAATATGTCTAAAATCGCAAGTGACCGGTCACCTTTGGCAATATAGTGTATTCTAATACGAGCAAATCTTGTGTGAGTGTGGTTTATATATACAGTGGTGGCCAAAAGTGTGGACATTTTTTTAAAGTTTCATGTCTTTGTGTGCTTGTAGAATATATTAATTTTCACTTAAATACAAACGTTTATATATCAAATTGAAGGTAATTTAATGTAAAATTTAATAATAAAAACAGTATTACAATATCTGTATTACAAAAAGAGTTATGCAACTAATAGTAAGATCTATCTTAGATTTGCATTTTTTTAAAGTGATACTTACACAATCAATACTTAGTAGGATAAACCTTATTTTTTAAGACAGCTTCACAGCGTCTTTTCATCAAGTGAACGAGTGTTTGGAGTTCATCTTTCGTAATCACATGGTGCCAAGAATCAATTATAGCTTCAATAAGTTGTATTTTATTGGATGGACGTTTTTTTCGTACAAGCATTTTCAAACGTCGCCACAAATTTTCAATTGGATTGAGATCAGGGCTGTTTCCTGGCCATGGTAATATATCTATGCCTTTATTTTGAAACCATGATTTGCATACTTTTGCTGTGTGGAATGGAGCTGCATCCTTCTTAAAAATAAATGGTGCGTCGTTGGGGAAGAGATCCCTGATGGAAGGTATCAATTTTGGTTCCAGGACAGTTTCGATGTATTTTTTGGCATTCAGGATGCCATCAATTACTTGAATTCGGCCCACACCATCTGCAGACATACGTGCCCAAATCATGACATTTGTTGGGTTTTTTGTAGTTGCTTCAATGCAATCAGGATGAAGTGCTTCTCCTACTCTACGTCTCACGTATTTTCTACCATCACTACCAAAGAGCGATATTTTACTCTCATCGCTCCAGATTACTTGCTTCCATTGATTTTCTGACCATTTAATGTGTTCTTTTACCCACTTAACTCGTTTTTCGCGTTGCTTTTGATTTAAATATGGTTTTTTCCTCCGAATTCTAGCTTGTAGTCCAAATCCTGATAACCTTCTTCTTATTGTTCTTGAACTTACTGCAGTACCCGCTGCATTCATATCACATCTAATGGCATCTGATGAAATTTTCCTATTTTGAAGGCATAGCCGTTTAATTTTTCTATCGGCAGCAGCACTTGTGCATTTTTTTTCGGCCTGATTTGGCGTTATTTTCCACTGATTTCGTTTTTTCATAACGTAAACAGAACTTTCGTACACCAGAACAAGTCACTGAACCACCAACTTGTCTTGCAATTTCAGCATAAGAGAGGCCATTTTCTTTCAATATGACAATTCGGCTTCTTTTTGTAGATGTCCAATTAGTTCTTCTTGTTGATGACATTGTTTAAAATTAGTTTAATTAAAAAAAGGACTTTAAATATTCAAAAACAGCAATACTCTATTTAATTGTACTAGTATGCATCATTCCACAAAATATTTCCACAATAATAACTCTTTTACCATCCAAATAACCTAAACTATTGTTACAGACATTTGATTGGTCCTCAGAACACTGATTGTCTAGTACGCTTTTATTACAAAACACGTCCTTATTCAAAACGATTTGTGTTTGTTCTACTGAAATGAGCATAACTTTTTTTGTAATACAGATATTGTAATACCGTTTCTATTATTAAATTCTACATTAAATTACCTTCAATTTGATATATATTTAATTTTATTTAATTGAAAATTAATATATTCTACAAGCACACAAATTTGAAAAACATGAAACTTTCAAAAAATGTCCAAACTTTTGGCTACCACTGTATATGCAAATTTTATCTTAAAAACGGCTCTAACGATTTTGACGAAATTTTGTATTCTACCGTTTTGGGGCACCATAAAACTATTGGGCTAGGTCACATGTTCGATAAAATTGGATGTGGGTCATTTTGAGTCATGTCAAGCTAATTGTATCTAAAAAATGTTTTCTAACGATTTTCACTAAATTTTGTATCAGACCATTTTTGGGCACTGGAAGACTATTGAGCTGGGTCACATGTTCGAGAACTTTCGATTAGTGGGTCATTTTTGGGTCAAAGCGGGTCAAGTTAATTTTATCTACAAAACTACTCTAACGATTTTCATTAAATTTTGTATACCACGAGTTTCGGGCACGAGAAAATCATTGGGCTAGGTCATATGTCCGAGATAATTCGATTACTGGGTCATTTTTGTGTCATTGTGGGTTAAACTAATTTATCTAAAAAGCGGCTCAAACTATTCACACTAAATTTTGCATCCTATGGTTTTCAGGCACGAGAAGACAGTTGGGCTAGGTCACATGCTCGAGAAAATTCAATTAGTGGGTCGTTTTGGTCATGGTTCATTATGGGTCAAGCTATTTTATCTTAAAAACGGCTCAGAGGATTTGAACTAAATTTAGTATCAAACAGTTTTAGCGAACTAGAAGACTGTTGGGATAGGTCACATGTTCGAAAAATTTCGATTAGTGGGTAATTTTTCGGTCAACACGGGTCAAGTTAATTTTATCTAGAAAACGGCTCTAATAATTTTCATTAAATTTTGTATCCCACGAGTTTCGGGCACTAGAAAATCATTGAGCTAGGTCACATGCTGGAGAAAATTCAATTAGGGGATCATTTTGCTCATGGGACATTATGGGTCAAGCTATGTTATCTCAAAAACGGCTCAAAGGATTTAAAATAAATTTAGCATCCTACAGTTTTAAGGAACGAGAAGACTATTAGGCTAGGTCACATGTTCGAGAAATTTCGGTTAGTGGGTTATTTTTGGGTCAACGTGGGGGCTGGGTCACATGTTCGAGAACTTTAGATTAGTGGGTCATTTATGGGTCAACACGGGTCAAGTTAATTTTATCTAAAAAACGGCTCTAACGATTTTGATTATTTTTTTATCTTACGTGTTTCGGGCGCGAGAAAATCATTCGGCTAGGTCACATGCTCGAGAAAATTCCATTAGTGGGTCATTTTGGTCATGGTTCATTATGGATCAAGCTATTTTATCTTGAAAACGGCTCAGAAGATGTGAACTAAATTTAGTATCAAACAGTTTCAGCGAACTAGAAGACTATTGGGATAGGTCACATGTTCGAGAAATTTTGATTAGTGGGTAATTTTTCGGTCAACGCGGGTCAAGTTAATTTTATCTAAAAAACGGCTCTAACGATTTTGATTATTTTTGTATATCCCGAGTTTCG
Organism: Maratus michaelseni; assembly: GCA_963931845.1. Lineage (NCBI taxonomy): Eukaryota > Metazoa > Arthropoda > Arachnida > Araneae > Salticidae > Maratus > Maratus michaelseni. Next base: position 445,038,323 of record OZ007586.1, read on the forward strand.
GGCACGAGTAAATCATTAGGCTAGGTCACATGTCCGAGAAACTTAGATTAGTGGGACATTTTTGAGTCACTGTGAGTCAAGCTAATTTATCTAAAACACGGCTCAAACTATTTACATTCTATTTTGGCCTATGGTTTTCGAGAACGAGAATACTGTTGGGCTAAGTCACATGCTCGAGAAAATTCAATTAGTGGGTCATTTTGGTCATGAGTCATTATGGGTCAAGCTCTTTTATTTTAAAATCGGCTCTGAAGATATGAATTAAATTTTGTGTCTTATGGTTTTTGAGCACGAGAAAATCATTGGGCTAGGTCACATGCTCGAGAAAATCTAATTAGTGGGTCATGAGTCATTATGGATCAAGCTATTTTATCTTAAAAACGGCTCAGACTATTTACACTAAATTTTGCATCCTATGGTTTTTGGGCACGAGAAGTCCGTTGGGCTAAGCCACATGTTCGAGAAAATTCAATTAGTGGATCATTTTGGTCATGGGACATTATGGGTCAAGCTATTTTATCTCAAAAATGGTTCAGAGGATTTGAAATAAATTTAGCATCCTACTGTTTTAGGGAACGAGAAGAGTATTAGGCTAGGTCACATATTCGAGAAATTTTGATTAGTGAGTCATTTTTGGGTTATCGCCGGGGCTGGGTCACATGTTCGAGAACTTTAGATTAGTGTCATTTTTAGGTCAACGCGGGTCAAGTTAATTTTATCTAAAAAACGGCTCTAACTATTTTGATTAAATTTTTTATCCTACGAGTTTCGGGCACGAGAAAATCATTGGGCTAGGTCACATGTTCGAGAAAATTCGATTAGCGAGTCTTTTTTGGGTCAATGGGGGTCAAGCTAATTCTATTTTGAAAACGGCTAAGTCTATTTAGACTAAATTTTGCATCCTTTGGGTTTCGGGCACGAGAAGATGGTTGGGCTAGGTCACACATTAGAAAAAATTCGATTAGTGGGGGATTTTGGTCATGGGTCATTATGGGTCAAGCTATTTTTATCTTAAAAAGTGTTGGTGACATTGGTGAGATTTGGCGGGAAAATTGACTTTTAAGATAACCAATGCCAAAACTCTTGGCGCCAAATGAAAAACATCGCCAAATTTGGTGACATTTAGCGAAAAAATGCGGTTTCAGAATCTGAAATAATTTTCTAGAAATTCCAAATAGGAGAAGAGATACATGATTTAACCAATCAGAGTTCATAGAGCGTTCTCTAAAACATAATTGAACCAATCAGAATCCATAGAACTTTCTCAACACATGCTTGGCGATAAAAAAGAATTTCGCCAAACTTGGCGATATTTGGCAACATTTTGGCGACATTTGGCAAAAAGGTTGGCTTTCAGAATCTAAAGGTATTTTCTAGAAATCCCAACAGCACCCAAGATACATGATTCAACCAATCAGAGTCCGTAGAATGTTCTCGAAAACAGAATTCAACCAATCAGGGTATATAAAACAGGGAAAATTTACTTTTAATATTACCAATGCCCGAACACTTGCTTGGCGCCAAATGAAAAAATATAGCTCAAAGGTAATTTTGACCGAACTTAGCACGGTCTTCCCTGCTCGTATCTAAAAAACGGTTCAACAGACTTAGACTAAATATTTTATCCAACCATTTTCGGGCACGAGAAGACTACTGGGCTGGGTCACATGTTCGACAACTTTCGATTAGTGGGTCATTTTTGGGTCAACGCGAGTCAAATTAATTTTATCTAAAAAGGCTCTAACGATTGATTAAATTTTGTATCCTAAGAGTTTCGGGCATGAGAAAACCATTGGGCTAGGTCAAATGTCTGAGAAAATTCAATTAGTGGGTCAAGTTAATTTATCTAAAAAGCGGCTCAGACTTTTTACACTAAATATTCAATCCTATGGTTTTCGGGCACGTGAAGACTGTTGGGCTAGGTCACATGTTCGAGAAAATTAAATTAGTGGATCATTTTGGTCATGGGACATTATGGGTCAAGCTATTTTATTTCAAATCCTCTGAACCGTTTTTGAGATACATTTAGCATATCCTACAGTTTTAGGGAACGAGAAGACTATTAGGCTACTACACATATTCGAGAAATTTTGATTAGTGGGACATTTTTGGGTCAGCGCGGGGGCTGGGTCACATGTTCGAGAACTTTAGATTAGTGTGTCATTTTAGGTCAACGCGGGTCAAGTTAATTTTATCTAAAAAACGGCTCTAACGATTTTGATTAAATTTTTTATCCTACGAGTTTCGGGCACACGAAAATCATTAGACTAGGTCACATGTTCAAGAAAATTCGATTAGTGGGTCATTTCTTTGTCATTGTGGGTCAATATCTAAAAAGCGGCTCAATTTACACTAAATTTTGCATCCTATGGTTTTCCGGCACGAGAAGACTGTTGGGCTAATTCACATGTTCGAGAAAATTCAATTAGTGGGTCATTTTGGGTTATGGTCAAGCTAATTGTATCTAAAAAACGGTCCAAACGATTTTGACGAAATTTTGTATCCGACTATTTTCGGGCACGAGAAGACTATTGGGCTGGGTCACATGTTCGAGAACTTTCGATTAGGGGGTCATTTTTGGGTCAAAGCGGGTCAAATTAATTTTATCTAAAAACGGCTCTAACGATTTGGATTAAATTTTGTATTTTACGAGTTTCGGGCACACGAAAATCATTAGACTAGGTCACATGTTCAAGAAAATTCGATTAGTGGGTCATTTCTTTGTCGCACGATAACCACAAATACATATAAATCGGATCCAAATTGTCGCATCTCACCCAATTTTTCCTTGGTAAAGGTAATTGTTTTAACCCTTTCCGGCACAGTGGTCCCACTCCGGGCACAACTAATTTTAATTCCAAAATTGCATACAGCACCAAGAATATTTTAATGAAATTTTGCTTCTACAATGAAATCTTCAAATAGGGAGTTCTTATTTTCTAAAAAAGTCGTTTGTAAATTCCGTTGTCAGTCAGTAATTTCGCATTTTACGAACAGAATTTGTCTGTGCCGGAAAGGGTTAATTCTATTTAAATAGAAGTGCTGGAAGAGCAGCGAAGGAAGTCTACCGTTGTGTATGTAACAGTTCCAATTTTTAAAAAGAAAATTCTTTAAACGTTGGCGAAATTTGCTTATGTTAAAATAAGTGAATAAAACCTACTACAGCCTTTACTTTCTATTCCAGTAACTTCTAATAAATATTTGGAAAGAAAATGTTAAAATTTTCGTTCGCATAAGTATGCGTTATGTCATTCTAAGCGATACCTCAAAAGTCACTAATTTTTTTGCTGCACACTTAACCCTTTTTTTTGGGGGGGGGGGGGGTATTGAGAAAAGGAAGTAGGAAATTCGCAACTTTGCTCTCCTGGTAGTTCTTTTCAATGTATTTTTTCATGCAGAATTGAATGAAAAAATGTTGACAGAATTAGTTTAAGATAAGAGTTTTATTTTTTTTAAGTCACAATTTTCATGCACATTTTGATATTAGATTATCTTTTTTCATTACAAATATTAAACATAAACGATGCCAGAATATTCATATTTTTCAGAGATTCTCTTCTACAACGTACCGACAAACTCCTCCAGCATCGCACACTAAAAAGTAATGTAGCCCCAACATTAGTCATTCACATGCATTGACGAAATATTTGTAACATGAACAAAAAATATTTAAAACATATCTTGGGCGGGTTGCAGAGATTTTCGCACAGATATTAACACTCTTAATCCAATCCCATTCAAGAGGATTCAATTATCTTCGAAGGCATGATTGTGCGTATTATTAAACCTAAAACTAATGCTTTTAATGAACTTGCAGCGAGTGTTGGAATATATTAATTTACCAGTAAAATCATGTGAATGAGTTTTTCGTTTACCATCCAAATTTGTTGACAAACATTTTCATCTTGCCTTTTACTATTTGAAGGGACAAGAAACAAAGAGTGGATGGATTGATCAATTGATTTTACACTTATGATTGCGAATATAGATCTACCTCGACCACAACAACATTTTTTATTGGTTTTTCGCAGTCAGTCCTCCTGTGTCAATTATGATTTCAGTCTCATCCTTTCCTTGCTTGGCACATGTTGCTTACAATTTATCAGCAAACAAGCGAATCAACTAGTGCTCGCGAATATACATTTAATACGTATTGCAACCGGTAATGATTTTGGATAGGTATAATATGGAAACAATCCTTAACTACGTATACGTGTAAACGTATACAAACGTATATTTGAGAGCAGTAGAATCAACCTACTTTTGTTTTTGCATTAACAATGAATTTTAAATGGTAAATTACAACCATGAATCATATTTTCATAAGTGAACTTTGTCGATTCTGTTTCAGAATTATTCTCGACATTCAAAAGGATTAGTATGATTACGAATGATTAAGTACGATGTAAATGTTTTGACAACAATTTATAATATATACTCCCCATAGTTGTCACAAATCACTGCGAAGTATTTGCTTTGATGCCATATCACGCATTCAAGTAGGTACTAACCACCAACGTAATTTGCGCTTCCAAAAATATGAAAATCTATGGAGTTTAATCGGTTTTAAAATAATGACTTAGCTTTCCTTATTCCAATCGAAAGAGGCCTCTGGGTGAGGAACCATGCCAAATTTAGAAAATCCACGGTAAGTTCATTATGCAAAATATTCATTACACTATTTCTTTGAAGCAGCAGCTACACAGTCGCGGTAACACTGAGAAATACCACTAACTATCTATCGTTAAAGAAAATAATCCTATCAGCATCTAAATATTTTATATTATGGTTATTGTCACACTTGTCCCTCTCTCATCATGATTGGACTAATATTCAATGCGTCATAACAGGTTATCTTTTTCACATCACCTGTAACCCATGTTGCAATGAACACAATCAGCTACACACTTCTGAAAATACTGTGGAAACAAAACCACTAATATTAGTAACGCCACCTTGGTACCGCTTTACTAGCGATTCCTGTACATCGCCATTATGTTCACTTGCAAAGGAAGTACATAAACATTTTAGGTTTTAGAAACTTTGGTTGCATTTAGAAAGCCAACAATTAATTTAATCTATATTGTTTCTTATTTCTACTATAGAGGAAGTCTTAATTTTGAAGGACTTCAGGAGAGATTACTGCGTTACCATATTGCTGAAAAATCCGACAAAATTTGATCACTGAAGTATAAACGAAGTATAAACAAATCCTTTCTTGGACTTTAATGAAGAAGACAATGCCAGGGCGTGATTATCGAAGGGCAAACAAGTCGGCTTCCCCGAGACCCTCAACTCGTAAAGGTGCCTCCAAAGCCAAAAACTAGAAACTATATAAATTAACGAATACAAATTTTGGCTAACTACATGTTATAAAGAGACCTCAAGTAGATCTCCCCGCGAAAGGATAGTCAGGACCTGCCAATTCTCTTTCTACTCAGATTTATTAGCCTCTAAAAGATTAACACCATGTCCAAATATGATTAACCATAGTTATGGAATTGGTGCCGTTTCCTTCAACTCAATATTTAGCTTGAAATTTTTCATCCGATCCATCTGAATGTGCACATATGTACTTAAAAAAATAATCTGCAGTCAAAATTCTGGAAGAATTTTCCTACGCAATACATTAAGAGTACATATTTATCCTTCAAACTTTTTTTAATTGGTGAAAGAATTCCTTCCTTTCGTGTAAATTATTAAACCGGGGTGGGAAAAAGTTTCTAACCAGATATAAACTAGTCCTGTCCGGGAATCATTCTCACAATATCATTTGAAAACAAACCCTAATTACAAATGTCTCCAATTTTACTCACAATTCTGCCAACCTCCGAAAATAAACAACGAAAATTCATGCATCGATTAGGAACCACTGTCCAACATTGCGAGACTATTGCTAAAATATGTCATAAAATCGAATGAGATACCTAAATGAATGAATTTAAGACCAATTGCTATCCATAGCCAGTATCGCATTTGAATTCTTTTGTGCAGACCTGCATATAATCTTGACTTTTATACATACTACAGTTTTATAAAGAATCTTAATTGGCAGGAAAACGCATAAAGCAACTTAACGATTTTCTGGCAATTGCCATCCGTAGATGACAAAAAATATATATATTCTTCCGTGTATATGAATCTATTTTATACTATAGTAACACCAAATATCAGTTCAATTTGATAGAGATAAAAACGCGTAAAAAAAGGATTAAAGTGCGCTTTCACGAAATTACTATAGACGTTAATCGGAAATTCTTTTGATTAAACGTGTTTTTATACACACAACGTAATATAGCAAAATTTAATTCAACAGGAAAATAAATTACAAGTGAAAATGCTTCTGTCGTTATAACCCATAGACGGCACTGTATCGAATTTCTTTTGCGCAGATGCATTTTTTTTTTTTTTTTTTTTACACAACCATGTATTGCAGTAAAATCTACTTCATCTGGCAAATGCATAACACAGTTAAGCTTTTAATGCGATCCAATTAAAAAATAATTTATAACCTCCGTTATAATTGGCGGATAATTACGAAAATTAGATTCCTCGTTAAGAAATACGCATAGACGCATAATTTTCAAATCGATAAATGCAATATTTCAAAGAGCCTGAATTTGTCTAATATGAAAATCTGCGGTTTGTTCGTTCTTTCGAAAGTGATCTGTCTCCACATTCATACCTGATGCAGCCATTAAAAACTTTTTTTTTTTTTTTGAAAGAAATATTAAACATTTAATTGATATCTTGAAAGTTTTTTTTTTTTTTTTTTTTTTTTTTTTTTTTAATTGCAATTCTTTTTCAACCCGGAATCTAAATTTTCGTGCCGAAAGACATCATTTGAGGTGTTCCCTGAGAATCTGGAAGCGCAGCTCTTCACGACAACTCAACTTCCGTCGAAATCAAAACAGATGTGTTATCAATTTGGATAAAGATTTTCCAGCTGCGTTTCTGCGTAACTTAACGAGTTTAGGTTTTTTTAATTAATATCTTCGGTAATTAACACCGTATTCAAAATTTTATTTGTCGTGACAGGAGCTATTCAGCTATAAGTACACAAACTTTCAAGTCTAACTAATATATTTTCTGAAAACTGAATGAGGGACACAAAAGGGGGAGACTAATAGGATTTAGAGATATGAACGAAGCCATAAAAAACACTTAAAAGCAGTTCACGCCCATAGATGACAATCGTTACGAATTATTTTATGCAGCATTATATACGTTCTATAGATTTCTTTTGACAGTACATACCCTAAAACTGTTATCTTAAAACTCCTACTGCAGCTAAAATCGCATTTGCAGCAATTGTCGCTCGTAGCCAGTACTGTAACCGAATTCTTTTGTGAGTCTCTAAATGAGCAATAAATGCAATGCAATCTAAACTACAGAAAAAATGTAGTGAACTTCAGCGATGCTTATCAATTTTACTTTATTTCCTGTTGTGTAACATGATTGAAATACACTGCGAAGAATTCCTTATAGATCATACAGTAATGCTCTACTGCGTTCCTTTTGGGGTGGGGGGACTACTGCTCCTTATGGACTGCTCCTTATACTGGGGAATATTGCTCCTTCCTCTAGAAAACATGTAGTTGATCACTGGGATATATAAATATGTTTCAAGTAGTTACGATTGAAATACACCGCAAAAGATTCTCAAACCATAATGTAACGAAACCCATTTGTGTGTCCATGTAAATGAACTACGCTACATACTCAATCTTCAATAGAGAACATCCTCTACTGAACCCCAATAAAAATACTGTCGTAGAAATCGAAGTACAGGGTGTCCGAAAAGTCTCCGTACAACTTCAAAAATTACTAAAAAAAAAAAAAATAGGCCTACAGCAAAAATAATTACAACAGTAGGTAGAGTAACTTAAGAAGTTTTCTATTACCTTAGTATACTTGATATCCGTTCGTGGAACGAAGAATATCGAGTCGATATTCCAATTCCATCTACGTGCGTTTCAATATAACATCAACAGTAGTTACAACAGTTAGATGAAATCTGAACAAAATTTAATAGTCTCATGGAATTGAAACAAATGATCCAAACAGCAGTAGCTACTGTTGATGTTAGCATGAAAAATGTTCGTGGATTGAATTAGAATATAGTCTTGATATTCTTCGTGCTACGAAAGGATCTCATGTTGAAGTTTACTAAGGCAGTAGAAAAAAAATTAAGTTACCCTATGCACTGTTGTAATTAATTTTTGCTGTAGGCCTATTATATTTTTTGAAGTTGTACGGAGACTTTTGGGACACCCTGTAGCAAGCAGACAGAAGTCTTAACATTTTTCAGATATGTCGGAAAGTAGGTATACACACTATCTGTACATTCGCAGATGTTCTATATTTTAAAAGCTGGGACTTTTACTGTAGAAGAACCAAAACCACAATTTTGGAGGAGGTAGGTATGCATGCTTCCCTAAAATGTAGCCGTGACATTTAATAAACGTGTAAGATTTTCTTGCATTAAATTTTTTTTTTGCTTGAAAAAAAAAAAATCTAGAAAACCATTTTATTGAAACTTCGTTCTGGTTCCATTCATTTCAGCGTCCAACAATACATAGTAAACTCCCCTTACCCCCAATTGTCTATATACAGGGCGATTTTTTTAAAGTTGTGAAAGTAAAAAACTATAACGAAAGAACCACTGATCCAAATGACCAGAAATTTCACCAGTATGCTCCCAAAGCAATGGAAATTTTTTAGGCATGGTAAAAAAAACACTTTAAATCTCACTGACAGATGGCGCTGAATATGCAGTAAAGTCGGGAGAGGAGCTTGTGCAAGACACACGCACAGTGGATACTCTGTTGGAAACGTGAAACCGCATGTTCCACAACTCGTAGCTGAAAACATTGGACAGCACACTGAAAATTGTATGCGTTAGTTGCGCAGTTCTGTACGAATGTTTTACTCCAAAATATTACTTCGTTCTGTTTCTGCAGGTGTTTGCAGTTTTTTTTCCCAATTGCTGCATTCTGAATGTTTTGGATATACAGAATGCAGTAATTGGGAAAAGGAACTGCAAACACCTGCAGAAACAGAACGAAATAAAAATATGCAGTGAAACATTTGTACAGAACTGCGCAACTAACGCATACGATTTTCAGTGTGCTGTCCAATGTTTTCAGCTACGAGTTGGAAACGTGAAACCGCATGTTCCACAACAGAGTGAAGAGTATCCACTGTGCGTGTCTTGCACAAGCTCCTCTCCCGACTTTACTGCATATACAGCGCCATCTGTCCGTGAGAAATTTTTTTAACCATGCCAAAAAAATCTCATTGCTTTGGGAGCATACTAGTGAAATTTCCGGTCATTTGGATCAGTGGTTCTTTCGTTATAGGATTTTACTTTCACAACTTTCAAAAAAAAAAATCACCCTGTAGATGATGTAGGATCGCCATTCTTAAAAGTAAAGCAGAATATCAAGAACTTTCAAAGCTATCATTTTAACAAGCACGAAAAATCATGCGTCAAGCATAGATTACGTAACACTTTCCAACGCTTCCAAAATAATTTTGCAAATCTTTACCGTAAGGTGCAAGTTGATATCTAACTAAACAATTTTAAAAATCAATTTCAGGAATTACCAACAATATTCGGAAAAATATCAGAGCTCTTGTGCAGCCCTGTATATGATCTATAGATTTGTATATATACTAAATAGAACGTTAAGTTTCAGCTCGGTTAAGAAACGCGTAGCACAGTTCAAAATCTCTTTTCGCCAATTTCAGACAATAAATAGAAATTTACTCGAGAACTTTTGTGCTGCCCTATATACAATCTATACACACCAAGTAATATACAGTAAAGGAGTTAATCTAAAAACTCATTCAGCAATTGAAAAAGCATTCCCAGCAATTATTAAGCAGTACTTTAACCGAATTATTCTGTATGTCCCTGTAAATGATTGATGAAAGCTATACACACAGTATTCTATAGCAAGCCACGTTAATGATATATATATATATATCAGTTTCAATATGTTTAGTGTTGTCCAGTGAACCATTAAAATAAACTGCAAACGGTTTTTTCTTCGTAGACCGTAATGTAACAATTCTTTTGAGTATCACTGTAAAGAAACTAATTGCTATGCTCACCACATTCTATAATTAGTCACTTGTAGTGCATCTTAGTGATTTTTATCAATTTCAATATGTTTGAAATTATGCAACATCATTAAAATAAACCGCAAATGATTTTTCCCCCATAGACCGCAATGTAACTGAATGCTTTTGAGTGTTCCTGTAAAAAACTAAGTGCTATACACTTCATTTTCAATACCGAACATGCCACAGTAAGCAGGAATAACATGTGTGACGATCAGAGTATACTTACGCGAGTTAGAGCACGGACAGACAGACGAGACCGAATTCATAAATACTTTCCAACTACGTTGGAAAGTTAAGATTTTTTTTTTTCAGATTTGTCTTTTAAATTTTCGAAGAAACATATTGTTTGTCTAAAGATACTGGACTATTAAGAATATGAAGGGGAAAAAATGTTAAAACAATTTACTTCTTAATCTGTTCAATCGGAGTTTAGCAAAAGGATGCTGAAACACATATGGAACAACCTATTTTGCTTAAACAGAATGGCAATACGACAAAATCTATAATTTATGCCTTCTCATTAACCCGCTGTTTGTCGCGCTATGAGCTGTTTTCTCACGCTAGGGTTAAAGTATTTAATTTAGAAATAACCTTCAAATTAACTTTTTACTTTACAATAAATTATATTTCACACAAGGGAAGCTTTTGTAACCATTTTCATTACGTGCAATGCTTATACTCTTAGGTATAGGTGGGTAGCGGGAGAGAGATGATCACGATATATGACGTCATTCAAAGTAACGCGAGGCTAACGAAAAACACTACCGCGGTGCTTTAAGAGCATCTTTTTTTACAGACCGCGGGAGTCAGGTGATGGTCGAATCCACCAATGCAGGTGTACGAAAAGACAACCACGTCACTCTAGCGGTCTGTTAAAAAAAGATAAGTGGAACGCACCGCGGTAGCCTGTCTTTTTCGTTAGCCTCGAATTAACGTGACAAATGACTGGTTGATAGATTTAGATCAATCGGAATTCGCTATAAGTTACGGATTGTAGAAACTTAAACTCTTTAAAAACAACCGTGGATATTTACATTTTTGCATGTTATATGGTATTAGACGAATCTGTAAATCGAAGGTGGTCAAATGTTTCCATAAATATTTTAAATTAGAATAGGAAAACTAACAAATTTTGATTGGACAAAAATAAATTTTTGAGAAAGGAAAAAGGCGAATCCACTTTCACAAGAAAATGCCTCAAATTTGCGTACTCTAATTTGCTTATAAGCTAAACGAGAACCTGTGCTTTTCCTACCTAAAAACGTACAAAAATGTTTTAAACGCTATGCAGTACATTACAAAATATAGAAAGAGTTGAGAGTTAGTTTAATCCTGACAGCAACACCATAGGCCTTTGACTTTAATAAAATTCAGTTTTAGGTCTCGCAGTACTATCATGTTTGTTTATATTTATTCCTTAATACCTCCTATTATGGAATAGCAATTTTTCTGAATCTCATTACAGAGGCCTCGAGTGAGCGTGTTAAAGTCAGGGTTGAGGTTAGATTCCAAGAGAGCAATCATTCGATTTTTAATCGATGCAACATTATATACGTTAACTATATGTAACAAAAGATGTCAATATATTGTGTATTCTAGTCTTAGAACAATTGTTAGAGACTGCCTGCATCTCCGCTATAATAGTTTCTAGGAAAAATCTACGAAATGACCAATATTTAAATCTATTAACTTTTTCCAAATCCATTTTATCCCTTTCAGGGGCAAAGTACTTCTATTTGTAAAATGTTGATGTGATTGGATGACACCAGGATTTACGAAGATATTTGAAAATAAGTAAAAAATTTTTAATCATGTACATAAGCAAAAAATCACAAAATTCTGGTGGTATTCCGACGGTTAGAGATTAAGTGCGATACAATATCCCACCGCCCTTCAAGGGATTAAACAAGCTTCGTTTATTAAAAGGGTGAAGTACTACTATCCCATGTATATGAAGATTAAACGTTACCCCTCCATAACAGTAAGACAATACATGTTAGCTTAAGAAACTACAAGCAGCTATTTATTCTAGTTTAATCCGTATACTCACGCTGCTACATTTTCCTTGCTGAAATCGTGTATTCTTTGAGCAAAACGGAACACTCATTCAATTGCTGTTCAAGATTCTCAATGTATGTAACGACAGGAGGATTGGACAGTTCTTCGTTGCCAAAAACTCTTGCCTCCATGAGGTTTCAAAATTTCATCGCGAAATTAAGTTGCCTTATGTCTGACCGAGAAGTTGCCTTATGTCTGACCGAGAAGTTGCCTTATGTCTGACCGAGAAGTTGCCTTATGTCTGACCGAGAAGTTGCCTTATGTCTGACCGAGAAGTTGCCTTATGTCTGACCGAGAAGTTGCCTTATGTCTGACCGAGAAGTTGCCTTATGTCTGACCGAGAAGTTGCCTTATGTCTGACCGAGAAGTTGCCTTATGTCTGACCGAGAAGTTGCCTTATGTCTGACCGAGAAGTTGCCTTATGTCTGACCGAGAAGTTGCCTTATGTCTGACCGAGAAGTTGCCTTATGTCTGACCGAGAAGTTGCCTTATGTCTGACCGAGAAGTTGCCTTATGTCTGACCGAGAAGTTGCCTTATGTCTGACCGAGAAGTTGCCTTATGTCTGACCGAGAAGTTGCCTTATGTCTGACCGAGAAGTTGCCTTATGTCTGACCGAGAAGTTGCCTTATGTCTGACCGAGAAGTTGCCTTATGTCTGACCGAGAAGTTGCCTTATGTCTGACCGAGAAGTTGCCTTATGTCTGACCGAGAAGTTGCCTTATGTCTGACCGAGAAGTTGCCTTATGTCTGACCGAGAAGTTGCCTTATGTCTGACCGAGAAGTTGCCTTATGTCTGACCGAGAAGTTGCCTTATGTCTGACCGAGAAGTTGCCTTATGTCTGACCGAGAAGTTGCCTTATGTCTGACCGAGAAGTTGCCTTATGTCTGACCGAGAAGTTGCCTTATGTCTGACCGAGAAGTTGCCTTATGTCTGACCGAGAAGTTGCCTTATGTCTGACCGAGAAGTTGCCTTATGTCTGACCGAGAAGTTGCCTTATGTCTGACCGAGAAGTTGCCTTATGTCTGACCGAGAAGTTGCCTTATGTCTGACCGAGAAGTTGCCTTATGTCTGACCGAGAAGTTGCCTTATGTCTGACCGAGAAGTTGCCTTATGTCTGACCGAGAAGTTGCCTTATGTCTGACCGAGAAGTTGCCTTATGTCTGACCGAGAAGTTGCCTTATGTCTGACCGAGAAGTTGCCTTATGTCTGACCGAGAAGTTGCCTTATGTCTGACCGAGAAGTTGCCTTATGTCTGACCGAGAAGTTGCCTTATGTCTGACCGAGAAGTTGCCTTATGTCTGACCGAGAAGTTGCCTTATGTCTGACCGAGAAGTTGCCTTATGTCTGACCGAGAAGTTGCCTTATGTCTGACCGAGAAGTTGCCTTATGTCTGACCGAGAAGTTGCCTTATGTCTGACCGAGAAGTTGCCTTATGTCTGACCGAGAAGTTGCCTTATGTCTGACCGAGAAGTTGCCTTATGTCTGACCGAGAAGTTGCCTTATGTCTGACCGAGAAGTTGCCTTATGTCTGACCGAGAAGTTGCCTTATGTCTGACCGAGAAGTTGCCTTATGTCTGACCGAGAAGTTGCCTTATGTCTGACCGAGAAGTTGCCTTATGTCTGACCGAGAAGTTGCCTTATGTCTGACCGAGAAGTTGCCTTATGTCTGACCGAGAAGTTGCCTTATGTCTGACCGAGAAGTTGCCTTATGTCTGACCGAGAAGTTGCCTTATGTCTGACCGAGAAGTTGCCTTATGTCTGACCGAGAAGTTGCCTTATGTCTGACCGAGAAGTTGCCTTATGTCTGACCGAGAAGTTGCCTTATGTCTGACCGAGAAGTTGCCTTATGTCTGACCGAGAAGTTGCCTTATGTCTGACCGAGAAGTTGCCTTATGTCTGACCGAGAAGTTGCCTTATGTCTGACCGAGAAGTTGCCTTATGTCTGACCGAGAAGTTGCCTTATGTCTGACCAATACATTACTGCATATTTTGTATGCTTCTAATTACACATTTTTCAAATATTCGTGATCATAGTAAAGCAATTTCAAAACTTAAACTATTTTGGTATAAATTGCAAGGATTTACTTTGAGATCTTTGAGTTAAAGTTATGGTACACAATGTAAATAAATTCGTTGCCAGCAATAGCAAGAAACAAAATGTCACTTTGAATACAAATTTGCTTAGATCCCACTTTCAGTACGGCGGAGAATTTCATATACCTGGAGCCGCAGGATCCTCTTTAAAATCATGGTGTAAAGACTCGCTGGAATAGTTTCTGTAGCTTTAGAAGGTTCGTCACCTGATCAAGATTCTAAATTAACTCTAAATTACGAGACTTTCTACTTTCTCTTCCTAATTTTTGCCAATTCAACAAAGTTAAATAGAAACCTTCAACCGGCAAACAAAGAACTGTAGCAAACCACTAAAGGGCACCGCAGCTATGCCAACACAAATACAGTCAGGTGGATCGCAGCCATAGTGTGATCAGGCGATTTCCGCCCAGCTCCCAGGTACTAATTTGTCAAGCTAGGCACTCATGCCGGGCAGGTAGAGGCCTGGTTAGTGGTATGAAAAACAGTATGTTAAATGTTTTATTCTCCATTCACTTCAGATTCCATTCTTTATCGTTGCAATATCATAGGATAGTAGAAAATCCCTCTCTGAACAGCTTGTGAAATTTTTACACCCACTTGAATCCATTGACGGAAATCTAACTTCATTACTGGCGATTTGGGGGAAAATGAGATCAATAGCTTTAAAGTATATAAAAATGTACATAAATCTGGCTGAGGATTGCGCCGTTTGAATTCAGAGTTTCAATATATTGCAAGTAATTATACCGGTTTATAAATTTTAGTAGACAGTATTCAGAAAAGTACGTTTCATTTGAAAACATTCGAAATCAGATATGAAAACATTTAGTCAACGAATCTCTTAATGCAACATTACATAAAAACGGGAATTTCTTTTCAATGGGTGCTGGGTATGTGAGATAGCAAGAGGAGTAAATTTTTGGCGAGAACACGCGATTATCCCAGCATCAGACGGCCCAGACAAGGCGACTTTTCAGTATCACGGTAGGTGTACATTATGTACAGACTTCTATTGCGCAAAGGGTTATAACACTTGAAGGAAGGTGCATTAATCCGCCAAAATTTTGCGACGGTTTAAACCTACAATCTATTTTGCCTACAGTCCAGACATTTCGGCCTGAAAGTATCGCATGTTGAAGCTACTGGAAGATTAACTTCGAGGTCATCAATTTGAGGATATTCGGCTTCAGAGAAGTTTTGCGCAGTCGGCTTTAGAATAAACCATATTCTGTGAAAACGCCAAAATATTTATCACTTTTGAACGTATTATAATCAGACGGACATTTAGAAAAAAAAAATACTGTATTTACTGCAGAAAGCCATGTTACTAATTTTATGCCTGGTTTCGAGACTTTTCAAAAATTCCAGTTTATATTTATTTATCTAATATTAGACGTGCGGATCGAATAGCTAAATCAGCTCTTGTTTAACCACGCTATTTTAAGCATTCTAAATGCCTTAATGAAAACAATTAGTGTGATCAACAGAACAGCTTTTTTTAATCTTTTTCAATTAAATTTAGTTCCAAGTATTTTTATACAAAATGCAACATTGTATCTGGCCATGCGACATTTACTTGCGTTGCAGTAGAGATAGAGTTCGAATCTTCTAAAATTCAAATATTTGTTTCAATAGAATTTGTGGATCCTCAAATCTCTGGTGCCATAACTGTCCTAATTTTACAATGTTAGATAATTAACCCTTAATTGTCGTAGGTCTCTCAGACAGCTGCTTTTTTTTTTTTTAAATCTTCACAGTGGAATTTTCCGTTTAACTATATATACTAGAGAAATCGCTTCGTTTAAAGTCATACTACTATGGCTAAATAATGAAAAGCTAAATTTTATGTATAAAATATACACCTGAGCATAATGTTTAGTACAGAAAACTTATCCTATCAGTTAATCTATCCTTTTATTAATCTTTCAATAAAGCTATCCCAGAGACCGCTTACAGCAATTATGCGACAATTTCTATCGCAGTAGTTAAGGGTGAATTTGTTTCTTTACGCAGCTAAATTTATAATTTAAAACTTGTTAAATTTACCAACTTTGTAACAAAATTCACTTGTATTTAACGGAAGTAATGAGAAAATATAGTATCTAATAAATGAAATTAGGGTATTTTCTGTAAATTTGAATGCGATAAGTTTAATTTCATAGATATATCTGAAATTATGGAAATAAATAAAACTGGCAAGTAACTTTAAGAGAAACTTTATTTCTTCAAAAGCACATCTGTTAAAACTTTACATAAAAGAAATTGTTATAGAATCTTTGAATAAAATAAATCAGCAATACGGAAGGGAGTGAGGGAGCAACAAATTGTTAATTTTATGTAACTGTGATGCTTCCACCTTCACACTGTCAGTATTACATCTCGATTTTCTGTCGGGTGCTCTTTTGGAATTCCTCCAACTCTTTCAATTGCTCTTGTAATGTTTTTTCGCTTACCTTAAAATCTCGCTTGGTAACACCCTTTTTTTGTTTGTCAACAGATTTCTCAGATTCCTGCAAAGTAAAAAATGGAAGAATGACATTCTCAGCCAAACCATTTTACAGTAATTTTGGATGCCTTTTATTTTGTTTAAATATTTGTGGAACAAGGCAAATTTCGCATTATGGATTCCGTAGGCAAAAAATTACGCTCTATGTTTGTATAAAGCTGTCGGCTACTTTCACAATTTGCTATGGACGATTTCGTAGTATTCAGAGATTTAATATTGCTTACGCACAGCTGCCAATCTTCCGGTTTTTTTTAAAGTCCAATAATCACATCTTTAACCAGAATTTAAGAAATCTAACCGAATCCGTACCGCACAGTTTGACGGCTATGCTTACTGTAGGACTGGGGCAACAAAGAATGTGGTTTCAATACAAATCAGCGACATAATGACCAAAAACGAAATTACAGCAAAGCTTTAGAAGTACCGTCCAACAAAAGATTTGTGCAGTTAGCAAAAAACTGCCCTATTTTAATCACCAAATTGTAGCAGAAAACGCCAATATCCATTCGAGTGGGAATGGTCTTTCAATTTAGTGTTTAAACTAGTATGTTGTGGCCATCAATTTTCTATATAAATCAAATCCGTTTCGGCACCCTCTCTTGGATGTCTGCAACCGAAATTCTACGACAATCTCTTTCCTATCATGGGGATTTAAAATTGGACGTTTCGTTGAATTCTGCGCACATGAGTGGAGATCAGAATGTCATAAATCGAAAAAATACACTTTCTTAATATACAGTCAATTATAGGTTACATTGTTGTGCAAACTAGTCAGACACGCTGAGAATTCTCTTAATGATTTACAGTTATGAAGCCATTTTATGTCAACATCTGTCGGCCTTTCCCTTCGGATTAGCCTTGTATGAACTCAATGCAAAATATACTTTAAATATTTTATCTGCTTTAACCATTTATCATTTAAGTCCTGCTGATAATTTTCGGTGCGAAAAGTACGACATTTCTGCTTTCCACAGATTTCTGCCTGTACGAATATTTTGAAAACAAAAATGTTAAAATTTAATGTTTGTTTTAAATAACAAAGTGTAAAATTTTTTGCGATGTTTGAAAGATTTATATTTGTATTATAGAGTTTTATACAATATTTTCTGTTCCACAACATTCATGTAGAAGCTAATTAAATGTGCGAAACAAATTTTACGATCACTTTACTTCATCTACTCTATGACGGTACCTGCAACAAAAGGTAGTTTACCTTCCAAATTTCTTATTCAAATATTTAAAATATTTAGCATAGGATAATGGAGAATTCTTTTGTGTCCCTGTAAATGAACGATGACTGCTATACACACAATATTCTGTAGTGAACTTCTTGTAATGCACCTTAGCAATATAAATTTCAATGAGTTTAAAATAGTGAAACATTTAAATAAACCTTAAAAGATATTTCTCCATAGACGTAACGGAACTCTTGACTGTCCCTGTAAAAGTAACTAAGTGCTATGCACACCCTATTCCATATTAAGCTTCTTGTAATGCACCTCAGGGATATATCAATTACAATGTATGAAATTGTGTAACATCATTAAAATAAACCGCAAAATGATCCCCATATACCATAATGTAACTGAATTCTTTTGAGTGTCCCTGTAAAAAAGCTATAAGTGCTACACACTTCAGTTGAAATAGGGAGCATGCTATAGATAACGACATCATAAAATTGCAGGGCAATCCGAGCATATTTACGGGAGTAAGAGCACGGACAGACGGCAGACAAACCGAAGTCAAACACTTTTCAACTAGGTTGGGGAAGTTAAAAAAACTTACCAAAATCAAAATAAAGATATACCCGGTTAGACGTATCCGTACGTTAAATCTATGGTAGCGTTCTTTCAAAATTCCGTTACATTTTAATATTTAATTATTTTGCTTAGAAGGTAGATATTTAACATTTAGTCTACTTTATTGTGGCTGCAGTTTTTTTAATGAGACTAGTTCACTTTCAGAAATACGGTTCAGAGCAAACAAAATACTTTAAACATGTCGAAAAGTTTTAGCAGATTTAAATCCAGTCACTTCGGAACGTAGTTTACCACCTCTGTGAATTCACGATTTTGTAAAGGACGTGTAAGAATGAATAGTGCAAGTATTGCGAAATCAGGAGAAATTAGTGCCGCTTCATGTCTCTTCCCTCGTCAAGTGTTCCGTAGTCATGTATTTTCCTTAAATGAGAATAAATTTTCACAAATCGTCAATTTTTACACTTTCTCACTCCATATTTCAAATGCCTTTAATTGTAGAAATTCAAAAATATTCTTCCTCCCCGAAGAATTATTCTTAATGTTTCAGTTGCCAGTTTCTGCCAACAACTATCAAAAAATTTAAAAATAGACTGAAAAATCAGTAATATAAAAATTTAAAAATTGCGGCTTTCTTTGGTCCCAGAGTAGTGTAGACAGTTTAAGAACAATGTATACGTAATCTCAGCGATTAAAATTAAATTTAATGTTTGAGAAATACCAACAGATATTTTTCATAGTTTTATCTTAAGGGTTCTTAACACTGGCTTTGATTTAACATTTATTGCGTATGATAGGAGCAAACATCATTGAAGTTCATACAGTTCTACCATAATTTTAACTGGATTTTTTGCCTTCTTTCAGGAAAATTTTAAACAGTACCTCCCCCCAAGTAACACATTAAGGATTATTTCTTGTTCGAAACATTACAAAAATTTAAATCTATTTCATAATTATTTTTGTTTTTGAAAGGATAGAGATAAAATAGTTAGAAAATTTTGAAAAATTATACCATTAAAATTTATTTTTTTGCATAAATATGGTCAAAACCGCCAGTAACTTACACTATTCCTATTTTGAAACGCCAATAACGGCACAAAGTGAACCAGGGACTATGTTTATGAGATAAGATTTTTTAAGCGCATTTTTAATTATAAAAACAAAATACATTAATGTTTATTATAAAAAGTTAGATTTAGTAAGCTATACTCTTAATAATGCAGAGTATATAAGAGCATATAGCAGTAATATTTAGTATTGCCTTAATGCAGCTATCCAACAACGGAGATTTATAAACCATTAACTGACATCTGTGTCCGACACTGGTAAAATTTAAATTATAATGAGTTTACTTCAAGATAAATTTATTCTACATTTTTAAACAGTTGAAACAATAGATTTAATCTTAATATATCCAATAAATGATACTTCTGTCAGAAACAGGTGAAAGAAAATTATGGGAACCAATAACTGGCACCCCTCATTAAGGTAAATTAAATAACTATAAACCTTAAATCATGGCCCTAATGTATCAAATCTAAAATAATTTCTAGAACTAAGAAAACTATTAGGATGGTTGCATTACAAATAGATTAGGAAAATGCTTCCTTAATTTTAGAAATAAGATAGTTGCTTCAAATGGCACTTTTTGTATTGAAAAGTTTTTCTTCATTGAATATTTTCTTTGACCTCTAGTACTGAATAAATTAACTTCAAAATAAAAGTCATTTACCACTAGATTACATTACTTTGTAGAATTTTACAAGGAGAGTTTGAGTTAGTATTTTTGCTCAAGTGTCAGTTGCTGGTTAGGTGTCAGTAACTGGGTTTCACCCTATACGATGAAAGGCGGCGTTTGCAAATTATAAGATTTAAAAATGGAATTTTTCCAAAAAAGGTGGCGGCAGACGCCTTTAAAATTTCAAGGAGTACGCACATTGGTTATATATAGCTTTTGGCTGCAAATAGATATTTTACCAACTTTATACAAAACAACGACATAACCACGAAAGAAATACGGTGGCAGAAAGGTTCCGGAACAGGCCAAATTTTATTTAATTATAAATATGAATGCAATTTCTAACAAAATAAGTGTACAGTACTGTATCGCAAAGCTTACCAGTTTTGCAAGGATTCAAAATTTAAAAAAGTGAAGTTTCAAATTTTAAAATCGAAAAAGTGTAAATTACTTGCCTTCTGATACGAAACTGAAAGTCGTTAAGATTTATCCGAAATTCCAGAATATCAGAATTAGGATGTTAGATCACAAAATCTCACTATAGCAGAATAGCGAGAAAAATTTACCTTCGATGCAAATAGATTTATTCTGGGACTATCAATTTGGTGCAATGACCATTCGATTTTTTGGAGGATACTGCACATCACTAACAGATATTATGCGAATATTTAACAGTGACCAAATGTGAAATGAAGGAAAATTATTTCAATGTATTGCTAGCGTACTTAGCTGTCCGAATGGAAAAACCAGTGCTCTTTCAGATTTTTATTTCAATGCTTATTTCGAGTTTCGGGCAATATTTGTATTTGAAAAAACTACGCATGAAAACTTATCTATAAGATTTTATTTCGAAACCGTTTAAAAATGTTATGTATATGTAGTTCTTTATTAAAATTTCAAGCCACTCTAAATACGAAAAAACAAGATAGTACAGCTGGCTGGGGGAGGGGGGGGGGCACTTTTCCATATACATTTCGGAACTAACTTTGCTAAAGCCACTCTAGAAAAAGTTATCCATTCTAAATGGATATGGAGTAGAAGCCTCGAGACTATTCAACATCTACTTTATATTCAATGTCAAGTAGTTAATGCTGTTGTTCGTAGCCATTTTACTGTGGTTAATATTCTTCATAATGATTGACATCTAAATGATTATGATTGACAGATTTCCGTTTTTGAACGATAGCGAAATGTTCAGATTTTAGGCTGAGAAGAGTAAAGTAGTATAACCCGTACATTAAAAACAATACTTCCTTTTTACAAAAAAGGAGCTCGATTTAAAATAATCAAATGCTTAACATCTTGCTCTAAATCTTGTATACCATCCTGAAGCATATGAAGTTCATACCATAAAAAGTACTACCTGGATACTTAGCACACAATCTATTGGTGAAGTAAATCTTAAAAATGGATTGCAGTTTGCAAGAGTAATTTATCGGTAATATCTCTGAATTACAGGTTTTGATGGCACATCGGATTGAAAAGGATTACTGCGTCATAAAGGAATTTTATGTGAAACACTAGCGATAGCTTTTTTTTTATTACAGCTCTCTGGCTTTTATCGGTAAATTTGTTGACCATTTACAAAATGATTTGCCCATCATTTTGTTAAAATGGTAAGAAATGACGAAATATTAGATTAAAGTGCCTTTAAAAGAAAGGATCTCGTCAATATATAAAGTCCGACAAATTTCAGAAATGGAAAATTCTGGTCTCAAATCTTAACACACACAGCCTTATTATCAGAAGAGTACTATTAAAGTTCTATAGAATTCTTTAAATCTGCCTTCAGTCGCATCCTAAATTGATCAAGAGTTTTATGAAGAAACCAATTAATTTTTTAAATGAACACATTACTATAGTGTTTAATAAAATGACAAATGTTCAAATAAAAATAAGGTTTGTATAATGAGGCTTACAGAAAATTAAAAATTATATCCAAAAATTTTTAAACCCATTTTATAAATATTAAACCCTCTGTTCTAACCGCACACAAAAATTTGCATGTCTTGCATTTGGAACAATCATTTCTCTTTATGAGTGAACGACATTTAATTTATAAAAAAATAAATTTTAATTAGTAGAAATATATGCATTGTTCAAATATATATTTATGCCACTATTAAAGAAATATTTCTGTAAAAATAGTGCAATCAGCATTCAAGTGGGAAATATGCCGGTCTCGCTCACATCTCTGGCAAACTATTTACCCCTATTTGGAGGTTTCTAGTCAACTTCCAACTCAGATTTACAATGTTTTCATTAGTAAAACCGTCGATGGACTTTAAAATATATGCAATTGAATCTAAAGCAGATTACTCCTAAACAAAACAAGGCACGCTTTAATAGATTGAGGGGGAAAAAGCAATAATTGTTTACAGAGGAAAAACATTAATTACGCCAAACAGAGGCAGAAAATAACTGCTAAAAAACAGATTTGAATTAACGTGGATATTTGTGTTTGATAAATATTTAAATTCTTGTGGAGAAGGGATAAGGGGGGGGGGGGAAGTTTAATCTCATGTTTCAACATTTGTCTAAAAAATCTAAAAATTTAACATTTACTACCCTATCATTCATTTAAAAAGAAAAAAAAAAAGGATGAAGAGTGAATTTCTTCTTTATTTAACTATCTGCATAAATGCGGTTTCGCGAAATTCCGAGTAATAAGTAATCATTTAACAATTTTCATTAACTAACAAAATAAAAAAAGCAAAAGCACTTTTATATTGATAAAAATGTTTCATAATTAAATTTGCAAGTTTCACAAATTTATATCATTTCTAATGATTCAATTTTTGGCATAGATCTTACTTTTGGTGCCGCCTGTATCACCGCTCACACAAGAGCTTCCGAGTTATTGCTCGTTAATATTTATTCACACTTCAATGCCTAATGGTTTTCATGGCAGATATCTGGATTGAGCAATTCAGTTCAATTTGCCTTAAACAATTAAGCAGTTGCATTTCTATGAAAACCCACTTTATTTTAGACTACCATAATTTAGAGATAAAAAGTTATTTTTTACCAGATTTTCCGAATACCGTGTTGGAAGAACAGTCTTCTCTAAAAGAATTTCCTTCTATACTCCATTCGCTGAAAGAAGATAACAGAAGGAAACTAATGCACATGTGGACTGGCGATGCTTAAACCTGGCGCTGTGCCACAAGCACCAAACAGACTGTCTGAAGCAGCCATACTCAACCTGCGGCCCGCAGACCTTTTATGTGCGGCCCGAGACACATAATCCATGAATAAAATGAATTGAGATGTGCATAAAATGTATTTAAGACATATATATATTTCATGGGAAGACAAAATCTGCCCTGTTATAATTTAGAATCATGTTAAAGCATCTTAAATGCCGTTTTAAAGTCAAAATTTCTTTTTACATGTAGTCTTATTTGTGCTATCGTGGTGTATACATTTCTAAATCTACAACACTAATCAAACATTATTCCAAATTAGATTTGCTATTAGATCTATATATTTCTACAATTAAAATAAAGTTTTTGAATTGAGCCAAATATTGGTTTATTAGAAAAAATCTTACGATTTTTTTTAGAACTTAATTTTTCATTGTTATATTGTGACGTTTTATACTTATTATACAGCTATTACTGCGTTTTAGTATTTAACGTTTATCTCAAAATATTGGCACCAAACATTTTTTACACTACTATTTCCAAACAACTAATTTTGCGGCCTATTTCTATAAAATTTATAATAGAAATCTACCACGAAGTTTATTGTTTGGAAATGGTGCTATTAAAATTTTTTTGTAACATTTCTTCCGCGACATACTTTTAACCCTATTGATGTAAGATTGTTTTGTTATACTACTTTTGTTAGATATTATTTTAATTACCCCTATTTTACCCTTTGTTAAGAGTGTTGCGGCCCGCCTAACGTCACAAACATGTCTGCGGCCCGCGAGAAAAAAAGGTTGAGTATGGCTGGTCTGAAGTGTTTGAGCTTCTGCTTTTTTCAAATCTAAATAAAAATAAAATTCGGCAATCTTTCGATTTGTTCCAGAAGTGTGGTTCCTTGGCGGTTTTTCTGCAACCCGTTTGTTTACTTTCGTTCTCCTTTCCCTGAACAGTCTATATTAAATTAGTTTGTCTTGAGCCAATAGAAACTCCAAGAAAGTTTCAAATTTGCTTCATTTTTTTGAGTATTTTTTATACTTGACAGACATTTGACATGGAACGTTAATAGGTTTTCTAGAAGCTTTTGAACAGAACACCACATAAAGTTCTTAAAAGCATTTTTTCCTTTGATTCGAACTTACTTGGACCATTTGATATGGGTTCGATTACCACAGAACTAAATTATATTTAGACTGTTTAACAGTAGTAACGTGAGAATAATCTCTTCGAAGCTCATGGAATTTCATATAACTCTTCGTTAAGACTTAGGTTCCATTCTCAATAACTAAAAAAATATAGGATGTTTCTTACTTTTAAAAATATTAAATATTTTACATCAGCTAATTAAATCGTTTCAATTATTAAACTACCTTAAGCATTCAACGCGTACAAATACTTTCACATACAATTTAACTTTAGCAGTTCAATTCTAGAAATATATTGTACTTCTAATATGTACAAAACTTAATTAAATTATCAAAATTTTAAGTAATACAAATAACTGTTTTAAAAACAAAGACAACAGACTCGAGCACATGACAGCCATATCTTCCTTTTTGTAGAGTTTTTAAATAGCAACGCTGGTCAACATAAGGAGAGTTAAAATCACTGATTTCATGCAATTAATGTTTGGTAGTTTAATGATAGATTAAATGTTTGCTATTTAATTTTAGAGAAATTGTGTTACATGACCTTGTAACTATTGGATGCTTTAATAAGAAAGCATACGTATAGGTCAAGAGCATCAAAAACTTCAGAATATAATTTTATCAAGCTTAATTTACTTCTCATAGAAAGGATAATTTGTTTCAGACTATTTTCTCAAACACAGAATTTCAAATGCAACAACTGGCTACAAAAAAGTTACTTACTCATGGAGACACTACATACCCGTGTATTAATGTAACGGTTGTAATTCTTTAAAAATTCAACGATGTTGAGATTTCCAAATTCAACAGCAATAAGCCGAGGCGTCCTTCCACCATACGCTTTGGCATTAAAATCACAACCGTATGCGGCAAGCACAGCAGCGACTTTCATCGTACCTTTTTGTGCACATATATGGAGAGGAGTGAAACCATTCTGCAAGAAAAATATTTCGCTGTAAATTTGTTTACAATAAACAAGTTTTATTTGCACAATAAGCGTTTACCGCTGAAGATTACTTTTAAGTTAGGACGGCACTACACCACACACTGAAGATTCAACTATTGAGTCAAGTGTGGACTTTTACTACAGTGCAGGAGTTCTTGAGATAACTTCTGCATATAACCTAGCAGAAAGCTAATATTTTCTTCAAACTATATGCAGTGAAAACCAAAATTTTATAATTACAATCTTATTTTTTTTGGCAAGTGTGCCACTAAAACTTCTGCAAGAAATAGCTCCATTTTTTCCTCGCCCAA
This sequence comes from Maratus michaelseni, assembly GCA_963931845.1. Lineage (NCBI taxonomy): Eukaryota > Metazoa > Arthropoda > Arachnida > Araneae > Salticidae > Maratus > Maratus michaelseni. The sequence goes on from OZ007586.1 coordinate 445,064,162, forward strand.
CCAGCACATAACAAGATCTTCATAATCAAACATCAACTAGCGACGACTCTGAAGACTTTGTTTATAAATTCAATTAAAACAATTGGTACACAACAGAAACTGCATTAAGTTTCAGAATGCTATCCGCTTCTGAAAAAGCTAGTAAAGCGGATTTCGAAGTTCGAATCTATATAAAATTCTCATATGAGGGGTTATGACAGTGGATTAAGTCGGTATTTAGTAATTTGAGAAATGAAGGGTTTTGCGAAACGTCTCTTATCGCCGTTACATAAAGTGGTCCAACTTGTTTTGTCCTCTAGCAATTCCAAGTGATCCAACTTATCTGACAGTCACACTGAACAGAAATTTACACGTTCAGTGAAAATATGCTTATCTATCTTTGCTAATTCGTTAATCTAAGAGTACAAATTTTGCAATCACTTTGATGAATAGAAAATATTTGTTCCTAAGCTAACCAAAAGAGTTCTTGCGGGGGAAAAAATCGTTAAGCCAGTTTGGGTAATTAATCTTAATTGTCAACTAACTTTGTAAGAGTAGATAAAATATTTTCCAATGTTTACTTTGTGTTTGAGGATTTACAACTGGCATTAATATCTAAATTGACACTTATTTATAAACTAATGTAGAAATATTGCAACACTATGGAAGAATCACGCGAGCGAGATTAAACCGACAGTAGATGCAAATTAGAAAATGAACACAATTGAAATTTGAGAGTCGTCACGCATGTGTGAGCTTAGCAGTACTCTCAACTGCCGATTTAGCCGTGTCAATGAAGAGCTGCAGAGGAGCATTGAAAATAGTCTCTTGGGGGGGGGTAAACATTTCAGGAGAAGTAGCCATGCCTCGACGATAGATTGCTCCATATCAGCAGGCTAGGAAGTAAACGGCGACTAATGGGCGTGTTCATCTTTGACGATCCCTTCGACCATGATCGAAGGAGTTGAAAATGGAGTATGTCATTAAACAGTTACAGTGAACTTTAAAACAAATGTTCATATCACGCATTTGCCTACATAAATATTTTGTTGCATTTCAGTTGTGTACTTGGTGGGTAAATGGTTAGAGCTTTGACTTTCTATCTAGATGTTTGAGTTCGAAATCCCGCGCTTTCTTCAAGTTTATTTAAAAATGTTTTGTCAGTTGCTATATATTTTGCATGCTAAATGGTAAATTGACATTAATAACACTTCCAGATTAATATTTATTTTAATTCTTATTTAAGTATTGTATTTCAGATTTTATTAAAAATGTTTATTGGTTGCTTTATATTTTTATGATAAATGGAACATTTAATAAAAGAATTGATATAACAATTATATATTATAAAATACTCATTTAAAATATGATAAATGGGCAATCTCCCGATTAAAATTCTCTTTTAAAATTTCATTGAAAATAGTTAATATTTTTAGCAAATAAGAATTGTGCGAAAATATCTGTCCGCATACGATGGGTGTGTGTTTTTTTAAAAATGGAGTACCTTATAGGTTTATTACCAAAATGCAAAGCATATTACAATATAAAATTCAAAGTAAAATACTATAGAAATATACGTATAACGTTAAAAAAATAATCAAATTGAAAAATTGATAATTGAATATTTCAGTTTCAAATAATTTGTTATCGAAATAAATGTTAATAAAAATATTAGAAACTATCAAATATTTTACTAATACAAATGAATCTCATAACATGTTATCAGTTTTGTTGTATTAAGAGTATTCCATTTTAATGAAAATATAAAGCAACTGATGAAGCCTTTTTATATATTAATAAAAATTGAAAAGAAAAATCTAAAATAAAAAGAGTTATGATCCAGGTTCATTTGTTTAATGCGACAAAACATCGTAAGTGTATGTAATATTTAATTTGAGAGCTTGTGCCTAATTATTTTAAGGCTTTCTGGGTTAGACCTGTTGGGAGACTACTTTTCACATACGATCCTTAATTTTAATATGTATTTCCAAATAAAAACGACTGACATCTCTAAATCAGTTTTAACTTTTCAGATAAATTATTTGCGTAGAACAAACTTTTTAAAGTTCCAAACAAAAACAAACTTTAGAGTTGCCAAATTTGAAAATCAAAATTACATAAAATTGTGAATTAGATAAATACAATACAACGAGCTAAACATAACGCCCGTATAAAGATTATAAATTATTCTACAACAGACCCTCTGAGTTATATAGAATTATATTAGAGCTAAGTGGTTGGGCCAAAGCTGACACAAATCTGATCGAACTGGCCTGTCATCAACTTATGTCACTAAAACTGATATTAATCCGACTCCAGTATTATATTTTTTTTAATACTGTTTCGTTAAGAAATACGAAGGTTTAAAAAATCCGTTTATAAAGTTAAATTGTTAGATTTCCGATCGAACTGTTAAAAGTGTTCAATCAACCTTCCAAACGAAAAGCCCAATCACGTGATCAAATCACCCACAAAATTTTTTTGGTCAAGTGAGCGAAGACTGCGCAGGCTCATCGGGCTAAATCAAATCACGTGATGCTTTTCATGAATGTTTCGGGTGTTGTGTGAATGATGATATTCATGTTACAAGAGCCACTTTTTTGAAAGGATAAGGACGTACAGTCGCTGTCTTCACCTACAGTGGTGGTCAGAATTATAATAACTGAAAATTGCAAAAAAAAATATTTCTGAACTAAATAAAGTGAAATTTATACATATACTTTTTATGCTAGAAATCATTATAGAATGCAAAACATTGGGAAATGCAAAATATGAATGTTTTGGCATAATTAACAAAATATGTCATTGTAAAAGTTGGACAAAATTATAAGGACAATGAATGTTTTCGCCTGAAACACACTAACAAATAATCTCCCCCTTCTGAATCACTTTGATCAGTCTTGACGTCATGGAGTTTGACAGTTCCTTCAGAACGTTCTTTGAAATTTTTGACCAAGCGTTTTCGATTGAGGACATGAGCTCTTTCTTGTTCTCATATTTTATATGATTTTTGTATACTTCATGTGCCAGAATACCCCACAGATTTCCCATTGGATTCAGATCAGGGCTTCTGGCCTTCCAAGGAAGTAGTTTTACGAAATTAGCATCAAACCATGATTTTGAAATTTGGGAAAGATGTACTGAGGCATTGTCCTGCTGGAAGAAATTGTCTCCACTCGTTATTAACGGTGCTTCTGGTAAAAGATTATCTCCCAATACATCAACATAACTTTCAGAATTCATTCTACCCTGCACAAAAACTGAGTAGTTCCACCAGTTGCGAAACCTCCCCAGACCATTACGGAGCCACCTCCAAATGCACGCTTTGAGAAAATTTCTTTCTCTACAGATATCATACCAGAAGTAGCGAAAACCATCTGATCCATCCAAATTAAACTTTTTCTCATCGGAAAAAACAACATCATCCAACTTTTTCCCCCCATAGTAATGTATCTTTTCGCAAACTCCACCCTCAGTCTCTTATGAACTTTTGTAAGAGGCGGTCGTGACATATGTTTGCCATATCGAACCTTTTTTATTTTTGTAAAACACGTCGAACAGTTCGAGCACTGCATTCTAAGTTTAATTCGTGTTTTATTTCTGTTGACGTTTGTTTTTTGGAGCAAGCTTGCCTTATTATCATTCTTTTCTCCCGTACAGAAACAGAAGATGGCCTACCTGTAAGTCTTAGCCGTCCATATTTACCGGGATTTTTAAGATATTGTAAATAACCGTTCTTGATCTATTAAGCTTCATCTCAATTTGACGTACAGAAAGTCCTGAACTTTTAAATGCATCCACTTTCCCTTTCTCAAACTCCGAAAGCTTTGTACCTAGCGGCATGACTGAAAAGCAGAATATGACTAACTCAAACGCTTACTACGCATTTATATAGTCTGGAAGTTCCGTGTGCAGAGCAAAAAATATGCAAATTTTACTTTTTAGAAAACACAAATACAGTTATAATTTTGTCCATATCACATGACTCTATAAATCCATAATCCATTTTATAAATATGAATTTTCCACATATTTCCACAAAAACTTATAAAAATATTCTTAATTTTTCATGGTTTTTCAGCTATTAAATTTGCATAATTTTCCGTACAAGTGTAGCCAAGATTCGGCAATTTTTGCCTTGTCCTTATAATTTTGACCACCACTGTATGAGGGACAGAAACAGAATATAATTCAAATAAATCAATTACGGCTTATTTCCATTCTTCCAATAACACCAACTCTATATTTTCTCCTTCGACCATGGTCTATGTGATCGTCTAAGGTGAACACGCCCAATGAAGACCAAAGTGGAGGTTCTTAACACATGGGCGTAAGTTCCCGGTCCGGCACACAGATGGCGTTTCAATCGCCGAACAGATGCTTTTTCTAGTAAATACTAACTTTTAAACAGGTAGCAGAAAAAAAAAGTGTTATGACGATTCGCCGTGTGGGTAAAACGTTAGAGTGGTTTTAGTTGGACGACTTTGTTGATAAACAAAAAAATGGATAAACAAGAATTAAAATTGTTATTTGATGGGGGAAAATACTCCGGTTCAAACAAAAGCTTGGCTTGATAAGAGTTATCCGGACACTGCAAAATGTAAATCAACCATTGACTGGTTTGCTGAATTTAAACGTGGTCGTACGGACACCAGTTCTGAACCACGCAAAAGAGGCGAATTCTCCGGCAAACAGAAAGAAGTCCACAAAATCGTTTTGGGGAACCGCAAAGTTAAGTTGCAGGCGATAGCTCAGACTCTGAAGATATCCAAGGAACGTGTAGGATTTATTTTGAATTAACATTTGTCTATGAAAAAGTCAAAGTGAAAATGTTAAAGTGGGTGCCGCGCATGTTGACTGACCAAAAAGAACGATTCGATGATTCTAAGCACCGTTTGGAGCTTTTTTTGTATTAAAAAGTAAAAGGTATAATGTTAAAAGGTTACGTTTTCTTTATTAGACCGGAAACTTATCAGCCCATGTGTTATAGTAGAATATCGGATCCTATTGAGCGCAATGCAACGGCAGTGTAGAAATAGTGGACTGAAGAGAACAGGACAAGTTTGAATTCTGGCAATGAATGACGAAATACGTCAGCACGAAATGATTAGACACATTAACCGCATAGTCATCACTCTGAATACTCAGCCTGCGAACTACAACAAAAATGGCTCGTAGCTGGATTTTATTAAACTATTTTATGGTTCCCTGAATTTAGACAGTATTTCACAATTTTCCCTTTACTTATTTAAATCTCGGGAAAACAAGGCAGAGAAGCTTAAATTATTGGTATCCAATTGATGGGATCATAGAAACGCTAAAAAAAATCCGCCTACAATATTCGCCATTTGTGTGTCAGAGTGGAACTAGTATTCAGGAGCGGTAGAATAGCACTGACTGACCGTACAGATTCATCTGGCCTGTTGGCAGAACGCTGAAGCACTTCTACAGCTGAGGGATGTCTATAGTAATTAGTAGGCATCTGCTACACCATGGACCGAGTACAAAATTTCCTTTGTACACGATTCAACTCTAAAACGTAGTTCTTAATATTAAACGTTTACAAGAGTATACGTATTATACGGTGTACAGATTTTGGATACGGCCAATGCATACGTATTATACGAAACAGCACATTTATATGGGGAACTTACTCCCTGCGGTTAAACTTAAACTATTTTAGTTCATTGCGTGAAAATTCTTTTCTGTTGCTGGTATGCGGATCAGCGACATTGAGAAACACCCGCTAGAGTCCTGCATTCTCACGGTTTACCGGGGGCCATCGAGATTCACTCTTTAAAGAACCACAATGCTCAGCGTTTACCAGCTTTGCGGTTGGTGTGAAGGTTGCGGGTACTTGCTTCCCCCCCCCCCCCCCACAATAAAATTTAAATACTTTTAGAGAAAGTTACACGGCTACCCAAAAATTAAGTGGCAGGAACCAGACGCTTTCGTTTTACACGGTTTGTCTAATCCATACAAATAAAAGAAAGTTTCTCTGTGTGTGTGTGTGGGGGGGGGGGCGATGGCTAGGAAAATCTAGCCCAACTAGAAGGCTGGAAATTTAGGTGTGGATAGTCCAAGATCTGGCCATGTGCACCTGAGCCTCAGAATTTTAATATTTTGATAATTAGCCTAGATATTAGATTCTCATTAACCATCGCTTCTAAAATATCTTTTAAATCAAAATGGCGGAAGAAACTGACAGGCACATTGGATTTGCAACCGGAAATTAACGAATTCGAAATTTAATTAGCGAATTTTAAGAAAACCAATTGAGATATCAAATTGAAAATTTGAGCATATGTAAAAAAGTATTCTGTATCCGACTATGATTTTTGAAAAATTCGGTTGGTAATTTTTTTTAATTTACGCAAAAAACTCAAATCTGCCGGCGCCAGTGAAAACGATCCCAGAAATTCATACAGGGATCGGCTTTCATTAAAAACTGAACTACAAAGAGATCCGTTTCTCTGGCCGATCCCTCTCATTTAGTTTGCGAAAATGAAAGGAAATAAATTGCCAAATTTTACTAATGAAGAATTATTTATGTAACTAAGATATAGATTTGAAATTGAGGTTGGGAAGGGGTGTCATCTGCCGGCTGTTTTAGAGTAGAGTCTTCGTTATGTTCTAATTATCAAAAATTTAATTATTTCTTTAATGATCGCGTTAATGTACGTGACGGTGGTTCTCTTGAACAAATTAATGATATTTGCGGGTATGGGGAGGGAGGGGGTTAATGCCTTTCTCTGAGATAGTAATTATCTCGGGCACGGGCAACGCCGGGGGGGGGGGGGTTACCTCGTACATACCAAAATTCTTTACGAATTGTCCTTTCACTTCGAAGATGCAAAGCACATGTTTGACTTCAAGAACAGTATACTGCAATTAAAAATAATCTAATGCGATGAGATATGGACATTTGTATGAAATATTTTACTGCGCATCAACACCAAAGATTTTTTTCACGATTTGGTAGTCAATTCGATAGAGCAACGTATAAAGAAACCAGCTAAATATCGTGTAACTCCGATACCGGCAATATAGGGAACTAGTTGACAAATTGAGGGGGAAAATGCAATCTGATAAAGGATTTCGCCTTTAATTTTTAGGGTTTCGTTCATCTCACGAAACCCCATTACTCCCGCTCCGTTGTCTGTCCGTCACAGAGCCATCCTCAAAAACTATAACTTAGAGTTGAAACTTTGTGTATATTTGAATACCAGGTATGAAGAGCTCAAATATTAAAATTTTAAAAATTCGTATTATTTTAATAAATAAAAACCAAAATTCTAACAGCCTTTTCCTATTAAATTTAAACATATTTCGTTATAGCAGAAGCCAAAAATTAAAAATCCACGATGAAATGCTTTCCACAATTAATTTTCTATCGAACGATTTCCACGTGAAAAATTAAAATTAAATAAAAAAAGTTTACCCAATTGAAAAAAAGAAATATGAAATAAAATTGATTGACGTCAGTGGTAATAAAATGGAAAAATTGTCCAAAATTTCTCAATACAAGGAGTATGAATGTACAGAAAGGAGATTAATATCACGTCATTAGAGAATTAAAAAGAAAATCTGACGTCATATTGGAAGTTTAACGAATTTTTCAGATGTTTGAGAATAATACAAAGCGAGTATTATATGAGTAATAGAGAATAGTAAATATAGTTTGAGAAACCTCTTGAATCGTGATAAAAATCAGATTATGGAAATATTCGCATATTAACATTTTGAAGGTGTACAATTTGTTTAATCTTGAAATTGCTTTTTAATTATCGCATTTAGTCCGCATTACGGATATTATGACAATAGCGGGCTGGTTTAGATATTCGAAAAACTAAATTAGACCGGTAAATTTTTACTTTATAAAAACAATTTTTTGGCTAAAAAGAAATTTGAATTTAGAAAGGATAAAGTGTTTTTAAAGGAATATTAAACGAAACCCTTTGAGCGATCTTCGATCACACTTACCCGCTTGTTTAATTAGCTTATATTGCTGGTACTTTTCAAGAGTCTTCTCGATATTTTATCTTTATTATAAGAGTTGCTGTACCGAATTCACTCCCAAATCATGAAGAAAAAAATCTTTGGTATAGTTCGCGCATGCGCGGTAATATTTTATACAAATGCCCATCTCCAATATTATATTAACCTTTTAATTTCGGTATACTCTTTCTACTGTTCAAGGTCCAACATTGCTTTATATCCTCGAAGTTAAAGGACAATTACTCAAGAATTTCAGTAGATAAACCGAAAACATCCGGTCACTGCCGCTAAATTTTTGGACAGCAATGCATAATATGAAACTAATTATGCAAGTTGCTAAGGTAGAGCCACCGGTTTTCTTTGTTTTGCATCCATTAAGATTGACGAGTCCAATGGTATTAAAATTAAATCAGTGTACTTGAAATATACGTATATTTGGTTATACGTTTAACAGATATACGCGTATGCGGATAAGTTTAACTTTGTTTAAGGTATTAAAGTTTCATACCGACGTACTATACGTATCAGTTAAACTTATAATTCAAATACGTATTGCGTTGAAAGCACCACTAGAAACCCTGAGTCTGGCTAAAATGGGTTCGTTGACAGGCATTGTCGTGCCAAATCACAAGTCTCATCGATGAATTAGACTAATTTAAGGAGAAGGGATTGCTGCATCAGTAATGGACTCCATACTGGCGTATACCATCCCTAGCGAGTTTTCCAGTGTCATACTTCACGTACGCCGAGCGCGAGGGTTTGGGTTGCCGTTGGATATCGGACGACTTTTACTAGAAAGAATTGAGCAATCTCAACAGCAACATCAGAAGTTCCAAGCCCGAAGTTGTACACTTCCTTAAAAAGCATTCCTGGTGCTATATTGCAACAGCATAATGCCAGTCCACTTGTACTAGAAAGTTTAGAGCCTTTTCAGTAAAACCGGTAGATTCCTTGGCCTGCATATTCACCGCATATGTTGCATTATTTAAAATATCCCGGATTTTGTCGGTCGGCATCTCGCTCATGACATCCATCCTGTAGCCGATAAAGCAAACTTAGGGTTCAAATGAAGCAATCGGGTTTGCTTTTTCTCGGGTACAGGATTCAAGTTGTTAGACTAGTGGTCACCCTTATTGCAGCGTGTTTCAGTTTCACAAAATGGCAATTAGACACTTAACTCTTTCTTTTGACAATTTAAGCATCAATTTGTACAGACAGGTCTTTGGCGAAATAAATTTAAATTATATTCTGACAGCTCCTTCAAGGCATTGCAATTTTGGTCGCGAGTTTAGTTGCGCAAAAAAACAGTTCTTGAGCAGACTTTACTTATGAGGTTTGGAAGTAGTTTAAAATTAGAATTAAAAAAAATACATAAAATTTGAAATAGCGTAATAATGACTGAAGTAGTTAATGGTGAAGTATTGGCATGAAGTATTAGAATATGCTTAGCAGCGATAAAAAATCTTGAGCTTTCCACGTCCCTTAACGTAAACCGCAGCCATTGGATAGAAGAGTGACAATTTGAAAGCTAACTGGGGCATCAAAATTATGGATTAAGCTAAACCACTGTTCTGAACAGACATCTATTAAAGTATGTTAAACTGTTAGAATGACAGACTGCTGTGAAACCAAGGAACATAAGAGCTTTATTTCAATCAACTAAGATACGGAAACTTTCAATATTTTTGGCTTTAACTTTAAAAACAAGATCTCCACACCGCTTATACAAAGAAAGTCATATGGAAGAGAACTATAATCCCTACTAAGCAATTTTATTCTATTAGGATATTTTTATCTATTTTATTCTGCAAGGCTGGGAAATCCAATTATACGTCTGTTAGAACAATTGACTACGTATTCATAAAATAAACGTAGTGCTATAAGAAACAGAACAATCTTTCAGGAAAGTGTCGCATGATATGACTTACCTTGGAATGGTTCTAATTTGTAAAAGTGTCTAAAACGAAATGAGAGTGGCCAGTCTTGTTCAATTTGTATTTACGTATCTGTTATTCCAGTGAAAATTTAGAGTTCTGAAATTTGACATAGTTCCACCTGTGCTGTTGAACTGGAAGAATGAAAACTTTCTGAAGAATTGTCAAAAGCAGTTACATCGCCATTTCAATACAAAAAACAATTAGCTATATTTATACTTTACGAGATTGAAGTTTTGTAGAGATTTCTTGTCAAGAAAATAAGGGTATGGCCGATAATATTGCTAAGGTATTTGAAAATAACTAACACAGTGTAAAGATTACTACTTTAAAAATTAGTGTCAATGTGAAGTACAGTTTCGAACTATATGTATGTAGCTTACCTCTGAACGCACATTTACATCTGTGCCAAGATCTAGTAATAAAGCAGCCATGCCCGCATGTCCTTCTTTAGCGGCCAAATGTAAAGGTGTGAATCCCTCCTAAAAAGAAATGAAACCCGAGTTTTACTTAGTTAAAGTAGGATTTATGATTTTTTTCCTTAGCATAAACTTGCTAATCCAAGACAAATTCATTAGTTTTTCCCATTGGAAATAAAGAATTTTTTCTACTGAAAATTAAAGATATTTGGCCTACTTTGCTGAACATTCAAATTCTGAAATCTACAGATTTTCAAGCAATATTAATAGCCTGAAAATGCAAAGTATCACTTTGCAAGCACATACTTTATACTACACGTGTACAGAAATTACCAATTTATATACTGCACATGGAATATTTGACACGTACAGTGATCAATTTCGAACGAGAGATCCAACTTACCAGCGTGTCGAGTTAATCTGTCAGGATTACACAAGCTGTTTCGTTATATATTCTTACTTCTTTTAGATGTCTTACAAAATACACGCATGATTTACAAAAAGGATTTGAAAACTTACTTCAATAAATAGAACAAAGTTTCTGAATGTTTCATATATTTTCTTTCCATAACTATATTCGGCTTCTTATTTCATGGTTTCATAAAATAAGATTTTGCCTTATTGTGTGTCGTTTCAAAAGTATCCAATACAGCAATTCACAAGAACAATTTATAAATACCAAGAAAAAAGAAATGGCAAATTATTTCTTTTATGCGTGCCAGTTCGCAAGTAAAAAATTCAAAACATTTTTATTGCTTTTTCAAAAAGGTTATAATTATTTTCATGGATTACTATTTTTACGAGATTCATTATTAACTTAAAAAATAAAGATTAATTTGAAAATATGCTTAATTGTCAATCCAATTAGGCATAAGTATTATAGTCCAGTAGAAATAGCGCAAAAAAGGGCCTAGCCTTGCAAAAATTCGGGTAACTGATATTTGAGTATGTTGTAAAGGTTGACCCTGTAATAAAAACAACCAAGTTTTCGACCTTCTAGACCTTGTGCGTTTTCGCAACATTGAGAAAACAAATATTTTTCGGCACGTTTTTCGATTTTTCTTAACAGTTTCAGTGCATTCTTACAGAAAAAGCACTTTCACCATTTTGTAGATGAAATTATACAAACATGAATGGTGCATGTTGTAGAGATTGTCCAAATAGGGGGCGAGATACGGAGATGGGAAAATGGGTAAAATTTGCAATAAGTGCAAAAATCCACAAATGACGTTGGTTTTTGCTTAACCCACTTTTAGAGAGTTTTTTTTTTAAAGACAAGTGTCATAATAAAGTTTGTAAAGCATGAAGTAGTCTATAAGTATTATTAGATCATTAAATATCTATATAGACTAAAAATCAGAACACTATGGTTAAAAACAGGAAAATACCGCCTGACAAGTCTAATTTAAAAACGAGCTTTTACTTTTGATATTGATTACAGGATGCAATTATAGTATGGTACAATAAAAGGTAACTTGAATAGTTGGGGGGGGGGGGGGCGAAGTTAACCAAGAAACCTAGTCTGTACATATAGGCGCGGCAGATAGGTTGGGCCAAGAATTCAAAGTCGAAAGTTAAATTAATAGCTGGGAAAAATGTAAAAAATACTTCAAAGATAAATTAGTTATAATTTAGAAATTTTTAAAGGGAAAAGGAGTATCTAAAGCCGAAATTAAGGGAAGTGGGAGCAAAAGGAGCATGCGGCCCGAGTGCTAGAATGGAAGGAGAAGGACACACAATGAAGATTTGGTTTGTCGTGGTTGTATTAATTTGTCCCACATATTTTTTGTTAATTAGTCCAAGTTTACATAGTTGGTAAATGCATCCGATGTCGCGATTATTAGTCCCAACAGAAAGAATACCAACAATTGTTCCTGATAAGTTTGAGATCTGTATAAAGGGGAATTATTTTACCGAGTTTTGAATTCAGTTTTGAATTTTAAAATAAATTAGAAACTTATCCTGAACTTATCCTCAAAAAGTATAAAAAGTGCAGAAAGTGCTCGTCGCTTGAAGATTCATACTTCTGCTGAGGTTAAGTTCAATGATTACCATGTTTCCACAGATGTCACAAGATAAATTATAGGGGAATGAAAAAACTTAATTTCTATATTCTTCGAAATTAATTTGAAACTTTCTGTTGAGACTAATATTCGCAACGTCAGATACATTTACCAACAATGTAAACTTTGACCAACTAACAAAAATATGTGGTACAAATTAATACAAACACGACAAACCAAATCTTCCTTGTGTGCCCTTCCATTCTAGCACCCGGTCCACATGCTCCTTTCCGCCCACCTCCCTTAGTTTCGGCCTTTGCAACTTTTTACCTTTTAAAATTTCTAAATTATAACTTATTTTTCTTTCAAGTATTTTTTCGCATTATTCCCAGCTATTAATTTTATTTTCGACTTTGAATTCTTGGCCCAACCTCTTTGCCGCGCCTATATCTACCGACTAGGTTTTTTTGGTTAACTTCGTACCCCCCCCCCCCTCAACTATTCAACAGTTACCTTTTATTGTACATACTATAATTGCACCATTTACTCAATATCAAAAATAAAAGCTTGTTTAATTAGTGACTTGTCAGGCGGTATTTTCCTGTTTTAACCATAAATCGTGTTCCGATTTTTAGAGTATTATAGATATTTAATGATCTAATAAATAAAACTTATAGTAAAGTTTGTGAAGCATGAAGTAGTCTAACACTTTTCTTTAAAACGCACCAAAAGTGGGTTATTAAGTAAAAACTAACATCACTTGTTGATTTTTGCAAATTTTACCCCATTTTTCCGCTGTATCTCACCCCCTATTTGGATAATTTACAAACATGAATAGAGCATGTTGTAGAGAATTTGATCCTCTATAAAATGGTGAGTGTGCTTTTTCTGTAAAAATGCACTGAAACAGTTATCTCACCCTCTCGTCACAATGGGCCTCATATGAGGCTCCTACTTCGAATTGCAATATTTGAAAAAATTGTTAATTCCAGCACCCAATAGTGATATGTCGATACATTTACTATTATGACGTTACTTATGTTTCAGCATTTAATAATATTAATAAAAGTTTTAATTATTAGTGAACCGTTGGCGTTTCTTTTAATTTAAACATATGTTTCACTCTTAAAATTTAAATTAGGGACTCCTTTTATCACAAATTACTAATTCGGAAAAGATACTAAATTTATGTTTGTTTAATATGGTTGTAATAAGACATTTTCCAAATGTCTTAAAAAATTCTTCCTTTGACTATTTTCATAGGAAAAACATGCAACATAACTACATTCGTTAGATTTCTGTAAAGAACACATTCGTCAAATTTCAGTAAACTAACTTCTGTGATTTCGATAGCTACTTTTAATTTTGTTAGCGTAAAAGTAATTTTTCCCAAAATTGGAAAAAAAAAAATCTGTGCCGAGAGAGTTAAGAAAAATCTAAAAAAGTGCCGAAAAATTTGGGGTTTTTTCGACATTGTGAAAAACTCACAAGGTCTAGAAGGCAGAAAACTTTATTAGAGGGTCAACTTTCACAACATACCCAAAAATCAGAGTTCCCCGAATCTTTGCAAGGTAAAATGCTATTTCTATACTGGACTATTATTTAGTAAAGTAAGAATTAGGTAAATTTACATAACAGCAGATCGTTCTCCCTATTCAACATTACCAGCGGTTAGAGCTGAAGGATACAGTGACAATTTTCAAACCAAGTTTGTTCACATTCATGGCAGAGAAGGCATGGTTATCTCATTGCCATGTATGCTTTTCGCATAGTATTTTTCAAATTCCTTTTAAATTTATAAGTTTAAAATCATTCATGTCGAATGTTTGTCCCGCTTACGGTTGTAAATACCAATGGAATAATCACTAACATTAAATACACAATTTAACAGAAATGTCGACGAGTATTTTATAAAAATGGTCATAAACGTAATTTGTATGCATAATTTATTCATTTCATAAATATTCATGTACCAATTGGGAAACATTTAGAGATTAATGTATAAGAAACTGCATAATATCCTCCTCCCTATTCCATCCTATTGGACATTTTTATTTTTTGTATAAAATATTTAAATTCAGTGGGAACTTGTAGAAACTTATTGTCCATTATAATGGATAGTCTAGCGCTGCTATCTCTATAACGAAAGGGTAAAAAAATCTCAACAAAATGTATTTTAAGCATTTGAAAATGGCTCCGAACAGGTGAGAGATTGTTGAAGGTAAGTACACAGTATTAACTCAAATTTCATATGCATGTTTTAAGTATTTTGATATTTATGCAGCATGTATCTAAGTGTTGTATTAATGAGATTAAACCGTAGTTTAATTGAATCTATATTTTGGAGAATAAACACGTTTTTATTGATGTCATTGTATTGGACGTTGGGTCTTCAGTTGTTCTCATTCATACTGGGATCGATCCTTTCCTTCAGTATTCATAAAGGTTTTTTACTCAAAATGCTATACTGTATTAAAAATATAAATAAGTAGGTAATATACATTTATATTGGTAATTTAATATTGTCCTAGAAGTGTATAATTCTACTGATAAAATACTTGTTCCAAATAGTACATTTAATTTTTTTTGTCTAAAATTTTTTTCAACAGTATTTAGCAGAGAGATTTACAAATAAGCTTTTCTTTTAACCCATTAAGCGCCATTGCTTTACGATTTTTTTAAAATAAAGTGCGTATTTTATAAATTGTTAAAAAGGTTCATGTTATTTGCATTTTGAATATATTATATGGACATCTGAATTTTAAGTTTCATTAAAATTCTGTTTTTAACCCCTTCGGGACCGGCTGCTTTCACACAAATTTTATTCAGTTGGCACCACTTTAAAAAAAAAAAAGCTACCTTTACTTAAACTATCACAAAAATGCTCCAATTAGAGAAAGCAAATATTACTTTTATTTTTTTTACTGGTGCCTAAAACAATTTCTGTATGCTATTTTTGAGGATGCATATATGCACCCATGGTTCCGGATGTGTTAAAACGTGTTAGAAAAAGGCGAAAAATAGCTTTTTCGCAGTACTCGAAAGGGAAAAAGCCTTAATAAAAATTATATATTTTACTTAAAATATGTTTATAACAGTGTACTGTATTAAACAACTTCAATCCGGAGTTAATATGTATAATAAATCAATCACAATTACCGAAAGCTTAAGTTGTTCCCAAAATGAGAGCAATGGCGCCTAAAGGGGGTAAAGTTTTTGAAAACTTGTACATATGCCTCCGTGCATTTGTGGTATTTAAGTTTTAATTTATTAGCTGTAGAAGGTACATTCTGAAACCAATATTTTTAGAAGATTACATATAAAATAGTCCAACTTTTACATTTATGATAAAACAAAATGAAATTACCAGTTCTATAAGCATTTTCATTATCCTTCTCATTTTTCATCATTACATCATTTTTTCTGACTATTTTACATGGAAGATTGAAAAATTTTAGATTTGGGGGATTTTTCAGATGTTCCGAAAATAGTTTGCCACCTGATTGCAGTATTGTAACATGAGGAAGATATTTTCCTCATATGTATGTCTCAAATTTTCGATTGCATACATGCAATAGAAAATAATTTATGTGACGATTTATCCCATGTTATATTTGGTGAAGCTGAACTTCTTGTAAACTCTAAATGAGACAATCAAGTAATATCAGATTTAGTGTTTAAAAACAACAAAGTGACAAAGTATTAAACACAGGCTTGATATTTTAGATGAAAGTTCAGACGAATCTTCAAATTGGAATATGGAAAACTAAAAAAATGCAAAACAAAGTGAAAAAAAACTATTTCAGAAGACCAAAAAAAAAAAAGAAATATAATGCTGCATTAAAATGTGTTCATTTGTCCTATTTTGCATGAAAATGATGTAATGAAGAAAAAGGAAGGAGGTGGATAATGAAAATGCTTATGGAATCCAATTTTATTTATTATAAATGTAGATGTTGGACCGATTTATATGAATTCTTCGTAAAATCAGTTTCAGAATGATATCCCTTTTAAAGCTAAAGAACAGAAATAAACATAAATGCATGGAGGCATAAGTAACTTTTTTGAAAAAATTCCCCCCCCCCCCCATTAGCCGCCATTGTTCTGAATTTGGGAACATACTATTTTTTTTTAAATATTCCAATTTAAATCTCTTCAGAAATACCTTAAAGACTATAAAGAAAAAACAACTCATTAAAAAATAGCTTAATATATATAGCGGCGCCTAATGGGTCAAAATGTTTCTTTTATTCATATCAAGATTTGTTTTTTATTCGTATGTCGTTTCCAATTAAATTAACTTAATCAAATTAATTATTTAAATTTAAATAAAAATATTAATCTTACAATGTTATCTTTAATAAACTCCTTTATTTCTTTTAAATTTTCACTTGGCATTCAATTTCCAATTGTGGTAGCTGTGCCACTAATTATCATTATGCTAGGAAACAAAGGGTTGTGTAGATAGATTTAAAACAATTCTAATTGAAAATTTAGAAGTTTACTAAATTGGCACACTTTTTTTTGGATGATGTAAAAATTGAAATTATGCGATGCTTAGAAGTGATGGATGAGTAATAAAAAGGCACTTCTGACGACAGAAAAGTTTGCATTGAAAGAAATACTGTCGCTAGAAATCAGATTTGAGGCCTTTTTAATGATTTAGAAATTGACGTTATTTAGATGTAGAGAAATTTATTGAAACAATTCTGGAAGCAATAAAACAATGTGACGTGTCAGATCTTGACATTAGTGAAGGTAAGAAGGAGGAAAAGAACAAAAACTGGATTCATGCAAATTCATCCAATTATTGCACTCAAGGTAAACTTTAGTGAGAATCCGCTTTTGAGGAAATCTAAGTTGAGTTATTAAAGTCATGACGAAAACGCAAGCCACAACACTTCTCCACTAAGCAAACCAGGCGCAAACGCAAAATATCGGACTTAAGAACAGTTGCTGTGTTTTAAAAAGTGCATCAAACCGTTACCTAAAATAGACAAAATACATTGTGAGGCAAAATCAAAATTTTATGTAAAATACGAAACAAAACTAAATTTGCATCCATGAAACGCAACTTTTATATCTAACTGCGAAAAATAATTGTTTTGCAGAAGTACATTTATAAAATACTGAATTTTAAGTTAAATCTATTTGTTTATAATTATTTAGCGTCTAATTAAAAATTTTAAAACTTAATTTGTATTTAAATTATATTTTGTGGCATTATTTTGCGTTTAATTCAATTCTGTCATTTTTCCAATATTAAGAATTTTCCCATTCAGATTCAATACTTTTTCACAAGACGACCCAATTTCCATTTTATTGGACACGCTAAAAAACTATTTTAAATAAATGAACACATTGATTTCTAGTCCCAAAAGGAGCAATAATCTAAATTCTGATAAAATTTGCACAAAAAATTCGAGCTTAGGTCTCAAAAGGATATGTTGGATAATCTATGCAAAATAAAACATTTGGTTTTAATTAAAAAATGTGATTTAAAGTTTCCTATCCATTTATAAAAGTAATATCGTAGTCCTGTTAAGCCGAATTTAATATTTTGGTTACTTCTGTGGTGTATCAAATAATTTAAAAATATTAAGTTCTCAGACATTTAAAATTTATGTTTTTTTTTAAAAAAAGGTTGAAAAAAAATTTACATTTTTCAGAAAATTTAAAAATGCCCAATTAACCTTCACTTTTTTTTACTGTAGAATACACACAAGGAGATTCAAAATAACGTGGCAAGAAGTAAAGGGCAAATTAGGCATACAAAAAGAATCTAAAATCACATAGGAACATTGGGTCGCAAACGCTCCGGGGCCGCTAGAGGGAGTTCCTATAAAAACACGAGCTGGGCAATTTGAGACATTTTCATTGGAGCCGTGGATGCCTTGCGAGTAACATGGCTATAGTTACACACACCGCGAAACGGCTGAAATGCATTCGATTTATGGCGCTGCAGAGTGCAAAGGATGAGAAGTTGTGCGAATGTATCGTCAGCGATATCCTCATAGGCCTGCGCCCTTACAAGACACTATTTGTCACTGTGCATCAAGATTGTGTGAAACAGGATAATTGGACGTACACAAGCTGGATGCTGGTCGTGGACAAATAACAGTTTCTACAGAAGAAAGCGTCCAAGTGGATTGATTGAATCATATTCTAATACGAGCAAATCTTGTGTGGATGTGGATATATATATATATATATATATATATACAAATTTCATCTTAAAAACGGCTCTAACGATTTTGACGAAATTTCGTATTTTACCGTTTTGGGGCACTAGAAAACCATTGGGCAGGTCACATGTTCGAGAAAATTCGATTAGTGGGTCATTTTGCGTCATGGTCTAGCTAATTTTATCTAAAAAACTGTTCAAACGATTTTGACGAAATTTTTTATCCGACCATTTTCGGGCACGAGAAGACTATTGGGCTGGGTCACAGGTTCGAGAACTTTCGATTAGTGGTTCATTTTTGGGTCAACGCGGGTCAAATTAATTTTATCTAAAAAACGGCTCTAACGATTGATTAAATTTTGTGTCCTACAAGTTTAGAGCATGATAAAATCATTGGGCTAGGTCACATGTCCAAGAAAATTTGATTAGTGGGTCATTTCTGGGTCATTGTGGGTCAAGATTTAAAGAGGCTCAATTTACACTAAATTTTGCATACAATGGTTTTCGGGCACAAAAAGACTGTTGGGCTAGGTCACATGTTCGAGAAAATTCAATTAGTGGGTCATTTTGATCAGGGGTCATTATGAGTCAAGCTATTTTATCTTAAAAACGGCTCAGACTATTTACACTAAATTTTGCATCCTATGGTTTTCAGGCACGAGAAGACTATTGGGCTATGTCACATGTTCGAGAAAATTCAATTACCGTGTCATTTTGGTCATGTGTCATGATATTTGAACTCTAATTTAATTTTGACCGAGCATAGCTCGGTCTTCCCTGCTCGTGGGGTTTTATGGCACAAAATCCCTTTAGGGATATGCTGCGCCAAAAAACAAAAAATAAAGATTAGAATAAGAACGTCAAATTAAAATCCGATTTAAAAATCTCAAACAAGATTTATGAAAATAACAGTTAAATGTAAAGAGATGAAACGATAAATCTATAATAATTAAAATCATTCAATAAAATAAAACAACGTCTAAAGAAATAAACACAAGTTATCACAATTAAAATATATACCATCTTTAAACTAATAATTTGTAAAAATGTCCAAAGTCTGTAGAAGAAATATTTAACTTTAATAGATTACCAAAAGAAATGGTTAAAATCACGTAACTTCGAATACCTCGAAAACACCATTATCATTTGAGTTCGAACTACAAGACGGATTCCATAGCTTCCTCTGCATAGTGCAGCAGCTGTTGAGTCGTTTGTAGTAAGAAGCGATGCATCAAGACAAGGTTTGTTACCCCCCCCCCCCCTTCAGTTTTCTCCCCACTGTGCAGAGGCTAGGGTTGTAGTTTCTCTTTCTGTGCACGCGATTTGTTTTGCTTTGTGTATAGGACACTTCCCCCCCCCCCCCAATTTGTTTGCAGGTGAAACAAGTTTGACCCGACTCATGTTAGGTTGACTGTTTAGCGACGATTAGAATATATTTTAAGAAGTTCTGATGGTGACGAAAGTTCCAGTGCAGGCAGTTCTTATTCTAGCGGAGTACACGAGTTTTCTTTATAGTGCTAGTTAGTGTGCAATAGAAGAATCATTTGGTGGTAAACATAATTCAGTTTTGGTACTTAACTTAGATTGTGGCTTAAGCAAACTAGAATAATTTCCTGCAGATGTTCGGGATTCAACAAGTTTTCGAGCTTTAGGTTAAGAAATTGAGCGATTTTGACCGCAAGAATCTCTCACGGATCCAGTTTGGGCAAGAACATGCTGTATGGTCACCCTCACAGTTTATACAGTGCTTTCACATGACTTACCATCGTGACAGACTTCCGCACAACGTACGCAGGTAACAGAACCACGACAGGTAATCGTATGACAATAACGCTGACATTTAAACAACGGAGCGGATTAGGGATATAAGTTCGGACAGGACAGCTCACGTAAGCAGCTTTAATTCTGGTTGGGAAAGTAGGGTTATTAAAACTCAATGATGTCCTTCGTAGGAAAGCACTTGCCCATTCCGTCGGATAGTAATACGGTGTTAAATATGACAACTTCATCTTTTAGATTTTGTAGAATTTTTTTTTAGAGAATAAAAGCTCCGGATCGGAGCTTACACCACGGCTTGTATTTAGAGTGATGAGCCTTGAACAGTAACAACCTATTGTTGTGCAATTGAGAAATCTTAATCTTTCTGAAGAAACTTCAAGCAAATCCCCAGACTGTAGTTTAAGTGAATAACAGTCTTCGAAATCCGATTGAAATGTTTTCGCGATACGAAATGAAGTGCTCTTAAAAGAACTATCATAAACACTCAGTTCGTTTAATAAAAAAGCGAGTGAATGAAGTCATCTGTACAGTTTGTTACTCTCCGCATGGGAGAGAAAGTTAATTATTTCCATCCATATTAAAGATAAAACAATTCAAACCCTGGCCGCACCCACTACCGAGCCCAACAAGGGGATGCACATTCCTGCACTAGCGCAAATCGGGGTCCATACGTTCACAAGACACCTATATCTTGTCTTCACCCTTAACAAGATGACTAGTATGTAACCGCTCACTTGATCCCCAGCCAGTTAGAAGTCAGCTGACCAGCCGATTGATGCATACGGGACCAAGAAGTTACGGCGTCCACTCGTTAATCCGCGGGCCCGGATTGGAGACCAGAATGCGCTAATTTCCCCATTTCGTTTTATAAATATACTTTTAATTATAATTTATTAATCGCAATTAAAAATATTTTACATTGATTATAACGTTAATGTATTTGTAACTAAATTGTTGTATAAAACATTAAACGGTTCTTCATTTTTATATTTCATATATGCTTTATTGATGCAACGATATTAACTGAAACAAATATAAATTGCCTTAAAAAGTAAGTCAATGCGATACGGTTTTTGAAGCAAAAAGCATAATTATTAAAAATTAGCATAAAATTAAATTACACTTTATTTGGCTTATTAAAAAAGATTGTAAAAATAACGTGCGATTTTGGAATTTACTATTCAATAACAGATCCAATATTTTAAAATTCCTCTTTAAATGAGAAACGTTTCTCATGTTTTAAAAATCAAAAATGCTGAATTAAAATATATGTTAACATTAATGTACAGTATTAATTTTTTTAATTACAAGTATTTATAAAACAAAATGATGAACTAACCGTAGAGTGTTCCGGTCTCGAATCCGGGCCGGCGGATCAACGAGCAGAAGCCATAAGCCATAACAGAGCTACGCCCAACGCTTCCGTCAGTATTTTATATGTATTTTACCTATAAAGCATATAGGGAGAGTTCTAAAAGTGCGTTTGCATTTCAATATATTTTTTTCTGAATGAAACAGCCGAGGTTCTGTAAACGGGTCCATTACTTTCAAAGTTTTGCAGTTTTTCTTTATGAGGTCAATTTATAAATCAGAACGGATTCCTAAAGAGAAAATGTCTACCATAAAAAAATGCAATCAATATCTAATAACAGTGATCTACCCTGATCTCTTTTGCATCACGTGAAGACACTCGCAAGCTTATAGATCTCTTGTGGATCTAAAACTTATGAATGTTCATTTTAAATTCCTTGCTAGCATTTCAATATTTAAAATTGTTTGGTATAATACAGCTGAGGGCAATCTAAACGAGCTCTTTAAATTTTAGAATTTGATTAATTTTAGAAGAGGATACTTTCACTTTGTAAACAGATTCCAAGATAGAAAGAGACCTAAAATAAAATCTGCAACCAAAATAGAAAAGTAAAAGCGGCCCGTTTAGAATATTATGAAATTCTGTTACTATACCATGAAAAAAGTAATTTACATGCAAACAAGAAATTTGAAAAGAATGCTCCAACAGGTTTAAGATCAGCTTGCGAGTGTAGGTAATTAAGTCTTAAAAATAGGTCGCGAATATCTAGAGTAATTAAAGAAACTATGGTGCAATTAAAAAAAAGTTAGACTACCATATTACCTTCCCCTCCACCCCCCCCCCCCCCCCACAAAAAAAAAACCTTCACCCTAATTTTTCTCAGGACTGAACTGCTGCGTAAGGGCGATCCATTTTTCCTACGCCTGACTGAATAAAATTGTGCAATTACTTATTTTAGTATTTACAACAACTTTAACTGTTAAGACTTCTTGAAATTTTGCTATATAATCATGCTATAAAAAGTTGTCTACGAAGAAACACTCGCTCAGTGAATATACATGTACGTTGTAAAATGTGCCCAAACATTTCTATTGTATTAGAATCTTAAAATATTTTGTACAAATTAGACTTAACAGCAAAATTATCGAAAATAAAAAATATAGCAAATATCTTCAGGGTAAAGGTCCTGTGGTTGACAGTGTACGACAGTTTAAAGCAAATAAGACTTGAGCAATTTTATGGCAACTATTGTTCATTTGGCAGGAAACTAATGGCTGCTTATATTGGTTTGGTGAAAATTACAAGATAGGAGATAAAGTTGGCAATTCTTGCAAGTAATTTGAAAGCCTTTGTTACAATGTGTTAAAACTTAGAAAGCAGAGTTTCATTTGGTTTTAATAATACAATTAACAGTAATTGCATAACAATTTGAAGTACTTAGCCCTATGAATAAATCTATTAATGAGCCTGAATAATGGCAATATTTTAAGAATTTGGGATGCAAAATGTTTTATGGGCGTGGAATCATCCAACTGCCAAAATGATGGCAAAAGGTATCCGACCAAAATTAATATATTTATACACAATAAAATCTATCATTTCCCCCCCCCCCCGCCCCATACAAAAAGAAGGCCGAAATTACTTTCCAAACAACCCAATAATTCGGTGTCAAGTTAGCAATTCAGATCATGGTGGCTTTTTATCTGGGAATGTAACGCAGCAAGGAGTGCAGAAAATCTCATCCAGTGAGGTACATTTTACATACAATTTTATTACTTAACCACTCAAGAACCACTAAAGAAAATGTCGCAAGGTTCAAGAAGTTACTTTTCAAGAAACTGGGTATTTCAACAACGATCTAACCCAGCCATACTCAACCTTTTTTTTCTCGCGGGCCGTAAATATATGTTTGCGACGATACGCGGGCCACAACACTTATATAATGTGAAAAAAGTAATTAAAATAAGGTAACAAAAGTAGTACAATAAATCAACATAAAGTTAATATTATCAGTAGAATTTAACGTTTGTTGCGGAAGGAATGTTACCAAAAATTTTAATACCACTATTTCCAAACAAATACTTCGTGGTAGATTGTACGTACAAATATTGTAGGAATGTGTCACGAAGATTGTTGTTTGGAATTTCAGTAAAATGTTTTTGGTGAAATTTTTTCTCGCCCAAATATTCAACCACAATAAACAGTAAAAAGTATAAAACTTAACGCCGAATTTCGAATTCTAAAGAAATTTTTTTTTTAAATATGCAAAACACTTTATTAACTTTTTATATGTAGAATAAAAGAGTGCAAATTCAAATAATTCGGAATAGTGTTTAATTGGTGTTGAAGATCAAGAAATGCATACACCACAGTAGCACAAATAAGACTACGTTTAAACCGAAATTTTGACTAAGCAATCGGCATTTAAGATGATTTCCATAATTTTAAATTTATTTTAAATAACAGGACATATTTTGTCCTCCCATTAAAATATATAAATCAACAGCGAATATCTGAAGTACCCTTTATGCACATCAATAAATTTCATAAATATGGATTAGTGATAATCTGTCTCTGGCCGCACATAAAAGGTCTCCGGGCCACATGTGGCCCGCAGGTTGAGTATGGCTGATCTAACCACTAAAATTAAACGGCCGTTATATCGAGCGACAAAATCATATGAACATCTAGTTAAAAACCCCCTATTCGTCATTTGTGGCAGCTAGAAAAAAGTGGGAAACACTAGAAAAGGAAATAAAGTGCTCAGTTAAACAGATTGAATTGAGCTCACAGGCTATTCAAATTAATTTTATTATGCTTTTATTTCAATGAAAAAAACCCATGTAGCTAAATTAAGGAGGGGGAGGGCAAGTTCCCCCATTTATACTTAACCAATGAAACCCAAAACTAGTCTGAGAAGCGCCTTATCAGACAAACTGGACACAAAATTTGAAGCAAATCCGATTTCTATCAAGAGTTATCGCGTTACGTACATACAGAACTTACGGGAACATTAGCTCAGGCTTTGATAACCCGAGAGCTAATAAGGTTAAAATTGCAATACAGGAGTGGCCTAAATTAGGCCAGACCATCCGGTGAAATAGATGCAAGTGTTATAATGCAAATGCCGTCTAACCAAATTGACTATTTTATTTTTACACTCCATTTGTTATTCGGCATTTTCCGTTTACTTTCGGCACGTAAAACAATAACTTTAAATTTCTTGTATATTCTTTTAATCCCTATTTGCTGTTAGTGGTCTCGCAAACCACTGCTTATTTCATATCGCAGATTAACTTTCAATTTTCAGTTCAACTACAGTTACTATTGAAATCGTTCCTTTTTGCTCACTAGAGACTTCTGAATTGGCTGAATTTTAATTAGAATAACCCTATACATAAAGCTTAGTACAGAAATAGTAACCTGCTAGTTGAGCTTTTTATTCATATTTCTATGAAGCGATCAGAGACCGCTAACAACTGCCATGCGACAATTTCTGTCACAGCAGTTATGGATTAAGGTTTATAATATGTTAAATCAGACTAAAAATAAAAGAAATAAACAACTTTAAGTACAAGTCCGTATTTGTAATAAATCATTTAATGTGAAAAATGGGTGTACTTTTAAGTCTCCCTTTATGTTAATACAATGTTTTTGTTGATCAAACTGCAGATTAACCCTTACCACAGTTTATCACCCTGACCGTTTGATTAAAATATGAATTTAAAAAAAACGCCTGGGATATCGTTTTTCTACCCACACTATGTTCAAGACTATAAACTTGCGTAATTAGAAGTCTAGCGAGTATTAGGACACAAAACAAAAAATGGCCTGTATATATAGTTAAACTGAAAATTGAACAAGGCAGCGGTCTGAGACCGCTAACAGCGGTTAAGGGTTACTAAAATGTGCAAGTTTTTATAATTTTTCTATTATGGGGTACTTATATACTTGTGAGGCTTATCACATGACACCTCGCCAAATGCATGTTAAAATCTACAAGAAAACTAAAAGAAGCAAAATACCAACTGACAAATTTTCATACCTGTGTTTTAGCATCAGTTCTTGCTCCATACTCTAGAAGAATTGCAGCATTAAGCAATTTATTAGATTCAGCCGCCATGTGTAGGGGTGTATATCCTTTATCATCAACTGCATTGAGAAGAACATCAGGTGCTTTATCAAGAAGCAAACGTACAATGCGAGAAGTTCTTACATCACCCGGATGAATCTGAAAGTTAAGATATTTTAACAGAACTTGAGATGAATGCAAAATTTAATTAGCGTTTATAGATATAAAAATTGTCACATCGACAGGTTACGTAAGCGGTTCAGAAAGCTAAAAAATTTTAATGAGGGGGAAGCAATCTTTACTGTCACTTATTTTTGCATCTGGGAATTTTCAGAATATATACCTGAAGAAACTATAAACTGCGTTGGAATAATGTTTAATATTCAAAATTAAGACCCACTTCCATTTAATTTCTGGCTCAAACTATATCTGCGTACTAAACGGTCACATGGTAATCTAAAAATAAGATACTGATGATTATAAAAAGGAATTTGATGAAAATTAACAGTTGATCTAGTAGCTAACCGAGTATTCCTTCAGTATGCCCTTAACATTACAAAACCGCCACATATTTAAAGCCTGCATTAACTTAACAATCCAAGACAATTCACAAATTTTGTATTTAAAGTTGCCTGTAAAACCACAAAATCATGTTCTCACTACAGCACAGTACGAAACCAATAACATTTGTAAAAATAAAAAAAAATTTCACAAAAAAGCGTCAAAGACTAGATTAGAGTTGCGCAATGTTTAGAGTGTTCCGCGTCTTAGGTTTTTTTTAAACCCTGTTTTGTTTATTATTCGCCGGTTTCGAAATTTCGTGTTAAGTTATGAGAAAAGTTACAGGTGATTAACTCAAATATTATCGAAATTGTTTTTACCATCAGAAAGTAAAACGTCAGATACCGACGTAGCGGTTTAAAAATAGTTTTCTTTAATTTGAATAAAAAAAGGGTAAAAGATTCAAATTTATTGATTTTTAAAAATTTTAATTTTGCAAGAGATTTCCTAAAATTTGTGATGTCCGCATGTGGCGTAAGCTTTGCGATGGTGAAACTGTACATGAATAATTTTATTAGTAACATGTTTAAATATCCACCATAGATTAATATACATAGACCCTGTATGTATATGAAGATCCATGTTTACACTGGACTTTGATTAGCGAGGTAGAAACTGAAGAATTCTCTAGTAAAAAGGACGCGCAAGCTCATGTTGAAGAAATAGCAGAGTTCTTTACTCATCGCTTACTATTTAAATTTTTTGCATAGAATATCGGGTTTAACTTCGTATTCGTACATTTTAGTTGCAGTTTTTTTTTTCAGAGACACTGACGGTTGGTTGGATGTATGAGGTTTTATGGCGCAAAATCCCCTAAGGAACATAATGCGCCAAAGTAGAACAAAAACATCAAAAAGTGTGACAAACAATGCAAATAAAATTGAAATGTGCAATCTAGACCGACTGATCTGGTACTGAAAGTGTCCAGAAAAAAAAATCCACTGCAACCAAAATTGAAAGATTCACAAGTTTGAAATCGTACGTCAAACGTGACAAATAAAAAGGAGTGTTCGTAATATTACTAGTTTTATAAATATTCAGATCTTGGTGCAATAACTGTTGCACTCTTATGCAAAAATGCATGAATACAAAATTTTATGCGCAGATTATGTATATTAATGTTATGAAATTAAATTTCAATGCGCTTTTACAAATTACAATTATGTTGCAACATTAAAAATACTACGCACAAATATAAATACAAGACAATGTAAAAAATTATTTCAGTGAAATTAATTATATATAGTCTTAAGATAGGATTAATTTTCGTAATAAAATAAGTAGGCAACATTTTATCTTTTGTTGACATTTACTGAAAATTCCAATGGGTGTTACAATTTTGTTTTCAAATTCAAATTTTGTGCAAGGGGCTGTCCATAAATGTCACTTTTTTTCAATATTTTTGATCCCCCCCCCTTAGTCACAAAGTGTCACTTCACCATACCCCCTCCCCTTGTCACATGTCACGCTATATTACATAGACATACTTGGAGTTCAGAAACAAAGCACTACGTTATAGATCATGCTTCAAATTTTATTTTTCAACTTTAAGTTTTAATGACATTTGTGAGCATAACAATAAAAATTAGTGTATTTTGTATAAAATAAGATTAAGGTTTACGACAAAAACATTATACAATTAAGTAATATAATTAGTAATAAAAATATTTTTTTTTGAAAAGAAAGGAATACAAGTGAAAGCAAATCACGTGAAAGTTGTTTTAGTTAGATAAAAAATTCTCAAATTCTGGTAATTTCAAAATAACTTCAAAATTTAATCTGCTGACTTTAATGATTTTATTTTAACCAAAATGTGTGATGTCACAATTACCCCCTCCAACCCCCTTGTCACAAACTCACAATTTCATGATCCCCTCCCCCCTACAAGCGTGACATTTATTGACGGCCCCTAAATGAATAAATGCTTTGCACCCCATATTCTGCAAAAAGAATGTTTTAATGCGCTTTATAATTCTATATCAATTTCATGTTTCAAATGGCGTATCATTAAAATGCACTTTACGATTATTTACCATTGACTAATCTTAACGAAATTACTATCCCTGTACAAAAAACTATTAGTGCTACACATTTCAGTTGAAATAGTTGACCATGCTATAGTAAAGGACAACAAACATTTCAGGGCAATCCGAGTATATTTACGCGAGTTAGAGTACGGACAGACAAACTGAAGTCACTTTTCAACTAGGTTGGAAAGTAAAAAATGTCAAGATGCTGGTTTGCAGAATAGTTTGATTTGAAAGAAATTCCTTTTATTGATTACAATAAGATTTACGTAATTTTATATTTAAACACAAAATAAATCTTATTTGCATGACATGCAATTTTAAGTCTGTATGCAAACCAGTTTCTTATTTTTTAAATTAACGCACACATTCTTTCAAAATGAAGTCCTACCTTACAAAAAAAAAAAAAAAAAAAAAAAAAAAAAAAATCCATTTTTGTTACCTTTAATTTCCAACTTCTCTCGTTTAATAAACCTATAGTTTTTTCCATGCGGTGTATATGTTTGAAGTGAAGTTTCTTATAAATGCATATGTATTGTATTTGCTGAAAAGTTAAAATATGGCATTAGCAATAGTTAAGATTTATATTCATACTAAAAGAAATGTCTGGGTTTTTTCCCTACATTGTTTCTTTTTATACTGCTTCATACTATTTATTCTAAATTTTGTATTTGTCGAATTCTTCACGTAAATTTAGAAAAGAGAGTAAAATAAATTCAAAATCTGAAAAAGCATAAAGTCACCTATAAAATTCAAATCTCATATTCGAAAGCTATTTAAATCGCCGATAAGTTTATTTTTAATCGGATAATTCAACTCTTTTAAACATTATAAAATGAATATTGAAGAGGAGTTTGCCGTTTAAACTGAAACATTGATCAATATGGTCATATTGGCAACAAATAGATTAATTAGGAGAGAGTCTTACTGTAGTATTTCAACGGTCGAGTACCGAAATTGAATGCAGCCCCTAAAATACGCTCATTCATCGATTCTCTTAAACTAATCTTAAGAATTTCATGAAATTTGGTATCTAGTAGTTTGAACTGAAGATTTTAAATATCTTGCCAAAATAGAGTCTTGCCATTGAGAAAAAAAAAAAAAAAAGTTAGTTTTCATATGTAGATGGACCCCAAAGAAAATTATATATACGTCATTTAAAAGCAGATTATTTCCAATTGTTTGGTATGAGGAACTTTCTCGAACAGCAATTTGTTGCAGAGTTAGTAGGGGGTTATCATTTTTCCCCCTCCAGAGTTCTAATGTTGGACACCAGTAACAGGGTTAACAATGAGTGCCATCTACATCATTACAACTTTCCTGATACTTTTGAAACATTCTTTCCTAGTATTTTTAATCTATGTATATTGACATTAATTCAATTCTACCATAGCTTACTTGGCTGTAGAACATTCATGATAAATTTCCTTTGTACCCATACGACCTGTCGCAGTGCTAAAAATTTTATCTAAACTCTTGGATGAGAGTTTTACGCAACAAAGTATGATACAAGTATTTGTTAAAGAGCGATTCAACACACTTATAAAAACCGTAAATGGATGATTTGAGATACAATTTTAAGCTTTTCAATGCCCATATTTTCTGCTTAGAATACAGATTGAAGTAGGCCAACATTATCTAGAATGTCTCCACACATGAAGCTGCAACCGGTAACATTTCCTATCATTTTTTCGTTAACGAATACGGTAATAAGCAAAAAGTCGTTGAAACATTTCTATCAGTATCTTTTCTAAATATCCTTAAAAAGGGAAAATGATTATGTTTGAGGGAATTCCATGGTGATAGGTGAAAGAAATTACGGAGTCTTCCTACTCCTGACGCCAACGGAGGGTATGCAAAATGGGCGATTCTGGTATAGTCAGTCTCAAAAATTTAGGCACAATCAGAAGATTACTTAATAAAATTAGAAAAACATTTAGATTCTCTAAATTCACGCAGATCAAAATAAATGGGTACATTATAATCAATAAAGACTAAATCTAACTATACAGTGTCTCAAAAGTTTAGGCATACTGGAAAACAGTTAACGCTTTTGCATCAATTATAGTATCTTCCCTGTTTTCATGAACTTCAAATAGAGCTTTCATCAAATCTATTAGTTTTGAAATATTTGTCCGAGAATGCCGTTCTATGCTATTTCAATGATAAGGTTTATTTCTTTAGTAGTCCTATTGATTTCTATTCTTATGAACTTCACCGGTTACGATATCTCAAATGGGATTAAGCCTGGGTTTAAGCCGGTCCAATCTAAAAAGATTCATATCGGGCGGAAAACAACTTTTTACTTTCCCATCATACGTAGAATAGGGCAAGTCTCGTAATAGTTTCAAAAATCTGGGGGGAGGAATCCAGATTTACACGTTGACAATGGAGATTGCGAAAAACCATTTAGAAAAAAAAAAAAATTGCCTACCTGCCTGTGTCCATTATCTCCGGAACAAATTCAGATAGACTTGAAATTTAGCATGTACTTAGTACGTAATAACCGGATGAAGCTTATTGAATTTCAGTAACCTCGATTATCCGGAACTATTTTTTTCGGACTCAAAATATCCGTTCGGATAAAAAGGTATAAAAATTTTCGAAATTGTTTACTTTAAAGAGGGAATATAAAAAGATAAATTTTGCATAAAAAATTAAGTCTATCTGATAATTAGTTGCCAAGATATTTGTAATCCTATTTCTCACTCTTCGATTATTCATGACCCTGTATTTCATTAAAATTTCAATTCAAAGATATTTTGATTAGAAATGAGACGCTTAATCCGACGCAGTAAACCGTTAGTTAATATAATTATCAATCTTGGAGTTAGATCATTTAAAGTTTGACATAGTCATCAAGCCACGATTTTATTCGAATTGCAATGCATTTTATAAATAGTTTACACATGTTTTATTTTCATATTTTATATTATGCATATCCATGATGGGTAAGTATTAAAGTGCCCCCCCCCCACGACTAGTTTTGTATTAAGAGAGTAGTTTATTAAAGCATTGTGCAGAAATCACTCACAACCCGTAATATGTTTCCAAATTTAAAGATGACCGATTTAGTGCATCGCGATAATTTTCCGATTTTGTTTCCAATTGAGAAATGCAAGGGATATTTTGGCCATTAATAGTCTACACTAGTCACGCGAAAACACGCGCAGGCTAATGTTAATCTTATAAAAGCATTTTCAATTATCTACATTAATATATTTTTAAATAGGATACCAGAGGTCCATGTCTAACGTTGCCAGTCTTTACTTTCGATTTTGTTCGCAGTTTTTTTTTTTTTTTATGAGGATACTATAATTTTCAGAACCAGTTCCAACCCGTTCTAAAATAAGAGTGCCCGCATATAAAAGTCATAAACTGTAGTCAAAATCTAAAGAGTACAACATTAGATATTGACCTCATGTACCCATGCAAAAAAAAAAATGGTTTAAATATTAAAGTGCACGAGAGATTTGCCAAGAAAGCTTCCATTAGCAGAAGCTTTTTTCTGCATGACTAATGCAGGCTCTAAAGAACCTACACTAGTCACAAAATAACGCGTCAGATTATGTTAGTACTGTTATAGTTAGTCTGCGCAGTTCAGATAGTGAAAGTAGCCTCATTAAAATGCCTAACCAAAATCTAACAGGTGCAAAACGTTAGGAGATCGACCTCGACTAACCTATGCAAATAAGTTAATTTTAAAATGAAAGCTAAAAATTTGAAAGAACGCTCCCATAGGTTTAAGATTAGCTTGGGAATTTCTTCGCGTGCTTAGTGTAGGTTCTTAAAACCAATCTACCCTTAAACCATCATACTTACCGTTTTTCCTACTAAATAAGGTACATAGGTGTTTCCAGAGGTCATGCCAGTAGCAATACCAGCCATGAGAACAACCCAGATTCCACTTTCGAGCCCGATCTTCACCTGTGAGCAAAATTACAGAAACTCATTTAATTGACTAAATCATAGGCGCAGACTTAACGGAGTCGACGGCGGCAAGTCAGGCAAACTTCCAATTTTAAAAATGTTCGTGTTTTGAAGATTAAAATAGGACGAACAAACTACATTTAGTGGTATAATTATGCCCGGATTGCCCATTTCGCCCTCATGAAGTCTACGCCAATAGACTAATTTAACACATAACCGCATATAAACAATACATTTTATCAAACTAAATAGGCAATATAAACAAAGAAACAGTAAAACAATTACTAAAATATAAATTTCATTTTCACCGGGTATGCAATAGGAACAAAATTCTAAAAACGAAACATTTTTCCTAAGCATAGAAACATGTAAATTGTACTTCCTTTGTATTTAATTAAACACTGCATTGCGGCATAGTTAAGATTTCGAACTTGTTGAGGTGACAAACCACGCGACGTTTCATAAATAGATTTTAATTCTGCTTTAGAGTTCTACTGGGCCATTTGACCACTTTTTCCCCCCATAGAAATTGCGCGCTGTAATACCACAAATGTGTTGCATGGGATTTAGTTCCGGTTAATTAAGTATGGGAATATTAAAACCACTTATTCATGTCTTCTGCAGAGTGAATTGAGGCATTGCCTTCTGAAACACTTGAGACCGGCGCTCATTGCACATATGGGTACAGTGGGCCATCCCTTAATACTAAAAAAAAATATATATAAGCTTTTCTTCTATCCTAAACAATAGCACCGGGTTTATTATAGCCTCCAGAACACACGTTTAGCTCAGAGTGAACCTTTTCATCCTGATTGGATGTTTGGAGCTTCTAGAAGTAAAAATTAAATGTTTTCGGTAATTAAAGGTTGTAGATAAATAAGATAAAATAGCCATTTTGCAAAAGGCAAGATACTCTATTTTATTTAACTTTAAAGTTGTGTAAAAAGAAAGCTATAAATATTAATAAGATTTATTTAACTTCAGCATGGGGTACAGTGGTTCACAGTCCACTCTGCTCCTGTAATGCAGAATGTCCAATATTTAATAATTGTTTATTTTCTATTAAAGAAATTTTGTTTTTAAAGTAAACAAATTTAACATTAAGAAATTTTATTTTGTATTTACTGTCTGAAAATAACTATAGCCTAATTTGTAACGATTCTATTCAAGCAAGATTCATAAAACGCAAATTCAAATCCGTTAATTTTTCAAAAACTTATCAGTTGAGATCAACGATTTCGTAAATGTTGCTTTCAGACCCGATGTATTTCAGGAAAAATCTAGAGTATCTTACAAGTATTTTGGAATTTCATTTGCAAAATTTTAAAGTGCGCTGGATTTTTTGTATTTAATAACTTCTATTGATTTGCTATCATTCCTGCATCTTAATCGGTTTAAAAAATATAATTTTTTTAGTTTTGTATGTTTCTTTGACAGTTGCAAATTTGTTATTTTGAAGGTTAAGGGGGGGGGGGAAATAAAGAGTTCTATCAATGAAAAATTAAGATTTATATTGGCATTTCAGATAAAACAGTGGTCCACTGCGCCTCAGTGTGTTCCGCTTCCAGGAGACCGATTCGCTTCACGGGTGCATTGTAATATTGAAGAATTTAGTGAAAACTTCTGGGAAAAATTCCGCGGAATGCAAAATGATTTAAGAACATTAAAAATTCAGGCAAATCTGTCTGTTAAAAATAAAAATTAAACTGAAAAAGTGGTCCACTGTTTACCCGTCTCCCCTATGGCAAGTATTTTTTCACCATGGTTTAACAAAGTTGAGTTCCAACATGTGAATATAGATATGCAATTAGGTATTAAAATTACACACCGAGGAAATTGAAGCCCAAAACATTAGGGAGCATCCACCTAGTTTACGCGTTGAAAATAAGTCCTATTCCGAAGGTCAGGCCAATATAAATTAAAACTATCCGGAACATCGAAGCTTCAAATGTTTCTACACACAATGCGGGGTTTTTTATATGTAGACATAGAAAGATGTTAAAAGCGGACACCGACGTAGTTTTACATATTTAAGATTTCCCGACCTTTATATTGCTATTCTTTTAGTTCATACTGATGCGGGAGTCTATCCGACTTTCAATTTCCTTTGCTGACGACCGTGCAAACAAACTTTCGGATTTTTAACAAGAAATGTCGGTATTTTTTTTTATAGATTTTGCAGTACCACAAAATTTGATTCCGCAAGAAATTAATTATAGACAACGTTTAATTTTATCAGCAATTCTTTGATGGGACATTCTGATTGTTATAGACTAGAATGGCATTTTTCGAAGTCAAAACGCACCCCCAAACCATCAAAAAGTTTTGCTAACTAAACCAATTCGATCAGAATCTTTGAAATGCTTTTTGAAGGATATTAAAAAATAGCCACAAATCGGGAGCAGCGGTTTTTAATTATTTACGGCTTTAATTTTGCTCCAGCGTAATGCAAAACACATATTTAACAATAGATTTAAAATGTACAAACTTCGTAATTTATTGCTTTAATTTTTAATTTGAAAATCTCACTTTTAACAGAAAGATTTGCACATTTTCATAGTAAAAGAAAAAAATAATGTGTCGTTCCTCGCATTTTGCACCCCGCTATATTTTGCCCTTTTATGGTGTGAATGTAGGTGCGGTTTGCAAAACATTTTTATTTACATTATGAACTTATTTTCTTTTGACGCCAATCTTCCAATCAGCCTGAACACTTGTTACGCGTTTCCGCCCTCCTCTTTGTTATTTCTAGCACGCACAGTATATTCTACGCTTTGAAGATTAAAAAAAAAAAAAAAACTTTAGTTGAAATCTAAAATTAAGCCTATTAAGATTTCTAAATCTTAATATTTTTTTTCAGAATTCCGTAGCTTTTGGCAGGATAACAACCAACGTAAATAGAATGAGTGCTATTCTACTGCTTAGGGAAACTTGATTGGTTAAAAACAATCCAGCTATTAAAATTTGCATAACGTGCCTATACTTTTGAGATGTTTAACAAGGATCAAGTAAGGCGTACTTTCCAAATACATACTGCTTGTGGTAAACATTCCAATATTTCTACAGGCTTGTATTTTAATTATATTTTGGGTATGGCATCTGTCCAGGGTTGGCGAGAAAAATTCCACGGTAACAAATACAACCAATTTCGCACCGCCAAAGATGCAATCATGTATTTTTTCAAAATTCAAATTTGAAAGTTCTTTAAGGAATTTAAAATTTTCCATTTTATGCGTACCATTGACCAATTGGTATTTTCAACCTTTTCTTTAAAAAAAAGGTCTAAAAAGTCCGATAAGGGTTCTCGAAAATTAAGTTTTCAAAAAAGTTATGCTGCTGTAAAACCAAAAAAGATCTTAGAAAATTTTTATCGATTCTCAAACTTCTTAGTATAAGGCTTTAAAATGCACCCGGTCTCAATGCTAGGTGAGAGCTGCACCAAAAGTGGTTCTATTGTTAAATAAAATTACTATTAGTCCAAATCCGATATTGTAAATAGTAGTCCTTCCTAGTTTAAAACAGCTTTGAAAGCTGAAAGGCTGTAGTTTAAAATGTTACGTGTTCCAATCTCAAGTATTTATTCTTGAATTGCGATTCAGCGATGTTCTTTTACATTATCTACACTAGACAAATTTTTCAGTTGAGCATAAACATAATTTCTTTATATTGCTTATCACAGAGGAAGCTATCCATTATCAAATCTTAGCCGCACCACAAACATTCTAGCTAGGAGAAAGTATGTGCGCATATGTACAGAATTTAAGAGTATATTTCAGATTCAAAAGCAAGAACTGTTTACCTCAGCTTTTCAGAGCTTTTTTACCCCTTAACTGATAAGGAAGTTGTCGCATAGCTACAGTGAACTGTCAGAGACCACTTCATCGAGATGTTAAAAACTTAACTCATAGGGATACGGTTTCTGTGCTAAACTTTATATACGGAAATAATTAACCTATTCAGAAGTCTAGCGATAGTATTAGGGCTCCGAAGTAAACAAAATTTCAATAGTATCTAGAATTTAAGTGAAAATTAAAAGTTAACTGTAGAAATAAAATGCAGAGGTCTGCGAGACCTCCAACAGTCAACCCTTTGAGGAGGAAAAATACTTCAGATGCTAAGATGTTTAAATGTGGATTTACAAGCAAATTTAATTGAACAAAAGCAAGAGGCTTTCTTCACGTACATTAAAAAAGGTAAATTTTATTTCAAAATCCGGCTGTGAATTAGAGATGAGACTGGCTCAGCCCGAGCCCGATTTTTTAACAGTCTTCGGGCCCAGGCGGGCTCGGGGTCATTCTTTCCGAAACCGACAATTTTATTTATTCTCTTAGTAAAAATAACTTTTTCCCCCCTAAAAAATTACATATTCCATTTTAAGTCATTTAATGCTATTTTCATCAGAATGAAAAGGGGAAGCAGAAACCTTTCTTTTCCAGTTTCAGAAGGTTATTTAAAAAGGGAAATTTTACAATATTTGCAGACTTATGAGCGGTATTGACGCGACGACTAAATGATATGGCGCAAATGGAAAAAAGCGCGAATTATTTAGATTCTCGTTTGTAAAAGTAGGATTATTTTTTAATTCGAACATTTATTTTTAGATATCTAAAGTGAAGTGAATGCTTTCTTTTGTTTGCAGTTAATCCGCATTAGATTAAGATTTGGAAATTTAGTCTTCCATTGTGTGCGAGTCATAAATGGCTCTTTATACTTCATATGAAAATAACGTTAGCGATTCTATTTTTCATCATGAACTCTGCTCATGTTAAAGCTCTGCTCTGAACATCTACGAAGTCACTCCCATTCGTAATAATTGTCCTGTATTGTTATTCCGATAAGAAAGCAATCGAAAAGTGTTTCCACTTAGCTTGTAAAAGCATAGGATCTTTCAGTAAACGGGTCCCAATTTTTAATTTAAGCTGATTTTCAGGAACACGAAATATTGTTTAAAATAAGGAATAGATTATAATTTATGAAATACACCTAATAGAAAAAATAGAAAAACGGCATAGGAATTTCTGCAAAGTTCATGCATTTATTCATAAAACGCACTTCATTAATGTGTCCATCAGGTTTGCTTGTTTGGTGAGAAAATTGCGAGAATCTTTTAAGTATATTTTTATTTCATACCAAACTACTCTTTTCAAAAGATTGAATGTAAATTCCCATAAAATTTAATTATGTGCTGGAGATTAAGTTGTTTTCAAGTAAGGAGTTATTAAATGAGATTACTTTTAAAACATTTAATATTATGCATTTTTTCTTCAATATCGGGCTCGGGGTCTGATGACAAAATGTTTGTTGTTCGGGGAATCTGAAAAGAGAAAGAACTCATCTCTAGTGTTAATGTGGCATTTAGGAATCTAAATTAAGTGGGATATATTATATCCCACTCCCTTCAAAGGGTTAAGGTTTAAGACTAAATATTTCTTTTTAGCTGTTCAACAATGCGCAAGATCGGCATAATGAAGCATTTATGATAAAGTATGAAATTACTGGCATAACAATTTAAATGCTTTAGAATTAAGTTCCATAATTTTAATTATGAAGATCTAAAAATGGATACACCCGGTGAAAGACATGTCCCGAAATGTGTCCAAAATAAGTTTAAACAGTCAACTTTGACACTCTGCTGAAAGAATGCTCCTGGAAATTGAGAAACGCTATTCAGTTTTTAACATCTGAATAACCAATAGGGATTAGAGTCCTACGCGGGTCACGTAAAACCAGACCCGAAACCGCAAACATTTTCGGCAACCCGACCCCGCAAAAATTTCCGGCAACCCTCAACCCGAGGTATTTCAACCCGAACCCGCAATATTTCAACCCGACCCGAACCCGCAATGCAAGGAAAGCAAATCATGTTTTAATACCATTATGAAAAATCTACAATTTTATCTGTAATAGAGGTCCTCACCCTGTCCGGCCCGTGGGCCTCGCCTACGAAATGAAGGCAGAATTTCAAAAGGGCCAGGCCGCAGAATTAGGACTTTTCAACGGGCCGGGGTGATAAAATAAACTGGCCGGCAAAATAATTAAATGGCCCTGCCAGGCCGATAACTACAATTAAGCAGGTCCACCGGTCAGATACACATATTTAAACGAAGCCGATAAAATTAAACGGGCCGTGCCAGGCTAGGGCCAAACATAAGTTTTACAAGGGGCGGGATGCTCCCGGACCTGGAAACCGGCTCGTGCAGACCTCCAATACTTTAATAACATTATGTTTTACATAAAGTATGAACAAATCTATGTTCTTAAATATAGTAAAACCCCAGAGCGCTTCGGGATCGTTGAATAGAGTCAAACATCGAGTCGAGTTATTTCGAATTTTACTTTGTCGGCTTGTAATGAATGTAAATGTCTTTCTGCAGGTCAGGTTCATTCTAACAGAATTCTTTCGGGTCATATATGGGTCTTTTTACCGCTCAGGTTGTTGGGAGTTTCACAAAAAGATTTGAGCATAATTATGTTTCAGATGAAAATAAATACGTATTTGAGTATGTAGGACTGTTCAATTTACTGCATGAAAAATAAAATGTATATAAAAAATGCGGCCATATATTAGTCTTTCTTTAAGAAAGATTTCTTTCGAAGTATGAAAAATGTTATCAATATTTCGTTTTTGATACACACAAAAACAGAGGCATATTATTGATAGCTCATGTACACATACACATGTTACGTGTGTATTTTAGCTTGAGAGGTGCCCGCTATTCATAGATATGACATAAGAGTTCAAATATATAAGTTTTAGGAATTGAAAGTGTCCGCTAAATACAGGCGTCCGCCTTTAGTGAGAAAAGCCATTATATGGAAGTTTTATTGGACAGATTTTTAACCTGAAAAAAATATGAACATTCTTTAGAAATTAGAGTCATCCCGAACCTCTAGAGTCAAAACCCAACCTGAAATAATGAAATTCACCCGATCCGAAACAAAAGGGTCTAGAACCGTGAA
The DNA here is from genome assembly GCA_963931845.1 of Maratus michaelseni. Lineage (NCBI taxonomy): Eukaryota > Metazoa > Arthropoda > Arachnida > Araneae > Salticidae > Maratus > Maratus michaelseni. The sequence continues at coordinate 445,103,319 of OZ007586.1, forward strand.
CGTCGTCTGCGGTTAACCCGACCCGATGCAGGACTCCAAACGCTATAAAACTAAAAATATTTAAATATGCTTTAAAAATAGTTGCGATTTCAAAAGTTCCACTTATAACGATACACCTTGTTTTACACAATTAACTATCTGCCTTTAGCTTATCAGCAGTTATTTTGAAAATTTTCCCGTCTAACATAGTGCATCACAAATTATTCACTTTATACATTTTCAGCGGGAGCTCTAGAAGTATTTAATTAGTTTCTGGAATTTAATAAACATTTTTTCAACTACTGGTATGATAAGGATTATAACGAATCCTGCACTGAAGCATTTTTGCTGAATAGTTAAAATTCTAATATTCTATAAGTCTTGATACCTTTTTGTTATGACAAAAAACTACTGTGCGATAGACTGGAAGGACCATTTAGTTTTGGTGCGTATTTTATTTTTAAAATAAGATAAAAATATAATACAGTTTGTTATTGCGAAGACTCGTGAAAAGACGACTAAGACAAACAGACAGGCACACATTTTGCTTTTGTAAAACTGATCTGTGGTTTATATAGGCTTTTAACTTGAAAATATATTTTCCACATTCTTTTAAAACATCAGGTCAACCCGAACCCGACCCGCAAGAGTAAATCAGCGAACCCGAAGCAATAAAAGCCAACCCGACCCGCAACAAAAAAAAAATTAAAGTCAACCAGACCCGCAACGGGAAAACATAGCACCAACCCGACCCTGGATTTGGGTAAAAGCGGGTAACCAGACACTATGCACTACTCATAGGGATTGCGAATCAAGTTTCATTGCTAAAAGGATAGACTGTTGAAGGACACACCGGACAGTCTCAAAGAAAACCATAAAAAGGATCAAATAATTCAAATTTAGTATTTTCACACATTTCCCTCTTCCGAAAGAAAAGTTTATTTTACTGAAGAGCAAAATCAGTTACTGAAGTTTCTATAAATTACACGGCGGTCAGCAATACATAAGATTAACGAAATTTAATTTTCATAATACAAGAGTTTGAATTTAGCTTCGTATTTTTTTCCAGGTAAGTGCCAGACATTACAAGTTCAGACCTTAACTACTGTCAAATTGCCGCATAACAAACAACTTTATCAAAGATTAATAAAATCTTTGATTAACTCATAGGATATTGTTTCTGTACTAATTTTATGTACATGATTATAATCAAAATTCACCTATTCAAAAGGCACTAGAGATAGTACCAGGGCTCTAAACAAAACAAAATTTCACCAGTATCAATAGCTCAAGTGAAAATTCAAAAAAGCAGTGGTCTCAGACCACGAACAGCAGTTAAGGGTTAATATACAAACCTCATGAGCAGATAATTTAATTATGAAGTTAAATTTCAAAAGAGGTTTTAACATAAAATCGACATTCTTTGAAGTAAATTTTAATACATGTGTGTTGGTTTTTTTTCACAACTTTTATTAGAGCTAAATACGTTTTACATAAATTATCTAGAATTGGTTTGAATTCTAGATTTCAAACCAAAATTTGTAATAATATCATAGAAACACAATTGGCCTTATTTAACATTAACTAATGAGCTAGGTCTGGAACTGAACTAGCTAGGATTGTGTATGAGAACTGTCAAATTAGTTCTAAGAAATAGGTTTACCGCAATAAACAATTAATCCTCTTAACCCTTTTTTGCATGAGTTTTTTTACAATTGTGTTTTTTTATATATTAAATATTAGACACCAGAAATTTTAAGATAGATTAACTTTGTTCAGCAACATAGTTCACGGGAAATTTACTGGATTAATAATTCTATATAAATATAGTGGTGGCGAAGAAGTTTATTAAAAGTTAAATAAAAAGTGATGGAAATTTACATCATTATGCAGTTAAGGGTTAAAGTACGGCAGTTAAACGAGTGTCCTAATTTGTCGTAAGCATTACTGCAATCTATAGAAACAATCTGCAATGGACAGAGTCTGCAATAAGTTTTATGTGCAAAATACGCCAAAGTGACAGCAAAGAATTCAGGGAGTGGGTACATGGCATGGACTTGAAACAAACAGCATTACGTATCGATATACGGTCGGGTTAGATTAATAACGAAATCAAAATTTAATAATGCCAAAAGAATTTTTGCCGAAACGTCAGTGAAGGCTTACTGTGGAAACCTGAAAAGTTTTTGGTTTGTCTGTTTGTCTGTCTGTTCCGCGATAACTGCCGTAAAAATGATCCGATTAGTTTGATTTTTGGTAGGTATGTTGGTGAGATACCCGGAATTAGCTGTATAGTTTTTAGTTACATTTGGTTCATTCGCTCGGAAAATATAGAACATTTCTTTTTTGATCATAATGCTTTCCTATGGGAATTCAGACGATTTTGAAATTTTTCAGTCGTTGAAAATAAAATGTCGCATTTGATTAATGTATTTAAACGGTAAGTTATGAAGACTAAAATTTATCAAGTCAGGTGTTAAATTATTTAAATTAATTTGAAATTTTGTTTATACATTCGTCAGATTTTTTAAATTAGGTGTATAATTTTTGGTGCAATTTTATACATCTGTTCTAATAATATAATACATTTATTTTATCATTTTTTGCAAATATTAAAATGCATTCATTTTTATTTTCCTTTTCAATTTAACAGTAACCTAGCAACCATATTTCAAAGAATATCAAAATGATAAAATTCAAGTAACTCAGACGATTTTCTACACTATTTTATTCGCAAAAAAAAATATTATTGGAGGATTTTAATATTTTATTGAAATAAATGAGAATTTATTTTGTACAAGTTACCTTTTAACTACTATAGAATGATAGCAGAAACATTTTTATATGAGATATTAATTTTCTGGAAGAGATGTAGATTTTTCGTGGTTGAAAATTAGTATTATTTTAAAAATAGTATGTAATATCTCGTACAACGAGATAGTTAATCCAAAGAAATTAGCGTAGTAAAACGCATCCATACAGCCTGAAATAGCACAATTACTGTAAACTGAGATCATAAAATGTTATCACAAAAAAAATACATTATAGCGCCAAATCAAGGTTGCTATTTAGTGAATTGGCAGTGGGCACGATTATGAATGATTACACAATACGTTTAAAAGTTTCCAAATAAGCCTATTTTGGGGAGATTTTAGTATGCTATTGCCATCGAATTAGATCAGGATGTACTTAGGTCAAATAAATATTGTACAATGACCATCAAAACTGTTTTTCCGAAACAAAAATTGTAATAATACTAGATTTCTGAAATAGATAAGTGAAATATATAGTAGATTCAGTTTACATTTCCATAAGTTACTTTTGTACACGAGATATTATTCAACGTATCAATCAGAAACGAGTGCTTCGTGATTGGTAAATATTGCTATTTAGGTATTAGGATAACATGAAATTATTTTCAAAATTTTTGCTTATCGTAATAAAACCACTGTGCAGAACGAAATGGAAGATATACTAGAATCATTCACACAAATAATTGGAAATCACGAATATAAATTTAATAAGATTACGGAGGGTTCAGCGGGGCTGAACCCCCCCCCCCCCCCTGAAGAAATGTATTTTTTTAATCTAAAAAATAGAATAAGAAATTCATAAGAATGTCAGAATATTATTACATAAACCGTGTTTAATTTAATGTTTCTAATTTCTGAAACCTTCGAATTATTTTATATGCATATAAGTATATATGTAGTAATTTAAATAATTTAATTTGCGGATTGTAAGATATTAAATATTATGAAAAGTGAGTTTAAAAAACATTGACTTTCAGAGCTGACGTTGAGGCTCCTGATCTGTAGATTTACTAGTTATGTTCCATTTTGGTGTTTATATAGAAAACTATACAGTTTCCAGTACAATTTAATGTACTCCTAAAGACATATCCCCAAAAAAAAAAAAAAAAAAAAAAAAAAAAAAAAAAAAAAAATGAGTGTTTACACTTTATTATGCAACTCTTGTTTTATTAGTTTTTAATATTGAATAAATTTGTTAAGGTATATGAAAACTAATACGCTCGGACGAACTAGGTTTTCTGGATTGGGATTCTTAAACAATAAAATAAAAAATTCTATTTCGTGAATCTGTACGCATTTAATTCTCTACATTGACTTTTAAAATCAAATATGAAAGTTTCATAGAAATTTAAAGTTTCATCAATTAACAGAATATAAAAAAATAAAGCTTTAATTTCAGTCTGTAAAATTATAGGTTTTAGGAACTTCTACTGAAGCATTATTTAACAAAATAGCAAACTCTCAAAGGAACACTGAACTAATGAAACCAGAGGTTACCGTTAGTATTGTTGCAAAAACGTCTTGCTTCTAACTTACAGAAATGTTACTTATTTAATAACCTATAATAGGAATGTACAAACTTACTGATGGTATGATTTCAAACATCCTGCAGAAATAGTTTCTTTCCTTTCCTTAGCACTTTCAAGAAAACTAAACAGCTTTAAGGACAGGTAAAGTTCTTCTTTATTCGAAACACTGTATATATACACCCTGGATGAGTCCATTGTAACTAGCCAAAGTGACCGATCTCACCGGTTACATGCTGCTGGATTCTGGGAAAGTACGGGCGCGTTGGCCGATTCATGCACGACCTACATTATACACGGCCGGTTCATGACTTTTGAAATGTCACACAGCATGGATAATCTTTACACGGTGATTGGCACAAAACGATGGCAGCGACGCTTTGTACCAATCTCCATGCAAAGATGATCCACACCGAGGCTAACGAAAAAGAAAGGCTACCGCGGTGCCTTACTCTTATCTTTTTTTACAGACCGCGGGAGTCATGTGATGCTCGAATGCACCAATGCAGGTGTACGAAAAGAGCATCACGTCACACTAGCGGTCTGTAAAAAAGGATAAGTTGAATGTACCGCGGTAGCCTGTCTCTTTCGTTAGCCTCGGATCCACACCGTGTGACATTTTAAACAAGAACAGGCCGTATATAACCGCAACCTACGTTATATACGGACGGCTCATTGCTTTTAAAACGTCACACGGAGTAGATAATCATAGAACGGCGATTGGTACAAAACGATGGGCGCGACGCTTTGTACCAATCATCGTGTAAAGATGATCCAATCCGTGTGACGTTTTAAACGTCATGAACCGGCCGTGTATCGTGACCTGCGTTATATCGCGACCTGCGTTATACACGGCCGGTGCATGACGTTTAAAACGTCACATGGAGTGGATCATTTTTACACGGTGATTGGTGCAAAGTGGCGCGACCCCCCGTTTTGCACCAATCGTTGTGTAAAAATGATCCAATCCATGTGACGTTTAAAACGTCACATGTAGTGGATCATTTTTACAAGGTGATTGGTGCAAAATGCGTGTCGCTTTACACCAATCACCGTGTAAAAATGATCCACGACGAGGCTAACGAAAAAGAAAGGCTACCGCGGTGCTTTACGCGTATCTTTTTTTACAGACCACCGGAGTCACGTGATGTTCGAATGCACCTATGAAGGTGTATGAAAAGAGCATCACGTCACTCTTGCGGTCTGTAAAAAAAAGGTAAGTGGAATGCACCGCGGTAGCCTGTCTTTTTCGTTAGCCTCGGATCCATTACATGTGACGTTTTAAACGTCATGCACCGGCCGTATATAACGCAGGTCGCGCGTGTATAATGTATGTCGCGGTACAACGTAGGTCGCGATTCATGACTTTTAAACCTCATCATCTTTACACGGCGATTGTTACAAAGCGGCGCGCCCTACGTTTTGTGCCAATCACCATGTAAAGACAGGGCTGCACTATAGATACTGGGCTTGCTCATTCATTCTCACGACGTCACAAATGGTGGCTGCGAGGCTAATGAAAAAGACAGGCTACCGCGGTGCCTTTCACTTATCTTTTTTTACAGACCGCTAGAGTGACGTAATGCTCTTTTCGTACACCTGCATTGGTGTATTCAAGCATCACGTGACTCCCGCGGTCTGTAAAAGATGCGCGTAAAGCTCCGCGATAGCCTTTCTTTTTCGTTAGCCTTGTGGTGGCTAGCCGCGACGAAAGACATACAGCGATTGGCGCATGGGCTCGTCGCTTTGTACCAATCGGTGATCACGACCAGCCACTATTTGTGACGTCATGAGAATGAATGAGCAAGCCCGGTATCTAGTGTTGCCGCGACCTACGTTATACAAGGCCGGTGCATGACGCTTAAAACGTCACATTGGATCATTTTTACACGGTGATTGGTACAAAACGGTGGGCGCGCCGCATTGCGCCAATTACCGTGTAAAAATGATCCACTCAATGTGACGTTTTAAACGTCATGCACCGGCCGTGTATAACAAAGGTCGCGGTGTTGCCCTGGTAAAGATGATACACTTCATGTGATGTTTTAAAAGTCATTAATCGGCCGTGTATTTCGTTGTTCGGGGCTCTCCTCGCAGCCGTCAGAGTTCTATGAGACCTGGATTTTCAAACTGATCCATCATTGAGACAAATGCCTCAACATGCATGGAAATTATGTGGAGTAGTAGTAAATGGATAATACTTTCATTTCTGTTTCAAATTGTCATTTACTCTTTTTTCATTATGTGCATTACTTATTGATATGCCCTCGTATTTTCAATATATTCTTTTAAATTTATCAGTAAGGCATACATAAATAAAGTTAATATTACTATATTTTAAACAAAAACGGATTCCCTAAAAAAATTAAAATATAAATGAAATAGTTAAATTATTAAAATGTGATTTAGTTGAAATCTAAACGCTATAAAAACGAATCATTAGATAAATGTTAAAATAAATCTGTATGGTGATTGTATATAATAACTCTTAATTTATTATTTCAGTAAATATGTCCTGAAATGATGTTATTGAACTATTAAATGGTAAGAAGAATTTTTGGTTTTATTTTTAAAATTTCTTTTATTACCTCAATAAATGAGATTTGCTTAAAAGATTTGATTTAATGATATTTTTCAGAAAAATAAAAGATTAATAGTATTCTTTATTTATTATAATTTCTGTTAGCTCACGGTTAGCTAACATAACCCGCTACCAAACATAAACATCATCAACTTTAATATGTGAAGCGAAAAGCGAAAGACGGCACCTGTCACGCGAGGCGTCAAAGTTACCGCAACACTCGGGCGACACACCGCATTTGTCACGTTTAACGTACAATTTCCAACCTGTTTGCCGTGTACTCTTCTTTAAGGATGTCTCTTTTCTTACTTTTCAAAATATTTCTCAAATCAATGCTTAATTTAATACTTTGTCTTAAAATCGTACGAACTGAAAATTTTAACACTTCAGATAAAATTAATCGTTTATTTTAGAAATATTTTGGCAACAACAACAAAAAAAAAAAAAAAAAAAAAAAAAAAGAAAAAAGAAAGAAAAAAGATCCTTTAAGAAGATTACACAGAAAAAGAAGTCAAAAATATGAATTTCTTTATGAGATATTTTAAAAATAAGAAAGCATTCCACCTCCGTAGGTTTAATGTTAGCGAGGAGAATTTGAGATCTGACTGAACAACCCCTTTCAGTACAACGCAAGTGAATTTTATATTTATACAAAATAACTTTTTTTCTCCTACCCAGTAAATATAAGTACGTTATATTAAGTTCGAGAAATTTTTATTATCATTCATAAACAAAAATATTAAGGTATATCAAAAACTGTTGATTTATTTAGAAATGTGATTATTTGTGCATTTTTTCCATATTTTCTAATTAAATAAGTATATAATAACTTTTAACTTAGTAAAATTATGTTTTAAATTAACCTCAGCTAGAAAAGCTACCTTTCTCTGTAAAAAAAAAAAGAAAAAAAATACGGAATTCAATCGTTATTTAAACTTATATTAAAAGAAAGATATTATTATTATTATTTTAGGGTTTCATAATTGAAAAGTAAACACGAAACCACTATAAGATCACATGTGTGTCTGTTTCTCCGTCTGTCACAGCCGTTTTTCTCGAAGACTATGGAACGTGTAACGTTCAAACTTGGAAAAAAAAAAGAAAGAAGGGAGTTATAAAGGCTATTGACCCAAATATTTACAGATTAGTAGCCATTCACATAATATTTGAAGCAAAAATTTAGAGAGTGTGTGTGGGGGGAGGGGGGAGGTAATTAAATTAGATTTTTTTTTATCGTATGGGGTATCGTTAGAAAAATCCCGTAACACCTAACTCAAAATAATGTTGGTTTTAATTTTAGGGGATGTCCATAAAAGATGTCACACTTTTTTTCAATATTTTTGACCCCCCCTCCCCCCCTTAGTCACAAAGTGTCATACTTCACAATACCCCCTCCCCCCACCCATGTCACATGTCACGCTATATTACATAGACATTTACTTGCAGTTCAGAATCAAAGCACTACGTTATAGGTCATATTTCAAATTTCATTTTTAAACTTAAACTAATGACATTTGTGAGCATAACAATAAAAATGATTCGTGTGCCTATTTTGTATAAATAAGATTAAGGTTTACAACAGAAAATATAATTAATATGCAATAACGTAATACAATTAGTGATAAAATATTAACATATTTTTTTGAAAAGAAAGGAATATAAGTGAAAACAAATCACATGAAAGTTGTTTTAGCCCCGATTAAAAAATACCCTCAAATTCTGGTAATTTCAAAATTTAATCTGATGATTTTAAGTTATTTTATTTTAACCAAAATGTGTGATGTCACACTTCTTCTTACCCCCTCCTACCCCCTTGTCACAAACTGTCACAATTTCATGAACCCCCTCCTCCCCCCTCCAAGCGTGACATCATTTAGCGAGGCTAACGAAAAAGACAGGCTACCGCGGTTCACTCCACTTATCTTTTTTTACAGACCGCTAGAGTGACGTGATGCTCTTTTCGTACACCTCCATTGGTGCATTCGAGCATCACGTGACTCTCGCGGTCTGTAAAAAAAGATACGCGTAAAGCACCGTGGTAGCCTTTCTTTTTCGTTAGCCTCGTGGACATAGGTATTATATTTGTAGAGATATCGTCGAAAATGCACTGCAAAAATATGTTCCCCCTACCGTATTTCCGAATTTACTGACACTAAAATTATGAAAAAATATAGGGTAGTAGGTGTTTATTTAAACCTTGCAAAAAATCTACAACGATTATCCTAGGACAAATAGTTAGAGAAACTCATTTTTCCGTTACACAAAAACTTTACTTTGCGAGCGTTTAGCCGGGGAGTTGAGAGGCATTCCAAGTACCTACTACCTACGTATCGATTGCAGGAGCAACCAAGGATTATTGATAACTATTTTTTTTTAAATGTCTTGAATTAGCCGATATAATAATTAATATTACTTGATTTTTTTTTTTTTTTTTTTTTTGAGATATCGTGTGTGGTACCGTTTGAAAAATCTCGTAACTCCGAAATAAAAAATATAATATGTTTTAGTTTTAGGTATTATATTTTCAGAGATATTATCGAAAATTTATTGCGAAAATTACTATTGACGGGGAAGAATCAAAGGATTTTTGAAAAAAAAATGTTGGTAAATAACCTTTAAAAGATGTACACACAGAAAGCGCTCTATGCACCATCGGCTTTTAAAACCTAAATAACAACTTTTAATGGTATATTTGTGAAATACAATGCTCAGTAGTAGTATAAAAGCAATAAACATCATTTTTTTAAAAGACTAATTCAATTATAATTAATCGCGTAATTAGTTTGAGATTCACAACTGGTTTTTATTGAGTGGCACACTCGATACGCTACTTGTGTCTTTAAATGTTAACTAGATGAAACTCCTTCAAACCTTTACGGCAAACAACTTAAGGTACCTTAGGAAAAAGTTCCTAACTGCTTTAGAATCTTAAATGTTTTATAGGATAATTCTTAGTAATAATTCAAGTAAATGAAAACCTCTTCCTGTTACACCCAGGATGGGAACCTGCAATTAGCACAGTTACACTCACAGGATTTCCTGTCATTTCTCTAAATCTGACATTTTTCTATTAACCGGCCCAACAACAATAAATAGTATACGATTGTCATTATCCAGTATTGGTATGCACAAAATGCATTCATATATACTACGTGCTTTTCCACCTACTGATTCAGTAATAATTTTGTAATTACAGTTTATATAAATGTTACATGTAAAATTTATATAAATGCATTTTGAGAGCAATCAATGAAAAATAAAGATAATCGTATACAATTTATCGGTGTTGTATATCGGTAAATAGAAAAACACTCTTAAGTTATTTGCATTAACGTGCATACAAATATGATGTACTACATGCATAAATACATATCCTAAAATTATCTTTCTCTATACTATATAAAAAGTTTTCAGAATATTTGGCCGTAATTGAATCTTTTGAACGCTTTTGCATTAACTGACACGACATCGATAAATTGTACATGATTAGTCGAATACCGAGTACTCGTCAAACTGGTTGAGTACCGGGTATACGTTACGCCTATATTTTTAACTATTAACAATCTAAGTTTATTGTATGCATTTAAAAAGATGAATTGAAAAAGTGAACAATAAATTTTTAATGAGACATATTTAATTATTTCACAGATATTTTTTTTTTCCAAATTAATGTTTTCAGTTGGGAAATAGAATGTTTTTTTTTTGTAAAAATGAAAAATGTAAAACTAACATTTCACAAAATGAAATTTCAAAATTTTCACTTTTTCAAAATGAAAAAAAAAAAACTTTTTTTTTAGCATTCCTACTTTTTCATTTACGACACGACATTGATAAATCGAACAGATTGTTGCTATCCCACATAGCAAAATGCATTCATATGTTACGCTCGCGCTTTTCCATCTACCGATTCTATGACGATCGTTTCCATGCGTAAATACAGGTTAGGTACCCTTAGAAAGACCCCCACGAAATGCACTTCCCCCGGGCCTATATCCCAAGTGTAGATAATTGGCCGTCAATACTCAACTCAACCCTATGACGATCGTGTCAGCATAGATTATATGAATGTATTTTGCATGCAATCAATGTCTGATAATGACAAATGTGTAATAATTATCGGTGTCGTGTCACTAAGTTATTAAAAAAACATTAAAACACTATGCATGGAAATTAATGATAAAATTCAAAAGCATTTTGTTTCCAACTCTAATAATTCAACAAACGCAAGTTATGAGATGAATAAAATCAACATCTTTGATATTGTACAGTTTTTCAATACACAAAAATAAAACTTTTAAAATTTTAGAAAAATTTCTACGTAACTACTATTTTTGACTGTCAATAAATGTGATATTAATGTGGGGAAAAAATACAGATTTGTAGTCAAACAGTTTTTTCATTTCCCGATAAATGAATCGGATCTTGAGTTACAGTGGCGGTCAAAAGTTTCCGGAAAATTTTTGGTTAATTTGTAAGTATACCCGTATGAATAGGAATCTCAAAGTGATATTTATACATTTTATTCACATAATAGTTAGGAACTTATTTATGGAATAACAAATAAATATCAATAAATTTAATTAACAAAATTAATTGCAAATGAAAATGCATGTTCTCAAAAGTTTCCGGCCATCTTGGCAAGTTTGGAAAAAATGGTGTTATAATAGAAAATAACAGTGATCAACAACATTTTATAATAAGTATTTTGTCGTCAGACTTTTAGCAATAAGTACTGCGGCGCATCGACGTGGCATCGATTCAATGAACTGTTGAAGATCGTCTATGGTAAGTTTTTTCCACTATTCTTGCAATTTTGGGGGAAATTCTGCTGAATTGGAATATTTATAATTCTGCACATGTTTGTAAAGGTCGTTCCAAAGATTTTCTATAGGATTCAGATCGGGTGATTAGATTAGCCATTTCAAAAGCGGAATTTTTTTGCGCGAAGCCAATGTTTGACGAGCTTTCATGTATGATTTGGGTCGTTATATCATGCTGAAACAAATAGTTGCAAGCACAATTTTACATCCAATAAGGCAGCAAATGATCTTGCAAGATATACATTGCATCTTTCATCTTGCAGTGGATTTCAACTAACGGACCGACGCCTTTTCCAGAAAATGCGCCCCACATCATAACGTGTCCTCCGCCATGCTTCTTTGTATACAAAGAAAACAAAATATATGATTCGAGATATGTTATTCCTATAGGAATAACATATCTCGAATCATATATTTTGTTTTTAGGTAGTCGGACGTAGTGTCTGCCATCACTCCCAAACAGCTTGAACTTCGATTCATCGGAAAATAGTACTTTTTTCCAGTTTTCACTTGACCAGTGTTTGTGTTCCTTGGCAAATCCCAGTCGGGCCCGTTGATTATTTTTACTTATGAAAGGTTTTTTAACAACGATTCTTCCATAAAGTTCTACGTCACGTAAGCGTCTTGATAGGGTAGAGCAACTTATTTCAGCAATATTTTCACTCCGTAAATCGCGGGATATTGAAGCGGCATTTTTATGCGGGTCATCAACTGCTTTTCTCCTGATAATTCTGTCCACACGAATAGTCGTTTTAAGGGGTGTTCCGGCCGTGACAAGTCCTGAAGGCCATGGCCATCTTTATATATTTTTTAATTATCGTTCACAGTAGACTTTCTGATCGATAACTTTGCCGCTATCTCATGAGAAGATTGGCCCTTTAGCGACAAACAAACCACCCGTTTACGAACAATAATTGTCTAACTTCTTCAATTATGTTATTTACGTTGATTAATTATCAAACACGGCAAAAAAAACCTTTACCAATAGCAAAAACATACGACTGACGAATGGCCGGAAACTTTTGGCACACGCGAATTTCGAATTCCTCCCCTTTGCATCAAGTATCTTCAGTATTCAATCAAAATGATCACGTGGTCAGAGGTCATTTGAATATTCCTAACTTTTGGAGCAATTGCGCTTCTTCTTCGCTGAAACGTTCTGGCAATAAAATCAAAGAAACTAACTGGCCGGAAACTTTTGACCGCCACTGTACAATTGATGCTTGTTTCTGGACATAATTTTTTTTTCTTTTCCGCGCTGTCGCGTCCGGAATTTAGGTTCAAAGCGTCAACTTTGATAGCATTTTTAAAAAGGTCTTCAGCTTCTACCGAAAAAAAAGAAAGTTCAATTACAAAGTTTTTGAATAAGACCACCTGCAAATTGCATGTGTTTGCGAACGAAAATAAATTAAATAATATGTCAGAAAGTAACACCAGATGGGAGGGAAGGGGACATGGGCACAAGGCACATCCCGTTCCAAAATAATTTGAAGAAGGTCTATTCATATGTACTTTCATTTAAAAGGAAGGCATTGTACATTAATATGTAGAACCCCTCCCCCCCCCCCCCCCGAAAATAAATTTCGGCTATGATCTTGGTCCTGACTGTGAGATTTCTGACATTGTACTTATTTATTCGAGATAATGTTGCTGTGTCGTTGATTCCAATACACAGTAAATAAATAATCCTCCCTCTCGAAGTATATATCCAAATTGAACAATGAAGCTATGCCCGGTAGACAACTCAAAAACGAATTTTGTAAGATTAAATCTGGTCTCAAATTGAAACGGGCAACATAAAGACACATTCCTGAATTCATTTTTACTTATAAAATTGCAGGTGTTCTAATTAATAAATTATGAAATCGAATAGTTTTTCATTTTTCGGTAAAGACAAAAGGTCTTTCAGAATAGGCTGTAAAATTTGCATTTGGAACCGAATTTCTGGACACGACAGCCGGAGAAAGCTCGTCATAAGACAGTATGTGCTCAAGATGTAATATACACTGCTCAAAACAATTAAAGGATATTGGAGTTTTAGGTGGATTTTGTATCTGGGAAACTTTTTAGCTGATTGATACATGGTCGACAGACATAGTAGGTTATATGAGAATAAATTACACATGTTTGGCAGAAAAAAATGCATTTTATTGCGCATTTGTGTACAAAAGGAAAAAAACACAATTTGTGCATATGAGAAAAAAAGAATAAGAAAAGGTGTTTTCTTCAAAGAAAATCATTTTCAGTAGGGGGTATGGTTTCCACGGGCGGCCAGCAACGTTGAACACCTTTGAGGCATGGACTCAATGAGGCTATTAATGACGAGTTGGGGTATTCTGCCCCACTCTTCCAGAAGAGCTCTTTCCAGTTCTTGGAGAGTTTGTGGGGGTTGTTGGCGGCCAGAAACTCGTCTTCCTAGAGCGTCCCAAACGTGCTCGATTGGATTCATGTCTGGAGAACACGCTGGCCATTCCATTCGAACGATTCCTTCCTCGAAAAGGAAATCTTCCACCAGGTTTGCACGATGTGGCCTGCAGTTATCGTCCATTAAAATGAAGTTATCTCCGATTGCTGCAGCGTAAGGGACTACAATAGGTCTGAGGATCCCATCCCTATATCGGCGACCAGTCAGAGCTCCATCTCGAATGATGTAGAGGTCAGTGCGCCCGTCAATGGAGATGCCACCATACACCAACACTCCTCCACCACCAAATCTGACACTTTCGTGCACGAACGCAGGATTATTCCTACTGCCACGGTCCCTCCAGATGAAAATACGCCTATTATCCGGATGCACAGAAAAACGGGACTCGTCAGAAAACAGAATATTGCTCCATTCATTTCTCCTCCAGTTGACATGCTCGGTTGCCCACTCCCTGCGGTCGCGACGATGCCTTGATGTTAATCGAACACATACCATCGGTCGGCGAGCATACAGACCTACAGCATGGAGCCGGTTTCGGACAGTCTGAGTTGAAATCGTGGTGCCTGTAGCCGAGCGAAGGTGTTGTTGGAGAAGAGTAGCGTTCATGTTTCGGTGTCTCCGAGCTGTTAACGCTAAATACCGATCTTCATTGGGCGTTGTTGCCCGTCTACGACCTTGCCCTGGTCTTCGGCCTGCACATCCACTCTCCAAAAAACGGTTCCAGATCCTGGAAATGACACTTTGTGACACTCCAATGGCTTGCGCTACTTCGGCTTGAGTTTGGCCCCCTTCTAACCTACCAAAAATTCTCCAAACTTCTGAATCTGTCAAATGACTTCGCTGAGACATCGTACTCATCGAAACAAAGCAATCACTGAATGCTGATCATCCTTGTCTTCATTCTCTTTTATCCAGTTGAAAGTCAAATTTCATTCGTTGCCGCTGAAGCGACGTTTTTGACGTCGAACTCAAAATTTGCATACTCCACAGTTTGAAAACCAGAAAAATTTGCATTTGTGATTCTCTTCTTCTATTTTCGGCAAAAAAAATTTCGTTTATATCTTTATTTTATATAAAACTTCAAATATCCTTTAATTGTTTTGAGCAGTGTATTTATCGATATTTGAAAAATTCTATTTGATTTCAAATCCTTCCAATTGTCATGATTGCCAAATGCACTGTTTTACGTTTAAATATGAATTCGTGATTGTGTCGGGCCGCACTCAGCCAAATGGTTAGCATGATGTCCACAAACTAAGAAGCTTGTGCCGAAACTCGCAAGTTCGATACCAGCATGGTCTGGGCGGGCTGAATATGAAAGGTTTTCAGGGTTTTGCTTGCACGACAACGATAATTCGGGTCACTTTCCCTTCAAAAGTCCTCCCTGAAGGCCCATAGTAATATGGTCAAAATCCCACATGTGAATGTGTCAGAAAATTTCAGATTGATGAGCAGGGGAAAATATATTTTTGAAGACTTCCTTAACCCTATCAGAGGCAAAGTACGTATGTTACAAATATGTTGAAATGATTGATTAACACCAGGAATAACGAAAAAAATTGTATGAAAATAAGTAAAAGCGTTTCTTTATGTACACTGGTCTCCAAAAGTTAAGGTACAACATGTTTTTCGAAGCTCACCAGACAAAAAATGGCAGTCAGATTAAACTTCATAGTTTATATGAATGACAATAGAAAGCTTTAAAAAAACTTACTCAAAAATTACAGCTACCACTCCTTTTTTATAGAAAAGAATAGGTATTTGTGAATGAGAGAAAAATATGCAATTACGAAGCTTTCGTAATTTCGCGTGTAAGTTTTGTTATATTCGAACTAATGTTGTCAGTTTTGTTCACAACAGCCAGTAGAGTCTAGAAATGTCTAAAAGAAGTCGTTTGCCCGATTCATTAAGGTGGCGGGCGGTAGGATGGATGGAAATGGGGTTGTCACAGGCCGATACTTCTAGACGGCTCAATGTGTCTCGCAGTGTAGTCCAACGACTCTGGGATCAGTATGAA
Organism: Maratus michaelseni; assembly: GCA_963931845.1. Classification (NCBI taxonomy): domain Eukaryota; kingdom Metazoa; phylum Arthropoda; class Arachnida; order Araneae; family Salticidae; genus Maratus; species Maratus michaelseni. Next base: position 445,119,480 of record OZ007586.1, read on the forward strand.
TCCGAAGATTCTGTGTCCAGAAGACATTTTCCAGGCCGCCCACGTGTTACAACACCTGCAGAAGACCGATTTCTAGCTCTTTCGGCCCGAAGGAGAAGACTCACTACTGTGCCGCAACTCATTGCAGACCACTTTGCAGCATCAGGGAGAAGAATCTCCACTACTACGGAAACTGGAAACACCCTACCGAAGCGCCCACCGTTAGGTTTAAGGCTGATATGCTTCGGCGGGAAAAAATCCCCCATCACCATCCAGCGAACCAAGACAAGAGAACGAGCCCGGAACAACGGGCGACTATAAATACAGAAAACAAATACATAATCCCCCTCAAATGAGGGCAGTACAAAAGAAATGGCCAACATGACCATAAAATACTAAAGATAAATTAGCCTAGACTAAACTATAGTAATAGCAAAATTAAATAAAGTAATCTTAACTAAGATTAAAACTAAAACAAATTACAACAAGACACAAGTGTCCATGGCAGAAACTCTGAAAGCAGCCGGAGTTGTTTCCATCAAACAGAGAAAAGTTCGATAAGTTCAAAAGTTCGTATTATTAAAAAGAGAAATCAACTCCTTGAGCACCAAAATCAAAGTCAAAAGTCGTTTTAAGTCCCAACAATGAGCAGTTAAAATTTACATCTTATAAATGAATAGTTCTCATTCAAAATGTTATAATTATCTGCCAGTTTCCTATAATTTTGCACATCGAAAAGGATTCTCTTAAGATTTTCTCTCATTGTCAAATTTCGATTAAAAATAAAATGATGCTTCATAGCTGGACATTTCCCAAAGATATAGTGAATCACCGAGCCTCTAGAGTTGCACATACAACGATCTGTAGTAAATTTACTAATTTTACATAGAAACTCCGGAAAACTTCCATGACCCGTTAAATAATATACCAAGAGTTGTTTAACACAAATAAAATCAACACAGACCTTATTCAAGACTGCATAAGTGTTTCTTCCCTTCTCGGAACTAGTCCAATATAACTGCCAATCATGCACTATGCCTCTCTTAAAATACAATGAGATCATCAAAGGAGGGTACGGGTACCTAAGTTCAATATCGTATATATTTTCAAGAATTACCGATTTCGCCAGGCTATCCGCTCTTTCATTCCCAGTAAAACCAACATGGGCTCTTATCCAGCCAATATTGATTTTCTTGCCGAGATTATTATATATCAACTCAAATATTTCATAGAGCAGTTGATTTGACGGGAATAGTTTGTCCAATGCTAAAACTGAAGCCTTACTATCTGTATAAATAATAACTTCTTTATGCCTAGAACTCACTGTCCATCTAATAGCGCACAGAATAGCGATCAATTCCACTTGAAAGATTGAATTAAATACAGATAATTTTATTCTATAGTCAAATATAACTTCATTTCTGATAAATACAGTAAAAGCAGCAGCCGTACCCTGACTCATCTTTGAGCCGTCCGTATATATTATTGGCAATACAGACTGTGGAACAACCTCTGTAACTGAGTCAGCTACCCTGAGATTGTTTATTCCATTATAAAAAGAACATTGAAATGAACTGACATTTCTAAGAATATCGACACTTTTAATTTCAATGTTATCCATCACTATAGAGCCTGAACCATTATAAAACTGGAATTTCTTGTAGTAAGCTCCATATTCAATATGAACAGGTGGAACACCAGCCAAAACACACAACGCGTCCGTTGAAACCGTTCTATATGATTTTACAACTGCCAGCAAGCCCAATCTCTGACATGAACTGAGTCTTTTCAAAGCAGGAGCCCTAAGGTCTCCGTACCATGCCTGATATGCATATGTAATTTGCTTGATAACCACCGAGCTATACCAAATTTTTGCAATTGCCGGGCTTAGACCACTATCACGAAAACCAGTTTTCTTGATAGACAGTGCAAAGTCCTTAACCTTTTCCCCAGTACTACGGTGCGAAGATGTCTTCACAATGCAGGTCTCTATGCAAGGCGACCAGTTGTGTGTGTCCCCCTCAACAGACGGCAGAGAAGGGCCCGCTTATGTTGGGCAAGAGAACATGTTTCCTGGACCAGACAACAGTGGGCTTCTGTATACTCTTCACAGACGAGTCCAGATTCACACTGGAGAGCGATTCAGGACGTCCTCTGATCTGGAGAGAACAATGCACTCGATACCATCAATCAAACACTGTCGAAACACACAGGTACAGAAACTGTAAAATCATGGTTTGGACAGGGATCTCACTCGGAGGCCACGCTGACTTGCATGTGTTCCATGGAGGAACTGTGACTGGTGTGAGGTAATCGGGATGAGATCCTTGATTCATCTGTGCGCCCATATGCCGGTGCTATTGGCAATGGTTTCATTCTAATGGATGATAATGCGAGACCACACCGAGCTGTGGTTGTTGAGGATTATCTTGAGGATCACGGTCTGTAGAGAATGGAATGGCCAGCTCGCTCTCCAGACTTGACTCCGATATAACATCTTTGGGACTATCTTGGAAGACATGTTGCGGCTTTAAGTACTCCTCCAAGGTCATTAACCCTTTTTATCCTGACGGTACTTATAAGTACCACTTTAACCCCTTCGCGACGAGCGTCTTTTACAGAATTTTTAATCTGTTACCACCGGTTTTTCAAATGAGAAATTTTCACCTATTTGAATCGCAAAAATGCTATGATTAGATAAGGAAAACTTTACAAAAAAAATAACTGGTAGGAATAATCGAGGATTCTGAGCATCTAAAAAGTAGCTGGAAAATTAATTCAGGATATAAAGGGTTAAATGAGCTGAAACAAGGTTTACCCCAAGTCTGGTCAGCGTTACCCATTTCGGTGTCCGACAATTTAATTGAGAGCATGGAAAGTTGAGGCCGCCAATGCATTCAAGTCCGGGGTGGACATATTTCCGTATTAGAACCTGTTCTTTAATGTTTCTGTCACAATTTACTGCATAACACTGCGATGTACTGATTTCTCCAAGAATGGAATTTTCCACCATGAGTGCTTTTTTGTTGTAATTTCATTTATACGTTTAACGTAAGTAAATTTCTATGTCGCATTTAATAAATAACAGTTTAGCGCGCATTTCCTCCAAATTTGTTGTTTCTATATTCATTCATTTGCAAATTAGACGCAAAAAACCGGTTGCACCTTAACTTTTGGAGGCCAGCGTACATTATAAAAGAAAAAATTTATTTCAATTTTCTGGTGCCATTGTGGTATTTGGGGAATAAATATAAGTGGGAAATATAATATCCCACTGGCCTTCCAGGGGTTAAGGGAAGAAATGCAGCATCATTTCTGGGATAAGAAAAAAAATCCTGTTTTAGTCGTGGACACCGATTATGGTAGGATTTGTTTCTGCTTCTCAGTATACTTGGTTATCTAGTTGTCCTTACTACTTTTTGTCACCAGGGGCACCATTTGTGAGAAGACTAGGGGGTCAGTTTCTGTTCCCTCCAAAGAATTCGTTTTCTCATAAAATGTATTATTCACCACATGTCAGATTCAAAACAGTGTTCAGAATTTGCACGAAAGCTAAAATAACTTGTCAGAGTTAACTACAATAAAAAATTAGCATAAAATAAACAGGCACAGAAGTTAGTAATTAGCAATAATTTTTGCTAAAGCCAGTAGTACAACATTCTCAAAATGAAAATTACTTATCATCATTAATGAATATTTTGGCTACTTAAAAAAATATATTTGAGAATTAAACTGTATCAATTGATTATCAGCTGTAAGGGAGAGGGGGGGCGGGGGGCACGTATGAACTGGGGGCACCTTTGAACACTGTAAATATATTCCTTGAAATAAATTATATTTTTGAAATATAGATGGCAGCACGTTACTACTGCTTCAATGTAACAAGGATACAAAGTTTTACCATTTTGCATGCACACTACTGTCTATGCAAGTTATATATTTTTCTCTGCTGTAAATCTAAACATAACAAAATAAATTTGTAAGCTTTTTGTTGACAATCTTGTATTCCTAAAATTTTAATTGATTGTTCAATATTTAAATAAAGATGTTAGCTTCAGCTTATAAGCTTTGTTTTATGCAAATTCTTAAGCCTAATTGAGTAAATAGACATAATGCTAAACACCATGTGATGGGGAACCATTGAATAAAAAAGTTGGGGCACCATTGAACAATTAAAACTATGAAATAGAGAGTTATGGATGTATCTAAATATTATTTTTAGATTTCTTTTAGAAATTGTGAAAATTAAGAGATTAATTAAGAGTTATTATACTTAATATGAAAGTTGTACTAATACAGGGCTGCCAAGTACTACACATTAGGTGTAGAAGCACTTTTTTTGTCAAGTGGTTTTTTAACATTAGAGTTTCTTGTCTTAGTATCTATTTGGATTCTTTTTCATTTTTAAACATATATAAACTTTATTATGATTTAAAATGTATATTATATTGTGTAGTGTAGGGCATTCATTGTTGACATTCATTGTTAACATTCTTCATTATGTTGGTCGGATTGAATTGCAGTTGGAGGATAAAACAGAGTTTAATCTCAGATTTCTTCGTAAAAAAGAGGATGATAAATTTTATTTTCCAGTGAAATCAGATATCAGCTTGGTGGATTTCAAGGATATTATAAAAAAGTTGCCACAATCAAACATATCTTGAGGGACCCTGCGTGCTGTTTTAACAATGAGCTTTGACATCAACTCTGATGGATATAAATTTGGTTAAATAAAAAATAAAAAATAGTAATTTCAATAAAATGTAGCTAATTTTATTCTGAATATTTTATATTTCTTAAAGCTATGCAGTTTTTCATAAAAACTCTTAATATTTTCATATTTTGTTTATTTGTTCAAAGGTGCTCTTAACTTGTTCAAAAGGTACCTCTGCATGGGGCAGGTTTGAAAAATAATCTCTCAGCTATTTAAAACGTCACAACGTATTTCATTTATTTGGTAAACTTTAATTTTTTGGCTCATATGATGAAGAAATACATTGTTTTTCATATTTAATATTTAAAATGCAATAAATATAATTCAAGTAAGAAATATGTTGATTTTCTAAAAAAATGTTCAAACATGTCCCCCTCTCCTCCATACAACAAGATCAAAAGTACCCTTCCCCCCCCCCCCCACACACACACGTACGTAAAAAAACATTTAAATGGCATGGCACCCCTGTGTGTGCTACTCAAGCGTTAAGTAACATACCTTTCTTACGCAATGTGTTGTAGTTTGATTATATTGTAAAATATGACATCTGATGAAGCATGAGAACGAGAATTGTTACTTGTCTGTTTCATAAATAGTTAAATTTTTTCAGACTTGAAATTAATTGCCGTTGATCCACTGAAAAAAGAAATACATTTAAAAATTCGTAAACATTATTATTTTAAATTTTGGTGAATTTTCACTACCACTTTTATTTAGTTATTCTGAATTATATGCTCACATATTTATTTATGGTTTCAGTGCTGCCATCTGTATTTCACTAAAGAAAATATACTTAAATATTCATGTTGTAAAGAAGTAATTAGAAAGATTTAAGAGAAGCGAGATGCGACTGCGAGGCTAAGATAATATATCTTTATGCATATATACAGAACCGGCCTTCATTTTAATAGGCCCCAGTGCAAGAAATACTTTTTAGAACTATTTTTCGAAATTCGAAACGTGAAAAATGTTTTAACATCTAATTTTCCTTTAGAAGAAGGAGATAGTTGACCAGCAAACCTTTTTGGGCTTTTAATACATTTAAAAATTCGTAAACTTTATTATTTTAAATTTTAGTGAATTTTCACTACCACTTTTATTTAGTTACTCTGAAATATATGCTCACATATTTATTTATGGTTTCAGTGCTGCCATCTGTACTTCACTACGGAAAAGATACTTAAATAATTCATGTTGTAAAGAAGTAATTAGAAAGATTTAAGAGAAGCGATGAGCGACTGCGTGGCTAGACTAATATATCTTTATGGATATATATAGAGCCAGCCTTCATTTTAAAAGGCCGCAGTGCAAGAAATACTTTTAAGTGCTATTTTACCAGACGTAAAAAATGTTTTTAGAACTCGTTTCCCTTTAGAAGAAGGAGGTAGTTGACCAGCAAACCTTTTTGAGACAAGAAAATAACTATATAACCATAATATAACTAAAACTGTTGTTTGTTTTATAAACAGTTACATTTTTTCAGACATGAAACTAATTGCTGCTGAACCTTTGAAAAAGTAATGCATTAAAAATTCGTAAACTTTATTATTTTAAATAAAATTTTCGTGAATTTCCATTACCACTTTTATTTAGTTATTCTGAATTATGTGCTGAGATATAAATTTTTTTAACGTAAAGTGCTGCCATCTGTAGGCCTCCACAGAAAAGATACTTAAATATGCATGTTGTAAAAAAGAATTAGAAAGATTTTATAGAAGCGAGGTGAGACTGCGAGGCTAATATGTCTTTACGGATATATACAGAGCCGGCTTTCACTTTAAAAGGCCCCAGTGCAAGAAATACTTTCTAGTGCTATTTTTTCCAAACGTAAAAAAAATGTTTCAATATCTCATTTTACTTTAGAAGAAAGAGATAGTTGACCAGCAAACCTTTTTGGGATACTAATTTTTCTTTCAAAATGTAAAAAAAAAAAATCTTATAGTCTCGATAGGGCCTTTATTAGCATGGAGCCTAAGTGAAATGAATCAGCTATATCCCTCTTTTGACAAGCGTTGGATTTATGTAGTGGGTGCCTACACTAGTTGCACAGAGTAAACTCCAGGCACGAGTCCAAACTGCAGTCTTGATAAAAATTGATATTGATATGCACCTAAACCATGAGCACACAACAAAACTAAAAAAGTCTTTTCTTTTTTTAATTTTGAGAAAAATTAGGAGGAAAATTAATTATTTAATATTAAAATATTTTGCACATGTACCCGCTTCCGGCATTTTCGTTTAAAAGGACTTTTTCAATAAGACACTAACAGAGATTTTTTTTTTTTTCTTACTTTGAAAGAAAAAAAAAATATGGAATCCAAAACATTTTCTCGCACCCAGATACCGTTGAAGAGAATGCCGGCTCCGGAGCAAATTTTTTATGTTAAATTTTAAACTTGTATTATTAGCATTACCGTTATTGTCGTGCTCGTCGACCTAACCGTTCGGACTTTTCCGTGGTTTACTTCAAACCTTGCCGTAAATACGGGTTAGGATCCTTTAGAAAGACCCCCATGGAGGGCGCTCCCACTAGGGCCTATATCCCTCCTGTAGATAATCGGCCGTCATAAAATCACCCAACCAACCATTATCGTTATTGTTATTCTTTTCATTTTAGAATGTAATGTGGCTTCATCTAGTTTTAATTGGGAAATTGAAAAATTGGACGTTTCAAGGCACCAGAATTTGATTGCTGTGAATAAATATATGGGATATGCGATATTGCCCACCAGAGGGTAACTAGCACTGCCTAAAGTAGAAAATTTCATATTTACATGATAAAGCCAAAATATGTAAAATGTTTGAATAAAATTTTTGGAAGAAATTGAAGAGCAACATACCCTACTTGTAAATGAGTTTGCCTTCAACTACTATCGTTTGTTTTAATTACTGATTAACATTGTACCAGAAGCGCTATTTTTTGTCCGATGGTCACTTTCGAAATTACTTTTTAATCTCAATTAAATTATGGCTCTCTGTCCACCAAATTTGATTCCATGTTCCGTTAGCTTCAAAAGCAATCCTACTACAAATATCTCATGTTTAATTATAACCACCTTGTATTTTATTAGATAAACATGTAAAATTTATAATTCATCAATTGGTATGTACCAAATAATTTCGTACTAAAAGTAATTGTACTCACATGCATTCTAGTACTGAAACCTGTAACAGATGAAATCGCATTTTATTTCATAGGCGTAGAGTTTTGAATATTATTGATTAGGCTCAACTCTTTTTTACACAAATATGTGCATGTGAGTGTAGAAAAAGATAGATTACCAATTTAATGTTGCTTTTTAAACTCCCTTTTAAAGAAATTAAACATAATCGTATACTGATAAAAAAATCACAAGTTAAATAAAACATTAAGACAGTATAAAAATTCCAATGTATAGACCCGTTTATAAAATGATACTCGCTGATATTCGCGAATCGTTTATAATAAAATTAAAATGAAAGTTGAATTTAAATAACGTCTTGTTTTTTTTTTCGGAATATGTTTTTTTTTTTTTTCTATTTTCATTTTTTTATGTAAAAAGTTCAACGTTGAGCATTTTATTATAATAATAAAAAAAAAGAACATAAAGTGTAAAAGTTTTCCTAATGTAGTTTATCCCTATAGCAAAAGAAAAATAATCAAAAATGGAATATTTAAAAATACTATAAAATACTAGAAAGTAAAAAAGAAAAAAAAAGTTTAATATAAAAAAAAACTTTTTTATTTTATATTAAAAGGGAAAAAAAGGTGTTCATTTTAGAATTAATGGTTGGACTTGAGCCCCACGAGCCTATACAACTCTACGCCTATGATTTTATTTCCTTTCCGTTGTCATCAGCACTATAAGTTTGTGCAGGAGCCAGTGGCGGTTCGTGGCTACCTTTATGTGGGGCACCAAATGCATAGTTGAAAATTTACTATTTTCTTACCACTATTTTATAAAAGAAATATTTGCTTTATATGCTGGCAGAAAAATTTGTCATTAAATAAAGAAAAGTTTTCTTAAAAAAATAGTGGTAGGAAAAGAATAAAAATTTCGGAACAGATGTGTTCCATTCACGCATCGATGTTTGGCGACATTTTGGTTGGCGCGATTTTCAAGCATTCGCTAAAACAATAACTTAATACAATAGCTAGGTTGTCATTAAAAGAAAAAATCCCCTACATTTGGAGACTTTTTTCCTTTTTATAACCGATTAAAAAAAAAGAAAAACTGTGCGTAAGTGTATGACATCATAGCCAAAATTTCAGCCATGTATTTAGTGCCCCAAAAAGAGTGAGTCACCAGCCCCCACTGACAGGAGCCTTCAGCCGATATGGCCTGTCCTAAGGTCCTCGAGTCACAAAAACACTACTTGATCCGCTAACAACAGCCTGTTAAATAGTTATTCCTATTAGTCTACTAATAGTAATTATTATATTACAGTTTTATGAGTTTACAATTTTTTAGTTAACTTTTTTTGATGAATGAAAATAATATACAGGGTGTCCTTTCTTATCATTGACCAATGGGTAATTTTTAAACCGTCAGTTTTTGAGGTATAGTTCTAATTGTTAAAATATTTCAAATGTTGTACTTCAGCCTATGACAATTAATTTACTTCAAAATATTTATATTTTAACAAAGTTACGAAATTTAAAATTTTATATGATGCCTGAGTCCTAAATGTTATATTTAGGAAAACCTTCTCTAGGTTCTAACAAGTAAAACAGTAAAAATTTCATTCTTCTATGACCAAACTTTACCGAGTTAATATAAATACGGAGATGAAACTTTGAATTTTACAGAGCTCCCACTGACCCATTTTTTGGATATCAATAATTCCTAAGAATAATTTTCGTAGTAGGTTTTTACATCATTTCCAGTAGAAATGATCTTCGGAGTAAGTTTCAACCAAATTTGCAAGAAAAATCTAAAAAGATTTTTGTATGAAACAAAGTAATTGAAAAAAAAAAAAAAAGACTGAGCGGGAGCTTTGAATTAAAAAAAAAAAAAAAAAAAATAGAGGACTGAACGGGAGCCTTGAAGTAAAAAAAAAAAAAAAAAAAAAAAACGGACTGCGTGGGAGCTTTGTATTTATGAATTTTCACGTGTTCAAACACTAAAAACACTGGAAATTCATAAAATTCAAATTATCATAGCTCGGTAAGTTTTGGTCGTATAAAAATGGAATTTGTAACGTTTTACTTATCACTGTATGGGGAAAGTTTATCTAAATATAACTTATTATAACCACCAGGGACCATATAAAATTTTAAATTTTGTAATATATATATATATATATATATATATATATATTGACGTATATGGATGAAAAGCAACATTTGAGATATTTTTCCAATTGGAACAGTACCTCTTAAACTACCGGCTTATTAATTATTTCTTAGTAAACGATAAGAAGGGACACTCTGTATATGGATCTAATATGTGAAAATTTAATTTGGAATTACATTCGAAATCTGTTTTAACGAGGATGACGAGACTAGTCCTTTTGCTCATTATAACCAAGTTCTATCAATAAATAAGTTCAATTTCTGTTCATTTATTACTTACCCATCATACGTAGTATACGGATTTACACGTTTCAGACACTGGAGATTCCAAAAAACATGTTTCTAGAAAAAAAAAATTGCCGTTCGTCTGTCTGTGTATGTGTCTGTAAACGCTCTATCTCTCGAACAAATTGAGAAAGAGACTTGAAATTTGGTATGTACTTAGCATTTAATAATGGGAAGAAGATTATTGAATTTCACTAACCTCGATTATCCGGAACTATTTTTTTCGGACTCTCGAAATATTCGTTCTGAGAAAAGGTACATATAAATTTTCGAAATTGTTTATTTTAAGGAGGGAACATAAAAGACAATAGAAAGACATAAATTTTGCATCAAGAGTAGTGCCTAAAGTAGTGTTTAATTTTATCCTATATTCTACATGTAATATTTTTATGAATGAATTTCATAAAATGCAGTGAAAGAAGGAAAAGGAATTGCTGTCATCAAACAATTATTATTATTAGCAGTTGAAGTTATTTTATTCTAAACTTTTTTCAAATCCTGTTCACCACATATTTCAAAATTTAATCTAATTAAACTCATTGTACGAAAAATATTATCATTGTAGTTAGGGCTGCAATCAAAATCAATCATGTATTTGAGAAAAGGATAATATTTTACACTCGTCTGTATCACAGTCATTTCCCTCCATCTTCATCAGTTTCGGCAATATCATAGATGAACTACGAAGTGATACGTTTTCTTTAATGAGAATGAGAAGAAATCACGGGACTGTTTTGTGAATCTGCAACTCTGAATTTTATTTCGTTCGGAGCTTTAGCACTACTGCTAGAGACTTCTGAATAGGTGTACACTGGTGTGCAAAAATTAAGGACGGAGCTGATAAATTAGTATAAAAGCCAAAACAGGCAACAGAACTAAATGAAAGACCAATCAGGGGATAGATCTGAAACAAATGCAGCAGGACATGCCCATATATAGCATCTGGCGTAAAAGGAGGAGGTGCTAAGGAGATAAAAGCACAGAGGCGGTGACCGTTCAGAAATTTGGTGAAATCTATTGCACTGTGTAAAGTGATTTCAGCGACGTTTTTTGAGGCTATTATTGTGTGATATCGCCAAGAGGTTAAATGGAAAGACTTATTTGGCTTTACTTGTTACTATGCATACTACAAAAATTACAGCTCCAATCTAAAGAGAAACAAGGAAGGAAAAATCTTGCGTCAAGCATAGATTATGTAACACTTTCCAACGCTTCCAAACTTAATTTTACAAATCATAACCGTTTAATAAGCTGAAAGATAACATCTAAGTAAACAATTTGGAAAACGCATAACATATTTAAAAACGTAATTTAAGGAATTTACAACATATGCAATATTCGGAAAAATATCTGAATACTTTTATTCAGCCCTGTATATGATCTATAGATTTGTATATGTACTACATAGGATGCCAAATTTTAGTTTAGTTAGGAAACGCGTAGCGCAGTTTAAAATTCTCCTTCTCTAGTTTCTGTCAATAAACGGAAATGCGTTCGCGAACTTTTGTGCTGCCCTGTATATGATCTACAGAATTTATACACACCAAGTAATAGACAAAGAGTGAGTTAAATTTAAAATCGCATTCAGCAATTTAAAACGCACTTCCAGGAATTATTGTTAACAGAGAGTAGAGAATTCTTTTGTGTGTCCCTGTAAACGAACGATGACTGCTATACACACGATATTCTGTAGTAAACCTCTTGTAATGCACCTTAGTGATATATATCAATTTCAATGTGTTTAAAATAGTGAAACTTATTTAATTAAACCGCAATAAGTGCTATGCACACCATATTTCATATTAAGCATCTTGTAATACACCTTAGTGATATATCAATTACAATGTGTTTGAAATTGTGTAACATCATTAAAATAAACAGCAAATGATTTTTCCCCGTAATGTAACAGAATTCTTTTGAGTGTCCCTGTAAAAAAACTATAAGTGCTACACACTTCAGTTGAAATAGGGAAAATGCTATAGATAACAACAATAACATATAAAAATTGCAGGGCAATCCGAGCATATTTACGGGAGTTAGAGCACGGGCAGACGGCCAGACAAACCGAAGTCATAAACACTTTTCAACTAAGTTGGAAAGTGTTAAAAAGACAATTGGAGTTAAAAATTTTCATTTCCACAGAACAAAACTAAGTACGTATTTCTATTTTAGAATTAATTTTGTTTTTCACGAATATTTTAAAACAAAAATTATGTATTGTTGCCAAATTCCATATAGCCTGTATTTACAAATCATAAGACTCAACATTGTATGTTTTCTCCACGTACATTTCCACACTTTTTTCTATTTTCTAAGAAAAAAAAATGAACATAGAAAAGAACGAAAGCTTATATAAATTATACACTAAATCTTTACAGTCGCAAATTATTGTAACGATAATTCCATATACCCCGTGTTTACGAATCACTAATAAATCTGACCTCAAAATAAGCATTTTCAGTATGTAAGCCATATTCTAAATATATTACCAGAAGCGAGGAATGTGACGAGGTTGGGGGGGGGGGCATGTTTCATTCATTTTATGTTCTTAAACAGCTACAACTATTTAATTTTGTTTTAATGTAGAAAATGCTATATTCTAATATGCAAAGCAGATTTTTTTTAAATTAATATTTAACTGTTTTAAGAATGTTTTTCTCTGTAATTCAATGTGTATTATATATTTTAAATAGATTGTTTTGTTCTTTAAATTAATTTTTTTATTAGTATTTCAGTGTTAAAATAATTGCAATTTAGAAGAATAATCTATTTTCTTTTTTTTTCCAAGAAAATGGCGAAAAAAAGAGTGGAGCAAAGGTACAAGTTGTGCTGTGTGATATGTACATACAGGATATATCAAATTATGGCAACAATACATTTTTTTTGTTTTGAAATGTTCATTAAATATAAAATCAATTTTAAAATAGTATTCAGTATACTTACTTTTTATCTGTAAAAAAGAGATGTTTCAACTACAAATGTCTTTTTCTTGCTTTATGTTGAACCTGTAATTTTTGCACTGCAAATAGAGGCGTCTTAAATTCGGACACATATGTGTCTGTAAAAGCAATTCAGACACTTAACTGTCTGAATGTGAAATTTGAAACATCATAGATGTCTGAATTTAAGATACATAGGTGTCTTACTAGGATTAGGGTGTAAAAGAACGGAGAAAAATGTCTGAAAAATGATATGTCTGAAATTAAGACACTTAAGTGTCTGGATTTAATATAATTGTGTGATAGAATCGCTTGTGTGATACAATGACTTGTGATACAATCGTATGCCAATGTATATGCCATCAATATCAGAGAATGTTTTCGAACAGATGAATGGTGTTTAAAATACTTTTCCGTACACTAAATTTTGATTAGACCGGCACAACATAGCGCGGAGCCTGGCAAATCACTTAGCGGGGCCCAACGTCTCTGACTGAAATATTAGACTAATAAAAATCCTCTTTAAAATTTGTATATATCATAGAATAATTTTTAATGTAGAAAATAAAGTGTATGAAAAAAAGCATGCAATTTATTTCACATGTAATGTGTATAAATATTTTTAATTTCTAAAAACCTTCTATCCTTTGGAATGTTTTAAATATTTATTTTTAGTGTTTAAGATTACTTTCAGGATCCTCACATATATACATTCCCTTACAATTTTATCAACTTTGGCTTTAAGAACTAATTTATTTTATTTTATTTATTTATTTATTTATTTATTTATTTTTTTTTTGCTGAAAAACATTTAATGATAAATTGATATTATTTTACACAGGGTAACGTGATTTCGAATTGTCTAGAGAGGCTCAGGGCCCTCTAACAAGACTCAACTGGTGCGTGGCCCTGGGCAGCTGCCCCGTTTGCCCGATGGGATTAGATCATAGATTGAGTCTCAAAATTGAGCATTAAAATTGTTCTCAAATGACCTGCTCAATAACTTGAAACTTTCTGACACATTTTCTGACTCATTTTAAAACGTAAACTATAAAATTGGCATGTCTGAATATCAAAGCGATTTGGAATCGAAATGAGTTTTCCATTTTTTCATAAATAAATTACTTATCGAGTTATAAGCGATTCGTGTCATGTGAAGACCTGATTTTCTCCTTTCTCGCTCTGGTGTGTAGGGAATTTGATTCAAAACTCCGACTTTGACAGTATTTTCAGAAAGATCTATTGTCTTTATTAAAAAATGGAAAACTCATTTCGATGACACAGTTTACGAATAAGAACACATGCCAATTTCATGTGTTTCCGAGCAAAAATTAAAAAAAAAAAAAATGTGTCAGAAAGTATCTTCTCTGGATATGAGAACAGCCTTAAATCATGGAACTAATATAAAAAATTTAATTGCAAAATTTGTTAACAGAAGGCGCCATTTCAAAGAGAGAGAAACAATGAACAAAGAATTATTAAGTCTGTTCTCAAATCCAGAGAAGCTACTTTCTGACAATTTTTTTAATTCATTTTTGTTCGGAAAAACATGAAAAGGGCAAGTTTTCTTATTCAGAAACTATGTAATCAAATAGTTTTCCATTTTTTGGTAAAGGCAGAAGATCTTTCAGAAAATAATATCAAAGTTGGCGTTTTGAACTGAATTTTTGGAGCGAAGAGAGAAAAAAATCGGTCGTCGCTTATAACTCGATAAGTAATTTATTTATCAAAGAACGGAAAACTCATTTCGATCTTAAATCGCTTCAATAGTCATAACTGTCAATCTTATGCCTTTACGTTTAAAAATGAGTCAGAAAGTTTCGCGATGTTGAGCAGGGAATTTAAGAGCCGCCTAAACTCACTTATTTTTGGTGCACACTGCAAATAGAGGCGTCTTAAATTAAGACACATATGTGTCTGATAAAGAAATTCAGACACTTAAGTGTCACAATTAAGAAATATTGAATGTTCAAAAATAAGTTTTGAACAACATTTCTCAAAATAAAATACTTTGTTTTTCTGTCAGGAGTCTCTGTACTCCTGAATCTTCCATTTAAGCTAAAATAAAGATACATAACATTAAAAAGAAAGCATAACTTAAATTCTCTTTTAGACGGGTTCCGGGAAGTGTATGACAAAAAATGCGTAGTTTCTTCTTCTGTTACTGTTTAAACATTCTGCAGCCCCTTGGAAGATTAAATTTTATTTTTCTAATAATCACATATAAAGAAAATTCAGTTTTTTTAAATTTCAGAATTCGGGCAGGAGGAGGGGGGGAGATGTCACCGCCAGTCTACTGCCGCCTGAATTCAAAACTGCCTTGGACCACCCGTTTGAAATAAATTTTTAACACATGAACAAAAACAAAAATAAATAATATAACAGAACTAAAAAAAATAACTTCCATGGTTGAAAAAATAGCCCCCCCCCCCCCCCAAAGGAAAATTCTTAGCTGTACTTTTTCGTAGAGTTTAATTATTTTAAGTTACTCGAAAAGAATAAGTTTACGTGTTTTCTCAAAATCAATCAAAAAGAAAATTTAGTGAATAAAAATTTCAAAATCTAGAGAGCGCTTTTTCATTTAAGAAATATGTTGATAACAATCGAATTGAAAGTGTGTATATTTCATATCCCATCCCCTTATATAAATAATAAAGTTTTAAAATCGTAACCACCACCTCAAATTGATCAAATCTCCTCCAAATCCTTTTCACAATTTCCAATTTTCTCGGCAATAAATGCATCAAATCATATTCTAACTATTTTTTAAGCAAAGAAAATTTGTCTAATAAATTATATTAATGAAACCATATTCTAAATATTCCTTAACCATAGAAAAACTCTAGTAATAATGTAACCTCAATAATTAAAAGTACTAAGCATTATAACAACGCCGATAAATTACATCTTCCCTATAAGAATACAGACACGCAGCCCAATCACTCCATTACTTGCATTTAAAATGAAACCTTCCCGTAGACAGTTGGCGCAATGGATAAAAGCATTAAATTTCTAACCCACAGGTCTCTGGTTCGATTTGCCTTGGTAGAAAAATTAATTCTTCGTCATCGTAGATAAAATCAAAATGCTTTCACAGATGGCAGCACTTCTTCACTCTTTTTGTAATTTTTTCTAGCTCTATGCACGGGTAAAAAAATGGCACTTTTTCAGACACATAATGTGTCTTAAATTAAGGCACATATGTCTTTAAAAAAATTAGACTCTTTAAAGTGTCTCTTTTTTCAACCATCCGTTTAAGACACTTATATATCTCATTTTCAGACATTTCAGTTTACAGTGTAGTAAGTAAGAAAAGAATTGCTTTTCAGAAAATTATAAAGTCCTTGAAAAATTACTTACACTCATAGGCATAGGCAGAAAAAGAAAGCCCTCCCACACCTTTTAATTACATTTAAATTTCAAAACCCGGTTGTGGGGGGGGGGGGGGTTACATGTTGCCGACGGGCCGCCTGAATTTAAAGCTGCCTTGAACCACACGTTTGAGATACATTTTTAACACATATACGTACACACAAAAAAAAAAAAATCATGGTGGATTTACGGATGTAAAATATGTATAATTCATATCTCCTCCTCCACATAAATAATAAAGTTGTAAAATCTTAACCCCATCTCAAATTGACCCAAATTTTTCCAAAATCCCGTTCAAAATTTCCAATTTCTCAGCAACAAATGAATCAATCCTATACAAATATCAACACGCATCTGACCGATTCCATTACTTCGATTTAAGTAATTACATCGACTTACTCGCATGTCTTGATGGCCAAATCGGTAAGGCATTGGATTTGTAACCTGTAGGTCCCCAGTTCAAACCTGGCGTGGGAAGAAAGGATATCTTAGATTATCCTCCCGTAATTGAAGATGATTCCATAGATGACAGCACCTCAATTTTTTCCTAGCTGTTTGCCCGGGTAAAAAAATGGCAATATTTAAGACATTTCAAGTGTCTTAAAAATTAAGACACTTTGAACTCACAGCATTAATTGGAGAAAATATCACTGGAGAAACAGTGTATTTTCCAGGTTTTAAAAAGAAAACGTTTTCAGCCCTGCAGAGAGCTATCAAAATGACCAAGAGTTGTAGATCCTTCCCAACTATAATCACCGTCTCATTTAATGGAGCCAAAGAAAAAACAGTGTTTATTATCAAGGTGTCTGCGTCTTCTTTTGCTTGCTTGCAGGTAATATCTGCTGATAAGAACTTATCACTCATCATAGATATTAACCGACCCTTGTTTTTTGGGTTAGCAAGAAACTTTTCTTTGCAAATGGTAGGTATCATTGTACCGTCAAACAATATATCCGTTGAAGAATGTTTCCTTGCTCGAATCATACGCTCAGCAGTTTTTGTACCACCTTGTAAGTCATCAGGGTAGCCATCAAAGACAACTACTGCTTGCGGTTGGTACCGTAACAGTAGGTACTCAACATATTTATCGCAGATCGTTGAAAAAGGCTGATTCTTAGACCAAACAACCCTATGCAATAACCCCCCCCCCCCCTCAATGACGAATTGAATTCTGCCGCTAAACCGCTTACTTGTTAGGGGTTTGACTGCCTTGTAGAGAGTTGATTTGGTACCTTTTCTTAAACGATTGTCGAATAGGGATAAGGAATAAGGGCCTAGATCGTACGTCAAAAAACTCCTCAAGGTCTTCATCCAAATGCTTTGCAACTGAAATTCATTGGAACATTTTAGTATCATTAATAGTCAACGTTTGCTTAAAATGGTTAATTTTCATATGATAACGATACAGGGCCATAATTCCCGTTTTTTACAGTTTTTTCTCTTTTATCCACTCCCAATGTTACCGCCTCTTAGAATAAGAGTTCTCCGAAGGAGTAGCACACTCGACTCATGAGAGTAGCTGGATCTGCCCCACTGCTCCCACTTTCCCCTGGTGTCGGATCCGCACTTTTCCTCTACCTCAAATGCATAAAATATAGCCAAACACATAATCTTTAGTAACATTAATAGTTAACATTTGCGTAAAAGGATTAGTTTCTATGTTACATTGACATACAGTACCGTAATTCCCATTTTTTTACAGTTTTTTGTTTTTAACACCCATTTTTGAGGCACTCTCACGGCTAAACCATTGATCAAAGAAAAAAAAAAACTTAGGAAATGTAGGAAATTTTATTCTCTTTAATTCACGTATTGCCGACTTTCACGTAAAATGCATAATTTTGGAATTATTTTGAAAAAACGGTGAAAAGTCAGTTTTTTTTACACGTTTTTTGTAAAAAAACTTATTTCCCGGAAAAAATTTTGTTGGAAAACCTCGGATTCGTGTTCAGCGACCCAAAAAACATAAAAGAGACCCCCCTCAAAAAACTATACCAAAACTTTCCTTTATTTTCTACCAAATGTCTGGACTAGTCGGTCCAAAAATAAAATAAAGATAAAAGAACATGCAATTTTATCACGGAATTATTATAAGAGATGAGAAAGGTGCTATTCGATGGAGAGTTAGATCGACGTTTTTACTACGAATGCAATCTTTTAAATAGAGATCTTCTGCATATTAAAAATTGTACCAACATCGATTTTTCAAATGGCAATACTCACTTTTAACTGTTTTTTTTTTTCTTTTTGAGTTTGATTTTCTTGGATTAAAGCAGCCATGGTAAAAAATATAGCCCATAGAGTTTTTCTTAAATCTTTATACAGTTACAAGAGGTCACATTTTAAAGCTAAATGCACCTAACAAATTTTAATTTATATCTTTCCAAAAACTCATCTGATTGAAATATATACAACATATGCACCCAAATATTTTCCCAGGAATTTCTTTAATATTAAAAAAAAAAAGAAAATTAATAAACTCATATTAAAAAAATTTAATTATGAACTACATGATTTTTACATAAAAAATGAGTGTCTCCAAAACATGCGTTTTTACAATTCATTTC
Source organism: Maratus michaelseni (assembly GCA_963931845.1). NCBI lineage: Eukaryota > Metazoa > Arthropoda > Arachnida > Araneae > Salticidae > Maratus > Maratus michaelseni. The sequence continues at coordinate 445,138,611 of OZ007586.1, forward strand.
TATCATCAGTTTTCTATAAATAGAAAAGTTTTACTTTTACTACTTACTAAAACTTTACTACTTACTTTTATTACTTACTAAAATGTGGTGTCAAAAGTGTGTGTTGCTATTAGGAAAATCAAAGTTGATACAAATTTTATTCTGTAGATGAACCCTATTTCAAAAACTGCATTTATGTTTCGCCCGCAATTCGCAGTCACAATGATACAGTCGCAATTCGCAATGATACCTCTTGTATTTCTTTGCAATAATTTGGTGACAGAATAAATAATATGGAGGTTTCTCCTTTTTTTTTTACGGACATTTTTGTCCCATTCCCTCCATTTATAAATGAGGAATGTGAAAAATGTTTCGCAGTTTTGAAATTGTTTCGACTGGAAATTAAGAGTGAATTTCCCGTTTATCGACTCGAAAATTAGGTCCATTTTGGAATATACAGTGGTGGCCAAAAGTGGACATTTTTTGAAAGTTTCATGTTTTCCAAATTCGTGTGCTTGTAGAATATACTAAGAACTATAGAAGAGGTATTATGTTCACTTAAATACAAACGTTTATATATCAAATTGAAGGTCATTTAATGTAGAATTTAATAATAAAAACAGTATTACAATATCTGTATTACAAAAAACGTTATGCAACTAATAGTAAGATCTATCTTAGATTTGCATTTTTTTAAAGTGATACTTACACAATCAATACTTACTAGGATAACCCTTATTTTTTAAGACAGCTTCACAGCATCTTTTCATCGAGTGAACGAGTCTTTGGAGTTCATTTTTCGCAATCACATGGTGCCAAGAATCAATTATAGCTTCAATAAGTTGTCTTTTATTGGATGGACGTTTTTTTCGTACAAGAATTTTCAAACGTCGCCACAAATTTTCAATTGGATTGAGATCAGGGCTGTTTTCTGACCATGGTAATATATCTATGCCTTTATTTTGAAACCATGCTTTGCATACTTTTACTGTGTGGCATGGAGCTGAATCCTTCTGAAAAATAAATGGTGCGTTGATGGGGGAAGAGATCCCTGATGGAAGGTATAAATTTTGGTTCCAGGACAGTTTCGATATATTTTTTGGCATTCAGGATGCCATTAATCACTTGAATTCGGCCCACACCATCTGCAGACATACATGCCCAAATCATGACATTTGTTGGGTTTTTTGTAGTTGCTTCAATGCAATCAGGATGAAGTGCTTCTCCTACTCTACGTCTCGCGTATTTTCTACCATCACTACCAAAGAGATATTTTACTCTCATCGCTCCAGATTACTTGCTTCCATTGATTTTCTGACATTTAATGTGTTATTTTGCCCACTTAACTCGTTTTTCGCGTTGCTTTTGATTTAAATATGGTTTTTTCCTTGGAATTCTAGCTTGTAGTCCAAATCCTGATAACCTTCTTATTGTTCTTGAACGTACTGCAATACCCGCTGCATTCATTTCACATCTAATGGCATCTGATGAAATTTTTCTATCTTGAAGGCATAGCCGTTTAATTTTTCTATCGGCAGTAGCACTTGTGCATTTTTTTCGGCCTGATTTGACCTTATTTTCCACTGATGTCGTTTTTTCATAACGTAAACAGAACTTTCGTACACCAGAACAAGTCACTGAACCACCTACTTGTCTTGCAATTTCAGCATAAGAGAGGCCATATTTTCCCTCAATATGACAATTCGGCTTCTTTTTGTAGCTGTCCAATTAGTTCTTGTTGATGACATTGTTTAAAATTAGTTTAATTAAAAGAAAGGACTTTAAATATTCAAAAACAGCAATACTCTATTTAATTGTAGTAGTATGCATCATTCCGCAAAATATTTTTACAACAATAACTCTTTTACCATCCAAATAACCTAAACTATAGTTACAGACATTCGATTGGTCCTCAGAACAGTGTTTGTGATTGGCTAGTACGCTTTTATTACAAAACACGTCCTTATTCAAAACGATTTGTGTTTGTTCTACTAAAATGAGCATAACTTTTTTTGTAATACATATATTGTAATACTGTTTTTATTATTAAATTCTACATTAAATTACCTTCTATTTGATATATAAACGTTTGTATTTAAGTGAAAATTAATATATTCTACCAGCACACAAATTTGAAAAACATGAAACTTTCAAAAAATGTCCAAACTTTTGGCCACCACTGTATATATTTTTTTCCTATAGAAAGAATAAAGTAACACAAAAACCGAATTTTCCCACTTATTACTTGATAAAGATTGAGCAGAGTTGTAAAGCACAGTGGTTAAGGTCTGTGGTGTGACTAAGTATATAGCACATTGAAGAAACAGTTTATGTAGAAATCAGAATTATATTTATTCATTCAACTTGAATGTTAAACTTAAATAAAGATATATACATAGACCTCCAGCCATTGCTGGGAACTTTGGTATCACATTATAGCAAATAAACATTCAGAAAGGGGGTTAACTGTCCTTCCATCACATCACCACACCTTCCATGGAGTTGTTTCACCCTAGATATATACTTACTCCGTACCTCAAACTAGAATAAAATATGCATACAGTTACAGTTAAAAGAGAGTACCTTTACGACCGAAATGCAAAAAGAAAAACCGGTTCGGAACGATTTTACTCCCGAACAAACCACTTGACAGAGAAAGGGGGACAAGATTTTGTCCAGATTTCCAACATGCGGCCCCATCGGTCGTAAAAACTTCCTCTTTCTTTTCATAGTCAAAATCAAAAAATGTTACAAATGGCTCTCTGAAATTTTATATACAGTAGAGGTTTTGTTAGAAAATCAGCCTTATTAACTTTAGAACTTACATGTTTTAACTCAAAAACATTTTCATTTATTAATTGACGAATAAATTGACACTTTATGTCAATATGCTTAGTTTTAAAGTTTTCTTGACTATTTTTAGAAAAATAAATAGCAGATTCATTATCACAGTACTGAACTGGTTTTATTTTATCACATAAATTAAGTTCATTTAAGACATTTGCACACCACGTTAGTTCTTTTACACTTTCAGTTAATGAGATAAACTCTGACTCCATAGAACTAAGTGCAATGCATTTCTGCTTTGATGATTTCCAAGCAAACGGAACGTTACTAAAGTAAATTATATAACCACTACTTGAATGTCTTTTAGTAAGGTTACATCCCCAGTTAGCATCAGAATATGCATATAAACTTGAGGATTTTACATTAGACAGGTTTATTTTATAACTTTTTGTAGCAAAAACGTAATTCATTATATCTGCCAATATCAACCAATGTTTATATGTATAACCATTACAAAATTGTGACATTATATTTACAGAAAAACTAATATCAGGTCTCGATCTATTTGATAAAAATGACAAACAACCGATTAATGATCGGTATGGATACTTTTTCATCAATTCATTTTCTACGATTTCATTTTCGTTAACCTTATCTGGTAAGATACAGCCAATTTTAAAGGGTAATTTAACATAACTTTTAGGTAAACCTTTATATTTTAATTCTAATCTTTCAATGCAAGTTTTTTGATGAATAAATAATGAATCAGCAATAAGTTCAAAGTTAACACCTAACAAATATTTCGTTAAACCTATTTCAGTAATTTCTAAGCTATTTTTTAACATATTAGTTACAGATTGCAGTATATTTTCATTTTCAGCAAACAAAACTAAATCATCTACATAGACAACTAAAATTGCATTACTTTTTAGTTTATATACACAGTTACACCATTTTAACTTACAAAATCCTAAATTATGTAGTATATTGTCCAATTCAAAATTCCATTCTCGGCCACTTTGCCGTAAACCATAAATAGATTTATTTAACAAACAAACTTTATTTTCGGCACCTTTCATGACAAATCCTGGTTGTTGTTTCATAAATACAGTTTCTTTTAAAGACCCATATAAGTAAGCTGATTTTACATCTAATTGAATATGATACCAATTTAACATAGAAACTAATAAAATAAACATTAGTTTTATAATTGAAAAATTTACAACTGGTGAAAATATATCATTAAAATCGATACCTTGTTTCTGTTTAAAACCTTGAGCTACGAGACGTGCTTTGTACTTTTTCCCATTTTTTTCTGTGTTTTTAATATTATAAACCCATCTGCTTCCTACTATTGTGGCGTTTTTGGGTGGATCAACCAACCGCCAGACCTTTCTTTTACTCATGATTTCAAGTTCTTCCCTCATCGCGGCGTTCCATTTCCCTCTTTCTGGGTTAACTTGTGCATCCTCAAACGATTTAGGGATTTCAGTATTGTAAGTTTCATGTTGGAATATCTCACTTAAATATGAATCATCCGAATCGCTAGTTGAAGGTTCATTTAAAGTTTCTAGATTGGGATGAATAGTTTTAGGTTTAAAGTCAAATTTATCCGGTTCATAAGCGATTTTATTTTCTTGACAATATTTTTTAACATCATTTAATGATCTCAGTCTCTTATTTGTTATCGGGGTATAATAATACACGTCAATCCTGTTACTTTTAGTTCTAGGTCTTTCAATTCTTTTCCATTTTGAAATATTTATAGAAGTTAGTTATTTTACTCCCCCTTTTCTCTTAGTCTTCATTTAAACTTACTCCTGGTAGTTTATGATTAAGATCTAGAGTTGCGTTACTTAAGCCATTTGATTCAATTTGAGATTCATTAAAATTCAATACAATATCCTTATACTTATTTACTCCAAATAATGTTTCTACCCCCTTTTTGGATTCATCTATACGCACATGAATAGTTTCTACAATTCGCCTTTCTTTTGGCATATACATCCTATATCCTTTTGTTTTCATGGCATAACCAACTAAAATACCGGGTAAAGCTTTAGGTTGTAGTTTATTTCGTTTAACTTTAGGAACATTAACAAATGCTAAAGAACCAAAAATTCTTAAATGTTTTACCGAAGGTTTGAATCCTGTCCATAATTCTTGGGGTGCAAGACCTTGGGTTAAACTGTGTTCGGTTCTATTTTTTGTATGAACAAACGCTAAAAGAGCTTCCCCCCAGAATGATGGTTTTAATCCGCTATCATGTAACATTGCTCGAACTGCATTCATTGCTACTTTATTGAAATTTTCAGCAACACCCACCTGTTCTGGCGTATAAATGGAGGATCTTTCTATTTGTATACCCAAATCAGTTAACAATTTCTCAAATAATTTATGAATAAATTCTAACCCATTATCAGTTCGTACACTCTTTAATTTTTTACCAGTTTGTCTCTCAGCTTTCGCTAAAAACCTTTTAAAGTATTCAAAAACTTCCGTTTTATCCTTAAGTATATACACTTCAGTCCTTCTAGAATAATCGTCAATTATTGACAAAAAGTATTTCCCCCCTCCTAACGAGTTAACTGGGCTAGGACCCCACAAATCCATATACACTATCAAGAATTTGACTAGAAATGCGTTTATACTGATAATTCCTTTTAAACGAATGTCTATTAGATTTTGCAATTACACAAGATTCACACATCTTATTTTTGTTTTTACAGTTAATATTTTCAATACCTTTAACACAATTATTTTTACTCATTTTTTCAAGTAAAGGCAAATTTGTATGACAAAATCTACGATGTATAATTTCTGCATTTAAACTAGTCGAAAAGGCAAAATTTTCACATTTTGAAGCATAACCTTTAACAATATACAATTTATCTACTCTAGGTACAGTAAAACAATATCGATTAAATTTATCATACACAATCATTTTATTTTTCCCCATTGAATGTGGTTTCCTGCAATATCGATGTTGGATCCACCAATTAAATTTCTTCTCATATTTGGAGCATATAAAACATTTTTTTAAAGTTATTTCTACATTACCTTTTACATCTTGTATGGTGAAGTCAATATCACCTATACCCAATACTTCCGACGAACAGTCCTTGTCTCCAATCAGCACTTGTTGGGGGGGGGGGGAGGTCCTTGTAGGTTACAAATAAACTCCTGTCATTCGTAAAGTGAGAAGTAGCTGCTGAGTCCAGAAGAAATTCAACAATTTTCTCATTTGAAGACATTAGGGCGGATTCCGATTGCCTTGTAGTTTCACTGTAGAAAACTTGCTTCTTCCCTCTATAGTTTCTCTTTTTGAAACACCTTGTATCTGTGTGACCAGGTCGTTTGCAGTAACTGCATATTAAACTCGGCCCCATACGAGTAGCTGGTGAAGTACTAGAGCATCGAGAGGGTTCCAGGTCGCTTCCACTACTTGAAAACCATGGCTTTTTACTGGTTACGAAATTCTTCTTTGGAATGGTTGGTCTATCGGTAGGATTCTTAAACTTGGTTGTATAAGCATCACCTACACTGATAACCTCTTTACTTTCGTCCTTACGCTTTAAACAAATTCTTCCATATTCACTAATTAACTGTTTAGAAACATTTTCCAATTTAAATTCTGTATCATCTAACCTGTATAACATTTGAACGAGATTATCATATTCTTCGGGTAAACGACGGATTAACTGGAAGCATACTAACAATTCTGGCATATCAAAACCTGCATCTTTGATTTGAAACCTTTTTTCTTCAATTCTCTTGCAAAATAAACCGATGGTTTCCTCTTGAGAGTTTAACTTCATTTCAAAAAAATCATCCACTAATCCAGCTAAACGTGCCCGTGACGTTGGTTCGAAGTTTAACTTTAGGATATCCCAGGCAACTTTTCCGCTTTCGGTCTGAGCGATTAATATCTGGAATTTCCTTTCGATGGATTGATAAATCGTGGTATAAGCTCTGCGTTTACGCCATCCAAAATCACTTTTCTCTCTATCAGATGCATCCTCTTTACATGCAATATCGGGATTCGTAATAAACTCCCAGCAATTCCGATCTATCAGTACACATTTGACGTCGAGCTTCCAAGAAGAGTAGTTATAATCCGACAATTTCGGGAAAGAATAAGTTAACTCTGGAACTTGTGCCATTATACTTTTTAAGCTATATATATTTCATCTAAAACACACCACACTGCATCTATTTGACCTTTAGCATAACATGGCCCCTTAACCATGATAAAGATTGAGCAGAGTTGTAAAGCACAGTGGTTAAGGTCTGTGGTGTGACTAAGTATATAGCACATTGAAGAAACAGTTTATGTAGAAATCAGAATTATATTTATTCATTCAACTTGAATGTTAAACTTAAATAAAGATATATACATAGACCTCCAGCCATTGCTGGGAACTTTGGTATCACATTATAGCAAATAAACATTCAGAAAGGGGGTTAACTGTCCTTCCATCACATCACCACACCTTCCATGGAGTTGTTTCACCCTAGATATATACTTACTCCGTACCTCAAACTAGAATAAAATATGCATACAGTTACAGTTAAAAGAGAGTACCTTTACGACCGAAATGCAAAAAGAAAAACCGGTTCGGAACGATTTTACTCCCGAACAAACCACTTGATAGAGAAAGGGGGACAAGATTTTGTCCAGATTTCCAACATTACTCAAATAGCTTTTACTAAAAAAAACATTTTTCTTATAAAATAATTATTAAAATTGATGGAGATATTGTTAGTTGCATATGGGTATCCTGTGCGCGCATCACCCTGCCCTGTGTAGTGCACACCTTGCCAAAGTGATCTGAACTTTTTCAGAAAAAATAGGGTGAAACCCCCCAGTTATTGACACCTAACCAGTAATTTAAATCAAACACTGAATTTTAGAGTTTTGAGCTATCAGCACATTTCATATTAAACATAAATTCCAAGAATGAATATGGTTTTGAAGAAATATTTTAGTGAGAAACATAGTTAACAGGAGAAACCAAAAAAAAGATTTACATAATTTTACAGGATGACAATTCCATTGTGTCAAGGCGAAGGTGACTTAAAAAAAAATAAACATACACAAATGCTGCCTGCAGCTTTGGTAGAAGAAAACAAATAAACAGTCAGTCTTCACATTTGACAATCCAATCGAGCTAGCATAGAAAAGATTTTTACAATGGTAAAGGCATCCTAAAAAAAATTAAGATTAAGTTACACTTTATACTGTTTATGATTGCGAGGGCGAAGATAATAATGTTTGTGCTTTGAGTAGATTTGTTTAGAACTGTAGTGTTACTATCAGATGTTTGTGAAGGCACTGAACTAAGTGAATGCGAAGATGTTTGCTGGCACTTTGAAGAGGTGTGAATTTGAGGAGATGTACTGTTATTAGTGTGAGAGCAAGAAGAATCACAATCAGCAGTATGAGCACGAATATGTCGTTTCACAGGAGAAGATGCACTATCAACAGCTGGTTGATCATGTGTTGCACTTCTAGATGAATCCGCAGGATGAAGCAATGCTTCATTTCTTTTCTGGAGTTTCAAGATTCTGTTAGTATGAATTAACGTAGGTGATGCTTGATTATTGTTGCAATCTTGAATTTGAATAAGTACAGGTGAAATTATTTTCTTTATCATATAAGGTCCTTGTACTTTTTTGTTAAATACAGTGGGAAATTTTACATAAACAATATCATCAACTTTTATATTAGCAAATTTTAATTTTTCCCTTGATTTTTGATAAACTTTTTGTCTAGAAGACTCGTTATTTTTGTAAGCTTGATAGTATACTTTTTCAATAACATCCATTGATTTGTGAATTTCATATGCAGTGTTAAGAATTTTCCAGGAAGAATGAGTTTTATAATTAGCATAAATATCATTCACCTCCCTTCCAAAATGAAGAAGATTTGGAGTGAATTTTGTGGCTGGATGAGGTGTAGCGTTATATATTGATTGGTGGATTTTTAAAGCAGTTGGAACATCAAATCCTTGGGAAGAGCTAACTCAAAAGTGGAAATATTTTCTTCTTGAAGTTTTCGTTTGATTTGTTTAGGCAAAGCTTGAAGAAAATGCGTAAATTTTAAAGAATCTAGAGCATCTGGTGCTAACATAGGATACACAAGTCGAAGCTGTTTAGTCAGGCGATATGAAAAAATTTTTATGGACTCATTCGAATCCAATTTTAAATTTTGAAGAGATTTGAGAGAGTCAGTTTTTTTACTTGGCAGAAAATAGTTAATAAAATCATTTCGAATGCTTTGTAAGTTAGAGTTTTTAAATTGAAACTGTGTTTCAAGAAAGAAATGTAATGCACTACCCTGTAATTTTGACTTGAAAAGTGCAAAAATTTCTTTGTCTGAGTAATTATACAATTCCTGCATATCTGATAACTGATCGAAGAAAAATTCGACCGTCTGAGGATTCCCATCAAAAGGTTGAATGGAAAGGTTTAACTTTGCTTTCGGAGGCATGGTGACAAATTTGTGAATAATTCTTAATAAATTTCAAAATAATGTGCTTTATGAATCAACCGAAGTTAAACAAAAATTAATTTTCATATGAAATCACCTTTTAAAATAATGTCAAATCATCAGAATAATTTTTAAGAATGCAATAGTTCTCAAAATATTATCAAAACAAAATGGTATAAATCGAAATTAATCATTCACATATAAGTAAGAAAATTATTTTTTTAAACTCATCTTCTTTTGTAAATAACATAAACAACCATTTTTTTAGTAATAAAATGTAAATATTGCATAAAAGAACACCATGGATTATGTAGAATCATATGAAAACGTTTTGTTTTCAAAACAAAATCCTATTATAAGTCTAGAATTCTTAGAATAAAATTGTAGTTTCCTCATAAAAATTTTGAAAAATATGCATGAAACATTACTAAAATGACTTGTTAAAAGTAAATAAAACACACAATGCAATTATCTGGCAATATTATTTTAAATCCAAGCACTTTAAAATACTTAAGTAAGCCACTTATCAAATATTTCAATAAGAATGCAATTTTTTTTTAAATCAAATCTTATAATATAACAGAATATAATTTAATAACTGTCATGTCGTTAAGGTTTCTAACGGTTTAGGCACCAAAGAGGGAACTGTGGTGGTTGGATGATAGTTCCGTTTTTCAAACACTGGAATCTTGTTAATATTCCAGATAATATATATATTTGGTTTGTGATCAAGAGAGTATAGTGGGTACAGTATTGTTATGGCCGCAAAAGACCACTTCGACATGACATTAATTATTAAAACAAAGAATTGTTAAATAAATTATTCATGCAAATTTATAATCAAGAACAATGAAGATAAAATTAAAATATTACCTGCATCAACCTAAAAAGGAACACAAGTGAGAGACGTGATTAAAAGAACTTGCACTGAAAATTGCAGCTTCAATATTAATCTTTATTTATAAAGAATCTTGAAAAAGGAGTATTTCTGAGGGGAATCTCTTCTTTATAGATTCACCTCTATTTCTTAAATTATAAGTACACAACTGACGTTTTAAATAAACACCATCATAAAGAAATTAATGACATTTTTTTTCTTGGGAAACTCGGATATGTTTATTTAAAAAAAATAAATAAAACATACGACTTTATCAAGCAATTTGTAGAACAAAAAAAAAGGTATCACCACTCGAATGACAATAAGCCATTTTCGCCATATATGCCCGGTTCCAGTGAGCTACCATCACACACAACCGTCTTTTTTTTACGTTGGTGGAGAAGATTTTTATTGTTGCCGTACTCAGAGTAAACTAATAAGGGGGTCAAATTCATCATAATTTCTTTTAAAAAAGAAATATTTTTTTCATATCGTAGCTTTAGACGCATAACATTTTTTTACAGCCAGCCAAGTCATCACGTTACACTCTAGCAGCCAACATCTCTGTGTGAGTGTCGAAAGCGTGCAGCATCCGCGATGACAGGGCACGAAGGGGAGGGGGTGCCAAAAATTGAAAAACGCCAATCGGCAGAGATAAAAAAAAATACGTATTAAAAATATTTGAATCTGATTGGCGAGGGGCGGAGCTTAGAACAGGAAGTCAGCATAGGCAAAGAATGATATCGAAGCTTCTAGTAAAATCCAATACCGGAAGTACAAAGGTAACAAAAAAGCGAAATGTTATGCAAGAAAGAAAAGTTTACAGGGGAAGTTTTAAAAAGGAAAGAATTAAAATAAATTTGAATGTGAATTTTAAAATTAAATGAATAAGGACTAATAAAATATTTCATAAATTGAATTAAAATATGGCAGTGGTAAGAACCACAACAACCATGATTTAGGGTTTATAGTTATTTAATTTAGCTTAATGGGGGGTGTCAGTTATTGTTTCCTAGATTTTCATTTCACCAGTCTCTGACAGAGTTGTTAGTTATTGGTTATATTAAAGAAAGTTGAAATCTATTATTCGAACTTTTTAAAAATACATAAAAATAAATTAAATTTATCTTGTAGCAAACACCATTAAAATTTAAGTTGTTTTACCGGTGTCTGACACCAGATGTCAGTTTCTGGTTCATAAATGTCAGTTTCTGGTTCATAAATGTCAGTTATTGGATATTTGCATTACTAATAATGCAGTACTAAATATTACTCCTATATACTCTTACTATATACTCTGCATTACTAATAATGTACTACAGCTTACTAAATCCCACTTTTTATAATAAATATTAAAGTATTTTGATTTTATAATAAAGAACAAAGCTTTTTTAAAGAATTTTAATCTTTTAAAATAAAGTGTCAGTCACTGGTTCACTTTGTGTCTGTTATTGGTGTTTCAAAATAGGACCATATTTATGAACAAAATTAATTTTTAATAATAAAATGTATAATTTTTCAAAATTTTGCCAACAATAATTTTTTTAATATATCTCTACTATCCTTTCAAAAGCAAAGGTAAGTATAAAATAGATTTAAATGTTTGTAATAGTGATTTGAACAAGAAAGAATGCTTAATGTGTGAGTTACTGGGGGCTTCACCCTATTAAATTTTAGTGAAATTTGAACGAAATTTGGTAAGCTGGTCATCGTTTGAAAAAAGGTGTCAATTGTTCGCCTTTTTATCTCCAACATTAAGAAAGCTCAAAAATTATTATTATTATTATTATTATGATTTTTTATTTACGAAATGTTCGTCGCCCCCACAAAAGAAATAATGTTTAATTTCCAAAAAGAAAAAAGTAGATTGGTGGAACCGTTGAAAAGCTACTTTACAATGTACTCTGAAAAATGTCGTTTCAAGAAAAAAGCGATTGAGGTATTACTAAAGAAAAAGTCCTTCCGGCCTGTACCGGGAGGAAAAGGTAGCTTTCATAGTCCATATTTTTAAAAATTCAACTCATTTTACTCAAACACCTGAAGCTAAATTACTTGGAACTCGATTATAGAAAATTCAATCCCGGTTTTCGTTAATACTGAATTTGAATGCGCATGAGAATTACAGCATAACAAAAATCAGATTGTTTCAAAATGTCAGCCACCATAGAATTTCAAATTGCCATATCTCTGCCATTTATTAAGATAAAGCCAAAACAAAAAATGTTCCAGAATCCTAGTATCACAATCTAACACTTAACGGAAATAACTTTTTCAATTTATAATTTTTATAAACATTTTTAAAAATTTTTAAAAAATTAAAAATTTAACTTGCCGCCATTTTGAAACAAGATGGCGGATGAAGCTGGCCAACGAACTTGGTCGAGACCTTGATATGTCCTACACATATACTCAGTAACATCCAAATTGGTTCATAAATAAGAGAGTTACAGCATGACATATGTCAGGTATAAGATAAAGCCAGGAGAGATGGCGCGGTCGGAGAGATTGCGCACATAGAGGTTCGGGGGGAAGGAGTAGAGTGAGCGCGCAGAGACGCCAGGTAGTTGTACAACAGCAGTAGTGGAGTGTCTACTTGAAAGTGCACTTTGATAGTTTTGAGCGTTTAAGATAAAGCATTGTTATTTTGTTTTGTTTTCCCAAAGTAAGTGCTTGAATTTTCATAGCTATTCGTCAGAATTTCTATACAATGTCAGCAGTACAAAATATTTTAAATTTAAACGATTTCTCATAAGCTACTAATCTAGACTAACAGTGTGAACATCAACGGTTCCTTCTAGTAGCGGCCAGTTTTAAATAAAAGGCCGCGCAATCTCTCCTACCAAAATTGGAGAGTTTGCGCATTTGCTACTAAGGAGAGATGGCGCATTGTCCCCATTAGTTTCCATGCTAGGAGAGATTACGCAGTTTATTGGTAAATTTGCATAAAAAGAAAGTAAAAATTAAAATGAACTAATTTTAAGTTAAATGTGTTATCAAGTAACTAAATGTTATTTTGTAATCTTATCTGGACTTGTTTTTTCTGATTCTTTAATTTTTTCCCCATTAATTAAAAAAATTTAATCGTTTTTAAAGATATTTCCTTTCTCGGATTCTTTAATCATTAGGTTGAAATATTCATTCCTAATACAATAACATTTGTTCACAAAAATCTTACAACAATGTCATTTAAGTGTAATTGTTATTGCTAACAATTTAAGTGTAGTTATTATTAGTAACAATCTCTCCTACCCATGTGCGCAATCACACCAACCCTGTAAGGACAGATTTCGCAAAATAACTTTCTTGGTTGTATTACAACTGTTCTTTTAAATTACAACATAACAACAAAATAGCAATGGAAATGCATAACAGAAAAATGAAGTAAAAATTATTCATGGATAGTTTACCAAAAAATTAATATTTAGATTTTTTATTGCTATTCTTTTGAATTGTGCGCAGACTCTCCTAGCTTTACCATATATATGGATATATATATATATATATATATATATATATCCATATATATGGATATATATATATATATATATATATATATATATATATATATATATATATATATATATATATAAATCAACGTTTGAACGGAGGGTGGTTTGGGGGTCTAAGGGCCATAATCGTTGAAAATATACCAAAATATTTTGGAATTGCTTTCCTCCGAACGGCTGCAATCGGTAGCTTTTTGTAACGAAAGCTACCTAAAAGAGTGTAATTTTTTAGTTAATCTTTATATTTTGAATCTTACAGTTAGTCTGCGATTCCTAGATTTATATTTAAGAAAAAAACTTTTTCAATTCTCCCGCCGGTTCCCACATACTTGTTTTTCAATCGGACCTCGCTCGCTTTCAATTGACTGTAACTTCTTAATTATTTCGAATTTCACATAACCGTTCTAGGGGCTTATTCTACACACTATAGAAAATAATAATAATAATTATTATTATGAACGGTACCCTTTCTTTAAAAATTTCAAATGTTTTTACCTATATTATATTTTTTCAATTTCGGATAACACTAAATACAGGGTGGTCATAATGTCTTTCCCTGATTAGAATAATTGATTGCAGAAAAACTAATACAATTAGGCATATGCTTGTTTCAATATATTGTAAAGACACTACAAAAGAAGTATGTTAATTTCTTTTCATTTTGCTAAGCAGCATACAACCAACAGAGTAAAAAATGTGTCCAAATCCGGGGATCGAACCCAGATACCTTGATATAGCGCACCACGAATTAAGCCATCCGGATGCATTGGATAATATATTAAGGAATCTGGGTTCGATCCCCGGTCTGGACACATTTTTCACTATGTTGGTTGTACGTTGTTTAGCAAAGTGAAAAGAAATTCCCGTCCTTTGTAGGGCCATTTAAAAAGATTTATGGCGTAGTTTCAGTCCTGCTGAAAACTTAATTGGAAATTTAAATCTATTATCCAATGCTGGGAACGTATTTCGTCTCATGTACGCCACTGAATTGTGTACTCATGTTGACATTCCATCTTGTGCTGCGAATTTGCAGCTTTGCTAAGGTATATTAGTGAAAAATGCCAGATTGGATGTCGTCCGGATGGCTTAATTGGTAAAGCACTTGGTGCGCTATACCAAGGTATCTGGGTTCGATCCCCGGTCTGGACACATTTTTCACTTTGTTGGTTGTACGCTGTTTAGCAAAGTGAAAATAAATTCACATCCTTTGTAGTGCCATTTAAAAAGATTTATGCCGTAGTTTCAGTCCTGCTGAAAATTTAATAGGAAATTTAGATATTGTAAAGTGAAGTTTATGAAGTTTTTAATACAAGTACTTAGTCAGTAAATTTCGATTGAGCACCCTTGGTAGCTCAAAGGCGATATTCCATTTCTCGCCACGTATTGCCCAACATTTGGGCTGTCACACTAGACACAGCATCTGTGATCCTGACCTTGGGTGTTTCAATATATTTTACTGGTGTTGCAAACACTCTATCCTTTATGTATCCCCAAAACAAAAATCTAGAGGAGTTGGTCCCTCCCGTCTAATCCATCTTCCAGGAAATTTGTCATCAAGGAACTCACGAACGATGGTAGAGAGTGGACTAAAAAAAAAAAAAACCTTAAGAACATGACATTTCCATAATAAAAATTTTACAGCATTCCATTCAATGGTTGTTTTGTAATCAGGGAAAGACTTGACAGAGAAAGCCAGTTCGTAATTTCAGGTAGAGGTGACCACCCTGTATTATTATAGCACAACTGAATCCAAAACCGAGAGAAAGTATATTTAGTAATGAAAATTGCCCAATTCTTACCTTCTCTTTCTATTTGATAGTAATTTACTGTGTCATAATTCAAATATTTATTTTATTATTTTATTCACAACTTCATGTTTATGGCAGATGTAACCAAACGTTTCCACGTCAAACAACTTAGGAGCATTTTGAAGTGAAGCATCAAGTTAAAATCTTTTTAAGTTCTGTCATTCTAAATTATTTGTGAAACTGCTTTTAAATTTCCTGTTCATTGGGAAACATTAAATAAATGTTGAAAGAGAAAAATAAAATATTACAAAAATTTCACTTCATTGATAAATTCCGTTGATTGACACCTTTTCCTGTTTCAACATATGTATAAGTGTGCACTCACTATATGGTCAAAATTCCCTTTGAATTTTAAACCATTTATCGAATACTTAGAAGAAGATTTTATGAATGTTATTTGAACTTTGGGGATGTTAAGAACATTTTTGACCTCATATTTTTGAGTGAAGAATTAGTCACGAAGACAATTACTAACTAAGGGAACTAACTACAATTTGGACAAAAAATAATATTTGCGATCAACATTCAACATGAAATGCTCGAAATGATCTATAGCTATAACAAATGACTATGTAGGCCCAACATTTGTATACATTTGTGTAAGAATAGCACGTATATTCATGGAAATTTAAACGTTTCTTTGAAAAATTTTAAACTTTTCACATGTTTTTTGCTTATAGCATGTAGCGTTTTTAACCAAATTTAATGTTGCTTTTAGAAAATGTGACAAAGTGCAATAGAAACACTTCATTGCAATTGAAAAAGGAATATATTAAATATTTTATGCTATACCCAAGTGTTCATATGAAATATTTTTTTAGCTGCGCATGCGCGAACGATAATTTTTTTTTCAAGATTTTGGTAGTCAGGGCAACATAGAGGGTGGGCTAGTCACCTCTACCTGAAATTATGAACTGGTCTTCTCGGCTGAAGGTTAGATATATATGAGCGTGTCAGAGACTGAAACGCGGATTACTCGTACATTTGGGGAATGATGTCATCTGATTTTCTCAGGATAAAGTTGGGTTAAAACGGCTGTGAAGGATTTTTTTTAAAGTTATGGGCATGTTTACAATCAGACACTTTCGTCAACCAATCCATCATTACATATTGATTGTACGAACATTGCAGGAACCATCCTAGCCGACATTGGCCAATTATATCATAGTCCTGTTAAATGTAGACCAATCAAATGGTCAGGACTCAAGTGTACAGAAGGAGTCATAAAGAACAATAGTTAACATGTTAACAGATGCAGTTAGCTACAAAGCAAACAACCAAATCAGATTTCGTGATCACTTAGGGCGCGTTCACAGACCGAACCCGAGTTACATAGAGTAACGCATGGGTAAACCGAAGCGTTCAGAGCCCGATATCACGTGACTTTTTTCAAGTTACCCGCAGCGTTCAGATCCGGAAATTACCCAGACTTTGGGCAACCCACATTACTTGGAGAATTTTGTTGGGTAAAGTGATCAGGTGGTTGGGAAATCTGATTTGTTTGTTTGCTTTCTAGCTAATTGCAACTGTTAACAGTTGTTCTTTATGACTCCCACTTGAGTCCTGACCATTTGATTGTTCTACCTTTAACAGGACTCTGATATAATTCGCCAACGTCGGCTAATATGGTTCCTGCAATGTTCGTACAATCAAAATCTAATGGTAGATTGGTTGACGGAATTGTTTGATTGTAAATAAACCCATAATTTACCCAAAAGCGTTCAAAGCCGTTTTAGCCCAACTTTACCCTGAGAAAATCAGATGACGTCATTCCCCAATTATACGAGTAACCCGCGTTTTGGTCTCTGAACACGCTCTTTACCTTACAAAATTCTCCAGGTAATGTGGGTTACCCGAAGTCTGGGTAATTTCCGGATCTGAACGCTAGGAAACCCGCAAAAAGTCCCATGATATCGGTCTCTGAACGCTTCGGATTACCCATGCGTTATCCTATGTAACTCAAGGTTCGGTCTGTGAACGCGTCTTATAAGATTGGAGACTTGTGCGCAGAGCGCATGCTCAGTGTGTGCGCAGACAGAAGATTTTGTCTGAACTGTCGCAAACTTTCATTGGATAACTTGCGACATTTCTGTTTCCACTACACTTCTGTTCCAGCGTACTTTTGAGGTTCAGCAGAACTATCTGATTGGCTTGTCGTATTGTTAATCAAACTAATTAGTAGCAGCCCAGAGACGCTCAGAAGTAAGCCAGATGAGAAGTCTAGTGGAATTCGAAATGTTGCGGATAACATGGATTCGCCTGGACGAGTTCGATTAGACGAGTAACGCGTAGATACAAATCAAATGTCTCCCGTTGCAACTTGAGTCGCAGTCACAAATCCTGCCAAACGCGATACAAATTAAACGTTTTCTAGCTTCAGGCGTATCAAATGTGTGATAACATATTGTCATAAAAACTTGGGACTTCCTGGAAGCCACCGTAAGCTGCCGCAAGCCGGTCACAAGCTCTGAGCTCTAATATAAAACGGAGCGCTAACATCATATACTTTAACATGAAAAGCCTACATCAGTCATGCGAAAAAACGCACAAGCTAATGTTAAGTCTGTGGGAAGGTTCTTGCGCGATTTCTCGCTCGCATTTTAATATTTTTAAAAGATTTGTTTGCATAGAATAGCTGAGGTCGATCTCTAACGTTGTTAGTTTTTACTTTTTTGATTTTGGTTCCAGTTTTTTTATATAAGAGTGCTTTCACTTTCAGATCCGGTTCCAAAACTGAAAATGTCCGCTTATAAAAAAACTGTAACCAAATTCGAAAAAAGTAAAAACTAACAACGTTAGAGATCGACCTCAGCTATCCTATGCAAAAAATCATTTAAAAATATTAAAATGCGAGCGAGAAATCGCGCAAGAACCTTCCCATAGACTTAACATTAGCTTGAGCGTTTCTTCGCGTGACTAGTGTAGGCTCTTAAAGCCAGCGGTCTGTATATGAATAAAATTTTGCTTAGTTGGTTTCGAATTTAAGGAAAACTATGGCGAAACATTGTTATAATCGTTTACGTCATCAAAATGTTGTAACATGTGAGGATAATGACAGCAAAACTTAATCATTCGACAATTTTTTTTAATAATATTCATTTGTACTATAATTTTCAATGAAATTAAAATCTTTTATTAACATTAAAACATAAAAAATAAAAATCTAAAATAGTCTGGCTGCGTTAGGACTATATACCGCCAGCAAAGAAAAAAGCAAAGCTCAAAATGGTGCGATGCACTTTTTTTTCTTTTTTTGAGACCGGCGACCAGGCTACTGAATTCGCTTTTGGCGCAACAGTAACAATTAAAAATCCATTAATAAAAAATATACAAAATATGATTTTAACAGAGAAATTTTATCGTATCTCAAACTTTCAGGTATAGGGCTACGAAATGCACCAGGTCAGGATGTTAGGTGTCTCGAGCTGCACCAAAAGTGGTTCCCTTGTAAGTCAAATCTACAAAAACAACTTTTCAAAAGTAAAAAAAGCCAAGCGTAAAAAATAAAAAGTTGTGGCTAAAAAATGGAGTGATATCAAATTTCCAAGCTATTATATTACTTATTTAAATTTTTCCATTAAATAAGTTATCATATATATAAGTCGAGTGCCTACGTATATGTTAATAGAAATCGTTTTCTCCTGTACTAAATACATCCTAACGAGTTTCTGAATTCAATTTTTTTTAAATTATGCATGATGGACTTGGCGGCCATCTTTGCATATTATTCACAAAATTCTGAGCACCCAAATCCATAGTTAAAATCCGAAGTTCAAATTTGTTATTTAAACAAATATTTTAAGCTTTTCATTTATAGACTTGTATGCTCTGAAAATTTTGTCTTAAGATAATGATGACCTATCTTAAAGATTCATCTTATGATTTATTATTTAGATTAATTAATAATTTCAAACTAGTAAAAATCAATTTCTCAAAACATCAGTCTTATCTAATTTATCTGTCCGTAGTTAAAATCTGAAGTTCGAAATTGTTATAAACATATTACATTGCAAACATATTACGCTTTTACTTTAGAAATTTGGGTGCTTAGAAATATGGAAAGATGGCCGCCAAGCCCATCATGCATAATTTGAAAAAAATTGAATTTTCAGAAACTCGTTAGGATGTATTTAGTACAGGAGAAAACTATTTCTATTAATATATACGTAGGCACTCGACTTATATATATGATAACTTATTTAATGAAAAAAGTTAAATAAGTAATATAATAGCTTGGAAATTTGATATCACACCATTTTTTAAGCCACAACTTTTTTTTTTTTTTACGCTTGGTTTTTTTTACTTTTGAAAAGTTGTTTTTGTAGATATCATTTCTTTTTTAAAAAATAGATTAAACATAATTTAAATAATCTAAACATGAGAAATAATTTAAAACTACATTTTACTTTCAGTCATTGTTTAAAGGGTTAACTAGAAATACCAGTAGATTTTTCAATTAAACTAATTACACTCTTAAAAACAACATACTAAATGTGGCTCGTTATAATACTTGTTATCCTCCGTAAAAAAATATTACTGACTTATCCATGAAATAAATAAAAATGGAATACATACATAGCGTGTCAGCGCTGCATTTGAAATCAAACGTGATATCACGCTCTTTTATCATTAGCACTAGCTGGCTTCGCCCACTAGTGGGCCCCTAATTTACATCGGGGCCGGAATCTTGTAAAACCTCGAACCGAACGAATCTCCCACCTGGTTCCTCGCTGCCTTCGGCACCGGATAATCCCATAATTTGCACATCGAATAGTATAAACCTCTAACCAAACGAACCTCCGACACGGGTCCCTGCTGCCTTCGGCACAGTCGTGCTGCGCACGCTCAAGTTCCATCTTCCAACAGCAGGTAGCGCAATCTGTTCTATATGAACCTCGGGCACTGAAATCGTCAAGACGTCGAGTCGAATGAGCTATAAGGAAAGGGCATGTTTACAAACAAACACTTCCATCAACCAATCTACCACTGCATTTTTGTCGCAGCTATCATTACAGGAAAAGTCATGGCGACGTAGGCCAATCATATCATAGACCGGTTTAACATAGACCAATCAAATCCCTCCATCTTATGTGTACTGTATTAGCCGTAAAGAACGAACAGGTTTTTCTCCCAAACCAACAGTAGTTTAACCAACAGTGACGTCAGGTGCCCTTTCCTTATACTCAGTCGTGATCCAGCCCATAGAACCAGAGATAGGAAAGTGCTCCCTGGTAGTGAAAAAACGAACTAAAATCGGAAAGGTCTATCGATGACGAGTCGAATGAGCCAGACCCCGTCGTGATCCGACCCATAGAAACAGAGATGGGAAAGCGCCTCCTGTTAGTGAAAGCTAATCGCGTTTGGGGGGCAAAGTGCGGAGATGAAAACCGGAGATGCATAATAGGATTAAGCGGTCACAGACTTTTCCAACGATGTATCACATGAGGGGTATGTGCAAAATTTAGAAAATACCCCCCCCCCCCTGCATAATATGATTAAGCGTTCACAGACCTTTCCAACGATATATCACATGAGAGGTGTCGGCAAAATTTAGAAAAGTGCCCCCTTTGTGGGGGTGTAAGTGGGAGGATGGACCCCGAAGATACATAATATGAATAAGTGGTCACAGGTCTTTCGAACACACACACATGCACATTCATGTGATTTCTATCACATGAGTATTGTCGGGGGGGTGCAAAATGTGGGGGTGACACCTGTAGTGCAAAACATGAATAAGTGGTCACAGCCCTTTGTAACGATATGTGACATGACGGATATCGTTAAAATTTAGAAAAGTGTCCTCCCCCCTTGTGTAGGCAAAACGCGCTCCACCCCTCCCTATAATTTTTGACGCGGCTTTATTTCTAAAATTTATGTTATGTTTTATAAAATATCGTAAAGTTTCAAACAGATAACTTTATTATACTTCCTAATTTTGTTCACGTCCCTCCCCATCCCATCCCCGAAATGAGACGCGCCATTCTTTTTTATAAATTTTTTATTCTGTGTTATAAACTATCTTAAAGTTTAAAACAGATCGCATTGGAATTTAATATATTTGCTGAAATTACTATTATATATAGAATAATATAGAAATAAACCCTCGTTTAGCTTGTAATTAAGATATATGAACAATTTTTAGAATTTCTGTAAGCTGATTTTTATTTATTTATTTATTTATCTATTTTTTTATTTTTTGTTTATTTATTTATTTTTTGCGTTGCTCTGTGCATGTTTGGAAAATCTTAGCAGATTCTTAGATTTACATTATTTTATCCAATTAAACATTGTACTGTTACAATAAACTTAAATGGAAACTTCACTTCTAAAACGAAAATAATTTAACAACTGGATTTCATGAATTTATAGGAAAATGACGTGAAAGGTATTCCTGCGAACGAAATGCCTGTCCTTTACCGTGTTTTTTTTTTTTTTTTTTTTTTTTTTAAGAAATAAATGAATCACATTTAATTCATTTCAAAAATTTTATTTACGTGTGGAAAGAAATTTTAAATGCTGATAACTCTTAATTTATACATTTTAGAAGGTCCCTCAAATACTAATATATTTTTAAAGATCTTTCTAAAAACGTAAATTATATATTTAAAATATTTTTAAAGCATAGACACTACGTCTGATTACTTTATTTTACAATATTATAAGAACACGCATTTTATCAGACAATTAAATACACTAAACAAACATGAGTGACAAATTGACCTGGGGCAGGACTCGAACCTGGGACCTTATCCGTACCGCGCTGACGCTCTGCGACTGAGCCACCCAGACCGATATCCATGACCGGCAATTTCTCAGAGTTATTCATGTTGGAAACAGTCATCTGCCACAGTTTGCATTAATATTTAATTGTCTGATAAAATGTGTGTTCTTATAATTATGAAGTTTTATTTTTTTAAAATATCTCCAGAAGAAAATGGCTAACTTGCAGATGAAATTTGATGTGTTTTTAACCTGTAACTGATTTGTGCTATTATAATACAGATGGTACTTGGTCGTTGGCGGGTTTTATCTCTGTTTTGGCATAATTTTTTAATCGCCAAGTTAATTAACAGTTTTTTGCTAATTAAGGATAGAAAATAATTTTTTTTACACTGGATTTTATAAAAGCATATAGATTACGTAATTACTTGTCCAAAAATGCAATCCTTTTTTTATTCTGCCCAATATTAAGGCCTGTAGGTTGTTTAAAAAAAAAAGTTTGACGAAGAAAAAAGTGATCATTTAAAGTAACTCGACGTTTTTTTAAAAAATCTATATCTCTGTTTATAAATCACTTATGAAGATGAGTTTGGTCTTAAATTGAAAAAATTCTTCATTAGATTCTTCTAGTTTTCGTTTTTTTTTTCTGCGACACTTGCTTTATTTGATATCTGATATTTTAATCTGGGATGTTTTGTCGATTTAACATTGCGAAGTTGCTTTCTGTAAGTAAGCAGTAGCGGTTTTCAGTCCAGTTCTTGGCGTTGTTTGTGTGGCGTTTTTTTTAAGCTTAGCTTGGCAGAGCGACCGCCTGCTTGATTTGTTAATCTTCGCTTATGTACTTAACTGTCTAAATGGTCGATAATAATGCTAATATTTCGTATTCCATGCATTTTGAACAATATCTGAAATTAACATATATGTACACTATATTGCCAAAGGTGACCGGTCACTTGCGATTTTAGACGTTTTGTTAACTATCTAGAAAAATACATGAGGAATTAACCTGAAACAGCAGGTGTGTAAACAGTATAATATAGGTTATATATTTCCGTGAAGATTTTTTTACGAAACCCCATAGGGGACTGCCAACAAATTGAAAAAGAACGAAAATCTTTTGGATAACCCTGTGAAAACTAATGTAGCAAAGGCGTTCAAACCCGAGATTATTAATAAGTTGCTTATTGTAATATACTGTGTTCATTTTTATGGGGATAGCATGTATACTCGTAGAGGAATTAATGTTTTTATAAAAACCGTCCCAAACTTTAAGTATATAAAGCACCTTTTCTGAAAGTCTCAAAATCATAGCTTGAAAATTCTGAAAATTATAGTCGATAGAATAAGCTTGAAATCCGTTGTTCTCAAAAGGAAGCAAAAATATGAGGGGTTGTATCCAAATATACTACGTGCAATATCGTGTACGCTATATTGGCACTAATCAACAGATATTTGATACAACCAATCATCTTTTTGCTTCTTTTTGGGAACAACGGATTTCGAGCTTATTTTATCGACGATACTTTTCAGAATTTTCAAGCTATGATTTTGAGACTTTTACAAAAGTTGCTCTATATACTTAGCTAATACATTATGCATATTATATTTTGATTGCATTCGCGCATGAGCAGTGAAACATTTTTTAGTAAACCTGCTCATTTTTCATCCAATTTTTATTTTCTTATTCTGATTGCAGAGTATTATGAACAATGTTGTTTGTCATATTTTCTGAAAATAACTCATTTTTATATTAAGAACTCTGCAAATTATAAGCAAAAAACTAGGCGAAATTTGGGACTGTTTTTATAAAAACCTGAATTTCTCTACGAGTATACATGCTATCGTCATAAAAATGAACACAGTATATTACAATAAGCCACTTATTAATAATCTCGAGTTTGAACGCCTTTTCTACATTAGTTTTTACAGGGTTATCCAAAAGATATTCGTTCTTTTTTAATTTGTTGACAGTCCCCTATGGGGTTTCGTGAAAAAAATCTTCGCAAAAATATATAACCTATACTATACTGTTTACACACCAGCAGTTTCAGGTTAATTTCTCATGTATTTTTCTAGATAGTTAACAAAACGTCTAAAATCGCAAGTGACCGGTCACATTTGGCAATATAGTGTATAAATGTGCTTTTTGAATAATTTTAATTGTAAGATGTTACTACAGAAATATTCGCATGTTTTGTAGAAATTCAGTCGGGCCGGGCCTAACTTTTATCTTTTATATAGGGTCTGTCTCGAGATTTTAGTTTTTACACTGGGCCGGGACAAAAAAAAATTGTACGGGCCGGCCCGAATTTTTGATTTTTTATACCTGGCTGGGTTGAACTTTTAACATTTATTTCGAGCCGGGATAAAAATTTTTTAGAGGTTGGGCCGGGATCGGGCGAGAGATTTCGGCCAATGCAAACATTTAACATATACACTAGCAACCTCAATGTAGAGTGTTCCGTTCGTGCTGTTTGGATGCGGAAAATTGAAATTCCTGGCACTTGACTTGAGGTTATCAAATTTCACACAAATAAAGATAAATCTTATCAAATTTTCATTACAATATTTACACTTTTCTCAAAGTTAATCCTTTCAGGGGCAAAGTACTTCTGTTTCTAAAATGTTGAAACGATTGATTGATACCAAGAATTAAAAACAAATTTAATTGAAAATAAACAAAAGCTTTTTTTCACATACATTTTATAAGGAAAATTGGTTAAATCCTCAAACAAAGGCGACACTTGGCTGCGTCGAATTTGGCAAAGCGATAAATGAGTTTTTCTTGCTACGGGTTTGTTTCTTGCATTTCTTCCCCGCCTACTGTGGTTTGATTTGGAAATTTGATTGGTTTGTGAGTGAATTACGTTCGTTTGGTTGGGTTGGTTGGTTTATTGTGTACGGTATTGTTGGATTGAGAGAGTAATGAGGTAGATAGAGATGAACTATACCGTAAAATGTCTTGGAGTATGAAGCCGGTAATTTCGGAATTTACTAGGCCCAAAAAAGGGAAGCATATGGAAGAAGGGCTGAATTTATTGGACGGTGAGAGGTTTTCAAATCAAGTCGCAAGTTGTTTGGGAAGACTTTAGTGTTGGATCACGGCAAACGTATACATCGCATGTCTATTTTCGTTTGAACTCTGGGTTTTGCGAAGTGAAGTGAATTTAATCTTTTGACGTGTTTTTTTATGAAGAATTCTGCAATGCGGTAAATACGAATTTGAAATAGTGTGCGTAATGTGTTGCTAATGAAAATTTAGGATATTTGAGGTGTTTTTATTATATTACTTAGGGGTAAGTTTGAATTTTGTCCTCTTGAGTGAGCAGTTTTGTTTATTAGGGTAGTTTTTGTATAAATACTGCTGCATCATCAGAAGTGAGCGGCGATAGTGATTATGACAAACCGGGGCCTTAAAAAAAGGGTAAATTTGAAAAATAAAAGTAAGTGAATTTTTATTGATTTTATTTGATAATAATCGTGTGTCTTGCATTTTAGAGATTAGTTTAGAGGTAGTTCGTGCATCGAGTGATGTTGTTTTGTTTTGGATAATGTGTACAGGATACATACATAACTTATTGATTGTTGTGTGAACGAATTTCGTACATTCTAGAGATTGCTGTACAGCGAGTTTCATGCATCCAGTGATGTTGTTTTTCGCTTAATGTACGCGAAGTGTACATACATAAGTTACTGATTGCTGCGTGAATGAGTTTCATGCATTCTAGAGATTGCTGTACAGCGAGTTTCATGCGTTCAGTGATATTTTTTTTCGGTTAATGTACGCGAAGCTTACATACATGAGTTACTGATCGCTGCGTGAATGAGTTGCATGCATTCTAGAGATTGCTGTACAGCGAGTTTCATGCATCCAGTGATGTTTTCTTTCGGTTAATGTACGCGAAGCGTACATACATAAGTTACTGTTCGCTGCGTGAATGAGTTTCATGCATTCTAGAGATTGCTGTACAGCGAATTTCGTGCATCCAGTGATTTTTTTGGTTAATGTACGCGAAGCGTACATACATAAGTTTCTGACCGCTACTTGAATGAATTTTATGTATTTAAAAAATTAGGAATTTAGAAATTTTCGCCAATTATAATATTTGTGCTTTGTGGCAGAGAAGTTATTATTTACACAATTTCTATGAGAGTTTCTTTCATGACGTAAACGTTGCTTTTATTTCATTTTGTGGCAATTTACAAAGTTTAAGGTGTATTTTCTTAGAGATTTTTCATTTGTTAGGAAAAAATTGACTGTTAAATTCGTCAATTCTTTGTTAAAATCGGGAGAAAAAAATTGTTAAAAATTTGTAAAAATGGAAAAATCTGGAGGAAATAAATAGCTAAACATTTGTAAAAATGGAAAAATCTGGAGGAAAAAATAGCTAAAAATTTGTAAAAATGGAAAAATCTGGAGGAAAAAATAGCTAAAAATTTGTAAAAATGGAAAAACCTGGAGGGAAAAATAGCTAAAAATTTGTAAAAATGGAAAAACCTGGAGGAAAAAATAGCTTAAAGTTTGTAAAAATGGAAAAATCCGGTGGAAAAAATAGCTAAAAATTTGTAAAAATGGAAAAATCCGGTGGAAAAAAATAGCTAAAAATTTGTAAAAATGGAAAATCCGGTGGAAAAAATAGCTAAAAGTTGTAAAAATTAATAAATCTGAATGAAAATATTGCTAAAAGTATGTAAAAATCGAAAAATCTCGCAAAAAAACTTTTCAAAACTTTCTAAACAGCAGTAAAACGAAATAAAATCAGTATTTACTTTGTGAAAGAAATTGGCCTAGGAAGTGTGTAAGTAGTGACTTCTCTGCCGTAAAGTAACGCGTTCGGATTGGGTGGAATTTGGAAGTTGCCTTTTTTTTTCGGTTGGCGCGCGTCAAAAAATTCGCCAAATCGGGTGTCGCCCTTGTTTGAGGATTTTGCCAGAAAATTTTATTTCAGAATCCTGGTGTCAATGTGCCATTTTGGAATTAAAACTAAGTGGTATATATTATATCCCACCGTCCTTTAAACGGTTAAAATCACGGGGGAGGGGATTGGAGGGGGACCTGTGTGTATATTGTAAAGTGGTGCAAGAGTTCGCAGAGCAATTATACAATTCCAAAACTGAGTTTTACGTTTCGATACAGTTAAAAACAATTAATGACATAACTTTATGGTGAAAGAATGCGTATTTTGCTTAAATTTTTAATGATTTAAAAGAGAAAAGGGTGATTTGGACCTTCTTGTTATAATATTTATGTTTTTTATTGAAAACAGGATCATAATAAAGATTACAAACGTAATTTACTTTTCGTTTTTTTCAGTTAGTTTATTATTGGACTACCTGTCACCTAAATGATTTGAATTTGCTTATCAATAGATGGCATTACTAACGTGTTTTAGTTATTTAGTAGTGATAGTGCAAGAGTATGCAGTGCCAAAGTGTGCAAGAGTGCGCACGCATTTTTGTATAACATGTCTTTTATCTATTTTACTTGTCACCTATAGCTGTAAAATGGGTTTCAAATATTTACATTTTGGTTTAACATCTTTTCTTATTTTATACTTTATCGTTAAGGCAACCAACTTCAATGACTATCGCATGAGCCATGGGTTTTAATACGGTACAGGTAGATAGCTTCTACAAAAACTTATTAGATCTTTAAGACAAATATTACTTTCAACCGCACAAAATATTCAATATGGACGAGTCTGGTTTCTCTAAAAAGACACCAAAAGTCTTATACACTAAAGGGAAATTATGTGTTAACAAGATTTTAGGTACTGAAAGAGGTCAAAACGTTACATTGTTTTGTGCAATGAGTGCTAGTGGGCAGTTTAACCCACCCGCTTTCATATACAAAAGAAAGAGAATGAAGGCAGAACTTTTAGATGATGCCCCTGAATCTGCCGTTGGAATGGTTTCTGACAGCTGCTTTATAACAAGTGATCTGTTTCTTGGCTGTCTTTAACATTTTAAGAACCACGTTGTGCTAACTCGACAGCAGCCCGCGCTTTTGATTCTCGACAATTATTCATTGCATTTTACACTTGCAACTGGTTATTTCTGTCAACAATATCACATTGTTCTTTCATTATCTCCGCATAGTAACCACAAAATACAAACGTTAGATAGATGTTTTTTAGTCCACTACAAAAATATTACTCTGCTGAGTGCGAAAAGTCAATGAAAAATCATCCAGGTCGACCAATAACGACCTTTCAAGTTGCATCAATATTTACGCCTACTTTTGGTAAAACTGCTACCGTTGATAATTCCAGTGAAGTATTTAAAGTAACGGGTAAATGGCATTTCAAAAATGACTTTTCTTATACAGACTTTTCAGAAAGCAGCGTTACTGAAAGACCATTGGAATCTGGACTTGTTGAACCATGTATGTTTCTAGAACTACAGAACACTGAAAAAGAAGAGGAAAGAATTGCTTACAATAGAAAATAATATTTCAATAAATGCAGAAAATATATGTAAAGGAAAGTTGCACGCTGACTGTGAATTAAACCCAACTTCGGTTTCGCACGGTATAGATTCGACTTCAACAAATTAATCTTACGCCAAATTAACAGAGTTGTCACCGTATCCACAGTCATCCTATGGCAAGAGGATCAGAAGTTCTGAAATTTCAAGCAGTTCACCAGGAAAAAGGACAGCTTGAAGAAGGCGCTGTGAAAAAAATCCAAAACTTTTACCAAAAATGAGTAAAAGTAATCTCAAGAAGCCAAAAACTGCACCAAAGAAAAAAGTTTGGATATGTCCAGGCTACTCAGAAGTCTATAGAGAACCAATCGTAGAGGATTAGATTGAGTTCTGGAAGCACGAAAAATGCACAGACTACGCAGGTCGTGGTCATTACAAATGTGACGTTTGTAAGTGAAGAGCTTCCTTTTTAGGGTTTCGTTCATCTCACGAAACCCTATTACCCCCGCTCCGTTGTCTGTCCGTCACAGAGCCATTCTCAAAAAGTATGTAACTTAGAGTTGAAACTTAGTGTATAAATCTGAATAGCAGCTGTGAAGAGCTCAAAATATTAAAATTTGAAAAATTCGTATTATTTTAATAAATAGAGATAAAAAACCAAAATTCTAACAGCCTTTTCCTATTAAATTGAAACATTTTTCGTTAGAGCAGATGCCAAAGATTTAAAATCCACAATAAAATTCTTTCTAAAATAATTAATTTTCTATCAGACGATTTTCACGTGAAAAATGAAAATGAAATAAAAAGTTTCACCAATTGAAAAAAAGATAAATATGAAATGAAATTGATTGACGTCATAGTCGCATTAAAACGGAAAATGTCTAAGATTTCTCAATAATACAAGGAGTATGAGTACGTGTAAGTGGAAAAAGCAGATTAATATCACGTCATTTAGAAAGAAAATCTGACGTCATATAGGAAGTTTAACTAATTTTTCAAATGTTTGAGAATAATACAAAGCGAGTATCAATATAAATAATAGAGAATAGTAAATATATGAGTTTGAGAAACATATTGAATCGTGATAAAAATCAGATTATGGAAATATTCGCATATTTTAACATTTTGAAGGTGTACAGTTGGTTTAATTTTGAAATTATTTTTTTAAATATTGCATTTAGTCCGTATGACGGATATTATTCTGACAGAATATAATAGCGGGCTTGGACCGCTATCCGGCTGGTTTAGATATTCGAAAAAAGGAAAAAATAGATCGGTAAATTTTTACTTTATAAAAAACATGACCTTTTTTTTTGTTGTTGCTGCTAAATGAAATTTTTTTGAATTTATTAAAGAAAGGATAAAGTGTTTTGAAAGCAATATTAAACAAAACCCTTTGAGCGATCTTCGATCACACTTACCCACTTGTTTTTATTGCGCACTCTTCACATCATCGGTTGTACA
The DNA here is from genome assembly GCA_963931845.1 of Maratus michaelseni. Classification (NCBI taxonomy): domain Eukaryota; kingdom Metazoa; phylum Arthropoda; class Arachnida; order Araneae; family Salticidae; genus Maratus; species Maratus michaelseni. The sequence continues at coordinate 445,168,671 of OZ007586.1, forward strand.
ACAGTGCGCATTCAGGAGTATAAGCTTTTTTCAAGTAATACCGAAAGTGTTTAAGTTGATTAATGTAATTATTTCTTCGCTTAATAATTTAAAAGTATATATAAAGTATAACATCATCCCTTAAATGTCTTCATTTATTGTTATTTAATAAAATAGCTAAAGTACGAACTCCTGCACCACCTTGCCCTACAGTTAGTTTTTTCTGTTTCATTTGTTTATTTCTTTTCTAAATAAAATAATTCAATACTGCAAAATTTTTAATTCATTTATTTATTTACTAGCTGATCCGATCGGCATAGCCCGGTCCCGTCAAAATATAATATGAAACGCAAAATCATTCTAAAAATCACTGCACGAAACCATTCCTCTGGCAACCCTTTTTTCTTTCGAAAAAAAAATAGACAGACCCGAAGCAGAAGTAAATTCAATACCACCACCTTAAATATCTGGATCATTTGATTCAAAGCGGGTTAGTGGTCAAAATTTTAAAAAGTTACCGTTCAATTTTTGAAAAATTTGCATCCGAAAAATTAACTACGAAAATTAACTACGGAATCCGAAAAATTAACTACGTACATACTGTGAGTTTCGAATCGATACCTCGAATGGTTTTCTTAATACTCGAGGATGAGTGAAAATGAGAATATTTCGTTGTCTGGTATTATCAAATCGGTAACTTGCTTCTGCGGTTTCGATAAAAATAGCCATTTTTGGCGCACGCGCAGGAAAATCTTTTAGTTCCACTTTCCATCACCAGGGGGCACCAAATCTGTCTTAATTATTTATCTATATCGCAATTAGTTCTATTAAGTTCAATGAATCAATTGCCGCTGACATCAGACCTGTAGAACCCTAGAAAGTAATATCCCCTCCCCTGGAGATTAATATTCATAAATGGTGGTAACCAAGTGCTGAAAAAATTATACCGAAGTTTATTTAGTACATGGGAGGTCTGGGAAGAATATTAAAAACTATTTCGTTTGAACCGGACCAATTTTAAATGCAAAATCGTTTCATTCCACTTTCCTCCGACAGGGTGTGCACTCAATTCTTAACAAACATCTTTCCGAACGAAACTCCAGCACGTGTCCATAGATATATAAATAATATTAAAACTATAAATAATATTATATTATTATAACTATGCAAGTGTCCCCGCTGCCTACGACACTATATAGCAGGCGTGCTGTGCTCGCGCTAGATGCACTTTTTACCGCAAGGGGGCACCAAATCTGTATCTTAATTAGTTAGCTATACCTTAATTTATTCATGTTAAATTGAATGAACCAAATGTTGTTGAAATCGGGCCCATAGAATCCGAGAAATTAACCCCCCCCCCCACACGGGTGGGATTAATGTTCCGAAATAGTGGTAACCAAGGGTTGAAAAAATTATACCGAATTTTATTTAGTACCTGGAGGCCCTCAGAAGAATGATAGAAAATGTTTCGTTTCATTTAGGAGGTAGGAGGGAATGGGGAAGTTTCGATCAGAGCATTAAAGCGATATTTATACATAGTTGCCAACCTCTCTTTTATATTCCGTAATATGCGGGTTAATTTGATCCAGGTTTAACACGTGTCGCACCAGAAATTTTTATAAGAAATGAAATTAAATAAATTCCACGTAGAAACCTGAAATTGAATAAACAAAAATTCATCCAACAATTTTTCTGGTTTGACGCGTTGTTAAACTGGGTCAAATTAACCCGCATATCACGGAATATTAATGAGAGGTTGGCACCTATGTATTTATATTACGTTCGGACACTCCCCTCCCCCCTCAAAATTAAATCAACGACCTTTAACATTAAGAATTATCGTTAACTTTCGAAACAGATACAAAATGCCGTGGTTGAAACAGAAACAAATTTACGTTTTTTATTTGTTTTCACATACAAATACACATAGTTAACGTTGTCAATTTCAGAAATCAAATAGATGAAAAAACTGAAAATCACATAAAACAAATCCCGAAAATTTCACAAATCGCTTTTTGAATTCAGAATATTTTTTTTTATTAAAAAGCGGAGAAAATTTACTATAGGAAAGCTGCAATGAGCTGATGGCCTTTTTATCCGCCAATCACATTTGCCCGTTTGACTTCCAGCCGTGACTACAATCCTCTTAGCTACCAATCACAACTGTCCTCCAACGGTGTTTGACTTCGAATGGACGAGTTGTGTCGTCATTTGAAACAAAAAACGCTGCAAATCATGAAAAAAAAAACAGTGACAATAGAAACATTGTTGCATTATTTGAGCTATGTCAACACAAAATTTTAATAGTATTAAACAATAGCCTTAAATAATCTAAGAAATTCTGTCCTTAACCCCTTCGGGACCGGCGTCTTTTGCACAAACTTTATTCGTTTGGCACCACTTTTTTTTAAAAAGCTACCTTTACTTAAACTATCACAAAAATGCTCTAATATGAGAAAGCAGATATTACTCTTATTTTTTACTGGTGCCTAAAACAAATTCTGTATGCTCGTTTTGAGGTTGCATATATGATACCATGGTCCTGAATGGGTTAAATAGGACAAAGAATACTACTTAAATTTAGCGGTGTCATTTGGGACATAAATCCGATTATAGGGGCGCTGTTAAATTTATTGCTTCAGGAAAACAAACGAACTCCACGTTGCAATTAATTCTATTTGTCTACGTTCGTGTGTGCATTTGTGAAAAGAAGTGTATATTATTATGGCTAATAATTGAAGTTTACTCGATATTATAAATTATGCTAATACGTATTACTACTAATTCTAGGTATTTTAAAGAAGCTGAAAGTCTTCTAAGAACTGATTTTATTATCACGATTGGGGCTATGAAAAAAACAGAAACTGAGTTTCATGTTTTAGCCATGTGCTTAAAAACTAGCTGTATGAAGGATCCACCGCATACCATTAGGGCAACGTTTATTAAAAAAGAATTTGCGTATGAAATAGGCAATTTTCATGGCACATGTAAAGCTGGAGCTGCAGCTTGCAAGTATAAGACGTCAGTCTTGCTTTTGTGTTACCGGTAAATATATTTTTACTAAAATTTATCAAATTGGGAGAAAGTTGATGTTTTTTTCCTTTCTCTATTGATAACTTTTCGATTGTTCTGTGCAATGTGATTACATTACAGCTTAAACGTTTAACAGATTTGATTTCGTTAAGCACTAGTTAAATTAAATAAATAAATAAATATATATATATATATATAGTGGTGGCCAAAAGTGTGGACATTTTTTGAAAGTTTCATGTTTTTCAAATTTGTGTGCTTGTAGAATATATTAATGTTTACTTAAATACAAACGTTTATATATCAAATTGAAGGTAATTTAATGTAGAATTTAATAATAAAAACAGCATTACAATATCTGTATTACAAAAACCGTTATGCAACTAATAGTAAGATCTATCTTAGATTTGCATTTTTTTAAAGTGATACTTACACAATCAATACTTAGTAGGATAACCCTTATTTTTTAAGACAGCTTCACAGCGTCTTTTCATCGAGTGAACGAGTGTTTGGAAATCATCTTTCGTAATCACATGGTGCCAAGAATCAATTATAGCTTCAATAAGTTGTCTTTTATTGGATGGACGTTTTTTTCGTACAAGAATTTTCAAACGTCGCCACAAATTTTCAATTGGATTGGGATTAGGGCTGTTTCCTGGCCATGGTAATATATCTATGCCTTTATTTTGAAACCATGCTTTGCATACTTTTGCTGTGTGGCATGGAACTGAATCCTTCTGAAAAATAAATGGTGCGTTGTTGGGGAAGAGATCCCTGATGGAAGGTATCAATTTTGGTTCCAGGACAGTTTCGATGTATTTTTTGGCATTCAGGATGCCATCAATCACTTGAATTCGGCCCACACCATCAGCAGACATACATGCCGAAATCATGACATTTGTTGGGTTTTTTGTAGTTGCTTCAATGCAATCAGGATGAAGTGCTTCTCCTACTCTACGTTTCGCGTATTTTCTACCATCACTACCAAAGAGCGATATTTTACACTCATCGCTGCAGATTACTTGCTTCCATTGATTTTCTGACATTTAATGTGTTCTTTTGCCCACTTAACTCGTTTCTCGCGTTGCTTTTGATTTAAATATGGTTTTTTCCTTGGAATTCTAGCTTGTAGTCCAAATCCTGATAACCTTCTTCTTATTGTTCTTGAACGTACTGCAATACCCGCTGCATTCATTTCACATCTAATGGCATCGGATGAAATTTTTCTATCTTGAACGCATAGCCGTTTAATTTTTCTATCGGCAGTAGCACTTGTGCATTTTTTTCGGCCTGATTTGACCTTATTTTCCACTGATTCGTTTTTTCATAACGTAAACAGAACTTTCGTACACCAGAACAAGTCACTGAACCACCAATTTCAGCATAAGAGAGGCCATTTTCTCTCAATATGACAAATCGGCTTCTTTTTGTAGCTGTCCAATTAGTTCTTCTTGTTGATGACATTGTTTAAAATTAGTTTAATTAAAAAAAGGACTTTAAATATTCAAAAACAGCAATACTCTATTTAATTGTACTAGTATGCATCATTCCGCAAAATATTTCCACAACAATAACTCTTTTACCATCCAAATAACCTAAACTATGGTTACAGACATTTGATTGGTCCTCAGAACAGTGTTTGGGATTGGCTAGTACTCTTTTATTACAAAACACGTCCTTATTCAAAAAGATTTGTGTTTGTTTGTTCTACTAAAATGAGCATAACTTTTTTTGTAATACAGATATTGTAATGTTGTTTTTATTCTTAAATTTTACATTAAATTAACTTCAATTTGATATATAAATGTTTGTATTTAAGTGAAAATTAATATATTCTACAAGCACACAAAGTTGAAAAACATGAAACTTTCAAAAAATGTCCAAACTTTTGGCCACCACTGTAGATATTTAAATCTGCACGCTCTTTGAATGAATTAACATATGGTTAAATATACATTATTACAGAATTCTTGTTATGTATTTTGCATCTGCGATTTTAAAATATTTTATGTAATTTACGAGTTTGCTTAGTTATAAACATAAGTAACTATTATCAGTAACAGTAATTATCATTATCAGTAATTATCATTATCAATTAAAACTTAAATTAGCATTCTGGTTCCTCAGAAAATAAGGTTATCCCCCTCCCCTCCCCATCTTTTTTATGTGTATTAGGTATTTTATTTTTCAAATTAATTTTCTTAAATACTTCAGTCATTGCAATTTAAATTACTTGTAAAATTTTTATAAGGATAGAAAGTATATATAAGTGGATAGTGATTTTATTTTTTAAAAGTATGATGCTTTACAATACTAATTAGTATAGGATTTAGAAATCTCAAAATAATTGCAAATAAGCATGATATCTCTAAATATTTTAAAAATTTTTCATATTTAGATAATATTCTTTTTTATCCATTCAATTCATAAACAGTATAAAGAAAACAGTAATTAAATTTTAATTTATAAATAGATGCAATTTCAATAAAAAATGATTTTGTAATAAACACATGAAAAAGCCATTGTGATGAAAAAGCCATTTAGGAGCTCTGGACTAATTAAAGATATAAAAATTGTTCATGAACAGGTGTGTGAATGTGAACTCTCCCTCCTGTCTGTAAGTGGTTCTCAAATGATCTGCTCACAGCGCGAAACTTTCTGACACATTTTCTAACTCATTTTTAAACGAAAAGGCATAAAATTGGCAGGCCTGACTATGGAATCGATGTGGAATTGAAATAAGTTTTCCATTTTTTGATAAATAAATTTCTTATCGAGTTATAAGCGATTCGTTTCAGGAATCAAATACAATCACGAATACACGAATCAATAGCAAAAACATGAGGGGCGGTATCCAAATATACAATGATAGACACTTCATTCTTATTATGTCAACTTTCATAAGCTAGTATATTTGGATACAACCCCTTATGTTTTTGCTTCCTTTTGGGAACAGCGAATTTCGAGCTTATTCTATCGACGTTTACTATCAGAATTTTCAAGTTTGTTTGAGAGTTTGTCAAGTTGTTTTGAGACTTTCACAAAAGTTGGTCTATACATTTAGCTAATATATTATGCACAGTATATTTTGATTGCATTCGCGCATGCGCAGTGAAACAATATTTAGTGAACCTGCTCATTTTTCATCCAATATTTATTATTTTTAATTCTGACTGCAGGGTATTGTACATAATGTTGTTTGTCATCGTTCCTGAAAAGAACATTCTTTTATATTAAGAACTCTGAAAATAAGCAAAACACTTGGTGAAATTTGGGATTGTTTTTATAAAAACCTTAATTTCTCCACGAGTATACGTGGTATCCTCATAAAATGAACATAGTTTATTAAAAGAAGCCTTCTAAGCATGTGCTACCGTTTATATTAGTTTTTATAGGGTTATCCAAAAGATATTCGTTTTTCTTCAATTTGTTGATGGCCCCTTATGGGGTTTCGGGAAAATATCTTCGCGGACATATATGACGTCTATCATGTTGTTTACATTCCTGAAGTTTCAGGATAATTCCTCGTGTATCTTTCGAGATATTTAACAAAACGTCTAAAATCGCAAGTGACCGGTCATCATTGGCCATATAGTGTACATCCTTTATGGGAATGATTTTTAAAAACTTCTCCCTTTATTAAAAATACATTGAATTAGTAGTAGTATACTGAATAGTATAGTATTGGTAATAATCGGTATAAACATCTTTTTCAGAATTTAAATATATCAGTCAGGAAGATTTTTTTTAATTAGTAAAATTAACATACTTTTCAGCAAATAAAAGTTAATCATTTTGCAGTATCATTGAATCATGTTTTTCTACATAAAAATTCTTTTGTTACAGATTCCACACTGAAGAAATAAGTGATTTTATAACAGATGTTTTCAAAGCTGAAATACCATTTGTTACAAATCCAGAAAGCCCACAAGTCAACAATCAACAAGTAAGTATAACATGTTTTTATGCAATTATTTTTTAATCAATTGATTCTTTTAAGGTAAAGATTTCATTTGACTTTTGTTAGTTTGATATTTATAGTAAAATAAATAAAATCTTAGTTCTTTTGGGGAATTGAGTGAAAAACTATTAACTTCCATATATATATATATATATATATATATATATATATATATATGAATATAATAGAAAAAAAAATCAAATTATTCAGTAACTTTGTTAATTATGATAAGTGTAGTTATCATTTTGCTATTATCACTACCGATTCATAAATTTGCTTTATAAGAAACAAAATGCACAATTATTTTTCCCAAAAATTTTGTAATGTAGTAGATTTTCAAAATATACATGGCAATATATAAAAAATATATATAAAAAAATAATCCTAATCCTTTCTGACAGAATACCAAACATTATATCTGCGGAAGCAGTATTTTTTTTTTTTTTCAAGTTCTTAGCTATTTCATTTTCACAGATTTTACTGTATGCATTAACTCTTTTCATGTCTTTCCGATCCAAATAATTTATTTTTATACATATAAACCTTTAAAAATGAAGCAGATAATTTAAAAAATTCATAATCAAGATTTAAATAACTTTAACATTAAATATGGTAAGTGTTCCAATAGTCAGCCACAATTAAATAAAATATAAAATGCTTTATTAATAGTAAATTTTTTGTTTCAAATGAAATGTAATTTTTCATAGTTCTTTCACCAATCAACAGCCAATGTGTTTTTTATCAATAAGTTGTTTTTTTTGTGGGTACAAGTAGCATATTTATGTTTTATTTGTATATCATAATCTTTTCTCCTTTCCTTTTTAGGAGTTTTACAACAAGAACATTGCTACTACGATAGAAAAATCACTGGAAATTGGCAAATTTGAACAAAAATCCAGAGATTGGAAAAACAGAAAAATACGAATAACTGCCAGTACTTGCTACAAGTTATTTACATAGAGCAAAAACAAGTCTTAATTGGGTAAAAATATAACAAGTTATTTTAGCGATTCTTTTGCTCTAATTTTTGCTACGGAATATGGGCTTAAAAAAGGAGGATGAAGCTGTTAAAGTTGTGGAAAGTGGAACTGGCCTACAAATTTATACAACGGCGCTGCTGATTCATCCCCAAGCTCCATGGATAGGATAGAGTCCTGATGGATTATTCATTATGAATGGGAAGTTAAAAACTTTGGAAGTTAAGTGTTCAATTCAGGGTGCAACGACAACTGTAACAGAGCTAGTGAAAAACTTAAAGTATGTTTTTTTTGGTGATAGAACCTACAAGCTAAAAAGCAAACACAAATATTATGAACAGGTGCAGTATGGCATGCATATTACAAATGCCAAACAATGCTATTTTATTATTTATGCACCCTTTGGCAAATCATACGTTTTGTTAACAGTGAAAGGGATGAATGTTTCATAAAAAAACAATTTACAGCAATCCATAAAATATATTTTAATTTTTTGCCCCATATTTTAAAAATAAATCACCTTTAATATTCTTAATTGTTTTGTTAACCTTTTTATAATATTACTTTTTATATAAGTTAATTTTCCCAATTGGGCGAAACAGTCTGGGCCAGGATTCGAACCAGGGATCACTTTGCAAGTGATCTCTGGTTCGAATCCTGGCCGACTCTTTTGCCCAGTTGGGAAAATTACAGCTTATGATTTCTTTACCAATTTTAATAATTGTGTCAAAATTAATCCAGTAGATTACTTTTTATTTTAACCAGTTTTTTTTTCTCTCGCTCTCTTTAATATTGCACTTTTAATTGCATATTTACTTGATTTATTTTATTTATTTTTTGCATAATTCTCAGAAATTATTAATATAATTTAAAATCTGCTGGTAGTTGGTGTGAATATTGCTTTAAATATTCACACCAACTACCAGCTTATTGCTGATTCCTTTATTTTTTACATTATGTTTGTACCATTTCAATTTTTTTGTTAAATATCGTGTTTATACAATTCACTATTTTAATTTGTTAAGCATCATGTTTATACATTTCAACAGCTTCAACCTTTTAAAATAGAAACAAACATTTTCTATTTGATGCATAATTCTCAGTAATTACTCATAATATTTAAAAATCTGTTGGTAGTATGTATAAATATTGCTATAAATATAGAATGGTTCTTTTATTTTCCTTATCCTGTGCTTGTGCCATTTTAATTTAAGTATCGTGTTTATACGATTCACTATTTCAATTTTACTTTGTTAAGCATCGTGTTTTTACAATTTACTACTTCAATTTTACTTTGTTAAGTATCGTGTTTATACAATTCCCTATTTAAGTTTTACTTTGTTAAGCATCATGTTTATACAATTTTACTATTTCAATTTTACTTTAAATATCGCGTTTATATAATTCACTATTTCAATTTTAATTTGTTAAGCATCGTGTTTATACAATTTACTACGTATTTCAATTTTACTTTGTTAAGCATCATGTTTATATACTTCAAAAGCTTCAACACTTAAAAATTTAAACAAAATTTTCTATTTGAATGATGCATAATTCTCAGCAATTATTAATATAATATTTTAAAATATGTTGGTAGTAGGTATGAATATTGCTATAAATATTGAAGGATTAAATTTTTTATCCCACGCTTGTACCATTTCAATTTGTTAAGTAGTTTATACAATTCATTATTTCAATTTTACTTTGTTAATCATTATGTTTATACAATTCACTACCTTCATTTTACTTTAAGCATCATGTTTATACAATTTAAAAACTAAACTCTTTAATAACCGATTCAAAATATGCAACACAACTATTGTGTAATGATAATTTTAAATCTACTGGCCATAAGAGCATCTTGTATTTATTTTTCAATCGGCCATTTTTCTGTGTCAATATCCCCATTGTCCTTTTTAAAAATGATTTATGTCACAGTATATGTGTATGAATATACTTGAATTTATGTACTTGAATAAATTAAATGAATTATTCCATAAAATTATATCTAAGCATATAATGTATCATCAGTTTTAAATCTAATGCATGTCTGTGTGCAAGTCTCCCGATTTTTAGTTAAATTTCCCCAGCAGCAGGAACAGTGGAGAAAGGCGCTGCAGATTGCTCATACCTTGGTAATCTTATAGCTTATAAAAAAAATGCTTATTTAATGGGCTACTTTAATTTCTTATAGTAAGCTTGGCCCAGAATTCTTCGGTTGAAAATAAATTTTTGTTTACTGAAAACTAACAGAAAATTTCTTGTCTGATGCTTTGATCATCTAATAAAAAAATTGTGAAAACTGCGATTATTATTAAATTAAGATTCATTTATAGACATTTTAAGGAGCTGAATTGAACTGTTGTTCATTAAATGTTGAAATGAACTATGTTGTATTTTTGAATATTATATATAGGTTATTAAAATGGAAAATTCTTAAAATTTGTATAAAAAGGAAAATTAAATACTAAATTTAGTTCTGCAAAATTTCTTTTTCACAATTTTACAAAAACAGGACCCTGTATGCAAAGTCTGAAGGTACCTGAAATTAATGCTGATAAAAATTAATGCACAAAATTATGAATAGATTTTTTGCAATATCACAAAAACAGGACCCCTGTTCTGCTACCACATCTCGCGTTAGATGTACCTCTATACCACGGTGTTTGTTCATCTAACCTCCAATCTGAATTGAAGATATCCGCAACGTCACTGAAATGTTTAATCCTAAAATGTAAAAGTCTCTTTACGTAAATAAAATTGTACGTTGCCATTAACTTTGACTATGTAGTAGTATTTAGTACTAATAGCAAAGTGGCAACTGTAATACTGCAAAAATTAATCTTGTATAAAAGAAATCGTTTATTCCTCCCTGCTATATATACAATAACCAGATGATATAAAAATGAACACTAATCTCAATAAGAACCCAGTAAAATCATATACACTATATTGCCAAAAGGTGACCGGTCACTTGCGATTTTAGACGTTTTGTTAACTATCTAGAAAAAATACATGAGGAATTAATCTGAAACTGCAGGTGTGTAAACAGTATAGTATAGGTTACATATTTCCGCGAAAATTTTTTCACGAAATCCCATAGGGACTGTCAACAAATTGAAAAAGAACGAATACATTTTAGATAACCCTGTAAAAACTAAATGTAGCAAAGGCGTTCAAACTCGATCTTATTAATAAGTGGCTTATTGTAATATACTGTGTTCATTTTTAACCCTTTGAGGGGCGGTGGTATATAATATATACCACTTAATTTTAATTCCCAAACGCCACATTGACACCGGAATTTTGGAATCAAATTTTACTTTTATAATATACGTGAAGAAACGCTTCTACTTATTTTGAAATAAATTTTGTTTTTAAATCCCGGTGTGATTCACTGATTTCAACATTTTAGAAACATAAGAACTTTGCCCCTGAAAGGGTTAAGAAGATAGCATGTATAGTCGTAGAGAAATGAAATGAAGGTTTTTATAATAACAGTCCCAAATTTTGCCTAGTTTTTTGCTTATAATTTGCAGAGTTCTTAATATAAAAAAAGTTTTTTAGAAAATATGACAAACAACATTGTACATAACACTCTGCAATCAGAATTAAAAAATAAAAATTGGATGAAAAATGAGCAGGTTTACTAAAATATGTTTCACTGCGCATGCGCGAATGCAATCAAAATATAATATGCATAATGCATTAGCTAAGTATATAGAGCAACTTTTGTGAAAGTCTCAAAATCATAGCTTGAAAATTATTGTCGATAGAATAAGCTCTAAATCCGTTGTTCCAAAAAGAAGCAAAAATATGAGGGGTTGTATCCAAATATAGTAGTCCGTGCAATATTGTGTACGCTATCTTAGCACTAATCAACAAATATTTGATACAACCCCTCATCTTTTTGCTTCTTTTTGGGAACAACGGATTTCGAGCTAATTCTATAGACTATAATTTTCAAGCTATGATTTTGAGACTTTCACATAAGTTGCTCTATATATATACTTAGCTAATACATTATGCATATTATATTTTGATTGCATTCACGCACGCGCAGTGAAGCATTTTTTAGTAAAGCTGCTCATGTTTCATCCAATTTTAATTATTTTTTAATTCTGATTGCAAAGTATTATGTACAATGTTTGTCATATTTTCTGAAAAGGACTTCTTTTTATATTAAAAACTCTTCAAATTATAAGCCGAAAACTAGGCGAATTTTGGGACTTTTTTTTTTAAAACCTTAATTTCTCTACGAATATACATTCTATCCTCATAAAAATTAACACAGTATATTACAAGAAGCCACTTAATAATCTCGAGTTGTAACGCCTTTGCTACATTAGTTTTTACAGGGTTATCTAAAAGATATTCTTTTTTTTTCAATTTGTTGACAGTCCCCTATGGGATTTCGTGAAAAAATCTTCACGGAAATATATAACCTGTTCACGGAACCTGTATCACGGAAATATATAACCTGTTTACACACCTGCAGTTTCAGGTTAATTCCTCATGTATTTTTCTAGATAGTTAAAAAAAAAAGGCTAAAATCACAAGTGACGGTCACCTTTGGCGATGAGAAAAAGTGGAACTTAGATGGCCCTGATGGTTGGAACGCGTATTGACATTTACGAAAGGAACCAAGGGCATTTTTCAGCAGGCAGAAAGGCGGTAAATGTGTTATGGTTTGGGGGGGGGGGGGTATTTGGATTCAATGGCCAGACCTCTCTGGCTTTTCTAAAAGGAAGACAAGATTCAAAAAGTATCAAGAGACGCTAAACCAACATTTGCTTCCATTCGGTGACATTTTGGGGGGTCCTGAATGGACTTTTCAACAAAACAATGCCTCAATCCACGTATCACATTCTACCAAAGTTTGGCTTTCTCAAAAAAATGTTAAAGTTTTTGACTGGCCAGCTTTAAGTCCAGACTTAAACCCAATTGGGAATGTCTGGGGTATTTTAACCCGCCAGGTTTATGGCAATGGAAAGCAGTATGACTATTGAAGAACTCCAAGAAGCTATTGAGAAAACATGGTACTCTTTGCCACCAGAAATTCTACAAAAACTAATAATTTCGATGGACGCACGTTTATTTGAACTAATCCGAAATCACGGAAAAATAATTTATAAGTAAAAGTTCTGTAAAAATTATAAATCTGGTTGTTTGACATTGTGCATAAACTTTTGACAGTTTTAACATTTTTTAAAATTTTATTTTTTACAATTATGCAATTTATTTTTTTCTACTTTTGCTACCATTTATTTAAATAATGTTGCGAAATCTGCAACTAAAAAAATGTTATTCATTCTAACTTTTTATAATTCTTTGAAAATCTACATTTTATGCTTGTGCTTAAACTTTTGAGACAGACCTTATTACTGCATATTTTGTATGCTTCTTATTACACATTTTTCAAATATTCGTAATCATATTAAAGCAATTTCAAAACAAACTAAACTATTTTGGTATAAATTGCAAGGATTTACTTTGAGATCTTGGAGTTAAATTTATGGTAAATAAATTCGTTGCCAGTGATAGCAAGAAACAAAATGTCACTTTGAAAACAAATTTGCTTTAGATCCCACTTTCAGTACGGCAGAGGATTTCATATCATACCTGGAGCCGCAGGATCCTCTTTAAAATCATAGTGTAAAGACACTCGCTGGAATAGTTGCCTGTAGCTTTAGAAGGTTCGTCACCTGATCAAGATTCTAAATTAAGAGAAACTACTTACTCTTCCTTAATTTTTGCCAATTCAACAAAGTTAAATAGAAACCTTCAACCGGCAAACAAAGAGAACTGTAACAAACCAATAAAGGGCACTGCAGCGATGCCAACAAAAATATAGTCAGGTAGATCGCAGCCATAATGTGATCAGGCGATTTCCGCCCCGCTCCCAGGTACTAACTCGTCAAGCTAGGCACTCATTCCGGGCAAGTAGGGGCCTGGTTAGTGGTATAAAAAACAGTATGTTAAATGTTATATTCTCCATTCACTTCAGATTCCATTCTTTATCGTTGCAATATCACAGAATAGTAGAATCTTACTCTCTGAACAGCTTGTGAAATTTGTGCACCTATTTGAATCCATTGACGGAAATTAACTATTACTGGCGATTTGGGGGAAAATGAGATTAATAGCTGTAAAGTATATAAAAATGTACATAAATCTGGCTGAGGATTGCGCCGTTTGAGTTCAGAGTTTCAATATATTGCAAAAAATTATACCGGTTTATGAATTATAGTTGACAGTAATCAGAAAAGTACGCTTCATTTGAAAACATTAGAAATCAGATACGAAAACATGCTTAGTCAACGAATCGCTTAACGCAACATCACAAAAATGGCAATTTCTTTTCAATGTGTGCTGGGTATGAGAGATAGCAAGATGAGGAAATTTTTGGCAAGACCACGCGATTATCCCAGCATCAGACGGCCCAGACAAGGCGACTTTTCAGTATCGCGGTAGGTGTACCTCATGTACAGCCTTCTATTGCGCAACGGGTTATAACACTTTAAAGAAGGTGCATTAATCCCAAAATTTTGCGAAAGTAAACCTACAATCAATTTTTGCCTACAGTCCAGACATTTCGGCCTGAAAGTATCGCATGTTGAAGTTACCGAAATATTAACTTTGAGGTCATCAATTTGAGGATATTCGGCTTCAGAGAAGTTTTACGCAGTCGGCTTTAGAATAAACTATATTCTGCGAAAATGCCAAAATATTTATCAGTTTTGACCCAGGTTTCTTCAACAACTTAGCATCTCCCCGCCACTTCACCTAAGTTGAACAGCCATACGAACTGTATCTTTTGTCCAGTCGTACCAATGGACCGCTTCCCCTGCAATTCCACCGCGGACTGCACAGATGGTGCAGGCGCACATTCATCCTCAACCGTTCTGTCGCATGGTGACGCTGGTCACAGCGACAGACCTTTGTTTTGAGATTCTTCATAATTCGTCATAGTTCCTGCCGTCTGTCGCGCGGGGCGACGGCCCGGCCATTAAGGCTCAGTTTGTACCACCACCTGTTTTGGTTTTTAAATAAACGGTGGTGCTGGCCGCCTAGTGCAGCGGTTTGCCTGTTTTGTTCCGGCAGCATTCTGTCTCTGAGCAGGCGTTCCGATTTCGGGGGTGCTCTTCTCGGAGCTACAAGCGAATGTTACGTTGGAGGCCCCAGCGTTCGCTCTCTGCCAGACGACCACTGGAGTCACCCACCTAATCCCTGCGTGCCGGGAAGACATACCAAACGTTCAACGGCTGGGGCTCGCCCTTTGCCGAGTGGTCTTCCTCGGACACTAAATCTGAGGCATTAAATCAGGCTGACGTTTAGAAAAAAAATGCTGTATTTACAACAGAAAGCTATGTTACCAATTTTCTGCCTGGTTTCGATACTTTTTAAAAAATTCCAGTTTATATTTATTGATCTAATATTAGACGTGCGGATCGAATAGCTAAAATCAGCTCCTGTTTAACCATGCAATTTTAAGCATTCTATTTGTGTTAATGAAAACAAATATAGTGTGGTCAACAGAACAACTTTTTGTAATATTTTTCATCTAAATTTAGTTCCAAGTATTTTTATATAAAATGTAAAATTGTATCCGACTATGAGACATTTACTAGCGTTGGCGTAGAGATGGAGTAGATTTCAAATCTGCTGAAATTCAAAATACCGGGTGATCCAAAAGTCAGGACGAACTTTAAAAATGAGTAATTCGAAAACTAATCAAGATACAAAAAAAAAACGGTACGGCTTACACCAAACGGATGAAAAAAGAAACCGGGTTTTGCGTGGCAACGAAATAAATAGTTCTGTTGGCGACCAACAGATGGCGCTGTCGGATTTCTGATGTAGGATTATGCAACGCAACAAACGATATAAAAAGGAGCAATTGCAGCAGGTAATTGTAGTCGAAGCTTGTATGCATCGAAATGCTGTCCATAGTTCAGAAAGTCCTCTTAGTTAAACTGTATAAGAATTCGGAAAGTTCCATTGCGGCATTGCGAGCATATCGCTACATGAAGGGTATGCGAGATAGCAAATGACCCATCACGTCTTCTGCATTGATCAAAAAGAAATTTGAAGCTACAGGTTCTTTGACGTCACGTCAAAGAAGCGGACGTCCCTCAACAGCCGCTGCTGTTGCCACGACAGTGGAGCAGACTGCAATCCATGTCGGCGGTTGCTGCACATGGGGAGTGCAGTGCTCGAGAAGTTTCGAGACAGACAGGAGTGTCTTACGGAAGTGTCTGGAAAGCACTGCGAATAACTTTGCAACGGTATCCCTACAAGTTGCAACATAACGAAGAACTGAAACCTCCAGACTTCGACTGTCGCCAAGGTTTTGTGAATTTGGTATTCAATAAGATGAAAGAGCAGCACAACTGGCTTCACACTGTGCTTTGGACAGAGGAAGCGCATTTCACTCTCTGGCGCTGTTAACACCCACAATTGTCGAGTGTGGACAACAGAAAATCCACATGCATTTGATGAGTTACCCTTGCAACAGCCTAAAGTGACAGTGATGTGGCTCCACTGCAGATTTCATAATTGGTCCATTTTTCTTTTCGAGGAAGTCACACAGACTGGTTTCAAAACAGTTTGTCACTGGTCAGCGATATGTAGCACTGTTACAGAACATTATTGCTGAACTGCAAGTACGACAAGCACTCCAAACAGTCACCTTTATGCAAGATGGGGCACCACCTCATATTGCTCTGCATGTGAAACGCCTGCTCGCTTAACATTTTGGGAGGATCGCATTATCTGTCTACTTTAATCACGCATGGCCTCCAAGATCTACCGATATGACACCCAGTGACTTTTAGCCGAGGGGATTTTCTAAGTCAAGAGTACCGCGACCAACCGGCATCACTAGCAGCACTGAAAGATGCTATCCACCAAAATGTGTCTGCCAGAAAGCAATAAATGCTACTAAATGCTGTGAACGGCGTGGTGTCTTGTCTGACAGCGGTACTTCTGAATGATGGACAGCACATTTAACATTTACTGTAGTACTAATTAACTGTAATTAAGCTGACTTGTAAGTTGTCCACATTTTTTTCATTTGTAAATAATCTTGGTGCAATGAAACACTAGCGTCATCTGTTGGTCGCCAACAGAACTATTTTTTTCGTTGCCACACAAAACCCGGTTTCTTTTCCATCCGTTTCATATAAACCGCATCTTTGTATCTTGATTAGTTTTCGAATTATTCATTTTTAAAGTTATTTACTTTTGGATCACCCGGTATTTGTTTCAATGGAACTTGTGGATCCTCATAAATCTCTGGTGCCGTAATCTCATGTCCTAATTTTACAATGTTAGATAATTAACCCTTAATTGTCGTAGGTCTCTCAGACAACTGCTTTTTTTTTTAAATCTTCACAGTGGAATTTTCCGTTTAACTATATATACTAGAGAAATTGCTTCGTTTAAAGTCATACTACTATGGCTAAATAATGAAAAGCTAAATTTTATGTATAAAATATACACCTGAGCATAATGTTTAGTACAGAAAACTTATCCTATCAGTTAATCTATCCTTTTATTAATCTTTCAATAAAGCTATCCCAGAGACCGCTTACAGTAATTATGCGACAATTTCTATCGCAGTAGTTAAGGGTGAATTTGTTTCATTACGCAGCTAAATTTATAATTTAAAACTTGTTAAATGTACCAACTTTGTAACAAAATTCATTTGTATTTAGCGGAAGTAATGAGAAAATATAGTATCTAATAAATGAAATTAGGGTATTTTCTGTAAATTTGAATGCGATAAGTTTAATTTCATAGATATATCTGAAATTATGGAAATAAAACTGGTAAGTAACTTTAAGAGAAACTTTATTTCTTCAAAAGCACATCTGTTAAAACTTTACATAAAAGAAATTGTTATAGAATCTTTGAATAAAATAAATCGGCAATACGGAAGGGAGTGGGAGAGCAACAAATTGTTAATACGATGCACATTTGATGCTTCCATCTTCACACTGTCTGTATTACAGCTCGATTTTCTGTCTGTAGCTCTTTTGGAATTCCTCGAACTCTTTCAATTGCTCTTGTAATTTTTTTTCGCTTGCCTTAAACTCTTGCTCGGTAACACCATTTTCTTCGTCAACAGATTTCTCAGATTCCTGCAAAGTAAAAATCAGAAGAATGACATTCTCAGCCAAACCATTTTACAGTTATTTTGGGTGCCTTATGTTTGTTTAAATATTTGTGGAACAAGGCAAATTTCGCATTATGGATTCCGTAGGCAAAAAATTACGATCTATGTTTGTATAAAGCTGTCTGCTACTTTCCCAGTTTGCTCCGATGATTTCGTAGCATTGAGATATTTGATATTGCTTACGCACAGCTGCCAATCTTCCGGTTTTTTAAAGTCCAATAATCACATCTTTAACCAGAATTTAAGAAATCTAACCGAATAAGTAACGCATACAGTTTGACGGTTAGGCTTACTGTACGACTGGGGCAACAAAGAATTTGTGTATACAATACATAATACAAATCAGCGACATAATGACCAAAACCGAATTTATAGTAAAGCTTTAGAAGTACCGCCCAACAAAAGATTTGTGCAGTTGGCAAAAAAATGCCCTATTTTAATCACCAATATCCATTCGATTGGGAATGGTCTTTCAATTTTGTGTTTTAACTAGTATGTTGTGGCCATCAATTTTCCATATAAATCAAATCAGTTTTGGCACCCGCTCTTAGATGTCTGCAACCAAAATTCTACGACAATCCATTTCCAATTATGGGGATTCAAAATTTGACGTTTCGTTGAATTCTGCGCACATGAGTGGAGATAAGAATCACATAAATAAAAAAAATACTTTCTCCTCCTCCCCCCCCCCCCTCCACACACACCTATTGGGGTATTTCGTCCATAAACCATTCGGCACCAGTTCACATAAAAACGCTACATAAAAGAATCTTATTTTACACAATAGCGAGTTTGGGCGTCAACAAAATTTGCGTCACATACTCAGCGACACATTTACTAAAAATAGTTTAACTTAGTTTTTAAGTCTTAGATTTAAGACTTAAAAACGTATAAATCCGGTCGAAAAGTCAATTTTTCATGAATCCAACACTTTCTTGCACACATAAAAGTAAAGATGTTTAAGGTGCCGTCTTCATAGAGAAATTGTACAAAACTAAAATACGAATACTCAAATTTTCCTCCTTACCAGATAGGAAGCCTTCGTCGAACTAGCTTAGAAATTATGCAGAATTAAATATTTTTCTACTCTTAAATTACTTTTAATAGTTGTAAAAATCTACACGCATTTCAGGATAACTCAACCTTTTTTGTGAAATGAGCTGAAGCTTTAACAAAAGTTTATAGAAGCTCCAAATGAGTTAATTGAAAATTACAGCTCATTCTATCAAGCATTTAAAATTATGCTCAAAACTGCTAGTATTGCAGTTTTACAACTATTAAACCTTAAATATAAAGAGTAAAATTTTAAATCTACACTAGGGGGTTCAGCCCCCTACTCGGTAACGCTCGCCAACCCCCCGTGAATTGCGAAGCAATTCACATTGAGACCGCTACGCGGTCACAGCTCTCTTCGCTCGCCCCTTTTTTCAGCAATTCTAGCCGGAATAAATTCTACCATAAAACATTTGAACATATGAAATTGACTATTTTAATGTAAAAAAGCAATTCTCCGTTGAAAACACAACTGAAAATGCATTTAGTTGGAGCTACTAATGAGCATAGAAATCATTTAAATACTATGAAAAAGGGATCTTTTGTACAGAACGACTTAAATTCATTAGAAAAAAAAAACTACGTGATAGGAAGATAGTTTGTCATTGTTTAAATTTCGTTCAACATTTTATTGTTCTAATTGATTATAGATTTTTACAAAATTATTTTTTACTTCATCAATACAGCAACAGATGGCGGCAGGTGATATCTAGACAGTTTTTTTTCTCCGTCTTTTGAGCGAGTGAAATTCATAAATTCTAAATAAGAGTTGATTATTTTAATTATGACAAATATCGTTAATTTCAAATGAATTCTCATCTCTGACGCTTTGGATTACGTACATGTTATTTTATTTTTAATAATTGCTAGTTTGAGTTTCATTCTATGGTTTCACTGCTATCACACTGACCGCCATATTGGACGGAGGCGAAGCTGATCTAACACAATCTAGTCTGTTCATTGGTCTGAGCTCCAGAAACTACAGTTGTTGCCAAACCATAAGTAACAAATTCAGCCCTATTTTCGCGCCACGCAATATATATATATATATATATATATATATATATATATATATATATATATATATATATATATATATATATATATATATATATATATATATATATATATATATATATATATATATATAGATCCTGCAAAATTACTTCACTGAATAACTTGCCGCCCTACAGGGAAACATTTTCTGAAATATCCAAGTATGTCAAAATGTGTTCATATTAAAATTTTTATAGTGGTGAAAATTCTCTATAAAAACGGCTCTCCAAGACTTTAAACTTGCATTGAAGACAATTTCTAATCGAATGGCTATTTTAGTTTTGTTTCTGCGATAATTCGGCGACTAAAATTTTTGGTCCGACTGTACATTTCAGCAAGAAATATGTACAATTAGTGTCAGAAGTATTAGTTTAACTCTGGTACTTTAATGATTTGATGGGTTGGGTTGATTATTGACGGCCAATTATCTACACTTGGGATATAGGCCCGGGGGGAGTGCCCTTCGTGGGGGTCTTTCTAAGGGAACCTAACCCGTATTTACGCATGGATAAATCCACGGCTCGGAGAAAACCACGAAAACTCCGAACGATTAGGCCGACGGGCGCGATTGGGATCGAACCCAGCACCTCCCGTCTACCAGCTTCGAGAGCAGAACCTCTCAGCCACTGGTGGGGCCTGGTACTTTAATGAATGTTGCTCAATATTAAAACGTAGTTTAATGAAACAAGAGAATTTTAAAATCAAACTTTCACACTTTTCGAAAAAAGTGATTACAAAGCTAGGGACAAAAAATGCAAGCACATAACGTGTCGAAAGTATTCCTACAGTGGTTTTATCCCGAAAAACAATGTTAATGAAATGTTTGTTGAGTTACTTTTGGTGGAATAGATGTCGGAATAAATAAAACCTGTACTTTAACAATTTTGGGCAAAATAGACTATAGCTTTAAAAGCCCTTGTTTAGGTTTTAAGTCCCTGAGTCCAGGGGATGCTCCATATAGGTTTCATCAGATTAAAATCCGGTGACTGTCTAAGGTTAATTCAGGGAATACTCAATGTTACACAATAAAAGTCACTTTACGATCAATCTTTCCTTCAATAGGGTTTTTCCGCGCCTGTCAGTACTCCTTACAGACCCAATCAAACAAGCACGACACTTAAATTTTGGTTGCAGCTCTGTATTTGGTTTGCGCTACACCATTTTCCTACTCTCTGATACAAAAGATAAAAAAATTTGTTCACACACACAAAAAAAAATTAACTATTCCAACTTTACACTTAAGATGTTTTGCGCGATTGTAAAAAAGTATTTTACACCCCCCCCCCCCCCCAAGTAACACATTAAGGATTCTTGATCGAAACACTATTACAAAAATTTAAATCTATTTCATAATTACTGTTGTTTCTGAAGGGATAGAGAACAAAATATTGTTAGCAAAATTTTGAAAAATTATACCATTCAAATTTTTTTTTTGCATAAATATGGTCAAAACATCCAGTAACTGACACTATTCCTATTTTGAAACACCAATAACTGGCACAAAGTGAACCAGTGACTATTTTTATGAGATAAGATTTTTTTTAAAAGCCTTTAATTATAGAAACAAAAAAACACATTAATGTTTATTATAAAAAGTTAGATTTAGTAAGCTATACTATATTAATAATGCAGAGTATATAGCAATAGCATATAGCAGTAATATTTAGTACTGCCTTAATAATGCAGCTATCCAATAACTGACATTTATAAACCATTAACTGACATCTAGTTTCTGACACTGGTAAAATTTAAATTATAATGCGTTTACTTCAAGATAAATTTATTCTACATTTTTAAACAGTTCAAACAATAGATTTAATCTTAATATAACCAATAAATGATACTTCTGTCAGAAACAGGTGAAAAGAAATTATAGGAACCAATAACTGGTACCCCTCATTAAGCTAAATTAAATAACTATAAACCCTAAATCATGGCCCTAACCATAATGTATCACTCATCTTTAAAATAATAACTACAACTAAGAAAAATATTAGGATGGTTGCATTACAAAAAGATTAGGAAAATGCTTCCTTAATTTTAGAAATAAGATAGTTGCTTCAAATGGCACTTTTTGTATTCAAAAGTCCCCCCCCCCCCCCCTCATTGAATACTTTTGACTTCTAGTGCTGAATAAATTTACTTCAAAATAAAAATAAGTGTCATTTACCACTAGATTACATTACTTTGTAGAATTTTACAACAAAATGCTTATTTGAGTTAGGATTTTTGCTCAAGTGCCAGTTGCTGTTAGGTGTCAGTAACTGGGTTTCACCCTATACGATGAAAGGCGGCGTTTGCAAATTTTAAAATACAAATTTTTTTGAAAAAAGGTGGCGGCAGACTCCTTTAAAATTTCAATGAGTACGCACATTGGTTATATATAGCTTTTGGCTGCAAATAGATATTTTACTAGCTTTATACAAAACGGCATAACCAAGAAAGAAATACGGTGGCAGAAAGGTTTCGGAACAGGCCAATTATATAATTATAAATCTGAATGCAAATTCTAACAAAATAAGTGTACAGTACTGTATCGCAAGGCTTACCCGTTTTGCAAGGATTCACAATGTAAAAGTGAAGTTTGAATTTTTAAAAATCGAAGAAGTGTCTAAATTACTTAACGACTTTCCGCTTCGTATC
Source organism: Maratus michaelseni (assembly GCA_963931845.1). Taxonomy (NCBI): domain Eukaryota; kingdom Metazoa; phylum Arthropoda; class Arachnida; order Araneae; family Salticidae; genus Maratus; species Maratus michaelseni. Next base: position 445,191,550 of record OZ007586.1, read on the forward strand.
AGAAGGAAAGATTTACCCGAAATTCCAGAATATCAGAATTAGAATGTTGATCACAACAAAATCTCACTATAGCAGAATAGCGAGAAACATTGAGCTTCGATGCAAATAGATTTATTCTGGGACTATCAGAATTTGGTGTAATGACCATTTGATTTTTTTGGAGGGTACTGCACATCATTAACAGATATTATGCGAATATTTAGCAGTAACAAAATGTCAAACGTGAAATTAAGGAAAATTTCAATGTATTGCTAGCGTAGTTAGCTGTCCGAATGGAAAAAACAGTGCTCTTTCAGATTTTTATTTTAATTCTTATTCCAAGTTCCACCCCCCTCCCCCCCCTCGAGTTTCAGGCAATATTTGTATTTGAAAAAACTACGCATGAAAACTTGTCGATAAGATTTTCTCTATTTCGAAACCGTTTAAAAATGTTATGTATATGTAGTTTATTAAAATGTCAAGCCACTTGAAATACGAAAAAACAAGATAGTACGGCTGGATGGGGGAGAGGGGCACTTTTCCATATCATACATTTCGGAACTAACTTGGCTAAAGCCACTCTAGAAAAAAAGTTACATTCTAAATGGATATGGGGTAGAAGCCTCGAGACTATTCAACATCTACTTTATATTCGATGTCAAGTAGTCAATGCTGTTGTTCATAGCCATTTTACTGTGGTTAATATTCTTCATAATGATTGACATCGAAATGATTTTATATAGACTGATTTTTCTGTTTTTTAACGATAGCGAAATGTTCAGATGTTAGGATGAGAAGAGTAAAGTAGTATAACCTGTACATTAAAAACAAATACTTCCTTTTTACAAAAAAGGAGCTCGATTTAAAATAATCAAATGCTTAACATCTTGCTCCAATTCTTGTATACTATCCTGAAGCGTATAAAGTTTATACCATAAAAAGTACTACCTGGATACTTAGCACACAATCTATTGGTGAAGTAAATCGTAATGGATTGCAGTTTGCAAGAGTAATTTATAGGTAATCTCTCGGAATTACAGGTTTTGATGGCACATCGGATTGAAAAAAAAAATTACTAGTCTCATAATGTAATTTTATGTGAAAAACTTTTAAAATTGGAGCTCTGGCTTTTATCAGTAAATTTGTTGACCATTTACAAAATGATTTGCCAATCATTTTGTAAAAATTGTAAAATGACGATATATTAGATTAAAGTGCCTTTAAAAAGAAAAGGACCTTGTCAGTATATATGTATGAAGTCCGACAAAATTTCAGAATTGAAGAATTCTGGTCTCAAAACTTAACGCATACAGCTTTATTATCAGAAGAGTACTATTAAAAGTCTCCTAGAATTCTTTAAATCTGCCTCCAGTCGCATCCTAATTTGATCAAGAGTCTTAGTTTGATGAAGAAACCAATAAATTTTTTAAACGAACACATTACTATAGTGTTTAATAAAATGACAAATGTTCAAATAAAAATAAGGTTTGTATAATGAGGCCTACAGAAAATTAAATTATATCCAAAATTTTTTAAACCCATTTTATAAATATTAAACCCTCTGTTCTAACCGCACACAAAAATTTGCATGTCTTGCATTTGGAACAATCATTTCTCTTTATGAGTGAACGACATTTAATTTAAAAAATAAATTTTAATTAGTAGAAATGTATGCATTGTTCAAATATATATTTATGCCACTATTAAAAGAAATATATTTCTGTAAAAATAGTGCAATCAGCATTTAAGTGGGAAATATGCCGGTCTCGCTCATATCTCTGGCAAACTATTTACCCCTATTTGGAGGTTTCTAGTCAACTTCCAACTCCGATTTACAATGTTTTCATTAGTAAAACCGTCGATTTACTTTAAAATATATGCAATTGAATCTAAAGCAGATTACTCCTAAACAAAACAAGGCACGCTTTAATAGATTGAGGGAAAAAAAGCAATAATTGTTTACAGAGGAAAAACATTAATTACGCCAAACAGAGGCAGAAAATAACTGCTAAAAACAGATTTGAATTAACGTGGATATTTGTGTTTGATAAATATTTAAATTCTTGTGGAGAAGGGATTGGGAGGGTGGGGGGGGGGGGGGGAGTTTAATCTCATGTTTCAACATTTGTCTAAATAATCTAAAAATTTAACATTACCCTATCATTCATTTTAAAAAAAGATTAAGAGTGAATTTCTCCTTTATTTTACTATCTGCATAAATGCGATTTCACGAAATTCCGAGTAATAAGTAATCATTTAACAATTTCCGTTAACAAAATTAAAAATAAAGCAAAAGCTCTTATATTAATAAAATGTTTCATAAAATTTGTAAGTTTCACAAATTTATATCATTTCAAATGATTCAAATTTTTGGCATAGATCTTACTTCTGGTGCCGCCTGTATCATCGCTCACACCAGAGCTTCAGAGTTATTATTCGTGCTTATTTATTCAAACTTCAATGTCTAATAGTTGTTCATGGCAGATATATGGATTGAGCAATTCAGTTCCAATTTGCCTTAATTAAGCAGTTCCGTTTCTACGAAAACCACTTTATTTTCGACTACCATAATTTAGAGATAAGTTATTTTTCATCAGATTTTCCGAATACTGTGTTGGAAGAACAGTCTTCTCTAAAAGAATTGCCTTCTATACTCCATTCGCTGAAAGATAACAGAAGTAAACAAATGCACATGCGGATTGGCGATGCTTAAACCTGGCGCTGTGCCAGAAGCACCAAACAGACTGAAGTGTTTGAGCTTGCGTTTTCAAATCTAAATAAAAATAAAATTCGCCAACCTTGCGATTTGTGCCAAATGTGTGGCTCCTTGGCAATTTTTCTGCAACCCGTTTCTTTACTTTCGTTATCTCCTTTCCCTGAACAGACTATATTGCATTAGTTTGTCTTTAGCCAATAGAAACTCCAAGAAAGTTTCAAATTTGCTTCGTTTTTTGAGTATTTTTTTATACTTGACGGACATTTGACAGGGAACGTTAAAAGGTTTTCTAGAAGCTTTTGAAGAGAACACCACATATTAAAGTTCTTAAAAGCAATTTTCCCTTTGATTCGAACTTACTTGGACCATTTGATATGGGTTCGTTTACCACAGAACTAGATTATATTTAGACTGTTTAACAGTAGTAAGGTGAGAATTTAATCTCTTTGAAGCTCAGGGAATTTCGTAAAAGTCTTAGATTCCATTCTCAACTCTGTAAATATTGAATGTTTCTTACTTTAAAAAGATTAAATATTTTACATCCGCTAATTAAAAAATTGTTTCAATTATTGAACTATCTTAAGCATTCATTGCGTACAAATACTTTCACATACAATTTAACTTTAGCAGTTCAATTCTAGAAATATATTCTACTTCTAAATATGTACAAAAAGTAAACTATCAAAATTAAGATAAGATATACAAATATTTTTTTGAAAAACAAAGACATCAAGAGACTCAAGCACATGATATACCCTATCTTCTTTTTGTAGAGTTTTTAAATAGCAACGCTGGTCAACATAATGAGAGTTAAAATCGCTAATTTCGTGCAATTAATGTTTGGTAGTTTAACGATAGGTTAAAAGTATGCTATTTAATTTTAGAGAAATTGTGTTACATGACCTTGTAACTATTGGATGCTTTAATAAAAAAGCATACGTATAGGTCAAGAACATCAGAAACTTCAGAATATAATTTTATCAAGCTTTTAATTTACTTCTCATAGAAAGGATAATTTGTTTTAGACTGTTCTCAAACACAGAATTTCAAACAGAATTTAAAATGCAACAACTCTGGCTACAAAAAGTTACTCTTGGAGACATTACATACCTGAGTATTAGTGTGACTGTTGTAATTCGTTAAAAATTCAATGATGTTGATATTTCCAAATTCAACAGCAACAAGCAGAGGCGTCCTTCCATCATATGCTTGGGCATTAAAATCACAACCGTATGCGGCAAGCACAGCAGCGACTTTCATCGTACCTTTTTGTGCACATATATGGAGAGGAGTGAAACCATTCTGCAAGAAAAATATTTCGTTGTAAATTTGTTTACAATAAACAAGTTTTACTTGCACAATAAGTGTTTACCTCTGAAGATTACTTTTAAGTTAGGACGGCACTACACCACACACTGTAGATTCAACTATTGAGTCAAGTGTAGACTTTTACTACAGTGCAGGAGTTCTTGAGATAACTTCTGCATATAACCTAGCAGAAAGCTAATATTTTCTTCAAACTATATGCAGTGAAAACCAAAATTTTATAATTACAATCTTATTTTTTTTGGCAAGTGTGCCACTAAAACTTCTGTAAGAAATAGCTCCATTTTTTCCTCGCCCAACCAGCACATAACACAAGATCTTCATAATCAAACAACTAGCGACGACTCTGAAGACTGTTTATAAATTCAATTTAAACAATTGGTACACAACAGAAACTGCATTAAATTTCAGAATGCTATCCGCTTCTGAAAAAGCTAGTAAAGCTTATTTCCAAGTTCGAATCTATATAAAATTCGAATGAGGGGTTAGGACAGTGGATTAAGTCTGTATTTAGTAATTTAAGTAATGAAGGGTTTTGCGAAACGTCTCTTATCGCCGTTACATAAAGTGGTCCAACTTGTTTTGCCTTCTAGCAATTCCAAGTGATCCGACTTACCTGACAGTCACACTGAACAAAAATTTACACGTTCAGTGAAAATATGCTTATCTAGGTTTTTCAAATTTTCACTTTCTCCTATGCCATTCCAACCCTCTCATATAATTTTTAATCCTAAAATAATTCTAAGAGCATAAAAGTCCAGAGAGCAGCCTACTTTAGTCTGTCAAACAATTTCATGTACAGCGAAAATTCGTTAATCCAAGAGTAGAAATTTTGCGATCACTTTGATGAACAGAAAATATTTGTTCCTAAGCCAATCAAGAGTTCTTGCGGGGGGAAAAAATAGTTAATCCAGTTTGGGTAATTGACCTTGCGATATATGACCATCTTAATTGTCAACTAACTTTGTAAGAGTAAATAAAATATTTTCTAATGTTTACTAGGTGTTTGAGGATTTACAATTAGCATTAATATCTAAATTGACACTTATTTATAAACTAATGTAGAAATATTGCAACACTATGAAAGAAATCATGCGAGCAAGATTAAACCGACAGTAGATGCAAATTAGAAAATGAACATAATTAAAATGTGAGAGTCGTCACGTATGTGAGCTTAGCAGTACTCTCAACTGCCGATTTAGCAGTGTCAATGAAGAGCTGCAGAGGAGCGTTGAAAATAGTCTCTCGGGGGGGTAAACATTTCAGGAGAAGTAGCCATGCCTCGACGATAGTTGGCTCCATATCAGCAAGCTAGGAAGTAAACGGTGACTAATGGGCGTGTTTATCTTTGACGATCACTTCGACCATGATCAAAGGAGACTGGAAAATAGAGTAGGTCTTTAAACATACAGTTACAGTGAACTTGAGAACCAAATGTTCATATCACGCATTTGCGTACTTATATAAATACAGGGTGTCCCACAAGGTACGCAGCGTCTAATACGTGCAGATTCGGATAGAGCATGTCAATATGAGTATTTTGAATGGTAACATGTGGGGTCCCCGAATATATCCGAAATTTCTCAATAAACATTGATTTTCACTTGGTTTTGTCCTCATTTGTGTTTTTTTATATGGCAAGCTTCACACCTTACACTATCACGTTATATTCGGGGACGCCACATGTTACCATTCAAAATACTCATATTGACGTGCTCTATCCGAATCTGTACATATTAGACGCTGCGTACCTTGTGGGCACCCTGTATTTTGTTGAATTTCAGTTGTGTACTTTGTGGGTGAATGGTTAGAGCTTTGACTTTATCTAGATAGTTTGAGTTCGAAATCCCGCGCTTTCTTCAAGTTATTTTTTATTTAAAAATTTATGTTAGTTGCTATATATTTTTCATTCTAAATGGTAAATTGACGTTAATAACAATTCCAGATTAATATTTATTAAAATAAAGTACTTATTTAAATATTGTATTTCAGATTTTTTTATTATTTAAAATGTTTATTGGTTGCTTTATATATTTTTCATGATAAATGGAATATTTAATAAAAGAATTTTTAACAATTACATATTACTATTAAATACTCATTTAAATACGATAAATGGGCAATCTCCTGATTATAATTCTCTTTTACAGCGCTTTATAATATTTAAAGTTTCTTTCCAATTAGTCAATTTTTTTTGGGCAAATAAGAATTGTGTGAAAATGTGCGCATACTTTTTTTTTTTTTTTAAATTGAGTACCTTATAGGTTTATTACTAAAACTAAAATGCAAAGCATATTTTGCAATATAAAATTCAATGTGTAAAATACTATAAAAATAAAATTCTACGTATAACATTAAACATTTTTTTAATCAAATTGAAAAAATGAATTTTGATAATTTAATATTTAAGTTTCAAACAATTTGTTATCGAAATAAATGTTAAAAATATTAGAAACTCTTCATCATATATTTTAATTTACCAATACAAATGATTCTCATTTGTATTAGGATTTCCATTTTGCTATTCCATTTTAATGAAAATATAAAGCAACTGATTAAGCATTTTTATATATTAATAAAAACTGAAAAAAAAAATCTAAAATAAAAAGGAGAGGCTTATGATCCAGGTTCATTTGTTTAGTGCGACAAAACATCGTAAGTGTATGTAATATTTAATTTTTATTTTTGAGAGCTTGTGCCCAATTTTAAGGCTGTGTTAAACCTGTTGGGAGACTATTTTTCATATACGATCCTTTATTTTAATGTGTATTTCCAAATAAAAACTACCGACATCTCTATGTCAGTTTTAACTTTTCAGATAAAATTTGCATAGAACAAACTTAAGTTCCAAACAAAAACTTGAGTTGCCGAATTTGAAAAGCAAAAATTACATAAAATTGTGAATTAGATAAATACAATACAACGAGCTAAACATAATGACGCCCGTATAAAGATTATAAATTATTCTACAACAGACCCTCTGAGTTATATAGAATTATAGCTAAGTGGTTGGTCCAAAGCTGACAAATCTGTGATCGAACATCTGGCCCGTCATCAACTTATGTCACTAAAGCGGATATTAATCCGACTCCGGTATTGTTATATTTTTTTTATACTGTTTCGTTAAGAAATACGAAGATTTAAAAAATCTGTTTATAAAGTTAAATTGTTAAATTCCCGATCGAACTGTTAAAAAGGTGTTCAATCAACCTTCAAACGAAAAGCCCAATCACGTGATCAAATCACCTACAAAAATTTTTTAGTCAAGTGAGCGAAGACCGCGCAGGCTCATCGGGCGATGCTTTTCATGAATGTTTTGGGTGTTGTGTTCATGATTATGATATTCCTATTACAAGAGCCACTTTTTTGGAAGGATAAGGACGTACAGAGTCGCTGTCTTCACCTATTATGAGGGACAGAAACAGAATATAATTCAAATAAATCAATTACGGCTTATTTCCATGCTTCCAATAAGACCAACTCCATGTATATTTTCTCCTTCGACCACGGTCGATGTGATAGTCTAAGGTGAACACGCCCAACGAAGACAAAAGTGGATGTTCTTATAGTGGAATGTAGGATCCTATGGAGCGCAATGCAACGGCAGTGTAGAAATAGTGGACTGAAGAGAACAGGACATGTTTGAATTCTGGCAATGGATGACAAAATACGTAAGCACGAAATGATTAGACACATTAACCGCATAGTCACCACTCTGAATACTCAGTCTGCGAACTGCAACAAAATGGCTCGTTGCTGGATTTTATTAAACGTTTGTATGGTTCTCTGAATTTAGACAGTATTTCACAATTTTCCCTTTACTTATTTAAATCTCAGAAAAACAAGGCGGAGAAGCTTAAATTATTGGTATCAAATAGACGGGACAATACAAACTCTAAAAAAAATCCGCCTACAACATTCGCCATTTGTGTGTCAGGACTAGAATTCAGGGCGATAGAATAGCACTGACTGACCGTAGATTCATCTGGCCTGTTGGCAGAACGTTAAAGCACTTCTACAGCTGAGGGATGTCTACAATAATTAGTAGGCATCTGCTACACCATGGACAGAGTACAAAATTTCCTTTGTATACGATTCAACTCGCTAAAACGTAGTTTATTAAGCGTTAGCAAGAGTATACGTATTATACGGTGTACAGATTTTGGATACGAAACAGCATATATATCATAGAAACTAGACAGGTTTCTCGCCAAGCATAAGAAACCGCATTGAACCGTAAATGAACCGTGCATTGAACCGTAAATGAAAGGAATTTCTGCCAATGGATGCCAAACGATTTTACAAATTTTTTGAACGCTGTTTAGTTTATATTTTGCGGACTGGACAAAACGGGTGGAACACATCTACAGGGTGTTTCACCAAGGACCCCTAACTTTAAAAATCAATAAACCGGAAACTGTGATAACATACCACTGGTTTCATGTTTCTAACAAAATTGTAAGAATCTTATCCATAAATCTCAAAATTGTTAAAAATAGCACCAATAGATGGCGCTGAGAGCGTTAAGAATCCTAAAGAGAGTTCAGAAGCATAGAAAGACTAGCCGTCGAAGGTTTCGCCGGAGAAATTTGACCGCTATTAGCGTATAGTGAAAATAATCCCGAAAGTGATGATACCGTGGCGGAGCGTGTGTTTATTTTGTTGGAGTACCACCGATTAAATCAGAGTCCTACTGCCACAAGAGTTTCAAACGCGACTTCAAGTCGCAAAAGGCCCAGATGGGAAAACAATTCGTAGATTTTTTAGAAATTTCAACAGACAGGCAACGTGGCCGATGCAAATTATTTTCACTATACGTTAATAGCGGTTAGATTTCAATGGCGAATTCTTCGACGGCTAGTCTTTCTATGCTTCTGAACTCTTTAGAAGGATTCTTAACGCTCTCAGCGCCATCTATTGGTGCTGTTTACCAAACTGAGATTTATGTACAAGATTCTTACGATTTTAATAAACATACCACTGGTTTCATGTTTCTATGTGTCACCATTTCCGGGTTATTGCTTTTTAAAATTATGTGTCCTTTGTGAAACACCCTGTATATCTCGCGTTCTATTTATGATAGAAACAAAATTCTATGGAATGGGGTGGGGTGTGCCAAGTGACTAAGAAATCAAAAGTAAAGCAAAATCAGGCGAATAGATTTTCAGTAAATGGGATTTTAAAAGTGCAGTTTTTTGCACTTTTTAAATCTTGTTCAGACCAAAAACTGTTGACAGGGCCACAACAATGTAATTATCAGATTTTTACGCGGTTTACGTCATTTGAATTGTTTGAGTAGTTCAAAACCTTTAAGTTTCATGTAAAAATATTAGTTATTGATGTATATCAGTTTAAAGTTATTGATTCCTATACTAAACAGAGCAAAAACATGACTCAACTCTTTTAGTAATGGTCGTATACACATGACATTAAGATATGTTATTACACTCGACCCAAGTAAGCTTCCTATTATAAAAAAATCCTAACATTTAAGGTTCGTTTACAGAGTCTCACAAAATACGAGTAGTTCAAATGTTTAATATTTAGTGTAAAAATATTAGTTTATGTATACAACTTTGAAGAGATTTATTCCTATACTTAAAATGAATTAAAGAAATATTGAATCGTCCAACTCTTCAAAAAGAACGTATGCGCATGCTAAAATATGTTACCAAGAACGACCTAAGCTAGCTTCCTTTTGTAAAAGAAAAGTGTAGAATTTACTGTTAGTTTACATGATAACAAAATTTTTAATAAGACTAAATAGTTGTGTAATTCGTGAAGTTTTACGTTGACGTACTTTATTCCTGTACTTAAGAGGAAAAACTATAGTAAATAGCATAACTTTTGTCAAAGTGGCTATATACACACAATATGTTCAAATATGTTACTACATCCGATTCATTTAAACCATTGTAAAGCGGCATTAAACCATATAAGTTTCGTTTACAGAGTCTCTTAGAAGATCTTGATGACATTACAACCGATGTATATTCACTTACCGAGATGTATTTTAATGATTTTATACTGTTTCAATCTCTAAGGTTTTATCTTGCTTTAAAATTTAATAAGAGTTTTGTCCGCCTGAAAGCTCGTCGATCATAAGCTCTAAATCTATTAAAACATAGTATTTTCATAGATTAAAAAAACTGTTTATAAATATATAATTCTAGCGTATCAAGAATTGATTGAAATAGAGATTACAAAATTCCTGCTTTGTATTCATGCGCTGAGTAATATAATGTAAAAATGTTGCTACCCCAAGATTAGAAATTTGCGTTTAAATATTTGCCGTTCATCGAATCTCCGACTATGACAAACTTAAAATGCTCTAAAAACGGGCCTAGAGCACATTGAATAGGAAATAACTTCTTAAATTCCCCATAAAAATTAAAAATTAACGAACACTTTCGCGTGAGATTTTTATATTCAAATAACGAACACATGTTCGGTCAACGAACACTTTCGAGAAATTTTTATGTTCGGAGAACGAACACCTCACGAAACAAAGTCATGATGAAGCAATGCCGCGTTTCATATTTGCCGAGCTATACATATTGCCGACTTGGAGAACATTTTAACAGTTGCATACATATGTCCTAATTAATTCATGGACTGTCGGGGATTGGGGACTTATTTTAGAATCCCCGAATTGGAATGGACAGACTAGAAACATTATGTATTTTGTGTATGTATTTTGTGCATTTAGTAAATAGTCCTTTTTGGTTTAATCACGCTCCTTTTTTAAATCTAATTTAAAGCTTAATGAATTATCCGATCAAAAATGTTACATCTTTTAAAACTGATCATTATGTAAACGCTTTAGTCTTAGTGGTATATTTACAAAAATCGCACAAAATTTTGGAATACATGTCATCCTACGAACAGTTTCTATTTTGAAATCACTAATAGTTTTTATACTTTTGCAAACGTTGCGAATCCTTTGTCAGATTCTCGAAACGTTGAGTTAAACTTAAATAAAAAACTTAAGGTGCTCCGTAATTTTTAAAAATATATTCGTATAAAAATGCCTATGAATTACAGTAGTTCGTAGATTATTTTTTTTTTACTATTCTCGGTAATGTATGCTCCATAAACTTATTGTTATAAGACCGAAAAATAAGTGCTTATTTTTCCACATTTTTCTGAAACTGCAGTATTTTAGTTTTAAAACTACTGTAAAATTTTCTAGTTTTGTTTTTGAATCTATATAAACGGAAGAGAGATAAACAAAAAAGGGAAAAATAAGCATGTTTTAAATAACCTGATGAATACAATGTAAGGAAATTAATATAAAAGTTTCCCCGTTGCTATGGTAGCGACAAGTACATTGGAATAAGTCACTCAATATATTGTATAATCTTTTTTTGCCCCTTGCATCTTTTTTATTCTTTAATAAAAATGGAATCTGTATAGTTGAAATTACATACCTTACAAAAAGGAGTGATCTCTTCAAAAACAACTCTCTAAATGATCCCGCCAAGCCACAAACCTAAAACGTCAGTCAAAAGAAGCGATATCACATAAAAAGAAGCGATATAGAAGTGAATACTCCGAGTCCTGTGTAAAAATCTATCACCACTCAATGTTTCCAAAGGACTCCGAGCGAGGTACAGTATGTGAAAACTGCTGGGCGACCTGCAGGCTTTTATAATATATGCAGTATATCAATTTTGAAAATCTGTAAAATAAATTTTGGTTATATCTCTTTTATAAATATTTTTGTATGCGAAAGAACCGACAGAACGGATCTTCCCAGATCTATGACATTCCGCTTACGCTAGAATTACTGCAATATATCTTAAATTAGTTAACGTTTATTATAAAGCGCATTGTCATTAATATGCGTAAGTTTTATATATAACTTAGCTCCTGCGGTTAAACTTAAACTATTTTAGTTCATTGCGTGAAAATTCTTTTCTGCTGCTGGTATACGGATCAGCGACATTGAGAACAACCCTCTAGAGTCCTGCATTCTCACGGTTTACCGGGGGCCATCGAGATTCCCTCTTCAAAGAACCACAATGCTCAGTGTTTACTAGCCTTGCGGTTGGTGTGAAGGTTGCTTCCCCCCCTTAGGTAGCTTTCCACGTCACTTAACGTAAACCGCAGCCATTGGATAGAAGAGGGACAATTTGAAAGCTAACTGGGGCATCAAAATTATGGATTAAGCTAAACCACTGTTCTGAACAGACATCTATTAAAGTATGTTAAACTGTTAGAATGACAGACTGCTGTGAAACCAAGGAACATAAGAGCTTTATTTCAATCAACTAAGATACGGAAACTTTCAATATTTTTGGCTTTAACTTTAAAAACAAGATCTCCATACCGCTTATACAAAGAAAGTCATATGGAAGAGAACTATAATCCCTACTAAGCAATTTTATTCTATTAGGATATTTTTATCTATTTTATTCTGTAAGGCTTGGAAATCCAATTATACGTCTGTTAGAACAATTGACTACGTATTCATTAAATAAACTTAGTGCTATAAGAAACCGAACAATCTTTCAGGAAAGTGTCACATATGACTTGCCTTGGAATGGTTCCAATTCGTAAAACAATCTAAAACGAAATGAGAGTGGCCAGTCTTGTTCAATTTGTATTTACGTATCTCTTATTGTAGTGAAAATTTAGAGTTCTGAAATTTGACATAGTTCCATCTGTGCTGTTGAACTGTGGAAGAATGAAAACTTTCTGAAGAATTGTCAAAAGCAGTTACATCGCCATTTCAATACGAAAACTAGCTATATTTATAATTTACGAGATTGAAATTTTGTATAGAGATTTCTAGTCAAAAAAATAAGGGTATGGCCGATTATATTGCTAAGGTATTTGAAAATAATTAACACAGTGTAAAGATTACCACTTTAAAAATTAGTGTCAATGTGAAGTACAGTTTTGAACCATACGTATGTAGCTTACCTCTGAACGCACATTTACATCTGCGCCAAGATCTAGCAATAAAGCAGTCATGCCCGCATGTCCTTCTTTAGCGGCCAAATGTAAAGGTGTGAATCCCTCCTAAAAAGAAATGAAACCAGAGTTTTACTTAGTTAAAATAGGATTTTTACGATTTTTTTCCTTAGCATAAACTTGCTAATCCAAGACAAATTCATTAGTTTTTCCCATTGGAAATAAAGAATTTTTTCTACTGAAAATTAAAGATATTTGGCCTACTTTGCTGAACATTCAAATTCTGAAATTTACAGATTTTCAAGCAACATTAATTGCCTGAAAATGCAAAGTATCACTTTGCAAGTACATACTTTACACCACGTGTACAGAAATTACTAATTTATGTACTGCAGATGGAATATTCTACACGTACAGTGATCAATTTCGAACGCGAGATCCAACTTACCAGCGTGTAGAGTTAATCTGTCAGGATTACACAAGCAGTTTCCTTATATATTCTTACTTCTTTTAGATGTCTTACAAAATACACGCATGATTTACAAAAAGGATTTGAAAACTTACTTCAATAAATAGAACTAAATTTCTGAATGTTTCATATATTTTCTTTCCATAACTGGTATATTTGCCTTCTTATTTCATGGTTTCATAAAATAAGATTTTGCCTTATTGTGTGTAGTTTCAAAAGTATCAAATACAGCAATTCACAAGAACAATTTATAAATACTAAAAAAATCAATGGCAATTCATTTCTTTTATGCGTGCCAGTGTCCGTTTTCGAGTATAAAAAAAAAACATTTTTATTGCTTTTTCAAAAGTTTATTATGTTAATTTTGATGGATTACTATTTTTATGAGATTCATTATTAACTTCAAAAATAATGATTAATTTGAAAATATGCTTAATTGTCAATACAATTAGGCATAAGAATTATTACTATTATATAGTAAAGTAAGAATTAAGTAAATTTACATAACAGCGGATCGTTCTCCCTATTCAACATTACCAGCGGTTTGAGCTGAAGGATACAGTGACTATTTTCAACCAAGTTGGTTCACATTCATGGCACAGAAGGCATGGTTATCGCATTGCCATGTATGCTATTCGCAGTGTATTTTTCAAATTCCTTTTAAATTTATAAGTTTAAAACCATTCATGGCGAATGTTTGTCCCGCTTACGGTTGTAAATACCAATGGAATAATCACTAACATTAAATACACAATTTAACAGAAATGTCGACGCGTATTTTATAAAAATGGTCATAAACGTAATTTGTATGTATAATTTATTCATTTCATAAATATTCATGTACCAATTGGGAAACATTTAGAGATTAATGTATAAGAAACTGCATAATATCCTCCTCCCTATTCATTCCATCCTATTGGACATTTTTATTTTTGTATAAAATATTTAATTTCAGTGGGAACTTGTAGAAACTTATTGTCCATTATAATGGATAGTCTAGCGCTACTATCTCTATATCGAAAGGGTAAAAAAACATCTAAATGTATTTTAAGAATTTGAAAATTGCTCCGAACAGGTGAGAGATTGTTGAGGGTAAGTACACAGTATTAACTCAAACTTCCTATGTAAGTTTTAAGTATTTTGATATTAATGCAGCATGTATCTAATTTTAAGTGTTGTATTAATGAGATTAAACCGTAGTTTAAGTAATTGAATCTATATTTTGGAGAATAAACACGTTTTTATTGATGTCCATTGTATTTGACTTTGGGTCTTCAGTTGTTTTCATTCATACTGGGATCTTTTTGAATACTGAAGGAAAGGGTTGCTTTTTACTCAAAATTCTAAACTGTATTAAAATATAAGTAGGTAATATACATTTATATTGGTAATTAAATATTGTCCTAGAAGTGTATAATTCTACCGATAAAATACTTGTTCCAAATTAGTACATGGTTTAATTTTTTTTTTTCAGGTCTAAAATTTTTTTATACAGTATTTAGCAGAGAGATTTACAAATAAGCTTTTCTTTCAACCCATTAAGCGCCATTGCTCCTATTTTGGGAATATTGCTGTTTTTTTATGAAGTGCGTATTTTACAATTTGTTAAAAAGGTTCATGTTGTCATTTTGAATATTATATGGACATCTGAATTTTAAGTTTCATTAAAATTCTGTTTTTTAAAACGTGTTAAGAAAAAAAGCGAAAAGTAGCTTTTTCTCAGTATTCGAAAGAAAAAACCTGAATAAAAATTATATCTTTTAGTTAAAATATGTTTATAACAGTGTACTGTATTAAACAACTTTAATCCGAAATTAATATGTATAATAAATCAATCACAATTACCGAAAGCTTAAGTTGTTCCCAAAATGAGAGCAATGGCGCCTAAAGGGGGTAAAGTTTTTGAAAACTTTTACATATGCCTCCGTGCATTTGTGGTATTTATGTTTTAATTTATTAGCTACAAAAGGTATAATATAATATTCTGAAACATATTTTTAGAAGCTTTCATATAAATTAGTCCAATTTTTACTTTTATAAAACAAAATGAAATTACCAGTTCTATAAGCATTTTCATTACCCTTCTCTTTTTTTAGATTGAGGATTTTTAGGATGTTCCGGAAATTGTTTGCCACCTGATTGCAGTATTGTAACATGAGGAAGATATCTTCCTCCTCATTTGTATGTCGCATTTACAAATGAGATTTCGATTACATACATGTAATAAAATAACTTATGCGACGATTTTTCCCATGTTATATTTGGTGGAGCTGAACTTTTAGTAAAAATCTAAATCAGACAATCAAGGAATATCCAATTTAGTGTTAAAAACAAAGTGACAAAGTATTAAACACAGGCTTGATATTTTAGATGAAAGTTCAGACGAATCTTCAAATTGGAATATGGAAAAAACTAAAAAGAATGCTAAAGTTAACAAATTTCAGAAAACTAAAAAAATTATGTAGTATAATGCTGCATAAAAGATTTCATTTGTTTTATTTTCCATGAAAATGATTGATGTAATGAAGAAAAATAAAGAGGCGATAATGAAAGTGCTTATGGAATCTGCAATTTTAATTAAAATTTTTATTATAAACTAGCTGACCCGTTCGGCGTTGCCCGAGCCCGTGTAATAAACTTAAATCGTAAAAAATGAAATTTTGGCCAAGGTCTCCGATGGATTAGACACCGTATACCGGGCACGCTCCGGAAAATCTTATTTCTCCCTTCCACCGCCAGGGGAGCAACCTTTTTCGGAAAGAACCTCTGAGACAGGTCAACGTTGCCTACGGTACTGTATAGTTAACGTGCGACAAAATAGAGATGTTTTTGAGAAGATGGAACACTATAAGCCGAGTTATTGAAATAAGGCACAGTTTGAGAAAATGAGTGAGGTGCCAGATGAAGAGGATGTTCAAGTGTCCTTCAGAAAATGACTAATTAGGAGGACTACGATGCATCTTTAAAAATTCGTTTGCTTAAGCTAGGAACTTAATTACAAATTTGCCTTAAATTCTTCGGAAATAGTGGTAACCGCTACTCAAGTTTACTTTAATGTTATATAGAAGGTGACTATTAACTTAATTATAATGTTTCGAATCAGTTTCATTGAAATTTGAAAGAGTTGGAGATACGGAAACCGGGCATAGTTACAGAAAAAACTTTGAAGGAGGGGCCGGGGGGGATGTTCAAGTACCGTTCAGCAAATGACCAATTAGGACAACCACTATACATCTTTAAAAATTCGTTTGGTTAAGCTATGAATTTGATTAGAAATTTGGCTTAAACTATTATTCAGAAACAGTGGTAACCGCTACTCATAAATTTAGCTTATGTAAAAGGGTGACTATTAAGTTAATTATGTTTGGAATCACTTGCGTTGAAATCGGAAAGATAAGAACTAAAATAACTTCTTAAAACACCATAAAAACTTTAAAATGCGCCAAATGGTGTTTTAAGAAGTTATTTTAGTTCTTAGTGTTTCACACCAGTTTCAACTTATTTTATCGGAAAGATAGTTGCTGAGATATGGAAACGGGAATAGTTAGAGAAAACTTTGAAGGAGGGCCCCGGAGAGGGGGGGGGGGGGATGGCGGATGTTGAAGTGACCTTCAGCAAATAACTAATTAGTGGGATCACTATAAGTCTTTAAAGATAGATTCATTTGGTTAGGCTAGGAACTTGATTTGAAATTTGGCTTAGGCAATTATTCGGAAATACTGGTAATTGCTTTTTAGAAATACACTTTGAAGCAATGAATGCTGATTATTACGATAATTTAATAAAAATAGACCTAAATGGAGAAATTCGGAACAATATTACTGAGAAACCAAGATTTAAAATAGCGGTATTCTGTATATAAAACAAATGCTATGGGTGAAGCTAAAACAAAAAAATTAGACCCTTACGCATCGCAATTCCCGCAAATATATAACAAATATTCTGTTAAAGTTCTGTATTATAGTCTATCATAATAACATATGTCCCGTTTTAAAAACCTTAAACCCATATAATTATAATGAACAAACGTGCCTGGAAATGTCTTAAACAGGTGGAGTTTGTGTAATTTGCCGCGAGTAGAAGGCGCTATATTAGCTTGGCTATATGCAGATAACTGCAATCTATGTTGGCACTATTTCGTTATAAATCCTTATCTATGCATAGTTGCTCCGATTTATTTAATGTGTTCCGAGAAGATATTCTACACAACCAACCAACCGAAGAAAAAAGGGGATGAGAGTTCTTCGTGCATTTTAATTAATATATCCGAAAGTAATTAAAATTCTGACGTTCAGGTACACCAGGAGATTGGTTGGACTACCTAAATCTAAATTTCTAGCCTTCTAGGTGGGCTAGATTTTCCTAGCCATCGCCAACAGACACAGAGCTTAACTTTCTTTTATTAGTATAGATGTAGGACTGATTTATATGAATTCTTCGTAAAATATCAGTTTCAGAATGATATTATCCCTTTTATAGCTAAAAAACTGAGAAATAACAAATGCATGGAGGTATAAGTAACATTTTTGAAAAAAAATTACCTCCATTAGCCGCCATTACTCTCATTTTGGGAACATTTTTCCTAAATATTCGATTTTTTTAAATTTCTCTTCAGAAATACCTTAAAGACTTTCCATTCATAAAGAAAAACGTTCATTAAAAAATAGCTTAATATATATAGCGGCGCCTAATGGATCTATGTTTTTCTTATTCATTGCAAGATATTTTTTTCTATTCGTATGTTTCCAATTAATCAAGTTTAAATAACTAAATTTAAATAAAAATATAATTAAGATAACATTGTAAGATTAATAAACTCCTTTTAAATTTTCACTTGGCATTCAATTGTCAATTGTGGTAGCTGTGTCACTAATTATCATTATGCTAGGAAACAAAGTTGTTTAGAAAGATTTAAAACAAAATTCTAATTGAAAAATTATTTAAAAAAGTTTACTAAATTGGCACACTTTTTTTGGATGATGTAAAAATTGCAATTATGAGATGCTTAAAGTGATGGATGAGCAATAAAAACTCTTCTGACGACAGAAAAGTTTGCGTTGAAAGTAATAGACTGTCGTTAGAAATCCTTTGAGTTTTTTTTTTTTTTTTTTAGAGATATCTAGAAATTGGCGTTATTCAGATCTAGAGAAATTTAAACAATTTTGGAAGCAAAATAATTTGACGTGTCAGATCTTGACATTAGCGATGAAGGTAAGGAGGAGGAAAAGAACAAAGAAATTGGATTCATGCAAATTCATCCAATTATTACACTTAAGGTATACTTTAGTGCGAATCCGCTTTTGAGGAAATCTAAGTTGAGTTATTCAAGTCATGACGAAAACGCAAGCCCCAACATTTCACCTAGCAAACCAGGCGCAAACTCAAAATAACGGACGTAAGTACCGAGTTGCTCAGTTTTAAAAGAGAATCAAACCGTTACCTAAAATAGAATAAATAAAATACATTGTGAGGCAAAATCAAAATTTTATTTAAAATACAAAACAAAAAACTAAATTTGCATCCATGAAATGCAACTTTTATATCTGTTTAACTGCGAAAAATTGCTTTGCAGAAGTACATTCATAAAATACTGAATTTTAAGTTAATCTATTTTTTGAGTGTAATTTTTTTACAATTATTTAGTGTCATTTTGCGTTGAATTCAAATTGTCATTTTTTGTCAAATATTAAAAATTTCCATTCAGATTCATGCGATTCAATAATACGTTTTTCACAAGACAAGAACCCAATGTCCATTTTATTGGACACAAAAAAAAAAAACATAATAAATGAACATATTTATTGATTTCTAGTCCCAAAAGAAGCAATAATCTAAATAGATAAAAACTGCACAAATACGAGCTTTGGTCTCAAGGTATGTTTGATAATCTATGCAAAATTAAATATTTGGTTTTAAATTAAAAAATTAGATTTAAAATTTCCTATCCATTTATAAAAGTACTAGGGGGCTCAGCCCCCTACTCGCTAACGCTCGCCAACCCCCCGTGAATTGCGAAGCAATTCACATTGAGACCGCTTCGCGGTCACAGCTCGCTTGCCCCTTTTTTTCAGCAATTCTAGCCGGAATAAGTTCTACCATAAAACATTTGAACATATGAAATTGACAATTTATTTTAATGTAAAAAAGTAATTCTCCATTGAAAACACAACTGAAAATGCATTTATTTGGCGCTACCAATGAGCATATAAATCATTTAAATACTATGAAAAAGGATTTTTTGTACAGCACGACTTAAATTCATTAGAAAAAAAACTACGTTATAGGAAGATAGTTTGTTTTATTTCATCAATACACCAACAGATGGCGGCAGGTGATATCTAGACAGTTGATTTTCTTTCTCCGTCTTTTGAGTGATTGAAATTCGTAAATGAATTCTAAATCAGAGTTGAGAATTCATTTGAAATTAACGATATTGCTCATAATTAAAATGAGGAATCATCTCAGACGCTTTGGATTACGTACATGTTATTTTATTTTTAATAATTGCAAGTTTGAGTTTCATTCTATGGTTTCACTTCTCTCACACTGACCGCCATATTGGACGGAGGCGGAGCTGATCTAACACAATCTAGTTAGTTCATTGGTCTGAGCTCTGGAAACTACAGTTGTTGCCAAATCATAAGTTACAAATTCAGCCCTTTTTTCGCGCTACGTAAGACAAATATATATATAGATTATCGTAGTCCTGTTAAGACGAAGTTAATATTTTGGTTACTTCTGTGGTGCATCAAATAATTTAAAAATATTAAATTCTGAGACATTTAAAATTTATGAATTTTAAAAATAGTGGAAATTTTTTTTACATTTTTCAGAAAACGTAGAAATACCCAATTAAACTTCACTTTTTTACTGTAGAATACACAAAAAGAGATTCAAAATAACGTGGCAAAAATAAAAGAGCAAATTAGGCATACAAGAATAATGTAAAATCACATAGGGACATGGGGTCGCAACCGCCATCCGGGGCCGCTAGGGGGAGTTTCTATGAAAACGCGAGCTGGGCAAATTGAGACATCTACATTGGGGCCGTGGATGCCTTGCGAGTAATATGGCTAGTTACACCGCGGAACTCATTTGATTTATGGCGCTGCTAAGTGCAACGGATGAGAAGTTGTGCGAATGTATCTTCAGCGATATCCTCATAGGCCTGCCCCCTTACAAGTCACTATTTGTCACTCTGCATCGACGATTGTACAAACAGGATCGTTGGACGTACACAAGCTGGATGCTGGTCATGAACAAATAGCGTTTCTACAAAAGAAAGCGTAGAAGTGGATTGGTTGGTTGAATGGGGTTTTATGGCACAACATCTCTTTCGGGATATGCTGCGCCAAAAAACAAGAAATAAAGATTAGAATAAGAACGTCAAATTAAAATAAACAAATTTAAAAATCTCAAACAAGATTTATGAAAATAACAGTTAAATGAAAAGAGTGATGTGACGATAAATGTATAATAATTAAAATCATTCAATAAAATAAAACGATGTCTAAGGAAATGAACACAAGTTATCACAATTAAAATATATACCATCCTTAAACTAACAATTTGTAAAAATGTCCAAAGTCTGTAGCAGAAATATTTAACTTCGATTACCAAAAGAAATGGTTAAAATCACGTAAGTTCGAATACGTCAAAAACAGCATTATAATTTGAGTTCGAACTGCAAGACAGATTCCATAGCTTCTTCTGCATAGTGCAGCAGCTGTTTGTAGTAAGAAGCGATGTATCAAGACAAGGTTTGTTCCCCCCCCCCCACTGTGCAGAGGCTAGGGTTGTAGTTTCCCTTTCTGTGCACGTGATTTGTTTTGCTTTGTGTATAGGACACAGGTTTTTTTTTCCCAAAAATTTGTTTGCAGATTAAACAAGTTTGACCCGACTCGTGTTCGGTTGACTGTTTAGCGACGATTAGAATATATTTTAAGAGGTTCTGATGATGGTGGCGAAAGTTCCAGTGCAGGCAGGTCTTCTAGCGGAATACACACGAGTATTCTTTATAGTGCTGGTTAGTGTAAAAGAATAATTTGGTGATAAACATAATTCAGTTTCGGTACTTAATTTTGATTGTGGCTTAAGCAAACTAGAATAAGTTCCTGCAGGTGTTCGGGATTCAACAAGTTGTAGAGCTTTAGGTTAAGAAATTGAGCGATTTTGACCGCAAGAATCTCTCACGGATCCAGTTTGGGCAAGAACATGCTGTATGGTCACCTTCACAGTTTAATAGTGCTCAGTGTTTTCACATGACTTACCATCATGACAGACTTCCGCACAACGTACGCAGGTAACAGAACCACGACAGGTAAGAGTATGACAATAACGCTGACATTTAAAACAACGGAGCGGATTAGAGATATCAGTTCGGGCAGGACAGCTCAGGTAAGCAGCTTTAATTCTGGTTGGAAAAGTAGGGCTATTGAAACTCAATGATGTCCTTTGTAAGAAAGCACTTGCCTATTCAGACTTATAGTAATACGGTGTTGCATATGACAACTTCATCTTTTAGATTTTGTAGAATTTTTTTTAGAAATAAAAGCTCCGGTTCGGATATTACACCACGGCTTGTATTTAGAGTTTGATGAGCCTGAACAGTAACAACATATTGTTGTACAATTGAGAGAAATCTTGACCATTTTTCTGAAGAAACTTCAAGCAAATCCCCAGACTGTAGTTTAAGTGAATAACAGTCTTCGAAATCAGATTGAAATGTTTTCGCGATACGAAATGAAGTGCTCTTAAAAGAACTATCAGAAACACTCAGTTCGTTTGATAAAAAAGCGAGTGAATGAAGTCATCTGTACAGTTTGTTACTCTCCGCATGGGAGAGAAAGTTAATTATTTCCATCATATTAAAGATAAAACAATTCAAACCCTGGCTGCTACTGAGCCCAACAAGGGGATGCACATTCGTGCACTAGTGCAAACCAGGACCCATACGTTCACCAGACACCTATCAGTCTCCACCCTTAACGAGATATGTGACCGCTCACTTTATTTCCAGCCAGTGAGAAGTCAGCTGACCAGCCGATTGATGCGTACGGGACGAAGCAGTTATGGCGCACAGTGTAAGACTTCGCAAATCTAGCGGGAAAAAATTCAGAAAATCGATTAAGTAATTTCAGTTTTAGACATTTTAAAGTACAACTAACACATTGAAGAGAAAAGAGATAAAGTGAAAGCAGTTTAACTCCACAACACCATCAAAAGTCGGCTCAAAACCACGTTTTCTTTAAACCTTTTTAGAGCGGCGATTGTTGTAGATGTAATTGCAAATGATAATGGCTAAAAATATACTTATTTTGTAAATATTGTTTTATGATAGTATGTAATCGTTACAACAAAGTATTTACTTTGTATTTTACAATTACGATAGCTATTTAAAAGTTTCTTCTTAAAAATAAACTTGTAAGTTAATATGTAAATTATTTGAAAATTTAATAGCATATGATGAATTAAAGCTGCCAAAAATTTTGTACACTCTGGTACATTGTAAGGTAATTTTTGTAATACTATATGCATATAGATATAAAATAAATTTCAGCTGCAACTATTTGCAACTTTTGAATATAAGTAATTTTTTACAGGTACTGAAGTGTCAATTTCGAAAAGAGAATTCTATGAGATATTTATAAATGATGTTACTGGACATAAATCATTTCCAGTGAATTCTAAAAGTATCTTTATAGACAATGTATTACACAAATATAAACTTCAACATTGCTCATATGTTATGTCCGACCAGATTAAGCGGCTGATCCATTCGTTTGATTGACATTAATCGAAGATCGAGAAATTGCCATCGCATAAAGAACTTTAAAGAAAAATAAGAGATGGCTAGATTCGAATATAACAATAAGTAATCTATATACCAGGCAGAAGTAATAATGACTAATATGCGAAAAAAGTTGAACGTCAAAAATTGTTCAAGTGGACCGAAATTGAGGGAAAAAAGGTTTATTCATTCTTCTCAGAACACTCACTAAATGAACAAACACATACCACGTGTTTAAAATTAAGGCAATTTGAACGAAAGTATGATGCGGGTATGTTAAAGCAAATATGTGTAAGCCCTAGAAAAGCAACTAAATTTAAAAAAATCTTTCATAAAGCCGGATACCCGATATTTAAATATTCTCTTCAAGAAGCGTTGGTTTTAATAACCACTATTAAATTAAGTTGCCGAAAATACGGAATTACGAGAAACTGCGTTACAGAAAGATTTGAACATTTATCCATCCTATGAGTAGGTAAAAAGATTGAAAAAAATGTGCTAACCATCCCAAGAAAACTACATATTTTCTTAATCATTTGCAGATGTTAAATTACAATATATTGCAGATTTAACGATAAAAGACTATTATACAAAAACAGATATTAAATATTCTTACTAAAGGAGAAGGGTCTGTGTTAAAAAATATAACAAGGATTTTAAATGGGGCCGGGGGGGGGGGTCGATGGCAGCGGTGGACAAAGTAGATACAAGCAAAAATCAAATGAAAACAACTTCGAAGATGCAAATATTCTAATCCCATTTGTGGTTCCTTTAAAACTATATGGTTGTAATGAAGAAAATCAAATTTTATATCATGGAAAAATGTACATTTTTCATCTACTTCTTACTGTAGACCCATAAAATTTAAGTTCACCAAGGAAACTGATCAGTCAATAACGGAAGAATTTGAAAATGTCAGAAATAAAATTACTGCTCTTGTGCCAACTATAGTAAAATTAGATGATCAAACGTAATGAAATAGATCAGATTTGAAGAAACAATGGTAGATGGCCAAGTGTGCAATATTCTATCATTAAATAAAGCAACCCAAAAGTGATATCTGTAACGCAACTTCCAAGGTTATGAATAATTTGAAATTGATTCGAACATATACGAGTAATGCTCACATTTTCTTGGGGCTTCTCGACACTACATGCACAGTTAATATTTAAGGAATTCCTTTAACATATTGGTTATAGATAGGATGTAAAAAAAAAGCCGTGCCGAACACATTAATAATGACACTGACAACGATGGCAGTATCTAATAACTTAATTACTATTTACTTAAAAAAAAAAAAAAAAAAAAAAACCCTTGTTGTAAATGGTAGGTATTTTATATTTTTTAAATCTGCACCGAATAAAATAATGCGTCAATAAATGAAAATGACGAAAACTTTCTATTATGATTATGCTAATGTAATAACTTAAAATGTACAGTGTAACGAGTAAATATATATTTCCTTAGTATAGAACCATTTTATCTATAGTAAGTGAAATTTTATTTAATTAATATCAAAAATTTTCATAAATTTAATTTTGACCAGCTAGACGCGCAAAATCTCACACTGTGTGGCGTCCGCTCGTTAATCCGCGGGCCCTTGGTTAGAGACCGGAATGCGCTAATTTCTCATTTCGTTTTATAAATATACTTGTAATTATAATTTATTAATCGCAATTAAAAATATTGTACATTAATTATAACGTTAAAGTACTTGTAACTAAATTGTTTTATAAAAACATTAAACTGTTTTATTTTTATATTTCATATATGCTTTGATGCAAATGTTAAACAACTGTCGGTTCGTGATTTTAAACAAATATAAATTGCCTTAAAAAGGAAAGTAAATGAGATACGTTTTTGAAGCAAAATGCATAATTAAAAATTAACATAAAAATTAAAAACTTTTTTGGCTTATTAAAAGATTAAATATCCATGTTGTAAAAGTAACGTGCGATTTTGTAACGATTTTGGAATTTTTACCATTCAATAACAGATCCAATATTTTAAAAATCTCTTTAAAATGAGAAACGTTTTTTAATGTTTTAAAAATCAAAAATGCTTAATTAAAATATGTTAACATTATAATTATTGTACAGTATTAATTTTTTTTAATTGCAATATAATTTCAAGTATTTATAAAACAAAAAATGATAAACTAATCATGGGCGTTCCGGTCTCGAAATCTCGCCTGCGGATCAACGAGCAGAAGCCATAACAGAGCTAGGCCCAACGCAATTTCGTTACAAAGTATTAAACTTGTGTTATATTAGACCCCCCCCCCATTTCTGGAGAACTAAGGGAGTTGTGCAAAATCCGTTTAACCTCAGACTAAGGGGCTTCTACCCTACAACATAAAAAAATCCGATTATCAAGCTTGGACTTCTTGTAACAAACTAAATTGACGAAGTTTGTCGCAAAGGCATTTCTACGATTGACGAGATAGTGGAAGCAGCTGGAAAAATCCTCGTGTAAACGAAAATGCCAAAACAAATTTGACCTGGATTATGGAATTCCGACCAAATTGGTTGTCAGTACATAACACACAACAGGTCACTTTCAGAGTACGGAGATTGTCTTTATGAAAACCAAATAGCTTATTCTTGCAGACCAGTATGCAGTTACGGCACCTGGAAATGTTTTATCAGACTCTTCAATCCAACACTTGGTTAAAAAAATGTTCAATTAAGCGCCACATGAAAGTTTGTTCTTACGCCCTTAAAAATCCGAAGTTAAAAAGAAATTTATGTAGACGGAGACACGTCTTCCTTATGTTAAGCATGATATTTTAATTGATTTGTGGAGAGGCCATATGGTTTCCACCATGTATGAGTTTTCAGAAATAAATTTCATTGAAATTTATCAGTTTGCCAGCCATGCGAATTTTTTTGTCAAGTAACAAATTTCATCAAAAGGTTTGGAAAGTCAATGCTAGAGGTAAAGCCTCAAGAAGACCAAAATATTCAATTACATCAATTTAGATCCCCTCACTTTCGGAATGCAAGATACGCATGGTCTTGTATCAAAATAGAGAAAGTCACATCTAAATGGATTTTATATTTCCGCAACATTGTTAAAATGATAGTATAAAAAATATAATTCATGCTGTTTGCAATGTCATTTATGTATTGAATGTTTGTAAAAGAAAATATCACTCAACACATTTTGTTATTACTAACACTCATACCGATCATGATTAAGCATTTGTTTTTAATCATTTACCATATTTTTAACGTATTTATCGCAAATAAAGTATCAAAAAGTTTCCATTCTTTTATGCTTTTTTCTACAACATTGTGAAGAACAAACATTACGATCATGCAACAAATGGCTTACTAATTGTATGCCATTTTATGTTTTCAATATTTTTCGAATAACCTTGTTAAATATATACTTGTACCTATACGGATGATAATTAAGCGATTTTTTAAACAACGTATTTTTAAATATATTTTTACCAAATCTAGAATTAAAAGAAATGTTTCATTTATGCTTTTCTGCAACATTTGTGAAAATATTCATGACCAAGCAAAAAAAAAAAAAAAAAAGGAAGTTTATATTTTGAAGATAAAGGGAATGTGGATGAATTTGCAGATACCTAAGTAAAAATGCCGAAGTCTAATTCAACATTTTTGTATTTCATCCTTTAACATTTGAAACTAATCTCGCTAAAATTACTTGCTTCTCTACGCAAGTATTTTTCTATAGTAAATGCAAGAAAAGATCAAGTGCTTTATTTCGGAACCGATCACGAAGAAATATAAAAATGGAATTTCCAGATAAATTAATTTCTATTTCTAAATATTAGTTTTAAAAAAATTAATTTATGAAAAATTACACAAACGTAAATGTAATTTAGGAAAATATCAAAATTTATCAAAGCTGCAGCAATTCATAACTGCTTATAAATTTAACGTGTCAAAAATATAAAAAAAGCAGTGAAGTATTAAAAAACACTGGCCGTTTGATATGCGATTGAGCATGCTCCCTTAACGCAACGAAGAACGCGTTGAGACTTAAACCAATAGGTATTTGAAACTTATGCTGAACTTTACCCTCCAATGATTCAAGGGCCGGATTCATTACAGATTTGAATAAAGCCTTTCAAAACTCAGTAATGGTTATGAACTCTACAACAGACTTTACATTTGTCCAAATATATGCACCATGTTTGGACTTATGCAATTTAATATTTAGACTAACGGGCCCCCAATTTACATCGGTGCCTCGAAACTTTTGTATTCTCCGGTTCGCATCCCCCTCGAACCGAACGAACCTCCGACTCGGGTCCCCGCTGCCTTCGGCACCGGATAATCCCTTAATTTGCACATTGAGTAGTAGAAACCTCTAACCGAACGAACCTCCAACCCTGGTCCCCGTTGCTTAATTATTACAGATAGTTACTCTTCTATGGAAGTATTAAAAGTTGCTTTTCCTAGAAACTACATTATCAAAAACATTTACAATCAATTACTTCAAATTCCTGATAAATCCATTATAATAACATGGACTAAATCTCATGTGGGTGATACTGGCAACGAAAGAGCTGATCTCCTGGCAAAGCAAGCCATCTTACAAGACCAATATCAATCAAGAAAAGATCTGTTCCCCATTTCAATAGCAAAATTGTATTTTAAAAAGACCATCTCTGACTGGCAAGCCATTTCGGACTCATGTAATAAGGGCAGAGATACCTATAAAATTATAAATAAAGTCGATCCAAATTATCTCTGCAAACAGCCAACACTGCCGTATTATCTGAGTAACCATGGCAGTTTCCCACAATACTTATATAAATAAGAAAAAGAGCCTCACCTAGATGTCCATGCGATAAAGCAGAAGGAGATGCAGTTCACTACATATTCGGATGCTGCCCTCTTATGATCCATCACTTCCCTTTTGATAAGAACGAAACTCTCAGATATAACCTTCGTAATATCATTTTCAATCCTTCAAACTCTCAAAAGAGAATTATAATATTCTCAATAAAAATTTCTCTCATTACGAAAGAATTTTAAAAAAAATTGACTGAACTGACCATTGACTTTCTGAACTAAAATACCATAAATTTAGGACATCATGAACTTATAGTACTTCGAAAATATTTTATATTTAACTTTCAATTTGCAAAAAATTGTTATTTTTTACCTTTTATATTTTATTATGTAATTATATTCATTGTTTCAAATCTAATAAACAGGCGCCTCCTGCAGTGGGGGTTGGAACGGATGGGTGCTATCGGTGTCGGGTAGCGTTTATTTTTCCCCTCGTTGACTTATTGTTCCTATACCTCACGGGTGGCTGTCCACGAGTGGGTGATTTCGGTCCCCGTTGCTTTCGGCACCGGATAATCCCTTAATTTGCACATCGAATAGTATAAACCTCTAAATGAACGAACATCCGGCTCGGGTCCCCGCTGCCTGCGGCACCGTATAGCAGTCGTGCTGCGTACGCGCTGCAGTATACGTTAGTTCCACCTTCCACCACCAGGTGGCGCAATCTTTGTACGATCATAACTGAAATCGTTAAGGATTTCGATGTCTAGTCGAATGAGCCATACCCCGTCGTTTTCATACCCGTAGAACCGGAGATAGGAAAGCGCCCCCTGGTGGTGAGACTGACCAAAATTCGATAAGCTGTAGTATCCTCTATCGACGTCGAGTCTATTGAGCCAAACCGCGTCGTTATGGGACCCATAGAACCAGAGTTGGATGAAAAATCCTTTAATTGCACCTTCCACCACCAGGGGGCGCAATGTGTTCTATACGAATGTTAGAGGGTCCTTATTACTTTAATTCTGATGTTTGGAATCAGTTTGGGGGAAATCCGTAACAGTTTCGGAGTTATAGAAACGGACCATAGTTAAGAGCAAAAAACTTGAAGGGGGGGAGGGAGGGGGGAGGACACTTTTTTTCCCATAAACAACTGAATTAGACTGCCGGAAAAAAAAATCTGATGTCTTAATTACATAAACCGTCCGGATTCGATAACGGGCGAAGCCCGCTTTTTACTAATCGAAATGAGTAATTTTTCTATACATATAAACAGACGTTTAAAAATGTTAAATTTGTTGAAATGGAAATAGTTTCCTCAAACATACAAATATGTCTTAATTACATCAACCGTCCCGATTCGATAACGGGCGAAGCCCGCTTTTCCTTATAATATCTGGTTGCCACTAAAAGAAAAACTTAAAATACTCGTCATGCAGTTTTTAGACGCAGCCTACTTCTTAAAATCTTAATATCTAGCAGGCACTGTGATGGAAATCTTTCTTTTGCATTAATTATACGAATGATTATACAATTAAATATATCTGCTCGTACCAAAGATATGAGAATAATTTAGATATTCTGAAAGTAGAATCAATTTTGCGTCGCCCTGTAAAAGGTAGGAATTACTGCGCCCCTTAGATTCGGAGATTGGGGGCCCCCCCTCTGAAAAAACTTAGTTGAAAACCACGTGACCTCCGTCAAAGAAAATGTGCCTCGCCCCTTGAAAATAGATCCAGACAATCGTCGGGACACCTGTCTGCAGTCTGGCATTCGCAGCGCGGAAAGAAATGAAAATTTTTTATCTATGATTTTTAAAGGATTTTTTCGGTTCTAATTGTCGTACGGAAATGATTTTTCGAATTTATAAAACCGGACGCCGTCCCGGTTGCGTACGTACCGCTTTCGAATTTCTGGGCCGTAGACTTTCGCAGATACGGGTCGGTTTAAAAACCCGTACTGCGGTTTGGGGCTTAAATTACTCCCTGGGAACCCGCTGACTTTTCATTCCCCGACCAGAGAGACTGGCAACCCCTTTCGGAGGCGAAATGTTTTGCGGCTTTCGTTTCTTTTGCAAACTCCCCGGGTCCGGGTTGGACTCCCGACCCGGCCTAACTTGAGCTCCGCGCCCTTTTTCCGAATTTTTCGGTCCGCGTCCGCGCGTCGATTCGTCCCGGAGCCTTTGCGTGTACAGAGGGGAATGCACAGACACTCTCACACAGACGTATACCAACATTAATAATTATCAGATAGAAGATATTACAATTTCCATTTAAAGCGTTTAATACAAAATTCTTGGTAGTTCCTTTAAATATGTTTTAGAACAGGTTTCAAAACCAAGTCCGCGAGAAGTAACCTCCAACCAAAAATGCGAATACGCAGACAGTTGATATCCTGGGCAAAAACAATTAAAAATATTGAAACGAATTCGTAAACAACGCTGCTATTAATTTAACATTAGCTTGCGACACCTACCAAGCAGGTTTGCAGTGGCGTCACTGCAAATCAGTTTTTACGCAACCCAAAGACTATTCAGTGGAGTCACAGTATCTAAAATGAGACCTTTAAAATTTTATACCACGTCAAGTCATGTTATTTATTGCAAAAAATACTTTGCTGGTCATTAATTTGTGTCGTCACTACGAGTCCTGCCAGAACGGACCAAAAACCTACGAAATTTAGAATCGCCGACAAATGGAGACTTACAAAAATCCCGAACATTTTAAACAGGATCACCTTTGCGCATTCACTGGTCTGGTCATTTTTGTTGGCCCCTTCCAAACTAACGTTTATTAACTATCGACCTACAATAAAATCTGTAGACATCAGTTTGTTAATATGCAAACATAATTTGGAATGTGTTTAAAGAACATTTAAATTCAGTAAAATTGTTTAAAATAACTAAAATGTAACCAATAAATTACTGCTTCACAGAGTTAATTACCGTAGTGGCAGACTTCCGTCAGTATTTTATAATATAAAATTTACCTGTAAAGCATATGGGAGAGAAAAGTGTTTGCATTTCACTATATTTAATTTTTTTTCTGAATGGAACAGTCCAGGTTCTGTAAACGGGTCCATTACTTTCAAATTTTTGCAGTTTTTCTTTGAGGTCAATTTAAAATTCAAAACTGGTTCCTAAAGAGAAAAAAAAATGTCTTCCATAAAAAAAACATGCAATCAATATCTGTTAACAGTGATCTACCCTGGATCTCTTTTGCATCACGTGAAGACACTCGCAAGCTTATAGATCTCTTATGGATCTACAACTTAAGAATGTTCATTTTAAATTCCTTGCTAGCATTTCAATATTTAAAATTGTTTGGCATAATACAGATGAGGGCAATCTCTAAACGAGCTCTTTAAATTTTAGAATTGGATTAATTTTAGAAGAGGATACTTTCACTTTGTAAACCGATTCAAACATAGAAAGTGACCCAAAATAAAACCTGCAACCAAAATAGAAAAAGTAAAAGCGGCCCGTTTAGAATATTATGAAATTCTGTTACTATACCATGAAAAAAGTAATTTACATGCAAACAAGAAATTTGAAAAGAATGCTCCCACAGGTTTAAGATCAGCTTGCGAGTGTAGGTAATTAAGTCGTAAAAATCGGTCGCGAATATCTAGAGTAATTAAAGAAACTATGGTGCAATATAAAAAATGTTAGACTACCATATTAAATTCCCCTCCATCCCCCCCCCCCCACACAAAAAAAACCTTCACCCTAATTTTTCTCAGGACTGAACTGCTGCGTAAGGGCGATCCATTTTTCCTACGCCTGACTGAATAAAATTGTGCAATTACTTATTTTAGTATTTACAACAACTTTAACTGTTAAGACTTCTTGAAATTTTGCTATATAATCATGCTATAAAAAGTTGTCTACGAAGAAACACTCGCTCAGTGAATATACAAGTACGTTGTAAAATGTGCCCAAACATTTCTATTGTATTAGAATCTTAAAATATTTTGTACAAATTAGACTTAACAGCAAAATTATCCAAAATAAAAAATATAGCAAATATCTTCAGGGTAAAGGTCCTGTGGTTGGCAGAGTACGCCAGTTTAAAGCAAATAAGACTTCAGCAATTTTATGGCAACTATCGTTCATTTGGCAGGAAACTAATGGCTGCTTATATTGGTTTGGTGAAAATTA
The DNA here is from genome assembly GCA_963931845.1 of Maratus michaelseni. NCBI lineage: Eukaryota > Metazoa > Arthropoda > Arachnida > Araneae > Salticidae > Maratus > Maratus michaelseni. The sequence continues at coordinate 445,223,680 of OZ007586.1, forward strand.
CAAGATAGGAGATAAAGTTGGCAATTCTTGCAAGTAATTTGAAAGCCTTTGTTACAATGTGTTAAAACTTAGAAATTAGAGTTTCATTTGTTTTTAGTAATAAAATTAACAGTAATTGCATAACAATTTGAAGTACTTAGCCCTATGAATATAGGCAATATTTGAAGAATTTGGGATGAAAATGTTTTTACATGACAAAACCTTCACTTCAAATTGAGAACGGCTAAAATGACTGATACGTTTTTAGCCAGCAAAGATCAGAAGTTTTATGAGCGTGGAATCACCCAACTGCCAAAATGATGGCAAAAGGTATGACCAAAATTAATACATTTATACACTATAATAAAATCGATCATTCCCCCCCCCCCCCTCCCCATACAAAAAAAAGGCCGAAATTACTTTCCAAACAACCCAATAATTCGGTGTCAAGTCAGCAATTCAGATCATGGTGGCTTTTTATCAGGGAATGTAACGCAGCAAGGAGTGCAGAAAATCTCATCCAGTGAGATACATTTTATATACAATGTGTTACTTAACCACAGAGAGAAAATGTCGCAAGGTTCGAGAAGTTACTTTTCAAGAAACTGGGTATTTCAACAACGATCTAACCACTAAAAATAAAGAAACGGCTGCTATATAGAGCGACAAAATCTTACGAACATCTGGTAAAACCCCCTATTCGACTTGTGGCAGCTAGAAAGAAAAAGGTGTGGGAAAAATCTACAAAAAGGAAATAAAGTGCTCAGTTAAACCGATTGAATTGAGCTCACAGGCTATTCATATTAATTTTATATTGTACTCGTATTTCAAATGAAAAAACCCATGTAGCTAAATTAAGAGGGGGGGGGGATGAGTTCGCCATTTATACTTAACCAATGAAACCCAAAACTAATCCGAGAAGCGCCTTATCAGACAAACTGGATACAAAATTTGAAGCAAATCCGATTTCTATCGAGTTACGTACATACAGAACTTGCGGGAGCATTAGCTCTCAGGAGTTGATAACTCGAGAGCTAAAAAGGTTAAAATTGCAATAGAGGAGTGGCCTAAATTGGGCCAGACCATCTGGTGAAATAGATGCAAGTGTTATAATGCCAATGCTGTCTAACCAAACTGACAATTTTATTTTTACACTCCATTTGTTATTCCGCATTTTCTGTTTACTTTCGGCGCGTAAAAAAAACTAAATTTGTTGTATATTCTTTTAATCCCTATTTGCTGTTAGTGGTCTCGCAAACCACTGCTTTCATATCGCAGATTAACTTTCAATTTTCAGTTCAACTACAGTTACTATTGAAATCGTTCCTTTGTGCTCACTAGACACTTCTGAATTGGCTGAATTTTAATTAGAATAACCCTATATATAAAGCTTAGTACAGAAATAGTAACCTGCTAGTTGAGCTTTTTATTCATATTTCTATGAAGCGATCAGAGACCGCTAACAGCTGCCATGCGACAATTTCTGTCACAGCAGTTACGGATTAAAGCTTATAATATGTTAAATCAGACTAAAAATAAAAGAAATAAACAACTTTAAGTACAAGTCCGTATTTGTAATAAATCATTTAATGTGAAAAATGGGTGTACTTTTAAGTCTCCCTTTATGTTAATACAATGTTTTTGTTGATCAAACTGCAGATTAACCCTTAACACAGTTTATCACCCTGACCGTTTGATTAAAATATGAATTTAAAAAAAACGCCTGGGATATCGTTTCTCTACCCACACTATCTCCAAGACTATAAACTTGCATAATTAGAAGTCTAGCGAGTGTATTAGGACAAAACAAAAAATGGTCTATATATAGTTAAACTGAAAATTGAAAAAGGCAGCGGTCTGCGAGACCGCTAACAGCGGTTAAGGGTTAATAAAATGTGCAAGTTTTTATAATTGTTCTATTATGGGTACTTATATACTTGTGAGGCTTATCACATGACACCTCGCCAATTGAATGTTAAAAGCTACAAGAAAACTAAAGCAAAATACCAACTGATAAATTTTCATACCTTTGTTTTAGCATCGATTCTTGCTCCATACTCTAGAAGAACTGCAGCATTAAGCAATTTATTAGATTCAGCCGCCGTGTGTAGGGGTGTATATCCTTTATTATTAACTGCATTGAGAAGAACACCACCCGGAATAATCTGAAAGTTAAGATATTTTAACAGAACTTTAGATTAATGCAAGATTTAATTAGCTTTTATAGATCTAAAAATTGTCACATTGACAGATTACGTAAGCGGTTCAGAAAGCGTAAAAAATATTAATGTGGGTGAAGCAATCTTTACCGTCACGTATTTTCGCATCTGGGAATTTTCAGGATATATACCTGAAGAAACTATCCACACTACCTTGGAATAATTATGTTTAATATTCAAAATTAAGACCCACTTCCATTTAATTTCTGGCTCAATTTATATCGGCGTACTAAACGTCACATGGTAATCTAAAAATAAGATACTGATGATTATAAAAAGGAATTTGATAGAAAATTAACAGTTGATCTAGTAGCTAACTGAGTATTCCTTCAATATGCCCTAACATTACAAAACCGCCACATATTTAAAGCTTGCATTATATGATCTTAACAATCCAAGACAATTCACGAATTTTGTATTTAAAGTTGCCTGTAAAACCACAAAATCATGTTCTCGCACTACAGCACAGTACCAAACCAATAAGATTTGTAAAAATGTAAAAATTTTATAGACAAAAAGGCGTCAAAGACTAGATTAGAGTTGCGCAATGTTGCGAGTGTTCCGCTTCTTAGGTTTTTTAAACCCTGTTTTGTTTATTATTCGCCGGTTTCGAAATTTCGTGATAACTTATGAGAAAAGTTACAGGTGATTAACTCAAATATTATCGAAATTTGTTTTTACCATCAGAAAGTAAAACGTCAGATACCGACGTAGCGGTTTAAAAATAGTTTTCTTTAATTTGAATAAAAAAAGGGTAAAAGATTCAAATTTATTGATTTTTAAAAATTTTAATTTTGCAAGAGATTTCCTAAAACTTGTGATGTCCGCATGTGGCGTAAGCTTTGCGATGGTGAAACTGTACATGAATAATTTTATTAGTAACATGTTTAAATATTCACCATAGATTAATATACATAGACCCTGTATGTATATGAAGATCCATGTTTACACTGGACTTTGATTAGAGAGGTAGAAACTGAAGGATACTCTAGTAAAAGGACGCGCAAGCTCATGTTGAAACAATAGCAGAGTTCTTTACTCATCACTTAACTATTTAAATTTTTTGCATAGAATATCAGGTTTAACTTCGTATTTTCATACATTTTAGTTGGGTTCTTTTCCAGGGACATTGACGGTTGGTTGGATGTATGAGGTTTTATGGCGCAAAATCCATTAAGGAACATAATGCGCCCAAAATAAAGACCAACACCAAAAATGAGACAAACAATGCAAATAAAATTGAAATGTGCAATCGAGACTGACTGATCTGGTACTGAAAATGTCCTGAAAACACAAAATTCACTGCAACCAAAATTGAAAGATTAACAAGTTTGAAATCATACGTCAAACGTGACAAATAAAACGGCGTGTTCGTAATATTACTAGTTTTATAAATATTCAGATCTTGGTGCAATAACTGTTGCACTCTTATGCAAAACTGCATGAATACAAAATTTTATGCGCAGATTCATTATTGATATCAATTCTATTTTATGAAATTAAATTTCAATGCGCTTTTACAAATTACAATTATGTTACAACATTAAAAATACTACGCCCAAATATAAATACAAGACAACTTAAACAAATTATTTCAGTGAAATTATGTAGTCTTAAGATAGGATTAATTTCCGTAATAAAATACGTAAGTAGGCAACATTTTATCTTTTGTTGACATTTACTGAAAATTCCAATGGGCGTTACGTTTTCAAATTCAAATTTTGTGTAAATTAATAAATGCTTTGCACCCCATATACTGAAAAAAGAATGTTTTAATGCGCTTCATAATTTTATCTCAATTTCATGTTTTAAATGGCGTAGCATCATTAAAATGCACTTTACGATTATTTACCATTGACTAATCGTAACGAAATTGACTATCCCTGTACAAAAAAAAAAAAAAAAAAAAAAAAAAAAAACCTATTAGTGCTACACATTTCAGTTGAAATAGTTGAGCATGCTATAGTAAAGGACAACAAACATTTCAGGGCAATCCGAGTATATTTACGCGAGTTTGAGCACGGACAGACAAACCGAAGTCACTTTTCAACTAGGTTGGAAAGTGAAAATGTCAAGATTCTGGTTTGAAGGATAGTTTGATTTGCAGAAAAGCATAATTTGAAAAAAATTCCTTTTGATTAGAATAAGATTTACTTTCTCTGTGTTTAAATTTAAAATTACCTAAGTTTTATTTGCATGAAATTCAATTTTAAATCAGTTATGCAAACTAATTTCGTATTTTTAAATTAACATTTTTTAAAATGAAGTCTACCTTACAAAAAAATCATTTGTTACCTTTAATTGAATTTCTAACTTCTCTCGTCTAATAAATCTATTGTTTTTTCCCTGCGGTGTATATGTTTGAAGTGAAGTTTCTTATAAATGCATATGTGTTGTGTATTTGCGACAAAGTTAAAATATGGCATTAGTAATAGTTAAGATTTATATTCAGACTAAAGCAATGTCTGGGGGTTTTTTCTACATTGTTTTTTTCTACTGCTTCATACTATTTATTCTAAATTTTGTATTCGTTGAATTCTTCACATAAATTTAGAAAAGAACGAGTAAAATTCAAAAATCTGAAAAAGCATAAAATCACATAAAATTCCAATCCCATATTCGAAAGCTATTTAAATCGCCGATAACTATATTTTTAATCGGATAATTCAACTCTTAAACATAAAATTAATATTGAAAAAGAGTTTGCCGAATGTAACAATAACAAACATTAAGTGAGCAATATGGTCATATTGGCAAGAAATAGATTAATAGAGAGAGTCTTACTGTATTTCAACGGTCGAGTACCGAACTTAAATTTGAATGCAGCCCCTAAAATACGCTCATTCGTCGATTCTCTTAAACTAATCTTAAGAATTTAATGAAATTTGGTATCTAGTAGTTTGAACTGAAGATTTTAAATATCTTGTCGAAATGGAATCTTGCCATTGAAACATACAAAAAAGTTAGTTTTCATATGTAGAAAATAAAGAAAATTATATATACATTATTTAGAAGTAGACCATTTCCAATAGTTTGGTATCAGGAACTTTCTCCTACAGCAATTTGTTGCAGAGTTAGTAGGGGTAATCATTTTTCCCTCCAGAGTTCGAATGTTGGACACCAGTAACAGGGTTAACAATGAGTGCCATCTACATAATTAAATTTCCTGCCACATTTGAAACATTCTTTTCCAGTATTTTTAATCTATGTATATTGGACATTAATTCAATTCTACCATAGCTTACTTGGCTGTAGAATATGCATGATCCATTTCCATTATACCCATACGACCTGTCGCAGTGCTAAAAATTTTATCAAAACTCTTTGATGAGAGTTTTACGCAACAAAGTATGATTCAAGTATTTGTTAAGAGATTTAACACACTTTTATAAAAACCGTAAATTAATGATTAGCGATACAACTTTAAGCTTTTTAATACCCATATTTTCTGCTGAGAATACAGATTGAAGAAGGCCAACATTATCTAGAATGTCTCCCACACATGAAGCTGCAACCGGTAACATTTCCTATCATTTTTTCGTTAACGAATACGGTAATAAGCAAAAAGTCACTGAAAACATTTCGATCAGTATCTTTCCTAAAAATCCATAAAAAAGGGAAAATGATTATGTTTAGGAATTCCATGGTGATAGGTGAAAGAAATTACGGAGTCTTCCTACTCCTGACGCCAACGGAGGGTATGCAAAATGGGCGATTCTGGTATAGTCAGACTCAAAAATTTAGGCGCAATCATAAGATTACTTATTAAATACAATATTTAAAACATTTAGATTCTCTAAATTCATGCAGATCAAAATAAATGGGTACATTATAATCAATAAAGACTAACTATACAGTGTCTCAAAAGTTTAGGCATACTGGAAAACAGTTAACGCTTTTACATCAATTATAGTATCTTCCCTGTTTTCATGAACTTCAAATAGCGCTTTCAAATTATTTGTTTTGAAATATCTGTCCGAGAATGCTATTCTATGCTATTTCAATGATAACGTTTATTTCTTTAGTAGTCCCATTCATTTCCATTTTTATGCACTTCACGGGTTACGATATCTCAAATGGGCTTAAGCCGGTCCGATCTAAAGAGATTCATATCGCGCGGAAAGCTACTTTTTACTTACCCATCATACCCACAGTATAGGGCAAGTCTTGTAATAGTTCCGAAAATCGGTAGAAAAAACCGATTTACACGTTCAGACACTGGAGATTGCGAAAAACATTTAGAAAAAAAATAAATTTGCCTACCTGCCTGTGTCCACCATCTCCCGAACAAATTCAGATAGACTTTAAATTTGGTATGTACTTAGTATGGAATAACCGGAAGAAGCTCATTGAATTTCAGTAACCTCGATTATCCGGAACCATTTTTGGAACTGATGCTTTACACTCACGCAAACATGTAAACATAAGTTTGGCGACTTTTTGGTTGGAGCGATTTTCAAGACCGCGCCAAACTAATAACTTAATACAATGGCTAGGTTGCCATTAAAGGAAAACATCCCCTAAATTTGGGGATTTTTCCTTTTTTTAACAGATTAAATTTTTTTCTGCGTGAGTAAAGCATCTTAGCCCCATTTTTTTCAGACTCAAAATATCCGTTCTGATGAAAAGGTATAAAAATTTTCGAAATTTTATTTCAATCTTTTCTAATGTCATTTTAATTAATTCTTCGAACTACCTGTTATTTCAGACATTTTAATCTTTAAACATATAGACAGGCACTGCACATTCTTAATAACATACCTAAAATGTAGTTCGAAGAATTTTCGAAATTTTAAGAAGTGAATATAAAAAGACAATTTTGCATAAAGAATGAAGTCTATCTGATAATTAGTTTGCAATATGTATACATTTAACATCTGAATTTAAAAACCATTAAAACACCAATTAAAATAAGACAGACTTAAGAATGGTTAAAACTTATAAAAACTTAAAAACAATTAAAAATACTATTAGTAAACGTTTCGCTAAGTGACACGGAAAGCATCAGTACTAACACTAAATTGCATAACAAACGACTGAACAATTCAAGAACAGTTAAAGTTATTTTAAAAACAGACAATATTCACTAGGGACAGAACGAGCTTCAAAGTCATTATAATTTGAAATTCAATATAAGTAAATTACCCTGTGTTTATATTATTCCCTGTAAGATTGCAATAGTGTCTACATTGGTGAAACAGGTAGATCATTGGAAATTCGCCTAAAAGAACATACTAGTGCTTTAAAAAGTAATTTGAATTCAAAAATTGTCCAGCATTTACTTCAAACGAATCACATCCCGCTAATTGCAAACGCCAGTATTTTGAAATCTGGTTGTAACAGCTATCATTGTAGATTACTCCTTGAGGGTTGGTTCACTCAATTGCGATCGCAGACTTTGAAGCTCGTTCTGTCCCTAGTGAATATTGTCCGTTTTTAAAATAACTATTCTTGATTTGTTCAAGCCGTTTGTTATGCAATGGATTGTTTCTACTGATGCCTTGCGTGTCACTTGGCGAAACGTTTACTAATTGTATTTTTAATGGTTTAAGTATATTTTTTATAAATTTTATTTTTTAACTGTGTTTAAGGTCAGTCTTAATTTTATTTGGCGTTTTAATGATAATGAGTTGCGGAGATATTTGTAATCCTATTTTCCACACTCTTCGATTTTTCATGACCCTATATTTCATTCAAATTTAAATTCAAAAATATTTTAACTGGAAATTAGACGCTTAATCCAACGCAGTAAACCGTTAGTTAATATTATCAATTTTGAGTTAGAGCATTTAAAGTTTGACGTCATCAAGCCACGATTTTATTCGAATTGCAATGCATTTTATAAATAGTTTACACATGTTTTATTTTCATATTTTATATTATGCATATCCATGATAAGTATTAAAGTGCCCCCACGACTAGTTTTGTATTAAGAGAGTAGTTTATTAAAGCATTGTGCAGAAATCACAACTCGTAATATGTTTCCAAATATAAGTAGATGACCGATTTAGTGCATCGCGACGCTTTGCCAATTTTGTTTCCAATTGAGAAATGCAAGGGATATTTTGGCCATTAATAGCCTACACTAGTCATTCGAAAACACTCGCAGGCTAATGTTAATCTTATAAAAGCATTTTCAAATATTCTCATGCATTAATATTTTTTAAATAGGATACCCGAGGTCGATATCTAACGTTGCTAATCTTTGCTGTCGATTTTGTTTGCAGTTTTTTTATACGAGGATACTAATTTTCAGAACCAGTTCCAACCCATTCTAAAAAACGAGTGCCCTCACATAAAAGAACTAGTCAAAATCTAAGAAGTACAGTATTATATATATCAAGGTGTCAACGATTAAAATCGAATGATTTAAATCCGATTTTAATCGCGATTTAAAATCAATTTAAAAAATTGATTTAAATCATTTTATTTTTCTCTAGAAATCCTCATGAAAATTTAAATCTCACCAATTCTGTCTTTTCATAATCAGTACTATATTCTTCCTCCATTTTTGTCCGTAGTCTTTCCTCACTTGACCATTCTTTTATATTCAAAGTCTCTTTTAGGGTGTTCCTTAATTCTGCACCTGCACCTTTTAGGTGATAAGAGGTTTAGATTATCTGAAAACCTGTTTTCCAGTTTAATATTTGCACAAAGAGTGGACATTTTCAATATCTACTTCAATCGCAATTTCTTACTGTAGCACATGGTAATCTCTTTGACATTGTTGCACTTTTGCTGTAGAAGATTTGATACTATTACTTTAGTTAGAGTTTTGATGTTATTTACATATTATTTAAGTTCTTAGTTAAAACTAAAAAAAAAAGTCTGCTGGAAGGAAAAAGTGATATAATTTGGTTTTATTTTAAATTATAAAATTGAAGTAGGCAAAAAAGGAAGAGCTATTTGCAAGAAATGTGGAAAAGAAATGCAAACTTTATGTACGTCTTTGGATGGGTGGTCAAATGTGCACAACCAACCTATAGTTTGTGTGACTACCAGAGGGGAATGTGCATCTAGTGGACACCATTGACACTTCTGGAATGCCACATATTGGTGAAAACTTAACAGATTTGGCAGTTACAGCCATAAGGAATGCATAAGACAAATTCAACTGCCTCATTCGCAGTTTTGTGACTGATAATGCAGCCAATATGGTATACATGAGGAAGTCATTAGAAACAGATACTAAAGACTACGTTGATGTAGTTAGCTATGGTTGCTCGGCACACATTTTAAACTTTCTAACAAAGGATACGGAACTCCCCAATGTTACAGATCATGTTATGCAGGTAATTAAATACTTCCGAAACAATCATTTTGCTAGAGCAAAATTTAACGAAAATAAAGGACGAAAAGGTGTTGGTCTAAGTATACCATTAGAAGTACGGTGGAACACCCTGTGTGAATCATTAGATAATTACATAGGGTATGTTAAGAACTGGCCTATTTAAATGCAGATTGCAAAAGAAAATAGATTCAATTGATGCAGATATACGGTCAAGGCTGATGAATATGGGCATAAAAAGAAACGTGGAAGATTTACTGCTTCGCTTAAAACCAAATTTCTGTTCCTTTAGTTAGAGTACAGATACAATCAAGCTTTGAAACCAGCACATTTCTTGGCATATCTTGTCTCCAACATTTCAGCCAGAAAACTTACCTGCAGTAGAAAAAACAAAGCAATTGAATTTGTGAAGGGAAATTACAAAAAGTCTGATGGCTTTTCTTTTAAAATTTATTGCTCGTGTAGAGCCATTTAATGGGCCCTTATTTGAAAAGGTAGTGAAAGAAGTTAACACTTTACAATGGTGGAAGTCTTTGACAATTGTAAAATATTGTGTTCCATCCAAGGAACGAGTAATAGAGCGAATTATGACTGCAAAGGCTACATCTGCAGGTGTTGAAAGAATATTTTCAACCTTAGAATTTGTACATAACAAATTACGAAACCAATTAGGAGTGGAAAAAGCTGCCAAACTGCCTTTTCTATTCAAATCTCTTAATGTTTTTGTCAAGTATTGTGCGAGATTAACTTTCTGTAGTTGAATTTCTAAAATCTTTGTTTTAAAATTTTTAAAGTAAATCATTATATGTTCTGCCAATTCAGTTGTGTTTCAGAAGCTTGGACAAAATATTTAAGTTTATTGCATGAATAACAATGAAATACTTTATTTACAAATTTATGCTATCAAAAACAGGTATTTACCTGCCCTCTATATAGAGCTGTTAAATTTATTAAAAACATCGATTTACTTTGTTTTAAAAAGAAAAATCCGATTTAAAATAAAAGAATCAGATTTAATTAAAAAAAACCATGATTTTTACACCCTGTTAGATATTGACCACAGGTATCCATGCAAAAATTTTAATTTTAAAGTGCACCAGAGATTTGTAAAGAAAGCTCCCATAGGTTTAACATTAGCAGAAGAGTTTTTCTGCATGACTAATGCAGGTTCTAAAGAACCTACACTAGTCACGCGAATAACGCGTCAGATAATGTTAGTACTCTTATAGTTAGTCTGCGCAGTTCCGATAGTAAAAGTAGCCTCATTAAAATGGCTAAACAAAATCTAACAGGTGCAAAACGTTGGGATCGACCTCTACTATCCTATGCAAAAAGTTAATTTTAAAATGAAAGCTAAAAATTTGACAGAACCTCCCATAGGCTTAGGATTAGCTTGGGAGTTTCTTCGCGTGCTTAGTGTAGGTTCTTAAAACCAATCGACCCTTAAACCATCATACTTACCGTTTTTCCTACTACAAGACGTGCATGGCTGTTTCCGGAGGTCATGCCAGTAGCAATACCAGCCATGAGAACAACCCAGATTCCACTTCTCATTGCTGAATAATACGCTGAGCCATTTCTCACCGTCCGACATCCACTTTCGAGCCCGATCTTCACCTGTGAGCAAAATTATAGAAACTCATTTAACTGACTAAATCATAGGCGCAGACTTAACGGAGTCGACGGCGGCAAGTTAGGCAAACTTTAACAAATTTTAAAAATGTTCTTGTTTTGCAGATTAAAATAGGACTAACAAACTACATTTAGTGGTATAATTATGCCTGGAATTTCCATTTCGCCCTCATTAAGTGTACGCCAATATACTAATTTAACACATAACCGCATGTAAACAATATAAATTGATTTTATCAAACTAAATAAGCAATATAAACATAGTAAAACAATTACAATATAAATTTCATTTTCACCGGGTATGCAATAGCAACACAATTCTAAACATTTTTCCTAAGCATAGAAACATTTCATGTAAATTGTACTTCCTTTGTATTTAATTAAACGCTGTATTGCTACATAGTTAAGATTTCGAACTTGTTGAGGTGACAAACCACGCGACGTTTCATAGATTTTAATTCTGCTTTAGAATTCTACTGGGCCATTTTACCACTTTTTCCATAGAAATTGCGCGCTGTAGTACCACAAATGTTCTGCATGGGATTTAGTTCCAGCTAATTAAGTGCGGGAATATTCAAACCACTTATTCATGTCTTTTGCAGAGTGAATTGAGGCATTGCCTTTCTAAACACTTGAGACCGGCGCATATTGTACCTATGGGCACAGTGGGCAATCCCTTAATACTCCCCCCCCCTCAACCAAAAAAATAAAAGACTTATCCTAATGGACAACAGCACTGTGTTGATTATAGCCTCCAGAACACATGTTTAGCTCAGAGTGAACCTTTTTATCCCGATTGGATGTTTGGAGCTTCTAGAAGTAAAAATTTAATGTTCTCGGTAATTAAAGGTTGTAAATAAATAGGATAAAATAGCCATTTTGCAAAAGGCAAGATACTCTATTTTATTTAACTTTAAAGTTGTGTAAAAAGAAAGCTATAAATATTATTAAGATTTATTTAACTTCAAGATGGGGCAGAGTGGACCACCCACTACCGGCGCACAGTGGTTCACAATCCACTCTGCTTCTGTAATGCAGTATGTCCAATATTTAATAATCGCTTATTTTCTATAAAAAAATTTTTTAAAGTAAACAAATAAATTTAACATTAAGAAATACTTTCTTTTGCATTTACTGCCTTTGAAATATATAACTATAGCCTAATTTGTAATTATTCTATTCAAGTAAGATTCATGAAACGCAAATTAAATTTAAATACGTCAATTTTTCCAGAAAGTAGAATAATCCGTTTAGATCAACGATTTCGTAATGTTGCTCCCAGACCCAAAGTATTTCAAGAAAAATAGACTCGATCTTACAAGTATTTTGGAATTTAATTTGCAAAATTTTAAAGTGCGCTGGATATTTTGTATTTAATAACTTCAATTGATTTGCTATCATTCCGGCATCTTAATCCGTTTAAAATATTTTTTGGTTTTGTATGTTTTTTTCTTTGAAAGTTAGTTGCGAATTTGTGTGTTATTTTGAAGGTAAAGGGTTGTGGGGGGGGGGGGGAGTAAAGAATTCTATCAATGAGAAATTAAGATTTATATTGCATTTCAGATAACAGTGGTCCACTGCGCCCCAGTGTGTTCCGCTTCCAGGACACCGATTAGCTTTACGGGTGCATAAAAATATTTAAAGAATTTATTGAAAACTTCTGGGGAAAAATTCCGCGGAATGCAGATTTATTTAAGGGAATATTCAAAAATTAAGGCAAATCGGTCTGTCCGTTAAAAAGAAAAAAATTAAACTGAAAAAGTGGTCCATTGTTTACCAGTCTCCCCTATGGCAAATATTTTTCCACCATGGTTTAGCAAAGTTGAGTTCCAACATGTGAATATAGGTATGCAATTAGGTATATAAAATTACACCGAGGAAATGGCAGCCCAAAACGTTAGGGAGCATCCACCTAGTTTACGCGTTGAAAATACGTCTTATTCCGAAGGTCAGGCCAATATAAATGAAAACCATCCGGAACATCGAAGTTAAACTTTTCAGCGCTGAAAATAATTTGCTCCAAATGTTTCTACACACAATGCGGGTTTTTTTTTTAACCTAGACAGATGTTAAAAGTGGACACCGACGTGGTTTTACATATTTAAGATTTCCCGACCTTTTTATTGCTATTCTTTTAGTAGTCCATACTGATGCGGGAGTCTGTATCAGACTTTCAATTTCCTTTGCTGTCTGTCATCAAGTAAGGCGTACTTTGCAAATATATACTGCTTGTGTAAACATTCCAATATTTCTACAGGCTTGTATTTTAATTCCATTTTGAGTATGGCATCTGTCCAGCGTTGGCGAGAAATATTCTACGGTAACAAATACAACCAATTTTGTACCGCCAAAGTTGCAATTATGTTGTATTTTTTAAAAAAAAAAATCAAAATTAGCAAGTTCTTTAAGGAATTTAAAACTTTCCATTTTATACGTACCATTGCACACTGGTCAAAAATCGAAAAAAGCTGGTCGAAAAATGAATGTTTCTTAATTCATTTCAGTACCTCCTTTTTACGTTCAGAGGGAGCATCTGCGCCTTATCCCGCATAGAGTAAGAGTTATCTTTTATACCGGCTTATGTATCGAATGTCTAAGTCAGCTGCTCTGTAACGCTCGCTCGCACGTGCTCTTACGCGGTAAATTTTGCGCGCGTTCTACAGTGAATAACTTGTTGTACGTGTGCAAATTACATTCTGCAAAATGTGTTATCTTCCGAAATGCAAGAATAATATTTGCACATATTTTATGCAATTCATTATAAATTATGTCTTAAAAGTGAAAAGACGAAAAAAAAAAAAACACGTATTGACGCACAAATTAACGAAATACTTTTTATCTTGCGTTATCCAGAGTTCTCACTATATTTACGCAATTCCTGATGTTTATGAAATATCAAAAAACAAGCTGCACTGGTTTGCATTCTTTTAAGTATAGTTGTTTTTAAGTTTAACAATTCCAAACTGCTTATATGAAATAATGCACTGTGTTTTTATTATCAATACAAAACATTTATATCTCACAAAACATTTATATTAAAATGCAACCGGTCTCAATGCTAGGTGCGAGCTGCACCTAAAGTGGTTCCCTAGTTAGATAAAATTACTATAGTCCAAATCTGATATTGTAAATAGACCTTCCTAGTTTAAAACCGCTTTGAAAGCTGAAAAGCTGTAGTTTAAATGTGAAGTGTTCCAATCTCACTCAAGTATTTATTCTTTAATTCCGATTCAGCGATGTTCTTTTACATTATCCACACTAGACAAATTTTTCAGTTGAGCAAAAACAATGTATTGCTTATCACAACAGAGGAAGCCACCCATTATTGATTATCAAATCTTAGCCGCACCACAAACAGACTAGCTAGGAGAAAGTATATGTGCGCATATGTACACAACTTAGTATATTTCAGTTTCAAAATCAAGAACTGTTTACGTCGGCTTTTCAGAGCTTTAACCCTTAACTGATTATACAGAAATTCTCTCATAGCTACAGTGAACTGTCAGAGACCACTTCATCGAGATGTTAAAAACTTAACACATAGGGATACGGTTTCTGTGCTGAACTTTATATACGGAACTAATTAACCTATTCAGAAGTCTAGCGATAGTATTAGGGCTCCGAAGTAAACAAAAATTTCAATAGTATCTAGAATTTAAGTGAAAATTAAAAGTTAACTGTAGAAATAAATGCAGAGGTCTGCGAGACCTCCAACAGTCAACCCTTTGAGGAGGAAAAATATTTCCGATGCTAAGATGTTTAAATGGGGATTTACAAGCAAATTTAATTGAACAAAAGCAAGAGGCTTTCTTCACGTACATTATAAAAAGGTAAATTTTATTTCAAAATCCGGGTGTGAATTAGAGATGAGACGGGCTCAGCCCGAGCCTGATTTTTATATCAGTCTTCGGGCCCAGGCGGGCTCGGGCTCATTCTTTCCGAAACCAACAATTTTATTTATTCTCTTAGTAAAAATAACTTTTTACCGCTAAAAAATTACATATTCCATTTTAAGTCATTTAATGCTATTTTCATCAGAATGAAAAAGGGAAGCAGAACCCTCTCTTTTCCAGTTTCAGAATGTTATTTAAAAAAAAAAGGAAATTTTACAATATTTGCAGATTTATGAGCGGTATTGACGAGACGACTGAATGATATGGCGCAAATGGAAAAAAAGGCGCGAATTATTTACATTCTCGTTTGTAAAAGTATGATTATTTTTCAATTCGAACATTTATTTTTAGATATCTAAAGTGAAGCGAATGCTTTCTTGTTTGCAGTTAATCCGCATTAGCTTAAGATTTGAAAATTTAGTCTTCCATTGTGCGAGAGTCGAATAAATGGCTCTTCATACTTCATATGAAAATAACGTTAGCGATTCTATTTTTCATCATGAACTCTGCTCATGTTAAAGCTCTGCTCTGAACATTTACGAAGTCACTCCCATTCGTAATAATTGTCCTGTATTGTTAGCAATCTAAAAGTGTTTCCACTTAGCTTATAAAAGCATAGGATCTTTCAGTAAACTGGTCCCAATTTTTAATTTAAGCCGATTTTCAGGAACACGAAATATTGTTTAAAATAAGGAATAGATTATAATTTATGAAATACGCCTAATAGAAAAAATAGAAAATCGGCATAGGAATTTCTGCGAAGTTCATGCATTTATTCATAAAACGCACTTCATTAATGTGTCCATCAGGTTTGCTTGTTGGGTGAGAAAATTGAGAGTATCTCTTAAGTATATTTTTATTTCATACCAAACTACTCTTTTGAAAAGATTGAATGTAAATTCAGAATTTCAAAAGGGCCAGGCTGCAGAATTAGGACTTTTTTTCAACGGGCCGGGATGATAAAATAAACTGGCCGGGCCGGCAAAAAAATATAATTGCCCTGCCAGGCCGGGCCGATAACTACAATTAAGCGGGTCCACCGGCCCCATATAAATATTTAGACGAAGCCGATAAAATTATAAACGGGCCGTGCCAGGCTAGGTCCAAGCTTTAAAGTTTTACACGGGGTGAGATGCTCCCGGGTCTGGAAACTCCTGCCCGTGCACATTTAATTCTTTAATAACATTTGTGTTTTACATAAAGTATGAATAAAGATATGTTCTTAACTATAGTAAAACCTCAGTACCTTGGGATCGTTCAATAGAGTCAAACGTCGGATAGAGTTATTCAGAATTTTGTTTTGTCGGCTTGTAATGAATGTTAATGTCTTTCTGCAGGTTGGGTTAACTCTAGCAGAATTCTTTCTGGTCATATAGGTTTTTTTTACCGCTCAGGTTGTTGGGAGTTTCACAAAAAGATTTGAGCACAAGTATGTTTCAGATGAAAATAAATACGTATTTGAATATCTAGGACTGTTCAATTTACTGCATGAGAAATAAAATGTATATAAGAAATGCGGCCATAGATTAGTCTTTCTTTAAGAACCATTTCTTTCGAAGTATGAAAAGTTTTTTTTTTTTTTTTTTTACACACAAAAACAGAGGCATATTGATAGTTTATGTACTCATACACATGTTACGTGTATATATTATAGCTTGAGGTGCCCGCTATTCATATATGATATAAGCGTTCAAATATAAATTTTAGGAATTGAAAGAGTCTGCTAAATACAGGTGTCCGCCTTTAGGGAGAAAAGGCCATTATGGGGAAGTTTTTTTTTTTGAA
This sequence comes from Maratus michaelseni, assembly GCA_963931845.1. NCBI lineage: Eukaryota > Metazoa > Arthropoda > Arachnida > Araneae > Salticidae > Maratus > Maratus michaelseni. Next base: position 445,240,476 of record OZ007586.1, read on the forward strand.
CATCGATTTTTAACCTGAAAAAATATTTTGAACATTCTTTAGAAATTCGGGTCAACCCGAACCACTAGAGACAAACCCAACCTGAAATAACAAAATTCACCCCGATCCGAAACAAAAGGGTCTAGAACCGTGTGCGGTTAACCCGACCCGATGCAGGACTCGAAATGCTATAGAACTAAAAATTAATCTTTAAATACGCTTTAAAAATAGTTGCGATTTCAAAAATTCCACTTATAACGATATACCTTGTTTTACACCATTAGCCATCTGCCTTTAGTTTATCAGCAGTTATTTTGAAAAATTTCCCGTCTAACCGTGCATCGTGTATCACAATTATTCACTTTATACATTTTCAACAGGACCTCTAGAAGTATTCAATTCGTTTCTGGAAGTTTATAAACACTTTTTCAACTACTGGTATGATAAGGATTATAACGAATCCTGCACTGCTGAAGCATTTTTGCTGAATAGTTAAAATTCTAATATTCTATAAGTCTTGATACCTTTTTGTTATGACAAAACACTACTGTGCGATAGATAGGGAGGACCATTTAGAGTTTTGCTGCGTATTTTATTTTTTTAATACGATAAATATATAATGCAGTTTAGTATTGCGAAGACCCGTGAAAGGATGACTAAAGACAAAACAGACAGGCACACATTTTGCTTTTGTGAATCTGATCTGCGGTTTATATTGGCTTTTAACGTGAAAAAAATATTTTCCACATTCTTTTAAAACATCAGGTCAACCCGAACCCGACCCGCAAGAGTAAAACCGCCAACCCGAAACAGACCCGAACCCGAAGCAATAAAAGCCAACCTAACCAGAAACAGACCCGCAACAAAAAAAATTGAAGTCAACCCGACCCGCAACTGGAAAATATAGCACCTACCCGACCCTGGGTTCGGGTAAACGCGGGTAACCAGACACGATGCAGAACTAATACGTATTGCGAATCAAGTTTCATTGCTAAAAGAGGATAGACTGTTGAAGGACACACTAGACAGTCGCAGAGGAAACCATAAAAAGGATCAAATAATTCAAATTTACTATTTTCACACATTTCCCTGTTCCGAAAGAAAAGTTTATTTTACTGAAGAGCAAAATCAGTTACTGAAGTTTCTATAAAGTACACGGCGGTCAGCAATACATAAGATTAACGAGATTTAATTTTCATAATACAAGAGTTAGAATTTAGCTTCGTATTTTTTCCAGGTAAGTGCCAGACATTACAAGTTTAGACCTTAACTACTGTCAAATTGCCGCATAACAGACAACTTTATTAAAGATTTTATTGATCTTTGATTAACTCATAGGATATTGTTTCTGTACTAATTTTATGTACATGATTATAATCAAAATTCACCTATTCAGAAGGCACCAGATAGTACCAGGGCTCTAAAAAAAATTTCACCAGTATCAATAGCTCAAGTGAAAATTCAAAGAAGCAGCGGTCTCTGACCACGAACAGCTGTTAAGGGTTAATATAGAAACCTCATGAGCAGATAATTTAATTATGAAGTTAAATTTCAAAAAGGTTTTAACATAAAATCGACATTCTTTGAAGTAAATTTTAATACATGTGTGTTGGTTTTATTTTTCACAACTTTTATTAGAGCTAAATAAGTTTTACATAAATATAAATTCTAGATTTCAAACCAAAATTTGTATTAATATCATAGAAAACAAATTGGCCTTATTTAACATTAACTAATCAGTTAAGTCAAACTGAACTAGCTAGGATTGTGCATGAGAACAGCCAAATTAGTTTTAAGAAATAGGTTTACTACAATGAACAATTAATCCGCTTAAAGTACAGCAGTTAAACGAGTGTCCTTATTTGTCGTAAGCATGACTACAATCTGTAGAAGCTATCTGCAATGGACAGAGTCTGCAATAAGTTTATGTACAAAATACGCTAAAGTGAAAGCAAAGAATTCAAGGAGGGGGTACATAGCTGACTTAATACCAACAGTATTGCGTACAGATATACGATCGGGGTAGATTACTAAAGAAGTAAAAATTTAATAATACCAAAAGAAATTTTTTGTTCCATTTTGGTGTTTATATAGAAAAGTATACAGTTTCCAGTACAATTTAATGTACTCCTAAAGACATAACCAAAAAAAAAAAAAAAAAATTGAGTGTTTACACTTTATTAAGCAACTCTTGTTTTATTAGTTTTTAAATATTAAATTAATTGGCTAAGGTATATGAAAACTAATATGCTCGGACGAACTAGGTTTTCTGGTTTGGGGTTCTTATACAAAAAAAATTGTATTTCGTGAATCTGTACGCATTTAATTGTCTACATTAACTTTTTAAAATCAAATATGAAAGTTTCATCAATTAACTGAATATAAAAAAAAGAAAGCTTTAATTTCAGTCTATAAAATTATAGGTTTTAGGAACTTCTACTGAAGCATTATTTAAAAAATAGCAAATTCTCAAAGGAATACTGAACTAATGAAACCAGAGGTTACCGTTAGTATTGTTTCAAAAACGTCTTGCTTCTAACTTACAGAAATGTTATTTATTTAATAACCTATAATAGGAATGTACAAACTTACTGATGGTATGATTTCAAACATCCTGCAGAGATAGTTTTTTTCCTTTTCTTAGCACTTTCAAGAAAACTAAACAGCTTTAAGGACAACTAAAGTTCTTCTTTATTCGAAACACTGTATATATACACCCTGGGTGAGTCCATTGGAACTAGCCAAAGTGGCCGATCTCACCGGTTACATGCTGCTGGATTCTGGGAAAGTACGGGAGTGTTGGCCGATTTCACGCACGACTTACGTTATACACGGCCGGTTCATGACTTTTAAAACGTCACACGGAGTTGGATAATCTTTATACGGTGATTGGCACAAAACGATGGGCGCGACGCTTTGTACCAATCGCCGTGCAAAGATGATCCACCCGTGTGACGTTTTATACATGAACCGACCGTGTATAACCGTGACCTACGTTATACACGGCCGGTGCATGACGTTTAAAACGTCACATGGAGTGGATCACTTTAACACGGCGATTGGTGCAAAGCGACGCACCCCCCCCCCCCCCGTTTTGCACCAATCGCCGTGAAAAAATTATCCACTGCATATGACGTTTTAAACGTCATGCATCGGCCATGTATAACGTAGGTCGCGGTTATACACGGCCGGCTCGTGGCTTTTTAAACGTCACACGGAGTGGATCGAGGCTAACGAGAAAGACAGGCTACCGCGGTGCATTCCACTTATCTTTTTTTACAGACCGCTAGAATGACGTGATGCTCTTTTCGTACGCCTGCATTGGTGGATTCGAGCATCACGTGACTCCCGCGGTCTGTAAAAAAGATACGCGTAAAGCACCGCGGTAGCCTTTCTTTTTCGTTAGCCTCGGAGTGGATAATTATAGAACGGCGATTGGCACAAAACGATGTAACGTTTTAAACGTCCTGAACCGGCCGTGTATAACCGTGAACTACGTTATACACGGCCGGTGCATGACGTTTAAAACGTCACATGAAGTGGATCATTTTTACACAGTGGTTGGTGGAAAACGGTGGGCTCGCCTCATTGCACCGATCGCTGTGTAAAAATGATCCACTCCATGTGACGTTTTAAACGTCATGCACCGGCCGTGTATAACGTAGGTCGCGGTATAACGTATGTCGCGATTCATAACGTTTAAAAGTCATCATCTTTACACGGCGATTGTTACAAAGTGGCGCGCCCTTCGTTTTGAGCCAATCGCCATGTAAAGACAGGGCTGCACTAGATACTGGGCTTGCTCATTCATTCTCACGACGTCACAAATGGTTTCTGCGAGGTTAATGAAAAAGACAGGCTACCGCGGTGCCTTCCACTTATCTTTTTTTACAGACCTCTAGAGTGACGTAATGCTCTTTTCGTACACCTGCATTGGTGCATTCAAGCATCACGTGACTCTCGCGGTCTGTAAAAGATGCGCGTAAAGCACCACAGTAGCCTTTCTTTTTCGTTAGCCTCGTGGTGGCTGGCCGTGACTAAATACATACAGCGATTGGCACAAAACGATGGTCTCGTCGCTTTGTACCAATCGCTGGTCACGACCAGCCACTATTTGTGACGTCATGAGAATGAATGAGCAAGCCGCGACCTTCGTTATACATGGCCGGTGCATGCCGTTTAAAACGTCACATGCAGTGGATCATTTTTAAACGGTGATTGGTGCAAAAGGAAGGGCGCGCCACTTTGCACCAATTACCGTGTAAAAATGATCCACTCCATGTGACGTTTTAAACGTCATGCACCGGCCGTTTATAACGTTTGTCGCGAGCAAGCCCGGTATCTAGTGTTGCCCTGGTAAAGATGATACACTCTGAGGCTCACGAAAAAGACAGGCTACCGCGGTGCATTCCACCAACGCCCCCTAGATAAGAAAGCCTTGACACTGGTCACGAAAACATCATAACAAGCAGGCAAAACAAAGAAAAAAAATCATACAACTTGCATGTTTCGATTTGATTGGCTCATAGAATTAATAATTATTCTATACGACTTATAGTGAATAATTTCACTATACATCAAAATTGAAAAATGCAAGTTGTTCGAATTTTTTTCTTAGTTCTGCCTGCTTGGTATGACGTTTTCGTGACCAGTGTCAAGGCTTTCTTATCTAGGGGGCGTTGGTTTAAAACGTCCCATGGAGTGGATCATATTTACACAGTGATTGGTGCAAAGCGGCGCTCCCACCGTTTTGCACCAATCACTGTCTAAAAATGATCCACTGCATGTGACGTTTTAAACGTCATGCACCGGCCGCGTATAACGTAGGTCGCGTCCGAGGCTAGCGAAAAAGAAAGGCTACCGCGGTGCTTTACGCGTATCTTTTTTTACAGACCGCGGGAATCCCGTGAGGCTCGAATCCACCAATGCAGGTGTACGAAAAGAGCATCACGTCACTCTAGCGGTCTGTAAAAAAAGATAGGTGGAACGCACCGCGGTAGCCTGTCTTTTTCGTTAGCCTCGGTCGCGTGTCATGTGAAGTTATAAACGTCATGCATCGGCTGTGTATAACGTAGGTCGCGAGTATATAGCCAAGTTCTGAAATGCCATTGGTAATGTGGAATTCATTGCCATCTTGAATTCATTGGTTTGCCATAGTGTGGACAAACGCGTCCCTGTAATCACAATCTGAGCATCGTATGTCGCTCTCGCTACTCTCATATTTAAGTACCCAACTTTCGACCGGTAACTTACGAAACTTACCGGTGACGTCAGTTGGGATCGGTTACTTTGGTTAGTTCCACTAGATGCGTCCAAACAGAAGTTGAATTGCACGTCAGAGAAAACCTACTTCCGCATATCTGGATGCAAAAACAGGATACGATACAAAGTGGGCTTTTGCTGAAGTCACATTTCGCAGGCTTTAAATTTCGTACCGAACCAAAACGCGACCTACGTTATACCGCGACCTTCGTTATACATGGCCGGTGCATGACGTTTAATACGTCACATGTAGTGGATGATTTTTACGCGGTGATTGGTGCAAAAGGAATAGCGCGCCACTTTGCACCAATCACCGTGTAAAAATGATCCACTCCATGTGACGTTTTAAACGTCATGCACCGGCCGTGTATAACCGCGACCTACGTTATACCGCAACCTACGTTATACACGGCCGGTGCATGACGTTTAAAACGTCACATGGAGTGGATCATTTTTACACGGTAATTGGTGCAAAGCGACGCGTCCCCCGTTTTGCACCAATCACCGTGTAAAAATGATCCACTTCATGTGACGTTTTAAACGTCATGCACCGGCCATGTATAACGCAGGTCGCGGTTATACACGGCCGATGCATGACGTTTAAAACGTCACATGCATTGGATCATTTTTTCACGGCGATTGGTGCAAAACGTGGGGCGCGTCGCTTTGCACCAATCACCATGTAAAAAATGATCCACTCCATGTGACGTTTTAAATGTCATGCACCGGCCGTATATAACGCAGGTCGCGGTTATACACGGCCGGTGCATGACGTTTGAATAAAATGTTGCAAAAATGATGCTATAAAATTTTGCAATAATAAAATAATGATGTTGCAATAAATAAAATAAAATGTATATGAATAAAAAGTAGCAATAAATTTTTCCTCTGTTGGTTTCCCGCATCGAACAAGGAAGCTACTGGAAGTAGCATAAGAAGTTAATTTCGTTCTCATTTCGGCCCGGAATTCTGGAATTGGGATTCTAGTAAACCTAAAGTTCTTGGCAAAGTTTTGGAGGCTTGTTTCCTTGTTCGATTTTTTTTCAACCATATCTATTGTACTAATGGGATATTGATAGTTAGCTGTTTTTTTAAACTTAATAATTATTCTGTCAGTTCCTCTACTAAGTATATGCACTTAGTGTTATAATTAAAATAATTTGCATTGCTGTTTTATATTCAGTAAGAATATAGTAACATTGACTTGAAAAAACTTAATTACAAATTTATTTGAAAAATTTACTTTGTCATATTTTAAAAATCATTTCCTTCATACTTTTTCAATGTTACTATAATTATTTATGGCATAAATTATTTAAGGGAAAAAAAAGCTTTGCCTAATTTTTGTGCGTGAAATATTTATCGAACTATTGTGAAATTTAATTAAATCTGAGTCCATCTTAAATTATCCTCATTCTTAAATCATGTATACGAGAAGATGTGAAATGCAGAAAATTGTAAAGCTTTGTTAAAACAGTAAATAATAAATAATGCATACATTACAATCGATAGATTTATATTTTTTATCTTTCACGGATGTAACTAAACAGCCGATTCAAATATTCAACAGTTTTATAAATCTAGTTTCAATTATTTTAACTATAAGAAAAATAAATTATGTGTAATGGGTCATTCCATGGTAACTTATGTTACATTTAGAACAATTTTCTTTAGTAATTTTCATAATATAACACCAAAAAATATTGAAAATGTAATGTTGATATGATTTGTTAAACCTATCCAAAGCGAAATTTGGATGAAAATTACCTACTTTAAGTGCTATTTTTTTAACACTGGCCATTATATTTATTATGGTAACTTACGTTATTTTTGTCAGAAACGTAAGTTACCATAGTAAATATAATTTTTAGCGTTCAAGAAATAGTATTAAATTTAAGTAATTTTTATCCAAATTTAGCTTTGGATAGGTTTAATTAACAAATCATATAAACATTACATTTTGAATATTTTTTTTGTGTTATATTACTAGAATTACTGAAGTCAATTATTCTAAATGTAACGTAAGTTACCATGGAATGACCCTAATGCCCACGTAAAAATAATAATAATAATGTTTTCTTTTAATGATCCTCTGAATAATTAGTTCTTATTTTTGCATTATTTATTATGTATTATACTCGTATTTAAAAAAAAATATTTTGCAATGTTATATCATTTTATGTTTAGAAAGAATAAAATGTTTTTCAAGCTGAATGGTAAATTTTGCCAGAAAAATGTATATTCCTGTACATTTTATGTTATTTTGTCTCATTACAATAAATATTACAATTTTAAGAAAATAAAACTTTTTTTTTGTTAAACGGCTGCAAATTAATTTTTATCTTGTAAAGTCGCAGTTTTCTAAAAATTAGATGCCAATGTTATTTTTGGTGATTTTTCAAATTGAATAGATTATTGCAAAACATAATAAAAACAAAGACATGCATATGAAGTCAAACCAGGTTCATTAATATAAATAACATTTTTATCTATAGTATATATTTAGTCAAACATAAGTATTTTTCAATATATAAATATTTGAGCTTTCACAACTTTTTAAATAATTATCATTTTCAAAAAGGTACTAATAATGTAGAAAATCTTATTTAGTTTTTAAATAGTGTATTTAAGTAAATACATCTAGCAACAAACAGGTTTATTATTATTATTATTATTATTATTATTTTTTTTTTTTTTTTTTTTTTTTTTTTTTTTTTTACAGATATTAAAAATTATTTGTATTATTACAGAAAACAAAATACAAAATCAGCTTCTGCTATATAACAGAGTATTTAATATGACAGAAATTAAAATTGCATAATTTATTAAAACTTTGGATATTTTGTTTCAATTTTAAAAGAAATTTTAGGAAAGAAAGAAAATAAATGTATAAAGAAATAAACATGTGCATCAAGAAGTAGTAAAATCTTTATTAAGACAGTTCTCAAATTAAAACTGGCTACTTTGAGGCATGTTTTAAATCATTTTTTTTTTCCGCAAACACATGAAATTGGCAGGTGCTTTTATTCAGAAACTATGCAGTCGAACTGTTCCTTAATTTTATGCTAACGGCAGAAAATGCTGTCAAATTTGGAGTTTTGAACCAAATTTACAGATGCAACAGCGCGGGAGAGGAAAAGAACTGCTGTCACAAGAGAACAACTGCTTATAACTGAACAATTACTTTAACGAGAAATGAAAAAATCAACTGTTCGATTACAAATCAATTCAACAGTCATTTCAGGTGTTATGCTTTTAGAATTAAATCAGAATGCGTTAAATTTTTGCGTTGTTGAGCGATTTTTTAGAATCGCCTTAAGGAAGTTGGTCAGTCAAATAACAAATTCCCCTCACTAATGTTAAAGCTATGGGAGTGGAATGCATTCGTATTTTTAAAATATCTCCTTAGAAATATAATATTTTTGACTCGGTTCAGGTGCGTTCGTAATTATATAAATACGTAGCAACTATAGTAGTCGTCTAGTCCGTCCGTCTCTCCGTCTGTCTGCATATAACAGCGCAAAAACTACCCAACCGAATGGTTTGAAATTTAATATATATAACAGTTGCAGAATTTTGTCGAGTTATTTCAAATTTTATGAAAATCGAATCAAAACTTAAAAAGATATTAATAAAACTTTTCTTCATTCCATTAAAGCCTATCATACGTAATTAATTCAATGATATTCCATAATATGTAATGATTCTAAGTTGCCATGGTTATTATGTCATATTTAAGATGAAGTCATATTATTTCCCTATCGCTGAATTTAAAAACCAAATTTGTATAATAAAAATGTAGCAATCATATACTCTACCGACAGTTTTTTGGTTAGATGTTTCCGGAGAAATAGATATTAAATGGAAAAAGAGTCTAAATATAGATTTCAAGTTCTGAAATTTTCAAAGCTAGGCTTAAGTTTCCCATTGGAATTTTCAGTAAATGTTAACAAAAAAAATGTTGCCAACTTAACATGTACTTATTTTATTAAGGAAATTAATCATATCATAATAGCATACGATATATTTATTTTTTTCAGCGAAATAATAACTGTGATTTTTTTTTCTTTTACATTATCTTGTATTCGATATCTGCGCATAGTATAATTTTAATGTAACAGAATTGTAATTAATTGTTTGTAAAAGTGCATTGAGAAACTTAATTTCAGAAAATAAAATTACTATCTATAATATGAAAATCTGCACATAAAATGAATTTTGTATTCATGAATTTTTGCATAACAGCTATTGCACCAAGATCTCAATATTTATAAAACTAGTTATAGTATGAACACACCGCATTTGTCACGTTTGACGTAAAATTTCCAACCTGTTTTCCGTATAGTCTTCTTTAAGGATGTCTCTTTTATTACTTGTCAAAATATTTCTAAAATCTATGCTTAATTTAATACTTTGTCTTACGAACTGCAAGATTTTAACACTTCAGATAAAATTAATCGTTCATTTTAGAAATATTTTGGCAACAACAACAAAAAAAAAAGAAAAATCCTTTAAGAAGATTACACAGAAAAAGAAGTCAAAAATATGAATTTCTTTATGATATATTTTAAAAATAAGAAAGCATTCCACTTCTCCGTAGGTTTAATGTTAGCGAGGAGAATTTGAGATCTGACTGACCAACCCCTTTCAGTACAACGCAAGTGAATTTTACATTTATACAAAATAACTTTTTTTCTCCTACCCAGTAAATATACTTTATATAAGTACGTAGTACCCAGTACGTTATATTAAGTTCGAGAAATTTTTATTATCATTCACAAACAAAAATATTAAGGTATAATAGCTAAAAACTGTTGATTTATTTAGAAATGTACACATTTGTGCATTTTTTCCATATTTTCTAACTAAATAAGTTTATAATAACTGTTAACTTAGTAAAATTATATGTTTTAAATAAACCTCAGCTAGAAAAGCTACCTTTCTCTGTAAAAAAAAAAAAAAAAAAAAAAAAAAACAGAATTTAATTGTTATTTAAACTTATATTAAAAGAAAATTAATTCTAAATAAAAACGGAACCATTATAAGATCACTTGTGTATCTGTTTTTCCGTCTGTCACAGCCGTTTTTCTCGAAGACTATGGAACGTGGAAAGTTCAAACTTGGAAAAAAAGAAGAAGGGAGTTATGAAGGCTATTGACCCAAATATTTACAAATTAGTAGCCATTCACATAATATTTGAAGGAAAAATTTAGAGAGAGTGTATGTGTGTGTGTGTATGGGGTGTAATTAAATGAGATTTTTTTTATCGTGTGGGGTATCGTTAGAAAAATACCGTAACACCTAACTCAAAATAATGTTGTTTTTAATTTTAGGGGTTGTCCATAAATGATGTCACACTTTTTTTTAATATTTTTGACCCCCCTCCCCCCCTTAGTCACTGTCACACTTCACAATACCCCCTCCCCCCCCCTTGTCACATGTCACGCTATATTACATAGACATTTACTTGCAGTTCAGAAACAAAGCACTACGTTATAGATCATATTTCAAATTTAATTTTTGAACTTTAACTAATGGCATTTGTGAGCATAACAATAAAAATGATTCGTGTACTTATTTTGTATGAAATAAGATTAAGGTTTACAACAGAAAACATAATTAATATGCAATAACCTAATACAATTAGTGATAAATTAGTGATCTTTTTTGAAAAGAAAGGAATATAAGTGAAAACAAATCGCATGAAAGTTGTTTTAGCCCAGATTAAAAAATACCCTCAAATTCTGGTAATTTTAAAATTTAATCTGATGATTTCCAGTTATTTTATTTTAACCAAAATGTGTGATGTCACACTTCTTCTTACACCCTCCCACCCCTTTGTCACAAACTGTCAAAATTTCATAAACCTTCTCCTCCCCACTCAAAGAATGACATCATTTGTGGACATAGGTATTATATTTGTAGAGATATCGTCGAAAATGCACTGCAAAAATATATTCCCCCTACCGTATTTCCGAATTTACTGACACTAAAATTATGAAAAAATAAAGGGTAGTAGGTGTTTATTTAAACCTTGCAAAAAATCTATAACGATTATCCTAGGGCAAATAGTTAGAGAAACTCACTTTTCCGTTATACAAAAACTTTACGTAGTGAGCGTTTAGCCGTTGAGTTGAGAGGCGTTCCAAGTACCTACTACCTACGTATCGATTGCAGGAGCATCCAAGGATTATTGATAACTATTTTCGAAAAAAAAATGCCTGTAATTAGGCGATATAATAATTAAGTTACTTGATTTTTTTTTTTTTTTTTGAGATATCGTGTGTGGTACCATTTGAAAGATCTCGTAACTCCGAAATCAAAAATATAATATATGTTTTAAATTTAGGTATTATATTTTCAGAGATATTATCGAAAATTTACTGCGAAAATTACCTATTGACGGGGAAGCATCAAAGGATTTTTGCAAAAAAATTTTGGTAAATAACCTTTAAAAGATATACACACAGAAAGCGCTCTATGTACCATCGGCTTTTAAAATCTAAATAACAACTTTTAATGGTATATTTGTGAAATACAATGCCCAGTAGTAGTATAAAAGTAATAAAAATCAATTAAAAAAAAGACTAATTTAATTATAATTAATCGTGTAATTAGTATAGGATTCACAACTGGTTTTTATTGAGTTGCACACTCAATACGCCACTTGTGTCTTTAAATGTTAACTAGATGAAACTCCTTCAAAACTTGACGGCAAACAACTTAAGGTACCATAGGAAAAAGTTCCTAACTGCTTTAGAATGTTAAATGTTTTATAGGATAATTCTTAGTAATAATTCAAATAAATGAAAACCTCCTCCTGTTACACCCAAGATGGGAACCTGCAATTATCACAGTTACACTCACAGGATTTCCTGTCATTTCTCTAAATCTGACATTTTTCTATTAACCGGCCCAACAACAATAAATAGTATATGATTGTCATTATCCAGTATTGGTATGCACAAAATGCATTCATATATACTACGTGCTTTTCCACCTACTGATTTAATAATAATTTTGTAATTACAGTTTATATAAATGTTACATGTAAAATGTATATAAATGCATTTTGAGAGCAATCAATGCCAAATAAAGACAATCGTATACAATTTATCTGTGTTGTATCGGTAAATAGAAAAGCACTCTTAAGTTATTTGCATTAACGTGCATACAAATATGATGTACTACAGGCATAAATACATATCCTAAAATCCTCTTTCTCTATACTATATAAGAAGTTTTCAAAAAATTTGGCCGTAATTGAATCTTTTGAATGCTTTTGCATTAACTGACACGACATCAATAAATTGTACATGATTAGCCGAATACCGAGTACTCGTCAAACTGGTTGAGTACCGGGTATACGGTACACCTCTATTTTTAACTACGAGCAGGGAAGACCGAGCTATGCTCGGTCAAAATTAAATTTAAGTTCAAATATCATGACCCATGACCAAAATGACCCACTAATTGAATTTTCTAGAACATGTGACTTTGCCCAACAGTCTTCTCGTGCCCGAAAACCATTGGATGCAGAATTTAGACTAAATTGAGCCGCTTTTTTAGATCTTGACCCACAATGACCCAGAAATGACCCACTAATCGCATTTTCTCGAACATTTGACCTAGCCCAATGATTTTCGCGTGACCGAAACTCGTAGGATACAAAATTTAATCAAAATCGTTAGAGCCGTTTTTTAGATGAAATTAATTTGACCTGCTTTGACCCAAAAATGACCCACTAATCAAAAGTTCTCGAACATGTGACCAAGCCCAATAGTCTTCTCGTGCCCGAAAATATTCCGATACAAAATTTCGTCAAAATCGTTTGAACCGTTTTTAGATACAATTAGCTTGACCATGACCCAAAATGACCCAAAATGACCCACTAATTGAATTTTCTCGAACATGTGACCTAGCCCAACAGTCTTCTCGTGCCCGAAAACCATTGGATGCAAAATTTAGTGTAAATTGAGCCGCTTTTTAGATCTTGACCCACAATGACCCGGAAATGACCCACTACTCGAATTTTCTCGGACATGTGACCTAGCCCAATGATTTTATCGTGCTCGAAACTCGTAGGACACAAAATTTAATCAAAATCGTTAGAGCCGTTTTTTAGATAAAATTAATGTGACCCGCGTTGACCCAAAAATGACCCACTTATCGAAAGTTCACGAACATGTGACCCAGCCCAATAGTCTTCTCGTGCCCGAAAATGGTCGGATACAAAATTTCGTCAAAATCGTTTGAACCGTTTTTTAGATACAATTAGCTAGACCATGACCCAAAATGACCCAAAATGACCCACTAATCGAATTTTCTCGAACATGTGACCTAGCCCAATGGTTTTCTGGTGCCTCAAAACGGTAGGATACGAAATTTCGTCAAAATCGTTAGAGCCGTTTTTAAGATAAAATTTGCACATATATATATATATATATATATATATATATATATATATATATATATATATATATATATATATATATATATAACCACACACAAGATTTGCTCGTATTAGAATATATGATTAACAATCTAAGTTTATTGTATGCATTTAAAAAGATGAATTTAAAAAGTAAACAATGAATTTTTAATGAGACAAATAATATTTAATTATTTCACAGATAGTTTTATTTTCCAAGTTAATGTTTTCAGTTGGGAGAATGTAAGAAAAATGTAAAACTAATACTTCACAAAATGAAATTTCAAAATTTTCTGGAAGTTATTAAAAAAAAACATTAAAACAATATTCATGGAAATTAATGATAAAATTCAAAAGCATTTTGTTTCCAACTCTAATAATTCGACAAAGGCAAGTTATGAGATGAATAAAATGAACATATTTGACATTGCACAGTTTTTCAATACACAAAAATAAAACTTTTAATATTTGAGAAAAATTGTTACATAACTACTATTTTTGACTGTCAATGAATGTGATATTAATGTGAGGGAAAAAAAATAAAGATTTGCAGTCAAATTTTTTTTCATTTCCCGATAAATGAATGATATCTTGAGTTATAAGCGATGCTAGTCTCTGGACATCATTTTTTTTTCTTTTCCTCGCCGTCGTGTCCGGAAATTCGGTTCAAAGCGTCAACTTTGATAGCATTTTTTGAAAGGTCTTCAGTTTCTACCTAAAAAAAAGAAAGTTCAATTACAAAGTTTCTGAATAAGACCACCTGCAAATTGCATGCGTTTGCGAACAAAAATAAATGAAACAATGTGTCAGAAAGTAACACCAGATGGGAGGGAGAGGGTCATGGGCGCAAGGTACAAAATAATTTGAATAAGGTCTATTCATATATACTTTCATTTAAAAGGAAGGCATTGTACATTAATATTTATAAGACCACCCACCACCCCCCGAAAATAAATTTCGGCTATGGTCTTGACTGTGAGATTGTGGACATGTTACTTATTTATTCGAGATAATGTTGTTGTGTCGTTGATTCCGATAGACAGTATATAGAGAATCCTCCCTCTCGTATATATCCATATTGAACAATGAAGCTGCCCAGCATACGACCCAAAAACGAAATTTGTAAGATTAAATCTGGTCTCAAATTGAAACGGGCTACATTCAGACACATTCCTGAATTCATTTTTACTTATAAAATTCCATTTCTCCTTAATTAATAAATTATGAAATCGAATAGTTTTCCATTTTTCGATAAAGACAAAAGGTCTTTCAGAATAGGCTATAAAATTAGCGTTTGGAACGGAATTTCCGGACATGACAGCCGGAGAAAGTTTGTCATGAGACAGTATGTATTCAAGACATAGTATATTTATCGATATTTGAAAAATGCTATTTGATTCTAAATCATTCCAGTTGTCATGATTGCCAAATGCACTGTTTTACGTTTAAGCATGAATTCGAGATTGTGTCGGGCACCTCTCAGCCAAATGGTAAGGATGATGCCCACAAAATAAGAAACTTGTGCCGAAACTCGCAAGTTCGATACCAGCATGGTCTGGGCGGGCTGAATATGAAAGGTTTTCAGGGTTTTGCTTGTACGACAACGATAATTCGGGTCACTTTCCCTTGAAAAGTCCTCCCTGAAGGCATTTCCCCATAGTAATATGGTCAAAATCCCACATGTGAATGTGTCAGAAAATTTCAGGTTGATGAGCAGGGGAAAATATATTTTTAAAGACCTTAACCCTTTCAGAGGCAAAGTACGTAATGTTACAAAAATGTTGAAATGATTGGTTGACACCAGGAGTTACGAACAAATTTGTATGAAAATAAGTAAAAGAGTTTCTTTACGTACTTTTTAAAAGAAAAAATTTATTTGAAATTTCTGGTGCCATTGTGGCGTTTGAGGAAAAAATTAAGGGGGAAATACACTGCTCAAAACAATTAAAGGATATTGCAGTTTTAGGTGGATTTTGTATCTGGGAAACTTTTTAGCTGATTGATACATGGTCGACAGACATAGTAGGTTATATGAGAATAAATTACACATGTTTGGCAGAAAAAAATGCATTTTATTGCGCATTTGTGTACAAAAGGAAAAAAACACAATTTGCACATATGAGAAAAAAAGAATAAGAAAAGGTGTTTTCTTCAAAGAAAATCATTTTCAGTAGGGAGTATGGTTTCCACGGGCGGCCAGCAACGTTGAACACCTTTGAGGCATGGACTCAATGAGGCTATTAATGACGAGTTGGGGTATTCTGCCCCACTCTTCCAGAAGAGCTCTTTCCAGTTCTTGGAGAGTTTGTAGGGGTTGTTGGTGGCCAGAAACTCGTCTTCCTAGAGCGTCCCAAACGTGCTCGATTGGATTCATGTCTGGAGAACAAGCTGGTCATTCCATTCGAACGATTCCTTCCTCGAAAAGGAAATCCTCCACCAGGTTTGCACGATGTGGCCTGCAGTTATCGTCCATTAAAATGAAGTTATCTCCGATTGCTGCAGCGTAAGGGACTACAATAGGTCTGAGGATCTCATCCCTATATCGGCGACCAGTCAGAGCTCCATCTCGAATGATGTAGAGGTCAGTGCGCCCGTCAATGGAGATGCCACCATACACCAACACTCCTCCACCGCCAAATCTGACACTTTCGTGCACGAACGAAGGATTATTCCTACTGCCACGGTGCCTCCAGATGAAAATACGCCTATTATCCGGATGCACAGAAAAACGGGACTCGTCAGAAAACAGAATATTGCTCCATTCATTTCTCCTCCAGTTGACATGCTCGGTTGCCCACTCCCTGCGGTCGCGACGATGCCTTGATGTTAATCTAACACATACCATCGGCCGGCGAGCATACAGACCTACAGCATGGAGCCGGTTTCGGACAGTCTGAGTTGAAATCGTGGTGCCTGTAGCCGAGCGAAGGTGTTGTTGGAGAAGAGTAGCGTTCATGTTTCGGTGTCTCCGAACTGTTAACGCTAAATACCGATCTTCATTGGGGGTTGTTGCCCGTCTACGACCTTGCCCTGGTCTTCGGCCTGCACATCCACTCTCCAAAAAACGGTTCCAGATCCTGGAAATGACACTTTGTGACACTCCAATGGCTTGCGCTACTTCGGCTTGAGTTTGACCCCCTTCTAACCTACCAACAATTCTCCAAGCTTCTGAATCTGTCAAATGACTTCGCTGAGACATCGTACTCATCGAAACAAAGCAATCACTGAATGCCGATCATCCTTGTCTTCATTCTCTTTTATCCAGTTGAAAGTCAAATTTCATTCGCTGCCGCTGAAGCGACGTTTTTGACGTCGAACTCAAAATTTGCATACTCCACAGTTTGAAAACCAGAAAAATTTGCATTTGTGATTCTCTTCTTCTATTTTCGGCAAAAAAAAAAAATTCGTTTATATCTTTATTTTATATAAAACTTCAAATATCCTTTAATTGTTTTGAGCAGTGTATAATATCCCACTACCCTTCGAGGGGCTAAGGGAAGAAATGCAGCATTTCTGGGATTAAAAAAAAAATCCCGGTTTAGTCGTGGACACCAATGATGGTAGGATTTGTTTCAAATTCTCAGTATCGTGGTTATCTAGTTGTCCTTACTACTTTTTGTCACCAGGGGCACCATTTGGGGGAGACTCGGGGGTCAGTTTCTCCCCTTCCAAGAAATTCGATATTTCATAAAATGCATTATTCACCACAGGTCAGATTCAAAACAGTGTTCAGAATTTGCACGAAAGCTAAAATAACTTGTCAGATTTAACCAAGCGCGAATCCAATGGGAAGGTCATGGGGGTCATGTCCCCCCTCTACACGAAGAATAACACATCGGCTGATAAGTTCCCGGTCTGGCACACAGATGGCGTTTCAATCGCCGAACCTATGCTTTTTTAGTAAATACTAACTTTTAAAAGGTAGCAGAAAAAATGTCATGACGATTCGCCATGTGGATAAAACGTTACAGTGGTTTTAGTTGAACGACTTTGTTGATAAACAAAAAAATGGATAAACAAGAATTTCAAGAATTATTATTTGATGGGAATAAACACCGTTCAAACAAAAGGTTGGCTTGATAAGCGTTATCTGGACACTGCACCAAGTAAATCAACCATTATTGACTGGTTTGCTGAATTTAAACGTGGTCGTAGGGACACCAGTGATGCACACGCAAAAGAGGTGGTTACTCCGGAAAACATAAAAAAATTCCACAAAATCGTTTTGGGGAACCGTAAAGTGAAGTTGCAGGAGATAGCTCAGACTCTGAAGATATTCAAGGAACGTGTAGGTTTTATTTTGAATGAACATTTGTCTATGAAAAAGCTGTTGTCAAAATGGGTGACGCGCGTGTTGACTTTTGACTAAAAACAACAACGATTCGATGATTCTGAGCACTGTTTGGAGTTTTTTCGTTATAAAATTATGTTATTTATTATGAAATTATTAATATTATTTATTTATTAAATTATTATTATTAAATTATTATTATTAAATTATTATTATTATTATTATTATTATTAAATTATTATTATTTATTATTAAAGTTATGTTATTTATTAAAGTTTTAAAGTTATAAAGTTATAAAAATATGTTAAAAAGTTGTGTTTTCTTTATTAGGCCGGGAACTTATCAGCCCATGTGTTATTTCTATAAAATAATACTTTTTTTAATATAAATATATATAAAAGGTGTTTTGATATATATTTTTTTCTCCGTTAAAAATGCTAATCTTATTGATACATTCACAGAGTTATTTTTATACAGAAATGCATGAAAAATTGCAGTTATTGTTTAAGAATCAAAGACGACATTTCCATGACTGTTGAGCCTCAAAAGTCGGCTTAAAATGTGAACTTTGGTAACCTTTTCTGCAAAATTAAATAAAATAAAAAATAAAAATTGTAACTCCTACTTCTTGGTATCTGAATAGAACATAGAACTTACAAATTTTATACATTTAACAAAGCTGCTATGGCTCAAGGAATTTTTCAGAGCAAATAGCACTAATTTCTTATTGAAATTTTCGCCTAATCGCACGATCAAACATGGCGAGTTTTTTTTAATAAAAAATTACTGGTATTTCCCTGAAAAAAATTCTGACCAGTATCAACCCTGATTTACGAATATACTGCAAATTTCATGCTTTTAGGAATGAAAATTAATTCAGGTTAGGTTAGGAAATTGCCAATTTGGACTTAATACAAAAATTGTCATGAAGACATGTGACCCCCCCCCCTCCCCCTTCCTCCAAAATAGGCATGACCTCCCCCCCCCCCCCTTCCCTCTAAATGGAAGGTTGGATCCGCCTATGGATTTAACTACAATAAAAAAATTAGCATTAAATAAACAGGCACAGAAATTAGTAATTAGCAATAATTTTTGCTAAAGCCAGTAGTACAACATTCTCAGTGTGAGAATTACTTATCATCATTAATGAATACTTTGGCTACTTTTAAAAATATATATGAGAATTAAACTGTATCAATTGCTTCTCAGCTGTATACAACAAGATCAAAAGTACCCCTCCCCTCCCCTACACACACACACACACAATTAAATGGTATGGCACCCCTGTCTAGCATTAAGTAACATACCACATACCTTTCTTATGCAATGCTTTCGTATGCAATGTTGAGTTCGATTATATTGTAAAATTAGGCATCTGCTGAAGCATGAGAACGAGAATTATTGAATTAACTATAATATAACTTGTTTGTTTCATAAATAGTTACATTTTTTCAGACATGAAATTAATTGCCGTTGATCCACTGAAAAGATAAATGCTTTTAAAAATTCGTAAATTTTATTATTTTAAATTTTGTTGAATATTCGCTACCACTTTTATTTAGTTATTCTGAATTATTATATGCTCACAAATTTATTTATTGTTTCAGTCCTGCCATCTGTACTCCACTACGGAAAAGATACTTAAATAATTTATGTTGTAAAGAAGTAATTAGAAAGATTTAAGAGAAGCGATGTGCGAGGCTAGGCTAATATTATCTTTATGGATAAATATGAGCCAGCCTTCATTTTAAAAGGCCCCAGTGCAAGAAATACTTTTAAGTGCTATTTTTCCAGACGTAAAAAATGTTTTTAGAACTCGTTTCCCTTTAGAAGAAGGAGGTAGTTGACTAGCAAACCTTTTTGAGATAAGAAAACAACTATATAACCACAATATAACTAAAACTGGTGTTTGTTTTATAAACAGTTACATTTTTTCAAACATGAAATTAATTGCTGTTGATCCACTAAAAAAAGTCATGCATTAAAAATTCGTAAAATTTATTATTTTAAATAAAATTTTTGCGAATTTTCATTACCACTTTTATTTAGTTATTCTGAATTATGTGCGCACATATTTATTTATTACATTTAACGTAAAGTGCTGCCATCTGTATTTCACCCCAGAAAAGATACTTAAATATGCATGTTGTAAAAGGAATTAGAAAGTTTTAATAGAAACGAGGTGCGATTGCGAGACTAATATATCTTTATGGATATATACAGAGCCAGATTTCATTTTGAAAGGCCCCAGTGAAAGAAATACTTTTTAGTGCTATTTTTTCAAACGTAAAAAAAGGTTTAACATCTCATTTTTCTTTAGAAGAAGGAGGTAGTTGCCAGCAAACCTTTTTGGGATACTAATTTTTCTTTCAAAATGTAAAAAAAAAATCTTATAGCCTCCATGGGGCCTTTATAAGCCTGGAGCCCAAGTGAAATGAATCTGCTATATCCCTCTTATGACAAGCGTTGGATTTATATAATGGGTGCCTACAGTAGTTGCACAGAATAAACTACAGGCATCACAGTCCAAACATCACAGTTTTGATAAAAATTGATATTGATATGCACCTAAACCATGTGATTGTACAGCACACAACAAAACTAAATAAGTTGGTTATTATTATTTTTTTTTTTTGAGAAAAATTAGGTGAAAAAAGATTGGAATCCAAAATTACTTTCTCGCACCCAGATACCTTTGAAGAGAATGTCGGCTATAGAGCAAATTTTATATGTTAAATTTTAAACTGGTATTATTATCATTATTGTTAAGAACCTACGCTAGTCACGTGCTGGAAGAAGCGCTAAATTAATGTTAAGTCCATGGGAAGATTCTTGCGCGATTTCTCGCTCGCATTTTAATATTTTTAAATGATTTTTTTTTTTTTTTTTTTTTTTTTTTTGCATAGGATAGCTGAGGTCGATCTCTAACGTTGTTAGTTTTTACTTTTTTGATTTTGGTTACAGATTTTTCATAAGCGGACATTTTCTATTTTGGAACCGGTTGGAACCGGTTCTGAAAGTGAAAGTACCCTTATATAAAAAAACTGGAACCAAAATCGAAAAAGTAAAAACTAACAACGTTAGAGATCGACGTCAGCTATCCTATGCAAAAAAAAATCATTTAAACATATTAAAATGCGAGCGAGAAATCGCGAAAGAACCTTCCCATAGACTTAATATTAGCTTGAGCGTTTTTTCACATGACTGATGTAGGCTCTTAATGCTATTATTTTCATTTTAGAATGTAATGTGGCTCCATCAGGGGGTAACTGGCACTGCATAACGTAGCAAATTTCATATTTACATGATGAAGCCAAAATATTCGAAGAGAATTTGAAGAGAAACATACCCTACTTGTAAATGATTTTGTCTTCAACTACTATCGTTTGTTTTAATTACTAACTGATTACGGATTACCATTGTACCTGAAGCGCTATTCTTC
Organism: Maratus michaelseni; assembly: GCA_963931845.1. Lineage (NCBI taxonomy): Eukaryota > Metazoa > Arthropoda > Arachnida > Araneae > Salticidae > Maratus > Maratus michaelseni. Next base: position 445,261,881 of record OZ007586.1, read on the forward strand.
TTCTGGTGGGCACTTTCGAAATTACTTTTTAGTCTCAATTAAATTCTAGTTCTCAGTCCACCAAATTTGGTTCCATGTTCCGTTAGTTTCAAAAGCAATCGGATTGCAAATATCTCCTGTTTAATTACTACAACCACCTTGTATTTCATTACATAAACATGTAAAATTTATAATTTATCAATTAGCATGTACCAAATAATTTCTTACTAAAAATAATTATACTCACAGGCATTCTATTGAAACCTGTAAAAGATGAAATCGCATTTATTTCCTTTCCGTAGTCATCAGCGCTGTAAGTTTGTGCAGGAGCCATCAGCCGAGCAAGTAGGTCTGGTTGATTTTATGACGGCCGATTATCTACGCGAGGATATAGGCCCTAGGGGGGGGGGTGCCCTCTGTGGGGTGTCTTTCTAAGTGATACTAACCCGTATTTATGGCAAGGTTCGAAGAAAACCACGGAAAACTCCGAACGGTTAGGTCGACGAGCGCGACAGGGGTTTGAACCCAGCACCTTCCGTCTACCAGCTTTGAGAGCAGAACCTCTCAGCCACTAGTGGGGTCCTAGCAAGTAGGAGCCTGTCCAAAGGTCCCACAGTCACAAGAGCATTACATTATCCGCTAACAACAGCCTGTAAAATAGTTATTCTTATTAGTCTACTAATAGTAATTATTTCACTACAGTGTTAGTGTCTATTAATGAAAATACTACTTATATGATTTTACAATTTTTTAATGAATAAAAATAATATACAGGGTATCCTTTCTTATCATTGACCAATAGATAATTTCTAAACCGCCAGCTTTTGAAATATAGTTCTAATTGTTGAAATATTTCAAATGTTGTTCTTCAGCCAATGAAAATTCATTTACTTCCAAATATGTATATTTTAATAAAGTTACGAAATTAAAAATTTTATTCGATGCCTAAGTCCTAAATGTTATATTTAGAAAAACGTTCCTTAGGTTCTAACGAATAAAACAGTAAAAATTTCATTCATCTATGACCAAAACTTACTGAGTTAATATAAATACCGAGATGATACTTTGAATTTTACAGAGCTCCCACTCACCCATTTTTTGGATATCAATAATTCCTAAGAATTTTCGTAGTAGGTTTTTACAACATTTCCAGTAGAAATGATCTTTGGAGTACGTTTCAACCAAATTTGCAAGAAAAATCTAAAAAGAAGATTTTTGTATGCAACAAAGTAATTAAAAAAAAAAAAAAATACGGACTGTGTGGGAGCCTTGAATTTATGAATTTTCACGTGTTCCGGCACTAAAAACGCGTTTTTAATGGTTGAAAATGCTGAAAATTCATAAAATTCAAAGTATCATATAGATCGGTAAGTTTTGGTCGTATAAAAATGAAATTTATAATGTTTTAATTATTACAATACGAGGAAAGGTTTGCTAAATGTGATTTATTATAACCACCAGGGACCATATTTTAAATTTTAAATTTTGTAACTAAAAAAAACAAAACAATTTTGACGTATAAGGATGAAAAGTAACATTTGAGATATGTTTCCAATTGGAACAGTACCTCTTAAACTAACAGTTTATGAATTATTTCTTAGTAAACGATAAGAAAGGACACCCTGTATGTGGATCTAATTTGTGGAAATTTAATTTTAAATTACATTCGAAATCAGTTTTAACGAGGATGACGAGACTAGTCCTTTTTCTTGTTATAACCAAGTTCTTGCAATAAACTAGTAAATCTCCAGATCAAGAGCTTCAACGTCAGCTCTGAAAATCATTGTTCTTTAATCTCAATTATTTAGCAACTTACAATCCGCAATTTAATTTTTTTATATTACATACATATTTATAGGCATATAAAATACTTCGGAGGTTTCAGAAATTAGAAGCGCTAAATTAAACACGATGTATACAATGATATTCTGAAATTCTTATGAAATTCTTATTCTTGTAATTTTTTAGATAAAAAAATGCATTTCTTATTTTGATATTCTTTGAAATAGGGTTGCTAAGCAACTAACAAAATAAAGAGGAAAGAAAAAGGAATGACTTTTAAATTTTGTAAAAAATCGGAAAATAAAATGTTTTATATTTCCCGAACAGTTGCAAAAAAATTTCCAGTAATTTAAACAATTAATTTCTAAATTCTAATCGATGTATCGGCAAATTTTCAAAGCTATTGCATATATTTAAGACCTCCATATCGAAAATTTAGTATCCGTAATTTTACGTTTGAATCCATTATTCAAATATGCGATTTTCATTTCAGTTAAAAATGAAATTTGAAAATCGTCTCCATTCCCATAGGAAAGCAGTACGACCTAAAAATAAATGTTCTATATTTTTCGAACGAAAGAACCAAAAACTATACAGCTAATTCCGGGTACCTCACCAACATACCCCACCAAAAATCGACCTAATAGAATGTTTTTTACGGCAGTTCTCGCGGAACAGACAAACAGACAAACAAACAAACAAATGAAACCAAAAACTTTTCGGGTCTCCACAGTAAGCCTCAACTGACGTTTCAGCAATAAGTTCAGTCTCTGTTCATTTATTTTTTTATGGCAGATAGATAATACATGAAAATTTAATTAAATGAATAAAAGCAGCTGCACTGTTACACATGCGTAGAAGTAGTTCGACGTACTTTCATTAAATTATTATTACTCCTAAAGTAGTGTTTAATTTTACCCTATATTCTATACATGCATAGCTGCCAACTTTTACGCTTTTATCCTACCACTAAAATTTTATAGTAAATTTTAGTTTATTAAATCGCCGAAATCATATGATTCAATAAGTCAAAAATTTCTATTAAGTTTTAGTGGTAGCAAAAAGGCGTAAAAGTTGGCAGCTATGTATACATATTACATAATATTTACATTATATCACATAATATTCACATATTACATAATATAACATGTACATAATATTTTTCTGAATGAATTTCATAAAATGCAGTGAAAGAAGGAACCAAAATTGAAAACGCCTTTATCGCACATAAGACTGTAAATATCGCACATGTACTGTAACCGATATTTTTTGTGTGTCCCAGTAAATAAACGCAATGCCCACAAGAGAGCAATTTATCGTGCACCTCAGTAATGCATATAATTTTCATTATGTTTGAAAGAGAGAAATATCACTAAATTACACTCCAAACGATTTTTCCCCATAGAAAAATGTGTAACAGAATTCTTTTGTTTGACCCTGTAAATGAATAATTAATGCACCCCATATTCTACAAAAAGCATATTTTGATGTGCTTCATAATTATATATCAATTTCATCATGTTTTAAATGACGTAGCATCATCAAAATGTACTTGGGACGTTTATTTCCCATTGACTGTAATGTAACGCAATACTTTTGACTGTGACTGTAAAAGAACTCTAAGTGCTACACACTTCAGTTGAAATAGGAAACATGCTATAGTAAACGACATGCTACAGTAAGAATTTCAGAAAGATCCGAGCATTTTTACGCGAGTTAGAGCACAGACAGGCGGCAGACGGCCAGACAAACCGAAGTCATAAACACTTTTCAACTAAGTTGGAAAGTGTTAAAAAAGACAATTGGAGTTGAAAATTTTCATTTTCACAGACAAAAACTAAGTACGTATTTCTATTTTAGAATTAATTTTGTTTTTCATGAATATTTTAAAACAAAAATAATGTATTGTTGTCAAATTCCATATACCCTTTATTTACAAATCATAAGACTCAACATTCTATGTTTTCTCCACGTACATTTCCACACTTTTTTCCATTTTCTAAGGATAAAAAAGAAAAGAAAAGAACGAAAGCGTATATAAATCATACACCAAATCTTTATAATCACACATTATTGTTACGATAATTCCATATATCCCGTGTTTACAAATTACTAATAAATCTGACCCAAAAATAAGCATTTTCAGTATGTAAGCCGTATTCTAAATATATTACAAGAAGCGAGGAATGTGACGAGTGGGGAGGGTGCATGTTTTCTTTCTTTCTTCTTTGTTCTTAAACAGCTACAGATATTTAAATTCATCTTTTTATTATTATTTTTTTAAATATTTAATGTAGAAAATGCTTTATGCTATATGCAAAACAGACTTGTTTAAATTAATATTTCATTGTTTTAAGAATGTTTTTTCTCTTTAATTCAATATTTATTATATATTTTTAATAGATTGTTTTGTTCTTTAAATTAAAATTTTTTGTATTAGTATTTCGATATTGCAATTTACAAGAATATATTTTTTTCTTTCCTTTTTTTTTAGAAAATGGAAAAAAGGGTGGAGAAAAAGATACAAAGTTGCGCCGTAAGATTTGTACATACAGGATACATGAAATTATGGCAACAATACATTATTTGTGTTCTGAAATGTTCATTAAATATAAAATCCATTTTAAAATAGTATTCAGTACTTACTTTTTATCTGTAAAAAAGAGATTTATCACTACAAATGTTTTTTTTCTTTATCTTGAACCTGTAATTTTTGCACTACAAATAGAGGCGTCTTATATTCGGACACATATGTGTCTGAAAAAGCAGTTCAGACACTTAAGTGTCTGAATGTGAAATTTCGGACATCATAGATGTCTGATTTTAATACACATGAGTGTCTTACTATGATTAGGGTATAAAAGAACTTACAAAAAATGCCTAAAAAATAATGATATGTCTGAAATTAAGACATTTAGAAATTCAGACACTTAAGTGTCTGAATTTAATATAATTGTGTGATATGCGTGGTGACTTCATACAATCGCGTGCCAATGTATATGACATCAATATCAGCGAATGTTTCCGAACAGATGAATGGTGTTTAAAATACTTTTCCATACACTAAAATTTGAATAGACCCAGGGCCGCCAAAATTTCGCGCAATGCCCAACGTCTCTGACTGCAATATTAGATTAATAAAAATCCTCTTTAAAATTTGTATATATCATAGAATAATTTTTCATATAGAGAATAAAGTGTATGAAAAAAGAACATGCAATTTCTTTCCCATGTAATGTGTATAATTATTTTTAATTTCTAAAAATCTTCTATCCTTTGGAATATTTTAAATATTTAGTTTTAGCGTTTAATGTTACTTTCAGGATCCTCACATATACACATTCCTTTACAATTTTATCACCTTTGATTGTAAGAATTAAATTTAATTAAATTTATTTAAGCATTTAAAGACAAATTGATTTTATTTTACACAGGGTAACATTATATCGAATTGTGTAGAGAGGCTCAGGGCCCTCTAACAAAACTCAACTCGCGTGTGGCACTGGACATCCACCCTGTTTGCTCGATGGTTGTGCCGGCCCTGATTAGATCATAGATTGAGTGTCAAAATTGAGCATTAATATTGTTCTCAAATGACCTGCTCAATATCTTGAAACTTTCTGACGCATTTTCTGACTCCTTTTGAAACGCAAAGCCATAAAATTGGCAGGCCTGATTATTGAAGCTATTTGGATTTGAAATGAGTCTCCCATTGATAAGTAATTTATTTATAAAAAAAAAAAAAACGGAAAATTCATTTCGATCCGAAATCGCTTCAATAGTCATGCCTGCCAATCTTATGCCTTAACGTTTAAAAATGAGTCAGAAAATGTGTCAGAACGTTTCGCGCTGTTGAGCAGGGAATTTGAGAACCGCCTTAACAACTAACTTATTTTTGTTGTAGTAAGTAAGAAAATAATTGCTTTTCAGAAAAATATAAAGTCCTTGAAAAAATACTTGCACGCATAGGCAGAAAAAATAAGCTCCCCCTACCTTTTTAATTACATTTAAATTTCAAATCCCGATAGGAGGGGGAGGGGTAGATGTCACCAACGGGCCGCCTAAATTTAAAACTGCCTTGAACCACCCGTTTGAGATAAATTTTTAACACATATACATTAAAAAAATAGTTTCATGGTGGATTTATGGATGTAAAATATGTATAATTCCTATCTCCCCCCCCCCCCCTACATAAATAATAAAGTTGTACAATTTTAAGCGTCATCTCAAATTGACCAAATCTCTCCAAAATCCCGTTCAAAATTTTAAATTTTCTCGGCAACAAATGAATCAATCCTATAAAATTATCAACACGCATCTGACTGATTCCATTACTTCCATTTAAAAGTACTCACTCGCATGTCTTGATGGCTCAATCGGCAAGGCTTTGGATTTGCAACCGTTAGGACCTCTGGTCAAACCAGGCGTGGGAAAAAGGAAAGTCTTAGATTTTCCTCCCGTAATCGAAAATCAAGATGATTCCATAGATGGCAGCACTTCACATTTTTAAATTTTTTCCTAGCTGTTTGCCCAGGTAAAAAAAAAAATGGCGATATCTAAGACATTTTAAGTGTTTAGAAATTAAGACACTTTAATGTTTTTCTTTTTTGAACAATCCGTTTCAGACACTTGTGTGTCTGAAACTGTCTGCAATGTCTAACTCAATTTTGCAGTGTGTAGTATAACGAACAAAACAAAATAATGCTTTCCATTTAACTTTTTATCTTGTCACAACATAATATTCGTTAAACAGTCGGTCCAAAAATAAAATATAGATAAAATAACAAGCATTTTTATGACGGAATTATCATAAGAGATGGGAAAGGTGCTATTCGATGGAGAGTTAGATCTACGTTCTTACTACGAATGCAAGTTTTTAAATAGAGATCTTCTTACATATTAAAAAATGTACCAACTTTGATTTTTCAAATAGTAACACCCACTTTCAACAATTTAATTTTTGAGTTTCTCTTGAAATTAATCACCCAGATGAATTTCCAAAACAACATCCAATTATAGAAGAAAAGAATCCAATTAATAGTCTAAAAACACTTTAACGAACAGATGTGAAATATGTGTTTACCGCTTTTGTGTTAATGACTGTTTTTGCGATATAGAAAATACTGCTTGAAGCACATGCTTATAACTAACTTTAAACAGACTATTTTTTATATTTTATTTAGTGGCATGTGCTATTTACGCCATACAAAAATGTAATCATTCTCTAAAATGTAATTGCTTCAGCAGGATGTGGAAAATATGTGGAAAATATCGTAAAATATATCGGAAAATATATATGTGGAAAATATCATGGTTTAGATTTTTCCAGACTGAAGCGCCATCTGTTGTTGAAAATTGTGACTAATTTCGAAAGTTTGTCTGCCTGAAAATTTACTGTTGTCCCAAGCATATTGCAACAAACGGTGTATTTCTATCGCTGCCCGCTTAGTTTTTATTGATTTTTCAAATATACCGGTCATTTTTGAAACACCCTGTATATATTCAATCAAAAAATGGAGTCCTTATCTTCGTTTAAAACCAAACAAAATATTAATCCCCTGGTATTTTTCAGTTCATCTTGAATATCTGTCAAGAATATTGAACACAATAAATATGTGTTCTTCACTTATTAAAAATAACAAATTCGAATCTTAGGAATAATTACGTGGAATCCCTAGCCATATGTCATGATGGATTAACGACCAGTATACGAGCAATGAAGTATAACAGGTAAGCTAATTTCACTTACCTCTATTTTTTCTATGTGCAGCAAATAGCCACTGTAAAGGATTTTCGTATTTTGTTTATTCACGAGAAAGCGTGTTTAATCTATTTTTTTTTTTTTTTTTTGGTTCAGTAAGCGATAATTTTCCAAGAGCTTCTTGGATCAAAGCAGCCAGGGTAAAAAATATAGCCCACAGAGTTTTACTTAAATCTTTATACAGCTACAAGTTGTCAAATTTTAAAGATTTTAATGCTAAATGCACCTGACAAATTTTAATTTATATCTTTCCAAAAAAATCACCTGATTGAAATGACTCTTTTTTTAATCAGATACAACAAATGCACCCAAATATATTCCAGGAATTTCTTTAATAAAAAAAATTAATTTTGAAAATTAATAATAAACTCATATTTAAAAAATTATAAATTATGAACTGATTGTTACATAAAAAATGAGTGTCGCCAAAACATGCGTTTTTACAATTCATTTCTATCATCAGTTTTCTATAAATAGAAACTTTTTACTGTTTGGCGGTCTAGCGGGTCTGCCTTCTATTATGAAAAGTTACATAGAAAAGAAAATCATAGAAACTTACCGAAAAAAATTGTGTCGAATTTTCTGTCACATAAAGTCAGTTTATTTTAAAATTAGAAATGTTTTTTTAATTTTTTCTTGTGACTAAATTCCGGTACTTTTGTTTGTAAGATCTTAACTTTATTTTTCGAAATGTAGGAAATAAATCCTAAGGCAATTTCTTTTATAGCTATGCGCCTATTTAAGGAGAGTTCATAAACTGTAAATTTTTCCGGGTAGATTTAATCCAAAAAACTAAAGTGTGGTGTAAAAAGTGGGTGTTGTCATTAAGAAAATCAAAGTTGGTACAAATTTTATTATGTAAATGAACCCTATTTCAAAAACTACATTTATGATTCGCCCCCAATTCACAGTCAAATGCTACCTCTTGTATTTCTCTGCAATCATTTGGTGATAGAATAAATAATATGGAGGTTCTTATTTTTTTACCGAAATTTTTGTCCCACTCCTTCTATTCACAAATGAGGAATGTGACAAATGTTTCGCAATTTTCAAATTGTTTCGACTAGAAATTAAGACTGAGTTTCCCGTTTATCCCGAAAAGTAGGTCCATTTTGGGAATTATTTTCTATATAGAAAGAATAAAGTAACACAAAAACCGAATTTTCCCACTTATTACTCATATAGCATTTACTATAAAAAAACATTTTTTTAATGAAATAATTATTAAAATTGATGGAGATATTGTCAGTTGCTTATGGGTATCCTGTGCGCGCATCACCCTGCGCTGTGTAGTGCACAACTTGCCAAAGTCATCTGAAACAAACAAAGTAATTTTTTTCAGAAAACATTAAATCTTAGTGAAAATTGGACGAAATTTGGTAAGATGGTCATCGTTTGAAAAAAGGTGTCAAATTTTCGCCTTTTTTCCTCTAACTTTAACGAGGCTTAAATAGTATTATTATTATTAATATGATATTTTTATTTACGAAAGGTTCGTGGCCCCACATCTTTAATTTCCAAAAAGAAAAAAGTTGATTGGTTAAACCATTGAAACACTACTTTACTGTTGTGGAGTTTTGGGGTTCTTTCTAAAACACAACTTACTTAAACTTAAAAAGCTCATTTATTACTCAATCTTCACTTGACAATTAAATATTTAGAAAAAAATAAGTATACCCTGATTAGCTCCACTGAAATCTGTTGCCATGGAAAAGGTAGCAAATTATATTAAACTAATCAAAATATCAAAACTTAAGAATCCGAATAGGTTAATACAACAATGATAATTTTGAACTCATCATTTTAAGACAATATTAAATGTAGTAAGGGGCAACAGATTTCTAAATCAAGTAGCATACTGGATTGCATAAAGAACACCCAACTCCACTCCAACCCGATCAAGCTCAAATCTCCATACACATTAAATTAACAAAAGTGTAATCATCATATAATTTGGAAAAATGCAGACGACCTGAAATTCCTCCAATATGAGGACCAAAAGGGGAAAGAGTTAAATCCGTTAATAGAATAGGGATATGATGATGTACTAAAATTTTAGAACAACCATAGAGATTCTGAACAAGATCCGATCGGTTAACCAAGAATCGTATAGTGGTGTATAATGACTGGATATATATATATATATATTTTTTTTTTTTTTTTTTTTTTTTTACTTTTTAAAATAAAACAATTTTGGTGTATATTTTAGAAAAACAATGTTTCTGAAAGAGGAGAGTAAAAGCTTAATTTAACATTTTATGAAATTAAATTTAATATTACTGTTTCACTTATTAATCTATCCATCCTTAAATCAAGATCAAAAATACGATTGTATAACATTGAGTGAACTTCAATTTATGTTCATTAAAACAGTCAGTTATGAATTTAAACTTAAGAAATTTTAAAGTCCTAATTTAATAAAGTTGAATTTTCTCTCCCTTTTTTTTTTTTTTTAATTAATCACAGAAAGGTTAGGCCATTCTTATAGGTCTACTGTGAATATAAAAAATTAATTATTTAGAGATTTATACAAAGAAAAACATACCATCTTTGATAATAAACAAAAAAAAAACACAATTTATTTGAACATTTAAAATAATGAAGCAACTAAGTTATCAAAAATAATCTTAATAAAACAATATAACAGCTGATCTTTTAAGTTGAAACCACTCACTGGTTACTTTTAAATTACACATCATATTTTTAAAATTACCATCATATTACCATTTAATGGTCGTTCAAACATACAAACATTATATATTAACCTACAGACTATTTCCGTTCATAATGTTTATTCTTATTGAAATTATCCAAAGATATTCATTTCACTTTTAAACTCTGGTATAGCAAACATATTTTTTTTTTTTTTTTTTTAAAAGAGGTACAAATAAATAAAAAGAAAAACTATGCAAATAGTACTTACAACAGGTAGAGAGTTCTACAATTTTAGTCAATGGGCACTTAGGAGCATTTCCTCCTTTTTCAAAATCTGATGAAGCACTTAAGCTGGAGTATTCAGGCTGGGGAAAAATTCAGACGTGGTTTCAAGCTAACATTCATCAATCCTCTCATCTCACTGCATCACTTGCCATCAACTACTAGGTCCATCATCTAGTCCGGAGGGGAAAATCGTTCTACGGTCCAGAACTTCACCGTCGGAGTCAGTAATTTCACCTTCCTGAAGCATGTGTTTTATTCGAAGATAGCCATCACCGTAACTCAGAACACTACGACTTCTAACGACCGGTTTAGTTCAATATCTATGATCACTTCTGATGGTTAAGAAGTCATAATCTTGGAGCGCCACTACGCCAAAAAAAAATAGGCTACACATATCTTCTTCTTAATTTCTCGTTAACAGTTATAGATCCGCAATTCGAAAATGCCCTTATAGCCTCTTTTCATCATAACATCATGATTTAGGATGGTTAATGTAGGGCCATCAATGCCCCACTCTCAAAAAAAAAATCTTCCAGAAACCTGTCCGCCTTCAACAACTTCGCGATCCAGCCCACAGGCCAATCTTCGAGCCCCGTAATAAGTCGAATTTTTTTTTTACGAGTCAAACGACAGGTCTCTTGGCCAAGCAACAAGTGTCGTAAACATTCATTCTCCCGCGCTGCTTGAAAAACGGGACCGATCCACTCTGCCAGGGGTACGGGAATGGAAACAAAAGGAAAAATGGACTCATCGTGAAGACTACAGCTTGCCGCTCCACTCTGCCGGCCGCTTCATGGGGGAAGGAAACCATGCATCACCCCCACGGCGTGTGCTGAAGGGGGGTCCTGTTAGCCTCTGTTTACATGGGCGCCAGCTATCCGCCTGATAGCAGAGCCAATTGAAGCCTGACGTAAACTTACAAAGCCTAATTGCGTGTATAGTACACTCATAAGATAACGTAATTCTTATACAGGGCGGTCGGTCATTCTTATATCAAAGTCAGACTAGATGACTCCAAATTTTCCACCTGTGCAGTCTACTGACAAAACATCCCTCCCTTGCTGTCTGCTTTTCGTATTTGAAAAACAGGAAGCTACGTTAGACTATAAACGTTGAAATTACTTTGCAAAAAGAAAAAGAAAGAAGAAAAAATAAAAACTGATTTTATTATAATTATTACAATTACTTTTATTTATTTAAATTTTTATTAGAAACAGAAAAAAAGAGTGCTTTTAAATAAATGTTGAGAAAGTGATTTAAATAATTAATGTAGATTAAAAAAAAAAAATTTGTTGAAACCAACCGTAACAAGATTGCTCCCCCCGGCTAATTAAAAAAAAAAATTTTTTTTGAGAAAACAAATTATTTTTTTGAAAGGTAACTTGGTACCACATGGCATGCTGGGACCTCAACACTGAAAAAACTGACCCACAAACACAGATCATACATCGATCCGGGACGGGATCCAGAGAGTTCACCGCTGAAATACCACCCTGACAATATATTCCAGATATATACAACCAGAGCTCGCACATCCGTAGAAACCATTACCTAAAATATTACCTGAAACATGACCATAAAAGGGTACTACCAGAGGAGGGACCACAAGGCTGATTTTACCACTAAAATGACCAAGATATTTTCTGCACCTGTAAAAGAACACATGTTCCACCTGATTGTGAAACCTCACTTCCCTACTACTGTCATTCCTACGCATAACTGCATCCTTCTTGAGACTTCTGGCAACAGAACTGTAAATAATACATAAATTGAATTTTGAAAAAAAAAATTAGCCGAAAAAGAAGAGAAGTGCCCACTGATTAATTGTCACTATACTGCTTATATACATAACTTCAATAATTGGCATCACAGTATATTACAACACTATCTATTAATGTAAATAAGTACTAGTAATATCATAGTTACAACACTGTAAATGTCAATGAAATTTGTAAAACACATATTAATTCTATTATACAAAAATACACAAGAGCAACTGGTGACACACAAAAAAAATATATACATATACATCTGTAAGACACAAATTATGGTATCACAGACCATGTTAGAGAATTACGCACACAATTGTAACAATTTTATATGAGAACACATGTTTGTTTTCGAACACAGTCTAATGATTCGGGATATTATGTAGATTTTACAAATGCACGTACAAGTAATGTGCATGGGAAAGAGTATCTCTGCCTCTGTGCTACTTATAGCAAAAAGCAGTTTCGGGCCTTTTGGGCACTACAGGGAAAACATTCCACAAAATAAAATAAAAAACAGGGGTGGTGACATATATCACCAGGAAGGAAAACACACATTCCACAAAAATAGGAAGTAGAATAAATAAAATAGTTAATTTTAGCACTTTTAGCCACACACAACAACATACAGGCATGTACATGAGACAGTATGTACTAGAAAAAGAAAAAGGGCCCACACTCCTTAAAGTTTAAGCTCAAATAAAACCACAAACTGTATAGTAAATAATAAATCTATCTAGTTAAAATGTAGAAATTAAAGTAAACACATACTTAAAAAGTTATATACAAAACACTGATGCATTAAAAAAAACTGAACTAAACAGATCTACCTCGGCAAAAGGGCATACAAAACACAACATCCTAAAAAAAATTTAAAGTAACAAAAATTACATTCGTTTCTTTTTTTTTTTTTTTTGCAAAAATATACCCAAAATCTACGAAAACGGGGTGCGGACGGTATATACCACATAATCTACCATAAAACAGACAAAAACCTTAAGTATAGGCATAAAAAGGGTTAAAAATGCCTACATGAGAGTATCAACACACAACCAAAACAAACCTTTAATACGCTAGAAAAACTAAGTTCCGTTTTAAAAATGTCAAAAAAAAATAATTAAATATACATACACATTAACTAAACTATAAATAAATACAAATAAACAAGGTAAAATTGAATAAAAATGCTTGAATAACGAAAAAAGGTAGTTAGTATTTATAACTCGGACGGTCTCTTCTATCCCGTAGCGAATAGTCGGTTCTAGAAATCGATATTGAACGACTACTTCTATTCGATTTAGCAGCTGGACGAATCGATGAACGAGACCTGCGCGAATCGCTGTGCTCAGCAGTTGAACTGCTTTCTGCCGTGGCTGAATTTTTACCTACGCGCATTTCACTGCCTTCTGCCGTTGCTAAATTTTTATTTACGCACATCTCGTTATTCTCTGCCGCTGCAATCTCCGGAGAAATGGGAGGTGGGGGAGAGGGATTTATGATTTCAGTCGCGTCGCTGTCTGTTTCCTCCACTTCCGGCGCTACCGGAGTTTCGTTATTGTTGACGTTCACTACTGCTGGTGCGCGGTTACTATCATATGGTGCCCAGGGAATGAATCGGTTACGCTTACACCTGCGTACAGGAGGAGAATCGCGCGGTTGGTGTGGTGAATCGATGGTCACGTTTTCAGTCGATCCCAGGCCAATTGTTTGTTTTGGTTTACTGGACCAGATGGGGAGTCTGTCTTTGAAAGAAGACAACCTGTCAACATGGACAACCTGACAATTTTTGGGATTAGCAACTAGCGGTATTTTAAAATTAACCTCATTTAGCTTCTCAATTATAGTAAAAGGACCATTATTTTGCTTGCTTAATTTTTTTGTATTACCAGGGGCGACTGTGGGTGTAAATAACCACACAAGATCTCCTATTTTAAAATTTTTATCAACAGCTGTCTTTTCACGGTATTTTTCCTGCTGCTCAGAAACTTTAATTAACGGTTGGTTTCAACAATTTTTTTTTTTTAATCTACATTAATTATTTAAATCACTTTCTCAACATTTATTTAAAAGCACTCTTTTTTTCTGTTTCTAATAAAAATTTAAATAAATAAAAGTAATTGTAATAATTATAATAAAATCAGTTTTTATTTTTTCTTCTTTCTTTTTCTTTTTGCAAAGTAATTTCAACGTTTATAGTCTAACGTAGCTTCCTGTTTTTCAAATACGAAAAGCAGACAGCAAGGGAGGGATGTTTTGTCAGTAGACTGCACAGGTGGAAAATTTGGAGTCATCTAGTCTGACTTTGATATAAGAATGACCGACCGCCCTGTATAAGAATTACGTTATCTTATGAGTGTACTATACACGCAATTAGGCTTTGTAAGTTTACGTCAGGCTTCAATTGGCTCTGCTATCAGGCGGATAGCTGGCGCCCATGTAAACAGAGGCTAACAGGACCCCCCTTCAGCACACGCCATGGGGGTGATGCATGGTTTCCTTCCCCCATGAAGCGGCCGGCAGAGTGGAGCGGCAAGCTGTAGTCTTCACGATGAGTCCATTTTTCCTTTTGTTTCCATTCCCGTACCCCTGGCAGAGTGGATCGGTCCCGTTTTTCAAGCAGCGCGGGAGAATGAATGTTTACGACACTTGTTGCTTGGCCAAGAGACCTGTCGTTTGACTCGTAAAAAAAAAATTCGACTTATTACGGGGCTCGAAGATTGGCCTGTGGGCTGGATCGCGAAGTTGTTGAAGGCGGACAGGTTTCTGGAAGATTTTTTTTTTTGAGAGTGGGGCATTGATGGCCCTACATTAACCATCCTAAATCATGATGTTATGATGAAAAGAGGCTATAAGGGCATTTTCGAATTGCGGATCTATAACTGTTAACGAGAAATTAAGAAGAAGATATGTGTAGCCTATTTTTTTTTGGCGTAGTGGCGCTCCAAGATTATGACTTCTTAACCATCAGAAGTGATCATAGATATTGAACTAAACCGGTCGTTAGAAGTCGTAGTGTTCTGAGTTACGGTGATGGCTATCTTCGAATAAAACACATGCTTCAGGAAGGTGAAATTACTGACTCCGACGGTGAAGTTCTGGACCGTAGAACGATTTTCCCCTCCGGACTAGATGATGGACCTAGTAGTTGATGGCAAGTGATGCAGTGAGATGAGAGGGTTGATGAATGTTAGCTTGAAACCACGTCTGAATTTTTCCCCAGCCTGAATACTCCAGCTTAAGTGCTTCATCAGATTTTGAAAAAGGAGGAAATGCTCCTAAGTGGCCATTGACTAAAATTGTAGAACTCTCTACCTGTTGTAAGTACTATTTGCATAGTTTTTCTTTTTATTTATTTGTACCTCTTTTAAAAAAAAAAAAAATTTGTTGAAACCAACCGTAACATTACACTGTACTCTGAAAAATGTCGTTTCAAGAAAAACGCGATTAAGTTTTCACTACAGAAAAAGAGTGTACAATTTTTTAGTTAATCTTGATATTTTGAAACTTAAAGTTAGTCTGCGATTCCTGGATATTATATACCTAAGAAGAAAACGCGTGCAACTGCGTCCCGCGGGTTCCCGCATACTTTTTTTTCAATCGGACCGCGCTTGCTTTCAATTGACTGAAACTTCTTAAATATTTCGAATTTCACCTAACCGTTCTAGGGGCTTATTCTACACACTATAGAAATTTAATAATAATAATAATAATAATATGAACGGTAACCTTCCTTTAAAATTTTCAAATATTTTTACCTATACTAGTAAATCTACAGATCAGGAGCCTCAACGTCAGCTCTGAGAGTCAATGTTTTTAAACTCACTTTTCATAATATTTAACATCTTACAATCCGCAAATTAAATTATTTAAATTACTACATATATATTTATATGCATATAAAATAATTCGAAGGTTTCAGAACTTAGAAACGTTAAATTAAACACGGTTTATGCAATAGTATTCTGACATTCTTATGAACTTCTTATTCTATTTTTTAGATTAAAAAAATACATTTCTTCAGGGGGGGGGGGGGGGGGCTCTGCCCCGCTGAACCCTCCGTAATCTTATTAAATTTATATTCGTGATTTCCTATTATTTGTGTGAATGATTCTAGTATATCTTCCATTTCGTTCTGCACAATGGTTTTATTACGATAAGCAAAAATTTTTAAAAGAATTTCATGTTATCCTAATACCTAAATAGCAATATTTACTTACCTGCCAACCACGAAACACTCGTATCTGATTGATAAGTTGAATAATATCTCGTGTACAAAAGTAACTTATGGAAATGTAAACTGAATCTACTATATATTTCACTTATCTATTTCAGAAATCTAGTATTATTACAAATTTTGTTTCGGAAAAACAGTTTTGATGGTCATTGTACAATATTTATTTGACCTAAGTACATCCTGATCTAATTCGATGGCAATAGCATACTAAAATCTCCCCAAAATAGGATTATTTGGAAACTTTTAAACCTATTGTGTAATCATTTATAATTGTGCCCACTACCAATTCACTAAATAGCAACTTTGATTTGGCGCTATAAAGTATTTTTTGTGATAACTTTTTATGATCTCAGTTTCCAGTAATTGTGCTATTTCAGGCTGTATGGATGCGTTTTACTGCGCTAATTTCTTTAGATTAACTATCTCGTTGTACGAGATATTATATTCTATTTTTAAAATAATACTAATTTTCAACCATGAAAAATCCACATCTCTTCCAGAAAATTAATAATATCTCATATAAAAATGTTTAGGCTATCATTCTATAGTAGTTAAAAGGTAACTTGTACCAAAATAAATTCTCATTTATTTCAATAAAATATTAAAATCAACCAAAAATATTTTATTTTGCGAATAAAATATTGTAGCAAAATCGTCTGAGTTACTTGAATTTTATCATTTTGATATTCTTTGAAATATGGTTGCTAGGTTACGGTTAAATTGAAAAGGAAAATAAAATTGAATGCATTTTAATATTTGCAAAAAATAATAAAATAAAATGTATTATATTATTAGAACAGATGTATAAAATTGCACCAAAACTTATACACCTCATTTAAAAAATCTGACGAATGTATTAACAAAATTTCAAATTAATTTGACTAATTTAAGACCTTAGTTGATAAATTTTAGCCTTCATAACTTACCGTTTAAATACATTAATCAAATGCGCCATTTTATTTTCAACGAATGAAAAATTTAAAAATTGTCTGAATTCCCATAGGAAAGCATTATGACCTAAAAAGAAATGTTCTATATTTTCCGAACGAATGAACCAAATGTAACTAAAAACTATACAGCTAATTTTGGGTACCTCACCAACATACCTACCAAAAATAAAACTAATCGGATCATTTTTGCGTCAGTTATCGCGGAACAGACAGACAGACAGACAGAAACCAAAAACTTTTCGGGTCTCCACAGTGAGCCTCAAATGACGTATCGGCAATTATATTTTTTCAATTTCGGACAACACTAAATACAGGGTGATGTGATCATAAAGTCTTTCCCTGATTACAATAATTTATTGCAGAAAAACTAATATAATTAGGCATATGCTTGTTTCAATATATTGTAAAGACATTTATGAAGTATTTAATACAAGTACTTACGTCAGTAAATTTCGATTTGAGCACCCTTGGTAGCTCGAAGAATGTCAAGGCGGTTGATAAATATGAGGCCAAAGATATTTTTTATAATCCTGAAGTTCGAGAAGAATCCGTCAAGCATATCTTTAAATATTCAACAAAATGTCTAAAATTGAAAGTGTCCGGTGACGAATGGCCATATAGTGTATAAGAGGGAAGACTTAATATATAATGCTTAACTTTACACGTTTTATTGGTCCATTTTAAATTATTTTAAAGAATCTCGGAATGAATTAACATTTATATTAATCTAGCTTTAAAAGATGACTAATTAAATAGATAAAAAAAGGGCGTAAATAGACATTTTTATTTGCCACAGTAAGAATACGAATTGCGAATTTTCAAAATGTTTCATTTTTTTTCCATTCGAATGAAATAAACAATGTAACTTAGTGCTATGAAAACTAAACTATAAAATCTGAATTACAAAATTACAATCATATATATTTTGTAAACCCGTTTCAGGTTTGATTATACATAAGATTATTGCATGCGTTCGAATGAAATAAATAGTGCAACTTAGTGCTAACAAAACTAAACTATAAAATCTAAACTACAAACTTAGAATCATATATATTTTGTAAATCCGTTTCACGCTTCATTATTTATAAGATTATAGCATGCGTCATATTCAGAAAAACTCCCAAATATGTACAAATTATTTCAGGGCAAAAATAAGGATTCCCATTAACAAGAATTTATTCTTTAACCTATTTTTATTATTATTTTTTTTTTTTTAGCTTTGTTTTCCTTTTTTAAGTCATTTTTCTTCATTTGCCGACCACCCTGTTTTCACACCAAAAACGCAACCACTTTGATCATATTTCGGCATAACCGCTATGTCAAAGGTCCAAACTCAAAAAAATATTATTGGAAACTATTCCCACGCAAGCCAGAAAAACACAAGCTGCTCTGAAGGAAATTGTCAGCTTTAAATTTAGGTGATAGTGCATCCAATTGTAAACGATCATTAGATTCGATTCGAAGAGGATCCACTTGCACGCATTTTGACGTATTCTTAGGCTGGTAGAAAGCGTTAAATCTTTCCTCACCCCACAACAAGTCAGTGGGATTATTCCCCCCTACTCATAAAGCAAGTTGCTTTTCTGAAACCCTGTATAATTCTGTCAGTGTTATGAAGGATAAGAAGGATATACGAGGCGTTATATGAAATTGAAACATTTTTCGTTTGAAAACCTAGTCACATGTTTACCTCAAGAGTCATTCCGTGGACTCAATACAGTTTTGTTCATTATTAAAATTGTTAGAAATTGATGAAAAGATCTCGCATATAAGCAAACTGTTTATCTAGATAGAAAGTTGAGATAGTAAAAATTATCTTATCCGCATTATCTTGAAATGGAATGTTTCTTTAGGAAAAACAAATTATTTGACAAGAGTAGAGTGTTAGTATTAAGTATCTCGAGTTCTGGAGATTTTTGATAATTGCTGTTTATCTACGGAACATTTCCCAACGGGAGTTACTCGGAATTCGCCATACTCTACCTAATAAAAAACGTCTTCTCTCCCGCCATTGGATTATGTGACATAACTTAATATTATTGGGCTCTATTTTTTCTGTAACTGTTGTTTAATTAATTTTAAAACATCTTCTATGAATAACCGAGTTCCGTTTTCTCTAACCTTGAATATCTTCCGATACCTGAAGGTTTAAAACAGAGAACAAATTGGTAATTTATTCGGTTGTTCGGAAAGTTCTCTCCATTTGGAAAAATTGGTTCGCACCGGAAAATTCTATCATTTAGTTCTTAGATATTAATTCCGATATCTAATCTCTAATAATTGACGGTGAGAATTTTCCGGTGTTAATTGATTTTCCCAAACGGAAGGAACTTCTCGAACAACCCAATAACAATAAGTATCCTGCAGGAAAATTTTCTCCATATTTTCCTTGAAAAGACCTCCATGAAGATATCTGATGACAAGGACTATCGGTTACTCACGGGCCGTGCGTGGAATATTAAACTTTTATGTGCGACCCCATATATAATAAAAAAAAAATTAAACTAAAGTTGTACTTTGCACAGTAAAGTAATCATTCGACAAGCGAAAAAAAAGCAATATTTCTACAACACGTTCGATCTAGGCACTTCGATTCGAAACATTATAATATTATTAACAAGAAAGAAAAATCATGCGTCAACGATAGATTCTGAATGTATTTCCAATACATTCAGAATGTGCTGTAACCAAACTTCACCGTATAATAATGTGAAAGATCATGCCTCTGCAAACAAAGGGATAACTATGGAAAATCCATAACACATTTGTAAACACAATTTTAGCAATTACTATCTTGCAATCAGAAAAATATCCGAATTATTTTGTGAAGCCCAGTATATAATCTATATATTTCATATATACTACATAGTATATAAAATTTAGTTCAATTAGGAAACTCAGAACAAAGTTGAAGATTCCCCTTCAGTAATTTCCGTCAATAAACGAAAATGTACTAAAAATAATTTGCACAACCTTGTATATAATTTATGAAATTTATACACAACAATTAATATGCAAAAAACTAGTTAAATAAAAAAAATACCACAAGTGAAAACGCACTTCCAGCAATTATTGCTTATGAACAGTACTGTAACCGAATAATTTTGTTGTGTCGCCGTTTAAATGAACGATAAATGCTATGCACACGATATTCTGTAATAAGCGTCTTGTAATGCACTTCAGTGATGTATATTAATTTCAATATGTTTGAAATAGTGTAACATCATTCAAGTACACTACAAATGATTTATAGAACATAATGTAACGGAATTCTTTTGAGTGGCCTGTAAACGATCTATAAGTGCTACATACTTCAATTTCAATCCCGAACATACCATAGTAAACCTCAATAACATATATCAATTTTATGACAAGCCGAGTATATTTACGCGAGTTAGAGTACGGACAGACGAAGGACAGACAGACAGACAGACAAATGGACAGACAAACCAAATTCATAAACACCTTTCAACTACGTTGGAAAGTATTAAAAATGAATGTGCAGTTCTATTTAATTACGTTGAATCCAGTGATCAGCTCAATTACGAAATTAATTTACGAAATTAATTTGGATTTCTTGGTTTGAAAGTTATTGACCGTGTGTAGTTTAGCCAATGATGTTGCCCGGTTTTTCACCAGGTAAAGATTTTGAATCATGAAATGAAAAACTCCTTTGTTTTACATTTTTCCAAAGTAGGTTTTGGTAAATACCTGACATGAAAAAATTGGCGTAATGAAAAGAACAAGCAGCCAAACTAACTTTAGATTTCAGATGTTTGAACGCTTCATAAAACAAGTTGGAAATTGTACGTCAAACGTTACAAACGAGGTGCGTTCGTACGCACGTTTTAGATTTAAATTCATGATATCCCGTGCGTAGAACGGGTTAAACAGCTAGTTAAGTATATATTTTAAGACACTGTTCATACAAATATCTTAACTAGTTATATAAATATTCAGATATATATGTATCAGCTAGTTATATAAATATTCAGATCTTGATGATTTTTAATTCTGTGAAATGAATTATATCGTCTGCATATTAATTTCTGTTATAAAATAAGTATCTCGGTCGCTTGACGATTAAACTTCGGAAGCTCCTATAACAAAAAAGCACCGATTAAAAAAAAAATTCAAATTTCTTAATAAATATTTTTATTAATATCTCCTAAAGTTTTGATTCGATTTTCATAAAATTTAAAATGTCTCGACAAAATTATGCAAAGATAATATATTTTAAATTGCAAACCATTTGGTTGGGTAGTTTTTGCGTTGTTATATGCGGACAGACAGACAGACGGACGGACAGACAGACGGACAGACAGACGGACGGACAGACGGACGGACCAAACGACGACTATAGGTGCTACGTATTTATATAATTACGAACGCACCTAAAAAGCCTGTCTTCAATTTTCACATCAAAATAACTGAGAGAGGGCAAAATAGCAGCAGCAGCAGTAACACGCATACTTTGTTTCGATTGCTACCAACACATTCTTTCATTCTTTTTGCTATGAAAAAGGGGGTTCCCTTATGAAGTCGTCAAACAGTTGTATGCTAAAATAGTTTGGCTTGTTAATGATTTTCCTTTTGCTTGTTTTTACGCATCATGCGTTTATTTTAAAACAATGGATTTTATATGAATCATCAGTTTTTAAATGTTCTGTTAGGGGTTTTATTCTCTCAATACTACATTACGCTCCATCAGTGATCATACCTACGACTGTTGTGAAATGATTGATAGACATAGGCCAAAATGGCGATTTTGTTTATTATCCCTTTTCATATTAAGATACAGAAATAATAATTCAAGAAGAAAAAACGTTCTTTTCGTCTTTGTAATTGCAATATATTTCAGAAGCTCATTAATTTGATGGCTCTTTTACTAAAACAATTCTAAAAAGGATTGCTCATGTAATAATGTACAATTACTATAATTTTTTATGTAAGTAGCATGTTATTAATTGTAGTGTATTTAATTTTGCATTCTCTCAATATCGAATGTAAAATTACGCAGAACAAATTGAGCAGTCATAACAATACTGTCTCGAGAGATAAATTCTGCGATTACACTCCTTAAACAATTGCTTCTTGAATTCCAAATTTGAATGAGAAATTGTATTATTTTACAATGAAATTTCAAATAATTGGAGAAACAACAAAAAAATACCAATCAAACCATCCTGGACTAAATAGGAGAATAAAGACTATATTTGTAAGTTTCTTGTTTTCTAGATGCTATGTAAAAATTAAAAGAATTCGTCAGGATAAATTTAAGTGAAGGTTTATCCATCTCCTCATACTCCTCTAGTTTCTGTATCATTATTTATGTAAATGAGAAACAGGTTTCTTTTATGAACAGGATAGAGCTTCAAAATTCATAATAAATAGACAAAAAAAAATGTATAACAAGAGTAGTTTGAGCTTGCTAATAGATGGATAAATCTAAAGAAAAACTATTTTCAAATGACTTGATTTGTTCAATATATAATTTACGTCTGAAAATATTTCGATATGGATATATAGAAATAAATCATATTTACTTCCATAATTTTCACTTCGGTGTATTCTCTCACAGCCGGCTTTTAAAGAAATTTTCAACCAAACATAAATTTGCAAATTTTTCCTATCGCCAATATGATGTAGTTTGTGTGGAATAGGACATTATATTAATGTAATGTAATTATATATTGAACAAATCAAGTCATTTGAAAATAGTTTTTCTTTAGATTTATCCATCTATTTGGCAGGGAAGACTGGAGAGGTTTAACCCAATTTTTATTAAAATGCTCGTAATTTATGTTTGACATACATTAACAACTTTGCCATATATAAATAGCTCATTATGTATTCTATCTTCTTACCGTATGAAATATTTCAAAAGAAAATAAATGATTTAAAAAAAAAAAAATTTCATACTTATGTAAACTGGGTCAAACATCCCCATTTCAGCGATATTTGAACCACTATGAGGGATGTTTGACTGATAAAACTAAAAAAAAGTATATTTTCTCCAGAAATTTTACTTAATGAAATGTAACGGTGTTTATTTAATTTGTTTTACCAAATAAAATTTTGGTTTGAAATATATTTATTCGATTTGACAACTAACAATTTTCCATATGTTAATATCTTCCATTCATAATTTTACCATGGAATTCTTCCATGAATTTTACAAACGAGGACCTCTCTATAGCACCTCTCTGCGCACGCCCACCCTACAATGTGTCCGGAATTGAGCTTTTCAAAAGTTAGCTGCATAAATATATCGGTCTTGCCTGGTAAGAAATTTCCTCAGAAGATTGTTAAATTAATGAATATTAAGCAAATGTAATTTGACTGTTTCTGTTTTAAATTTTATAATCGTTGATTCTTTTTTGCATAGAATATCTTTTTTTTTTTTTTTTTTTCAGTCAACCGTTTTTTTCTTTAACATCAGAGGTTCTTTTTATAGCCGGCGACTTCAATTTTTTATTTTTCTGAAATTCACTAGTATTTTAATTAATCTCATTTATTTGAATAGCTTAATTAAAAACCTATAATTGATTTTCTTTCTAACAATAGTGGCGAGCTATTTTTTAAATGAAACATAAATTGTGTCAAATATTTACTTTGAATTTCTTCTCTATAGCAGCTCTCTGCGCACGCCCACCCTAAAATGCGTCCGGAATTGAGGTTTTCAAAAGTTAGCTGCCTAAATATATCGGTCTTGCCTGGTAAGAAGTTTCCTCAGAAGATCATTAAATTAATGAATATTAAGCAAATGTAGTTTGACTGTTTCTCTTTTAAATTTTATAATCGACTATTCTTTTTTGCATAGAATCTCTTATTTTTATTTTTTTTTTCAGTCAACCGTTTTTTTAACATCACAGGTCCTTTTTATAGCCGGCGACTTCAATTTTTTATTTTTCCGAAATTCACTATTATTTCAATTAATTTCATTTATTTGAATAGCTTAATTAAAAACCTATAATTGATTTTCTTTCTAACAATAGTGGCCTGCTTATTTTTTTAATGAAATATAAATTGAGTCAAATATTTTCTTTGAATTTCTTTTGAAGTTCATTATAAAAATATACAGGAAATGAGGTAGAATCTTCTTTCATACGAGTTCAATTGCTGCCGACATGGGTGATTTTTTTTTTTTTTTTTTTACTTAAAAAATTGTTTTTAGAGAACAGCTTTTTCTTTAAATACAGCAAAAGATACAGTTTCAAGGTGATTTATATGCCCACTTGTTTTAATTTGAGAAATGGGAAATGCTGTGGAGAATACCTTTTTAATAAGGGTAAGTTTAATTTTTGCAGAGACAGGATTAAAGGCAACATTCGCAGTGTTTGGCAAGTTGTGTCATTTTGAATGAACAAATATTGTATTAAATTTTTTATAAATACATTTTACATCTGAAAAAATTAAATAAATTGTTTTCATAATAACTAATTTGTTAAATATTGATTTCACGGTAACGACCGACATTCCAAAATCAAGGTCAAAATCAATAATAATAACAATAATAATAAAAACAATAAATACAAAAAGAAATATTTATTTAATATATATATATATATTATGCAAAAAAGAAACCTATGATAAAAATTAGGTCATAGCATTTTAAAAAGTTACGCCAAATTTCAAGTTATTCTTCCTTCTCGTCTTCGAAATACTTTGGGCGTGTCTTGTATCTACCCCAAAGTTTAAAAACCCGATAAGAAGGGTAGCGAATGAGGGATAGGAAGTCAGTCCAGTGTGTCTTCCTTTTAACCCAAAAAGAGGGAAATGTGATTTTACCATCGCGGCATTATTAAATATCTTGTATTTTTGAAAATCCTATACAACGACATCGCTCCATCCAGTGATATTTTGTTGTTTGTTTTTATGGGAGGAAAGCGCACATACAATCCTTATACTGATTGCATCCTTACAAATTTCATGTATTTTTGATAATTTTATTATATTTTATTCTTAATTTCTCTTCTTGGCTTTCATGTGTGCGAAGCGGTCATTTTTTGTTTAAATTTGTTGTATTTACAACTAGGAGTTAAAACTATGCAAGTCCTATACGGCCCTTTATTTTTATCCTTCTTTTTCGGCTTCGAAGACATACACTACTTTGGTTACCGTTAAAAACACACTTTTGAGAAAATCGGGTTTAGAACTTATTAAAAAAATATAAGATATATATATATATATATATATATATATATATATATTAAATTAGAAATGAAAAAGGAAAGGACTAGTTAACTAGTTAAGGAGCTAAATTTCTTAAGGTTCTTCGCCGCACATTAAAGTTTTGTAGTAGTTTTTCTCTCTTAAAATTTATAATTAGTTTAGAATAATAAGAATAAGATACTCTTGATCAAAAGATAAGTGCTAATTACAAGGGAATTCAAAATGATTGCCTTGATTACAAATGGTAATAATTCTGTTGTTAACAAAGTTAGAAAGAAAACATTTGAACATGATACAGAAGAAAGCTTAAAGTTTTGTTTCTTCTATGCAGTGTTGAATTTAGGCATTTCCCCCTGGAGGGGAACCCCCCTGGGGGCACCTTTCTGTGGTTTTGGCTATTTATTTGGATTCCAAATTGTTTCAATAGTCAGGCCTACTAATTTTATGCCTTTACGTTTAAAAATGAGTCACAAAATGCGTCAGAAAGTTTCGTGCTGTTTAGCATATCATTTGAGAACCACCTTAACGGAATCTTGGGATATCTTTGATGAGGAAATAAATAAACAATTGTTCTAAAACTGTTTGTACAATTATATTTTTTACATAATACATTTCTTGTTATTTTTTAGGCCACACGAAATTTGTTATGGTTTTTGCTAATGATACAAAAAGCTGAATTGTATAGTTATAATTTTTATGAAACTTTTATATGCAGAACGATTTTTTTCTGTGATTTTTACTTTGAAAACAGGACAGGTTGTGGGATTTATCTACAAGAGGAACTGACATTGAAGAATGAATAATAATGCATGGGGGGGGGGGATGTCTTACAGATGTCTTTTAATGAGAAAAATGTTTCTTCGTTTTATCTCCATTCGGGGCCCCTATATCAATGATTGTTTGTAAGAAGGAGCGAGAAAGGGTTGAATCTGGCTACCTTTCTTATTTGCAAGTCGCCAGGCTGTTAATTGCTTTTTCGTCTCCCTCATTTCCCCCTCTCCCGTGAAATAGTCAGTAACTCTTTGGAACCAATGTTGAATTCGGGTTGGCTTTGTTGGTATTTCCTCCCCCCCCCCACACACACTCACTCACACACGAGTTACTGACTATTTCACGGGAGAGGGGGAAATGAGGGAATAAATGAGGGGCCAAAATTCTTCTTTTTTGCCAAAAGTACGAAAAGAAGCGAACTTTTTTTTTTGACCAATTTGTTTCATGTGTGTTAAATCTTATGTATGTATAGTCCATGTCAAGGAGGAAAAAGTTACATCCTTATTTTTCCGCAGATCGCTACAACAAATTCACAACAAAGATAACATTAGATTCGGAATAACGTCATCTTTCAGAATATGAATGCAATTTTTGAAATGGGGTCACCCACATTTTAAAAACCGTATCAACTTTGTATTTTCAAAGGGTAGCACTCACTTTTGACAGTATATTTGAGTTCCTTAGATAAAATCAGCCAGGAAATGGCATAGTTTACATATGTTTTCTTAAATCTTCATACAGTTAAGCGGTCAAAATTGGAGGATGCTAATGTGAAATACACGTGACAAACTTTTTTTTCTTCCTGAAACAATCATCAGGATGAAATTTTAATTTTAAAATGAGATATAATTAATAGATTCAAACATATTCCAGGTATTTTTTCATTTCAGAAACATATTTTTAATTATAAAAATTATTAATAGATCCATATTAAAAAATTCTGAATTATGACCTATATTATTTTTTGCATAAAACGGACCATAATCTTCAAAAACATGGGTGTGTAAGTTTACAGCTCATTCTAATTATTAGTTTTGGAGATATAGTAAAAATGTTACTTTTTTATGGTCTAAAACAGTGATTCTCAACCGGTGTATTACAGAACACTGAAGCACCGCGAGAGGAACTCAGATGTGTCACCAAAGTTTTCAGTCAACTTCTATCAAGATTTTACGAATTCACAGTATGGGTTACAGAATATATATTCTATATACGATTTGTAATGAGTCATAAAGTGACATAAAGTAACATTTACTGGAAGTTTAGTTCAGTGTTTGCATACCCTTTGTAAGGCAGGATTTGTATACCTCAGAGAATTCAGGGATTTTAGTGGTTTGAATACCAGAAATTCCGGGGTCACCATATATAATGGTCACCATATACAGTATGCCCACTAAAGTCCCTTACCACCCTCTTAACTTAGGAACGGCTGCTGCTGTATTCATAAAAGTGGTGTCTAGGTATATTAAAGTAGCCATGCGCTACTGATTGAAACAGTCTACGGCACCACCTGGTGGAAAACTGCGGAGTTCGCATTCTTATCTCGAAAACGGAAAGAGACAGAAAAAAAAGTGATTTAAAACGTTGTAGAGCATCATAGATTTAGTAGATTTATATCGATTAGTAGAAGTATTGATTTAGTAAAAGACACCTTGTGGACATTAATGCGAAGAATAAAACTGTTAAAATTGTCATTTGTTTTTTCGTGATTTCCTACACTGTGAAGTCACGAAACTTGAACGAAAGGAGAAATGATTATCTTTCGAAGAAACACGACACCGCAATGTGGCACAATGGTATTGCTTGTGATTCCCAATCAAAAGAAGTGCGGTTCACACCACGAGGGTTGCATACTTGTACTAATTGTCTTTATAAATTGAGTAGACAATATGTAGATCGTGTGAAATAGTGTCTTATCAACTCAGCGCAACTTGCGCTTGGTGTTCAAAATTTTGCAGTAGGTAAATACGTAAGGAACGTCACGCCTGTTCACCTGAGACAGCTATAAAAGAGACATCTTCTTGGGGTTGTATGTTGATGCTCATGGTCATGGAGCGATTTTCCAAAGCTGAGTATTATGAGATGGTTTTACTTTACGGTGAATGCAGACGCAAGGCACGATCAACAGCAAGGTTGTACCGGCAACATTTAGCTGCAGCCCGCATCCTTCTCATCAAACCATTCTAACTGTTGTAAAACGTTTAAGGGAGACAGGCTGCGTGACAAGTCGAGCTCGATGTGGCAGACCAGCTAAGGTAGGACGGCAAGTTCAACCGGATGATGTATTCGCTTACGCCTTCGCATATCCGAAATGCAGCACAAGAGAGATCAGTGAACACTGTGGCCTCTCAAAAAGACAGGTTTGGAAAATCCTAAATCAATTAGGCGATTATCCATACCGACCAACATCTCAACAGGTTTTACTGGATGGGGATGCCGAATGACGGGTTTGCATGGTGCAACTTCATTATAAACCAGAGGATGAGGCATGCTTTTGACGGAATGGCATGTACAATTGGCAGAGCACCCATTACTGGGCGCTGGAAAATCCTAGATGTTTTACCGACGTTTGACATCAAATGCGGTTTTGCTATTAACGTTTGGTATACAATTTACAATAACAAGCTGATCAGCCCAGTATTTTACGATGGCATGCTAACGGACGCACGTTATTTACAACTGCTACAGAATGCGATACCCGATTTTGTGGAGAATCTGCCGTTTTTTAATCTTCGGAATCTATGGTTTCAACATGACAGTGCGCCTGCTCACAAGACATCTCCAGTGAAGCAGTACCTCGTTAAGGAATTCGGAACCAAATAATTGGGTATGGCTGTTTCGAAGATAGGCATCCACGTTCGCCTGATCTGACTCCACTGGACTTTTTCCTGAACAGCACCTGGATACCTGAACAGCAGGTGTATGCGATTCCACCACAAACATTGCAGGACCTTAAACGACGTATTAGGAACGCTTGTGTCAACGTGTCACCCTATGTGCTCCAACGTGTGCAACTTGAAATTCAAACAATAATCCAAATGTGCCTTGCATGTGAGAGTGAAAGTTTGAGCATCTCCAATAAAGGTATATTGTTATAACTAATTGTTTTTTCTTTCTAAGATCGTTTTGTCACGTCACAGTGTAGGAAATTACGAAAAAACAAATGCGTGTTTTAACCGTTCTATTCTTCGCATTAATGAACACAAGGTGTCTTTTCGTACTAAATCGATGATGTTCTACTACTTTGTAAATCACTTTTTTCCCTATCTCTTTCCGTTTTCGAGATAGGAATGCTAACTCCACAGTTTTCTACCAGGTGGCGCCGTAGGCGGTTTCATTCAGTAGCGCATGGCTACTTTACTATACCTAGACACCACTTTTATAAATATAGCAGCAGCCGTTCCGAAGTTAAGGAGGTGGCAAGGACTTTAGTGGGCATAAGGTGTGTCCCACCGAAATAAAGCCACTGTGATTGTGTGCCGTAACTGGACATGAAACAAACCAATAAGAACGAAACAAATATATTAAGAAAGTCTATATAGAAATACATATATACAAGAAGTAACACACTCTCTGCCCCGCTTGGTCAGAAAAAATAAATGTTTTTAAAAAAGGAGGGGCGAAAAGTGTCCCGCCGAAATAAAGCCACTACTGTTAATAGACAATATATCCGCCATGCTTATTTATGACTTGGAATATACGATGTGGCATACTATTTACCAATCCTTGGAGGACAGTAGCATCAATATTATCCCAGGTTTCAATGATGGCGGCCTTCAATTCTGCCGCAGACTGAAACTGTCGCCATTGGCATATACAGCCCTACTGAGGAAACACCACACATTTTCTTGGGGATGAAGGTCAAGGGAAAGGGCAGGCTATTCCCTGGCATGCACCCCATTATCCAAAAACCATTGCCAGGAGGATTTTGCAACTTAAATGGGGGCGTTGTCCTGCTGGAAAATCCAACTTAGGCCACCAATTCTCTCTGCAAGTGGCAGTAAATGGGTTTCTAGCATTTCTTGGTAATCGGTAGCCTTTATGCGTCATGAAGAAAAATCCAGGTTAATTTTACCACCTTAACCGAAGCCTCCCCACACCATAAATGAGCCTCCATCTTGCTGTCTTTTGGAGAAAATTTCCTCTTGTTTCCTCATGTCATGCCAGTAGAAGGCAAGACCATCTAGGCCATCCAAATTATTTTTTCTCCTATCTGAGAATATAACACGATGCACTGGTTCTTCCAGGTTTGATGATATTTGGCCCAATCGACTCTTCTTTGCTTGTGGATAGCTTTCAACATGGGCTGTTGTTTCCTTTTATTTATATCGCAAGTTGCTTGTACGTTTTACAATCCGTGACAGGGTTGATTGTGTCACAAGGATGTTATCCTTTTTGGCCAATTGTCTTAGAGAAATACCACCTCGTGAAAGGCGACGCACAACATCTCATTCCTTCCTGGAAGTCATTTTTCTGCATGTACACCACTAATTTTTACACCCGTACGTATTGCCCTGATTCACCAAATTGTCTATTACGGTTTCAGATTTTTTTTATTAGCTTAGATATTTGTCTACGAGAAATACATTGTTCCTTAAAAGCTGTTATCTGGATTTTCTTGAACTCTGATAGCTAGGTTCCCTTTCCCATTGCAATACTGCTGGAGAAAAAGAAAATACAACCTTCTGAAGTCTGTACAAAGTTCAACTGGCATATTACAGGTATTTGACAACTTCCTGACATCATAAACCTGTTGACCTTTAGCAGCTCGAATGTCGGGAGTTCCCCTAAACACGGATAGGGGTGGTGGCTTTATTTCAGCGGGACACTTTTCCCCCTCTTTTTTTACATTTTAATTATTTTTCCTGCCGAGTTGGGGCAGGGAGTGAGTTACTCCTTGGAAATATGCATTTGTATATAAACATTCTTAATATATTTGTTTCATTCTCATTAGTTTGTTTCGTGTCCAGTTACAGCACACAATCATGGTGGTTTTATTTCGGTGGGGCACACCTTACTGTATAAACACAGAAACGTTTTCATCAAATAAGGCAAATATTACTTTACGAAAAATCTGGTATTCTTCCCTTGAGGCGTAAGAATTCTTCAAATGTATGCAAAGAGATGTTCTCACGTCTTTAGATTAATCTATACTTTCAGAGAGAAATTATTCTTCTGTAAGGGAAAATGTCAAAATATAAATGCAGTAGATGTTTTTGAAATAGTAAATATATGGTCTAAACTAAATAAAAATCTTATTGAACAAATTTTACAAACTTCAGTTTTATGTTTACGTATTCTTCAATAAACTAATTTTAATTAAAAGATAACTTCATATAACATTTTCTGGTACAGTTTTCATGATTTTCTTATAGCAGTTGAACGATTACATGATATGGGTCCCTTTAGACAGCATTTCTCAATCTTTTATACCTCAGGAAATACTTAAACCAATTGTTATTCTACTGCGGCCCAGTAAAATTGGTGATGAAAAAAATACATGAAAGGAGTATGTCATATTTAATTGTAATATAAATACTAAAACAAATAAAATGATTCACCAGAACCAAATCAACTTTTTATTAAAGTTAGTTTTATTGAAGAATACACCATTCCACCTGTCGGATTCCACTTCTCCGTCCACACAACTTCGAAATATAATCCGGTCTTTTGATATGCTGCCACCACCGATATGAATACGTGATATCGGACACGATACTTGATGTGTATTCAAGAAAAACCTAACTCTTTCAATTAAACTTAAAGTAACAATTTATTAACAATATTTACACTTAAACTCGGATGTAATTTATCCGGTTTAATATTAAATCAAAATAATTACAGAAAGATATCCTCTGTGTACCGTTAGACTACGTTCATTCACTCAGAACCGAGATTTCTATTAATCTCACACACGCTATATCTCTTCCTTTCGAGAGATCTCGTTCCACACACGTGCCCAGAGCTGCTCTCTGAACAACCAACCTACACGCTCCAGTCCTGCATTCGAACTAACCTCCTCTCTGGTCATTCTCCAGAGCACCTTTCTGTCTACGGGGCTCCTGGTCTGTTTCCAAGGGTCTTTTTTCCTAAATAATGGGTGCAATCTCTTTCTTATCTATTAAAGACCACATCACAAAGGACATACTTCTCCGATTGTATCCAACTCGCTACCCTCCGGATTAAGATTCCAGTACTGAAAAGCCTCGCAGTACACAAAAGATACACACACAATAAAATAATAATAAGATAATAATCACAATAGTTCCATAACAATAGTTTTTAAGCCTATAGGTGCCAGGGACCTGACACTCCCCACCTTAGCGGAAAATATGCCTTTTAGGGGCTAATTTTCCTCCAAACAATGTAATGTCTGAGAAGAGTTCAACAGTTCCTTGATAGGTTTCTTCATTACTATAGTTACATAAATATTTCAAGGTGTCTGAAAATTACCTACTGACATCTCTAATGAACCATATACTAAAGTGATAAATACCAAAAAAAAATTACACAGTATGCTAATACACTGTTATAAACACATGATGCAAATACAATTATAAATACACAAAAAAAATAAAGTTACACTAGTATTATGTCATTTCAATGTCAGTCCTTAGGCTGATATTACTGGAGGCGGTACCACTTTCTCCTTCCAGTCCTTCCTCGTTAACTTAATTGGTACATCCCTTTCCGCAATGCACCCGCTTGAATGGCTAACGTCTGCCTCTGAGGTCTTAATTAAATTTTCCTCTAACCAATCAGGCACTTGCCTGTCCAAGTCCTCTTTGTACGTAATAAAGACATTGTACAATTTCTGCCTTATCTTACCCCTTTCCGGTTTACGACCAATCCGATTTTTCTCCATTTCTACCAGTTGGATAGGACCCATAAATAATTCCTTATTTTTCTTTAAGATTGATTCTATGTCCCCAACTTGAATATTAGTTAACCCTTTTATTTCGAATCCCTTTATGTCTTTAACTCCCGGTTGTTCTCTATCTAACAAAAGAGTTTTCCCACGGTTTTCACACACCCCGTCACTATCAAAAACAATATCGACTACTTTATTTTTAGCCACAAATTCCCTCATTTCATTTTGATACACCCGTTTCTTACATCCGTCCATTTACTCAATTATATATGCAGGTTGACCTGTTTCCTCTTTCTCCCTATGACTTTCATTCATTTCCCTCGTTAAACGACATTCTACACATGATTCGCAAAACGTTTTAGATTCCTCTGCCATATTTTCCCAATAAAATGAATGCTTGATTCTTTCTAACATTTTCTTAACCGCGTGATGTTCTCCATATAAGGAGGTATGCGCTAGTTTTAGAATTTCCTCCCTTCTAATTTTAGGTATTACTAATTGAGCTACCGTTTCATCTACCAATTTCTCTTTATGATATAATAACCCATTAACAAGATAGTAAGACCCTTTATCATTTTCAGCTAATTCCCAAGCTTTCTCTAAATCTCTAAATCAATTTGGGATTCCTGAAATACATTTAAACTACTTTCCGTAACTTGATTAATCTTACTTTTCTCTACCTCGGCTTTTTCCTTCTCCTGACAATTATTATCATTTCTAATCATTTCCCCTTCCTTCACTTTATTCCTACTATCTTCCTTACATTCCATTTATACCGATTCTCTTAATGATTTCTCGTTGTTTAACCCTGACAATTCATTAGCCACGTCAGGATGTAAAATTACCTGTTCCTTACTATTGTCAATTATCGCGCACAGTACATCCTGATGAATTACATTAGTTTCTCCGCGTTTTGGAATAGCTAAAGGTAACTGAATTAATGGCGATTTCACTGCCTTACCAAATATCCCCTGTAAATAGATGCTACCAGCCCCTCTTAGTTTCTCTGACGGTACTAAATCTTTATGAACGACGCTAATTTCGCAACCAGAATCTACTAATCCTTTTGCTATTTTCCCATTTACACTAACCTCCACTTTCTCGAGTTTATTTAACTTCTCTCCAATAACTTTAGTTCTCCAATTCCCTTTTGCTCCGATTCTTGCCATACTCGCTCCCCTTGGTAATTCTTTAATTCATCGCACTGAGACATTATTGATACTAGCCCTTGGTTCTTGTCGGTTATTAATTTGATTACTCCCCTCATTATTTCCTTTTGTACAAAATCGCTGTACATGGCCTCGTAAAGAACACTTGAAACAGATAGGCGTCGTATCATTAGGTTTCTTATATTCCGGTTTTCTACCCAAAAATGGACTAACTTCATTATTCCCATTTTGTCTCCAATTACTACTAACTCCCTCATCTGTTGCCCTTCTAGAATCCTCATTATTAACATACCTTTCTTTACCTTTATAACCCTTATAAGTTACCGCATAAGATTTTTGTTTAGCATCAAAGAAATTATCACATTCCTTAGCAATTTTAGAAACTTCTAACCAATTACTGTGCTGAGTTAATCCAACATGCGTCGCGGTTTCCTCATCTAAAGTAGTTAACAACTTATCCGTGACAATTAACTGATTAACCTTCTCATACTTTTCTGCACCTCTAATCTTACAATAATTTTCCCACGTTGCTATTAAACATGACACAAATAATACATGTGTTTCATTTTGATTCCTTCTAGCCTTCTTGAAATTTTCCAAACACGCCTTCGGTGTCGGCTCGTGTTCCCTTAGAACTAATTCCTTTAACTTCTCATAACTCTCAATTTGTTCCCTAGTCGTGTATATTAGCAAGTTATCGGCCTTATCTCCTAACATATTTAGCAGAATTTCGGCCTGCTAGGTTTCCGGTACATTTTTTGTTTGGAATGCCCGTTCTAAACTGCTAAAAAACAGATTCCATCCCTCAGTCCCTTCTGGAACCGTGATAGACAAAGTTTTATCACTTTTAATCAATTTATCTAGGCTACTCTCATGATTAGATTCTCTAGTCCCATTAGAGTTATTTGCCGAACTTTGAATCTTTATCCTTTCCAACTCTAACTCATGTTCCAATCTCAATTTTTCAGCCCTTTCTTCTCTATCTAACTTCTCACGGTCTAACTCCCTTTCTAACTTTTCTCGTTGTAACTTTTCCTCCCTTTCTAACTTTTCTCGTTGTAACTTTTCCTCCTTTTCTAACGTTTCATGTTCTAACCGCTCCGTAACAATAGTGTTAGATAATTCCATAACGGTCCCCTCTTCATATTCGTCGCTCTCCACTATCTTTTTCTTAAGCTTAAACCTGGTATCATCTTCCGAGACTTCAATCCCTAACTCTTCACATATCGTCTGAAGATCCACCCTTTTTATTTTTAGTAAGAAAGCCATACCTTCTACCGATAATTATTACCACCCTACAATAATACTTAAGTACAATATCAAATTAATACTTCCTCAAATCCTACCCTCATAAATTACCTCCACACATTATACTATTTAACATATTTCAAATAAGTAATAATAAAATGATAAATTTCCTTTAACAATGGTACCCCACTACTTGCTTCCAATAACACAATAACAATAATTTCAATTTGCTTATTATGTAATACAGATTTTAAATTTATACAATTAAATAATAAAATACCATTTACACAACAATACTGATACGTTGCAATTTGAGTAAAACACTAATGCCAATCACTACATAAAAATATCCACCTAACAAAAATGTGGATGAAATACACATAAATTCCTAAATTTAATCTCAATAAAATATTTCAATTTCAAAATTAGTTCTCACATTAAAAAGCAAATCACAGCACTTTTTTTTTTCTCTGGGCCTTCAGTTCTTCCTCGAAGGTTATTTCAATTTAATTTAAATTCTACACAAATTTGCTTTCCTCATTTACTATCAATATTTCAAACTTAAAACAAACAATATCACTTAATTTAAATATTACTTTAATAATAATTTAAATTTAAGAAATTTCAATTATTCCTTCCAACTATTAACACAATGCATTAATTTTAATCATTAATCCTATCCGCAAAAAAAATTAGAAAATCACCTCTAGTAATTAATATAAGATCCTTTTCTTAAAACAATAGTGTAAAATGGCTGTTAATATCTCATTTGATTTAGCTCCATTATTATATTGCACATAAATTATCATAAATTAACCCCAACATTCACTTAAATTACCATCAATTATACACAATAAAATACAGTAGGTTCGAGAATGTCAGTAGAGTAAAATTATCAAAACACCTTACCTCGTACTTTATTCGCTGGGGCAATTCTCTGCTCACTTTTCCACAGGGTAAATCTTGCACTCTCGGGCAACAATCACTGTAACTTGAATAACTGTGTACACAAACACTACACACAAACACTGGAACTAACACTCCGCACAGCACCAACACTTCCGCTGGACGATCCGGCAAGGCACTCTGTAACACGGCTAGCTGGCACTGGTCTACGATGATAGGGCACACACACTTCCGCTAGACGATCCGGCATAAACTGACTGTAACACGGCTAACTGGCACTGGTCTACGACGATAGGGCACGACCACTTCCGCTGGGCGATCCGGTACAAACACTCTGTAACACGGCTAACTGGCACTGGTGTTCGGTGATTCAGATCCCGTCGCTGCCAACATTGTCGGATTCCACTTCTCCGTCCACACAACTTCGAAATATAATCCGGTCTTTTGATATGCTGCCACCACCGATATGAATACGTGATATCGGACACGATACTTGATGTGTATTCAAGAAAAACCTAACTCTTTCAATTAAACTTAAAGTAACAATTTATTAACAATATTTACACTTAAACTCGGATGTAAATTATCCGGTTTAATATTAAATCAAAATAATTACAGAAAGCTATCCTCTGTGTACCGTTAGACTACGTTCATTCACTCAGAACCGAGATTTCTATTAATCTCACACACGCTATATCTCTTCCTTTCGAGAAATCTCGTTCCACACACGTGCCCAGAGCTGCTCTCTGAACAACCAACCTACACGCTCCAGTCCTGCGTTCGAACTAACTTCCTCTCTGGTCATTCTCCAGAGCACCTTTCTGTCTACGGGGCTCCTGGTCTGTTTCCAAGGGTCTGTCTTCCTAAATAATGGGTGCAATCTCTTTCTCATCTATTAAAGACCACATCACAAAGGACATACTTCTCCCATTGTATCCAACTCGCTACCCTCCGGATTAAGATTCCAGTACTGAAAAGCCTCGCAGTACACAAAAGATACACACACAATAAAATAATAATAAGATAATAATCACAATAGTTCCATAACAATAGTTTTTAAGCCTATAGGTGCCAGGGACCTGACACCACCTATGATTTTTTATATTAGGAGAGAAATGTCTTTGTTTTGAGTGAGCCAGACAATTTATATGTAACAAAAGAGGTTGGTTGATTTATGATGTCCGATTATCTACACGAGGAATATAGGCCGTAGGGGGAGTGCCCTCCGTGGGGATCTTTCTAAGGGATCCTAACCCGTATTTACGGCAAGGTTCGAAGAAAAACACGGAAAACTCCGAACGGTTAGGTCAACGAGCGCGACAGGGTTTAAACCCAGCACCTCCCGTCTGCCAGCTTTGAGAGCAGAATCTCTCAGCCACTAGTGGGGCGTAACAATAGAGGATGAGAAGTTAAAAGAAATAAAAAATGTCAGAGGACTGAAAAATAAAATACAACAAATGGACATTTCTCTCACTTAAGGCGGTATTAAAAAAAAAAAAAAAAAATTCCACGCTCAACAACTCAAAATTTTGAGACACATTCTGAGACTCATTTTTAAATGTAACAACAGGAAACTTGGCGGCGTGATTTATAAAGACATTTATAAGGGCCCCATGTTTTTATTTTTCGTTCAATTAATTAGAAATTGATTTACAGAAAATTATTTTCACAGTACGATAATTTTTTTTTGTTTCCAGTGCTATCACTTTGGGAAATTCGGTACAAAATGTCCACTTTGACAGCATTTT
Source organism: Maratus michaelseni (assembly GCA_963931845.1). NCBI lineage: Eukaryota > Metazoa > Arthropoda > Arachnida > Araneae > Salticidae > Maratus > Maratus michaelseni. The sequence continues at coordinate 445,300,184 of OZ007586.1, forward strand.
TTGAAATATATTCTGCCTTTATAAAAAAATTGAGACAATACGGACATTATAAAGTTTCTGAATAAGAGAACCTGCCAAGTGGATGCATTTTAGAGTAAAAATGAATTTACAAATGTGTCTCAAAATAAGCAGTTTGGATTTGAATTGAATTTTAAAGTAATTTAAAAATTTCCGCTCTTTGAACATTATATTTATGAAAAATGATATGTTTTTTGTTCTAGTGAATCATTGTGTTTGTGTTAGTATGTAAATTAAAATTGAAAATGACATATTATTTTCATATATTTTCTCATTATCATAATTTTTGTGTGTCGCTTTAAGAATGTCGTGAGGTGTAAAAGGTTCAAAAATACTGATGTAAAGGGACCATTATCGTGTTATCGTTCAATCACTGTAAGAAAATCGTAAAATCTACCAGAAATATTAGTAAGAAGTTTTCTTTAAAAAAAATTGGTTTATGTTATTTTTAGATTTTCCCTATGATTTCTCTGGGGATGAACTGTATGACTCTGGGATGTTTCCCTGTGAGATCTTAATATATTTTTTTCTAAATTTAAAGTTACATACACCTAACACATTTTCTTTTATAACTGTATGGGGCCATTCCATTAAAATCAACCTTTCTCTCGGCATGAATAAAGACGACCGAAAGTCATGAAGAAAATTAAGATGACCAGAAAGGTTTTTAGTGACGAAAAATTGTATTTATTATTATTATTTTTTTTTTTTTACAAAATGTTTGAACATTTAAGAATGTCGTACAGTTGGTCGGATACGAAAATTCCCAAAATTACGGCCTAGAAGCCGTAAACCTGCAAAGGCAATAAACCGTAAACTCAATAATCTCGTAACACTGTTTTTCAGCGGTTTTGCTACGATAACTTTTGAACAAGTTAACGGATTTACATACTTTTTTTTTAAATAAAGGAAATCAAATTCTCTACAAACTATACCTGAAAAACAAAGAAAATTTTTTCGATTTATAACAAAAAAATATACTTTTTAATGTATTTGGATTTTTTTGTTATAATTCCTTTAACTAAAAAAAAAAAATATTTGTTTGTTTTTCAGGTATATAATCGAGAGACACTGTAATATAATATAATAAAATAATAAAGACTATAATATAGATAATATAATATAATATAATATAATAATAAAGAAATGACGACTTAAAAATATGAAACCTGGACTTGAAAATCATGACAAAACTAGTATTGCAAGATTAATTTTGTCGTACTAGTATAACAAATATTTTGGTATTTATATAAAATATAAATAAATAAATTCAAAAAGAAGTAATTGTCTAAGTTAATTACAAGGTTCCTAATCCATGATAAAACTTCAGTTAATTTTTGTCATTTCAAACCTTTCTGGTCCCCTTAAACTCTAAATACGTCATAAGCAAAACTTCAGATTTTAAAAGTTGACAAAAAATAAAGAATGTGCATCAAGCAAAATCGGAATTTCAATGGATAGATTCAAAACTTAAAAATACTTCCAAAATTTCTCTAGGGAAAGTTTTTTGTCTTCGTTTGGGGACTATTTTAGATGTTATGGGAATTAACTACAATATACAGGGCCCGATTAAGGTTCTTCGAGGCCCCAAGCATAGCATTCCCATTTTGCTCCATTTTGAAGCCATTTACCAGTACTATAAGAAATCTAGAATCTCATCATCTTCCAGCCCTGGTCTTCTAAAAGTACAGTTTGTACTTCTACAAGCTTGGTGTGACTTTTTCTGGTATTTGAATCAAAGTGCAAACTTAAAATCACTTTAGACATAAAACTTCAGTTCGCAATGGACAACGACAAAAATTAAATTCACGTGAAAAAAAATATATATTGCACAAAGTATTTCTCTCAGATTCAGTAGCGATTACGTTAATAATTATACATAAAGCCGCATAATTTGAACCATAAAAACAATATTTCAATAAAATATTTAATTCTCAACCATTATGTACTTCTTTTCATGCAAAATCTCATTAATGAGGTTTTGAACGAGATTTATTGCTTGAGTAAATCTCTGATAAAATACTGCGTATAACAGTATGCCTATGTAAATGAGTTTTTGTTTCTCCTTGTAAGGGAATGACTGAACAAAATTTTTATTTAAAAAAAAAGAAAAATATTTTTATGTCTTGTATATATAGTAAAACGTAATTTTAGATTAGTGCTTTCGATTTTTTTTTTGTGTCATAAAATGTGTGCCAAAATTGTACAAGTCTGCTTACCAAGTCTTGAAAACAAATTGTTCATTAAAATAATTAAAGAATTCCTTTTCACAAAAATATAAAGTTCTCCAAAAATTACTTACATTCGCCAGCGTACTCACGGGAATGCAGGAATGGTCCCCTCCTCCCCCTAAATAAATATTTGAAAATACGAAGATACATAAGTGCCGGCAAAAACAAATTTAGGGGGGGGATGACAGAGACCCCGATTTTCAAACAGGGGTGCCTGTGGTCCACAGCGTAGTCCTTTTTTTTATGCAGATTATGAACATGAAAAAATCTAACTGAGAGTATTTTGTCAGAATGCATCGTGCAACGCAACATTTAAACATATCAACCTAAAAAGCAATACAAGAATTTATTTATTAAGTATTCAAAAATAGGTTTCTAACAACAATTTTAAAAATAAAGAACTGCAACTATTTTTTAATTGACAGGGGAATCTGCACTCTTAAACCCCACTCGTTTAAGATAAATATGAAACATATGAACGTTGAATAGAAAACACAATTGAAAATGTTCTCCACGAGGGATTCGGAGGCGCTCCCCCGATGAAATGGTCTTAGATCATTTTTCTGTTAGCGTCTAAGTAATCTATAATCAGTTAATTTAATTTATTTATTTTTTTACTATACAGACATAAAGAAAATTCAGTTAATTAAATTTCAAAATCAAGGATGCCCTACTCCCTGCCGGCGATTATGTTAAAAGAAGGCAGACACACCCCCCTCCCCCTAGTAGTGGCTGACAGTGTATTTCGTGCGCCTGGGATAATTCAGAATATTGCAACTCTTTCTTAGTAACTATTATAATTGTATTCTATAATTTTTTAAGCAACGATTCTCTGGAGCCCTTAAAAAATTTTCGTCCGGTCAATCGCACCTCTTATCCCTTTCCCCCACCCCCTAAGTTACGCCACTGCCTTTTAATGAAAATCCTGCGTGCGCACATCTTTGTGCATTACTTTTCTACAATTCGATAAGAAAAAATACGGAATGAAAAGGGCGAAATGTTGTTGGATTATAAATTTATAAATTTTCTTTTATTTAAATATGAGATTTAAATAGAAAACTTTTATAAAAACGTATCATGAAAGCATTATCACGTGCCAGTAACTGAAAACACGTCATTCGACAACAGGTTCCCATATGTGTTGGTTTGTTACCGCAATTTTCGCGGGCAACGGCTATTATTTCCAAAACGGCTCATTTCCCGCTGATACAAACTTTTATTAGTTTCAATTGAAGTCTCATCACTTTTAAATAGAGGCTGAGTAATTAACTGTGACTGGACTACACACGTCATTAGTGGAAAAGAAACGCTGGCAGTATGTTTTATTTTGTAAAGATATAGACGTATTAATACTTTATTTAAAGCAAGTGACTCATTTCGTGTTTAATATTGAAGCAAAGATCTTTCTTTTATATGCTTGTGCTTTCTGTTTTACAGAAGATAAAACTAATAGGCGCCGAGCGAGCCCACTCCTCATCGTGCCCAAATCCTGAAGGATTTTTAACGCTGACCATGACTTTGTCTCGCCAGGTCGCTACGATCGATTCAGAGGGTTCGCGTTCCAGCGACGCCTCCTCATCTTTTTGCCCCAGAGTCGACGACAGAGGTCGTTACGATTCGGCGGAAGTTCCCACCATCAAAGGATACTTCCCCACGTGACACCTGATGAGCCGTAGAGACTGTCGAACGGCTTCATCGCCGAACACCCATAAGGGAGTCGGGTCATCCACCTGATGTTCGGCATCCCTACGGTCCTTGCTTTCCCGCGGAGTCCGATCATGAAATGTATGGAAGAACAAGCCACTTGTCTCATCGATAAACAGAATGTTTTAATTTCATTTTATAAATTGAATCTAAGGAATTCAATAGAATATTTAAGGAAGAATAGTATAAAGCTGATAGAAATAGAGTGCAAGAAAATGTATATTATTGAGTACATCGAAAACATATTTCCAAAAAAATAGCTTTTAAAATTGTCAATATTTCATTTGTATGGAATTGGATTTACCGTTACATTTTTTGGATACGTTTTTAAAGGTAAGCTCGCGTTAGAAGGATAATTATCCATTTCATACAAAACTTTTTATGAACTTTTTTTTTACATATGAAACATTATTAATTTATTATTTAAATTATTTTCATTAGCATAATTTTCATTTTCCATATTTCCGTCTTTTTGTTTTTCAATAAATGCAAAATTTCAATATTAATGAATTTCCTTAATATTTCTTTAGACCTCCATTTTATAAATAAAATTTTATATAGCTTGTTAATAACCTGATTAATGCTTGAATCATAGTACTGCTTTACATTCTTCATTTAAAATTGTTATTAAACCTAATTCTAAAAAATTTCTCAAATTAAGTTCCACATAATACTATCATGGTTTGAAAACAAATTTTAGCTGCATTGTAATATCATATTTATGTCCTATAAACTATATAAATGATAATTAAAAATAAACAAATCGTTGTTACTTTTATTATTTACTTTTTTTATCTGCTTAAAATTTTTGGTTTATATTATACAAAACTTGACAAAATGAAAATTAAATATAATATTGATTCTTTTTTAATTATTTTTGATTAAAAAGTTTTTGGAAATTTAAAATGGAAATTAGAAAAAAAATCTAGAACTTCATATATATACTTACGTAACTATATTTTACACTTAAAATTGTTGTATATATTTTTTATAAGTTTATTTACGCTAATTTACATGAAAAATGCAAAAGCGACAATTAGATATTGCAAGATGTATATTAAAGACAAAAGTGGTTTTGAAACTAGAAGTAATTTTTACTACAGGTTATTAAAAAATAATGTTTATGTACTTTTTAATAATAGCTGAACAGCTCGTGTGATTATCATCTGATCTAAATTAATAAAATATTGCTTATATCGCAATATAAAAACCATCACAATTCCTATGATATTGCACAATTAAGTTCTTTTCTTACAATTTCCAGTTAGGGCAGACCGGGGTGATTCTTGGTCACTTGCAACATGGGGTGATTATTGGTCAATTAAATTTTCATTAATACTAATGATAAAATTAAAAGAAAAAAATACTGGATGTTAGACAATTTCATTGTTATTCAGTAACACAAACGATTTTTTGGTTCAAAACATAATTTAATGAGAAAAAATATTTTAACTAGACATATGTATAAAACTTGAGCAAAAAATAAGGGATTACAAAATCATGTTTTTTTTTTCATAATGTGCCTGTAACATGAAATTTAGCTACATGATTATCTAGAAGAGTTATATAGAAAGAGAAATATGCATAGAATACGTATGTATGTATATGAACACTGTATGAGTACATACATTAGGGAAATAGAGGGCTAAAGACCACCCTATATACATGGGGTGATTCTTGGTCAACATGGGGTGATTCTTGGTCATGTAATTTTAGCTTAAAAATTACTTATAAACTCACAAATAGTGCAGGAATGTTTAATATTTGTCCGTTTTAGATGGCAGCGTCTGCATTCAAAAGGTTTTTCAAGTTCATGTGGCAACACTTTAAGAGTGAACCACATTGTTTTGATTTTTTCAGCAACTCATAACACAAATTACATTTGAAATAACTGAACCTTTGTTTATCCATTTCTTGAAGAGATATTGGGGTGAGTTTGAAAATTTAACTTGTATATTTAGATAATGAACATATTTTACAGTACAAATGCAGCAGTTATCACCAACGAGGGTTTCATTAAGTTGTGTGAAAAAGTTGAAAAAGAAAAAGATGAAAAAGAATCAACAAAGAATTAACATTAAACATTAAAAAAGAATACAGCTGAAGGTGCAGTAGCATCATCCTCTGAGACTAGAAAGAAAACACAGGAATGCACACAAGATACGGATATAGATATAGAAGTAGAAACGGGTGAAGCTGAAGAAATTCCGCAACTGAAAAAAAAAAAAAAGATTCTGATATTTCAGCTACAAATAAATTAAGGAAAATACATAAAGCTATATGTGTAGAGAAGTACTATGCTGTCTACACTGCTCAAAACAATTAAAGGATATTGCAGTTTTAGGTGGATTTTGTATCTGGGAAACTTCTTAGCTGATTGATACATGGTCGACAGACATAGTAGGTTATATGAGAATAAATTACACATGTTTGGCAGGAAAAAATGCATTTTATTGCGCATTTGTGTACAAAAGGAAAAAAAACACAATTTGTGCATATGAGAAAAAAAGAATAAGAAAAGGTGTTTTCTTCAAAGAAAATAATTTTCAGTAGGGGGTATGGTTTCCACGGGCGGCCAGCAACGTTGAACACCTTTGAGGCATGGACTCAATGAGGCTATTAATGACGAGTTGGGGTATTCTGCCCCACTCTTCCAGAAGAGCTCTTTCCAGTTCTTGGAGAGTTTGTGGGGGTTGTTGGCGGCCAGAAACTCGTCTTCCTAGAGCGTCCCAAACGTGCTCGATTGGATTCATGTCTGGCGAACACGCTGGCCATTCCATTCGAACGATTCCTTCCTCGAAAAGGAAATCCTCCACCAGGTTTGCACGATGTGGCCTGCAGTTATCGTCCATTAAAATGAAGTTATCTCCGATTTCTGCAGCGTAAGGGACTCCAATAGGTCTGAGGATCTCATCCCTATATCGGCGACCAGTCAGAGCTCCATCTCGAATGATGTAGAGGTCAGTGCGCCCGTCAATGGAGATGCCACCATACACCAACACTCCTCCACCGCCAAATCTGACACTTTCGTGCACGAACGCAGGATTATTCCTACTGCCACGGTCCCTCCAGATGAAAATACGCCAAATATCCGGATGCACAGAAAAACGGGATTCGTCGGAAAACAGAATATTGCTCCATTCATTTCTCCTCCAGTTGACATGCTCGGTTGCCCACTCCCTGCGGTCGCGACGATGCCTTGATGTTAATCTAACACATACCATCGGTCGGCGAGCATACAGACCTACAGCATGGAGCCGGTTTCGGACAGTCTGAGTTGAAATCGTGGTGCCTGTAGCCGAGCGAAGGTGTTGTTGGAGAAGAGTAGCGTTCATGTTTCGGTGTCTCCGAGCTGTTAACGCTAAATACCGATCTTCATTGGGCGTTGTTGCCCGTCTACGACCTTGCCCTGGTCTTCGGCCTGCACATCCACTCTCCAAAAAACGGTTCCAGATCCTGGAAATGACACTTTGTGACACTCCAATGGCTTGCGCTACTTCGGCTTGAGTTTGGCCCCCTTCTAACCTACCAACAATTCTCCAAGCTTCTGAATCTGTCAAATGACTTCGCTGAGACATCGTACTCATCGAAACAAAGCAATCACTGAATGCCGATCATCCTTGTCTTCATTCTCTTTTATCAAGTTGAAAGTCAAATTTCATTCGCTGCCGCTGAAGCGACGTTTTTGACGTCGAACTCAAAATTTGCATACTCCACAGTTTGAAAACCAGAAAAATTTGCATTTGTGATTCTCTTCTTCTATTTTCGGCAAAAAAAATTTCGTTTATATCTTTATTTTATATAAAACTTCAAATATCCTTTAATTGTTTTGAGCAGTGTACTTTGAACAGATGCCATACATCGGGCGGATTATTAGTATTCAGGATGATATTTTGTCTTGCAAATTTTTGGAAAAGTCTGCAGAAATTATCGCTGGCCAAAGAAAACGGATCTTGCGCCAGTGAAGCACTCCTTTGTGTTGTATGGACCAGTTAGACTCTATGGTACAGGGACATTTCAGCTTGAGGAAGATGAAATGCAAGCTGCATGCCTTAAATACAAAAGTCTTTTGTAAATAAATGTATTATTTTGTGAAATATATTTGAAGTTCCAGCCATTTTAGTGATGTTCTTTATTTTATAACATTTGTCATAAGTCTGTTTATATTTACAAACAATATAAAGTATTAAATTTATTCCTTAATGTTTCATTTAATCATTTATTAAATTTTTGAGTGTTTAAAATGTTGGTATTTGATCATAAAACAATGACCAATAATCACCCCATCCCTAACCAATAATCACCCCATTGCCGGGGTGATTATTGGTCAGACATTTTTTAATTTTTTTAATATTATATATAATTTAAAAAAAAATAAACTAATTAAGATTGTTAGGGATTACATTCTCTTTCTGCAAGTATAAAATTTTTGTTTCAATTCAATTTAGTTACTGAGTTATATGGATCTTTATGAAAAGTGACCAATAATCACCCCACTCCGCCCTACTTTGTATGATTGATATACTTTTATGCATGAATTTTCATTTTTAGTGACAACAGTATCATTTAATACAGAGTTACAGGGCATATATGTAAATTAGGGATGCACCGGATGTAAATTTTAACCGGATACCGGATGCCGAATATTCGGTACAAAATTTTACCGAATATCCGTTATCCGTCCGAATACTTTTCATTTTTAATTTCAATAGTAATATTTCTATTTTATGCTTGCTTAAAGAAGAAAAACTTTAAATTATTATAATTTTATGTCATCCAAATTTTAATAATAGATTTAAACTCATTAAGTTAAAGTTGCTTAAAAACAAATGCTTTTTAGTAATTAAGTATTGAAATTTAATCATGTTTTGTCTTTTGCCTATTGTAATATACATATTAGTAGTTTTTTTCTTTTATTCGGGGTCAATGAACATAAAAATATAAACAATTAAGTAATTTTTCTGTTTTTCATACTTATAAATCTGGATTATTTATAATTACTGAACATTCTATTGAAGTGGCTTTTTCTTTTCCTACATACACATTGTTACTTACTTTTCTTATGACAAATGTTTTCTAATAGAATTTAAATAGAGAAGCTCCTCATTGCAAGAATCTTCTTTTGTAGTACAAAGGGGACTGTGGATTCAAGAAAGTGGCACAATTATTTTTATGATCAGTATTATTTTACCACAGCTGGTTATCCATCCATAGACAAAATAGTGACAAAAGATTCAATAAAATCATTTTTACTTTAGAATTGTTGAAAACACAAGAAAAAGAGACAACCAGAGGAGTGAACGCTTATTCTTAGAAGAAGGAAAATATTTCTGATCAAAAATATAACAGAGCCTGAAAAGGCTGAGCACCATATAACTTGCCTTTAATATATTTTAAATATTATATTTTTATTTACTATATATAAATCCTATAATTTCATTTTTGTGAAACTATGAATATTTATGTCTACTAACATTGTTTTAACGAAATAATGTTGATAAGCAGCAAATTACTAACTTTTTCTGATAATGTTAAAAAATATGATTTAAAAAAAAATGAGTCACTATTTGGCAACCGGATATTGAAGTATTCGGCCGGACCAAACATCCGGTTTGAGTGCCGAATAAGCAGGATATCCGGCAGGAGACGGATATCCGGTGCATCCCTAATGTAAATGTTTAAGGGCATACATATTAAAGGGCATATATGTAAATGTTTATATATTATCAAATTTAAGTTTATGTATGAGAAATGTTCCATTTTTTGCTTCAGATGTGGAATATAGAACATGAAAAGAAATCATGGAAGTATTAGAGTAAAGTTGTCCTGACTTTCTGAATATTTTATAAATAAAGTTTGTTTTTTCAATTGAAAATAATCCCTCTTATAGTATTCACCTGCAAGATGATACAATTAAAAAAAAAATAATCCTCATGATAACTTGTTTGAAAATACAAAAACTACTTTGATAAATATCCATCTCAATAACACGTTTAAATTTCGAGACACAGAGCCATCGTGAAAATACTCTACAAATGAAGAATAAAGATATGTGTAAGTAATCCAATATACGCTAAAAATATTTAAAAAGTCAAGTTGAATAATATCATGTATAAAAAGAAATGAAAATAACATGAGGGGGAAAAAGCAAATGTGTATATATATAATTAATTTTTAGACCAGATACTATTTCAAGGGGTTTTATTTTTTTAGTTATAGTTAAATAAAAAAAATAATCTGATATTAATAAACAAAAAATGTTTTTAGAATTTTTTTGTCCCTTCAAAGTAAATTTTTTTTTATATATGTGGGTGTAAAAGAAAAAAGAAAGAAAGAAAAGGAAAAAAATGAGTAATAATAATAAAAAAAATCTGATTTTTATTTTTTATTTTTCGAAAATATTTGACCACAAGGCATGTCTGGATTTATTTCAGAAGCAGAATCTGATTAAAGCAGGGACAAAGTGCGCCGTGACGCTGCCCCCTCACATTTATTTACGGGCCCCAAATTTGGTATGCAATATTTGTAAAGCTGGTATTTTAAATCCATTTCGACAGTACAATATATATATATATATATATTCTTCATTTTGAATTTCATTTAAATTTTATTTGATATCCAAATTCCAATTTTCTTACATTATATGGCATATTATATCATTAATTGTTATTTATTTCTAAAATTTCTTTACATCTTTCAGTATTTTTGGCTGCATGTCATCACTGAAATGGCGCATTGGTAATCTGTTATTTGCATTTGTTAATATTTTGTATTAACTTAATTGCATACTGTATACACTTTATGATTACCTATCTTTAAATAGGGGATTAGGTTAAATTTGTTGCAAGAACTTGTTTAGTCTAACAAGAAGTCAAATTTTAAACTGAAAACTGATCTGGTAACATAATATTGCGTTATAGACAACGGGACATGCCAATTCAAATAATTTCTTTCATAAACAACAGATTTTAAATAAACTATAGGATAAATAGAATTTTAAAATGTAACCACGAGAAGTATAATAATTTGTTTTCATTTTGTTGTATCATTTGCACTGCAAATATAATTTTAAAATGTAACCACAAGAAGGCTAATAATTTGTTTTCATTTTGTTGTACCATTTGCAGTGCAAACTTGTGAAAATTGTTAAAAAAAACTATCAGCGGATAATAATAATAAAAAAAAAAAAAACATATATTTTACAAAAAATATTTCCTTTTCATTTGCTCTACATTTTAAAGAGCCAAATATGTTTTTTGTGGTTAAAAAGTCTTGAATCAATTCGCCTGTAAAGGTGTGAGGGAGCTGGTCTTAAAAAACAGACAAATTTGTTTTCATTTTGTTGTATCATTTGCACTGCAAATATAATTTAAAAATGTAACCACAAGAAGTCTAATAATTTGTTTTCATTTTGTTGTACCATTCGCAGTGCAAACTTTGCAGTGAAAATTGTTAGAAAAAACTATCAGCTGATAACAGTAAAAAAAACCCGCATATATTGTGTCCAGTATTTATCTAAATTAAAAAAAATAGACATGAAGAAACTTCCCCCAATAAAACTAAGTATACTATGCACACAGAGAAAGATAGGTCGAGCTAATCTCCTTACATTCTGTTGGATATATTTTATACATACGCATGTCATGTGACAGCCATTCACAGTTCATATCAATGAATGAGTATGATTACGATTATAATTTTAACAAGAACGAAAAATCACGCGTCAAGCATAGATTATGTAACACTTTCCAAAACTTCAAAATAATTTTGTAAATCTTTACCGTAAGGTGCAATATGATATCTAACTAAACAATTTTGAAAACGCATAACATATTTAAAAATCCAATTTCAGGAATTACCAAAAATATTCGGAAACATATCTTAGCTCTTTTGTGCAGCTCTGTTTATGATCTATAGATTTGTATATATACTAAATAGAATGCCAAATTTTAGTTCATTTAGGAAACGCGTAGCTCAGTTTAAAATTTCCATTCTGTAATTTCCGACAATAAACGGAAATATACTCGAGATCTTTTGTGATGCCCTGTATACAATCTATACAATTTATACACACCAAGTAATAGACAAAAAATGAGTTAAATTTAAAAACGCGTTCAGCAAATGAAAAAGCAGTCCCAGCAATTATTATTAATAAGCAGTACTTTAACCGAATTCTTTTGCGTGTCCCTGTAAATGAACGATGAAAGCTATACACACAATATTCTATAGTAAGCCTCTTGCAATCCACGTTAGTGATTTGTATCGATTTCAATATGTTTGAAATAGTGAAACATTATTAAAATAAACTGCAAGCGATTTTTCTTCATAGACCGTAATGTAACGGAATTCTTTGAGTATCCCTGTTAAGGAACTATAAGTGCTATGTACAGCACATTCAATAATTAGTCTCTTGTAGGGCACCTCAGTGATATATATCAATTTCAATAAGTTTGAAATTGTCTAACATCATTAAAATAAACCACAAATGATTTTTCCCCATAGACCGCAATGTAACGGAATTATTTTGAGTGTCCTGTAAAAAATCTATCAGTGCTACACACTTCATTTTAAATACAGAACATGCCACAGTAAGCCTCAATAACATATATAAATTACAATACGATCTGAGCATATTTACGCGAGTTAGAGCACGGACAGACAGACAAACCGAATGCTTAAACACTTTTCACCTATATTGGAAAGTGTTAAAATATCATAGCACTTTATCTCTTCTTTTTATTAATTTAATTTAATTTAAATAAGCTAACAAAAAACGGCTTAATTTTTATCCAAAATAAATTCTTTTACTGTCATTTCAACTGACAATTTTCTTTCTGACTGTTTACAATTGTTTTTTTCTTACAGTGGGGATTCAACGTAAAATTTACGAAAAAATAAGGCATATGATGCATATTGAAAACTGTTTTTAAAAGATTTTCTGATAATGGCTGTATTATATATGTCTTTAGTTTTTGTTTTGTTTTTACCTTTTTATACTTTCTAGTTAGATAAGAAAAAATAGAAAATATTTTGTCAAATTTTACATTAGCAAATTTCTTTCATTATCAAAGAGAATGATCTGATATATTTTTGACTCGAAACCATAGAAAAGTTTTAATTTTAATGTGGCTCTTAATTGATGCCTCAGGATTGAAAAACAATGATAATCACAAAATAGTTATTCATCGTTACTCCCTATTAGTGACTTATCTTCAACTATGTATCGATCTATCTTCAACTGTGTTTTTCAAAGGATTATCTTAAATTTTCCCTCAATTAAAGATGACCAAACAATAGTACTCCTCCCAAGTTGACATATGGAACTGTCACTTCAAATTACACTAAAATTGGACTACCACTGTTTTCCTTTTTGAACCTTTTTTTAATATTTTAAAGACGCTTACCGCTGTTCTCAAATCCAATCTCGCTACTTTCTGACATACTCACAAAACCATTTTTATTGGCAAAAGTCATAAAACTTGCAGATATCGCTATTCAGGTTCTAAGGAATGAAATAGCTTAATTTGTTTTTCTACCAAAGTCAACGAATTTTTATGAAAATGACACTAAAGATTCGCGTTTTGAGCAGATTTTCTGAATATGAAAATGGCAGAATAGCTGTAAACTATTACAACTTAAGATATATCGAGTTTATAGAAAATTAGAAAATGCCGTTGGACTTTTAGACACGTGAGCATTAATATCTGAAATTGTATTGAAAATAGGACTTCAAATGAGTTTGTGAATATACCAGAAATATTCGCGTTGCTGAGCGGAAAAATAATTGAGAGCAGCCTTAACTACCACAGCTGAATTTTCAAATTTTGCTGGCAAGATTTCAGATTTTACTTCAACTCAAGTTTGAGTAGAATAATTTGTGTTTTCTCGGACTATTATCTTGTAATACTCAGTATAACAAATAAAATTTTTCTCACACAAAAAATAAAAATGTATTTTTCACAATATATCTCCAGTTTTTTAGTATGCATTATTGTAAAAACAACATTATTGTAAATGCAACATTATTGTAAAAAAAAAAAAATGCAGAAGAATAGTTGTTTTTAAATGTATATAAATATGCTTAAACGATATGTAATAAATCATTCGATAAAATATTTTTGGATGAAAAGAATTTTTTGTAACGCACGCAGATACAGGTTTAAAAAATAATAGCGTTAAAGCAACAATAATATTTTATCTTTTTCGATAGGGCAGATCTACTTTTATAAGCAGATGATATTAATAGTTAAAAGCACAATTTTCTTTAGATTGTTAACTGTCAAAAATCTCAAATCAAAAAAAGAAAAATCACTTATTACAATCCGGTAAATTTCAAGTTTTTTTTTATTTCTTATATATATATATATATATATATATATATATACACCCCGTTATACCTTTATTTAAAGTCTTCCAGAATAATGTGGAAGATTATGTTGGAATGGGTTGTAACTCAGCCATAACTGACGTATTTAACAGTACCCTTCTTCCCCCTAATCTCCTTTAGCTAGTTCCTATTGTTCATGTACATTTTTTCGTTTCAATTGCACTTTGGATATAAAAACATGCATTCAGAAATCGTAGACAGCAAAAATTTATTATTTTTATTTTGTATGCCTCATTAATATACATGTCTTGTTAAAATACACCCTGTCTAAAATAGAGTTTTTTAAATATCAACCGTTAAAGAAAGGCTTATTACATATCCGTGTATTTTTGATTACTCGTTCTTTGTTTACATAGACAAGTCACTATATAAAAGAATCATTTAATGCTCTCCCTCATACACTAAATGCTTTTTTAAATTTACCATGTCATTGAAAAACATCGTTAACAAGCATTTTAAAGATTATATGTTTTAATATGTTATTATAGCTGAAGAGTTACCGTAATCCGGGGCTATTTGCATACCGTTATTGAGAGTTTATTAAAGAAATAGCAAATTCATAATATGACTTTTGAAAATGATGTTGGCATATTCTAAAACAATGTGAAAACATCTCTATTACCATAAAAATTGACATATCTATTTTTATTTTTTATTAGTTTTCTAAAGTGGAGAAAAGTATACTATAGGATTGGGTTACTTTACTTTACTTAATACACTAGTTATTTTAAAGCAAAATATTACTTTGGAGAAATTTACTCCGAATTAAAATTTATTGTACCATGAGAACAGTGCTGACAATTTTGCGGGTTATTTTTTTATTCAGAAATTAGGAATTCCTACCAGAAATTCCGAATAGCAGTTTTTGCTTTTTTTAATGACAGCCATTCCGTGATTAAATAAAGTATAAATTACTATTCCAAATTTCTGGTATGAATTCGGAAATTCTGAAAAAAAAATCGTTAAATTGGCAACATTGCATGGGAAACTATTGGAAAAGGAATATTGTAGATATTAAAAGGAAAAAATATTCATCACCAAAATTGCTACTTATAATAATTAACATGTAAAAATAGAAACTAATAAGGATGATTAAGGATTTATATTCACTTCTTTAATGTTGTAATATTTCATGGTGTAATTGTCCAGCATTTATATTAATAAGGATGATATTTGGAATCATTTGGTAACAAAGAAGAAGCATAATAACTGGCAATAGGCATTGAACAGTGTTGCCAGATTGTGAAAATTTTTTCTTTTAAATATCAACCGCTTTTTTCCGACTAGTAATCTTTCTTCGCTTTATTTAACAATATACATTCCGTGATTAAATAATTCTAAAATTGCTAGTCTGAAAAAAGGGCAAATATTTTGAATAAAAATTTTCTCCAATCTGACTTCACTGCAGTGAAGTCAGATTGGACTTTGAATCATGATTCAAAGTCCATTTCCAGTTATTCAGAGATTTCGTTATGGCACTCACTGTCGTTCCAATCTGAACAGAATTTTAAATAACACTTGGATACTGTTCATATTTGTAATTTGCAATTACACCAATCTGTTTATTGATGTGCTTCAGATATTTCTAAAGATTTCTGATGTTAAAGGGTCTCTTCATCCCGTATAGGGGCTGTAAACTCTTCCAATGTCTGTTTTCTCAAAGATTCACACTCTGCATCTAAACTTCCATCAAGTATTAATTCGTCTAACGGTTTCTCGTAACTAAAACCGTAAAGAGATTTTCAGATTTTCCTCTTCTTAGATGGTGTGATCTTAATATATTATTAATTTAAGTTTCTTTTATTTTAAAAGCAATTTGCGAAGGAGGCTTAGCCTTTTTTCTCTCCCCGAAGAGCACCTCTGTCTGATTTATATGAAGACTATGGTTCAGAAATAAATAGTTCAAAATCCTTTTATTTATTTTTAATAGTTACATGTTGTATAAATAAAGTTCTAATCACGTTGAATTGCAAATATTTTTTGAATGTTTTATAAATTATTTAATTCAATTAGCTTAATAAGATTGATAAAATAAGTTTAAAACGAAGTAGAAAAATTAATTGCGAGAATATTTTACACTACTTTTTTGATAGTGCAAATTTGCCCCGTTATGCTCAGAACATCTCCAAATTACTATCGACCGTATCATGATAAATAATCAGTTAATTAAGATTTGATAGATATGACTTCAACAATAATTATTTTCCGTACATAGATAAATTACACGTTCTTTCTAATTAATTCGCGTTCTAACAGAAATATACAAAATTAGCAAGGAATAATTTATTAGGGAAGGGCGTTATTTAACGTATTAGAATAAAAAACACTGTTAACTACACAGGAACCTAATACATTAATACGTTACCGAAAAGTCCCTGTTAATTAGATAACATATTGCGTTTTAAAATACAACGTCTTCGCTCGCTGGCCATAGGCAAGACTTCAATTATATGCCTCTAAAATAGAACGATATTTCCTAAAAGTGATCGCAATTGCTTTTTTTTTTACCTACACCTCTTACTTGCTCCTATTTGACACCTAGTTATGGGCTCAGCATCGCAGTAACTCTCTTAGGAGTGTTATGCTAAACATTTATTTTGTATTTCCATCAATTGCTAATGCATGAGTAGCAATTACAGCGCTAATTAAACGCGTTTTAAGCTTTGCGCCTAGAGCTAGGTCCTCACTATATGCACACTTTCTCCGATTCTGATTGCGCTACGTAGAGCATAAACGACACACGGAAATAAATAGTAGATCAGGGAAACATCTGAAAATTTATTAAAAAAAATACATGCTTGACTTGTTTTCTATTCGTAAATCATATACAGGTGTTCGAAAAGTCTGGAAACGGTCGAATAACTCGAGAAATATACATCAGATTGAAAAACGGAAAAATGCATGTTCAATATTTTTGAAAAATCTATTTAGAAATATCAAAGTTTCCCCCCCCCCACAACAATGCCCCCCCTGGGGGAAAAAGGGGACAACTTTGAAATCTTAAATGATAACCCACCTTTTTTATTGCAGATTCGGATTTTACGGGAAAAAATACGTAACCTTTGTATTTAACATTTTCTTCGGAAAATCGTAGATGGCGCTGTAATCGAGTAAAATGCAGTGACATAGTTTCCTTTGAAAAGACTGGAAACGTTCAAATAACTCGAGAAATATACATTGGATTGAAAAACGGAAAAATGCATGTTCAATATTTTTGAAAATTCTATTTAGGGATATCAAAGTTGCCCGCCAAATCTGCCCCCCCCCTGGGGGAAAAGGGGGCAACTGTGAAATCTTAAATGGCAACCCTACTGTTTTATGCCAGATTCGGATTCTACAGGAAAAAATACGTAACTTTTGTATTGAACATTTTCTTCGAAAAATCGTAGATGGCATTGTAATCGAGTAAAATACAACAAGAATCCTTTCCATTGGAAACTGGCAAATAACTCAAAAAATATACATCAGATTGAAAAACAAAAGAATTATGTTCAATAGTTTAAAAAAAATCTATTTAGGGATATAAAAGTTGCCACTTTTCTAAAATATTAAACACGTATTTTTCCGTTTTTCAATCCGATGTATATTTCTCGAGATATTCGACCGTATCCAGACATTTAAATGGAAACAATTCTCACTGCATTTTACTAGATAACAGTGCCATCTACGATTTTTCGAAGAAAATGTTCAATACAAAAGTTACGTATTTTTTCCGTAGAATCCGAATCTAGAATTAAAAAAATAGGGGGGGGGGTGTTACCATTTAAGATTTCAAAGTTGCCCCACTTTCACCCCAGGGGGCCATAGTTGGGGGAAAGACAACTTTGATATTTCTAAATAGATTTTTCAAAAACATTTAACATGCGTTTTTGCGCTTTTCAATCCAATGTATATTTCTCGAGTTATTTGACCGTTTCCAGACTTTTCAAAGGAAACGATGTCACTGCATTTTACTCGATTACAGCGCCATGTACGATTTTCCGATGAAAATGTTAAATACAAAAATTGCGTATTTTTTCTCATAGAATCCGAATCTGCAATAAAAAAGGGGATTTATCATTTAAGATTTCAAAGTTCGCCACTTTCCCCCCAAGGGGGCATATTAGGGAGAGGGACAACTTTGATATTTCTAAATAGATTTTTCAAAAATATTGAACATACATTTTTGCATTTTTCAATCCGATGTATATTTCTCGAGTTATTCGACCGTTTCCAGACATTTCGGCCACCCTGTATATTGTTTTTGTTTATAATTCTTCTAACAAAAAAAATCAAGTTTGGCTCATAAAAATCAGGAACGTATTGTCTAATTTTTGATCTGAGCAATTGCATTTGAACTAAAAATATACTCTTGAGTTTTATTTTCTTTTTTGCTCCGTTTTTTCAACGAGTAACTTTAAAAATCAATATCTGAATGACATTTCCAAACATATAGCTCAATTTCACATCAGCAATTATATCTGTTAATTACTGTGCATTTATCTAAGAATGGAGTTGCAGTGATCAGCGGATAAAAAATAAGATAGCACAACAGCGCCCATGTTCGGTGTTAAAATAAAAAAGTAAAATTGAAAAAAATATAGAATTAAATTAATAAATATAAAATTTGGTGCAATTATACAGAATAGAAACTGAAATACAGTTGTAATATTCAGTGGAAATAGCAGAGGATATCAGCGTCCCCACCCCTTCACTCTGAAAACGATATTTACAAAACTGAGCAAAAAATACTCAAATCTGAGTACATTGCATAGTCAAAATGGCTCTTAATCAAAATTACTCAAGTTTGAAACATGTATGTACTCATTTTTGAAAACATGCACACACTCAAGAATAAAACATCATGTGCTCATATTTGAATATGTCGATGTTTCAGAAATGAGTATAAACTGACTTCTATGTGCTCATTTTTGAGTATTTCCATGTTTCAGAAATGAGTTTGAACTGATTCTAATCATTTTTAGCACTTTCCAACCTAGTTGAAAAGTGCTTATGACTTCGTTTTGTCTGGCCGTCTGCCGTCTGGCCGTCTTTCCGTGCTCTAACTCCCGTAAATATGCTCGGATTGCTCTGCAATTTTTATATGTTATTGTCGGTATCTATAGCATGTTCCCTATTTCAACGGAAGTGTGTAGCACTTATAGTTTTTTTACAGGGACACTCAAAAGAATTCCGTTACATTGCGGTCTATGGGGAAAAATCATTTGCGGTTTATTTAAATAATGTTTCACTACTTTAAACGCATTGAAATTTATATATATCACTAAGGTACATTAGAAGATGCTTAATATGGAACAGGGTGTGCATAGCACTTATAGTTATTTTACAGGGACAGTCAAAAGAATTCCGTTACATTACGTCTATGGAGAAAAATCGTCTGCGGTTTATTTAAATAATGTTTCACTATTTTAAACGCATTGAAATTTATATAGATCACTAAGGTGCATTACAAGAGACTTACTACGGAATATTGTGTGTATAGCAGTCATCGTTCATTTACAGGGACACGCAAAAGAATTATCTACTGTGTGTTAACAATAATTCCTGGAAGTGCGTTTTAAGTTATTGAACGCGATTTTAATTTTAACTTGCTTTTTGTCTATTACGTGGTGTGTATAAATTCTGTAGATCCTATACAGGGCAGCACAAAAGTTCGCGAACACATTTCTGTTTATTGACAAACTCCAGACGGAGAATTTTAAACTGTGCTACGCGTTTCCTAACTGAACTAAAATTATCATCCTATGTAATATATATACAAATCTATAGATCCTATACAGGGCTGAATAAAAGTATTCGGATATTTTTCCGAATATTGTATATGTTGGAAATTTCTGAAATTATGTTTTTAAATATGTTATGCGTTTTCTAAATTGTTTACTTAGATGTTAGCTTTTAGCTTATTAAACGGTATGATTTGTAAAATTATTTTGGAAGCGTTGGAAAGTGCTATATAATCTATGCTTGACGCATGATTTTTCGTTCTTGTTGAATATGTCCATGTTTCAAATATGAGTATAAACTGACCTCTATGTGCTCAGTTTTGAATATGTTCATGTTTCAATATTCTGAGTATTTCTGGTATTTCAGAATTAAAAGCATTGGGTCGCCATATTTGAAACAAAAAGTTTCATAACAAAATGAAAACATCGATTTACTCAAATTGGAAAGTGTCATTTTTCTCAATGTTGTTGAGTGATCAAAGCCAAAATTGAATCAGCTCGGCTTTTATCAACAAGCATTACACTTATTAAGTTTTGTGCGATTACATACCATAGACACTAAGATCGATCGTGAGAAATACTTAGTGGCAGTGCCACTTGAAGGGCGATTTACAAATTTAATCGGCAACAATTTATATCTACATCAAGGGTGAAACCCCCAGTTATTAACACCTAAACAGTAACTGACACTTCATCTGAAATCTAACTCAAATAAGCATTTTCTTGTAAAATTTTGCAAAGTATTGTCATCTAGTGGTAACTTATTTCCCTTAACTGTTATAATTAATTTTTGAGTTATTGGTTTTTCAAAAAAGAGATGGTGTCAGTTACTGGAGTTATTGACCATATTTATCATAAAAATTAATTTTTAGCAATAAACAAGAACGAAAGATCATGCGTCAAGCATAGATTATATAACACTTTCCAACGCTTCCAAAATAATTTTACAAATCCTTACCGTTTAATAATCTGAAAGATAACATCTAAGTAAACAGTTTGGAAAACGCATAACATATTTTAAAACGTAATTTCAGGAATTTCCAACATACACAATATTCGGAAAAATATCCGAATACTGTTATTCAGCCCTGTATAGGATCTATAGATTTGTATATATATTACATAGGATGATAAATTTTAGTTTAGTTAGGAAACGCGTAGCACAGTTTAAAATTCTCCTTCTGGAGTTTCTGTCAATAAACGGAAATGTGTTCGCGAACTTTTGTGCTGCCCTGTATATGAAATACAGAATTTATACACACCCAGTAATAGACAAAAAGTGAGTTCAATTTAAAATCGCTTTCAGCAACTTAAAACACACTTCCAGGAATTATTGTTAACAGGCAGTAGAGAATTCTTTTGTGTGTCCCTGTAAATGAACGATGACTGCTATACACACAGTATTCTGTAGTAAGCCTCTTGTTACGCACCTTAGTGATATATATAAATTTCAATGCGTTTAAAATAGTGAAACATTATTTAATTAAACCGCAAACGATTTTCCTCCATAGACGTAATGTAACGGAATTCTTTTGACTGTTCCTATAAAGTAACTATAAGTGCTATGCACACCCTATTCCATATTAAGCTTCTTGTAATGCACCTTAGTGATATATATCAATTACAATGTATTTGAAATTATTGTGTAACATTATTAAAATAAACCGCAAATGATTTTTCCCCATAGACTGTAACTATAAGTGCTATGCACACCCTATTCCATATTAAGCTTCTTGTAATGCACCTTAGTGATATATATCAATTACAATGTATTTGAAATTATTGTGTAACATCATTAAAATAAACCGCAAATGATTTTTTCCCATAGACTGTAATGTAACGGAATTTTTTGAGTGTCCCTGTAAAAAAACTATAAGTGCTACACACTGCAGCTGAAATAGGGAACATGCAATAGATAACGACAATAACATATAACAAGAACGAAAAATCATGCGTCAAGCATAGATTATGTCACACTTTCCAACGCTTCCAAGATAATTTTACAAATCATACCGTTTAATAAGCTAAAAGATAACAACTAAGTAATCCGAATACTCTTATTCAGCCCTGTATAGGATCTAAAGATTTGTATATATACTACATAGGATGTTAAATTTTAGTTCAGTTAGGAAACGCGTAGCACAGTTTAAAATTCTCCGTCTGGAGTTAAATAATACGGAAATGTGTTCGCGAAATTTGTGCGTCCCTGTAAATAAACGATGACTGCTGTACACACACTATTCTGTAGTAAGCCTCTTGAAATACACCTTAGTGATATATATAAATTTCAATGCGTTTAAAATAGGGAAACATTATTTAAATAAACCGCAGACGATTTTTCTCCATAGACGTAATGTAACAGAATTCTTTTGACTGTCCCTGTAAAGTAACTATAAGTGCTATGCACACCCTATTCCATATTAAAGCTTCTTCTAATGCACCTTAGTGATATATATAAATTTCAATGCGTTTAAAATAGACATTATTTAAATAAACCGTCAATGATTTTTCCCCATAGACCGCAATGTAACGGAATTCTTTTGAGTGTCCCTGTAAAAAAACTATCAGTGCTACACACTTCCGTTGAAATAGGGAACATGCTATAGATAACGACTATAACATATAAAAATTGCAGAGCAAACCGAGCATATTTACGGGAGTTAGAGCACGGACAGACGGACAGACGGCAGACGGCAGACGGCCATACGGCCAGACAAACCGAAGTCATAAACACTTTTCAACTAGGTTGGAAAGTGTTAAAAATTGCAGGGCAATCCGAGCCTATTTACGGGAGTTAGAGCACGGACAGACGGCAGACGGCCAGAATCAAATGTAAAAATATGAGTGGAATTTCTATATATCTAAAAGAAAATCGACTTTAAATTCAATATATTCGTGTTAAAAGTTAGATGTACAACCTACAATATTAATTCTAAATATTTATACTTTGTATTACATTTAGATTATACATGCATTTTAAATTAATACAGTTTTATAGATTATTTTATTTTTATTCTTTTAAATACTACTTATGTGATTATTAAGTTTTGTCTATGTATTTGCCATTTATTTTACATAAATGAGAAAAGCAATTATTTATTAAACCAAGAAAGAAAAATCATGCGTCAAGCATAGATTATGAAACACTTTCCAACACAGGCAGAAAAGTGTAACGAAACTTCACCGTTAAATAGGGTGAAAGAAGATATGTAAGTAAACAGTTTAGAAAACATACACCACATTTAAAAATGCAGTTTTCGAAATTACCTTCCATTGTCAAAAAAGTAGTCGAATTATTTTGTGCAGCTCTGTATATGATCAATAGATGTGGCTATATAGTATGATAAAATTTAGTTCAGTTAGACTATTCACATTTACAGTTTTCGCCAACTGATGGAAATGCACTCGAAATCTTTTGTACAGCCCTGTATATTACCTGAAGACTTTTGTACACACCGCATATTAAGCTAAAAGGCAACTTTAAACTCACTCGCTGCAATTACCAACCGTAAGTGACAATGTATCTTTTTCTTTGTGTAGCCCTGTATATGCATTATTTATATCCCGCAAACTTGTATTAGTCTACTAAATATAGTTCAGCAGGAAAATGCGTAAACACATTTAAAAACTACCCTTAAGCAATTCACTTCCATAGCTGTAATACTTACGAATTCCCTTGTGTAGCCCTGTATATGGATCAACCGAGTTTATAAACACACGCGTACTATGAAAAAATTTAGTTAAGCTTAAAAACGCAAACCAAAGTTAAAAACACACTTATCACACATAGACTGTAAATATCGCAAATGTACTGTAATCAATATATTTTCTGTGTCCCTGTAAATAAACGCAATGCACACAAGAGATCAATTTATAGTGCACCTCAGTAATGCATATAATTTTCATTATTTTCGAAATAGTTGAAATATCACTAAATTACAGTGTAAACGATTTTTCCCCATAGAACGATATCTAACAGAATTCTTTTATTTGACCCTGTAAATGCTTAATAAATGCTTTGCACCCCATATTCTACAAAAATCATGTTTTAATGCGCTTCATAATTATAAATCAATTTCATTATGTTTTAAATGGCGTAGCGTCATCGAAATGCACTTTAAATGATTATTTCCTATTGACTGTAATGTAACGAAATACTTTTGACTTTCGTTGTAAAAAAACTATAAGTGCTACACACTTCAGTTGAAATAGGAAACATGCTATACTAAACGACAATAACATAAAAAAATTTCAGTGCAATCCGAGCATATTTTCGGGAGTTAGAGCACGGACAGACGGCCAGACGGCAGATGGCAGACTACAGACAAACCGAAGTCATAAACACTTTTCAACTAGGTTGGAAAGTGTTAAAAAGAAAAAAAAACCAGTAAAATTAGAATGTAGAATCATTAAATTTGTAAAAATTATCTATTTACTACATTTAAGTAAAATGCATTTATTTATAATTTTTATTAACACTTCCCAACTTAGTTGAAAAGTTCTTATGACTTCGGTTTGTCTGCCATCTGCCGTCTGCCGTCTGTCCATCTGTCCGTGATATATGTAGTCTATGTGTGATAAGTGTGTGTTCAACTTTGATTTGCGTTTTTAAGTAACTCCCGTAAATATGCTTCGATTGTCCTGAAATTTTTGTATGTTATTGTCTTTTACTATAGCAAGTTTCCTATTTAAACAGAGTGTGTAGCACTTATAGTTTTTTTACAGGGACAATCAAAAGTATTCCATTACATTACAGTCAATGGAAAATATTCGTTTTAAGTGCATTTTGATGACGCTACGTTATTTAAAACATGATGAAATTGATATATAATTATGAAGCG
Organism: Maratus michaelseni; assembly: GCA_963931845.1. Classification (NCBI taxonomy): domain Eukaryota; kingdom Metazoa; phylum Arthropoda; class Arachnida; order Araneae; family Salticidae; genus Maratus; species Maratus michaelseni. The sequence goes on from OZ007586.1 coordinate 445,325,088, forward strand.
GATTAAAACATGCTTTTTTGTAGAATATGAGTTGCAAAGCATTTATTATTCATTTACAGGGTCAAACAAAAAATTCTGTTACACATCGTTCTATGGGGAAAATTGTTTGCAGTGTAATTTAGTTATATTTCACTATTTGAAACACAATTAAAATTATATGCATTACTGAGGTGCAGTATAAATTGGTCTCTTGTGTGCATTGCGTTCATTTACAGCGACACACAAAAGATATTGGTTACAGTACATGTGCGATATTTACAGTCTATGTGTGATAAGTGTGTTTTCAACTTTGATTTGCGTTTTTAAGTTTAACTGATTTTTGTCATAGTACGTGTGTGTTTATAGACTCGGTTGATCATATACAACGCTACACAAGGGCATTCGTAAGTATTACAGGCTATGGGAGTGAATTGCTTAAGGGTAGTTTTTAATTGTGTTTACGCATTTTCCTGCTGAACTATATTTAGTAGACTAACAGAAGTTTGTGGAATATAAATAAATTGATACACAAGGCTACACAAAGAAAAAGATACATTGTCGTTTACGTTTGGTATTTGCTGCGAGTGAGTTTTAAGTTGCCTTATAGCTTAATATGAGGTGTGTACAAAAGTCTTCAATTAATATACAGGGCTGTACAAAAGATTTCGAGTGCATTTCCATGGATCGGAGAAAATTGCTATATATGAATATTCTAACTGAACTAAATTTTATCATGCTATGTAGCGACATCTATTGATCATATACAGGGCTGCAATAAATAATTCGACTACTTTTTTTACAATGTAAGGTAATTTCGAAAACAGTATTTTGAAATGTGGTGTATGTTTTCTAAACTGTTTAATTATATATCTTATTTCACCTTATTTAACTTTGAAGTTTCGTTACAGTTTTCTGGCTGTGTTGGAAAGTGTTTCATAATCTATGCTTGGCGCTGGATTTTTAGTTCTTGTTATAATTGATTCGACATTTTTAAAATTTGATTCTCAATTTTAGGCAGAAAATCTACTTTAAAACTAACAAAATATTAATTTGTTACATTAAAAAATGCATGAATTTATAACTTTTTAATTAATTATCACATTTAAGACGTGTACATTGGAACCTCAGATTGATTTGAATTGAAAGCAAAAAATAAAAACCACAGAGAATTCCCTAAAATAATTTTTATACATTTCATTACAGCTCTTCAATAAATTAAGTTCTCCTAATAAAAACATACGAAGTGAGTATTTTATTGCAGGCTTATAGGAATAATTATGGTTACTGGAACGATATAGAGTTTTCACGATGATTTTCTGTTCGACTTTTCCAAGGTTAATTTAACGTTGTAAAATTTTAAAGATTTGTGTATGCAATACGTGCGTTTAAAACAAAAACGTGCTGAGCGATACATTCAACCGAATAAATCTGTTTGTTTAGACGAATGGCATTTTAGTAAAAGTGTGTAAATAATATTTTCATGTTCTTTTGAAAAAGGGTTGCTTTGAACATAATGATGCGTTGATAAATATAGGGTAAAAATGAATTAGGACATATTTATTCACTGTAAAAAAAATCCGTCAAATTTACGGCAAAAACTGCAGGCAGCAATGTTGCCAGCAGTTTTTACGTAAAAATAGCAGTAAAAATCGATGTAAATTTTATCGCATATTTTTCGTGATTTCAACGGTTATAAATGTAGTAAATTTCACAGCCATTTTTCCGTACAAATTACCACAAAAAGTTCTGTAATTTTAACAGTCCTATTTCCGTACAAATTATCACAATAGCTGCTGTAATTTTAAAAGCCATATTTTTTTTTAAATCATTGATTTTAATCAACTTTCATTTTTAGATGACTATTAGAATAGTCATAAAGTTCATCGCTTGTTTGAAAAACATTGGAATTCATTATTTTATGTATAGAAATTCAATCCCATATAAAACTTCTTTACTGCTTTGTATATGATATATATAAGAATTCAGAATTTATTAATAGAAATTTTTTTAATGTGGCAAAACTAAGACATCAAATATTCATTATAATACTATATGTGTAAATACATTATATATAGAGAGAGTATATTTGTAGTACTAAAAAAAGAAACACTTCAATTCTGAAGGGCGAGAAGAATTTAGATAATATATATATATATATATACATATATTAGATAATTGGACTAGAATTGCAAGCTTACGTTTATCTAATACAAATATAAAATACCATTTGTAATTAAACACTGATATATAAACAATGCAGGCTCCTAAGCGTAAGTCAAGAAACACACCATTTTGCTCGCTTTCGCCGTCGCGCGGGAAAGAGCACGTACTTTTGAATAGAAGTTCCTTGCGCAGATCATGCTAGTAAAATGTCTTTGCACGCAGGCGCCGATTAGAAAATGAATGATGTGATCTGATTGGTTGTTCGCATGAAAGGATTTTGAAAGCGAAAACGCTGGTTAAATCTACTGTTATATTTGCGGTATTTTTACATACGGAAATATTACGTTGCGATTTACTGGAATAAATGCAGTGAATTTGACAATCATTTTTTACAGTGTTGCAGGAAGCATTAAAAGTATTGAAGAAATTAACGGATTAATCAGCTGATTATAAAAGGTGTTTTATTCGTAAATTAAATGCGTAGTAGCTTTAGTTACATTTATTTTTATCTCTTTCGTTCATATGGAATTTTAATTTTTGTGATAATTTCTTGGAAATAACTCTCATGTATATTTTACTATGGTCAAAATATAAAAGCAAGAACTTGCATTTTCTTAAAATATTTTACAGTATAAGAAAATTCGTCGGATTTGTGTGGAAAATGATTAATTTTTCAGATTATTATAAGAGATTTAAAAAAAAAACATATTTAAATATGACATCCAACAATCTATTGAAATTAAATACTGAGCGTTTCTTGCGTCTTAAAACGAAAAATATTCAGAATATATTATATTTTAATGCTAAATCATTTTTATTACAGTAAAATATTCCTATCAAATTTCATTTTCCTACAAATCTTGTTAAAAATGTGTTTTATTTTTATACAGGGTGTCCCTTCTTATTTTTGAACAATAGCTAATTCCTAATTAGTTTTAGAGAAAAAGTTCCAATTGCAAAAATGTCACAAATGTTTTTCTACATCATATGAAAATCAAGTTACATCAAAACAGATATTTTCTAAAATTTCATACAATGTCTGGGTCCTAAGCTTTATTTAAAAAAACTTTCCCCATTTTCTAACAAAAGTAAAACAGTAAAAATTTATTCTTCTATGACCAAAATTTACCGAGTTTTGATATTTAGAATTTTGTAACTTTTCGGCGGTTTACGTCATTAAAAAGGAAAAATGCGTTTTTAGTGCCAGAAAAAGCTGAAAATTCATGAAATTTAAAGTATCATAACTGTATAATTTTTTTGCCGCGCAAAAATTGAATTTTTACAATGTAAACTGATTTTTTAATGGTGTGGATTCATCAGATAATAAGTCTATACTGCCAAAAATTATTTCAAACATTCTGTTTAGAGGCCTTAAAATTAATTAGAAGAATGCATATTGGTTGCGACTGGCAGCATGCGATTTTTTATACATTACAAAAATAACAAATTATTCGAACCTAATGCCAGTGCTTATGTGGAACGATGTAATTTATTAACCAAAAGTAACTCTATCTGTTTCCCATCTCTATAAGTTACCCACTTTAAAGGGCTCTGCAGCATGTTTCACTTCTCCGATTAAGACGAAGTTAAAATTACTGATAATTCAAATGATACGCTTGTCATTTATTAAATAAAACCTTTTAGTTAGTGAAAACATTTCTGTGCTGTAACACTGAAATTAATGTTCATTTGGCTTACACATTTTAATATATTATATGCCTTAAGATAAATGTTTAATATTCTGTCATAAATATTCAACATATCCTTCTTTCCTGTCAACAATGTGCTATAATCGTAAAACCATATTTTGGATTGCTGAGTGCAATAAGTCTGAGCAAATGTCTGGAACATAACAACAAGTGATTTTTTTTGGAGATGTCATAGGTACGTATATACTGCAAAACTTAAGCAACAAACACAAAATGCTAATTTCTAAACACGTGAGTACTCAAACGGAAATTGTATAAACAGCAAGTGTAGAAAATAGGCACTACCCTAACAGCACAGACAGTCCATGTGAAGTCTTCTTGACATCACAAATGGTCACAATTGTCACAGTCACTACAATGAACAGAAATGTGATATCTTTCATTCGTCTCATTTTTACTCTCATTTGGTCACTCCACTGAACAGTCACCATGACTGCTGCTTTTTGACGAGTCACCAGGTGATTTTACAATGAAGTCATCTTGTGACTCTCATTTTGACACTCCATTGTAAAGTCATCATGATAGCTGTTCTGTGACGAGTTCCCAAGTGACAGAAAATTAAATCATCTGGTGGCTTTTCACAAAGGAGTGCAATGATGACTTCACAATAGAGTGTCGATCACCGGAAAGTCACCATGCGCCTTCATTGTGACATTATTTGGCGACTCATCACAATGCAATGCTCACAATGACTTCAAAGTTCAGTCTGACAGTGACTTGAGAATCACAAGGTGACTTCATTGTATTGTCACCTGGTGACCCATCACAAAGCGACAGCTACAGTGACTTTTCAGTGTTAACAATCATTTGAGAGTAATAATGAGACAGTGAAATATCCCGAATTTTCATCCACCGTAGCGATTGTGACACTTCTAACCATGTGAGACGTCAAAGTGACTTCACATCGACTGGCCGGGCTGTTAGGGTAGTACGTCTTTTCTACACTTGCTCTTTATAGAACTTCCTTTTGAGTACTCACGTGTTCAGAAATTAGCATTTTGTGTTTGTTGCTTAAGTTTTGTACACCAGTGTATGGTTTTGCAATTATTTCACGTTTTTTGACAACTAAGAGAGAATATTGAGAATTCATAGTTCCACTTTAAACATTTATATAAAGTCATATTTTGTATTAAAATGTATAAGTTTACTGAATATTTATTTCAGTGCTACCACTTAGTATTTCGGAAATTTGTTGTACAATATATTTTTACTTAATAAATCACAACCGCAAGAAATGTCTTATCTGTAGCTTTAATTTCGTTTCAATTCGAACTGTAGAATGCAGTCTTTGAAGTGTTATTTTTCGCCATCACTGTACAACTATTTCTTGAGAAAAATTACAGCAAAATATAAATCAGTATAAATATTTGTTACAAGAAATATCTAAAATCGCAGCTACCTTATAATAAAATACATGAGTTGATAGAAAGTACCAAAAGTAATAAAAACGGAATTATGCGTTTTTAATGCCGAAAAACGCTGAAAATTCATAAGTTAAAAGCATCATTTCTTGGTAAGTTTTGGTCGTAAAAGAATGGGATTTTTTTTAATGTCCTTCTTAGACGCGGGGCAACATTTTATTCAATATATGTTAAAACAAAAGGAGGCCATATAAAAAATTAAATTTCCTATTTTAATATGTATACAGCCTCTTACAAACAAATGCCATATCTAAACACTATACTTAATTTGAATACTTTTTGTTATTCGAAGTATGTGTCCATCATCATTAGTTTAAACAATAACTGTTGTTAGCGATTTCACTGACCACTTCTTTCTTTAATTTTCACAGTTTAACTTGTAATTTTCAGTTTAACTGTACATACTAGTAAATTTTGTTTCGTTTGGAGCCTTAGTACTATCGCTAGATACTTCTGTCTAGACGAATTTTAATTATAATTGTCCTGTATATAAAATTTAGCACAGAAATTGCATTCTATGAGTTAATCGAGCCTTTTATTCATTTTTTGATCGATCTGTCTCAGAGAACGTTCACAGTAACTGTGAGTCAACTTCTGTCACAGCAGTTAACAGTTAAGAAATAATCGCCATAGCATCTATTTATATCACCCTGTTATATATATATTCATTATATAGCTTAATGCATAAGTACGGAAATACAAAAAGATCATATCAAAAAGAAAAAGAAAATAAATGAAAAACAGTGACGTTCTCGCAACTTTCTAAGGTCAAATATGAATTTAGCATCAGAAAAATATTAACCCATAGACGTTTCTTTCAGGAAATCCTTGTTGGCTTGTTTCATAATGGTTTTTTTCGCCCATAAAAAATGCAAAAATATAGTTTATTCAATTCAGAAATTTCTAGATTCAATCTTCCTTAATTTTGATCAAGCTCAAAATCCAAAGTGTTTTTTTTTTTCCTTATGTACTTTTTTTTTTTTTTTGCGTTTGGGGCGCCTTTCATAGTAGAAGATTGATGCGGTTATGGAAATGGACTGCATCGATAATATCCCGTTGTCTTTGCGATGAAAATAATGAAAGAAATGTCGTTCGTACCTCAGCAAGACTATAATTTCAGGGGGGGGAATCGCAGCTTCACTTCTTTTTTCGGTTAATCAATGCTTCTGTTTTCTCGCCACTCCCTAATGGAAACCATTCATTCGAAATATTATTTCGCACATTCGAACTAGAATGCAACCTGAAAAAGTAGTCATAGTTAATTTCAAATTGACGTTTAAATAAATCAAAGCACCCTTGTTTCAGAGGGACACATATATATATGGATGATTTTTTTGCTTTCGGTCTATTCCGTATGTTTTTCCGCGGTTTCGTTGAAATCGGTGGCATTGAACGTAGATTTAAAAAAAAATGATAATAATAGTTAAGTTGACTCATATCTTTTAAAATTTTCAACAATTAAAAAAAAAATAATAATAATGATTTTTTATTCTGTAATGAATTCTGATTTTAAAATTTCGCATTGAAATTTCGTAGTAGAAATAACCAAAACAATTCCAATCTACTTGAGACTTAAGGCAGATAAATCTAATTTTAAGCTTCCTTTTCATGTCGATCAGTAAGATTTGAAAAAAAAAATCTATTTGTTTGATAATATTAAAATATTCATTGGTATTTAAAGTATGAACATGGTTACTTCTATGAATAGTTGGTCGCAGGTTCTGAGTGTAGCACTCTAGTGGTTAAATAGCAAAATGTAGCATTCGTCCAAAAAAAAAAAATTAAATGAATAACAATATATTCATTATCCCTTTATGTGCAACTTTTTATAATAATATTAAAATTTGAATAAAAAGTATATATTCATTGGATAATATTGGAATATTCATCGGTATGGTATGTAGAAGATAAGCGTGGTTACTTCTATGAACAATTAGCCGCAGGTTCTCAGCGTAGCACTCTAGTGGTTGAATAGCAAAATATAGCATTCGTCAAAACAAAACAAAACAAAAACAAATGAATAACTCTAATTAATAACAATACATTCATTATCTCATTATGTGTAACTTTTTATAGTACTATTAAAATCTGAAAGAAAAATCTATTCATTGGATAATACTGGAATATTCATCGGTATATAGAAGATAAGCGTGGTTAGTTCTGTGAACAGTTGGTCGTTGGTCGCAGGTTCTGAGTGTATCACTATAGTGGTTAAATAGCAAAATATAGCATTCGTCCAAAAAAATTCTAATTAATAACTCTAATTAATAACAATACCTTCATTATCCCTTTATGTGCAACTTTCTATAATAAAATTAAACCACCTATAAAAAAAATTAATTTTTATTTTACATTTACTACAGTTTTATCGCATTATGTAAGTAACACATTTTCTAACATGTTGTAACTATTTGAACGCGTTAAAAGGAAAGAAAAGTAAAGAATACCCGTATGTTTTCCGTTTTGCAAATCACGAAATAGATTGCAATCCAGCCGCTACAAGCAGCAAGTAGCACGCAATTTTTTCGCAGTTTTAGTGTTGAGGGACAAATGCTTAATTTATACTTGATTTCACCAAATTATTTCCTGTGCGTATGTATATTGTTGTATAAACAATTAAATGAATTTATAACATTAAAATAATCCCATATTTTGATCATTTTTAATGAATAATTAATCATAAATGAAATAAATTTGTACTTTTCAAATCTGGATGAATATTTTAAATACTTTCTTCCAAATGATTTCTGCATTAATAATAATTCATTCTGTAGAATACAGCTTTGAAATAATTTCAATCCTTTAAGCTTCAAATTATGAATGAAGAAATTGTACCACCTCAATAATTATCTACCTTAATGTCTAAAGATATAGTATTAGAAAACGCATATAATAATAATATGGAATTTAGATACGTTTTTATTTATTAAAACTGATTTAATAAATCGGTAGTTGTAACTTTTTTTTTAAACATTTACAAGAACTATTACACTGATTAACAACAACAACAACAACAACAACAACAAAAACTGTTATGGAAACCTCACAATTCTTATTAAAACAATGTAAATAAATGTATTGTGATCCTATATGTATAAATGGAAAGGTTTTTGCGGTTGCAAATTTTTCATGTAACATTTTTTAATAAGAGAAAAGCTACAGCTATATAAATAGTTGAGAAAATAACTACTTTAAAATATATTTAACTTCGACTGGTTCGCTGTGCTTTCTAAATGTGATCCAACGAAGTATTTTGTATGAAAATTAAAATATACTTTTATTAATAGACAGATTAAATAAATTCTGTGCCGTCGGAGCATAAAGGGTTGATACTAGTTGCATATTAATACCTGCTTCCCGGATTAAGTTATTTGACGGATCAACATTTATTTATTTTGCTTTAGTAAAAAATTATTTTATATTTATATCGCAACACTTTATTTTAATCTGCTAAGAGTGTTATTTTATAATTTTGTCAAGAGTTGAAATAGGCTTTGAATATCTTAAACTTTTCTATGCAATTTCATTAAGTATTTAAAAATGTATGTTCAGGCGAAACAGACACACGTTTTACATGCATTATGATTCTTTAAAAAGTATATGTTGGCGCATCATGTCTTTAAACGGAATTTGTGTCATTAAACCCTATACAACCAACCAACCAACCTTAAAAGCATATGTCAACGCCCGTACACTCCTTAGAATTTCTTATGAGTCTAGCACCAATATTTCGGATTAGAATATTTCTTTTAAATAACATTAAATTAATCACATTTTAATAACATTAATTTAAATCGCAGAATTTATAATCGCGTTGTTTAATCGCAAAATTTGTTACGCTTTTCTGCGATTTAATAAGACGAAAAATTCTATTAAAAAATCGTGGTAGGGTATAACTGTACACATACTTTTCTTATCATACTTTTAATTTGCTGAACATCTACTTTGGTATAAAATAAAGGTACTTTTAAAAATTAGATTCAAAGAAAGATGAATAAATTATCATTCTAATAAGAAAATGATTATTTTTCTATGTAACTTTTATAAAAAGTTACTTTCTCTTTTCTTTACTGGCAGATTCATAAATGTGACGAAGCTGTGTTAAAGTTTTCTCTTATTTTGAAGAACGTGCAAATTAGATAGATAGAAATATAATAAAGCAGATATATAGACATTAAATAAATACTTAAAGCTTTATTTTCCATTCTACTAGATAACTCAGTGCAGATATTTCCATATTAAATTGTTGGTGCATTTTTCCTGATCGACCCTATTCGTCAATTAAAATGTCTCGTATAACGTTCTAACAGTTGAACTCACTATTACAGTACATTACAAGGCTTAATTTGCGTGGGAGCCCACCTGAGCCTAGCTCCGGTACTTGTCTGTTTTTAATAAAAATTTAAATATTGGCCAGAATTCACCGGAGCTGATAAATACTGCGCTCTGGAGCCCAGTGCAATAACACTTCCGAAAACCAAATCCTAAATTACCCTCTCCTTTCCCTCTCATCTCCAATCTGTTGCCTTCTTTTGTAACAAAACACTTATAGTGACGTAATGTGTCGCTCAGGTAAGAGATGGAGATGAAACGGTCTCTATTTTTATATCAGTCTTCTGGTTTGGGCAGGCTCGAGCTCAACCTGTCTTAAATTCAAAATTTTATTTATTTTCATTTCAAATCATTTTAATGCTATTTTGATCAGAATAAAGACTAAACAGAAATAGTCTTTTTAAATTTTGCCTAGCTGCAAACTATTTTTTTTTTTTTTTGTGCTAACACTATTTCCGAATCATAATCCTGAGCTTATTTAATCACAGAATTCTGCTATTTATTAACATTAATATTAGGCAAAGGTTTCTATTTGGAAGTAGTAATAACTAAAAAATGGAATAGTTCATAGCTAAGTATACGCAGATAGATGTTTTTAAAATTTTTATTTTGCTAAATAAAAAAACAAACAATGCTTTAAATTTTAAAAATAATGTACGAAATATAAATATGAAGATTGGAGTGACGGTGGAGGAGGGGGGGGGGGGGGAAGGTGCGCTACGGGTAGTAGTACTGCAGAATATTAGGGCTCCGATACTTTTTCCCTTAGAAATTAAGCCGTGAGTACACAACAGTTGAACTAGTCCTCTATCGTACTTCCGCTAACGAATTATAAAGTAATTGATTAGAAAATATGATTCTGCGAATTGGTTTACTTAAAACGTTATATTATAGAGTCTAGAGAAAAAAAAAACGACCTATGCCACTCACTTAGAAAGTCTAGGCATGGATGTTTTAGATGTGTCACTTAAAATAAAAGTTAGAAGATAACCGATTTCAAACCACTGTGTTTTATACTTTAAGTTCGGAACCTCATATAAGTAAGTTCCAGGTGAGCGAGTGGGATAATCTATCTTTTTGATGAAATCCAAGCTTATAAAATAAAGTTCTGAGAAACAAACAAACAAGCAAAAGGAGATAAGCTTCAGAATATTAGCAGAAAAATAGATAGAAACGTTTAAAATCCTACAACCGTCAGCATTCGACATTCGCAAGCTAATGTTAAAGCAATGGAAGCATTCTTCAATAATTTCTCGTTTCCATTTCAATGTTTATAAATGATCATTTTTGCGTAGGATATATAAGACCGATAATCTAATGAGAGAGTTATGTGCATTTTGACTTTTGTGGCAGTTTCATTCTGAGGACACTTTCAGTTTCTGAACCGGTGAAGATTAAGTTATTGTCTATTTTATATTATTGTAAAATCGATACCAGCAAAATTTATAAAATTTTTAAGAACTGAACAAGAACATTTGATCTAAAATATCTTTAAACAAGAACGATAAATCATGCGTCAAGCATAGATTATGAAACACTTTCCAATACATTCAGAATAGTGTAACAAAACTTCATAGATTAATAATGTGAAAGATGATATCTATGTAAACAAGTTAGAAAATGCTTAACATATCTGAAAACCCATTTTCAGTAATAGTCGGAAAAATATCCGAATTTTTGCGTGCAGTCCTGTATATGATCAATAGATTTGTATATAGACTAAATAATATGTTAAAATTTAGTTCAGTTAGGAAACGCATAACACAGTTGAAAATTCCCATTCGTCAATTTCTGTATTTGAGTGGCAATATACTCGAGATCTTTGTGTGAAACCCTGTATATGATTTATAGCATTTATACACACCAAGCAATATGCAAAAAATTAGTTAAATTTAATAACCCGCCCAACAACGGAAAACGCACTTTCAGCAATTATTGTTCATAGTCAGTACGGTAAACGAATTATTTTGTGCGTCCCTGTAAATGAACAATGAATGCTATGTACTCCATAATAATCTGGAAGCATCTTGTAATGCACTTCAATTATATATATGAAATTAAATTTGTTTGAAATGCAGTAACATCATTAAAATACACCGCAAACGATTTTCCCCATAGGCCATAATGTAAAAAAAAAATCTTTTGAGTAGCCCTGTAATGAACTATAAATGCTATACACTTCAGTTTCAATACGGAACATGCCATAGTAAAGCTCAATAACATGTATAAATTGCATGACAATCGGAGCATATTTACGCGAGTTAGAGCACGGACAGACATACATATAGACAGACAGACAGACGGCAGGCAGGCAGACAGACAGACAAACCGAATTCCTAAACACTTTTGAACTTTGTTGGAAAGTGTTAAAAAAAGAATAATTTAAAAATATTGAAATGAAAACTAGAACTATATAGAGAACACTTTCTGCTTATAAAAAAATCATTATTTATTTTTTAGTTTATCATTAGCTTGTGAATGTCATATGCTAACGAATGTAGACCCTTAAAAGCATTACTATTTTTAAAGAATGCATTTTACCGTACAACACTAATCTACGGCATTTTGACGTACATAAAGCAATAGGTGCGAAGGAAATTAGCTTTCAATGGTTAACTCTCTGAAGGGCGATGATATATTATTTATACCACTTAATTTTAATTCCAAGTTTGTAATTGGCACCCGGAATATTGTAAAAAAATTTGCTTTTATAATGTAAGAGAAGAAAAGATTTTATTTTCAAATCAATTTGTTCGTAAATTCTGGTGACATTCAAACATTTCAACATATTAACAACAGAATTACTTTGCACCTGAAATAGTTAATAAAGTTTAAGACGTTTAAAAATCCATTTTTCATCGGCACACGAATCGGAAAAAGTAAGATGCAAACTTATCCTTTTGGTTATACCCTGTGATGTGCAATTTTAAAACTGCCACAAATATTAACCCATTTTCGGCCAAAGGTGCGTAGACGCCCCATTTCAATAAATATTTTTTTATAAACACTGTAACGTATATTTTTCGCTAATTTTATTTTTCTACTATTTTTAAGGGTTCTGGAGACATCTATAAAATATTAGTAATTCAATTGAAGTAATCACTTTCTGTTGAGAAATTTTCAAAATACGCTGGTGTTTTACTTGAAACGGTTATCGACAAATTCGACTTTTTGAAAATGTATAATTATTCCACTTGAGATTAATCATATATGTTTTTATAATGGAGTAAAGTTGCAAGTTCTGTAAATAAAATAAAAATAAAACAAATGCCATAAGAAAACTTAAATTTTTTTATTTAAATTTAATAATAAATTAATAATGGTAACGTCAAATTAAATAAAATATTATTTTTCATGCACGAAACTTTTTTGATGTCTTAATGAATGTAATTTAAGCAAATTTCTATGTAAATAATACCCCATTTTATAAAATTTCTATGCTTGGCCGAAAATGGGTTAATAGAGTAAGAAACATTTTTTTTTAAGAACATTAAATTAATTTTCTATTAATCTAAGGAGAAATAAGATGTCTAGAGGCAATGAAAAATACCGCAATTAGAAAAAAAAAATTACACTAAAATATATTGCAATTTACTCAGATTTCATTTCACTGTGACAACGATGTTTTGCTGCTTATAAAAAAAGCATTTTTTTTTTCAGTCCAAAATAAAACAAAGTAGTGAATATTTTTAATTACACCAAACATGTAAAAAACAAACTCGCATTGCGTAGAGAAAATCCACTGTAATGGAATGGTTCGTTGTTTTCAGAAGATACATTTCAATTTAAAAAAAATCATCCTACATCAAAGGGTTGCCCTTTTTTGACAAAGGAAAATAGAAATATGTAACATGTCCAGCCTCATTAAACCCATATGTTTCTTTAGAGAAAATAGCTTTAATCTTCAATGCACAATAATTGGCCCAAGTCAAAGCAGCACGGTCGTGGTCAGTACTTGACAGGATGATACTCAGTCCTCTTGGGATCACCATGCTGTTGTTGGTTCCTTGTGGATTCCACAAACCTGTATATAAAATAATTGGTGCAGAGAGTCCTCCCGCTGGGAGGTCGGTAGATGGCAGTGAGGTATTGAGTCGGGAGCTATCACTCTTCTGGTAAGTATAAAAGTTATAGGTAAAACCTTGAGTTTAAATCGGTCTTTCGCCTCATCAAATGATGGCTGTAACCCTTCGGAACCTATTTAGTCTATCATTACAGTCGGCCAGAGTGTATTAGTATAATCAACAACACTACTAATTTGAGCGGCGATCTTTATTTAGAAATTGTTAAAATGAAACTTTTTCTGCTATGCTATTTGAACAGAATTATTTGCTTAAACAACATTATCCGGATTTCTTTTGTATGCATTTTTTTTTAATTTCTATATAAAATTAAATTTCTCAAATCATAAAATGTACGACGGTCTTAACACTTCCTGTACAGAGCGTCTCGGCACATAAACGTTTTTATTGGAAGATTATAATTAACTGGAAAATGATAAGATGTCAATGAAGATTAAAATGTCTTCCACTCAAAATGGTTACATGATTTATTTTTAAATTCAAATATAAAAGGTAAAGTCGCATATTGCATAAATATCAATAAGTAATTTTGCAGGTAGTCAGGGCCTGATCATCTCTATGTAGGGACCGGGCCACACAGGCCCTGTCGGGTCCCTCCCTTTCACAGGAAAATTTATGCATTGTATTATAAACATGAAATTCAGCTTTACATGCATTTTTAAATTTAAGCTACAGCTTTTCAAAAAGAATATATTGCATACACATATAAAAATAGATTAAAAATTATATGAAGGTAAAATCTTCAGCATTATATGCTATTTACAGAGAAAAAATCTTTAATCCTAAATAAATCTTTAAACATGTTTGATGTAATACTAGTTCTTCTCCGAATTTCAAAGTTTAAATTACAATTCATTGTCGTTAGTAAAGTACAATAAGTTAGATTAGTTTACATGACTGGGAAAAATTTATTTTTTCTATGAACTATAAATGGAATTTTGTAATAGTTTGTATTTCCAGAGAGTGCACAAAATACATTTTTGGGCCTTCTGAAAATGGGTTCTCTGGGCACGTGCCCCATCAGAATCTGTAATAATCAGGCTCTTCAGATAATGTAGGCATAAATTGGGAATTCAGGTACATCATAAATGTAAAAATATTAATTATTCCCAGAGTTTTATATAATTTATATTTGATAACTTTAATGTAATAATACACAGCTTAAATGCATATTGACCTTTGCAGTTTCTTAAAATTATCCGATGTTAGAATCTTTTTATCTCTTTTATTGTATTTTGATGTAGAGAATTTTATAAAAGAAAGCAATAGCATAAAAGAGAGAAAATACAATAACATTTTGGCACCATTAACGTATTTTTAAGTAAAAAAAAATCTCAACGATTAAAATATTTTTTAAAGATGCTGCGATTTGTTAGCGGCAGTTCATAATTTTTAAATGTCCCATCATTTCATCTCCAGTCACCCCTCAGTCCTGCGGAATTCGACAAAGCAAAATAGTGTTTAAATGAGAGATGGATTTGGCTCCCAAATCATTCTAATCCAATTATGCAATAAATCTATAATGCGTCACTCCCTTTTCTAGTAGAGGCCAAAAATACACACGAGGTGGGATAAAAAGAAGACTCGTAATGATATATATTTATGCTATCTGAAAGTAAGTATGATGCGGTGCTTTAAGCAATTTGGTGAGCTTTAAAAATAGTTTATTTTTAAGGTATTGGCTATACCATCCTCTTCAGGACGAAGTTTCCAAAGTAGTATAAATGCACATGCATCATTTTTACACGCATTTAATACCACCGTAGATCACAGAAATGGAAAAGTTTTATGAAATTGATATTTTAGGGGGCTAGAAATTTTAGGTTCACATACATGAACCCGAAATTATTTGTCCCCTGAAATTTAATTAGTAAATAATTAGACTCAATAAAAAAATCTCAACGATTAAAATATTTTTTAAAGATGCTGCGATTTGTTAGCGGCAGTTCATAATTTTTAAATGTCCCATCATTTCATCTCCAGTCACCCCTCAGTCCTGAGGAATTCGACAAAGCAAAATAGTGTTTAAATGAGAGATGGATTTGGCTCCCAAATCATTCTAATCCAATTATGCAATAAATCTATAATGCGTCACTCCCTTTTCTAGTAGAGGCCAAAAATACACCCCCCCCCCCCCCATTTAATTATCAATAACTTAGATTCGAACAAAAAAAAAATAACGGATTTTAATAAATTATTAATCTACAAAGCTTAAAATATTTTACTTCAAAATGTCTAATTACAACTTTTATTTACTTTTTTGGCTACGCTATCTTGGAGGTGTTTTGCAAAAGCTGATGAAAACAACATTTATTTTACAAGAATATCAGCATTGGGGCTGCTGTCGGTGTCATTTTAAAACAAATGTTTTCATATATACAAAATTTGAAGTCAAAATTTCAAAAACTGAAATGGTTTAGTTTTTATGCGGAAAGAGAGGGGAGTTGACATATGCAAACTTCAGAACAGGAGAGGTCATAGAATCTAGGAAGTAACCGTAATATCGCAGTATTTAAAACAAAGTGATTCCTTAATAACTATTTATTTTAAAACTATTTAGCAGTATGTTTGGATTTAAAACAACCAAATTTGAAATTAACCCCTCCCCTTTATTAACTCAAATAAAATTGTGTTCAGTATTAGCACAAGAATATGCTAGCGTAGCAAAATGTGAAAATGTTAGAAAAGAATAAATAAACTGGATGTGAAAAATAATGCAGAAGACTTTGTTATTCCTCCATGTTAAGTAGTAAAATCAATGTTATGATTTCGGCCAGAAGTAACAGCTCCTTTTATCAGTAGATATCACAGGTAGGAAACAAATTTGTTCTCTGTCTCACTTGATGAAGATAATCACTAATACATTTAACCTGAAACTATAGTTGTGATTTTCACTGATTTCATGTAGGAAAAAGAAAATCGTATCCTATATTGTGAAAACCGAGGCTAACGAAAAAGACAGGCTACCGCGGTGCATTCCACTTATCTTTTTTACAGACCGCTAGAGTGACGTATTGCTCTTTTCGTACATCTGTATTGGTGCATTCGAGCATCACGTGACTCCCGCGGTCTGTAAAAAAAGATTTGCGTAAAGCACCGCGGTAGCCTTTCTTTTTCGTTAGCCTCGGTGAAACGGTACAAACGATGTCTTGAAATATTTATATTAAAAAAATAGTTGCAATTGAAAATATATAATAATGGAAATGCGTTGTGGTATAATAAAATAATATAATTAAATAATGAAATATATTATTTTTTCATAAAGATAAATTGTCCACAGAATATCAAAAATCATGTCCGACGACTGTAATTGCCCTGAGTTGAGCTGGTCAAGTTCACTTAATGAGTCTATAAAAAGTATTTAACTTTTTGTCAAAATAAATAATTTATTTTTTAATTCATTGCTTTTTAAAACTAATAGCATTAAATTTTAAAGGCTAATCTTGAGTGTTTAGATTTTTATTTGACAAATAACTATTATTACAATAAACTGAGTCATGTCTATGGACAGAATGTTAAAAGCTGGTGAATAACTCAACAGATCACAGCACTTATGTTTTAACAAAATCTGGTAAACAATTTTGCGTATATATAATAAAAGCGCAAAGCATTTGACTGTCATCAACATTTACGGGATGGCCGCTCCGCCTTTTTCATATGCCAGGCGGCCATATTTATGAAAAATAATTTTTTTTAATAAAACTGCATAAAAGTTACATTATTAGAACGATCGTTCAAAATAAATTATTGTTTGAAAGATGACTTACATTCAAGTATGTATATATTCTGAGATAACTTCAGTTCAAATTTGATTGGCCGCTCAATATCTCGCTGCATGAAAGTAAACAAAAAAGAGATTCATTCGTCGTGAACGTTTAAAATATTAAACCATGGCGGTGATCGTTCGTAAAGCTTGGTGATGTAGCCTTGTTTCAAAAACATAAATCGTATTTGTTGTGAGCGTTAAAAATATTAAATAAGTACTTATTCGCAAAGTAAATTTTCCAACAAACAAACACTTCCTTCAACCAATCTACCACTGCATTTTTGTCGTAGCGATCATTGCAGGAATCGACATGGCGATGTAGGCCAATCATTTGTAGACATGTTAAATGTAGACATCGATTACGTTTCGTTTCTAAATATTCTTTTGGCGCCATCTATTGGTAATTAATATAAACAAAGAAGTTTTCTTTTGAAATTGTACTTTGTTATGCATGTTATGAATTCTGAAGACATTAGAAATAAAATGAATATTTCTTATAAAATGTAATTGTGTGCGACATATATTAATTATATCAATGCAAAAAAAATGTATTTTAATATACTAGAAACATTGTAATGAAAATTAATTTGTAATTTGATAAGAGAATTTTTAAAAATCAGTCATATTAATGTAATGAATAATTGTAATTTACTTATGTAATAAAATAGGATTTTTAATTATCTAAATTTATTACAGATTTCTTTAGGCATGTTTAAAAAAAATCATGATCTAATTTGGGATCAACTTTTTTTAATTTAAGTTATATAATTATTATTTTGGTGCCAGCTATCGGCAATTAATATAAACAAATAAACTTTCTGTTGGAATTGTACTTTGTTCTGCATTTTATCAATTTTGCTTGCATTGTAAATAAAATGAATATTTCGTCTCAAATGTAATTAAAATATCTACTTATAATAAAATCCGAAGGCAAGAAAGTGTCTATAACCATTCCGGGTGCGACCACTCTGGTCTGCGAATCGACGGTAGTTAAACGCCATGTTGGGCTTAATGAAAAACCTATGCTAGCTACAGCTAAATGAGAATATCTTCTACTTGAAATCATGCATGTTCAGCATATTTTCCTATAAAACATGTATATCATATCCTATTATAATGTTTTAAGTTCGTAATTAAAAATCCAGATTAAACCACGGAATCCCAGATATAAACAAACGAATACCGTTATCCAGTATTATATTACGCATTACGCTTTCTTTTTAAATATTCTGGTGCCATCTACCGGCAGATAATACAACATGCATGAAAGAGTTACTCCTAAAGGAGGAATTCCACCTTTTTTAAAGCAATTTAGGACATTCTCTGGATTGATGCAAAAATGCAAAGAAAATTGTACGGGGGGGGGGGGAGGGACAGGGGTCTGAAAAATTTAATAATCAGACATTTCGTCTACTCAATTCTTTGGAGTTTCTTTTTGAATTGCTGTGCAAAAGAGCCATCAAATGAAAGGCGAGCTTATATTATAAGTATCTGAAAGTCATGTATATAAATGAAGTTGTTTAAAGTGTCTTTGCAGAGTGAAATTTCTTTTAAAAGAAGTTTTCACAAGGTTCTCTTTTTAATGGAATAAATTGTCTTATTTATACAACACTTTTGGATAATTTCACTGATGCATTTTTGTAGATTTATTTCTGGAGCAAAGATTGATTTGACGTGTAAATATTTAGCATAGAGAAATTCTTTTTTCTTTTGGAAGAAGGGGAAAAATCTTGAACAGCCAAATCATCCAGAATAATATTTGAATTTATACCTTTAGCAAACTGTATTCAGTTTTATTTTTTGATTTTGATGCAATTATGCTATGCATTTATTGTTAGTTTAAATTTGTTTTTAGTACTTTCTAAGTTATGGGAAAAAATAACAATCATATGTACAGTTATAATGCATTTTATTGTATAAATAACTGTTAAAATGTGTCTAAATTTTAAGAGTTTAGCGCCATTGTATAGATGGAAAAAATTCTCCAACTTTTTTTCTGTTTCCCACTTTCATGCCTGATATAAACAAATTTTGAAATTTTGTTTTCATCGTAAATAAAATGATTTTTTCTTGTGAAACGTAATTAAAATATAAGGAATAAACAGTACCGAGTAATTTCCATTTAATTTTGCTTATATAATCAAAAAATTAGCTATGTGGTGAGTCAAGCTCTTTAGAAACTCATTGATAACATTTATTTACAAAAACTTTCACACATGGTTATTTTTTAATATTTAATTTAATTTTTTTGTCCAATCGTTGAACTATTTCAAAAATTTAATATTGAGTAAAAAAAAAATCTTTATTTTTTGTATTTGTAGAACTTCTACAATACATACCTTTCAATAATAAAATCTTCATGCTGTTTGTTTGTATGAAGTCTTATGAAAATGGAACGCAGATCAACAATCCGTCATTTTTGACGGGGGTTATATACTGGTAAGGTATATTATACAATACTGCGGTACAAAAGGTATTAGTTAATCAATGCAGCTAAAATTTTAATTTTAACATAGTCACTTTGTAGTGAACGAAAAAAGATCAGTCATATTAATGCAATTAATAGTTGCAATTTAATTATGAAATAAAATAAAAGATGTTTTTTTAATGATCGAAATTTATTACAGTTTTATACAGTTGTGAAATTGGAATTTGAATAATGAAATGTTTACTATGATATAGGAGGGCAGTTTAAAAGATCGAAATGACATAGATGGCCCAAATTACTTGAAATTTGTGTTGTAAAATACGTATTTTGTGCTTTTTTATAATGTCGCTTAAAAATATGCTTTGTAGCGCTGTTTGGTGTTAACGGTTATTATTAGGGAAGTTTTTTACGAGGTTCGTATGAATTCGAGCACCGGACGTAATAAGGGGCCAGATAGCGTAGCATTAAGTTTCAAGTCTAATCTGTGTTAAATTTCTAGTTTTCAGTTTATATACCGTATATTCCGGCGTATAACGCGCTCGTACAGTATAACAATTTTTACTTTTCATGCAATCTGATAGCGAAAATCATTTTTTTTTGTCAAAAATAGCATAATTATTAAATTACAAATCTTAGTTCATATGATCATTTTTTTGTTTTCTAATTTTTAATCTTTCATTTTTATAACTGGTGTATTTGTACCTCTTGTAAATTTTGACCAATTTTCTTTTATCAAAAACGCGTGTTATACGCCGGTATATACAATATATATATATATATATGGCAGTTCCATTTTATATAAATGGTTTTTCAGATACTGGATATTCTTTTGCGATATTCAGCCGAGGGTGGTTCCACGCTAGGGGTTTAAATTGCAGTCGTCATATTCATAGTAGATGTCTTTGTGAGTAGGTGGAATAAACCTCGATCAAATTACCAAAAAGCTTTTATTGTCAGCCTAATAAATCAGGCGGAGATCTTTTTCACATTATCCATCGTTTCAGATCTTACGACAGGTTCCAAATTAGAAATGGCATTATGGCATTAGAGCAAAACTAAGCTGCGCCGCAGGCGCCCTGAGCGTCAGATGACTACCGAACCCAAGTCATGTTATTAGAGTAAATCCACTTGAAGACAAAATGCAGGTATTAAAAACTGTTAGGATTAATTAGCTTTAATAATCCATAGAGAAGTAGTAACATGAAAAATATTTGGTCTCCAATCACCAGTACCAGGTACGCATTCTAAATTATTAGGAGCTCAGACCCTCAAACACTCGCTTGGGGACTCACTTTTCGACTGACTCCCGGAAGCACGGAACCGCGATATATCGTTTCGAAAAGAGTATGAATACAGAGATCACGTGAAGGCCGATGTGCTAATGGTGGGCCGGGATTCTTTACGGGAAGCGTCAGAATTTCGGGGAAAATGGTTTCCGGTCTGAAAGCGCGCCAAAGACGCTTCGAGATCATTCCATCATGCTCTATAGATTAGCTGTGAACCAGATGAGTTTTAAGATAACTGATTATTGTTAATTACTGGATTGAGGCTATAGAATAATTTTTACGTTTATGAAAAGGAAAGAAAGAAAATAAGAGAAATGGTTTATCGATTTTGGATCAAAACCAGAATGGAAGTAGAATTAAAATGTTTTATATTTTAAAATAAGTAAAAGGTTTTATGATTTTGAGAGTTACATTAAATATCGGAAATTATTAAAATAAACACAGACTTTTTAGGAATTTAGAAATATAAAAAGGAAATAATACGGGTTTTTTAAGGGTTTTATTAGGAAGATTTTATAATTTAAAGATAAAGATGCCATTTAAAGACGCCGTTAACTAGTAGCCATTAAAATATTGAATTTAGATATGAGGTTTTTGGAATAAATAGAGTTAAGATACATTAGTAAATGGAGGAAATAAACATTATAGAGTAATTTAGAATAGGATGGGATGAAAATAATTTAGCAGATCGCGATAAATCTTAAATTTTGTTATATATATAACTAAAAGGAAATATATGATTAAAAGTATCCGGATACATTGAATTTGAATTTTATTTTATTTTTAATTTGTGGAGAAATACTTGATAATTTGAACTTTGGAGATAGAAAGAACAGGCTTTGCCTCATATTTTTCAGTGAATATTTAGCCACGAAAGAAATTAGGGGACTAGAAACAAATTAAATAACCAAATAATATTTGACTGTACCATAAAAAACTGGAAATGACGTGTTGCTGTAATAAGTGATTATAGAATACCTGTACCATACTTGTATGCATTAGTTTAAAAATGGCACGCATATTTATGAAGGTATAAATGTTTCTTTTAAAAATTTAAAAAAATTGCGCATGTTTTTTTTTTGTTTTTTTTTCTTTATTTTTTTAATGTAGGCTTTTTAACTTCATTTAACGCCACTTTCATAAAACTTGACAAAGTGCAGTAGAAACATCATATGCAATTAAAAATTGAATATACTGAATATTTGATTGAATATACTGAATATTTGATTTAATATTTGAGCATTTATATAAAATAATATTTAACTGTGCTTGCGAGAACCATAACATAGTTCAATTTTCATAATTTAATTGTCGATTATATGGAGCAACTTATATAAAAATGTCAGTTAAATTTCTTTAAAAATATGTACGTTATAGGTGATATAGTGATAAGGATTTCAGGCATATTCCACAATATACCTGAAATCCAAAGTGTCCCAATGATTTTGATCATGTAAGTCTACAATTTCTGGAGAAATTCCGAACATAAATAATGTACTATCAGTTCTGTGGTCAATATTAATAAAGGTAGGGATTTAGTTAAATTAATTAGAACAGCATATAATATTAATTCCAAATAAATTAATTCAGCAGTCTCATTTTACTTACTCATTTACCTAATATTTACAGTGTTAAACTAATTTATTATTATATCTGTAAACATCATGTCCGTGGAGCATAATGGTATGGGAGTATACAACATCATATGGATCTTTTTCAAAACATATGAGCAACTGTATTTCAAAGTGGGGCAAGTCCAGTTTTGAAAAAAATAGTTAAAGTTAAATCTTATTACAAATTAGCCTAAAATGTATGCTTTTATTCAATTTACAATAAATATCTTTTAATATCAGTATAAATTTATTACCAGTAATTTATTTGATCAATGATATTTCAGATGCATTGATTTTGAAAGTGAGGCTAGTCCACTTTGAACAGAGTTATTTTTTATGTTGCATAATATTAAAAGCACAATCAGAATTTAGAAGTTCTACAACTGAAGAGAATTAAGAACATTGGTAAAACATTGTTTTATCATAATTTATAATTATATGAATACAACTTATTACTGAATATTTTTTTATACCTTTTTTCCGCATTTTACTATAAAATTAAATTTCTTTTTTGTTTTATTCTAACTTTTCTAAAGAAGAGTGAAATCTATATATGTATATATAAATAGACGTGTGTGCCCCTATATTTCACTTTGCAGCCACAACTACCCAGCACAGACCACTGGTCTTCCATTGTGCACTATGGTGGTTGCATATCGGTAGCTGTAGGGGTGTGGGAGATATAGTGGTTGGAAGTGGTCGACCTGGGGCATTTTCATATTTCGACCAAAGTGTTCTAAAAAATGTTTGGAATCTTCGACGGGAATCGATTCATCCAACTTAATATGACCTAATTAAGATATACATAACTAATTTAGATGATTTCGTTCCCCCTAGCGGTGGAAATTGAAACTAAACGATACTGAAGGCGTAGCATGCCTACTATACAATGCCGTAGGCAGTGGGGATGAGTGCTGGAGTTTCGTTCGGACAGAGGTTTGTTTAGAACAGAATGTGCGCCGAAAATGACTATTTTTATCGAAAACGCAAAAGAAAGTTACTGTTATCCGGGCAACGCCAGACTGATCAGCTAGTATTGAAACAAAATAAATAGGTAAATAAAATAAAATATTCATTTTTTTGTTATTATTATTATATTCACTTCAAAGAAAATCAATATTTTAAAAAAATTGTTGCTTTTAAAAGTGGGGTTACTCTATTGGCAGATACCAAAACCATGATTTTTTTCAGCTAGTATGAATAACCCTTATTGCATATTCAATTTACATAAAATAAGACCACAAAATATATAAAATAAGTCTGATGGGTTTAAAAATATTCGTAAAATATATTTTACGAATATTTTTAAACCTATTCAAATGCAAGCCATTCAATATCTAGCAATAACAAAAATAAACTTGCCTCATTTCCAAATTCAACTGCTCATATATAGAAAATATGTATAGAAATCACGGAAATTTACGGCTGATGAAATTAAATTTTAAAAAAACATACTACATCAGTTAAGACAATATGAATGTCCAAAATGTTCATAAATTAAATTTTTTTTCTCGCATTTCGCATTTTCAATTTCCTATCCGTTTATAACAAATATAATTTAAAATATCCATTGTATCCTCATTTATCTATCCATTTGCTTCTTCCTTTCGAAGAATCATTAGTCCTATTTTTCAGTTGGATTTGTGAGAACAGGGTTAATTTAGGGGTTTCGTTAAAAACAGGAACATATTAAGAAAATGTCTAGACCCCGGGAAGACCATGACCACTTGTCACCTTCAGTAATAGAAATCCAGAATTGGTATTTTCGGAAATTTCATTGCGTCATCAAACAACAATTCACCGCCCTCTGCATACTAGGTCTGATTGCTGACACAAAAATGGCGGCTGTCGTAGGCATATTTTTTTAAAGCGTTTGTACGATCCCTTGAATTTATACACCAGTAATTTCTAAAAGTTTTCTTTGATTTAGAAACTTTTAGAAATTATTGTTGTTGAAATTCGAGGGACCGTACAGACGCTGAAAAAAAATCCGCCTACGAGAGGGGGGCCTTCAGATGGCAGTGCACGATCAAGTGTCATAAGATGAAATTTTCATTATTTTTAACGGATTAAATGAAGAGTCTTCGTCAATTTTCTCCCACTAATTATGTATATTCATATGAGTAAAATCTGTTATATGTATTTTAGTTTCCTTCTTTTTTCGTTTTTTAGATTATATTGAGAAAGTGCTTATCGATACCATCCTTGTTATTATATTTTAATAGTTACTTATTTTTATTTGCCAGCGTTCTGTTTGAAATTTTATTAGTAATTCCAGGTTAGTAGTGACTGTCTTATTAATTAAGTATTACTAATTCTTTTATGAATAAATTATAGATATTTCATAAATTGCGTTTATATATTACAAGGTTAAAATTCAAAATGAATTTCAGCATCAATACTGTACGCTATAATCCGATAAATAACATTATTCGACAAATTAATACCGCGTTTCTGTTCGCTGAAAAAATAACTATTCACATTACTACACACTGCACTCGCTTAACTTACATTACACTAACGCACATTCACTTAGAACAAAGAAATAATTCAGTTTAAATCTGGACTGCACGGACACTAAAAAATAATGAAAATATAAAATTATAGAATCATAATTGAACATAAAAATCATCTATTACAGCACTCGTGGATATCATCGAGTTTTGAAACCATTACGAGCCGTAGAAACTACTACGGGTGTCAAAGTGATGACCAGTATACTCCGAGGTAGTCCTGATTTGGGAGAAACCCATTCTATAAACTGCTATTATATTCATTACTCGAATTAGAACGGCAGTACGAGAGTAGAAAACTATTTATTTTCCATGTCTAAAGTGACACGGTGACTTGCTGCCGGCTATTTTAGAGCTGAGGTGTTTCAGGGGTGGTTTCTGAATTACAAAGTGTATCTTCAGGGTGATTCAGAACTCATGGGCGAAACTTTAAGGGGTGATAAAGAACACTACAATAGATTTTGTGAACCCAGAGTCGCAATTCACTTGTTTAATGAAATATAAGTTGAATCACTTCAATCCGAATCTGGAGTTTCGTTCATAACTAATGATCGTTAGTTGAAGTGCGTTGATATCCCAAGATGTCCTGGAAATGGCTACCATTCGCATCCAAACATTAGTGTGACAGACGCTAGATAACTCCTAATGTAGTTGGCATTACATAGCTCTGACCGAATTAAAATGGAAATGACCAGCATTTGGCATAATGTCATAACATTTCACTCAAAGCCCACTATTTTAATTTTTGCTAAAATATTTTCATTATTTTTAACGTTATGAATGAAAAACTGATTAAAAAAAATCCAGCTTATTTACTTTGTTTTCTATAATACATACTGACATCATGAGAAGGCCTGGAAATTGCTTCCATTGGCAGACAAATAAAACTGAGATAGACACTCCATAATTCCGAGTGCAGCAGGCATTACATAGGTACTACTGATCGAATTGCAGCGCACTTCCGGAAAGTCACATAAAAAATTTGTTAAGGGGAAATTCTATAGGTCAATTTATATATATATATATATATATATATATATATATTATGTGCATTCTTTAAGTGTGTAGAGTGTTTCCCTAAAACGGTTTTGTGATCCCTTAGAGTACTTTTTGCTCATTGAATGCATTGCCGCTCATTGAACGTAACGCTATTGTCAAATTTTAAACTTGTTTTTCTCGAAACCCTGTTTTTCAAACTGGGCAATGATTTTTTTCGAGATCTATTGGACCAAATTTCTACATTTTTTATTTTAAAGAAAGCTAATCGTTTTTGCTGGAGTTTATAACACCGAAAAGTATAATTTCCATTGATTAAGTATTTTTAGAGCTCTCAAAAGATTAAATAGAAGGCGAAAAAGTGACCTTTTTTGTTCAAATGACAGCCATCTTGTCCAAAATCAACTTTTTAAACTAATTGTTGGTATAAGCTTCAGAGAATTCAATGCCCTTTCATAATATGTTGACCAAATTTGTTTGAGATTCTTGTGACTGGAGAAAAACGGTCGCTCGATTGGAAGTCCATGGCACGCACCTGCAGTCGCAGAAGACATATTATTCATTTTTTACACTTTTTTTTTAAATATATAAGAGGAATGTCAATAAATATAGTGCGAAAAATCCAAAGGTGATATATATTTTCTTTGTAACCGAAAAAAAAAATCGTAAAGATCACGTAAATTTTAGGTGAAAAAAAATACAACTTCCCGTTAATTTTTATTAGTAATTAAGTTATAAACAAAAATCCGGTTCAGCTTGAAGGGATAAACCCGGTATTTCTCACTACATAAGTGGAATAAATTGGAATTGGATATCGTATCTAGAAAATTATAGAAGATAGAACTAAAACTTTGATCACAAAGTTGTAGAGCATCATCGATTTAGTAAGAAATTTAATATAGTGCGCGATAAATACGATAAATAGTCGACTGTACAGAAAGTCAAATATACTCGAAATAAACGCGAGATATATTGTTTGAGAAAGCAAATAATCGTAGGGGCATGGCCGTAACAACCATTGAGGCAAGCGGGCAGTATCCCGGAGCTCCCGAGCATAGGTTGTTGCAAGCGATGTAGAAAACAACATTACATATTTGTGTGTGTGTGGAGGGGATGCGGTTTGCAGTTCCCATAACATGCCCGACCGCAGTGAGAGAGGTGCGGCAGATCCCACGAGAATTGGCAAGGCCAGCAAAAACTCGACACAATGCACTTGATGACTAAATAGACTAAATAGACTAAAACCTCTCTGACCTGAGAGCGGAATATTAAAATCCTCGTCGGAATATTAAATGCATTTTCGGGTGGTCCTGGGCAGATGGCCCAGCGGAGGTCTGATATCGAAAGACGCGTTATCAGCCGATAAACTGCGGCAGAATCATCCCTTTTTTTCCTTAAAACCTGTATATAACTTGTATGTAACTTGTAATTAGAATTGTGTCTTACTCCAGAAATTAAAACAGTATTGTTTCTACAAAAGCAAGTCTTCAATTATCCACACTAATTACCTCAAAGTAATTATTATTTGTATATATATATACACTAGTGTGCAAAACTTAAGCAACAAACACAAAATGCTAATTTCTGAACATGTGAGTACTCAAAAGGAAATTCTATAAAGAGCAAGTGTAGAAAAGAGATACTACCCTAACAGCATGGTCAGTCGATGTGAAGTCCCCTTGACGTCACATATGGCTGCAAGTGTCACAATCGCTACGGTGAATCAAAATATGGGATCTTTCACTCGTCTCATTATAACTCTCGAATGATTGTTAACACTTAAAAGTCACTGTGACTGTCGCTTTGTGATGGGTCACCAGTTGACATTACAATGAAGTCACCTCGTGATTCTCAAATCACTGTCTGTGTTGAAGACTGAACTTTGAAGTAATTGTGAGCATTGCATTGTGTTCAGTTTCCGGTGACCGACACTCTATTGCAGGGTTGGCAAGTTTCTTCCAAAGCGGAAAAAAAACATGGAAAAAACCGACCGGAAGAAATAGGTTTTTTTCCAAGTGGAAGAAACTGTTTTTATTTAGGAATTTACCATATAAGTTTCAATTTCGTAAGATACTATAAAAATAAATGCATTTTTCTAATAGATAACCTTAAGTAAATTTAATTAGACCTATAAAAATTTAATTAAATATGATAAATTGATAATTACATCAGTTTTTAGCCAAGATTACCTGTCTAAAGCTTTCCAATCATTGCGTACTTGAATAAAATAAATGGTACTTTTCCGTTATACTAACACCATTCCAAAATGTATGTTAATGTGCCATTTATTTCAACCCTGAACATGCAAAAGATTTTTATTGCAAACCTTGCAAAACATTGTGATTTGCTATTTTTTGAACATGAATCTTTTTAATTATTATTATTATTACTTAATCATAACCTCGCAAAACATCTTAATTTGCTATTTTTCAAATGGAAAATATTTAATATTAAGTTCTAACTTATATTTATTGTTGACACTGATATGGATTTTACCATTTGGCAGTTACCAGATGATGAGGAAGCTGCAATAAAATTATTTCAGAACTTTGGATACACAAAAAAAGTTTATATATATATAAAAAAAAAAAAAAAAAAAAAAAAAAAAACATGAGTGTTTTCATTCAAAAAGTGAATTTTTTATTGCAATGCTAAGAGGCAATTACAATTCCATGCCTGTAGTTTAAATTGAGTTTTATTTTATTATTTTATCGTATAATATTTATTTGTTCTTTTATTTTTAAGTCTAGATTTGTATTGATTTAATAAAATAGTTTGAGAAAGTCTGTAATTTTCAAATGTTATATTTTAATTGCTCAATTTTGTGCCGACAATGTTTTTTTTAAATGAATTATTATACATGAATTTCATTTTACGGCAATTATTACGCTTGGGAACGACAATGGTGTTGGTATAACAGAAATGTACCAAATAAATTTATCCAAAATACACAAAATCTATTAAAAGTAATTCAAATCAAAACAGGCACATTTTTTTAAAAATATTTAAACTTCTGTAACCAGTCGTAAATAGTATGTAGATCATTTACCTACTGTAGAATGAATAATTCATTGAATGTTCCGGATACTTTTCCTTTAATATCTTAATTTTATTTCTTTAAATTTATGAATTAACCCCTAACACATTTTGTTTTATAACACAATGAAGATTTAAAGAAAAGTGAAAAAATTATGTACTTTTCCGGGATGATTTGATCCAAGGAACAGGATTGCAGTGTCAAAAGTAGGTGTTCTCATTTGAAAGAGAAATTTTGTACAACTTTTAATATATAGATGGCCTCCCAAACTCTAATTCATGCATAACATTCATTCGTAAACGTTATTAGCAATAGATACCAATTACTACCAGTACTAATTTCATACGATCATTTTCGTTAAAATTAGTGCAAGGGTATTTTTTCTTTCCATGACTCTACATCGTGCAGCATATAATCTAAATTTTGTGCTGAAATATGTAGTTAGTGGAAATTCAGAAATTTTGTGTGTTTTTTAAAACTGTACAATATGCATGCTTCTTTTTCGGTCATAGGATTATTCTTTGGAAGGAAGTGAAAAAACTCTGCCACAGCTGATGTTCCAAAAAAAAAAAAAGACATTAAAAATACCTAATCCTACTCGCTGAGCTGGAAGATATGATGCCGTGTACGTCCTGAATCATAGGTTCTTCGATGTGATATAATGCCTTATCCGCATAATTTTGGCCAGAAAATAAGGTAGGGAAAAAATGAAGTCATTCAACAGAAGAAAAAATTAGAACATTGTCCTACTAATAATTCTACGATGAAAAATCAGGGTGTGAAAATTCTATCAATGTCTTTTCGGTCTCACTGCAAATAGAGCTCTCTTAAATTCAGACACATAACTGTCTGAATGGGAAATTTCAGACATAATAGATGTCTGAATTTAAGACACATAAGTGTCTTTGTATAATCATGGCATGAACGAACTGATAAAAATGTCTGATTACTGATGATATATCTGAAATTAAGACATTTAGAAATTCAGACACGTAAGTGTCTGAATGTGATCATATGTGTTGCGAGATAATGTGTCATGTGATCATATGTGTTATGCTATGATACCATCTTATCCCATATATGGCAGCGCTATCAAAAAACTGTTTTCGAATAGATGAAAGATGTTTAAAATACTTTCCAGACCACTAAATTAGACATTACTTTAATAAGAAATAATTTATTCAGATCATAGAATGTGAGTCAAAATTTCAAAAAGCCG
Source organism: Maratus michaelseni (assembly GCA_963931845.1). Lineage (NCBI taxonomy): Eukaryota > Metazoa > Arthropoda > Arachnida > Araneae > Salticidae > Maratus > Maratus michaelseni. The sequence continues at coordinate 445,355,632 of OZ007586.1, forward strand.
CTTATCAAGTCATGGAACTAAGTTATTTTCGCTCCAATAAGTAATTAAAAAATTGCTTTTCTAAAAAAAAAAAATGAAGTTATTTGCATTTGTAATTAATTATTTGCACTAACCTAAATCAAAATCTACCTGGTAGAATAATGTGTATGTTTATATTCGCATATTTAAAGCTTCTAGAAATCGATTTCTGTTAAAAAATTCACAGGTTACAATTCGTATTTTTTTTTTGGAAATTTATTTCGAAAATCTATATTTTTAAAATTAATTTTATAAAAACAAAAAGGAATTCAAATTTATGAATTTTTTAGCAGAAATTGATTTTTAGAAGCTTAAAATATGCGAATCGAAAATTACAGATCATTCCGCAAAGCAGTTTGAGAGTTATGTCTAAAAAACAACCCAAATTAAAATTTGTTATTGAAGCTAGGAATTTCAAATTTTAAACCTTCATAATTACTAACTCACTCGAGCAAATGATTTCTCATTTGTTATCTTAAGATAGAATTTACCGAAAAAGCCAAATAGGATATCGAAATTTGGTGTTCGCTACTAATTTGTTAGGAAGATGAACTCTTACGTTTATTTTTATAAAACAAATTAAAGGGAGACATTATTTCCAGTCGAAAGGCTAATTGCGTTTTTTCTATGACAATTTGGAGATTGAATTAATGGTATAGTCTTTTTCCCGGCCGACTGCATAAGCTTAAAAAAATAATTAAAAAAAAAAGAAAGAGAATGAGAGTGAGAGAACATCCCTATGCTGCCGCTAATGATTGCTGTAACTGGCGCCAATCGATTAGTAATAACGTTTTTTAATTAATGCAATACTTAAAATTTGTTAGGAAGTCGTCTACATCTAGAAATTGCTTCAAACATTAAAATTATCAATACGAACATCTAATTTTGACACCGTATTTGAAACCTTTGGTAAATTTTACCTTGAGAAACCAAACCAGACATCATTCGGTTAAAAAGTTTAGTATTTAGCTTGTTTAAATTTTTGAACTCCTAGTGTTAAATTCAATTTTTATTGTTTCAAAACTGATTGCAATGCGAGTAGCTTTTTTAAGCATAACTCAAAACATACTTAGCGGAATGAGTTGTAATTTTGTATGGTGTATTTGAATCTTCTAAAAATCGATTTTTGTCAATATATATATATATATATTACTTTTTTTTCGAATATATATATATTTTAATTATTTTTCATTAAAAAATGCGAATCCGAAGTTACAGAATATTTAGCAAAGTAGTTTTTGAGTTATGCTTAAAAATCTACCCGCATTGCAAGATGTTTTGGATGCAAAATTTAATTTAACAATAGAAGTTCCAAACTTTAAATCTGCATAATTCCTAAACTACGAATAATCCGAGTATGATGACAAAATTAGGTGTTAGCATTGAATTTTTATAGTTTGTTACAATTTCTAATTGTAGACGAAACCCTAAGAAAAAGTTATGTAAAGCATTAAATAATACACTTTATTATATATTTTTTTCCAATGATTTACACACATGTGATTTCATTTTAAATACACACACACACACACACATATATATATATATAGAGAGAGAGATTATTTATGTGATTTGAGGGTTATTATTCACAAAAGTTTTATTATATATATATATGCTTCTAATAAAATCCGAAGGCAAGAAAGTGTCTGTAACCATTCCGGGAGAGACCGCTCTGGTCTGCGAGTCAATCGTAGTTAAACGCCATGTTAGGCTTATCGAAAAACATATGCTTACACATGACCCCTAAATGATAATTTCTTCTATTTTAAATCATGTCTATTAAGCATATTTTCGTGTAAAACATGTATATCATATTCAGTTATAATGTTTTAAGTTTTAAATTAAAAATAACAGATTAAACATCGGATTACTTGATGTAAAGAAACGAATACTGTTGCCATTCAGAAACACAAATCCCATATCTAGAAAAAAATGAATGACTCTTTGAACGTTTCATTAAAATATCCGATTATGCTCTTAAAATATTTGTAAAAGCATATTAAAGTCTTTAAATAATTTAAAGGATTTCTTTAATTTATTTCTGTAAGCATTTTTTTTCCTGTAAGCACTTTTTTCAGAAATAGCGGTGATAGATAGCTTTCATAGAGAGGCTTTGCGATGATCCATCAGTATTTTACATTTCGTTTCTAAGTACTGTTCTGGCGCCATCTATTGGCAATAAATATAAACGAAGGAAGTTTCTGTTGAAAAATATATTTTATATAAAATATTAATAAAGTTGTAAAATAATATAAAATGTATATAAGCATATTTTAGCACCATCTATGGACAATTAATATAAACATAGGATCTTTCTGTTGGAAAAAATATTATGTAACATAATAATAAATTTGTAAAATAATATAAAAAGCATATAAGCATATTTTTAAACTAAGAAAAATTCAGAGTGTATTGATTTATTTCAAGATCAACTTTTAAAAGCTTCAGCTTAATATAATTTCTTTCTTAAAAATCTAACTTGGTTAAATCAAATTTTAATCGCCTAGCTTATATCCAATTAAATTCTGAAATTTTGCTTGCATTGTAAAATGAATATTTCTTATGAAACACAATTAAAATATGAGGAATATATAGTACCGTATATCACATATGTTAATTATATAAATGCAGATCAAATTTTGATTTTTAACATAGTAACGTTTAAACCTAACTTTATACTGAAAAAAAAATGTAATTTAATAAGAGAATGTAAAAAGATATTTTTCAGTCATACTAATGCATTTAATAATTTCAGTTTACTTATGAAATAAAATAAAATGATTTTTAATGATCAAAATTTATTATAGATTTTTCAGGCATATTTTTAAAATAAGACAAAATCAGGTTTTAATTTGATGAATACTTTTAAAAGTTAAAGTTATATTATCTACTTTCGTCGTTGCATTTATTTTAACTATTTCTTCATTACTGGAAAGTTTTCGTTTTTCTCTCATTTTAAATGGGATATTTTCCTACTGTGAATTAAGAAGCTAATATCCATAAAAATGCAATTTTCTGTCTCTTTTTATGTTTTTCTGCTATGCATTTGTTTCTTCATGACTGGAAAACTTTGTCTTCAAGAAATATTAAAATTCAACTCTACTATACTATTAACTTAGACAATTTAAAACGAATAAAATTTTAATGTTTTGTGCAATCGTTAAACAATTTCAGAATTTGCATTTAATTTTTCTTATGTAACCAAACAACGAGCTAAGAGTCAAGCGCTTTAGAAATTCATTTATATAAATATATATATCTATATATATTTTTTTTTTCAAAAACTTTCGCACATGGATTATTTTAAAAATATTTTTGAATGTTTTGTCCAATTGTTGAACTATTTCAGAAATTGAATATTGAGTTTAAAAATAAAAAATCCTCATCATTTGTATTTGTAGAAATCATTTGACATTCTTAAAATGTACTTTTCTACAATACAAACCTTTTAGTAACAAAATCTTCATGCTGTTTGTTTGTATGAAGTCTTATGAAAATGAAACACAGCTAAACATTCCGTCATTTTTGACGGGCGTTATATACTAGTAGAATTATAAAATACATTCATATGATTATAATTCATATTTATTTCAAAAATTAATTTTGAAACTATATATATTATGAAACAAATTGTCAAAAATTATCAATTGTAACTATGAATTTTTCAACAGAAATCAATTTCTTGAAGCTTGAAATTTGCGAATTCAAAATTACAGCACATTCTGCCAAGCAGTTTTGTTTTCTTCTTAAAAAAAATTACCCGTACTGGAATTCGTTTTGTAACGATTAAAAGTGAATAAAAGATAAGGAGTTCCAAGTTTTAAACCGCCATAATTCCTGAGCTACTTGACCGAATGACTTCTCATTTCGTATCCTAAGATAAAATTTACTACAGGTTCCAAATATGCTGTCAAAATTAAGTATTCGTTTTGAAAAACTTAATGTTTGGTACAAATTCTATATGTAGATGACGAACCTTTAATTAAATTGACCAGTACAATTTCCTCTTTTTCCAGAAAAAATATTTTCCAGTGAAAAGGATTTTGTGAATATGTAGTGGATATAGATTTGAGAATCTCCTTGAATCGACAGATGACACTGCAAAAATGCAATAGTTAAATTGTCATTTACACTGAATTAATTCAGTAAAAATACTACTATTGCACAATCAATTTACAAAAGGCAGTTTACATTTCAATAATTCATTTAAAAAAATAGATAAATAAATAAATAACTGTCATATCGCATTGCGGTTTGCACAATAGGACTTGACAAAGTGTCAGATTTTTGTTGACAAAAAATAAATAAATAAAATAAAATAAAATAAAACAAGTGTTCAAATTTCCATTGAATTAGTTTTTGCCACAAAAATTCCGACTGTTCAACATTTTGGTGAAAATTGCACTCATATTTGGTAATTTGATAATTTTTTTAATGATTTTTTGAAGCCTGAGGTTAGTTATGTGTCCCTTTAAAACACTTTTTTTTCTTTTGCTACAAAAAACTCCCCGATTATTTGACAAGTGTTATGGGGCACAATGCGTTTCCGATACGACATTTGTTAATTTTTTACGAATTCTTGAAATGCAAACGTACTTATGAGAACGTACTTAATGATTTTTTATGAATTTCGTATTATATGTTGTATAAAAATGAGAATTTTTATATTTATTAAATTAAGCTAGATAAATGTTTTAAATTTTTGAGAAATTTCCTTCAATATTTTTGTTACCAAAATTACCCAAAACAAACATGATCACATCAACCTTCGTTCATTATATTTCAATCTGGGAAAGACAATTTCTACACTTTATTCAAATTATAATATTTTGAGAAATTAAATGAGGAAGAAATTTTTTGAAGAGAGAAATTATATAATAAATAACTTTTTTAGAGTACATCTTATTACAAGGCCCACAAGTGATGTATTTTACACAATGCAATTTAAAATTTTTATTTTGAATTGAATTGAAATTGTTGAATTAAAATATTTAAAAAAATGTTATCACTGGTCTAAGACTTACTGCCAGTTGAGAAATGGTGGTATCGCATTATAGTCGTATAATTTCTAATAATAATAATAAACTGTTGTAATTAAATACTGTACAAAAGTAAAATTGAATAAAATATCGAATTCAAATGTAGATAGAACTAAGGTAAAGCTAGGAGAGTCTGCGCACAATTTAAAAGAATTACAATAAAAAATCTAAATATTAATTTTTTGCTAAACTATCCATGAATAATTTTTACTTCATTTGTTTTTTATGCATTTCCATTGCTATTTTGTTGTTATGTTGTAATTTAATAGAACAGTTGTAATAAAACCAAGAAAGTTATTTTGCGCAATCTGTCCTTACAGGGTTGGTGTGATTGTGCACATGGGTAGGAGAGATTGTTACTAATAATAACTACAATTAAATTGTTAACAATAATAATTACACTTAAATGACATTGTTGTAAGGTTTTTGTGAACAAATATTATTGTATTAGGAGTGAATATTTCAAAATAATGATTAAAGAATCAGAAAAAGGAAATAATTTTAAAAACGATTAAAAAATTTTAATTAAAGGAAAAAATTAAAGAATCAGAAAAAGCAAGTCCAGATAAAATTACAAAATAACATTAAGTTACTTGATAACACGTTTAACTTAAAATTAGTCCATTTTCATTTTTACTTTCTTTTTATGCAAATTTACCAATAACTTGCGTAATCTCTCCTAGCATGGAAACTAATGGGAACAATGCGCCATCTGTTTTAAGTAGCAGATGCGCAAACTCTCCAATTTCGGTAGGAGAGATTGCGCGGCCTTTTATTTAAACATGGCTGCTGCTAAAAAAACCCGTTGATGTTCACACTGTTAGTCTAGATTAGTAGCTTATGAGAAATCGTTTAAGTTTAAAATATTTTGTACTACTGACATTGTATAGAAATTATGACGAATAGCTATGAAAATTCGATCATACACTTACTTTGGGAAAACAAAACAAAATAGCAATGCATTATCTTAGACGCTCAAAACAATCAACGTGAACTTTCAAGTAGACCCTCCACTACTGCTGTTGTACAACTACCTGGAGTCACTGCCCGCCTACTCTACTCCTTCCTCCCGAACCTCTATGTGCGCAATCTCTCCAACCACGCCATCTCTCCTGGCTTTACCTGATACAAATTGAAAATTATGATATAAAAATTATGAAATTAAAATGACAAAAACATTAATAAAGCAACGAATTTGCGCAATTTTCTGAAATTGGAGAAATTCCAGATTCGGCTTCTACCAAGGTCACTCTAGATAATACACTACATTTCCAATGATGACCGGTCACTTGCGATTTTAGACGTTTTGTTAAATATCTGGAAAGATACATGAGGAATTATCCTGAAAATTCAGGAGTGTAAACAACATGACAAACGTCATATATTTCTGCGAAGATTTTTTCCCGAAACCCCATAAGGAGCCATCAACAAATTGAAGAAAAACGAATATCGTTTGGATAACCCTGTAAAAACTAATAGTGCAAAAGCATTCAAACTGTAGATTATGATTAAGTGGCCTATTGTAATAATTTGGGTTCATTTTTATGAAGATAGCATGTATACTCGAAGAAAAATTCAGGTTTTTATAAAAACAGTCCCAATTTTTACCAAGTTTTTTGCTTATAATTTGCAGAGTTTTTAATATAAAAACAAGTTATTTTCAGAAAGTATGACAAACAAAGGTGTACACAATACCCTGCAATCAGAATTAAAAAATAATAAAAATTGTATGAAAAATGAGCAGGTTTACTAAATATTGTTTCACTGCGCATGCGCAAATTCAATCAAAAGCAAAAAGATGAGGGGTTGTATCCAAATATACTAGCTTATGAAAGTTGACATAATAAGAATGAAGTGTCTCTCATTCTATATTTGATAGAACCCCTCATCTTTTTACTTCCTTTTGGGTACAGCGAATTTCGAGCTTATTCTATCGACGATTACTATCAGAATTTTCAAGCTATGTTTTTGAGACTTTCATAAAAGTTGGTCTATACATTTAGCTAAAATATTATGCACAGTATATTTTGATTGAATTCGCGCATGCGCAATGAAACAATATTTAGTAAACCTGCTCATTTTTCATCCAAAATATGTTCGTTTTTCTTCAATTTGTTGACGCCCCCTTATGGGGTTTCGGGAAAAAATCTTCGCGGAAATATATGACGTCTATCATGTTGTTTACACTCCTAAAGTTTCAGGATAATTCCTCATGTATCTTTCCAGATATTTAACAAAACGTCTAAAATCGCAAGTGACCGGTCATCATTGGAAATATAGTGTAGTAGAAATCTAGAAAAGTGTTTTTCTGGATTAATCTTTAAATTTCAGCCCCCCTCCCCTTCTTTAAGCAACATTTCTCTATACTTCAGTAAAAATGGAGTAATGTATTTTATAAAAGAAAATTCGCGAAATATAAATTAATAAAATATGCTTTAAAAAAAAATGAAATTAACTTTAACTGAGGCTCAGCATTCTTCAAAATCACTTTAAGATCATTAGAAACATTTTTGCTAGGTTTCCATATTTATTTAAATATTAATCCGACCTTCATTTAAACTGAACATATTATAAATTGACAATTAATTCTCGACCGGAAATTCGCAGGCAAATGTCTGCGATTAAATTTGATGGATTAAATTTTCATTTAATCCATAAAAGAAAAGTATTTGAACCACCCAGAAGTGGAAAATTGTTAATATTTAAGAGGAAGAGTGTGCTATATATGTAACTGAAATACCCTTAGATATTTATTTCAAACAGGAAATTGTATAATTAAAAACGAGCTTAAGGTGGGTAATAATATTCAGTGTGCGAAATATTGAAAATATTTTACTTTATGATAAAAAATTCTTTACGTTTCCAATGGTGCCTTACTCAGCGATCAATGAACCAATTGCGCTGGAAAAACGTGCCACATACGCCGAGATGTTTTTGTGAATTAATTGCATAGCTCCCAAGTCCAATATTTTTTAATAATCTTCCTCTTATTTGAAGACAAAAATTATGAGGTTAAATAAGAGGAATATTACTAATGAAAAATAGTGTTATTAGACTATGCAACTAATTCACAAAAACATAAAAACATCCCGACGTACGTGGCACGTTTTTACAGCACAAGTAGTGATTCTACTGCTTTCTGTTTGCATCGTACGCAAAAGCGTCAATCAGAACCCGTCTGCCGCAGGGGTAAACTGCCACCAGTATTTCTGATTAGTAATACTCGCCTTATTTAAACGCAGAATTTCTGTTATAATAAAGGCAAAAATTACTATCTAGAAAAAGGTGGAAGCCTTCCTCTACTGTAATCAGGCCCTGGTGTGAATACATCTTCGAGAATTTCTATACGTACTTTTCTCAAAATGATCTTTTTTGAACTAGTGGGAACTGTGAGAAAGTTAGCAATGAAGTTATCAAATTCAAATATAAAGTAAAGCTACATAAAACATGTACAAAGAAAAAAATACTAATTCTGCCGCAAATTATAGTACACAAATGTAACTGGTACCAATCGATTAGTAATAACGTCTACTAATTATTGTTGTTTATCTATTTTGCTTAGGGTGTCGTCTATGGACAGATATTGTAACAAACTTTCAAATTTTCAATGCTAACACCTACTTTTTACACCACATTTGACTTCTTCGTTAAATTTCACCTTAAAATACCAAACAGGAAATTATTTGTTCAAGTAATTTAGCGATACATCGGATTTTTATTATATGTTTACAAAACAGAAAAATGTTACTTCACATAAATGAATTTTTCACCTCTTAATTCAATGGCTATTTAAAAATTAAAACTAATTTTTAGAACTTAATTTAAATAGAGGCTATTGTGCGTGTGTGTGCGGAGAGTAGCAAGATGCCATAAGTGTTCTGTTTACAATATCTCTATTTCTTCGTTAAGGGGTCTCATAAATTCTAAAAAATTATAAAGCAGATAAATATACTTCTATTTTGACTGCTGATATATATTTTTTATTAATTATTGAAAGTGTATAAGAGTTTTAAAATTATTTAAGGCCTGTTTAAATACTTGTAAAAGAAACACTCATAGTTGATTACAGTAAATAATATAGTGGAGTTAGTTCTACACATAGGGGAGATGGGGGATGGATGGGACGCTCTCAATATTTCAGGCAATAAACATTTTTTTTTTTTTTTAGTTGCTTCTTATCCTCATAGATTTCACTACCATAGTGTGCTTCAGAACAAAAAGCAAGAGCACATGGCTGTTTTCAGTTTTCTCCAAATTTGCATTTCCTGAAAACTCTGCTTAAAAGTAATTTTTTTTTACATTTAAAGTTACTTAAATATCTTATGCAATATAAACAATTAAGATATGTTGTAGTTTTTTATTTAAAGGCTCAATATTGGTAATTAAAATGAATGCATATTAACCATTGTGACAAAATAATTTCTGAGACAAAATAGCTGACAATTGAATATATGCATCATAGGGATGATTGGGACATTTCAAATGGGGATGAATGGGACTTCTTCATTCGTCCCTAGAGGATACTGAAAATTTTTTATTAACTAAATAATATTATACAGGTTGATAAATTAATACTTTACGGTAATTATTCTTTTAACATTTCATCCTCTTTGTAGCCATCGTCTTCAGTCCACCGTTTATGGGCCTTTTAAGGCAAAGTTGAGATGAGTCCAAGATCATTGACTAACAAATAATCCTGGAGATTATATTACAATTTATAATCTCTCAGCTTTTGCCAAGGCGGCATTTTTGTTCAGCTCTTAGTCCTTAACATTGAATACAGGGAGGAAAATGTTTGTGTCCCATCCATCCCTGCTGTGGGGATGATTGGGACATAGAAGAACGTTTTTTAAAATTTAATTTATATATCTGTATAATAATAATCTTGAAAAAATATTGTGCATAAGATGTAGTCAAACACTTAAAGTTTTACATGTGATATATAATATTGATAATAACTTATATAAAATATTTAAAATAAATATTTTTGTGAAAATGTCCCATTCATCCCCCATCTCCCCTGCCCCATATTTTATCAAGACCTGTTTGTAAAATTTATTAAGACTGAAACTGCAATATGCGTATAATATGCAGAGTGTTACTTCTTATCGTTGACCAATATCTAATTCCGTTAGTTTCAAAATAGTTTCAAATGCAAATCGTTTTAATTTACTTCATCATATAAAAATCCATTTACGCCAAAGAAGTTATTTTTTTAAGTTACGAAATTAAATTTTTTATGCGGTTCCTGGGTCCTAAAAGTTATATAATGAAAAACTTTCCTCATGCTCTAACAAGAAAAACAGTGTAAATTATATTCTTTATCATGAATGATACTTTGAATTTTGTGCATTTTGGACATTTTCTGGTACTAAAAAGGCGTTGTTTTGTTCTGTTGTTATATGTATAATCGTTATGTTATATTTTTCCTTTTAAATTGTTATATATGTAATGTAATAATTTTATGTATATTTTAAACAAAATAAACACGTAAATATCAATACTTAAACATAATATCAGAAAATTAAAGAATCTAAAACGTATAAAAGATTAAGAACCATATCATATAACGAATGTTAAAGCATTATTGGATATTGTAAGGAAAATAAGAAAAATGGAGAAAAGTCAACGGACGACATCCTAAAAAGAAAAGAAGGTATACATTCTGACAGGCTTTATCAACAGAAGGCAATCGGAAATGTGTAAGAAATGGCGTATGTCTGCAAGTAAAGTGGTCAAATAATCTCCTCCATTTATCTCATTTGTTTAATTTATGTTTCACTCATTTTATTCATTCATATTGCAATCAAAATTGAAGTACGCGCGCGTGCACACATACAGACACACACACATATATATACATATATTAGACCATATTATGAAAGTATTTGATCGAACCGGAATTCCACGCCATATTTAAACATCAACAAGTGCAAAACACAAAACATCAAAGAATGCTTTTAACAAATCAAACCAGAACAAGATAACTGAACTAAAAAGATGTGACCTCATCGGCAGTGGGTATAACGTAAAATAACAGCCATGTTTCAGAACGAAAATTATACAGGATAAATTAGTGGCAAAATGGTAGTGGGTTTTGCCCAGAGTGTCGCAATGCATAAATCAAATGCAAAAACATTCGAAAGCATATTGCAAACACTCCCCCACTGGACCCGACGCACATTAACCACTATATCACAGTCCCAAGAACAGCTGAATTAACACTGATACATGTAAAATACAGTAGAAAATAAGTATCATTTGTACCCAAACCTTAACCACGCAGCCACAAAACAAAACAAAATCCACTTTGTTTTCACAGATAGAAGCGAAATTAAAATTCAATTTTCACCACTGATATGTAAAAGAGCTCTTCAACAGATTTCTCATTACTTCCATGAAATATCTTGCATTTGTAATTGCATAACTACTATGCATAAAAAGCTACTACAAGCACCTAGGCCCTAGACCCTAGACTAGCCGTACTCAACCTTTTTTTCTCGCGGACCGCAAGCACATGTTTGCGACGTTAGGCGGGCCGCAACCCTCTTTTCACAGAAAGTAAAAAAAACTGGGTAATTAAAATAATAGCTAACAAAAGTAGTATAACAAAGCAATATAACATGAGTAGGATTAAAAGTTTGTCGCAGAAGAAGTGTTAGCAAAAATTTTTAGCAGCACCATTTCCAAAAAATAAACATTGTGGTAGATTTCTGTTATTATATTTTATGGAGTTAGGCCGCAAAATTCGTTGTTTGGAAATAGTAGTGTACAAAATGTTCGATGCCAATTTTTTATGAGACAAACGTTCAAAAGCAGTATTAGCTGTATAATAAGTATAAAATGTTATAGTATAACAATGCAAAATCGTCAAGTTCTAAACAAAAAAAGAATGAGATTTTCTCTAATAAACCAATCTTTTGCTCAATTCAAACACTTTATTTTCTTTTAATTGTAGAAATATATAGAGCAAATCTAATTAATTTGGAACAATGTTTGATTAGTGTTGCAAATAAAGAAATGTATACAACACTATAGCACAAATAAGACTACATGTAAAAATAAATTTTGATGAAAAAAAACAGCATTTAAGATGTTTTAACATAGTTTTAAATGAATTATAAATAACAGGACAGATTTTGTTTTCCCATGAAAATATATATAACAAGTCTTAAATACCTTTTATGCACATCTCAATTTTATATATGGATTAATAATTATGTGTCTCGGGCCGCACATAAAAGGTCGCCGGGCCACATGCGGCCCGCGGGCCGCAGGTTGAGTATGGCTGCCCTAGACCAACAGCCATTGCTCCTTGTATCTTAGACTCATTTTTTTCTTTTTTTAAAGTCGGGAAAGAAAAAATAAGACAAAACTAAATGAAAATAAAATAAAGTAAATAATTAAGCATATTGCACATTTCGAAAATTCTATTTCTATTTTTTTCTAAAACATGTAATTCTTTTTTTTTTTAAAAAAACGTGCATAAATAAAACATAGCCCGAAATATCCAAATTTGCACTCAAAGCGTGGCACATTGAAACGAAAGCCTAGATTTTCCTGTCCCTATCTATTTCAGCTAAGTTGTGATTTAAATGCTAATAATTTTATCATAACTTTAGTTATTAACATTGTGCAGATTACTACATATATCATACTGAGATATTTAGTACTAACATGTATTAAACGGGTTAACTGGACGCTTTTGAATGTTACAGTTATATTTACATCACACTACGCATTTAAAATGTATGAATAACGGGAAACCATAACGATGCTTGATATTAAAAAAAATAAAAACAAATGCCGTCGAGATTTGGTTCATGGATGCGTTTATCGGTATATGACCGTTTACAAAGTATTATGTATTTTAAGATATATTTTTTAAATCATTGGGAAAGTTGAGCGGAAATTCATCAGTGTCTACATTCAGTTTGCTTATATTTATTTATTTAAACAATGTTATTTAAACAATTAATCTTCATAAATCAATATTTAAGAATCTTTTGGATAAAGCGCAGCAAAATTATTAGTTGCTTCGCTGTCGTTCATTGTGTTGTCGTTCATTTTACACATATTAAATGGACTTAAAAAAGCAAACGTTAACCCTGTCATACATGAATATTTGTAAACGGACTAAAATATATTTTACACTTAATGCGGTAAAGTCCTAAAATTTTAGGCATTTTCAGGATTTTTTAAAAAAAGGAGATGCGAAGTATTTATAAAAAACAATTTACACAAATTTATTATGCATATATTAAAGTGGAAACTTGTATTTTTGTTTTGCTGATATATTAAAAAATGGCGGCTTGACAACTTACGGTGGGATCAATTAGAAAAAAGAGTGTCCAGCGGTGGACATTTAAACTCGTCGTAGAGTTGACCTAGAGCAGTGTAACAAAAGAATTAGTTTTCATGGTCCAAAAACTAGTGAATTACGTAGCCATTTTAAAAACTACTACACTGTTGTATATACACTGTTAGTGAAATGGCATCGATTCGAAGTAAAATGAAAGTTTTCACTCACAAATTTATTTATTTATTTTTTATTTTATTTTTTGTATTTTCGTCCGGGAAAAAGGAGATGGTATTTTAAAACTTTCCAAAAAACGGAAAGGATGAAAACAAACGTGCGACAAATCTTAGAGATTTTTTCTTTTGAAATAGTAAATATTAATACTTTTTGAAACCAAAAGTACCGCCAGAACTGAAAAAGAACGCTGAAAAAGTGTGTATTTCTTGGGTTTTTTTTAATTTTTGCCCGGGAAGCTTTCAAAAATATTTCTTTTTGAAATAGTAAATATTATTACTTTTTTAAGTGCACCGTTAGAAAGATTTTTTTTTTTTCGGGAAGCGGTTGCGACAGTTTTAAAATGTAGAAAGAACAGAAAACTTGAAAAACAATCGAAAAATACGAAAGCTAATATGGAATTGAATTTCGGAAAATATTTCTTTGAAACAGTAAATATTATTATTATTTTATACCGTTAGAAAGGGCAAGGTATCTCGAATAAGTAGGGTTTTTTTTTCTGTATTTTCGTCCTGGAAACGGATGTGACAGTTTAAAATTGCTGAAAACGAAAAACTTGAAAACGAACGCGAATCGAGTAAATTTTTACAGTAAAAATATTTTTTGAAACAGTAAATCTTTCAAAACGAAAGACAGCATTGAAACCGAGTAGGTAAGTCGATAATTTTCGTGTTCTTCTATTTTCGTAACTCTACGGGAGACCTTGCGATCGCGATTTCAAAATGCAGAAAAAAAACAACTTCGCTTTCATCCGCATGAAGAACAAAGGAACGATTGGAGATCATAGAAGAAGGAAATATATATAATATATTATATATTATATATAATCTCTATCTCTATGAAACAGTAGGTGTCTGTCTGCCTGCCCGCGGTTTTCACCGTAATTATAACACCTAGGACTCAGACATTTTTGTCATGTGTAGATGTTGTCACCGGACAGTATACCTCGCGGCCGGATTTTTAAATTTTAATTTTTCGAGGCTATTTCAAGCTCCTCCCATGAAATAGCCTCGGCAACGCCATCCGTGGCAACGAAGCAGCCAGCCAACGAGAGCAGGTGCAGGATCCAGGATTTTGGGTTCCAGGCTTTTTACAGCTCTCCGCCAAGTTCACGGTAACGAAGCAGCCAGCCAATGAGAGCAGCGGTTATTACGGGATATAGCGAGCGATAGCATTTCCTTCCTTTACGGAAACGGCTAGCCACAGATTTCATTGTTTTGTTTATGTTTGAGTTTTATTTTAAAGAAAATGAATATATTTTTGACTGATTGAGATTAAAGTAGGTTAGTTTTGATTGTATTCATTCTTTGTATGTTTAGTTGCCCCCATATATTATGTTTTAGGTAAGAATATAACTTGCATTTTACTGATTGCATTTTTCATGTTCTGAAATGAAACAAACTGTTTTCAATAATAAATCTTAATGAATTAAATTAATCTTACATCTTACACTTTACTATAAAATGTGCAGTTCTACAATTTATCGCATGTTACAACGTTCTCGGGAACTAAAGATGTAATAAAAAACTCTTAACAGAAAGATGGTAAATTAACAAACTCATATATATAAGATATAACTTTAAACTGATATGCCTCTTCAACTGTTGTCGAAATCAATGTAATGTAAATATTTCTTAAATATTATGATTTTGTTTAAGAATTGGAAACATTCAGTGAAGTGTAGATTGTATTTTTTCATCAAAACAATTTGATTTGTAAGTATGAGGTAAAAAAAAAATCACCATTTTCTCACATGATGAGTTTCATCAGAAAGTAAAACAATAAATAAATATGAATGATTTGCGGAGCTGTTTCAAAATAATTATAAAGAATAAGTCTTTAAAAATGTAAAATCAATGTTATTTCTGGCCGAGTTTTTTAAAAAATAATTATAAACCATTTTAATTTGTAAGCATGTTGTAAAAAAATCACCATTTAGTGACAAATTTTGTGTTTTATAAGAATCGCCCAAGAACGGACATGCAATGTGATATAAAATTTATGTTGTCATCGCACTAATTATTTTTGCTGAGGGTTTTTGGGTGATGTTATTGAATTAGTGATAGAAACAGCTCCGCAAATTATTCATATTTACTTATTGTTTAACTTGCTGATAAGACTCATAATATGTGAGAAAACGGTGTTTTTTTTTTTTTTTTTTTAACTTCATATTTACAAATTAAATTGTTTTGCGGATTGTAAGTATGAGGTAAAAAAAAATAACCGTTTTCTCACATAATGAGTTTCATCAGAAAGTAAAACAATAAATAAATATGAATGATTTGCGGAGCTGTTTCAAAATAATTATAAAGAATAAGTCTTTAAAAATGTAAAATCAATGTTATTTCTGGCCGAGTTTTTTTTTTTTAATAATTATAAACCATTTTAATTTGTAAGCATGTTGTAAAAAAATCACCATTTTGTGACAAATTTTGAGTTTTATAAGAATCGTCCGAGAACGGACATGGAATGTGGTATAAAATTTATGTTGTCATCACACTCTATAATTATTTTTGTTGAGGGTTTTCGGGCGATGTGATTGAATTTTTGATAGAAACAGCTCCGCAAATCATTCATATTTACTTAATGTTTAACTTGCTGATAAAACTCATAATATGTGAGAAAACGGTGATTTTTTTTTTTAAATTCATATTTACAAATTAAATTGTTTTGCAGATTGTAAGTATGAGGTAAAAAAAATAACCATTTTCTCACATAATGAGTTTCATCAGAAAGTAAAACAATAAATAAATATGAATGATTTGCGGAGCTGTTTCAAAATAATTAAAAAGAATAAGTATTTAAAAATGTAAAATCAATGTTATTTCTGGCCGAGTTTTTTTAAAAATAATTATAAACCATTTTACTTTGTAAGCATGTTGTAAAAAAATCACCATTTTGTGACAAATTTTGAGTTTTATAAGAATCGCCCGAGAACGGACATGGAATGTGGTATAAAATTTATGTTGTCATCACACTCTATATAATTATTTTTGTTGAGGGTTTTCGGGCGATGTTATTGAATTTTTGATAGAAACAGCTCCGCAAATCATTCATATTAACTTAATGTTTTAACTTGCTGATAAAACTCATATTATGTGAGAAAACGGTGATTTTTTTTTTACAAATTAAATTGTTTATTTACAAATTAAATTGTTTTGAGGAAAAAATACATCCTACACTGACTGCACTGAATGTTTTAATTTCTTAGCAAACTCATAATGTTTAAGAATTATTTACATTATATTGATTTCGACAACAGTTGATGAGGCATATCAGTTTAAAGTTGTATCTTATATATGAGTTTGTTAAGTCAATGATGTGAAATTTATGATTATTTATTTATTGTTATTTACAATTTTTCTTTCTGTTACTGTTATTGGACTACATTTTTAGTTCCCAGGAACGTTGTAATATGCGATAAATTGTAGAACTGTACATTTTATAGTAAAGTGTAAGATTAATTTGATTCATTAAGATTTGTTATTGAAAACAGTTTGTTTCATTTAAGAACATGAGCTGATATGTCTAGCGCTATGAAAACATTCAGTAAAGTGCAAAATATATTCTTACCAAACACATAATATATGGGGGCAACTACGCATACAAAGAATGAATACAATTGAAACTAACTTATGTGAACCTCAATTAGCCAAAAATATATACCTTTTCTTTAAAATAAAACTCAAAAATAAACAAAACAATGAAATCTGTGGCTAGCAGCTTTCAGCTGTGAACATGAACTGCCGTTGCTGGATCCTGGATCATCCCATATTCACACCTTGATAGGGAAAAGCGGATTAGGATAGGTAGATAGGGAAACCCCGTTATCGGATCGGGACATTAGATGTAATTAAGAAACATTTGTATATTTGTAATAATTAGCGGGAATGGGATGTTTGTGTGTGTGCTGTTTTAAATAAAGACAGTTGCATTTTTTCTGCAACCCTTTCACGAAAGTTTTTTCTTCGAACCTTTCACAAAATCAGTATTTTTTCCACAATCCTTTGACGAATTTCGTACTTGTTCTGCGATCCTTTGACTAAATTCAAGTTTTTCCTGCAATCATTTGACGAAATTTGCTTTTTTTGTGATCCTTTAACGAAATTCGTGTTTTTTCCACATATTTTTGTCGAGATTCATGTTTTTTCAGTGATCCTACGACGTAATTCGTGTTTTTTTCAGCGATCCTTTGATGAAATTCAAATTTTTCCTGTGATCCTTTGGCGAAATTTGCGTTTTCCCCGCGATCATTTGATGAAATTCGCATTTTTCCGTGATCCTTTGATGAAATTTCTTTTTTTAATGATCCTTTGACAAAATTCGTGTTTTTTCAGCGATTATTTGATGAAATTCGTGTTTTTCTCGCGAACCTTTGACAAAATTCACGTTTGCCAGCGATTCTTTGATAAAATATGCATTTTTCTATTATGATATGGAAAAGCGGATTAGGATAGGTAGATAGGGAAACCCCATTATCGGATCGGGACATTAGATGTAATTAAGAAACATTTGTATATTTGTAATAATTAGCGAAAATGGCGAGTTAAAGGGGGTGGGGGGGAACGACTTTTTAGTAAATATCACATTTGTTCTACATCAACTTCCTCTCACCACCAGGGGGTGCTTAGCTATCTCTGTTTCTATGGGCTGGATCACGACGGGGTATGGCTCTTTCCACTCGACATCAATAGAGCTTACTGATTTTAGTTCGGATTTTCACCACAGGTGGCGCTTTCGTATCTTTGGTTCTAATGGCTGGATCATGACGGGGTATGCCTCATTCGACTCGACATCGATAACCTTAATGATTTCAGTTATGTTCGTATAGAACATATCGTGCCCCTGGCGGTGGAAGATGTAACTAAAGGATTTTGCAGCTAACTCGGGTTCTATGGGTCACATCACGACACGCTTTGGCTCATTCGACTCGACATCAATAGAGCTTACCGATTTTAGTTCAGAGTTTCACCATCAAGGGGCGCTTTCGTATCTCTGGTTCTATGGGCTGGATCATGACGGGGTATGGCTCTTTCCACTTGACATCGATAGAGCTGACTGATTTTAGTTCGGATTTTCACCACCAGGGGTGCTTTCCTATATCTGGTTCTATGGGCTGGATCACGACGGGGTATGGCTCATTCGACTCTACATAGATAGAGCTTATCGATTTTCACCACCAGGGGCGCTTTTCTATCTCTGGTTCTATGGGCTGGATCATGAAGGGGTATGGCTCTTTCGACTCGACTTACGGTAATATATGGGAGTGTGTATGGCACGCCCAGTGTTTGCGGTCTAAGGTAGTGGGGCCCCAACATTAGATTTCTTTAAAAATAAAAAAAATGTTCAACACTGATTTCAGGTACATTTAAGGTTGTTGGCACGGGCAACGCCGGGCGAGTAAGCTAGTATATAATATAATTATATTTCCTTCTTCTATGTCGGAGATAAACAATCACAATCATCGGGATGTAGAAAAATCGCCATTTTGCGATGTTTAATGTTGTTAATAATTAATATCTCGGCTAATTATCAAAAAATCCAAAAATTCGGCTTCGAGGTAAATAACTTCAGACATACAGGTACACAGGAACTGTGAAATCTCGTAGCTCTGCGAGCTACAGTCTCTTCAGAACACAGCCCACACTCTAAAAATAAATGTGTAAATTTACACATAAAAACAGGTATATCGATGATACAAAACGATTTGTCTATATGTGTAAAGTGGTATGTAAATTGCCAAAATACACGCCAAATGAGTAAATTTCTAAATACACACTTTAGTGTGTAATTTGATGATAAAACTCTAAGTGTGTAAAAGTTATCTGATCACTCTTGAAAAACACACTTTAATGTGTAAATTACATAAGAGTGCACATATTTCTGTGTAATATTCTTACATATATATCTGTGTAATATTTTGTGATTACACATTTCTTTGTGTATTATGCAAAATACACATATTTTTGTGTAATGTGCAAATACATAGATTTATTTGTAATATTCTGTTTACACATATTTCTGCATAATATGCAACACACATATTGTGATATTCAAAATGCACAGACAGATTTTTGTATAGTATTCAAAATAGACAGAATTTCGTATACATAGCTACTTTGGGTAAATTGTGAACGAAGTGTTTTATACTGCAAAACAAAATTGCACAAAGAACATACTCATATGCTTGATTATGTGTTTTTTAGTAGGTTTGTTTTAATGTCATAAAACAGTGTACCCACAATACATTTTGGCAAATTTCACAAGACAAATCATTTTTTTTAACAGCGATATACCTGTTTTAAAATTAAGCATAAAACAGGATTGCCTGAAATTATATTTATGAAAATATACTTATAATTATACTTATGCTTACTACATGATCTTTTGTTAGAGTTGGTTCGGAGTCCTAGAACCGTATCGTCACAGTCACAATTTATGCGTAGAGTATGTATATTTGAATAAATAGCCACGTACAGTGTGGAGACTGTCTTCCGAATTAAAGTTAAAAAGGCAATTTTTCTCACACAGCTTTACAACTCTAACAGCTCGTGTTGCTTTTAGGTAGATTTCGTAAGAAATACTACCTATTACATTCTTTCCTAAGTTGGAATTTTTTTAAAAAATTTGCAGATCTACGCCGATCATGACTCCCAGAACCCAAAACCACCCACAGTTCAAAACTTTATCTATCTATCTATCTATCTACCTATCTATCTATCTATCTATCTATGTCACTTTTTTATGGACACTGTAACTGCAATAATTCTGCAGAAATCTCTTCCAAACTAATACATAAAATCCAGGGGCATAAAATCTCGGTCAAGTTCGTTAATGGGCAAAATCGAATCAAAGGGGGGGGGGGATTGGGGGGGGGCTTTTTGTGAAAACAGAAAAAATCCCCATAATTTCTTAATTATGATACGTATCAAATCCGTTTACAATTATTATTACTTGTAGGAAAAGGGCCAAAAGCTTATGTATGACAGATTTTTGATATCATTAAAAATGGCTCCAAGGGGGGGGGAAGGGGGGGTTTAGAAGAGAAATATTCATAACTTCACCAATTCACAAGATATCAAATCCCCTTAAATTTATTATAAATTCTCTTAATGTTATCTAAAACTTTTATATTGACAAGTTTTTTATAGGACCAACCCTTATAGAAAAAAAATTAAAATAAAAAAAATCCCTGCCGGCTCCACCTGCAAACAAGTTAGGTTTCGAAGTGTGCGGTTCCAACTGCCGCATCATAGCAAAAAGGTAATTTCTTCCGCAATTCTCAACAAACAGGCACCCCACGGTCTGCGTCTTCGAAATCTACCTGTGCCTGCAGGCCGAGCCGTCAGGGATTTTTTAATATTTCAAGGTGGTTCTCGAGTTCCCTGCTCAACAACTAAATTTTTGCTGAAACATTTTAAACGCAAACGCATAAAATTGGCAGGGATGACCATTGAAACGATTCGGAATCTATTAGCGTTTTCCTTTTTTTGATAAATAAATTACTTATGCAATTATAAGTGATTCTTGCCACGTGATGACATGAGTTCGCCTTTCTCGAGCTGCCACGTCGGGAGTTCCGTTCAAAACGCCCTCTTTGACAGTATTTTCTGAAAGATCTTCTGCCTTGACCAAAAAATGTAAACACCCTTCGTTTAGATAGTTTCTGAATAAGAACTCCTACCCATGAGTTTCGGAACAAAAGTGAATTCAGAAATCTTTCAAAAAGTAGCTCCTTTGCATTTGAAAACAATCTTAAAGAAGTTTTTCTTTCAAAAATACTTTTGCTTTTTTCTCCCACATGCTGAAAATTGCATAGCTTTAACTGTATTTATAACTGGCACAAAATATTGTTTAGGAATACAAATTTTTTCTGAGGTATTCTGAAAATTTCCTTCATTTTATAAAAATGTTTCAGACATCAGATTAACTTAATTTTTCCCCCTGTTTAATTCTACAACAATTATCTTTTAATTTGAAATATTTCTAAAAAATAAAAATCGCTTTTAATTAATAAATATACTTTGTCCACAGCATACCTAATATAAGCTGGTTTCAGAGAACGGACAAATACAGGCAAGCTGCTTATAGAAGTAACTATAATACTTAGATATCGCAGCTTCAAAATAATTTTTTTGCTAAGAGATTTAAGATATTTTTTCTGCATCAATTAAAAAACAGAAATGGCCTTTCGCCTTCTAATCAATTTGGAATCCCCCCCCCCCCCCCGCCTCCCTTGCCTTCGTTCATAACATGATTCTCCAGTGAAATTTATCGAGGTTTCCTAAACTTGGAAGCTGGATTTTGTTCTATTTATTTTTATAAATTCGTATGATTGGGAAGTTAATTGCGTAACATTTTTATAAGAGTGTGGTTGAAATTAAAATTTCCTGTTTGAAGAATTGTTTTATTCGAAAAATATTAAATTCATTTAAATAATCTGACACCAGGATGTCTTTTAGAGATGGGGAAGGGCATACCACCATGCTAGATTTTGGAATTTTAACTATAAACATTTGATCTTTTATGGTTTAAAAATCAGTAATAAAATTAATTTTTAAAGAGTTACTTAAACTAGTTAAACACATAACATAAAAAAATAATAATATTGAAAGTATAGAAGTGTTGTTATTTATTATAATAAAACATCTAGATCTACATATTATAAAACTCTTCCTCCTCGCACCCATACACACAAAGTATATCCCACTTGCTTATTATTTTCTGCCATTTACGGTGCCAAAAGTAATTTATAACTTATTAGAGGAAGGAATCCAACCTGGGTTATAGAATATAGGCGAATTTTTTTTTTTTTTTTTTTTTTTTTTTTTTTTTTTTTTTTTTTTTTTTTTTAATCTAAATTGGAAAAATTCCATAGATTTTTTGCATTTAATATATTATTTTAGATTGCAAACTAACAACACCAAAACGCATCTTTATATGGAAACTATTAATTATAAATTCAAATAAAGATTTGAAATTCACTAGCGATACTTTCGTTGTAACATGCCAGGAATAATTGCCGAAGAAATTGCCAAAGATTTCGTTATTTATAACAGTTTCCACCCCCCCCCCCAACAGTTTTACTGGTTTAAGTGCGCAGTTCGATTACATGTCTAAACAATATAAATTTGTGTTTTATTTATATTATTATTATTATTTTAAATTTCTTTATAGGATATTAGTCGCAACCAAATGCTGAATTCTTTATACTGCTTAAGGTGGAAACGTTTTAATCATTTTTAATCAGGTTAAAAGCGATAGATAGATTTTAAAAAATCATGCTTAAAAATTATTTAAAAACCATAAATGTAAACTGAGATACAGTTTACAAACAAAATGCATTTAAAACATTTTTTCCTATTCGAGAGTGTAAAAATTTAAATTGTGTAATGTTTAGAAATGTAAGAATTTCAGTAAAAGCGAAATTTATTAATCAGGTGTTGTCACTATCAGTATAACTTCAGCGTTACTCACAGTTATGTTTTTGCTTTAGAATACATACTATTGATGTTAGTTTAACAAAAGTTATTAATTTTTCATATAATATAAAAAGAAAATGAAAAACTACCTTAATTTTTTTTCTCTTGGAGTACATGCAAAATTATGTTTGTATCATATTTTATAAATGCATATTTATTGAAATTGATCTATTTATAAAGCAATTTCCTGTAGGTAGTAAATAAATTAATGAATATAGGTTAATTTGCAAGTGATCTAAAAAATCTGCCAGATTCAGATCCTCAAACACATTAAGACAGGCTTGATTAATATATTTCCTTTCATTTTCAAATATTTTTAAAATTCACATGTTGGTCAAAACAAGATTTCACAACATGGTGTTGTTTTCGTCACACATGTGACGTGACATACGTGACGGGCAGTGACGTCACAAAAGGATTCAATTTGCACTCAAAATGGAAGGCACTGTTTAAATCAGTGACTCCTCGTTATATCCCGTCTGACGGGATACAATGAAATAAGTGTCATATAACTGAAGAGACATTAAAAAATTAAAAAAGATAATATATTGTGTTTGCCTTCAAAATATTATTTTTTACATATATTACATATTTCTTAAAAAATTAAGAGAGATATACTATGATATACAATCAGTATTTATATGCAGTTACTTAAAGAAATCTGGAGTGACTCCACGCAACTTTTCGAGCACTTTACATAATACTGTGGGTCCAAATAAATCTACCCTATATATATAAAATCCTAATGAAACGAATTTGTGAAACGATTTTATGAAACGAATTTATGAAACGATTTTATGAAACGACTGATTAAACGACTGATTATGTTCTAGGGCTATTTTTAATAAAATATTAAACGCTTGATGGTGAAATTAATACCAATTGTTCATAAAAATCCGCGGATGTCAAAACTGGTAATAGAATTTTGAAATTGGAATTAGTTTTCGAGATATTATTTTTTTTCTAATTTTAATGACATTTCTGTAATGATGGCAACTAATTACTCACTTTTTTTTGTGACAAAAAAGGGGAAAAAATTGAAAAGGATCCCGATAGGGATTATTGATTTCTTTTTTTTCGTCATTTTCAAATTGAAATTGAATTTATATTTTATTTCAATCGATAATGAAGACAAGATTGTAATTAAATTATGTTTTTCGGGAAAATTTGAAAAAAAAATCACATTTCTATCGTCAGGATTCAATCGTCTGTCAGAATTTAATTTAATTTATAAACTGAAAATATTTTGAATAAATTCGTCCAAATGACGTCATTTATGTAAACGCAAAAGAAAGGGGGGGGGGAGGAATTAATAGTAATTATTATTTATTGATATCATTTTGTTATTTTTTTTGTAAAATTTAATTAAACGAATTTATAAAATCACTAATTCGGATATTTAGAACGAATATATAAAATATATTAATTGCCCAACTGAACGGGAGGAGAATAAAATATCCTGCTTCATTTTTTCCGCCAAGCTTTTTAAAAAAGCGTCAAAACATCTATAATAGAAAAGCAGAAAAAGTTCAAAGTAGCAAAGCAGAAAAAGTTGGGTTTGTTTTCATAACTTTTGGCAGCAAATGTACGTATATTAACGAATCTATCCCTTTTTGAAGCTCGAATTACGCCAAACCTAAAAGCAAAGAATCCTATACTGGAAAAGTACCCGATTTTCTTATGGGCAATATTCAAGTGACATAACATGATGTAAAATTATCGCGGATTGCAAATTTGTTTAAATATCTCATCAATTGATGCCGAATAAATGCAGGCATGCATGCACAAAATATTTAATTAATTTTGTATGATAAATAATTATTAGAAAATTCGTATATACATATTAATTAAAATAAATAATTTACATATTTAAAATAACATGAAAATATGCATGATGGTGCACTAAAATAGAGAGAAAATTAAAACCTGTTACTAAAAATGTCTATAACATAGTACTTTTCAATACCGTGGTTCTTAATGTTATTCACAAGCAGATGGATTTTTTCTCATCCTTAAACGCAAAGGAAGAATAGAATACAGATCGTTGTTATAAAAGTCCGAGAGGTAGCCACAATTTAAACCTAACCATTTTATACAAGCTGGTTTTCAACTTGTAATTGATTTTACTTATCAATCCCGAAAACAGTCGTCAGTTGTCGCAACAGCTGTGTATGAGGCCATGATAATCAAAAAATGCCCAATTAAAACGTTAAAAGCATGGCAATCCAATTACAGATTTACCAATATTTTTAAAATAAAGCACGCTGTCATGTTTTTAGAGGCCTCGAAGTCTGAGCGGGGGTTGGCGAGCGTAGCTCGCAGGGGGTAGGCCCCCTAGTAGTAATATAATAATAAATAAAAACTTAGATCCTAATTTTACAAAGATGAGCTATTGGGATATGAAAATGTGAGGAAATTTTAATATACATGCCTATATCCACACATATATATAGAATCATTGTAAAAATAGCTAAAACGGATTCAAGGCAGCTCAAAATGTAAAATTATACCAATATTTCCATAATAGGGTTTTTATCATGATTACAATACGTTCTTGACACTGTATGTGTACGGAAAATAAAAATAAGATTTAATTACTTTTCGGGAGGCGCGAAAACAAAGCTATATATACGACCGTGCATTATAAGGATGGGTAACTATTGTTCATAACATATTTATGAGCAGTCATACACTACATAAATTTCATTTATTATTCTTATAGTAATTATGCACTGTGATATAAGAATAATATTGATATATACAGAAAATCTCAGATTAACGTACACCTCAAGAGCGCGGAATTACTCCGCTATTCATATTGGTGTGGGGGATCGAAAAAATTTCCTCTAAATAAAGATGTCATTTATGGAGGATTTACTTTATTTACCAATATATTTGTTTACTTAATTCTCCAATACAATCTTAATATGTCAACTGCATTGAGTTCTGCAGATTCTTAATTATATTGAGTTGTCTAATTTTAAAATCTAGAAAATTACACAAAAAGAACTATAATATAAACAATAAATAAATCTGCAAGCAAAGCAATTCCAAATAATAAGAAACCCGACATTAACCTTCTCACCATCGTGAACTGATATATCCGTTCCCTATGCTGTAGGTTTCACTGCAGTATTAGCATTATTGAAATTGATATTATTCTACCGAAATAATGTAGTTTTAAAACATTAATAGTAGTGGTTAATAGTTTCAAGGGTTATATTCATATATATAATTAAGTTTTTTATATCATGTTTGAAATATCGTGTTTTTTTTTTTTTTTTTTTTTTTTTTTTTAGTATTTAAAAAAATTACAGAGAAAACAACATTACAATTTTGCCTTTTTGCTCAGCGGTCAGGGGGTTAAAGCATGAAGACCTAATAATAAGTAAATAGAGAAGTGCTAAGAGCAAGAAAATTAATTCATTTGGTGGGTTAGTACTTGATTAGCAGCAAGTGTCAATGGAGAAAATCTTTGATTTTATTCGATGGGTCACTTTACACTGCAGCTGAGATTCATAAATTATTCGAAGAACACATTGTGTACAAACGATACGAACATGTGATTTGTAGAATGACACATTTCCCCCCTAAAGTAGCATGAAAAGTAGCGTCGGTTCTCTCTGCAAAGTACTGATTTTTTTGTATCGTGCTTTAGAGATGTAAAATTTCCGGAAATTTTGAAATTTCGAAAAAAAGTTTTTTTTCCGAATTTTTTTTCTGGAAAAAAACAATATAAAATAATAATTTTTTTTTAAATTTTTACACACACACACACACACACACACACATATATATATATATATATATATATATATAATCATTTCCACTTTACATGAATATATTATTTATAAAAAAAATCGCCTTTTAAAAGTTTAGCCTTTCAGCCATGATTTTTCAATTACATTTGTTCAATTGTCCAATTACCAGTAAAGCTAATTTAAAAAAATAACGACAAAACAAATAATAATTTTATGAGTTTCAATGAGTATCACAGCAATTTGGAAACAAATTTGAATTGCATCACAGATCCCCTCTACAGTATTGTTTTTTAAGTATATAAATGGTGTCATTTAAAAAAAACAAATTGTTGTAGTTGTGGCATCGTAAATATTATCATATTTAAATATCCTATTACTTAAAAATTTATAATAATTTACAATATTAAATTTTTTTCGTACAATTAAACTTTTCATTTCCTGTATTATTAATTTTGGTAACTTTTCCGGTCTAAACGCAAACTTGAACTACGTTTTGGTTTTAGATTTAGTTTCAGATTTTTAATATGAAAGTAATATATATATAATCTTTTTTTAAATGAAAAGCATAAAATAGGTGGATTTATAATACTTTTAAAAATTGTATTCAATTAATCTTTTCACAGAAAATTGTTTAAATTTTCTTTTGCAAAGTTTATTAATATTAAAAATAAAAATACAGTTAGACAAGTCCAAGAATCTATATTTAAGGAAAAGCAAGAGAAGAGTAAAAATGCAAATAATTTCAATTGCATGTTATTAAAAAAATAATTTTCTTTCTAATAATAGTTAAATATTTCTGGCGATTGTCATCTGATTACATGAAAAATTGCAGCTATGCCAATACAAATAAATGCATGTTTAAAAATTTCAACCTAATGGTATTGAAATAATTTTGCACACGAATTTTCAGTTTTAACAAGAGAAGTTGCATTTAATTATTTTTTCAGGGGTGCGCTTACATTTTTTTTTCACGCAATCCTATTTTTACGAACTTTTGTATATACTTATAAAAATAAAATCAGAAATTTGTGAGTTAGAAATTATCGTTATATTTAAGCTTCTATTTAGATATTTTTAATAAGGTCCTTTGTACATATATAAAGCTTGATAAAAGATTCAGTGGTGATTTCAGCTGCTAATTTACAGTTTTTATTATTTTAAAATCCAATGTTTTAAGGATAAAAAATTGGAATCTCCTTTAAATGACTCAAAGTCTTCCTAAATTACTTGCAGATCTTATTGTCCATATTAACGTTTTAATGTGGGACACTGGACATGAAAAAATATAAAGAAATAATATCAAAATGTATCCATAATAAACATTTGAATATAAGATTTTATAGCTGAGATTGCAATTTTTCTCATTTAGAAAATTTGTAAAATACCTCTTTGAAAAAAAAAAACTAGTTTCCGTTTATTTATTTTTCTTTTCAGAGCATAGTTGTGCTACTCGCTACACTACATTGTTAAAAATGTCGCGCGCTACACTACAAACTACTGTAAATAATTTTTAGTATTTCCATAATCGGGTTTTTATCATGATTCAATACGCTCTTCAAACTCATATGACGTTATAAGCACTTGCTGACATCATATCTACTTGCTTTCTCTATTACTCATATTGATACTCTCTTTGTATTATTCTCAAACATTTGAAAAAGTGCCTTAAACTTCCAATATTGTGTCAGATTAATTTTCTTTTTAATTCTCTAATGACATCATATTAACCTGCTTTCTGTACTTACACTTACTCATACTCCTTGTATTATTGAGAAATGTTTGGAAATTTCCGTTTTATTACGAATATGACGTCATATTAATCTTTTCTCAACTGGTGAAACTTTTTATTTCATTTTCATTTTTCACGTGGAAATCTTTCAACAGAAAATTAATTATTGTAGAAAGAATTTTATTGTGGATTTTTAATTGTTGGCAACTGCTATAACGAAAAATGTTTAAATTTAATAAGAAAAGGCTGTTAGATTTTTGTTTTTTAATCTCTCTATATTAAAATAATACGATTTTTTAAATTTTATGATTTTGAACTTCATATTAGGTATTCAGCTATAAATACACAAAATTTCAAGTCTGTAAGTTATATAGTTTCTGAGAACCGGCTTTGTGACGGACATACAACGTAGCGGGACGATTAGGGTTTCGTGAGATGAACAAAACCCTAAAAATGAATTAATCATATTTTAGCTTCTTTTTTTCAAGTATATGTATCATTATCATGAATTAGATAATTAAAATATTTTAGTAAAATTATATTTAAATTCTTTTGATTTCAAAATAACAAACATTTTTTCAAGCTCTGTTGTTTGAGAACTATTGTAAACATTTTAACTACATAGAATTGGAAAAAAAAAATTACATAAATATTTTGATCGGATGACATGGAGTAATCCACATGTTTTCGAAGAAAAGTATCCATATACAAAATACTCCAAAACAGTCTTTTTTTAAAAAGTAATATCCAGAAGATAAGTCTTTATAGAACAGCTATTTTTTTCTGGCGAATATTGTCTGACAATATAATAAATTATAACACCTTGTAATCATATATTTCTTTTAAATGCTAAAAGGTGTAAATTAACAACCTAATACAAATAAACAAAACAACCTAATAAAAGTTATTTTAATTTGTATTAGGTTGTTAATTTACACCTTTTAGCATTTAAAAGAAATATATTTCTAGTCAGTTTCAACAGTTAAATATCCTAATGGAGGATTGCATTAGCACTTAATAAAAACAAAAAGGCTAATTTTCCCGCTCGTTGGAGGATGTTTATGGTTGAACGCAGGTGCTTTGAAAAGTGCAAAATTGTAGCCTTTGACTAACAGTTTATTTATATCCGGCATTTTGAAAGAATAATAATAAAATAAAAAATACCAGACGATATTTTTTTCTTCAAATAATAAGTTGTCGCTGCCCTTTAACTATTTACACACTTATCCATGTACACATAATTATGTGTAAATTACAATAGCACACCAATTCGTGTAAATTCAGGTATTTTTCTACATTTACACATTTGTGCTTTTCAAGTGATAACAAATTATACACTTAGTTTCATAAGCTAAAATACACATATAAACAGGTAAACGTTTGCAAAAAATGTGTCACTTGTATGACAAGCGTATATTTTTAGAAAATGACACACGTGTAAAATTTTCTAATTTACACATTTATTTTTGAGAGTGTATAAGCTTGAAAATATTTTTAGAAATGTTGCTTTTGCTTTTTAATTAACCATTTAATATTGTTTTATTAAAAATTAAATATTTTTAAAATGAGAATAAACTGCCTGAAATAAGAATTTTAAAAACATTACATAACGTCAAGTCTGTTACTAGTATTACATCATTTATCATCGATTTATAAATTAATTGTAAGAATATATTGTTATCCAACTGTTGCAGAAACAGAAAAATAAAACTTTATGTAAAAACCTTTAAAATTAACTTCTATACAAACATTAGACAAAGTTTCTCGTAAATAAAATTAATGGGTGGTAGGGATATCTTTTATGAGTAACAGATCTGACAATTTTTAAAAATAAAATATTTTAAAATATATGTAGATGACATTTTATATTTTATAAATACCGCAGGGCAGTTTTTAGTCTAAAATATATTGAAATGAATTTCAAATGAGAGAGAAAAAAGTCATATAAATTTGTCCAGTAACGGATTTAACATTTTCCCTGTGATTCTAATTAAACCGAATTAGTCGTAAAACTGGCAATGAAAATATGCAATAGTAAAAATGTAAAGGATATATATGTATGTTCATAAAAAAATACGACTTCTCTATAGTTAAAAACAAGAATGCTGCTCAAAACATAACAAAAAAAAAAAAAAAGGGTGAAGTAAAAAGGTGAAATAAAATTGGCGGCATTTTTCGCTACGTTTACACATGAATTTTGTAAAGAAAATTATATTGAATATAATTTGTTACGTCAAAATCATAAAAAAACCTGTAAAAATTGTACCGCATAAGGATGATAATTATTCCTAAATATAAAATAACTATTTAAAAAGCTTTACTCAATAAGCATGTGCACAATTGGACATAAATGATCAAAATAGAATTTAAAATATTGCATTTTTAAAAAGTTAAAATACTGTATTTTTGCACAAATTAAAAATTTGCTTCAAAAATTCAAAACCGAAAATTGTTCTGTTTTAAGCTTTAATATTTTTAGAGTTAACCCCTTTCTAAGGCAATTCCTACTTAGTTTTAATCCCCAAATGTCAAATCTGTACCATGATTTAGTAATAAATTTTTGCTTCTATAATGTACGTGATGAAAACCATTTAATTACTTCCAAATTAATTTGTTCTTAAATTCTGGTGACGTTCAATCATTTCAACATTCTAACAACAGAATTAATTTGCCTTAAAAAAAAGTTTTGCTTAAATAAATATAGTTATTGTTTATTTATGGTGTTTGCCGACAAAAGCATTTTTTTTTTCTTTACTGTACCGAGTTTTGATCCAAAGGCAGCGAGGGTGCACTGTACCGCACCATTTTTCTCAATTTTAATGATTGAGAACAAAATTATTTTCATCACGAGTTCCAAGAACCCTAATTTTTCTGTGTGGTTTGCAATCTGTATGCGTCGCACATCAACGCGATGTTTATTTATGTTTTCAACGCGATTATATTAATGAGAATAATTTAGCCAACCGTTTTCCTTTGCAAAATATCGTTTAATGTACATTTTTAAATTATGACCAATAAAGGAATAACCCTGAAAATATAGCAGAATTGCAGATGAAAATTCCACAGGGATACCAGATCCATAAGGTGAAAAAAAGGCGTTAAAAGCGGAAATCTAAGGGTTACGTGCGTAACTAAATGGTCCCTGTAAAAATAAAAAAATAAAAAATAAAAAATAAAAAAAAGGAAAAAAATAAAACTAATAATTTACAACTATATTATATCCAAAATTACCTTGAAATGTCAAAATCACCAAGTATGTTTTACCCAAATGCCTTAAATTGGTGCAAAATTATGTTTATAAACCCGTAAATCAAACCTAACCCAAGATATCCAAGATGAGCGCATCCGTAAATATTCACGATTTTCTATTCAGCTAGTTAAGTGGTCCGTCAGCCGAAATAATATTCAGTCGAAGAAACGTCTTATTTACTCAGTGAAGGAAAGAAAAAGGTGAAAAAAAAAACGTATAAAATGCTCTCTAACAAGACTAAAATTATAGAGAAATCGTGTGGGAGGAGCATTAAAGAGGGCGCTGCAATCATCTATGAAGCTCGCGTGTGGGGGACATTTGAAATGGATATCAAAAAATGCCATGCTGACCACGGAACAAGTAAAGGATAGTACATCAGCATCTCTGAACATGGAGCAAAACGGGAGTTCGGTTCATCACATAGGTACTAATGGAGTACTTTTTAGAGGTACTGTGATTTTAGAAATATATTTTAAATATTAGTGGGTTTTTAAAATATATATATAAATTGTATTAATTAAGTTGCACAAAATGTTTGCATTTATTAGAAGTAAGGTTTGAAGATTAAAATTCGCTTATGGAGTATTTATAGAGGTACTATAATTTCAGAAATATCTTTTAAATATTAGTGGTTTTTATTTAAATATAAATATTATTCATTAAGGAGCACAAAATGTTTAAAATTTTAAAGATCTTATGGAGTATTTCTTGAGGGGCTATGGTTTTAGAAATATGTTTTAAATATTAGTGTTTTTTTTTTTTTTCAATATAAATAATATTCATTAAGGTGCATAAAGTGCTTAAAAGTAAGGTTTAAAATTTTAAAGATCTTATGGAGTATATCTTGAGGTACTATGCTTTTAGATATATCTTTTAATATTAGTGCTTTTTTAATTATAAATAATATTAATTAAATCGCACAAAATATGAGCATTTATTAAATGTAAAGTTTTAATATTTGATGATTTGCTTATGGAACATTTTTTAGGTACAGTGATTTTAGAAATGCCTTTTAAATGTTACTGTTTTGTCGTTGTTGTTGTTTTAATAAAAATAACATTAATTAAGGCACACAGAATATTTGCTTTTATTAAAAATAATTTTTAAAAGTTTAAAGATTTGCTTACTTTTTTTGTAAATATTTCTTTAAAGTTAGTTTACTATTGCGATAGATGATATGACGGTATTTTCGGAATATTCTTTCTGTTTGTTTTGTTTTGGAAAACTAGATATTTATGTAACGTTTGAGGTTATCACGGCAATCCTAATTTCTATGTGACGACTAACTATCTTACATTTTTAGAAAAATGACGAAAATATAAATTCTTAATTTTTTTTGCCTGAAATGTCTTTAGACATCTCTAGTATAGTCTGATGAAGTTACCTAAAGATCTGAAAATTATATATACGTGAAAAGGCTTTTTACTCCATTCCTTGTCCTTCATCAGAGTTGCAATCTTTAAATTCATTTTTCTCGGATTGGGTTGGGTTGATTTATGACGGCCAATTATCAACACGAGGGATATGGGCCCTAGGGCGGAGTGCCCTCCGTGGGGGTCTTTCTAAGGGATCCTAACCCGTATTTACGGCAAGGTTTGAAGAAAACCACGGAAAACTCCGAACGGTTAGGGCGACGAGCGCGACAGGGGTTTGAACCCAGCACCTCCCGTCTACCAGCTTTGAGAGCAGAACCTCTCAGCCACTGGTGGGGCTTTTCTCGGATTGTGTTTTATTTCAATATATTACTTTGATTAAAATGCCAAAACTTTAACATATATTTTCCAGTTATCTCACTAATCTTTGGACGATACTTAAGGGTGTTTTACACTGAGTGAGACCTCAAATTCCCCTAGTTAATGTTAAACCTATGGGCATGTGATGCTTTCGTATTTTAAAATATCTTCCCAGGAAATTAATATTTTTAACTTCTTTTTCTGTGTACTCTTCATGAAGTATGTCTCCTCTTTTCAAATGTCAAAATGTTTCTAAAATATAAATTTAATTTTATTTGAAATGTTAAAATCGTACTCAATTTCGTTGAGGTTTTAACATATAAAATTATAAATTAAGCATATATTTAAGAAATAGTTTGACAACTAATAAAAAGGAGACAGCCTTTAAGAACAAAGAGTACACAGAAAAAAAGAAGTTAAAAATATCAATTTCCTGTGGAGATATTTTAAAAATACGAATACATCACACGCCCATATGTTTAACATCAGCGACAGGAATTTGAGATTTCACTGACCCTTAAGTTGCATTTAATGAAATTAGGGATCAGATTTTCAGTAATATAAAAAAGTTTTTTTTTTTTTTTTTTTTTTTTTTTTTTTTTAATAAAAATATTAAGTAAATACTCATTTTTACTGGGCCTTTTTACATGTGTCGTAACATTTTATTTTTTTTTCTTAAACTAATTATCTTTTTGGAAATCTGATCCCTAGTGTTATAGAACACACATGTAAGAAAAGTATGACATTTTTTTGAAAAAGTTCAAAATTAATTTTTTCAAAAAATTATTTTTTTTAAATTTTACCGCAAGAATTTAATTTTTTCTAGATTAAATTATTTTCCTTTTAAAAACCATTTAATAGTATGTCAAAATGTTAATATAAAACACTGAAAAAAAAAGCAATGCGTACCGAGTCTCCTTAAGTTATCCCGGTCATAATCCTAAAACCATTTTTGATAAATAGATTTCACATTTTTCTCCATGCCTTAAGGGGCCGCTTCACTCAAACACTCCGATCGTGTAATCTCATGTTAACCTATAGGGAAAATTCGAAGCGCGATTACTCATTAATTAATATAATTAATTATTAAAGTACGGTTTTTATCCTCCCTCCCCCCCCCCCCCCCCCTCCGAAGCTGCAAAATCCCACCCCGAAGAAAAGTGCCTGAATTCAACACAGCTCCTGCTCATTTAAACTGCGTTTCCTTATAAAAGTTGTCTTAACCCTTCTGCTAAAAAAATAAAATAAGCAATACATAATGTAATTATACCGAATATAACTGCGAATCCAATTTATTTGTACTAATATGTATATTTGGCTTCCATTTTTTTCTCTTTTTTCTAATATTCTTCCGCATTCTTCTTTGAGATGTTTAGCATCATAATTTATTCACGTGTAAAATAATTCTTAAAAGATTCCTTTTTGAGAATGTTAATTAAATCCAAGATATTTATCATTTTAATAACAGGTTTAGGAAAAATCCTTCTATTAAAATATTTTATGGAATAATTAAAAGACAAGGCGAATAAAACATCTAAATATTTATTACATTAAAGTACATGTAATGCAAATGTGGAATTATCTCTATTTGTATACGTGTGCTTTTCAATTTTAAATGTAATATCACTTGCCTCTAAATATACAATATTTAAACTGTTTGCTTATATAAAGGCTTTATGTGTAGTTTGATTTCTATAAGAACTTCTATACATTTGAAGTATGTATATAATGCATTCCATAATACATAAAGCTTTAAAAAAATGTATGTGCATAACAAGAGACTATAACCATGAATTAAATTTATAACTGTGTTTGGCCCCACCAGTGGCTGAGAGGTTGTGCTCTCGAAGCTGGTAGACGGGAGGTGCTGGGTTCGATCCCAATCGCGCCCGTCGGCCTAATCGCTCGGAGTTTTCGTGGTTTTCTTTCGAGCCGTGGATTTTCTCCATGCGTAAATACGGATTAGGTTCCCTTAGAAAGACCCCCACGAAGGGCACTCCCCCCGGGCCTATATCCCTCGTGTCGATAATTGGCCGTCAATAATCAACCCAACCCTATAACTGTGTTTGTTATGAATATTAACATATTATTATTATTATTATTATTTTATATCAGCAGATTATCATCAAAATAATGTTTTTTTTTTCCGGCAACATAGCCAACTGGTCCTGAGTACGCAAGTGAAATTATAATAATATAAATGTCACAATAATTTCATAAACCTTTGATTAAAAAAATATTTAAAATGCAGTGTATTTTTATAAAATGCAAACTATAACATGAATTTCTCCGATATTCAAAAGAAATATTTTAATTTTGTAAAAAAGTGTTTAAAAACAGTTTTTAATACAATACAGGGGAAAAAAGGATTATAAACAGTTAAAAGTCCATAATAATTATTTTAAAATTTTATACAATAAATGGAAAATAAGATATATTCATTTACAAACTATCCTAAAAGGCATTGTGGGGATTTTGAATGTCATTTGGAACACAGTGTGAATAATCATACAGCACATTTTTTAGAAACATATCTATGCAATATCATCTAGTACTATGATTATCGAAACTACTTAAAAGTGAGTTTTAAAAAGTGTTCTTCGTTATATTTACAGGAAAAGCACATTGAACAGTGTTAAATGTATAAATATATTTAAAATGTAGTGAAAATGTTCTAAAAAAAGCGCTTCATTTATAAATCACGTCATATATTTTGTAAAGATAGAAAAAAAAATGTCTTGGATAAACTTGCAATAATTCCTTAACATTTAGGATTGGAGTCCAGTGGTTTCCCCATTAACGATAAACTAAAAACTTTTAATATTTTTAATAAGTTAAAAAAGATGCATGGAGGATTATATTTTAACGAAACGAATTTTATTAATATTCTACTGTAATATTTTTCTTAAAACACATTTTTTTTATTTCTTCCATTAAAATGTGACAGAAAAATAGTGATTTAACATTAAAATTAAAAACAGCGTCTTTTTTTTTTTAACCCAAGGGTACAACAAATGATAATTAACTTCTTATCTTTAGGAGGTTTCGGGTGTTGGGAGGGGCACCAGGCACCAGATAGTGTTGCTGCGGCACTGTATAGATCATTTTGGGGCAATAGAGCCATGTATTCTGATTTTTTTTTAAAGATTCTTTTTATATTTTTGCTTTTAAAGCTCGATTAAAGACTGGGAAGTCACTTTATTTATTTTTATTAAGAAAATGTAAAAAATATGTTGTATAGCTAAATTTGTTAATACTGTGTTTTGTAAAGTAATGCCAAAAATACCTGTTACAAAACCTCAATTTTTTATGTTTGTCATGCTTAAAACTGTTGAAAAATTTTATTTTAAAGAACGTTAAATTTGCCAGGACAGTTGCTTTAAACCACCGAAATACCCCACCCAAAATACCCGAAATACACCGAAATACATAATAATCAATGGATCATTATGCATATATAAACACGAGTGGAAGCATGTGTTACGTAAATACAAATTAAATTTTCAAAAAATTGAAGTAAAATATTTTGTTTTTTAAAATCGATTTTAATTAATTTTCTTCTTTGTATCATATATTTAAAAAAAGTTAAAAAGGGGTAATAAAATAACTTCAAAATATTTAATTATATTTAAATACTAAATATTAAAAAATATTGTTATTATTTAAAATTATTAAATCTAAAATTATTAACTATTAAAAATAATCAAATCTTCAAGAATAACTAAAATCATTATTTTTGCTTTATCATTAGATAAATTACTTCATAACCTACTTCAACCATAAAATAAAACAATTTTTTATAAAATAGGTGACATAACATCTTCTTCCACTTCTTGTATAAAACTGTGCATTGTTAATCAATATTTCTGAAAGTAAACAGCATTGTTTTGTTATGCCAATAATTACGATATTGTGAAGGTAGTTTACTAAACGAGATAGAAAAACAAATCATAAGTTCTTATTTAATAATCTTCATAATTAACAAAACTGACGGTATGTGGTCATTTAATGTTATGTAATTAAATAAAGGGTAAGACTTTATTTTATAATGGTATATGCTTTTATATAACGAATAAAACTTTCTTAGTATTAACAGCAAAATGATTTTAATAGTAAAACAGCAATGAGGTTAAAATGATTTTAATATTATCTTCTTAATGTATATTTACATTTATCTTATAATAATAAAAAATAATAAGAAAATAACTTAATACATAATATTTAAATTATGAGTAACTTTTGATATATTTTGAGATTATTTAGGCATGGAGAAAAGTGGGTTATCAACAAATAACAAGTGTAGAAATAACATGTTTTATCATTGTAGAGAAAGTTTTATAAATATTAGTAGATTTATTTTCAATATAAGAATAATAACGCATGTTTGCATTTATTAAAAGTTAGATTTAAAAGATTACCGCATGCAAATACTATAATTACATAAATGATATAACTTTTATGCTGTACTGGTTGTGATTGCAACCTTTCATTTTCAGAATATAAATCCATTTATTTCAGGATATATTTTTTCAAATATATGTCATATTCAAATTGATACATTATCTAAATTTCTACGTAAGATGAAGTTACAACACATTCTACAATATTTTTCAATTATATGTTCTTTAAAGTGACTGTGAAAGTTATAGTTTTAAGAGAAAGTTTTCATATATGATTTTCGTAATAAGAAGTTCTTATAAAAATATTAAATTTTCATTTTAATTTTAAAAATTAATAATTTTTGAATAAATATATTTTTTTTTAATCCCGAAGACGGATTAATTGTTATTCTTTCCGTACTTATAAATGAAAAAATTTTACAAAAATTTACTCTTTCAAAATATTAAAAGTTACACACAATCATTTACAGTCATTATGTTCTTTCAATTATCTTTGGAATTGTTTGTTGTAAGAGAAAGTTTTGCTATATGATTCTCGTTGTAAAAAGTAAGACTTTATATATATATATATATAATTCAAATCCCGAAAACGTATTAATATTTATTTTTTTCTGTACTCATAACTGATAAAAGTATACAAAAAATTATTTCTTAGAAGATTAAATTTACACATTATGCAGAAATAACTTTATTTCTGCATATTTAT
Source organism: Maratus michaelseni (assembly GCA_963931845.1). Classification (NCBI taxonomy): domain Eukaryota; kingdom Metazoa; phylum Arthropoda; class Arachnida; order Araneae; family Salticidae; genus Maratus; species Maratus michaelseni. Next base: position 445,394,283 of record OZ007586.1, read on the forward strand.
TTTTCAATTATATATTCTTTAAATTGTTTGCGGAAGTTTTAGTTTTAAAAGAAAGTTTTGATATATGATTTTCGTAGAAAAAAATACTCATAAAAATAAATTTTTCTTTTAAAAATTATTAAAAATTTTAAATATTTTTTTTAAATATCGGAAACGAATTAATACATATTCTTTTGAGTACTCATAAAAGAAAAGAGTATGCAAAAAGTGTTTCTTTCAAAGTATTAAAAGTTACACACTGTACAATATTTTACAATAATATGTTCTTTAAATTATCTTCGGAATTTATAGTTTCAACAGAAAGTTTTGATATATGATTTTCGTTGTAAAAGAAAGACGTTTTTCTTTTAAAAATTATTATAAAGTATTTAATAAACATTCTTTCAAATCTCAAAAACGCATTTATTCTTTTCTGTGCGCATAAATGAAAAAAGTATGCAAAGTTTTATTATCTTAAAATAATTAAAGTTACAATACAATACTTTCAATTATATATTCTTTAAATCGTCTTCGGAATTTTCAGTTTTAAGAGAAACGTTTGTTATATCATTATCGTAGTAAAAAGTACTCATAATTTTTTTTTCGTTTTTAAATTATTACATTTTTAAATAAATAAACATATTTTTTTCAAATCCCGAAAATGGATTAATATTTTTTTTTAATCTACTCATAAATCAAAAAAGTATCCAAAAAGTTATTCTTTTAGAATATTAAATTTACACATAATACAACATTTTTAATTATATATTCATTAAATTGGCTTCGGAATTTTTATTTTTAACAGTAAGTTTTTGTATAGGATTCTCATAATCAAAATTTCTCATAAAAAAGACTTTTTTTTCTTTTTAAAAATTATTAAAAATATTTAAATAAATATTTTTTCAGATCCTGTAAAAGGATTAATATTTATTCTTTTCAGTACTCAATAATGAAAAAAGTATTTTCAAAAAAGTTATTCTTTCAGAATATAGATAGAGTTTAAATACGGCTAAAGTTAAATTTTTTTAATTTTTAAAATTAAAATTAAAATGTTTCTAAAGAATTTGCATTTCAAAAGATGTATAAATAAACATACATTTCAAGAAAAAAATAAGAAAAAATCTTATTAAAAAAAGAAAAGTGCCCTGTTAAACTGATAGCACTGAGCTCACAGGCTATTCACACTATTTGTATATTATACTCTTATTTCAAAGAAAAACCCATGTAGCTAAATTAAGGGGGAGTGAGTTCCCCCATTTCCCCCCTTTATTATTAACCAATGAACCTCCAAATCTAATAAGGAAAGCGCCTTATCACAATGAACCTACATACAAAATTTGAAGCAAATCGGATAATTCTGTAACACAAAAACATTTATCTAAATTAAGGGGGGATTAGCCCCCAGTTCCCCCTTTATACTTAACCAATGTACCCTCAAAACTAATCAGGGAAGCGTCTTATCACAATGAACCTATATACAAAATTTGAAGCAAATCGAATATTTCTGCATGATAAACCCATTTATATAAATTAAGGGAGATTAGCTCCTGGTTCCCCCCTTATACTTTACCAATGAACCCCAAAGCTAATCAGGTTAGCGCCTTATCAAAATGAACCTATATACAAAATTTGAAGCAAATCGGATAATTCTGCCTGAAAAACCCATTTGTCTAAATTAAAGGTGGGGGATTAGCCCTCCGTTCCCCCTTTTATACTTAGCTAATGAACCCCCAAAACTACTCAGGGAAGCGCCTTATCACAATGAACCTGTATACAAAATTTGAAGCAAATCGGAAAAAGCTGCATTAAAAACCCATTTATTTAAATTAAGGGGGGATTAGCCCCCGCTCCCCCTTTTATACTTAACCAACAAACCCCCAGAATTAATCAGGGAAGCGCTTTATCACAATGAACATATAAACAAAATTTGAAGCAAAACGGATTTTTCTATCAAGAGTTATCGCGTTACGTACATACGTACATACATACATACATACGTACGTACATACATACATATATACATACACATGTACGTACATAAAGAACCGGCGGGCACATTAGCTCTAAGGTTTGATAGCTTGTGAGTTAAAAAGTAAAATTTTCTATCACGAACTCACTATTATAGCAAAAAGTATTTTCTGCAGTAATTTTTGTACATATAAATGTAATATACCAAATGTTTAAATTTGTCAAATTTTAACACGGCTAAAGTTTGAATTTTTCAATTTTTAAAAATGGCATTTTAATATTTTTAAATAATTTATATTTTAAAAGACGTATAAACAAACATACATTTGAAGGAAAAATAAGAAAAAATCGTTAAATAAAAAAAAATACAATTTTGTATCATAAACTCACTATTATAGCAAAATATATATTTTTTTGCAATAATTTTTGTACGTATAAATTTCATTATTTTTTTTGTACATATAACTTGTTTGAAAGTATAAATAAGTCTAAATATAATATTTGAGAATAATGAAGTACGGAGAAAAATGCGAAATTTTTGAGACAAATAGATTTTTGTGGAATATTTTACCTTTTTGACAATTTTGTGTTTTTAAAAATATTTAAAGTAATAAGTTACACAAAATGTTTGCATTTATTAAAATTAAGGTTAAGAAATTTAAAATGTTTTCCATACTGCCTCTTTAATTTTATAGTTTATCTCATTAATACAAAAAATAATATAATGAAAAAATTTGCAATAAATTTTGAACACACACACACACACACACATTAATATATATATATATATATATTAGTGCATATAAAATTTAATATAACAGTTGATACTATAAGGGCATTATTAAGTTTTCAGGTTATACTGTGTAATTTGTGTAATTTGTAACTCATTCAGATTATAATATTAAATTCTGAGGAAAGGGTATTTTTCAATGTAATATTTATTTGTATAATTAAATATTTTTTTCTTTTATAAATGTGTATTTGGAAGCGATATAAAAAGTGTAATAATGGTTCTCTTAGTAGACAGTTACCAAGAATTATTAGTTTATCATTAATTGATGTAGATGGGAAATTAATTAATCTGTTGCAGAATGCATTATCATTAAATATCATAATAAAAATATTTTGATAGAAGATTTAGATATTTCTTCGCATTTTAATTGAATAGTACACAACCTATCCTATTAAAATCCTATTATAAGCTTTACAGAAACTGTAAACCTACACTATAACGAGATATTGCACAAGAATTGCAAATATTGCAGTCAACGTATTTTAAAGGAACAAATAAAGTGACGATACTGTATATTTCCACAATAAAAGACAAAAAAAATTTAAACAGTTTTTCAGAGTAATTTATTTCAATATACCAATTTTTATTACAACGGAATATTTGTTTTTAATATCTATTAAGATATTTTTTTTATATAAAAATTAATGTTTAATAAATAGGTGTAAAAATAATATATTTACTCAGTTATTCTTGCTCAGAATTTTAAATCACAAATTGATTGGTTTAAAATAGAGTTTTTTCATGTGTGTTCGAAAAATAATTTACTTAAGATGAGTGCCCTTTATTATAACCGATATTTTCCAAAATTAGATATTTATAAAACATGAAATTCAGTTGTAAATAAAAATACGATAGACTCTAGAGTACCTTCTTTTATCCGTTTAGGAATCAAATTTCAACGTGTTAAAAAATGTATTATACAAAACTATGTTAATGTATGAATTATTAAACATATATATCGTAGGAAATATATATTTAAATTCGGTAGCTAGATAATTATATTTGGTGATTTTCAAATTGTGGGGTGATTCGGTGTCCGAAACAAATTATGCACAGTTATTTTAGAAACGTTGTTTTTGCTTTTGTATTAAGTGACTTATAACAATGAAAATTTTAAATATTAACCCTTGGCTAATAGTGTGTTTTTCATGTGAAATTAATGCAAGTGACAGAGTATGTCTATTTTTCTTGATATTTGTCTTTTGAATTATTTGCATAATCTAGGAAATCTTCCTGCAGTTTTCTTTCTACATTTTATTCCCTATTACTTGAATCGGCAGTAAAATCATCTGTTTTCGCATTTCAAAATTGCCTTGTGGTTAGATGAACATGACATTACTAACATATATATGTTGTCTAACGGGACATATATGTCCCGTTACTAAATTAAACGGTTAAATAATGCATGGAAATTAATTGCCTAAAATAAGAACTTAGAAAATATTAGACAATGTCAAATCCGTTATTAGTTTCCATGTCTGATACCATGGTTTAGAAATTATTTAAAATATTAGGATCAGAAAGTTGTAAAAAGCAATAAAAATCAAATATTATATAAAAATCCTTAAAAGAATCTTTATATAGAAACTTTAGAAAAAGGTTGCAGCAAATGAAACCAGTATAGTGTATAAAAATGAATTATTTTATGGGTAACAAGCCCAAGCTGCGTACACTTATTTCGAATAAAAAAAAAATTCTATTTAAAATTTCAGTCACAGAATTGATAATAATCGTGGAATTTGTGAAAATTTTCTGCGATTAAATTGGCAGACAAATTCTGCTGAAAAATTGTTTTACAAATGTACGCATTCTGCATACTAGACAAAAATTAAAAGAAATGTAAATCGTAAACTATTTTTAGATAACTTTTCATATTTTAGAGCTACCCTGGGATAGTATGTGTGAAGTAGATTGTAAAAAATTCAAAATGAGAGAAAAAAAAATTTATATTAATAAAATTTATTCTTTTAACAGAATTGACATTTCTCCTGGCATTCCATGAAAATTCAATTAACAGCAAAACTTGTAAAGAAAATATACGAATTTAATGGTAAACGTGTACTCGTTATAAATACAAGTTAAATACAATTAAAAAAATTAAGTCTAGAAAACACATGTTTAAGATCCATTTTAATACCCATTTAAGAGTGTTCTCATATTTATCATTTTCCCCACTTGGCACAATTCAAATAATAATGTTCGTTTACTTCATCGCAGAATTTTTACATTAAATAAAGTAAATATTTCTATTCCAAAATAGTGGTACTCAAAATTCAGAAGGTTTGGCAAATGTGTGAAATAAGACGTTTTTATTTTAACTAGGAAATCCAACCCGGGCTTTCCGGATTACATAACATAGGTGAAAACCATTTTTTTATATTGAAAACTATAATAGATTTTTTTTACATTTAGATAACCCAGTACCAACACCAAAAAACTTTTTTGTATGAAAAATGTAAAATATATATTGAACTAGAGTTTTGAAATGTATTAAAAGCTGTATTTTAATATTAGCCGCATGCCAGGAGTTAATAGACGAATAAATCGCCAAAGATTGCTACTTACAGCAGCCTTTTTTATTCTAATAATATCCGTGGTTTAAACGTGTAGTTTGATTACATGTCTGGTAAATTTGAGTTTTATTTATGTTATTTTATTTATTTATCTGAGAAATTTTAATTTCTTTATAGAATATTAGCCCGAAACAAATGATGGACTATATATTATTTTAAGCGCAAACGGGTTAATCTTTCGCAATCTGGCTGCACGCGATTGGGATTGAATTTTTAAAAAAACATCCTTGAAAATTATTTTAAAAACCATAAAAAAAAAAACAGAAAATTGTGATACCGTTTTCTAACAAATTGCATTTAAAATTAGATTTTTTTTTTCTACTAGACGGTGTAAAAATTGAAATTGTGCGATGTTGAAAAGTTTAAAAATCTGAAGTAAAAGCAAAATTAATATTAATCAAAATTAAACTTGTAACACAGGATCGGCGACCCTGCGTCCCAGAAGGCCAATTGCCACCACTATTTCAAAAAAAAAATAAAAAAAATAAAAATAAATAAAACCTTTTATTTATTTAATGAACAAAATTCTGCGATTAAAGAGGGCGAAGATATCTTTTCAGAAAAATTGGTGACAATTGGCCTTCTGGCGCGCGGGTTCGGTAAGTCTGTAGTGAAAGTGACATATTAAAATGTGTCAACATTGAAACAATTAAATATTACTCTCCAGAAATTATTTCAATTAATAAATAAATATTCCTAGATACATTACGAAAGTGGGATACCTTATACTGTAATAACATATGCCTCATTGCATCAAATTTACAGCTTTTTTTTTTTTTAAACAGAAACCTACAGTTCAAAGAACTTTAATAAATTTAAGGGAATTAGTGTCATACGCTAAATTGTGCAATTAAAAAAAATAAGATCCCGAAAGATTATCAAAATTTTTAATTTCACGTAAAAATTTTGAAAATATATTCCTCGAAGTAAAAGTCACAGTCTCTAAAATCCTATATTTTTTTTACTTTTAAATTTATTATAATTTTTTTAAGTAATATTTTTATATAAATCCTGAAGACAAATTAACAAGAAACCTTTTCTGCACACGATAATTGAAAAAGCAATGAAATCGGACAAATGATTCATGACTTATATCAAAAATTAAATAAGTTTAATTTTTTTAATTTTTTTAAACTAAATTTTAAAGTTTTCCAGAACTTTTATCGGAAAAATAATCTTTATAGAAAGATGCATTCCAGGAAAAAATCATTAAAAAATGTCTATAAATAAAGAAAATACTAACTTTGACCCCCGGACCCCCTTAAATGAATAATTTCTTCTCCATTTACAGCAGTTTACCTTTCTTAATGTTGAAAGAAATGAAGTAGAAAATTTCACTTCTGAAAAATTTCTATATTTTCATTTGTGAGGCCATTACATTTATACCTTTTTAATTCAATATACATTTTAAATACCATATTAAAACTAGTGGGATGTGCCAATCCCAAAACTTTATGCTATATCTCATACATGTTAATATTTAAAAAAGCATATTTCTTTTAATTATGCATTTTAGAATCCAAAAATGCAGCACAGAAGCGCCACGATTTACAGGATATGATTTACAGGAAAACGTCAGCACCAACGTATGTCAAGGTCTAACAGAATATGAAGTGTGGTGACATTCCGTGCATTAATTCTTGAGATATGACTATCGCTGAAATCGTGTAAACTCTGAAAATGTTGTGTAGCAGCACCACCTGTTGGGCTGTTTACACCAAAACCTAATCAGTAACAAGTTGGAAATTGTACGTCAAACGTGACAAACGAGGTGCGTTCGTACTATAGCTAGTTATATAAATATTCAGATCTTGATGATTTTTAATTCCGTGAAATGAATTCTATCGTCTGCAGATTAATTTCTGTCATAAAATAAGTATCTCGGTCGCTTGATCATTAAACTTCGGAAGCTCCTATAACAAGAAAGCACCGATTTTTTTTCTTTTAATTCAAATTTCTTAATAAATATTTTTATTAATATCTCCTAAAGTTTTGATTCGATTTTTAAAAAAATTGAAATGTCTCGACAAAATTCTGCAAAGATAATATATATTAAATTCCAAACCATTCGGTTGGGTAGTTTTTGCGTTGTTATATGTGGACGGACGGACAGACAGACGGACGGACCAAGCAACGACAATAGGTGCTACGTATTTATATAATTACGAACGCACCTAACAAGAGATATAAACTTATGTCAACGTCTAACTGAATCTGAAGTTTGTTGAAAATCCGTGCAATAGTTCTTAAGATAGAGCCATTGCAAAAATCCTGAAAAATGCAGCATAGCATTGGCCAATTTATACTAAAACCTAATCAGAAACCTAATCAAGTTTTATTAAATCCCGTGCATTAGTTCTTGAGATAGGGCGCCACAAAATTTGTGTCACATACAAACACACACACACACAAACAGACAGACTCACAGACAGACATTTTTCTAAAAACTTTCAAATCCTCTTCAGGACATTCTGAAACGTATAACTCCATCGAAAACCGGCAGTCAAAATTTTTCACGAAACCAATACTTTCTTCTTGTAAAGATAGTAGAAAGTAAAAAAAGTTCATGGTAGAGTTGCAAATAATCCACAAAACAACTATAAATACCTATTTATTTCATTAAATTTAATAGATGCGAAATACTTCAAAACTTTATTAAACGATTGTACAAATCTTCTAAAGTATTTGAAAAAAAAACAAGAAAAATTCTTTGGAATGTGAAAATTTCATTCCTTTATAATTTGGGATATAAATGGTTAAACACTAAAACAGCCGAATGGATCAGTTTGACTCAATTCATATATACATATATGATATATACAACAAGAAATTTTATTTAATAAAATGTAGCTCATTTCTGTGTGGTATTCATTTGATTTTTTTTATATAAAGCAAAATTTTTGGTTAAAATATGTTTACTTGACACGGAAAAAATGCTCAGCCTTGTATACCGTCATATCTACTTCAGATTAAACGGTATTTTACAAAGTGCGGTGTATAATCCGTGGATAAAACAAGTACCCAGAAACTGTTTTTTAATAATGGATTTCAAATAGGCAGAGAAAGTTACATTTTATTAAGTAAAATTTCTGACTGTAACATGATTGTTTGATCCGCGGATTATACGCCATAATTTACAGTATCATACTTAAAAAAGAAATTAGCGAATACGACTATGTAATGAATAATTTCAAAGCGCAATGGTTATTATTTTTTTAAAAGTGATTTTAAAATATATGTGAAACATTTTTGTACTCGTTCAGTAGAAACGCATCTGGCCAGTGGGTAAATCTCGCAACAAAATTTCTTGTGTGCAATGTGTTAAAAAAAACTCCGTATTTGTTGCGTAGTCCTTAGCTTTTTAATATACGACTTCTCACTTTAAATAATCATATAAATATTATCTCTTTTACTTTCGTTATTAACATTTCTCTTTAAATTCTTGTCAATTTTCCCATACTTTTTTGCAAAAACTAATAATTTTCCTTCTTTAAAAGGCTTTAAAGGAAAGTGGTTTCTCAATTCGACATTAATTTTTAATAGCAGCAGAGTGCTGTTGTTTTAACTTGCAAAATAAAATAATAATAATGTGATCATTTAATTACCTATTGCATAACAATTTTAAGGTCAATATTTGGTTTAATCTACTGAGATATTACTTAATGGAAGCCATTTAAAAATGTGTTTTGTTAAGGAACTGCTTATTGCTTTCAAAAGCGCTGAAAAATATTACATCATTTATGATAAAATGATACGTAAGTATGCATGCATGTTATACAGGTTGTCGCAAAAACATTGACTTCGGCTTTTATTCCTTAAATATGGATCATAGACATATATTATAAATTACAATTCCAGGTAAAAAAAGGTACAGGAGTTTATGAAATCGATTAAAATTTTCAGGGATTAAATTTGAAGAAATACAAAATTTTAATTTTTATACGACCCCCGTACAAAAAATTTCCCAATGAGAAAATTGTGCCCCATACACTAATAAGTTCATGTACAAAATATCGCATTTTTTCATTAAAAGTGGCCGAGATATGTTTAACAAATTTGGTGAGGGGTTAATCATAAATCGAACAAGCACTTGATCGAGTGTACATAAATGTTATCAGACGAATGCAGTATTGGCATGGATAGAAAACATTTTGAAAAAGCTTTGTAATTTTTGCGTAAAGTTATTATTTCTACACAGTTTAGATACTTTTGTATCAAAAATAGCACAATTAATATTTATACCAATAGCACAATTATTATTTATATCAATAGCATAATTATTATTTAGAGCAATCACTGTTCACTATTGAAATTTGTGTACCACCACTGAAACGCGATCATCCCACAGGATTTTTCCCCTTTGCGAACTCATATCCCGGCATCGAAAAGTCGTTTAAGTCAGCATTTATGTATTTTCGCATCTCTGAGACTTTTTATGATAAAATGCTGAAATTTTGTACATGACCTTATTAGTGTATGGGGCACATTTTACTAATTGGCGAAATTTTTTGTAGGGGGCCGTATACAAATTTAAATTTTGTATTCCTTCAAATGCAATCGCCTCAAATTTTTAATCGATTTCTTAAAATTCTGTACTTTTTTGCGTAGCATTGTAATTTATAATATATGGCTATGATCAATATTTAAGGAATAAAAGCCGAGGTCAATGTTTTTGGGACATCCTGTACATGTTGTTTATGAGTGAACAAGGTGCATATAACTGTGTAAAATGTATGTGTGTAAGGATAGAATGTATGTAAATAAAGACAATGTGCTATGTAAGATGTATCCAACGTAAAGTTAAATTAAATTTATATATTAATCCTAACCTCTCTGGCTCATATATAAAACCAACCAATAAGGCATATTTAAAAAATAATAATAATATGAGGTTGAAAAGTAATGGCGATACTTCAATCATATACTTATTTAAAATTATAAAACACATGAAGAAAAACAGTGCATTGTATATTTGTTATAGTGTATTTTTCTTAAATCTTAGAGCCGTAATATTTTATATTCTGATTATCGTTCCGATTCTATGATCAATATTTAAGGAATAAAAGCCGAGGTCAATGTTTTTGGGACATCCTGTACATGTTGTTTATGAGTGAGTAAGGTGCATATAACTGTGTAAAATGTATGTGTGTAAGGATAGAATGTATGTAAATAAAGACAATGTGCTATGTAAGATGTATCCAACGTAAAGTTAAATTAAATTTATATATTAATCCTAACCTCTCTGGCTCATATATAAAACCAACTAATAAGGCATATTTAAAAAATAATAAAAACATGAGGTTGAAAAGTAATGGCGATACTTCAATCATATACTTATTTAAAATTATAAAACACATGAAGAAAAACAGTGCATTGTATATTTGTTATAGTGTATTTTTTTTAAATCTTAGAGCCGTAATATTTTATGTTCTGATTATCGTTCCGATTCAGTCATAATAAAATATTTCGTTTCAGTTCCAGTTTTCGTAAATTTAAAATAACGATTTCCGGTTCGGTTCCGTATGAATAAATTATAAGAAATGCATACACTTAAGTTGTAAAATTATCATCTTGTCAAATTATTAAATTATTAATTCCTTTTCGCGATCACTTTTTTTATAATTCTACAAACATTTGTGTTTTAATATAAATATTCATATTAGGTTAATTTCCTTTTTAATCTTAATGATAATCTGTTCTAAACATATTACTAGCTTTGAAATTAGAGACAGAAAAAAATCCTTTTCCTTATTAGATCCCAGCACCGTAGCTAAAAAAGTATATCGTGAGGGTCTCAGTTTCAAATTTTAATATAGTATGTTATAGATATATCTTGCAATCAATGTATAGTTTTACTGCAATTACATAATTTATATAACAGTACATTAGACCACACTTTCTTTTCGAGAAAAAAAGTTCTTAAAAATTAAATAAATCATAAAAAAAAAAAAAAATTAGTGTATGCTTGAAAATTTTTGGAGGGGTTTAAACTTCATAACCTTCCCCCTTACACACAGACACACCCTTGGCTTCATCCTTGTTGAATGCGATCTACTGGTAGATACTTTGAGTATACGCGCTCTTCCCTGCCGTAGTTAATAAATATTTTCAATTTTGGTTGTTTAATCTGTTTCAATATTCAGAGTTTTTTTATTTAATGTTTGACATGATGAACATAAAATGTTAAAAATTTGATGTTAATCATGTCAATGAGTTGAATTTTAATTTATATTTTAAATAATTAAAATTTTCTAAAAATAAAATTTTTGTCATTTTTTATGTTCGGTAGAAAAAATTAATATCAAATCAGTTTCAGATCTGAATAAAGCAATTAAGTCCCTGTCTGGTTTTCATTCAATTAGAAATAACGTTTATTTCTGGTTTTTAGTTCAGTTCCAGTTCCAGGTCATGATTTTTCCTCCTTTATTTATTGTATCGGATCTGGACGTGTGATGTTTGTCGGTGTTTTTATTGATTTAAAAGATATAAAACTTAAAAATTAATACAATTTTCAGGAATTTCAATATATTTTGAAACCGAATAAATACATGGTTATCGAATATATACGTAAGTGCTTGCGTATAAGTTCGACAGAAAGCGTGAGGGAAAAAATATCAATAAAGAATACGTGTCGCCCACTTTTCGCAATAAACATTTGCTAGAGGTATGTCTATTAAAAAAACAGGTAGCGGGATTCAATTCCGACTCCAATTTGAATATCGGTATTGAGTCGAATTCCACTTTAGGCTGGAGGTACCGATCTGTTTAGCCCTCTTAGGGATTATTTATTTTTTAATATATGCATAAGAATTTTGAATTCTCCAAATTTGAAAATAACCAGATTTTTATTTTATTTTATTTGTTATTATTATTACTATTATTATTATTATTTTGGATTGGGTGCTTTTTTGCAGTTATTTGGTGTAAATTTTATTAGGAAGCAAAAATGGAATGCATGTTTATCTATCGATTTGTTCGCCCCTAACATCTCTAATTTACGTGAAAAATAAATATTCTCTAAAATTTGAATTCATTATTAAACTATACCGCACTATTTCCTTATTACACTATACCGCACTATTACCGTAATATTTCCTTTTGGAAATAGCTATCAAAGTGTACGTAGTTTATTTTATGTGTTTATTTATTTGTTTGTTTATTATTATTATTTTGCGGGGACACACCAAAAATTTTAATGTGCTATTATCTTCTATCCGCTCAATAAAGATTAAAACTGATAAGAAATTTCAGCATGTTTTTCAAGTGCTACACAATATTTTTCCATTTAAATATAGTAGTCCTGTCACACCTAATTCGTTTATAGTAACTCATTAAACGTTTTACTACATATTATCATTTGTGGCGATATTATTTCTAAATAATTCTTAAAGTTGTTGATATCATAATTTAGAACGATACTATGAGTATTATGGTTATGTTATTATGACACAATGGCGAGCTGCGGTTGCAGCTCGGCCTCGTACCGTAATATTTTTTCCCCCGGTTCAGTTGAAATATTAAAAACATTTTAAGTTTTGGTTCCAGTTTTCATTTCTTTAAATATAACGGTCCCGGTTCAGTTCTATTTCTCGATTCATCATAAATAACGCTTTACTCTTCTAAAACAAAAACAACAATAATAATAAAGCATAGCAAAAAGAATTGCGTGGTGAGTTCATGGTGAAGCATTGTAAGTGCATTGGATATAGTGAGAAAAGAGCCACTTTGCCTGATGAATGACTATGCGGAACATGCATCGAGTTTTATTAATTCGCGTGGTCTTGCTAGACAAAATACACCGTAAACAGGTTCTGCAAAATACGGAAATTATAGAGGCAATCGCAGTACCAGAGCGATTTCCACATTCATGCAGAAGTTTGTTTGATTGTTAGTTTTGTGAAAATGATAATTTAACTAGAACTTTAGCGATGTTATCTAATGTCAAGGACATGTTCAAATGTATATTCGCTATTTTCTGACACATTCACGAAATTATTTTGATATATAATGATATATTTGATATATGTGATTTTGATACATATATTCTACTGGTAACCAACCCAATTACCAGTAAAATTACTGGGGTTTTTTTCAGTAATTTTTTTTTTTAAATGTTAAAAACGGAATAAGCCCGCTATTTTATACAAACATATCTTAGATTTGAAAACTCTGGCATTTTTGTATTAGATAGGAGAATTTTCAGTGATTTGAGGGAAAATAAACAAACTTAAATGGAAATGCTCAATTATAATTAACGAAAAAATATATGTTTACTGATATATTTTTAAAAATGTTTTAATTGACGATAGTTTCATGTTTTTTTGTTTTACTCAACTATGTATATTAAAATAAAATTGAAACATTAGTAACAGAAAAGAGATAAATGGAATTTTGTACAATTGTTACTATTTTGACAATTTTTGTACTATTTTGAATGAAACTTTTATAATGAAAGACGAGATAGGTGATTGAATATTTTTCAGAGCCTCCATGGTAGGTGATTTTAATTAGTTTAAACCCTTTCAGGAGCAAAGTACTTTTACTCGTAAAATGCCGAAATGATTGAATGACATCATAATTTACATACAAATTTATTTGAAAATATGTTACAGCTTTTCAACATGTACTAAATATCTTAATTCCAAAATTCTGGTACCGATGTGGCATTTATGGATTAAAAATTAAGTGGTTCAAAATGAATCACCGCTCTTCAAGGGGTTAAGCATATATGACGAAAGAGACACATGTAAAATAAGAGAATCTACTGTTTGTAAGGTAGTGTAAAGTAAATTTCCTAGGAAATCGATTCAGTATTATACTGTAAAAAAAAAATTATCCAGATAAAATAACGGCCTAAGCCCGTTAACAGAGATTCCAGGCAAATCCCGTAAAATAACGGATATTGCTCGTGAAAACGAAAAAATTCTTTTAACGGTGAAAACCTGTTATTATACTGGCAAAAGCAGTTATTTTAGGGGCCTGGAATCTCTTCTGCCGGGCCTTGTCCGTATTTTACTTGTATTATTATTATTATTATTATTATTATTATTTTACAGTGTTTTATATCAAACTATCAAACATTTTACTAAAATAACGAAGAACTTTTACAAATAATTTCACTCGGACTTTCCAAAATGAAATTAAGCATGTATGTGAAGAATATTTTTCTAGGGCCCATATAATACAGTGTTTAGCATGGTCACTTTCTTCAACCATTATAATATGTTAAAATTCATCCAACTTTTTAAAAAAATCACAGAGTAGGTCAAAAGCAAAGAGATGAAGTGAAAAGCCAGAAAAGCGATAGATGAAAATTTTTCATAATCGTTTCCATGAATACTAGACAATTTTCATTAGTTCTGATAATATCTCGCGCAAAAAAGAATAAAAAAAATAAAACAGTAAAAAAAATTTAATGTTTATAAATTGAATCATGTTCTAGAAAATTAATTCAACATTATATCATTAATTTCACCTAAATATAGAAGGAGTTTGAATAATCTTCTCTCTCTGTCACTTTCTACAATTATTAAAAAATGTTAAAAATCGTCCAACTTCAAAAAGAAAAACCAAACTGGATCAAAGACAAAGATCCAAGCCAAAAGCCAGAAAAAACAGTATGAATACATTGCATAATTTCTTCCACGCATAGTAATCTATTTTCATTAATTTTGAGAATATCTCCCGCAAATAAAAGACCAAAAGTTGCTGTCTATGAGATGGAGTGTAAATGTTCTAGATTTTCGAATGACGACACCTGACGCTATAAACTGAGTTTATATTATATATAAATTAAGCAGTTAGGCGTTTGAAGAATATCTTTAGGACTCACATAGCGCAAGAATTAGCGTGGCCAATTTCTATAAGCGTTTAAGTATGCATTAAAATCCCTCCGTTTCATAATTAAGGTAGAATTTCTTTTTTTATTACAACGTGTGTCACAGAAAAACAAAACTAATAAATAGATGGACAGTATCCAAACCGTTCAAAATTACCTCCATGTATAGTAAATCAGATTTTTAAAAACTACTAGAAGTAGAATTTTGAAATTTAAATCCAAATTACACAAAGTTTAAGTGATTCAAATTCATCAATTTCTTTTAGATACCAATACGCTGAACAATAAATAAATATCCAAAAGTAAATGAAAAAATGAATGAATCGTATTTTTTAACTCTTGTATTACCGACTTTTTGACGAAAATGAATATTTTTTTCATTGACATATAATGATATTATATAACATATAATAATATTCTACATAATGAATAACATCTGTGTAACATTTTATGTGCATTTTTGAAAATTTTTAATAAAATGAAAATAATAATAAAAACAATTAAGCGAATCATTCTTCCTCTTTTTCAACAAAGTAATAACATCATACATTTATCTAAATATATATACATGTCAATTTTCTGGGGGAAAAATTAAACGATATTCCGTATAATTACTTTTAAATGTTTTTCATTTATGTTAAGTTTTTAAAAAACTCAAATAAAAAATCCCACTCCATTAAACGAAAATAGGTGTTATATTTTATGTAGGTGGCAGTAATTTTAAGTAATTCAATATTTTTTTAGTAAAGTGTTTTTTTTTTTTTTATGTTTAATGTAACGAATAATAATTTCAATCATTAGGAATGAAATAATACTGGAAACTTTTGATACTTACTATTAAGTACGCTGCAGTACCATAAGTTGTTATTAATATTTTTTTCTTAATTCTTAATTGTGTAAATAGTTACTTTTGTGACACTACCAATGAAAAACGAACACATTAATGCGACATTTATTAAAGTCTCTAAATAACAAAAATAATGATATGTGAAATAACAGCATCGTACGTTTACAATGACATTCTTTTCTGTGCTGAGAATTTAGACTTTTTATGTATGTTTTTAGAAGAACTCTTAAGTGTTCTATTTTTTTCTATGGAGATGATTTTTTCTTTAAAAAATCTTCTTGAAGAAAAATTGTTAACGATGATAAATTGCTGGTGTCAGTACTTAACAATCAATGTGAAACTGAATAGTAACTTATTTGTTAATTTTAGAGATTGAGATAATGATTTTCTTTGCATTTTTCATTAACAAAAACAAATATCTTACCATGAAAAGTTTGAAATTCCTCAAATAAAAAAGGTATGAAACTGCAGTTTTGCAATCTTTGTAATGCTCTATAAGTAGCCGACGAATTAATACTTTTTATGACTTTTCTGGAAAAAAATTGCCTTAAGTAAAATTTTTAATAGTAATAAATCGCCCGTATTGGTACCTGCCGAAGGGATTGTTAAATTAACTGTTAATTTTACCTACTGAGAGAATCATTGTTATATCATTACTACTGATATCCGAAACATTGTAAGGCTTAAGGTCTTTAAATATCTGACAAAATAACATTTCTTATGCGTTTTTGTTTTTTAATAAAAATATAAATTTACTACAGTAAAATTTTCAATGATATCAATAAATTGCCTATTTAGGTGCTTAATAATAGTTGTTAAAATTCTTATTAAGTTATTTGTTAATTTTAGCGATTGAGATCGTAACATATTTTATGGCATCATTGCTAACAACAAAACGTATTATTTTGCCATAAAACATTAAAATTCCTCAAAAGCGAAAAAAAAAAATTAAGCATGAAACTGCAATTTTTAATTTTAGTAAGTTCTCCAATATCGATGAATTGATGATATTTATGTGTTCTTTGGAAAAAATAAAGGAAATTTTACGGCAGTAAAATTTTTAATAATAACAAATCACCAGTATTGTTGCTTAACAATAGATGCTAAAGTGATTATTAAGTCATTTGTTAATTTTAGCGATTGATATATTAACTTTTATGCCTTTTTAGAAAAAAACAAATATTTTTCGATAACTTTTTAAACTTGTCAAAACGGTATAAAACCACACATTTTTTTTTCACTTTTATGACATATAAGGATTTTAAACGTGCAAAAAACTGACACTTTTAATTTGTTACTTTAAAAGATTGTGATATCTAAAGTACATTTTCGTATTATTAGAACTCCCAACAATTTTCTTTCTTTATATATATATATATATATATATATAATTTAAAATTACAGCAGACTGAGCTAATGCAATTTGTTCGACCTATTATAAGTAACGTTACTCTGAATTATAATAAGAAAATTAATATATAAATAATATAAAAACAAGAGAAAAATAAATGAATCAAATTAAAAAATATCAGTTCTTAATTGATAGTTAGCGAAAAAAATTACAAAATTGTAGTTATGCCAGAAGTTGCACTTTTACAGATAAATATTTCAAAATTAGCGAATTTATTTATTTACTTTACTAATAATTTAATTTAAATTTCATCTTTTTAATTTGAATTTACATTATTTGAAATTGTTTTTATTTATTTACTAGCTAATCAGCCCGGCCCCGAAATATTAATAATCTGTTCTATACGAATATGACTGAAATCTGTAAGGCTATCGAAATCAAGTCGAATGAGGCAAACCCCGTCATAATCGGGCTCATAAAACCCAAGATCGGAAAGCGCATCCTGGCGGTCGAAAGTGCAGCTAAAATATTTAAGGCTATAGATATCAAGTCGAATGAGCCTAACCCCGTCGTAATTGGGTCCATAGAACCAGATATACTCCTATAGTTCCACTTTCTACCGCCAGGGGGCGCAGTCTGTTCTGGAAGAGGCCTTTTCAGAACACTTGACCCAACCAAATTTCCTAGTAGAATTGAAATTTAACTACGGGTAAACATTGCCAAAATAGCAGAAATCGCGAAACTGGGTTACGTAATCGATTGGTTTCTAAAGGGTTAATGTAGATAATTTTTAAAACCCAACCGAGCATTTTGAAGAAAATGAACGTGTCTATGATCTGGAGTTTACTGTTTGTCCGTACTTGCATTTCCCGAGTCGATGCCGATTTTTAAATCTGGACCAAAAAAAGGAAATTCGCCTGAGTGAGTTTTGGAAAAGATTTTTTTTTTCGGAGGGTTAAAATTAATTTTTTTTCAAAACGGATACCAGATTTTAAAAAACAAAGGGATATAAATTAGGCACGGTATTTTTAGTTTTTCGTATCTTGTTTATAAACGCCAATTCGGATTTTTAAAGATAGGAGAAATAGTTAAAAAAGCGAAATTGACTTACGGTTAAAAACGTTTTCGAAAGGGTTAACGTGATTTATTTTTTAAACTAAAGGTTTCTGCCTAAACCTTATAGAACGTAGGTGTATTTAGGTGTGTTTGCTTTTTGTTTGGTTATTTTCGAAAGTCGATGCTAGATTTAATATATAGCAGAAATTCGGAATTCGCGAAAAAGAGTCCCGTGCACGAATTTTTTTTAAAGGGTTAATATTCGTATTTTTCAAAAACAAATACAGATGTCCAAAAACGAATAAGTGTAGATATTGTCTGGTATTTTTAGTTTTTCGTACCTGTCTCTGAATCGCCGATGCGAAATTTTAAAAACTGTCAAAATCGCAAAAATCGCAAAACGACATATAGAAAATATACTTTTTCGAAGGGTTAATTTTTGTATTTTTTAAAACCAAAGGTGGCTTTGAAAAGGCAAAAACAGTTCTTTAATTTGGTGACCTTCGTTTTTCCGTATCTTTTGTATTCCGGTAGATGTAAGGCTCGGAAAAGGGGAGAAAATAAAAAACACGAATTCGATGTTTTTTGATTATTTTTTTTTTTGAAAGGGTTAAATGTAAAATTTTTTCAAACCAACCAGATCGTTCAAGACGTAAAAGTATGTTCTTTTAGAATATGTAGACGGTTTTTCCGTATTTTTAGCCGTTTGTCCATGGCGAATTTAGAAATACTTTAAACAAAAACGGAATGTCTTCTGCTTTCTTTCTTCTGTTCCGGAAGATACGGAAATTGGTTTCTGAGCATGTGCCAGCTCGCTGCAGAATAATGACTTTTTTATTTGTGATCTTTGATCAGTTTTTAATTGATAACTACTTTAATTTTCAAAATTTTAAAATTCTGAGGCTCAGGTATACCAGGAGAGTGTTTGGACTACCTAAATCTAAATTTACAGACTTCTAGGTGCGCTAAATTTTCCTAGCCATCGCCAACAGACACACACACACACACACACACACACAGACACACAGAGCGAAACTTTCTTTTATTAGTATAGATTAATAATGATCCGAAAATTATAAATATACCAAAAAGCTTTTTACTGTATCCATATAACTTTTAATGAGTCTGAGTTAAAAAAAATCTTTAAAGGTAATTTCTTTCAGTATGTCTGCTTTTTTTTCTTTTTCTTTTCTTTTTTTTTTTTTTTTTAAATATATTAGAATGCTTAAAATTCAAAAAATTAAATATATATTCCTTAATTTACTGGATTTTTCCCATGTGAGTTTCTTATGTATTATAAAATGTAAAATTGGGTTTGCAATAATATAAAACGTTATTTTTTAAAAGTAGAAAATGTTTAGTAAATAATCTTTTATACTGTATATTCACGTTTAGCAAGAATTTTTTTTCTCTCAAACGAATTAAATTTTTAAAAATCTGATTCTTGAAGTGATAGACAACACTTCTAAAAATAACATAAAAAATAATACATATTATTAAAATTTACAAGAGGAAAAAAATTAAAACAATTAAAATTTTGATTTAAAAAGAAATCGAATTGTAGCAACAAATTTGCCTGTTTTCTTTACATGCTTCATAAAACCATTTACTATCGTTACAAAATGGCATTGCCAAATACTTAAATTAAAACAAAAGTTCAAAGGGTACAAAGTCCCCTTAATACATACAATATGCCCACTAAAGTCCCTTACCACCGTCTTAACTTCGGAACGGGTACCAAAGAATATAGAATAGATAAGAACTACAGCTTAGAAAAAGCGTAACTGTCGCCATCTATCGCTAGCTTTATCATAACATTACGGGTTGGGATATGTGGAGAAAACAACCATACAGGATGACGCGGCCTGAACGCGGCAAGGCGGGAACTTTGCTAAACCTCTGACGACCTTGACATGCGCGCGCATTCTAGACGAAAACAATAAGAAAAGCCCGCGCCTTTCTGTTTCTCCAGTGCTTTTTCCCACCCTATTCTTATCTGTTTTGCGACAGCCAGCTTCAACGTATTTAAAAGCCAAGCCAAAGATATTTAATAATTTTTTTCTTTTCTTAATCACAGTTTAAATGGAAAACAATCAAGTGAATATGGATTGTCAACCTTCGTATTGTTTAATTAATCATTTTTGGAAATAAAACAACTGACAATTATGTATCAGTAACCAATTATTTTAACTGAATATGCTTTTTATACAGTATTCCTAAGAATAAACAATTACTTTATAATGCATTGTGCAAAAAAATACTTTATTGAAAAGGTCTTTAGAATATTTTAATTATTTGATATAAAATAATCTTACGCTCTATTTAAAATGATATATTAAACAGTTTAACAATTTAATAAAACTGAGCTGAAATCTTTATTTAACTTCTCAAACATACTTCATATAAATATTATATAATATTAATAGCACTAGAATACAAAACTATAAAGAAAATTAAAAGGGAGATTGAGTTAGTGCAAAAAGGAAAATACTTGTTTTTAAAATAGGAAAATGAAAGTTTATTTTCCTTGTAATATTGTACTCGAGAAAAATTGATGTTTAATGTTATGTTACATTTCATTTTTAAATTTGCTCTATAAGAAAAACCATTTATTATTAACATAAAATATTTAAATTAAAGGTGTAAAGTTTTCTAAAAGCCTTTTGCTACTTCGGTATTGATATGCTGACTTCACATAAGTAAATTTACTATTTCATGAGATTCTAAGCTGTTAATGAAAATACTTAATCACTATTTTCTATAATTTTGCTTATGACATTAACTGTATGTGAACAAAGAATAAAAAATTACATTAACAGTGGATATGTGCAGCTGACTGTTATAAAGAGAGCACAAGAAAGGTAAATAGCACTGAAAAATATAGCAATGGTAAACAAATTATATAAATATCCATTACAAAAGCACATTAAAGCTTGATAATTTTAAAAATCATAAATTTGCTCTATAATGAAACAAAAATATACAGTTGATAACATTTGTGTTTTATTCCATTTTAAGCTTTACTAATCAATTTTTATAGTAATACTCTCATCTTTTATTTCCAAGGTTTATAAGAAGATAATTTTTCAAACAGCCCATTGCATTTTTTACAATTTATAAATAAAAAGAAAATATTCTAAAATTATACTTTGTTTTCTTATTCATTTATTGAAAAAATAAAAGGAATTTCTTTTTTAATTAGGATACTTTTATTGACTTTCAAAAATTGCAATGAAAAACAATTTGATTAAACAATAACTGTATATGTCTTAAAAGAAAAAAATATTTTTTTTCAGTTTATTGCTTAACATTTACAAGAAGATAATCTTTCAAACAATCCATTCCATTTTTTACAACTTGTAATAAAAACAAATATTCTAAAATTATACTTTATTTTCTCATTCATTTACTGGAAAAAAAAAAAAGAGGAATTTCTTTTTCTTTATTATGGTATATTTATTGACTTTCAAAAATTGCATTGATAAGCAGTTTGATGAAACAATAACACTGGCTCTTGTGGTATAAATTTTCTTTAATATTTAAAACAGAAAAAAAAATCTCATAAAATATTATTCTGAGTGAATGAGCAACTAATCCATTGAAAGGCATAGTATTTTATTTGAATCTAAAAAAAATAATAATAAAAAATACGATAAAACATCAATTTTTAACTTTTTTTTTTCTTAAAAGTAATGATTCACAGAGATACAGCTGTCAATTAATTGAAAATGCAGTTTCGATTGCCCATTAAAAAGAAAACACATGAAGTTGAAATATCTTGTTTTTTGTTTCTGTTTTTAGCAGAATAAAACAAAAAGAATTTATTTCATACCATCTGCAAAAGAGACAAAAAAAAAATTCTTAAAAGAAAAAATATATATTTGTTCAATTTATTGCTTAACAATTTTGTTTATTGTTTTTTCTTTTAAGCTATAATGCAAGTCAAACTTTTTCATATAGATATTTATTTTTAATGGAAATAAAATAATATTGATATTTAAAAAGAAAATATGGCTTTCATTATATATAAAATCGAAGTGGGGGGCGGGACAAGAGCATTATCTCCTTAAGTCGTGTGTTTACAACAGAAAACAGCTGAAGCTTATAGCGGATATGTCACAGTATGAATGATGGAAAAAAGCGCAGACATTTTATTCTGGTTTCGAGTCAAGTGCGCGCGCATGCATCGCTGCGCTTCATCCCTGTAAAGTTTGTTTTGCAGCAACACTTTACCCGTCATAAGCGTACGGGTCCCAGTTTTACATTAGCCCTATGGAAGCTGTCATTCTTCATGTTCTTTTTCTTTGCGGTTACTGCTATATTCATAAAAGTGGTGTCTAGGTATAGTAGAGTAGCCATGCGCTACTGAATGAAATCGGCTACGGCGCCACCTGGTGGAAAATTGCGGAGTTAGCATTCCTATCACGAAAACGGAAAGAGATAGGGAAAAACAGTGATTTACAAAGTTGTAGAGCATCATCGATTTAGTACGGAAAGATATGTTGTGGATATTAGTGCGAAGAATAGAACGGTTAAAACGCGCATTTTTTATTTCGGGATTTCTTACACTGTGACGGGACAAAACGATCTCAGAAAGAAAAAAACAACTAGTTGAAGCAATATACTTTTATTTGAGATGTTCTAACTTCTCACCGTCAGCTGCAATGCACATTTGGATCCTTGTTTTGAATTTCATGTTGCACACGTTGAAGCATAGAGGGTGACATGCTGGCACAAGCGTCCGTAATGCGTCGTTTTGATTGGAAATCACAAGCGATACCACTGTGCCACATTGCAGTGTCGAGTTTTGTCGGAAAGATAATCATTTCTCCTTCCGTTCAAGTTTCGTGACGTCACAGTGTAGTAAATCATGAAAAATCAAGTGCGCGTTTTAACCGTTCTATTCTTCTCATTAATGTTCACAAGTTGTTTTTTCGTACTAAATCGATGATGTTCTACAACTTTGTAAATCACCTTTTTTTCCCCATCTCTTTCCGTTTTCGAAATAGGAATGCCAACTTCGCAGTTTTCCACCAGGTGGCGTCGTAGGCGCTTTCATTCAGTGGCGCATGGCTACTTTACTATACCTAGACACCACTTTTATGAATATAGCAGCAGCCATTCCGAAGTTAAGAGGGTGGCAAGGGACTTTAGTGGGCATACTGTATATGAGTTTGTGCATGTCTGATTGTATATGTATCAACTAGAATGAAGACTAATGGGATTTTAAATTAAGATTATTACATAAATTTAATCTACAAATTAAATTTCATCCTGATTAATTTATAAATAACATAATTAATAAAATGCTTTTCCATGTAGGAAAAATATATAAGACGAATCATTGAATAAAAATCGGTTAAATGAAAGGCAAAACGTACTTTACGATTTGATGACTTTAAACATTTGTATAATATAAAATTACGCAAAAAGATGTGTATGTACACCAAAAAATAAAAAATAAATAAATAAATGGGAAAAATAAAAATGCAATATCAAAATGTATAGCACACATTTAAATAACAATAAAAAAAAAAAGATTTTAATCTTATCAAAAAAAATTAAATGGTAGTTAAAAAACATTTCTACAATATTCACAGTATCTATTGAATTGCACTTTGTGTATATCAATATATTGAAACTTAAAATTTATTTACTTTTGAATGCAAAATATTTTTAAATGTTTTTTTATTAAATTTTTATTTTTTTTAATGATTGTTTATATTCGGATTCTTTTATATAGCTTATATTTTATATATAAACCAGATAATATCGTTTTAAACGTCCAAAATTTTTTAAATATGCAAACTTTATTAAAATAAATGTTTTTTTCATAAAAATAAGCTTTTTACGACAGAGGTACAAGATCGATACACTAAAGGAATAAGAAAAAGAACAAAAAATCATGCATCAGACATAGGTAATGAAACGCTTTCTAACACCAACAGAATATTATTAAAAACTTTCATTTTTCCATGCAATAAATTGAGATATCTAAATAAGCAATTTAAATAAAATGCAACGCAAACGATTTTTTCCCATGGACCATAATGTAACTTAATTATTTCGCGTGTCCCTGTAAATAAACTATGAATGCTACACACCTCATTTTCAATAGCGAACATTATATAGTGAACTTCATTAACATATCAAAATTACATGTTAATCCGAGTATATCTACGCGAGTTAGATAACGGAGAGCAGACTGATAGACAGACAATTCATATACATTTTTCAATTATGTTGTAAAGTGTTAAAAATGTTAAGCAATTAAAATCTATTGGATCACGTTTAAGTAGTTGGGTCCAATCGAGATTTTGCTGGATCAGCTATGTTATAGATACAATAAGGTAAAATAAAAATTTTGTTGGGCAATATTTCTTTTTCCCAAAAGTACGTTTTATAAACAAAACTTTATACTAGCTGTTTTACTGCAAAATTTTTTTAGGTGACAAATTATTGTAAATTGAACTACTTATTGATATAGACAACAATTTCAAAATAATTTTAAAGGTATTAATAAATATATATATATATATACAGTGCAACCTCGATTATCCTAGCTAATTGGGACCGCTAGTACCTCGGATATTGGAAATCTCGGTTAATAGAAATTGTGCATAAAAACTAACCGTGCTCGCGAATTTAACATCTCTTAGAATAAAATACAGTAAAACGTTTTTTTGAATAATAAAAATAAACATATATAAAGTTATGTTTCACAGCTCAACAAATTTAAAAAGGAAATCAGCTAAAAATAGTAAATTTTAAAAAGCAAATTGAAATTTTTTTAACTATTCTAAATTAAGTCCAGATTTTCTATCAGTGGCTGTCCGATCAAGCCAATTTTTGAGCAGCAGAAGATCTATCGGCGCAACATCGCTTCTTTGCTCCAAATATTGTAGGGCAGTTGTTAGTGCTTGAACACCTTCAGTATGACTTATAGTCCTTGAATCCTCAAACTCCTGGTCCTCATTGTCAGCATCATTAATGTCCAATAGGAATTAACGGCTTGTATAATTTCTTCATCATTAAAGATTTGAAAACTTGGATGTTGGTTTTCAACGTCCAGCCATTCGGAAATGTCCTCTTCCATAATCTCAAATAATTATCCGTCTGTCGGTGGGTTTACCCTTTGCTGGGATTCATCCTCTCTTCTCTTTTGAATAATTATGTAGCCTGTAGCATGCACAGTGAACTAAAACGTGTGGTATTTTTCAAGGCTCATTCACAAAAAAAAAAAAAAAAATCAGACTTTGTTATCGGCTCGGTTAACAGAAACCTCGATTAATCGAAGCTCGGTTAATCGAGGTTCTACTGTATTTCATTACATCAAATATGTCATCAATGATGTTCCTACAACAACATATTTAACGCTTTCAAAACATTAAGAAGTGAATATTTAAAAAAAAATTGAGATTCGATTCATAATTTTTGTTTACTCATGACAGTTTATTCATAGTCGGGTTCTGTTTCTTTTCACCAATTTTCAGTTATTGTACTTGCATATCATGTTGGAGGAAAAGAAAACTTATTGGGATTTATGCAACATTTTTGGGTGACGTTTATTGATTTGGCTATAAAAAGACAGGAAGGATAGTAAAAACTGAAATTCAGTCGTAACCCTTGTAAAAGGTATAAATACATTGCCGCCAAACTTCCGCAATTTCTTCAATTCAAATGCAACCAGAAATTTCATTAATAATCACACAGAAACTATAAATATTTTATTAAAAAAATTTCTGGTTAATAATTATATTTGTTTGATTTGAAAAAAAAAAAAAATCCGGAAGAATACACCAGTTATGTAAATGCAATGCACATCATTTTCAAAAGGACACATGACTTGTTTAAACCTTAGTAACATATATAAATTTTTCTAAACAGTTTAACATCTTTTAAAACTAGCTTCAAATAATTGCCCATAGACCGTTATGTAACTGAATTATTCTCTATCTTCCTGTAAATGAAGATACTATTGTGAAAACTTAATATCAAACTTAAATTTTACAACAATCTATGCATATTTACGAGAATAAGAGTTCGGATAGATGACCAGACAGACAGTAGAACCGAAGTCACAAATATTTCTCAACTATAGTAGAAAAGTGTTAAAAATGGATATTATACTTATCTGCGTTAAATCATACCTATAGTAATGATTTTCCTTTTGATAAAGGAACATCATTTTACAGTGATGGCTCAATTCCTTGTGTCACTCAGTAAATGTACTTTTTAGCACAATTCTATTCATTAATATATTTGCTATTTAAATATTCTAGTTTAAAGAATAAAAGTGTAACACATTATTTTTTGGTTATACAAAACATCTGGACATACTTCTATAGCGACATTAAAAAAGACAACTGATATTTTTAGGCTTATTTACTTTTAATCCTATTTATGCTAATGTTCTCCTATAGAGAAACATTCATTAGCTGACAGTGATGGGTCAATTATTTCTCTTGCACTAAAAAGGCGGAGATTTATCATGTCTCTTTTCATGAATTTGACATATCTATTTCTTTAGTAACATTAACTAGTGAAAGACAAAAATGCATATTTAAGTCTTTAGAAAGTTTTGTTGTTTGGTCATAGCAAAAATGATACTTGCATGATTGTATTCTTTAGGCATTTTCTTTTAAAACTGCTTTAGCTTTTTAGGAAAACACAAAATTGCTCAATATAATATTGCCCATTCATGTATTTTTCATGTATTCAAGAAGCTAATGTGTAAAACGAATGACACTCTACAGAAAGATTCAATGAATTGTTTAAACATATTCTAACTTCTAACATATTCTAACTACTTGCTAACATACTTTTGTAATTTAGTCTTAATATATGAAAGGAAAGGAAACAAAATCGGTAAAACATTTTCAATAGTGATATGAATATTTCTATACAAACAATTTTTTAAAATAAAACAAAATAATGGCTAAACAAAGTGTCTCAAAAAATGCTTTAAATTTTTTTCCTGTCAAGACCTATTAAAACAAATTAATTTAACAAACTTAGCAAATAATAATATTTCACAGATTTAAAAAAAAAAAAAATGTATACCATGGGTATGCGGTTTGATACAATGGTTTCGAACTTGACGAGGTGACAAAACACGCCATGTCTCACAAATAGGAGATTTTAATTCTGCTTGCGAGTTTTTTCAACTGATATTGCACACTATAGTACCCCAAACGTTCCCCATTGCATTTTTGTCCCGACTATTCCCGACCAATCTGGTGTGGAAATATTTACATCTTCATGTCACTTTTTGCGTCTTCTTCAGAGTGAACTGATGCATTATCTTGTTGACAAGTATAATTAAAATCCCACAATTCATTTTTACCACGGTTCAACAAATGGCGTTCTAACAAGTGAATATACATGTGAAGTTTGTCTATTTTGTCGTCCTCCTAGAAAATTGTTCTCAGCTTAACTCCTCAGGAAAGAAGGTTGACGCGGGGAAAATATGTCTAAAAAAAATCATTCCTTGTAAGAACATATGAGCGAAAATCTCATAAGTGTGATTTTCGGCTGCTCATTTTCTCCTGATATCTGATTAAATGTCTCATATTATGCTCAGTTTGAATCTTTAATAACCACTGATTTATTTCCGAATAATAATTTGTAGATGGTCACAAACATTATTGAAAAATAAATATGATAGGGTAGTTTTTATTAGACAAAACACAACTTGTAAGGGGACAGAAGTAACAGGAACACTAGTGACATTTTTCGCAATTTTGCCACTTTACTTAAAAGAGAACATTTTTGGAATGTTCTATGCGCTATTTTCAAAAACATGTTAAACCTACGATTAAATGGCTATATATTGGTTTATCTATAAATATCAATATTTAAATTAACAATGGGGAGTGTAGTGACGGGAGGCTACTTCACTCAAGCGAAATCACCCGCTCGCTAATGCTAATCCTATGGGGGAAATATTTTACGATATCTCGTTCGCATTTCAATATTTTTAAATGATTTTTTTAATTGGATAGCTGAAGTCGATCTTTATGCAGGCTCTTTTTTTACTTTTTCGATTTTTGTTAAAGTTTTTATTAGTATTATTATTGAGGATACTTTCACTTTCGAAATCGGTTCCGAAAGTGAAAGTATCTAAAAAAAAACATTTAACAACATTGAAATGCGAACGAGATATCGTAAATTATTTCCCCATAGGATTAACATTAGCGAGCTAGTGTTTTCGCCTGAGTGAAGTAGCCTCTTAATAAAGGTACGCTTACCTATTCCCCGTTCTCTCCAATCCAGAAAATCTTCTTTGTGAACAAACAGTAAGCAATCGCGACTTTTTAAAAACAACATGCGCTCCCCTACTGAAAAAAATATTGAAAATGACTGCATACTGTCATCTGGTAGAAATATGAGAAAATTCATACACCGAGACAGTAGTGACCAAAAAAGTGAGGGACTTGACTTTACACCCAGCAAAAATAAATATTACACATTTCACTCCTATAAAAATTATATTGTTATGTTCTCTGAGATTCATATTTATAATAAATTCATTGGTTTTTCATTTAATAATTATTGTTTGTTGATAGTTTTAATGATCAAATTATGGGCTGAGGACAGGGGACAGTAGTGATATTTGAGATATTTAAATTCCATTTTAAATTTTTAAAAAAATCACTGTAGAAGTAACATAATATTGTTGAACAATAACAGAGAAACGTTTTAACATTAAATGAGAATTTATTATCGTAAAGAAATGCCGAGAGATATACTGGGGACTGAGAAATCACACTTATGAGATTTTCGCTCATATGGAACTGTACAATATTTAAGAACGTTACCAATATAAAAAAGCCATCTAGTGCTGAGCAGAATGAAAAATTACTTTGCACAAAAGGGACAAATTTAAATATGGATAATTAATGGAAATATTTTTTGTAATATCTAAAGTGCCACATATGTAAAAAATACAGAAAATATACCCAGATAATCATTATCTCTTCTCTAAAGCTTTCTAATTATCAAATATAAAATCTTCATATTAATAAATTTGAATTTTGTGAGAAGTCTTGCTAACAACTTTCATTTTTTTTTTAATATAGATTTTTTTTATATATAGATTTTTTTATATAGATTTTTTTTTAATTTAAACTGGTGCACAGTATAGCAAAATAAATGTTAACGAAAAATAAATGTTAATGAAAATTTTAACATTATAGTTTACTTTGCCAATTCACAATTTTTAACAAAGGACGAAAAATTTATCGTTATATAAGAATGTCTTAAAAAGAAATTTTTAAGAGTTTTAATTGCCATCGCTTTATTATAATATGTTATTATTTTTTCTTTCTAGTCATGGAGCATTTTGTTTGACATAATAGGTAAACTGAAATAAGTGATTTTTTTTTTTAATCATGATAAATTAAGTGTGCATTGCGATAAAAAATATTGAAAACCACTGAATAGATAAACCGTCTTAAAGATATTTTTAATGAAACGGTTTAAAAAAGAAAAACATATTTGTATCTACTGCGGCTACAATTTTAGCAAGAAAATACTTCGATTTTCGAAATAGGTATCCCAAATATCGGAATGTTTTTCTAGAAAATTGCATGCTTGGGGTACACAAGTATCTTACTTTATCGCTGTAGCTCATTCAGTGCAAAAAAAAAAATGTCATTGCAAAATAGTTTTTATAAATATGAAATAATTAATATTTATTTTAATTAGTTATCTATTTAATACTTTTTATTTATTTATTTATTAGCATTTAAATTTTCCGTTTATGTCTCCAAATCTTTTTTCCGATCTCATTCCCTGAAATAAAAGCTTTTATTAATTGAGTACAATCTAAACATCTATAGATGGCAGCACAAGTCATAAAAGAGTGATAAATTACTCATGAAAGGATGGAGCGCATATTTCCGGATGAAAAGTTATCTTCTAATGCTGGTAAATGGATTATTTTACCTACAATAAGTAATTTTTAAGAAAATTTTAAAACAGACTTCAAGTGTTTGTTTTGTACTTTCGTCTTTTTGGAGCACAATTCTTCAGTTGGACATCTGTCCACCTGAAAAGAACTTTTATCTTGCATTCATTTTTTCTCTTTTATTTAACTAAACTTGGTTGATGATGTAAAGATGGAATTTCGTAATCCGTTTTTTACTCACTTCCTGATGTGCTAGAATAATAAAAAAATATGTACACAGATGTGTTTCCGATGACAACATAATATTTCAATATGTATTGAACTTAATTATAAATTAATAAATTAATTTTAAGATATTTTCCAGTTAGTAGAGAGAAGGTGATAAATCCCCAAATATACTTTTAATCACAGTGCGGTCGTTTAATTAAAAAAAAATATATATTTTTTAAACATTCATTTAAAATACATACATTAAATACATTTTGAATATATCTCTTTCACTCGTTTATTTAAAATTACAAAAAATAATAAGAAGGAACAGTATCATAAACGAAAAACATTTTATGTCAACATGAAAGCATTGTTTCTGATTTACACACGCTAAACAAGCTGCTATTTGGAAAATATTGCTATTAGCGAGATTTGCACCCGGTTGTTCGAAAAGTATAAGTTTAATTAAATTTTGATCACACGATGATAAAAACATGTTTGCAACTGTATGCGAGTTACATCAAAAAAGTTAATCATACGCCAAACGACGCTTGCTAAAATATGCCATTGAAAAGTAGAAAACACTTTAAAAGTAGAAAATACAATATAAAAAAATAAAGAGTAATAATTTTTTAAATACGCTTTATTCATATATACTTTCAAAGGAATATATTTACCATTATAATTTATTTACATACAATTATTAAAATGTTGGTAAAAACAAATGAAAACATTCAGTTGATAATACGAAAATAAAGAAGCTGTTAATGATAAAAATAAATTAAACTCAGAGGGGGTAGGGGGGGAGATGCTCTACATTAACCTCCCTTAATATCGATTCTGGTGTCAACAGATTATCATAACCCACATTAAAGTCCTGCACGGATCGGGTTATATCCGACATGGAAATTGTATTTGAAATTAACCCAAAACTCAATCTGAACCCGACAAAAAAAAAAAAAAAAAAAAAAAAAAAATCATTCACCGGAAACCTAACCCACACTGGAAGAAAATTAATCCATATTCTAATGCAATTATTGAGGAAATTGAACATAAACGATTCTCATAATATAAAAAGAGCTAACAATTGTAATATACAGCGTGTCCACGTATAACCTGACCGACCTTTATTTTCCCAACCGTTGGTCCTAGATGCATACTTCCAATTGCAAAAATGGTTTAAATAAGGTAAATAATTATTTTTAAAGCGATTTGGGTCAAGAAAAACATTTATTAAAAAAATACGAAAGTTAAATTTTTATACGGTCCCCCGGTCCTATAAGTGATATTTAGTAAAAAATTACTGTGACACTAACAAGTACGACAAAGAAAGTCCCATTCATCTAGCATTAAAATTGACCGAGTTCTGAAACTTTGAAATGCATGACTTATACCACTTTTTTGCATCTAAAAAGAGATGATTTCGGCCATACTTTCAGGGGTCGTATATAAAGTACTTAAACTTATTTCAAGGTATCTGCGCTTTGAAATAAATCGTACAACTATTACGATTGAGTTAATTTTTATTAGTTAAGTTTCAGATTAATTAAAATAATTGTATTTTAACATATGTTTTATTTTGAAAGGATTTGAGGCTATGATTTCTTTTAACAAAAATTATGTTATTTTCATAAGGTTTTATTTAACTTGCAACGATCGTCTTTCCAGTTTAAAATTTGTACTCTAACTCACTTTCAAATGTCCGATCGAAGTTAAATTTTACATACTGACTTAAATCTGATGGCAATGTAATATTATTATGATTTTCGACGCTTACTATCTTATACATACTTATATTAGAGGATAACACAAAAAAAATTCGGATAGATTATCGTCATCAAGTTTAAGAAAGAGTTTTAGATTAGATAACATAAATCTGCGATGGTTGTGTTTTTTTTAATTTTAAAATTACGTTTTATGTATTTTTTAACGCTGAATAAAAAAAAAAATTACCTTCACTTTTAACCATCATATCAGGATTTTTCGCAAATCGTAAATTTCAATGTTAAAAAACAGCGAAAAATCTGGTATTATAAAATTGATGTAAGACTTTTTTATTCAATTTAATTTTATTTAATTCAATAGTTTATTCAAATTTTTGGCTTATACTGGGTTTCTTGCAGCTACACAGCTCAGGGGTCCGATGAGGTTGGGAGGGGAGGGGGGATCAATTTTAGCTTTGAGCTTTTTAACTTTGAAATTTGCGATTTGAGAAAAATCCTAACGTGATGGTTTAAAATGAAGGTCATTTTCGGATTCAGCACTAAAAAATCCATAAGAATCAATTTTCAAAAGATAAAAAACATGACACAACCCAAAATTTGAAAGACAGTGTAATCTAACAGCATTTTAAAATCTGTATCATTTTGTAAAGAATTGAGGCTGTTGTTTTTCA
The DNA here is from genome assembly GCA_963931845.1 of Maratus michaelseni. Lineage (NCBI taxonomy): Eukaryota > Metazoa > Arthropoda > Arachnida > Araneae > Salticidae > Maratus > Maratus michaelseni. The sequence goes on from OZ007586.1 coordinate 445,427,204, forward strand.
TCCTTTTATTTAACAAAAATTCTGTTATTTTTATCCTCCTATATGTACAGTACAAATAGTATATTTTGCATTAATATGTCAGAATGATTATAGATTTCACAATTATATTAGATTGCAATGTTAATTTTTCTCAACTATTTTTTTTTATATATCTGACGATTATTTATATTTCTACTACATTTGTGAATGACCCCTATTTCGCAGCAAAAAATATACTCCAACTTTAAACAGCTATTATTCGGTCAATTTGAATATTAGATGAATGGAACTTTTTTTGTCGTACTTGTTAGTGTCACAATAAATTTTTACTAAATATCACTTATAGGACCGGGGGACCGTATAAAAATTTAACTTTCGTAATTTTTTAATAAATGTTTTTCTTGACCCAAATCACGTTAAAAGTAATTCTTTACCTTATTTAAACCATTTTTGTAATTGGAAGTATGCATCTAGGACCAACGGTTGCGAAATTAAAGGTCGGTCAGGTTATACGTGGACACGCTGTATATTAAATAATATATAAGATACCAATTTTTTAAAAAAAAGGATTTCATAACGTGTATTGATTATTAAACATGTGAAATTATTTTTCAAATTGCTCACAAAGCGTAAAACCGAGAGAGTGAAAAAATGTCCATGCCGGGGATCAAACCCGGATACTTTGCAATAACGCCCCAATTCGATGACAGTATTCAAACGCTCCAACTAGTGATGGGCCGATTCGAGATCTTTTAAGAATCGATACCTTAGTTTTCGAAAACTTTTCAGAATCGAAATCAGAATCGATTCTTTGTATTCAAATGTAGTAGCACTAAAAACTACTCCAGACTTCCTTCAAACTAATAAATGAGGGACGACATTTCGTCTGTTTCACTCTTCGAATGTTTATTCTACGTAAAATCGTTTGCCTTTTTTTATGATCACGTGTCAGATTCACATCCGTCTATTAGAAAAGTATGAGTAGCGCCTCTTTCAGCAAATGAAATGTTTATTTTTCGTACAAACGCTTCTCTTTTGTTTATGATAACGTTTTATAATTTACAGCTGCAGAACAATTTATTTTCTTTTTAATGTTTTTGAGTTTTGATATAAATATTACGATTGTTACGAGAGAAAAAAAAAATAATTTTTTGTCTGGATGACTCTATTCCATTGAACCCTACACCACCCCTTCCCAGGGTAAGATAATTTTAGGTAGATTTCGTAAGAAATACTACCTATTACATTCTCCCCTAAGTTGGAGTTTTTGAAAAATTTTTGCAAATCTACGCCAATTATGACTCCCAGAACCCAAAACCACCCCCAGTTCAAAACTTTGTCTATCTATCTATCTATCTATCTATCTCTGTCACTTTTTTATGAACATGATAACTCCCATAATTCTGCACAAATCTCTTCCAAACTAATACATAAAATCAAGGTGCATAAAATCTCGGTCAAGTTCGTTAATAGGCCAAATCGAACCAAGGAAAGGGGGGGGGGCGGTGAGGGGCTTTTTGTGAAAACAGAAAAACCTCCATAATTTCTTAATTATGATACGTATCGAATCCGTTTAAAGTTATTATTACTTCTAGGAAAAGGACCGAAAATTTATGTATGACAGATTTTTGATATCATTAAAAATGGCCCCAAGGGGGGGGGGAGAGGGGGTTTTAGAAAAAAAAATCATAACTTCGTCAATTGTGAAGATTTCAAATCCGCTTAAATTTATTATAAATCCTCTTAATATTATCTAAAACTTTTATATTGACAAGTTTTTTATAGGACCAACCCTTATAGCAAAAAAAAAAAATAATAATAATAATAATATTAAATTAAACAAAAACAATCCCTGCCGGCTCCGCCTGCAAACAAGTTAGGTTTCGAAGTGGGCGTTTCCAAATGCCGCATCATGGCAAAAAGGTCATTTCTTCCGCAATTCCCAACAATAAGGCGCCCCACGGTCTGTGTCTCGAAATCTACCTGTGCTTGTAGGCCAAGCCGTCAGGGATTTTTTAATTTTGTTTTCCTGTTAATGTTCATGTGTTTCCAACTTATCTTTAAAAAAGGACTGAGGGTGGCAAAACCCTTTAACGGAAAAAAAACTGCTTCAATTTTTTTTAAACATGTTGGTAAAAAAACATACAGTGTCTCACAAAAGTGATGGGACACTTGTGCTTTATAAAAAGAAACTGCAATAAAATAAATAAACAAACATGTGCAAAAATTTTTTGGGTGTGTTTCATATTTAAAGTTAGTAACAATTATTACATAACATACATTTTGTCAAAATATTAAAATATTAATTTAGTAAAAATACAATTGTTCAGAACGGAGCAAAAAATGGCTCACATAAGTGATGGGACACTTACTTTTCCATCAAATATTTATCCACAAATTTTACTTTTTAAAAGGTTTTAATATTTTGTTGGATTTCCTTTTACTTTTAAAACATGATTTAATCTTTTTGGGATGGATTCGACTATTTTTTTTGTGATTTCTGGAGTGATTTTACCCCATTCTTCTTGAAGCACCGATTTTAGTTGTTGTTTTGAAGAAATGGTGTGTTTGCGAATTCTTGATTCCAATTCTTGCCAAATATTCTCTATGGGATTTAAGTCTGGAGATTGTGGTGGTGTTTTTATTATTTCAGGACAGTTATATAGCAGCCAGAGTCTAACGTTCAGAGCAGTGTGCTTGGGGTCATTGTCCTGGTAGAATTTAAAATCGTTATGAAGGTTCAATTTTCGTGCTGAAGATTTCAAATTTTGCTTTAAAATATCAATATACTTGTACTGATCCATTATACTGTCAATAAAAACAAAATTACCAACTCCAGCGGACGACATACACCCCCATACCATAACTCCTCCTCCACCATGTTTTACTGTTGGTACCAAGTTCTGTTTGCGAAGTTCTTCCCTGGGTTTTCTCCACACCAAGATTCTACCGTCAGAACCAAATATATTAAATTTACTCTCATCAGCAAATATAACTTTATTCCAGTAATCAGAATTCTTATTTATGTTGGATTTTGCGAAAGCTAGTCTGAGTTTTCTATTCTTTTCACTTACGAAGAATTTTTTCCTGGCTACTCTACCGTGATATCCAGCAGATCGAATTACCCTTCTAATAGTTTCAGGATTAACAATTATTCCATATAATGCTTGTAAATCAGCAGCAACTTTTGAAGCACTAATTCTTGGATTTTTTTTAATATTTCGAACGATAATTCGCTTTATTCCATTGGATAGCTTTGATGGTCAGCCAGGTCTTCTTTTATCCTGAATCATATGATTCTTTTTATATCGTTTAATGATATTGAAAACTGTTGAACGACTCAAGTTAACTGTTTCAGCAGTTTTTCTAATAGATTTTCCACGTTCAATATGCAAATTAATAACTAATTTTCAAATTTCAGGCGAAGTTTCTTTTCGTTTAGCATTCATGACTACACAGAGCTAAAAAACACAAAAATTCCAAAACAAACTGGAGAGAAATACTGCAGACGATTTTATAAATTATTGCCAATTGCTTTTAAGTAAAAATAAAACCCCAAAAAATATTTTTATTGCTTATTTCAGGCGATTTTTGTTGCATATATAATGGTGTCCCATCACTTATGTGAGCTATTTTTTGCTCCGTTCTAAACATTTGTATTTTTATTAAATTAATATTTTAATATTTTGACAAAATGTATGTTATGTAATAATCTTTACTAAATTTAAGTATGAAACACACCCACAAAAAAAAATGTGTACATGTTTTTTTAATTTATTTGATTAGTTTCCTTTTGTAAAGCACAAGTGTCCCATCACTTATGTGAGACACTGTATTTATATTTAGTATTTCTTAATTGATAAATTCTAGTATTGCTTTTTGTGTTGATATGTTTAAAAATTGTTTTGCATGATAACTCTGACAAAAAAAATCTTAGTTTTGATTATTTCCTGTTTATATTCTGCAATTTTAAAAGCAGACTAGGCTGTGGGCCATTGCCACACGTGTTCCAAAATCTTGCCCGTCCCAAGATATAATTCTGCTGTCCATGTCTCTCAGTATTGCAAGTTATATCTTATTATTTTCTAAGATTTAAAAGGCAAAGAACCGGCCCTCCCCTGCATACGCCCGTAAAAGTAAGCAATTTGTCTTTAATTAGCGAAATCAAGAATTTTTTGTTCTTTTTTACGAACGTGCAATTTTTTTTTCCACTATGAAAAATTATTTTAATCGCAAAATTTTTAAAAATTTAATTTAAAAAAATTATATTTACGTTTCTTAAATACAAATTCACAGAATGTTATTCATTATAATCGTTTTCTTAAATTAAATCCATATGATTGATTTAACTAAAAATATATATGTATATTAGTTGAATTGATTGTACGCTTGAAAAAATAAAACTAAATTTCAAAACTAAAAGAGCGCTGATCATCCTTTTAATCGCCGCAAAATTCCGGAGAAAAGTCTCAAACAGCGCCGAGTAGTCTATAGTATTTGAATACCAGCATTCGCTGGCGCACCTTATGAAACCACAGAAAACTCCAGATATGAGCACTGAATTACTGAATACAGCCGAAAACCGCAGATTTCATCACCGATACAGATGCCAGGTGACTTGTATTCGAATACTCCTGTCTGAAATCGAGACCACTTGAGAACACAGACATTTTGTATTCCATTACTCCTCTCACTAAACAAACATTCACTGACGCAGTTTATGAAAACAGAAAACTCGAGCTATGAGAGAACTGAATACAGTCAAAAAACCGCAGTTTTCGTTTTCGTCTGCGACACAAATGCCAGGTGGCTTGTATTCGAACACTTTTGTCCGAATCGAGATCTCTCGAGAACTTGGCTGAATCGAGACCTCAGACATTTTGAATTCGAATACTCCCATCACTAGCTCCAACTATAGAACTTGTTTTCTATATCTCTATACAATTTCACTTTGAATAATCACATACTCATATTTTGAAATCATTTTTCAATTAATTTTCAGCAGTGAAATTACGCCATTATTAGATATTAACAATCACATAAATTGGAGCGTTATTCCAAAACCATGCGTTTTGGAATAATGGATGATAACTGGCACTGAATTATTCGGCACTGAATAAAAATCCGTTTTGGAATCTTGGGCCATCCGTTATTCCAAACTAATAAGCTGGGGTCCAAGCTAAATAAGTTTTAAACCAACAATTGCAGTTCTTTTAAATCTAACATTTCATCAATGTTTTTTTCTATATAGATGCAAATTAAGTATTATTTTTTGAAAATCCAAAGAAATGTCTTTTCTAGAAGAATCCTGATCTACAAAATATAAATTATTCTATACTTCATTAAAAAATATTTCAGTAACATGAACAGACGATTTTCAAAGGCGTTTTCCTTTACTTTTGATACTAAATAATATGATGAATTTCATTTTTGTGTCTACGTCAGACGATTTTTCTTTAAAACTTAAAACAGTCCTCTCACTTTTTTTTACTCATTTTTTTGCCTATTTCCAACAAATTGGTAATTTTAAGAATCAAGTCTGTTTTTAGTCTAGAAAAAAATATATAGGGGAGATGGGGGGTGAATGGGACAAGGGATGGATGGGACGTTCTCAATATTTCAGGCAAATAAACTTTTTTTCTAGTTGCTTCCTATCCTCATACATTTCACTGCCATAGTGTGCTTCAGAACCAAAAGCAAGACCACATGGTTGTTTTCAGTTTCCTTCAAATTATCATTTCCTGAAAACTCTGCTTAAAAGTAATTTTTTTTACATTTGAAGTTACTTAAATATCTTATGCAATATAAACAATTAAGATATGTTGTAGTTTTTTATTTCAAGGCTCAATACTGGTAATTAAAATGAATGAATATTAACCATTGTGACAAAATCATTTTTGAGACAAAATGGCTGACAATTGAATACATGCATCATGGGGATGATTGGGACATTTCAAATGGGATGAATGGGATTGTCTCATTCATCCCTGGAGGATTCTGAAAAATATATTTATTAGCTAAATAATATTATATAGTTTGATAAATTAATAATTTATGGTAATTATTCTTTTAACATTTCATCCTCATTGTAGTTATCTTCTTCAGCCATTGAATGCTTCCGTTTATGGGCCTTTTAAGGTAAAGCTGAGATGAGTCCAATATGATTGGTTAACAAATAATTCTGGAGATCATATTACAATTTACAATCTCTCAGCTTTTGCCCAGGAGGCATTTTTTTTCAGCTTTTAGTCCTTAACATTGAATAAAGGGAGGAAAAAGAGTGTGTCCCATTCATCCCTGCTGTGGGGATGATTGGGACAGAGAAGAATTGTTTTTTAATTTCATAATATATTTCTGTATAATAATAATCTTGAATAAATATTGTGCATAAGATGTAGTCAAACACTTAATGTATGAAATGTGATATATAATATTGATAATAAACTTAAATAAAATATTTAAAATAAACATTTTTGTGAAAATGTCCCATTCATCCCCCATTCTCCTAACATGTAAAGACGGAAGGAGATGTAAACAATATATTATAACAACATAAATCATTATCATATATTCTAATACGAGCAAATCTTGTGTGTAGTCACAGTGTGTGTGTCATATATATATATATATATATATATATATATATATATATGCAAATTTTATCTTAAAAACGGCTCTAACGATTTTCACGAAATTTCGTATCCTACCGTTTTGGGGCACCAGAAAACCATTGGGCTAGGTCACATGTTCGAGAAAATTCGATTAGTGGGTCATGGTCTAGCTAATTGTATCTAAAAAACGGTTCAAACGATTTTGACGAAATTTTGTATCCGACCATTTTCGGGCACGAGAAGACTATTGGGCTGAGTCATATGTTCGAGAACTTTCGATTGGTGGGTCATTTTGGGGTCAAAGCGGGTCAAATTAATTTTATCTAAAAAACGGCTCTAACGATTTTGACTAAATTTTGTGTCCTACGTGTTTCGAACACGATAAAATAATTGGGCTAGGTCACATGTCCGAGAAAATTCGATTAGTGGGTCATTTCTTGGTCATTGTGGGTCAAGATCTAAAAAGCGGCTCAATTTACACAAAATTTTGCATCCAATGGTTTTCGGACACGAGAAGACTGTTGGACTAGGTTACATGTTCGAGAAAATTCAATTAGTGGGTCATTTTGGGTCATTTTGGGTCATGGTCAAGCTAATTGTATCTAAAAAACTGTTCAAACGATTTTGACGAAATTTTGTATCCGACTATTTTCGGGCACGAGAAGACTATTGGGCTGGGTCACATGTTCGAGAACTTTCGATTAGTGGGTCATTTTTGGGTCAAAGCGGGTCAAATTAATTTTATCTAAAAAACGGCTCTAACGATTTTGATTAAATTTTGTATCCTACGAGTTTCGGGAAGGCGAAAATCAATGGGCTAGGTCACATGTTCGAGAAAATTTGATTAGTGGGTCATTTCTGGGTCATTGTGGGTCAAGATCTAAAAAGCGGCTCAATTTACACTACATTTTGCATCCAATGGTTTTCGGGCACGAGAAGACTATTGGGCTGGGTCACATGTTCGAGAACTTTCGATTAGTGGGTCATTTTTGGGTCAACGCGGGTCAAATTAATTTTATCTAAAAAACGGCTCTAACGATTTTCATTAAATTTTGTGTCCTACGAGTTTCGAGCACGATAAAATCATTGTGCTAGGTCACATGATCGAGAAAATTTGATTAGTGGGTCATTTCTGGGTCATTGTGGGTCAAGATCTAAAAAGCGGCTCAATTTACACTAAATTTTATATTCAATGGTTTTCGGGCACGAGAAGACTATTGGGCTGGGTCACATGTTCGAGAACTTTCGATTAGTGGGTCATTTTTGGGTCAACGCGGGTCAAATTAATTTTATCTAAAAAATGGCTCTAACGATTTTGATTATATTTTGTGTCCTACGAGTTTCGAGCACGATAAAATCATTGGGCTAGGTCACATGTCTGAGAAAATTCGATTAGTGGGTCATTTCTGGGTCATTGTGGGTCAAGATCTAAAAAGCGGCTCAATTTACACTAAATTTTGCATCCAATGGTTTTCGGGCACGAGAAGACTGTTGGGCTAGGTCAGATGTTCGAGAAAATTCAATTAGTGGGTCATTTTGGGTCATTTTGGGTCATCGTCAAGCTAATTGTATCTGAAAAACGGTTCAAGCGATTTTGACGAAATTTGATATCCGACTATTTTCGGGCACGAGAAGACTATTGGGCTTGGTAACATGTTCGAGAACGTTCGATTAGTGGGTCATTTTTGGGTCAAAGCGGGTCAAATTAATTTATCTAAAAAACGGCTCTAACGTTTTTGATTAAATTTTGTATCCTACGAGTTTCGGGAACGCGAAAAGCGGCTTCGAGAAAATTCGATTAGTGGGTCAATTCTGCGTCATTGTGGGTCAAGATCTAAAACGGCTCAATTTACACTAATTTCTGCATCCAATGGTTTTCGGGCACCAGAAGACTGTTGGGCTAAGTCACATGTTCGAGAAAATTCAATTAGTGGGTCATTTTGGTCATGGGTCATGATATTTAAACTCAAATTTAATTTTCACCGAGCATAGCTCAGTCTTCCCTGCTCGTATATATATATATTTTTTAATGCATTTTAGATATAATATATTTCTGGATTTTCTGCTCACTTTTGTGAGACGCTGTATCTAGACTAACTTTGATTACAATAACATATATTGAGAAATAAACAAACCTAGTAATTTAAACAGTTGTCAGGATACAGTTAGCAGTTTTACATGAAAATCAGAAAAAAAAATTGTTAGTTACCATGTTTTACACCCAAAGCCTATAAAATTAAAAATAAAGCTTCCTCATGATTAAGCGTGTAATTATACTTTGAAGCCTTGAAATTTAACAAGTTCACTGCCGGATTAAAATTACCGGTTTTTATTTTATTTAGAAAGTTCGAATTCATACCAGAAAATACCAATAGCAATATTTACTTTATTTAATTACAGACATTTCGCGATTACATAAAATAAAAATTCCTTTTTCGAAATTTCCGGTACGAATTCGTAATTTAAGATTGAAAAACCACGAGTATACTCGTGGTTGGCAGCGAATGGGTTAAGGATTTTCAGGATTTTCTTTCTACAAACGTGAAGTGCTTTTAAAAATTCATTTACACTAAATTATTCAAAATATATCAAAGTAGAAAACTGTATTTGTTGTTAGTTGATATATTAAAAAAAATCCCTGACGGCTTGGCCTACAGGCACAGGTATATTTCGAAGACGCAGACCGTGTGGCGCCTGTTTGTTGGGAATTGCGGAAAAAATACCTTTTTGCCATGATGCGGCATTTGGAAACGCCCACTTCGAAACCTAACTTGTTTGCAGGTGGAGCCGGTAGAGATTGTTTTGGTTTTTATTTTTGCATTTTATTTTTTATTTTTTAGCTATAAGGGTTGATCCTATAAAAAAAATGTCAACATAAAAGTTTTAGATAATATTAAGAGGATTTATAATAAATTTAAGCGTATTTGATATCTTCTGAATTGACGAAGTTATGAATTTTTTTCTTCTAAAACCCCCCTTTCCCCCCCCCCTTGGGGCCATTTTTAATGATATCAAAAGTCTGTCATACATAAATTTTCGGCCCTTTTTCTAGATGTAATAATAACTTTAAACGGATTCGATACGTATCATAATTAAGAATTTACGGGGGGTTTTCTGTTTTCACAAAAAGCCCCCCCCCATCACCCCTGGTTCGATTTTGCCCATTAACGAACTTGACCGAGATTTTATGCCCCTTGATTTTATGTATCAGTTTGGAAGAGCAGAATTATGGTGCAGAATTATGGGAGTTAGCGTGTCCATAAAAAAGTGACATAGATAGATAGATAGATAGATAAAGTTTTGAACTGGGGGTGGTTTTGGGTTCTGGGTGTCATGATCGGCGTAGATCTCCAAAAATTTTTCAAAAATTTCAACTTAGGGGAAAATGTAATAGGTAGTATTTCTTACGAAATCTACCTAAAAAGGGCAGCTTGATTAGCTGATGGGCGGGAAAGCTTCGAAAAGGAGACGTTGAAACAGTGGTCACGATACTTCATCGTAGACTAAATCTAGAACAATGAGACAGAAAAAAGTTTTCTTTTTAATCCTAAAGCAAGTAAAATACGTAGTCATTTTAAAATGTATGCTTTTTTACTGAAATTTAATGAATCCAAATTAAAATGTAAATTTTCAACTAAAAGTTTCGTCCCTTAAAAAGTTACACAGAAATGTGAGATATCAATATTTCGAAAAATGCTTACGTTTTTCACTGGATAAAACATCTGACGCTTAATTTTCAAAATGATCAAGTTTATTGATACAAAATTAGCGGAGTTAGAATGTCCACCGATTTCGAAAATGGTGTTCTGAAAATAAAATGCACTTAAAGTTTTCGTTACCGTTTTCTTTCTATGCCACGCTATACTTCCTATAGCTTCAAAATTGCCCTTTCACTTTCGACTTCTAATTAGTAAAATATGATTTCCTTATGAATAAACAGTAATTTAAACGACAGAGATTTTTTCGAACTTTTAAACCGATCAAAGTGCCAATCAACTTTAGTCCTCTAACTGCAGCTCAGTCAAAATTCAGTTTATTTTCTTCAGTTTTACGAGCAACATGAAAAATAATGCTTTTTGTTTCTTTTGTGCTTTTTTTGCACACCGCGTTGTTTTGATGGTTCATATAATTTTAGATAGTTTGTATTTTCATACAAACGCTTTTATAATGTATATGATATTAATGTAGCGTAATAATAATAAATGTTATAATTATATAACGCTTGAATAAGTAATTTTTAATACAAGGTGTTCCAAAAGTCTCGATTCATTTAATTATAAAAAAAAATTATTGAAAAAAGTGAATATTTCAAAAGAACAAACTATACTGATAATAATTAATTTTAATAAAATACAACTTTTTTTCTTTTCATGTTTAAAAATAATTTCCATTGGTCTTGAGTTGACTGTAAATAGACCTTACTTTTCTATGTCATTTACAGAATAATATTTTTTTTAAAGATAAAGACCCATTGAATTTTGCAACTGTTGTTTATGAATATCTGGAAATTCTGTTTTTTGAGTCACTGGATTAGAAAATCGAAATCTGCATCGTCATATTAATCAGACTTAAAATATTTGGACTTTTTCACGTAGAGTTTTGAAAAATCTGAGGCGTACATAAGGTAAAGATTACAAAAAAAAATAGGCTTTTTAAATTGGTGTGATCGAAATTATGCATCTTATTTCAGAACAAGTTTCCTTCTAGACTTCTAGACACATTATCCGGCTGAAAATACACTTAAACGTGTATGGCTAATGTGTTGATTTTCTTTAAGGTTAGTTTATTGTAATGTATTTCAGTTTCGTAATTTATTATACAGGGTGTCCCCCCTCATAAAAAAAGCGCAAGTGAGAATTTAAATAATTCATATGTTAGTAAGACAAAAGACAAGAAGCCTTTGAATACCACCCGGTACAACACTGGAGTCTCTTATGTTATCGGCTAAATTGGCGTAGCGAACGGAGTACATAATAATGTCGAGAAACGAGCTCGTGTATGTATGTAAATATGGTATTTTTCACGGAAAAGTATTATTACATTGTGGAAGTTTATTTTTCCAATAAGAAATTGTTCAATGAAGTGAGAAGACTTATTTGTTTGATGTCTGGAAGTTAAACAAGTTGAAAATTATACGTCAAACGTGACAAACGAGGTGCGTTCGTACTATAGCTATTTATATAAATATTCAGATTTTGATGATTTTTAAATCTGTGAAATGAATTATATCGTCTGCAGAATAATTTCTGTAATAAAATAAGTATCTCGGTCGCTTGACGATTAAACCTCGGAAGCTCCTATAACAAGAAAGCACCGATTTTTTTTTAATTCCAATTTCTTAATAAATATTTTTATTAATATCGTCTAAAGTTTTGATTCGATTTTCATAAAATTTGAAATGTCTCGACAAAATTCTTCAAAGATAATATATCTTAAATTTCAAGACATTTGGTTGGGTAGTTTTTGCGCTGTTACATGCAGACGGACGGACGGACAGACAGACAGATGGACCAGATGACGACTATAGGTGCTACGTATTTATATAATTACGAGCGCACCTAAAAAGGGCAAGTTAACAACTGTCGCAGTTTACAAAAAATAAATACGTTTATGGAAATTCTTTCTAATATTTTCAAAATTCAATTAGCGGTTTTTTTTCTTTTTTTTTTTTTTTTGGCCACCCTGGTGTTCTTCAGAATCTTTTTTCAATAAAATGAATTGAATGATCGAGTATTATGAAATTGGAAGATGCCGTTTTGCTTGTTTCTAGATAATCTGAACAGGAACTATCATAGTTTTCCAAATTTTATTCACGCCATCAAAATAAAATTTCTCCAGATTTTGAACAGGAAAAATGAAAATTTGTTCGAGGATGAATTGTTAATTAATTGATTTCATGAAAAAAGTAACACTCCTTCTAGTATAATGAAATCATACTAAATAACTCTTAAACAATTTTCTAATTTATTGAATTTGTCAGTACCGCTTTTCAATAAAATGAATTGGTGTTTTTGAAACACCTTGTAATATGAAATCGGAAGATCCCGTTCCGCTTGTTTGAAGCTTATCTGAATAGGAACCATCATAGTTTTCCGAATATTTTTTAAAAAGTTCTCCTAGGTTCTATATACGAAAAATTGTCCGAAGATGAATTGTTAACTAATTGGATAAATTAAAATAATTAAATTTCAAATCATTTGGTTGGGTAGTTTTTGCGCTGTTATATGCGGACAGACGGACGGACCAGGTGCTACGTATTTATATAATTACGAGCGCACCTAAAAAGGGCAAGTTAACAACTATCGCAGTTTACAACAAATAAATACGTTTATGGAAATTCTGTCTAATATTTTCGAAATTCAATTAACGTTTTTTTTTTTGTTTTTGTTTCAGAATCTTTTTTTAATAAAATGAATTGAACGATAGAGTATTATGAAATTCGAACATGCCGCTATCGCGCCATCAAAATAAAATTTCTCCAGATTTTGAACAGGAAAAATGAAAATTTGTCCGAGGATGAATTGTTAATTAATTGATTTCATGAAAAATGTAATACTCCCTCTAGTATAATGAAATCATAATACATAACTCTGAAACAGTTTTCTAATTTATTGAATTTGTCAGTACCGCTTTTCAATAAAATGAATTGGGTTTTTTGAAACACCTTGTAATATGAAATTGGAAGATCCCGTTTCGCTTGTTTGAAGCTTATCTGAATAAAAACCATCATAGTTTACCTAATATTTTTCACGCTATCCAAACTTCGAATCAAAACACCAAAAGTTCTCAGGTTCTAAATAGGAAAAATTGTCCGAGGATGAATTGTTAATTAATTGGATTCATGGTAGGGCAGTATAATACCTCTTCTGGTAAAATGAAATCACACTAACTAATTCCTTAATTTCACTTCGTTTAGAAACAAGTGATAAATCATAAACTCGAGTAAATGTCCTATTCACTCACCCTTTTCTAATAGACCTCCCTACTTCCATCAGATGTCTCAACTAGCACCACTGTTTTTTTTCCAGATGATACTTAGAACTGTTATCACATATCCTCTCTATACTTAACAATGATTAAGACGCGGATAAATATCAGCTTCCTGTCATTACCAAGCTGATGGTAAAACCAGTAGTCATGGAGGCAGTTGCTTTACGGACATGATTTGGTCCAGAAGGCATTTCACCACCCACTATAACATACGAGTCGGGCCACACGCCGATTCATAATATTCACTTAGAGGTTTATTTATTATACATTTTTTATGTCTTTTCAAGGAATATGTAGCAGCTGCTTAGAGTGGGGAACCACAAAGTTGTATAGTAAATTAAGTATATGTCTATCTCCGTGTGTGTCTAGCATTTTTTTATATTCCATAATGTGGTAGCTGTTGAACAAGTAAGGAATGTACGAAACACTGGATAATTTCTCTGCTTCGACTTGGAAGAGTAAAGCGTGCTCCCATAATGTTACCACTAATGAAAGAAAATAAAGAATTCTTTAACCCCGCCAGGACCGGCATTTCATACGCTAATTTTATTCGGTTTGCACCATTTTTTTAAAACAGTTATCTTTATTTATTTAATCACGTAAATGCCCAAATGAAATAAGGCAAATATTACTTTACTTTATTACTGGTGCTGTATGCACCTTCTGGAGATTCATATACGCACCCATTGTTCTGAAGGGGTTAAATTGTTCCGGGACACAAAAATCTCGAAGTAATCACATTCTTACTTTTTCAAACAAAAAAATATACTCTAAGGTAGGGGTCTTCAACCTTTTTGCTCGAAAGTCGTTTGCCACCACAAATTCTGAAATGTAATCTTCGCCTTATTCAATCAAAAAGCTTCTGTCATTAAAAAAATAAAATTGTTCAATTCTAAAATAATGGAAACTTTGTGGCCCGCTGGCCTCAAGTTGAAGACAACTACTCTAGGGTGTTTGGATTAAAATGACGCAAGCCACATATAATAACGGTACATCAAACAATACAGCACTTTTTATGTTGAACTGGTTTGTGTTTGTCGAGCCTTCTTCTACGATTTAGATGCATTTATCTTATAATGTACCTTTTCTAGATTTGTTATATTTAAATTGACGTATCAAAATTTTTATGAAGGATAAAGTTATGAAAATTTGTACGATATTTTTCAGTTTTTAAATTGTATTCATGAATTTTTGTTTTGAAAGAAAATTTTCAAAATATGATTTTGATAAGAAAAAGAACTAATGAAAAAAAAACACGTTTTATTTTAAAAATTATTAATTAGATTAAATAAATGTTTTTGTAAATTCTGAAGACAAATTAATATATATATATATATATATTATGTTTTCCAGCTTTGAATATTTTTCACGAAAATACATGTTACGTTTCCGAATTAAACAGAAACTGTGGAGAACTCATAGTTTACATTAACTTTTCGGAAACCTTTCTGCTACGGAATGTAACATTTTTTTTTTTTTACGCTGTAGTCTAAAATTAAAAGAAATGTGTACAAAGAGTTGTTCTTTCACATGTATATCAAATTTTAATCATAGCTAAATTTTGAATATATATATATATTTTAATTAAAATATTTTATTTTTAAGAATTTGAATTTGAAAAGGAATAGGAAAAAAACCAAAAATAATTATGAATAAAAAAAAAAGTAAAATTTTCTGTAACTGTCTTTAGAAATACAATTAGACTGGAAAAATCAATCTTTTGCAAGTGCTACTAATTTTTTAAATACTTATATTATTCTTACAAACATGGGCGTGCATTCATGGATCCGTAAAGTATCTGTCATTTATAGTAAAATATTAATGTCTCTTAAATTACTAGATATACAACTTTTTAATTTTATCAATATATGTATTAAGGATGTATCTTGAATTTAACGTAATTAAATATTTTTCGACATTTAAAAAAAATATGAATAATATCACCTTAAATAATTAAAATATGCTAGAAAAATAGTTCATTCAATAATCATCTGAAACAACGAACAGGATAAGGAATGATTGTTCATTTGTGTGTTTTCAGTCACATTATATAACAAAATATCAGAGCTTCGAACATAATATTTTTTGTTCTTGACCGTTCCCTTAAAAATAACGGTTTTTGTTTCAGTTCTTGATTTTGTTCCATCAGAAAAAAGTTTTTTTTTAATTATTATTTTAGCTTAAATTTTATTTCAAAGACCCTGATTTCAATAAAAC
The DNA here is from genome assembly GCA_963931845.1 of Maratus michaelseni. Lineage (NCBI taxonomy): Eukaryota > Metazoa > Arthropoda > Arachnida > Araneae > Salticidae > Maratus > Maratus michaelseni. The sequence continues at coordinate 445,443,001 of OZ007586.1, forward strand.
ATCAAAAATGTACAGTCGGCCAAGAAAAATGAATAAGTAAAGAAAAGAAAAAAGAAGAAAAAGGAGAACACCCTATACATTCATGTATGTGTCTTCAAATTATCACAGTAAAAAAAGGAAGTAACCATTTGACTGTAAATTAAAACTTCTTTCAATTTTTGTTATAAAAAAGGGTAGGGGTTCTTCATAGTGAAATTGTACGCCACTCTGAAATATTCAATACGAAAACCTATTTTTGACACTGCATTTGGCTTTTTTTCTATACATAATTTATTTGTAATTGTAGCAAAACAGATTGCAATACGCGTAGTCTTTTAAACATAACTCAAAAACTACTTAGCCGAATGATATGTGATTTTGAATTCACATATTTGAAGTTTCTAAAAATCGATTTCTTTTAACAAATTTATAGGTTACGATTCATATTTGTTTCAAAAATTTATTTGGAAAATAAATATATATTTTAATTAATTTTTCAAAAAAAAGTTTACTGTACGCTATGAATTTTTTAACAGAAATCAATTGTTAGAAGCTTTAAACATGTGAATTCAAAATTACAGCTCATTCCATCAAATAGTTTTTGAGTTATGTTTAAAAAAACTACCCGCAATGCAATCAGTTTTGCAATGACTACAAATGAATTTAACTTTAGGAATTCTAAACTTTAAGCCTCCATAATTCCTCACCTACTTGATAAAATTATTTTTTGTTTCGTAACCTATTAAAATTTACTGAAAAATCCAAACATGATGTAAAAATTAGGTGTTTGTTTGAAAATTACTGTGTTTGGTGCAATTTCTCTATGAAGATGACCCCATAAGCTTTTTTTATAACTTAAATTGAAAAAAGACTTAATTTCCAGTGGAATGGCTATTTCTGCTTTTTTCTGTTACAATTCAGATATTTAAATATATGTGGTCTATCTATCTCTTTTTTTTTTCACTTCCTTTTTTGCCGGCTGTACTTTAGCTAATACAAAACATGGCAAATTATCAAATTTTTATATTCTCTTCGTTTTACGCTTTCCACAATTTTACAAATTTCTTGCGTTAAAATAGAAGATTATATATGCATATTCAATTAACTTCCTCCATAATCGCAATGACTATTCTGCGTTCTGTTCAAAAAAACATTTCTATTGTTTGGGCTTCGAAAACTGTGGGGGAAAGCTTAACAGAATTTTTTTTTTTACTCGGCGTTAAGTTAATTGCCACATCGGGCAATATCGCACTCATTTCGAGGATATAAAATTATTTTAGGATTACACTTACAAAATATTATTTCACTGCATTTTTTTTTTCTTCTCGCCTTCTTTAAAAAAATTAAATATAATTGGTTATTTAGAATCTATTACAAATTCACTGTATTTAAATTAGAATAACTACGTCATTTTTCAAGAAATGTTGACCTTAGAAAGCAATTTTGAGTATTTAAATAATTTGAAAGAAAAAAAAATATTGTTTTAATTAAACATCGCCTGTTACATGTTATTATTATTTTTTTAAAGCATAGTCTTTTTTCTTACTGTTGTTTGGAAATGCATTTTGAAAGTAATACAAACTACTATACTAATATAATCTATCGATATACTAATATAATCTATTGCTAATCAGCTTTAAAATGATATTTAGGTGATAGGTTTCTTCTATTGCTCCACACGCAATCTTGAGGAACCACACAATTCCCATTTATGTTTTATATACAGTCATTGCATATTTTAAATTAAGATTAGACAAGTTAAAATTACTTTAAAAACTGTTATCTTTAATCAACCATGAAAAATGAAAATCGCTGAAAAAGTTGAATTATTCACATCATGATACAAAGTTATCGTAACCTATATTAATTGCATATACAGGGTGAATCTAAACTCTTGGGCAAAATTTTAAGGGGTGACAGTACACATCAAGACAAACAATATTAAATGGGAAACTAAGGGTCCCAAACGTCTTCCGAAGGAGATAGGCGCCATTAAAGTTTAGGGTCTAAAATTCCAAATGATTATAAAAAACAGAAAAATTGGTCGATTCGTTTGCGGTTTTCGCTAAAACTATTTTTTATGTCAGTATTTTCTTGAAAATAAATTTTAAAGATAAAGTTCAAAAAATGCCGATAGAGGGCGCTTTAGACTTTGGAGTAACGAAAAACTATTTTTTACCGTTATTTTTTGTACCTCATTAAATGCTTTAAAAAGCTTAAACTTAAACTTAAATTTTTAGCTCAAAATCTGAATCGTTGGGAGTGATTAAGTAGCTCAAACTGAACTGCGTTCAGGAGTTGAAATTTGAAACACCTCCCTCCCCGCCCCCCCCCCCCCCCCACTCCTGAACACAGTTCAGTTATTCCCGGTCTTGGTGTCGTAGACCAGGCAGAAACAATAAGAGTTGTAATTTTCCAACTGGACGAAAAATGTCCGGGCCAGGATTCCTATCTGGGATCTCTTGACTGAGACTGCCATGCTCTACCAACTGAGCTATCCCGATTATGCCCTCCAGATTCAACCGGGATAGCTCAGTTGGTAGAGCATGGCAGTCTCAGTCAAGAGATCCTAGATAGGAATCCTGGCCCGGACATTTTTCGTGCAGTTGGAAAATTACAACTCATATGATTTCTTTACCAATTTGAATAATTGTGTTAAAATTAATCCAGGCAGAAACTACTACCTCCTACACGTAAAATAAACGATAGAGTAATGACAAAATTAAATAGAAAATTTATTCATAACAGACATGAGCAATTTCTCCGCGCAAAATAAAAAGAAACAATTTGATGTATGCATGTAGTGCGCAATATGAATGAAGGTTGACACGTAGAAAATGGTACACGCATGATGTTCGTGAGGAATCACAAAAACTGCTCGAAAGAGTGCCCTCCAGCAACGATGCAGGCCTCACACCGCCGGCGGAGGGAGTTGCGAACATTAGTGAATACCCCGGGCATCTCCCGGATATCGCCTGCTACGACGGCAATCCTCGCAACCAGGTCCTCGTTGGAGTTGACGGTAAAAAATAGCTGTTCATTATTCCAAAGTCTAAAGCGCCCTCTATCGGCATTTTCAAACTTTATCTTTAAAATTTATTTTTAAAATAATTTTTTTATTTAATTTTGTCATCCCTCTATTGTTTATTTTCCGTTTAGGGGGTAGTAGTTTCTGCCTGGTCTACGACACCAATATCGGGAATAACTGAACTGTGTTCAGGAGGGGGTTCAAATTTCAACTCCAGAACACTGTTCAGTTTGCGCTACTTAACCACTCCCAACGATTCAGATTTTGAGCTCAAAATTTAAGTCTAAGTCTAAGCTTTTTAAAGCATTTAATGAGATACAAAAAATAACGGTAAAAAATAGTTTTTCGTTACTCCAAAGTCTAAAGCGCCCTCTATCGGCATTTTTTGAACTTTATCTTTAAAATTTATTTTTAAGAAAATACTGACATAAAAAATAGTTTTAGCGAAAACCGCAAACGAATCGACCATTTTTTCCGTTTTTTATAATCATTTGAAATTTTGGACCCTAAACTTTAATGGCGCCTATCTCCTTCGGAAGACGTTTGGGACCCTTAGTTTCCTATTTAATATTGTTTGTCTTGATGTGTACTATCACCCCTTAAAGTTTTACCCAAGAGTTTAGATTCACCCTGTATATATATATATCCAGTAGAACTCGTTTAATACGAGCCTAAAACGAGGACTCGGTTAAAACGAACAATTTGCGCATTAAGAATGGTTCATCATTTAAATTATATTAAGATTTTCACGCTCTTTACCAGCTACAAAAGTAAGATCATGGCTAATTACGAGCAAAATATATGTTCATTTCCATGTGATTTTCTGGGAAAAGTAGGGTAGAATTTAGAAAGAAATCCCTTTCTTATCAAACACTGTTCTCTACATTGTTCTTTCTTCATTACAACGGTCTGTCAAAATGTAGTAATTTATCACTTTTGCCAGGCAAAATTTCAAACTTTAAGGAGACCCTCCACTGCAAAGCAATGTCCGGAGGTCTTGAAAGACTGAAAGAAAGAAGGGGGAGATAAGGACATTTCAAATACTGTCCCTTTGTAAGATTTACAACTGAGCCAGGGAAAGGAAGAATCATAGAAAAAAACTTTGTTTTTTCCTTTAAATCCGGACTCTGTTAGAGTCTTTTCACGTCTTTTATTTGTACTATTAAAATGAAAGGAATATGTGAAATCCATAGCTCGAAAACTGCAATGACTATTGCAATGTCAGGCTAGTTTTTCCGTGAAAAAGTAATCAGTTGCATTTCTGGACGTCATTCACATCCTTTCAGAATTATTAATTCTTTAGAGGTTTTGATTTCAGTACTGTGATTTTATCTAAAGAAAATACCCGTCTATAGAAAACGACAATCACAAAGATAAGGCTGAATATTTTATGTTAGTTTTATATTACGTTAATTTTAGCATTCAGATCAATAGAACAATTAATGGTAGTAATCAGTTTTATTATGTGTTTTTCTTTTAAAGATTTTCCTTATCTTCAAAGGTATTAAGGGTAACGAAGACTTTTATTAAATATAGTTAACTTGCGTTTCGTATTAACCGAGTTGGACTGTATACAGACAAACCTCGTTAGTAAGTCGCCTGGACAAAACGTCAATTCGCATATTACGTCATGTTTCAGAAGTCCTGACCATTTGCATATGCATGTTCGCATATTGTACTCCGCTTATTGCATCGTTATTTTTTCAACCACTCCGCTTAAGACGTCACTTTTAAGAGTGCAATAGGCAAACTCGGTCCTATTTCTTTGCCAATGTTATTTCCAATAATACTGAGTTTTTGATGTGCATGACTGTAAGTTTAACATTCCAGGTGACAGCATTTTCCCTTACAAAGATTGTCTGCCATATTAACAAATTCTCTGAATTTCATCTGAAGCTCTGAGATGACCGAGGATACGGAAGATGAAGATATTCCTTAAGCTGAACCATTTCAGGATTGCGTAAACGGGGGCAGCTCGTACAACGGATTGATGAAGATGCCTATACGAATATAGACAGCAATTTAAAAAATTCACCCGGAGCAATAATAACTGATTGTAGCTGATGTTTTGGAATTGAGGAACGGGCCAGCTGTACAATCCGACAGCGGTCACGAAGAAGAGGAACTACCCAGACTCATTGTTACAAAGAAAAAAGCCTTAGAATACATTGGTGAACTAAGGAACTATATGCTGTCTTTGAATGACACTATAGATAGCGAAAATAATATGTTATATTCCTTAAAGAAAAAAAAATTGATTTCGGACAACTGCCATCAAACAGAATTTTGAATTTTTCTTTTGCAAGCCTGTAATAAATGGGTTATTACGTAACATACCTACTTTCTATACTTTCCATAATTAGTCATCCATTTTTTGAATTCTAATTCTTATTCTACTATTCTATATATAATTTATAATGTAATTTAATTATAGGGATACTTATTATATAAACATTTGGAATTTCATTTTAAATGTATTATAATCTCCTCTTAGTAAATAATTTTTAAGTGGATCCGAGAGTGACGTACTAATGAGGTTTGACTGTGAATATATATATATATATATATTGAAGTGGTTCATGAAGCTTATTTGTCTATTCATTTTTTAATCTTTTCATTACAAAAGTATGTGATTTTTTTAAATTTTTCCTTGTAACTAGTATTGCATATTTCATGTTTTGATTTTCAGAATTTATCCATTCTTAATTCAAATTCTTTAATCTGTGGTGCACTGTAAACTGAAACTTCTGAAATTCAGTCATATAAGTGTCTGAAACGGATGGTTAAAAAAACAGACAATTTAAAGTGTATTTTAAGACGCTTGTAAGTGTCTGAAATACCGCCATTTTTTTTTACCCGGGTAGCTAGAGAAAGATTGAAATAAACGTTAGTGTTGCCATCTATCGATGGAAGCATCGCTATCTACATTTAAGGAAGGATCATCTAAATTTCGTTTTCGTTCTTACCCAGGCCAGCATCGAACCCAGGCCCTACTGGATACGAAACCAACGCTTTATCCATTACGCCTTCCAGACTACATAAATGTGTTATTTTAAATTCAAGTGATGGAATGATTTATATCGTGTAGCTATTTTTATAGAATTTATTGATTTGTTGCTCTGAAAACTGGAAAATTCGAACGGGATTTTGAAAAAAATCGTCAATATGAGAAAATATGGTTCAGTAACTCGACAATATGGTTAAGTAACTTTATTATTTATGTGGGGAAAGGACATATGAATTATACATATTTTCAATTCGATTGTTATCAATAAATATGTTAATTGAAAAACGGCTCCCTGTATATTCAAATTCAGCTAACTAAATTTTCTTTTTGACCGATTTGAAACACATTCCGTTGATTGATGGTGGTGGTGGTATTGGGGGGGGGGGGAAGCTTTCAAACGTACGTTTTGAAACTCGAAGGCACAATAGTACTACAAACACGTATTCATTGTTTTGGCACAAACAAAATGACACCATAGATGACAGATAAAAACATTTATTTTCTCAAATTGTAACTATAATGCTATAGTGGCTGGTAATTTAGATTTACAAATTTCTATCTCACAAAAATATCAATTTAACTATCAATAACCTAAATTCACACAATGAAAAAATTAAGGGCTTTAAATAAGCGATTAATTTCACTAGCTACACATCCTTCAAAATTTTTATTGTAAAGTATTTAAGTTAACCCATTAAAGACGACTTATTTTACACTTCTTTTAATGCTTCGATACCAGTTGACACCAGTTTTCCCATACTGTTATTTTAACAGATTAAATCTCTGATAGTTTCACATTAGATAATATGATTTTCTTTTTTTTTTTTTACTAAGATACTGGTGTTTATATTTAAAACTTTGGTATAAATTAAATGGCAAGTTTTCGTACCAACCGGCATTAAGGAGTTCAATAATGGCTACTTTCTTCTCATAGAAATTATTTTTATACGTTTAAAATTAATCTTCCAAGTGAACAGACGCCCTCTACTGTCGCATTTTGCATGTATTTTCAATTTTTAATTAGTTTTTACACAATTTCGCACAATTTTTATATTCGATGTATATGAATAGTATAGATCGAAGTCATATTATCCTATAATACTAACAAGCAGTGTTGAATTCAGAGAGTGGCTTGGGGGGGGGGACGTCCCCCCCCCCAGAGCATTGAAATGTTCCCCCAGGAAAATTTGAAAATTTTTGCTTTTAATGGTTGAAAAATGCAATACCCCCCTCCCGGAACTCTACAGTGTCTCCCCCCGGACAGTGGTTTAGTTCTATGAAAAAAAGTGGGGGGACGGTCATAGCCTCGAACATAGGGTCTGAATAGTAGAACAATAAAATTCAGAATTCAGTAACGCTAATTCACGCAACGAGATTTTCTGTAAAATTTGTTTTGAAATTTACGTAAGCAGTGATAGACAGACAGACGATCCGGAATCCTAAACACTTTTTAACTTCCTTGGAAAGCATTAAAAATCAGTGATTTATTTCTTAAAATTGTTATTTTTTAGCTGCTTATCCTTTAAAAAATATTACTACGTTTCAAAAGTCTACATTCTCCCGTGCTTCTAGCGTTCTCCTGAAAATAAAAAGTAGGGGGACGTTTGAAATAAAATAAAAAAGTCGGGGGACGCCGTTCTCCCGCGTACCCCATCGACTACACTACTGCCTCCGGAGGAGATATCCCTCCCGGAAAAAAGTGTCTGAATTCAACATTGCGGATCAGGGCCAGCCCACAGTGCTGAATTCAGGGGACGGAACGAAGGGATTTACCCCGAAATATTCAAATGTTCCTCCCCCAGAAGATTTGAGATTTTATGATTTTAATGGTCAAAAAGTTTTACCATTTTAGACTAATTATTCATCTAAACGTGTATAATTGTACAGAATTCTTTTCGGCGGGACCGTGAAAGTTTTCTGTTTTGCATAATTTTATTTAAAATAAAGATATTGAAGTGTAGCTGAAAACGTAAAGCTCACCCCCACCTCTTCCTCGCAAGAAAAAAAAAAATGGTTATGTGTTTCAAAATTTTTTAAAACTTTTTTACTGTTTAAAATCTTTAGCTTAGAAAACTGTCATGGTAGGCAGTCTTAGAGAGTGAAAAGTTCGAGGCTGAAATAAAACTACGCTTTATAAAGAAAAGCTTGTGTGGACAAATATACATTAAAATCCAGTCAGTAAAAATAAAAATTATATCCCCCTAAAGACATGAAACAGAGTCGGAAAAGCCAAATGACTAATTTGGGTTTTTCGACTCTGTTTCATGTCTTTGCGGGGGGATATAATTTTTATTTTTACTGACACTGAGGATGTGAGTCCAAGTCACTCACGAAACGTACGTTTGTTCATTGTGCTACAGTTCGATATTGTGTGTTAAACGTTGGATTTTAATGTATACGCTTTATAGTGTTAAGGAAATGCACCGAAACACACTTTAAAAGAAAATTATCATACAATGAAATTGCAATCATGATACAATTTTCAATTCAATCGCAATCAGCTTTTTATATTTTCATTATCTTAGTAATTTTTTTCATTTTTTTCTCTATTTTTTTCTTTCCCTGTACCCCCTAATTCCTTTTTGTTTTTAACAAAAAAGTACTTCTGTTTCTAAAATGTTAAAATGAGTGAATGACACTAGGATTTACAAACAAATTTTATTTGAAAATAAGTAAAAGCAAATAAATTTGAATAAGAAATTTGAAAATATTTGAATGCACTTCACGTGCATTAAAAATGCAAATTTTGATTAAAAAATTGCGGTGCCATTGTGGCATTTGGGGATTAAAATTAAGTGGAATACATAATATCCCACCGCCCTTCAAGTGGTTATTTTGACAAGAGAAGAATTAAATAAATATTTTTACATTCACTTTATTTTACAAATTTCTTTTTTGTTGTTTTAAATATTTTATTGGTATGTTTGGTATGTTTTTTATCTAAAATTTCCCGAAAAGTTTAAATCTACAAAAAATATTTACTCTTTTTTTTATAATTTAGAAAATAAAAAATATATATTGGACATTAAAAACTGCAATCTTAAAGTAATTATCTTCAACTCGCATAAAGTGAGTGATAAAATTATCTCTGTACATTTTCTGCATCATATCCCTTTCTACCACCGAAATTTCGCCAAGTACTCATAGGCCAATAAATAAATCTTTATATAATAGTAATATATATTTATCATAAAGGTGGAATATTTTAAATTAAATCAGTTTCATTTAATCAGTCAATCGTATTTGTATTTAAATTTTCAAAAACATTCAGATATATAGAGATATTTTCTTAATCAAGGCAGCGCACTTCATCTTGCTGCGGAGGTATAATGTTCCCTGTATATTATTTAAGGAAAAGGCTTTGACAGTATTAAATCCGTTTTTTTCTGTTAATTTGGACACATACGTTAATATGGCAATATTCATTCCTATGTCTTAGTTAATCGACATTTTTATTTTCAAATCTTCAGTATTTTTACAGCTTTAAAATATGAAGTAAATTATGATAATGGCTTGTATGTTTTTTGGGGTTTTATGTTATCATTTAAATGTGTGAAATTTTATAAATTCATTTTTTTAATTGAAAATATTTTTACGGTTTATTTCCTGTAGCAGAAAAAATAATTCAGTTCCGCCCCAAAACCGGAAGAAAAATTTAGGTTCAGTCTCAGTTTACATTCTATCAGAAATATTAGGGGTTTTTTTCTTTACGTTTTTTCGCACTGTTCCGGATCAAAGTCCTGTAAAATATAAGACTTTTAAACTATAAGAAAGTTTAATGGGTAACGTTTTCTTTTTCTTTTCTTTCACATTGCTTTGTCAAAAAGCAAATTTTAGTTTATATATTTATATGTGTCCCTGTGGTCTTTTGTGTATTTTTTTTATAACAATGATAATTAAATGTCTGGCTCCATCTGTGTAAAAGTAAAGAAAGTACAGACTATAGAAGAATTAATTGAAAAAAGGAAATAAAAGTAAATCTCTTCTTAAAATTACGAAATAACTTCAGAACACGCTCATTTTTGTTATTGTATCCGGTCACTTCCTTATTTCAAAGGATTCCGGCATCACATGGTTTTCAACCTTAATGAATGAGATATTTTCAGTCTTCCGTAAACTCTTAAAAATTCATAATAAATCATCCCTTCTCTTTTTTTTCCAACAAAGAAAGAACTTCATTTCCTGTTAATTTATGGAAAAGGCTTAAACTTTAATTATTGCAAAAATGTTTTTCGAGATGTAATTAAAAAAAAAAAAAAAACTAGCTTTCCATTATCTCTCGGATTATTTAGAAGTTTAAAGTTTTAATTATTTTGAATTTAACGGTACTTCACACCGGAAACGAACTGAAAACTAAAAAAACCATAGTTTTGTCTATGAACGACCATAAATGAACCTAAATTGCATTTTTTGTTCCAGAACTGAACCGTTAAAGATTTTTTTCACTTTTTTATTTCAATTTATAAAGTTTCAATTATATAAAAGATAAATTAAAATACAAGCCAATATATGATTCACTTCTGATTTTCAACCTTTTTCATACATTATATCATGAGCAATTGAAGCAAAATATGCATGTTTGAGGTATCGTATAAAACCAAAATTAATAAATTCCATAAATAATTGTTGTAATTAAATCTAAATAATCGAAGTTCCAATAACCCTATTAGTATCAAATAGGTTTATTTTTTAATATAATTTATCACGTTTATTATAAATCACTTACTAATCATTCAAAATCGGATAAAATTTGTATTTTTAAGTTTTCGGCATACTGAACTTAAATATGTAACAAATATTTGATGTGCAGTTAAACTTTGTAAAATTAGGTTGAATTTTTATATATAGATGAATCCTTATGACAAAATAAATCGCGTATAAATATAGACATTCTATGAATTAAAACATTTATTTTCTCTTGAATCAATATTTTGTTACAACCAGCATTTGGCTTTTTATTTTCGTAATGTACATCGCACATTAAAATACTGTTTTCAAGTACCACAAATTTCCAATTGCAGATAAAAGAGGGGGGGGGGGATACAAGCTCCATTCACTCTTTTTCTTTTTAACACTTTCCAACTTAATCGTACCGAGATCAATTTGTTTGCTGGCTTATCAGCTTGTTCATAAGTGCTCCAATTTTCCATAAATGTTACTAAATATATGAAATATGAATATGCCATTGAAGTAAACTATAATTTTAATTAACTAATATTTTTCCCTTTTTGTGGAAGAAAGGGGGATGCACGGATCTCTAAAATCAAACATTATTTGAAGCAACTTTTACTTCATGAAAATATACTTTAAATGTCTTTAAAAATATTTTTTTCCAATACATTTACTCGTGTTACATTAAACATTTTTTAAGAGATATAACATTTCACAAATAACAAAATATGAAATAAATTTGTGAAAATATACATTTATGCTTTTTTTCTCAAATATACAAAAATGTAATCATTCTTTCATGAATCTGTCTGCTTGCATTGCTATCTCTATAATAAGTAGTTAGATTTCGTGCGCTAAGATTTATCTTTTGCATCATGCGGTGTCTTGCATCATGCGGTGTCCCGTTACCTGAAAGTTACCATAAAGAAAATTCATTGTGATTAACTATAAAATATAATTAAATAAAGCATTACTGTATGAAAAAAATAATAGTTTTAATTATTAAAAGAAATTTCATTATTTTTGCAGTTTACCATTCTTTCATTTGTATTTTTTAAAACTTTGATAAAATTTGTTCTATAAAACAAACAGTTACAAACTAGTTATCAGAAAATACAAACAACAAGCATTTTTTTAAATTTAAAAAGCTAAAAACTAAAAATAATGTTGATATGAACTGTTTCTATCGTAGTTTACTGTAAATTATTTACGGTGAGATTATACAGTGGTAATTAATGGTGAAAAATATGTAGTAAAAAAAAAAAAAAGATAATGAATGAAACTGTGTAATCAAACTATTTTTTGAATATATTTACTTTTGTATACTATGTATTCAATGTATTTTACACTGTAACAAAGAGTTATTCGTGTTTATTTCTTTTAAATTTATAAAAAATTAACGGTTACAAGAATAATATAGCGAAGAAAATATTGAATGGAAGCCATAAAATTAAGCTATATGTTTATTGATTATTTTTTTATGCTATATGTTTAATAATTTTTACATTGTAAGAAATAGTTGCCCTTGTTTATTTATCTTAAATGTATAAACGTTAACGGCGACATGCATGAGACAATAAATAAAACAATGAGTAAAAACTGCAAAAAGAAATGTTTTTGTTTTTCATTAATTTTGTGTACCATTACATTCTCCATATTTAATAAATTTTACACTGCAACAGACAGTAACTTTTGTTTACTTCTCTTAAATGTATAAGCATTAACGGTGATAGATATGAGGTAACGAGTGAAATAATAAATGAAAACTGTGGAATCAAATTACTTTTTAATTCAATAGTTTTTTAATGCTATATATTTAATAAGATTTATACTGCAACAAACAGTTATTGTTGTTTATTTCTCTTAAATGTATAAACATTAATTGTGTCAAGCTTGAGATAACGAGAGAAATAATGATTTAAAACTGTGAAATCAAACTTTTTTTTAATTATTATTCATTAATATTTTATACAATATATTTGATAAATTTTACACTGTAAACAGTTACTTTTGCTTATTTCTCTTAAATGCATAAACATTAACACTAGCAAGCATGAGATAACGAGGGAAAAAATGAATGAAAACTGTGAAATCAAACTGTTTTTTTCTACCTAAAACAAATGAAGTAATTATTTTACACTTCTTGAATATGTCATCTTTCTAGAACTTTTTTGCACGTTAAGTGAGGATTCAGAAAAAGATTTTGACGCTTGACGGAATCAAGTCCATCAGAACCCCCTCATTAAGCCAGAACTCTGAAAAAGAACCTGTGCTCTGAGGAGGGGTGAAGGTTGAAAATAGAAGAGCAACGAAGATTGAAAAATAGGCTGTGATTTGGGGGCGCCATGCGTCTGACAATCAGACTTTGGGTAGTCTTGTTAAGAAACGCGAGATGGCATTAGTGTTGCAAGCGATGCATGACCGCTGCCACCGTCAGAAGACCAAATAATTGTTCATCATTGAGTTTAGCTTGATGGTTGGCTTGATGGCTAATGCAACGCCTCCAAGCCTTACAACTATCATGATGGGAGGTATACACTACGTCACTTGCGATTGGTTTTTTCTGGTGCTTTTTTTTTCCCTTGAGCGATTGCAGTGAAAATAATTATACATTTTCGAGAGGGATTTTTGTTTTATATTGTATACTTAAGTGTGGGTGTAAATGAAATAAATCTTCTTGAGATAATTTAAATATTTGCAATATTAAGTTTTTGAAATTGAGGTATTTTACGTTTTTTAGATGGATTTTGATTAAAAAAAATTATTGTTATTATTTCATGCTTTAATTAGGGCTCATATAAGTTTAAATTGTATCACCTCCAAGTGTTACTGCTATCATAATGCGCGTTTGCGAATTGCGAAAAACCTATTGCAATTGATTTTTTTTTTATGTTTCTTTTTTCTTTTCTTTTTGAGTGGTTGCAGTGCAAATAATCATTTTGGATTATAAAAAGAATTTTGTTGAAAAGAAATATTGCCTATTATTTCAAATTTTAACTAGTGTTTACATAAGTTTAAACTGTAACGCTTCCAACCTTTAGTACTATCAAGGTGGAAGGCCACTTATTATTCTTTTTTCTGGTGCTTATTTTTTTCCTTCGAACGGTTACAGAAAATAATTGTACATTTTCAGGATATATTTTTATTTTATATTGTATATTTAAGTATTGGTGAAACTGAAAAACAGTCGAATTCTGTTATAATGGGGGTGAAAAGACTACAACATTTGATCATTATACGAAAGTTCTAGGAATAACAAAGTTTATTTATGATTTCATATAATGAAACATAAGAAAACAAGTAAAAGTGCATTATTAAAATTATATAATGTTTGTCTGATGCATGCAATTTTAGATTTCTGGATTAGAAAGATGTTGCTAAATTGCTAATGGCAGCTTAATATTAATTTTAGTAATTTTTCAATTCTGAACTTATAGATAGGAAATAATTCTATGAAAGACTGATAGTTAAAAGAATCATACTTACCATTTATTTATTGACTTGAATAGATTTTCTTAGGTACTTTTTTCTTTTTAGGTGCGTTCGTAATTATATAAATACGTAGCACTATACTCGTCGTCTGGTCCGTCCGTCTGTCCGCATATAACAGCGCAAAAACAACCCAACAGAATGGTTTGAAATTTTATATATATATAATCGTTGCAGAATTTTGTCGAGTCATTTCAAATTTTATGAAAATGGAATCAAATCTTAAAAAGATATTAATAAAAATCTCCTTCATTCTATTAAATCCTACCATACGTAATTAATTCAATGATATTCCGTGATAGGTAATGATTCTAGGTTGCCATGGTGATTACGTCATATTTAATATGGAGTCATATTATTTCCATATTACTGAATTTAAAAACCGAATTTGTATACTGAAATTGTTTAATTAAACCATACCGACAGTTTTTTGGATAGATGTTTTCGGAGAAATACACTGTAAAAAAAGACCAATGTTTCTTATTTTATGAAAATATACTGTAACCACGAACGAAAATATAATATAATCTTCTGAGTTATCCGAAATTCAAAACAGCGTGTTCCATTGTCTTTTGAATCACCAGAAACCAATATATTTCCAAAATTTAAAGAATTATTTATAAAAACAAAGTATATTTCGCTGCCCGTATTTTTTCAGAAACGTTTCCGAAGCATTTTTATAGTGTATTTATTAGCGTCCTCAGCCTGGAATACCTGTTTTTCGAATGCTATTAATTCTCAAGTAAACATTTTCATGCTCAAAAAATATGTTTAACAGACAAACATGCAAAATTAACAGCGTTAAGAATAACATTAAAATTAAGATTATTTCTTTACTCTTTCATGTATAAATTAACTTGTGCATCTGAAAACATTTACTTGAGAATGGATGACATTCGAAAAACAGGTATTCCAGGCTGAGGACACTAATTAATAAACTATAAAAGCTCTTCGGAAACGTTTCTGAAAAATACGGGCAGCGAAAAATACTTTGTTTTTATAAATATATCTTTGAATTTTGGAAATGTATTAGTTTCTGAGGATTCAAAGGACAATGGAACACGCTATCAGGAATTTTGGATAACTCAGACGAGTATATTATATTTTCGTTCGAGGTTATAGTATATTTTCATAAAATAAGAAACATTGGTCATTTTTTACAGTGTAGATATTAAATGGAAAAGGGGTCTATATATGGATTTCAATTTCTGAAATTTTAAAAGCTAGGCTTAAGTTTCCCATTGGAATTTTCAATAAATATCAACAAAAGATAAAATGTTGCTAACTTATTTTATTACGGAAATTAATCATATAATAACAGACGATCTAATTCATTTCAGTGAAATAATAAAGATGATTTTTTTACATGGTCTTGTATTGGATATTTGTACATAGTATAATTTTAATGTAACAGAATTGCAATTAATTGTTTGTAAAAGTGTATTGAAACTTAATTTTATAAAATAAAATTAATATCTATAATATGAAAATCTGCACATAAAATAAATTTTGTATTGATGTATTTTTGCATAAGAGTGCAACAGATATTGCGCCATGATCTGAATATTTATAAAACTAGTTACAGTATGAACGCACCTCATTTGTCACGTTTGACGTACAATATCCAACTTTTTTTTATATTTTTGCTATTTTCGCATTATGTATGTCTCCTTTAATTACTTTTAGGAAATACTATACTACAATTTGTTTGTGGAGACGAACAATGGTGGAAATTGATTTATGAAAACACTGTTTTTTTTTAACAAAAACTTTGGTACTTACGTATTATCCTGGCCAGTTTTAAGCCAACCGCGCCATGCATGGATCCAATATTACTAATTATAGTAACCTTCATATTTTTTTTTCTTGCTACATGGTTTTTTAAACACATTTGCATTTTACACACTAGCGACTCTTTCAAAGAATACACACAATTCACACAATTGGAAATTTCAACTGCGCATGCCTGGGAATAATATACTTTTTTTAGTAGGGGTCATTTGTATAGGTAGTAAGATTAACAAATAATTAAGTTTTTTTTTCAGATATCTCATTTATGAGTAAAATATAAATATTTTATTTGACAAATTTAATAAGATAGATATAAAAAAGCTAATATGAGCAGTAAGAAACGACGTTTTATGCACATTTCATCAAAATTACGTAAAAAGTTAACGATCAATGAAAAGTTGGGAAACAAACAAAAACAAAAATACACGAAATTATTTAATGCAGCGATCACTGTACCGCATGTATGATCGCTTCGTGAACATGAAACCGAAAAAAAAAAATCACTGGATGGAGCAACCTCGTTGTATTGGAATCCCAAGAAATACACGAAATTCGTTAATGCAGCGATCATTGTACCGCATTTATGATTGCTTTGCGAACATGAAACCGAAAAAAAAATCACTGGATGCAGCAATCTCGTTGTATTGGGATCCTCAAAAGTACACCAAATTTGTTAATGTCGCAATCACTGAGAACTAGAGTATTTCCGAGATCTGAAGAAACATTAGCCACCGTCCGGTCCGAGTCGTCATCAGGTAAACAACGATTGGTAAGAAAATAAGCCATACGCGAGATAATTAACTATCGCAAAAATAACCAAACTACTAGCATTCAAAACTCGAAGATAAATGAGCAGAAACACGTGCCAGTTGGCATGGTAACTGTTGACTCGTGATTATGTTTTAATGTTATTTTCTTTACTGTTTCATATTCTTTTTGGTACTTACGTATTATCCGGGCCATTCTCATATTATTTATTATTCTTTCTTATTTATTATGTTATTTACCATTTATTAATTTTACTAAAATAATGTTATTTTCTATTTTAAACAATGTTATGAATTTAATAAACATATATTACATTTTAGTCATTTATTTATTTTATATTAATTACCATTTTTAACAATGTTATTTGATAATGTTAAATTACTGTGTTTGAAAATATGATTGGCAACGGTAAATATGATTGGCAAACAAGACTGGTATTTGGCAACCATTTTTGGCGATCCATCTCCTGGCCAGGAAAATACGCAAGTACCAAAACTTCTATAATATTTATTAAAAATAAATGAATTTTCATACATTATACATGCTATGTATAACAAATGATTTAAAAAAATAAAATTTTATACAAAATAATAAACAAAAACATAAGGTCAAAATTTAGATTTTTGTAACATACAATCATGGAAATTGATTTATGAAATACCACATTTCATTGGCTATTCTGAAGTAATGTGACAAAAATGTGTATAAAACAAAATAACGTAACATATGCAGTAGGCATAAAAAGCGCTATATATTGGAAGCAATACCTTTCAGTCACACTTTTCACAATGGGTAAACGAAAGGTGTTGCCTGAGGACGAAAGAGCGCAAAATCGATGCATAGAATGTGGAAAATCTGTTCCGGAAATTAGTACATTAATTAAACGTTCAGTTGGTGTGATATATAACTATACAAAAATTTAACAGAAAATGTAATTCACGTTTAAGTAAGAGGAAGAAAAGGGGGATTCTTCAACTTGCATCAAAACCTGGCCACAGTTCAAAGCAGATTTGTGCAGTCCTGTTACTTCTAGAAGGGTTAGGCAAATTTTAGAAACTTAGAAAGGGAATACTATGTTACAATTTGTTTCTGGAGTCATACAGTGGTGGAAATTCATTTATGAAAACACGCTTTTTCAATAAAAACTTCTATAATATTCATTAAAAATAAATGAAATTTCATTCATTATACATGCTATGTATAACAAATGATTTAAAAAAATAAAATTTTATACAAAATAATAAACAAAAACATAAGGTCAAAATTTAGATTTTTGTAACATACAATCATGGAAATTGATTTATGAAATATCACATTTCATTGGCTATTCTGAAGTAATGTGACAAAAATGTGTATAAAACAAAATAACGTAACATATGCAGTAGGCATAAAAAGCGCTATATATTGGAAGCAATACCTTTCAGTCACACTTTTCACAATGGGTAAACGAAAGGTGTTGCCTGAGGACGAAAGAGCGCAAAATCGATGCATAGAATGTGGAAAATCTGTTCCGGAAATTAGTACATTAATTAAACGTTCAGTTGGTGTGATATATAACTATACAAAAATTTAACAGAAAATGTAATTCACGTTTAAGTAAGAGGAAGAAAAGGGGGATTCTTCAACTTGCATCAAAACCTGGCCACAGTTCAAAGCAGATTTGTGCAGTCCTGTTACTTCTAGAAGGGTTAGGCAAATTTTAGAAACTTAGAAAGGGAATACTATGTTACAATTTGTTTCTGGAGTCATACAGTGGTGGAAATTCATTTATGAAAACACGCTTTTTCAATAAAAACTTCTATAATATTCATTAAAAATAAATGAAATTTCATTCATTATACAGGCTATGTATAACAAATGATTTAAAAAAATAAAATTTTATACAAAATAATAAACAAAAACATAAGGTCAAAATTTAGATTTTTGTAACATACAATCATGGAAATTGATTTATGAAATACCACATTTCATTGGCTATTCTGAAGTAATGTGACAAAAATGTGTATAAAACAAAATAACGTAACATATGCAGTAGGCATAAAAAGCGCTATATATTGGAAGCAATACCTTTCAGTCACACTTTTCACAATGGGTAAACGAAAGGTGTTGCCTGAGGACGAAAGAGCGCAAAATCGATGCATAGAATGTGGAAAATCTGTTCCGGAAATTAGTACATTAATTAAACGTTCAGTTGGTGTGATATATAACTATACAAAAATTTAACAGAAAATGTAATTCACGTTTAAGTAAGAGGAAGAAAAGGGGGATTCTTCAACTTGCATCAAAACCTGGCCACAGTTCAAAGCAGATTTGTGCAGTCCTGTTACTTCTAGAAGGGTTAGGCAAATTTTAGAAACTTAGAAAGGGAATACTATGTTACAATTTGTTTCTGGAGTCATACAGTGGTGGAAATTCATTTATGAAAACACGCTTTTTCAATAAAAACTTCTATAATATTCATTAAAAATAAATGAAATTTCATTCATTATACATGCTATGTATAACAAATGATTTAAAAAAATAAAATTTTATACAAAATAATAAACAAAAACATAAGGTCAAAATTTAGATTTTTGTAACATACAATCATGGAAATTGATTTATGAAATACCACATTTCATTGGCTATTCTGAAGTAATGTGACAAAAATGTGTATAAAACAAAATAACGTAACATATGCAGTAGGCATAAAAAGCGCTATATATTGGAAGCAATACCTTTCAGTCACACTTTTCACAATGGGTAAACGAAAGGTGTTGCCTGAGGACGAAAGAGCGCAAAATCGATGCATAGAATGTGGAAAATCTGTTCCGGAAATTAGTACATTAATTAAACGTTCAGTTGGTGTGATATATAACTATACAAAAATTTAACAGAAAATGTAATTCACGTTTAAGTAAGAGGAAGAAAAGGGGGATTCTTCAACTTGCATCAAAACCTGGCCACAGTTCAAAGCAGATTTGTGCAGTCCTGTTACTTCTAGAAGGGTTAGGCAAATTTTAGAAACTTAGAAAGGGAATACTATGTTACAATTTGTTTCTGGAGTCATACAGTGGTGGAAATTCATTTATGAAAACACGCTTTTTCAATAAAAACTTCTATAATATTCATTAAAAATAAATGAAATTTCATTCATTATACATGCTATGTATAACAAATGATTTAAAAAAATAAAATTTTATACAAAATAATAAACAAAAACATAAGGTCAAAATTTAGATTTTTGTAACATACAATCATGGAAATTGATTTATGAAATACCACATTTCATTGGCTATTCTGAAGTAATGTGACAAAAATGTGTATAAAACAAAATAACGTAACATATGCAGTAGGCATAAAAAGCGCTATATATTGGAAGCAATACCTTTCAGTCACACTTTTCACAATGGGTAAACGAAAGGTGTTGCCTGAGGACGAAAGAGCGCAAAATCGATGCATAGAATGTGGAAAATCTGTTCCGGAAATTAGTACATTAATTAAACGTTCAGTTGGTGTGATATATAACTATACAAAAATTTAACAGAAAATGTAATTCACGTTTAAGTAAGAGGAAGAAAAGGGGGATTCTTCAACTTGCATCAAAACCTGGCCACAGTTCAAAGCAGATTTGTGCAGTCCTGTTACTTCTAGAAGGGTTAGGCAAATTTTAGAAACTTAGAAAGGGAATACTATGTTACAATTTGTTTCTGGAGTCATATAGTGGTGGAAATTCATTTATGAAAACACGCTTTTTCAATAAAAACTTCTATAATATTCATTAAAAATAAATGAAATTTCATTCATTATACATGCTATGTATAACAAATGATTTAAAAAAAAATCATACATAATAATAAAGAAAAACATAAGCTCAAAAATTAGATTTTCGTAACATGCAAACATGGAAATTGATTTATGAAATGTCATATATCATTGGCTTTTTTGAAGTAATGTGACAAAAATTTGCTTTAAACAAAGTAACGTGACATGCGCAGTAGACATAAAAAGCGTTATATATTGGAAGCAATACGTTTGAGTCATACTTTTCACGATGGGTAAACGAAAGGTGTTGCCTGAGGACGAAAGAAACAAAAACGATGCATGTCTAGAATGTGGAAAATCTGTTTCGGAAATTAGTAAATTAATTAAACGTTCAGTTGTTGTGATATATATCTACACAACAATTTTAACAAAAAAGGTAATCCACATTTACCTAAGTGGGAGAAAAGGGGATTCTTCAACTTGCATCAAAATCCGGCCACAGTTCAAAGCAGATTTGTGCAGTCCTGTTACTTCTAGAAGAGTTAGGCAAATTTTACTTTCTTCACTTGAGATGATCGAAAAATGAAGTCTGGTCCAAAGTTACTTCTGTATCACAAGCAGATGCGTTTGCAGTATCACGAGAAGTAAATGGCAACGGGCGACAATTGGAAGAAAGTCATTTCCTCTGATGAAATTAAATTAATTTGGATGGCCCCGATGGTTTGAAGTATTGTTGGAGGGATCTCCGAAGAGAACCAAAATCTACATTCAGCAGAAATTTTGGTGACGGGAGTTTGGTGATTTGGGTAACGATTGATTATGGTGGCAGAAGTGAAATGGTATTTTTAAATGGTTGTCAGAATTTCTTGGATTACAGCTTGGTATTAGAAAAATTCCTTCTTCCATTTGTATGGCAATAGTATAGTCTAGATTACATCTTCATGCAAGAAAATGCAAGTATTCTTACTTCAAATGCAATAAAAGATTGGTTTGACGAACAAAATATTGTTCTTTTAGATCACCACCTATTAATCCTAATTTGAACCCCATCGAAAACGTTTGGGGACAGCTTGGTCAAATGGTTTATGCGGATGGGATGCAGTACACATCACTTGTAGAATAGAAAGCTCCAATCTGTCAGAACTTTTAATTTATTGATCAGAAATACATTCAAAATGTTATTTTATGAATTTCATCTAGAATAAAAGAAACTTTGATGAAGAAAAGCGTCTTTACTAACGATTAATTTTCATTGAAATGTGATATTTCATAAATCAATTTCCATGTTTGTATGTTACGAAAATCTAATTTTTGACCTTATGTGTTTGTTTATTATTATGTATGAAATTTTATTTTGTACATCATTTGTTATACATAGCATGTATAATATTTGAAATTTCATTTATTTTTAATGAATATTTTAGAAGTTTTTAATAAAAAAGTGTTTTCATAAATCAATTTCCATATTAATCAAGTTATTATAAGACAAATGATCGCATAAAAGATAAGCTTTTCCAGGAGTTCCTTTCCCTTATAGCATTAAAAGTATAGAACACATATGAATTAGCACATGATACTAAGAAAAAAGAGAAAAATGGAAAATATTTTGTGAGTGTGCAAAAACTGCCCCGTCTAAATCCGGGTGACCCCCTTTACAACAGACTTTTCTGCAAAGCAATTTTTATATTATAGAGCAACCATTTCCTTTCACTTTGATCGTCAAAACTTGGTTCTTGTTAATCACAGATCGTTATAAAAAAGTTCGGCAATAAATCTTCGTGATTTAATTTAATTGTTTGCAAAATTATGTTTTTGAAATTGATAAAATTTACTTTAAAATATATTTATTATTTTTTTTATGTTTTAAGATATCTAAACTTACTTTGAAATTTGATAAACACCTAATAGCGAGAGACCTTCTTTTTATCTTTCTTTAATAAAAGTAATTTCATAGATAAAGGATTCATAAGTTTGTTTTTTCATTAAATGAAGATATTTTTCTTCGCTCTTTATTTAACTCTTTCCGAATAGTTAAACATTTATTTAAAAATATATATTTTAAGGTTTTGCTATTAATCAATTAGTTCATAATCGAGATAGCCTAATTTTAATATTACGCCTGATAATTAAATCCGAATGTCCTTTGAGCTTTAGACTATATGTTTGTATTAAAAACAAATGAACAACGTAAAAAAATGGCCCAAACAAGATACATATGAAATGACAAAAAGCTGTTTCGGAACCTCTAAAGCTCCATCATCAGTACCAAGGTTAAAAAGGTTAAAAACTGATGTAAAGGTTTAAACTATGTATACTAGCGTCTCCGTTCACGGCCAATGTGGAATGGTGATGAATGTTGAAAAAACCACAGTGGTGTCAGGAGTACCATGTGACGGAGGAGACCAATAAGAATCGCTTCGCCAGTCTAGACGAACCTAAGCAAGGAGGAGAAAAAAGGGGGGGGGGGTGAAGAGAGTTAATTAAAGTAAAGCTAGACAGAAATCTTGAAATATTTGGTGTATCATATTGTTGTGGTGTTGTGGACATATCATTAACCAAGTTGTTAGAATTCTTACATATATGATGAACTTTTCAAAAATGAAGATCGTAATTCGATGAGCATTTCTGAATTAGTGGAAAAATTATTCGGAAAAATTAAAATTATGATTTCTAGACCACGAATGGGTAGCAATAGCAGAGCGTTTAAAGTCACAATTTTTAACATTGTTTTTATATTCCTCCAAGCGGACCTTAAGGGGTCGTTTGGTTTGACCTATGTACATTCTATCACACTCGCAAGATATCTTATAAATTCCCCAATGTGAAAATCTGTCAATTGGATGTTTGAGATCTGTAAATTTGATTTTGTTAAATGGTGCATAAATTACTTTAAAATCGAATCTTATCAAAATTTTGGCTATTTGATGGCTAATCCTCTGAAAATATGGAAGTATAATTACATTTTTATTGCGAACACTGTTAACGTTGCAATGTAACGTACGTTGGAATGTGTATTAAAAGTACACATTCCAACGTTAGACGAGTCCAAGACTCAACATTAAAGTTATGCACTGAGAGGGTGACACAATTAGGGGGTGAAAGTGCATGACTAACAAAAACCCCGGAACGGGACCCAGGTAGCCAGCGTCTTAACTGGAATGTAGAAGTGGGGGATTAACTAAATGAAGAAAAGACCCACAAATTATGATGATGATTGGATATGAAGATGATTGGATTAAAAGGAGACAAGTTATAAACAATATAGAGAACAAAAATATTAGGGGTTCCCGTATCGGGCTCCAGGAAGCCAGAGTCTTGACCGGAGTGGAGACATGGAGGAATAACTTGATGGAGAAAGTGTCCCAAAAATGAAGAAGATCAGATAAAAAGGGGTCAAGTTATTAACAATTTAGGGCACAAAAACTTTAAAATGCCCAGGGGGCCCGGCTCTTAAAAGATTAAAATCTAAGCTTCGGGTGCATCAGGACCAGCCTTGGACAATCCGCACCCACATTTTCAGATTTCATCGTGCGGTAGATTTCGCAGGCCATCGCACACAGACAAACACACACACACACCTAGAGAGAGAGGCAAACAAATTTCTCTTATTAGTATAGATTAGCTGACCCGCCCGAAGTTGCCCGGACCCGTGATAATAAATTAAATCAAACCTGAAGTTTGTATGATTTTATATCTTTAACCCGATTTTGTATGAAAATAGTTTTTTAAAAGTGCTTTGCACGCGCTGGAAAATCCTTCATTTCCACCTTTCGCCGACAGGGGACGCATTGTGATGTAAACGAACCTCCGACACGTGTCCCCACTGTCTGCGGAACCGTATAGCAAGACGTGCTGCGCATACACTTCAAAATATTTTAGTTCCACCTTCCGGTGCCCCCTGGAGTGCGTCCCCTGGTGATGGAAAGTGGAACTAAAATCTGTAAGTCTATCGAAAATCAAGCTGAATGAGCGACGAGCCAAACCCCGTTGTGATCGGGCCTGTAGAACCCGAGAAAATAAATCACCCCCTGGAGATTAATATTCTGAAAGTGGTAACCAAGGCCTGAAGAAGTGGAAAATTATAGTCAATTTTCTCGCACCCCCCCCCCCCCCTGCACCTCCCCTTCTAAGGTCTGTGGATCCAAGATAGGATAAAAACACAATAAAAAAATTGTCCATAAAAAAATCAGGTTTTTGATAAAATAATGCGTAGCGTATATAGGGTGAAGATGCCGTAGTTTTTGGTTTAATTTTTTTATAAAATCGCTTGTTGTTTTTATTTGTTATTCATTAATTTCTTGTTAAACTTGATACATTTATGTATGATTTAAAAATGTATTTCATTTTACAAATGTCATAGAAAGCATCAAAAAGTTTGCTCTTGTAAATGCTGGCATTTCGGCATCTTACCCCAATCTTGGGGTAATATGGCCAACTACATAGGGGTAAGATGCCTTCTGGGCTTTCATGTAAACAATAATTTTTGTGAAGCAGTGCAACACATAATGGAACGAAAAATAGTAACTAATATTTAAAACATACTAAAGTTGTTACTTACTTAGTATTCGACAATTACAAAAATATGAATGTTACAAACATTGTCAATTTAATAGAAAACAAACTAATATTTGAAAAAAAAATATTATGTTCTACTTAACCTTTAAAAATTTTATGGCACTTAAATATATAAATTTTTAAAACTTTATAACAAGCTGAAATATGGCAAAGCCACTGAGATAAAGTTCTTAAGAGTCCAGCCTTTCTGCTAATGTTTTTCATACGTTCCTCTTTTTTTCAGCAATATCTCAGCTCTGTCGAAAACTGCACATTTATCTACGAACTTTGAAGCAACTTTCATGTAACCAACAGTTGCAATGAATACACTTAAACCAATGACATTTTTCCGAGGTTTTGTTGTACTCTTCTAGACACTCTGAACACTCATTCTCATTCTCTTTAAAAAAATCCTCATTTTCTGAATCATGATGAGGAATTTCTTCATCATCCATATCATCGTCAGTTGCAGAAACTCGCTTTCTAGCTTTTGACTTATTCTTAAACACTTCCTTTTTAGAAAGGTTTGTTACATATGGCAATTAACAGCTGTTTTGGTTTTCGCTTTTATAGGTCTAGTTTTTGTTTCCATTCTCAACTTTTCCCCTTCATAAGCTTCTTTTTTTTAGCCATTTTACTTTCCTTTCTTCAAAAACTTGTGATGATGTAAGTACTTGAGCTTCTTGCCTTCTTTTACTATGCTTTTTCTTTTCATAAACTGGTGAAATTTATTGCAGACATTTTAATGGAAAAGACTGTGTAATATTTTCGGCAGTTGGCACTAGATCTTTTTTATCAATTAATGGCAAGTTGATTGTTAGGCTAGTCGACTGTTTGTGTGATTTTAGTTATGTACATGGTTGGGGGGAATCATGAATCAGCTGCTTAGCGGATGGTCTTGAGAGTTCGTTCGACCGTTTTGAAGTGGATTTCTCCTTGAAAAAGTGGGGCTGTGACTCACGTTATTCGTTGGACCCAACGAAAGCTCGACTTGGAATAGTTGTTGGATTAAAATAAAATATACCCGTTGCTTCAAAAGACACAATCCCATTTTGTGCGGTAGCACTTTCTTAATACTTTTTATGTAATTTTAAACATTTACAAAATTTATGATTTAATCAATGATTTAAAAATAATCAGTTGATTTAAATAACGATTTAATCAAGGATTTAATTCAGTTGATTTAAACAACGATTTAATCAAGGATTTAAATCATCTTATTAAAATCGTTGACACCTTAGTGAACACCAAAATTAATTTAAAACAATGAAAAAAACCCAGGTAATGGAAAAAAACCGGCATCTTCTCCCTAAAGATTTTCGTCGACTAACCCCAAAGTATTTGATAAGACGCCGGTCTCCCTACTAAAGTAAAGAAGAGTTAACCGGCCACCATTTACGATTGGCAGAAAGGGCAGACACCAATTCTCTCTAAAAACATCAGATTTATTTCTCTGATGTTTAAACAATGACTTATATAGCAAGGTTCGCACACTCCTTTTAATTTACAAGAATTTATTTCTAGAACCACTGGTAATAATAAGAAAGTTTCTATTTATTTTTTTAACCACAGAATTTATAACCACCACGTTTATTCACAGAGTTTGCAATCTTTTTCTCCGGTTAAATTAGGCGAAAAAACTGTTAAAATATGTGGTAGAACTGTGCGAACCCTGTATATGTAAGACAAGCTACGTCGCCGAAGGCGAACGTACTTCTTCGCCGAATCCAGGTGCTCGTGAACCCATACGAGGTCGCGACCAATAGAGGGCCGGTTTACCCGGTGCACCTCCTCAGGTGAAGCTCTTCAGCCGGGGGGAGATACTGGGGCGTGAGCCTCCTGAGCCTCTCAAGTCTAACCCAAATTAATTGATGACAAAGGTCAATGCAACATGCGGTGGAGCCCAAACTCAGAGGACACCACCACACAACACTTGGGCGAACGTAGGATTGATCCGACGGCTTCGTAGCCAGAACCTCATAAGAGGCCGAACAACCCCCACGACTCATTACTGTAACCGCAAATTCTGATTATCGAGTCCTATGGAGGGAGGAAACGACTAGTTCATCGTTTGCGGCGAGTAGGGGAGTTTCTCGCCAACCCGGGATTTCACCCTGTATAGGTAAATAAAGAAAGATAGTAAAAAATTTTGGACACTTACCAAAGGTGTTAAGACGAAATAGCAATAGAAAATCACTATTTAAAATTTAAATAAAACAACGCAAACTGGAATTGAACTATCAGTAGGGAAGCCTCTTCCACACGACTGAGTGGCGTTTCCCTACAGCGCACAGTGGGGCAAAATCCCAAAAAGCTGGCCAAAATATGAAAATGTTATTCAAATTGCACGAAACTGTGTGCACAGGTATTTTTCAGGATGCTAATTATGATTCCAAAATTAAAATTCCAAAAAACAAAATGGCGGACCCAATATGGCGGACTAAAAATTTAAATGTTTTGATATTTTTTCAATTTTTATGAAATCTTGTCTACGGGTGCTTTTGAGGTTGCTAATTACGATTCAAAAGTTTTAAAAAAATGGCGGATATAATATAGTAAATTAAAAGTTAAAAACAATTAGATTTAAATACAATATAACGTTTTGAGAAAATTTCGAAACGAAATTTTGAAGAAATCAACACATTTTTAATCAAAACTAAACAATGAATTTTTGTTTATAAAATACAATTAAGTACATTTATGGAAAGTAACATATCACAGTATTTAATTGTTATATTATTAAAATAAAACGAAAGGCTATTCTAAACTTCATCATCTGAATCATCTGTAGTATAAGTAGATTCTTCAGAAGGGGGGGGGGGTCGAAATAGTTTACAGAACGTGTTGGCGGTATTAGAAGTTGTTGTGCCTCTAGGGACAATGATCTTAATTTCTTCTGTGGTAATTTACGTAAACTTGAAATGAAGGGGTTTGATGATATTTAAAGCCGTAAAAATACATCTTCCATTGTTTTAGTCCTACTGGATTTTCGCGAGAAATCTTCTCTGTACCTTTTGATCAATTTGTTGCACGATTCTCGCGCGTCTTCTGACATTTGCCCAAATGGTAATAATGAGGAAGCTATTATTTCTTTGCCATGAATAAGTAGTTTGTGCACTGAAGTTGGCATATAGAACCAGGGATATAGTTCAACGAATTTATGAGCTGTTTGTAAGCAATAGTGCTCGAAATTGATCAAATGAATGTCATGACCACAAGAAATTACTTCTAATATGACGTGGAATCGTTTGATGAGATCTTCGTCTACGCCCGTTATGGAAGCAGAAATAGTTGCGTTTTCAAAGAATCGACATTGCCATCATTTGTGCTTCCATATCCGGGCTTTGGTTTATCGACGATAAGTCCTAATTGTCAGCGAAATCCTTTTTGTATATTTTGTTTTGCAATTTCAGTTTTCTTCTTCTCATCTGGAATACGCGCTTGCCATTTTTTTACATCCAGTTTGTATGCCAGATGCAAGCAACATTCAAAACATCTTATATAGGCATGTAATGTGGATATCCCAAATTGCAAATAATCTTCATTCAGTTTCAATTTGAGAATGTCATCCAGGTTATTAAACTGTTTTGAAGTTGCCTGACATAGATAGCAACGCTGAGTTGACAAATTACTAGTAATGGCATTACAAACTTTACCATCAATCATCGTTAATGCTAGTTTGTAATTAACGACTATTTCTTTTCTATCAATGATTGTTTTAAAAGGAATAAGTTTAATCATCTGATCTTTAATATAATCAGTTTCATTGACAGTAACCTCCGCATTTTCGTGCAAAAATTGTATTCTGATGGGCCTACAAAATCGAGGAGATGAAGGTCTCGGATTTTTCCAGACAACAATTTCTTCATTATTCGCAACGCTTACGAGTTGTAGTGGCACGAAAGAGGTGAAAAAGATATTTTCATCTGATTTGCTACCATCATCATCGCTAAACTTTTGTTTAAAAGTACTTTGACTAGATGTGCCATCACATCCCCACTTGCAAATCAAATTCAAATTACTAACATTCTCGGACGTCAGATTCTTAACAACGTCTGTTTGCATTGATAAAATACGCTCAGCAGTACGATCTAGCAAAGATTGCAGTTTCACTTCGGCAGCAGTTTCGGTTATGGTTATGTCTGGTTTATGGGGATAACATTTTTGCTTAGCTTGTTGCACCACTTTATACGATGGATACGTTTTACATTTATTTTCTAAACTTATACTTCTCAACCCTTGGTACTGATTTCTCGATAATTTATGCTAAATCATAAGGGAAAGAGCATAATCACCTGAAAGAGTATTTTCTAGGACGAATGACGTAGATCTTCTGTATTTCTGAGCTTTTAACGGGTTCCCCGTGGTTACATCCTTGACAATGCTTGCATCTAATTGTCCAGAAGCTCTAAGACTCATTTGCATGGCAAAACATAACTCCTCCATACTTGATTCTGACCGCATGTCTTCAGTTTTTCTTCGTTTCGTTCTTTCGCTGGCAGCGTTAAAATCTAAAGAAGGTCGACCTGATTTAGTTCTTTTTGGCGTTTCTACAAACTGCTGGGTTTCTCCGAAAGAAACAAACATGCTTAGCCATTTCTCAAATTTTTAAAAAAATAAGTCCTCAATCCTTCTAACCTCTTGCCATTTAGTACGAAAACTGGTCATCAACTTCCGAATAGCTAGTTTGATGTCTTTCGGCAGAGTGAAATGACATTCAAGTCGACCAGACATAAATTTTTCGACATCTTCATAAACCACGGATATACTATCACTTAAGTGACTTCTCACTAAGAGAAAAATTTCTTTCCGTGATAAACCAATTTTATCACCTCTGTCCATAGCCATGTCAGTAGATTTTGTAAACTAAATTAAATCTGATATAATCGAACTCATTATTTTAACATATTCAAGAATATAATATTTAGTTAATTAATATTAATTAAATAAAAACCTTTATATTAAATAAAATACGAACTCAAACTAATTCGAACACGTATTGAAGAAAAAAGAGAACTGTATCACGCACTTTAATTAAACCCTCTTGGTTTACAAAATTCTTTTTTAGAATAGAATAATGCACGTCAACAAATCAAAAACGCTGCCATTTTCAGAAAAAATTACTTTGATCAAAGAATTGCTGGAACTCAGCTTTGACATAAGACAACAACATCGCAGACGATAAACTAAATTTCTAAAATACACACTCCTTTTTTTACAATTTCATAATTTTTGAGGCGATTAAACAAGTGACAGTTCTACTTGCTGTTGCAAAAACCTGCACGAAACGTAAAATAGCAGTTTTTAGCAGCTGGTTTTTTTTATAATTTATTAGATAATAGTTCAGGCTATTATCTCCTTAAATTTCGTTGCGTAACACCGTGGAACTTTTATACTTTTTGATGTTTGAAAGCACAAAAATAATATATTTATTAAAAAAAATTATCAAAAATAATCATAAAATTATTATTTTTTATATGCTTAGAACAATTTTCGTAACACATCCAAATAATGTACACATTACTATCGTGTGAATCCATTTTAAATCATTAAAATCGGATGATATGGAAATATGTAGCAGGTGTTTAAAGAAAGCGTTGTTTTGCGCTTTTTGTGTGCCTCAGATGACACTCGCCCAAGCATCACTTTTGAAATGATGCAGGTTGTCAGTGAAACGCGAAAACATATTTGTAAATATAGATTCTGAAGCTCCAAACATTATTCTATCCAACTGTATAATAAAAATTCCCGAATTAGTAACTTTATTTTTCGACTTTTGGCCAGCTTTTTGGGATTTTGCCCCACTATGCAGCGCCTGCGTATGGGAAAACCATGTGGCACGGCATCTTATCCAACACGGCATCTCACCTCAAGTTACCCTATACCAATTTTCAAATCCCTATCTTATATAGTTTTAAAAATTTGATATGTTAAAATTTGCGAATGTGGTTTTTAATTATTCAAAGCATTGTTTATTTTTTTTTTATCTTTTGTACCTGAAAGTAAATGAATTATTTTTTTTATAAAATAAAAACTTACTGGCCGATTTTTTCAATTTTTAGAAATTTTTAATCAGCATATGATTTTCCGTATGTTTACTAATTTTCAAATCCGTATCTTATATATTTTTAATAATTTTATACAGCCCAAAAATTCTGTACTTTTCCATTTTATTTTGAGGTTTGTTTCAATTTGAGTGTGAAAATTATAGTCTTCAAAATAAAAGCAGGTGTCTTTGAAAGATAAAATCATTTTAATTTCAGAAGGAAAGTTAATTATCTGTTAATATCTGGAGAAGTTATCGATGGATTTTTTAAATTTTGGTTTTTCGGAATCGGATTTTTTTTTAATCTAGATCTTGAAATTTTCGTGTCGATAGATCTAATAGTTTTTGTTATTTCGACGTGTTTCAAAAAAGTGTAGTTAAACGTCTGTCTGGTAGCCCGGTCTTTTTCGCGTAAACCCAAAATCTTTCTTGACACTCACAACACGGACCCCATTTTGCGGTTTTGATACTTCTTTTGCACTATTTTCAGAAAAAAGGTGGCATTTTGAAAGCGATGTTTAATAAGTTTTTAATTAATATTTCGGCTAATTATTAAAATATCAAAAGTCTGATTCCCAGGTGCACGAGGACTGGTTTTGGAGTATCCTCACACAAGTTTTCAGACTTCATAGTGCGCTAGATTTTCCTAGCCATCGCACACACAGACACACATAGCGAAACTTTCTTTTATTAGTATACCTAACACTGAAAACATATGGGCTTTTAATGAAAACATTTTATTATTGTGAAACAATATACTTTTTCTTAATTTTTCTACACAAAAAAAAATTATCACTGTGTTTATAGAACGACGTGTGTTGAGTTTTGTGATTTTTTAAAGGGATTATCCAACCCCCCACCCAAAAAAAAGTCTATAGAGAAATATATATGTAACTGAAGTATTGGAAAAAGTCTTATTTTTTTAATATAAATTTTTTTAAAAATATTACCGAGTTCGAACCACAAATCTTGTTTCTATCATTTTTATTGTGATTAATATTTTCTGGGAGTTAGACAGTTTAACATTAGTTATCTCAATAATAATAATAAAAAAATGATTATTAACTATATTACAATACAAGTTTACATAAATATATGGCCTTACTCCGGAAAGTAGATTTGGAATGTAGATATCGAATGGGAGCATTTTGTTCTAAACAAATTATCTCACACGTGTTCCCGCTGTCTACGATACCGTGTATAGCAGACGTGCTAGGCACGCGCTGCAAAATCTTTTACTTCCAGTTTCTACCACCAGGTGGAGCATTCTGTTCTAAATAAACCTCTTTCCGAACGAAACTCCGGCACTAGTTTCTGCTGCTTACGGCACCGTGTAGAAGGCATGCCGTGCACACGCAAAAAATCTGTTAGTACCACTTTCCACAGCCAGGGAGTACCAAATCTACGTCTTAAATATTTAGCTATATCTTAATTAGTCATGTTAAGTTGGAAGAACCGATTCCCATCGAAATCGGACCCACAGAACCCGAGAAAATAAATCACCCCCTGGATATTAATATATTCATAAATGGTGGTAACCATAGGCTTAAAAAATGATACCGAAATTTATTTAGTACCTGGGAGACCTCAGAAGAATGTCAGAAACGATTTCGTTTGAATCGGACCAAGATTAAATGCAAAATCTTTTAGTTACATTGTCCACCGCCAGGAGGAGCACTCTGATCTAAACAAACTTCTTTCCGAACGAAACTCCGGCACGTGTCTCCTCTGCTTATGATAACGTATAGAAGGCGTTCTGTGCACGCACAGAATATCTTTTAGTTCCGCTCTCCACCGCAGGGGGATGCCAAAACTATGTCTTATTTAGTTATCATATCTTAAATAGTGCATGTTAAGTTGAATGAATCAATTGTCCTTAAAATCGGGCCCTTTGTTTGAATCGGACAAATTTTAAATGAAAATTGTTTAGTTTCACTTCCCACCGCTAGGGGTGCACTCAGTTCTAAATAAAACTCTTTCCAAGCGAAACTGCGGCACGTGTTCCTGCTGCCTATGACACCGTATAGCAGGCGTGCTGCAAAATCTTTTAGCTCAATTTTCTACCGCCAGGTGGCGCTAAATCTGTATCTTAATTAGTTATCTATACATTAATTAGTTCTTGTTAAGTTGAATGAACTACTTCTCATCGAAATTGAGCCCATAGAACCCGAGAAAACACCCCTCCCTGGTCATTAATGTTCAGAAATAGCGGCAACCAAGGGCTGAAAAAATGATACCGAAGTTTGTCTAGTATCTGGGGACCTGAGAAAAGATTTCGTTTGAATCGGACTAATAATTAAATAGTTCTGATTTTGGAGACAGAGGGGGGTGGGAGGAGGGAGTTTCGATCAGCAATTTACGCGATATTTAAGCTACAACCAAACACTCACCTGCCCCCGCAACTGCCCGGTTGATTTCCAGCTGTGCCTACAATTCTATTAGCTACCAATCACAACTGCCCTCCAATGGTGTTTGACTTCTCGTGGGCGATTTGTGACGTCATTTGAAACAAAAAACGCTGCAAAATATTTAAAAAAAACTGTTTTAAATGCGTAAAAAGTGAAATTAAAATAAAAAATCTAATAAAAAAATCGGGATAATAAATAATCCGCCCTTCCCTTTTAAAATTATGTTTTTTTTTATCTGTAAAGAATTATCAACTTCTTCCAAGCTAAAAAGAGTAAAAAAAATGACGATGCTGAGCGTATCTGAAGCTGAAATGGAAGCAACCACCGAACCAATCAAGCATTCTGGGCAAAATTACTTAGTGTCGAAGGAAAAAATTCGTCAAAAAATCAAAAATCGCTGAACGAATTTCGCATCAACTTCATTGAAAAGATGATAAAATTTACTATATTGGGATAAAAGATTGGAACCGGATTCCGGTTACTAATGTGGGTAAATCGCAGCAAAACGTCAAAAAACACTAAAAATAGCATTTTTTAAATTATGATTTTTTATCTGAAAAGAAGAAGCAAACAAGAATGCGTCAAGCATAGATTATGTAGCACTTTCCAACGCTTCCAAAATAATTTTACAAATCATACCGTTTAATAAGCTAAAAGATAACTTCTAAGTAAACAATTTGGAAAACGCATAACATATTTAAAAACATAATTTCAGGAATTTCCAACATATACAATATTCGGAAAAATATCCGAATACTTTTATTCAGCCCTGTATAGGATATATAGAATTGTATATATACTACATAGGATGCTAAATTTTAGTTCAGTTAGGAAACGTGTAGCACATTTTAAAATTCTCCGTCTGGAGTTTGTCAATAAACAGAAATGTGTTCGCGAACTTTTGTGCTGCCCTGTATAGGATCTACAGAATTTATACACACCACGTAATAGACAAAAAGCAAGTTAACATTAAAATCGCGTTCAGTAACTTAAAACGCACTTCCAGGAATTATTGTTAACAGACAGTAGATAATTCTTTTGCGTGTCCCTGTAAATGAACGATGACTGCTATACACACAATATTCCGTAGTAAGTCTCTTGTAATGCACCTTAGTGATCTATATAAATTTCAATGCGTTTAAAATAGTGAAACATTATTTAAATAAACCGCAGACGATTTTTCTCCATAGACGTAATGTAACGGAATTATTTTTACTGTCCCTGTAAAGTAACTATAAGTGCTATGCACACCCTGTTCCATATTAAGCTTCTTCTAATGCACCTTAGTGATATATATAAATTTCAATGCGTTTAAAATAGTGAAACATTATTTAAATAAACAGCAAATGATTTTTCCCCATAGACCGCAATGTAACGGAATTCTTTTGAGTGTCCCTGTAAAAAAACTATAAGTGCTACACACTTCCGTTGAAATAGGGAACATGCTATAGATAACGATAATAACATATAAAAATTGCAGAGCAATCCGAGCATATTTACGGGAGTTAGAGCACGGACAGACGGCAGACGGCAGACGGCAGACGGCCAGACGGCCAGACGGCCAGACGGCCAGACGGCCAGACAAACCGAAGTCATAAGCACTTTTCAACTAGGTTGGAAAGTGCTAAAAAGAGAAAAAATGGCGATTCTGAGCGTATCTGAGGCTGAAATGGAAGCAATCAAGCATTATGGCAAAATTTCTTGTGTCGAAGGAAAAGATTCGTCAAAAAATCAAAAATCGCTGTACGAATTTCGCATAAACTTTATTGAAAAGAGGATAAAATTTACTATACTAGGGGGCTCAGCCCCCTACTCGCTAACGCTCGCCAACCCCCGGTGAATTGCAAGGCAATTCATATTGAGACCGCTACGCGGTCACAGCTCGCTTTGCTCGCTCGCCTCATTTTATTTTTCTAGTAATTCTAGCCGGAATAAGTACTACAATAAATCATTTGAACGTATGAAATTGACAATTTTTTTAATGTAAAAAAGTAATTGAAAACTCCGTTGAAAACACAACTAAAAATGCATTTAGTTAATGCTACTAATGGACATATAAATAATTTAAATACCATGAAAAGAGGATCTTGAAACATAATTAGAACCTATAATATTGTACAACACGGCTTAAATTCATTAAAAAAAAAAAAAAAAAAAAAAAAAACACTACGTGGTAGGAAGATAGTTTATCATCAATAATTGTTTAAATTTCGTTCAACATTTTATTATTCTATTGATTATAGATTTCTGCAAAAGAAATTATTTTTACTTCAATAAAACGGCAACAGATGGCAGCAGGACATTCTAGAAAGTTTATATTTTATTATCTCCGATTTTTTGTGTGAGTGAAATTCGTAAATAAATTCTAAATGAATTCATTTGAAAAAAAATGAATTCATTTGAAATTAACACTATTTCTCATAATTAAAATGAGGAATCATCTCAGACGCTTTGGATTACGTTCATTTTATTTTTATTTTAATAATTGCTAGCTTCAATTTCACTGCTCTGACACTTTCCGCCATGTTGGAGGCGGGGCTAACACAATCTTGTCTGTTCATTGGTCTGAGCTCTGGAAACTACGATTGTTGCCAACGATAAAGTAGAAATTCAGCCCTATTTTCGCGCCACGTAAGACAAATATATATATAGATTGGGATAAAAGATTGGAACCGGATTCTGGTTACTAATGTGGGTAAATCGTAGCAAAACGTCAAAACACACTAAAAATCGCATTTTTAAAATTATGATTTTTTATCTGTAAAGAATTATCAACTTTCTCCAAGCAAAAAAAAAGAAAACAAAATGACGATTCTGAGCGTATCTGAGGCTGAACTGGAAGCGCAACCACCGAACCAATCAAGCATTCTGGCAAAATTTCTTAGTGTCGAAGGGAAAAAATCGCTAAAAATTCAAAAATCGCTGTACGAATTTTGCATAAACTTTATTGAAAAGAAGATGAAATTTACTATATTGGGCTAAAAGATTGGAACCGGATTCTTGTTACTAATGTGGTAAAATCGCAGCAAAACTTGAAAAAATACTAAAAATCGCATTAAAAATTAAATTTAAAAAATCTATTAGAAAATTCCAAAATCTGGCTTCAAGTTGCAAAACTGAATGCATAGAGGTACTTTTCAACCAAATTTTGTAGCTCTGCGTGCAGCGGTCTCTTCAGAACACAACCGAGAAACACATACACACACACAAATGTCCTTCTTTATTATAGTTGGAGATGAGAATAGGTTATCGTCCAATTTACTTTTAAAGAAAGACGTTTCTTTTTTGCTGTTAAATTTTTATTTATTTTAATTTTTGAAGTGCTAAAATTTTTTGCAAAGTATTTGTGTATACAAAAAAAAAAAAAGAATTACTGTATCTTAGTTATCTTCAACAATTGTGAAAGTGTATGTTAATATTTTTGTTAAAGGTATTGTTATACAAGGTGACCACTAAAGTCCTGTCCATCTCCATTAAGTTCAAAATGGTGACAGCTATACTAATGAACGTGGTATCGATGTCTTAAGTATAGAAAAGTGGTTATGCGCTACCCCATAAGACCACTTACAATGCCACCTAAGGGACAAATAAGCTTTCAGATCTCGGAAATGGTTCAAAACACGAGTAATAATTCAATTATAAAGTTTTAAAGCGTCCTCGATTTAGTACAAAATGGTGTCTTTCATGTAAAAATAACTTTAATATTAATTCTATATATATATATATATATATATATATATATATATATATTATATCCTATCATCAATTTAAATAGCCACTCTAATTGCATAATTAAATATGATAATTGTGCCTACCATCCGAACACATGCAGATTGCATGATGAATTGCTGCAGATGGGGGACACATTGAGCATACTTTCTTGAATTTCTTATTAAAATAAATTGTACCTTGCTTATATGTGTTAGTTTTATTAGCAATTGTACTTATAATGCTACACTTCTGCATGCTATTAGTGGGGTATTTAATCTGACTATCGAATATAAAGAAAATGTATTTCAGGGCTTCTACACTGTAAAAAAAAATTCGGAAAAGTTTCCGGTAGGAATAGGATTTCCAGTTGCCCGTATAGTACAGGAAACTTTTCCGAAACAACACGGAAAAAAAACGGAAAAAAACGAAAGTTATTTCTTTCCGTCAGGAAGCTTTTCCCGTTTGATTCAGAAACTAATCTTTAGACACAGAATAAATTCCTGGGTCTTACGGAAATCTTTCCATTCACATAAAGAAACGTTTTGGAAGAATGGAAGAATAGATAGAAAGTATTCCGTTTAAAAAAGGAAAACTTTCCATTCACATAAAGAAACGTTTTGGAAGAATGGAAGAATGGAAGAATAGATAGAAAGTATTCCGTTTTAAAAAGGAAAACTTTCCATTCACATAAAGAAATGTTTTGGAAGAATGGGAGAATAGATAGAAAGTATTCCGTTTTAAAAAGGAAACTTTTCCGAATCAGTCAGTAAACTAATCTTGAAAAAATTAAAAATTCCTGTGTAGAATAGAAACTTTTTCTTTGCTTTACGGAATTTTTTTTCATTATGATCGGAAAATTTTCTGTATTGTAAAGAAACTTTTGTTTTGAAGAGTAGGAACATTAACGGATGAAAATATTGCTTTTGGACACTGTTTTGATTTCCTTTTATCTCAATTAAATATTATTAAGAACTTTTTTGAATACATACACACATTTTAAGTATTTGTTATCATAAAATGCATTACATGTAATGCATTTTATGATAACAAAATGCATTTTATGACACGAAATGTGTGTATGTATTCAAAAAAGTTCTTAGTAATATTTAATTGAGATAAAATGAAATCAAAACAGTGTCCAAAAGCAATATTTTCATCTGTTATTGGTCCTACTCTTTATAACAAAAGTTTCTTTACAATACAGAATCAGCTTGAAATGTTATTTATTTGTTACAAGTATACTGATGCGCTCATGGGTATAATATAACTAAATATTCAGATGATGCTAAACCAGTGTTGAATTCAGGGCCTTTTCTGCGGCTCCGGCGGGGAGGGGGGAGGAATTATATATTTCCTTTTTGGAAATTGCACTTTTTAACCATTAAAAGCATAATATCTGAAATCTTCTGGGAGGGGGGGGGATTTCAATGTTCCAGGGGGGTCCCAGCGGGCCACCCCCTGAATTCAATACTGTGCCAAACAACTGTTCAATATTACTAAAAAAAAGGGACAAGCCTGTATCCTCAAAAAGCTCAAATTTATTCCACTGGGTGTAGCACAAGTATGAAACATGTTCTATGCATATGAGGTGTATGCAACTACTTTGAAGTTTATTGTTGCTGGAAAGAATTTCTATAGCTATATTTCTAAAACAAAGGACATACAAAACCTATCTTTTTAAATCATAATATTGCCCCACCCCTCCTTAAAAAACAGAAATAGCCATATTTGACTGAAAATTATCTTCTTCCAATAATAGGTTTTAAAAAAATAAGCTTAGGGGGTCGTCATCATTCTTAAATTGTACCAAACTCCAACTTTTCAATACATACACCTAATTTTGACGTTATACATTTTTTTTTCTGTAAATTTCTCCCAAGGATACGAAACAAGAAATCACTTGGTCAAGTGGTTTAAGAAATATGAAGGTTTAAAATTTGGAAGTCTTAATGTGAAATTAATTTGCAATTGATGAAAAACAAATTGCAATGCGGGTAGCTTTTTAAGCGTAATTCAAAAACTACTTGACATAATAATTTTGGATTCGCTTATTTGAAGATTTTCAAAATCTATTTGTTAAAATTGTATAGATGATGTTTAGTTCTCTCTTATAAAAAAAAAAAATGTATTTTTAAATTCATTTCAAAAAAGAAAAAAAATAACCTATGAATTTTTAATAGAGGTGGATTTCTGGAGGCTTCAAATATGCAAATCCAAAATCACAGATAGTTGGTAAGTAGTTTTTGAGTTATGCTTAAAACATAGAATGATATGAGACTTATTTCTCAATTTATCAATGTATTTATCAATGCTGTAACTATTTGAGTTTTCACGATAGTTCACTGGTCTTTTTATATGAGTTGCCCTATAGTATTGCTATCAAATCATAACAAAAATGTTTGCTGTAGTTTGCGCATGCGCAGTTAAAATTAATTTCATAAAAATACCTATATCTCATCAAATATTCAATATATTAATATTTTAATCACAGTATACTATTTCTACGATTCTTTGTCAAGTTTTTGGAAAGTGGTGTTAAATTTGGCTGAAAACTCTGCATGTTATAAAAAAAACTTTTGAATTTTTCACAGAAACGTTAATATATTCACGAATATACATGCTATACTTACAAAAAATGCACACAAATGTTGAACAGAACCTACATAGTCATTTACTACAGTGACAGACCATTTTTAGCATTTTTCGTTTACTTGGGTGATCGAAAATATTATTTTATTATTAAAGTTATTATCCCCCCCCCCATAGTTGTCCTCGCGATAAAATATTCACTGAAAAACATCAAGTCAAACATGTTCTTTACATCCCCAAAGCTTAAGGGCATTCTGGGCATTTACTCACGAGTTTTAGTAAGATAATTGACGAAACGTCTGAAATCGGTCACTGCCCCTTAATTTCTGGACACCAGTGTAATATTAATAAAGTAAATCTAAAAACTTTTGAAGCCATGTAACTTATAAGAATATATATACAGAATTCAGCTAATCCTAATAAATAGCTTGATGATAAACAAATTTTAGAAGCCATGCAATTTGAAAATGTACAAGACTTTGAACTTGAAGCTCAACTGAAAATTATATAACAAAAAGCCTTGCTAAATGAAAATCCTTTTTAAAAACAGGGTTCGTGATTTTACTTATTTATTTAATCAAAAAATCATATATGTTTTTAATTATTTAAATCAGCTATTTTTTTAAATTCAAAATACAATTTTAAAATTATACATTTTACAGTAAAATAAACTTTACTAAATAATTAAAATTAACAATTAGAAGTGTCCATTTAAATATATTTGAAATTAAAAAAATATATAGAAACTCATTCACTTGGTTAAATTAAAATATTTTAATCATATAAATAGTTAAAAATATACAGTTTAAAAAAATGGAGCTACAGAAAAAGATTTAATTTAGAAATGTGAATTCTCTTTTACTTTTGAAAACATGAAATAAATAAAACAAATTGTCTTGTGTCATCACTTATTTACAAAAACTGCAATTTAACAGATATCCTACTCTGTATAAAATACATATACCACCTTGAATTACCCCATTGATAAAATAAAAAGCATATGCACTCTGCATTACTAAAAGCTAAAGCTTTTTGTTCTGACCAAATTTCTTTATTCATTTAATGAATTTAGAGCATATATTAAACACACTTAAGATGGTTATGATTATATTTTATAAATTTCAATGGATATGAAAAAAATATTCTTTGTTATTAAAATGTTTGAAAAGAAACACCAATTTTCCAGCTTTATGAGTTCCTAAGCGATTACAGAGTTTACAGTGAATTAAAGTTTGATTTATTTGAATTTAAAATAAAAATAATTAAATCAGGCCTTTTTTTAAGATTTTAAAACTTTAGTTGTTTATGAGTTTACATTTGCAAGTAATTGAAATTGTATGAAAAAAATATATATATAACATTTCAAAGTATATTACTTACCATGCAATCTTTATCTTCCGAATCTTTCCATAAATAAATTACGTTGGAATATTGAACCATTTGTTATTTACATGTGCACAATGAAGTCATGAGATATCTACATAAATATCAATAAATATACTGTTGACTGACCTATATTCATTTTACTATATTTATGAAGTCTAGTTGCCTATAAAAATTTATGTATATTTAAAGTCAAAATTTTATCATCATTAATGACAAAGAAAGAAATGTTTGTGAGTCTTTTATTCTTCAATGGCAGATCACTTAATAGAAGAATATTAAAAATTACAAATAATTCAGGAAAAATGTATAAAAAATAAGTGTATATTTAATAAAAAATCTGACTTCGCAAATGTGGTATGTGCTGTTTTTTTTTTTTTACTTAAACTTAGTAAAATAAATCAATCGCATTTAATCTGCACAAACATTAAATTGCACATACTAACAAAATACTATTTAAAAATATATATATAAGTTACTCTATTTTTTTTTTCTGGCTAACTACAAAAGACAGAAAAAATAAAACAAACATTTATACTGAAAAATAACATTTATTTGCAACAAAACTATAAATCAAAATGTTATAATGAATAAAAATTACAGCAATACTGATATTACTTCCATTGACAGTTCTTGCCTTCGAATAGCTACACTTAGTAAAAAAGTAGGCCTAGATTCTTTAATTTCTTCTAGGTCTTAATTGATTACACAATATGATGCTACCAAAACAAAATTGTCCTACGACATTTCTCCGAAAAAACTGTCAAACCATCAATATTATTCGAGAACAGCATGATTTCCTTTCTTACATCATCATTCGCTATTAAGCAAGGATGATATGCTCTAGCTGGAATGCGACACTGATCACTGCAGTATTATCCTGCAATAATAACAATAATAATATTAATATATTTTTATTTTACTAATTTCTAGTGATCATGTATATTTAATGGGACAAAAACAGCACAACAGCAATGAATGATTAAGAGGACTCTTCGTCTTCAGCGATAAGTATTTTTAAGAGCATAAAATTTGAAAATTTTCCTTTCAGTAAAAATTTCAAATTTCATAAGTTTTTAAAATACTTAAAAATTAAGGAAAATTATTAAAATGTACAATTTAAAAATGTTAATTTAAAGAGGCACATTGGACATCTGCTTCCTGCTGGTGAAAGCTATATTTTGATAATTGTATAAGGGAATTTACTACCTCTTTAAAATTTACATAGGTTACCATGGGATTTCACGATCAGCATTAAATGAAAAAAAAAAGCGTGCCACAGTAATATAATAGAACTAGTGGGTAAGTGTGATCGAACATCGCTCAAAGGGTTTCGTTTAATATTCCTTTCAAAACACTTTGTTCTTTCTTTAATAAATCCAAATAAATTTCATTTAGCATCAACAACAAAAAAAAACTCATGTTTTTTATAAAGTAAAAATTTACCGGTTCTGCATGAAAACCCATTTCTTTAAATTAGGGGGTGGAGAATAGCCCCGTTCCCTCTCTTTATACTTCACCAATTAAACTTCAAAACTGATCAGGGAAGCACCTTATCAAACTGAACCTATATACAAAATTTGAAGCAAATCGGATAATTCTGTATGAAAAACCCATTTATCTAAATTAAGGAGGGGAGATTAGCCTCCCGATCCCCCCTTTATACTTTACCATTGAACCCCCAAAACTAATCAAGGAAGCGCCTTATAACAATGAACCTATATACAAAATGTGAAGCAAATTGGATAATTCTGCATGAAAAACATATTTATCTAAATTAAGGGAGGGATTGGACCTTGTTCCCCCTTTCTATACTTAACCAATGAACCCCCAAAACTAAACAGAGAAGCAACTTGTCACATTGAACCTATTTACAAAATTTGAAGCAAAACGGATAATTCTGCATGAAATACCCATTTATCTAATTTAAGGAGGGGGATTTGCCTCCCTTCCCTACCCTTTATACTTAACCAATGAACCCCCAAAACTGATCAGGGAAGCGTCTTATCAGAATGAACCTATATACAAAATTTGACACAAATCGGATAATTCTGCATTAAAAACCCATTTATCTAAATTAAGGGGGGATTGGACACAGTTCCCCCTCTATGCTTAATCAATGAACCCCTAAAACTGATAAGGAGAAGCGTCGTATCACAATTAACCAATATAAAAATATTGAAGCAAATCGGATAAGTCTGAAATATTTATTTAAATTAAGAGGGGGGATTGGCCCCCTGGTTTCCCCTTTATACTTAACCAATGAACCCCAAAACTAATCAGGGAAGCGACTTATCACAATGAGCCTATGTACAAAATATGAAGCAAATTGGATAATTCTGCATTAAAAACCCATTTATCTAAATTAAGGGGGCGATTGGACACCGTTCTGTTATTTATACTTAATCAAGGACCCCCAAAACTGATATAAGGAAGCGTCTTATCACAATTAACCTATATACAAAATTTGAAGCAAATCGGATAATTCTGCATAAAAACCCATTTATCTAAATTAAGGGGGGGGGGGAAATTAGCCACCGTTCCCCTCTTTACACTTAGCAAATGAACCCCCAAAACTAATGAGGGAAGCGCCTTATCAAAATGAAGCTTTATACAAAACTTAAAGCAAATCGGGTAATTTTGCATTAAAAACCCATTTATCTAAATTAGGGGTGATTAGCCCCTGTTCCCCCTTTATACTTAACCAATGAACCCCCAAAACTGATCAGGGAAGCGCCTTATCAGAATGAACCTATATACAAAATTTGAAACAAATCGGATAATTCTGCATAAAAAAAA
This sequence comes from Maratus michaelseni, assembly GCA_963931845.1. Lineage (NCBI taxonomy): Eukaryota > Metazoa > Arthropoda > Arachnida > Araneae > Salticidae > Maratus > Maratus michaelseni. Next base: position 445,486,968 of record OZ007586.1, read on the forward strand.
CCATTTATCTAAATTAAAGGGGTGATTGGACACCGTTTCCTCCTTTATACTTAATCAATGAACAACCAAAATTGATAAGGGGAAGCGCCTTATCACAATTAACCTATATACAAAATTTGAAGCAAATCGGATAATTCTGCATAAAAAACCCAATTATTTAAATTAAGGAGGAGGGTATTAACCACCGTTTCCCTCTTTAAACTTAACTAATGAACCTCCAAAACTAATGAGGGAAGCGCCTTTTCACAATGAAGCTTTATGCAAAATTTGAAGCAAATTGGGTAATTTTGCATGAAAAACCCATTTATCTAAATTAGGGGGAATTAGCCCCCCGTTCCCCTTTATACTTAACCAATAAACCCTCAAAACTGATCAGGGAAGCGCCTTATCAGAATGAACCTATATACAAAATTTCAAACAAATCGGATAATTCTGCATAAAAAAACCGTTTATCTAAATTAAGGGGGCTATCAGCCCCCGTTCCCTCCTCCTTTATATTTAACCAATGAACCTCCATAACTAATCAAGGAACCGCCTTATCAGAATCAACCTATATACAAAATTTCAAAAATTGAAATCGGATAACTCTGTATGAAAAACCTATTTATCTAAATTAAGGGGGTGGCGAATTAGCCCCCCCTTTCTGGCTTTGACAGACTGGGAGCTAAAAAAGGTTTCTATTACAATGATATTTCGGGTTCTGTAGACTAGAGTAGCAGAATTTTCAATTTTTGCCTTACCTCGGGTTCTGCAAACCCCAAAAAGCTGAGTGAAAAGACTGTATACTAAATGGAAAATATCAACGAGAGTTTTTAATTAAAAACAGTTTTCATCTATGCGGTATATAGTCCCAAAATAAAAATAATAATTCAGTTTATAAATTTAAAATCACATATAATTAATTTAATTTCACTTTGAATTGTCCAAAAAACAAGCTAGAGACTGAGTCAAGTCGGCCAGTTTTTTAGCGACACCGAATCTCCCCCGCCCCCCCCCCCCAAAAAAAAAAAAAAACGTGCCTGACTTATACTCAGACTCCACAGCCCTGGAAGAAATGATTGGATGAGGACGTATCACAAAAATTCTAAGCTTTGAGATTACTTAAGAGTAGTGCTTGGAAGGGCACGCAAAAATGCTGAGCCTAGGACTCTGAAGTTTAAAGTTGGGTTCTAGTGACATTTATGATTTATATGTTGACATCATGACTCTTTTGAAAAAAAAATTTTCTTGAAATTTGAACAGTATTAACACGTGCATTTAAATACATGACAAGATTTAGTTAAATGAAAGCAGAAATATGAAATAAAATCAAGTAAGAAGTTTTTTTTGCTAAAACACCACTTTTTTTTTTTTTTTTTTAATGAATGAATGAAGAATTGAAGCTTTATATTTTTGAAGTAAAAAAAATTCAAGTCTTTTGAGGGTTTATTCTCCCTGAAGCCCATTCAATATAATTTTTCAAGACATGAGCACGAAATAAAAATCAGAACAAAAAATTGTCTTCCTTTCCACATGTGACATGATGTTCAGCAGTGGAGATCTCCCCCATCCATCTCTACTGACAAAAATTCCCTGTTTGCTTTTTTTCTTTTTCTGTTTATTTTAAATTATTAGAAAAGATTAAATGTCATTTTTTATTTTCAAAATAATGTAAGAAAAATAAAATTTAGCCAATTAAACTTGATTATCCAGGGCGAGGCAGTTGATCTCTGCTGCCCAAGATGTAAGCTTCTGCATGCAAGCTTTTACAGCATGAATATAGATAATATCAACCTCAAGATATTCAGCATATTCAACTTTACGTTTGTTACAACTAAAATTTTGTCTGATATGCAAAGAATACTGAAATTTATTTTACCATATACCAATACAAATTTCATTATATCGTCCTGACATAAAGTTCTCAATTTATTAATTAACATTATAGAATTTAAAGGATTCCCCTTTTCAATTGAATTTTAATACACTACAAATAATTAGGAATGTAAAGAATATTCGACCACTATTCGGTATTCGGCTTAATGGGCCCTTTTGCCGAATATTGAACAGATATTCTGCCGAATACCTGTAGCCGAATATATTTAGATATATTGTCGAATATTTGCTTATTTGGCCGAATATTCTAAGATATTTGGTTAAATAAGTTCCAGAAAAAAAAATGTGATTTTAAATATTTTTAACAAACAATATTAAAGAATGATATCTAAATACATTAATTATTATAAGAAAAATAAATCCTAATACTTACTCAATTTTAAAGCTTCATGACAACTTATAAATAACTGTATATAATGAAATTAAAAAATATTTTTCTTGCTGCATATTTAGGCATCATATGAATTTAAGTAAGTATTGCAACATTAATTTATTTTACATTAAAATGCAAAATATATACTGCATTTAAAGTTTAAATCTCTCTCTCTCTCTCTCTCTCTCTCTCATCAGTGAATTAAAAAAATTCACTTTATATCTATTTTTTTAATCTGATTTATAATGATGATAAGTTTCTTAAACAATAAAATTCATAAATATTAAAAACAAATATTTTACTGTCTTGTAAAAATGCTTAATCTTTCACAAATTAAATCATTTTTCTAGCTTTTAGTTTTACTTTTAAATAATAAATATATGACTATATAATTACTTTACTAATTAAAAATTAAACATTAGATGTTGATTAAACGAACTAATGAGTTTGATACATTGAAAAGAAAAAAACTATTACCTATACTGAAAAAACATTTAATGAGTTACTTCAAAATAACATACAGGGGTAACAAAATTATTTATCACTGTAAAGCCTGAAATTGTGATGCAAAAATAACTTTTCAGCATTTTCAGGAAGAAGTCTGTTTCGTTTGGTTTCATATATATTACCAGCTTCAGAAAACAAACGTTCACTATATACCGTGCTTACATACATTCAGCTGTCATGATTTTTGAACACTCAAACAAAAAATTTATTTCAATTAGTCCTTAATTTAATTTTTGATTTTAAAATTGGAAAAAAAAATAAATAAACAAATAAAATAATTTTTTTTAAAGTCAGTATTCGGCCGCCGAACATTCGGTATTCGGCTAAAACTTGACCGAATATTCGGTATTCGGCTATTCGGCCAAATCACTATTCGTTACATCCCTACAAATAATAAAATGTAAAATTGATTCTATAATAATACAGTACCTGAAAAAGACAATATGATTCTGATATAGCATCGAACATAGAAAAATATCATCAATTTATTTTAAGATCATAGGTATGTTATTGATGTCTTCAGTGTTGAATTCAGACATTTTTTCTCCGGGAGGGATTTCTGTGGTTCCGGGGGGGGGGGGGATATTATAGAGTTCCGGGGGGGGATTGCACTTTTTGATTATTAAAAGCATAAAATGTGAAATCTTCCGGTGGGACATTTCAATGCTCCGGGGGGACTGTCCCCCCACCCCCTGAATTCAACACTGGATGTCTTACAGAATTAAAGAAATAAACAAGGAATTTAATTTAGAATAAGTTAAAAACTATTTAAAGAAACAGCCTACAAAAACTAAGTTTCATTAAGATAATATCTAAGTTAGAAATTTCTGGCACATCAAAATATTTTTTACTTCGGGGATATTTTTCTCATAAAAAATAAACTGAGCGAGAAATAAGATAACATGCATTTTATTTCAGACTACGCAGCTCCTTAAACATGTTATTCGATTTGATAATCATGCACTATAAATATATGTACATATCAAATCCAAAATATTAAAAATCACATAAATTTTAGTACTTACCATTGCGAAGTTGTTGTTGTTGTTGTTGGTTTGGCCCATGGGCCCGGTGAGCAGCTTTTTATTCCTATACAGCTGTCTTACTCCGCAAAAACCAGACTCCTACCAGAGGTAAAACTATTGCGAAGTTAGAAGTACGTAGAGCAGTTGTCCAATATTTAAAAACATGGCGCCCATCTTCATCCAAAAACTCGATTCTGTTCTGTTATCAATCACGTGACGCAACGCCTTTCATACGTCAGCAGAGAACGAGACTGCGCAGTAAGTCCGGAGAAAGCTGTTTTCCATCCGTTCGGAAACTAATCCGATATAAATAGATTATTTTTATGACTGTAGAAAACCTTTCTGTTGTGATTCGGAATAATTATTTTATCGGTTGTTTTCCGTATCGTAAAGGAAATTTATCTTTTACGAAACGGAAAAGGGTTGGAAATTTTTTACAGTGTAATAACGTTAATCTACATGTCAGACATAATTTTGTACTAAATTGAAGACGCGCTAAAACTTTGTGATTGCTTTTTGTCTCGTATCCCCCACCATTTTCAAGATAGATATGCTAACTCTGCAGTTTGCTGTTAGGTGGCACTGTAAGTAATATCATCCTAGAGATCCTACATTAGAGAGAGATTGGGCATTGAAGAAATGTCCGCCATGTAAGTTCCAAAGCAGGTGGAACACAGTAGAACACAATGCATTTTAATCACCGTCTAACACTTTTTATTTCAGTAAAATCATGGGAAATTCGTTTTATATGCCTTCAGTGATTTATGAAATTACATTGCGCTCTACTGCGTCCTACCTGTATTGGAACTTACATGGCGGATTTTTCGTCAATGTCCAATCTCTCATTAATGCAGGATCTCTATATCCTCCCGTATCGCATAGCTACTTTGCTGTACCTAAACACCAAGTTCATCACTATAGCTGCGATCTTCCGAAAGTTAATGAGGGTTGACAGAACTTTACTGGACACTTTCTATAATTGGAACTGTTGTGAATGTTGTATTTACTTCAAAGCGCAAAGACCGTACTTTGTGCAGTTTCGATGGTTAAATGTACCAGTTGTCTGTAAGATTCACAAAAGACCTCTTCAGGGACACATAAATTTTTAAAAGTTGTATCTGCAAAACAAGGAGAAAATAATTCTTCTTACTGCCTTTTTAAACTGCTCCAGAATCATGTCATTTAGAAGTAGTGTTTCTATCGCAGTATGTTAAAGAAATTGTCGCATGAAAATTATTGATAAATGCACATAAAAAATGGAAAAAGAAGGTTACGAGGAGAAAAAACTGTATGATGGCCTCGTAAAAAAATTGCAAAAGAACTGTGATCATAAGTCAAATGCTGCATAAAGAAAGCGGTTCTAAAGGCTACTTACCCTGGTAAAAGACGATAAAATAAATTATAAAAATACCTCGTAGAAAGGTTCGTAAGCGACATATTTTAATTCATTCAGTGCACTGAGTTATATTTAATTAATTTAACTATTATAGTACATATTAGTTCAATTAATTAAATATAGCTCAGTATTCTGAATGAATTAATATACTCGTATGTCACTTACGAACATTACCAAACGTTAATCAAGAACAGTGGTAACACATTGAGTACGGGAATAAGAGTCTGACAGTGAGCACCAGTAAATTTTATTAGAAATTATTGTCTTATTTAAGCGCCCTATTCACGAAAAATTACTGTCTTGAATAAGAACGAAATTTCTATTCATTTTTACTGATGTAAGTTTGCCCCATTGGTAATCAGGCTCGGACGGGAGACGTGAATTCACGTCTTTTGGAGATCTGTAATTCCACCCATGGCGGTACTTTTGCGTTTTATGTGTTACAATATTGCTCAAAAAACATACACAAAATTCGTATTTTTACAATTAGAGTACTATGCTTATAAACAGTTCGATTAGGAGACAATACCACTATTATATACATTCATTTATAATATAAACATAAAGTGATAAAATCTTTTTGTTAAATAATGTAATATGCAAATGTAATGGCCATCTTTTTAAAAGACTAAAACCAATCTGTTAAGTCAAACAGGCAAGAAAACTATACAAAGAAGTGGGTAAGTGTGATCGAAGATCGCACAAAGGGTTTCGTTTAATATTCCTTTCAAAACACTTCAACCTTCATTTAATAAATCCAAATAAATTTCATTTTCCAAAAAAAAAAAAAAAGTCATGTTTTTTTATAAAGTAAAAATTTGCTATTATACTCTGTCATAATAATATCTGTCATGTGGACTAAATGCGATATTAAAAAAAAAGTCAATTTCAAAATTAAACATGTTGTATAGAGACCTTCAAAATGTTATACTTCAGATTAATTTTCTTTTTAATTCTCTAATGACGTCATATTAACCTGCTTTCTGTATTTACACATACTCATACTCCTTGTATTATTGAGAAATGCTCGAAAATTTCCGTTTTATTGCCAATATGACGTCATATTAATCATTTTTTCAATTGTTGAAACTTTTTATTTCGTTTTCATTTTTCGCGTGGAAATCTTTCAATAGAAAATTAATTATTGTAGAAAGAATTTTATTGTGGATTTTTAATTGTTGGCAACTGCTATAATGAAAAATGTTTAAATTTAATAGGAAAAGGCTGTTAGATTTTTGGTTTTTTATCTCTATATATTAAAATAATACGACTTTTTCAAATTTTATGATTTTGAGCTTCATTATAGGTATTTATCTATAAGTACACAAAATTTCATGACTGTAAGTTACATAGTTTCTGATAACCGGCTCTGTGACGGACAGACAACGAAGCGGGAGTAATAGGTGACATGAACGAAACCCAAAAATCAGTCAGCTGTCAGCTAACGAAACAGAATGCTTTCCTTCAAGTGATTGCCACCAACAGCATAGCTACATACGTAAATTGTACATAAAACTGCGCATGCACTTGCAATAACACACGCAACTCGCAAACCCTCCTTGAATAAGTTTTTAATTTTTGTGTATGATGCACTCAGGGTAGAGAGTTGAAACTCAGACCAAATGTTCATCATACCTCGTAGTATTCGCGGTAAAAAAATGAAGGTGGTCACTGAAATATTTCGATATGTTCTTAATTAAAAAGTTCAATTAAAAACAAGAAAAATATAATAAAACTTGTTCTTTTGTTGAAACAAATCTGAAAAAAATATACACTATTTGTATGGTAATCGTACACATCCCTGATGTTTTTCGCCAAAATTCGAACACTAGTTTCGTCACAATGCACTTTTTTCCAAAACGACATTAAGGGTCATAACTGCCCGTGAGCTTGAGATATATATGCTTCAAACTCGGCAGAAACGTATCACAACTGAAGGGCTATTGATTTATGTAGGACTCGACCTGGTTGACTCAAGGGCATATTTTACTATGAAACCCGGCTATATCCTTTCTATTTATTTTTTAAGTTGCAAACTTTGTAATAGACTTGTTTTATTGGAGACTTTGTAATATTTTTCTGCGATTAAATAAGGCAAAACATTTTAATAAAATTTGTGGTAAAACTTTACGAACCATGCCAATGGTTAGAAACCACTCAAACGTTGAATTTGTAGTGGAAATATGGGCAATGTCTTGATGAAACATAAAACATGCCCTCTAGTTTCTTCAGAAATTGGTACCATGTGGTTATTATGTAACTTTTGGTAATCTTTAACGTTCATGTGATTATTTAAAATTACTATATATGCTTTTCTTTGTCCTTCAAGGCCCTGTAATTTCACCTTCCTTCTTTTCTGTAAGGTGATTTTTGCAACCCATTACACCCGCAGATTAAAATTTGCTACAGCCTAAAAAAATATTCGAGTGGAATTGCATTTATATATATGAAACACTTTGAAACACCACGATTCACCGTGATTTTAGTAAAAAAAATTCTATAAATCAAGAATTTCCATGCTTAAAATTAAAAAAAATTTCAAAGTTGACCTATCTTTTTGCAGCACCTAAGTATTATAAAAGTCTTATATATACACTATATTGCCAAAGGTGACCGGTCACTTGCGATTTTAGACGTTTTGTTAACTATCTAGAAAAATACATGAGAAATTAACCTGAAACTGCAAGTGTGTAAACATAATAGTATAGGTTATATATTTCCGCGAAGATTTTTTTCACGAAACCCTATAGGGGACTGTCAACAAATTGAAAAAGAACGAATATATTTTGGATAACCCTGTAAAAACTAATGTAGCAAAGGCGTTCAAACTCGAGATTATTAATAAGTGGCTTATTGTAATATACTGTGTTCATTTTTATGAGGATAGCATGTATACTCGTTGAGAAATTAAGGTTTTTATAAAAACAGTCCCAAATTTCGCCTAGTTTTTTGCTTATAATTTGCAGAGTTCTTAATATACAGAAACATTCTTTTCAGAAAATATGACAAACAGCATTGTACATAATACTCTGCAATTAGAATTAAAAAGTAATAAAAATTGGATGAAAAATGAGCAGGTTTACTAAAAATGTTTTCACTGCGCATGCGCGAATGCAATCAAAATATAATATGCATAATGTATTAGCTAAGTATATAGAGCAACTTTTGTGAAAGTCTCAAAATCATAGCTTGAAAATTCTGAAAATTATCGTCGATAGAATAAGCTCGAAATCCGTTGTTCCCAAAAAGAAGCAAAAAGACGAGGGGTTGTATCCAAATATAGTACGTGCAATATTGTGTACGCTATGTTGGCACTAATCAACAGATATTTCATACAACCCCTCATCTTTTTGGGAACAGCGGATTTCGAGCTTATTTTATCGACGATAATTTTCAGAATTTTCACGCTACGATTTTGAGACTTTCACAAAAGTTGCTCTATATACTTAGCTAATACATTATACATATTATATTTCGATTGAATTCGCGCATGCGCAGTGAAACATTTTTTAGTAAACCTACTCATTTTGCATCCAATTTTTATTATTTTTTAATTCTGATTGCAGAGTTTTATGTACAATATTGTTTGTCATATTTTCTGAAAAGAACTTTTTTTTATATTAAGAACTCTGCAAATTATAATCAAAAACTAGGCGAAATTTGGGGCTGTTTTTATAAAAACCCTAATTTCTCTACGAGTATACATGCTATCCTCATAAAAATGAACACAGTATATTACAATAAGCCACTTATTAATAATCTCGAGTTTGAACGCCTTTGCTACATTAGTTTTTACAGGATTATCCAAAAGATATTCGATATTTTTCAATTTGTTGACAGTCCCCTATGGAGTTTCGAGAAAAAATCTTCGCGGAAAAATATAACCTAATACTATACTGTTTACACACCTGCAGTTTCAGGTTAATTCCTCATGTATTTTTCTAGATAGTTAACAAAACGTCTAAAATCGCAAGTGACCGGTCACCTTTGGCAATATAGTGTATATATATATATATATATTTAATTATTCATAAAAATATTTTTTCTCTTACTCTCACAGTTTTAGATAAGAAAACGCCTAGAATTTGTTCGCAAAAAGATTTGCATATTTTCCATAGGTTAAATGGATTTTTAAGGTTGACATATTATTATATTCAACGCACTGTATGTAATATAAGTTACAAAACTTAACAAACATGAGAACATTTCTAAAGCAATTTTCTTTACATATACATACAGAAGGAATTTAACACATACACAAATAAGCAATACTACTTCAAAATTTCGTTTTGTAGCTAATAACATTTAGCAGCAATTACATTTGCTTAATTCAGAATTGCGCCAACACCACTACAAAGGAGAAATACATAGAAATGTGTCATTCTTGGTGTTTTTAACTAGATTATCCAAATGTTATCCTTATTCTAATATAAATTATGTTAAATCAAACTCTATATCTATATGTGATTTAGGAACTATATTATTGTACAACAAAAGTAAAATTTATTTCTATACATCGATGTCATGAGCACTGACAGACGAATCGAGGGATTTATATGGAGCCACTGAATTTTGAAATTTTCTGTAAAGCTTCTTTACGTAATAGAAAAAGGAAAAAAATATATTTATTTACTTATAACTTAAATATCAAGAGAAAAAATTATTATTGATTATAAAAATATTTTTTTTTATTGGTATATCACAAATCACCGCCCCGCTTCCCTAGAGGCGTAGTTGGTGAATCAGGAATAGTGTTGCCAGGTGTTTCTATTTACACGGGACGTTCCGAATTTCATGAGTTCCAAGACCTGTCCCACATAATCACTAAGCGGGACGCTGAAAGATTCAATTTTTTACAGGACACATTTTTTTTTTTCATTTTTGATCTATTCATTTTCCTTTTCGTTTTACATGTACCGAGATTTTCTTGAATTAATATGAATTCTGAAAAAATATAAGCAAGAATTTTCAATTTTTAAAGACTGGGTTTTAGTGTGATTTTTTTTTTTTTCATACCATTGATTAAGATTTTGTTTTCTGAGCAGACTTAAGCAGGACTTATAGTTAAGTAAAACTGCAACAACAAAGATTATAATTTTTTATTGTTTAAAATTTACATAGGATTGTCATTTATCATAAATGTTGTTAATTAATAGAAAGCTTGCCGATATTTAAATAAAGAGTTTAAGTTTTTACTACCGTAATTTCCGGCGTATAATCCGCGGATCAAACAATCATGTTTAAACCCAGAAATTGTATTTAATAATTAGAGTCAAATATTTACAGCGATCTAGTAAGTTACATTTTATAAAAAAAAATTCTGGTTTGAAACATGATTGTTTGATCCGCGGATCGTACGCCGGAAATTATGGTACATCGACGCTACCATAGTGATATTTTCTTTAAAGTAATATAACTTAAGTTTTATTCGTGAACATTGATTGACTAAATTGATTTGCATAAATTGTTAATCATTTCAAAAGATAACAATGTATATCATAACTCAAATTTTCATCTGGCAACACTAATCGGGAATTTTGCGAGTCCATCTGAATTCTGTAGAATTGCTCTCGGAATTAGAAATATTTTATCCCGGAGTTTGAAATCACGAATTTAAAAGAAGAAAAAATCTATGGTCTAATACCGGGTGGTTATAAAATAAGTATCTCTATTTGGAGCTGTCTATAGTTTGAGGGAATAACCGGAATGAAACCAAAATCGGTACACTTACTATCCGAAAAGGGGGGGGGGAAGAAGAATGGAACAATAAAATAAAATAATAATAATAATTGAAATAATCGCCGATAGATGGCGCTTTTGAGTGTAAAATGTAATGTGTAATATTGTGTACCGTGGAGGTGTCGCAAATCTCATTGACTTTACCGCATATCACAATATGTGCGAAACATTACTCCTGATGCGTTACATACCGCAGTTGAGCACGTCGTGCACCGCCTGGATTGTGTCCTCCAGCAAAATGACCACGTGGAACCTGAACATGATCGGCACAGGCATGCAAAAGCGTAACCACGTTCACTGTGACATTTTTCAATAAATTAGGTGCGTCATCCGGTTTGACACCTTCATTTTTTGTTCTTGTATTACACATTACATTTCATACTCAGTAGCGCCATCTGTCGGTGATTATTGTAATTATTTCTTTTATTGTTTTATTCTTCTTACCCCTTCTCGAATAGTAGGTGTACCGATTTTGGTTTCATTCGGATCATTCCTTCGAGCTACAGACAGCTCCAAATAGAGATGCTTATATTATAACAGACCTGTACAAATGACGTTAAAAGAGAAACGTCGGCTTCTAAATGATATGTAAGGAAGCAAATATTATACAACAAATATAAATGATCAAATTAACGGCAGCTGAAAATCCCTTTCTACTCTCTAACTTTTTAATTATTTATTCATTTTACGTAGGTAGAAGCTACTTAAAATATGTTTCTTTCTGTTTCTCAGTAGATACAAATCGTATACCTCAAAATGTGTAATTCTTGGAGTTGAATTATTCCAAAATTATCCTTCTTCTAATACAAGTGAAGTTAACCCTTTTAACTGGTGTTTTGGTGCCATTTAGTTCCCACCTATTTTTCTACTCGTGTAATTTCTTTATCAATCACTAATATTCAGATAAAAATAATAAAGTATATAAGTGGTATATTTACTTTTTTAGTGATAATTGTACATGACTGTATTTGTTAGTTAGATATATCAGTGATATATTCAACTGACAAATACATTCATTTAAAAATACCATTTTTTTCAAATAAAAATTCATTTTATTCGTTTTTTATAAGTTATAGATGAAATGGAACATGACGCCGCGTATAAATTTCAGGACGCCGGTTAAAGGTGAAATCGTTAAGGGCAAAATCTAAATATATATTTGATTTGGGAAAGGTATAATTTTACGGCAAATATAAAATTCAATTATATTTATCCATATCATGAGCGCTGACTGGGCAATTCTAGGATGTGTGTGTGAGAGGGGGGGGGGCATTGATATACCCTGGATTTTGAAATTTCACCTACATTTTCTTTATCGTTCATTATTTTGTAAATGTAATAATTTGTTTTTCCTTATGTCTTGAAATAATAAATTATCAAGACAAAACATTATGGACTGACTTTTTATTTATGACAATTTGTTTATAATAATACTTTTCCCCCAAAAATTGCTGCCCTCCACTTAACCGGATTCCTTGGTCCATCGGAGGTAGAGTCCATCTGAATTCTATAGAAATATTTTTCGGAGTTGATTTCTCGTGTAATGGATTACCCGAGTTAGCAATTAAATATTTATTAAAAAAAAAAATCTGAATTCGAATACAAATGACGTTAAAAGAGAAACATCGACCTCTAAATCTGATTTAAGAAAGCTATCATTATACAACAAAAATAAATGATCAAATTAACACCCGCTGGAAATCCCTTTCTATGTACTCCCTTTTTAATTATTTATTCACTCAACGTAGATAGAAGCTCTTTAAAACATGTTTTTTTCTGTTTCCAGGGAGATACAAATCGAACAATAGTGTCGATAATCCTGTCTTTAATTAGATGAAACTGTTTTCCAGAATTTATAACACCTGTCATTTTCATTATTGTATTACCAATAGAATTATTAGATGGAAATCTTAAACCAATTGATGCGTGTATGTTGATTGCCAGAAGCGTTTTCCAGCTTATTTCTAATCATTCCGATTCCTAGAAACGGCCACGTCAAAGTGTCAAGCGTCAATAAGCTGTAAGTGGTTAATGATAGGTTTAAAGAATCACGTGTCAATTCTATTGTCGTTTATGCATCTGATAAAGTATTTTAAAATCTTAATAAAAGTTTAGGTAATGAGATATTGTAGTTTCGAAAGATCTTATGAATTAGGCATAGTTTTCATGGGCCTTTGCCACTGATATACCAGAGCAGACTCAAGAATACATACCATAGGCGTAGAGTTGTATGGGATCTTAGGGGTTGAGTCCCACCATTAATTCTAAAATGGACACTTTTTTTTTTTTTTTTTTTTTTTTTTTTTTAAATAGAATTTTTATTTTTTTTTTTCTTAGCTTTCTTTTCTTATAAGGATAAACGACATTAGGAAATCTTTCTCACTTTAATGTTCCATTTTTTTTTTATTCAAAAAAAATTCTCAACGTTTGAACTTTTTATATAAAAAATGAAAATTGAAAAAAAAAATTCCATATTCCGGGGAAAAAAGACGTTATTCAAAGACAATTTTTGTTGTAATTTTATTATAAACGATTCGCGAATATCAGCGAGTATCATTTTATAAACGTTGGAATACGTTGGTTTTATATACATTGGAATCTTTATATTGCCTTAATGTTTTAACTTGTGATTTTTAAATCAGTCTACCATTATGTTTAAGTTCTTTAAAAGGGAGTTTAAAAAAGCAACATTAAATTAGTAATCTATCTTTTTTTTTACACTCACATGCACTTATTTGTGTAAATAGAGTTGAGCCCCATCAATAATTTTCAAAACTGATACATACATAAAATAAGAGTACTGTATACTACATAAAATAAGAAGTATACGCCGGAATAGCAAATATTTTGCAGTATCTTTGATTTTGTGTGTGTGTGTGTGTGTTTCACTTTAAGAAGAGACAAATGTTTCTTAACACAGAAAAATATAATATAACCACGAACAAAAAGATACAATGCTCTTTCGTGCTGTCCACGATTCCGAAAAGCGTTTTTCATCTATAGAAAGCTAGAAACCAATAAATGTCTGAGATTTAAAGAAGCATTTATAAAAACAAAAGTCTCTTTTGCGGCTACTGATTTTCAGAAACGCTTCCGAGTAGTTTTTATTAGTGTATTATCAGTTTTCTCAACTCGGTTCATTGCTACCAATTCTCATATAAGCGTTTTCATGAACAACAATCATGTTTTATAGACAAACATGATAAATGAACAACATTAGCATTAAAATTAATATCATTTTCTTACTCTTGCATATATAAATTCAGTTTCGCAGCTTAAAATGTTTAATTGAGAATGTATAGCATCCTAAAAGGCGATATTCCGGTTTGAGAAAACTGATTAGTATACCATATATAAACTACTTGCAAACGTTTCCGAAAATCAGTGTGAACAAAAGAAACTGTTTTTATAAATTCTTTACTCGAAATGTTATCGGTTTCTGAGGTTTCTAAAGGTTTCTACAATAAGATAGGATTAAATAAATTGATAAGATAATTCTAGAGATTTCTAAAGATAATTTTTTTTTGGAATCGTGGGTAACATATTATTGTATATTTTCTTTCTTGGTTATGTTTTAATTTCATAGATAACAGTGTACTTTGCAGATTTATAAAAAAAAAATATGCGATGCAAATATACTAAATAATAAAAAGTATTGAAATGAAGGTTATTCCAGTACAAAGATTACAAACTTTAAGAGGTGTTAAATCACACAACAAATAATTTTTATGTAGGAAATCAGCTTCGAAATCCATTCATTCAGTCAAAAATACATGGTGTCTCACTGCAATCTTAACTTGGATTTTTGTTCATAACATAAACAATAATGAAGATATTTAAACAAACTTTTCAACAAACTTTCTGTAAAATGTGGTGACACCAAGAAAAAAGAAGTGCAAATAACTACATATTTATTGAATGTTTATTCTGAATGTGAGAATGAAAAGTTGTTGTAGCTAAATTTTTATGCTGAACAGAGGCCCTCTCAAGAAAAAATGGGACCCTGGAATTCGCGTTCTTTCGGATATATCACCTGAAAACAAAAATAAGGGGACAGGAGAGCATATAGGTAGAGCGTAAAAAATCTAAACTTCAATTTTTAATTAAATAAAGGCTATTTTATTTTTAAACATTTTGATAATAAAGGATGAGGGTCCATAAGACAGCTTTTTGGTCCAAATGAATTTAATGTCTTTATCATGCGTATGTGTAAGGTAATGTAGTAAAAATAAAAAAAAATAAATTAGTATAAGTTTAAACAAACTAGTTGACCCGCCCGGCGTTCCCCGGGCCCGTGGTAAAACCTTAAATGAAACCGAAATAAAAAATACTGCTAATTAGTGATAAAAGTTCTCGTAAAAAAACATTAAAAAAAGCCTTTGTTGTCCAAACACTTTGAAATTTATAATAGTTATAAATATAAATGTTTTACAGCCTGTGTAAAAATTACGTCAGAAATAGTGTTAACTGGTTGTATAATAAATATGTTTTCATCCCGGAAAAAATACCCTTTTTCAAATTCTATAGAAGGAAAGAACTCCCCACTCTCATTTCCCTTTCCATTCTTGCCTTTAAAAAAATGAAAGCGCCTCTCTACCTTCCCCAACTCCCTTTTGTTCACCCCTCTCTGAAACAAAGCAGGTGGAAGAATGGATTCTCTTTCCAGGAAAGGGGAATAAGAATAGAATTTAGAAGAGTTTAGGAGGAGTATTTTCTAGCGGTAGGGTTGCAAGCAGTACAGGCCAATAGGCGAGATATTCTTTTCCCAGCGCTCTTGATTCTTCTTTATTCACAGATAAAAAAAAAAGCTGAGGTTTGCGCAGTAAGGTCGAATTTGCACAAAAAAATTAAGACTTTTGCTTCTCGCTTTAATATATTAGATAAATTAGGGAAACCAATAATTTAGTTGAAAATATTTTATTTAAAATCATAATTATGAAGTGAGATACCAAGAAATATGTACGTAGAAAAATTATATTTTTAACTCATTTAATAAGTTTTATCTATATGTACACTCTAAAAAAAATCCGTGAAAATACAAGAGATTTTCCGTAAAATTTCACGGAGAAGTTTCATTTTTCCAAAACAACAGTACAATTTCCTTAAATGACATTAGTTCCGTAAAGAAGATTTCAAATCCGTAAATATGCAGAAAGTTTTCCGTAAATTTAATGGATTTTGTCCGTATTTTTTTCAAAACAAGACAATGTCCGTATTTTTTCCAAAACAGTGAAATTTACGTAAATAACTT
The DNA here is from genome assembly GCA_963931845.1 of Maratus michaelseni. NCBI lineage: Eukaryota > Metazoa > Arthropoda > Arachnida > Araneae > Salticidae > Maratus > Maratus michaelseni. The sequence goes on from OZ007586.1 coordinate 445,503,134, forward strand.
TTAGAGGTTTGCGTACAGAAAACGTCTTGTTTGAAATGGGAATTAAGATTGTTGTATTTACTAGAGTTCTTCAAGGATCCAGGCCTGACCCAGCTCGATATGCTGGCCCATTCTAACCAGGCCATGTCTGGACAGTAATTTTTTGTGAAAATAATAGTAATATTTATATATTTTTAATGAAATATTTAGAAATTGATTTTGTTTTTATAAGTTACAGAAAAATATATTTTTTAAATCTATTTTTTTTTTTTTTTTTTTTTTTATTGATAGTACTTCAAAATTAGAACTTTTTTTTTTCACAAATTTTTTAAAATTTTATTTTATATTTTCTAACGTGAGGCAATATTGGGTTATTTAAAGGTTTCATAACATAATATCTCTGCAAGTTATCGCTATGTAACTTGTATTAAGCTAAACTGATTTGGCTTATAAATTTATGAGTTAAACTAAAATTTATTATTTTATAAATTATAATTTTATAACATTTCTAATTTTTTCCTTAAAGTTATAAAAATAGTTAATATTTTTTCTTTACTTTTATAAAAATGAAGTTTATAATTTTATTTACTTTATAATTTATTTCTTTAGCTTATAATTTTATAAATTAAACTAAATTAATTGAAACTAAATCAATAAGTCCAAATTTAAATCTTACCTATCACAAGATCATTAATTTCGAAATTGTCTTTAAGAATAATTTTTTTGTTTTAATATTATTAAAACTATTCAGTTTGACAGAACCGTACACAAAAGTTCTCAGCATAGCTCAAATATAATAATTTAATTTATTATAAAATTGTTTATTTACGTAAGTTTTTTAAAATGAGAGATAACGAAAAGTTATTTTAATAGCATGTAATAAATACGTCTCCTTCAGATAATTATTGTGTTTATTGGAATTGATAAATAGATCATCAGACAAGTAATTTAAAAAAGTATATGTTCAAAAAAAGAAAATGTACTATTACAAAAGGATGCAATCATACAATGATTCTTAATACAATGTCTCTTAATACAATGTTTTACGCATATCATACATAATAAGTTAAAATTTATCTGTTATAAAGCATCAAATAATAAAGCAAAATATTAAAAAATATGAAAAGAAAATATTAAAAACATTGGAACTGAAAAAAAAAATCCATGGAACCTTCAAGTTTTTGCATCATAAAAAGCGGCTGAAATAAGAAGCAACGCTTGAACAAGTTGAATATCTAATCATAGCGTATAGGTTGGGACCTCCGGTTCAGTAAGCGAGATATTGCGGGTTCGATTCTCGTCGAGGGAAGGGTTGGTTGTTTACGCAAAACTCACTCAAAGATGAGAAAAAAAAAAAAGCAGTGTATCTGTCCTTTATAAGGTTGCTCTTGAGAAAAAACTTTTTTTTTTGTCCTATAATGTTTATTTTAACATTATAAAAATTTCTAAAAGATACGGAAAATATCTGTTATAAAACGGAAATTTAAAAACGGATATTTCAGAAATCACGGAAAATTTCCTGGAATTTGCGGATTTTTTTTCCGTTAAAAAAACGGAAATAGTACTGGCGTCTTGATTGCCAGTACAATTTCCGTTTTTTTTTCAGGATTTTTTTTTTACAGTGTGCAGAAAGAAAAACACAAAATCTATCTTTATCGGCCTCTTCGTCTTTGCTTTCTGACCAGTTGGAGGTGGTAGCATCTATGATAAAATCTCCGTAATCAGTGTTATGAAGTTTCACTTCGTCGACGTTTCTCTGGTACCCTAAGTATCAGAAAAAAGTAGCTATGTGTGAACAATACTATACTAACGGTGCAAAAACCCTTGCCCGCAGGCCCCAAAACCAACACTGTTTTTATATAGAATGATTTGATTTATTTATTGACAGAAACTTTGCTGTCGAAGATTACCTTTCGAATATTGTTGTGGCAAATGACTTTCAGGCAAAAAGGTTGTGTAACACTACCTCACTACATGTGTTTGTTAATTTGCATTGATAATATGAAGAAGAAATCAGTGGAGAACAACAGTTGTTATGCTTTATTCAATCATTATATATTTTTAAAGCTGTGTTCCGTGATCGTTATTGAAAAGCATTTCAAGATTTGTTGAAAATGTGTGTCGATTATCAATTCATTTTTTGAACAGATACTGAACCGCGCAATGATTTGTGTCACGTCTAGCATTTGCTGATTTGATTTCCTTCAAACAACAACCACAAAAAATTCCTATTCAATAGTTCTGTTTTTGTATCAATTACGAATATCACTTACGAAATATTATGCAAGTAATGTAATAATACATACTTATTACATTTTTAAACACTTTAATACAATTATTTATCAAGAATTATTAACAACAAACACACTTCAACTCCATTTGAACCGGAATAAAACAGCGGTGAAGAGATTGACGTTGCGAATGAACAAGTTACGACTTATTTATATTGTGTTATCCATAACAGCGCAGTGTTGCAGCGTTTTAATTTTTCTGTATATTATACTTCGTGATGTCTTTAATAACATATTTAAAGGGAAAATTGTCATTGCGCTCTTATTCAAAATGTGAACAAATACGCAAAAAGAAACTTATTTATTTATTTTTTTAAGTATTACAAAATACTTAAGTTTGCAGATCATAACGAAACTAGTCGTTGGGGGCCACCGTAATACTTACCCATCATGGATATGCATAATATAAAATATTAAAATAAAAAAAATGCGTAAACCACTTATAAAATGCATTGCAATTCGAATAAAATCGTGGCTTGATGACGTCCTAAACTTTAAAGGCTCGATTACTGAATTGCTTAAAAGAAACATCCTTATAACTCCAAAATTAAAAATCCTATTAACTAGCGGTTTATTGCATCTGATTAAGCGTCTCATTTCCAATTAAAATATATCTTTGAATTGAAATTTGGTTGAAATACAGGGTCATGAAAAATCGAAGAGTGTGGAAAATAGGAATACAAATATCTCGGCAACTAATTATCCGATTGACTTCATGTTTTATGCAAAAGTTATGTTTTTTTATTGTCTTTTATATTTACTCGTGCGAAAAAAATAGTTCCAGATAATCGAGATTACTGAAATTAAATAGGCTTCTTCCCATTATTACATACTAAGTACATGCCAAATTTCAAGTCTCTATCTCAATTTTTTCGGGAGATAGAGCGTTTACAGACACACAGACGGACGGCATTTTTTTTTTTTCAATAAATATGTTTTTCGGAATCTCCAGTGTCTGAGACGTGTAAATCCGTCATTTTTTTTTTCGATTTTCAAAACGATTACAAGACTTACCCTATACTACGTATGATGGGTAAGTAAAAGAAATCCCGCTAATTATGGAAAAATATTACTTAAACTTAAAAGTTTTATTCAATTTTAAAACAATACATTTATTAATTTTTCTTACATCAATATTACAGCGTAAAATTATTTTTTCCTACATCATTTTTTCGGCCTATTACTTGCCTTATGGAGTCTCAGCATTTGTGTCTCAGTGCATTTCTATTGAAAAATGATTACACACAAAAAATTATTTCTATATTTTTCCCTTTAACTTAAAAGTTTTAATGGATTTTGTCTCGGAATACAAATGATGGCTCAAAATGCAGAATAGCTTCATAGCCCCTGAATGATAGGATCTGAAATTTTCATAACATATAAAAGTAAAAATTATATGTAAAATGGATTAAAATCGTATTTTAGAGAATAAATATGTCAATCCTGAAAATGTTTCAAGTTTTTTTTCTAGTATAATATTAAATTTCTTCATATTAATTTTTAACATTTAACACGTGAACTAGTGCGTATTTGCACCAACCAAAATTTCAAATGTCGGCGTTTTTTTAAAACATGCTTTCATTAATCTGCATTTTTTATTAAAAAATTAAATTTGTGATAAAATAAATATCACAGTTTGATTTCTCTTTAAATTTCGTATAGGAATCATGTGTTATATTTCATTATCACCGTATTGCCAACAAAGTTTTACGCGGTTGAAGTTACGGAATCCCAAACCGCACTATAGTGTGAAGTACGCGGGTGCTGAACCGAAGCGTGGAGTCCACGGGTTAACATAAAATATTTATATAAAATATTCTAGTTCAGTCTATTAGAAATTGAGATTTGTGACATCTGAAAATTTCAAAGACATTTCATAGGACGGTGGAAAAGAAATTTTGCGCTCAATATTAAATTCAATATTCAGAGATAAAAGAGATTATAAAAGTAAAGATATAGAAATATGTTCATTCTTTTTATGATAGTTTTCAACTAGAAAATCACGGAAACATAATTTTGGGATCAAAATATAATTTGAGTTTGAAACACAAAGTCGCTGAAACATAAATTTGGTGTAAAAATGTTCAGAACTAAAATAGCTTTCATTTAATGCAAAAACTGAAAATTCGATTTTTTTTTTCATTCGTGAAAGGCAGACTGTCCCCTTAAACATTTTTAGTGTCTTAGAATAACATCCATTAATAAATAAATATGTATTTAAATAATCCTTTTTTTTTAAACTCATCCTACTCTCCCGTTAGAGAATAAAAATGTTACACCTGAAAATGTGTAAATGTTTAAATATTTTTTAGTGATATTTAATTTCTTCAAATTAATTTTTAAGATTTAATACTAAATATTTATTTATGTAAAACATTTTAGTTGAGACTATTGAAAATTCAGATTTATGACTTCTGAAAATTCCAAGTCATTTCATAGGACGGATGAAAAGAATTTCCGCGCGCAATATTAAACTCAATATTCAGAGATAAAAGATTAAACTTTTTGAATTAAAAGAAAGGATATAGAGGTACATTCGATCTCTGTATAATAATAATTTTGAAACACAAAGTCATTGAAACTAGCTTTCATTTAATAGAAAAATTCAAAATTCGATTTTTTTTTTTTACATTCGTTAAAAGTCCCATTAAATATTTTCAGTGCAATTAACAAAATCAATCCCATTATTGCAAAATTATTGCAAAATTCTAACATTTTTACATTATGAGAATATAAGAACACAAGACTTAGTGTTTGGCCTCCTCCCGGAAATTCTTAGTTACGGATTATATTCTAACCTTCAACTTCATAACCAGAATAACTTACTACAGAATATTATGAAGCAACATGGACATGATGCTAGAATTTTCATATTTCAAAGAAAAATTCTTCTTAAAAAATGTTACATTATTTTAATATGTAATAGTAGATAATTATTTCGAAATTGTTGAGAAATTATGTGATGAAGAAATTACTAAAATTACTAAAACTATTACAAACAAAGAGCCAGAAAAGATAACTGATTCGGAATATGGCTCTGGGTCAGATAATGAGACTCATAACTGCTTTAAAAATCCTACTGAAAGTCAATGTAGATGCAAATTTTGAAGATTTTTATTCCATTATTCAGATAAAGAATCTTTTCTGAACTTTTTATTCGAAGTAGAAAGATTGGCTTTAAAAGGTGTAAATAAAAATGTTTCATCTACTTTTGGGACATGTCTCTCAGGACTGTCAACTTAAAAGGAAGTCATGACACAGATATGTGTTTTAACACAACAATTTATTTATAACATTAACAATTAATCATATCAATAATAACATATCAATAATAAAACAACAATAATAATAATAACAACAATAACAAATCATAATAACATATCAATTGTAGCAGTGGAGTTGGTGTAATTAATTCAGACGATCCAAAATAATCTCAATTAAAAAAAGACTGAGAGAGGGATAAATCATTTCCCAAAACTTGTTAAATTTTAATTCACTTAACTCGCTCCAAATTTCTGCACCGTTCGTCATACAGAAATCTAAGATATTCATTAGGAGAAAATATCACTATAAATGGAATTCCGTGGATCCCAATGCTGCTTTATTTCAAAATTTCAAGTAGAAAGCTCAACTTATTACCAAACAGGCGAAAACTCACAACATATTGCTCTATCAAAAACAATTAGTCTTGCACTAGAGAAATAGTTGAACCGGAAGCGAGATGCGTTCAAAAGGCACTGATTTCATCTACTACTAGACAATCCATAGCTACACATAGCTACTGCACAACCACAGTTACCTAATAAACATAACATTGCACAAATAACTGTGAAACCTAGATGTCTACAGATAAATACTTACTTTGCGAAATACTCATTCACGAACAAATGTTAGTATTCAGGACACTTCGATCACACGCAAAATCTCATAACTCACTCCTGCATTATGGTACCTTCATAAAAGAGCAGCTAGGCACTCTGCTACATTTTATGAACCTATATAAGATAAAAGTGGGATATTTTTAACATTTTAAGATTAATATGTTTATAATAATTTTACTTTCAAAACGTAATTTGCTTTTGTAATTAAATATGCTTAAAACAATTCGAATTATATAACATAATGAAATAATAATTCGAAATCCTATAAGTAATTTTTCTTTAGTGATATCACGGAAAGTCATTCTCTTTTTAAAAATCGGATAATTTGAACTTTTTTCTCTATCCCTGCGATTTCAAACAAAAGCACGCCCCACCAGTGGCTGAGAGGTTGTGCTCTCGAAGCTGGTAGACGGGAGGTGCTGGGTTCGATCCCAATCGCGCCCGTCGGCCTAATCGTTCGGAGTTTTCGTGGTTTTCTTCGAGCCGTGGATTTATCCATGCGTAAATACGGATTAGGTTCCCTTAGAAAGACCCCCACGAAGGGCACTCCCCCCGGGCCTATATCCCTAGTGTCGATAATTGGCCGTCAATAATCAACCCAACTCAAACAAAAGCACCGACTGCATATGGGACATTTACAAAAAACAGTCACTTTTTCTGTACATACATGTTAGTTAATTTCTGACAGTATTTTTTAAATTGTTTTATGATTTTTATATAATATATATGCGTTGAAAATTGAGAGTTTATGTTTTTTTTCTTTTTTCTTTTTTTTTTTTTTTTTTTTTTTAATGAACCGAGGTCATACATGTATACCTCCTGTTAATTTGCACCTAATTTTCTCTTTTAACATCGCCATTTATTTTTTGAACGTGATAAATATTTTATTCATCCAGTAATTGATTTTTTTCTCTTAACATTCCTTTATTACACAATTAAATTTTATTTAAAAAAAATATATTTTTTTTTCAAAATTTATATTTCAATTACTGTTACAGGCCTTCTGTGTATGATCTGTTACAATAAAATTATGTGCAATAATTTCCAAACAAAAGTAGCATTTGTCACCTAATAAAAATATTCAGAGGTAGGAGGCATCCCTTATTAATTTCAGTTGTTAGACGGGGACGTACACATTATTATTTGTTTGAAGTATTCTCACTGAACGAGAAATCGCCGTGAATTTTATGAATCCGCTGTTCCTGATTTAAAGGTGAGCATCTTTTATTTAATAAGAATAGGTTTTTTAATTCATTATAGCTTTTTCGGAGGTTATTACCTCAAGTTTCAAAACATGACTTCTTTATTTCGTCTAATAACACTCTTGTGACCGTGCCTTTGTGACTCCGCTATGAAGTCACTGAGACCGATATTTTAAATATTTGCAACTCGCCAGAAAATTGGATATATCAACTTCACGGTGAGGTGGATACGATTCATCTTCCACATCACGAGACGACAAAGTCGACAATAAGGTTTGTATTTTGTTCACTGTGCTTTTGCATTTTGGTCACATATGGGTCATGAGGATATTAGAGGTGAGAGCAAGTAGCAACAAGGTGCCCAACCAAATAATCAGTGTTAGGTTAGATTCAATATTTAAACTTTACAATTTCATAAACTATTGGGTCATGTAGACCCCCAGTTTTTAGAATGTATTACCGAAGCAAGGGAGTAGTTCTTTAAAAAAAAATTTCGAATTATGAAAAAAATTGTTACAATAATACATAATGAATTTATAATGAAAACAGCTGTTTCAATCAAAAGAGGCATAAAATGATGAATAAGACTTGGTCGATTTGTCTATTTTTTTTATAGTCATGAGAAGAAAGCATTTAATTAATAAAAGTATCGAATTACGGTTTTAATAGATTTCTAAGTTTATGATGTTTTTAATATGATTTGACTGTACAGAAATCTACTTTATTCACTGCAAATCAAAAGTACATTTGAAAACTTTAACAACTGAGCTTTTTCTCAAATTTATGATATAACTTGCATACATAGTGAGAAGGATTTTTTTTATTTATAAGCGATAATAATGAAGGGCACTGGTTTCTTGAGTTCTGTAACTCAAGGACTTATGCATGCAATTGTATGAAACTCCATATTTAATGAACAAGGTTAAACGCTTGTCATGGAAAAAATGGCAGGAGTTTAAACCAGTCACATTTTTAATACCACTATTTCTAAGCAATAATCATCATATTATATTTGTATAACATTTACAATTGAAATCTACTACAAAGATTATTGCTTGGAAATAGTTTAAAATGGTCACCAATTTTCTCTGCTATTTTTTAGCGACAAGCAAAATGAAATTAATGAAAATTTGACATAAATTGGTACTGATTAGATTGGTTTATTTGTAATAATGTAAGCGTAAAATTATTGAAATTGTAGTCGGATATTTTTTTTTCTGGACAATCAGCATACAAAATTGTCAAAGAATTTTAGACGCAGCAACTATTGTTAAGATAGGCATTTTCCTAACAACGCAAAATAAGGCTAAATGTATTTTACTTAAAATCTTTTTCTTGAAAAAGATCTTTATAATTTTTTTTCTGTATGTAAATTGTAAGGCGAAGTCAAAATTTTTGTAAAGTCATTTCACAACCAATTAAGAGTACTAGGTTTGAAAACTCTGAAATGATAAATTTTCCTTAAAGATTTAACACATTTAAATGATGGTTATCGTGTAGAAACACAGTGAGAAAAGAGCAGACATCCGCATTTAAAAAAAAAGCTATGTTTTAATGATCTAATTAAAAAAAGAAACCCAAAACATTTTACAAGGAGAGGACCAAGCTTGGTAATCACAGATTTTGATTAATTTTATGTATGTTGTAGGGTAGAAGCCCCTTAGTCTCAGGTTTAACGGATTTTATGCAACGTTCCTTAGTTCTCGAGAAATACGGGGTTTAATATTTTAATAAAACTTAAATACTTACTTTGTAACGAAATTACTGCTTTGATCGTAGCTCAGTTTTTATGGCGTCTGCTCGTTGATCCGCAGATTCGAGACCGAGACGAGCTACGTTTGTTTTTCTCATTTTTTGTTTTATATATATACTTGTAATTATTATTTAATTGTTTATTTATGTGAGAAAAAATAATTTTCATAAAATTCATTAAATGTCAAAATAAAACTACTGTTTTTATTCCTTCATTCAAATTGTTTCAGTATCATTTTGTAGAGTCAGAAAGTATTTTTTCTCTATTTGTGAAGCGATAGTAAAGAAGAGTGCTTGTTTAAAGGAGGGGGGAGGAAAGGGCGATTTGATAAGAATTGGTCAGTTACAGCCATATTGCTAAAAGAGGGATGCCTTCAGGGAGGGAAATTTGAAGAGAAAGTAACCCGAATTATTGTTCCCGTTCCTGTACAAGAAAATATATGAAAAACTTGCACAGTTCAGACAGTATCTGTCTCGAACTTGCAAATATCCACCGGAGCTTCTCATGATCTGGCCAAAAGGGTAACCATTGGGCAGAGTAGGTGCTTTCTGTTTTAAAAGGAAAGCTGATATTCTGCTATGTGCACTGTTCTGTTAGAAAACGCTGAATTGTATGGAAATTTATGGATACGACGACAACAAAAATGCTCAAACATATATGTGTATCATGATTTGTAGTATATATTATTTTCTAAATTAAAACTTAAAATCTCATAGCTGGCAACTTTCCGTTTTATTTTCAAGTCAAACAAACGTATTTAGAACCAGAACATTTATTTAATATTTTTTTCTTTTTGGTTTTTGGTTCTTATTTGATTTCATTAACCCTTTCCGGTGCGGAGTAAGTTTGTTTGTAAAATGATGAAATGCTGGACTGACACCAGAATTTAAAAACGAATTCATTAGTAAATACAAACTAGCTTATTTTCTCCTACTTTAAAAAAGGAAAATTTTAATTAAATATTCTTGGTGCTGTTGTCAGTTTTGGAATTAAAATTAGGTGTCCCTTTTTGTGACCACCGCCCGCTAAAGGGTTAACTCAGTAAAATTCCTGGTTCAAAACATGTTTATTTGATTTGGAAAAACGGGAAGGTTGGCAGAAATGTATCTAATTCTATTGTGAGTTTCTTTCCTTTTTTTTATTTACAAGTATTTGATGTAATCTGTATAAAAATCTACTTTATTCGCTGCAAAACAAAAAAATATTTTAAAATTTTAACAAAGGAGATTTATCGGAAATTTACGATATAGCTTACACGCATAGTCAGAATGTTGTTTCTATTTATAAGGGATAATAATGAAGGGTACTGGTTTAAAGGGATAGTTGAAATTCTATGTAAGTTGTTCTGTTTCCTGAGAGGCTTGGGAACTTTTGAGTACGACGAAAATAAAATATCCAAACACATATGTATATTTTGATTATTGATTGATGTATATACTATTTTGAAAATGAAAGTTTTAAATATAAATCTTTTCTGCGGCAATTTTTTTAATTTACAATTTACAAGTATGTGCCATCTTATACAGTAGATTGTCGCAAGGGCAAATGGGGCAGCTGCTCTGAGCTCCCACTTCTTAAGGGGCCTCCGAAACTTATAAATCAAATATTTTTCTCTAAAGGTTAATGCAAATTGTGGCTAGAAAAATGTTATGCCTCCTTCCCCTAACTTAATCTCTGGGTAGGACCTCACGTTGAGTTAGTCAGGCCATGCTTTTAAGTCAAGTTATTCTAAACAAGTATAATGTAAATGCCTGAATTAGAAAGCTGTAAATCAGATATTTTGGTAACAATGTGCTTTTAAAGTTGATGCTTCTGCTCTTAAACTGTAAAGAAATGCCATTATTATTTTTTTTCAAGAGAGTAACGTTATATATATACACACATATATATATATATATATATATATATATAACGTTAGGTTTTATAAAATAAAAATGATATTTGTACTCAAATTACCCCTACAGAGGATATGTACTTTTGAAATAACTTAAAGTAGATTTTCCTTAATAGATAATTATCTTCATAAAAGCGTGACTAAACATCTATGAAAGCTATTTTAAGCTATCTTAATGTCAAAATTTAAGAAGTTTTTGAACTGTTCGGAAATTCGGAAAATCCAAATATAGAATCTATTTGTGACTATTTAAGCAAAAGCAAAGAATTTGACATTAACAGATATTTAACGTTAAAGTTTTATTTTTCTCACTTTTTTCATTATTCATTAGAAGAAATGAGAAAATTGAAGCTGCTTAGAAATTATATGCTAATATGTGTCTGCTATTTTCTTCGACTTATTTTACGATTCATTAGTATATATTTGAAAAAATTAATTCGATTTTTTTTAACTTGAAAATTACTTTCTGAATCTATTTATTTTTTACTTACTTTTAAGTTGCCTGTAATAATGATATTAAAAAATTTTAAAAATTGTCCCTGTTAAGTTAGTGCTATTTCTTTTAACAGATTTAATGATTCATTGTTCTGCCCATGTTTGAAAGAAAAAGTTTCATAATAGAAATGTTTTTCCAAATTATTTATTATTTCCTTTATAAAATGTATCTTTTAAAACGATATTCATTAAACGACCATCCCAGAAATTAAATGAACAATGTTTTCAAATTAAATGTAAAAAGTTGCAAAAAATGGAGCCTTTCTATTCCCAAATAATCTAAGTAGTAATGGACTGATAATGTGGTTAGATATTTAGTTGGGCACGTTTGTTTAGCTGTCCTTAATCATGGGAAAACATTTTCCTGTTTCTAAAGAACAGTAATGAAAAGAAGTTAAATGCGTAAGGATTAAAGAAAGATCCGTTCTTTATGATTTAGCGTAGTTTCATCGACATAATGATTTCGTGTCTTTAAGATATTGATATAAATTTAATGATTTATGAGAACACCTGTTACAACTTAAAAGCGCATTCCCAAGTATATGATAATCATGAAATTCATTGTTACATTAAGCCGAATTTTCTTTCAATTCTTTGTGAATATAATGCTAAATCAATATTGCTTATCTTTAGTGCATATTTTACCATTTACAATGGTTTGAATCTTAACAATATAATAGAGAGTATTAGCACTGTCTATAAGAGCTTTATGTTATCATTTTTGTATTTTCTTAGTATAATTCAGTAGACGTCAATGTAGCCAGTTCTGTAAGTTGCCAAAATCATTTTTCAGTAAATCAAGTTGGTATAAGTACAAATTCATAAGTGAAAAGAAAAGGGGTTTTTTGCAAAACACTCTGTCCCAAGTGTTGACAACTGAAATTGGCTAAAAGTGGCTCCAAAATGATTAAATGGAACTGAATTTTTGAAGAAAAAAGCTAAAAAACGAGCTAAAATTTTGGAGCATGTGCTAAAAAACGCGCTAAAATTTTGGGCAAATGCTAAAAAATGGGGCCTATGCTAAAAAATTATCCTGATATAAATAAAGCAAATTCTGGAAACATATAATAACAATTATTACTAATTCTAATACTATATATTGTACTTACCATATTAAGATATGCTTTAGTTGAACTGCAAGTATCTTTAAAATTGCATTACTATATAGCCATAATTCAGCACAAGGAAGAAAACGCTATGCCATAGATACAATCCAGAATAATCAAATGTGAAATAAGTTGCGTTTATTTTCGCTAGTTTGTAGTTACTTTTGCACATAGTGGAGAAGTCTCGACTGTAAAATCGTATCGTGACAAATAATATAGTAAAAAGAGCGCAGCCAATGAAAGAGAAAGTCCGCGATACTTCATCCCTCTTGTCTGTCACGTGAATCAAATAGGCTGACTTCTACGAACAGTTGAACATGTGATCAAAGTAAGCTAAAAAGCAACCGCTATCGGTGAAATAACGCGCCGTGTCTGTTTCATTCGCTGCGTAAAAATCAGGGTTGTAGTGGGTAGCTGCCCGGGTACCAGCCCAGCTACTCGTCCGGACTGGGTTTTTTACAACGCTAAGTGTTGTAGTGGGTAGCTGCCCGGGTACCCGCCCAGCTATCCTCCCGGGCAGGGTTTTTTTACAACCCTGGTAAAAATAGTCTATAAAGATTTTGCTCATTTAATGAAATTATTCTCTGTGTAACAAATGAAAGAATTGGCATGCAAATTAGGTTTATGTTAGTAAAATTATTATTAAAAATGGAAGATTTTCAGAAACAATAGTTTTCATGATCCATATGATGTTGACTCGGAGATCATGTTCATCATGTTGTATAAATCGGATTATCTTCTGGAGTTTCCAAAGAAATTCCGTATTATCTTTATTTCTTACATAAAGCTACAGCGTATACTCTCTGAATATACCCTCTGCCTACAGCGTACATCCTCTGAGTTTTTTTTACGTCTACAGCACCGGTTATTTTGACATGAGATTTCGAGCATTGTTTTGATGTGGAAACTTGCGGTTTAATTTCACCACACTTAGTTAATTTACACTTGTATCTATGTTTCTGGGAAGTTATTTTAAAACTTCTTGAGGAATATCATAAACATATGAAAATTTAAAGAATGCCACCAGGCTTTCATAGATATATAAAATTGAAATGAATGTGTCAATAGACATCTGGTTTCTTACTTTATTTTTAATTAAATTCCTTTTGTTGAATCTTGTTTCAACATCTGCATTTGAATGCAGCAATATTGGAATGTTAAAAGCCAATAAGCAAGCTCATTGCATGGATTTTCATTGCCCATATCCCACCTATACTGAGATACTCCAACCAAAATTTTATTTATTTTCCTATTTGATGTTGTTTATGTTCCTCTATTTGAAAATAATTTTACCAATCGTATACTTACTTGAGCCAAAATGTTCCGTCAATTTTATGGTGTGAGACTTTCTTTATTAGATTTTAGTATAGAAAATAAAAATAACCGTTTAGGGCTAGATTTGAGGCTATGGGCTAAAACATTTTCGGGGCTAACGAGAAAAAATAAACTAGATTTAGCTGATACATGACATTTCGGTCCCATTGTCATTTCCATCGCGCAGTATCGGTCCCACTATATTAGAATGTTATTTTACAGACGGCCTGACTAATGCATGAACCTATAAACGAGGACCTCGGCACTCAGCCCTAGGGACCGTCAAATGGGGAAAACAAATTTAAGATAATTTTTATATTTTTTGTGATCCTTTGTAAACGTAATCTTTATAAAGAGCGGGGGGATGGGGGGGGGGGGGGTTGCTATGTTTCTTAACCGAATCTTCTTAAATTTTAGTTTAGAGAGAATATAAGGGCCGATAACCGCAAACACTTCTAATTCGGATCCAAACTGCCTCAGCCTACACAAATTTTGTATGATTAACGTAATCGTTTTGAGGAGGGGGGACTGTCGATTTTATATCGAAGCCTCCTTTTTTTAGTATATCATAAATATAAGGTGCTGGCAACTTAAAGCTCTTATAAATAGGGCTGAATTGTTCAGCACACTCATGTTTTGTATGGTAATCATTATCTTTATAAAGGGTGAATCCTGTAGGGGGTTTTTACCCGAAACCCCTAAATTTAGTATAGTGCGAATATAAGGGCACGATAACCACAAATACATATAAATCGGATCCAAATTGTCGCATCTCACCCAATTTTTCCTTGGTAAAGGTAATTGTTTTAACCCTTTCCGGCACAGTGGTCCCACTCCGGGCACAACTAATTTTAATTCCAAAATTGCATACAGCACCAAGAATATTTTAATAAAATTTTGTTTCTACAACGAAAGCTTAAAATAAGGAGTTCATATTTTCTAAAAAAGTCGTTTGTAAATTCCGTTATCAGTCGGTAATTTCTCATTTTACGAACAGAATTTGTCTGTGCCGGAAAGGGTTAAGGGATAAATGGGGAATTCTGTCCTTTTCTTTATCGAAGCTGCCGTATTTTATCATACCATAAATACAAGGTGCTCACAACTTAAAACACTTATAACTGGGGCTGTAATTTTCTGAACAAACTCATATTTTGTATGGTAAAAGTAATCTTTAAAAAGGGGGATTAACTCCACCATAAAAGAATTTTGTATTCAGATATAATTATAAAAAACTAAATTGTTTTATCTGTGTAGGTTTCAATCAATAAGGAATGAAGCTGAAAGAAAAGGCTACTATGTGTATAAGGTGTCGAATTTAGGTAAAAAAGGCAACAGTAAAAAATTTACTTTTTTTTGCACATTCACGTTTTTTAAGCTTCCCCACAGCTAGAGAAGGATGGATTGCTAAAATAAAAAAATAGAATGTATTTATCAAAACACGCGTCCGAGTGTCTAACATAATAAATACTTTATTTTTATTAAAGGTATATCTCTCTCCCTACACCGCAAAAATGTGCCAAGCGTGTGTCTAGAAAGTTCCGTAATTTAGTAATAATATCGGTTTTTAACTTTCGCATTAAAATAGCTTATGTGAATTAGAACAAAATTCCATGAAAGTTTTTACAAATATCTGTAAGCTGTTTCATCTGGTTGAGGGGTCAGGTATCCTTGAAACTGACAAATTACATGTAAAATTGACCCTAATACAGATTGCAATAACTCCACATCCGATTAACGTTTGGATATGAAATTTTAAACACACATTAAAATAGATATAGGCTAACAGTTAATGTTCATAAAAAGAGTCTAGATGCACAGAAGGATTTTAATTAAATTTGAAACTCAACGCATTTTTAATAAAAGAATTCACCTTATATGCCTTGCGAGCAGGATTTCTCATAATTGAATTATCACAGTGAGTAAAAAAATATTTTATTGATTAGAGATATAATATGTGTTTAAAATAACTTACACTGAAAAAAAAATATAATGATTAGTTCTTGAGGAAAAAAAAATTATTTTATTTATTTTTAATTTTTTTAATTCTTTTAAAATAAAAATAGTCATAAATTCTAAACTTTTTACTTTATGATCATAATAGCAGGTAATTTTGTGTATCTATAGGATTTACATCTTCAGTAAAAAATTCAGTAAAAAATTCTATGAAGCCATTTTTTAGAAATCATGCGCGCAATGACCAAAATCACCGTTTTGGCAAAATTGACATTTAAAGATCACATTACCTCTTGATATAAAAAGAGCTCAAACACTTTTGGACATAGCTTCCCTTCTAAAGCGAATTTTTCCATGGAATTTTTTAAAAAATATTTCTAAAGAATCAAATTTTAATATAAGCTATTAAAAATATTGACTTTTTGACACTTTCAAAGATACCCGACCCCTTTAATGAAATAAAAGGCATTAAGTTTTGTGTGTGTGTTTAAGACTTTCTTTATGATGAATTTAACGATAGAGATATGAATTAGTTTTAAGTTATAGATGTTTTTCGAATAAAGTAGAAAAAAAAAAAGAATATTACTAAAATTGCAACCACTTCTAAGTTTGGGACCTTCAAATTATGGGGGCTCTGGGAAAATTCCTCACTTGCCCATACAGAAATAGCATAATATTTTCAACTATGTTGGAAAGTGATAATAAAAGGAAATGAGCACACTGCAATTCCGCGCCCGTAGCTTCCGGAAGTTTGCAACTCCGCAAATTTCCCAATCAAGGCTCTTCCCAAATCCAGAGTGACTGATTTCTGACACATTATTGAATTCATTTTTGTTCTTAAATACGTGAAAATAGCAGGTGTTCTTATTCAAAAACTATAAAATTGAACAGTTTTGTTCATTTTTCGATAAAGGTCTTTCAGAAAATGCTGTCAAATTTGGAGTTTTGAATCAAATTTCTGTATGCGACAGCCCGATATAGGTCATCACGATAAAACGATCGCTTATAACTCAAGATGTAATTCATTTGTCGAAAAATGAAAAACTATTCGATTCCAAATCATTTCCTAGATTCTGTTTTCTGGGTCCAAATATCAAAATTTTGACTGATACTTTCTATCACTCCCTTAACTCTGCACTCCCTACATTGCCATTTGAAAAGTCGAGGACCTCACCTAAGGGAGAGGGGCGAGGGGGTTCTCTGCATATAACTTTGTCTCATGATGTTTTATTATACAAAATCTGGACGCGCTGCAAGAATTAGAAAGCAAATTATAAGCATATTAATATTTGAGGCCATGATCATGGGAGTATTTTAACCACATGTAACTTTGTCTTATGATGTTTTATTATACAAAATCTTGGTGTTCTATGACTATTAGAACGCGAGTTATAGGCGGTTTAAAATGTTCGATCATCACCACGGATGGTCAGAGTGGTCTTCTGTCACTACATGTAACATCATCTCCTGATGCCTATTTATACAAAATCTGCATGCGAATATAAGCTTTTAAAAAATTTCGACCTTCTCCGTGGGGGAGTGGGGGGAGGGGGTCAGCGATAATCACATGTACCTTTGTCCCATGATGTTTTATTGTACAAAAATGGGGCACGCTACGACAGTTATAATTCGCGTTCTAAGCGTTTTAAAATTTTCTATCCTCACCAGGGGTGCGGGTCTTCAATCACCACATGTAATATTGTGTCATGATGTCTTACAATTCACAATCTGCTCGGCATACGATAATTTGAAAGGGAGTTGTAAACGGTTTAATATTTTCGATCCTCACTGAGGGGAGGGGGGGGGGGCAAGGGGGGGTGAAAATATTTGTAACATTAAGTCACGATAGCCACGCACACAAAATTTGAGAACGCTGCGACAATTTTATCACGAGCTATAAGAGTTTAAAATTGTCGTGTACATATTTTCAGCTTTTAATTAAGAAAAGCCACAGTCTCCCCTGATAAAGGCCCCTCATGACATTGAACCATACAACGTTTGGCGAGCATACGAAAATTAGAATAAGAGCTATGGGGGGACGAAATGGTATGCCCCCTTTGTAACGATTACGTTTATAATACAAAATATGAGGGTGCTACGACAATTACAGCCTGAGTGATAAGTATTTTAAGTTGTCAGCAACTTATATTTATGATTTACAAAAATATGGGTAGTTTCTATAAAAAGTCGACAGAGTCTCATGCCCCCGTAGAAAGATTATGTTTACCATACAAAATTTGTGTGGGCTGCGGCAATTTGGATCTGATTTATAAGTGTTCGTGATTATTGAACGCTTATAATCGTGCTATACTAAAATTTAGGGGGTTTCGGTTAAGAAAACCAACAAAGTACAGTCTTTATAAATATTACGTTCATCATACTAAATATGAGCGTGGTACAACAATTACAGCTGGAATTATATGTATTTTAATATGTCAGCACTTTATATTTATGATATACCATAATATGTCCCTCCCACCTTAAATCGATTGCATTTACCATATAAAATTTCTGTGGACTGCGACAATTTGGATCCGAGCTAAAAGTGTTTGCGGTTATCGGACCCTTATTTTCGCGCTATATTAAAATTTAGGGACTTTGGTTAAAAAACCGACAAAGTCCCCGGTAACATTATGCCACGTTGCCCACGCAGTGCACAAAATTTGAGCCCGCTGCAATAATTTGATCACGAGTTATAAGAGATTAAATTTGTAGGGCCCTTATATTCAGCTGTTTATAAATTTAGAGGGTGTGATAGACAAAATAACGATACGAAAGGTTTGCTCCTGATAATGTCCCTTCATTTTGTTGAACTATACAACGTTTGGCGAGCCTACAGCAATCAGAGAAGGAGCTGTGGGAGGGCAAAATAGCAAGGGCCGAAATGTCCTGCTTCAAGATTAGCACCAAAATGTTCAAAAAACTGGCAAGACTGTGCAGGACAAAAATTCTCAAAGTATAACCTGATCACAGAGGTTTCCAGTTCTGAAGTTCTCGAATCCGAGTTGATGAGTGAGTTGCCTGTGTATAGTTTTCAATGTTTTCCTAGAACAAAATTGGGGATTCGTTTTATCGTTCTTTTAATGCTGTTTTCAAATTCAAAGTAGCTACATTATGACACATTCCTGAATTCAATTTTCTTCTTAAATGCATGAGACTGGCAAATACACTTATTCAGAAACTATGTAGTCAAACAGTTTTTTTTCTCATTTTTGATGAAAGCAGAGGAGTTTTCACTGTGGAAATTGGCATTTTGTACTGAATTTCTGAGGAATGTCGTCAGGATGCAACAATCGCATATGACTCAAGATGAAATTCATTTATCGAACCAAAAAAAATTCGATTCAAAATCACTCCGATGATCATGCCTTCATCATGCTTTTACGGTTAAAAATGAAGTCCACAAATGTCCACAAATGTCCACAAATGTGTCAGATAGTTTCGCGTTGTTGGAAAATAAATATTGTTTTGAGAATATTCCTTGAATGAAATTTCAGAGTATTAGTGACAGTTCTTCTGTACCCATATAGAGTTGCAAGCAAAATATAACCGAATGTTTAACAAATGTGTATCTATACCATTCTGTGAATGTGTAGATATAATTGAACAATAAGCCTCTAAGCCGTGTATTTGAAAAAAACATTAAAAAATACAATAAATAGGAGCAGACCTTCTTTTTTAACACTTTTCAACATAGCTGAAAAGTGTTTATGATTTCTGTTTATCGCTCTGCTATATGTCCGTCCTGTAACTCTCACAAATGTACTCTGATTGTCATATAAATGATATATGGTATTGGTATTTAATATGGCATGTTCGCTATTGAAACTGAAGTATATAACATTTATAGCTTGTTCACAAAGACACTCAATAAAATTCCGTTAAGTTATAGTCTATGGGAAAAAATTGTTTGAGGTGTATTTTAATGATGTTATGCTATTACAAACATACTGAAATTAACATGAATTTTTCAGGTGCACTGAAAAATGCTTTCTGTAGAATATGGAGTGCAAAGCATTTATCATTCAATTACAGGGTCATATAAAAGAATTCAAATGCATTCACGGCTATGGGCGGCAATTGCTTTATCTCTTTATCTTGCTATATTGCTTAACAATTTTCTAAATTGTTTACTTAGGTATTATATTTACCTTATTATACTGTGACGTTTTGTTAAATTATTCTGGAAGTGTTTGTATTGGAAAGTGTTTCATAATCTATTCTTGACGCATGATTTTTCTTTCTTGTTCTTCGATTAATAAGTATAATGAATATGGATAAAAATAAGCATGCGGTGTATTTTAATGATGTTACACTATTACAATCATAATGAAATATATATGAATTTTTCAGGTGCACTAAAACATTCTTTCTGTAGAATGGGGTGTTTTAAAGCATTTAACATTGAATCTCAGGGTCACACAAAAGAATTCAAATACATTTACGGCTATGGACGGTAATTGCTTTATCTGGTTTTAAATTTGTGCTATGCATTTTCTAAATTTTTTGCTTACGTATCTTATTAAACAGTGGCGTTTTCTTAAATTATTCTAGACGTGTTGGAAAGTGTTTCATAATCTGTGCTTGACGCATGATTTTTCTTTCTTGTTCTCTAATTAATGAGTATAATTAATATGTAGAAAAAAAAGTATGTTTTTATATACTTTTCGTCTCCAGTTGATGTTATAATTTTTCATAAATATTGTTTTAAATTATGGAAGGCTCTAGTATAATTAAGAGAATTATTTTTTGTAAATCATATATTTTAATACGAGCAAATCTTGTGGGTGGTTATATATATATATGCAAAAATTATCTTAAAAACGGCTCTAACGATTTTGACGAAATTTCGTATCGTACCGTTTTGGCCCACCAGAAAACCATTGGGCTAGGTCACATGCTCGAGAAAATTCGATTAGTGGGTCATTTTGGGTCATTGTGGGTCATGGTCTAGCTAATTGTATCTAAAAAACGGTTGAAACGATTTTGACGAAATGTTGTATCCGACCATTTTCGGGCATGAGAAGTCAATTGGGCTGGGTCACATGTTCGAGAACTTTCGATTAGTGGTTCATTTTTGGGTCAACGCGGGTCAAATTAATTTTATCTAAAAAACGGCTCTAACGATTTTGATTAAATTTTGTTTCCTACGAGTTTCGAGCACGATAAAAGCATTGGGCTAGGTCGCATGTCCGAGAAAATTCGATTAGTGGGTCATTTCTGGGTCATTGTGGGTCAAGATCTAAAAAGCGGCTCAATTTACACTAAATTTTGCATCCAATGGTTTTCGGGCACGAGAAGACTGTTGGGCTAGGTCACATGTTCGAGAAAATTCAATTAGTGGGTCATTTTGGGTCATTTTGGGTCATGGTCAAGCTAATTGTATCTAAAAAACGGTTCAAACGATTTTGACGAAATTTTGTATCCGACCATTTTCGGGCATGAGAAGTCAATTGGGCTGGGTCACATGTTCGAGAACTTTCGATTAGTGGGTCATTTTTGGGTCAACGCGGGTCAAATTAATTTTATCTAAAAAACGGCTCTAACGATTTTGATTAAATTTTGTTTCCTACGAGTTTCGAGCACGATAAAAGCATTGGGCTAGGTCGCATGTCCGAGAAAATTCGATTACTGGGTCATTGTGGGTCAAGATCTAAAAAGCGGCTCAATTTACACTAAATTTTGCATCCAATGGTTTTCGGGCACGAGAAGACTGTTGGGCTAGGTCACATGTTCGAGAAAATTCAATTAGTGGGTCATTTTGGGTCATTTTGGGTCATGGTCAAGCTAATTGTATCTAAAAAACGGTTCAAACGATTTTGACGAAATTTTGTATCCGACTATTTTTGGGCACGAGAAGACTATTGGGCTGGGTCACATGTTCGAGAACTTTCGATTAGGGGGTCATTTTTGGGTCAAAGCGGGTCAAATTAATTTTATCTAAAAAACGGCTCTAACGATTTTGATTAAATTTTGTGTCCTACGAGTTTCGAGCACGATAAAATCATTAGACTAGGTCACATGTTCGAGAAAATTCGATTAGTGGGTCATTTCTGGGTCATTGTGGGTCAATATCTAAAAAGCGGCTCAATTTACACTAAATTTTGCATCCTATGGTTTTCCGGCACGAGAAGACTGTTGGGCTAAGTCACATGTTCGAGAAAATTCAATTAGTGGGTCATTTTGGTCATGGGTCATGATATTTGAACTCAAATTTAATTTTGACAGAGCATAGCTCGGTCTTCCCTGCTCGTTTGAGTAAATGGTGTTACATCAAAACAATTAGAGTCAAAGGGTAATGATATTTTTCTACAAATTCATGTTAACTCAACATTGCGCAATAAAGTCCATGTAAAATCTGAGTCGGGTGTATTTAGTTTTTTATTTGAAATTCATCAAATAATGAGATTCAAAAAACCTCACAATTTTACAATAAATCTTGACTTCTCATTAGAAAAAAGTTAAAAGTTACTGAATCTAATATTTCAGACTTTTATATAGGTTATTAATTCAGCTGCCCAGTGTGTAAACAAATTAAACTTATATAACAACGATAACTTATTCTAGAATTTCTGAGCAATGTATTTATCGAGCAAAAAAGAAGTGTTTTCTTTTTCTCAGATGTTCTTAATGAATAACCTGTAAAAATATTTTATTTGTAAGAAACTCACTTTACCGCAAATTCATTAGTAGTATTAAGTACGCAAAAACAGGTTTTGTTTAAACAGGTTAGTTATGATCATGTAGGGAGAAGAGAAAAGACTACAATTAGATGAGTTAAGCCAATCTTTATTTGCTGAAGCGCGTCTTTTATTTTTATAAATGATGTTAGGAAATCAATCGCTATTCAAACAAAACTGGATTGCTCTAATTCACAAAGATGGCAAACGTAATGTAAAAGAATATCTAGACATAATTATAGAAATGTTTCAGTGAAATATATAGATGAATTTACACAGCTATTTAAAAATTACTTGTAAGTTAAGGGTGTACTTAAAAAAAAGGCTCCCTGCTCAACAACGCGAATTTTTCTGGCACATTCACGCTGTCACTTTTGTACATAGTAGCATGAAACTTGAAGAAATGGCTGTTGCAGTAGCGATTTAGAATGGAATAGCGTTTTTAATAAACATATTTTAATAAACATAATTTTTTGATAACCATACTACAATTTTAGTTATAGCCGATTCTTTAAAGAAAAAAAAAAACCTTTCCAGGACTGTCATGTCTGCAAAATTGAATGTTAGCACTAACATTAAAATCATTTTCTAAAAGATCATTTTACTTATAAAAAAATGAGGGACAGCATTCGATTACTTAGTATCCTAGTAAGAATATCTGCAAAATACATGTAAATGGGGACAAAAATAACGTGAATAACATCCACAACTTTTTGAGAACAGCCTTGAGGCTGTTTCTTAAACCAAACTCCGCTAATTTCTGACACATTCGAGAAAGAAAATTACTAATACTTAAAAAGCAAACAGAATTTTTATTTTCTACAAAGGCAAAATATACTTCAGAAAATGGTTTTAAAACTGTTTTTTAATCAAATTTTTGAGATAGAATAATTCGAGAAAGGTTTTCATTGGAAATAAATAAATTATAACTCAAAATGTAATGCATTTATCGAATATTAAAAAACAGTATTAAATTCCAAATCACTTTAATTTCCATGCTTTTATGCATAACAATAATCTTGTTACTGTGTCAGAAAGTTTCGTAGTGTCGCGCGGAGGAAATATCTTTTGAGAAATGTCTTTAAAAGGTACGATAAAAAAAAATTCATAGCAACAATCCAAAATTGTTAAAACATTGCCCAAATATTGTACTTCGGGGATTAAAATTGTAAATATATATTATACAATGCCAATATTCCACTGGTACTGAGGTGAAAAGTTTTAACCACTATGGCAACCAATATTTACTCTATAATGGCACTTATTAGAAATATTTTAATTGAATTGAAAGATTACACCATTATTGGTATTTCAGTGCATATATTTCCAGTGTTATGCCAACATATCACAAATATATTGAGCAAATATTGCCAGGAAATAACTAAATTTTTCCAAAATATAAGCATCCAATATTATACTACGATTTAGCCAGTATTGAGATATTATTGTTACTATTATTATTTTTAACCAAGAATGCGTTCAATACGTAAACAATTTGAACACAGTTATAAATATGTGTCCTATACCTTTACAGAAATCATAAAATATACTAAAAGTTGATCTTTATATTTTTAATTTATATATATGGAGTACAATATATATATATTTGACATATTTTCTTGCAAAAAATGTATTACTTGACATGTTCTCACCAGGGTGCAGTTTTATCGCATTTTTTAATAGAAATTTCCCTGTTATTTAATCGCAGAAAGTGCTACAAATTTTGCGATTAATTTCAGAAAGATTTATAACCTAAGAAAAAATATTAGGCAAATAGCCTGAAATTGTGGTGCGAGACTCCTTGGGAATTCTAACTAGTCGGATGTGCCATTCCCAAAACTTTCTTCTATCTCATATATGTTTCACATACACCAAAAACGAATCAGCTCCGATTTATATCAAGGTCTAACTGAATTTTAAGTTTTGTTAAATTCCGTGCATTAGTTCTTGGGATATGAATATTGCCAAAATCGAGTAAATCATAAAAAATGCAGCATAGCAGCGCCACCTGCTATATTTACACGAAAACCTAATCAACGTAACAGAAGTAGTAACTACTCCTTTCTTGTCAGTGGTATATCTCTGAACCGCTCTTAAAAGACAATTTTAATTTATGTTTTTTTTTATGTTATGGGTTTTTATTTTAGCTTAAACGAGGTATTCAGGAGAACAAAGCCTCCTGACAGAAAAAAAAGTGTCATTTTTTTAAATTTTCATTTCGTTATTTATATGTTGTTAAAAACCTATTTTTGAATATTTAATATCTCTTAATAGTTAAATTTTTTTATCATTTTGTTAGGGGAACCGTCGGTAGCGTAATAAATTTTCTTATTTTTATAAGTAGTTAAATCAGTCTTCAAATTTAATATACATTTTCATCTTTTGATATGTTAAAGAAGTTTGTTCAGCTTACCTGAAATTTTCCTTTTTGCGCCAAGTGATATCCACAGTAATCCAAAGTGTTGTAGCGATATTTATCTTATCCATTGATTCACTTATATTGGACTAATAAGAAATAGTATTAGTAGAAAATAACAATTGTGTGAAATGAGCAGAAGATTCATTTTCCTTTGAATATAATATTATAATTCTAGGCTAGATGTACATGTTTAAAATCGCGTTTTGGAGGCTGCGTATAAATGCTCCAATTTTACATTATATTAAAATATATTTACATCATATATATACAAGAGCGTCTTAACTGCTCGGACACATTTTGGAAACTGAAGGGAGATTGTTATTTGAGTTCTGTGCACAGGCGCGGGACAAACAGCTGTAGTTTGAAGGAGGGAGATCTGCAGTATTTCTCCAATTAGTCAGTTTCGACAGTCTCTGGTTTTATTCACTGTTTTGCATCTGCGGTTGTCACTTAAAGTACTTATAGTTAATTGGGGTCTGGTTTTTAACATGTTTTTCAATCGTTCGCTGCACGTGGAGATTAATTAACTGCATAAAAAAGGTTTCTCCGTCACATTTTTATGTTAAAAATTGTTTGCGCCAGGAGCCCTGAGACAGAAAAATCATAAATTAGCTTACTTCTTATTGTTCATAATAATTACTTGTTCATTGCCTTACCTCTCGTTGAAGTCTGATAATATGTGTCGCCAACTATTATCGTTTCTTCATATATATTTTTTAATTAGTTCCATGATTTAATGTATAATTTTGACATTTGATCTATGTGGGCTAATAAAAATTCTGTGGATGGAAAAGTATTTTAAACAACATTCATTTGTTCGAAAACATTATCTGATATTGCTGGCATATGCAGTGGCACGATTGTATCACAGTCATCCCGCATATACCATTATATCAAATCATTGCGTAACCATTCAGCAGAATCAGGGAGGGGACCTTGAAAATTTTGGATGGGACTAATTTACATCTTCTCTTTTCCACTTCTATTTTAAGGATATATAAATATAGACAGAAGAAGGTAAGTTCCCACTGTCATAAAACTTTTGATTATAAAATTTTAAAATCCTTAAATGTAATAAATGATGTTATTCATATTGAAATATTATGAAGTCTATAGGGGGTTCAAGAAGTTGCTAGGAGTGACTCAGCCCACCCTGCCCCCATCTGATTACGGCCCTGTATCAAATTCAGACACCTAAGTGTCTGGATTTTTTAATGTCTTAATTTCAGACATATCATTATTATGTCATTATTATCCGAGACATATCATATCCTATTACATATCATTGTTATCCTAGTAAGACACTTATGCGTCTTAAATGTAGACATCGTAGATGTCTTAAATTTCACATTCAGACATTTAAGTTTCTGAATTTTTTTTCAGACACATGTGTGTCTGAATTTAAGACGCTGTGGACAAGACGTTGTGAAATTTCTGGAAAATCCTTTATCATCCAGCTACTTTTAGAAAACAATTGAAATTCAGCTCCCTATATCGCTTATACATCTTTCTGAATTTTCACTGTATTCGACTGGTTTTTGTACGATTTATCCTCTATGGTTGACTACTAGTTTATGGGGGAAAAAATGTCACCGTTTACGCATGGACAGTTAAAAATTATTTTGTTACAAATATCTTTATTTCAACATATACATAATACATAATACATTTATAATCTAATTGTGGTATATTTATTCTACCATACATTTTTCAAAAGTGGTACTAAAATAGGTTGAAAACCCTGCAGTTTATAAACAAAAAACATGAGGAAATCTCTTGATTTTTTGTAAAAAATATTTATAGCTGTATGAATATGCATGCTATTCTTACACAAATGTTATACAAGATTCACATAGGTCAAAACTCACCGGGGCAATTTGTGAAAAATTCCTTATCATCCAGCTACTTTTAGAAAGCAACAGAAATTTAGCTGACTATATTGCGATATCTTTCTGAATTTTCGCGATATTCAACTGGACCTTTTTATGTGAGTTGTCGTATATAGTTGACTTTTGAATTATGCAAAAACATTTTTGTTATTGTTAGCGCACGCGCAGTTCAAAATTATTTAATATAAATGCTCATATTTTATCAAATATTTATTATATTAGATTCTAATTGAATTATTTTGTTTCTACTGTACTTTCTCATGATTTTTGAAAATGATGTTAAAATTGGTTGAAAACTCTGCATGCTATAATAAAAGACATTAAAAAATTTCTTGATATTTTTAAAGAAACCCTTATATTTCAAGGATACAGATGCTAACCTTACGCAAATAAGCACATATTTTTTGAAAGATCCACATAGTCACGTGCTGCAGCTACAGAACTTTTAGAGCATTTTAATTTTCATGGTGATCACAAATATTATTTTTTTATTTAATAATTTGTTATTCCTCTAATTTTTATGGGGATCAAGCTTTCCCTGAAAATTTAGTGTCAAACATGCTCCTTACATTCATCACGTTTACAGAAGAATTTTTCAAGTATTTCTTTAGATATTTGACAAAACGTCAAAAATCGAAATTGTCGGTGACTTTTGGCCATATTATGTAAATTTAACAAACATGACGCACATATTTACTTATCTATATCAACAAAGAACAGTCCATATCTATCTATTTTATGTATTATATCGATGACTAATACTTCCTGACATTTGCTTCTATTCGAATTACAAAAATGGGGGTTGGATGCAAAGCAAATGACAAAAGCTTTTCCCATGCATAAATTACGTTTTCTAAAAATCCCCTTCATTTTGATTTACTTGTGAAATGTCAGGATAATTTATATAATGATAACGTATACAAAAATTACCAAAAAAAGGAGAAGAAATAAAATTTTTAGTAACAGCTTTCATTCAACATATCATTAATAAAGAACTAGACACTGAAAGAGTACAATAGAATATGACAGTAAAAAGCGTTTCATATATTGAACACATGTTTAGATTGGATTTTAATGATCTACCTCTCGCTTGCATTAGCGAAAAATGGACTATGTCGTTAATAGATGGGAGTGATATTGAAGGGAAATCTCATTTTCAAAAGGGGAACACAATCTAACCGACAATTGTAAACATCATTTTTATTGTTTCCGACGTAACGTAGCTTTAACAAACGAGCCAGTCATTCTAAAGTTTTATTTAAGTGTATATTAACATAATGACTTTTCCACCAATAAAATATTAGCAGTTGAAAATAAAGACATGAAACTGTTTTATTTCCTGCATTTGAGCCAACAGGGTGACGACAAAGATGGCCTTTATTCAATACAAAAAACTTTCCGGCTGGGCATTGTTGAGTTTTGATTGTGTTATTATAGCGTTTGGAACGGAAAAAGTATTCATTTCTGCTGAAATGCATTTGAGTAAATGATTATTTCGGTACGCGACGATAAGTATAACATAGACATTGTCTCTCTCGTTCATGAACCTATTTGTTTACAGCGAGTTGACTGAACCCTACATTAAACTAGTACGTTAATTTAATAAGATAGTCATCTTAAAATAGATTAGTAAATGAACTACTAAATCTGTTTTAGGTAGCTTTCAATACAAAAAAGTATAAAGCTACCTATTGCAGCCGTTCGGAGGAAAGCAGTTCCGGAAAATTTTGATATATTTTCACTTATCATGACCCCCAGACCCCAAAACCACCCTCCGTTCAAATGTTGATTTATATATATATATATATATATATATATATATATTATATATTATATATATATATATATATATATATATATATATATATATATATATATATATATATATATATATATATATCTGACCTATATCATACGATAACGCTCGTATTTATAAATCAATTTTAATGAAACTAATTGTGTGTATTAAGCTCACCAGTGTCTTGACCGAGTTCGTTGGCCAGCTTGGTCCGCCATTTTTTTTCAAGATAGCGGCCATTTAAAAATTGAAAACTAAAATAAATATACATAAAAATTAAAAATTCAAATTTATTTTTTAATTAAGTGTTAGGCCTTGATACGAGGATTCCAGAGCATTTTTTGGTTTACCTCTATCTTAAAAAATGGCTGAGATAGAGCAGTTTGAAATTCTAGGGTGGCTGACATTTTGAAACAAGACAGCACATTACAAAAAATTTCATTGTTGTAATAATTTTCCCAATCATACGCATAAAACTATATATTCATATCCGTTAGCGCCAAATTCTCGCCAAACTTGGTGACATTTGGCGCAATATCGCCAAATTTGGCAATCAAAATAAGTCTTCATAAATGAAGCCAATTTGGCTATAGCTCAATAATTTGGCGAATTTCTTATTAAAATTCAGTATTAACGAATCTTTTGTAAACATTTTCTTTGCATTTTAACTTGCTGTGTTCGTGTAACATTAGTTCAAATTTTAAAACGAAGATATAGGAAAGCTACCTTTTCCTCCCGGTACAGGCCGGAAGGACTTTTTTTAATACGTTGATCACCGTAAAAGTTACATGTATAATGAATTGTATTTGATTAATATGCCCTCCAACGTGTTAAACGAAATTAAATTGTCTGCATGGAAATTTATGCACAAGTTTACAAAATTTTCAAAACACACTTTGAAATACATGGTAACACCATTTATATTTTTTAAAGGGTTTGTCACTGAAATAAGTATAACTTAAAAAAAAAAACGTGTAACAGAAGATTAACACGTAAGACATTGTAAGATGTCATATGTAGGGTATATCCGAACTGATGATCAGAACTGTAAGATGGATAATATATATCAATTGTTGTATAGGGAAATGAGGGTCACATTCCAATTATTCAATAAAACATGCAGAGTATGTCCCACAAAGTCGAAGATCCAACGTTTAAAAGCCGCTGCTCTATTTTATTAAAACAAAAAAATTCTTGACTGCAGAAATGATGAATGCAACGAGCAGGCATTTTGTCAAACATTTTACGATTTTGGAGAAATTTTCGTTCTTTTCGGAAATCTCGCAAATTATAGGCTTTTTATTGGACCATCTCGTTACAAAAATAGTGAAAAATCTACCTGGATCCATAGCTGATTTTGCACAGCCGTTGCCCCACAAGCTTCAACTATTTTAATAAAGAAAAATTTGCCTTTTTTTTAAATGGCAGTAACTTTCCGGATAAATAACACAAATATTAGATTTTGGAAATTGTGGTGGCACGCGACTTTCATATAAAAAGGCTCTGATATACATGCAGATATTTTATTTCTTATCTTGTATTAAGAGAAATATTATTCGGGGTTCGGCAAAAATGCATGTCATATCAAAGGAGTCCACGAAGTCCCAAATTTTAGGAACCGCTACTCAACTGTATTTAAACGTAAAGTTCTTGAATGAGAGGTAAGGTTTTTTGTCAAACAATTTACGATCGTTTTATTTATACTTAGTCCAGTAGAAATAGCATTTTACCTTACAAAAATTCGGGTAGTTCTGATTTTTGGATATGTTGTAAAGGTTAACCCTCTAATAAAAAAACCAAGTTTTCGACCTTCTAGACCTTGTGCGTTTTTCACAATATTGAAAAAACCAATATTTTTCGGCACTTTTTTTATTTTTCTTAAATAAATCAATTTTAGTGCATTTTATAGAAAAAGTATTTTAACCATTTTGTAGAGCATAAAATTCTCTACAACATTCAGTATTCATGTTTGTAAATTGTCCAAATAGGGGGTATGATACGAAGCCGGGAAAATAGGGTAAAATTTGCAAAAAGTGCAAAAATCCACAAATGACGTTAGTTTTTGTTTAATAACCTACTTTTAGTGCGTTTTAGAGACAAAAGTGTCAATATAAAGTTTGTAAAGCATGAAGTAGTCTATAAGTTTCATTTATTAGATCATTAAATATCTATAATAGACTCTAAAAATCAGAATAATACAATTTATGGTTAAAACAAAAAAATACCTCCTGACAAGTCATTAATTTAAAAACGAGCTTTTATTTTTGATATTGATTAAACGATGCAATTAATTAATTATAGTATGTACAATAATAGGTAACTGTTGAATAGTTGAAGGGGGGGGGGTGGCGAAGTTAACCAAAAAACCTAGTAAGTAGATATAGGTGCAGGGCCAAGAATTCAAAGTCGAAAGTAAAATTAATAGCTAGGAATAATGTAAAAAAATACTTGAAAGGTAAATAAGTTATAATTTAGAAATTTTAAAAGGAAAAGGAGCATCTAAGGCCGAAACTAAAGGAGGTGGGAGCAAAAGGAGCATGTGGTCCGGGCGCTAGAATGGAATCGATTTTTCTTAAATAACTCACTTTCAGTGCATTTTACAGAAAAAGCATTTTCACTATTTTGTAGAATATAAAATTCTCTACAACATGCAGTATTCATGTTTGTAAATTGTCCAAATAAGGAGGTGAGATACGGAGCTGGGAAAATAGGGTTAAATTTGGAAAAAATGCAAAAATCCACAAATGACGTTATTTTTTGTTACCAACCTACTTTTAGTGCATTTTAGAAACAAAACTGTCATAATCAATTTTTTAGAGCATGAGATAGTTTATAATTTCATTTATTAGATTAAATATTGGTAATAGACCTTAAAAATCACAGCAAAATTATTTTGGGTGAAAACAGGAAAATACCGCCTGACAAGCTATTAATTTAAAAAACGAGCTTTTATTTTTTGATATTGAAAACACGATGTGGTTAATTAATTATAGAATGCACAATAAATTAATCAACAAATGCATAGTAAGTATTATATAGTCGCTTTGTCATATATGTTTCCCTTTTCTGCTGCTTGGCCCTGGTAATGATACCATCGTCTCGGATACTTCATCGT
This sequence comes from Maratus michaelseni, assembly GCA_963931845.1. NCBI lineage: Eukaryota > Metazoa > Arthropoda > Arachnida > Araneae > Salticidae > Maratus > Maratus michaelseni. The sequence goes on from OZ007586.1 coordinate 445,534,903, forward strand.
CCGTCTCTGTACTTGACTCGATTGGTTGTTCTAGGTCATCAAAGTCCTCAAGGTCCAGTATAATATCCAGAGCGTTGCCACATAGTTTGTTGTGGCACTACACACAGATAAATGAGCACGTCAAGCCTGGCTTTCTAGAACTGCAATACGTACTACAATTTTTTTTAAATTTTTTTTTGTATTGGCAAGATATGAAATCGAGTAGAGTTTGAGGAGCTGGTCCATTCATCATGGTGACTGGAATGAGCCCATGACCACCCCACTTCTAGCCGCATTCGAGAGGATACTTTTCGTTTCCCAGCCATGTCTGAATGCATGATGTTCAGTAGCATCACGAGTAGGTGGTAATCTAGCTAAATTTAATTTAATATTGTTAGCTGCTCTAGCGAAGCTGACATACCGCAATACATTCAAGTTTTGGTTGGGATCACCTCCATACAGGACAAGAAGTACACCTTCTGTGGCTTCAACATGTTTGTGCTTCTGTGCATTTGAGTCTTTAAAGATTTGAACTTTTTGGTTCAGGGATGGATTCTGAAGAATTCTGCAATATTTTATTTTACCATGGCTGTAGAGCACAGAAGTGGTGTCACAACCACTTACTGCATGAAGAAAAATAATATTTTGTGCAACTTCCTTAAATTTGAATCACTCTTTGGAGTAGAGATCATCAGGCAGTTTCCCTCTCCTGGTCCTTCGGAAATAAACATTGTCTGCAGCTAGAGAAGTCACAAGAACAAGAAGCTCCATGTCTTCACCATTAACAATGACAGCATCGTAATCACGGGCTTAGGAAATAGCTGTGTTCACTATTAGCACATCTGCATCTTCAATGGCCTGCGTAGTGATCATTTGTTCTTTTCAAATTCATTTCGCCGCATCTAAATGAAAAGTTCTTTATCTTTTTTCCATTCCCCAACAATTTTTCTTGTGGCATCTGTGGAAACATAGTCTCATTGAACTTAACCTCAGAAGAAGTATGAATCTTCAAGCGAAGAGCGCCTTCTGCAATTTTTATACTTTTTTGATTATGTTCAGGATAATTTTCTAATATTTTCTTTATTTTAAAATTTAAAACTGAATTCAAAACACCGGAAAACAATTCTCCTTTATACAGGTTTCCATCTTACCAGGTATAATTGTTGTTATTCTTTCTGTTGGAACTAACATTCTCAAACTGAGATACATTTACCATCAATGTAAACTTCGACTAACAAAAATATGGGACAAATGAATACAAACACGACAAACCAAATCTTCATTGTGCGCCCTCTTCCCCTTCCATTCTAGCGCCCGGGCCACATGCTCCTTTTGCTCCCACCTCCCTTAAGTTTTGGCCTTAAATACTCCTTTTCATTTTTAAAATTTCTAAATTATAACTTAATTATCTTTCAAGTATTTTTTTACATTATTCCCAGCTATTAATTTTACTTTCGACTTTGAATTCTTGGCTCTGCACCTATGTCTACCGACTAGGTTTTTTGGTTAACTTCGCTCCCCCCCCCCCCCGTTCAACTATTCAAGAGTTACCTATTATTGTACATACTATAATTAATTAATTGCATCGTTTAATCAATATCAAAAATAAAAGCTCGTTTTTAAATTAATGACTTGTCAGGAGGTATTTTTTTGTTTTAACCATAAATTGTATTATTCTGATTTTTAGAGTCTATTATAGATATTTAATGATCTAATAAATGAAACTTATAGACTACTTCATGCTTTACAAACTTTATAATGACACTTTTGTCTCTCCTGATATTATACTGGACCTTGAGGACTTTGATGACCTAGAACAATCAATCGAGTCAAGTACAGAAACGGACGATGAAGTATCTGAGACGATGGTATCATTACCAGGGCCAAACAGCAGAAAAAGGAAACATATATGACAAAGCGACTATATAATACTTACTATGCTTTGTTGATTAATTTATTGTGCATTCTATAGTTAATTAACCACATCGTGTTTTCAATATCAAAAAATAAAAGCTCGTTTTTTAAATTAATAGCTTGTCAGGCGGTATTTTCCTGTTTTCACCCAAAATCTTTTTGCTGTGATTTTTAAGGTCTATTACCAATATTTAATCTAATAAATGAAACTATAAATTATCTCATGCTCTAAAAAGTTGATTATGACAGTTTTGTTTCTAAAATGCACTAAAAGTGGGTTAGTAACAAAAAATAACGTCATTTGTGGATTTTTGCATTTTTTCCAAATTTAACCCTATTTTCCCAGCTCCGTATCTCACCCCCTTATTTGGATAATTTACAAACATGAATACTGCATGTTGTAGAGAATTTTATAGTCTACAAAATAGTGAAACTGCTTTTTCTGTAAAATGCACTGACAGTGAGTTATTTAAGAAAAATCGATTCCATTCTAGCGCTCGGGCCACATGCTCCTTTTGCTCCCACCTCCCTTAGATTCGGCCTTAGATACTCCTTTTCCTTTTTAAAATTTCTAAATTATAACTTATTTACCTTTCAAGTATTTTTTTACATTATTCAAAGCTATTAATTTTACTTTCGACTTTGAATTCTTGGCCCTGCACCTATATCTACCTACTAGGTTTTTTGGTTAACTTCGCCCCCCCCCCCTTCAACTATTCAAACGTTACCTATTATTGTACATACTATAATTAATTAATTGCATCGTTTAATCAATATCAAAAATAAAAGCTCGTTTTTAAATTAATGACTTGTCAGGCGGTATTTTTTTGTTTTAACCATAAATTGTATTATTTTGATTTTTAAAGTCTATTATAGATATTTAATGATCTAATAAATGAGACTACTTCATGCTTTACAAACTTTATAATGACACTTTTGTCTCTAAAACGCACTAAAAGTAGGTTATTAAGCAAAAACTAACGTCATTTGTGGATTTTTGCACTTTTTGCAAATTTTACCCTATTTTCCCGGCTCCGTTTCTCACTCCCTATGTAGACAATTTACAAATATGAATACTGCATGTTGTAGAGAATTTTATGTTCTACAAAATGGTGAAAGTGCTTTTTCTGTAAAATGCACTGAAATTGAGTTATTTAAGAAAAATCGAAAAAATTGCCGAAAAATATTGTTTTTTTCAATATTGTGAAAAACGCACAAGGTCCAGAAGGTCGAAAGCTTGTTTTTTTTTTTTTTTTTATTAGAGGGTCAACCTTTACAACATATCCAAAAATCAGAACTACCCGAATTTTTGCAAGGCAAGGCCCTTTTTTACGCTATTTCTACTGGACAATATACAATACTACTGTCAATATACAATTTGCGCCGGGATCGTTGAAAGGGATAGTTCTAACATAAACTATCCCAAAACTTTTTCAAGGGAATTTAGTGACACTGTTTTCACGTCCGTGCCAAAAAAGAAAGCATAGTCCATTTTATGATTCCAAATACTTCTCAATTTAACACTTTTTCATACATTTAGTCTTCATATTATCATAATGAACAGACATAATTAGTTCACAAAAGTGGTTTAAACCGATTAAAAGGGGGGGGGGGACAATCAGAAAACGCAAGGCTATACTGAATCGAACACATCGCATGCACAATCTTATGATCCAAGGATATTTTAACATAAAATGTTTCCATGCATTTTATTATTCTAATGAGAAATTTTTCACAGGATGATTATCAAATAACTTTCCTTGTTTCGTGACATCTTCATCTAAAACAATTAATGAACAAGATGAGATATTATTCTATATAGAGACTTTTAAAGGCATGAAGAGGTGAATTACGGGTACAAAATGCACCACGAGACAAGTACATTCTGTACATTCATACAATAGGGCTGAGCACATGATGAGCACAATTCATTGGTCATTCGAATGAATTATTTACGTAAACTATCCGAATACCTTTTCAAGAGAATTCAGTGACGCTGTTGTCAAGACCGTGCCAAAAGAGAAAGTGTAGTCCATTTTACTAGTGATTAATGCCGAGGCTCGCGAAAAAGAAAGGCTACCGCGGTGCTTTACGCGTATCTTTTTTTACAGACCGCGGGAGTCACATGATGCTCGAATGCACCAATGCAGGTGTACGAAAAGAGCATCACGTCACTCTAGCGGTCTGTAAAAAAAGATAAGTGGAATGCAGCCATGCACCGCAGTAGCCTTTCTTTTTTCGTTAGCCTCGGATTAATGCAAATGCAGTGCGTCTCAAAAGTATATGGACAGACGATGTTTTGAAATAGCAGTTTAAAAAATGAAACAATAATCCCGAAAAAAATTATTACCATATGGAATCATAACATAAGTTTATTACAATACAGAAATATCGTGCTTATGTCACAGATTGCTTGTAAAAAAATAAAATTCTAAATAAGCTGTCCCAAAAATATATGGACAATAAAAAGAATCTCTACTATTACTACCGTAACAAAAATAATTGCATATTCACCGTTTTGTACATATGACCACTTGGAAATATAAATTCACTGCTCGTTCTACAGTTCTCGAATAGTTGGAAAATGCCTCACAACGTTCAATTCTCTGCAGCTAATATAGCTAAAATTTGGTGTTTAAAGGCTCACAATGTTAAAGTTTCCGATATTGCCAGACAAATGAAATTTTATCGAAAGGTGGCAATGCGATTGCAGAAAAGTGTTTAGATCGACCAAGCAAAACATCTCAGCGACAAGATAGAGAGATTTTGCGAGCAGTTTCAACCCAAAAGAAGTCTGTTCGTGAATTTGCGAAGACTTTAGCGTTTCCTACTGTTCACCACACGCATTCTTTGGGCTAAAAAACGCAAGCATTGGACGGATGAATGGTTAAATGTTTTCTTTAGTGATGACAAAAATTCAATTTGGATGGCCAGGATGACTAATCATACTACTGGAATGATCTACTACGAAAACCTCGCGTGTTCTTTAGGCGATAGAAAGAAGGGGTTTTCTCATGGTGTGGGGCGCGTTCTGTTTCAAAGGAACATCGGATGTTGCTTTTTTTAATGATTCACAGTTCTCTGAGGATTACCAAAATGTCCTCAAAAGCAATTTACTTCCAATTGGAAACTTCTTAGGAGGAGAAAACTGAAATTCCAACAGGAAAATGCATCGATTCATACCTATCATTTAACAACAGCTGGGTTTACGCGGATTCAAGTGACTTTTAGAGACTGCCCAGCGCCAGCCATCAGCACAGACCTGAATCCAATTGAAAACCTTTGGGGAGTACTTGCTAGAGAGGTGTATGCGCATGGTCGTCAGTTTTCGATTATTCAGGAATTAAAGCAACAAGTAGGGCAGAGTTTGATCTCTTATACTCAAACATTTCATATATTTTTAGGACAACCTATTTTGATTTTGATTTTTTTTTTACATAAATTCTGTAAAACTTATACGGTATTTCTTTGTTGTAATAAGCTTGTGTTATGATTTCATATGCTTATTATTTTTTTCGTTATTATTGCTTCATCTTTTGAACTATTATTTCAAAAAATCGCCTTTCATATACCTTTGAGACGCACTGTATCTGAATATTGTCGACTCTCATAGTGCCAAAAAATTTCCCTATCAGCAACTTTTGTATCAATGTATCCCATTACGTTCCGAGAACTTTTATTTTAATAAACTTGACATGGAAACAAATTAACCACTTTTTAAATTTTAATTTGCTTATGGATTAACTATGATAATTTTATATTTCCATTAAGTTACTTTAGTTTTAGAAACTCATAAATACACAGAGAATTTTGAAGATATTTTAGGAAAACTTCAAAAATTCACCATGGCAATCTAATCATACAATTGAAATAGATTTAGCATTAAAATAATCCTCACGCACTTATCTAGAGAACGAACTGATTTTTTTTGGCTACATCTACAAATAAATATTTAAAGCTAGTCGAAGAATTAATACTATATATTTGGCATACTTTAGATAATCGTTATTCAACTATCATACCATAATTTGAAAAATATTCTTATTGGGAACATTCTTTTAGTTCATGTTCTAGTAAACATTAAAAAGAGAAATTATACCAAGTTTGAAAATAAATTGATTGAAAAAATTTGAGTTATCATCTTTTAAATAAAAACGAGTTTTATGGAAGAAATGAGTTAAAAAATGTATTTTTAATTAACAAAATTTTTTAATTAACAAAACAAAATAAGTGTTGCTACATTTAAATTACATTCTTCTATACCAGATACTTTCATAAAATGTTATTTATGTTAAATATTAAAAAAAAAGTCTTAAAAAATTATATTTGCAAAAATATATGGTATTTCAATTTCGTTTGACAGCTTTTACAGGCTATCCGGCTATTTTAATGATCACTTCCGGTTTGTGGAGCTTTACAAATTATTTAATATCTTGGATTCTAATTGACGTATGTACTAAATCAACATTGTTTTCTTAAACTAAAAAAATGTCTTATTCAATAAATCTAAAAACTGAAAATGCCATTTTATGCGAAAATGATCATTTCAACGCATTTGGATTCAGTAACTGGTATATGGTAAAGATACCATATATATTCCTTTCAAAAAATTAAAGCAATCTATATTTTATGTATTTTATCAAATATATTTTCCCCTTTCTGCATAATCGTAATTCATATACATTCCCGGCTGTTAAAAAGCGCACCCTTTTTATCTTTCTCTTTCAACGAAAGACTTTTAGTCAAAATCATGCATATTGTTTTTAAATTATCATTAACGTACTTATTCGGTCTCCCAGATATCAAAAGAAATGAAATTATACAAGGCATAAAATGTTTTCCTTTTCATGGTCAGCTTTGTCTTGCATATTGTATCCAGATGTCTATAACATTTAAACGGCGCCTTTGCTGCATTCCTCGGAAACCCTGTTCCCAAAACAATAATTAACGGTAAAATTCTTAATCTCTCTTTTTAGCCAAAGTGCAATCTTCGCCAAAAGATTTTTCCCTTCCAATGACGTCAATTATGAAGTTGATATGCTGTATATGTAACGGTTACATTTCCCACGCAAAAATGCGATTCTCTTGGCTTGAAATGCAACTCGCTTGGCGTGTTATCTTTGCGCCCGCTTTCATATCGGATAGGAAACTTGCCCTCTGATCACCAGCAGACCAACTTCCCAAAAAAATTGCTCTCACCCCTGTGCCACCTTAGGAGATATCAAAATTCGGCGTTCATCCTAAAACTACAAACTAAGTGTCATCACGATTTTTGGATTTATCAAGAAGGATGTCACCCTGTGCTATGTTTCAATGTGCCGTATCAAATCTAGGTGTGATATGACTTTTATGGATAACTTGTCTTGTTGTGACATCTCTGCATTAAACGAACTTTGCTAACTTATGTGACTTTCCTTTTCTTCTAAAAAAAACTACTTTCAGTTCAGTTCGATCCCAGGACTTCGTCGCCACGGATTATTGCGAACACAACGTGAGATGTGTTTTTATTCATCGGCCAATTTCCATGTCTTCTCTGTACTTATTAGTTACAATAGTACTTTTCTCCGACATAATTTCACGGAATTTGTGATCCCGAGTACTACACCAACTAATCCATATGAATCACCAAACCACACCATATGGTACATTGTTTTCTTCCGCGGATTTCTTCTCTTCATGCTTTCGAAAGTTTAACTATAAAATATGGTCTCATTCCGTTTATTATATTTAGATATAGATGCCTCCAAATAAGGAAATTATTTCATAATGATTCTGTAGATCACAAAATTGGTTCGAAAACATGGGAAATGAAAATGAGAGTGTGGAAGAATCCAGACTGTACTGAATTAAAAATAGTGCTTTGGAATGACAATATTTTTTATTTCGGTTAACGTTCAGGTTAAAATAAAATAATCTATTTTGATTCTGCTTCGTTTTTTGTTCCCCAAAATATAGCTTTTTTCCGTTTTCGGTTTTCATTCCATCAGAAATAACGGGTTTTCGGTTTGGTTCCTTTTATTTAGGACAGTTTAATCAATTTCAGTACAGAGTCGTGGAAAACACCCCTACTAACTCTGCACCAAATCAGTCTAGAAAAAAGTTACTGGTAACAAACGATTGGAAATAAAGTCTACTTTTAAATAATGTATATAAAATTTTCGTTGGGAGCGATCTACGTATCAATACAAACCCAAACTTCGTTTTTTTCAATGACAAGATCCAATTTTGACGCGATATTGTAAATCTTCAGTTCAATCTATGCACTGTTAAAAAAAATTTCTGTAAAATTACAGAGAATCTAATGGTAATCTGTTATCTTATGTAAAATCTTATGTAAAATTTGTCTTATGTAAAATTACAGAGATTAGAAAAATAGATATTCTGTCAAATAACAGAGAAATTATTCGGTAAATTTACAGCGTCTACTGTAAATTTTTCTGTAAAAAAAAAAAAAAATATATATATATATATATATATATATATACATATATTTTTTATAATTTATAAAAATAGACATAAAACGCCTACTCTACGAAAGCTGTGGATGCTGTTAGAATTATTCGTATGAAATTTAATCGCTGCAAAGGAGCACTTAATTTTTACAACAATCACCTCCACCATAGCCATGGTTTGAACCCCAGTCATCTGGGCAAAAGATAAACATCATAACCTGTATACCATGTGGACAGTTGCTGCTTTGTGCTAAGTATGTCCTTTATGATTTAGTCAGAAATATTTTATTGTACTTTCAAAGTTTACCATCGCTTTTCAACGATTTTGTGAAGATTAGTAATAAAATATGGTGACTTAAAATAGCTTTTATTTTTCTAGTCTTTAAATAAACTAATATTTGATGCTGTCATTTTTCGGATTAATATACGTTTAACTTAAGGTATGTTTTGTTTTCATATCATATGAAAATACTTTAGCGAACTACACTTTGAAAAAATTGTACTTTAAAATTATTCTCATTTTTTTTTCAACTCGTGTAATATATTATTTAGAATTCCTTTTAAAAGCTAGAATAACATGCATTTCATTCATCACATGCATCATTCATGTGTAACATCCTATCCTAATAATATTATAAATCTGATTGTGTGCAAATGTTAGGTTGAAGCCAGCGTCAAAATGGAGCATTTAATAATCCTGCATCTTTGCATATATGTTGATTATAACCCTCAAATGAACATAGACTGGTTTTTGTTTATTTTATTCAAATATTTTTCATAATAATTCAAAATTTCGTTATTTTCATAGAGAATAAATGGACATTTTTTCGCATAATATTTTAAAATGGTTGGTTGGTTGGTTGGTTGGTTGGCTTGGCCCAAAGGCCTGGAGAGCAGTTAAAATGGTTAAATTTACTTTACCGTTGCTAATACTTTATCGTTGCTAAAACTCATTCAAAACCCGGAATAATAATTTTTACTCAACAATTTAGTTTCAATTGAAAAATTTTCACGTGAAAAATGAAAATGAAATAAAAAAATCAAAGAATTAAATAGAAGATTTATTTATTATTAGATATTATTAGAAATAAAACATACTTTTTTTAGTTTTTGATAATAATACAACGTTTTAATATGCGTAACCATAGGAGACAGGCGAATATGACGTAATACATCGAAAATAAAGCGGATATGCTTCGATTGGTAAAATAAAATAATCTTGGTTTTTTTTTTCTTCACTTTTTTTCTTTTTTTTTCTTTTGTATGGTAAAAATACTTGACGTTCTACCGTCTGCGCAGGGCTAATATAACTATTCCGTATTTTTAATTTAATTTTTTTTAAAGTAAAAAGAAGTTTAAAAAGAAAATGGTTAGCAAATGTCAATAATATGATCCGCAAAATTATCCATGTCGAAAATGATGTCATGGATAGCGAGAAATATTTATTTTCATTCTTAAAACTAAAAGAAATAACTCGATTACCTAAAAAAATGACGAATGTTAATAGTTCCATTTTTGTTGATAAAACCTAAAGATTTAATGTTATTTCGTTAAAGTAACATAATTTCCCCTATGCCAGTATTGAAATTAATTGCCTGGAAAAGAAAATTAGCAAGAATTATGTCATTAAAAAGGGATTTCTCTGGGGGAAAAAGAGACGTCATATTTGAAATAAAACGGGAATTTTCCAATATGTTTTAAAATGAGTGTGAATCAATTCCTTACATTAATAATACAAGAATCAGTAAGTATAGAAAGTAGATGAGTTTCACGCCATATTTATAACGAAAAATTTAAATGTTTTTTTTTTTTTTTTTTTTATCTATACTGATTATTAAGCATGAGTATCCGTTATATACAGATGAGAGTTTTCCGCTAAAAAACACATCATAATTTTAAGAAAAGGAAAATGAACACGAATCTATTATATTAAAATCTGACCGTGCAGTGTTTGTATTTCGCAAGTACTCCTAGACTATGGAACGCAACGCAATTTACTTAATACCGGTTATCATTGATCCGAGGATGTCACACAAACTGTCAGAATTTAAAAAATTAAATTAGATGCCAAGATTTATTTTTATTTTATTTATTATTTTTTTTTTTTTTTTTGTAAATTTTTACGAAGTTTCTCTAAAAACGGAAAGTAAATTACTCCATATTTGTGTATAAAAAAATGGAGAAATAAAACATATCAGTATATTTTTCACACCATTTTCTCATTAAAACTGAAAAACAGAATTTATTTTCACTTTGAATAGATGGTGAAAACAAAATCTTGATTTCAGTAAATTATCCGAAAAATAAAAACATATTTTCACATATTCAAACTTCATGAATCAATTTATTCTGGAGAACAAAAATTGCCTCTCAACATACTGTCATTTAGAAAACATGATTTGTTTCAGCTATACATTAAACCAAGGCGGCAGAATTGAATTTAAAGAAAAAGCATATACTATTTCCAATTAATGTTTTTTTTAAGGATGGCTGTTAAAACGTTTTACAAAGGCGTTAAAAGTAAAATTGTTTATCAGGTAAAATTGACATTTGTTTTTACCCAATTCGTCTGTTTCCACGATTTTATTTGGCCCTCCTTTTTGCATTGGTTGCAATTTCATTTTCGCGATTTTTTGGAACAAAATTTCACTTTTTTAAGACGGAGTTATGTCAAGGTCCCTATAACAAAAAATACCGTATTGTCTGCTATGAAATGTGATACATAGTTAATTATTAACGTTTTTAATTGGAGTGAAATATTTTGCTTAATTAATGTATTTATTCTTCTTTTAATGTTGCGTGAACGAAGTCACGGGTAACAGCTAGTTATATATATATATATATACTAATAAAATAAAGTTTCGCTCTGTGTGTCTGTCTGTGTGTGTGTGTGTGTCTGTTGGCGATGGCTAGGAAAATTTAGCGCACCTAGAAGTCTGTAAATTTAGATTTAGATAGTCCAAACCCTCTCTTGGTGCACCTGACCCTCAGAATTTTAATATTTTGATAATTAGCCTAGATATTAATTAGATTCTCACTAACCATCGCTTCTAAAATGACATCTTTTAAATCAAAATGGCGAAAGAAACGAATCGTTTGCAAGCGGAAACGAACTAATTCGAAATTATTTTACTAATTAGCGAATTTTAAGAAAACTAATTAAGATATCAATTTCAAAATTTCTGAGCATATGTAAAAAAAATTCTGCATCCGTCTATGCAATTTTTGAAAAATTCGGCAGGTAATTTTTCTTAATTTATGCAAAAAACTACTAAAAATCTGCTGGCGCTAGTGAAATAAACCCGAGAAAGTTTCAGACACGGATCTGCTTTCATTAAAAACTGAACTACAAAGAGATCTGTTTCTCGGGCCGATCCCTCCATTTAGTTTGCGAAAATGAAAGGAAATAATTGCCCATTTTGACTAATGAACAAAAATTTGGGTAACTAATTAAGATATAGATTTGAAATTGAGGTCGGGAAGAGGTGTCATCTGCCGGCTATTTTAGCGTTGCGTCTTCGTTATGTTCTAATTATCAGAAAAATGTAATTATTTTTTTAATGATCGCGTTAATGTAGGTGACGGTGGTTCTCTTGAACAAATTATTCATTATATTTGCGGGTATGGGGAGGGAGGGGGTTAACGTCTTTCTCTGAGTATATAATTATCTCGGGCCCGGGCAAAGCCGGGCGGGTTAGCTAGTATATATATATATATATATATATATATATATACTAGGGGGCTCAGCCCCCTACTCGCTAACGTTCGTCAACCCCCGTGAATTGCGAAGCAATTCACATTTAGACCGCTACGCGGTCCCAAGCAATTCTAGCTGGAATGAGTACTACCATAAATCATTTTAACATATGAAATTGACAATTTGTTTTAAATGTAATATATATATATATATATATATATATATATATATATATATATGAAAGAATTTTAATGTAATTAATTTTTTTATTTGCAACAAAATTAATAATGTTTTCGAGAATTTTTCGAAAGTGTAACACAATATACATATATATATATATATATTTTCATAATGCGCGAATATTTATTGAAAAGAATATTTTTTGGAAAGGAATTTTTTTAGTAATAAATAAAAGAATAATAAATTTAAAAAATGTAAGTTATTTTTAAAAAATTACTTTTAACGTTTTCATATATTTAAATTTAGAAGATTAAACTTCTTTTTTTTATATAAAAAAAAAAAACTTTTTTGTAATCTTTTTGTTTTTAGAAAGGTTGATATATTTTTTTTATAGAGAATATATCATTAAAATTCTACTATTCCTAATAATAATAATATATTATATTTTTTTTATAAATATTAACACAAATTATAAAATGGACGAAAATAATATTTGAAAACGATCTTATATTGTAAATATAAAAATTTATTCTGTAAATAATCACACTCTCTTTCCATCTTTTGAGCAAAGTGATAGTCGGTAAAAATCCCGGCTAACTCCACAGAAATGAATTTTCTCTTTCTAAAATATTCTATTTTTAATAAAACAATTTATTAACCAAATTTTATTCTTTAATATTTCTAATAAAATTGTAAAAGAATTTAAGTGTGTATTTTGAATTACAGGTTATAACAAATATAAAAATATCTTTAAATAAAGGCATGGAATTCCCTACATGGGATTTGATATAAAAAAGGGAAATGTCTGTAAAGTGATGACCTAGAAACTCGATCGAATGCATTTAACCGAGAGCTAGTGTAAATTTACAGAGAGTCTCTGTTTTTTTTCTGTGTGTTTACAGAAATTTTTGACAGTGTGCCCAGATACCAAATTTCATAAAATTCCTACGAGTAGTTTAAGAGAAATTAATTATTTTAAAATGAGCATATATTTGGGGCCGTATCCAAATTGAAGTTTGGTACTCGATTGTTGAAATGCTGCAGATTGAATAAGTCACTTCTATTAATGGAAAGCCACCAGCAGCTTGCCGTTTTTTAAGCATAATTTGAAAACTATCTGGAAGAAAAAAAATGAAATTTGGAATGCGCATAAAGCAGGACATGATAAATAAAAATCCATTAAAAAAATTGTAGGTTGCAATTCATATTTTTTCGAATATTAATTTCATAATTCATAAATCATATTATAAACTTATGAAAATTACAAATTCAACGTATTTATGTTTGGGTATTTTAGTATTATAACCAAACAAAACATTAGAACATTAGGATTATAATTTCAGGAGATATTAATAAAAATATGAAAATGTAATTTTACATTAGAAGCTCAAAATTTGGAATGTTTATAATTCAAAAACTTATCATCCAAATGACTTGAAATTTGGTATGTAGGCTTAATTTCAACCGAAAATTTAAAATATCGTGTCAGAATTGGGTGTTGCTATTGAAGAAAAAAAGTTTTGGCTGATTTTGATATGTAGATGCCCCCTAAGCAAATTTTATATCCATAATTTAAAAGAAAACTTTATTTCCTAACCGTTTGGTACCAGTAACTTTCTTCTACAATAATTTGTTGCAGAGTTAGTGGAGGTGTTCATTTTTTTTCCACGACTGTACATAAATTTTGATTTAACATTTAGAATACCGTATATTAAAAAGTTAAATACCAGAAGTAAATTATGCTAATGGCTTCTATTTTAATCCCTTGACTAGGCCACATTTGAAATTCACGTAGCAGGATTCGTAAGTTTGTACTTTCAAATACGATACCTATAAATAATAATCTTCACCTTATTTAACTGCAGAATTTCTGTCATTAAATAAACTGAATATTATTAAACGTAAATAGTGGTCAAATTCAACAACCCTAAGAATTCTGTGTTGATTTAACCTGGATGTAGTTAAAGAGTTAATTTTATCTTCTAAAAAATTGAAATTTTATAAATTGAGTTTTGTAATATAAAAATGCTTTTAAGGATCATATCTGTAGCAGAAAGACAATTTCGGTCCAGTGCCTTAACTGAAAAACCATTTCAATTAAGTTTCGATTGTCATTCCATAAGAAATAAATATTTGATTTTTTGTCAGTTTTCGGTTCTGTTCTGGTTCAACGCTCTAATTAAAATTTTAGATGCACAAAGCACAATCCTCTTATCACAAGGACTTAAAAAAAAAACTCTTTTTTATACATTTTGTCCGTTATTACCCTAATGAGGAAAGATTATAGATCACAAAATTGGTTTCAAACCCTTTTGTCATAGGTGATCTCTGCTTCCTATTCCTATTACTGTTCTTTAATCATTTTATTTTTCTAATAGCTACTGTGAAAACAGTGGCGGAAACGAAGAGGCCTCAATAGAGTTTTTAAATAATCACGTGGGTGTCATAAACAGCCAACAGATGGATCTGACGTGCGCAATAGCTTAAGGAAAATAACTTTCCCGCCCTATCTATCCTAATAAAACGCGAATGACGTGGATAAAAAGTACTTTCAAACAAATTATTGCTTTTTATTCGGAAGTCTTTAGGAGTTTTATCTCGGATTGCTTTTTCAACGTAGTACTTAATTCGTAAGATGATAGTTACAGCATATCATTTAATGTGTCCGTTTGCTAACAGGCGGGTGTGTGTTATAGTGATTTTTTTTTCTTTACTCTTAAATGGATATCCGGCGATTGTCCAGATTTTCTCAACCTGGATAAGGTGTGGTCGAATTCAGAATGCTTCGTCTCCAAAAACGTCATTTAACTAGCTTAATATTATCAGGATTTAAAAAGCGGATGTATTATCAGTTTTTTACAAGTTTCTGTAAATGATAAATTGGGAAATGGTTCATAGATGAATTAAGTCTTCGACGCACTTACGTTAGCACATATCTATATCTTTATAGACGAACGTTACAATTCAAAAAATTGCATGTTTAATCCGTAATCCTCATCGTTGGGTCCAAGCGTGTACTTAAATATGCACCAAAAATTGACGACGCGATTTACGGGTTAAGATAAAATATAAAAACAATTGATAATGTAATTAAAATAAAAGGATGGAACTTTGTGCCAATATATTAAAATGCAAATAAACAACGAGTCAAAAAGTACAAATTACAAGTTCAAAAGAATTAAAACATAAACTGAATTAAAACTAAATAACCTCAGAACGTATGAAGTAAACATCTCGAGATTCTTTAGCTCCGTTCATTCCTTTACACTTTGCCATTTCGCCTTTGTTAATAAGCTTCTCTGCTTGTTCCCCCTCATTTTAAAATTTAATGCATATATTTTAATTCCTTTGAACTTGCACTGATGTTGGAATTTTAGAAACTCCAAAAAAGCTATTTGCTGGAAAGATTTTTATGTTATTTGTATTTTTTGTCACGTTGTTTATTTGCATTTTGATTGATAATATATCTTACTTTTATACGCAGAGTCGTCAAAAATCGTATTTTAACACATTACTGATAAATTTCACTAATACCATTTTAGAAAATAACCAAAGCAATTGTTAACTCCATTAGGCAAAAGTACGTCAGCTCTTAATTGATTTGCGAATGATACTGTTATTCTGGTCTTAATTTTATGGAAGATAGTCCTAACAAAAAATTTTAAATAAGCTACTATGAATGTATAAAAGTGATTTTGTGAAAGAGCCTCATAAAAACGACTTTGCCGTTGCAGCAAACATAAAGGTGAAAACATTTTGCTGCAGTTCCAGGCCACAGAACATCACAGTTTTAATATGAGACGACAAAGGCCCCCAAAAAATTATATCTCATTTAGAAGAAAGACACAAGGGGTTGGCAATCATAAACCCATTATTAAAAGTCTCATAACCAACTACAATAATTCATTGTATTAAAAAATATTACGAGTATTGATTTTGTCTGCGATGTCCAATTAATATAAACAGGTAATAGAGCACTAAACCTTTAAACACGATATTGAAAATGTCTACTTTTTCGTTCAGTCGTCCTTCCATAAGTGTAATTCTATACTATATATTCCTTCAATAATAATTTTTCAACTTTTTAATTAATATACAGAATATTATGTAAGATATTTACTTACTAATAGTTTTATCAGATCAGATGTTATTAACGTTGTAGTAAATATATGCTTCATCATTCATAATCTTAAAAAATATCTAAATGAAGTTTCGTCAGTATTATCTTTATTTATAACGTGCTTAATATTGTCACTGCTTGTATCAACTCCTGAACAGGCATTCATGCGACAGTGAAAAAACGTTCAGGTTTTCATTTTTTATGAACTACAACTGTTACTTTTAGGAAAAAAAATGTTTTTAAATGCTGTTTTTTTTTCGAGTGAATACTTTAAACTAAAAAAAGGTAAATAGTAATTCTGTAAAATATCAAAATTCATCATATCCTATTTTATAACGAAATATTAAACAGTTTTAAAATGTTACCGGGTTTTTAAAAAGATTTTTTTCCTTGTACAATGCAAGATGGTAGTATTTAAGAAGTTTAGTAAGAAAATGTTATCTATTTATTATTAAATTAAAAGCCGTTATTTTGACATCTGGCGTCCAGAATAGGGACTGACACTGACTTAATTTATTCTTTAAAAATCTGGTGTATTAAAATAAATCAGAAAAGGAACATTTTTATTTTATTAAGCTTAATATAATATGGAGAAGGCTAAACAAAAACGTTCTACTTACAGATCTCTTACCAGTAAATTAATTTCTATTACTGAAGTAGTTTTTAGTAATGGTAACACATCAGTTGAAGAATTAGATGAATTGTATGAGGAATTAGTTTTAAGACAATTTTACGTAAATCAATTATATTTCGAAATTCAGAAGGAGATGAATGATGTTGGTGAAACTGGAAATGACATAACTAAATATAATAGGTATACTTCAAAAACAGTAGGGTGTAAATATAAAGTTAAAAAAGTGTTAGAAAAACTAATAACACTTTTGATTACAACTATATTAATTCCAATGCTGCAGCTTCTAAAGAAATTTGTAGAAGAATGGTTGATCTTCCTTATGCCAAATTGCCGTTATTAACTATCAAAAAAGTTAGTGGTGATACTCTGATTTTCAAAGATTTTGGGATCAATGCGAAACAGCAAGTCATAACAATCCTGATTTTTCTGATGTAGAAGAGTGTGTATACTTAAATCCATGTTTGAAAAAAGATGCTGGTTATAAGGTTAAAGGTTAAAGGTTATAGCTTAACTAACAGTAATTATGTGTCAGCCGTAGAAACATTAAAGATTTATTTTCGGAAAAAACATTTTGTAATTAATTCAAAATTAATTACTAAATTAATTACTAAAAAATAATTACTAAAACATTTGGTAATTGTCGAAACTGTAATTAATTCAAGACCTTAACGTACATTTTCGAAGATGATGATCTTGTTCCTATTACTTCTGCAATGTTTTTACACGATATTAATGTTTTAAGAGTTTTCGACAACGGCACGATTGACGCAACAAGAATGAAGAAAAGATTTCCTTACAAGCAAAACATTTTACAAGATCTTAGAAAAGGTTTTCCAACTGAATAACTTTGACAGATTAAAGATTTTCAAACACAAAAAAGGAAAGTTAAAGAAGGTGATTTAGTCAAAGAAGGAGATATCGTCTTGATTGGTGATGATAAATGCAAAAGAATTAATTTTCCTTTGGGCAAAATTCAAGAACTGTACCCTGGGAACACCCTATATGAAAACTTTTGTGTAATTGAAGTCGGGTTTCTTTTTAAGACCATTAAAAATACTATAAGCTTTAGAAGTTAATGATCTTATCTTATTTTAGTAGTTACATCTTCTGATCCAAACTTAGAGATCTCTTTCTCTGTTCCTGAACATGTGCAGAAGTCTTCAGATCATGTAGATGACTGCTTAATTCCTGATCTTGATCCCGATAATGATGGTGGTGTCTCCATTCCCATTTATATGGGCATATATTGAGAACTTGCTCCATTGGATAGATCCTCTATTCCTAAACTGACTGACCGTTGCAGTGTAGATCAACTCGGCGATCTCGTCCTGGCAGATGATTGAGGACACATTAATAACTGAATTAATCATTGTTTGAGCATCATGAGTAACCCCGAACCGCAAAGGTGGGAGGATATAGCAAACTCTAAATTGTGATTCACGCGGCAAAGAGAAAGCTTTCAAGTTTTTATTTTATATGAAGTACAACTATTGTTTTTAGCAAAACAAAACGAATTGTTTTTAGAAAATGTTTTTTTTTCAGTGAATATTTTAAGTTAAAAACATGTAAAAAATATTTCTGTAAAATATCAAAATTCAACCTATCGTGTTTTATAACGAAATATTATATCGTTTAAAAATATTACTGGGTTTTGAAGAAGTTTCTTTCCCTATACAACACAAGATGTCAGTATTTAAGAAGATCAGTAAAAAAAAAAAAAAAAAAAAAAAAAAAAAAAAAAAAACTTATATTATTATTAAGTCAAAAGGTGTTATTTTTAAAACTTACTAACTGTTACTAATGTAATATCATTTCGTAGATTTCCGTAGGGACAAAAAATTTCTATATTGTTTGAAAAAAACGGTCAATCTAAAATTTTTGCTATGTCTAGCAGATAAGGTTCTCACCGTTCATTTAAACAGGGACACACCAATTAAATTCGTCCAAAACACAAAACATTCGAAAGAAATCACATTTTTACATTTTTGGCTTAAAATGGAGTGTACCTGTTTTAGAATAAAATGGCACAAACCACATGTAAATATGATGCTTATATCAAAAGATATAACCATTTTTATATTATACTATATCTGTGGTTGCCACACCTTCTTACAGGATTTAAATACATTAAAATATTTTATCTCAGAATGTATCTTTTCGTCATATTTAAATTGATATATCTAAATTTCAATTAAAGATAGTGTTATGACACTTTGTAGCTTGTTTTTTCCAATTATAGTCTTTAAACTGGCTTCCGGATTTTTAGGTTAATTTATATATATATATACATATATAGATAAGTAGGTAGGTAGATAAATAGATAGATATATAGATAAAGAATAGGACATGAGTAGGTGGGAAAAGAGAGTTTCACCCCATGAGGCGGAGCTGCGGAGCGGAATTGATCTCTTAGAGTACGATTCCCCCCCCCCTCGTCTCCACCCCTCCCAATTCTTTTTTTTTTAGGAGGGGGACAGCATGTTATAGTAGGGGGTATTTTTTAAGGGGGGCTTAATTTTAAAATTTTAAAAATGTCTTATAGTACGAGGTGTCGGCGATGGTAGAGTACGACCACTATCCCTCTACCCCCTACCCCATGCCCCCCCCCATTTTTTTTTAATTTTAGGGGAGAGAAAGTTTAAGGTGGTGTCGCCCTCTATCGTAAGGTTAAATAGTTATGGAATTCAAAAATGATTGTTTCTGAAATTTAAGCTATAGCATGCACTAAATTAAATGTCTTAGCAAACTTTTCGCAAAGGAATTTGTAAAAGAATTTTATTATAGCATAGTATAAAATAAAATATTCTAAAGTATCTAACCATACTGCTTACAATGGAAATTTAAGTTATAGCATGGTGTAAAATAAAGTAACTTACCACTGCTTACAATAGAAATATATAGTTATAGCATAGCACTTAATAAATAATTTTAAAATGTGTTACCATAGTGCTCGCAAAGGAATATGAAATAGAAATTTAAGTTCTAGCATAACGCTAAATAACAAATAATTTTAAAGTTTCTTAGTAAACTGCTTACAGTGAAAATATTTAGTTAAAGCATAGCACTTAATAAAATATTTTAAAGTTTCTTACCAAACTGCTTACAATGGAAATATTTAGTTATAGCGTAGGCACTTAATAAAAGTTTTAAAGTGACACATGTAAATAATTATAGTTATAAACCGACATATGGGCAGATAGGCAGGCACACAGACAAGCAGGCAGGCAGGTAGGCAGACAGACAGAGACACAGTGAACTATTTGTTACGTACACACACACAACCATGCATATACGAAGTGAACTAATTGTAATAAAATATATGACGTGCATACGTTTTAAAACATTTTTTTTCTTCACAGAAATTAAGAAAATATTAAATTTCGACTACAACTTTCACTTTGAAATAGCGTAGTCCCTTTTTAAAAAATAATTAGCTTTTAACATACATTTAAATGAAGCGAGGTTCGAACCTCGAACCTAACAAAATGATCTCATGATGTGTTGATTTGTAGTAGGTTTAAATGACCACGCCATGAGATCATGTTTCTTAAACGCGATTTAAGATATATAAGAAAAGGTGTCACGTGATTGAACATATTGGATTATTACTATACAGTACTAATGATATTATAAATTTTGAAAAATAATTTAAGCTTTACGATAAACTTTAATGTTTAAACTTACAAACGCATTGGAATGTATTTATAACATATAAAATAACCTTGTAAAAGGTTGGTTGGTTTGTTGGTTTTATAAACTTGCAAAGCAAAGCGTATCTTACCAATTTTCATACAAGAGATTTTGTAACATAAATTATATAATATAATACAGCAAATTTTAACTTACCAAGTGGGGTTTAAGGATACTGTAATAGAATTTTTAATTGTATACTTTAAAAAAGAAAGTTTAACTTACCATTATGTTTATGCTCGGATTCGAACTGTCAACCTTTTGGCTAGATTTCCAATGCGCTTCCAGTTATGCTACGAAGGCTCCGTACAATTAATATAAATAATGAAAGCTAATATTACTTCTTTTAAAGATTTATAAGTTAATAAAACAGGATATGACGACATTTGTAGAATAACATCCTGTTTTACAACGATAAGAATAGCAATATAAGAAGCTTGTACACCATAATTAATTTACTGTTTAAAGTTCTGTAACCTAACTTATACGATTGTTCTTCTAATTACCTAAGACCTTGCTGTATATTTGCTTGATCACCTATCTGTTTACCTTGCTTTTTGGATACTTCTAAACCTGAAAATGACTACTTCGTTTAACACATCTTACTATGAAATTTCAGAAATCAACGAATTTAGTAGAATATTTCAGTATTTTGATGTTTTTACCCCATACCATTGGGACTTAGGGGAGGATACGATTGTCGAAGTGCAAATGAATAAGGACTGTGAGTTAAACGTTCACATTCAAAAATATAATGAATTTGAGAATAGTGGTAAAATGTACCCTACAAATGAAGGAATTACAATATCGTGCGCAACCTTTGATAAATTTGAAACGAGAATGGCTAAATTTAATTTTAACTCTGCAGAAGAAGAAACATTCGTATGTAATAACGACTTACTAACAATTTATGTGGATAAGGAATCATGCATACTGCAAAAACTATTGAAACCTGATTATTTACTACTTACAAAAGAACAGTTTCTCAAACTAGAGGAAAACTGCATTCAAATTAGCGAATGTCTTATTCAAACTTTTTTAACAAAGCTTTTACCTGTTTATGTTTTAAAAAACTTAAAAATATGTAAATGTTCTCACTTTACAGAGGAAGAGGCGATGGACAATTTTTTAGAATGCTTCGATCATGAATTAGAGAGATCAGTATATCGCACGTTTGACTGTTATTTATGTTCAATCGGCCAACCAATTGAAATGGATCATGAATGTATGAGATATAATTTAAGAAAACAGTTTAACTGGTGCGCAGACAGTGCTTTATTAAATTTCAACATTAAGGAATTTGTGAAAAACCTGCTAGAGAAATGTTCATGTAATTATACTTATTTATTTTTTGAATCTATGAATGTAGGCTTTTATAATAAGCATTTGAACCATGTATTTATAAATTAACATAATTATTTAACAAATATTTGTTTAGTTTTTCATCATGTGTCTGTTTTTATTTATGTATAAGAAATAAATAAGTTTAGTTTTCGGAAAGTTTTACAATTTTTCTTCAGAAAATGTAGAAACTTGTTTTATTTTTCTACAAAAATTAAGGATTTTATACTATTTCATTAAACATGTGTACCATTATTATAATATAACTTACATATTGTATACACAATACTACCCTTTACCCCTATTTTAAGCATGCGCGCCCTCTACAATTAAATAAATATTCATGAAAAGTTTTATTTGAAATATTATACATACTGTTTCTGTGCCGTTAAGACGTTCTAATTTTTTCTCCGTTTAAGTGATCTGTGATTTTAATTGACTCAAATTAAATAAGTACAATGCAAGACATGGTGTTAGACGAACCAACCAAGATAAGAAAAGCCTTGACATCGGAGTTTAAGGAGCAAATCGACTCTACTATTTTAATGAAACCTGTTTTGAATAAGGAACCAATGGCCTCTTCATCAGATCAAGTCGATCAAAAGTTTCCTTTTACATGTGATACGTGTAAAAAGTATTTACTAAAAAATATATGTTATTAAGACATATGAACTTATATTTAGGAAAAAAAACATAAGTGCTTTACAGGATGATATGCTAATTCATCCCAAGACATCTGCCACATATAATTGTGAGAAATGCAGTAAGACTTTCTCACGAAAAAAATGTGTTAGTTCGACATATGAAATTTCACTTAGAAAAGAAACCTTTTAATTGTAAATTGTGTTCGAAATCTTTTGTGCAGAAAAGCGACTTACAAAAGCATAGCATAGTACATTCTAAACAAGGAGTTGTGCATAAATGTAAACAATGTGATAAAACGTTTTTACGGGAAAAAAATTTAATAACTCATACTATGATTCATAACAGCCCTCAGCAAAAGCAAAGGAATATTGAACCGTTTACCAGACACTATAAATGTGTCGATTGTTCTGAAATATTTAATCACAGATTTGACTTAGTGAAGCATAGAAAAATTCATCTCTCGCCCAAAGAACATATATCTGAACGGCGTACTGAACTTTTAAACCATTTACAGAATTTATTACTACGTATAGACACTTTACAAAATGCTATAAAAAATGAAACTATTCCTTTTTGAATTATTGACTTTACCAATTTATTTGAACTATACATATTCTTGTATATCCTAATGTATCTGTTCAAATAGTTGAAAAAATAAATAATAGATAAGTGAAAAAGCTTTTGTGTTTTATTTTTCAATATGATTATGTTATATCACTATTATGTGAATGAATGGATTTGTAAATTTATACACTATGTATAAAAGTAAATTTATTAAAATTGAATTTTACAAGAAGTAAAAATTGAATACAAGTTACGCGATTAACTATTTATACATTTAATAAGCGTTGCCATACCCGCTTTTATAAATAATTAGATATTATAAAGCATACGGATTTCACATAAACAAGCAATATACATTTTCGTTAAATGAACAACTTGAATCTTTAATCTATAACGTCATATTTACTTTTAAACTTGCTTTTAACTGTAACCATCACTCTTTTTTAACCTATGTTAGTAACTGTTTAGATATAATATAATCAGTTTACTGTTGACTTTTGTCGTGACTGAACCTTTTACTGTTTGTTATTTAAAAATGGCTTATGAATTAGATAGGATTAAACGGTCGTGTGAAGAAATGGCTTCTTCAACAAAATTTCAACGTTTAGATAAACCTATGGAAAATTATGATTTGTATAAACATGAATTTTTACCCAAATCTAATATACAGGAGAACTATGAAACACTATCACCTACCATGGACTTGTATGCTGCAGAGCCTAAGATTGTCAAGGATTCTACAACCCCAATATTTACTAACTGTGATAATGACGAAACGTCTTTCCCTGACACCTGCTGATAGTCTACCCCTGTTACAGGCTTTTTGGATACAATGTTTAAGGATCTAGATTTTAAAAATTTGGAAACATACCTTACCTCACCGACTACAAGCGATTTAATTTCTTCAAATGAACCATCAACTAGCATTACACATAGTAGTGAACAATTATATAACATATCCCCTCCCATCGCATGTGTGAATAACATTTCCAAAACCAAACATGGTAAATCTCGCATTTTTGTCATGTTTCGGATTAAACTTGCTGATTTTATATTTTTAACTAAAACGACATTATAAACTGTATTATGTACATATTGAAGAGATCAAACACAATGTATTTACAAATGAAGAAATTTCATCAACAAATAGAATTTTTATGGATATTTCAACATGGTATGAATTCCAATATAAAATTTTTGGATTTAATTTAAAATATAAAAGTTCATCGTTTATTGCTAACAATACAGTATTAGTGTTAAATTATAATAATTCTATTATGCAAATAAAAAATTTAAAGAATTATACACATTGTGTTTTAAACGATTTTCAGTTAGAAAATTTAAAAGAAAAAGCTATTGATTTTAATAGCAAACTTATTAAACACTTGTATACAGTTCATCTACCGCAGTTAATTAAGCAAAAATGCACACTCGTTAGTTTACCTTCTGAAATCGAGTGTGTTTTACTAACGAAACTTATCTCTTCTATTGAGGATAATGTACTGACAATATTAAATCAAATTTATGAATGTGTAGGATGTATATTTAGACACCAATCCCAAAGTCTACATACATGTTTCACCTTTAATAAACGTGAAAGATTTAATCACTTAGGGGATATGATTTTAATGCTTGTAAATTTTGATTATGTTATTTCAAGGTTTTTAAACGGAGTTGAATGTATCAGTGAAAACTTTTTACGTAACATTAATGTGGAATTTATTCGAAATGTATTATTTAAATCCTAAAAATAAAATATTTTGCTTTAAATCTGTGTGTTTATTTAAACAAAATGTGTGTGTTTATTAATATTGTTTAACTTGCAATTTAAGATTAATAATTTCTGTTATATGTTTATAACAGAAACATGATAACATAGTATGTATACTAAATGTTAGTAACATACTACACATGTTAGAAAATGTATTTTTGAACTATTATAAAAGTTTTTAAAATTTTACAAGATAGCAAAATTATTTTTCAGTTTAAAAAGTTTTATAAATTTACAATTTTAAATTTAAAACTTAATAAAAGTATTTCATACTTTATCAATGTTGATTCGTCTTGTATGTTTATATTATATAATGGTAACATACTATATAGTTCTTATGTTACTACATGTAATTATAAAAATAACTTAAACATGTTATATTATTGTAAAAGTTTTTAAAAAATTTACAAAGTAACTTAATTAAATTATAAGTAAACAAAATAATTTTTTTAAATTAAAATAAATTAACAAAAATTAAAAGTTATCAAAATTATTTTATAAATGTTTTAAAATACTTAATTTTAATAAATTGTGTCTATGTATGTGTGTATGTACCTATATACATGTGGAACTTTAGCTAAGTAATAGAAATTCTCAAACTTTGACATTAGAAACCCTATATTCTGATAATTAATAACAATTAGCTTTAAGTTAAAGAAAAAGATTAATTTATACTTACAAATATAGCCCACTTATAATAGCACATCCATCTTACATAGTTACTTCAGACATTATGCTTGTTACTATCCTAGCAACAGGATGTTTTTGTCGTACCACGTGATTTCCTTTAAAGTCACGTGATCATGAAGATAACAGTTAAACACAACGTTATTTGACATTTTTACTTCTGCTATAGAAGAGGCTTGTTTAGTAAGTTATAATGTTCTGTATTCTTTATTTTACACTTTATTTTACAATTTATTAAGAAGATCTAATTTAAATAACGTTTATATTGCAAACGTAAGGTAAAAGCACTAAATTATTGTTTTAAAAGCCTTTTATTTTGTAATTCTATCGACCAGAAGATGATGTAATACATTTAAAATCTTACTATTGGGTTTTATTTTAGCATAAACATTATTTATTCAATTGGCTATTGCTTTTAGAAGTAACTGAATTTTCTTACACAAGCGGAAAATAATATTTCTTCATTAATATATCATGTTTACAAAATTTTTAAGTTATATATAATATAACTTGTAAATACATAGTATATTTATATACCAAATCCATAAGTATACATATATACTTAAATAACATGTAAGTATACATATACTTATAGATACTTCTAGTATAAAAATATACTATGTATTTACAAGTTATATTATATATAACTTAAAAATTTTGTAAACATGATATATTAATAAAGAAATATTATTTTCCGCTTGTGTAAGAAAATTCAGTTACTTCTAAAAGCAATAGCCAGTTGAATAAATAATGTTTATGCTAAAATAAAACCCAATAGTAAGATTTTAAATGTATTACATCATCTTCTGGTCGATAGAATTACAAAATAAAAGGCATTTAAAACAATAATTTAGGGCTTTTACTTTACGTTTGCAATATAAACGTTATTTAAATTAGATCTTCTTAATAAATTGTAAAATAAAGTGTAAAATAAAGAATACAGGACATTATAACTTACTAAACAAGCCTCTTCTATAGCAGAAGTGAAAATGTCAAACACGTTGTGTTTAACTGTTATCTTCATGATCACGTGACTTTAAAGGAAATCACGTGGTACGACAAAAACATCCTGTTGCTAGGATAGTAACAAGCATAATGTCTGAAGTAACTATGTAAGATGGATGTGCTATTATAAGTGGGCTATATTTGTAAGTATAAATTAATCTATTTCTTTAATTTAAAGCTAATTGTTATTAATTATCAGAATATAGGGTTTCTAATGACAAAGTTTGAGAATTTCTATTACTTAACTAAAGTTCCACATGTATATAGGTACATACACACATACATAGACACAATTTATTAAAATTAAGTATTTTAAAACATTTATAAAATAATTTTGATAACTTTTCATTTTTGTTAATTTATTTTAATTTAAAAAAAATAATTATTTTGTTTACTTATAATTTAATTAAGTTACTTTGTAATTTTTTTAAAAACTTTTACAATAATATAACATGTTTAAATTATTTTTATAAGTACACGTAGTAACATAACAACTATATAGTATGTTACCATTATATAATATAAACATACAAGACGAATCAACATTGATAAAGTATGAAATACTTTTATTAAGTTTTAAATTTAAAATTGTAAATTTATAAAACTTTTTTAACTGAAAAATAATTTTGCTATCTTGTAAAATTTTAAAAACTTTTATAATAGTTCAAAAATACATTTTCTAACATGTGTAGTATGTTACTAACATTTAGTATACATACTATGTTATCCTGTTTCTGTTATAAACATATAACAGAAATTATTAATCTTAAATTGCAAGTTAAACAATATTAATAAACACACACATTTTTTTAAATAAACACACAGATTTAAAGCAAAATATTTTATTTTTAGGATTTAAATAATACATTTCGAATAAATTCCACATTAATGTTACGTAAAAAGTTTTCACTGATACATTCAACTCCGTTTAAAAACCTTGAAATAACATAATCAAAATTTACAAGCATTAAAATCATATCCCCTAAGTGATTAAATCTTTCACGTTTATCAAAGGTGAAACATGTATGTAGACTTTGAGATTGGTGTCTAAATATACATCCTACACATTCATAAATTTGATTTAATATTGTCAGTACATTATCCTCAATAGAAGAGATAAGTTTCGTTAGTAAAACACACTCGATTTCAGAAGGTAAATTAACGAGTGTGCATTTTTGCTTAATTAATTGCGGTAGATGAACTGTATACAAGTGTTTAATAAGTTTGCTATTAAAATCAATAGCTTTTTCTTTTAAATTTTCTAACTGAAAATCGTTTAAAACACAATGTGTATAATTCTTTAAATTTTTTTATTTGCATAATAGAATTATTATAATTTAACACTAATACTGTATTGTTAGCAATAAACGATGAACTTTTATATTTTAAATTAAATCCAAAAATTTTATATTGGAATTCATACCATGTTGAAATATCCATAAAAATTCTATTTGTTGATGAAATTTCTTCATTTGTAAATACATTGTGTTTGATCTCTTCAATATGTACATAATACTGTTTATAATGTCGTTTTAAAGTTAAAAATATAAAATCAGCAAGTTTAATCCGAAACATGACAAAAATGCGAGATTTACCATGTTTGGTTTTGGAAATGTTATTCACACATGCGATGGGAGGGGATATGTTATATAATTGTTCACTACTATGTGTAATGCTAGTTGATGGTTCATTTGAAGAAATTAAATCGCTTGTAGTCGGTGAGGTAAGGTATGTTTCCAAATTTTTAAAATCTAGATCCTTAAACATTGTATCCAAAAAGCCTGTAGCCGGGGTAGACTCACAGCAGGTGTCAGGGAAAGACGTTTCGTCATTATCACAGTTAGTAAATATTGGGGTTGTAGAATCCTTGACAATCTTAAGCTCTGCAGCATACAAGTCCATGGTAGGTGATAGTGTTTCATAGTTCTCCTGTATATTAGATTTGGGTAAAAATTCATGTTTATAAAAATCATAATTTTCCATAGGTTTATCTAAACGTTGAAATTTTGTTGAAGAAGCCATTTCTTCACACGACCGTTTAATCCTATCTAATTCATAAGCCATTTTTAAATAACAAACAGTAAAAGGTTCAGTCACGACAAAAGTCAACAGTAAACTGATTATATTATATCTAAACAGTTACTAACATAGGTTAAAAAAGAGTGATGGTTACAGTTAAAAGCAAGTTTAAAAGTAAATATGACGTTATAGATTAAAGATTCAAGTTGTTCATTTAACGAAAATGTATATTGCTTGTTTATGTGAAATGCGTATGCTTTATAATATCTAATTATTTATAAAAGCGGGTTTGGCAACGCTTATTAAATGTATAAATAGTTAATCGCGTACGATAAAAAGTATAATCATGTGTATGTAAATAATAAAAATTAATTATCGATACGTATATTTAGTAAAATAAGTTTGTTTAATTACACAAATGTATAATTAGTTAAATCGATTTATTGTAAAAAAGTAATATGTGTTAAAGAAAATTAATAATATAGATTATACAAAATTATATATTTAATAGCATATTAATTTAACTAACATATGTGAATCAATAATATATTAAAAAAATTTAAATATATATAATTTAAGTAACTTGTATTAAATTTTTACTTCTTGTAAAATTCAATTTTAATAAATTTACTTTTATACATAGTGTATAAATTTACAAATCCATTCATTCACATAATAGTGATATAACATAATCATATTGAAAAGTAAAACACAAAAGGTTTTTCACTTATCTATTATTTATTTTTTCAACTATTTAAACAGATACATTAGGATATACCAGAATATGTATAGTTCAAATAAATTGGTAAATTCAATAATTCAAAAAGGAATAGTTTCATTTTTTATAGCATTTTGTAAAGTGTCTATACGTAGTAATAAATTCTGTAAATGGTTTAAAAGTTCAGTACGCCGTTCAGATATATGTTCTTTGGGCGAGAGATGAATTTTTCTATGCTTCACTAAGTCAAATCTGTGATTAAATATTTCAGAACAATCGACACATTTATAGTGTCTGGTAAACGGTTCAATATTCCTTTGCTTTTGCTGAGGGGTGTTATGAATCATAGTATGATTTATTAAATTTTTTTCCCGTAAAAACTTTTTATCACATTGTTTACATTTATGCACAACTCCTTGTTTAGAATGTACTATGCTATGCTTTTGTAAGTCGCTTTTCTGCACAAAAGATTTCGCACACATTTTACAATTAAAAGGTTTCTTTTCTAAGTGAAATTTCGTGTGTCTAACTAACACATTTTTTCGTGAGAAAGTCTTACTGCATTTCTCACAATTATATGTGGCAGATGTCTTGGGATGAATTAGCATATCATCCTGTAAAGCGATCTTTGTAGTAAACAGATTATCACACTTAGAGGGTTTTTTTCCTAAATGTAAGTTCATATGTCTTAATAACATATATTTTTTAGTAAATACTTTTTTACACGTATCACATGTAAAAGGAAACTTTTGATCGACTTGATCTGATGAAGAGGCCATTGGTTCCTTATTCAAAACAGGTTTCATTAAAATAGTAGAGTCGATTTGCTCCTTAAACTCCGATGTCAAGGCTTTTCTTATCTTGGTTGGTTCGTCTAACACCATGTCTTGCATTGTACTTATTTAATTTAAATCAATTAAAATCACAGATCACTTAAACGGAGAAAAAATTAGAACGTCTTAAAGGCACAGAAACAGTATGTATATTATTTCAAATAAAACTTTTCATGAATATTTATATAATTGTAGAGGGCGCGCATGCTTAAAATAATTAAAAATAGCGTCACGTGTTATATATCTTATACAGAAATTAGTCTGTATGTTAAACATAAGTAATTAGGTAAAGTATCTTTTATTATACAGTGGGTGATTTAATAAGTTAAGTACAAATTTATTTTCCATATTTTATGTAAAAGTATACAAGTAATGTTTTATTATGTATTCATCATGGCTTAAAATGCAAATTTAAATGTGTGAAAATACTCGTTCATTATATGGTATTGCTAATTAAGTTACATATCACGAAAAATAAAAACATAATATTCAATTTAGTGAAAGAATTTTTATACCTTAAACTATACAAGAAGTACCGTTATCAGTAAGAAAACAGGGATGTTATCCGCAAATAAGTAGTTTCCTGTTTTTGCTCTGGTCGACAACAGATCTATTTTCAAACTCGATAATCGTTATAATATTCGCTCAGTTTTGGTTTAAAATCTTAAATAATTTATCAAGTAAAGGGTAGTATTTTGTATACAATATGTAAGTTATATTATAATAATGGTACACATGTTTAATGAAATAGTATCAAATCCTTAATTTTTGTAGAAAAATAAAACAAGTTTCTACATTTTCTGAAGAAAATATTGGTCTGCGCATGGACACTGTCTGCGAACCAGTTAAACTGTTTTCTTAAATTATATCTCATACATTCATGATCCATTTCAACTGGTTGGCCGATTGAACATAAATAACAGTCAAACGTGCGATATACTGATCTCTCTAAGTCATGATCGAATCATTCTAAAAAATATTCCATCGCCTCTTCCTCTGTAAAGTGAGAACATTTACATATTTTTAAGTTTTTTAAAACATAAACAGGTAAAAGCTTTGTTAAAAAAGTTTGAATAAGATATTCGCTAATTTGAATGCAGTTTTCCTCTAGTTTGAGAAATTGTTCTTTTGTAAGTAGTAAATAATCAGGTTTCAATAGTTTTTGCAGTATGCATGATTCCTTATCCACATAAATTGTTAGTAAGTCGTTGTTACATACGAATGTTTCTTCTTCTGCAGAGTTAAAATTAAATTTAGCCATTCTCGTTTCAAATTTATCAAAGGTTGCGCACGATATTGTAATTCCTTCATTTGTAGGGTACATTTTACCACTATTCTCAAATTCATTATATTTTTGAATGTGAACGTTTAACTCACAGTCCTTATTCATTTGCATTTCGACAATCGTATCCTCCCCTAAGTCCCAATGGTATGGGGTAAAAACATCAAAATACTGAAATATTCTACTAAATTCGTTGATTTCTGAAATTTCATAGTAAGATGTGTTAAGCGAAGTAGTCATTTTCAGGTTTAGAAGTATCCAAAAAGCAGGGAAAACAGATAGGTGATCAAACAAATATACAGCAAGGTTTTAGGTAATTAGAAGAACAATCGTATAAGTTAGGTTACAGAACTTTAAACAGTAAATTAATTATGGTGTACAAGCTTCTTATATTGCTATTCTTATCGTTGTAAAACAGGATGTTATTCTACAAATGTCGTCATATCCTGTTTTATTAACTTATAAATCTTTAAAAGAAGTAATATTAGCTTTCATTATTTATAATAATTGTACGGAGCCTTCGTAGCGTAACTGGGAGCGCATTGGAAAGCTAGCCAAAAGGTTGACAGTTCGAATCCGAGCATAAACATAATGGTAAGTTAAACTTTCTTTTTTAAAGTATACAATTAAAAATTCTATTACAGTATCCTTAAACCCCACTTGGTAAGTTAAAATTTGCTGTATTATATTATATAATTTATGTTACAAAATCTCTTGTATGCAAATTGGTAAGATACGCTTTGCTTTGCAAGTTTATAAAACCAACAAACCAACCAACCTTTTACAAGGTTATTTTATATGTTATAAATACATTCCAAGGCGTTTGTAAGTTTAAATATTAAAGTTTATCGTAAAGCTTAAATTATTTTTCAAAATTTATAATATCATTAGTACTGTATAGTAATAATCCAATATGTCCAATTACGTGACACCTTTTCTTATATATCTTAAATCGCGTTTAAGAAACATGATCTCATGGCGTGTTCGTTTAAACCTATTACAAATCAACACATCATGAGATCATTTTGTTCAGTTCGAGGTTCGAACCTCGCTTCATTTAAATGTATGTTAAAAGCTAATTATTTTTTAAAAAGGGACTACGCTATTTCAAAGTGAAAGTTGTAGTCGAAATTTAATATTTTCTTAATTTCTGTGAAGAAAAAAAATGTTTAAAACGTATGCTCGTCATGTATTTTATTACAATTAGTTCACTTCGTATATGCATGCTTGTGTGTCTGTCTGTCTGCCTACCTGCCTGCCTGCTTGTCTGTGTACCTGCCTGCCTGCTTGTCTGTGTACCTGCCTATCTGCCCATATGTCGGTTTATAACTATAATTAATTACATGTGTCACTTTAAAACTTTTATTAAGTGCCTACGCTATAACTAAATATTTCCATTGTAAGCAGTTTGGTAAGAAACTTTAAAATATTTTATTAAGTGCTATGCTTTAACTAAATATTTTCATTGTAAGCAGTTTACTAAGAAACTTTAAAATTATTTATTATTTAGCGTTATGCTAGAACTTAAATTTCTATTTCATATTTCTTTGCGAGCACTATGGTAACACATTTTAAAATTATTTATTAAGTGCTATGCTATAACTATATATTTCTATTGTAAGCAGTGGTAAGTTACTTTATTTTACACCATGCTATAACTTAAATTTCCATTGTAAGCAGTATGTTTAGATACTTTAGAATATTTTATTTTATACTATGCTATAATAAAATTCTTTTAAAAATTCCTTTGCGAAAAGTTTGCTAAGACATTTAATTTAGTGCATGCTATAACTTAAATTTCAGAAACAATCATTTTTGAATTCCATAACTATTTAACCTTACGATAGAGAGCGACACCACCTTAAACTTTCTCTCCCCTAAAATAAAAAAAAAATGGGGGGGGGCATGGGGTAGGGGGTAGAGGGATAGTGGTCGTACTCTACCATCGCCGACACCTCGTACTGTAAGACATTTGTAAAATTTTAAAATTAAGCCCCCCTTAAAAAAATACCCCCCTACTATAACATGCTGTCCCCCTCCTAAAAAAATTGGGGGGGGGGTGAAGACGAGGGGGGGGGAATCGTACTCTAAGAGATCAATTCCGCTCCGCAGCTCCGCCTCATGGGGTGAAACTCTCTTTTCCCTCCTACTGACATGTATTTCGGAGATTTTAGAAATTCAACCACTATGAGGTTAAATACGGTTCAAAGTTATAGGTCACTTCGCCATATTACAGTAGCAGTTTTAGGTAGGAGCATATTATTCGGGATAACAAATCTACTAAAAGAAGAGTTAAACCCTTATTTCAGTGACATTAGAAATTCAAACACAAAGGGGGTAAAATGGGGGTCGGAAGTTTTAGGTCACTTCGCCATATCTCAGTAGCAATTTTAGGTAGTAACATGAAATTTGGCATAACAAATCTACTAAAAGAAGAATTAAACACGTATTTCAGCGATTTTATAAATTCAACCCCTAAGGGTTAAATGGGGGGTAGGGGTCGAAAGTTTTAGAGCATTGCGCCATATCCCAATAGCAGTTTTAGGTAAGAACGTGAAATTCGGTATAACAAATCTACTAAAAGAATAGCTAGATACATATTTCAGCGATTTTTGGAATTCATCAACTAAGGGGTTTAAAAGGGGAGTCGAAAGTTTTAGATCATTTCGACATATCTCAGTAACAGTTTTAGGTAGGAACGCTGAATTCAGGATAGCAAATCTACTAAAAAATAGCTAAACATATATTTCAGCAATTTTATAAATTAAACCACGAAGGGGGTTAAATGGGAGGTCGAACGTTTTAGGTCACTTCGCCATATCTCAGTAGCAGTTTTAGATAGGAGCGTGAAATTCAGGATAACAAATCTACTAAAAATAAGTTAAACACGTATTTCAGCAATATTAGGAATTCAACCACTAAGAAGGATATATTGTTTATTTAAAATTTTAGTTCTTTTCGCCATATCTCAGCAGCAGTTTTAGGTAGGAGCGTGAAATTCTACATAACAATTCTACTAAAATGGTAATTAAAAACGCATTTCAGCGATTTTGTCGCTAACATCTATTATGAACACTATTATGAAAGATTAGACGAATAAGACAACTATTGCTGATTTTTTATTAGATATTTTCAGTGACATTTTTCCAAAGAAAAGTGTTATTTTTTAATTCCATATTTTTGCGCTTTTCTTCTTTAGCAATCGGATTTCAATTTTTATACAAAATTTAGTATATTTCCTCCTCTTCTCAGAATACATTTTTGGAAGTAAAAATTTGCGATTTAAATACTCATCGCCATATTTATGGGCTCGCGTAAGCACAAGGCTTTGTTATAGTGATTGCCGTATAATCAGTTTATAGGAGTGAAACCCACAGGGCTTAGTTTAAATGATTGTCATTTTTGTGATTTATTCACACAAAATTCACAGGGAAACGTTATGGGATTGCTGTTCATTATTAACGAAATATGGCTGAAAAGCACACAGGGCTTTGATCACCGTATTAACAATTTACGGGCGTGAAATCACAGTGTCCATTTACAATAATCGCCATGTAGAGGCTATCCCATTTTTGTTAATTTTATCTGAAAGCACTCCCTTATCCCTAGATAATCACGGGCAGGGCTGAACGGGTCTTTGTCAGAGGGCTCATAAAAATATATTATTTATATCGCAAAATCTCTATGTGTGCACTTTATTGGTATTCTTATTAGTTATTTTCGTATAGTTTAAAATAAAGTATTTTATTTATATTTTTCTGTTTGCGTTTGCATGTAAAATGCACTTTCTGGGCCTCAAGTGAAGTCCGCGTTGTAGGCTACAGAAGGCATCTGCGCTTCACACGGTAGATACCGGCTAGACGGTTGAAGACTGGCTAGTCTGGAATAAAGAAATCAGTTGGAGACTTCTGAGAAATTATTAATAAACGAAACCTTATTGATAATCAAGAGACATAATAAAACTACAGTAAAAGTAAATCCATTTATAAGTAAAATACAAAGGCACCAAATTACCCCGCTTTTTTTTTTTTTTTTTTTCTACGCGGGGCAATTTGGTGCTTGCACCAATATTTTTTCTGTGTCATTTTCAAAGATGCCGAAGGAAGAAATACAATACTTTTAGAATGTACTTTCAACATGCCAGTACAAATTTTTATTCATACGTACATCATCTTGTTTTTTTTGGTGGCGTCATGTAAGTAGAGAGATATTGAGACTTTCGAAGGTGGCCATTTTGCAGTTTAAAACTCCAAAAAAAAATTTTTGTTGTTGTTCTTCGTGAAAATGTTCTACTTACATAATAGGGATATATTTAATACACAGTAAACATGTGTAAGTACTTGTAATTTTTTTAAAGGTTCATACCATACAATAAGATCATGGTAATAACAATTGAAAATGAGGCACCAAATTACACCGGCTAAGCCTATATCTAGTGTGAATTTTTACCATTATTAAAAAATTTTGAGTTCCTAAAAATTAAAATCACACATTGAAGCAGAAAGGTGGACGGACCCGATCTCTTTCATAATGCTTTTTAACGAGCAGTTTCGTATACCTTAAAGATTTTATTTTATTAAAATTGCTTAATGAGTGTTAAGGTTGGGAAGAAATTAATCTATTCTCATGCTTCTACAATTATAATCCTCGCCATTATTTTGTAGGATCACTAAGAATTTAGTCATTTTTCAAAGACAGGTAAGATTTTCCAAGTGTAGCAAAAGAATAATCAATTTCTGTTTAGCATTTAAGAAATAATTTATTGTAAATTTATCATTTTTAGCATAAGATTACAAATAAATAAATAAATAAAACAAAATTATTGCAGTTCGTTTTATTATGAATATTTAATATATTCTCTTTTATATTTATTTTCTTTTAACATTTTGTGATGAGCATGCACATCATTAAAATAGCGTGTTTTTTATTTTTAAAAATGCCAGAGTTTTATAGTAGTAATATTTGCTTTATTAAAACACGGAACGTCTGTCATTAAATAAAGTGAAAATTACAGTTGGAAATTTCCGATAGATATTTTGAATAAAAAAAGCGCTAAACTGGTAACAGAGCGTTAAGAAGTTCTCATTATCAGGAAACTGAAAAGCGGGATTTTCGGCAGTCAGGAACAAGATTTATAGTAACCACGTAGCAAATGAATGATTGTTTGAATTAATTAGTTCATTGTGTCTATTTTACGTGAAACTTAATTAACATGTTCATTTTATTCTTTTGTTCATAGGTTCATAGACTATATATGAAAGTAGTAGGGATTGGGTGTAGTGATGTTACTTATAGGGGTGCATAGTGTATCTCCAATTTCCATTTCAGTATCTTATCGCAAGTAAATCTTTTTTGGAAAATTGTTTATGTGAAATAAGGTCAAAAATTATTTTAAGTAATGTTTATTAATTAATGTAGTGGGTCTGTAGTTGCGAGTAGGGGTCCCAAATGGGATTGAGTGCAGCGATATTACTTTTGCGATTCCTATTGTAGCTCAAATTTTGTTTAAAAAATTGTTCATATGAAATTAGGCCTAAAATTACTTAAAAACAGGTTTAAATCCAAGTAATGTGCATTAAAAATAAGGTGAGATAGATCATGTGATTTAAATATTAAATAAAAGATGTTCTAAATTGAAATAGTGGTGCCATACTGCTTAGAAATTCTAAGTAATGCACTCAACTTATGATATACAAAGGGGTCTATGGAACAAAAAAGTATAAAAAATCTTCATATAAACGTATCAAGCATGTGTTGGTCGATCCCTGCTTTTATAAAGAGGACATTTACCTGGCATGCTTCTTTATTTTCCATGTGCTTTTATTCCCTTGTTTTCTTTTCGGATTTGTATTTCCTTGGTCAAAAACCTTAGTTAAAACTATGAGGAGGGGTTTCAATGAAACCCTTTTACTATTTCCTTATTTCATTATCAATCGAAATTCCAAAGAGAATAATTATAGGCATGTAATACGATTTTAAGCTAACAATAAGCGCCACAATTCAAAATATTGTAATAGCTTTCTATATTATTGAGGGTTCTTTTTCATATCACAAGACCACAATTTACTTACTAATTAAGAAAAAACAACAAATATGCGTAAAACTGCATATATATTTTTTTTATTTAAATTTCCTTTTCACGGATATACAGTTAAGTTAGTTCATAGACAAACTTTGCCGAGATAGCGAACTAAATGGGCAATACGAGGTCCGAATCAAGATCTTGAATGAATTGTAATGGGTTTATTAACCATACAAAGTTCTTTTTGAGATGATAAAATGTTATAAGCAATTCTTGGATAAAGGAGAAAAAAAGCAAAAGTAAAATTTTATATAATTTGCACAGAATTAGACAACCGTGAACATGTATTACGTGTGGTCCCATATTGTTTTTCTCCCTTCAAAGATAATGGAAATCAAGATTTTGGAAATGAAATAACAATGGTGGGTTAGTCGTGATTACAAATGTGCCATAAGGCGAGTATGTAACATCGTGATATTTCAACTTAGTGATAAAGATTCGTAACGTGAGTCATTTAGTATTTAAAAAAAAAAGAGAGATTTGGGAATTTAGTTGAAGTTGATAACATTTCTTGTATGATTATTTCTAACAAATGAATATGGAAACGATTATCATATAATTCAAATTTAATAATGGCTAGGTTTTTACTTGAAATTCATTCTGTTTATTTCATTTTCTAAAAACAAAGAACTAGCAGAACACAATAACTTAGACAGATAATTTAAAAACACACATTGGATTCAATATACCAGAGTGTTTTTAAAAACATGGGACAAATATTAAAAGGGGATAGAACACGCTACAGCAAACAATTTTCGTATGAAGAACAAATGTCACAATCCATTTATTCAGTCAAAAATACAGGGTGTTTCATTTAAAATGAAACATGAATTTTGTTCATAACTTTAACAATTATGAAGATATAACGAAAATTTTCCCATACTTGCGTTGCTTTCTATAAAATGCAGTAACATCGTGAAATGTTTAAAGTGCACAATAATTCAGTCAGTGATACAGTATGCAATGCCAGATTAATATTTAAAGAAGGAGCGTCTAGTTCAGCGGTATTTGCATACGGATTGTAATCCCTTCTTTTGATTTCACACAAAGATACATAAGTCTATTGAAAATTTCTTTAAAATATCTTCATTATCATTAAACTTATAAACAAAATTACAGAATCTCTTTAAAGAAATAAACCTAACTACATAATTTTTCTGTATTCAGAAAAAAATTATTGTAAATTGAGCATTTGGTTAAACAATGGCATGAAAAGTTGAGTATGGAAAAAAAATTAATTTTGAAATAAAAGATTGATTTTTGGCCATTAGGGTTTTTTTTTTTCGTATTCTAAGACGTTTTCATTGTTCTAATTCATTCGCGACTGCATGTTTTCGCTTTAGTTTTAAGAGTAAGCCCCACCTGGGCGTTAATTTTACATGTTGTATTATTTAACGAAAATATTTTCCGTATTCATGTTTATATTTCAAATGAATACGCATAATAATTGTACTGTTTCTAATCGATGTATTTTGGTGCACAGTGATAGTACATTGATTGCATAAATAAACATATTGTGTACATTTATTAGAAATAATGTTAACGTATAAAATGCAAAAGGAACGTCCGTGAGAGTCCCTGTAAACAAAATACGAGAGCTACATACTTGGTTCACGAACTCATTCAAGATAATGGCTAGATCAATACACTGTCCCTATTAGGTTTATATTGGTTCAGTATTTCGGACGTCATTGTAATGACAAATTTTGCATGTTTTTTGGCTTTGTGTGTCCTTGTAAACAAACTATAAAGAATACATACTTGGTTAACGAGCTCATCAAAGATACCGGCAAGATCAACTTATCCCAATTAGGTTTGAATTGGTAACCTATAAAATAAAAATCCATCAGTTGGTATGGTGCCTTTGCCTAAATTTCACCATGCCTGCATTTCTCTTTAATAAAAAGCAGTTCATTTTCATTTATTTGTATTTCACTACGACTACGACTATTTATATTTGATAAAATATTAACTTTACATTTATATATATATATATATATTATATATATTTACATACGGATGCTAAATATGTAATAAAATTGTGCTATCTTTATTAATAATTCAAAGAGTGTTGCAACTTTAATGTGCATACGATCCAGACCCTTGTGACAAAATAAACTATATAAGGACATTATGCCTAAATGCGACGTGATTCCTCATAGTTTTGTCGCATTTAGGGTATATTTGGCATATTATTAAATAAATATATTTTTTAAAGCAGAAAATGAATGAATACTGTGCTTTTAATTCAAAACTAACTTGTTTTGTAGAAATTGAATCATTATCTGTCCGTCGCTACCATGTCAAACTATTGAATGTGAAATGATGCATTTTTCATTACTTTTAAAAACTGGCCGCTTGTCACCACTATTTTTTTAGAATTCTTCCTCTAGTGAGAACATTAATAAAATTTCTGTGAAGAATATTATTAAAATTTAGTGGTGACAATCGGCCCATTTTTAAAAGTAATGAAAAATGCATTTTTTCACATTCGATAGTTTGACATGGTAGCGACGAAAACAATATACGATGGTCGCATTTAGGTCATTTTTGTCGCATTTACAGTAGTTAAAACCTAAATGAGACGTCCAATGTCCTAAATGCGACAATGCATTTTATACATCTCAGTTCATCTTAAAATATTCATTTGATGCTAAAAACGTATAATTACTTAATAAAGATAATTGAATTAATTTTTCAATTCATTTTCAGCAGTGAAATTGCGCCATTATTGAATAATTAAACGCGAATATTTGTCTTTGATTGTTTAATATTCAATAATGGCGTATTTTCACTGCTGAAAATTAATTGAAAAATTAATTAAATTATTTCTGTTCACCTATGCTAGGATTCATTCCGTCTTATGTATGCCACAAGGTTGTGTTCTCATGGAGACTTTTCCATCTCGTGCTGCAAGATGCAGCCTTTCCGACATATATTATGAGTGAGAGATGCCAGACTGGGTATCAACCTCGTAGCTCAATAGTAGAACAATGGCACGCTATTCCAAGTATCCGGATTAGATTCCCGGCCTGGATATTTTTTCACTCTGTCGGTTTTACGCTTTGTTAGAAATTTGGGGAAAAAAGAAGAAAAACTTGTTCACTACTTAATAGAGATTTGAGATACATAAAATTTAAAGTTGAATAGCTGATTATTGTAACTACTTATAATAATAACTTAAATAACACGAAAAATAATTGAGATAAATAATCTGGAATACTTATAATTAAATAATGCATATTTTACGCGTTTAACATTTACCGTGGAAAAAAACAAATAATGAATGATTGATACAACATAAATTTTACCAAATCTCTTGCTTCTCAGTTTGCTTTTAACTCATTTTTGGTTTTCATCTTCAACGTAGGCCTGAATGTTTTTTTTTTCTCTCTCTCTCTGAATGGCTCGGATCTAGATGAGCTGGAGGTTTAGCTTTAGGCTTCTTCGTAACTTTTGTTTCTGCTGCACCTTTACTTCCAGATTGTTTTAGCAACTGACTTCGAGTTTTTGCCGAATTCTGTTTTTTAAGTGCTGTTTTTGCTTTTTTAAGCTTTAATTGTTCTCTCCATTCCATTTTTTGTCTTTGTGTTTGCTCTTTCACTTCATTATCCTCTTTTAATTTTTTCATATATGCTTCAGTTTTTAAGCATTCACAAAGACCTTACTGCTGACCTTACTGCTTTTCACGTTTTGGCTGGATTTTCATTTGTTGGTGAAACTGTATTTAACAAACAACTTTCAAAAGCATGAGATTGATTAACTTCAGGAAAAAGTTTTGTGAGTATAATTAAATTCTGGTTGAAACCCAGAATATTCTTGAATATAATCTGATCTGGTTTTGACGGGTCAAAGATGTTATAAATAAAAGGGTTAGCGTAGAACCTTTAAATGAACCGCTCCCATAAAATACTTGAAATGTATTTTATTAAATTCAGTACTTAAAATAAATAAGAGTACAAATTCTTGAGCAATAGGATTACACAACAATAAAATAGTACGGGCTCTTTCAGCTTATGATTATAATACAACCTCGTAAGTGTCCAGCATTAGTCATAGTCTATGCTTTAAATGAGAAATAGATGCAAAGTTCCCCTCTAAAGTAGGTGCGAGAGTCCAGGATCGGCTCGCTAATCTGACCCTTCACAAAATGAAAAGGTCTTCTTCAATCTCCTCCGGAATACGGGAAGGGGATCAAGATATTCGCTGCTGGAGCAATACTAGATAATGTCCACGCTCGTTTAAAAAGGCTGTCACGTAACAACCTCAATTTGTCAGAGACAGGTTTTCTCTATTGACTTCTAATATAAATGACACCGGATTCCTTTCTTCTCTCCCGAGAGAGTTGAAAAAACCATTTTTCACCTTTCATCGCCAAAAAACGCCGAAAGGGTGCCGCTTTCTGGCGGTAATCAGCGGCAGTTTCAGCAACTGTGGGATGCGGTGGAATTCCAGTGACAGTTTGGCGGGAAAAAACCTTTTGGGCATAATATTCTCCCACCAGCACCTGCTGGTGGGAAGAGACATATTTTTTTCAAGAAAGGGTAGCTGATCCGGCGTCTATTTGTATGAGATGTCAATGGTTTTCTCTACCCGGTGATTCTACAATCACACAAAAGTAATTTCTCCCGGAATTATTTCTCCGTTCTTGAGGTTGAGAAAATCTGCAACCTACCTCTAGTACTCTTCACTCTTAACTGACTGTTTTTTGTTCATCTAACCTCGGTGTTACCCCTCGAACAATAGGATTCTCTCCATCCACTAAAAGCTCCTTCAGATGAGGTAATAACAAAAGTTCGTTATGATAGGTGGAAAAGGGATTTCCCACGTACATTCTCTCATAACTTAGGTCATCTTGTTTCCGACGATAGCTGAGGTGGGCGGTTCGATCAAAGAGATTCCGCTCTGCTCTATCCATTCATCTAGCTGTCTCTAAACCTCCAGGTAGTAATATTGGTGATGATTGAGCGAAACTTTTGAAATATTCCTGCCGATTACTAGAGTTAGTTTTATTTTGGAGGAAAATTGGAAACACATGGGATGTGCCTATACCTGATTTTAGGCTTCACAAACAAGGGTTTTGGGTGAGATATGGAGAATTTCTCATATGGTTTTGCACGCTAGATTTTTTAAATCTGTATTCATTGTTTACAAAAATTCAAAATCTTCACCACCCATATTTCTATGCAATTTAAATTTATTTGAACAGACACATCACACATTATTTTAGAAGTTGTATTATTACTTTCATGATGCTTAGTTTCAAAACTTGTGCTTGCAGAACAGTCAGAAGTTAGTTGAAGTTCTCATTAACCCCTTAAGCACCATATTCAATTTAGTGATAGTATGCTGAATACCAACTATGTTAAATTTCGTCAAAAATACAAAATTCATACAGGAAATTCTAAAAGAATAATTTTAATTTGTGCAATCACTAAAAGTCTGTCATTATAAAATACAAATTACTACTATAACTTTCTGGTATGAATTCAAAATTTTGAATTTTAAAAAAGGCCAAACTGGCAACAATGACATACGCACATACGTCCTGGTATTAGAGATTTCATGACGTACGTGAACGACGTGGACGTTTCGTGACGAGTATAAATTTCGTGACGATTAGATATTTCATGACGTACGCAGGTACGTCGTGGTGCTTAAGGGATTAATAATATTTATCAAATCCTGTCTAATTTCAAAATCAGGAAACATACTGCCATCTTTACCAGGAAAATCGCTCTTAGTACTCGATTCATTAACATGAAAATCCTCAATAAAAATGGATGTATTGGCAGGAAGCAGGCCAGTGCACAAATAGTTGCTAACAGCTAAATTGTTATCAGCCAATGAATTGGTGTGTATGACCGGTACAGACGTATTTAATTCATTTAATTCATATTTCTGATTTATTAAATTTTTATAGTGTTGAATGGCTTTGCGAATGATTATTCTGGACCAATACACCGATTGAATGGGAAAATGCCATTTTTTTATTTAACATTTTAAAGACATGTATGTATTTTTTTTCCTA
The DNA here is from genome assembly GCA_963931845.1 of Maratus michaelseni. Lineage (NCBI taxonomy): Eukaryota > Metazoa > Arthropoda > Arachnida > Araneae > Salticidae > Maratus > Maratus michaelseni. The sequence continues at coordinate 445,578,547 of OZ007586.1, forward strand.
TTTTGATTATGTGAAACACGTATTTAAGTACTTGGTCAAAGAAAAACACTATTGGCGAAACAAATTGAAATTTCGAATTAATTAACTAAACACAATATCTTCTTTAAACATCATTTTAATACAATATATGAAAATACCATATAAACATATCACAGTTAATTTCCCAAAAGTCTCGCCGCATTTATTGCAACCAGTTCTTCACTAATAGGCATTTGAAAAAAATCAGCCACCAAAATGAGTAAACTATTTTAGAACTCTAATTTAAAAACTTTTTAACTTTTCCAAAGGTAAATGAAACACACGTTGTAGCTCTTGACGTCCGTAAGTTTATTTGACCTTCAAAGTTAAAAGAAAATTCGTGAACTCTTTTCAGCATTTTTTGTCGCATTTAGGGGATAGGGTTGTGCTGCATAATGAACAATGTGTATTATAATGGGAAATTCTTTTAAAGAAAACGTTTTAAACGCAGAAAAATGTTTCGCGTTTTGTTCCTGAAGTTCAGATGTCTTTCGTTATACAGCATTTATATACGATTCATGCGTTAACATTTTAAGTACAAGAACATTGTCGCATTTAGGCACAATGACCTTACATTTATAAATATTTCAGGAATTAGAACAATACATTTTTTTTTTTCGTTTTTTAGGAATAAGAACTAAAATTATTACCTGGCTCCTTTTATAAGTGCATTGTAAATTTGTTCTTTAATACAATTGTTTTCTTTGCTAATTGAAGAGCTCGGGTACTTTTCCTTCTACCATCTAAGTTTTAATTTTCCAAGTTTATGGATAAACTCCTAACACATTTTTAATTCTTTGAAGATTTAAGAAAAAATGCATTAGCTATGCAATTTTTCTGGCTTATTTGATCCAAGGATCGTCAATAAAGTGTCAAAAAGTGATGTTTGATGTTGTCGTTTGATAAATAAAAGTTGGTACAATTATAAATATGTAGACGAACCCCGAAGCAAAACTAATGCGTAGCATTTACTAATAGGTATAACTCATGAGCGTTTTTTTCATATTCGGAACCTTGCCCATTGATTGAATGTGGTTCACCACGGCTTTTTGTACCCCAATTTATCTGGCTCGGTTGCTTGGCATTAATTTTCCTGAAGAAGACATTCAATCGCTCTTCATCGAACTCAATTTGTCGACGAGTAAATAATACGTCATTGAGGTCGAAATTCCCATTTTTGATGCACGGCGGGAGGTACTCCAAGGCATTGAGTCATTGTTACTTTGAGGTGTCATACCATGCTCAGTACAGTTCTCACAAGGAGCTTCAGCGGTTTTAACACCTCGATTAAATGCAAAAATGAAAATAGCGTCGAAATGCTTATATCTGTGCAATTTCTACTCCATTTTAATGATCTGAAAATACACAAAAATCAATAAAATGAAAACACACTATCGTGTAGAGCAACAAATTGTCTTTTAAATAACATAAAACATATTGCCGATAATTACTGCGTGCATTTTTAAATTTGTAAAAAGAAACGCTCCTGAATTATTCCTGTACCAAATATTAAATATATATATCTATATGGTGTAAAAAATAAAGGAAATTTTTATTATGGGTTTTCCTTTCGAGAATTAAATCTTATTCTCTTGTAGCATGAATTTATCCAACAATCAACTTTAATATAGCAGTAAAAGTGCTGTTGATATCCTGCAATATTTACATTTGTTTCAAAATTTTCAAAAAAGATAACATCTCATTTAAAAGTGTTTATTTTAAGTAATTTCATTCTTTCGCTTTCATTGTTTCGCTAAACTTCTACTTTAGTAAATCCAATTTTTAAATCATGGTTAAAACAAACAACTGTAAAAAGAAATAAATATTTCAGGCTAAATGTATTGTAATAGAGCAATCAATTTAACTTTTTCTTAAGAAAGTAACCAGTTGAGATCGCATATCTCAGTTTGTAATTTAAATGCATTTCTTGTTGTGCTTTGCATCTTAAAACTACAGCATGTTACATTATGCACAAAAGATCTGTTGTATCTTATTTTGTCGTGTAAAAGGCCAATTTTTCAACTAAATAAATATGAGCTTCTATACATGTGTGTGTGTAGGAGGGCTATTGTAGATAGGCTAATTATTCAAAGATACAACTGGTGATATACAGGTTTACTGCTTGTGAGGTCTATATTTACTATTTCTTCCGCCGATTAAATAACAAAAGTACACAGAATAATTTGCTTTATATTGCGAAAATAAATTTGTTAGTGCTTTTGTTTTAATGATACATTTAAGACTTTTGTTTTAAAATGGCATAAAAATGTTTTTATTCGCTTTATTAGGTTAGGGTAATGTTTCTCAACCTATTTATTTCACGTCATATTTGGTCCCGCGTTTATACTTCCAAGGCGCACTACGATTAGGATGATTAAAAAATTCTAGAAAGAAATGTCTTTAAATTATTGTCGGATTTCCTTACCTCATAACTTCTATTTAAGAACATGACGAAAAATATTATTACCATAGTTGCCAAATTTACGCTTTTTGGTTACCACAAAATTTAAAAGAATTTACTTCGTTACTCGCAGATTGACGGAGTAATTAAGGCAAAATTTACTTTTAAATTTTTGTGATAAGTAAAAAGTGCGTAAACATTGTCAGCTATGTTATTACATATTCGTAATGTACAACTGAAAATGTATTCTTAATTACAAAAAGTCACATATGCGTAAAGTTTCAACTCAAAAAGTTATTAATCAAATAACGATTATTTTTTAAAGATATTATTTTATTATAAAATCAAATAATAATTAAGATTAAAATTTTAACAAATTTATCAAAAAGTAATTAATGAATTATAAGCACAAAATTATATACATAGCTATACATAATTCATTAATAACGTATAATTATAAATTATTATCGTTAATTCTATTCATTGCAATTATCTGCTATTTCTTAATTCAGTTAACTTTTCTCACCTGTAATACACATAAATATTTGCTAACATCTATGCACATTACGCGTAACACTTACATTTATCTTATAATACAGAAATATTGAGTTAAGCACTCGTGGACTGTATTCTTCGAAAGTTTTGTGCAAAAATATAAAGTTTATAATTTTTTTTTTAAAAAGATTTTTATCTAGTTTACAATTTATCGCTATTTCGAGCATTTCTATTGCATTTTCTAATATATGTTTTTATTTTTTTCTCAGAAGGCATTACCTTATTTGAATATGTGAGCCCATTTTTTAAATTTTTTGAGTCTTGAAGTAACAAACCTCATTACATACTAAACTGTGGAATTTCGAATGTTACATTTTGAAGTAAGGATATATTTGTTAATTCGTAGCATCTTAATAAAAATTTACGGAAAATTTTTGCGGCACACCTGGGGTCCTCTCACGGCACACCAGTGTGTCGCGGCACATCAGTTGAGAACCAATGTATTAGGGTAAAGGCACCTGTGCTCAAAATGTTGAGCACTAAATCACACTATTTTGCTCTCATTTCTGTAAAAGTTTAACATAGAAATTCCCGTCTTTCTTATCAACCAGAATTTATTTTAAGAGGAAGTTTCAGAAAAGCCCTAAAATATAGATTCAGAGCTAGAAGAGTTAGAATTTTTAAAAGTTTTTTTTTTCATTAGTAGTTGACCTTCTCAAAAAGTGAAAGAGTCAATAGTTAGAAAATGAACCCAGATAATGAATCAACAATGTAAAATAACAACAACAAAAAAAGTCTTAAAACTAGTAGGTAACTATGAAACAAGTAGTTTGTACAAATTTTTCATTTCTTTTAACAAAATTAGCAAACGTTTTTGGGAAACAAAATATTTAAAGCAACCAAGAATGCCACATACAACTTTTGCCACATATTTATAAAACAAGATGTTCTTTATAATCTCTTTTCCGATCTTCCTATTCCATATACGTATGAGAGATGCTATGGGCAGTATGTGATAGAATCCGCTTAAGTTTAAACATCTATGAATGTGCAGCTAAACTCCAAGTTTAATACTTGAAAAACCTTATGGGAAATGTGTTTTAGTAGTCGATATCCTCTCATACCTCAGAAGTCATAGAATAGATGGTGTCTGGAATAGGTGGAATATAGTCATAGATTAGATGGAATTATCCGTTTACAAATTACCATTGGGAGTATTTACCCATTTTAATACTGAAAATATGTAATATTATTTCATATATTTTGGATTCAAAAGCAGTATTTGAAGGGGTAAATACACCAAATGACAAATTGTAAATAGGTATATAACGGCTGTTAATTTTACCAAGCTCTTCAATTATATAAAAAGACAGCATCAAATACTTTATATCTACTCCCATGGAGGTATATTCCGGCGAAATTTTTATTTGATGTTGGTGGTGGTGGGGAGGGTAGAGATAATCTGTAATGGTTGAAAGAATATCAAACTGGTGGTTATCCAGATTTATTTCGCCTTCTGAAATACATTAGGGATAAAGGCACTTCCTTAGCAATCTTAATGATCTATCCTTTAAGACAAATAAATAAAATAAGATATTGTAGGATATCAATTTTTAGTACAAGTCTTGTAGATATCCGAATTAGAAGTTAAATTTATTTATTTCTCTTTGAATAAAAAAAAAAGGATTTTTATCTGAGGTTTATTATTATTTTTATTATAAGCATCATTATAAATATCATAATCAGTGCGTACTAAAGACAAGATATCTAGAAAAACTTATAATTTCATACATTTCAGCAGTAACAGTGAATTTTTCATCTAATATTAAAATGTTAGCTATTATATCATGTTTTACAGAATTTTTTAAAAAGTATAGATGAACGAGACTTTTGAAAAATAAAACTGGATTCTAAAAATGACAGTTAAATAATTCCTTTCCAAATAATAAACAATAATTGAATTTGCATAAAAATACAACACAATTTCCATTTTTAATATTTCAGCGCGTGCGTGCTGTTTTATTTTATAACAAACATTTTATTTTCACACATGGTGTCAGAATTAAACTTTAATTTTTAATACTGATATATATAATTGTTTTTCTAACACGCTTCATACTACTACCATGAACTATCTTGTATTTGTATAAAAGTAGCAGTGTCGTAGAAAGTACGGCACGCGCCTACTCGTGCAAAATTTATTGCCCTAATTTTAAAGTATTTATTCACCAAAATATAACAGAATAAATAATATTTCATAAAAAGCAGGATTTACGAAAATAAACAAACTTGATTTGAATTTTTTTCTCTAAACCTTTCAATTGTGTGCGCTGTCTTTTATATAGAAGGAATTTTCCAAGGTAATATTTCATGAACAGAGACAGGTCATTCGAATTTTAAACTGAAAGTTTTCAATATTTCAAAAAGATTTTCGAAATAGGCTTCGAAAAGGCTTTCTAACACGTCTCATATTACTATTATGAAATATCTTGTATGTGTGTAAAAATATAGCAAGATGTCGTAAAAAGTACGACACGCACCTACTCGAGCAAGTTAAGGATTTTTTTATTGCTTTAAATTTAACGCATTCATTTGTGAAAATACAATTGAATAAATAATATTTGATAAAATGCACTGTTTACGAAAATAAACAAACTCGTTTTAAAATTTAGTTTTTCTAAACCTTCCAATTATGTGCGTTATCTTTTATGCAGTAAAATTTTTCACAGGTAATATTTAAGCAAGAGAGACAAGTTTTTCGCCATGCAAATTGGAAATTTTCCATATTTTGTCATTGACAGAGGACCGAAAAATGTGATTCTGGAGCCATAGAATAGATAAAATCCGCTGTTTTCTTTCATGTATACAATCAACAACATGCTAAGGGGGGGGGGGGGGAAGCACAGCGCAATTCTGCCACCAGTCACCATGAGTGTAGTTACCCCATTGGTCCTATATCGAAATAAAATATTAGAGAAAAAGTACAATAAATTTTATCTCAGATGTAAAAGATTTTAATGGATTTCATGTATGTCATACGCTTGGCTGGAAGCTCTCCTGATTTATCACTTTCGTAACAAGATGATAGAAATTTCTTTGGCATTAGAAATTTCTTTGTTCCTATAAAAAGCATTTTACAAAGACCAAAAGCATTTTGAAAATAACAAAAGTTTTATTTTTGATTTTTGTCATATACTCATATCCAAATCAAAAATTTAAATATAGATATTTATAAATGAGATTATATCTCAGGTTTAAAAGATTTTATTGACATTCATGGTGTCATTCGCTTGAATAGATGCCTGCCTTATTTATCAATATTGTAATAATATATTAGACATTTCTTTGGTTCAAGTAAGATTCGTGTTCCTATTTTTTTTTTTTTTTTTTTTTTTTTTTTTTTTTTTTTTTTTTTAATACAAAGAAGAAAAACGTTTTGAAAGTCATTTAAAAGAATATTTGTAAATTTTTTTTTGAAATAAAAAGAAAGAGAATGAGAGATTTAAATGAGATTTTGTTTCAGGTTTAGATTATTTAATGACAATCATGGATGTCATATACTTTTATGGCGTTCTCCTGATTTATCAAAATTTTAACAAGATGTTACAAATTTCTTTGGCTTAAGCATGTTAATGTTTATATTTGAATTAAAATATTTATATCGATCAACCCGTTTTAAAGGCATTTAAAAAATATTTTTTTTTTCCGGAAAATCAAAATGTAATATATTTCTATAAATGTGATTTTATCACAGATTTAACCCTTTCCGGCGCATTCATTAGTAAATAAAAACTTGCTCATTTTCCTGTACTTTATAAAAGGAAAAAAAATAATTAAATATTCTTGGTGCCGTTTGTCAGTTTTGGAATTAAAATTAGGTGTTCTTTTTTGTGGACACCGCCCGTTAAAGGGTTAATAGGTATTAATGGTTACCATGGGTGTCATACATTTAGCTGGTTGATGTCCTAGTTTATCCCTATTGTGACAAGATCTTACGAATTCCTTTAGCCTAAACATATTAATACTCATGTTCCCATAAAAACATATTTTGAAAACCGTAAGCACTTTTAAAGTCATTCAAAAATTCATTTGTAGAATTCATATATATGGATAAATGAAATTTTATCTCAAGTGTAAAGGATTTTAATGACATTCATGAATATCAAAAACTAGGCTGTAGGCTCTCTAATTTATCATAACTGTGACAAGTTGTTAGAAACTTCTTTATTAAGACTCATCTTCGTATAGAAAAATTACAAAGGCCAAAAGCATTTTGCAGTTCATGTAAAAATTTTATTCCAATAATTTTGTCTTATGTTCTTATACCAAATTCTAAAATCTAAAAACTATGTCGATAAATGAGATTTTATCCCAAGTTTAAAAGATGGATGTCGCATGCTTGGCTTCAGGCCCTCTTGGTACAACACTATTGTGACAAGATGTTAGATTTTAATAAGCATATTAATTTCAAGTTCCAATAAGCTCATTAAAAAAACGCATTGTGAAAGTCATTAAAAAATTATTTATCGAATTTTGCATTATCGCCATATTAAAAATTAAATGTAAAAGTTTTTAATTTCATTCATGGACTCCAAACGCATGGCTAAAGGCTATATTTATCAGGCATGGATTTATCACTATTATGGCACGATGTTAGAAATTTCTTTGGTCTAAGAATAAGTATAACATTTTATTTTAATACAGAAAGCGTTTTGAAAGTTATTTTAAAAATATATTCATCAAATTTTGTCATATAATTTTATATTAAAATAATATATATATATATATATATATATATATATATATATATATACATTTCATAAATGCGATTATATCTTACAGTTGAAACATGTCAATGGCATTCATTGATATTGTACGCTTTGCTGTAGGGTCCCCTCATCAAGATGTTAGAAATTTCTTTGGCCTATGCCTATCTATAAAAACATTTTACAAAGGCCAAAATAATTTTTAAAGTCTTTTAAATTTTTTATCGCGTTTTATCATTCAGTTTAATATCAAAATAATAAAAAATATATGTCGGTAAATGAGATTTTATCTCAGGTGTAAAACATTTTAATGGCATTCATGGATGTCAAACGCTTGGCTAGAAGCTCTTCTGATTTATCACTATTGTGACAAGATGTTAGAAATTTCTTTGGCCTAAGCATATTACCGCTTCAGTTACCCGCCCACGCAGTTAAGTGACAGGTGGTTTCTGTGGAGCCGCTATTCGAGAGAATGATAAGAAAATCATGCAATTTGAATCCATTTTTTCTTTTTTTATTTCTTCCGGAAGCAATCGTGCATTGCATCCAGATGTTAAATGAGAAGATATTTTATTGTAAGCTCTTTGTAGGCTATATGGAATGTACGCATTTGATTACACCAGTATTTTTTTGCTTTTTTATGCTTCCGTGAAGAGAATCTTTCAGCCCTTTACCTTATAAATTAAATTAAGTAATTTTTAAAGAAAAAAACGACTTCAAGGGCTTGCTACTTATCTTATTGTACTGATTTTTATTTATTGCATATCAGTTAGCGCATTTTAGCGTGAGGGGGTTAGCACAAAAAAAATGTTTTCCAGGCAACCCTTACTGTTATCCGCGTTCACTTTAAATCTTATTGTCACCAATTTCGTTCATTTTGACACACAGTAGAGTATTATATATTAAAATATTTGACATGTCACTATAAAGAAAACTATATACGACATGATGACTAAGGAAATACAGTGTACCTTAACAACATTTGCAATTTGTGTGCCAATTTTTAAAAAGTTAGAGCTGAGGAAACCAGAAAGGTTTGAAATGACGAAAATGGACTGAAGTTTGGTCGTGAATTAGGTAGGAACTCTGTAAATAATTTAGACTATTACTTCTTTTTGCATTTATTTATTTATGTTTTTTAGAAATAAAAATATTTGTTAAACTGTAAAAAAACAATAACAAAAATTTTAATATTATATGGCAAAATTAATCTTACAAAACTAGTTCAGCCAGGATTTTGAAGTCCATGTTCCATATTTTTGAGTCGTCATTTCTTTTTTATACAGATTATTATGCTGTCTCAATTATACCTGAGAGGGGGGGGGGGGGAATTGAAAAAAATAAAAATATATATGTAATAAATAATTCAGAATTCATAAAAATGTATCGTATATATTTTGTTTGTTTTTCTGGTAATAGTTAGTAAGGAATTTTCTTTATTTATTATAAAAGAAACATGTAAATTCATTGACTTGTTTAAATAAGGTTATTGTGGCAAAACTGCTGAAAAACAGTGTTTCGAAATAATTCAGTTTTAATTGTAATTAATTTTGAGAAAGCAAGAATTATCTAAAGATTCAATAACCCATTTAAGCCGCTATTAGAGAATAATTGGATATTAAAATTAGGAAGGATTATAGTTGTAACGATAACTTCTCTTTCAACATACCTAGCTTATGGAATACATTTTTAACACCCCCCCCCCCCCCCCCCCCACACACACACACACAGTTTTTTACGCTTTGGTCAACAGAGAGCGCCAGCTTATTTATTTTTTTCCAAACTGTTAGTTTCAGTATTCTCGTATCGAAATTTAAAAGGTCAGTAGTCGTTTGTTTTGTTTCCTTCCCCCATGATGGCTTTGGGTTTAAAGCCGAAACATGTAAGATTTAAACTTTTTTTAGGCGTTTTAAACCAATTTTTACACTGATTTTAGCAACTAACAGGCACAATTTGTGCAATTTGTGTTTTTTAAAATTGTAATTTTTTATTTTTATTTTTTCAATCTTCATTTTTTGTTGATGCTTTAGATCTTCTTGGGAAACCATCAGAACAAGCGAGCCTATTCTAAAAAAAAAAAAAAAAAAAAAAAAAAAAAAAAGAATTATCGAAATCCAAGCATCTATTCCAAAGCTACTCGTTAATACTTTCATTAAATAGTAACTGCTGTGTTGGATTGGAACTCAGGATTGGAACATGACAATTTGTGGGAAATTCCTTATCTCCCGGCTACTTTTCGAAGGCTACCGCAATTCAGCCCACTATATCGCCTATATATTTATGAATTTTCAAAATTATTCGACTTGTCTTTTTATATTAGTTGCCCTAAAGAATTGGCTTCCAAATCACGAAAAAAAATCTTTCGTATAATTCGTGCATATGCATTTAAAAATTATTTCAAACAACTGCTCATATTTCATTTATTTAATATAGTTATATTCCAATTACACTGCATTTTTTTTTACTATATTTGTCAAATATTCTAAAACTGGCGTTAAATTTGGATTAAAACCCATCAAAGCAAAACCCTGTAAGCAAAAAACATGCAAAATTTTCATGATTTTTTCAAAGAAATCGTTATATCTTCATGAATATTACGTGCTATTCTTACACAAATGAACACAAATTTTGTACAATATCCACATCGTTATGTGCTGCAGCAACAGATCATGTCGTGCATTTTATTTTAGAGGGTGATCCCAGATATTAGTATTTTCTTCAATTTGTTTTTGGCGACCTATATATTTTTCCTTGTGATCAAATCTTTATTGAAAAACATTTTGTAAAACATGTTCTTTATATTCCTGAAGTTCCAGAAGAATTCGTCAATTATTTCTCTAGATATTCGACAAAATGTGTAAAATTGAATGCGTCCGGGGATTTTTGGCAGTATGGTGTACATTAAAAAAGTCTTTCCGGTCTGTACCAAGAGGAAAACTACGGATTAGATCTTAGGTGGAACCAGTAACCAATATAATAGGTCAGCTAGAAATATTTCTTGCGCTTAACTTTCTATATAATATTATTTAAATGTGTCTTTATTATTTATGCCTGATTTTTTTTCATTTGACATATAAGAAAATATTTTATATACGAATAGTTTGCCGTTACTAAAAAAATAATGTTACTTTTGTGGAATTTTTTTATTATTTTTAGTTATTTCCTAAATTATTCTTTGAATTCTTACTATTTTACGTCAAAATATTTTTAAGAAGCGCAGTGCGTTTTTAATCGACCATAAAAAAAAAAACTTTTTTTGTTATTCACTCAGATTAAAAGGTATTTAATTTTCATTACTTTATACCAGTGGTTCTCAACCGGGGTGATGCGGCACAGAAGTATGGCACGAAACTTTTCAGACAAGTCGTATCAAAATTTTAAGAATTAACAAAAGTATCAATACATAAACATCCAAATTAATTGATTTACTTGAATGTCAGGTTTAGTGTCACAAAATTACATTATTTAGAAGTTGATTTATCTGTTTGTATACGAGAAAATTTATGAAAATGGTCTCACATCTTCAGATGAATTTAATTCTTTAAAAGAAAAATTAAGCTTCCTAAAGAGGAGAGCGGTATAAATGATCGTTGGAAATTGATTTAAGAATATGCTTCTCCGAAAATTCTATAAAGAAGATATACTAAGTTTTAAAAAAAGTCAAGCTCAGATCCTCAAGGCTTCTCATCAGTAAAATTTTAAATCCCTCTCGCTAACGTTAAACCAATGGACGTGTGATGCATTCGTATTTTTAAAATATTTCTTTCAGAAATTAATATTCTAACATATTTTTTCTGTGTACTCTTCTTGAAGGATGTTTTTTTTTTTTTTAGTTGTCAAAATATTTAAAAAATATATTCTTAATTTTATGTGAAGTGTTAAAATCTTATTCAGTTTCGCTAAGATTTTAACACATAAAATTATAAATTAAGTATATATTTTAGAAATAATTTGACAACTAAGAAAGAAAGACATCCTTCACACAGAAGCAGAAGTTAAAGATATTAATTTCCTAAAGAAATATTTTAAAAATACGAATGAATCACACGGCCATTGGTTTAACATTAGCGAGGAGAATTTGAGATTTTACTGATGAAGAGTCTTAAATGTTAATTTACATTAAAGAGAAATATAGAAAAATATATAGCATTTTGAAAACTCTTTCTATTGCTATTTAAAAAAGTATTTTGCCTTTTTCTTGTCTTAATAAAACATTTCTTTGGTGTTAGTAAATGAAATGAAAACGATACACATTCCTTTGATATGTTTTTCGTCATAATAATTTTAATATGCCGCGGAAGTTTGAGTATGGGCAGAAGTGTGCCGTGAGGTAAAAATGTTGAGAAACACCGCTGTAAACAAAATCGTATACAACATTTAGTGTTACAATAAAAGTTTTGGAAAAACCTTTATATATTCCTACATACAGTTTAAAAAATATTAATACTTAAAATACTTTTATTCAAAAAGGTTATTTTGAGACTTGTGAACATGATTTCTCATACACGGCTGGTCAGATTATTATGAAAATTTAACATATTTTATAGTAAATGAATGTACATAAAATGGCATAAATTTTTTTAATCTGTCAGTTAGTATTTCTTAAAATATATTTGCTTGTGTTTCAAATGTTTCCAAATTTCCGAATTTGTGAACTACCAGAGCATCCAACTCGGGCTTCTTGTGTTTCAGAATATACCGTACGGTGTACAACGTAACGCAGGTGTAAACCATTCTTCTTTATTGAAAACTCTTATAGACTTTTACGTTAAATAATATATATATATATATATATATATATATATATATATATATATATATATATATATATATATATATATATATATATATATATATATATATATATATGTGTGTGTGTGTGTGTGTGTGTGTGTGTGTGTGTGTGTGTGTGTGTTTAATCACTCACTAGCAGAATCAAAAAGCATTTTTATATGAAAAATATCAATTATGTATTTAAATATGTTTTGAAATTTATTAAAAGCGATACTTTCATATTAGCTGCATTCCAAAGGTAAATAGCTGAAGAAAGCGCCAAAGATTTTGATACTTACAGAAACCGTTTTGATTTTGATTGTTTCAGTGTTTAAGCCCGTAGTCTGATTATATGCCTTTTAAATTTGTGTTTAAGTTATATTACTTTATTTATTTATTTATTGATGAAGTGTTAATTCTGTTATAGAATATTAGCCGGAAACAAACTCTGAGTTATTTATATTATTTTAAGTACAAACGGGCTAATCTTTCATAAACGAGCTGCACGCGATAGAGAATGATTTTTTTTTTAATTGTGCTTGAAAATTATTTTAAAATCCATTAAAAAATCTGTAGATTGAGATACAGTTTTCGAGCAAATTTCATTTGAAAGAACATTTTTGTCCCTATTAGACTGGGTAAAAGTGAAATAGTGCGATGTTAATTGCTGTAAAAGCGAAATTTATTAGTCAGGTATCTTTTTCCGAATCCGCAAAAAAGTTAAAATTCTGCGATGTTTGGAAGTACCGTAATTTCTGGCGTATAATCCACGGTTGAAACAGTCATGTTTCGACCCCGAAATTTTCTTTTATAAAATGAAATTTACTAGATCACTGTAAATATTTGACTTCAGTTATTAAAGGCATATATTGAATTTGCTAAGTTTATATTTCAATCTTTCAAAAAATCCAGGGAAATACTGTAAAGTTACGAATGAACTTTGAATTTTGTTTATTGGAGTTTTTCTTCTATGTTCTTCTTCTCCATGCTTGTAATTACTTTAATAACAATGCTCTCTTTATATCCGTATTTCTTTATATGCTTTATATCTTAAAATTCTGGGTCTGAACATGATTGTTTAATCCGCGGAATAGAGACTGGAAATTACGGTAATTAAATTTGCGAAAAAGGGAAATGGATTTCACAGGCCGTTGCTACCGTCGTCAATATGACGTGAGTGTTACTCACGGACATGTTTTTGCTTTATAATACAGAATTTATATTTTATTAGTGAAAAAAATACGAAATATGTTTAAATACGAGAAATGTTTAAATAAAAAGTCCTTTTAATTTGACACTATTTGTCTAACCAAGTATTGCAAAACAATTAGCACATACGACAGTAGAATAAAAATGACAGTACAGATCATAAGGAGCAAACGAGCATGAGTGAAGGGTTAACCCTGCTACTCCCGCTACTGCTAACCCTGCACCTGATCTCATGAGGTACTCCCGCTCGTGTGTGATTGACAGGGGGTTTTGTAGTGTTAGATGGTGAGACAGGGTACTTACTGTAAGAGAGAAGTGTGTCATTTTTTTTGTTTTGTAGGATATGTATTTTATTTAAGAGGGAGAACAAAAGAGTGTTTTATAGTACAGTGTATGAGTTACAGATGGAATGAGATTGAAGGATGAAATGACTTTTTTCTAATAAATGGAGTTTGCTCTTTATTTTCATTCGTAAACATCGGTCATTAAACTGTTCATTAGCGGCATGTATCAATAGTAAGAAAACCCCATTTATTAGAAAAAACAGTCATCTCACCCTTCAATCTCATCTCTAATTAAACACTGTACTATAAGACACTCTTTTGTTCGACCTCTTAAAAAAACACATCATCCTATAAGACAAAAAAAGACTCCCCATCCATCTACTACACTACCCCCTGTCAATCACACAGAAGCGAGACTACATCAGGAGCTCAGGTGCAAGGTTAACGGGAGCTGGAGGAGCATGGTTAACTCTTCATTCTTCCTCTTTTGCTCCTTATGATCCGCACTGTCATTTTCCTCTACTTACGACTAAATTGTGTGACTGCATGCAGTGCTTAAATTTTGGAAAAAATATGCATATTTTTAAAAACTTAAATACAAATGTATTATTTCTTAAAAAGCAAAATTCAAAAGAGTGGGATTATGTAAATGTTTATTATTATTATTATTATTATTATTATTATTATTATTTCAAGTAGTTATAATTTTTAACATTTTCACCTGCGTGCCGTGCACTGAGAATGTCAAAATTTTATGGTAGATTTAAAATCTGGAAATGAAGGCTATAAAAATAACAGAGTTTGGTTTTTTAAGATGGTTCATCAGTTTTACAGTACATTTAATTGCAAGATTTTTTTTTACCTTTCTTTCATGTAATCATAATTCTCTTGAGCCTTATTTAATTGGAACTTATCCTTTAAATTATTCTTTACAGTTGAATTATCATATTCCATGATCCATTTTAATATCGATGAATAAAAACTTTATTCATGGCGCGGAAAGTATTCAATATTTATTTTAAAAAATAAATTTTAATATATTTGTTTCCCGCAACTTTACAGCCACAAAAACTAATGATTAGCTTCAGTTTTGAGTTTTTATTAGTGTAAATACATTAGATATAAACCTAGACATAAAGGTTTTAGATTATATGAAAAATATTTTAATGGAGAAGCATGTATTAATAATTAAATTATGGAAAATATCACATTCAAAAATACATTTTGATCAAAAAAAATAAATAAAATGTACATCACATATTTTATAAAACAATCGATCTAGCTCTATATCTATTGTATTTATATTAATGAAAACTCAAAACTGAAACGGAAATTTAGTTTTTGTTCCTATATTGTTACGCGCAGTAATCGTACTATTTTTTTAATAACTGATGAATATTTTTCGAGTCATAAATAACATTTTTGTTTATTTATTTTAATATGGATCATGTATTATAATAATCAGACTGTAAAGAATAATTTCTGAAGAGTTGGTTTAAATCAAATAAATCTGAAGAAAACTATGATGCATGAAAAAAAGGTAAAAAATCTTGCAATTAAAATTACTGTAAAACTGATGTACCACCTTAAATGTTCTTTAAAAACTGTGTAGGTAGGTCTTATAGTTTTTGAAATAAAAGATTTAACTTTTGACATTTTAAAAGTACCTGACCCCTTAAATTTTGAGAAATATTTGGATGCACCAAAATATTTCCGACTATCTTGTTTAACTTAATGTCTAATTTCTAATTTGTATAAGTTTTTACTTTTTATTCATATATCACTTCTTCTTTTACTTTTTTTAAACAAACTCCTACGTAAATCTTAGGGATAAGATTTACTTTTGTCGTGGGTAAATACTGAAAAAACAGTAGCGCATGCAACTGAGTTAAGTGAGTGTAATCCTTCGCAAAATTCTTAAATCTATGCTTAATCTATTTAAGATTTAATATAATATATTATTTTTTTAATCAAAATTCAGAAGAGCAGGGTTTTTTCCTTGTTTTCTTAAAATTTTGTTCAAGTAGGTATAATATTTTTTTAACTTTAAAATTTTCAATAAAGTTTAATATTTTAAAAGTACCTGACCTTTTAAAATAGGTGTGTCTTCAACTTTTTTGACTAAAAGTCGTTTGCCACCGTAAATTTTGAAATGTAATCTTTGTCTTATTTAATTGCAATTTCTGTCATTAAACTATGCTAAAATAAACATTAATGCCTTCTATTCTAAAATAGTGGTAACTGGGTGGGCACAGGTTGTAGACCCCTACCTTAAATCTTTTGAAAGATGTTCTGATGCATCAAATTATTTCAGACTACCTCCCATAATTGAATGTTTAATTTCGAATTTGCATGGGTTATTATATTTTCTTTCTTTCGAATCAATTATTCTTTTATTTTTTTTTTAAATAAACCCCTACGTAATTCTTAGGAATAAGATTTACTTTTTTCGTGGGTTTCTTTCTTAGCCTACAGTTTAAGATCATTGACATCTAATCGTAAATCAGTCAAAATTTTATCAAAATTACACACCCAGCTCGAATATATCTTAATTAAATCCGCGTCTGACTAGTTATTTCATCAATTACGCCAATTTCCATTTGATAAAATGCTGCGCCAAATTTCGTAGTATCAGGAACTTAGTGCTCTTAACATTAGGCTGTCCCTGCTTTTGCGAAACATGCTAGGCAAGCGTGATTTTATCTTTAGCATCAGATATTGAAGCAAATGGGAGGTCTCTTTCTACAAACCTTTGGGGAAGAGGGAATAAATGTAACTTGTTAAGCCAGCTCTGTTCTGGCGTTCAACAAGTCCATTAAAGTCAAATAAAGAGATATTACATTACGTGAAATGATATTAATCTGTTACTTGCTTAATCTGAAAGTTATATTTGTGTTCTGAACGCATGATTTATATTGTAAACTCATGTGAGGTCTATTAGGCCCACCTACTTTTAACATAGAATTGATTATGTTAGATAGACTGTTTGTATGTCTTCATAAAGAAATTCCGGTTCGTGGTTTAAGGATTTTAATAGAAGATCATAGGTTTCGAATTTGAAATGGTGTAGTTCTTAATTTAGGAAACGGTACATTAAATAATAATTGTCCTAATATTTTAACAATTACTAACAAGTTTGTAAATGGAAACGAATTAATAAAAGGAATTAATAAAATTATTTTCAACTTTTGGGGAAAGGAGAAATTATTAAAAAGTTTTTCACATATGGACGTATAAAGCGTAGTATCGAATCTCTTTTGAACTCTTAATTTCCTAATCATATAATAAGATCACTAATTATAATTAAAATATAGATAAAAATGATTAAGTGATACAAACAGAACACAAAAAGGCTTAAAACCTTTTAATATAAGGATCGACATATTTCAACGCTCAAACGGTGCCATTATCAAGATCGACAACTATAAAAAAAAAGCTATTCTCGCAAATTTTTGAAAATAAACTTGAAAAACATAAATCAAGAGATCATATATGTAATAAAAGCAGGTGCTTAAAATAGTCAACTCTAAACGTGAAAATTAATATTTCCTTATTGCTTTTTTTAAATTGAAAAATACCTCGTGCCAAATTTTAGGAAATTCAAATGAGGCTGATTAATTGCAAATGTTCTCTTTACGCATATAGATTTCTATTGATTCACGGATAATAGATGGTCTTGATGAATAAATTATTTTACAATTTTCAAAATCAATTTTTAAAGTCTCGTTTCTATGTAGTATTTCCAATACTGTAGTACTTCTGTCATATTTGATATCTGCCATATGATCTTTTAATCTTGTTTTAAACTTTCTAGTTGTCATTCCTATATAATATTGTAATTTTCCATCTGCTCTGGTGAATGGGATTTCATAAACACCTGATAGTTGATATGCCATTGTTGGGTCTATTTTCTTACAAACTACAATTTTTTATATTATGGATGGTTTAGCGATAAGGCATATATTAAATTTGCTAAGTTTATATTTCAATCATTCAAAGAATCCAGGGAAATATTGTAAAGTTAAGAATGAACTTTGAATTTTGTTTATTGAAATTTTTCTCCTTCATCTCCATGCTTGTAATTACTTTATTAATACTGCTTTGTTTCTGTCCGTTGTCTCTTGTTATTTCGCGTATTTTATTTATTTCATTGGTTAATTGATCTGGAGTACAGACTGTAAAGGCTCTCTTAATAAAATGTCTCAATGCAGAAACTTTGTATGAAAAAGGTGCTTGAGCACAGTACGTTCACAGTACTATACACAGTACGTTCTATGCCATGGCGGATATTGATTAACAGCACGTCCAGTTGAGGGAGTGTGCCATTTTGTTCCATTTATAAAGTGAATTTAATCTTATAATCCAGGTTATCGATTTGAGCAAGTAAATTATCAAGTAAGGTATCCGTATGTTTTCATATGATGAAAGCATCATCTACGTATCTGAGTTATGTATAGGGAGTAAAATCTAATTTATGAAATATATCAGTTTCTAAAGGTCATAATTACGAAAAGGCATTGAATTTATACCATTAAACACGGTTAATACGAGAAGAAAGGGAATTGTAAAATTCCTCGTATTAGTCGTTACTCGTAATATCCGTAAACAGAATAAAAAAATACAATTATAATTAAACTAATTACTACAATTAATTGTTAAAAGTATGTTAGTTTTATAAATATATCAGATTATCAATTAGTTAACATGGAGTATCCTTTTCTTCAAAATGTAGTTTAAAATTCACATATATGCACATCCTAATGGCAATTTATCTGAGGCATCTTTAGCTTACGTTAACCTGCAGTGTTTTGGGCAAATTTTCACATTTATTGTCATCGTTAACTAGGTTGTTCTCGCGGAATGAATGATTTTATTGTATTTTCTCATCGGATCAATATATACTGTCGATAAGGATAGCTCTTTTTTTTTTTTTTTACTGAAACTCGCAATAAAAGGAACAAATTTTTATCCCGCAGTCTCAATCTGTAGTTCTTAAAAAGCCTGAAAACCTTAATGGAACTTAATGAGGAATCGTTCTTGATGTGCAAATTGCTCTTTTTAACCGTTCACCCGTCTCAGCCGTGCTCGTATTAAGCTAGTTTGACTGTACTTGTAAGCATTTATACAGATGGTATTCTGATTACTTCTTTCCAATATTCAAGGATATTTTAAAGTATTTCTTCGAAACAGGATTAATTAGAAACTTAAAAAGTGATATGAAGAAAGCCACATGTTAAGTGTTTCTTTATTAAATGCGACTTCGCATATCTAACTACAAGAAAAGCACACGAGAACATTATTTTCGTTTGAATGAGAAAATTTAGATCAAACAGATAAAATATATCTATACCATTTATAGAATATATTGATTTTATAAAGCGTTAATCCGATTTTAATATACTTTAAGCACAAAATCATTTTCCCGTTGTATTTATTGTTTATTATCTTGTGCCAATTATAATGGATTTACAAGGGTGATGTGTATTTTCTTAATTCATTTTCATTGTATTCTTATTACACCTATTACATGTTTAACGATAGGTACGAAAGGAAAGTGTATTACAACAGTAATAAAATTCAATGCTTAATCTGAAGTCATTTAGCTCTGAATACTGCCTTGATTCTTTTGGACGTCCCCCTTATAAAGACTTTACAAAACTTCTTTATATCTGTGTCATAATCTTATGGATATAGGAGATTTTGGTTTTTATTTTTTATTTTCTTATATTTAAAATGCTTCATATTTTTTGAGAAGGGATTCATTCGCGCGTCTTTATCATAAAGAACTGCTCCTAAAAAACTTTTAGAACCAAAGTAAATTTTCGTTATTACGAAGGTAATATTTCTGAGTCGGTATGACAACCACGGAGCTTTAACTTGTAAAAAAATATATATATTTCAGTGAGAAAATCGCACATAAGCAGTCGACAAAGATTTTTTACCAAGATTCGTTTGTATTTTCAGAATTTGTTGTTACGACCTTGATTATCTTATTGATAGTTTTCTTCGAAACAAAATCATTTTAAGAATAATGCAGACTGCCACAGAAATAAATTTAATGCGGCTCACTCAAAAGATAGCAAGGTTTATGTGAAAACATCTATAACTGACTATCTCATTTACCAGGTGATGATGCTACATTTATTTGTAGCATTAATGGGAATAGAGTTAGACGTTGCAGGAATGGGACAATTTCCATAAAAGCATTTCTTAATCAAGATTTTTTTTCAGTTTTACGTAGGTGAGTGGTTTTATTAAGCATCGACCAGTTTTGACCATATTTATATACGTATAAGGGAAGCCTTCAAGTAGGTTTTTGAAGAGAAAGTGACCCGAAATATCGTTCTCATACAAGAAAGACACTGAAAACCTTCCACGCATTTCGAACCCGCGAACGTCGGCCCAAGCTTTACATTTTGTGGCCAGCATGCTAACCACTGGGCACAGTGCGCCACCTTTTTAAATTTTCTATGCAACTGTGCTATAACAATATTATTATCTGAAACTAAAAATATATCTATAAATTAAATTATTTATGATATTTATTTCTTAGGTCATTTTAAAATTGTGAAATTTTCTCCCACGTGCAACGCTCATGAGTATGTAAAGTTGAAGGCACGTATTAGGAATTTACATTTTAACGAATATTATACTTTCACAGATTTAAGTTAAATGAAAAGCATCATTTGGATTTGTTTAATAATATGTGTGCTACATAATTGATAGCTTGCAAGATTAAAAACATTTGTGGTTGAAAAATTTATTTTTTATAAATCAAACGTAATTGGTAAATTTTATTTCGAAATTGATTTTGACATTTACTACAAAATAAATATTAGAAAAAGTGTTCAATATTACATGAGTGGGACATTTATTAAATTAAATATTTGTCGCAGTTTGGTAATACCAGTGAAATAAATGGAAAGTGTCTCATACATTTCTCTGTCTCTCAGTGTCTCATTCGTCCCTTCGTTCAGTGTATGGCTTAGCACAGTAATCCCTTCGCGACCCTTTCTTTACAAAATTTTTAATCTTTTAATATCGGTATTTCTAAAAGGAAATTTTTGTCTATTTTAATCACAGAAATTCTGTGATTAAATAAGGCAATATTTACTATAATTTACTATTTACTTAAGGTAGCATATGTAAAATTACTGATAGGAATACTCGAGAATTCTGAGTACCTTATACGTCACGTATATACACGAAGCTCGTCACGTAGGGGTTAACAATACTGCTTTTAGGCTTAGTTTAGTAATTTGTAAGCACAGGATATATGAAATTATAGAAATAATTCATTACATTTCTTTACGAATTTCAAAAGTGTCGAAATCCAACTAGAACTTAATGTTAACTATACTTATATTATGATACTATAACTATACAAATGTTTTTAATATTTCGAATGTAATATTTGTAACATTTGTAAATAAGTTTATAGGCACTGCATTCGGTGTAAAAATTAAAAAAATTAGTAGTGTTTAGTTTAAGCAAATTTAGTGTAGTCTCGCTCCTCCCAATATCCCATTCCTATCACCTCTCCCCTACTGAAGAATGAAATGCTACAGCAGTTTTAATCGAAAATTAATAATCTAAAGAAACCATTAGAATAAATTGTGTTTCATACAGTATTTGTTTGTTGTTTCGGCCTATTTGAAATTCGATCGCAGTTTGAAAGGATCTTTAGCTTGAAAATTTTTAGTATCATTTCCCTACCATGGAAAATCTCTTTAATGTTTTCTTCTTCCCTAAGTGTTTCACAAATTTCCGTGACTTTTATTAAATTACTTAAAGAATTATTCTTTTTATTATTATCTGTTTATCTATTTATTCATTTACTTATGATTCGTTACCATCATATAAGAAGTTTTCTCCTCAAAAATCCGTAATAATTGTCAAAAACTATATAAACGGATTCTGTTTCGTTTTGTTTCGGGTGTTTATAAACTATCCCACACTCTCAGGAAAATGTTCGGGAAAAAAAGTAAAATGTACAGGCAGCAAGTTGACGGAACACTCTTGTGATTGGAAACGATATTTCTGTGCTATTTGGAGGAATTTTTGTCTATTGACTGGAGAATTTCAGGAAATGTTTAGCTTAAGTTTGAAATTTTTTCGTGTTTTGGAGGAAAAAAGACATACAGAAAAGTTACGTTACGAAAAAGTACTAAGAAACACAGTTGCCGGTGGACCCATGTAATTTGACGAAAATGTAGCTTTAGATTGGAAGATTTCGAGTAATTTTTACGTTAGATTAGGGAATTTTGGGGAAATGGGCAAAACAAAGCCGAAATATTTTGTTTTTTTATGAGATATAATCAACGGAAAATTCGTACAATTCTCGGATTTTTTTTTAGAGTGCTCGGTTGAAATAAAGGTGTTATAACGTATGTAAAATTACTTTTAGTATGATAAAATCGTAAATTGTATCACTAAGGGTCTTGATTCATGGGTAGAGAAAAGCTCCCCAAGACTTGCTTGTAATGCTCAGATTTTCAAGCAAAAGTGTGAAGATAAGAATTGACTAAATTTTTACTTAAAGTAACATTATATAAAAAGTTTTCATTTCAAAAATCCATAATAATTGCAAAATACTACATAAACAGGTTTTTTTTATTTCGTGCCTTTCTGAAATAACCCGTAGTTGAAAATCTGATATTTTAAATTATCATGCATGCAGAACTACTAAATAGGAAATAACTTAATCTTAAATTTTATCCGCAAAATTCTTAATTCATCAGTGTAGTAAGACTTTCCAATAATTGCTTCTAATGCTCAGATTTTGGAGGGATTGGTGGTGTGGATATTAATCGACAGAATTTTGACTAAACTAACATACTATAAAAAGTTTTCTCTTCAAAAATCCATCATGATATAAGACTATATAAACTGACTCTGATTCTGTTTTATTTCGGGCGTTTCTAAACACTAGCCTGTGATTGAAAATGAAGATATTATTACGTATGTAAAACCACCTAATACGAAATAACTTAATCATAAATTCTATCCCCGGAGTTCTTGATTCATCAGCGGAGAAAAGCTCTCCTAGTCTTGCTTCTAAGGCTCAGATTTTCAAGCACCAGAGTGTGGATAAGAATCGACAGAATTTTAACTTAAAGTAACGATAAGCTATTACGTCGCTCGGAATCGTGACTTCTAACCTATGTATCTCCCCTTTTCAGTCATTTACCCTAATTTTCGTGATTACTTATCAACGCAATGGATCAGGAAGTAAGAGGATGCAATTAGAGGGGTGGAACAGCATTCTGTCTAAACAACGTGACAATTTAAATACCATGTTGGCTGAAATGTTAGCCTAGTATTTTCTCAATTAGCTCGATGTAAGAAGCCTGGGGGTCCTATCTTTTTACATCCAATGCATTACTAAGAGGGGGGTACCTTAAAAAGGGGTGGAGGATATGGGTATCTTCTTATTTCCTCAATTAAATTGCAGCTCCCTATCAAAACTCATTTGCATAAGGGAATTGAAAAGCTTAAGATTGGGACCAACCAGAAATCTCAGATTTGTTTTGACTGTTGTTTTGATAAATGTTTTCATCACATGGGATAATTCATAATTTTCTTTCAAGGTTGTGAATTTCCTTTAGATGATTCAATGCGGTTCATTGTTTTTTATCGAGAGCATTGCAGTTATTTATGTAGCATTCTTATTTCAAAACTGGTACAACTTTGAAAATATGATTTTTAATATATTAATGCGAGTTAATTAAAGAAGACATTTCCACCTGTCTTATAATTAAGTATACATTTTTATATTTAAAAAATGGCCGAATTACAGCGTTTTTTTTTTTTTTCGTTTCAATAGATAAAGCTGCGTTACTGCTTACACTCCTGTTTACATAAAGCATTGGAAGATTTCTTGTAACCTAACTCATGTGAAAATAAATGAAAAACTTTAGTTATATAAAAATTTTGAATAAATTTGAGGCTCATTTTAAAGTAATAACTATTTTCTTTGATTCTTGTAAAAGTTTTTCGTTCCTTCCGAAATATTTAATTTTTTAATTGCGTCACTATTGAAATGAGTGCGCAATATCTTTATGCACATATAAAACAGGAGTTAATAAAATAAACTATTTTCTGGTCTCATTCATTTACTTTGTAAACTTGTCAGATGTAAAACACGATGACTGAATCCAAAATGTGTTTCAAAGTAGAAACATTTTAAATTGAAAAGAATTTGCTAACTATCTATTTAAAAAAATATCTTGGTGAATCCAGAAACCCATGGGGAACCCCCAGAACCCCCATATGGGTTTCTTACTCTAGTTTACTTACTCTAGTTTACTCTAGTCGGACAAAATCCCCTCCCATTGTGAAAACCATGAGCAAGAGAATTTTAATTAAGAGTTCAGATCGAGAAAAAGAGAGAGAAGTGTCAGAACTCTGCTCAGAATACAAGGTACGCCAAGTATCCAGATGACTGCATAAGACGCTGTGGTGCTAGACTTCCATTTGAAATAAAGGGTACGCCAATTATCGAGGTGACTGCATAAGACACTGAGGTGCCAGTCCTCCATTCGAAATAAAAAGTGCGTCAAGCACCCGTGTGACTGCATGAAAATCCAGCCGTAAGACGCTCCGTGTCGATAAAGAAACCTCATGAGATGCGACCTATGTTCTGGATAAAATCCTACTGAAACAAATATGACAGTCAATTATAGTGAAATTTACGGATATTGATGTCTAATCTGCTTTAATTTAAAATATGTGATCAGCATGTCGAAGAACCCATAAACTTTATTCAAAATTTTAAATTGTAATGCCAAAATTTTTCATTTACAAAAAAAATCTTTGTTTACGCAATAAAGTGATCTTTCAATTGTAAAGATTTATTTTCAAAGCTTAGTCCTTCAGCTACCAAAACAATACTTCTCGGATTTTTTTTTTTTTTTTTTTTTTTTTTTGAAAAGGCGTTACAATAGAATTTCTACAACATGAAAAATAATGAAAATGAGAACTTGTATGGTTTTTATTATTTTTATTGCTTGAAAGATTTGAATTTATGGAAAATTTTAATTCATATTTCGGGAAACTTTTATGTCATTATAGCTAAAAATAGAAAAAGGGAATTAAATTTGAAAAGCGAAAATATGTTCAAAATCTACTTCTAAGGCACATAATTTTTTTACAGGATGAAAACAGATTTAATTTAAGAAAAGGTCCTTTTATAAAGTATTGAGAAAATATTAGATTATTATTTATTATCATTAGAAATAAAAGTAGAAAATTCATCAATTAAAAAATTACTTTTTTTAAAAAATCAATCTCAGAGATGCGGAGAAAATATTTCTATGCAATCATACATTTTCCGTTAAATTTAAAGACTTCTATCTCTGTGATAATAAAAAATACCTCTGTTAAAATTCTGTGCTGGGTTGAACCAACTTTTGTTGCTGAGGTAGCTGCAACCATAAAATGATGAAATCTCGTTCCAACATTTGGAACTTCAATTGAACCAAAACTCCAAATGTTTGAACGAGATTTCACCATCTTATGGTTGCAACTACCGCAACACAGCAAAAGTTGGTCCAATTCATAACAAAATTTTTAACAATATATAAAATGATGTCTGCTTTTTAAACTATGTTTTAATTTTCATCACATTTGCATTTTTGTGCAGTAATTCAAGTATCAGATTATTGCATTTATAATTTAGTGATGTTAACCGCTTTGTATGACACCATTATGTCAGAGTCAATGTTTTAAATAATATAGGGAGTACTACTAAAAACAACCTTTTGTGCAATTAAATGTACTAAGGCATCCAACCGGGGCTTCCCAGGATAGAGAAAATAGATGAAAACCATTTATTTATTTTTATTGAAAACTCTAATAGATTTCTTACATTTAATTTTTTTTCTCCCTAACAACACCAAAGAGCATTTTTATACGAAATCTGTCATTATATATTCAAATAAAATTTTGAAATTTATTAAAAGCGGTAATGGCCTATTGTATTGGCCTCGGGAAAGAAGTTAATAGCCGAAAAAATCGCTAAAAATTTCGTTATATACAGCAGTTTTTTTAATTCTGATAGTTTCAACGGTTTTAAGCGCTTACTTCAATTACATGTCTGTTAAATTTGTGTTTTATTTATACTATTTTATTTATTGTTTAATGAAGTTTTAATTTCGTTGTGGAATATTAACCGGAAACAAATGCTGAACTTTTTACATTGTTTAAAGGACAAACTGATTAATATTTTGTAATCGTCTGCAACCGATAGTGATAGATATATTTTTTTTAACTATGCTTGAAATTTAATTTAAATGCTATAGTAA
The DNA here is from genome assembly GCA_963931845.1 of Maratus michaelseni. Classification (NCBI taxonomy): domain Eukaryota; kingdom Metazoa; phylum Arthropoda; class Arachnida; order Araneae; family Salticidae; genus Maratus; species Maratus michaelseni. The sequence goes on from OZ007586.1 coordinate 445,604,798, forward strand.
ATGAGTAAATTGCAATAGAGTTTTCAAACAAATTGCATTTGAAAGTAGGTATTTTTTTACCTATATAATGGTGTAAAATTTTTAAATATGTAATGTTTAGATATTAAAAAAATTGCAATAGCAAAAATCGCAAAACCGAAATTTCATCGTCAAGTGTTGCCATTAGCAAAATGACGTCAACGTTACGCGCGGACACGTTTGTCCTTTATACACTGGTTTCCAAAAATTAAGGAAAAATCACAAAAATAGCGATAACTCAAAATATTACATGTAGATGAAACTCAGCCACAATATACAACGCATAGTAAGGTATAAAATAACACGAAAAGAAATTACCAGGCAATTATGGTGTTTCAAAAAATAGCATAATTATAAAATTAGTAAAATCAATATGTCAGTTTGATATAGGAAAAGTACCTTTAATATGCCGTATGATGACCACTAGTAGCAATAAAGTACATACAGCGATGTGTCATACTGTCAATTATGCGGTCGATGAGTTCTCTGGGAAGTGCGAGCCAATGCTCTTGTAAAGCAGTTGTAAGCGTGGCAAGGGTCAGAGGAGGGGGATTGAGAGCAACAACACGTCCTTCTAAAGCATCCCAAACACGCTCGGTGGGATTCAAGCCCGGTGATCAGCTGACCATTCCATGCACTGAATTGTCTGGTGCTGAAGATAATCTTCCACGAGGCGAGCCCTGTGCGGTCTAGCGTTGAAGTGCTGTAGCAGGAAATCATGACCAATTGCACCGGCACAAGGACGCAAATAAGCATAAAGGATGTCATCTCTATAGACGTAAGCATTAACGGTTCCACGTGGAAAGACATGGAGGTCTGTGCGTCCACCCAAAGAGATACTACCCCAAACGCAGATACTGTCTCATCCGTATCAATCTCTTTCACGAATGTTTGATGGATGATAACGTGTTCCCTGTTCTCTCCAAATCAAACAACGCTTACTATCGCTTTGGAGGCTGAACCGGGAATCATCAGTGAAGAGAACACGTCTCCATTTATCAGTCGTCCAGTGGACATGTTGATGTGCCCACATCAAACGTTTCCCCCGGTGACGTGAAATGAGAGGCACACAAATTGCCTCGCGTAAAGTCCACCTTCGTGAAGCCTTCTACGCACAGTGGCCATTGACATCAACCTTCCAGTGGCTGCAGCAAGGGGGATCTAAGATGAGATGGGATTGCGGTTCTATTCTTTCGTACACATAACCGCAAATATTGGTCATCGGCACTTGTTGAAACCCTTGGCCGTCCATGGCTGAACCTTCTTGAGCCCAAACCATTGGTTTGAAATTGTTGCCAAAGTATATGAACCACAGAAGGACTCACATTTAGCCATCTAGCCATCTCTGTCTGACTTCATCATACCTGCAATCTCTTAATAGCTCTAAATCGCAGTTCTGCGGGCAAATGATGCTCGAGGTCATTGTAATGAATTGGCTATCCCAGATTTATAATATCACTATCACAGCAACAATTGCAGCCTTACACTCTAACGTGCATTTTTATGTTCCTCACAGATGACCCAATGCGATTGCAGCGCCACTAATTTGCATTTGGTATTTTTATTCAGCATCTTTTATTTAACAATATATGCAAATTTCATACTGATTGCTTTCTTTGTGAACGAGTTATCGCTATTTTTGTGATTTTTCCTTCATTTTTGGAAACCAGTGTAGTATGGATAAGGTGGTTATATTTTTTTTTCCTATTTGGAGAAATCTGTAGCTAAAACTAATGGACAGAATATGACCAAATTTTATATTTAAATTTTTGAAAGCAGGGAAAAAGGAATTCCGTATAAAACATTTAATATCATGTAGTACAAACTTGCCGATACAGAAAATTTTGGCACTGTCATAGTCGAAAACTCTCATATATTTGTGTTATCTCTACTAAAATAGATCATGCATAATTTGTTTTGTGCGAATGTGACAATAGTGAAGGTAATTTGCCTTGAAAGGGCATTTTGAACGTTAAGAGTGTTCGAGTAACATTCAAGTGACATTCCAGTGACTGACAAATTATGCTCAATTTTTATCCCGCTTTGCAGAACAAAAGCACAACAAAAGTACATGATATTTTGAACATTTTTTTAATTATTATTATTCATCTCCTCATGACTTTAAAAGCATGAAATTTAAATGTTGTCTCAGTCCGTTCATTATTCTCTGCCTCCAAACAGCGAAACAGAGAAAATCATTTTATAACCACGCTGTATAAAAAGCATCCTGTTTATTAAATGACATCTTATTTGTTAAATTTATTACCTATTATTATTAACCCTGCATTTGCGTATCGCAAGCCGCACGGCCTATCTCCTGTGTTAGTTTGTTCATTAATTTAGTATTTTATATAGTTACTTCTGTTGTTTTTGGTTAAATTTTAGGAGTTACGTTATAATTTTTCTTTCAATTAGTCATCTCATTTATATTGTTATGGTCTGGTTTATACACCTATATTTTCATTTTATGGTTTAAATTTTGTATATCACATTGGTTTAAATTTTGTATCACACGCACACACACACACACACACACATATATATATATATAGAGAGAGAGAGATGGTGTGTGTGTGTGTGCATTGAAATTAAATTAATAACTCTCCGCTTTACAATCTGTTTTGCAACAATTAAAAATGACTTTAGAATTAAGAGTTGAAAACTTTACATCTGCATGAGTTCTCAGTTACTTGACCGAATGAATTCTTATTTGGTATTTGATGGTAAAATTTACCGAAGAATTCAAATATGATTTCAAAATTAGGTGTTACTATTTTTAATTTTCTTGTTTGGTACAATTCTATATGTAGACGACCTTCTAAGCAAAATTTAATTATATAATCCATTAGTAGACGTAATTACAAATCACTTACTACCAATCATATTTTTATACGATGATTTGAGGCAAAGTTATTATGTGTGCGAGTGGTTAGGGTATCTTCTTTTTCACGAACTGCGTATAGCACAATATTGTGCTTCAGTATTTAATGTTTTAGTACGGCATGAATGAATATTAATAAAACTATGATGTTTGGAGATAAATTATAGCTGAAAAGTGTAAAATTATATCTGCACCTGGATAGAAAAAAGGGCCAATGTCCAAAATCAATTTTTTTTTTACCTATGTCCACAAAAGCTATAGATTTAATAGAAAAAAATATCATTGTAATAATTTTAATGTATTCCGTAATAATCACCCTTCTTTTAATAATCACCATTCTTTAATAATCAACATTATTTTTTCTATATGTATCTAACACTATATGCATCTAACTATTCCTTTAATTTATTCCGAAATAAAATTATTTTTTCAGAAATAATTCAAATAATTAAAAAAAAAGGAAACATTAAATCAGCTTTTTCTTTAAGTACCGGAGGTGAACATTGGCCTTTTTCTCTACCAAGATACAGAAATACAGTGTAATAGAGTAGAACCCTTACCATTTCAAACTAATTGGGACTTTGGGACCGTTATCTGAACTATTAGCAGAATTTCGGATTTTCCGAAATTCCGATATAAATAGAAGAAGAAAAGTATTAAACAAAAGAGGATGAAAACTATTCTTTAATAATATTTCTTTCTAATTTTATTCGTTTTGTTTTCCGTCGGGTTCTTTAAAATAAAAACAACAAAAATAAAAAAAGTTCTCATCTTCCGAACTGTCTGAAATTTTAATAAATTATAAAGATAACTGTAACCAAACTCTCTTTAAAATTTCGTTAAAAAAAGCATACTTACTAGTGCAAACATGAGCTCCGAAAACCACTCCGAAACAACCCGCATTTTGCCATTTTAATCGAAAATTTTTCAGAATTTTTTTTTAAATACTTCGACCCGTCCGAACATTTCGAAATTTTTGTAGGTGATGTAAATATGGTTTGTCAAGATGCTTTAAAACGATTGTGTCGAAATACGAAAGTTTAGCGTTTAGTTACTTTTAGCGTAGAAAGAAGATCATCTCCGGGAAGCGCGAAGTGACCTTCGGTCGCCAATGTTTTTGAAAAGGTAAAATTAGTATTTTCAAAACCGATTGCACCGTAAAAAGGAATAAGGTCTCATTTTTAAGAATTTAAGAACATATATTTCGTTTGTCGATACCTCTAAAATTGCGGCATGGGGCAGCGTTTCCGTAAGGGGGAAAACGTCAACCACGAAAATGGCCTTTTTTGAAAATTATTTTCAAAGTGTTAACAAAGATATTTTTCGAAAGGATTGCGATGTTTAAGACATAAATGTGCGAACTTTAAAAATGTGTCTTCCACTTTTCTGTATCCCGAACGGTTTGGCCGATGGAGGTGAAAACAAAATACCGAAAAACGCCAGCATTTGATTCTTCCTCCTTTTCCTCTCGAAAATCAGTTTCTGGGCATGCGAACGCACGTCTCTCGATTTTTGCAAACAAGAACGAAAAATCATGCGTCAAGCATAGATTATGTAGCACTTTCCAACGCTTCCAAAATAATTTTACAAAACATACCGTTTAATAAGCTAAAAGATAACATCTAAGTAAACAATTTGGAAAACGCATAACATATTTAAAAACATAATTTCAGGAATTTCCAACAGATACAATATTCGGAAAAATATCCGAATACTTTTATTCAGCCCTGTATATGATCTATAGATTTGTATATGCTAGGATGCTAAATTTTAGTTTAGTTAGGAAACGCGTAGCACAGTTTTAAATTATCTTTCTGGAGTTTCTGTCAATAAACGGAAATGTGTTCGCGAACTTTTGTGCTGCCCTGTATAGGATCTACAGAATTTATACACACCACGTAATAGACAAAAAGCGAGTTAAAATTAAAATCGCGTTTAGTAACTTAAAACGCACTTCCAGGAATTATTGTTAACAGACAGTAGAGAATTCTTTTGTGTGTCCCTGTAAATGAACGATGACTGCTATACACACACTATTCTGTAGTAAACCTCTTGTAGTGCACCTTAGATATATATATATAAATTTCAATGCGTTTAAAATAGTGAAACATTATTTAAATAAACCGCAGACGATTTTTCTCCATAGACGTCATGTAACGGAATTCTTTTGACTGTCCCTGTAAGGTAACTATAAGTGCTATGCACACCCTATTCCATATTAAGCTTCTTCTAATGCACCTTAGTGATATATATAAATTTCAATGCGTTTAAAATACTGAAACATTATTTAAATAAACCGCAAATGATTTTTCCCCATAGACCGCAATGTAACGGAATTCTTTTGAGTGTCCCTGTAATAAAACTATAACTGCTACACACTTCCGTTGAAATAGGGAACATGCTATAGATAACGACAATAACATATAAAAATTGCAGAGCAATCCGAGCATATTTACGGGAGTTAGAGCACGGACAGACGGCCAGACGGCAGACGGCCAGACGGCAGACGGCCAGACGGCAGACGGCAGACGGCCAGACGGCAGACGGCAGACGGCCATATGGCCAGACAAACCGAAGTCATAAGCACTTTTCAACTAGGTTGGAAAGTGCTAAAAAGGATCGCTTTTTGACGAGTTTTAATTAATATTTCGGCTAATTATCAAAATAATAAAAATTTTAGCCTAAGATGCACCAGGACCTCTGCATCGGACTATCTTCACCCATATTTCCAGACATCGACGTGCTGTACATTTCGCTAACTATCGCAGACAGACACACTCACACAGGGCGAAACTTTCTTTTATTAGTATAGATTAATACAGTATGGTGTAGAATTAATGTTCAATTTGCATCAAAAGGTTTCAACAGTACTTACACATAAATAGGACGAAATAAATGCGTTATTTTGTTTAATTAGATACATATCATTTATTTTATTAAATGCATATTTCATTGCACGCAAGCACTTTACTATTGATTAAGGAAAATTTTGTGTTATTTAATTTTTCATAATGTGTCGAACAGACCACCTACTGTTTCTCTTACAGTTTTCAAGATATCTTCCGTATTTTGAACTATCAGTTTTCTTAGACTTTAGCCGACCCCTTTATCCCACGCTCGCAGTCGACCGGTTGTCTCGAACTTGATTGGTTCACTTGTTTTATCGGATCTGAATCCCAAAGAGAGAAATGAAAACTTAAATTTTTTCCGTGGTATTTTAAACATCGTGAATATTATAGGCAGCACGATCGTTAAGATAATAAAAATTGTTTCAACAAAGAATAAAGAGAGAGAGATTAGAAAAGAGCTATGCTCTAAATTTCAAGGGATGGTTAGATAGGATAATTGGTGAGGGAAACACGATGCGATATCACATGATAAAATGTAATTTAAAAGGTACGGAATAACATCTGCTGTTCACTCGTATTTACTTAGTGTTGGAAAAATGTAATGCATTCCAAAATGTCGCTAAATTTCAGAAAATACTTACATATAATTGTACAATTCACGTTAGGTATAACAATACCCTTTGTTCCACAGAACACGTCGTTGTAGAGGGAGGCTGCTATAGTAAACGTTTTACAGCTAAATAATTTATCAAACAATCTTCTGTTGCTGTATGTTCTTATACAGTTAAACTCGTGTATATAACGAGCTGGAATATAGAGATAGAGAGGACACGCTTTTAACGGGCAAAAAGAATTGGAATATGTTATCTAATGTAAAGTGATTCAAAATATAGATTATGACCATCATAATCTCTTAAACCACAGGTATGCATATTTCCAGCTAAAAATGTATTCAAATCAAGTATAGCTTTTACCTACAGTATTTGTTGTACCAGAGGCTGTATTTGTATTAAAATACGAAATTTAATTTTTATATGGCCCTCTTTTCACATAACTTGCCCTAGATCCATGAATAACCTTTTAAAATTTCATTCATTTTCCTCAAAAACTTACTGAGTTATGTTTCTTGGAATTTTGTGTTTTTGGCGGCACTAAAAAGAGGAAGACGCATTTTTAATGCCAGAAAACTCGGAAAATTAGTAAATTTCCAAGTATCATAACTCGGTAAGTGTTTGGCAAAAAACAATGATATTTTTGTAGTGTCCCTCTTAGACCCAGAGCAACATTTTTCTAAATATATGTTATAGAAAAGGGAGGCAATATAAAAAATTAGATTTCATATTTTAAGAAATATAATAACCCTTGAAAAACCAATGTCATAGCGAAAATTTATATTTTATTTTAATGTATTTTGTAGTTAGAAGTATGCATCTATAATACGTGCTTTAAGCAATAAACGCTATATCATCTGTTTTGAATCACCATGTATAATAAATAATACAAAATAGAATAGGTGGTTGTAATGAGAAAAACTCGGCTATAAGGAATGCAAATTTTGCACTATCATATATATATATTTATTTTTTCTTTGTATTTTGCTTTTTCTAAGCAAAATATGTCACTTTATATATATATTTAGCAGATTTCTTAAAATTAAATATTACATCGGCAAGTGATTTTTCCTACGGCTATATTGACTTAGTATCGCCTTGATTCACAATGGGTTTTTTTTTCTGTTTTCATTTATTTGTTTCTTTTTTTTTTTTTTTTTTTTCGTTTCATTTGCTCTTTTTGTTATAACTTCAATTAATTTTACTTGCCGAAATACATATCATGTGAAAGTTAGAAATGAAATTTATTTTTTAAAATTAGATTAAAGCAATAAACATATGTATGTAATAAAACCTTGTTCCATGCGATAATAGCGCATAATTGCATTAATAGCGATTTTCTCTTATTTGTAAATTCAAAAATTCAAAACTATGAAAATGAAATTTAAGGTATTATTAGTAATTTAATATATTGTTGATAAATCAGAACGTAAAAAATTGTTCCTGTAAGAATTTCTAATTATTTTTAACAGTTTATTTTCTAGATATATTATTACGTTTCGTGATACGTGAAAGTAAAATTGGTTATTGCAAGAACTCTACATGTTGGGTTCGTCTGTATTATTATTTAATAGAGATTGTCTAAAAGCTTATACTTACGACTAGGGCTGGACGATATCAAAAATTTAATATCGCGATATATCATCGAGTTAATATCGATATTGGTGATATATCGCGATAACTTCCTTAAAATGTGTGGGGATAGATATATTGCTAATTTCGAAATAAAAATGTACGAGCAATTTAAATACCAACAGATATAGAAAGCAACGAATCATATATATGTCATAGGCTAATTGGGAAATCCGGCTCTTTGCAAACAGCCTAGGCTCTTTGCAAAGAGCCGGTCTAATTGGAGAATCATTTCCCTTTCCCAATCAGCCTGATGTTTTTCAGGCTTATTGCAAAGAGCCTAGACAGCGTTAGGCTAATTGGAATATGGTCATTTATTTTTCAACCAGCCTGATATTTTTTAGACTCATTGCAAAGAGCCTAGATAGCGTTAGGCTAATTGAAATATGACCATGCCTATTTAGAAAATGACCAGCTCTTTGTCAATATATGGTGTTGTACCCAACTCGAACCTGAAAATTCCATTCGAAGTCGACCCGAACCCGACAGAAAAATTCCATCGGACAGTAACCCGATCCTAAAAGGACAAAACATATTCCTTCGAGTCGCAACCCGACCCGAACCAGAAAACTCATGTTAACCCGAAATCCGACAAAAAAGACAAAAAAACATCGAACCGTAACCCGATCCTAACCCGACAAAATAAATTCCTTCATGTCTCAACGCGACCTGAAACTAAAAATTCGATGTTAACCAGTAACCCAACCCGAACAAGATATAAAAATTCCATCGAACCGTAACCAGATCCAAACCTGAAAATAATAGTTAACACGAAACCCAACTCGAACCAGGAAAAAAATTCCATCAAACCGTAACTCGATCCGAACCCGACAAAATAAATTTCTTCGTCTCGCAACCAGACCCGAACCTGAAAATTGAAGTTAACCCGAAAGCCGACCCGAACCAGAGAAATAAAAATCCATTGATACGTAAACCGATCCGAACTCGTCAAAATAATTTTCGTCGTCACGCAACCCGATCTGAACCAGAAAACTGAAGTTAACCCGAAACCCGACCCGAACTTGACAAAAAAATCCATCGAACCGTAACCCGATCCGAACCCGACAAAATAAATTCCTTCGTGTCACAACCCGAACCAGAACAGAAAATTCAAGTTAACCCGAAACCCGAACCGAACCCGATAAAAAATCTATCGAACCGTAACCCGATCCGAACCCGACAAATTAAGTTTCGTAGTTACGCAACCGGATCCGAAACTGAAATTTTAAGTTGACCTAAACACCGATTTGAACCTGAAAATTTAATTTAACCCGAAACATAACCCAAACCTGAAAATTAAAGTTAACTTGAAACACAAAGTCGAAACGCAACCCGACCCGAAACTGAAAATTGAAGTTAACCCAAAACCCGAACCCGTCAAAAATTTCATCGAACCGTAACCCGATCCGAACCCGACAAAATAAATTCCTTCCTGTCACAACCCGATCCAAGCCAGAAAATTCAAGTTAACCCGAAACCCAACCCGAACCCGATAAAAAAAAATCCATAGAACCGTAACCCGATCCAAACCCGACAAAATAAATTCCCAACGGAACTAAAACATAGACGATAGCTGTATTATTCAGTTACGGACAAAGAGTTTAATTTGCGGTTTGAGAGGATAGTAACGAACTTAGACATAATAAGAGTATGTATTCGTACTGGGATATAGTGTGATATTCTTTATTTGGGGATATTAACGAAAGCGAGATAATCAAAGGATAATCGTTGGAGGGGATATTCTGATAGGAATAAAGTAGAGCAGTGAATATCTAAATGCATGGATCGGACGAAAGGAATGGGTTGAAGAGGATATTATACGGAATATTCGGCGCTTTTCTCGTGGATTGAAGTCGAAAAAAAATGTTTTTTGGATGTATTGCCAGAGTCAGAGCTTAGCTATCATTATTGGGATATATCGTCAGTGTCAGTGCTTAGATATTGTTATTGCGATAATTAAAAAATATCAATAATTGATCGATATATTGATAAATAATCCAGCCCTACTTACGACAGACTAATGAAATATTAACAGCCAAATAACAAAAATTTGCCCAGACATTTAAGAATTATCCATAAATTACGTCATGAAAATTTCGTGTATGTTTTTAACCCTCCCTCCCCCTAAGTCACAGTTTGTCACATTCGAATGATACTCTTTCCTTGTTCTGACGTCATATTTTCTGCAACTATTAATTTAGAGTTAATCAAATTAAAAAAATATGGATTCTGATTTGAATGCTATAAAACCATCATGATCACGCTTGCTTTTATTTCAAGCTGTTGAAATTATATCAAGAACGAAAAATTATGCATCAGGCATAGATTCTGAAACACTTTCCAACAGTAATAGAATATTATTGAGAAATTTTATTTTTTCATTCAATGAAATGAGATATCGAAATAAGCAATTTAAAAAACGCCTAACTCAGTAAAAAGCCATTTTCACAATTGCTATCCATATACTGTAATGTGTGCGAATTCTGTCGTGTAGCCATGTATATGTTCTATACAATTTATACACACCACTTAATACACTAAATATTAGTTTATTAAAAGTGCATACCACAACAGAAAACGCGCGTTAAGCAATTAATGATCATAGTCTGTCCTGTAATCGAATTTTTTTGTGCGTCTCTGTAAATGAACGATAAATGCTACGCCTTCCATAATCTATATGGAAAAGATGTTGTAGTGTACCTCAGTGATCCTTTTTATTTTTATTATGTTTGAAGTATCATAACAACGTTAAAATGTACTTCAACCAATTTTACCCATATATTATAATGTAATGGATTTATTTTATGCGTCCCTGTAAACGAACTATAAATGCTATTTATTCCATACTCCTGAGAAATCATGCTGTAGTCCACCTTACTTAATTCATATCAATTTCATTATGTTTGAAATATCGTAGCATCAATAAGATTCACCGTAAGCGATTTTTCCTCATAAACCATAATGTAATGAAATTCTTTTGTGTGTCTGTGTAAACGAACTATAAACCCTTCATTTTCAATACCGACCATCCCATAGTAAACCTTAATAACATATAAAAAATACACGGCAATCCGAGGATATTTGCGAGAGTTAAAGCACGTCCAGGCGGCCACACAGACAGACAGACAAACCAAATTCTTAAACACTTCGCAACTATGTTGGAAAGCATTTAAAAAAATATATACAATTACATCGCTTACTAACCGAAGAAAAATACGTACTTTCCAATGAACTTTATTATGCTGCGTGCAAATAACGTCTACCTAAGGCTCCTATTATAGGAGTTCTACGTTTACCTAATTGTTGTTTTTATTTATTGGGTGTGACGTCACAACGCTTTAACAACATGTTAACAACGTCACAATGTGTTAACACTCCCCCTAGCAAAATGTGCCATCCTCTGCTCCTCTTGAAGTGCGACGTAATCAATTAATTACCCCTTATGCGAATTGAAACATATACAGGATGTCCCAAAATGTTCGAATCACGCTTTAATTTTTTATTTAATTTTACCTAATATGTTTATATAATTTTTTTAACGTTACACATTTTAATTTCTTTTATTTGGTCTCTGGGTCCTATAAGCTACATTTAGAAAAAAAATTCCCCAAGTTCTGACAAGTAAAACAGTAAATTATATGAAATTTCGAAGCTTTTCGCACTAAACAACGTATTAGTTCCAGAAAGCTCTGAAATTTCATAAAATTCAATGTTTCATAACGATGAGTTTTGGTAGTTGAAGAATAGAATGTTTACTGCACTTTAAAAAATATATCAGAAAATTCATGGTAAAACTACTGGCAGCAAAGTTGCCGGACTTTTTCCGTTCCTTTAGTAGATTTTCCGTTTCGAGAGATAAAAGAAAGAAAATCTCCGTTTGAAGAAGCGGTAACTTTCCGTTACGCTTTCAGAAATACTTCCTTGAAATCACGGAAATATTCCTGGCAGCACTGACAGGAACGAAAATTTTCCGTTATAAATAAACTCGATTTTAAAAAATTACATCTGCCTTTGTGCTGCCAACTATGGACTATTGCGGGAGTATTTATTATCTGATATACTTCAAGAACATTTTCTGGCCGACGTAGGGATCAAACTAGAGATGTTAGCGCCTTGAGTCAAGCGTCTTGCCGATAAGGCCAGTGGTCGCTTACTAAACTGTCAGTTTGAAACAATGATAGGGGATTTCTTAAAATGGTGGCTCAGATCTTAAACAATTTGGGGTTTAGAAACCTGGTAATTTTGAAGTTAATTGATGTTGAAATGATGTTGAGTTTTAAAACTGTAGTATTAATAGAGGATAAAAGCATGAATTATATATATTCTTAATTTATTAGATGTAAAACATGATTATTATATTTCGAATTAAATTCGATAAAAATGTTTGCTTTGTTTGAGAAAATAATTTTTTTTTTTTCAACTATTATATATTTTTTTAATGTGTTCGCTTAGGATACATTTTCAGTGCGAGTGCTTTTTATAACTTAAAAAAATAAATTGCGAATAATTTTAAAGGAATGATATACATATATATTTATTTTATTCGAAACCATTATTTTTGCTTGTTGCTTTTTTGAGCAAAATCGAGTTTTTTCGCCTAATTTAACTATAATATATATATATATATATATATATATATATAAATCTGTTTGTTTAGAATATAGTTTAAGTGCTAATCATTTTTTATAACTTTAAAAAGTAAACTGCAAATAATTTTTAAATAATGGGAAAATTAACTGTTATTGTTTTTTTTTAATTCGAAAGCACTATTTTGTGGTTGTTGATATTTTGAATAAACTCGAGATTATAATTTATTGGCTTTTTTGTTTTTCTGTGCAACAACATGTCAGTTTTTTAAACATGGAAAATAAATATGCAGCAGAAAACAGAATATCTCCATTGACCCGTTTCGTCTCCGTCCGTTCCGTTGTTTTCAGAAAATATGAGGAAATTTTCTGTTTTTTAAAGGAAAATACCCCTTTGTCGTGAAAAGGGTCTTTTTCTGTGAAATTCGGGAAAAAAATACCAGTGAATTTCAGATTTTTAACAGTATGTTTTACTTCTCACAGCATGGAGAAAATGTTTCAAAATATAATTTATAGCATTCAGGTACCGTAAAAAATTTGAAAGTGTAACTTTTTGAAAATAAGGATCGTCGGGCTTTTTTCATCAACATAGTCCTAATTCCTACCTTATTTTGCACATTATTGCAATTTACATTGCCTATGTATCTCTAACAGCTAAAGAAATAAATGCGCGTTTCAATCTTTTTGGGATACCCTATATAACTACAAATTCGGTGGAGTTTCGTGTACTAAAGGATACATACCTCTGCATATCTTCCGCTTGCTTTCACTGAATCTTGATTCAAATTAGTTCAATGTTGAGCAAATAGATATTGCGGAAGATAAAAGTTATCCCTTTTTACCTAATATGTTGCGGAAGAAGGGGGTGTGTTCATGGATCATTTCGCCGAGCGTATGTTCCCCGTAAAATGCTAACGCTCTTTCAATTACAGGCTCAGTGACCACAATATACCTTAAAATTGGCAGTTCAAGAGGATTCAGACGATTCCTTATAATCATTCTATTTCCTGAGTAAACATCAAAGCGGTAGTTTACGTCTTCCCTGATTAAAGCATAAAACGGACGCGGCAATGCAGTTGGAAGAAAATATGTTTCATGTAAAACAGAAACAAAATATTAGTTATAGAAATTGTAACTGTTTTAAATAAATATTGTGCTTAGAATTAATTTTAATAATGGCTAAATGTGTTATATCCTAAGCTCAAAAATTTTCTTCCAATTACAGAATGATTACAGGAATAAATGACGATTACAGGTCATTTTTAAGGCTCATTTTTTATTACGAAAGGGTAATAATTAAAGAAAGCATACTTCTATTTATTTATTTATTTATTTATTTAACAGGATTCTTTTAAGTATCATTTAAATAATTTCTTTCTTTCTTTTCTTTTCTTTTCTTTTGGCCATGTTCACATTTTGTATATCATTTTTAATTGCTTTAATCTTACAGCAAGTGCGTTGTCGCAAATTTTACGACAAACGTGATTTTAAAGAAAATCGTGCTTACAAATAGCACAATAATTAAATTTTAATTTTTACTGTTTATATGTGTAATTGCTTTTCCAACGTGGCTCTTACTGCTTGTATGAAAAATCTGGCATGTTTAATAGTGTAACTTACTTTCCGCAAAAAATACGTCACTGGAAGTTTAATGAACTCTGAAATGCAGTACTACTACAATTACTGTGCCAAAAATAAGTTGAATTATTTAAGAGCAATAACTGCACAAATAATCATGTCTTCAAAAAGTTTCACCATAATACATTAAGCGTATAGAAAATAAATGAATAAACACATTTCGCTTAGGAAAAGTGTGAAAACTCAGAAACTTTTTTGTGTAGTTTGCGAATTTGTGCTAGTTATATGCGAGTTTCCTCCATTACAACCAAGTTTTCGGCAATCATTTTTAAATTAGATCAATTTTTCTTCTTTTTTTGCTCGTTAAATCCAAGCTCTCTATATACGAGTTCATCTATGTTTGATCATTTAACTATTCCGAAATTTAACTTTTGTTAGTACATGGAGTAAAAATTTTAGGAAAAAAAATCAGTAAAAAAGAATGCAAAACAAGCTGAATTAATTTTAGGACAAAAGCAGGCTGACCTAAAGGTAAGGCATTTAAAAAAAACATACTTTTTCAATTAAACTGTTAAATTTTTCTTTTTCTTTTTGACTTGGAATTTTGACATTTGGAGTTTTAAATGCTGAACAGGGTTATACAGAAAGACAGTCCTGCATGCTGAGAAACCCAGGGGAACTAAAAGTAGCATTGGTTGAACTTTATTTTCAAATTCAACACTCAGTTGTTGAGTGCGCAGTATTGTGTATAGTGTAAATTAGAAGGTAAGTGTACGGGCTGGGACCAATTTTCTATCTTTAGACTCGGGAACTTTTCCTGGGCTTACTTTTTAATTCAGTCTCTAGTCGGGCCTGGTTTATTCTTTCTCTATGCTGACTTAGTCCTAGCCAGACCTGGATTTCATTCTGATTTCATTCCTGTCCATTATTATTTCTTGTAAAAATAATAAGTGGTATTGTACAGTTGTTAACACAATCTTTAAAAAAATATTTGTTTTAATAAATTAAAGAGAAATATATTTGTACTATTTTAAGTTTTTTTTTTTTCTGGGATTTCAAAATTATGATTTTTATCCCTATTTTTCTTTCCTTCTAAACTACATTAAATATTTTACTGAATCTTCATTTAAATGTAATTATATATAGGTGATCATTAATATCGCAATTTCGTATCCCATGGTTTGCTTACATCTGATAAAAGTTATACATAATTATGTATGCAATATTCATTTCAAAGAATTTGAATTACAGTACTAACGTTGGTTATGAAATATCGACATTTGCAGTAGAAATTGAGTCGGGTTAGACCGGACCATGAATTGGGAAATAAGGGCCTTGCCATGATAACTTTACCTCTGAAAATTTCGCCCCGTGCAGACTTCTAGTGCAAAAGCAAAACGCGTTCTACGACAGGTAAGTCAACTATAGACCCTAATTGTGGTAAAATTCGCATATTGTCATCTCAATAAGACGATTTTGCCCATTAAAATGCTTTTTTGGGCGCAATATGCTCTGCAATATGGGCTTTGAATCATATTAATTGAGTATTAGTTTTAAAAATAGCTATTCGTCCAACCATATATATTCGTGATAAAACTCTGATGTGTCGATTCTAAATCTAAAGAGAAAAGTAAAAATATCGATGACAAATATTATTAAATCCACTAGTAACTTTTGGGTAGCCCTGTATTTCTCCCAATTTTCAAAACCTTATCGGTAAAGAAAATGAAATTATTACTCCCTTAAGCCACACAAAATTGTGCATTAATTTTGTTCATTACAAAAAAGTATCTGGAAATGATGAAATGAGATCAAGAGAGGGAATTAGAAGGTGTTTTTATTTTTTTTTAATTTGGATACATCAGGCTTGTTTTTGAAAACGAACAAAATTTGAGTATACATCAGATTTTGTACGGAAGTTTGACATCTTTACACCATATTCTTGCTTTTTAAATTATTTATATACAATCTAAAAATAAATAAAATATGTGTTACACCACAATTGCCACATGTGTGGTAATTGGGAGCCTCTTGTTTGTGTTTAATGTTTTTCTATTGGGTTAAATGAATAATAAATAATATTAAAGCTCAAAACCAGATTTTCCACTAAGTTTTTTTTTTTTTTTTTTAACCTAGTTACAACGATTACAAAAAATTTAGATAAGTAACTTGATAAATTTTGTTTTTTAATTTTAGAAAACAAGCCACCATGTTACAAACTTGATGGTATAATTTTTAATTACATATTATATATAAAAAAAAACATTCAAAAATGTACCTTTCAAAGAAAACTTTTACAAATTCACAAAACATTCCAGAATGGGACTTTTCACGCCCAAATAACTCAATAAATAATCATTCAATAAACTTGTCATTGCAGTTAATTTCGTGTAGAAAGTGTTTATCCTAATTATTTATAATTAGAAAATATTTCCGAGATAAGGCAATAAAATAAGTACAATAAAATAAGGATATGCCTCTTTCTTAGGAAACACGTCAAACAAAATTTTAAATTTCAATAATTAATGAAAACGTGTTGAAAGTATTTTATAGTCATGTCATACACTTTAAATAAATTTCAACATGACATTGTTTAAATAACAAAAAAATTATAATAATAAAATAAAAAGTCATTGTGTTCAAGGTCTTTGAATACCACTTTTTTAATCGCACAATTCTGAAATTAAATAAGGGAAATATTACAATTTAGAAATAGTGGTATTCAAAATCCATAATCCTTGGTACCTATAAAAAATGCTTTAAAAGAAAAGTGTCCGTTTCTCCACAGTGGGGTTATTTTGAGGTAAAATTTCAACTCCTTATACCCCCAGATTTAAGAAGGGTAGAATTTTTTTTTAAATGCTGAAAAAGTTTTTTTGAAACTTGAAGTTGCCGAAAATGGTCCTATAGCTTAGATTTCACAGTCCTATATATACATAATATAACTTAAAACTTGGTTTTGTCAGAGACTTTATTTATTTATTTTTATTTGTTTGCGTTTACAAATCTGCAGAAAAGATACTTTAGGTTTCTAGTTTTTTAAACCCATAATTTAAAATTGAAGATTTTTTTAAAAAGGGGTAATTCTTTCTAAGGCAATTTATTTCATTGATAGAATGTTGAAATCATTGAATGTCACCAGAATTCAAGAAAAAATTAATTTGAAAGCAATTAAAGTCTTTTCGTCACGTACATTATAAAAGTAAACTTTTATTCAAAACTTCTGGTAAATATTTGCCATTTGAAATTTAAAATTAAGTGTGATAAATACTTCCCACTGCCTTAGAAAGGGTAAAGTAATACAAAAATCTTTATATGTTTATATTTTGGTTTTAATATCAAGGAGTAACCAGAGAAAAATTTAAACAAATAACACCCAATTACCCTCCATCCAATGTTCTCCCACTCTAACCTACCAAATGTAAATCATGGTGACAAATATGAAGAAAGAGTATATTCAGGCTGCGTTGGTTCACACACTCAGTTTATTTTCTGTTGATTTATGTCAGCTTTCCTCAACCCTTTTGTAATAACGACACATTTTGGTTTTACTAAAAGTTCTGGGACACACCGTAACTATCTAAACTTAAAATTGCCAGAATATATGTGTATGTTCGCGCCTGTTTATCACCGAAGAAATACATCATAAAGTTAACCATTTATTCTGTTAGAGGAAGATATCTAAAATTATGTAATTACTAAAATATTTGAGTCTCTCGAAATTTTCACAAAGTGCTGGATTTAAAATTCTAACTATTGAAAATACATATATGTTTCATAGAAAATTTCTTACGTATATATGTACTGCGTGTATGAAAAATTGCCTTTTTTTTTTTTTTTTTTTGGCTTGAAAAGATCTCTAAAGCTGTTCTCTAACTCAGTTTTGCAATAGACTAAGCTAAATGGGGATTCAATTCCTCAATAACAAAAAGATAAAAATTAAATGAAATTTTGTCATATATTAATATTTCTGTAATCTGATATGTTCCGTGTTCTATCGGAGCATAACCTAAAGCACTTTCTTGGCACACAAGTTTATCGCGACACACCAGTTATATATCCTAATTTCTTGCGTAGAATCCGTGGATCAAACAAATACCTTGGATTCATACATTTTATTTAATAATTTAAGTCAAATATATACCACGTTCGAGTAAGTTAGATTTTACAAAATAAAACGTCTGGGTGTAAGCATGTTTGTTTGATCCGCGGATTATACTGCAGAAATTAGAGTATATATTTTTAATGATAATATGTTACCTTTACACTTTAAACTGGTTTTGTCGTAAGCTAAAGAAATACGGAATTGGATATTATATAGATTTATGCCGCAAAATATGTCAATGTTGACAGTTTAGCTTTATTTTGAAATAGTTCAAAACACAATTTGGGTGTTGATTGGTTTGAATGAAAATAGAGATGTAAATAATGATATAAATAAGGATTAAAATAGTGTTCCTTAGATTACTTGAGTAAACATCGCTGACGCGCATAAGTATTGGCAGTCTTTCTTGGTGGTATATGTTTGTTTTTGTTAGGAAATTAATAGACAGGTAGGAAATCTGCGGCAACACCTCTCTTAACTGATCATAGTAATCGTACATGTCAGCAGTGGGGGCTTTTCAGTCAAGATGGCTCCATCCGTCGATGTTAATGCTGAGTTGGTAACTGACATCTGTTTAGAACCAACGCATATTTCGTAACCTTGCTGCTTTAGTTATGAGAAGGATTTCGATGCTTTCAAGAATTTTGCGATAAAAGAAAACACAAGAGTTGATAAAGATTTATTTTTGGTGTATGAAGGTTGGATATAGAAGATCTGACCATTTCTTGTGTTGTTTCGTTAAATTTAGGTTACCGTATTTACACGCATGTGTGTATAATTAGCGTCCTATTTTTGAAAGTGAAAACTAAAAATAAAAGTTACAACTCGCATGTAATACTCATCAAACTAATTAAATAGCAGAAAGTTAAAGAATTTGAAAATCAAAATTCTTTAGAAATCATCATTCAGAAAAGAATAACCTAAATTACCATATTTATTTACGTATATTACGTCTTCTTATTAAAATACCATAAAAGTGTGGTTTCTGCAATGTGTACTTACTCCCATTGTAAAACATATTGGAAAAACTAATATAGTACAAGCAATATATATGCTACAAGTTATACCATGTTAAAATGACAAGATGCAGCAGCTATTTTCAAAAAGCAGATTAAAAACATTAATTTTTAAAGAAAAACCAAAATTCATATCAAAGAGCAATGTCACAATCTATTTCAAAATTGTTTAAATCCAATTTCATGATAGGAAGCTAGAAAAGAAATAATTACCGTGGTTACCGTATCCTCATCATACACTAACTAACACACTTAAAAGTGAAAATATTTCATTTATTTTACTTATTACTTCTACGTTTGTAGAATATTATTACGAATCTATACGTTGTAATGAAGTGACTTGGGGAAAGAATAAGTAGTTTATATAGATTTAGGAATTATTTTGTATACAGTACACGCACAATATATTAAGCAAACAGTAAAAAATAATATATAGGATATAATCTAATTGCAAAAGAAACTTGTTGATTGATTGAACTCATTAATTTTCATATTTTTGATAAATATTTAATAAAATGCCGTTTTAACAGATGAAACTAGACGCTAGAACAATTTTAGACGTTTCTTTAAACAAAAAAGTATAGAAATGTTTTTTTTTTTTTTTTTAATACAATATTTTATTACAAACTTGCAAAATCTTTATGAATAATAATGAAAAATGGAATGTAGAAGGCAGAAATAAAATTTCTTTATAGAAATAGATTGTTTGATTTCTGCGGAATTTAAACAAATATTTAAAGTTGCATTTGCATTTTCCATAATTTATTTATTTTCCGTGTTTTTTTTTTTTTTTTTTTTTTTTTTACTGAAAGTATTTTGAGTTGGTTTTCTTAAAAGGTTACGTTCTCATACACACATCAACAGAGTTCTAATATGTAATAACTCGTATTTGTATTAAGAAATAACACTTTATTCAAACATCTAAAAAGGCTATCTATACAGGATTTAATACGCTAAGTGTTATTAATTTGTTTGTGTTTCTATATATAGAATATCTTTCGAAAATTCACAAAGTTCAACGCAAGTTGCTCTACAAACATGCTGACCATATATATATATATATATATATATATATATATATATATATATATATATATATATATATATATATATATATATATACTTTGACTAAATAACGAACAAACAAATTATATCTTTAGAAGTTCAAATGATTTGAGTGTTACAAGCAAATAAGAAAACAAATAATAAGAAGAAAACTCTGCAATAATTTGCCCCATTAAAACTAAAATGTTAAAACTAAAGCATTTATATTTATATTACTAAATAAATGCAATTATAAAAAAAGAAAATAAGACATATTTATAGCGAAGAAAACAAAATTCTGTAAAATCAATAATTTTTACTTTTAATATTTTCGAAATAGTGATTAAAATCAACAAATGCATGGACAAAAGGCAGAAAAATAATTTTTCAATTCAGGCAATTTTACAGAAAAAAACTGTATAGAGAAGTGAAATAAAGGAGTTATTTTTTAAATACAGGACGTGTTATTGTACTCATAAATCTTAAAAACAAATCTAGAAAACGAAAAAGAATCTAGAAGAAAAACATTATAGGTTTTTTTAATTAATTTTGATTTAAAAATAAAACTATTTGCTTATTTTGATGGCCGATTTCTAAAAAAAATAAAGCTATACTGTATTGAATTTTCTCATTAATTTTAATTAAACGAATCCAATTTGTTTTTTATTGTCCTAGGTATTAGGATTAAATATTGGTAAATTGAGAAAGAGAGTTACTTCCAATGAAGACTATACTTATCGTATACTGCCGTTGCCGCATCCCCCAAAATAGAGTCAATAGCTCTTTATAGTTTGCTTCTTTATTTGTTTTCTTAGTTTATCCAGAATCTGTACTGTTTCGGACAAACGATACAAATATCAAGGCGCATGTGCAGGTGTCGCGAAAGCAGCTTTTAAATTCAAAGAAATTGGTATATTTTTATTTAGTCAAAAATAAAAATATAAAAAGATAACGAAATTAATTTTGTAGCATTCTCGTTTGTTTACTAAGAGAATTTAATCGATTATTTTCTCTGGCATTAGTACAAAAAAACAAGTGGGAGTATGTATGCGGAATTCCAACTAATTTAACTATTGATTTGGTCAATTTTTTGTAACATCAACCGCAGCAAATTTTAGTGGTAGGATGCCTGTGGTATTTTTATTATTGTGCAGCGTTCTTTTGTTCTAAATTCCGTCACTTCTCTAGGCACAATTTTTACCTTATTTTGAATTTTAATTAGTGCAGCATTTCTCATTCAATCAAGTTACTAGTTAGGTCAGTGAATTTGGAGGACGGCATTCCATGTTATTTATTTTCACAGCGGGTGGCTCTAACGTCAGTAAGTAAATATTTGTATAAATCTAGTTTTCACACATATAACAATTCTCTATAATAATAACTTACGATTACATATTATATACTATTATTTATAAAATAAACTTAGAAACCGTCATTAATGATTGTTTTAGTGCAAAAATTGTGAGAAAATATTTTTGCTCAGAGTTGGTACGTCTCAGGGTATTTGAATACCACATTTTTCATAAAGTAACAGTCGCCATATTTAAATATGGATTTTTTAATTAAATAAGACAAATATTACATTACGAAAAATCTGGTATTCAAATTCTTTGGGACGTACGACACCTGTTGCTAAATGAAACAAATTATTTTAACAGTAATAGCAGCGCAACCTTTTCAGAGTCTCAATGCACTATTTTCCAATAGGAAAATTATTTAAATTTAAAAGAATTATTCAAATTTAATTTTTTTATATATTGCTTACATATTCTTTATCGACATAATGAAATATCAGTAATTAAACATTGTAACAAATGAAGATTTGAAAATGTATAATAATTATCTTTAAAACATTATATAGGATTATTTACGATTGATTATAAAGTACAATTCGAAAGAGCCATTTTATAATGATTTCTTTCAGAGGGAAAATTGAGAGTAAACACTTTTACTAAATGAAAGAGAGTATTTTAACTGTAGCAGCGCATCCTTTTCAGAGTCTCAATGCACTATTTTCCAATAGGAAAATTATTTAAATTTAAAAGAATTATTCAAATTTAATTTTTTTTATATATTGCTTACATATTCTTTATCGACATAATGAAATATCAGTAATTAAACATTGTAACAAATGAAGATTTGAAAATGTATAATAATTATCTTTAAAACATTATATAGGATTATTTACGATTGATTATAAAGTACAATTCGAAAGAGCCATTTTATAATGATTTCTTTCAGAGGGAAAATTGAGAGTAAACACTTTTACTAAATGAAAGAGAGTATTTTAACTGTAGCAGCGCATCCTTTTCTGAGTCTCAATCCAATAGGAACGAACACTTTAAACGCGTCAGTAAGCATGCTTTTTCGAGCGTTCCTTCAATGGTAATTTCAGACTCTAAGGGATTTTTTTCTTTCGTGATCTTTAGCTGCTGGAAATAAAAGGTAGGTGGAGTTTTAACCAGAATGATATAGGAGTTCCAATTCTTTTCTTTACAATTATATTCTTTTTAAGGAAAAGGCGGAGTGTATGCAAAAAATCTGAGTGACTGTTCTTCACTGTCTTTGAAAATGATAATTGCACTTAATAAAATCTTTTCAGTCGCAATTTATATCTTATAAACTTAGTTATACACACATCCGTGTACAAGTGAGATTAGAAACTCCAAATTATTATTTCAATGTAGAAATACAATGTAGAAAGAATTTATTGTGCAATACTAGAAAATACAAAATAGGAAGAATTTAATGTGTAGATCATATCAGCAATTGTTTCTCCTTGTTTGCGAATTCGTTTGATTTTATTTATGGTCTTAATTTTTATTTTTCAATTTTCGTGGTATGTGGTCAGGACATATTTTTGAAAGCGCCAGTCCACCAGTGACGTATGCAAGAGGATGATTCATGGTATGCATATACACCATGCAAATTAAAAATCAGTCAAAATTTTTTATGTAAATTTTCAAAATCATTGTTATTTGTTTTCATATTTCATAATTATAAATAGGTTTTCAAAACAAACTCCTTAAAATAAAAATAAAAAATAAAAGTGATAGATTTTGTTTATTTGAAGTAAGAAAAAATCCGCTTCCTTAATTTCTTAGTCTTAGATACAGATATTATATATATCATTATTAGTATAAAAAGTACCAGCAATAAATCATATTAAGTATAGAACTTCTACTGCCTGTGAAAACAAACATTATGGAACTTAAAAAATTAGACACTTCTTAGGGTTCCGAATTTTCCCGTGTGAACATTTTTTAGTCTTTGGAATACATAACATTATTAATTCTCTTGAAAATAAATGGCAATATGCATCATGAGGAAATACTTATCTAAAATAATTTCGTAATGTATTTACCATTTTGAAACAATTAAAATTGTGTAAAGAATTCTCGGTAATAAATAATGAATTTCGTTTAATATTTATATGAAATAATAAAGGAGAAATAAATAAAGAGAATAAAAGATAATTTCTTCGGAAAATGTATAAAAATATTCTCACGAAAGTTGATTAACTCTCTTTCTTGAAGTTGTTAACTTTTTAAAGTGTGTGAATCATTCGCATATTTATGTTGAAAAACTGATACCGAGATAATTTATTTCATAACGCTGTAAATAGCAGGTACTGTATTCTTGCTTAAACTCTGCCTGCAGCACTAATTTTGAAAACATTGCTAGAGATCTATCAATTTTTAGAAATATTGGATGATTTTTCAATTTTATATGAATTTTTAAGTTGTGCGCACTATATTAAATGTTAAACGTAGTTTTTAAGATTATTCTAAAGATTCCTACTATTGTAGCTAAATTGTAATTTCCATCTCAAAAAATTAAACCATCTTTCTCTTATAACTGCCATCTTTTTAAATCAATATGAATAAAAATTAATTTTCAAGTGATTTTTCAATTCAACTTTCCATACGGGAATAGTAATTTCTGTAGAAGTAATTTCTGACACGTACTATAATTACTTTTTTGTTAATATTACTTTTCTATCAGCTTACACATCTGTAAATATTTTCCAAATGTTTTATATTTTTATTGTGTTTTTTAAATATTTCTATTCTATTTCTATATTATCAGTGAGGTCGTACACAAGTTATACATACTTCAGCACTGAGTTACCGCCAGGTCCTCGGCTTAATGCAAACATAATATTAAATAACATTTGATAAATCGTCATAATAAACCCAATCATGTTGTAAAATGGCCAATTTTGACACTTTTAGCTGAATTCATTACTATATTTTCTATTGTTTCAACATGAATAAACACCAAATTCATTTTTTTTTTTTTTTTTTACTATATACAGCAAAGAATCATTCTCATTTCAAGAGCTTGCAGAGGGAGATTTCTGCACCATCTCTCTCTATATATATATATAATATATATATATTTTTTTTTAATCTCGCTTTGCTCAGCCCCTTTTGTCCGGTCAAGAACGATATCAATAAGTGGAAGATCACTTTCAGTTGTCACATAACCATAATCAGTGTTTCTTATTAGTAAATGAAGGGTGCAGATTGTAAAATGTAAAGTCGCAATTTGACGTTGCAAAAATTTCCCTCTTACTATTTTCAGAAAATGGACTTTTCCAGTCAACAAAGATGATTAATTGACATACTGAAGATTGTTTTAACTTTAAGGCGGTATTAAAAAAACATATTTTTCCACGCTCAACAACTCAAAATTTTGAGACACATTTTCAGACTCATTTTTAAAAGTAACAACAGGAAACTTGATGGCGTGATTTATAAAGACATTTATAAGGGCCCCATGTTTTTATTTTTCGTTCAATTAATTAGAAATTGATTTACAGACAAATATTTTCACAGTACGATAATTTTTTTTTTGTTTTTGTTTCCAGCGCTATCGCTTTGGGAAATTCGGTTCAAAATGTCCACTTTGACAGCATTTTTTGAAATATATTCTGCCTTTATCAAAAAATCGAGACAATACGGACATTATAAAGTTTCTAAATAAGAGAACCTGCCAATTGGATGCATTTTAGAGCAAAAATGAATTTACAAATGTGTCTCAAAATAAGCAGTTTGGATTTGAATACACCCTTAACACGTTCACTGCCGGTTTAAAATTACCGGAATTTTATTTTATTTAGAAAGTTTGAATTCATACCAGAAAATACTAATAGCAATATTTACTTTATTTAATTACAGACAGTTCGTGATTACATAAAATAAAAATTCTTCTTTCGAAATTTCCGATACGAATTCGTAATTTTAGATTGAACACAGCGAATTGGTTAAAAAAAAATCAAAATTAAAAAAATAATAATAAAGCCGATATCTCTTGAAATAAAAGGTGTTTCTAAAAGATCGACTTTCCCGTTTACGTTAATGTCATGTTTGCAAAATAAGTTTAATTTGAGGACGTGTGTTTCAAAGCTCGCTTTACCCCCCCCCCCCCCCCCCCAAAAAAAAAAAAAAAAAAAAAAAAAAAAAAAAAAAAAAAATCTTGTTTCTGAATCAGTCTATTCTATTGGTAAATCTGCACCGAAAAAACACTTTAATCAGCAAAAAAACTAGTTTTAGAATGCATTTCTGGCATTGTAAAATCTTAGTTTACAATGAAAAACAATGGAAGCAGTTAGAGGTTTTTCACGATTTCCCAAAATTGTATTTTCTGGATAAGACCAGTTTTGAAACTCACGTCCTCATTTCTATTTTCAAGATTTTTCGGATGATTTTTTTTTCTTTCTTGCATAATCAAGTGTTTTGAAAAGTTTGTTTCATTGTGAAAGTTGAATTGTTGTACATTATTTTATTAGAAAATGTGTAAGCATGATTTAATAAAACACTGAAAACAGAGTCATCTTAAATTCAGACATTTAAGTGCCTGAATGTGAAATTTCAGACATCATAGATCTCTGAATTTAAGACACATAAGTGTCTTACTATAATCATGGCATAAAAAACTGATAAAAATATCTAAATACTGATGATATGTCTGAAATTAAGACATCTGGAAATTCAGACATGTATGTCTCTGAATGCGATCATATGTGTAATGCAACATAATCTGTTATGTGATCGGTGTGTTATTCTATGGTACAATCTTATCTCTACATATGGCAGCGTCATCAAGAAAACTGTTTTCCAAAAGATGAAAGGTGTTTAAAAAACTTTCCAACCCGCAAAATTTGGCATTACTTTAAAAAATAAATAATTTGGTTAGAACGTGTGCCAAAATTGCACGAGTCTGCTTATCAAGTCGTGGAACTAAGTTATTTTCGGTCCATTAAGTAATTAAGAAATTGCTCTTCTTCTTTAAAAAAAAAAAAAAAAAAAAAAAAAAAAAAAAAAGTTGTTTAAAAGCTACTTGCACCTGTACGTATATATAGGGGAAAGGTACAAGAAATTTCTCCTAAATCTTGTCTAAAATAGTAAGACATATAGCTTGAAATACTGAGAGACATGAGTGCTAACAGAAAGAAATGTAGGGAGGGGTAACATTTTGGAACAGCTATACCTGTGGTTCACAGCCTAGTCCGCTGATTTCAAATGCTTAATATAAATACGAAATAAGCTGAACTAAGAAAACAATTAAGAAATATTAAATATTCAAAAATAAGTTTCTAACAGCATTTTAAATAAACAATTGAAACAGTTAAAAATAAAATAAAAAAACTAAAACAGTTTTTCTACTTTTTTTTATGGGGGAGGGGTTAAGGGGTTTAGCCTTTTTGCACCACCCTCCTTCATAAATTAGAAACCCGTGAACATTTTTAAAAAATGCGTTCATTAAGGAGTTAAGGAAAGGGAAGGGCACATGACAAAAAATCTTAGTTCATTTTTCTCTTAGCGTTTAATTATTCTGTATTCACTTGGAAGAATGAATTTAATCATTTTTTATAATAATCAGACAAAAAAAATTTCAAAATCCAAGGAGGAGCAATCCCTCCCCCCTTCCTACCAGCGCTTATGGAAAGAAACAGCGTCTTAAATTAAAACATTTTGTCATTTTCGGAGCAGCCAACAGAGGGCGCCGTCCTAAGGTGCGCATGCGTTTTAGACGTTTTTTCTTCATTCAAACTTAATGCTTGTTGTAATTTAAACTGAATTTTCGTTCTTAAGTGGACGTTCGCGGAGATTTTAATTAATAATTTAGTTTGATTTGATTCGTTTTGTGCAGAATATTAAATTTTGTGACTTTAATTCGTATCCCTTCGTTAAATCGTATTCATTTGATCTCGTCAAAGCTTGATAAACAGAACTTTTGTCCAGCTGATTTATATTTGTGGGATGAAAACGTTTAGTTCCATACTTCTGACATGAATTTACAGTATATATCAAGGGATTTTCTATTAAACACATGCAAGACCTCCTACTTCTTATTCATTGGGACAATACAGCATTTCAAATATCTTAATATCAGCATTTTGGATAAATAGAAAAAAAAATTCTGTAAAAAATATAACATCTTTACGTTAACGTCTAACGTTAACATCTTCACGAATACACGTGCTATGCTTACACAAATGCACACATATACTGAACAGGACCTACATAGTCATTTGCTACAGTGACAGACCATTTTTAGCATTTTCTGTTACTTGGATGATCGAAAATATTATTTTATTATTACAATTATTATTGCCCACCTTAATTGTCCTCGCGACAAAATCTTCACTGAAAAACATGAAGTCAAGAATGTTCTTTACATCCTCAAAGTTCAAGGGCATTTCCTAACGAGTTTCAGTAAATATTCGACGAAACGTCTGAAATTGGTTACTGCCCCTTAATTTCTGGACATCAGTGTATATATGCAAAAGGGATAATAGATGGTAGCACATATTATTAGACTTCAACGGGATATAAGGGAACCAGTAATTATTATGAAGTAATTAGAAGAATTATTATAAAAAGTAAGCTAAATTATGATTTTGTGTCAGGGTTTCATACGGAAACAATCTTTAACATAAAAGTGATGTAAAATTTAACAATTAAGAATTATTAAATATTCAAAAATAGGTTTTTAACAACATTTCTAAAAATATTAGAAATGAGTCTTTTTTTTCCTGTCAGGAGGATCTGCCTTTCTGATTCCTCCATTTAAGTTAAAATAAAAACACATAACATTAAAAAGAAAATATAAATTAAAATTGTCTTTTAAGAGGGATTCAGGGTTTTACCACATATAAAAAATATGTATTTACTTCTTCTGTTACCGTGTAAATCATTTAGTACTCACTTGGAAGATTTAATTTGATTTCTTTAATAATCATATTTAAATTTCAAAACCCGGTTGGGGGGTGGGGGAGGGGATGTTTCCGCCGGTCCACCGCTGCCAGAATTCAAAACTACCTTGAACCATACAATTTTTAACACATAAACCTTAAATATATATATATATATACAATTCATATCTACTCCCCCTATATAAATAATAAAGTTTTTCAATCTTAGCCACCATCTCAAATTGACCAAATCTCCACAAAATTGTTCTTCAAAATTTCCAATTTTCTCAGCAACAAAGGAATCAAACTATGTTCTGACCATTTGTTAAGCAGAGAAAATTTTTCTAATAAGTTATATTAATCAAATTACATTCTAAATATCCATTAACCATAAGAAAACTCTAGTAATAAATTAACCTCATTAATTAAAAGTACTAAGTATTATGACAGCACCAATAAATTACCATCTTTACTATAAAAATATCAACACGCAGCGGACTCATTCCATTACATCCATTTAAAAGTACTCACCCACATATCTTGACGGCTCAATCGGTAATGGTCTGGAGTCGTAACCACAAGGTCCTAGGATCGGATCCGTCATGGGAAGCACAGGAATCCTTCCGTAATCGAAAATAAAGATGATTACATATATGGCAGCCCTTCACTTTTTTTCTACTAGCTGCTTGCCCGGGTAAAAAAATGGCGATATATCAGACATTTCAAGTGTCTGAAAAATTAAGACACTTTAAAGTGTCTTTTTTTTAAACCATCCATTTCAGATACTTACGTGTCTGAATTTCAGACATTTCAGTTTACAGTGTAGCGTAGAAAAACTTATGCTTCGGAGTATAAAACATAATTCATGAATCTCGGATCTCAGAATTTTCTGTAATATTCATTTTTAAGATCAAATATTGTAGCCAGAAGCGAAATAATAAAATAATTCCGAAATGTGATCTCAAAAAGTTTATTCATGAAATCTTCCTTTAATAACAGAGACTAGTGGTGAATGTTGACGTCTATGCATCTTTTTGGAGAATAACTACAATTTCTGTTTGTTCAAAGCTTCGTCTATTACGTTGTGGGTAAAACTTCCAATGAGATTTTGACAAAAGGCCAGATGGAATCATATTTACGACTCATTATGATTATGTTGGTGATAAGAATAAATTCTACGAAATTAAATTCCAACTACTTTAATTTTTTAACTGATTAAAAGGTGCTACATTATGCTTCGTGTCGTAAAATAAATAAAAAAATACAAAAGAATTAGCCATGTTGTAATATATATATATATATATATATATATATATATATATATATATATATATTGCATAATTTGATATAAAACTAGGCTGCGCCGCCAGGCGCTAGAGTAGCACCCGTCGGGCGCGTCAACCGAGAACTCCGTCAAAGAGGCCTCCCGTATGCACTGCGACCGGTCGGGGCACCGCCACCTGCGCATCACCCGAACTGAACCCAAAAAGGTGACGACAGAGTTCGTTACGATGCGCGGAGGTTCCCATAATCAGAGGAGACCTCCACGAAGACACCTGATGAATCGCCAGAAGGCAGCCGACGCCTTCGTCGCCGGAACTCCATAAGAGGAACCAGATCCTAGGCCATAATGCCGAGTTCCCCCGACGACCCTTACTTTCCCGCGGCGTCCGATCGTCCAGTTCTAGGATGGGAGAAAAAGACTAGTTCTTCTGCAACGGTTGCTTAATTTGATATATCTATTTTGTTAATGAAAAGGTAGAAACGGAAGAATGTTGAACCTTTTGATAAAGAGGAAATTCTGTTATTAAAACACTTTTTCCTGAGAAAACAAATGCTCATTAATGAGTTAAATGTGCTGAGTTCCTTATAACATTCTCTGTTGCGTTTGAAAATAAATTCTATTAACAATTTATTTTAATTGTTTGTTCGCTATGAAAGACGTTAAATTACACAATTTTTAATATGGGATTAAAAAATTTTTAATGATCAAACGTCTGTTGGAATCTAATTTTTTATAATTTACTAGCTGATCCGCCCGGCGTTGCCAGGCCCGTCAAAAAATAATACGAAACGCAAAATCACTCTAAAAATCGCTGCAGGAAACCGTTCCTCTGGTAAATCTTTGTCGTTCGGAAATTAAATAAAGAGATGGACAACGAAGCGGAAGTAAATTCAATACCACCTCCTGAAATGTCTGGATCATTTGATTCAAAGCGGGTCAGTTTTTTGGTCAAAATTAAAAAAAGTTTACCGTCAGATTTTCACAAAATTTGCATTTTCCGAATCAGAAAAATAAACTCCGTACAGACTGTGAGATTCAATTGAATACCTCCAATACTTTTCTTAATACTCGAGAAAGAGTGGAAATGAAACTTTTCGTTGTCTGGAATTATCAAATTGGTAACTTTTTTGCGGTTTAAATAAAAATAGCCCTTTTCGGCGCACGAGCAGGAAAATATTTTAATTTCACCGCCAGGGGATGCATTCTGTTCTAAACAAATCCCCGACACATGTCCCCGCTGCCTACGATAATATGTATAGCAGACGTGCTACGCACGCACTGCAAAATCTTTTAGTTCCAATTTCCACCCCCAAATGGAGCATTCTGTTCCAAATAAACCTCTTTCCGAAAGAAACTCCGGCATTCGTTCCCGCTGCTTACGGCACTGTGAAAAAGGCGTGCGCGAAAAATCTGTTAATTCCACTTTCCACCGCCAGAGAGTACCAAATCTATGTCCTAACTAGTAGTTGGGGGCCACCGTAATACTTACCCATCATGGATATGCATAATGTAAAATATTAAAATAAAAATGTGTAAACTACTTATAAAATGCATTGCAATTCAAATAAAATCGTGGCTTGATGACGTCACAAACTTTAAAGGCTCGATTACTGAATTGCTTGAAAGAAACATCCTTATAACTCCAAAAATTATAATCCCATTAACTAGCAGTTTATTGCATCTGATTAAGCGTCAAATTTCCAATAAAAATATATCTTTGAAGTGAAATTTGGATGAAATACAGGGTCATGAAAAATCGAAGAGTGTGGAAAATAGGATTACAAATATCTCGGCAACTAATTATCCGATCTACTTCATGCTGTATGCAAAATTTATGTTTTTTTATTGTCTTTTATATTCATTTCTCAAAATAACCAATTTTTATATACCTTTTATCAGAACGAATATTTCGAGAGTCCGAAAAAGATAGTTCCGGTTAATCGAGGTTATTGAAATGAAATAGGCTTCTTCCCATTATTACATACTAAGTACATACCAAATTGCAAGTCTCTATCTCAAATTTTTCGGGAGATACAGCGTTTACAGACACACAGACACATAGACACACACACAGACGAAAGGCAAATTTTTTTTTTTCTTAAAAATATGTTTTTCGGAATCTCCAGTGTCTGAAACGTGTAAATCCGTCAAAATTTTTTTTTCGATTTTCAAAACGATTACAAGACTTACCCTATACTACGTATGATGGCTAAGTAATTAATTAGCTATATCTTAATTAGTTCATGTTAAGTTGTATGAACCAATCCCCGTTGAATTCGAGCACATAGAATCCGAGAAAATAAATTACCCTCCTGGATATTAATATTCATAAATTGTGGTAACCAAGGGCTGAAAAAATGACACCGTAGTTTATTTAGTACCAGGGAGATCGCGAAAGAATGTTAGAAAAGATTTCGTTTGAATCGGACGAAGATTAAATGTAAAATACTTTAGTTATGTTTTCCACCGCCAGAGGGCGCATTCTGTTATAAACAAACTTCTTTCCGAAAGAAACTCCGTCACGCGTCCCAGTTGCTTATGGCACCGTATAGAAGGCGTGCTGTGCACGCGCTAAAAATCTTTTAGTTCCCCTTTCTACCGCTAGGGGGCACCAAATCTGTCTTAATTAATGACCTATATCTTAAATAGTCCATGTTAGGTTGAATGAATCAATTCTCGTTGAAATCGGGCCCTTTGTTTGAATCGGACTAATTTTAAATGCAAAATCTCACCGTTAGGGACGCACTCTGTTCTAAATAAAACACTTTTCGATCGAAACTCCGGCACGTGTCTCTGCTGCCTACGACACCGTTTAGCAGGCGTGCTACGCATGTACGTATTTACAGCATACTTGAAAAATACAACCCAAACGGGGGGGCACTTTTCTAAATTTTGCCGACACCCCCACATGTGATATATCGTTGGAAAGGCCTGTGACTGCTTAATGATATTATGCACCTCCGGTGTCCCTGCCCCCACTTTGCCCCCCCAAGGGGGGCACTTTTTTAAATTTTTCCGAAACCCAACATGTGATATATCGTTGGAAAGGTCTGTGACCGCTTGATCATATTATGCACCTCCGGTGTCCCTCCCCCACTTTGCCTCCCAAGGGGGGCACTTTTCTAAATTTTGCCGATATACCTCATGTGATATGTCGTTGGAAAGGTCTGTGACCGCTTAATCATATTATGCACCTCCGGTGTCCCTCCCCCACTTTTCCCCCCAAGGGGGGAACTTTTCTAAATTTTGCTGATACACCTCATGTGATATATCGTTGGAAAAGTCTGTGACCGCTTAATCATATTATGCACCTCCGGTGTCCCTTCCCCACTTTGCACCCCAAGGGGACACTTTTCTAAATTTTGCCGAAACCCCACATGTGATATATCGTTGGAAAGGTCTGTGACCGCTTGATCATATTATGCACCTCCGGTGTCCCTCCCCCACTTTGCCCCCCAAGGGGGGCACTTTTCTAAATTTTGCCGATACACGTCATGTGATATGTCGTTGGAAAGGTCTGTGACCGCTTGATCATATTATGCACCTCCGGTGTCCCTCCCCCACTTTGCCCCCCAAGGGGGGTACTTTTCTAAATTTTACACACACCCCTCATGTTATATATCGTTGGAAAGGTCTCTGATCGCTTAATCATATTATGCATCTCCAGTGTTCATCCCCCACTTTGCCCCTCTAAGGGGGGTACTTTTCTAAATTTTACACACACACCTCATGTTATATATCGTTGGAAAGGTCTGAGACTGCTTAATCATATTATGCACCTCCGGTGTCCCGAGAAGGGAAATATATTAAAATTATTTTATTTAGTCAAAGCTGCAATAATGTTGCATTTTAATATTAAATCTTGTTCAGTCTATTTAATCTTACAAAATTAAATTTAAATTTGAAACATGATATTAAAGCAACTTTAAAACATTTCATTTAGTTGAAATAAAATTTAAATAAATCTTCAACTTTTTAAATTATTTGAACTTCTCATAGTTCTTGTCTGTTAGAATTTGCTACAATACAAATTTTGCATAATGCATGTAAAACTGAAAAAAAGGGTTGAAGATTTATTTAGATTTCATTTCAAATAAATGAAATGTTTTAAAGTTGCTTTAATATCATGTTTCAAATTTAAATTAATTTTTTTAAGATTAAATAGTCTGAACAAGATCTAATATAAAAATTCAACATTATTGTAGCATTGACTAAATAAAATAATTTTAATATATGTCCGCTCTGGGGCTTAATAATATGGAAATATTTTTTTTTTTATTTGCTTTGCAAGTTCCTTTTTTTTTTCTCCAATTTTGAAGAATAACATTATAAAATTATTTTATTGTTCAAGCAGTTCATATAACTGTAATGTATTCATTTGTATATAAAGGTTTCTTTTGTTTTTCTTTCTTTCTTTTTCTTATAATTATTGACAGAGAATTTTTTATTGAAGATAATTAAGGCAGGTAATTATTATGTGTTAAGCTGAACATTGTTTATCATAATTGTAGATTTATTTGAAAAATATTTAGCATTGTCTTAAAAAAAGCGTGTTTGCATAGGCGTACACAGAGAGAGTACCATCATCCTAGAAAAGTAAGATTTTTTTTCTTTTTTCTTTTTTCTTTTTTTTTTTTTTTTTAGGTTTTAAGAAATATAAATATGTTTTCAAATAAATATAAATAATGTAAACATGAGAGTCTTGTTTAGGATTGTTATTGAACTGATTATGCATGATTGTAATTTTCTTAGATGATTGTTTTATTTATTTATTTATTTTTTCATTTTATTGGTCTTTTTCACTGCTGAAGGTACCGGCTCTTTTTTCCCCCTCATCCCCCCCCCCCCAAAAAAAAAAATAATCCTGCGTTCGCCCATGCGTATTTTCAATTTTATTTTAACTATTTTGATCAGATAAAATGTAATTGTGTGAATTTTAATTGTTGATTCTTAAGTCGAATAATGTTTTTCATAACATTTTGACACTGTATGATTTTGCAAAGAAATCGTATTTATTTTTAGCAATATATTCGCTTTGAAGTGATAAACTTGTAGAATATACAGTCAAGTATATATATATATATATATATAATTGTCATACCTTTGAATTTCAAATGAAAACGCTAAGAACCCACAATATTATCCAATTTAGACATGTCTCCATATTATCACGCATAATTGCACGGTAGTGCATTACACAGGACCACGTACTTTCTTCATTTTAAAGCAGCATTTCACCTTAGACGGGTTCTATTTTCAAAGGTTTTACTGTTTTAGGCATGTCTAAGTTTTTAGGTAAATGTTGATAAATGTTGGTGTTATTATAGCTACGTGCGTACCCCTTTTCTTACCATTATATATTTTTAAAAAGAGATTGTTGTGCTTCCCGAGATATAAGGAACTCGTAGATTTTACAAATATCTTAATTACCTTTTGTTGTTGTTCTTTTAATCAGGTAATTACTAGTCGTGAAATCAAGGGAGGAAGCTGACACACGAATCGTCATTTCCTTAAATTGTTCGCAAATTTACTCTGTGCACCTCTCAACAATCAACCAATTAAAACTACTGGCGAAGAAAGCTCAGTTGCCTAAATAGTTAGGTTGTTAGAGTGTTTATCAACATGATAGACCTTTACATTTTGCATGCAATATTAAACATGTCTTGTGCTAAGAAACAAGTAGTTTTTTTTTTTTTTTTTCCTTTTGGGGATTTTAGAAATCATAGACAGAGTAACATAGCCTCTATTTTAGTGTGTGGAAATCGGCTTTAAATATTCAGTTGGACAAAAAACCTTGTAAAAACTTAATCTTCTTAAGTAACATTGTAAAATGCTGAACAAATTATATGAGGACATCGTAATTTTTTTTAATCATATCGATTTTAAGGAAATAAGTGTTCTTATATCTTTACAGTTATATTTATTAATTTATTAGCTAGTGCTCATAACTTTAAAATTTCATTGCAGCATTTTAAAAGGTGTTTAAGATTAGTTGGAAACTCTCTCATGGTAAATATTTATCAAATTATTAAATATTCTATCAAATAAATAAATATTTTTAAAAAATCACATTTACGTTACATTCTACATCTCAAAAAACCTTAAATTTTAAATTGTGATAAATAATTTATACTAAGAGTAGGAGAAAAATATTCTCCTATTCCTAATATTTTATTTGATTTGGTCTGAAATTCAGAGAAAAAGCCAAAGAAATTAAATTTATCTTTTAAGCAGTTCTTAGTATTGGACTCTGAGAGTCTTAAAAACATATAATTGAACAAATACCTGCTGCTGGATTTAAATATTGTATGATTAGAATGTAAAAATTGGAAAAATTTTTATTCATAATAATTATTTGGAATTAATGTAATAATTCATAATAAAAAAAATCCCTGACGGCTCGGCCTACAGGCACAGGTAGATTTCGAAGACGCAGACCGTGGGGCGCCTGTTTGTCGGGAATTGCGGAAGAAATGATCTTTTTGCGATGATGCTGCAGTTGGAACCGCCTACTTCGAAACCTAACTTGTTTGCAGGCGGAGCCAGCAAGGATTTTTTTTTTTGCTATAATAAGAGTTGGTCCTATAAAAAACATGTGAATATAACACATGTTTAGAAAATACTATTAATTGTGAATTCCATAAAATCTTTTAACTACTTGACCTGCCAAAACATTTTTAAAACATTAATAACATTCTAACCGCATTAATAACACTGGGTCAGCAAATTTTAACTAACTTTCTGTTTCTTAATGTATATAGTTTGTTTTATATAGATTTTAGGGCACTAAACAGAAAAACAATTACAAATTATCTACCCTCTTCCATTTTCAAATTTTTTACTTTCAATGTTTGAGCTACATATGCATTTATAACATTAAATTATCATTTTATTCTTGTTTAATCTATAATATTTTTTCTCAATTGAATATGTAACAAGAGAGTACAAACAAAATTTACTTTGATAATTTTGTTTATACGACTTCCATTAACTAAATTTAATTTATATATATATATAATTTTTCTTACTATTTTCTAAAAAAGAGTTAACATTTTTCTTTTGCAATATTGTAATTTTACTTATACATATTGCCCAATGAAAAAGAAAAGAAAAAAAAACATTGTTTTTAAAATTTCAAACATTTTAATGCTTTCATAACCTACAATTTTGAAAATTTTTCCATTCTACGGAACCTTTTCAATGCTTCTTTTTCAACATTATACGGTACATATAAACATTATTGCTTACTTCATGAGAAACAGATACCTTGTTCAACAGTATAAAATACAAAATTCAAACTAATAAATATGTTATGTGCAAAACACATATTACTTAAAAATGATTATCTTACTGCTTAGATAAGTCATGCATCCATTTATCATCATATGTAGTTTATATTTTATTAATTACATTTATTAAAAATTTGACTTTTATATCCAAACCTCGCTTTGTAACTCAATGTAGAAATTGCTATATGCTTAATAAGGAATTTTTAAAAACATTACTAAAGACTTTTATTGTAAAAACAAAAATACGTACAATTTTCTTATCTATAAACATATATACAAAAAATATTTTTAAAACGCCTGAATGTTATTATTTCATTTTTAAAACTACTTTTAATGAACATAAACTAATACAAAAGTATAATGTTTGCTATAAAACACTTACTTGTAATAAATTGTTTTATTAGAAAAATGAATTAGTGAATAACTAACTGCCTGTTAACTGCTAAGATTTTTTTTTTTCACCACTACTTTTTCTGTAAAGAAAATCACCGCCTTATTTAAATAAGCTGAAATTTAATATTAAAAAAGGAGACGATTTAGTTACAGAAAAAGTAGTGGACAAAAATCATAGTAGGTGGTAGAAGAGCTGTAAAGTCGAAGTCATGGACTCAGAGTCAAGTAAAATTTAACAAAAGTATATTTAACATTATCTTAAAAGTAAAATTTTAATATATATTATTTGACTATGAGATTCATATTATGAATTATTAATTTTTGGGTAGTCTAAATTTATGTACAAAACAAATTAAATATTCATAACACAATTTTAAAATATGCATTTATTAATACTAAAATATCATTGTCTGTTTGTATTTCACAACTATTCCTCTCAGAATATAGTGATGAAATTAACCAGTTATCTGTATGAACCAGAGTATGTCATATAAACTCTCAGCATGTTAAAATTGAAAGAAAAGGTAACATATTAATGAAGAGTTTAAAAACATTTATCAGATTTTGTCTGTCAACCTCTTGATTAATATATATATATATATATATTTATTTATTTATTAATATTTTCCAACTGGCATAAATCATATATTAACTTTTTTTCCCCCTTTGTCTTTTTTTTTTTTTCAAAACTAATACTCAACTATTTTACTTAAATATTAAATTACTCATTTCTGAATATTTTTCTACATAAGTAATCAATAAGTTTATACGTTAGAAGCACATCTGTTTGTAATGTGTTATCTAAGATAAAATAATCGAAATCGAAAGGCGCACTCGAAAAATAGCAGAACAAACTCTGCAACTGCTCGATGCATGCAATAAACTTGTAAAAATGAGAAAATAGTTTATAGTTTTTTCTGATTTGACAATAATGTTTCCAATAAAACAGATATTGTAAGAAATTAAAACTAAATCAATAATAGTAAAAAAACTTTCTATACAAATATATTTAAAAATAAATATTTATTTGTTTGTTTAGGGAAAACATTCTCACAGTTATCATTTTTCTAAATACAATTAAAAAATAAAAATAAAATAATAATTTTCATTTCAGCAGATTTTAAATGTATTAAATAGAATAGTTTTAAGCTATTTTTACAACTTCTCCAGTAATACAAAACATTAAATGTCATTATGTAAATAATAATTCTGCATGCAACAGAAGATATATTGCTAGCCAAAAAATTTTAACGTTTATTAAAAAATACAATTTTAGGCCAAAAAAGATTTGACGTAATTTTTAAAATAATTTTTTTACATAAAATAAATACATTTAAAAAAATTATAGGCACTGTTAAATTACAACATTTAAAATATATACATCTTTCAAAATATTTAAATATTCTTACAACCGCTCAAAAATGTTGTTTGTTATTCCGATTTAAATAACATGCATTAATGTTAGGCTGTATATAGCCAATTAGGTAGTATATTTAATGTTTTAAAAGAAGACCGAAAAGATTTCTGGAATACACATGTTTACATTAAATTCAAAAAATTATTTTCTACAGGCCAAAATGAACACTATATCTCCGATTTGGCAATCCTACTGCACTAAACTGTGTAAAAAGGCTTTCTAGCTTTTACCTTAATCGCCAAGATAAGTTTCCTGCAACTTTAGCTTGAGCAGTTTCAGAATAATCAATTTTGAACCGTTTTCTGCAAAATTATAATTTTTTTTAACAGTGAGCATGTATATGTTAAAACAAATGTACATACTAATTTCCAGATTTCTAGTGGCAGCATCTCTGTTGAAATCATAATAAAATGCTATTTTTAGAAGCTTTTCCACTTGTTTATCCCCTTTAAAATTTTGTAATGCGAAGCAGCTAGTGTTTTTCACTAGATCTTAAATTGTATGTATGCCATGTTTGGTCCAAATCGATTAAAAGTTGAAGAAATGTATAAAGAACATACAAACGTTGAATTACATATAGATTACATAAATCAAAAAAATATTAAAGTACAATATCTAATTTATATTCTATACAATTTTGAAAATGAGCAATTTTAATGTACAGCAAAATGAAAATAAGGAGTGACGGTTGCAGTCAAGTCAGCAGCTTCTTCTTCTTTGCTTGCATTAATAGCAATGTTTAAAGTGTACT
This sequence comes from Maratus michaelseni, assembly GCA_963931845.1. Classification (NCBI taxonomy): domain Eukaryota; kingdom Metazoa; phylum Arthropoda; class Arachnida; order Araneae; family Salticidae; genus Maratus; species Maratus michaelseni. The sequence continues at coordinate 445,644,456 of OZ007586.1, forward strand.
TCAACACCATCACAAAAAATGTTTGTTCACTCCATGTAGAGGATCTACTTAAATATATTCGCCATTTGACATCGTACATGAATGAAACAAGGCTTAAAAATCAATAAAAACATACTAAATGAATATAAATATATATAGAAAATGAGCAAGATACAAAACACAAAATTTTGGAATAGGAAAGTGCCAGCATATTAAATGACTTTTTGCTTTATTTTTCCTACACCTGTATATGAAACTCAAAGTTTGTATATTAGCATAAAAATGCTGGTAAGAATTTAATCATCACTACTAATGTCCCAAACGGATTCCTGTGATCTTAGATTATTGGCTAACTGAAGAACTGATGGATGAACGGCTGTTCTTTTTCACTTTCCTCCCCTTTTGTGTCCTCCTTCAACAGGCTCGATGTTCAGAATGCATCTAAAAATTAAGTATTGAACTAATCATTTAACAATGTTTAATAAAATATATTTGAATACATCAGACATTAACAGCAATATATTGCAGGCAAGTAATGTTTGGGTGTCTGAAGTAGAAGAAAATATTTTTATAGCAAATCATAAAACAAAACTTTGCAAAATTAATGCTTGATAAAGCAATTTATAGGATGCAGAAAATCCCATTTCATTTTAAGTTTCTACTAAAAATCAGTATAGAAAACAAGTTTATGACAGGTAAATAATAATTATTTAATAAATAAATTTTATTTTTTTATCATTTGTAAAGTTCTTTTACCAAGAAAGTATCCAATTAAAGCTCTTTTCACCCCCCAGCAGTTGAATTTTAAATTAATTTTTTTTTAGTAAATCTGCAGATCAAGGACATGAGCTGAAAGGTCTGTAGTTTTATTTTGACAGCCTTTTGTTTAGTATTTAAAGCATTCAACCGGTAGTTTCATTTCTTTAATATTTGTATTACTAATTATATAAGTAAAATATAAAGTAGTTTCACGAAATTTAAATTTAAGGAATTGTAATGAGAAATAAGATTTCATACAGAGATACTACAAGAATGAATATATATATATATATATATATATATATATATTTTTTTTTTTTTTTTTTTTTTTTTTTTTTTACAGGCTAGATGTACCTAATGGACAACTTTATATACGTATAGTAAAACCTGTTTCTTTCAATGTAACATTTCTTAATAAATTTAAATTCATTTTTATTAATGTTTTTTTTTTTTTTTTTTTTTTTTTTTTTTTTTTTTTTTGTGGCAGTATTTTCAAGTTTTAGTAGGGATTAAGTTTTCCCGTAACGTTAATAATCAATTACTTAAAAAAAAAAAAAAAAAAAAAAAAAAATCAGTGAGTAAGTTGTTATCTGCATCCATAAAAATTACTTTATCTGTTCATTAAAAGAAAATATAGCCTTTACTAGAAAGATTATTTCAGCAGTTTCATTTTCAATATAATTGTTTAATACCATTAAATAAAACTTCTATAAACTCAATTATTTTTTATATATTTGTATTTTGTTTCTCATTAGTAGCGGTTTGGAAATAAATATGACGAAATAATAATTAATAATGCTTAGCAAACTTATAAAAATTTGAATTAGCATAAGATGTTTCATAAAAAGCAATTAAATTTAATGTGCAATAGCAATTTTAAAAGTAAAAAAAAAAATCACCTAAAAAAGTCTCATATATTTTACATTTTTCTAATTAATTATGAGTTATAAATAGACACACTCCAAAGTTTTTGTTTAAAAAATAATTAAGAAAATTTCCGGAGTTATTTTTTTAACATAAGGTTCCCTTGCATGTTTGATAACTTGGGTTATTTTGACAATCTTAATCAAATCAGTCAGGACATAGAAAATAATGCTTCACAGTTCCACTGCCTTTGAGTGAAAATTTTACTGAACTAGTTTTAATTTATTTATATCTACTTTAATTTCTTGCATAAATTGTATTTTTTTTAATTTTGTAGCAAAATAAAATATTAAATGTTATATATTAATAGTCCATTACAAAAATGAATTTAATTATATAGTTTTAGGATCAGTTTTAATTATTGGCATGCTTAGCAATTTCCAATAATGGTCAGGTCACCCTGTGGCCATTATAAAACGTGTAATTTTAATAATGGTTATAGTGTATAATATATTTTGTTTTAACTGAAAAGGTAAGTAATCAAGTTTAATTTTTAAATTGCAGTTACCATAGTGTAATAAAAATTATTTTTTTAATTAGATGCTTTTAATTAAGTTCATGTGTTTATTAAAATTTTTATTACTAAATCTGATTAATTATTTTTTTTATGACTGTGCTTTGCATATTTTAAATTTTACAATCGATCAAACCAATCAAGAATCAAGGAATAATGTTTAAAGGGATAGAAAATAGGAGGGTCTTATGAGGCTTAAGCCCATAACCTTTAAATGAAGACAATTTTGTAAGTCAGACAATTTGTTAAAAAATTATTACGTTCCATCTTCAAAGTTTGATTATTTATCTCTGATAATAAATAAATAAATAAATAAATAAAAAATACTAAGAACATAAATTACATTTAAAATAGTGATGAAACTATAAAATCTGCAGATCAAATGCCTTAACTGAAAGTTCTGTAGTTTTATTTCGACAGCATTTTATTTAGTATTTAAAGCATTCAACCTGTAGTTTCATTTCTTTCATATTTGTATTACTAAATATATATATAAAAAAGTAGTTTCATGAAATTTAAATTTAAAGAATTGTAATGTGAAAATAAATTTCATGCAGAGATACTCCAAGAATATATTTTCTGAATTTATTTTAATTTAATATTCCCCCACCTCCCTTATTGCCTCTATAATTTGAAAACTGTAATTTTCTGAAATTCACTAGTTTAAATCTTCTATCTAAAATAATTATAATATTGATCTTCTGATAATGACAATAATTAATTTAAATAGAGAATTTTTCTCAAAAATATTTTATTATTTATTGATAGCCTAATTTTTAAATTTACTATAAAATGACTATTTTGTCTCAGTGGTATATTTTCATTAAATTCTTGGTTTTAAATACAATCATAAAAATAAAAAAAATCTATTAGTTTTTATAGGGTGTCCGTTACTGGAACAAGTCGTGTTGATTAATTTTAATTTCGAGTCTATTCATTTTTTATGTTATTTACAGTATAATTTTGATTCGCATTAGCAAATCTGACTATGCGAATTATTAAATATTGTTGACAAATTAATATAACATTAAAAAAACTGGAATATAATGGTCACTATTAATTAAAATTAATTTTTAAAGAAAATCCTTAAGGGTATCCATTAGGCTCATCTGGCTTTAATGTGTGTGTATATATATATATGCAAGATATATGTGCTTAGACACTTAATATATAATATAGTAAAACAAATTTTTTTTTAATGTAACATTTCTTAATAAATTTAAATTCATTTTCATAATTAATAGGTGGTTTTTTTAGAGGCAGGATCTAAAGTTTTATTATGGCTTAAGTTTCCAAGTATTGTTAAGAACCAAATACTTTTTTCTTTTTAAACAGTGAGTTCCTTACTTTAAAATGAAATATAGCCTTTTCTAGAAAAATTATTTCAGTAGTTGTATTTTTAATATAATTTTTTAATATAATTAAATAAAACTACAATAAATTCAATTATTTGTTATATATTTGTAAATTTTTTTTATTATTATTATTAGTTTTAAAATAAATATGACAAAAAAAAATAACTAATAATGATTAACAAACTTTATAAAAAATTGAATTAGTTTAATATGTTTAAAAAAACCAATTAATTTTTAATCTGCAATAGCAGTTTTAAAAGTTTAAAAAAAATTCCGCCTAAAAAAAAAAAATCTCATGTACTTTCCTTTTCTCTATTTAATTATGAGGTATAAATAGACAACCACCAATTTTTTTTTTCTTTTTTAAATAACCAAGGAAATTTCCGCAGTTATTTGTTTATTATTATTTTTTATTATTTATTATTTTTTTCATGAGATTCCCTTGCATATTTAATAATATGGGTTGGGTTGATTATTGACGGCCAATTATCGACACTAGGGATATAGGCCCGGGGGGAGTGCCCTTCGTGGGGGTCTTTCTAAGGGAACCTAACCCGTATTTACGCATGGATAAATCCACGGCTCGAAGAAAACCACGAAAACTCCGAACGATTAGGCCGACGGGCGCGATTGGGATCGAACCCAGCACCTCCCGTCTACCAGCTTCGAGAGCACAACCTCTCAGCCACTGGTGGGGCCTTAATAATATGGGTTATTTTGACAATCTTAATCAAACCAGTCAGGAGACAGAAAATAATGTTTCACAGACAGAAAATAATGTGTTCTATAAAAAGTGTAATTTTAATAATGGTCATAGTGTATAAAACATTTTGATTTAAATGAAAAGCTAATTAATCACATTTAAATTTTAAATTGAACATACCATGATGTAAGAACAAAATTTGTAAAATTAGATGCTTTTAATTCTTTTAATGTGGTTATGAAAATTTTTATTAATAAACCTGATTAATTATTTTTTAATATCACGCCATGCATATTGTATAATCTTACAATCGATCACACTAATCAGGAAGCCGAGAATAATGTTCAAAGAAATAGAAAAAGGAGGGGCGTATGGGGCTCAAGCTTCCAACCTTTAAATAAAGACAATTTTTAAGTCAGACAACTTGTTAAAAATCTATTACTTTCCATCTTCAAAGTTTGATTACTCACTACTGACAACAACAACAACAACTAAAGAAAAAAAAACAATAATATAAATATATAAATATAAATTAAATTTAAAATAGCAATGAAACTAGTAAATCTGCAGATCAGGAGGGTGAACTGAAAGGCCTGTAGTTTTAGTTTGACAGCCTTTTGTTTAGTATTTAAAGCATTCAACCAGTAGTTTCATTTCTTTGATATTTGTATTACTAATTATATAAGTAAAATATAAAGTAGTTTCACAAAATTTAAATTTAAAGAATTGTAATGGCAAATAAGATTTCATGAAGAAATACTACAAGAATATTTTATTTTATTTTGTTTTACAGGCTAGATGTGCCCATGACAACTTTACATATGTATAGTAAAACCTATTGCTTTTTAATCTAACATTTCTTAATAAATTCAAATTCATTTTCATTAATAATAGGTTTTTTTTTTTGTTTTTTTTGAGGCAGTATTTTAAGATTTAGTATGGCTTAAGTTGTCATGTAACGTTAAAAATCTATTACTTAAAAAAAAAAAAAAAAAAAAGAAAAAAAAAAATCAGCGAATAAGCTGTTATCTGCATTCATATAAATTAATTTATCTGTTCATTACTTTAAAAGCAAATATAGCCTTTATTAAAAAGATTATTTCAGCAGTTTCATTTTCAATATAATTGTTTAATATTATTAAAAAAAAACTATAATAAACTCAATTATTTGTTAAATATTTGTATTTTTTTTTTCATTACTAGTAGTTTGAAAATAAATATGACAAAATAATAACTACTAATGTTTAGCAAACTTATAAAAATTTGAATTAGCATAAGATGTTTCATAAAAAGCAATTAAATTTAATGTGAAATAGTAATTTTAAAAGTTAAAAATAAGTTCACCTAAAAAATCTCATATATTTCACTTTTTTCTAATTAATTATGAGGGTTAGATAGACACACTCCAAATTTTTTGTTTTAAAAAAATAACCAAGAAAATTATAGGAGTTATTATTTTTTATTATATAAGATTCCCTTGTATATTTAATAATTTGGGTTATTTTGACAATCTTAATCAAACCAGTCAGGACACAGAAAATATTCTTCACAGTTCCACTGTCTTTGAGTGAAAATTTTACTGAACTAGTTTTAATTAATTAATTTATATCTTCTTTAATTTCTATGAGAATTATTAAATATTGTTGATAAATTAATATAACGTTTAAAAAACCTGGAATATAATAATTGTTACTATTAATTAAAAAGTCCTTTTTGAAGAAAATCCTTAAGGGTATCCATTAGGTTCATCTGGCCTGTATGTATGTATATATATATATATATATGCAGGATATATATGCTTAATAGACAACTTTATATATTTAGTAAAATCTATTTCTTTTTAATCTAACATTTCTAAATAAATTTAAATTCATTTTTATTAATAATAGATGTCTTTTGTTAGAGGCGGGATCTAAAGTTTTATTATGTCTTAAGTTTCCACGTAATGTTAAAAATAAAATACTTTTTTCTTTTTAATCAGTGAGTTCCTTACTTTAAAAGGAAATATAGCCTTTCTAGAAAAATTATTTCAGTAGTTGTATTTTTAATATAATTTTTTAATATAATTAAATAGAATTACAATAAATTCAATTATTTGTTATATATTTTGTAATTTTTTTAAAAAATTATTAGTAGTTTCAAAATGAATATGACAAAATAATAACTAATAATTATTAGCAGACTTTATAAAAAAATTGAATTAGTTTAACATGTTTAAAAAAACAATTAATTTTTAATGCGCAGTAGCAATTTTATAATTAAAAAAAAAAAATCCACCTAAAAAAAAATTCACATAGTTTCCTTTTCTCTAACTAATTATGAGCTATAAATAGACACCCTCCAAACTTTTTGTTTAAAAAAATAATAATAATAACCAAGAAAATTTCCGGAGATATTATTTTTTAACATAAGATTCCCTTGCATGTTTATTAATTTGGGTTATTTTAATTATCTTAATCAAACCAGTCAGGACATAGAAAATAATGTTTCACAGTTCCACAGCCTTTGAGTGAAAATTTTACTGAACTGGTTTTAATTTATTTATATCTTCTTTAATTTCTTGCATAAATTGTATGTGTTTGATTTTATACCAAAAGAAAATATTAAATGTTATACATTAGTAGTCATTTACAAAAATGTACTTAATTATATAGTTTTAGGATCAGTTTTTATTACTGGCATTGTTAGCAATTTCCAATAATGGTCAGGTCGCCATTATAAAAAGTGTAATTTTAATAATGGTCATAGTGTATAAAATATTTTGATCTAAATGAAAAGCTAATTAATCACATTTAATTTTTAAATTGAAGTTACCATAATGTAAGAAAGAAATTTGTAAAATTAGATGCTTTTAATTATTTTAATGTGATTATTAAAATTTTTATTAATAAATCTGATTAATTATTTTTTAATACCATGCCGTGCATATTTTATAATTTTGCAATCGATCAAAACCAATCAGGAATCAAGGAATAATGTTCAAAGGGATAGAAAAAGAAGGGGCGTAGGGGGCCCAAGCCCTTTCCTTTAAATGAAGACAAATTTTTAAGTCAGGCAATTTTGTTAAAAATCTATTACTTTACAATTTCAAAGTTTTATTATTCAACTCTGACAAACAAATAAATAAATAAATAAATAAATAAATAAATAGAAAATACTAGAAATATAAATTACAATTAAAATAGTAATGAAACTAGAAAATCTGCAGTTCAGTGGCACTTAACTGAAATTTCTGTAGTTTTATTTTGACAATTTTATTTAGCATTTAAAACATTCAACCAGGAGTTTCATTTCTTTCATATTTGTATTATTAGTTATTGCAAGTAAATTTAAATTTACTTACATAATAATTTGTATTAAATAATAATATATAAATGATAATTTGATACATAAAATATATAAATAATAATTTGTACCAGTTATTTCACATTAAATTTTAATACATTTATATATTTTATAAAAAAGCATTACAAAATTTTTAATTATTTTATTGAATAAAATATACAAAGGTAAGTCCGCTTTCAAAAAAAAAAAAAAAAAAAAAAAAAGTTATTAACTTCTTTTTTTTTTATCATTTTATTTAGTATTGAAAACATTCAATCTACTGTATAATATATTTCATATTTATAATATTATTTACTAAAAGAAATAAATCAATCACCTTCAGGAAATTTAGCTGTAAAGAATAACAGGATATTAGAATACTCCTTTTTTTTCAGATCTTTTTATTAATCCTTTTAAACCCCTCAATAATTTGATAAATCTAATTTCTTGAAATTTAGTATTTCAAATCTTCTACCCAGGGCTTAATTTCTATGAAAAAAAAGTACCGGAATCCTAATATTCTGCAGTACTAACAGCCGTAGCGTACCCCCCCCCCCCCCCTACGCCGTTACTCCAATCTGCATATTTATATTTCATACATATTTTTTTCAAAATTTAAAGCATTGTTTTTTTTTTAATATATAAAAATTTTAAATACAACTATCTGTTCCAAATAACATTAAATTGATTTGAAATAGAAATAAATAAAATTTTGAATTTAAGACAGATTGAGCTCTAGCCTGTCCAAACCCGAAGACTGATATAAAAATCGAGCCTGTTTCATCTCCATCTCTTACGCGAGTGGCACATTACGTCATTTAGAAGTGTTTTGATACAAAAGAAGGCAAAAGATCGGAGATGGGAGGGAAAGGGTCATTTAGGATTCGTTTTTCGGAAGCGTTATTGCACTGGGTTCCGGAGCGCAATGTTTATGAGCTCCGGTGAATTCTGGCTAATATTTAAATATTTATTAAAAACAAAGAAGTGCCGGAGCTGAGCTCCGGTGGTCTCCGGCACAAATTAAGCCCTGCTTATACCTAAATTAATTAAGATATTGATCTTCTGATAATGACAATAATAAATGTAAAGTACTAAAAATTAATTTATGTTAAAAGTTAAAATAAGTATGGTACTTCTTAGAGAAATAGAAAATTCATAAATATTTTTTTTTTACTATAGAAAAAGTTATTTATTATTATTATTAAATAAGATCATTTTTCAATGAAATAAAAAGTTTTAGGTACCAATTGTTGCATTTTAAATTTTAATTGTATAGTAATATATTTATTTATTTATAAAAGGCAATTTGTAAAAAGCATTAAAAAAGTTTAAATTATTTTATTGAATAAAATATATAAAGATGAGTCATCTTTGAAAAATTTTTACCTTTAACTTCTGACTTGGATTTACAGTAGAAAGTAGATGGTTCCTGATGACAGTCACTTCTGAAAAATAAGTGAGAATGAATTCTGGGCCTGGATTGTTATAGCATGGTAAACAACTCCCTACAAACAAACAAATAAACTGTAACACTAAAAATATTTCTTTTAAAAAATGCATGAAAAACTAATAATAATAATAATAATAAAAAAGAAAGAAAGAAAATCTAGAATTATGCCCCCCCCCCCCCCAAAAAAAAAAAAAAAAAAAATCCCCTCGAAAATAAATCTGAAATTACTATCCTTGACGTGCTGTTAGTTACGACAAAATTCAGACATATCAATATAGAAAAACGCATTCGAAAGAATCCCCCCCCTTTATATATATATATATATATTGTATAGATTTGGTTTAAATCGAGAAAAAAAATTGTAAGAATTGGTACATTAATTCATGTAAAACCGTTTTTTTTTTCTTGTGAATGAAATGATATTTTAAATATTTCCTACATTTGCTAAAGTACTTCCTAATGTTTTGAATGTCTTGTCATTCTCTTTTAGAATAAAAAGTTTGTACATAAACTAAACTTGAATCACAATGGTAAGTTAAATCGTTTATGGAATAACTTTTCTTCAATGGTTATGTTGAATGAGATAGAAAAAGGATTTATTATTCTAACGTTCATTTACGAAGTACGAGAACCAGTAAAGCGAAATATGTGATCTTATATTTTATAAATTAAAATACACTAAAGATATATAACCTACATTCACATAATGAAAAAATGAATCAAATATAAAATTAAAATCTAATTTGACTTACCTTGAATCGTTTTATTATCCATATCTATCCGTATCCGATAAAATGGCGGCCAGAAGACAACAGTGAGGGTGATTAAATGTAATTCTCTTTTTATCTCATTGGCTCATTAATGTCATGTGATAGCTGAACGTCAGCTTGAAAATGGAAAATACTGCACGATTTGCTTGAAAATATTTTACTGCGCGCGTGCTTTATTTCTTTACAGCAAGACTTGCTTGATTTTTGCTGTAATTTTACAATAATTTTTTACAGTGTACACAAGGCTGTCTTGTAACAACCTCAAAAATATAAGTCAGAGAAGAGCCTTCTCCACCCGGGGATTGTAGTAATCACCCGAAAATATTCCACCCGGAGTTATGACTCCGTCTCCTTAGGTTCAGCTTGCCTGCAACCTCTCTCAATCACTAACTAACTGCTTACTCCCTTTTCTTTCTAATATCTCTTGATTATCCTTTAGAACAATGGAGGTTCTTCTAGCCAATAAAAACCCTAGAATTTCATATCACTAACAAAGTCCTTTATTATTGGAGAAAGAAGGTTTCTCATGGGGTCACACTGATATCACTTTCAATTTGGGTACGCTTCTCCTTGTGGGGTCAAACGGTGAGATGAAACGCGTTGCCCTGAGTGCTTTTATTATTCCTGCTGTCCCAAAACCTTCAAGATGAAAGATTGGTGATTATGAAACGAAAGTTCTGATATTTGCCGGGAATTTTAGTGGAGTTTGTTGAAAATCGGTGGAAAATCATGGGATTCTCCTACGCTTGGATTTAGGTTGCAAAAGAGGGGTTTCGAGTGATATATAGTGGATTTCTCATAGTATAATAATAAATTGGAAAATCAATAAATGTGAAAATATTTTAATATAAAGCAGGGCTGGGGATTGTTTCAGAAGCAGAACCTGATTAAAGCATGTGCAATCAGAGCTATGGCACTGCCTGCCCCCCCCCCCCCCTCCCCCGATTTTAGGGGCCCCAAATTTGGTGTGTAATTTTCGTAATGCTAATATTTTAAATCTGTTGTAACATTGTACGGATTATAAGCAATATTTTAAAATTTTACAGCAAGATAAGGTTAAAAATATATACCTATCTAAAAACCGCAAAACCTCTCAATAGCGGGTACCTCAGGACGCGGAATTTGTTCGCTATTCGGAGGTGACTGCTTTTTAGAGGTAAACGTATGTAAATATGTGTGTGTGTTGGGATTGAAAAATATGGGTGTTCGACGAATAGAGGTGTTCGCTATGCGGGAATATCTGTTATGGTGGTTTTAACTTCACAGCAGAGTGAAACCTCCATAACAGACTCCTCTATTTAGCGAAACACTTTTTCAATTCACGATGTATACATATTTTCATACTTTACTTCTGAAAAGCAGACACCTCCGAATAGCGGACAAATGCCGCGGCACAGAACTGTCCTCTATTGAAAGGTTTTACTGTTTTTAAATTTTAAAAAAATTCAATCTTATCTTACCGTAAAAGTTCAAAACATATATAATCAGTATAATCAGTTATAATCAGTACAATGTCTAAAGAGATTTAAAATATCAGCTTCACGAAAATTGCATACCAAATTTGGGGCTCCCTAAAATGAGGAGGGGGAGATAGCCAGTGCCATGGCCCAGTCTGCCCATGCTTTAATAAGGTTCTGCTTCTGGAACAATCCCCAGCCCTGCTTTACATTCAAATATTTTCCCATTTATTAAGGTCAAATATGGCTGTCTTTAATGCTTTAAAAATAGGGGTCAGAAATGGCTGTCTATTGCCGACAAATCAGAGCACAAAAATGGGCGCGATTCAGACGTTTCAAATGTCTAAAATTCAGACACAAATAAATGTCTTAAGACACTGTAAAGTGTCTCTTTTTTTAACCATCCGTTTCAGATAGTTAAGTGTCTGAATTTCAGACATTTCAGTTTACAGTTTATTTACTTCTTAATAAATAGCGTTTTTTTTTTTCTTCCTGATACACCATAGTTTTCCATTGGAAAATTCATAACACCTTTCCATACTATTGCTCTTACTGTTAGTGAATTCATGGGATGGCCGGGGTTAGAAACTATTACCCTGCGGCGCATCGAAATTCAACCCCCCCCCCCCCCCCCCCCACACACACACACACACCGGAAAATTTAGGATTTTACTTTGTTGTTTTTCACCTACTTTTGCCTCCCACGGCCCATTTCAGACCTGAAATTCCACTCTGCAATAATAAACATATGGTGGAGTCCTGCATCTAGTTGGGTAACCCGATTTTACCCGAACCTGAGCCGATTCGCAGTTCGGTTCGGGTCGGGTGGACGCTAATATTTTTTCTTTGCGTGTCGAATTCGGGTCAGGTTGACTTTAAATGTTTTGATTTCGGGTTGGGTTTTGACTATTCCGCGTCGGGTTCTTGTTGACTCGATTTTTCAATAGACAGTGCTATATATTTTTCAAATGAGAAAACTATACATTTCAATATTAATGATTGTATACGTGCTAATTTTTATATAAAAACCATTAAATTGACACTAGAGGTATGCTAATTATAGACTACTTTTCCATAAATGTATTAAAATGTATATTAATTTTCTATCACTTCAGGTTCGGGTCATGTTCGGGTAGAAATGTGTCGGGTTCGGTTGGGGTTTCGGGTGACGAATTGTTTTTGTCGGGTTTTGTCGGATTCGGGTTCGGTTTTGAATATTTTGGGTTCTGGACCCGAACAGCGGGACTGTTCGGGTTGAAGTGTGTTGGGTTCCAATCGAGTTTCGGGTTGACAAAATTTCTGTTGCCGAGTTTGAGTCGTGGTTCGTGTTGACTTTAAATTGAGTTTTCGGGCGGAATTATCGGGTCGAATCCGTGCAGGATTCTAACCTATGGCCAGGCCATGCAATGTATTCGTATTTTTTAAATTTCTGATCAGAATTTTTTTTTTCAGTGAACTTGAATAATATATTTTTGTCGTCAAATTGGCAAAATATTTAAAAAATATATCCATAATTTTATGTTTTAAACCTTAGTAAGGCTGACGAGCAGTAAGTGAGATTTTTAACACTTAAAATAAAATTATGTATTACTTATATTTCAGAAATATTTTGTCAATTACGAAGGGAAAAAAATCATCTAAGAATAGTATTCAGAAAAAAAGAAATAATCAATTCTAATTTTCTGACGACAACATTCCGTTGTCATAAGTTTGACATTCGAGAGCGGAGATTGAAATCTTACTGATCAAGCTCGAATGGAATGCAATTTCTGTGTGGATAAATCTTTCAAAGTAGACGAAAGTAACATTTAATAATCTATAATATAAACAGCTTAGTCTCGAATTCAGATATTTTTCTCCGGGAGGGATTTCTGGAGTTCAAAAAGAAAAATTAAGTGTCGGGAGGGAGTTGGATCGCACTTCTAGTTATTTTAATAAATACAAAATCACAAATCTTCCTAAGGAGGTGAATACCCCTACCCTGAATTTATCTCTGTATCTCTGTAACGTGATCCAATGAATCAGTAACGCTCCAATATTTTTGATAATATAAAAAATTTTTGGCTAACATTCTTAATCCCCCCCCCCCCCCCGTCAGGTATAATGGGCTTTCATCAGTTAATAATTAAATATCGAGTTATTTATATCTTCCTTTGTGCAAAGCACGCGAATTGCTCTCAATTTTTCTAATTATGCCTTTAAAAAATTGACAAATTAAATACCAATTGAAATATTTTTTCAGTAGTTCAAAATACTAGTATTTTTTATTTAGAACATTAAAATATATTTGACGTTTTATGACTGCAGCAGAAAAAATGCATTAAAGGCAATGCGTAGGGAAAAACTAAAAACTAAAAAACACAAAAGATTAAAAAATATGTATGGAAATAAATTTCATCTTAGTTAATAATTAAATATCGAATGAGTTATATCTTTCTTTGTGAAAAACACGTGAATTGCTCTCAATTTTGCTAATTACGGCTTAAAAAATATTGGTTATATTAAATATCAAGTTAAATATATTATTCCCGTAGTTCAAAATAGTAGAATTTTTTAAATACTTTTTAAAGTCCTTTCAAAGTAAATCAAATTTCTATTTTGAACATGAAAAGATATTTAACGTCTTATGAGTGCAACAGAAAAAAATGCATTAAAGGCAATGCATAAAGGAAAAAAAAAAAAATAAATAAATAAAAAAGAAATAAAAAACTTGGATTTTTGTCAATTTTTTCTGATTGAATTGTGTGTCTATAAATTATTGCCTTACCTCTTAACTTTTGATTTAAGAGCACGACGAAAAATATTACATATTCGTAAAGTACAATTCAAATTTTTTTTAAATAAAACAAAGAAATTTACATATGCGTAAAGTTGCCACTCAAAACGTTATTGATCAAATAATAATAACTATTAATTTTTTTTTAATTTATCAAAAAGATATTAATGAATAATGAGCACAAAATTAAATATATAGTTTTACATAATTCTTTAAATAACTTTTTGATAAATTTGATAAAATTTTAATATTAACTATTATTTTATTGAAATTGTTATTTGATTAATAATGTTTTGACTTGCAACTTTACGCATATGCTTTTTGGTAAATTTTATCAAATTTATCAAAAGGTTATGAATGAATTATGAGCAACAAAGTTAAATTGGTAGATATTACATAATTCATTCATAAGTTTTTGATAAATTTAATAAAATATTAATATTAATTATTATTTGATTATAACAGTTATTTGATTAATAATAACGTTTTGAGTTATAACTTTACGCATATGTAACTTTGCTTGTATTATTTAAAAAAAAAAAAAAAATTGTACTTTATGAATATGTGATAATATTTTTCATCATGTTCTTAAATCAAAAGTTATAAGGTAAGTAAAATGCCGACAGTAATTTATGGACATCCTGTATATATTTTCTCATAAGGTGCAATTTAAAGAGAAAAAATAATAAATAAAGTAGAGAAAAAGCACCAGTAGGGAAAAGAAAGAATAAATAAAGAGAGAAAAACTTGCCCCACAAGTCGTTTTTTCATAAAATTATTTAACCATCTACGGGATTCATAACTAAAGAACTTGCAATCAAATATGACAGAAAATCAATTAACGTAATTAAAACTATTTATCTTTGTCAGAAAAGTCCGAGACCCTACTTTTGGCCACTGAGAATTTTCAAAGGCGGAGCTCTCATCCGCCAATCAGAGTATTCTACCGAGGCTGGTATATTTGGCGATTTATCTCACGCTTATTTGGCTGCTACAACTTAGTAGCATCGCTTCATCTCTCTCCCTCTCTCCATTGATTGAGTTTTCAGAGACGACCAAAACAGACTAAAGCATCAAAAAGAAGTTATTATTTCATAATGATTTATTTATGAAGAAACATGAAAGTTATTATACTATTTATTAAGCAAAGTTTAGTCTTTAATATACTTCCTTTAAAAGTTTGTTTAGTCATTTATACAGTTTTATATAGTTAAAAATAGAACATCTCGTGTGATTTTTATAGATTTTTTTTTTCTATGTCTAGAAAAATAGTGTAGCTTAAAAAAAAATATATATAGTAAAATTAAAATTATTTCATTAACCATGAAAAAAATCTCAAATTGTTTACGTTTTTAAAGAATAATATTAACCACAATTCAAAAGTTTATTGTTGTAATTACATAAAAGTGGAATTTATAGTCATATAATTTGTCCATTGTATATGCAACATTTCATACGAATTTACTTACACATTTCCATAAATTACATGCTTTCAAAAGTTTAAAAGCACTTTTCAAAAGTACTTTTCAACCGTTGCAGGTGCTTTTCAAAAGTGCTTCTGCAATCAATGAAGTTAAAAATTTGCATGGGTTTAATTGGTGTTGTAGCTTTTCCCTTTCTTTCTTTCTGTTTTTAACACTTTCCAACATAGATGAATAGTGTGTTGAAATGTGTTTATGAATTCGGTTTTTCTGGTCGTTTGCCCGTGCTCTAAATCTCGAAAATATACTGGGACTGCCATGTAATTTTTTATATATTATTAAGGTTCAATATAGAATATTTGCTATTGACAATGAAGTATTGACAATTATAGTTCGTTTACAGGTGCACACGAAAATATTCCAATACATCATAAGTATATGCGGAAAAATCATTTGAAATGAATTTTAATCGTGTAGCATAATTCAAACATTATGGCATTTATATGCTTCACTTAGGTGGAATATGCTTTCTGTAGGATATAGAAAAAGGAGCATTTATAGTTCGTTTACAGGGGTGCACAGGAAAATTCCGTTACATTATTATGTATGGGTGAAATGCGTTTGCGGTGCATTTTAATGATGTTACGTACCTCAAACATAATGAAATGATATGGATCACTCAGGTGTTACTATAACACATTTCTATGGATTATAGAGTGCATGTATCGTTTATTTACAAAGACACTTATAATAATTCAGTTACAGAACGGACTATGATCGACAGTTGTCGGAAGTGCGTTTTTCAGTTGCGGGATGCATTTTTAATCTTAACTAATTTTTAGTATTAGATGGTAAGTAAAAATTCTATAGATCACATACAGAGCTGCACAAAATAATTCTATGGACCGCAAATCCAGAAAAAGTAATTTTTACTGAGTTATGTGTTTCTTGAAGTGTTCATTTAAATATTTCATTTCATTGTATGAAAAAACTCAAATTTCTTAACAATGTTAGTGTAATAACAATGTTAATTATATTTCTTAAGAATGTGTGTTAGTAGCTTAACAATGTTAATTATATTTTTTAACAACGTTAGTATTGGAAAGTGCTTCATAATCTCCACCGAATGCATGTTTAAAAAAATGCTTTTGTGGGATGCATTTTTAAACTTAACTAATTTTTAGTATATTACATGGTATGTATAAATCCTATAGATCACATACAGAGCTGTATGAAAGAATTCAAACACATATGGACCGCAATTGCACAAAATGAATTTTTACTGCGTTATGTGTTTCTTAATGTGTTTATTTAAATATATCATACTACTGATGTAGTCGTATGTGCTGTTCCTCTTCCCCGATGATGGCTTTAAATTTAAAGCCGAAACATGTAGGATTTTAGCTCTTTTATGAGTTTAAAACAATTTTTACACTGATTTTAGCAACTAATAAGCACAATTTGTGCAATTTGTGTTTTTAAAATATTTATTTTACTTACGAATCTGTGAGATGGGGATATTTTTGGGGGGAAGTGGGACTTATCTTTTACCATCATTGTAAAAATATTTTTGTTTGTCATGCAAATTTAATTAAATTATGCACCTAAAGTACAGTCATGTGAAGAAAAAAAAGAGCCTCCTCCCACCAGTAATTTTACCGAAGATTATTGTATAAAAATGATACCGGTACCAGTCGATTGTGAATAATATCTATTAAAGAATATGTATATCGATTAGGGTTTAGAAATTAAAATTAAAATATAAATATTAAAATTAGATCTAACTGTAAAATTTTCAAAACAAACAATTCAAAATATTCAAAGTTTTGATCTACTTTAATATTAATTTTATACATTTTTATATTTATCTCATAAAATAATAAATGTATCATGCTGATTTTTTTTTATGAACATTGCTACTTAAGAGCAAAAACATTAATAACCTTAAACATTAATTCTTACTGTTTCTATAATTTTAAGATGTGAAATATGAATTATGCAATTATTATTCGAACAAAATATGAATTAAAACATATAAATATTTTAACAGAAATTCATTTCCAGATATTTCTAACATGTTTATAGAAAATGTTAGATCATTTCGCCAAATAGTTTTTGAATTATGCTTAAAAGCCATTAACCCTATAATTTGAAGGACTGTATATTCATTGAAAATAAGTTTGATCTCATAAAAACTGGTAATATATATAACAGCAGTCTCAATTATTTAATGGAATATTTAATTAACGTTTTTCTAATACTAATAATATTTTCTATTTAAAATCATTAATAAAATTTGTATTGATTCTGAACCTTAAATTACGGATTTCACTTTATTATATTATATCATGGATTTAGTTGGAGATATTACATTTTCCTCCTCAATAGTGCGTTTATATTAAGTTTCACATTGTCTTAAAGACTTGAACTGTCCCATTAGACTTAACATGGCAAAATGAATGACTGAGCCAGAATGTATATTGTTTTGCAATGATATTTTAAGTGCTTAAGAACTAAATAGCTGTAGCTAAACGTAAACCAAAATAAATTTTGGGTTTTAATTTTCAAACCAATGTTTATTAGGAAGTAAAGCAGAGTTCCATTTTAAGCCACTATTCTTCCTTGATTGGAAATGGAAGAGTTAGTTGGAAAAAAAAAAAAAAAAAAAAAAAAAAAAAAAAAAGATCCATTTTTCACATTTTTGAGACGCCCAAGTTCTTATTTTTTTAAGTCTCTCAGAAGAGGTATTTTTTGTATATTATTGATGGCAAACCATGAATGGGTGCGGGGACTAATGCATAAAGAAAAAATGCTACTTTTGAATAAATAATAAAATTTAAATTTTAAAAGTTTTTTTTATTATTATTTCCCAAAAGTGCAAAATGGTTGCTACCTCCATTTTGCGACACACCGTTCAATTACTGATATATATATATATAAAATTACTGTGTTTGGAAGTTGGGCAGCATCGAAAATACATGTATATGAAATACATTTTCAAAATACATTTCTATTTTCTATATTCGATTTTAAACCGATAAAACTAAAGTATTTTGGTAATGTATTTTGTAATGATTTTTTTTTTCAAGTATTTTATATTTTCGAAATACTCAAAATACATTTTTCCAGATTTCAAACTGTCATGTTTAAACAGCAGATCCGCGATTCACATCAGGAAAATACAGACCTGCTGCATATTTAGTTTATTCCTCGCATTCTTTACTGGAAGTTAATAGAAACACACTTTTTGAACTACTGGCGCGATAAGGATGTTTAGATTTTTGCAGAATCATTTCTGTTGAATTGTTAAGAAAAAAGTTTTTATAATTCTTAAAATTTCTATGGAAATTACAAAAAATTGCTGTGTGAATGCTTATAGAATTTTTAAAGTTCATCAGAAATGTAGCGCAGTTACTTATTCTAAAGGCTCGTGAAAAGATGCATAATAATTCTGAAGCCATGAAAACGTACTAAGAGAATTATTTAATTGTGATAACACACGGAGCACAATATTAGATGGGAAATATTTCAAAATAATTTTTGTTGATAAAGAAAAAGTTAAGACATAATGCCAATTTTAAAAAATAAGATGTTCGGTTATAAGTAGATCTTTCAAGATAGAATAAACTTTAAAATTCATTGGCAAACATTTTGACTTCTCTGATATTTTATTTTATATTGAATATCAAATAATTAACACGGTGGAGAACTAACTGGTGCCCACACAAGTTTTTCAACCCTAAACCGAATTTGGTTCTTTTTCGTTTTTCGGCTGAAAACGAAAACGAAACTTTATCAGAATGAAAATTTAAGCTATTAATGTGTACATACATTACAGAAATATTATTAATTTAGGCAATCGTACTCATACCAACTTACAAAAGCCATTGTGATTATGCATAGGTATGTGCGTATGATATTTGTATATGACATATGTTTGTTTAAAATGAAATTAAAAAAAATTGTTATTACATTGTTATTTTGTATTTTATAACACATAATTAAATGCATTTTTCCATTATTAACTATGTAGTTATTTATGTTATTAAAAGCATAAGATCGAGACCAATGTTCATTGTACAGAGAGTTTCAAAATGTTTGGCTTTTAAAAAAATGGAAAAAAATATATATCATTATAATTATTGTTTAAGGTAACAGCGTATTCATTCTTGGAAAAATAACTTGCCAATTTCAATTTATAATTTCAGAATTTTAATTTCCAGAAAAAATTTACAAACGTATATGTAAATAGATATTATATATTTAAATATAGTTTTATAATGTAAATTATGCATATATACAAAATGTTATGAATATGTGAGTAATTTAATACAATGATTTGTCCGAGGTTTAAGGGATTATTTAAAACAGAATATAACCCATGCATAACCGGTTCTTGTGTATTAATTTATTAAATACACGTGCATTATATAAAGAAAAAAATAAATTAAAAAAATATATATTATTCCGTGTCTACATTTATACTTTGGATCTACGCACACCATGATATTCGTGAGACTTCCACAAAAAAAGTTACACCATGTTGTTTATTTTATATATATTTTTTAAAAACGTGGCAGCATAAGGCGACTGATTCACATATAACGACTGCATACGCCATCTTTGTCCAGATCTCAAAATGCTGTAGTGTTTGAAATATTGCAATTTTTATCTAGTAAATTTATTTATCGGAAAATGTTGAACTCATATCCTAGAATGAGGAGAGATAAACATTCTTTTAAGTTTAACTCTTTCAAGGGCGAGGGTACGTTTAAGAAATCACTAAATTCTCAAATGCCACAATGGCACCAGAATTTTAATATAAAAATTTCCAATTATTATGTTTGTGAAATACAGTAAAACCTCTCTGTAAGGGCCACCTGCCGTTCCATTGAAAATTGGCCCTTATGAGGGGTGGCCTTTGAATAGGGGTGACAAAAAAACTAAAATAAGGAAATCAAAACCTATGTAGGGGAAAAAACTGTTTATTAACATTTTAAAACTCTATACATGATTGAAAAAATTTTCTATTGAAGTTTGTTTACTTTTCATAGTTTTTTCGTAGACAATTTTAGTTTCTAATGATTATTTTACTTTATGGAACAAATTACTTAAATTTGCATCATTTATTAATAGAATGAAATATTAGTTTAATTATTTTTGTTAGCATTTTCTGACAGGATATATTCACAGCTGCAGACTCATTAGACTCATTATCATTATCTGAATTAAATTGAACTCCTAAAATAAAAAAATTGAAAGTTAAAAAAAATAACACTTTTATAAAGTTTAAACGATTTTTTTTTTTAAATAATTTTACCTGTATCTATCTATTTCATCTATAATTATTTTCTCCCAATCTTCTGATAAATCCTCATAGCATTGAACCACATTTTCATATTTATCTGAATCTGGATCATATTCAATTTCAGCAGCTTTCGAAAGTTGAACCTGTTTAGGATTTAAGGCACATGTGAAAAAAAAAAAATGGCCTTTATGAGGGGTGGGTGCGGCCCCTAATAGGAGAAAAATTAACATATGTCTATGGGGAAAATTTTCGCTCCTAAAAATATTGGCCCTTAATAGAGGTGGCCCTTGAATAGGGGTGGCCTTTAAAAGAAAATTCACTGGATAGCTTTTTCTTATTTCCAAATAAATTTGATCGTAATGACCGGTTTCATTCATTAATTTCAACATTTTAGCAATGGAAGGGTTAATACGATTCTTGCTTCGATGATCTGATCGAAAGTCTGTTTTCTTTTGCAAACATTATATTATATAACAACATAATTTTTATTAAGTTATTCTAAATTTGAAAAATTAGTTCTCTTAAAGGCCAATCTTAATTTCTAGTCCAAATTTTGCATCATACGTTGTTTCTGATTTTATAAAACTTAGTTTGTATAAGCCTTAAATGAAGTATTTAATTAAGCCTTAAATTTTTATATTGCCATACACATTTTTAAAAAAATTTCTTGTAACAATTCTGTATTTATTATATAAAATGTATTCGTATATAGACTGATTTATATTTTTTATCCGTTTTGCTTCTTTACTTCGGAAATTTATAATTTTAAAAAGTTTAAACAGTTTTACAACAGTATTTTGTATTTGCATTCTTCAATTAATTGCACAATAATTTAAAATTTTTCCAAATGTGCTTTGTATTTTAAATGTATTTTGAAAATACATGTATCTTATATTTCGATATTTTTAATTTTGAAAATATTTTGTATTTTACATTTTTGGTTCAGAAACCAATGAATGTATTTTTGTATTTTGCATCGGAAGTAGTTTTTCCATGTCTTATTCCCTTATACTCTGGTCTAGAGATTTTGATTAATTTATATTTTAATTGGTTTGAGAAAAATAAAGTAAGACATTGCAATTTTTTATTTTATTTTAATTTAATTTACTTAATAAAAAGATTGCAGGCGTAATACCTACGAATTTCGCCTACAGAAAAGAAAAAAAAAATCCTTTCAAAATGCGAAACAAAAACTATGATATATAAATAAAAATCGTTTTTAACCTCCTCTGTTGATTTTTATCGTATTCAAAGGTTCCAAGGATCACGGATTTTGAAAATATTCGTATATTTAATAGTTTTATTTTTAGCACTTTCCAACCTAGTTGAAAAGTGCTTATGACTTCGGTTTGTCTGGCCGTCTGGCCGTATGGCCGTCTGTCCGTGCTCTAACACCCGTAAATATGCTCGGATTGCTCTGCAATTTTTATATGTTATTGTCGTTATCTATGGCACGTTCCCTATTTCAACTGAAGTGTGTAGCACTTATAGTTTTCTTACAGGGACACTCAAAAGAATTCCGTTACATTGCGGTCTATGGGGAAAAATCATTTGCGGTTTATTTTAAAAATGTTTCACTATTGTAAACGCATTGAAATTTATATAGATCACTAAGATGCATTAGAAGAAGCTTAATATGGAATAGTAGGTGTATAGCACTTAGAGTTACTTTACAGGGACAGTCAAAATAATTCCGTTACATTACGTCTATGGAGAAAAATCGTCTGCGGCTTATTTAAATAATGTTCCACTATTTTAAACGCATTGAAGTTTATATATATTACTAAGGTGCATTACAAGAGGCTTATTACAGAATAGTGAGTGTATAGCAGTCATCTTTCATTTACAGGGACACACAAAAGAATTCTCTACTGTCTGTTAACAATAATTCCTGGAAGTGCGTTTTAAGTTACTAAACGCGATTTTAATCTTAACTAGCTTTTTGTCTATTACGTGGTGTGTATAAATTCTGTAGATCCTATACATGGCAGCACAAAAGTTCGCGAACACATTTCCGTTTATTGACAGAAACTCCAGAAGGAGAATTTAAACGGTGCTACGCATTTCCTAACTAAACTAAAATTTAGCATCCTATGTATATATACAAATCTATAGATCATATACAGGGCTACATAAAAGTATTCGGATATTTTTCCGAATATTGTATATATTGAAAATTCCTGAAATTACGTTTTTAAATATGTTATGCGTTTTCCAAATTGTTTACTTAGATGTCATCTTTCAGCTTATTAAACGGTAATGATTTGTAAAATTATTTTAGAAGCGTTGGAAAGTGCTACATAATCTATGCTTGACGCATGATTTTTCGTTCTTGTTCTTATTTTGTAGTAGGAATTTGCAATTAAAGAAGGCGATATTTTTTTTTTTTTTTAAATAATAGTGATATTTAAAATTCGCAACACTTGACACATATGATACAATACTTATGATATCACATGTGATTCAAAATTTTCCAATAGGTTTTCCAATAGTTTTAAAAAATTTAAAAAATACGGATCGGTTCTGACATTTATTGATGTCTTTTTAAAAGCACAAACATTCATCTATGTAGAAATAAAGTCAAAATCTCAATAATAATAATAATAATCAATAAATAAATAAATAAGCGGCTTTTTTTTATGAGGAGAAAATAGATATTTACATAGGTAATTCATTTGAACCGAAAAGGTTATAAAAAGTTGTTTGCTGAACTGCTTGAATAAATATTAAAGCACATATACACAATACGTCTGATACTTTATTTATACTTTAACCCTCTAATGTCCATGGTAGCATATCTGCTACCATATGTTCAGCTTTAATTTTTAGCACGAAATTTCATAAATAAAGTATATTTTAAGTCATTACAGCAATAATTTGCTTCTTTAGGTAATATTAGTTATGAAGTTTGAATGCACATGACATCACTAAATAAGAAAAAAATTAGTTTGAAGCAACATGTCTGCCAAAAAGGACAAAATGACATTTACAATGGTTAGTTTTTTTTTTTTTTTTTTTTTCAAGTATTTTATTAAAATAAAACTAAATACCTATCATATAATAGGAATAAAAAGAGTTAATTTTATTATCAGCAGGAAAAAGTTCAATGTAAGTTTGTTTTTTATTGGTAAAATGAGTAATTAAAATTATGGTAGCAGATCTGCTACCATGGACATTAGTGATCACGAGCCCATGGTAGCATTTTTGCTACCATATTATTTTCACTGAAAATTTGTATTTCTTAGTGTTAGCTTTGCACTTAAGTTTTTTGATTTACTTTTGTTCATGCTGTTAAATAAATCTGAAATAAATTACAGTGAAATTTCCTTGTGCGACCACCTCTACTGAGCGACCGCCTCCATTGAGCGACCACCTCCCTAAAACACCGTTTTTTCATGGAAGGAAATTTAATCCCATAGGCTCAATAATAATTTTACCTCTGTTAAGAGACCATTCTACATGGGTCTATCTCCATGAGCGACCAATTTGTTTGAAGAAATGGAAACAAATTCCGCTCTTAATTGGTAGTTTGGCATTAAATTTAACTTGATCTTTTTAAAATTATTTTTATTATTATTCAAGTAACCTGTACGTGTTTAAACCACTTTTGTGCTTTTTCACGCAATCAATCAATTTCTGATGACGAATAAGGAGTGTCGGACAGTAAATTACCTGCCCTATCCTCCCAGGAAACTCTCAAAGAAGTTGAAAAATGAATCGTATCTTCTTTAACTGTTCAAGAAGAAAAAAATTCGCATTTATTCACTGAACTTCGAAAGCATTTAGAAATAAATGTTGTAACAGATAAAATAAAAAGTAAAAGATAAATTTATAAAATAAATGATAAAATTGCAAAATCAATACAAACATCAATTTAAACAATTTTTACACCCGTGCAGTAATTTATGAATTCAGATTAAAGTTTTCTTTTGTTATTTAATTTTCTTCATTTATTTCCCAATGAAAGATAAATTTTCATAATTATAATTGTTACCTTAGTGCGAAAAATTTTATTATGAGTTTTGAATTTCTGGCAACGAAACAAAGAAATTTTATACGAAATGGCTGTTATCTTGTTGGTTTTTATTAATTAAAAATAAACTTTAATTTATTTAAAATCCGGATTACTTTATTTGCCCCCGCAATATTTTAATACGCCTGCATGTAAAATTTCACGATCTAAAATGTGTATTTCTTCTAAATTGTGTATATATTTAGAAAGATAGATTGAGTT
Source organism: Maratus michaelseni (assembly GCA_963931845.1). NCBI lineage: Eukaryota > Metazoa > Arthropoda > Arachnida > Araneae > Salticidae > Maratus > Maratus michaelseni. The sequence goes on from OZ007586.1 coordinate 445,669,430, forward strand.
ACAAAATTTATCTTTATATGCATTACATAAACAAACCACTTGCTGTCATCGGAAAAAAAAATAACAGTTTTTTTTTTTTTTGCCACTACATATGTGCTTTAGTGTTTTATATATTTAGATAGTACACAAAATCAAAAAATAAAATAAGTTTTATTTTGTGTGTGTGCGTGTGTAAAATTGAATTAAAGGGGAAAAATAAAATTATAAGAAAAAATTGGATATATATATATATATATATATATATATATATATATATATATATATATATATATATTCATAATCAGGGTTTGACAAATACGGTCACCAGTGGCGACCAAGTTATTTAATCTAATGGGGGGGTTTGATGTACAAAAATTGACCGAAGCTTTCTTGAAATGAGCACAAATGCCATCCCCCACCCTTCCCAATATTAAAAAATAAACTTTGAAACTATATTCCTACAAAAAATATTTTTAACTTTTGTTTTTAATTTGGCAAAAATAAGTTCATCAAATGTAAATTTTAAAATAATCAAATCAGAATTATTTGAGACTTTGACAGAAAAATAGGCGAAAACTCGTTTTCCTGCTTCACTATTTCATCGATGCACTCCTCAGCAGATATAGATTTTGTATAGCATTTAACTATCCGGACATTTGAAGCATTCGACAATCAGCATTTTCCGAACATGCCGGTTAATTCACTCTTTACAGTATTTTTATTTTATTTTTAAAGATATATGATTTTGATAAGTATCATTAGAAAACTTAGTTTATAAACATGTTTCCAAACTATGTAACTAATAATTCTAAACAATGCCTGTTATTATTTTTTCTCAATTAATTCATAAAAACTTTTTGTGCTTTTTGAAAATTAATGACGAGGAAGGAGGGGGTGGTAAATATGTTTTACTGGCTGCAAGAATTTTTTTCTGGCTACCAGATTTTATCAAATTTGTAAAGCCCTGTTCATAATATGTATATCTTAGTTTAAATGTGAATACATATTTTATTAACTTTTAGGAACAATGGCGTGCATCATTGACTTTACATATGAACCAATACGTCAAAGATGCATCATTTTTCTGAGAGGAATATTTTCTTTAATCAAATGTGAAAAATACGACGTATTCCTATATATAAACAAAGAAAGAAATTGTTTTAGGTCATACCACATTTAAAAATATAATTATTTGCACAAAATGCAATAATTTTGAAATTTTGTAAAATTCTCCATTTTTTACTCTAATCTGCCCATAGCAGCATATATGCTACCATACAGAAATTCTTTAAAATATAACAAAATCTCAGTTTTTTTCATATTTTTATTTTATTTGACCCACAACAGCATAAATAAGACCAATAAATAATTTTTTCAATAGCAATTTCTGGTAGTGAGCAGTAGAGGGATAAAAAAGTATTAAATCATACAATTAAATACACCAACCCAACATGAGCAAAAAATTGACCGGGGGCCATGAATCGAACCTAGGACCTTCAGGGTAGCGTGCTTCTGCTCTGCCTCTGAGCCACCCCTGAGTCGATATCCTGGCCCGGCAATTTCTCATATTTATCAGAGCAGCAGCAATGCTGAAGGTCCCAGATTTGAGTCCTAGCCCCGGTCAATTTTTCACTCATGTTGGGTTAGTGTATTTAAATGTCTGAATTAATATGTTATTCAATTATACTTTAATAAAATTCAACAATATGATTTTGTCATTTTGAGTTTCATTAAAGGTCGAATTATAAATATATATATATATATATATATATATATATATATATATATATATATATATATTTGTTCCAGTATCATTTCCAGTGCAGTTAAATCAAATATTTTATTTCTGCTCCGTTTTCCCCTCTCTTAAAAATAACGGCATTGACGAGATGTATACACTTAAATTAATACAAAATATTATCATTTTAAATTATTAAATCGTTATTTTTTTGTTTGCCCTACACTGCTAAAAATTTGAAGGAAAATGTCTAAACTGTAGTTATTTACAAAACCGGTTACATAAACGTAATTTATCTTTATAATGACAGTAATATGGTCAATTATATGGTCAGATAGCTTCATAATATGGTCAAGTAATAGTTATTTTTAAAACGGTCGAATGACTGGACAGTTTTCTGCATATTTTTAACAGTAGAGACTTTTGAGAATTAAAGAAAATCTTGTTTTAATACAGACGATGTAAAATTCTCTTTCAATGAACTTCCTTCTTAATTTTAATGAAACAATCTTGCGTCCTTTACTAAATACTCTTGAAATAAGCTTGAAATTAGAAGGAGAAATTTTATCAGCATTGGATTCCTTGTTTCTTGTGTTTGTACATTACATTTGACACATTGGTTAAGATGACATTGTTCGTTCCTGTGTTTTAGTTAATAAATATTTTCATTTTTCGCAGTTTAATAAGTTTCAGTATACGTAATTTTTTCTTTAACTTTTGAAATGCCTTACACAAAAAAATTTAAAGAACAGAAATAAAATATGTCATTGGCTTGTTATTTTAATTTAACTTGAAATTTGTAATAATTTTACAAATTATTTTTTTTAAGTAAAAGGCTTTTAAGATTCAGTTCTAGAGTAGAAAAAAAATCAGTTCGATTCTGCAGTTGAAAAACATTGTAAATTCAATTCCACGTTCCATTGGATATAATTGTTTGTTTCCGGTTCGAAGACAATATGACGCAAGTTCGCACATAGATTTAACAACAAATCACAAGACCTACTACTACTATGTAATATCTAAGAACACTTTTCGATTTCGATAATCGAATACTTGAAAATAGAGCTGTAAAAGTTGCCGAGTAATCAATTTTAAAATTAACGTAACTATATAATTTAAATTTGTCAAGAAAGATTTTCGCTGTGAAACATTTTACTTGATCCTTCCGTCAATAAAATATCCTTGGATATCAAATGTTGTACAATGACAATTCTGAAAATCATTGGAAGCATCATTGGCATCCTAAATGGAAGCTGACAATAGGCTTTATGCACGCGACCTGGGTTCGAGGCTGAAATTTGTCTGCTGGCGATATTTACATTTGAATATTAGCATAGAGCTCTATGGAGTATTACTATAGCATCTAGAAAATATAGTGTAGCAACTGGCTATTTCAATAAGTGCCTAAAAATTGAAACCGATAAATATCGAACGAAGCTGTACGATAAATGTCCATCGTAGCTACATCTGGTAGCTCAAATTTAAACATTGTGTAAGTACAGGGTGTTTCACAAAGGACCCCTAACTTTAAGAATCAAGAACCTGGAATCGGTGATAGATAGAAACATGAAAACAGTGGTATGTTTATTAAAAAAATCGTAAGAATCTTATACATAAATCTTTAAATTTAGTTAAAAATAGCGCCAATAGATGGCGCTGCGATAAATAGGCGTATCACATTAAAAGTTATTCAAAACGTATACCTTCTACGCAACAGACATGTCGCAAACGCAGAATGAAATTGTCAGTGACTCTCTGTAGTGTGTCACCAGAAATCGACACACAAGCTTGACAAATAGCCTCTTCGAGCTTGCCGAGTGTTAAAGGATTGTTCCGGTAAACAATGTCCTTTAATGTGCCTCACAAAAAGTAATCGCAGCGAGTGAGGTTGGGTGAAAACGAAGGCCACTCCATGCCTTTTCCCTTCACTGTCGAATAGTTCAACGCAATAACTCTATCGTCGAAGTATTCGTCCAGAAAGTCAAAAACGTCTTGTGTACGATGCGGATGAGCCCCATCTTGCATGAACCATGCCGTACCTGGTCGAACGTCTAACGCTTGTTGAGTGGCGACAGATTGTTTCAAAAGCGCAATATACCACTCAGTCGTCACGGTTTCTTGCAAGAAAAAGGGCACAATAATGCCTTTGCGACAGATTGCAACCCAAACTGTAAGTTTTTGGCTATAGAGTAGTCGTGCGTGAGTTAGATGTGGATTTTTCTGTACCCCAAAATTGCCAATTGTGTCTGTTAACGACACCATCCAGATAAAAATGGGCCTCATCCGTAAACCATATTCGGCCGTTATCGAAACCAGAACAATCATTCTTCTCGAGCATCTCGTTAGCAAAATACTCTCGTTGTCGTTCAGCTTGAACTGGTATGGTGTTCTGGCATTGAATCTTGTAACGAAACATGTGTAATGATTTCCGCAGGGTTCTGTACGTGCTGGATATGGCTTGATTCTGGATTCAGCTGCAAGTCTGCGGACAGATTTAATCGGATTACGCTCAATAACTGCCGCAAGTGTCGTTGAATTTTCAGGAGTAACGACGGAGTGGGTCCTACCCACATTTCCGACTAACGCATCGGCCACGTTGCCTGTTTGTTGAAATTTTTTGAAAAGCCCACGAATTGTTTTCCCATCTGGGCCTTTTGCAACTTGAAATCGCGTTTGAAAACTTCTCCTTGTGTCAGTAGGACTCTTATTTAATCGGTGGTACTCCAACACAATAAACACACGTTCCTCCACGGTTTACATCACTTTCGGAATTATTTTCACTATACGCTAATAGCGGTCAGATTTCAATGGCGAAATCTTCGACGGCTAGTCTTTTTATGCTTCTGAACTCTCTTTAGAAGGATTCTTAACGCTCTCAGCGCCATCTATCGGGGCTATTTTTAACTAAATTTTGAGATTTATGTATAAGATTCTTACGATTTTTTAAATAAACATACTACTGGTTTCATGCTTCTGTCTGTCACAGTTTCCGAGTTATTGATTTTTAAAGTTAGGGGTCCTTTGTGAAACACCCTGTATCTTCTAGACGCTACACTTATAACAAAACTATCCCGATATATGATCCCCTGGCTATCATTGTTCACAGAAACTTAATGAATTTTTGATTTAATTTATTTTGAGGTATGCGCTCAAGAATCATATGAAAGACAACAGTTAAACGCCAACAGTTACGGTTACAGTGACAAAATTTCAAAAATTTCAAGTGGCAACACTTACTTTTTTTATTGAAATGTGATCTTCATAGTGAAAAACCATAAAAAGCGTTGGAACAGTACCTGTATCACAACAATCACCGGCGGTAGACAGACTAAGAAGAAAAGAGAAAGCAAAACATTTTATTGTCTTTCACAAATTTTCCACGTGACCTCCTTCACACATGATGACACTTTGTATGCGACAGATGGTGGATAGCACTGAAGCATGTACCATGGCAAGAGGAATCTGTTGAACCTGACGTCTGATAGCATCTTTCAAATCAGATGCAGTTTGTGGATTAAATGCATACACTTTGGATTTCAGGTATCACCACAGCCAGAAATCCATTGGAGTGAGGTCGGGGGTTCTTGGCGGCCACGGAAACGTGAAATGGCGAGCAATAACTCTGTCACCAAACTGCTGTGTTAAGAAATGTTTTACAGAAGATCCCACATGGGGGAGAGCGCCATCTTGAATCCACACGACATCAGACAGAATATTTCGCTGTTGCAAATTGGGAATTACGTAATTAGTCAACATTTCTAAATAGCGAGCAGTCGTTATCATACACGTTTGTAGATCTGCGGCTGTAACATCTTCAAAAAAGTAAGGGCCGAGGATGAAGGTGCTTGTTATACCGCACCACACAGTCACATTTTTCTTCGTATAACGGAAGTGAACCACATCATGGGGATTATATTCTGCCCAGTGCACACATTTCTTCGAATTAACGTTACCAGTCTACGAGAAATGAAGAATTCATTCGTAAAATCTAGCCGTTATTGCTTATCACCAGCTTTCAACATCTAGACACGCTGGAACCGATACGGAAACATGTGGAGAACAGAGAACAGAATACATTTTATTAAGTTTGATGATATATAAAGAAAATAAAGTGCAATTTAAAATATAGCTACAGCTATAATATAGCTACAGCTATTAAGGGACATGCTGCTTACTGTCACCACCAAGCTATATTGAAATTTCGAAAGGAAACATATTGCACATCAGTTATTCGTAAAGTGATACCATTCAAAGAACGTAATTTTTGAAAAATGAGTTAATCAGAAACATATTTCGCCATCTGCTATTAAAAGCACGTTTAAACAGCTTTTTAAATGAATGAAATAGAAGACTGAATGTTTTTATCATTTTCCGCTTATGATATTATAATTATAACACACCATTGCCTGCAAATCTTCAGACTGTGACTCAAATTGAAGTAAATAACCTAATTTCTATTGTAAGTATAAAACTTTTGAATTTTATCCATTTTAAATAAAGAACAATTTGTATTTATGCTTGAAAATGTTTTTCGTCTTTGACAAACTTTTTTTGGAGTTTTGTCACTTTACGAATTACCGTATGCGACTTTTACAAAATTCAACACGTTGACAATTGAATTTTTTAAATGCATTTTTATCCCCTTGTACGCGCTTCTAAGTCATTTGAATTAAAGATAACGAGTTTTCCCACTATCTGCAATTCCTGTTTGCATAAGGTTTTTGAAATGTGATGCAATATTTCACTAAGTGTATCAATATGTATATGACATGCATCATGATAAATTTTCTACCTGCATCACCAAAGAAAGCACCGAAAAATTCAATCCTAGATTTTTTCTGTTTATTTTTACTTATTTAACAATGCCTTAAAAATACTGTAATATCTTCTTAAATGCCCCCATTTTCTACCATCTTGCTTTATTTATGATATTATGATAACAGTATTATACATAAAAATAAGTTTTACAGCGCCAAAAGTTTTTTTTTTTTTTTTTTTTTTTAATTTTGTACCTTGTTTCACAGGTTTCTTTAAATTACCAAAAGAGCTCCAATAAATTCTCCCCATAAACCCATCTTTTTAAAGGGGCGGTCCCTTCCTTCAGCTTATAAGTAAAAATTACGCTTTACGTTTGCCTAACCACCCACGATGTTCGCATTCATCCTGAATTCCGGCTCCATTTCAAAAGGTTGCGAAGCGTTAATAGATTATAAGACATGACCCCATAATTAAGAACATTTCGGAAAACTTCTAAGATGCGTGAAACATCGTGGTGTCTTAAATCTACGAATATGGTGGAGCTTTGCACGAACGGTGTCATTTTAGAATGTGTCCGAAGCAAAAGTATTTAAGACTGGGCTTTCTGAAATCTAACATATGGAAGATAATAAATACAACTCCATAGCAGATAACCGTGACAAATTTAAAAAATGAGTGCTATGAACATGCGTCATCTAAATCAATCCAGATATAATCACGTTGTTTGAATGTAAATAAATAAATAAGTAGCCATTTCCAGGAAGAATGATTTTTATAAATACTTTTTAAATTGTTTATTATACATTTTACAAGTATTTTCTTTGCATGGAATCTTTCACATGAATGTGTGTTTTCTCTTATCGCTGACCAATAGCAAATTCCTAAACAGTTAGTTTCGGAGCTACACCGTAAAAAAAGGCAAACGTTTCTTAATCTCCAAAAATAAATATAACCTCGAACGAAAATATAATAACCTTTTCCGAGTTAGCGTTCTTTATCTTTAGAAACCCCAGAAACTAATGTATTTTCGAAATTTAAGGGAGCTATTATAAAAATAAAGTTCACTTTGCTGCCACTGATTTTCGGAAACGTTTCCGAGTAGTTTTTATATTGTATTTATCAGTTTTCGGAAACCGAAATATAGTTTTTTGGAAGCTATCAATTCTTAATTAAACATTTCCAGCTGCGTAATTGAGTTTATACATGCAAGAGTAACAAAATAATACTAATTTTAATGTTAATGGCTCTGTTAGTGATGCTGTTCATTCATCATTCTTGTCTAAAATATATTTGTTGAGCATGAAAATGTTTGCTTGAGAATTGATAGCATCTGAAACACTTACCATTCTGAAAATTTTTTTTAGAAAAATTCCGCATACATAATAGTTTACGTTGATGATATTTTAATCGCAAGAGACAATTAAAGAAATTATAAAATCACTAAGAGAAGAATATGAGTTGAAAAACTTAGGCGAAATAAGCCAATATTTAGGAATTCAAGTTGACAAAACTCTAGAAAGTTATGCACTAAATCAAAAATCGAAAATTGAAGAACTACCAAAACGTTCAATTTAGAAAGAGCAAAACCACTCACGGAACTCGGTTTTAATCGAATAGAAGACGACGACAACCTGCTGCCAAGCAACACAAAATTCAGCAAGCGATAAGGTCACTTTTAGTAGCCACCATTAAGCGATATTACACAGGGTTCGTATGGATCAGGGAATTTTCCAGGAGTGATACCAATATTTTTTTTTATAGAAAAAGAAATCTTGGCTAAGCTCGCGAAACTTCATCTTCTTTTAAGGAGAGATTTTCTATAAGAAAAAACTGGTACCGAAGAATTTAATGGTCGCAAAATTCCAGGAGGCATACGAACCCTAATTACAAGACCAGACATATCCGCGGCAGTTAATATTCTTTGTAGATGGAACGAATCACCGCGAGAAAAGGACTGGAACACAACGAAAAGAACTATAAGATATCTAAAGTGCACAAAGGAATTAAAATGAATTTTAAGCGCTAAAAATAAACCAATTCTTGAAGTATACGCCGACGCCGATTGGGCGGGCAACACTAAGACAAGGAAGTCAACGAGCGGCAATTTATTCATGTTAGGCGATAGTCAAATTCATTGTTCTACAAAAAGGCAACCATGTATTGCAGTTTCGTCATCTGAGGCTGAGTACCTATCAGCCACAAGTGCAGGTCAAGAGATTATCTGATTAATCAAATTGTTGGAAGATATAGGACTACCTCAGAAAAAAGATCACTTTATACGAAGATTAGACTAATTTTGTATTAAAAGGATTGATAATGAAAAATTTACAGAGAAAAAAACACATCGACATCCGATTCGACGCCATCAAACAACTTACAAAAGGTGGGATAATTGAGTTGAAAAAACAAAAAGACCAACAAAGTACTTGTCCAACAATGTACATGACAGCAGTTGCATTAACCAAACCCATACCTAAGCCTCAATTAGTAAAAGACAGAACATCTATGAAACTTCTAACTAATCAGTTTGAAGAGCTTAAGAGGAATGTTGAATATGACCTTTCCTCTTGTAACACTTTCGTCTGTCGGAAAGTATATAGAGAGACGGACCCCGAAGCGGAAGTAAATTCAATACTACACCCTAAATGTCTGGGTCATTTGATTCAAAGTGGGTCAGTTTTTCCCCAAAAGTAAGAACAGTTAGCGCCCAACTTTCATAAATTTTGACTTTTCAGAATCAGAAAATGAAACTACATGCATACTACGAGAATGTCCGACACGTTTCCCCGCCACTTTCGACCACCAGGGGACGCCAAACGTATATCTTACTTAGTTATCTATATCTTAATTAGTTCATATTAAGTTGAATGAACCCAAGTCCCGTTAAAATCAAGCCCATAGAACCCGATAAAATAAATCCCCTCCCCTTGGAGATTAATATTCATAAATGGTGGTAACCAAGGGCTGAAAAAATTATACCAAAGTTTATTTAGTACAGACCTGGGAAGAATGTTTGAAAAGATTTCGTTAGAATCGGACCTATATTAAATGCAAAATCATTTAGTTCCACTTTCCACCGCCCGGGGACGCACTCTTTTCTAAACAAACCTCTTTCCGAACGAAACTCCGGCACGTGTCCCCGCTGTCTACGGCACCATGTAGCAGGCATGCTGTGTATGGGGTGAAAATCTGTTAGTTCCACTTTACAACGCCAGGGAGAGCCAAATCTATATCTTAATTAGTTATCTATATCTTATTTAGTTCATGTTAAATGGAATGAACCAATTCTCGTTGAAACCGGGCCCATTAAAACCGGAGAAAATAAATCCATCCTGAAGATTAATATTCAGAAATAACGATAACAAACGGCAGAAAAAATTATACCGAAGTTTATTTAGTACCTGAAAAACTTGGGCAGAACGTCAGAATAGATTTCGCTTGAATCGGACCAATATTAAAAAAGTTCTGATTTGGAGGATAGGGGTAAAGAGGATGTTCCGATCAGAGAATTAACGCGATATTTAAATTACGTCCGGACGCCCTCCTCCACCCCTCAAAATTAAACCAAGGACCTTTAACATTAACAAATATCGTTAAATATCGTTAACAAATATCGAAAAACAAAACAAAATAGCACTTTTATTTGCTTCGACACGCAAATACAGTAAATTATCGTTGCCAATTTCTGAAATCAAATGCATAAATGACGAACGTAGATGAAAAAACCCTAAAAGTCGTATAATACAAATCGCGAAAAATTCAAAAATCGCTGTTCGAATTCGGAATAATATTTATTGAAAAGAGTACAAAATTTACTATATTTGGCTAAAAGATTGAAAATAGATGCGCTTAAATAATGCAAAACAATCGCCGCAAAACGTGGCAAAACGTTTAAAAACACATAAAATATTTTTAAAAACTTAATCAAAAAATCCCAATTGGGATAATTAATAACCCGCGTTTCCCTTTTAAAATCATGATTTTTTATCTTTAGAAAATTGTCAAACTTCTCCAGGCTAAAATGAGAAGAAAAATGACGATTTTAGATTTAACTGAGGCAGAAATGGAGGCAAGTAACGAACCAGTCAAGTATTCTGGGAAAATTTTCTTAGTGACAAAGGAAAAAAAAATCGCCAAAAATTCAAAAATTGCTGTTCGAATTCCGAATAAACGTTATTGAAAAGAGGATAAATTTACTAAAAGATTGGGACCGATTCCTGTTACTAATGTGGAAAAATAGCAGTTAAACGTGAAAAAACGATAAAAATCGCATAAAAAATTTAAAAAAATCTATTCAAAAATTCCAAAATCGAGCTTTGAGGGCAAAATTACATACATAGAAGAACCTAATTCCAAAATTTTGTAGCACTGCATGGAGTGGTGTCTTCAGAACGCAATCGACAGACATACACAAAGACAGACTAACTTTTTCCCTTATTATTTACAGACGACAAAATACATATTTCCTATAATACACTGGCCTCCAAAAGTTAAGGTACAACCGGTTTTTTGCGTCTAATTTGAAAATGAATGAATATAGAAACAACAAATTTGGAGGAAATGTGCGCTAAACTGTTATTTATTAAATGCGACATAGAAATTTACTTAAGTTAAACGTATAAATGAAATTACAACAAAAAAGCACTCATGGTGGAAAATTCCATTCTTGGAGGAATCAGTACATTGCAGTATTATGCAGTAAAATGTGACAGAAACATTAAAAAACTGGTTCTAATACGGAATATGTCCACCCCGAACTTGAATGCATTGGCGGCATCGACTTTCCATGCTCTCAATTAAATTGTCGGACACCGAAATAGGTAACGCTGACCAGACTTGGAGTAAGCCTTATTCCAGCTCATTTAATGACCTTAGAGGAGGACTTAAAGCCGCAACCTGTCTTTCAAGATAGTCCCAAAGATGTTCTATCGGATTCAAGTCTGGAGAGAGAGCTAGCCATTCCATTCTCTCCAAACCGTGATCCTCAAGATAATCCTCAACAACCACAGCTCGGTGTGGTCTCGCATTATCATCCATTAGAATGAAACCATTGCCAATAGCACCGGCATATGGGCGCACATATGAATCAAGGATCTCATCTCGATACCTCGCACCAGTCACAGTTCCTCCATGGAACACATGCAGGTCAGTGTGGCCTCCGAGTGAGATCCCTGCCCAAACCATGATTCCACCGTCTCTGTACCTGTGAATTTCGACAGTGTTTGATGGATGGTATCGAGTGCATTGTTCTCTCCAGATCAGAAGACGTCCTGAATCGCTCTCCAGTGTGAATCTGGACTCGTCTGTGAAGAGTAAAGAAGCCCATGTTGTCCGGTCCAGGAAACATGTTCTCTTGCCCAACATAAGCGTTCCCTTCTCTGTTGTCTGTTGAGGGGGAGACACACAACTGGTCGCCTTGCATAGAGACCTGCATTGTGAAGACGTCTTCGCACCGTAGTAGCGGAGATTCTACTCCCTGATGCTGCAAAGTGGTCTGCAATGAGTTGCGGCACAGTAGTGCGTCTTCTCCTTCGGGCCGAAAGAGCTAGAAACCGGTCTTCTGCAGGTGTTGTAATACGTGGGCGGCCTGGAACATGTCTTCTGGACACAGAATCTTCGGATTCGTACTGATCCCACAGTCGTTGGACTACACTGTGAGACACATTGAGCCATCTAGCAGTATCGACCTGTGACAACCCCATTTCCATCCATCCTACCACCCGCCACCTTAATGAATCGGGCAAACGACTTCTTTTAGGCATTTCTAGACTCTACTGGCTGTTGTGAACAAAACTGACAACAATATTTCGAATACAACAAAACTTACACGCGAAATTACGAAAGCTTCGTAATTGCATATTTTTCTCTCATTTACAAATACCTATACTTTTCTATAAAATAAAAGTGGTAGCTGTAATTTTTGCGTAAGTTTTTTTAAAGCTTATTATTGCCATTCATATAAACTATGAAGTTTAATCAGACTGCCATTTTTTGTCTGGTGAGCTTCGAAAAACATGTTGTACCTTATCTTTTGGAGGCCAGTGTACGATATCATTCATTTTTACTTCAATATAGTTTTTCGTACAAGAATTTTATGTAATTCCTACTAAAAATTGTGCGCTTTTAAGGGGATATAGTTCCTTTAGAAACCAAAAAATGTGTATTTAAACACACTTTTTTGATTCATCATTAATAAAAAACTTTTGTTTATAATAGCGCTACAGATTGTACAAAATATAGTAGTATATTAAAATTGAAATCCATCTTTGCGACTAAATACACATATTTTTTAAGCAATAGAAAATATATAAACAAAAATTAAAAGATAAATTAACTTATATAATGTTTCTTGTAAGATAATTTTTTAAAGATAGACAATTAGAACCTATTTTATTCTGTCAAATTAAAATAAATATTACCACTTTTCTGTAAACATCAAGATTTAAATTTATCGAACGTTTCAATATTTTTTTAGAATTCAAAAAATTCAGACAATCTTGAAATTTTTATGATCAAATATGCTACAAAATAATAATAATAATAGTAATAAATAATAATAATAATAATAAGAGCCAATCAACAAATTGGAGGTTCACTTCAGAATAAAGATCCTGACAAGAAAACCCCGCTCCATCCCCAACTTACTCTGCCGCAAATCATGGTATAACAAGAACTGAAAATCATGCGTCATGCATAGATCATGAAACACTTTCCAACACACCTAGAAAACTGTAATTCAACTGGACCGTTAAATGAGGTGAAAGAAGATATTAAATAGTTTAGGGAACATCTAACACATTTAAAAATCCAGTTTTAGCATTTTACCTTCCATAGTAAAAAAGTAGTCAAATTATATAGTGCAGCCCTGTACATGACCTATAGACTTGGATATATACTATACATAGGATGATAAAATTTAGTTTAGTTAGAAAATTCACATATAGCAATTTTCGTCAGTCGATAGAAATGCACTCGAAATCTTTTGTACAGCCCTGTATATTATCTAAAGACTCCCTGTACACACCACATATTAAGCTAAAATTTAATTCAGATAAAAATGCATAAGGCAACTTAAAACTCACTATCAGCAGCTACCAACCATAAACGACAATATATCTTGTTCTTTGCGTAGCCCTCTATAATGAACTTATTTATATTCCGCAAACTTCTATAAGTCTACTAAATATAGTTGAGCAGTAAAATGCGTAACACAATTAAAAATACCCTTAAGCAATTTACTCTCACAGTTAGTAATACATACGAGTTCCTTTGTGTAGCCCTGTATATTATCAACAGAATATATATACACACCACGTACTATGCAAACATATAGTCGGCAAATATATAATTATAGAACAAAACTGTAACCAAATTCTTTCGTGTGTCCGTGTAAATCAGCTATACTCAACCTTCGGCCCGGTGAGCTTTTATGTGCGGCCCGAGACAATAATCATTAATCCAAATAAATTGAGATCTGCATAAAAAGGTATTTAAGGCCTTCATTGTTGTTTTGTATATTTTCATAGGATGAGAAAATCTGTCCTGTTATTTAAAATTAATTTAAAATTATGTTAAAACATATTAAATGCAATTTTCTTAGTCAAAAGTTCTTTTTGCATGCTGTCCTATTTGTTCTACTGTGTTTATTAATCTTCAACATCAACCGCATACATTATACCAAATTAATTAAATTTGCACTATATATTTCTTCAATTAACAAAAAAAAAGTTTTTCCGTGAGAAAAAGACGGATTTATAACAGAAAATCAGCTGATTTTTTTCTGTAGAACTTGGAAATCCTGCATTGTTATATTATTACGTTTTATACGTATTACATAGCTAATACTGCTTTTTAGGATTGAATGTTTGTCTCGGAAAAAATTGGCACAAATATTTTTTTACACTACTATTTCCCAACAATAAAACTTTGCAGCACATTTCTACAGTAGTTTCAACAGAAATCTTCCACGAAGATTATTGTTTGGAAATAGTGGTGTTAAAATTTTATGTAACATTTCTTCTGTAACAAACGTTCAACCCTACTGATAAATTACTTTGTTATACTATGTATGTTATCTTACTATTTTAATTGCTCTCTTTTTACCCTTTTATAAGTGTATTGCGGCCCGGGTAACATCGCAAACATATATTTGTGGCCCGCGAGAAAAAAAGATTGAGTATGGCTGGTGTAAATGAACGATAAACGCAATGCACACCATACTATTCGGTGAGCAATTTATAGTGTGCATCTCAGTAATACATATAAATTTCCTTGTGTTTTAAATATTGAAACATCATTAAATTACATTGCAAACGATTTTTTATTTTGCGGGACCCTGTAAATGAATAACAAATGCTTTGTACACCATATTTACGAAAAACATGTTTTAGTACGCTACATAATTTTATATCAATTTCATCATGTTTCGAATGGCGTATCATCATCAAAATGCATCTGAAACAATTTTTCCTCATTGACAGTGATGTAACTGAATGATTTTGATTGCCCCTGTACATAAACTATAAATTCTACACACTTAATCTGAATGGGGATCATGCGCCAATTAAACATACAAAAATTTCAGGTCATATTTACGAGAGTTAGAGCACGGCCAGAAGGCCAGACGGCAGACAAACCGAAGTCATAAACACTTTTCAACTAGGTTGGAAAGAATTAAAAATGCGACTGTTACCAATCAGTCTAACAATTAATGCTATACATAAACTTTGCTTGGGGGTCGTCTATAGAAATTGTACCAAACAAATTGTCTTTAAATGTTTCAATACTATCACATAATTTTGACATCATATTTGTATTCAGCGGTTAATTTTATCTTAGCATACTTTAACGGGAAATCATTTGGTCAAGTAGTTAAGAAATTACGCTGGTTTAAATTTTGGAACTCCCGATGATAAATTCATTTTTAATCGTTGCGAAATAGATTGCACTGTGACATGCTTTTGAAGCATTTCCATGACATTTTCAATTCTGAAGACTTTTGCAATACTGACTTTTTATAACTCGCAAGTTTATTACTTTAAGTTGGATTTAAATAAAAGTTTTTTCTAAACATTTTTATTGTCACTTTTGCATCATATCTTTTTATCTTAATTAAGCTCAGTCAACCGTAAAAAAAGAAAGAAGTGATAGAGAAAAAAATAACACTTGACTATTTAATTTAAAGAATTTATAAATTGCCACGAAAGTGGGTCTTTTCCCACGAATATATGTTTTCAGTACTGAGTTAGTTTTCTTTTTTGTTTCTGCGAGCAGTTTGAAAAATGGTAATGCAGTTGGTAAAATATTTAGAAAATACAAAAATATTTTTAAATTTTCTTGAACTTATCTGTTCCAAATATTTGTACCTTATCTTTGTAATGTCGGTATTCATCAAAAATCTGGAAAATGTCATATGTGCAAAAAAATCTTCGAAGAAGTCACGGTCACATTATTTTTCATTGGAAAATAATATGTTTTATTATTTACCACATGTATTTTATTATTGTACTACACCGCACTTCCGTTATTACATTTTTTCAATTGCATTTATTATTTCTTTTGTAAATATTTCATTACATCGTTTTGTATACATACTTTGAGAATAACTCATGTGAACAGCAAAAATGATTGTCTTCAAGATAATTTCCATAATTTCGGATAAATTGTGGAACACAAGGGAAGTTTTAATTTTTCATTTTTAAACATTTTGCTCATGAAAGTACGGAGTGTTTCGGAACTCTACGTACACATTTCGAAGGGAGGTAGAGCACAATACAGCAGACAATTTTTGAACATGAAACTGGAGTCACAGTCCATTTATTAATCTCTTCACACCGTAGATCCACATATGTGACCTCAATTCTGTCCCGTTTTAAACAGGATACTTAAACATAATTGCAAATCTGATCTCAGAATGATATGCTTCCATGTCCAAGATTCGAAATAATGAAAATAAATTAAAACTCTTGCTCCGAAGTCAAATTAGAGAAGAAATTATTCAGTAAGAATCAATAGTTTTACATTAATTCTCAGTAGGGAAAAGCTTTACGTCAAAAATGCAAGGTGTCTCAGTTCAATTCGAACCTGGATTTGGGTTCATAACTTTAATTGTAATGGGTATATTTTACCGAAATTTGCAGCAGATTTGCGAACCTTTGCGTGAAATACAGCGATAACAAGAGAAGTGGCAAAAATCTGGCCACCATCCGCATCAAACAGCGCTAAACTAGACGTGCAATGTCTTGAAATGTAGTTTACATTATCTACAGTGTCACTGACCAAAATAATGCGTTCTTTAAGCAATTTTCGAAACATCATCGCATTTGGCACAAAGTAATGTAAGTCGTTTGTAATTTTGTTGAAATACCCTCGTTGTCGATATAGTTATTAACAAAAATCCGGGTTCAGATTGGAGTGAGATCTGTATATACATAGATGCAAATTTTTACGCTTTTTCCTCACTATTAAAATTTAATAGTAATTTTTGCCAAAAAGCAAAACATTTTATTAAACTTTAGCGGTAACATGAAAAGCGTAGAAGTTGGCAGCTATGTGTACTTGGCAGAATAATTCAATTGCAAGCATAGTTTCCTATGCAAAAATTACTTGTCGTTGTGTGCACTACCGCCCCCTCCAAGTTTGTGTCTTTAGCGGCGAGATATCCTTACACTGTTAAAAATCATGTTCAATGTTTCACCAAAAAGTTGGTGAAATCTAGCTGAAATATATCTGCAGCCAAGATATTGGTGCTAAGTTTCACAAGTCTAGTGGTGCTTTCACAAATATACCATTATATTAGTGAAATGTTGAACTAATTTTCTGGTGAAAGTTTAAAATTCTGGCTTTTCTTTTAAACCAATTTTATGGTAAAAGGTTGATCCATGATTCAGGGTTTTTTCTAATCCAATTTTCTAATCAAAAATTGAGTCATTATTCAGTTTTTTTTTTTTTTTTTTTTTTTGTAGCTAATTTTATGATGAAAAGTTTTTTTTTCATAAATCAAATTTATTGTGAAAGGTAGAACCACGATTCAGTGTTTTCTCTAAACTAATTTTATGAGGTAAGTTTTTAGGATTGAACCATTATTGGGATTTTGTTCAAATGAGAAAAAATGGGAAACAAACCGTAACATTATTGTTTTCTTGTCATATATATAAGTTTCTATTAAATTTTAATGGTAACAAAATGTACCCATGTGTATACTTGGCAGAACAATTGAATTGAAACCTAGTTCCCTATGTAAAAATTGCTTCAAGATGTGCGGTCTACCTCCCCTCCAAATTTGTGGGGGTTTCGGGACATCCTACATGAGAAAAAGAATTTAACTTTCTTATTTTTTTCTTTTCATATATAAGTTTTTCTCGCCAAAACTGAATTGTTTTAAAATGCAATGCACTTATATATTGGATAATTTCTTTTATTTATGCTCCATAAACAATGTCTGTTAAATTCAAGTTGGCTACAATTGAGTTCGCGACAGCCGTAACGATACCTAAGTATTTAAAGAGAGTTACAATTATGCGGATTAAAAAGCGTTTGAAGAACTACACTCTAAATAAAAAAAAAAAAAAAGAAATCCGTTATAAAACGGAAAATGGTCTGGCAGCAAAGTCGCAGTCTATTCTCCGTTTTTTCAAAAGATTTCTGTTCTGGTATTCTTCCGTTTTCAAGTTGGAAATTTTCCGCTATTCAAGACGGGAAATTTCTGTTTTTTAGAAATAAATGTACTTAATAATACTACTTAATAATACTTAATGTACTTAATAATAAATGTACAATAGCGCAATTAAAAAAAAAAATCTAAATAATAAATATGTATACTGGTGCATATTTACATGGAAAGGTATTTATATTGGATATAAGACAACAATTTTTAACTCGTTGTATTCCTCCGGATTCGAAACTCGATGCCATTCGCATTTGATAAATTGTTTCTGTTCTACATGAGAAAAAGTTTTTTATTTTTATTTTTTTCTAAGTATTTGCTGATTTTGAATATGAAAAAAAATGGTCAACAGGTTTCTTTTTATTTCTATATCTTGTGTTAATCTATCCAATCTTTAGATTACCACAAAAATATTTATTATCTATTAATAATATTTTTTATTGCTTATAAAACCCGCACGAAGTTTTTTTTATTTTATAATAAATGTAAGATTTTTAAAAAAATCAACATTATTTATAGTTAATCTTCATTATTTATTTCATTAAAAATCTAATTCCCATTTCATAATTTTGTTTCTGTTTTGCATAAGAGAAGATTATTTTTCAAAGAATTTCTGTTCTTGAATCTAAACATGATCAAAAATGTTTTTATTTTTATTTTTATTTTTTAGATTCTGCCTTGTGTTAATTATATATTAATTAAATTATCTAAAATAAGACAATTATTAATATTTTTTTTTTCTTATAAAGCGCATACGAAGTTCCCTTTTTTTAAAAAAAAAAATTGTTGAATTTCTGTTCTTAATTTTAAACAAAAACACGACCAAAAATGTTCCTTTACTTTGTGCCTTGTGTTGATATATCCAAATTTGGATTATTAGAAAATATTTAATAATTATTAATAATACATTTTTATTGCTTATAAATTTCATACAAAGTTCGTTTTTTTTTTTTTTTTTTTTTTTTTTTTTGTAATAAATGTAAGATTTTTAAACATTCAATGTTATTTGTACATAATATTCATTATTTATTCCATTTGAAACTTAATTCGCATTCGATATTTTTCCTTTTGTGTTCTGCATGAGAGATTTTTTTTTTCCCTGAAGGAGTGTGTGTATGTGTGTACATTCTACCTTGTGGGAATCTATCCAAAGCTCATAATATTATCAGAAAAATATTTAATAACTGTTAATAATAATTTTTTATTGCTTATAAACGTCATACGAAGTTCGTTTTCTAATTTTGTAATAAGTGAGAGATTTTGAAAATCCAACCATATTTCTTCTTATTTATTCATTTCAACCATATTTGTTCATAGTCCACTTCGCATTCGATAATTTTTTTTCTGTTCTGCATGAGAAAATATTTATTTTTTAAAGGAATTTCTGTTCTTTAATCTAAAAAACTTTGGTCATATTTTATTTATTTATTTATTTATTTTTAACATTCTGCTTTGTGTTAATATATCCAAAGCTCAGATTATCAGAAAATTATTTAATAAATATTAATAATATTTTGCTATTGCTTATCAACCTCATACAAATGTTCGTTTTTGAGTTTCTAATAAATGTGAGATTTTTAAAAATTCAAACTTGTTTCTTCTTAATATTCATTATTTATTCCATTTCAAACTTAATTAGCATTTCATAAATTTGTTTCGTTTCTGCATGATAGCAGATTTACTTTTTTCAAGGAATTTTGGTTCTTGAATCTAGCAAGAATATGATCAAAAATGCTTTTTTGTACTTTATAGCTTGTGTCAATCTATCCAAACTTTACATAAGCAAAAGTATATTTAATGACCTATTAATAATAATTTTTTATTGCTTATAAACCTCATACGCAGTTAGGTTTTAATTTAGAATAAATGTAAGATTATTAAAAAATCAAGATAATTTGTACTTAATATTTGTTATTTATTCCATTTCAAATATAATTCGCATTTATTTATTTATTTATTTTTTTTTTCACGGAATATATTTTCTTGAATCTAAACAATAGCATGATCAATAATGTTTTTTTTTCTTTCTACCTTTATTAATCTATTCAATGTTTAGACAATCACAGAAATATTTAATAAAAAATAATAATTATTTTTGTTTTCCTATAAATCTCTTACAAAATACGTTGTTTAATTTTATATATTATATATAAAAAATAAATTTTTTAAAAATGCAACACTTACTTAATATTCATTAATTGTCCCATTTAAAATCTAGTCTTAATTTTTTCATCCATTTAAAACATTTCACGCACGAGAGTGTTAATTTTTTTTTTAATTTATATTAATAATGAGTAAATAGAAATATAAGATTAGTCACAGTCACTGCGAGATTTCTTCCATGGCTTTTATTTAAATTGTCTCATCATAATATAAACTAGAAAAAAAAAATCAATATATATATAATATCAAAATTGTAGTTCGTGAATAAAAAAAAAGAAAAGAAAAGAAAAAAAAAGAAAAAAAAAGAAAAAAAAAAAGAAAAAAAATTTGCATGCTCAAATACAAAATTTAATGTAGAAGTAGTGCGCCTATTTTTTAATTAAATATTACACCACAAAAAGTTCCCAAATGAACAATGAGACCACCGTGAGGGACTTTTGACATTCATCCTTTAGCGACCAATTAATTATACTGTAATATCTTTTTAATATCATGGTTGCCAATTTTGGCGAACTACACGGCTGGTAATTGGCGATGTAATGCTTGTGGCAACCCTGAAGTAGCAGTGTAGGCTGTAACCAACTAGATCTCAGTACCGCGCTAAGCCTCCAATCCAAGCACACTGAGTAACTGCATCCGTTATTTCGGAGTCGCAACACTGATGTTTCCCAATTTGATTTTAGTTTAGCTATCTTTGTGTACGAACTGTGTTCCTATGCCGGCCGGCGAAGAAAAGCGATCACTTGCATTCCACAGTGCCTTGTTTATGAACAGATTTCACACTGCCTTATTCAGGTAAATCGATTTGATTTCTTTCAGATAAAAGAAAACTACCTTATTTATATAAAAAAAAATAATCATGCGTGTGAACAGGGAAAGATGTGTCTGAATTATTAACCCTTTCAGGGGCAAAGTACTTCTATTCGGAAAATGCTGAAATGATTGAAGGACACCAGAATTTACAAACAAATTTATTTGAAAATAAGTAAAAGCTTTTCTTCACATACTTAAGGAAATGAAAAATTGTCATTCCAAAATTCTGGTGCCAATGGGGTGTTTAGGGATTAAAATTAAATGGTCCAAAAATGAAACACCGCCATTCAAGGGGTTAAGTAAACGAACTTTTATTAGTTTTCAAATTTTAAAGCATATCCCATTAAGGTATATAAAGTTTTAAAAACTAATTGTATATTGTGTTTATATGTTAAAATATTGATTCACGAGCCCACGTTTTTCATTAGTATATTATTTATAAACATAATTTTAGATGCATTCTTGTTACTCGAACAAATTAATTAGTTTCCAAAATACTAAGCTATACCGCTTTATATTAAAAACGAATTTTATATTGTGTTGTCTGTACACACTTTTAATTGCTAAATATTTATAAACACATTTTTAGATAGTGTTTATTTATTTCAAGTTGTCATTAAAAAAAAAAAAAAAAAAAAAAAAAAAAAAAGCATTCATGCTGCACTTATTCTCTTTTCAAGTCACTTTGGTTATTAAATAACCGTCAGACATAAAAGTTCCTTTTTATGTCTAATAACATGCCGGACACACCGCAACAGATGTATTAAATAATCATAATAAATTACCACATACAATTCTCTGACACGAATTGCATCAAAATGTTTCTTTAAATTTTTGTATGTCTTTATTACATGGTGAATTTTAAGAAAGTTGAACGATATATGACTCTTTTTTTATATTATTGCGTCATTACGAAAGAAAGATTATTTATACGATAAAAAAATATCGTAAAAATACGAAAATTGTACTGTCTGCTAATACAGAATTTGTTTGTTTAGTGGAAATATATTTAAATAAGAGATTCAGTTATTTGTGTTCTATGAGATTGTAAAAATCAAAGGTATATATATGTATGTATATGTATATATATATATATATATATGTATATGTATATATATATGTATGTATATGTATATATATGTATATGTATATATATGTGTGTGTGTGTGCGTCTGTAAGTATGTATATCAGGGCTCGCAGCGTTCATTAAATGTTCAAAATTTGCTACCACTATTTCAAAACAAAGTTCTTTGAAATATATTATTTTTATTGCAAATGTAATATAATATGAAGATTATAATTTTAAAATAGTGGCTGCAAAGGTAGATGAATTTTGGAACTCTGCGAGCCTTGTATATAGAGATTTATAGATAGGTAGATAGATAGATAGATATAGATATGATTTGTTTAGTAAATTGATACCAAAAGTGATTATTTTGGGATAACAACATATTTTTTTATGTAAAATATTTTTATATGAAATGTCGAATTATTACAATATTGTAGGCATCATTATGAATACCAATAACGTGCATATACATGAATTCTATAAAAAACGAAAGTGCTGGAAATGAAATATTAGAAATATCAAAAATAAGTCTACATCTTTAGCAACGATTTTTTAAAGTGTAAATCTTGTGTGATTTGTTATGTCAATTTTTTAAATGCGTAAATTTTAGTATAAAATTAAAATTTTGTAATGCGCTATTTTGAGAAAAACAAAAATTGGTACGTGTGACAGTAAGATGAATGTTTAAACAATAAACGAACTTAAACGAATGGTAAACAGTGCATTACATATACATAAGAATTAACTCGCTTACAATTTATTGTAATCTTTAAATATTTTTATGTGCTGAATAGTTAAAATATGTATTTAATAACGTTGCTTGTTTATAACAGAAAACATGGTTGTTTCTCAAATAACAATAATAATAATAATTAATAATTTTCAATTTATAGAAGTGTTTTTTAAAATGAAATGTAAACTTTATCTAACATTATTATTTCTTTACGATTACTTATAATTTTAATTTTGTAATTAATCCTCTTATTTTAATAAATTTTTAATTTTTTCGAATAACTTCAATTGAGCACTGCATGGCTAAAAATTGTTTGCTTTTTGATAAGACAAACTTGATTTCGTATAATTTCACAAAATATTTTAATGCATAATAAATATTGTTTTTATTTATTATATTTATTCTTATTATTATTATTATTTGCTTATGGAATTACGATAATTTTCAGATGCTTTATACAAAAATAATTTCCTAAAGTAATTTTAATTAATTTAATGATAATTTCTAATTAGCAATATATAAAAGTGTATTTATTAAAATATATGAATTTAAAACTATTTCTTGAAATAGCTTCAAAACAGCAGAAGTTGACTTTATCACATGGAAATAAGTCTCTATACATTTTTGATAACGTTTAAAATTTTACTGTTACATACTGTATAATTTAAGTTTTAATAGTTTAAGTACTCGATTTAATTTTGCTGATTAAATACTGATTAATATATATTTTAAGAATCCCAATCACAAAAATGAATCTTATAACTACGAAAATAATTCGACAGGGATTAACATTATTTTATACTCATTTCATACATTACAGTAAAAAGTAGAAAGAGCAACACAAATTAATCTATATATTAAATGAATAGCTAAAAATATTTGTTTAAGCTTTTTTAGACTAAAATCAATTTTATAAATAAGATAAAATAAAATAAAATAAAATAAAATAAAATATGTTCACCCCAAAACTATTTCATGGAAATAAGAAATTTAAATAATTCGAATTATTTAAATATTTATAAATATTAATTTATGATTACGAACAAATAAGTCATTGGGTTTTAAGATACCTCATATATATTAGATCCGGTCTCACTTTGAATTTTGAAAATGAAACATTTAAAACATAAGTCCTCAAGCTGTAATTTATGTTCAAAAGGTTTTCTGGTTCTCAATCATTAATTTGTTATTCTTAAAAAAGATGCTTTCCGCCTCTCAAGAATGAGAAAGTTTTTGGCACTTGCACGGATCTTATGATCCTGATGAGTCAAATCCTCATTTACAAAGTTCAGAAATTTTGTAACTGAGGAAATGAAAATTAACAGTTAGAAGAAAATCAATAGTTAAAAGAAAATTTTTATATGTAAAAGCATGCAATTTGCTGGTGCCACATTTGAATTGATTTAGAATCGAATAGAAATTTCCCTTATTGTTCGATAAATGTAGTACATCTTGGGTTATTATCGATTGCTCTCCGTCTCCGATGACAAACTTTCTTGATCTGTTCTGTCTCGAAAATTGGTTTAAGAGAAACAAATGTTCCACTATTTTCTAAACGTTTCTTTGCTTTTGTAGAAAATTTGATTTCTTTCGGTTTAGATAAGAATATGTGAACTTTTTTGGTATTTAAGTATAAAATAACTTTGTGAATGCGTCAGAAAGTAGCGAGTTTGAATTTAAGGATATACTTAAAACGGAAGTGATAAAGTGAAAAATAAATACTTTATTGAGTGATTATTAACCATTTAATTGTACTTCTGTCACAGTGGCATCATGGGGACCCGTGGCAAAATTGATTTCCCGACCATATTCTTGACTGAATATACAAATAAATGTATTGTGCTTTGCATCATTAAAACAAACTAAATGAACTCTACTTATACTTTTTATAATCGAACAGTTCCAAAATTCTTCGCCACTAAAAAGAGATTAACTTTGTATGACTCAGGAGAATAGCAAAATTACAGCACCTACAATGTTATAGTAAATTTTGCCGAATACATAAAACTGTTCAGATGATCCAAGAAAAGAAACCCTGAAGTTCTTTAATATAAGTAGAAAATACCTATATAGAAGAAACACCAGGTTTAGTTTTTCAAAGTAATTTCCCTCTGTTTACATTTCCTGCAACGAGGTTCCACCGTAAGTTCCGATAATTTTAGACATTAAAAAAAAAAAAAAAATTCATAAAATTACCTTTCCTTTCACAATTGATTTTTTGGAGGGGGCTATTTAGGCTTTTGTCCATGGCATCTGCCACTCTATCCACCATGATAGTTACGCCACATTGCTGCAGAAGTGATGTGCTTCACTTGATCCGTTCTTATTTTCATGTTTGAAAAAGTAAATTATTGTTATAATAAGTTCCGTTCTGTTTGAATGTCCTTTCTTTTTAATATCTCTACTTTATCTAATAATAAAATAAAAATATATATATTATTTTCTTATTTATTAGAAAAATAATGTCTTATAGTTTGGCACCACATTTGGTATTCGAAACCGATACACAAAAAGCGCAATTTTTTATAATGCCGTGTGAAAATTATTTTGATTGAACATCTTTTCTTTTAACTATATGGACACGTACACTTTTTTCTGATAAAATTTCATTCGACTTCATTTTGTGAATTTCTCACAAAAACTCTGTAACCTAAAATATCGATGGGCTGAAAAATCTAATAAATGTTAAAGTTGCATATTCTTAAAAAGCTCTTCCACCTTCACAAGCAATATTTCTTGTGGTTAAATTAAAATCCAAGAAAACTCGAGTTGAAAATTTCATAATAAGTTAAATATTAAAACAGTACTAACCCATGTTTAATGACAAAAATGAAACTGAATTACTACATATCTTTTACACAATAAATACGCATTTATTTAAAGTTTTACTTAAAGCAGTCAAAATTGTAATATAATAAATAAACAAATTGTTTTGTAAGATAGCTGTTTCGGATAAATTGTCATAATTATTCAACAATGAAAATCTTACCTTTTTTTTTCATTTATATTAATTTTAGGAGTCTGAAAATAAATACAAATTTATGTTTTATAATATATTTATACAGTTTCTTATTTTATGAATTTTTTCTGCTACACCTGTTTGAACGCAAATTTTATTTCATTTCCCAGTGTTCTACTGATTTTAGACAGTTGCCTATCAGTATTGAATAAAATTATACCATAAACGTAATACTAATAAATATCCTTTTTTTTTTCATTTCTTAAAAATAATTTTATAGTTTCAAATTGTAGTTTTAAGCAATTTTTTATTTTCATCTTTATTTATTCTTAATGATCTTGATGAGTACAAAGTTAAGAAATTTTGTAACTGAGGAAATGAAAATTAACAGTTAAAAGAAAATTAATATTTAAAAGAAAATTTCAGTCTGAAATTTAATTTTATAATTAGTATTCGTAATTGTTTTGCATTTCTTTATTATAAAATCTCCTAAAAATATTTAATGAAATTTTAAAACGAATTTATATTCATTCAAATTATACTTTAAACGTAATGTAATTCTGTTTCCTTTCAAAATTTCTCGAAAAATATTTATTTAATAATTTCAAATCGATTATTTAAAACCATTTATTTCCATATCGGTTCAAATGATTTTAATGAGCCAAATCCCCATTTACTTCGCGAGTTTAATTTTATATTTAGCATTCACACTTGTTTTCCATTTCATTTTTATAAATTCGCCTCAAAAATATTTACATAAAATTATGAAATGAAATTACGTACACTGATTTATAATGTACAATAAATTATTGGATACTTTAAACTTAACACTAATAGTTCTTTTTTTTCTTTTTTCACAATTCTCGAAATTTTTTTTATACTTTTATATCGATTATTTAGACTATTTTATTTCCACACCCGCGTCTTTATTTCAAATTATCCTGATGAGACAAATTCTCTTCTTATTATTAGAATTTAATTCTATATTTATATTTCTCACTTGTTTCACATTTCATTATTGTAAGTTCTCTTTAAAAAAAATTTTAATTGAAATTTTGAAATTCTGGAACAAGTTTACGTATACTTATTTCCAGTATTATAAAATACTGGGTATTTTAAACTTAATAATTTTTTGTTCCATTTTGAGATGTTTTGATAAGAATTTTATATATCAAAAAAAAAAAAAAAAAAAAAAAAAAAAAAATTATTTACATCTCTGTACTTTTTCCTAATGATCCTGATGAGATCCCCAGTGAATGATCCCCAGTTTCTTCTTTTTTCAGACTTTTTTTTTTTTTCTATATTTAGATAACATACTTGTTTTGCATTTCGTTGTGGTAAATTAAATTATCCTCAAAAATATTTTCATAAGAAATTAAGAAACGAATTTATGTCTATTCATTTATATGATATCTTAAACTATTCGATACTTTAAACTTAATTCTAATAAATTTATATTGTTTTTATAGATTACTTGAAAAGAATTTTATAGTTTCAAATCGATTTTTTTTAAATTATTTTATTTGCATCTCTGTCTTTATTCCAAATGATCTTGATGAGCCAAATACTCAGTTACTTCTTCTTATCGAAATTTAATTCAATATTTTTACTTCGTCATTATAAATTATCCTAAAAATTTTTTAGTAAGAAATTATGAAACAAATTTATATATATCATTTTTTATTATATATTAAAGTATTAGAATTTTAATTTTAACTATAATTTTTTTTTTCAAATTTTTTTAAACGATTTTTGTAGTTTCAAATCGATTTTTTTAAATTATTTTATTTGTATCTCTGTTTTTAATCCAAATGATCTTGACGATCCAAATACTCAGTTGCTTCTTTTTTTATCGAAATTTAATTCTATATTTACATTTCGTCATTATAAATTTTCCTCCGAAATATTTTAATGGAAATTATGAAACGAATTTATATAATATTGATTTACATTATATATTCAACTATACTATAAACTTAAAAGAATAAATTTCTATTCTTTTTTCATATTTTTCGAAAAAAATTTATGGTTTCAAAGCGAATGTTTAGTTATTTTGTTTTCATTTCTGTCTTTATTTCAAATGGTCCTTTGATGAGCCAAATACTCAGTTACTTCTTTTTATCGAAATTTAATTCTATCTTTACATTTCGTCATTATAAATTTTCCTCAAACATTTTTAACAGAAATTATGAAACATATTTATGTATATTCATTTATATTATATATTAAACTATCCTATACTTGAAACTTATTATTAATAAATTTCTATCCCTTTTTTTCCATTTTGCGAAACAATTTTTATAGTTTCAAAACGATTATTTTAAATTATTTTATTTTCATTTGTGTCTTTATTCCAAATGATCTTGATGAGCCAAATATACCCAGTTACATCTTTTTTATCTAAACTTAATTCTATATTTACATTAAGTCATTATAAGTGCTCCACAAAAATGTTTTAATTTGAAATCGCGAAACAAATTTATATAAGTTGATCTATTTTTCGTTTACTTTTTTTTTTCATTTATTCCTGATATATATATATATATATATATATATATATATATATATATATATATATATATATTTTTTTTTTTTTTTTTTTTTTTTTTTCAGAAAAAGAAACAATATACAAAAGCTTTATATATGATGCATGAATACAAATCTGGAATAAAACAGTTTAATCTATTTTAGACATTTTCCCAAGTTTTAAAATGTTAAAAAAAATATGTCAATAAATGATTTATTGCACTTATTCAATCCACGTGTTTCGATACAATATATTTTCCCAAATTTGCCATACTAACTTTTCTTCTCAAAAGGAACGGAAACGCCTGATTTTTAAATAATTGAAAAGGCATGAAAAAAAAAAAAACAACTAAAAATCAAACTGAAACTTATATTAATACATCTAAGGAAACAATCATTATAAATGTACTTAAAAAGATAAAATTATTTTTACGAACATGGAGCTGCAAAACTGTTACTGCACACACTGTTCTTAAGGCAAGCATTCAAGCGTTTCAGGATATAGGCATGTTTTAATTTTCAAAACAGTGTTCGCGTGTCAAAAGAATTGTTATACATATTTTCAGAGATATGTCATTTATGTATAAAAAAAAATAGTTTTAAAGGGTTTAAAAGAAATAAATGTCAGCAGTTATTTAAAATTTTGAAGATCATTTTTACAAACAGGGCGTTAAAAGTGTATTGCACGCACTGTTCTTAAGATACGCACTCAAGCGGCGCAGGATCTGTAAGTATATATGTTTTACTTTCAAAAAAGGTGTTTAGGCGTTAAAATAATAGCTAATACCTAGTTTAAGAGATCAGGCATTCATTTAAAAAAGATTGTTTAAAGCGTTTAAAAGAACTAAAAAGGCAGCAGCTATTGAACCTGTGGTCAACACACTTCGGTTCGCGCACTTCACATAGGGCGATTTTGAATTTCATAAATTCAACTGCGCATAACATTATTGATACTATAGTTATAATGAAATATAATACATACTTCTTATACGAAATTTAATGAGGAATCAAACTGTGATATATATTTTAATCAAAAGTTTGATTTTGTTAATGCAAATAAATAAAAAATGCAAATTAATGAAAGCATGTTTAAAAAAAAAAAAAGAAAAAAAAAGCCGACGTTTAAAATTTTGGTCGATTTGAATTAGCACTAGTGTGGAGTTCACGGGTTAAATTTTGTAAATAAAAAAAAAGCAATTAACTTATGGAATTAAGCTAATTATTATAATATATATATATATATATATATATATATATATATATATATATATATATATATATATATATATTACGCAATTGTAAAATATTGTCAGATATATTTTTGAGTCATATTTAAGATAAACATACAAATGTGAAAAATAAAACTGAATTTTGAATAGATTTAAGAAGCAGAAAATCTCGATAAAATGTGAAGATCGTCAAACAGTTCAAGAGATATATTTTATTATTAAGAGTTATTATTTATGTAGTTATAATCTTTTAAATGCATTTCAAAATTTAAAGCTTTTAACTATATTTTTTTCAGGTAAATTGAAATTTCAAATTACACAAACATTTGTTCAGTAACATATAATTGCTTTACATAAATTTTGCATAATAAAAATAATTGTTGCATTCCATAATGTAATATGTAGTATAATTACACATATATATATTCCAGTTTATTAAAATGTACATCATATATCCTAAAATGCCTCTTTAAGAAATCTTTTATTCGGAATTCAAAATATCATAAAATGAAGAATTTAGATCGTTTATATAAAGTAATTTAGATGTTTTAGAAAGTCATGCTTAGTAAATATTCTATTTCATTTTTATTTTATTTACGAGAGCAAAATGCAAACACCCTCCCTTCCCTCCACATACTTACACAACACACTATATTTTTTCTTTGCCTGATGATTTGAATTATTGGAACTTTTTTTAATTTAACTATATTTTTTTCAGTTTTTTTATATAATAATAATCTTATAAGGAGGATTCCGAATTCATGGTACAAACTTTAAGGGTTGTTACAAGACACTGTAAAAATCATTTATTGTATAGGAAACCAGTGTCAGAAATCCATTTATTTAGTCAAAATTACAGGGCGTCTCACTCCAATCCGAAGTTGCGTTATCGTTCATAACTTTAGTAGTAGTGAAGATACTTTAACGAAATCCTTACAATATCCTTACAATTTATACACGGATGATTCTGTTGCAAATTTTGTTAAAATATCTTCACTACTGTTAAAGTTATGAACGAAAACGCGACTTTGTAATGGAGTGAGGCGCCCTGTAATTTTGACTAAATAAATGAATTTCTGACCCTGATTTTCTATACAATAAATGATTGTTACAGAGTCCTGTTCCAACCCTTAAAGTTTGTACCATGAATTCGGGATCACCCTTATAGTGATTATACGAAAATACGATCTTATATGATATATATTAAATAGAATATATAGAATATATAGAATATATAATAAATAAAAATTATTTTGAAAATACTCAAAGTAATATATATATATATATATATATATATATATATATATATATATATATATATATATATATATATATATATATATATATATATATATATATATATTATATGAAAACTGTGATGAGGAAAGTGAGGATTTATTTAGAAAATACTGCCCATATACTATTGTCACTATTTTGCATCATCATGTTTGAGATTTATATTACAACTTTTAAACGTGTTTCGTTTAATATGAAGGATGCCAAAAAACAAATAAATAAATAAAAGGATAAATTCTGATACGAAAACAGTAATAAGTAGCTTACCAGTATAAATATTTTAAGAACTTATTCATTATTTAACGATACATAATTAAGAATACATAATAATATTACTTAAGAATACATAATAATATTATTTAAGAAAGTATATGTATTAAAATAAAATTTTTCCAAGACCTTGTCTAATGGTTAATTCGCCAGCTATTCTACTGGACAACAAGTGCCGGATTTGAATTCCGGCTTCGTAGTGGGTCGGAGTTTTCCCGCTCTGTTTAGCCCTCGTGTGCAAAAAATGACCATAGCGCTCGCAATGAACCACGTTTTCCAATTTAAAACACATTTTAAAGATTTACATTTTCTTGAGTATTTGATCTTAAGGCAAAAAGACGAAAAACAAAAACGTTTAGACATAAAACCAGATATAACAACATTTGTTTATTTAAGGTTAATATCTCTGTAACAAACATAGCTTGAAGTTTTGCACGATCTAATATTCTTACCGCCTTATTTCTCCTTTAATCGGCCAACGTTTACTTGGAATGCCGCTTCTTTTACAAACAAAAGACATCCGCATTTCGCGGCGTAAAATTAAAACGTCTAAATTTTTACTGACATATAACTGACAGAAATTGAATATAAATTCATGTAGGAAAGACTTAGTCGACCATTAGTTAAATTTTGAATTATTAATAAATCACGTTTACCTATTTATATATCAATAGAATTTAGAATTATGAAAAACCCATTTTCTGTATTTATCAACTAACTAAATAATATATATAATAAAAAAAATAAATTAATTTAAGATTGTTTCAATTATTACTTATAGTTTCAATAATATAATAATATTTAAAGATGTAGTGATAAATTTTCTAAGAAATTCTTAATTATTAAATAATTTTTTTTTAAAAATTAAAAAATGATGCTGTATGAATATTTGAATATAATGGAAAATAAGGGAATTTAGAGACTATTTCAATTATGGCTTATAGTTTAAATAATATAATAATATTTAAAGATGCAGTCATAAATTTTCTTAAGAAATTTTTAACTATTAAATTATTTTCAAAAACATTTCAAAAACGATGTTGTATGGATATTTGAATACTTCTTTACCATATATATATATATATATATATATATATATATATATATATATATATATATATATAAACCATTTAAATAAAGTCACTTTCGATTATATTTCAAATTCATGGAATTATAATTTAAGATAATAGTAATTTAACAAAAGATACTACCTAGCTATACTCATATTTGGAATTACTAAATAAGTATTGATTTCGTATCTAAACAGCTGGAGTTAAATTAAAAGAGAGTGCAGAATACATTTCATTAAATTCAATTATTTATTTTAAAAAAAAACGTAAAATTTAATGGAATATTTTAAAATGTTCCTTAAAATCTCTTAAATCTAAAACCCTTTTCTGCCAAGAGATGCTGTGCTGAATATATTTTTCAGGCTTTTATAATGCTATTTTTATTATAGTATCTTTTAAATATAGAAAATGAAATTTAACTTCATGCACAACTCATTCGATATTTGGATAATACAAACTGCGTTAATTTATACGAAATAAAAATTTTCGTAATGCAGATAATCTTTTAAAATATGACATAACTATGGCAAATTACAACAAATAAGATTAGTATTTTAAAAATATCTTTTTAATTATTTAAAATATAATATTTTTTTCGTCTAAATGTATTACAAGCAGATATTTTGTGTCTAAGAAATTGTAGTCTACTATATATATTTTTTTTCCATTATATATGTTTTAAAAAACATGAATCACATATTAGTTATTTATAATAAGACTGAACTAAGTCTTAACTACCATATTACAATACAAATTTAAATATATTTAGTTCTATAAAATATTTTAGTATAATTTTTTTGAATGTTCCTATTAAAAAATGCATTTTTAATTCTCTGAAAAAATAATACTCTATAAACAAAGCTTTTTCCAAATGCACACATGGGTCCATCATTGTTTTAAAATTTAAATATTCGTGCTTTCTGAGCATTCGATATCTAACTTTGCGATTTTTATATAATGTACAACATAGCTTCATATATAAACACATCACATAAAACATTATTAGTGTTTACTCATTAAACGTAACCTATTTTTGAAAATAATGATTTGAAATTTAGCGCAATATGATACCAGAATAATAATCAAATGCAATTATTAATAATCTCGATCAATGCGATTTCGTATCAGATGAATGTATTAAATTTCAGCTTATGTGTGTATGTAAATTGAAACTTAAATAGCATCAAGCTTAACAAATCAAAATACACATGGTAAATATTACGCAGTACTATAATTGCTTAAAACTTAGATATTTTTGCAAATATTATGAGAATGTTAAGGTAGAAAGACATGAATAGACATCCGTTTGACATGCAAAATAGGCGGAAAAGCATTTCTTTTTATACTAATGAAATTTTGATACAGTTGAAGGACCTTGTATTGTATCATGTCCTAGATAAGGATTTAATTTGAAAACGAGAGAGAATGCATATTTATTTTGATCATTATGTTAGCATTATTCCTTGATGCCATTTGACTCCAGTAGCTTTTTTTTTTTTTTTTTTTGTAATTGGTACACGCAGTATTTATTTTGAAACAATTATATTGTTCCTTTCAGATTTTTTATCAACTAAGTATGTTTAAATCATTAGGAATGCTTACAATTTTTTAGAAAAGAAAGGAAAATACAGAGTCTGTATTTTTTGCAAGGTATAGCGTCGACTAGATCGATTAAACTTTTCATTTAGTTTCTTCCAGGATAATTTTTAATACTGCAATTTACTTCTATAAAAATAATAACTGCATTTCCTTCTTTTTAAATATTATGTTTTAGCGTGTGTAACAAGAAGTCCGAATTTAATTTAAATTTCCAAAAATGTTACTGAAAAATATAAAAATTACGTTTCTGTGAAAAAAAAATGAGATTTCAGAGTTGAATAATGTAAACAAAACTTTTAAAATTTTTATTTCAGTTAAATTTATAAAATATTTTATATTTTATCATGAAGAAATAATAACAAATAAAACATTCGAGAAAAGTAGCTAACTTCGTGGCTCAGCAAGACTTTTCTCAAGTAATCCGTGACTCACTTACGTAGCTGCCAACCTTCCATTTTTAACAAGTCAAGTAGTCCTATTTTGAACCAGAACTTTTCTTTTTTCAATTAAGTCAAATTTCACCACATAAAAACAATACACATTTTATTAAATAAAATTCCCGGTTCAAATTTTGTTTATTTGACTTTATGAAAAACCACGGAAAGTTGGAAGGTATGCTC
Source organism: Maratus michaelseni (assembly GCA_963931845.1). NCBI lineage: Eukaryota > Metazoa > Arthropoda > Arachnida > Araneae > Salticidae > Maratus > Maratus michaelseni. Next base: position 445,703,917 of record OZ007586.1, read on the forward strand.
TTATAATCTTATGAGTAGTCGAATGACCGAAACAATATGTCGACGGTCCCTGAGCCTGAATTCGAACCCATTAGCTCAGTGGTTCCCAAACTTTTTAAGACGACTCTCTACGTAATCATCTTTAAAAGCAGAATCGCCTCTTCCCATGTGTAACATATTATTTAAAAGTAAACTTTTATTCATATGAAGGAAGCCTAAAAGAGCATTAACAGTGGCAAGTTTTACATTTTTGATTTACTAAACAGGAATTATCTTTTTGCGCAAAAATATTTTTAACATTAATACAACGAATCCATACATCTTAACCTTTATATCTAGAAGAGTTTTGCTCTTCTTACCAAATTACTGCAGCATGCTACATGGTCCACTTGTTTATCTTGATAAAACTTCTTGAAGAGACTATTAATTTAGCATTAAATCTGATAGCATTAATATATTTCACAATTGATTTTGTACCTCATTAAAACAAATTGCTTAATTAAACTAAAGATTCTCTATCAAGAACACATTGCAATAGAGCTTCAATCAATCCTTCGCACATCTTCCGCTTTCTTCCATATTCGTAGTTTTAATTCAACAACCCCAAAAAAATTGCAACAAATTCTCCGTTGATCCGCATTAATCGTTTATCCATATCTATCAGTTATTTCTAACTTCCTGCGATAAACGATGGATCGAGATCTACTCTGTACCCAAAAAGGATTTATGTATACTCATATAAATTTTAAATATTCCTTTTTTTCCCTGTTATATTACGCGTCTCTAGTCGTGGTCTTCTCCTTCCCAATTATCGCCAGTTGACCACCGTGTATAATCTGATTATAAATTTTAAAATGCTTACGTTATAATGTATGTTTATAAACTGTGTATGAAGCTGGCACCAGAGAAATAAGAAACTCACGATTAACCCATTTCCTTTCTGTACTGGTCTTTTGGGGATTTATTATTTTTATACTGTTGGTAATACCTCGTTTCGATATTTCAAATGTTGTTACGTTTAAATCTATTTAAAATTATTATTAAGAATATTTAAGACTATTATTAAATCTATTTAAATCTATTCAGTTTTAGATGTAAACTTAAGCAAAATTGTTTCACTATTTGACATATTTTATGACATATTTTAAAGCGCATATAGACATACAAGGCTCATTAGAAGAACAGCGGGAACAAAATTCAAAATAAAACAATAACCAGAAAAAGAATTTACGCAGATAAAAGCTGGCTAAATTAGCGAAGAAAAATTCTACAATTATTCTTGTGGTTGTCATTTTATTTTTGAAATTTATCTATAACTTTTGTTTTTAATCTAAAACACATCTTTTTCGAAAAAAGGAAATAAATCACAAAGAATTAGTTAATAACAATTTAGGAAAAAATCAGGGTCTTCAAGTCGAGAGCAGCACTTCCAGAGATGATTAAGCGGTTCAGAAATTTTTTCGATGAAAGTGATTCTACTAAATGTGTCTGAAAGTAGCGAATACGGATTTGAGAACATCGTTGACGGATAACAGTGAAAAAGACTAGTTAAATTAACGTTTTCACAAAGTCCATAGAATTAATTTTTATTTTAATACGGTAAAAAGAAAAAACAAAACAAACAGTATTTTGCCAGTAAAATTTCCGTATTTTTACGAGTTTACGTATAGTGTCATAATGAAAATAATAATACACATAAAAGCAACATATCCAAAAGAACAACATTAAGGAAAAACATTTTGAAATTTTCAACAGTGATTTTCTCATTCAACTAAAGATGTATATGTGATAAAACAGAACACATAAAGGCTTATAAACACCATATATAATATAGAGATCGACATGTTGGGATCGCACAAATAGGACATTTTCAAGATAAAAAATGATAAATAAACTATTCTCGAAAATTATTTTGAAAATGAACTTGGTAAACATAAATCACGAGATATGCATAATAACAGCAGGTTCTTAAAATGGTTAACTGTAAACGTGAAAATTAATATTTTCTTATTGCTTTTTTTAATTTGTAAAGCATCTCGTGCCAAATTTTAGGTAATTCAAAAGACGCTGATTCGTTGCATATGTTTACACTTGCCATATAGATTTATATTGATTCACGGATAATGAATGGGAAATAAAGTCTTGATGGATAAATTATTTTACTATTCTTAAAATCAATTTGTAAATTCTGTATCCTATGTAGTCTAACCAAAGCTGTTTTTTTTACTCATTTTATAATATGATAATGTAAGTGATTTTCTCATGGAATTTTAAGTAACCACTCAATTCACACAAATTCAGAGCGGATTAAGCTGTTCAGAAATTTAAATTCAGAAATGTCGCTCGATTAAAAAGAGCTTGAAATCATATTTAAAAATAAAAAATAACACAGAGTAAGGAGAGCGCTAAGTGTTATTAGAAAATATCAGGGTGCTTCTTAAAACAAAAGTCCATAATTCATGAAATACACTCTATATATCATCACTCGATCTATCATCACTAGACTCAGAGATGTCAATTTCTTTATATTTGATTCTACCATAATTTCCGATGTATAATCCACGAAATTTAATAAACAATTTTTGTACCAGAAATTTAACATAATAAATGAAGTAAAAAAAATTACCATATAGAAATAAATTACAATTTAATAAAAAAAATTTCTAGCTCAAAACATGTTTATCTGATACGCGGAATGGTAATTACGGTAATTAACTTAGAAATTTAAACGCATGGGGTTTTCTTTTTTATGGGGTGGTTAAGTCAGAAATTGTCTGTTACATAATGACAAAGAGATCAAATTGTACTCAAAATGTATAATGAAATGAAAAAAACAGTAAAAGAACAGCTAAACACTCTTTAAAAGTCAGTTAAGTAGAATAAAGCTTTATTTGAATTTAGACAACTTTCAAAGATTCATATGTAACATAGAATAGCTCTTGGAATAATAAGTTTACATGCTTATAAGTTTTCATTAATGATAACAGAAAATATAATGATTACATTATATTATGCTTCATCTATCGCCAAATAAAATAATTTTGAACAATTACAATATTCAATTTAACTTAAAATAACTAAAATGCAACATAATATGTTAAATACTTGCTATGAATTGTTAAAAATACATTCCTGTTTATTGTTATTTTTGAATTAAAAAAATACATCTCTTTTGTAAATGTTATTTATAGTACTCATTTCTTTCCTGTATTTTTTTAAAAATGTATTCCAGCGCCTTCATCTGGAACCGCTAAACATTCGTAGTAAGTGAACACAGGTTTTATCCTGAAAGGTGAATATCATATGGATGGCTATGATTCACAGTTATATGTTTAAACATGGTTTTAAACATTCAGTCCGAACTATTAAGACAGAAAAAAAGAAAAATCAAGGAAAATTATAAGAGTTTCTTCTGAATTATGTAGCCCTTTTTAGTCGATTAGTAGTAACAAAAGAGGTTAAACAATTGCTTTGTATATATTTTTTAATGTACCCGCATAACTTTCTAAAGGTAATTCTTTACAATTATATATTTTTAAATATAATTATTCTTTTGTTGAAAAGGGTTCGATTTGATTTTGGCTCTGTATAAATTTCATAGGGGTCTAAAAAAGGTACGTTTGTCATGCCTACATGATTTTAGCTTGCTCAAGCTCTAACTTTAGTAAAAACTCTCCAATCCTCACGAAATTCGAATATGTTAAACCCTTAACTGGTGTCGTGGTGCCTTTTAGTTCGCATGTATTTTCTACTCGTATAATTGCTTCATCAATCAGTAGGATTCAGATAAAATAATAAAGTATATAATTAATATTGTATTTACTGATTTATTCAACTGACAAATAGAGTCTTGTTTTTGTGACAAATAGAATCATTGTTTTTGTAAAAATTCTTTTTTTTTTTTTTTTTTTTTTTATAAGTTATAATACTAGCTGAGGACGAAATGACAATCAAGATTCCAGTTTCGCACAAATATTTCACGCCGACAGGTATATCGGTTAAGGTACTTAGGTTTAAAAAATAGCCGTCGTATCATGAATTTTTTCAGAGACTCATCAAAAAGTTTATTATATAATCGTTTACTGCACGTTAAACAAGAACGATACTAGGTACAATGTTGTTCAAAGTAAATGTGGATAACAACAAAGTATTCATTAGAAAAAACTTGCATTGTGCCAAACCACTGTCATTCAAACACGCCAACTGGTATTAAAAAATAAATAAAGTAGGCAATTACTTGAAGTCGTTTTATTTTTTTTAATTACTTGCTCCAATTAAATGATGAATTACTCATTAGAAGAAAAGTCTTGTTGCACATAAATCTGGCGTTAAGGAAGTTTTTAAAACTTTTCTGCAGGCGCATTTTAATTTTTTTTACACGAGTAGGCACGTGTTGTATATAGTAAGCAGAGTAGTTACGCTATTACACATGACAGATATATCATAACAATAAGGGAAATGTTAGAAGAGCACGTATACATATCAGAAATTTAATTTCAGCGCCATTTTTGTGAATAAAGTATAAGAAAAATCACTGTTGTCGTAAAATTTACAACAGCGCGTTCGCTGAAAGGTTACGACGATTTAAATAAAATAAAAAATATATTATGCTCCAGATTTATTTAATGAGACCACCGGAAACTTTTATCTGTAACAAAAAGACATATTGGATTGATTCAAAATAAAATATGATTTGCTCAAACATGTCAAAGCATAAATAGTAGTAAGTTCACAGATTCTGTTACAAAAATGTGCCGTCAAAGAGCGAGCTAAACTTGAACAATAACTTTAACCACACACCTGCCATTTAGTCATCATTCTTCAGACACGACATGTGTTTGCTGATGATTTATTCTGAATTGTACTTAGAGAACGCTGCTAACTGATTCAATAGAAGAAAATATGTCTAAGAATTGAAGACAAAAAGTTAATCTGAAAAGAAACATTTTTAAAAAGTGTAAATTGTATTGAATTAATGATCTTTTTAAATTTCTCCTCCGAAAATTGAAATTTTTAACTTGTGTTTTCTGTACACTCTTTCAAAATGACGGTATTTTTTAATCTAATTGAGCAAAAAAAAAAAAACCTTTAGATATTTATTTAATGTGTTTAAATTCTAAACTCGTGTAACAAAGCAGATGAGTTGTGAATAATGTTTTAACACTAAAAATAATATTATGTTACTCAGACCCTTGCACTTTTAATAAAGAGAGATAGAGAGGGGGGGGGGGGGGGGCTTTCAAGAAACATCACAGCGTTTTCGGAAACAGCTACTGCATAGCGCTGCGTTAAATGTGTTTCAAAAATCGGTTTAGCCTTCTAGAGTAAAAATGTATACTACAGCTCCATACAAGAAATGACTCTATCATACAGTATGCGTTGAGTTGAGTTGGGTTGATTATTGACGGCCAATTATCTACACTAGGGATATAGGCCCGGGGGGAGTGCCCTTCGTGGGGGGTCTTTCTAAGGGAACCTAATCCGTATTTACGCATGGATAAATCCACGGCTCGAAGAAAACCACGAAAACTCCGAACGATTAGGCCGACGGGCGCGATTGGGATCGAACCCAGCACCTCCCGTCTACCAGCTTCGAGAGCACAACCTCTCAGCCACTGGTGGGGACATACAGTATGCATTGTACCGTGTATCAGATACTCAATTACAATATATATATACAGTGGCGGCTTGTGACTTGCTTTATTTAGGGCACTAAACGCATGACTGCTAAATTTATTCTTTTCTTACCACATTATTAAAAAGGAATACTTTATTTTATTTACTGTCAGAAAGTTCTGCCATTAAACAAGGAAAAGATTTCTTCTAAAAAATAATGGTATGAAAATAATATGTGTTTTGTTTCAGGCATGCATTTAGTGCTCCAAGAAAAGACAGTCACAAGCTACCACTGTCTATATATATATATATATATATATATATATATATATATATATATATATATATATATATATATATATATAATACGATTTAATCTTTAGTTGCAAGACTCTATATTTACGGAAAAGATTTTCTCAAAGTATATAAATTGACCAGAAAGAGTTTGGCAGCCAACGTCTCACACATTTTGTCATTTTTAAAATACATTCTTTATAGGTGTTAAGAAAACACACACGTAGAGAGTTAAATGTAAACGTGGTCTTAAAATTTGCATACTGGACACAGAAGCTGTCGTTTTAACCCCTTGAAGGGCGGTGGGATATACTATATCCCACTTTAATCTCCAAATGCCAAATTTGCATCAAAATTTTGGAATAAAATTTTTCTTTTATAATATACGCGAATAAAAGCGTTTACCAATTAAATTTGTTCGTAAATCCTGGTGTCAATTAATCATTTCAGTATTTTAGCAACATAAGGATTTTGTCTCTGAAAGGGTTAAACTTTTTAAAATTTCTTTTGCATTAAGCTACATTGAAGCAGGGAAATCACTTGAGAGAGGCTAGGGTAGCAAAAGGATAATATATTCTCAAAGTATATGAATTGGCCAGAAAAATTTTGGCCATAGTTTTGTCTCACACATTTTGTCATTCAGAAAATGCACTCTTCATAGGTGTTAACGAAACTCACATGTTAAATGTGAGAACGTGTCTGAAATTTTCCATACTGGACACAGAATCCTGTCTTTTTAAACTTTAAACACTTTCATTTGCATTCAGCTACATTGAAATAGGTGCGTCATTTGTAGAACACAATTGCCCCCTCAAGGGGACGCTTCACTGAAACTACCCTAACGTAAAATTCCATGTTAACCTATGGGAAGACTTAAAAAAAGAATACTCATTAACTAATATAATTATTAAAATGCGGTTTTCACCATCAGAAAGTAGACATCAAATGCCGACGATGTGTTTTTTTTAAATTTATTTTTTTAAATGTGTTTTAAATTTTAAGAATTTACAAAATCCCTATAAACTTTTAAATTTCCACTTCATCAGATTTTTTATCATCTTCTTAAAAATACTTAAAATTTACGGAGAAAATTTTTAAATACGCACATCATTTATATCTCACGTCTACTTTCTGATGGTGAAAACCATATTTAAATAATTAAATTAGATAATAAGTAATCGCACTTTTAAGTTTTTCTCATAGGTTAACATGAGATTTCGCGATCATGTAGTTTCCCTTAAGTAATTTGATATTTCAGGGTGTATTAGTCGTTACAGGTCTAACTAGAAAACATTTTTTCAGAAATTGCAAAACAACTGAAATAACTTGACAGATTAAATTACAATAGAAACGTTAGCATTAAATAAACACTTTAAGGCTCCTCATTAGTCCAGCCGCAAATTCTCCTCTCTAATGTGGCCTTGGAAGCTTCCGTATTTTTCAAATTTTTCCTCTAAAAACTAAAATTATAAATCTTATTTTTTTTCTGTATGTTCATCGTGAAGGATGTGCTTCCCCCCCCCCCCCCCCCACAAAATTCTTGTAAATGTATACTTAATTTTATACTTTAAGCGTTAAAATATAAGTGAAACAGTCGAATTGTAAATCAGATTTTAACACTTGAAATGAAACTAATGTATATTTTAGAAATATTTTGTCAAATAGAAAAGAAACAAACATCCTTTAAGAAGAGCATACAGAAAAAGAAGGAAAAAAAAATTATTTCCCCAAGAGAAATTTGAAAAATACGGATGGATTCCAAGCCCATATATTTAACATTTGAGAGGGGGGGGGGCGTAATAATTATCAATAATGTTTGAGAAAACCTTGCTATTGCAACAATCTGAAAACGAGATGCATTTATAATCAATAAGTACTTTGGCTAATTTTTAAAATATATGTGAGGATAAAACTGTATCATTTTTTTCTCAACTGTGTACAAAAAAAAAAAAAAAAAAAAAAAAAAAAATCATTCCCGACACAAGAAAGTTTTGAAATATATATATATATATATTATTATATCCATTCTGATAATACCATGCTATTTCTCCTTGAAGGCCGAGGAAAGATTTTGAGCAGTATTTTTTTTATTTATTTATTGTTATAGTTTGCCTAACATGTATTTGTTCAAATTTGTGAAATACGTATGAATATGCAAAATCACGAAAAATGTCATGAGAAATACTAAAACAACCTATTAATTTATATGTGTTTCTCAGATAATACATTTATTAACTTTAATAAAGTTTATATACAAGTACTCGAAAAACATTCACATTTGAATATTTTCAAGTACTTAATTCAATATTAAAGTAGAAGTCTCAAGCAGAAGTTATGGATGGTTATAATTGTTTTTAGCCGGATACTTTCATTTGCAAGATTTGGAACAAAACATTTAATTTCCTTCCTAAAGGAAAACAAAGATGCATTTTTTATCGACGGCATTTTTTAATATGGCATTTCCTTTTTAAATAATATTATCGTCTTCTGTACTTTTATATAAGTTCTAGAAATAATGAAATCTAACAATAAATAAATAAATAAAAATACGCCCAAAATTCTTTTAAGATGAAACAGTTAGTATAGAGAATTTTCTTAAACCTAAAAAACATGTTAATCAAAGTGGAATGGTAAGATATAAGTACAGATACCTTGAGTGAAGCACATTTATTGTCCTTAAAACAACAAGATTAATAAAGAATATGGGGTATACATGTGTAAGAATCCCGGCTAAAATATGTTTTATTCATAAATAGGACCTAGTATACGACATAGAATTTGGACATGTGCCCCGGACCCGCAATCTTAGAACCCCTCTCCATCTCAAAAGAAAGAAACTTTAAAACACGCATACGAAAGGAATTGAAATGCATGCAAAGAGTTCTAAACACCTTCAAATTTTGTACCAAAGGTCCCCAAGTTAATAAATGGGCTCCTTCCCATAAAGTAGAAAATAATAATGCAACCGTGTTAAAAAATACAGTAATATGTATATTTAAAGCTAAAAGAGCATTTTGTCAAATTTCACTTCACAAGAAAATGACTCATGTGCGCATGCCTATAATTAAATCTAGAACCTATCTAATATGAGTACAATCCAGCGAGGAAAGGGTGGCCGAGTGGGTTAAGGGGCGGTGTTTCCTTGTTCAGTTCGTCGGTTCGATACCCACTCCGGACAGAATGATTTTTCTTATTTTATTGGCAATTTCATTTTGATAATGTCATATTTAATTCAGGATTAAAGTTATATAATTTGTATTTTTTTAATTCGAATGCTTTAAAATTAAGTAAAATTTAACATCCAAGACTATTTTGTTTTACAAAATTTATATTAAAAGTATTTAAATTAAAAGATTGTGCACTAAATTATTAATTAAATAAATTGAACTGGTCTACAATTTTTGCAATATTTAGTTTGACATTTATCAAGGTGTCATATATATATATATATATATACTAAGATAAGTATGTGATTATTTTTCTTAAAAAAAGAAAAAGAAAAGGAAAGAAAACAATAAGAAGGAAAAATATTCATACAGGAACTTTAAATTATCTTGATATCTATGATTTAATAACTAAACAATGTTTGAAAATTTAAAATAAAATTCAAGTAATTAAAAAAATATGTATCATAAATCGTTAGCTGCAAACAGCAAAGTTTAAATTCAGGGTTTTAGAACCAGACTGATAAAAATTAATTTAATAAAAAATTTTAAAGGTCGCGTAGTTAAAAAAAAAATAAAAATTCAGAAATACTAAATATTGTTATTTTTTCAAAATATTGGGACTATGGTAAATAAAATATAACAACCAACAATATTTTTAATTAATTATTTTATATTAAAAATATTTAAATTAAAAGTTTTTGCATGTAGTTATCGATTAAATAAAGTAATCTAAACTTTTATCTATATTTTGTATGACCATTATCAAGAAGATCTATTTGTATTACTAAGAAACGTATATGATTTAAAAAAAGAAAAAGAAGAGAAGAGAAAAAAGAGAGAACCAAAAATATAAAAAAAATTCCTTAAAAAAAGAAAAAGAAGAGAAGAGAAAAAAAGAGAGAACCAAAAATATTCATATAAGAATTATAAAAAAAAAACACCTTGATATCCATGGTTTGGTTTAATATATAAGTAATGTATGAAAATGTAAAATAAAATTAAAGTAATTAAAAAATATAGATTATAAATCGTTAGATGCAAACAGTAAATTTTAAGTTTTGGGTTTTAGAGTCAGGCTGATAAAAATAAAAATAATGAAAAATTTTGAAGGTTGCACAATTAAAAAAAAATAGAAAATACTAAATATTCATATGTAAAAAAATTGAGACTGTAATAAATAAAAATAAATCATTCAATTAATATTTTTTATTAAATTCTTGCTAAATTAATTCAAGCATAATAGGATGTAAATTAGAAGCTTGAAATTATTTCACTTCATTAGTTGAGTAGGTTGGACTGACAACAACATCCATCGTCTTATATCTATAGGAATCGCTTACACAATATAACGATTCATCAAATTTTCAATACCTAATTAAATTAAAAACAACTAATTAAAAATAAAAGCATATTTCTGAAGAAACTTTCAAGTTATTTACCGTCAAATCTTGACGGGTTTAGTCATCTAGTGTATAATAATGTATGTGTAATACACTATATTTCCAATGATGACCGGTCACTTGCGATTTTAGACGTTTTGTTACATATCTGGAAAGATACATAAGGAATTATCCTGTAACTTCAGGAGTGTAAACAACGTGATAAACGTCATATATTTCCGTGAAGACTATTTCCCGAAACCCCATAAGGGGCCGTCAACAAATTGAAGAAAAACGAATATATTTTGGATAACCCTGTAAAAACTAATATTGCAAAAGCATTCAAACTGTAGATTATGATTAAGTGGATGATTGTAATAATTTGGGTTCATTTGTATGAAGATAGCATGTATACTCGAAGAGAAATTCAGGTTTTTATAAAAACAGTCCCAAATTTTACCAAGTTTTTTGCTTATAATTTGCAGAGTTTTTAATATAAAAACACGTTTTTTTTTTTTCAGAAAATATGACAAACAAAATTATACACACTACCCTGCAATCAGAATTAAAAAATAATAAAAATTGTATGAAAAATGAGCAGGTTTACTAAATATTGTTTCACTGCGCATGCGCGAATTCAATCAAAATATACTGTGCATAATATATTAGCTAAATGTATAGACCAACTTTTATGAAAGTCTCAAAAACATAGCTTGAAAATTCTGATAGTAATCGTCGATAGAATAAGCTCGAATTTCGCTGTTCCCAAAAGGAAGCAAAAAGATGAGGGGTTGTATCTAAATGTACTAGCTTATCAAAGTTGACATAATAAGAATGAAGTGTCTCTCATTCTATATTTGATACAACCCCTCATCTTTTTGCTTCCTTTTGGAAACAGCGAATTTCGAGCTTATTCTTATTGTACGGCAGTTCCTGGCCACGAATGGAGTTGTGACACTTGATCACCCCCCCCCCTTATTCACCTGATTTGGCACCTGCACACTTATTCCTATTCCCCAGATTGAAGTCAGCCTTGAAGGGAAAGAGATTTACGGACATCACCGACATTCAACGCAACGTGACGGCCGAGCTGAAAGCCATTTCGAAAGAACTGTTTTACAGGACTTTCCAGGACTTATATACTCGTTCCCAACAGTGCATTACTATCCATGGAGATTATTTTGAAGGACAGTAAATTGTATTTGATGCTGTACAATACTGTATTTGAAATAAAAATTCATTCACCGAACTTTCTGGCCACAGGTTGTATGTACATAATACATTAAATAATGTATAAGAATATGTGAATGTACCTGCAAAACATATGTATTACCCATAAAATAGCATCAATAATAACATATGAAATTTAAAAACTACTGTTAAAACCCTTTTATTTTCCAACAAAAGGACACAATTGTAATGTTGTTTTCACAGTATTTTTTTTTAAATGAAAAAAAAAAAAAAAAAAAAAAAAAAAAAGAGATGATTATTTTAACATGATATTAAAAAACTTAATTATATGTAAGAAGGTAAAGCTGGCGAGAATTAAGGCTCAATATATATTCAGTGTTTTTAAACGGCGGCGCAAAATCTGTAAGACTATATGAATTTAATGTATTGAAATCAAAAGTGCCGCTCAGTGAACGAGTTAGCTCGGGCTTGATAATCAGAGGTTACATTTATACATGGATGTTACACATAGGTCATGTGCATAAAACAAAACACAACAAAACAAAAAACAATGATACATCATTATACCCTTTAAAGGAAAATCTTTTAGTTTATTAAAAAAATATGTTGCACAAAATATAAAATACATATCAAACAATTTTTCTTTACATTACGAATATTTACTTAAACTGATATCTTTAATATATGATTCGCTCAAAATGTTAACTGAAATTACTCAAAGCATACCATTTGTCTAGTAATTATTTATCTTCCTAAAATACAGAGACCTACCAAACATGCATCTCTCATTTATACTGCTGTATTAGTTGTACGTCGACTTATTCATGTTTTAGCAATAAACTATTTGTAGGAAATAATGTAAAATTTCTCTCACTTATAGGACGCTACATTAAAATTGTCATCAATCTTTTCAGTCACTTTCTTCTTCTTCTTTTTATTTTTATTTTTTTAAAATAAAAATAATTTGATTAAATTTGTATTCCTATCTTTAATCTTATTTAATTCATATTAGTTAGAATGAAGTATTATATTATGCTAATATAAAAATCGTGTTATTTAACAATTTAAAACTTAGTATTTTAGTCTTTAAAAAATACTGTGCAAGTTTATTTTAGATAATCTTTGAAAGTTTGTGCATCAAAAAGTTGTATATACGTATGTATACACGGTGTACCAAAAACATTGACCTTGGCTTTTATTCCTTAAATATTGATCACAGGCATTTATTATAAATTACAAAGTTATCTAAAAAAGGTAATAATTTTATGAAATCGATTAAAATTTTCATGGGATTAAATTTAAAGAAATAATGAATTTAATTTTTATACGGCCCCCGTACAAAAAATTTCCCAATCAGTAAAATGTGCTCCATACACTAATAAGGCCATGTACAAAATTTCGGTATTTTATCATAAATAGTAGCAGAGACAAGAAAATACATAAATACTGACTTAAACCACTTTGAGATGGCAGGATATGAGTTCGCAAAGGGGAAAAATCAGGTCGGATGAACGCGTTTCAGGGGTCGTACACAAATTACGAAGGGAAACCCTAATGATTGCATAAATAAATAATAATTATTCTATTTATTGGTACAAAAATATCTAAACTGTGTAGAAATAATAACTTTAACGCAAATAATACAAAGCTTGTTCAAAATATTTACATTATGTTTACATTTCTGTCAAACATTTCTAATCTGTTTTAATGTTCATTGACTGTGCCATTTCTAAGTTTTTTTCAGTAATTCATCATTTAAAATTTTGAGGTATTTTTCAGGAAGCATAGTTTTGTAAATATGTAAATAAAACTAAAGATAAGAGCCATACTTTATTTGCTTATGATGCATTTCTGCGTTGCCCCATCTCCACCCTAATCTGTAAACATTTACATTTTAATTTATAATTAATCCCTCACCAAATTTGTTTAAACATATCCCTGAGACTTTTTATGATAAAATGCTGAAATTTTATACATGTCCTTATTAGTGTATAGGAGCACATTTTACTCATAGGAAATTTTTTTGTACGGGGCCGTATAAAAATTTAAATTTTGTATTTCTTTAAATTTAATCCCCTGAAAATTTTAATCGATTTCATACAATTCTTTACCTTTTTTTACGTAACTTTGTAACTTATAATATAGGTCCATGATCAATATTTAAGGAATAAAAGCAGAGGCTTCGAGACACCCTGTATATATCACGTACCAAACAAACAAACAAATTACTGGATATTTTGAAGAAAATAAATCTGATTACTAAATGGAAATTTTGTAAAAAAAAGGATATAATAATGGTAAAACAATAGTTTTTAGCATTTTTATTTAGTGATTATATTTTTTTATAATCTACATTATAAAGCAAAAACATATTTGTGAGTAACGCAGACGTCATATCAACGGCGGCAACATTTCATTTTTTTTAAGGAATTTAATTACTTGTAAACACCGTATAATTTTAAGTTTTGCACAGTTAATTAGGAAAACAAATATTTATTTCAAATGCAATTTAATTTAAAACCGTATCTCATTTTACTGATTTTTTATGGTTTTTAAAATAATTTTCAAGCATGAACTTGTTAAAACTCTATTGCGTGTTGCTCGATTACCGAAGATTATCTCATTGCACTTAAATTTGTGTGAATAGTTCAGCGTTTGTATCCGGATAATATTTTCCATAACGAAATTAACACTTCACTAATAAAATAAAAATTTATAAATAGAATACAAATTTAACAGATACGTAATCGAACTGCGTACTTACACACAAAATTAATCAGAATAAAAAATGCCGCCATATTTCTTCCTGTAATTCAAAATCCTTGGCGATTTCTCCAGCTATTAATCTCTGGCATGAGCCTAATACGAAAGTATCGCTTTTGGACAATTATTTGGTAACGGAATTACGGATCAGAGCAAATTTGCAAAATTTTATTGGAATTAAATAAAGTTACTGATTTTTTACAAGTTTTGTTTTCTGCAAGCACGATTAGTTCACACTGAAAAATCAAAATAAAGAATTACAACAATAATATATATATATATATATATATATTATTTAGAAATTTTTAAATACTTGGTAACGGAATTACAAGAAATTATTTTCATGTAATTCCGTTACCGAGCACTTAGAAATTTCTAAACCATATATATATATTTTAATTGTTGTAAGTGCTTATTTTGATTTCTCAGTGTGTGCTAATTGAACATGCTTGTAGAAAACGAAACTTGAAAAAAAAAATTAACATTATGTAATTCTAATAAAATTTTGAAAATTTGTTCTGAACCTTTATTTTTATACCAAATAATTGCCCTTTTAATAAATTTCAAAACTTTATATGAATAAATGGTTGATACATTTCATATAAAAATGCGTTTTGGGGTTGTGTTTGGGCAATCTAAAAAAAAAATAATTAAATGTAAAAAAGCAAATAGATTTTTCAGTAAAAAAATTAATTTTGTTTATGTTTTGTACATAGGGCAGTATGTTCCGAAATATATGAAGGCTGGGTTGGAATCCCTAGTATTTTTAACATTTGACGTAACTTTACCGAGAGTTATTATTTTCAAAGATAGAATGCTTAATAATGCATGGTGAGAAGTTAAATGGATATAATAGAATGTTCTTTCATTTAAGTGACAATTTGATTTGTTCTCTTAAGAGTAATATAAGTGAGAAGTCATTGTATTCTAGAAATTATGTTCTTAACTCGAAACCTTAAATTCATTACAGGACAACTGTGTTTCTGAATATTTTTTAACAACTTTTAAGAGCCTTGAAATAACCTGTTTCCCATCAGCAAACAGCCAAAGATTTATCACTGTATCCTTCCAAATGAACATATTTTTAGAATGAAACTGCATTATTTAGCAATTAATTTTATGTGAAAATGAATTATATTGGAGCATTTAGAATTTAAAACACGAGTATAGAATTGTAACAATTTTTCTAATTTTTTTTATTTTATAGATGATGCTGTTCTGAGTTAAACTATCATATGGTAAAGCTAAAATACTAAGATTCTAGTTATTCTTAAAGATAAAATGCATTATTTTTAAAAATATTTAATAGTTTTATATTTAATAATATTTATAACAATAACAAATTTTAATATTCAATAGTTAAATGTTTAGTTACTGTGAAAGAATTTAGTAAATTTGTTATCATTTTAAACATATGCAGCCAAGAAACGAAATTCAAAAATTAACAACAACAAAATTTTACTTCAATTTTTCCGAAATTTAATTTTTGTTACATAATACTTTCTGCTATCATGTTTTTAATTAATGTTTATTGAAATACATTTTTAAAACTGAATAAACGTTGAAGCTGTGTAGCTCAAAATTGACTCCGAAAGGTTGATTGGATATATAGTATTCTTTTTCTGATAATACTTCGTATTTATATAGTTTCGATGGACATTATTTTTGAAAAGTGAAATTACTAATGTGAGTCACATATACGATTTTGAAAAGTTACAGAAAAATTTAAATTAATTCGAGTTGTTCTCATAAATTGCTTGTGACGCCAGAAGGTCGTTTCTTGTCCAAATAACTTTTAGGATCTACAGTTTCCGGTTGTCACTCAGGATAATTCAGTTAACGGAGAGATTAGCAACTGTCATCCGTCGACTGAGAAGCTGATTTTGTATTAGTAGCAACTGATAACCATCTTACGCAGATTCGCAAATGAAAACCATCATGTCACATTTTCTGAGTTGAAAGGGGATTGGATGTCGTAATCGATCTTCGCCTTTTTTTTAAATCGCATTTTGTTCGGACGACAAGTGTAATTAAATATCTCGTTAACCAGACACGGGGTTAAATTTTTAATTTGCTTCCATCGAAGGGTGACATGTTTGAAAGTGACATGAAAATGTATAGCCAGTTTTTCTATGTGTGAGGTATCGTAAAAAGCCTTTATGCATGTAATCTGTTGATGTGGAAGTAAGCTCTATAATTAGAACAGTTCTGACATTTTAATGGTTACGTGACTTAAAACTATTTAATTAAATCTATTAGCTTTTAATAATAGAGCTCTTTTCGGAATTGTTTTGTTGTCTTTATACATCATCTGCTCTCGGTAAAAGTTCTCGAGTTAAAAAAAAAAAAAAAAAGAAAAAAAGAAGAAGCCAACCGCTAAATGATATTTACAGTAGTTTTTACGGTGTAACATGAATATGGGTTATAGTAGATGGTGTGAAAAAAAAAAAAGTTACCCTCTATAAACTCTGCCGCTAATCATTGTATAAAAATGTGAAGGGTATCAATCTATTAGTGATAATGCATACCAATTATTGCTAGTATTAATTATTTTCTTAGGGGCTCGTCCATACATAGTAATTGTAACAAACTTGAAAATTTTCAGTATGATCACCTAATTTTCACCTCATATTTGGATTCACCGGTAAATTGTACCTTAGGATATACCAAGTAGAAAGTGAATCGGTCGAGTAATTTAGAAATTATGAAGTTATAAAGTTTGGAATTCCTAATGTTAAAATCAGTTTTAATCATTGCAAAAGTGATTGTAATGCGGGTAGTTTTTTCTTTTTTTTTAAGTATAACTCAAAAACTACTTTTCAGAATGAGCTGTAATTTTAGATTCGCATATTTCATTTGAAGCTTGTAGAAAGCCAATTCTGTTACAAAAACCTGTAGGTTACAATTGTGGACGTGAGTTTCAAAACTTGCCTTATCCAGAAAATCAGATTTTGGGAAATCGCGAAAAATCTCTAACTGCTTCCATTGGTTTTCATTATAAATCAAGATTTTACAATGCCAGAAATACATGTTAAAACTGTTTTTTTTTTCTTTGCCGATTGTTATGTTTTTTTCGGTGCAGATTTACCAATATAATAGTAATATTACCAATATACCAATTCGAAAATTTAATATCCGCAATTTTACGTTTAAATCCTTTATTCAAATATGCCATTTTCATTTCAGTTAAAAATGAAATTTGAAAATCGTCTGCATTCCGATAGGAAAGCATTATGACCTAAATAGAAATGTTCTATATTTTTCGAGTGAATGAACCAAATGTAACTAAAAACTATACAGCTAATTCCGGATACCTCACCAACATACCCACCAAAAATCAACCTAATTGAATGTTTTTTATGGCAGTTATCGCGGAACAGACAGACAGACAAACAGACAAACAGACGGAAACCAAAAACTTTGTCTCCACAGTGAGCCTCAACTGACGTTTCGGCAATAAGTGAAATGTCAATAAATATAATGCAAAAAGTCGGAATGTTATATCTCTTTTCTTTGTAACTGAAAAAAAAATCGTAATAATCACAGGAATTTTAAGTCAAAGGAGTAAAACCTTCCCTCAAACACCAAACTTTCCAAAACTACTTGGCCGAATGAATTCCCGCTTGGTATCTTAAGGTAAAATATACCAAAGAATTAAAATATGAAGACAAAGTTAAATGTTCGTACTGAAAATTTCAAAATTTGATGCCATTTATTATGAAGACGATCCCCTAAGCAAAATTAAAATATAACATTAAATAGCAGACGTTATTACTAATCGATTGATACCAGTCACATTTTTATGCGATGTTTGCGGCAGAATTAGTAGATGGTAACTTTTTTCCCCTTTATTTTTGTGACGACCGTAATTATAATGATCTCTCATACAACATCGTCCTCATTTTACAGTATTTGCATATTTAAGGAGTCAGGTAACTTCAAATAGAATGAAAATTGGATTTATTTATTTATTTTTTTACTTATTTTTTAATATTTTAGATAAAGTCGCGTTTATAATTTTACGTTAGAAGGAAATTTGTTCGCATGATAAGTGTAATTATATAATATATAATACAATATAAATATATACAGAGTATCCACTCTCAAAGGTGGCCAATGGCTAAGTTCCTAAACTGTTCGTTATAGACATATAGTTCTAATTACAGAAACACTTTAAATGAGGTAAAGAAATATTTTAAAAGTGATTTCGGTCAATAAAAACATTTTTTAAAAAGTTACGAAATTTAAATTTTTATACGGTCTCCCGGTCCTATAATTTATATTTAGTAAACCTATTACACTAAGAAGTAAGACAAAAAAAAGTCCAATTCTTCTACGATTAAAACTGACCGAGTAATAGCTGTTTAAAGTGAAGTATATTTCTTGCTTCAAAATAGGGGTCATTCACAAATTTACTAGCAATAAAAATAATCTTCAGATAAAATATATATATATATATATATATAATAGTTCAGAGTAAAATTAACATTACGAGATAAATTTGAAATGTATTGCCATTCTGACACATTAAAGAAAAATATACAACTCGTACTAAAAGTATAAGTGGAAAAATAACAGAACATTTAAAAAATGAAATGATGAAAATCAACAGTGAAACTTTTTTCGAAAATGATGCATATTTTAAATTGCTATTAGATTATCTAATCTAAAACTTAATTAATAAAAATTAAAGTTATCTTAAAACTTGCTCAAAGTGACTTCTTTCGGCTGCAATGCAGAAATGTGCACTTGAAATAAATACTTCTAATACTTTAAGCACTTTGTGTACGATCCCTCGAAGATTGGCTCAACTCATCTGTGTTTAGTTGCAGAAAACTGGTATAGGTCACGGAATTCAAAGTTTCATAACTAAGTCAATTTTATTGTTAGACGAATGGGACTTTTTTTGCCTTAACTATTAGTGTAATGGGAAATTTTTACTAAATATCACTTGTATTAACCGGGGGACCGTGTAAAACTTAAATTTTGTAACTTTTTAAGAAAAGCTTTTATTGATCCAAACGACTTTTAAAATAACTAGGGCATCCAACCCGGGCTTCCCGGGATAGAGAATATATGTAAAAAGCATTTATTTATTTATTTATTTTATTGAAAACTCTAATACATTTTTTACATTTAATAATTTTTTAGATTGCCCCCTAAGAACATCAAAGAGTATTTTTATATGAAATATGCCAATTATGTATTCAAATAAAATTTTTAAATGTATTAAAAGCGTCAATTTAGTATTGGCCTGGTGCCAGAAGTTAATAGCCGAAGAAATTCCTACAAATTCGTTATCTACAAAAGTTTTTTTTTATTATTTCTGTGGTTTTAAGCTCTTATTTCAATTACATGTGTGTTAAATTTGTGTTTTATTTGTACTGTTTTATTGATTGATTACTAAAGTTTTAATTTCATTATTGAATATTAGCTCGAAAAAAATGCTGAACTTTTTATGTTGTTTAAACTGGAAACGGATTAATATTTTGTAATCGTCTGCAAGCAATAGAGATAGGTTTTTTTTCCCCTTTTTAAATGAGGCTTGAAATCTAATTTAAATATTATAATAAATGAGTAAATTACGATACACTTTTCAAACAAATTGTATTTGATAGTAGATTTACCCCCCTATATAACGGTGTAAAAATTAAAAAATATGCGACGCTTAAAAATTTAAAGAATTGCAGTAGCAAAAATTGTAAAACAGAAATTTCATCTTCAAGTGTTGCCATTCGCAAAATGACTTCAGCGTTATGCACGGACACGTTTGTCCTTTATAATATAGATTGTTTACCTCATTTAAAACATTTTTATAATTGGAACTACATGTCTGTGACTAACGGTTTAGGAAACAGCCATTGAACACCGTTGAGCGTGGACACCCTGTATATAATTATATAATATCTAGTTAACAAGATATGGGGTTGAATTTTTAATCTGCTTCCATCGAAAAGTGATATATTTGAAAGTGACATGAAAATGCATACCTGCCATCATCGCACTAAACTTCCGTACAATGTTGGTTGATTTAACTCAGGTTAAACACGTTTCAAACCAGAATTTTTTTTAAAGAAATGCAATAAAATAGGTCCCACGTAAGAACATGAAACTAAATATATTTTTTTTTTTCAGACATATTTTCTGGCTAGAAACGTCTTTAAACTGGATCCATTTAACTCATATTGTACTAAAGTTTAGTTGAAAATTGGCAGGTATGAAAATGTATACCAACTTTTTCTGTGTATGAGCTATAGTAAAAAAAAATCCTTGTACGCATGTAATCTGCTGATGTGGCCGTCCCTATAATCATAACATTTGTGACATTTTAATGGCTACGTTACTTAAAACTGCTTATTTAATTTTTTTTTCCTTTTTAATGAGCGAGCAGTTTTTGGATTTTTTTTCTTGCTGTCTTTACCTATTAAATACCCTCAGCAAAAGTTGTAGACATTTAAAATGTAAGCCAATCTCTAAATGATATTAAAAGTAGTTTTATGGTGTAGCTAGAACATGGTTTAGATATATTTATAATCTCTCAGAGTCCATAGCAAAAACAAACTACACCGCTTCCATTTTAAAGTATTTGGTTATTTAAGGAGTCAGATACTTTCCAATAAGATTGAAAAATGAAAAATTTTGAACTTAATAAATTTGTAATATTTTAGACAAAACTGCATTTGGAGGCAATTTATTTCGACGACAAGTGTATATAAAAAAACAGTTATTCAGACATGGGATCGAATGTTTAATTTTCTTCCATTGAAGGGTGACATGCTTGAAAACGACATTAAAATATATAGCCAGTTTTTCTATGTAAGATGTATAGTAAAATGCCTTTATGCATGTAATATGCTAATGTGGAAATAATCTCCATAAGTAGAACTGTTGTGACATTTTAATGATTAATAGCTTAAAATTATTTAATTAAATATATTATCTTTTAATAATAGAACTCTTTCGCGAAATGTTTTTGCTGTCTTTAACAATAAAGCCAAGAGTAGTTGATATATAAAGACAACAAAATCAATTCCTAACATTACTAATAACACCTACATTATTAATAACTAATATATTCAATTAAATAGTTTAAGTCACGTAACCACTCAAATGTCATTACCCTTCCAGTTATGAAATTTATTTTCACAAATTACATACATAAAGAATTTTCATACTTCACACATAGAAAACTAGCTATACATTTTCATATCACCCTTCGATTTAAGCAAATTAAAAATTCAACCTCATGTCTCTTTAACGATATATTTAATTAGATATAAGACAGATAAAAGCTATTAAGAAATTAAGATCGAGAGGAAAAATAGCGAATTAAATTAAAATATATAATATTGTCCCTTACTAAAGTAATATTTCTGGCATTTTTAAAATTTTAATGAAATTTATTTATTTATGTTTCATAACATGACCTGCTAAATTTGGTTATTGTGAAAACTCTGTTACAACGAGAAAATGCTATGTTTTGCTTGTTCTCTTCTTTATAACGCATTTCTATTGTATAGCTTTCCCCTAAAACCCCCTTAAGACTCCTTTACCCCAAAGAATTTTGAACTTTATTTTGTTTAAATAATATAAATCAATCAATTTTAAAAGAAATTTTAAAAAGAAATTTAAAAAAAAATAATAATAAAACGAGAATTTTTGTTTGCTAGTTAATAAATATCATCTATTTTTTAAATGCAATCTTTGAAATTTAGTATTTCTTTAAATATATTAATTTTACACAATGAAAATATTTTTAGGAGAAAGATGAAGTAAAATTTAAAAATATTTTAGAAATTCTTACAAAAATAGATTTTAAAACAGCAAAATTTTTTCAGTGCAACAGGTAATCATTGGACATTGTTTATTTAAGATATAAATAATTCTGGAGCTTTGATAAAATGTTGTCCAGTATTTGCAAATGTGAGGTGAATGCATATCTAGCTATTTGTCGCGTATTGTATTCTATTACTGATAAATGAAGCACAGTAATATTGGTTGTGCAGTCCCATTCAACACGCCTTTTTTGCAGATGGTTTACAATAAAATCACAACAAAGCTGTCAATAGAATGAAAATAATGTCTTCTTTTTTTTCCCAATATCAAAGCAATTTTTGAAAAAGATCTAGTCTACATGGTAATTGTTATACCACTTTTCATTTTTCAAAAAGTAGAATCTACTTTTGTCACTTTATTCGAGTTCATTGGATTAAATCAGATCGGAAAAATCCATTTTTTTTGCTTTTCCTTTTTAATCGAAAGAAAAAAGAATTTTAAGATGTTGCTGTTAAATCCACGCGATAACCTTTATTTATATCTTTCCAAAAAATCATCTGATTTTTTTTCTTTTATCATGATATTCCATAATTCGACTCAAACATAATCACTGCATATTTTGGATTGAAAAACATATTTTTAAAAATGAAATTTCATATTCCAAAATTTTATGAATTATGACCTAGATTAAGTTTTACGTAAAAGAATCGTCAAAACATGGCTTTGTAAATTTACATCTTATTCCTATTATTCATTTTGGAGAAATAGCGAAATTTTACTTTTCGTTAGTCTGAGGTAGATTTTTTTTTTTTTTTTTTTAAGTTGGTAGAATGAACCGTCGTACAAAATGTTCCTTTATAAAAGTTAGTTTTATTTATATTTGTATATATTACATAATTTTTCCGGTTACTAATTGAATGGAAATATTTACCTATAAGATATTAATTTTGTTTTCTAAATTTATGGATAAACCTTTTACACATTTTCGTTCTCCAATATTTGTGAATATATTTTCATGATTTCTTTTTTATTTTGGAGGAAATACAACCTGACAAATAATTTTACAAAACAGAGAAAAGGTATCGCTATTGAATAATTTAACGTTGATATAATTTTAAAAGAGTAGATGGCCCCAATTAAAAAATTGCAATCATATTAAAAAATAAAACACTATATTGAATGTAATGACACTTTTGTCGTGATTTTATCGTAAACTATCTGCGAAAAAAGGCGGGTGTTACACAATTTTTTATGGATGGATCTGTACATACCGAAAATATGAACATCCCAGTTCAGAGGAAATGTGCGAAATTGGCCAGATGTTTCAGTATCATTTAGTCTACAATGAGTCAACATTGTTTGGTCATAAAAGTGTTTGTTTTATTGGAATAACATAAAATAGTATGATTTGAAGCTGAAATATATCTATCACATGTTTTTTTTAAAATTATTATCTACATTTTCTTTTTAACACTTTCCAACCTAGTTGAAAAGTGTTTATGAGTGTGTACCTAGTTAAGTTCGGTTTGTCTGGCCGTCTGCCGTCTGTCCGTCTGTCCGTGCTCTAACTCCCGTAAATATGCTCGGATTGCCCTGCAATTTTGATATGTTATAATCGTTATCTATAGCATGTTCCCTATTTCAACGGAAGTGTGTAGCACGTATAGTTTTTTTACAGGGACACTCAAAAGAATTCCGTTACATTGCGGTCTATGGGGAAAAATCATTTGCGGTTTATTTAAATAATGTTTCACTATTTTAAACGCATTGAAATATATATATATCACTAAGGTGCATTAGAAGAAGCTTAATATGGAATAGGGTGTACATAGCACTTATACTTTCTTTACAGGGACAGTCAAAATAATTCCGTTACATTACGTCTATGGAGAAAAATCGTCTGCGGTTTATTTAAATAATGTTTCCCTATTTTAAACGTATTGAAATTTATATAAGGTTCATTACAAGAGACTTACTAGAGAATATTGTGTGTATAGCAGTCATCGTTCATTTACAGGGACACACAAAAGAATTCTCTACTGTCTGTTAACAATAATTCCTGGAAGTGCGTTTTAAGTTACTGAACGCGATTTTAATTTTAAATCGCTTTTTGTATATTACGTGGTGTGTATAAATTCTGCAGATCCTATACAGGGAAGCACGAAAGTTCGGGAACACATTTCCGTATTATTTAACTCCAGACGGAGAATTTTAAACTGTGCTACGTGTTTCCTAACTGAACTAAAATTTAGAATAATAAAACATCCTATGTAGTATATATACAAATCTATAGATCCTATACAGGGCTGAATAAAAGTATTCTGATTACTTAGATGTTATCTTTTAGCTTATTAAAGAGTATGATTCGTAAAATTATTTTGGAAGCGTTGGAAAGTGTTACATAATCTATGCTTGACGCATGATTTTTCGTTCTTGTTTTACTTTTGTAGCTTGTCGTTTGTCTGACGATCATTTTAAATTTAGAAAATGCAAAGTGTTGTTCTTATTACTAATAATTATTTACTGTTCTCAGTTACAAAACAGGTGAATAAATGGTTTGTTGGTGAACAAAGAATTTTAATCTTATAGTATTAATTTATAAAGTGTTTTTTATATGTATTCTAATTGCGAGTGGATAGAAAATGTGTCATGACCCCGCTGAATGAAGACAATTTCTGTAAGCAACACATATATTTTATGTAAATGCACATTAATATATAAAAATTTCCTTTCAGGAGCTATGGCCCTCTTCCTCCCAAGAAAAAGATATAGGTTTATTTTTTATTCAGATTCCTTGATTGCTACCACTTTTTTTAAACAGTAATCTTTCAAAAAAGTTGTAGCTTAATAATAATAACACTGTATCCCCACCCCCCACTCTAAATCATTTAATCTATTAGGGCATTGGAAATGATATATAATTTTACAGTATTCATAATTAGCAGTTTCGAGAAAAGGCCCCAAATGAACACTAGGCCCTGAATTTCACTTTGTCTTGATCAGGTCTTCGTTCCATCTACCATTACCATATTTAAACTGTGTGATATTAAATATTACATACTCAACGGTTCTACTGAAAGTATTTGATAAATAGGAAAGTCAGACAGGAAACATAGCACATCATGTCCTATCCACACCTAAACGACTTTCCAGATTTCTTATATGTAAATAAAAGCGGTGGCGTTCGCAGAATTTATATGCTGGACGGCCAACACCTGTTTGATAAAAATCAGTCTCCACCTTCTGTTTCAACAAGGCCCCGAAACTGGAAAATGTGATTACTAATCTATTAAGGAAGGCCACATTTTGAATTTGTCAGGAATGTTGATCATCTAGCATTATTTTTTTTTAATTTTGTGAATCTAAATTCCTGCACGGGTCGGGTTATGTCCGACTCAATCCCGTCAACACTCAAGTCAACACGAAATCCAAACCTAACCAAACATAATAATTTTCATCGACCCGAAACCCCCCAAAAATATCTTTCTTCGGATCGTAACACGACTCGAAACCCAAAATGAAAGAAAAATAATTCCACATTTTAATGCAATTATGAAAAAGTAGTCTACAAAAATTCCTCTAACATTAATTTGATCTTTTATGAAGAATATATACAGGGTGTCTCAAAAATATAGCGATGAACTTTTAGAAGAGGTACAGGACACTGTAACAATCATTTATTGCATAGGAAACCAGGGTCAGAAATCTATTTAGTCAAAATTACAGGGCGTCTCACTCCAATCCGAAGTCCCGTTTTCATTCATAACTTTAATAGTAATGAAGATACTTTAATGAAATCATTCCAATATCCTTACATTTCATACAAAGATAAGTATGTTGCAAATTTTGTTAAAATATCTTCACTACTGTAAAAGTTATGAACAAAACCACGACTTCGTATTGGAGTAAGACGCCCTGTAATTTTGACTAAATAAATGGATTTCTGACACTGGCTACCTACACAATAAATGATTGTTGCAGTGTCCTGTACCTCCACTAATAGTTTGTCGCTATATTTTTGAGACACCATATAAATGTAATATATATATATATATATATATATATAAATATATATACGATACCATAATGTATAAGAAAAAAGATCAATATGAATTGTTGAAATTCAAAATGAAAAGATTCTTTTAATATGTTTTTGTTTCCATATTCATTGTGCTGGGGCATCTTTCATTGTCATCTAATTATTACATACTTAATTATTATTTCATTGTATCAGTTGGTGTTATGATAATGTTTCATTTATGGTTATATATATATATATATATATATATATATATGTGTGTGTGTGTTATATATATATATGTATATATATATATGTTATATATATATATGTTATGTTATATATATATATGTTATGTTATATATATATATATATATATATATATATATATATATATATATATATATATATATATATATAGTTTTTGCATTTGAAACACAATATTTTAGTCTTTCTTTAGAAAAAGCGTTTGTATCCGCATCCGATTCACAAGTGCGAAAGCCAACCCCCTAAAAAATGAATCGGCCCAATTCGAACAAATTCTGCAGGAAAAAGAAAGTCAACCCGACCCGGTGCAGAATTCTACACATGAATCTCAATCTGTGATGCTTACATTCATCTTTAATCTTTCGCATATGTTACTAGCTTTTCATAATCATTCTCATGGCACTCAATGAAACTACATGTAGCTGGTCACGTTCAACTGACATAAAGCAAATTTATTGTGAAAAATTTCTTAACAGACGCAGGAATGATTCCGTATATAATCCTTTAATAAGGGCAGAATTACATTTACTTGAAAGCTGAGTTAACAAATTTATTATACATTGGAAGTACTTAGCAATAAAATAGAGCATTTAGCGCTAATCAGGAAAAATTGTCTGCTCCGAAACAAACCTTTTATGGCATATAATAGATAAAAAAGTATGTTAAAGCTCATAATGATGGAAATTTGCGTTATTGCTGTAATATCTTTCGTATTTTATTATAAACTATCTGGAGAATTCATCTATCATCTTTTCAATAAGTCTTTCTCCTACAGCTAAGTTTCAGTAACTCAGTCACGATTTTTAGTTAAAATACTCATACAGCAATCAATTGTTCTCTTTGATAAAGTTTTCAAATCGGCTAAAGATACAGTCGTTTCTGCTGAGTGTCGTAACTTAGTTCATGAGAGCCCGTGGCAAAACTGAAGATTGCAGTCAAAAAGAGGAGAGCTCAACTTTTGTTCGAATTTCACTTATATAATTGAAAAATGTACCAAAAAGATGCTCTGTCGATTGGTCCAAAAACGGTGTCGCTCTGTTGATTTGATTGGATGCTATACGAGATAAATTTATGTCCACTTTATCGATTCGGTGCAGGACCTGGTCCTGAAAAAGTCTCTTATCTGGGTTTTTATCGCTCAAGCGCGCTAAGTACCTGCATGTAAAACAACTAACAACAAAATATTACCCACAGACTCTATGTGGTTTTACTTAGAGCTTAAGTACCCAGGAGCAAATCAGTCTAACCAATTTGAAGACAGCTTCACAGATGATTAAAATAAATTATTACCCCAAATAAGGCTAATTTCGTAACTATTTTCTAAATAAAATATTTCAAAAATTACTGTTTTCTTTTTTATAGGGCATTAGTTTGTGTTGAAACATTTCAGATTACCTCCCGGTGAAAAATAAGACAGCTCCCCAATTTTTTGTTTATTGTTGTACTTTAATGAATTTATTTAAAACTGTCATATTTTAACAATTGTGTATTTTTTACTAAACTATAACACAGTTTTTACAGAAAAACGAAAAAAAAATTACATATATTTTAAGTTAAACAGTTTTTACTGTCTCCTGACAAAAATTATAAAAATGGAGCCTCCCCATTTTACCTTGGACACTTCAGTTGTATTCTGGACCCTCTATTCTCTATTTTTTATTGCAACACGAAACTATTCGTGTATATTGTTTCGAAATTTTTATTGCTCTCTTTCTACATCCCCCCCCCCCTCCCCACTCTCTCTCTCTCTCTCGTTCTCTATCGCTTTCTCTCTCAATGGTAAAATATGGTAAACTTTCAATTTGCATGTTATAGATATTTTGAATTAAAAATTTCCCCAATCTGGATACACTACTTTAAAATACTTTTAAAGGTGACACATAATTTTTTTTAGTTTCATTTCGGGCCGCTAAAAATTTAGGGGCCAATTGTGGACGTGGGTGCAAAATTTTTGGGTCGCTAATTTTTAATACAATCTGTAAAAAAAAAAAAAAAAAAAAAAAAAAAGTTCCATAAACCTCATGTGAACATATTGGCAAATATTCCTCTCCGAAAATACGTTCTTT
Organism: Maratus michaelseni; assembly: GCA_963931845.1. NCBI lineage: Eukaryota > Metazoa > Arthropoda > Arachnida > Araneae > Salticidae > Maratus > Maratus michaelseni. Next base: position 445,732,433 of record OZ007586.1, read on the forward strand.
AAAGCGGAAAAACACATAAGGCAGCATTTCTTCTAGTATATTTTCTTATATGAAAAAACAGTTCAAATAATTTAGGAATAGAAGTATCGAGGTTTTAGAATACAGAAGGAATGCATCTGCGTACAAGCTATGTTTCGTCTAAATTTTTTTTTCATTTTTCTATTGTAATATTGATTTTAGTCTCTGGCCATAATACCTAAAAATGCGAAATTCATAAAATAAGGACTTTTCGTTTATATTTCACCTTTTTTCGAACCTTTTTTCATTGCATGTTTAGTAGTAGTTATACAATACTTGATATGTATAATCAACTATTGAATGATGGTTGATATTCTACTATTAGCTAGTTGTATTCAACTACTATAGCGAAACTTCCCTTTTACTTACCCATCATACGTAGTATAGGGTAAGTCTTGTAATCGTTTTGAAAATCGAAAATTTTTTTTTGACGGATTTACACGTTTCAGACACTGGAGATTCCGAAAAACATATTTTTAGAAAAAAAATTTTGCCGTCCGTCTGTGTGTCTGTGTGTGTGTGTGTGTCTGTAAACGCTATATCTCCCGAAAAAATTGAGATAGAGACTTGCAATTTGGTATGTACTTAGTATGTAATAATGGGAAGAAGCCTATTTCATTTCAATAACCTCGATTAACCGGAACAATTTTTTTCGGACTCCCGAAATATTCGTTCTGATGAAAGGTATATAAAAATTTTCGAAATTGTATATTTTAAGAAATGAATATAAAAGACAATAAAAAAACAAATTTTGAATAAAGCATGAAGTCGATCGGATAATTAGTTGCCGAGATATTTGGAATCCTGTTTTCCACACTCTTCTATTTTTCATGACCCTGTATTTCATCCAAATTTCACTTCAAAGATATATTTTAATTAGAAATTTGACGCCTAATCAGATGCAATAAACCGCTAGTTAATAGGATTATTATTTTTGGAGTTATAAGGAAAAACCTCTTTCAAGCAATTCAGTAATCGAGCCTTTAAAGTTTGTGACATCATCAAGCCACGATTTTATTTGAATTGCAATGCATTTTATAAGTAGTTTACACATTTTTATTTTAATATTTTACATTATGCATATCCATGATGGGTAAGTATTACGGTGGCCCCCAACGACTAGTTTATACTTAGAACAGAATCGCGTGATAATGACACGGTGTAGCGAATGTGCTAACACACAGATTTATTGAGGATTTTTTAAAAACAAAAATTATATAATGAACATAATTTTTCGTTGAGAAGCGCAGAAAAGACGAGGCCTGGAAACCAAAAATATCGGTAATTGGTCAACTAATGGTGCAGTCACCCTATGCAAGAAACGTTCTTCCGCTGAATTACCTGTAGTATACGTGATTAGAAATCTTATTTACGATGTACAGTGCGAGATGGTATCATCATAGAACTAGGATGATCCTAGTTTTAAGGGCATCATTTATAAGAGTCCGTATTTAGTCGAATCAGTCATTTTTCTGAATCTAATTATTAAAAACAAAATAAAAATCATAATGTTATTTTTGTTCTGTATTGAAATAAAACACTAATTGAAAGAAATCCGTTATATGTTCGAAGCAAACGTTATTTAATTAAATAAGTGGCACTTATTGTACTTAAATGTGAAAAAATATTGAGCTAAACTATATAGTATTCCGCTCTCAGATAACTCTTCCATTAAATCGGTTTATAAAAAAATCGAAAATCATGATGCAGGAAGTATTCTTTACAATATGCGGTTTAGGTTATAATTTTATAGAGTCAAAATTCAGTTGAATCATACCTATGTAGTTTATTTCAGTTATAAATAACGGATTTAATTACTAGACATTTAGACCTAAAGTATAGAATAATTAATTCATATATATCATGTATATATAAAAAGAAAAATATTGATAAGACTTCGCCATTTTATTCTCTGTACGAAGGAAAGTTATCTGATTACAATTTCATTAAAACAACACTGAATCGCAAGACATCGGATGTTTTGTAATCATAAAAATGCTGTGCTTTAGAACAGTGTCGCCAGATTTGGGAAACTTTTTATTCAAAATATCTAATCTTTCAAAATAAAAATCTTAGCTTTATTTAAAATGATAGATATTCCATTATTAAGTAAAGCAAAGATAGCCCAAAGAAGTTATACATATTTTGAATTAAAAATTTCCCCAATCTGGAAACACTGCTTTAAAATACTTTTAAATGTAACACACATTTTTTTTAGTTTCATTTCGGGCCGCTAAAATTTAGGGGCCAATTGTGGACCCGGGTGCAAAATTTTTGGGTCGCTAATTTTTATTACAAACTGTTAAAAATGTTCCATAAACCTCATGTGAACATATTGGCAAATATTAACACGATATATAAAGCGCTTTAAAAATGTTTGCGCACTTTTAGCACAGTCACAAATCTATAACTAGTCATATAATAATGACCATTTTTATATTTTCAACTGCAATATTGGGTATTTTCTTGTTTCCTTAAGGTAAATTAATTGCTTTCAGTTGCCAACAGCCTAACAGCTGTTGATACATTAGAGTGCACGAAAAATACAATTGAGACGCTTGACAACCGTACTTGAATTATATCGTATCCGCACACACATTTACAAGAGGCGATATATGAGGACGAAAAACATCCATTACAATCCGTCACATATTTACGACCTTCGTGATATCACCATATTTGCAACTGCGCTAAATCGAAATAGCTAAAAATTACAATTACAGAATAGACATTCTCGTGCAAACTAGCATTTCGAGAAAGAACTGATTATTTTCAGATTTAATCTTTCCCTTTATTACTTGTAATGGATAACATTATCTTTGTTTCTATGCTTCTGTAACTCAATCATCTTACTTTTTTTTAGCGCACAGGATTGCTGCGAAATCGTTAGAATTTTCAAAACGAGCAAAATAAATATACTGATATCAGAAGAATTTTTTAATATTGAAGAAAATAATTTAACTAGTAAATCTTGAGATTAGGAGCCTTAACGTCAATTTCACAAGATATTTGAATTTTCATATCACTTCATGTCAATCTTTTTTCAAAACGGGCTAATAAGTATAATGATATGAGAAGAAATTCTTAATATTGAAGAAAATAATTAAACTATTAAATCTTGAGATTAGGAGCCTTAACGTCAATTTTACAAGACAATTTAATTTTCATCTCACTTCAATCAATCTTTTTCAGAAGGCTATCCATCATCTGCCGCATGCAACGTGTCTTCGTGTGTGGCGTGGAAAATTTTTGAAACACAATAAAATGTTTTGTTTTCTGTTGATTCTCTGTCCTTATTCGTTGTTTTCACTTTTCTTCTTAGTCTGTCTAGCGCCGGCAATTTTCGTGCCACAGGTACCGTTCCAACGCTTTTTCTGGTTTTTCACTATGGAGATCACATTCCAATAAAAAAATAGGTGTTGCCATTTGAAATTTTCAAAATTTTGACACTGTAGCCGGAACTGTTAGAGTTTAACTGTTGTTTTTCATACGATTCTTGAGCGCATACCTCAAAATACTTAAAACCAAAATTTCAGTCAGTTTCTGTGAACGGTGGGATAGTTTTTTTATAATCACCCTGTATATATATTAATATATAAAACGGGCTAATAAGTATACTGATATTAAAAGAATGTCTTAATATTGAAGAAAATATTTTAAATAGTAAATCTTGAGATTAAGAGCGCTAACGTCAAGAAGACATTTTAATTTTCATCTCACTTCACAAAATATCTAATATCCTGAAATCCGCGATTTTCTAATTTTTAGATTATATGTATCAAGCATAAAAATATTTCTAAAAGGTTCCGGAATTCTAACTTTTAAGTGCTGTTAGATTAAATACGATTCCATGCAATTAGGGTCTTCAACTGCTTATGGTTCGAATTCTTTAGAATTAAAATGTACAATTCTTAAGAGGTAGCTATTTTTATAATATCCAGAAAAATGTAGAAAAAGAAAAACATAAAACTCAAAGCTGTTATAAAAAGTTATATATATATATATATATATATATATATATATATATATGTTTGTGTGTGTTTATTAAGTATGAAATCACATGTGTGAAAAACAAGGAAGAGACAGTACAAAACACAAATGAAATGATAAAATAAAATCAAACCCAATAAGATGAAAATCAAAAATGAAATACTATGAATAACTTACGGATTCGTCAGAGAAGCATCATAAGTATAATTCATAGTAAAGATATGTTATTTCCTCAAATATTGTCAACATTAAGCCTAAGAGTGACAATATTATGCCCCTTATAACATACCAAATTAAAAACAAGAAATATTAAAACAAAAAACAAAACAAAAAAATAAGTAATTATTCTAAATCAATACTTAAAAAACAAAAAATAGTACACATAACTCACCAGAAAATAAAAGTGTAGGAATGATTCAAACAGATGAAACTAAGGACCCACCATGCATTGCCCACACACTCTGCAAGAAGATATGCGACTGAATCATGCGAAAATAAGAACAACAAATATAGATAGGAATAGTGCTGCCATCTGTCACCAAAAAGAGAAGCAATATTCTATATATTAAGATATTATTTAAAGTGTGAAGATTAAAGGGTGAAATAATTGATTGTAATAAATAGTATTGAAAGAAAAATGTAGGTAATCACTGAAAAAAAAAGAATAGATAAAGAAGATAATATTAAATAATAATACAGATAAAAAATAAGTAAAATAAAAAAAGAGATGATAATGTAAATGAATATATTTTAAAAAGTAATAATTTAAGGGGGTAAAAATTTAGCCATGTATGAGGAGTCAGTATATATAATATAGAAAAATAAATGAATGTATTAAATGCATAAAACCCACTTTTTTTAAAGAAAATTTTTAACTTTTTTTAGCAGTCCCACCTCATACGCTCTATTTATATGTCTTTAGATATAAGTATATAGGCACACACCAATCAAATTACAAATTATTAAAAAACTACAACATTATTAAATATTATTTATTATTAAAATAATATGAAGTACTATTTCAATTGTACCACCGTGTTTTACAATTAGTGTAAGTTTATGTACAACAACCATGGAAAAAGGCATTACGAGATAGCCTTACTCCCAACCGTCACGTCCCGTTTTGTTGTATTTTTCATTACGATATCAGAAGTATGTGACGTTTCTTATCTTAAAGAGCAGGAATGAAACAAATTGAACAGTTTTCTCTTTGTTCAACAAAGTGCTATCAACTAATTGAAGAACTTTTCATCGGCAAATGCTGTGATCGTGATATCTATTACCTATCCATTAAATGCTAAGCTGCTGTCAAACAACTACATTACATATGATTTCGCGCGCTGCTTAGACATGCCTTTATCTTTAACTGTCAGATTTTCGTGAAATCGATTAATACATAGTATAAGCAGAATATCCCAATGAAAAGGAACCATATATTTTAAAGTTAAGCAGACTCGTACCCATCAGATGGTTTTGTTATTGAAAACCAACTTTTAAAAACATTTTTAATATGGAACTTTTAACATTAAAAATATTAACAAAGTTATTTAAATTGGAAAATAAGTCATCATAAAATTCAAAATTTACAATAATAATAATAACAAAAAGCTCAGTAATTTTGCTAATTTTTACTTTTATTTTTTATATATAAAGCCTTTTTTAAGCATTAAAACTTCAGTAAATATTTTTCAAGTAATCTTATTATTAACCAAGTAGCATTCAGTGCATCATTTTAAACAGAATTCGAATATAATAAAAAAGAGATTTGTTAAAATGGCGATGTATATATCAATATATAAAATATGGAGTTAAAACGTGACTTTTCTGTTACATTCTAAATTTCACAAAATTTTCTCTCCGATATATTATAAAATTCTTTCTAATCGCTAATGGATGTTGTGTGTTGAATATTAAAAGCTTAAAAACATGTTTTGGAAATTTTAACTCTTTAAAAACAGCATTTTATCCAAAACAAACACGCTAAGAATGTTTATTCTTTAAACTAACCATCTAAAATGTGCCATCATTTGTTGTTTGATTCGCTTTATAAAATATTATGTTTAATTACTTCTTTAAAAAAATAAAATCAAAGATTCAAATTTCAAACTTATTGACTTATCTAATTATCCCTAATTAACTCTGTTGAACGAAATTTGTCAAAAATAATTATCTTGTGTCAATTCGTACTGTCTGATCATGGACAGAATTTGTTTTTCGGTGGTAGAATTTTTATTTTATTATACTTTACGTATCTATTTCTCCAACTTTTAAGTTTCACGTAAGAACGTGAAAATGTTGCTGTTTCTTTATAAATTACTATTTATGTTTCGTATTGTTTGATTATGACAGTGACATGGGAAGCAAGAATAATAACACTCTTTGTAGTCGAAATCGTGAACTCAGGACAATTATTTACCATTGATTTTTCGTCAAAGGAAAAAAAAACTTGAAACACAAAAATTTTGAAAAAATATTAGTAGAATATTAGTAGAAGTTCTTTATTGATTTTCATATGATACCATAATTTAGCCTATTTGGCTCATAAATCACTTGATAATCACATAAATCACTTGGCCACTCAAAAAGCTTCTATATATATATATATATATAACCATTAATGAAACATTACCGAAACACCAACAGAAACTATGAAATTATGATTTAGTAATAATTTATTGACAACGAAAGTGTTCCCCAACACTCTGAATATAGATATCAAATACTATATATCAAATAAAAGAAGAAGAAATTAAATTAAAAATTTAATGAATGCAATTTGTGGAATTTAGACAGAATTATCAAGTCCCAAATGCCTAAATACCACAAATAAAATGAGTGGTTTCATCATCATATTAGCCATAACATTGCTAAAGAATTTGATTTTGGGACTACCACTCATAAACAAAGAATGAAACCTGCGACAAAATTTTAAAGTTCAAAAAATAAATACAATATTAATACAATATTAAAAAGGAAAGAAACCTTACCCATAATTAAGAGATAAAAACTTGAAATTAAATCGTAAAGTGCTAAAAACAATTAGATTAAGATGGATGTCAGTGACCAGATATATGAAGATAACTAAACATAGTCAATGAATTGCAAAAAAAAAAAAAATAATGTTGCCAAAATCAGTTTTAAAAGATGATTAACCATGTTGCCAAAATAAGTTTTAGAAAATGAATTACCATGGAATATTGTAAAGCAACACAAACCATGGTGCTGCCATCTATGATAGAAAAGTGAATGTGCAATGAATTAAAAAAATAGTGGAAGAAAATCAATATTTAAAATTGAAACCATATACTATCTAAAGGGATAATAATTAGTTAAATAATAAATAAAATTAATTAAATAATAAATAAAATATCAAATTACATTAAAGTAAAAATGGATGTATTAATGATTAATTTTATGTTAAAAAATAAGATGTAAAGTGGTAAAATATATATAAATCCACTAGTTACCCGGTTAAGTAAAGAGTAAATTAAAGATATTAAGTACTATTAAGGAATCAAAGAAACAACAAAGAAACACTATTATTTTCATCAAAATTCAAAATTTTTCTCCATTATAAATGAATTTTATAAACAGCAAAAGTTTTATTGTTTTTCAGTAAGAGCGTTTGGCAAAAAGGTATAAAATATAAAATACGAATGCGATTATGTTTCGTTACAACATTCGAGAACTAGAATATGATTCGAAGAATGAAAATAGAGAAGGAGAAATTTTTAACTGATGCTGCTTTTTTTTCCTCAATATTCCGTTCCTTCAGTCGGAAGCGACAGAATATCACATTTGTTAAGAGCTGCATTTTTCTTTCTTTTTCTTTTTCTTTTTTCCCTATGCGGTTAAATGATTATAAAAGATTTTCCCATATTTCCTTAGTAGCTTGTTTCATCATGTATCTGTACTAATATTATAAAGGAGTAAAGATTGTTTGTTTGTTTGTTTGTAGGGGGTAATCTCTGGAACTACCGAACCGATTTCAAAAGTGATGGTAGCAAATTGATGGTGACAACCCCTGCTCCAACATAGGCTATATTTTATGTCGGTGCCACTAACCCCAGGGGGTGCAAGAGCAAAAAACGTTCTAAAATTGCCATTTTTTAGCTATCAAACTGGCTATCAAGCCCTGAGAGCTTGCCAGCCGGTTCTGTATGTATGTATGTACGTACGTAATGCGATAACTCTTCATAGAAATATCCGTTTTCCTTCAAATTTTGTTTATAGGTTCACTGTGTTAAGGCGCTTCCCTGATTAGTTTTCGGGATTGATTAGTTAAGTATAAAGGGGGGGGATCGGGGGGGCTAATCCCCCCTTAATTTATATAAATGGGTTTTTCATGCAGAATTATTCCGTTTTCCTTCAAATTTTGTTTATAGGTTCACTGTGTTAAGGCGCTTCCCTGATTAGCTTTCGGGATTGATTGGTTAAGTATAAAGGGGGGAACGGGGGGCTAATCCCTCCTTAATTTATATAAATGGATTTTTCAAGCAGAATTATTCTGTGTTCCTTCAAATTTTGTTTATAGGTTCACTGTGTTAAGGCGCTTCCCTGATTAGTTTTCGGGATTGATTGGTTAAGTATAAAGGGGGGAACGGGGGGCTAATCCCCCCCTTAATTTATATAAATGGGTTTTTCATGCAGAATTATCCCATTTCCTTAAATTTTGTTTATAGGTTTACTGTGTTAAGGCGCTTCCCTGATTAGTTTTCGGGATTGATTGGTTAAGTATAAAGGGGGGGAACGGGGGGATAATCCCCCCTTAATTTATATAAATGGGTTTTTCATGCAGAATTATCCCATTTCTTTCAAATTTTGTTTATAGGTTCACTGTGTTAAGGCGTTTCCCTGATTAGTTTTCGGGATTGATTGGTTAAGTATAAAGGAGGGAACGGGGGGCATATCCCCCCTTATTTTATATAAATGGGTTTTTCATGCAGAATTATTCCGTTTTCCTTCAAATTTTGTTTATAGGTTCACTGTGTTAAGGCGCTTCCCTGATTAGTTTTCGGGATTGATTAGTTAAGTATAAAGGGGGGGGATCGGGGGGGGGGTAATCCCCCCTTAATTTATATAAATGGGTTTTTCATGCAGAATTATTCCGTTTTCCTTCAAATTTTGTTTATAGGTTCACTGTGTTAAGGCGCTTCCCTGATTAGTTTTCGGGATTGATTGTTTAAGTATAAAGGGGGGGGAACGGGGGGCTAATCCCTCCTTAATTTATATAAATGGATTTTTCAAGCAGAATTATTCCGCTTTCCTTCAAATTTTGTTTATAGGTTCACTGTGTTAAGGCGCTTCCCTGATTAGTTTTCGGGATTGATTGGTTAAGTATAAAGGGGGGAACGGGGGGCTAATCCCGCCCTTAATTTATATAAATGGGTTTTTCATGCAGAATTATCCCATTTCCTTAAATTTTGTTTATAGGTTCACTGTGTTAAGGCGCTTCCCTGATTAGTTTTCGGGATTGATTGGTTAAGTATAAAGGGGGGGGGAACGGGGGGATAATCCCCCCTTAATTTATATAAATGGGTTTTTCATGCAGAATTATCCCATTTCTTTCAAATTTTGTTTATAGGTTCACTGTGTTAAGGCGTTTCCCTGATTAGTTTTCGGGATTGATTGGTTAAGTATAAAGGAGGGAACGGGGGGCATATCCCCCCCTTAATTTATATAAATGGGTTTTCATGCAGAATTATTCCGTTTTCCTTCAAATTTTGTTTATAGGTTCACTGTGTTAAGGCGCTTCCCTGATTAGTTTTCGGGATTGATTGGTTAAGTATAAAGGGGGGGGGAAACGGGGGGATAATCCCCCCTTAATTTATATAAATCGGTTTTTCATGCAGAATTATTCTATTTGCTTCAAAATTTGTTTATAGGTTCATTGGGTTAAGACGCTTCCCTGATTAGTTTTCGGGATTGATTGATTAAGTATAAAGGGGGGGAACGGGGAGCTAATAACCCCCTTAATTTATATAGATGGGTTTTTCATGCAGAATTATCCCATTTCCTTTAAATTTTATTTATAGGTTCACTGTGTTAAAGCGCATCCTTGATTAGTTTTCGGGATTGATTGGTTAAGTATAAAGGGGGGAACGGAGGGCTAATCCCCCCTTATTTTATATAAATGGGTTTTTCATGCAGAATTATTCCGTTTTCCTTCAAATTTTGTTTATAGGTTCACTGTGTTAGGGCACTTCCCTGATTAGTTTTCGGGATTGATTGGTAAAGTATAAAGGGGGGGAACGGGGGGGCTAATCCCCCCCTTAATTTATATAAATGGGTTTTTCATGCAGAATTATCGAATTTGCTTCAAAATTCGTTTATAGGTTCATTGGGTTAAGACGCTTCCCTGATTAGTTTTCGGGATTGATTGGTTAAGTATAAATGGGGGGGGGACGGAGGGGGCTAATCCCGCCTTAATTTATATAAATGGGTTTTTCATGCAGAATTATCCGATTTTCTTCAAATTTTGTATATATATTCATTGTAATTAGAGATTTACCTGATTAGTTTAAGAGGTTCATTAGTTAACTATGAGGGGGGTAACGGGGGGATGACCCCCCCCCTTAATATATTGTTTATTTCTTTATTTTTCGATGGGCTTATTTCAAATTCTTTGAAATAAGAGTATAATATACAATTAGTGTGTTAAAATAATAAAATACATATATACATACATAAATAATATACAATTAGTGTGTTTAGCCTGTGAACTCAATGCCCTCAGTTTAACTGGGCAGTTTTATTTTTATTTTTTATACTGAAGGAGCTAGAAATTTGAAATTTGTCATTGTAGTTACTTATAAGATGTAAATGCTCTCTAAGAACAAAATAAAAAAGAAATTTAAATTTAAAAGGGTGAAATGAGTGAAAAGCGTTCTAAAAACAGTCTAAATTACAATTTCTATGAAATCTCTGGAACTACAGAACCGATTTCAAAAGTAATGGTGGCAAATTGATGGGGACCATCCCTACTCCAACATAGGCTATATTTTATGTCGGTGCCACTAACATCAATGGGGTGCAGGATCGAAAAATGTTCGAAAATTGCGACTTTTTTATACTGAAGGGGCATGAAATTTGAAATTTAGCATTGTAGTTACTTATAAGATGTAAATGCTCTCTAAGAATAAATTTTTAAAAAAATCGAAATTTAAATGGGTGAAATGAGCGAAAAGCGTTCTGAAGTCATTCTAAATTACAATTTCTATGGAATCTCTGGAACCACGGAACCGATTTCAAAAGTGATGGTGGCAAATTGGTGGTGACAATCCCTGCTCCAACAGCCTCTTTAATAAAAAACTATGCGTTGCTGACGACTGGGTTTTTCGCTAATTGTTTCAACAGATTAATCTCGGAAAAGGAAACATTTGAAGTTACTGAAAAAAATGATAGCTCAAAAAGTATTTGTCAGAAAATTGTTAGACAAACTGCGTTTGAAAGGTAAAAAATTGTATTTTTCTTGATATAAATTTCAAATCTAATGATTATGCCGTTTTTCAAATATTGAATTTAAAAAATTATCAAATTTTCCAATGGAGTACCATAGCGAAACCTTCATGCGTAAAAAGATAATGATAAGGGCGACGTGTCCTGACGTGTATATTGGCTATAGCACGAGTCACAAATTATAGTAGCCTTATTATTCTGTTAAAATATAAAAGTTATTTATGAAATGTCAATATTTTGTTTGATTAAAGGTTCGTTAAAAGAAATTGACCAGCGTAGCGGGCGTAGCTTGCTAGTATTTAAATAAACTAGCACACACTTTCATAAGAGAATTATGTATTAAACATACTTTTCTACATGTATTACGTATATTTTTATATTTATAAAAAATAATTTTATGAAAAATGTGCAAATTATATTCTCTGTATTAGCGTTATTTTTACAAAGGATTTCAAACACATTTTTGATATGTTTGTGTCACGAAAAAATCTTTTTGACCGTTAAATTATACGAATAACGTTTTTTTTTCCATTGAGTGAAAATTTTTCCAAGCCAGGAGTCGAACCCAAGACTGTTGGCTAAATTTGCCCATATAATAATAATGCACCAAATAACAAACAGTTAAATTAGTTTAAGTGTATCACCCTCGCCCTACATCCTTCTGGATTTAAAATACACAAATCATATATCCATTTATTAACACAATTTTATAAGAGTGTCTAATGTTAAATAAATATAAATATCTACATAATTTAGTGGTATTATTTCAATCATATAGAAAATTCAACAGTGTCTAATACACTTGTATACACACACGAAAAAACAATAAATGATTAAATAAGCAGTAATTTATATATGGATTGCTATGAATACTGCCTCATAATGAGATTATATGGTTCAAGATGTAAATTTACTTCAGTGGCTCCGAAGTTAAAATTGTGACCTTTCTCTGTGTTTTTCTGAAAGTTTCTGTAGCAGTACATGAACTGTGTTTCCTCTTTCTTATGTAGTTATTTTTAATTTAAAAATCATAGTGTGCAGATCAATTCTTGTAAAAATTTAAATTGTCCCTAATCTAAAAATATTGAGAAACATTAGTCTACACAATAATTGAAGGGCGTGGTAAAACATAGTAACGGACATTTGTGAAAATTTCTTATTTTCGTAGAAAATATTTAACTGCATCCTGACATCTTTTTAAAAGGTTTACAGGGTACCTCTGTATTTTTTTTTTCTTTAGTACTAAAATAATAATTATTTGTTTTCAAGATTTACAAAAATATTTATTTAAAAAATAATAATTTTTAAAAGAAAAAAGTTGCTTTTTTAAATAGTACATTTTACTACGAAAATCACATTTTCAAATTTTTTTCTCAAAACCAAAAAAATATTAAATAATATTTACTTATAGAATGTATAACAGAAAAATACTGTAGAATGTTTCATAGACATTTAGTTATATCGATTTAAATATGAGAATATTCGGAAACACAAACAAACACACACTTTCTGAGATAAAAGGATTTATATCCTGAAGAGGTCACGAGATACACAGGCAGTACAAATTAAGAAGTGTTACATCTTGTAATGCAATTATCTCATATTGCATTAATGCAATTTGTATGAGACTTGCGTGATTTTATTCTAAAATCTCTCAAGTATTTTAAGCTGAAAAAGTAAAAAAAAAAAAAAAAAAAAAAATCCTTATCCAGATTTTTAAATCTCGAAATAACTTCAGTTATTTTTGCAGTCCCAGAGGGGTTTAATGCTTATCTCTTGCCGATATGGTCATAAATCCATATTACGAAAAAAAAAAAATAGCGTGTCACAACATATCGTATGTAAATTTTTATAGATTCTATTTAAAAGCACAGGAATTTTTAGAAAAATGTTTTGGGAAATAAACGAATATTTCTAATGTTAAATTTTGGCTCTCTGAATAATAGTTCTATTACAATGCTTACAAACTCTCTCTCTCTTTCTCTTACTCACTCATTCATTGGTACGGAAACACACAGACACTCACCTAAGCGCAGAGCCTTTCCAAACCGGGTACATATCTACCACAATTTCTGAACAGTAATTTCTTCTTATTTATAAAAGAAATTCTGTGTTTAAATAAAGTGACGATTAATGGGGCCCCCATGGGAGCGCGTTCCTTCCTCTTCCCTTTTCTGTTTCCTCTACCCCATGCCCCTTTCCAAACAAATACCTCTGTCAAACAATCCATCACTTTTTCTACTAGTTTCCTACCAGTATTTTTCTTAAAGATGTGACCATCTTTCTTGTGATACCCTGTACAGATGTGAATAGTACTGGTACAAAATTTACGTATATATATACAATTGGTATGAAGTTTAGTACTAGTCACTTAAGTATAATTCACAAACGATTCCTATGGATAGATAGACGCCCCCCCCCCCCCCCCCCACTGAATGATCTTGCCACGGGGCCCTTGATAGTCTAAGTTGGGCCCTGTGCGTACGCACCCACTCACACATAAATAAAACAATAAATCTATGAATCGTTTATCACGTAATAACACTCAAGTTTAAAGATGACATAAGTATCAGAAATGGTAATTTGAGCAATGCTACACGGGTCATTCGTAATTCAGTAAGAATGAAATACTCCGAACATATTAATTATCTAAAGTAAATGTCTTAATACTTTCGCCATGTATTCACGAACCTCCTGTAACTTCCAAAGAAGACGTCATAGACGTCACATATAACAGATAATTATTTCAAGATCAAAATAAAACTTCTCATCAAATAAAACGGATATGACTTTTAAACGAAACCACACGGAATTCTCTTAAATAGATTCAAATAACCTAATGAAGATAATTACCTGCCTTCAATTGTCTATAACAACTTGTTCAAGTTGATTGATAGACTGATTGGATTCACTTGGCCGAATACTTTGCTCTTAAAGAATTCTCTCATAGAATTCTAGATTGGGCAACAAACATTGGTCAGTCAGTGAACCTGACCACGCGGACAAATGATGTTGCATTTATGCTTGTTACAATCTTCTTTGTTGTATATTTATAACTTGAAGCTTACCGATACATCTTTTATAACAAGGTAAATACAATTTATTGGCCATCTGTCACAAAACTTGTTACTTATGTTTCCGATACAGATCTCGCAAGTAGAAAAATTGCCACTGAGAATAAAGAGAGACAATTCTTATAATACTGTCTCAAATTATCGCAAACGAAAATCGGATATCTACTCTAGCTAGAATTTTTTTATAAGTAATAAGTATATATATATAATTTTATAAGTATATAAGTTGTATTTCGGAAACATTTTTCTTATTTAAATATGAAAAATTCTGAAAACATCTTAAACAACATACATTCATTAAGAAAAGTTTAATATATCATTTTTTTAGATGCAGAATTTCAAGCCATTTAGATTAAAAAATTGTTAGTTTGATATATTTTTTATTTTACTCTCTTCATAGTTTACTTCCTATTTACTCAAGTTTTTCAATAATAGATTAATACATATTTTTAATACATAGGTAAGCAAATAAATAAATTGAAAACATAAACATAAAAGAGAGATGAGCAAAGAAAATAAGCAGACAGTAAGAAGGAGTAAAAACCCAGGAGGCATAAAAAATGTTTTTTTATATTTTAATGCGCACTTCGTAAAATGTTTACCACCCCACATTTTTTATTATTGCACCTTTATACCAAATCATATACAGGGAGATTCAAAAAACTTTAGACACATTTTAAGGGGTGGTAGAGAATATTACAACAAAAAACTGTATAGAAAACCAGGGTCCTAATTCATTTATTCAGTAAAAAATACAGGGTGTTTCAAGACAATCCGATCTTACCTGTTGATCATAACTTTAACAAAAGAAATATTTTAACATTTTCAGCAGGCCTGCTTTGTTTTGTGCAAAATGCCATGACATTAAAAAATTTTGCTATTGTACCATATTTCGATCAGTGAAATATCAATTACATTTGAAAATATGAAACGTCTCGCTCAGCGCAATTTAGATGTGCATAGTGACCACTACTATCACTTCTCGAAAATCTTTACATTTCACACAAAGAAAGGTAAGACTGTTGCAAATTTCGTTAAAATATCTTTATTATTTTTAAAGTTATGAACTGAAATCTAGGTTCGGATTGAAATGAGAGACACTATACTTTTGAATGAATATATTTTATTTACTTTATCTATTTATTTTATTTTTTAAATTAATTAATAATTTAATTGAGAAAATATACAATATGAAACTATCTTTTGCGTTTTCATTTCAGTTCCCCGTCCAGCTCATCTGTGCTCCACGTTGTCTGTTTTTGGAGGACCTTTCCCGTCCACGGAAGGTGGCATCGCGCGGGACCTCACAGATCATCGACCCAACTCACACAAGAATACTATGGGCATATCCGACAAAATAGAACGCCAGGAGTGCATAAGCGAAGCTGCCCGCACCCTTAATCTAATGGACCAGCAGAAAGAACAACAGCAACATCAACATCAGCAACTTATTCATCATCATAAGTTATCTGTTATGCGTCTCGTTGGGGATACTTCTCCTAGGCCAGCTTCCAGTCCTGAACAATTGAAATCGCGGCAACAAGAAGCTGTTGCAGAAGACTTGTCTGTCACTGCAACTAATGATGACGTTGACAGTGCTGACGAAAACATAAGTGTTGCAGATGATGATGGTGATAATAAGTGTTCCGCTACAGGAGATTCTATGTTAGAAGCTGATGATTTTCCTAAACGTAAACAGAGACGTTATCGCACAACTTTTACAAGCTATCAGCTTGAGGAATTAGAAAAAGCTTTTGCAAGAACGCAC
Organism: Maratus michaelseni; assembly: GCA_963931845.1. Classification (NCBI taxonomy): domain Eukaryota; kingdom Metazoa; phylum Arthropoda; class Arachnida; order Araneae; family Salticidae; genus Maratus; species Maratus michaelseni. Next base: position 445,748,741 of record OZ007586.1, read on the forward strand.
TATCCTGATGTTTTTACGAGGTATTTATCATTTATTACACAAAAAAATATTTCACTAATATTTTTTCTTGTAGTACATTCCTATGTAATATAAAACAAAAACGTGTCCGTCAGTAACACTGTGTTCAAAAGTAGCACTACTAAATGTTTAGTCATGTGCTTTTGCTTCTCCTTTGACCGCTTATATCTTTTCTTCTTAATACCGTATAATTTCAATTTTTAATCCATCAAATAGAGAAAATTATATAATTTCAAAACAAATTATTGAAAACTGTAAATTAATTTACCGATATACGATGCTTTTGAAAATATTTTCTAATATACCAACACGTGACGTTAGAACGTATATGTGTTTACTACAATAATTTAAAACAACATTTGCAGTAACATAAATACATATAGAACTCCGATAAAATATGCAAAAAGAACAATAGCAACATCAACACCAGCAACTTATTTATCATCATAAGTTATTTTTTTTTTTTGTTTCTTTTGAGGGATACTTCTCCTAGGCGAACTTCCAGCCCTGAGCAATTGAAACCGCGAAAACAAGAAGCTGTCACAAAAGTCTTGTCTGTCACTGCAACTAATGACGATGTTGACAGTGCTGACGAAAATATAAATGTTGCAGATGAAGATGATGATAATAAGTGTTCCGCTACAGGAGATTCTATGTTAAAAGGTGATTATTTTCCTAAACGTAAATAGAGATGTTATCGCACAACCTTTACAACTTGTCATCTCAAGGAACTAGAAAAGTCCTTTGCAAGAATGCACTATCCTCATGTTTTCACGAGGTATTATTCATTTATTATACACAAAATATATTTCAGTAATTTTTTTCTTGTGCATATCTATACATATTATAAAATGCAAACTTGTCCGTCAGTAACGATAGGCTCAAAAGTAACACTAGATTTCGTGACATGCGCTATTTATTTCATTTTCATCGCATATATCTTTGATTCTAAATATCACATATTTTCAATCTGTAGTCTATAGAAAAGAGCACATAATATACTTGTAAATAAAGTTTGATTGGAAACTAATTTAATTTACAATTTCTGATGATTTTTTAAATAATTTTTAAGCAAACAATGTTTTACTCTTCAATACATGGTGTAACAATATATATATATATATATATATATATATATATATTACTACATTAACGTGAAGTAAAATTTGAGGTAACATAAGTATAGAGCTTAAATAAAATATGTAAATCTAAGTAGAATGTGACTGGATTACCAGAAATGACGATCTTTATCATCCAAGTAACTAATCGAAGAGAGTGAAATTGATTAAAATCAAACTACTGTCTGGAAAAAGTTTAATGAAATGTAAAGAAATGCAACCTTTTATTTGAAAAATCACAAACCAAGAATGAAAAAAAAAGGCATAAAAAATTTATCGTAATCATCAATGCATGAATTCATGAGTCAGAATACATTGCTTAACTAGAAAGAACAAATGCTTATAACTTATTAATCACAAAAGAATTCATCAAATGCAATGTGTAGTTATTTTTTTAAAGTACCCTTTGCAAAACGCATTATGTACTACCAACCTCACCCTTTGAAAAATGTATATTTATTCTTATTTTTTGGTAACATACTCTACAATTATTTATCTATTTCAATTACTTTTAGGTAAAAATACTCTACAATTATTTATCTATTTCAATTACTTTTAGGTAAAAATACTCTACAATTATTTATCTATTTCAATTACTTTTAAAATTTAGTACGACTGGCTACATGTGTCAAATATTATTATTATTATTTTTTTTTTATAATTAGGATAATTTGTATATATATATTTTGATAATTGAAACCATTTTTTTGATAATTACATATATATGTATCGGATGAATAGTTGTAATAAGGTGTAATCCTTAAAAGTTAAGTGTATGTTGACAAAATGAGGGTATAAAAACATGCAAATTCAAAATGTAATTTTTATAGAGATATTACGGAAGCCTTCATATAATATGCAATTTCACAGATAGCTAAAAATATAAACATTGCACCAGTAACATATCATATATTCTAATACGAGCAAATCTTGTGTGTGGTTATATATATATATATATATATATATATGCAAATTTTATCTTAAAAACGGCTCTAACGATTTTGACGAAATTTCGTATCCTACCGTTTTGGGGCACCAGAAAACCATTGGGCTAGGTCACATGTTCGAGAAAATTCGATTAGTGGGTCATTTTGGGTCATTTTGGGTCATGGTCTAGCTAATTGTATCTAAAAAACGGTTCAAACGATTTTGACGAAATTTTGTATCCGACCATTTTCGGGCCCGAGAAGACTATTGGGCTGGGTCACATGTTCGAGAACTTTTGATTAGGGGGTCATTTTTGGGTCAACGCGGGTCAAATTAATTTTATCTAAAAAACGGCTCTAACGATTTTGATTAAATTTTGTGTCCTACGAGTTTCGAGTACGATAAAATCATTGGGCTAGGTCACATGTCCGAGAAAGTTCGATTAGTGGGTCATTTCTGGGTCATTGTGGGTCAAGATCTAAAAAGCGGCTCAATTTACACTAAATTTTGCATCCAATGGTTTTCGGGCACGAGAAGACTGTTAGGCTAAGTCACATGTTCGAGAAAATCCAATTAGTGGGTCATTTTGGGTCATTTTGGGTCATGGTCAAGCTAATTGTATCTAAAAAACGGTTCAAACGATTTTGACGAAATTTTGTATCCGAATATTTCCGGGCACGCGAAGACTATTGGGCTGGGTAACATGTTCGAGAACTTTCGATTAGTGGGTCATTTTTGGGTCAAAGCGGGTCAAATTAATTTTATCTAAAAAAGCAGTCTAACGATTTTGATTAAATTTTTTATCCTACAAGTTTCGGGCACGCGAAAATCATTGGGCTAGGTCACATGTTCGAGAAAATTCGATTAGTGGGTCATTTCTGGGTCATTGTGGGTCAAGATCTAAAAAGCGGCTCAATTTACATTAAATTTTGCATCCCATGGTTTTCGAGCACGAGAAGACTGTTGCGCTAGGTCACATGTTCGGGAAAATTCAATTAGTGGGTCATTTTGGTCATGGGTCATTATGGGTCAAGCTATTTTATCTTAAAAATGGTTCAGAGGATTTGAAATAAATTTAGCACCCTACAGGTTTAGGGAACTCGAAGACTATTAGGCTAGGTCACATGTTCGAGAAATTTCGATTAGTGGGTCATTTTGGTCATGGGTCATTATGGGTCAAGCCAGTTTATCTTAAAAACGGCTCAGACTACTTGCACTAAATTTTGCATCTTATGGTTTTCGGGCACGAGAAGACTTTTGGGCTAAGTCACATGTTCGAGAAAATTCAATTAGTGGGTCATTTTGGTCATGCGTTATGATATTTGAACTCAAATTTAATTTTGACCGAGCATAGCTCGGTCTTCCCTGCTCGTAGTAAGAATTAGTGATATTATGAAGATAGATGATTTTAGAAATGTCGTAAAGGAAAGCTTGTACAAGTACGAAATTATCCTAGAAAAGCCTAAAATGGTATTTTCAAAATATGTTCCAATGAAAAATTAACACGTACCTGTTTGAATAATATCCATAAATATGTAGAGAGAAAAAAAATATATAATAGAATAACATATAATAGAATTTAAAACAAAGATACTACAATACAGATTGGAGGATATATATACATATATATATATATATAAAGAACTGTATCTTCTTTTTTTTTTTTTTTTTTTTTTTTTTTTTTTTCGTATCACCCGAAAAAAAAATTCTTTCTTAATAAAAATTTTTGAGTAATTTTATGTGTATGTCGATTAAAATCTTCATCATGATTTTTTTATAATATTAATATTCGTATAAAGTAACCTTTTGGAATACTATTTTAAACATTTTCCCGTAGGATATTATATTTTTTCAAGCTTTTGATTACATCGCGCTTTCGGATATACAGCTCTTTTTTCTGATTTCCCGTCGTGCAGGATATGGCGAAGGACTACTTTATTTTTAAATAAAATTCTTTATAAAGTATATTTTATTTTTAGCAATATGAATATTTTAGCAATACTCTTTTAATGTAATTAAAGGAGATAATAGAAACTGCAGGTATAAATACCATTTTAATAAATTTACAACGCTTGGTTCATTCACGGTTTTTTTCCCTTCTTAATCATTTATATATTAAAATTACAAAATAAAATACCTGCAAATAAATACAATCTCATTATAATAATAATAATAAAAACTATATATTTCCAAAACTGATAATAATGCACCTCCTTAATTGAATCGCTTTTTTATCAGCACCGATCTCTATTCATCGCGTCTTGGTTCATCAAAATGACAAAACATCTTCTCTCCGTTTAACATTACTTTTCCCTACATAACAGCGTGGGACGTCAGCGGACAAGAAGAAAATCAAGAAAAAAGTCAAAATCTAACCTGATGTAATTTTTTTTCTTTTCGGCTAGTGTTGACGTCATTTGATGAATATGAAGACGGGGACCACAGTCGAATATGATGTGACAAGAAATGTTTGGGACCACCCAGCTGTGGAGGTCCCATCATTAAAAGGACCCCCTGCAGTTGAGAGGGGGCCCACCAGCTTGTTGATTAGGCTACTGAAAGCTGGTGTGTTCATAGTGGTAGAGGTTAATGCTGTTCAATTTCCACGGAATTGTTTTAGAGTGGGTTAATGTAATTAAAGGAGATAATAGAGACTACAGGTATAAATACCATTTTAATAAATTCACAATGGAAGAACTTCCGCACTGAGTTTGAAGGAAGGAGAAATGTATAATTTACTTCAGTTGAAAGAATTGAATCAATAATTAAAATCAATAAGAATTTTAAATTTCCTTTTTAAGAAAAGTTCAAACCAAGCGTTTTTAAAGATGTTTTTCATACTTCAATAACATGCATGAGTATTTTTTTTATGAATTTTTTAATGTTGTTATATAATAATTTTATTATATAATCTATTATATTAATTTTATTATATAATCATCTCTTATTTTATTTATTTAATTTTTTTATCTGTATTATTATTTAATATTATCTTTTTTAGCTATTCCATTTTTTGTAATTTATGTCTTAGTATTAATTATATTGTTTACTAGATCATTATACCCATTTAATCTTATATTTTCAATAATAACTTAATCTTTATTATATTGCTCCTCTCTCTGGGGACAGATAGCAGAACCGATATATGTTCTAATTTTTCCATGTGATGAATCTTCAAATCTCTTTGCAGAGTGTGGTATAATGTATTGTTGGTTTTTTTTTTTTAATCTGGTTGAATCATTTTTAAACTTTTTTTTTTATGCTGGTGAATTGTGTGTACTATTTTTTGGTTTTTTAACTATTGCTTATGGATAGTTACTTATTTTTTGGATTTATTTTTGTTTTAATATTTCTTGGGTTCCATTTTGATATGTTATAAGGGGCGTAATATTGTAAATTTTAAGCTTAATGCTGACAATATTGGTGGAAATAACATATATGTACTATGAATTGTACTATCTTTTTGGGTTTAATTTTGTAGTATCATTTCATTTGAATTTCATACTGTCTTTTTCTTTTTCACACGTTTCATTTCATTTTAACTATATATATATATATATATATATATATATATATATATTTATATATAATTATAATATCTATGAATTTCAAAAAACATATCAAGTTATATATATATATATATATATATATATATTTGTTGTGTTGAAATATTTTTTGAATTTATTTTTAATGAGTGTATTTACGGGTTATTTACTTTATTAAAACTTTACATTATTAAGTAGCACTTTGAAGTTTTCGTTATTTTAAGAGCGTTTGGCACCGTAATAATTATAAAAAGAATTGTCTCTCATATTATTTTTACTTCATACTAACAAGTACTGGTCGGTATCAAATTCCAAACGGTAAATATTACGGTTGGTTCTTATAGTTATTTTCGATAAGTAAAAATATGCTAATCAAACTATTAATTAATGTATAATTAATCGATATAATTAATTAATTAAATTATTATTTAATAATCATTAATTGTTTACTTTATCATTTACCCATTTGTTTTAGGGAAGGACTTGCTTTTTTAAATTCGAATTAATTCTATTATTATGCAAATAATAATTCATTAATAATATAGAAATAATATATGATTAAAAACAGAAAACATTTGCAAGATCAGTGGCAAAGATGATCAATTAATATTAGCGTATTACTGTAGGACACTTAAACAGGATACATTAAAAGAGCAATGCACCAGACAAACGTTAACAAGATTTCATGACAGTTTGTATTGACTTGTTAACTAAGATGACTATATCACTTTAGTGTCATCATACTATAGTATTACTATAGTATATTTCACTGTAGTGAAAATAAATTATTCATCTTTTAATTTTGTGCAACATTAGAAATGAATACATCAAGTGTTCAGTGGACACCCCCCCCCTCCCCCCCGCAGCACACACACACAAAGAGAAAAGAAATTTTGAAAACGTATTTATTTGTTCTAAACTATACAATAGATGTTCAAATTGAAATTCTTCTGGCTTCTAGAGTTGGACCGAAATCAGATAAAATTTTATGCTTATGTAAAATACACTACACACTCAATTCTACAAGATATATTTTGATTTCTTTTAACTCTATGGTGTTCTACTTCTGAAGTTATGCTGGTATGTTGGTAAATTGCTTTATTTTCAGATATTTGAAAAGAAATGGTAACTTTTATAATAAAAATTATTACTTTTCGGCATTTTCTTTTAAAAACATTCAGAAATTTTAACGAAAAAGGTCCGAACATTTTTAGGTCAGAAGGGTGACATTCATAAAGTGGTTTTAAATTAATAGCGAGTTTTAAATTCACAAAGCGGAATAGAATGCGCTGTAGTGGCAATTCTTTCATTATTAATGTAAGCCAATTACAAAAAATTTTCCCGGCCAGTTATAAAAAATAAAATTACTAATCTTTAAAAAAAAAAAAATTCTGAAATAAAAACGACATTTTACGTTAGAGCAGTTTTATTATTTTTCATGCGATTGTGTTCCAGAAAGCTGTGTACAAATTGTTATGTAAAAATAATTCACTTAGCTCACACAAAAACATAGGCAATAACTATTCATTTTTTATGCATCACATTCCGAAAAGGAATCTGTTTCCATGATTTCCCTTATTTCAGAAAATGTAGAAAATATTTATTTACCTTAATTATTACATAAATAATTATGTAAGTGACGAATCACGAATAAAAAAGTACGTAAAAAATAAAAATAATAATAAAGTAATTGGTAGTATTGATGATGATTAAACAAATCACAATATAAAGCATAAAAGAAAGTATCAATAAAATTTTATAATTGAATTTTCATGTGATACAAAATGTGAATTGAATTTTCATGTAATAATAATTAAAAAAAAAAAAAAAAAAACATGGAAAAAAAAACCTCACATAAAAACACATAAGCTCACGCAAAAACATAGGCAATAACTATTCATTTTTTATGTATCACATTTCTAAAAGGAATCTGTTTTCATGATTTTCGTTATTTCAGAAAATGCAGATAACCCTGCATGTAAATGACGAATCACGAATAAAAAAGGTACGTAAAAAATAAAAATAATAATAAAGTAATTGGTAGTATTGATGATGATGATGATGATGATGATTAAAAAAATAATAATATAAAGCCTAAAAAAGGTATCAATAAACTTATATTATCGAATTTGCATGTGATACAAAATATGAACTGAATTTTCATGCAACACAAAACATGAAAAAAAAAAAAACTTTGTCGATATAATTACGAAATAGGATAGAAACAAATTGTTTTCATAACTGAAAATGTTATTCGCATTTTTAAAAAAAATTCTGATTTGTGTCACTTTTGAAATAAACATCTGAAATGAAGGATCAATCTGAATACAGACAAAATGGTTAAAAAAAGGGGAAAGAAAAGAACTGAAGAGCAAGGCAGTTGATTTGTTCACAGAATTATGTATAGTGTAATATAATAATTATGTATTATAAATAACTAGCTGACACCCTCTCCCCCCCCGGGGTGGTAGTAATAATATTAAATACTTGGCTTGCATAAATTAGTATATAAACAATGAGTCTCGAATAAAAGGAATTTTAAAATAAAATAACCTGATTCCTTAACCAAAATTTTCAAGGCATGCTTCCAATTGTAAATATGTTTCGAATGCTGCCCTTCATCATTTTAGTATGACTGAAACTTCCCAGTTATTGTACTTTGAATTTTATGACTTTCAATATTATCAATTTAATTTAATTACCATGTGTTACTAATTTATTAAAGCAATTTTACCAATCAATCATATCCTTCAATGCAAGGCACAAACACTTGATTTATTCATAAAAGTCCGCAATAGATGTAAACGCTTTCATCCTAAGTCTGCTTCTGTGTCATAAGCAGAAACGTTCTTTGTAATGTCCGTATGACCAAACTTTACCAAATTATGATACTTAGAATTCTATGACTTTTCAGTATTATCATTTTATTTAATTTCCACATGTTACTAATTTATTAACATTTAACTCCAGTAAGTAGTCTCACAGACCGCTGTTTCATTTTGATCTTCGCAGAACCGGTCATTTTAACTAGATACAATAGAAATTTTGTTTCGTTTGAAGCAGGATTGCCATTGTTAGAATCTTCTGAATAGGAGAATTTTAATTGTCATAAACTTTTATATAAATTTTGGTACAGAATCAATATATTAACAGTCAACCGAGCTTTTTATTCTTCTTTCAATTAAGCGGTCTGCGATATTTTCTGTGACAGTATAGTGAAAGGTTAAATACATTTTATCTCCTATGCTTCAGTGCAAGGCACAGACATTTGATTTATTCATAAATTGTTTAGCCTCAACTCGAGCCCGGGATCGATTTTTATATTTTCTCGATTTTCGTCTTCGGGTTCGGGTGGACGCGGGCTCAAAGTGAAAATTTTATTTATTCACAAATTGAAAAAGAGGAAAAAAAAACTTGCTATTTGAGGAACAAGAATGTAGTCTAAGTTTAAGTGTTTTACAATCCTATACAAATCAGTTTAAAATGGAATTGAATTGTTATTGATGGGGTATAAGGGGAAATAATCTATATGATTCCTTCTATCTTTCTAACGTAATATTCGTTATATGATTCGCCTTTCCATGGTCAGTGTAAGTAACATAAAGGAGCCGTGCGTGCGATGTGTGTTCTCACTTTCTGTTTGAAGTATTTTTCCAGAATTGCTGGAAAACAGAACTCATGTCTTTCTGACATAGTTGTACAATGCTATTTTAAAATAATAACAATTGTGACTTTTGCCGATTTCTGCCAATGGTTTCAGATTTCGTATTAATCGTAATCAATTGATTTAATTACCACATGTTACTAATTTATTAACCTTTAACTCCAGTAAGCATTAAATATATAATTAAGCATAATTATAATAATTTGCTTAATTATAAGCAAATTTCATTAGAATGTAGCAAATGTATGTTTCATGTAGCTTCTAACTTCTAGCTTCATGAACTACTTCATGAAAATGTATGTTTTCATGTAGCAAATGTATTAGAATGTATTAGTGTACAGAAAGCATTGTAATTATTAAATCTAACTTGTATAATTAAGCATAAAAGTAATCCTACCACTTTTGCAGTTCAAGGAAGGATAGGGCTCGTTTTTCTTTATTTTATGCCAATTTTATTACCGAATACGTTGTACCCCCGAACTCGGACTCCAAACACGCGATTTTTCCATTCGTCTGATTTTTCCACTTTACCCCCCCCCCCCCCCCCTCATCCTCCTGCCACTTTTGCAGTTCAGGGAAGGATAGGGCTCGTTTTTCTTTATTTTAATAAATAAAAAAATTGCTATTTTAAACAGATTTTGTAGGACATGAAAATCACGAAAGGTTGTCATCAGGGAGTATTTACGATTAATACGAATTTCTATGTAAGAAGAGATTTTTAAATACGAAGATTAATCTTGAAACGATTGTAAAATGTTAGTAACAATTTTCTACTGCGTACTTTCGGTATCGGGCTCGGGCTCTGATGAAACAAAAATTTGTCGGGGACGGACCGACTTGGATTTCTAATCGTCGGACTGGGTCTCTGAAAAAAGAGCCCGAACACATCTCAAATGCGCTTTCGACCTACAGTTTCTTCCGCGTCATAAGCAGAAGTTCCCCGTATCGTATCGTTCCGAGCGAGCGATTCTTTCCAGCTAATTACCGGCCCCACTCATCAAGTGTTCAGAGAGCAGGCCTCTTGTGTCAAAGAGGCAGGCCCCCGAACTCGGACTCCAAACACGCGATTTTTCCATTCGTCTGATTTTTCCACTTTAACACAAACCCCCCCTCATCCGCCTACCACTTTTGCAGTTCAAGGAAGGATAGGGCTCGTTTTTCTTTATTTTATGCCACCTTTTTTATGCCAATTTTATTACTTATTTGTCTCGGAATATCAATCGGTCCAAGCAAAAGGTATTTAACGTGGATAAATTTGTTAGATCATGAGCAAGATATTTTTGTACGTGACGTAAAAGTAAATGAAAAAATAAAAAGCAAGAGTTTGACTGCGTCGGTTTACTTTCTTTTGTTGAGAAAATAATGTGTTAGATAAATACTTAAAAGACCTATAAGTACAAGATTATTATTATGACAGATGACATGCCAACAATTTCAATTAAAATAAAAACCATTGTTTAGCTTTTTTCTTTTTATTTTGTTTGCAGCTGATTTGATTTGCATGCATGTGTGCGTGTATGTATGTACAGTACATGCCGCTATAATTTACATAGTTTTATTTTTTATTTTTTTATATTCACGTATTAATGAATATATATGTACGTTGAAAGAAATGGGGACAATGTCAATGTCTAAAATGTCAATTTTTGTTCTATGTCAACCAATAACTTTACAATAATAATATGTATAATAGAAAAAATGACTCAACGTTCTTCCTTTAATACATTCCGTAATAATAATTATTATTATATAAATAGTCAGAAATATAATAGAAAACTAAAATGAAAATATCCTTTCGTAGTTTGTTCCGTAATGAATTTTCCCCCTATAATATTTTATAGCCATTTAAAAAATAAAAACATTAAATCAGTTTTTTCTCAAAACGTGGAAACGGGGCTATGCAGTCTTTTTCTTCCAAGGTACAGATATTTATTGAAAACAAAAAGTCATTATCAGTTAAAGAAAGAATAATTATTCTATTGGAAATATTTATTGATTAAATTATTGCCATTTTTCAAAGTTCTTCGTTGTTTGTTTTACCGCCTCACTGATTTTTAAGAAGAGAGAGAGAGTGCGAGTGTTCCTGTTCCTGTTCTTATCTACATCTATATCTATGTCAATGTCTGTATAACAATCACGTGTTTCAGGATCACTTTACCGCAAATGAAATTTAACTTAATTTCTTAATTTGATAATTTTAAGAGATTTTCAATTTGATAAAATTAATCTGAAACTGATTTTAAAATAACATGGGTGAGAGGTGGAAGGGTTGAAAACTTTTCTGCCTACTTCAGAAGGAATAGACGGGGGCGGATAGATAAGTGAAATTCAAGTCTATGACGAAGACATTTTTGCATACTTGTAATATACTGCAGAAACTATACGTATTTGTACTAATAAGTATTTGTACATTTACTCTTATATAAGTACATTGTAAGTACTAAACGTATTTGTCATATTAAACCGGAAACTTTTCACCCACCACCAACCCTTTATATAGTATCAGTAAAATGCAATCATACATACACTAAGGCACTAGAATACATTTTTGACTCCCTTAGTATACTCCGCTAGATCTTCCGATCCCTAACCTTTAATTTATAGCATTTACTATTTGATTTTGTAGAAGGTCTCTCTACCTCTTCCAACCATCTCATTTAAGGTTTTCCGACACTCTTTTTTTATATTAACTTTCCTTTGAAGATCTTCTTTTTGCATATATCTTCACTCATTCTAATTAAGTAGCCTAGACAATACATTCTTCTTGCTTTGAGTGTTACGGGGCCACTTCACTGAAACGCCCAGATCACGAAATCTCATGTTAACCTATGGGAGAACTTAGAAGCGCGATTGCTCAATACCTAATAGAACTATTACAATATGGTTTTCACCATCAGCATGTAGACGTCAGATGTCGGCGATGTATGTTTTTAAAAATTGTCTCAGTAAAATTTACGTATTTTTAAGAGGGTGATAAAAATTCATCAAGTAAAAATGTCAAAGTTTATAGGAATTTTTAAATACTTCAAATTTAAGGAGACATTTTTTTTAAAAACGCACATCGTCCGCATCTGACGTCTACTTTCTGATGGTTAAAACCGTATTTTAATAATAATATTAAGTAATGAGTAATCGCGCTTTTAAGTTTCCCCATAAGTTAACATGGGATTTCGCGATCGGGGAGTTTCAGTGAAGCGGCCCCTCAAGTTAATAGTGTTCTGTACATTATAAAGGTGTCCAATTTCTTTATTACTTCTAATTTGTCGTACATTGTCATCATTCATTTGTCCAAAAATTTATCTCTAGGATCTTCCTTTCCTAAGTTTTATGTAGTTTTTCAACTATTTTTCTTGTGACCTAGGTCTTCCTGTCATAAATTACTACAGGTTTAATAACAATTTTATAAATTTTAAATCAAGAAGCTTGGGAAATTAAAGACAACTTCAGAATATTTCAAATAAAATAATAACATCTATTTCCTGCTGTAAGGCAAACTTCACTCATTATTTCCATTATAATTATCATTATCGACCGTAGAACCTCGATATGAAAAAAATAATCAATTACATATATGAAACATTCCAACTGTGCTGTGTAACAGTATATAAATAAGTAATTGAAATAATAAAACAAATTAAGTGTTTTAGTTTATTGTAAATTTTCCCTACAGTTACTGGACATTTTATAAAAAGTATATCTATCTAATGTAAATATCTAATTTAATTATAGTTATGCATCCTAAAAAGATTTTATTTGTATATGCCCAGTGGTTATAAGTATGCTTATAAAACTAATGTTCTATAATTGTTCACAATTATATATCTCTAGCGCAGTTCTTTTTGTGACAGTGATGTCAGTTAGGCGGGATTTTTTAAATTTAGCTTGCTTGATTGCTACCACTTTTTTGAAATAATAATATTCGCCTTATTTAATGACAGATTAAAAGTGACGAATATTACAATTTCAAACAAGAGGTAGCATAGCAATCCAGCAGTCTCAATAATAATAAAAATGGCCCAACTATCATTACTGTCCCTGACAGGCTAAAACAAATTACCCTTCATTCGTATAGTCAATATTAAAACTAGTCGTTGGGGGCCACCGTAATACTTACCCATCATGGATATGCATAATGTAAAATATTAAAATAAAAATGTGTAAACTACTTATAAAGTGCATTGCAATTCAAATAAAATCGTGGCTTGATGACGTCATAAACCTTAAAGGCTCGATTACTGAATTGCTTGAAAGAAACATCCTTATAACTCGAAAAATAATATTCGTATTAACTAGCGGTTTATTGCATGTTATTAAGCGTCACATTTCCAATTAAAATATATCTTTGAAGTGAAATTTGGATGAAATACAGGGTCATGAAAAATCGAAGAGTGTGGTAAATAGGATTCCAAATATCTAGGCAACTCATTATCCGATCGACTTCATGCTTTATGCAAAATTTATGTTTTTTTTATTGTCTTTTATATTCATTTCTTAAAATAAACAATTTCCAAAATTTTTATATACCTTTTATCAGAACGAATAATTGGAGAGTCCGAAAAAAATAGTTCCGGTTAATCGAGGTTATTGAAATGAAATAGGCTTCTTCCCATTATTACATGCTAAGTACATACCAAATTGCAAGTCTCTATCTCAATTCGTTCGGGAGATAGAGCGTTTACAGACACACAGACACACAGACGGACGGCAAATTTCTTTTTTTCTAAAAATATGTTTTTCGGAATCTCCAGTGTCTGAAACGTGTAAATCCGTCAAATTTTTTTTTTCGATTTTCAAAACGATTACAAGACTTACCCTATACTACGTATGATGGGTAAGTAAAAAGGATGGTTTTCCGAAATAATACGTCCCATAAAATGTAATCACCAAATTGTGGCAGAGAAAAACGAAAATAGCCATTCGATTAGGAATTATGTGTTCTTTCAATTTATGTTTAAAGAAAATAAGCTTAAGAGAGCTTCAATTGAAGCTTGACGTGAGGCTAATTGAATTGATTGCTTAAGCTTCATATTGAAAGTGTACCAAACTCTGAAATTCAATATGAACACCTATTTTTGACAGTATATTTTTGGTTTTCGGAACATTTTACTTTCGGATACCAAACGGGAAGTCATTCGATCAAATAATTGAGGAATTATGAAGGTTTAAATTTTGGAACTCGTAATGTAAATTATCTTAATCGTTGAAAACCCGATTACAATGCATGTAGTTTTTAAAGCATAACTGTAACAGTAACTTGAAACAGTACATGGAAAATTCTACTAGAAGAAACGCTTTAAATCTAGTAACAAGTTTTGCACTTTGTTTCCGGAGTACGGGTGTTTTATTATGCCATATTTATATAATATTCTTTCGTTAGGAATTTAATTACAAGAACCCGGGCTGTAACCAGCCGGCAAAGTCAGAAGTAACTTTAAAATATTTTGGTGAGGCTAATTGACGTCTAAAATTTTTCTTCCAATTTAATGATAAATAAATAAGACAGATGATGATAAATAAATACAGACAGATGTAGAGGGTAAGTCCAACTGTAATGAAAACCTCTGATTACAAAGTGTAAAAGTTTTAAAATTTATTTTGGATGGCTATTTTTTATTAAAAGATTGTGAATTCTAGACGGGATTCAAGAAGTTTATGGGGGTCTTTAGCCCTCCCAAACCCCCTCTAGTTACGGCCCACAAAAGAATTTCGTCGCATGTATTGGTTATCACATTTATACACATTTACTTTAAGCGTTTTTTGAGAAACATTTTAAACACTGACATTCAGTTTTAATCTCAATTAAACAGATGAATGTCAATTACCACAATGCAATTCAAAAATTAATTTACTCAGTAAACTTTTTCATGGACTTCTGTTCAAGTGACTGAGCAATTTTTGTATCGCTACATTCTGGGCATTTCTTTCTTACAGTATCAATTAAAGTTTTTCTCTTTTCTTAATCAACATTAGAGTTTCATCAATGCATAGTTCTTAGACTTGAAATATATTGCACAATATTACCTATAGATTTAGAAGCAGTCTAATATTGCTTCAAGTAATTAAAAAAAAAACTTTCTTTGAACTTCATGAGAACAGGGGGAAGTGACTATAGTTTCAGAAGCAATTAATTATGTGCAATTGATTTTTTCCACTTGATTAACAGAAATTAATTAATTTTTTAATTTGATATAGCATTTTAGCCTCCAGTTTATCTACATTATCGACTCTAATAGTTTTTGAAGGCCGGAAGCACAGTTTACATTCAACAATGCAAATGAGAGTTTTCCTATGAATATTAATAAAACAGGAAGGCTATTATTTATTTATTTATTTATTTTATTTTGTTCTTAATGCTTAACCAATTCAATTATCTATGTATCGATATAAATATTATAAGTGTTTAAAGCGGGATTTTTGTTAGCCGTTTTCATTTTTATATGGAATAAATCTGAACGCCAGTAAGTAAAACTTATATTCTCTACTTCTGTTTTGATTATTAACAATAATTCCTTCAGATGATATTTAGAATGATTCAAATTACTTCCAATTTTTTATACAGAAATTGCCCATGTACAAACTGCTGCTAGACCAAATTAGCTGTTTTTATAAATCAATTACTTGAAAACAAAATACAAATCCAGTGGCATAACTATATAGTGGAGTTGCTGAGGTAAAAAATGCTACAGGACACAAGGTTCAGGGAGCCCAAATATTGAAAGAAAGGTACAAATATTATGAATTTTTTATTTCCACGAGTTAATGGTGTCTCGAAACTGTGAGAAAGTTCCTTGTAGCAAAATGTTAATATGGAAGTTACAGACAAACTCCAGGTATATATTGTCTACCTTAATTTAGATCCGTGTCACTCTTTTACATAAAGGGCCCTACTTTTTTCTCCATAATTAAAAAAAATAGTTAATGTTGGAAAATTTATTTAAAAGAACATTCCTGTTATAATTTTTAATTAATATGCTGAATTGTATAAAATTTATTTGCGTCTCAGAGGCAATTAATTTGCTAAGAGTACCTTAAAAAACAGCACTAACAGTGTTTATTTACGTAATTAATTCGAAACAAAGCAGTTTTAAGAATTTTTGTTTAAGAATGCAGCCAAGAATATGGTGCATAGAGCAGGTTTGACCAAGTAAAGCGGTCTAAAAAAAGTCTCAACCATTTCAGCTATTTTATTCTTTCATTTTTTTGAGGGAGTTTTTTTCTTATCGTTAATGACAGATGTCTAAAAATTAAAATTTAATTTAACAGAAATCGGATGGAAATATTGGAAGTTATTGATTGTTGTGAATAACTAACTTTAACACCATTTGAGCAATTTTTATTTCAATGTCAGTTACTTTTTTTTTTCGGTATTGCATGACGAGTCCTTCTGGTAAAATTACCGGAAAAGCTTAAA
Organism: Maratus michaelseni; assembly: GCA_963931845.1. Lineage (NCBI taxonomy): Eukaryota > Metazoa > Arthropoda > Arachnida > Araneae > Salticidae > Maratus > Maratus michaelseni. The sequence goes on from OZ007586.1 coordinate 445,765,424, forward strand.
CTCAAATGATCTGTCCATGTGCAGTGAGCATCGTGAATTTTCCACATGCCCCAGTGTGCGTAGTTTCGCCACTGGACAAATGTACATTATCAAAATGTACATACTATCAAAATGTATATTAAAATAATCTGAAAATAATGTTCCTGTATATTAAAATCAGCCACTTATATCAAAATCTATGGTACAGGCGTGATATGATTACGTGACACTTTCGTAATATTTTAAGAGAGATGTGAAAATGAAAAATTTTGCCCTTGTCCATGAATTTAAAATCCACTTTTTAATCTAATATTAAGTATCCTCCTGTATTTCCGCGTTTACTCAGCATTCAAAATGTACATTTAAGAATAATCTTAATACTCAGCAATCTCACGAAGTATTTAAGCAACTGTTTTAAATTGCGGAAGGAAGAATTTTCTGTATGTATTAGCAGATCACATAGTTCATGTATAGTGGTGATAAGTTCCTTAAAACATCTATAGAAATTAACCTTTTTTATTTTTCTCCCGATATCGCTTTAAGATAAGTCATATTCACGTAATATGCAGATATGCAAGTCACGCACTAAAAACAGATTTTCCAACAGAAATTAAATAAAATAAATGGAAGTAATCAATCACTCACGAAAAAGTAAAGCTGAGGTTGGGGAATTTACATGTAGTTTACCCGTTTACACGAAGAAATGTCTGAAGATTTGTATTATCCTGTTTTAAAATGTTTCTTGTGTTACGAAAAGTTATATATGATTTGCAAAATTTTGAAAATAATCTAACCTAAAATACATTTGTTATTGTTGCGATTATGAAACTAGATTCACGTGTTATGGGTTGGTAGTAACTTATTTTTTTTTAGCTTTTATTGCTATAAGAAATTATATTAATAAAACTAAAAATTAATATTATAATTGGAGAAACAGGTGCTTATTTATGTGGAGAAGAATGGAGATTTGTATTCTGTTTCAAATTATACATTATCATATCAAAGTACGAAGTTGATTTGCGCATTTTTAGAAAAAAGAAAAATTAAAAACACATATGAATTTGCAAAATTATAAAATTATATCGGTACGTTATAGCTTTGTAGTATAATTTTGTTTCTGTCAGCCCAGGGGTATCCAACACTTTTGCCTGCGAAGACAGGTGGTGACAGGCGGACAGTCTGTCACTACTATTTCTTAATAGTAACTTTCGCCTTATTTAATCGTAGAGCTTTTGTCATTAAATAATGTGAATGGTATTATTCAGAAATAATGGTAGCTTTGTGGGCCATGGGCCGCAGATAGGACACTGAGTTAACTTATATAAATATGTATATCAATAGCAATTAAAAATGTTTATCAAAATGTATATGTCTACAACAAAAGTAAATTTGAGGATGAGGAAATATATATATCTTTACATGGTAAGGAGTTACAGGTTTGTCTCTTGTTTAAAAATATTACTCATGATATGATAAATTGTAGATAATTTGCGAAATTTTAGAAAAAAAAACGATCGAAATTGCACCCAATTTTGATGAAATTGAAAAGTCAGATTTTCATGTTAAGGATTTATAATTTTACATTGAAAAATTAATAACTAAAATTAACAGTGCTTAAAATAAAACATTTAATGCAGCCGTTGACAACAAATAATAAAATGTGATACTGTAAGTGGCTAGTTTTTGAATAAAATATAAATACATTTATTTAAACTTCTTTCTATTTATAAGTTTTAAGATAAGTGATGACCTCTTGATTTCGTGCTAGAATTTTTAAAGCGATTATTAAAAAAGAAATATTTTTTTTGTATAAGTGTCTGATATTCGTATCCCATATAAGAAAAAAGTTAGAAAAACATAGAACACCAAATGTTATTAAAAGTTTAAATTTGTTTTTGTTAGAAAGAACAAATGATACCAAAATAATAAATATTTAAAGCTGATGTTTTTGCTTATATATTTTTTTCTTTCATTTTATTTAAATTATGTATTGAAACTCATTATTATTTGAAATATTTTTTTAACCTCGTAAATTGGAACTATAATAGTGTTAACCAAACACTGTAAAAAAATATTCCGTTGATTAAAAGTACAATTTCCTTATTTTTACGTAAATTCTTTTCCCCGATGAAATGATCACGTGAATATGTCAGAAAGTAGGGGATATGGATTTAAGAATATCCTTTACAGATAATAATGGTAAAAGTCTAGTTGGTTTGCCATTTTCGCTGAGGTTTGGAATGTTTTATATTTTTACACTATAAAAAGATTTTCCGTATTTTGCCAGTACAATTACCGTATTTTCACGGATTATTTTCTTCTATATTGTAATAACAAAGTTAAATGATACAGTTTTAATTTGTCAAGAATATTCTCAAGAATATCCATGTCCGAAATTCTTTTTGACTCATTCATGAAATCAATTTCATCGAAAAAAATAATCTGTAAAAATACGGAAATTGTACTGGCAATCAACGGAATATTTTTTTAGAGTGAATGTTTTGTTTTTATGTATAAGATTATCGAGAACACAATGGGGATAATCTGTCGATTATTATAATGTAGTGCATCTCGAAAGTATGGCCTGTGATATTATTTTATCCAGCTTCCCAAAGAATTGTGCTCAAATGCACCAATTGGACTAATTTCTCAATGAGAATCTACACGGGGAATTAATTCCGAAGCGATTTGCTGATTTGAATGCCAATTCTAGGGATAGTAAATTGTTTTAAAATGTATATTGGTGATGTTGTTAATGTCCCAAGTGAAATTCTGATGATAATTATTGAATTTCAGGCAAATGTAACTATTAAAGATAAGGAAGGAAAATTAGTCAATTTTTATAAATATTTGTATCCTGAGCATTTTTTAATTTTGAATATATCTGCTTTTAAGTTTATTTCCATGTTTGGACAGCGTATTTTTCCTAAAAAACTTTTCTTCTGAATGAAATGTATGAACTTGAAATACAGGGCAAACTCATCTGTTGAACAGTAGAAGTCTCTACTTGTAATTACACTTTTACAAATCCGTAACAAACTGTCCAGTCATTTGACCGTTTTTTGTAAATAACAGTTATTTGAACATATTATGAAGGTATTTTGACCATATTATTGACCATATTACGGTTAGGATCAATTAAAGTTACGGTTAAGTGACAGTTTTATATAAAAATGGCAGAATAACTGGACAGTGTGATGCAAATTTTTAACAGTGTATTATTTCAAAGTTTAAACCTTAAGTTAATAAAATTTTAGAAACACAAACACAATTACAATTTCTAATAAAAATATAGTAATTTGCTGACAGTGTTCGTAGTTATTAATGTAAGAATAGTTAATCTTACATACCCTAAATTGTTTTATTAATTTTTCTGTTTTTAATCAAATTTATGTGTCCAAAGTTGTGTATTTATCTATCTATTTTCACTGCAGTCTGCTCAAATTTGTCAAGCATCCAAAATGGCCCTCGTGGCTTAAAATTTTGAGATCCATGATCTAGTGGAATCAGAATTTAACTTAATCGAAATTTATGGAATAAACTGACTTTATTTAAAAGATGGCCTACTAAACATTTTTGGACAAAACACTTAAAGTAACTTCCTGATTGTTATAGTTTTGCTGGGTTGTTTTATAACACTTTCATGAACGCTTTATTTAAACCATTAAATGTGGAAAAAATACTTTTTTTTCTATTATGCACTTTAACATTTGCATCTTAATAATTTTACCAGAAACACGACTAGACTGCTCTACATCTTTTCCGACTTTAACTCTTTTTGCTTCGGAAGCCTACTGATAGGTTTTTCCGCATAGAAGAAACTTTATTGTTTCTACCAATTTTTTCAAAACAATTATCTACTTGACATGTTTCTATTGCATATGTTGAAGAAATTTGCACCTTAGATAGTTATTTAGGGATTCAAGTGGGAACGATATACAAACAACAAATTTTACAAGTACGCCTTTTTGCTTCGATCTCTTTTAAAAGACTATCCGGACATAAAGTGCTCAGAACGGTAAAAAATATATTGGAAATTGTCTTTTAAAATCTTTGCATTCTTTCTAATATGTTTTATTTTCAGAAATGGCGCTTACATTTCTGTGAATTAGATAGTATATTGCATATTTTGCTAAGATCGAATAAGTTTGTCTAATTGAAGAAAATGTATTTGAAATATTGAACAGTTGTTGCTTTTTTAACTAATTAAATAAATATTTATGTCGAGAAAAAAAAACAGGCTTCAATCGGTTATAGAATCCATATTTTTAATTTATATATATATTTCTCACTTTCATCAACATTGCAATTTGTTGGCTATGTATAATTATTTGTTTTTGCATTTATTTTATAGGCGTATATAAAGAAAATGTTAGAAGCAACAAATTCTCAAATCTTCTTCATTTCTAGATTCGTATCTTTGTAGAAAAAGAGACAAAGTCCGATTTTAGCCCTTGAAAAATCACTATGAATGATTATACTATATTTCCTTATGGAATATATTAAAATGAAATTACTTTTTTTTAAATATTTTTATACTTGGGAAGTAAGAGTGAACAGACAAAAATAGACAGATTAAAATATGATTACTAAAGAATGCCGATTACTACGGAACAAATTGAAAAAAGAAAATTCGCATTTTTCTTCCATTATACGTATACATATATTTAAGGTATTGGCCAAAAATTGTGGTTTCCACTTTGGCATTTTTTCTTTTAAAATATATAAAAAGTTATGCATTCGTATTAATGTATATTTAAATAATTATATTTTGATGGGAGCATGTATAATCTAGGTACGTAATATTTTATTTATTTTTGTTTGTTTGAATTCCTGTAATACTTCTTTCTTACTTTCAGAGAAGAACTGGCTATGAGGGTGGACCTTACCGAAGCTAGAGTGCAGGTAAGGATCCCTTTTTTCTTATTTCTTTCTTCATTCAGAATTTGCAGTTAATTATTATAGCTCAATGGAATATTGGTTCCTTAATTGCACACATGCAAACATATCTATACACATGATTATTTTTTGTTTATACGAAATTGTGCAAACAAATTTAAGTATAAGGTGAAATAACGTCTAGGTAACAGAAAAAATATATATATTTCAAGAAAGACGACTTAATTATAGTAATGTACTTGGATTTACTGGTCCATTAAAAAAATAATTAAACTTAAAAGTAAAATTTAATGAATGATAAAAGTGAGACGGTAGAAAGTATCTTTTTTCGTTGTGAACAAAGAAGGGGAATTTATTTAATGTATATGTAAGAAAATATTTTATGGAATGCTAATATAACTGAAAAAAAGTACCTTTAATTTGTTAAAATGTTTTGCTGCGTTTTAAAGTTCTAGCAAATATATTAAATAATAAATGCAAATCATATTGATAATGAATAATTATTATTGGTGTTTAAATAAGGAACATTCGAATGCGCTATTTAATTAATCTCGCCTGTAAAAAGTAATTTTATGAGTAAAAAAGTTTAGTTTGTTAAAATAAATATTTAGTTTTTTTTTCTTTTAATGAAGAAGAAATTTGTCAGTTACTATTATTTATTTATTTTCTAACGACCTTAAATATTAAATGTAGCAACATTCGGATCTACATGATCAACAAACAGAATGTGAAATGAAAAATGATTTGCTAATGATGAATTGAGATTATTTATTATATATATATATATATATATATATTCTTTTTACCGTTAAACTTTTCTTTTAAAAAAAATGAAGTAAACATTTTTTAATTATAAAAGTCTCAAAAAACTATAGTTATATATCTAACGTCTAAAAAAACTTAGATAATAATACCAAACTTTACCATATTTATTTTGATTTATAACTACGTTTCTTATCAATTTTTAATTATATAATATATAATAACAGTCATAAAAGTACAATACAACATGGAATTATTGTTTATTATTAGCAATATTTACAAACTTTCATTTAGACAAAATAAATAAATTTAACAATATCTCTGTACTGAGAATTCCACTTTAATAACTTTGTCTTAAAATTGAACATGCGTCAATTATATGATAAAACAAAACGCCAGAATTATTTTTTAAATGTAAATCATATTATTTTCAAAAGCTATCAAAGAATTTTTAGGAAGCAAAAATATATTTAGATACACACAAATCTTTTAAAAAATGTTATAAAAAAAATCCCATGCAGGAAACATGCTACAAACAGATTTTTAAAAGAATTAAAATGTCTACATTTTCTATTTAAAATTTTCGTAGATTAATGTGCTGTGCATAATTATATATGCGAAAAAATGTAATTCAACATTTATTGAACAAATCCACCTTACGAATAAATTTACCGAATTAGAAGTTTCATTCTAAAATAATATGAGATATTTGAGAAAATTGTTTTGAGTATATCGTTATGAAACTTACTAAAAATACCTGAATTGCTAATTTATATTATTCAGTATCTAAAAAGGATAATGCAATAAACACGAGGTAAGTTTAATTTTGCATGTAGAAAAAATAAATGTCGGTCAAATTTCAATTTTGCGCCATACTATTTCATGAGAAGGTAAGCTCTTAAATAATGGTATTTCTTATTTTACCTTAAGCATGTGCTTTTTTTTAAGCTGGAATATGATCAGATATGAAGTAAGCTAAAAAAGCATTTATGCTTTTCATTCTCATTTCAATTACCTCTCTACAAAAATAATCTTATATATTATTATAGTAATCAACCAAAAAATTCAATGATATTTTAATAAGAATCTTCGGTTGTGTTTTAAAAACTTGCTTTAGATATTTGCATGCATTATTATATTTATTTTATTCCTTTTCATAAGAGTATTCCGGTGTTAGTCGCTTTTATGTATATCAGATTTTATGTTAGCGTCATTTCTTACCACTATTGCTAATGATTTAAGCAAAAAGGACGGCGGTTTTGTTTAGTATTTATTTTCCTTTTCTGGAACTCTACTAACTGGTTTGTTTTATTGTATTTCTTATTTGTAATGTCTATCAAGTTATACTAACGACCCGGTTCATTATAGATTATTGTAGGATTTTGATATTTTTTCTTTATCAACTTACAATGAAAGTCTTCGAAAGTATAAAAGCCAATTTAATCAAAAGTAATGACAATTCATTAACAAAAGGATATGAAATAATAAATAGATGACGTAAGAATCAGCTGCTCACTCGCAATCCGAGAAATGTAAAAAAAAAAAAAAAAAAAAAAAAAAAAAAGCAGTAAAATGAACAAAAATTCTAAATATTTATGTAATTTTTACTTACAATAACCCTTTACAAGATCACAGATTATGCCATAATTTAGCTTTCTTTAATGACAAATGTTGATACATACCATTTTCTAGCAGTCTCTTTCTGTTTTTTAGTAATTTGTTACGGGACACTAAATGCTGATTCAATAGCAAATTTTTGCGTATTATTGCGTGTAAATTCACTTGTATTTTTCATATAATTTGTTTATAATGTGGACACAGGCGCATCTTCAGGAAAATTTTTCCTTTATAATTTATTTAATTTATCTGATTTATTAATTTTTTTTTTTTTTTTACATATTCATAATATTAATTTAAGTTTTTAAACTTATTAATGGATCTCTAGGATAGTTACATTAATTTTGTATATCCAAAACTTGAATTTAATTTAATGAATTACTTTTTTTAATATAAATCATTATAATTTCTACGTTTCTAATTGCTATAAATTTATTAATTATTTTATTAATTGTGAAATTTTTAAATTCATGTGCACTATTTATATTCTAAGAAGTTTTTCCTTTTGAACATTTTAAGCGCCTTCATAAACCTGAAATAGTCTTTAAATCGATAACACTTTATTATAAATCTATGCCATTATTCTATTTAATTTTGGTAAATAATGATATTGAAAAATGAAACTATCTTTTGTGTCGAAAAATCTTAAAGATAGATTAGATAGATCTCTTCTATTCCATCCTCTTTATTTATGAATTATCTCAGCAGATAATATAATTAAGATTTTGGTAAAAAATTGTGCACATACATTTTCACGTGAAAAATTCGATGATTAAGTTTGAGGACTATGGATAAAAAATTGCTTTGAAAATAATTTTGAAAAAACATTTTACATGTAAATTACAAAAGTCAAGGAATGTTATATATGGGGGACTAATTTTTCGTATAATATACGAACGTCATAAAAGAAACAGCTTAGAAATTTTGATGAAATATTGTTTAAGAAATACAAAAATGACTGTCAGCAAAATTAAGCGGAAGACATTACAATTATTTTTCTCGACAGTAACAAATCAATTATGCTTTAAAAAATGCCAAAAACTATGTGAAGATTATTATACGAAATATATTATTCTTAACACATGACAAGAAACTATTCACTTTAATTAACCTTTTCTTTTTTTCAGTCTTTGCAGGAGAAATACTAATTCCATGTCAGTCAAATCTATGAACATCCATCAATTTCTTTAAATCTATTAAACATTTAGGGGGGGGGGGGGGGCTTTCACAACAATCAGCCATAGCGGATCTGCCCACCAACGATGAGAATCAACCTTTGGACCCCTATTCATTGACCTAAACCTCACGAAGTGGCATTTCACCGGCCCATTAATGGGCATACACTACTCATCAATAACACCGCATTAGCCTTAATAACGCTGTTCACACCTTCAGCGTGTATTTTGAGATCACGTTTTCTAATAGAAAGCAACGATAATAGTTTTGTTTAAGAAACTAGCTGCCATTTTTGTTGACCATTTTGTTTCGGCATCTGATTTTATCATAACTCATATATTTATTATATCCCACAGTTTGCTTTCATTAAGAGGAGGGACTGACTCCTTGACTCTGTAATTGAATTGGCTACTACTAAAACTTAGGATAGCACGCTATTAACCTGGTATAATACTTACCCATTTGTATCATTGGTGCATATATGCATCCATTTCAGAAATTTATTTTTATTCAGAAAATTTTACTTTTCTGCACATGAATTCTGCAGCAAAATATTTTCAAACATTTATAAACATGTTTTAAGATGCATTCTTGAAACGCTTTTAAACAGTACACCTAATATTAAATTTATATGAAGATGTGGGATCATTTTCAGGACTTACCAAACTACTCTATAAAGATTGCACAAATATTGAAATAAACGTCCAAGAAATGCAAATTTATGACTATAAATATCATTGCAAATTAAATAGTGTAATATGGAATGTTTGATGTGCATATACTGTCTTTTGGTGTTAAAAGGTATATTAATAATTCTCGATTAACGTTATTCCAGTTATACTGGCAGTGATTATTATAAATTAATGTAATAATTATTAAATAGCCTTAGACAAACTATAATTAAGAAAATAATTTAAAATATCAATACAGAAAATAAACAGTTTAATTCATTATTATTATTATTATACAGTATCCTAAGCACTGTAAGTAAAGCTAGACTGTTAGTGAAAAATTAAATCCCAAATTTCTTCATAAAGTTGTAAGGATATGGGTTATAAAGAAGTCTGTGTATAGCGAATAATTTTAGTGCTGCTTTCATTATTAGCGGTTTCTATTGTAATTAATGGTCCGTCTGATGAACATAAATTTGTGTTTTAGATAAAAAATTGTGATAACAATTGAATTATAAAATAATTTATGAAAAGAAATTGCGGAAAGGTTAAATAATAGAAAAAAGTAATAAAACGATAATTTACAAAAGAAAATGTAATTGCTCTTTCTAAAATATGAAAATTTTCAAATAATTTTGTTCCGGGTAAGATAACAATATTTGATGTTATGGGTCTGAAGAAATTGATTTCGAAGTCCATGAGGGATAAAAAATAATTAGCAAAAAGAATTTCCATAACTCAGAAATAATAATAACAGCAATAATAAAAAATAATTATTTGCAAAATTTTCAGCCTGCAACAGATTCTATTTTCTATATGTTTTGAAATAATGTGATGGTTCCTTTGAAGAACAACAATATTTTGTATTCCAGGTTTAAAGAAATTGATTACAAACTCAAAAATGGCAAATGTATAGAATAATATTTTGTAGAAATACAATAAATAAAGTAATAATAATTACTAATAATAAAATAATAATTATTAATAATAAAATAATAATTATTAATAATAAAATAATAATTAAAAAAAATAATCTAAAAAGCATTTTACTTTCTTAAAGCGTTATAATAATCGCATGTTTAAAGCAAAATAACGGTTTTCATATGTTACGGATCTGAAGAATGTAATTACAGAATCAATGATGCTAGGTGAATAAAAATAAATAAATAATTGAATTAGATAAAATAACAGTAAATAACAGAAGTATTAAAACAATTTGAAATAATAATAATAATAATAATAATATTTTATGGCAGAATTTATTTTCTAAAATTTTTGCAATAATCTGATGGTCCCCTCCGCAGAACAACAGCATTTTATGTTCCGGGTCTAAAGAAATTGATTGCAAAATCGGCGATGGCAGATGGATATACTTACCCTAAAAAATACCCCTTAGTCTATTTAGCACCAATTTTTCAACAATCTTTGCCATTTAGCCACACAATGTGTAATAATGAGTAGTGTTAAAACGTGCCACTATAAAACAGCCTTTTCTGCAAGCCGAATTGATGATTTTTCATTCATTTTCAGCCTCTTGTTAAGGCTATCAACGCAATAATTTGGGAGAGAAAAAAAGCAGTTATCTCTATGATACAAATTGCTATTCTTTATAATGTGGTTTTAACCATCGTGACTTCTGTTCTGTTAGTTTGATGAATACGAAATCCACCTGAAACAATAAAAATATGTCATCCATCTTTCCTAAACTGCCTATTGCCAACTTACGGTAGTCCTAAACAATTGATTCTTCCCTCACCCTCCAAAATGAGATCTGGACCTGCACTTGTAAGCACTAAACAGCTTTTATTTTAATAAGCACCAATTACTTTATATATATCTTATGTAACTTACAAAAGCACCTTTATGTTTCTTTGCCTATTGTCCCCCAAAAATCACTTTTGAATGCCTAAAAATTCACATAGAGAACCGTAGTTTTTTGAAATAACAGTCAGAGATATTCGCATATGCATACATTAATTCATTTCGGACATTTTACGATTTTCTACTCTATAATTCCACCTTTTTTCCAGAAATTTCTATCGAGTGTGAAAACTTATTCAGTAATTTTAAGATCCATGAGAAAGATAATTTTAAAAGGGGGGAATAATCTTCCTCTCATTAATTTAAAACATACTTGTATTACCTTCTATTTAACGTGACCGTATATAGGATAGTCGCTAAAGATAACGACAGTTCAGTTATTTGTTGTTTACCAGCTTTTAGTTCGGGTTTTCCGTATTCATCAACTTAGTGAAATATATTTATTTTCATTTTAATATCCCTATGCTACTAAAAAAAACTCTTTGATGTTATTTTTTTTAATGGATAACACAAAAGAGGCTATATTAAACTACTGCCATAAAAAAATGAAATGAATAATGAATAAAAAACGAATTCCATTACTGTAACGAACTATCGTCCACGGATTACTAATATTTAAATTATTTTTTAAATATGTATAATATTTTTTTACAAATATATACCTTTGATGTGCTTTGACCACTCGTTTATAAAATATAAACAGTTTACGCGTGTACATTTCGCTTGTAAAATGCGTAATATTACATGTATATAATGCGTGGTATACAGGTGTATAATGCGTAACGTAAACAACGTGATCCAGTGAGCCGCTAACGCTCCAATATTTATATAAAACAATTATATGCTTTTTTTATATAACACAATCGATTTTTATTTAACGTTCTTAATTATTTTTCCCAGTCATGTTTAACGGGCTTATCAAGTTAAAATACTTGAATACCCCAAAAGATTGAAACGTCCTCTAATTTTTTAGCTATTGGAGATACGTAGACAATGTAAATTACAAAAGTGTTCAAAATAAGGTAGGAATTAAGATTATGTTAATGTAATAGTCCTGCCATTAATTACCAAAGATTTCTCGGTCCTATAAGTTATATTTAGAAAACATTTCTCCATGATCTCAATATTAAAACAGTCCCATTCTTCTACGATCCAAACTCACCAAGTTGTGATACTTTGAATTTTATAAACTTTTTTAGCTTTCTGGCAGTAAAAACGGACAGACGATTTTTTTATTGTCAGAAATCTCTCCAATTTCCTTAAATTCAAAGTATTATAATAACCATTAATAATAAAATAATAATTTACAAAAATTTTTAATCTACAAAACCTTTTATTTTCTTCTGCAACCAAAACTCACCAAGTTTTGGTTGCAGATGAGTGGAATTTTTACTGTTTTACTTGTCAGAGAATGGAGATATTTTTTGCAAATGTAACTTATGGCCGTAATAAAAATTAAAAAGTGTAACTTATTGAAATTAGTGACAAGTGCAAGTAGTCCATCTAAGCCAAGACTGAAAACTTTCTTGAGATATTAAGTATAACCAAATAGAAATGGGATAGAAGACTGTTGCCTTGCCCTATGGCTAATAATTGACCTTTTACATTAAAATAAAGTGATTGAAAGTTTTTGCTTGTAAATTTGCTATTATTCCCACATATAAAGTATAATTTACTATCAGTCAAAAATCTCTCCAAGACTGAAGGTCTTGCACCCATGGGCAGGACTATTTCATCAACATAATTAATTCCTGCCTTGTTTACACAAAATCGTATAAATTACCCTTTTGCAATTTATATCGCCTCCGTATCTCCAACATGTAAAGAATTAAAGAGCGTTTCAATCGTTTTGGAACTCACATACTAATGAAGTTTACGGACCATTTCTTTACATGCAGCACATGCATCTTAATTTATTAGTATACATTTTTTCCCTTGGTTTTATTGTTCGACATGTTCTCTCTATTTTAAAATGTTGTTGACTAGATGTATTCATATGTATAGTTATATTTAAATGAATAAGAAGTATAATAAATACTTCTGATGTTATTAAATAAAGAACGCAAATAGCATAAAAATATCAAGAATATCTTTCTCCATTCTAAATCAAAATAATCTGCATTATTTGGAAAAATCTCCACATATTTGCCTTTATAACTTTAAAAAATGTATCAAGAAAAATATTTAAGAAATATTTTCCTTTTCTAAACGAGAATAATCCAGGTCGCATTAAGAAAATCGCATTCTTCTTCTTATCTCAAAAAGTACAATCACCTATTGCATTTTTCAAATAAGTGTATCTAGTTTAACTAGTTGAGTTCACGCGATTTTGTGTATAATCTGTAAACAAGGAAACTTTTTTTTGAAATTTTTTTTATTGTTATTAATTTACGTCTTTTGAATGTGGAAATCAAACGACAATGATTATTTTCAACTAAAATTACGCACCAGATTAGAAATTTAAAAAATCTCGATAATCAATATTTTTAAATATATACTTCATAAAAATTTTAAAAACACTTTGAAATGTTATTTTGAGAATGATACAAAGATAAATATTAACCACAAAACAATTTAAATAAATAAAAATAAATAAATTAATTAATTAATAATAAAATTTTGTATTTGCCCTTTTATTTCTCAAACTTTTGAAAGTATTAAATTTATGTTATTACATTTGAGAATTTAAAAATTATTATTATTATTATTATTATTATTATTATTATTATTATTATTGGAAAGTATTAGACTTACTCACCGTGATCTCTTCAGGTAAACTGTTTGTACTTTATGGTAATTTATCGGTAGTATTAGTAGAAATTATAGTTCTTATAGATGCTTCTTATTAAAAGAGTATGGGAAAGTAGGGTAAAATTGCATACCTTATTATTAGTTACTTCTTCAAGCCAAAATTTCCAACATAATTTAATGTAACTTTACTTACATTATTTGCACTTATCGTTTTAACCCTTTGATCGTTAGGCACTTGTTTTTTCGTTACTAAAATTCATGTTAAAATGGTTGTAGACAAGAATATTTTTAACAAAATAATTTTTGCACCGCATATAGAATAAGAGGATATGAAAGATATTATAGCATCAGACTATGATTAAAGTATATATATATCCTGGGATTTACAAGCTAAATTATGAAAATATAGGAAAACCCTCAAACGCTGAAAGGGTTAAATATATGATTGATTCATCCCATTTTTATTAATAAATGATTATTTATAAAAAGTCCAATTAACCTGCTATTTCTAACTAATTTGCATACATCTGCTTCAAATTATGCATGCCAGCGCCATCTATCGATATTTTTTTAAATTCACAACTATGTCTTCGTCTAATCCCATTCCTGCAAACCGCAATTTTTTAGCATCATTTGCTTCTTTTTAATCAAGATTCATCCTGAAATTATAAACCCGAATAAATTAAGTCCCGGAAAATCCAATTCGTTGTAGAAAAAATTAACGGCCAGGCGGGGGCATACGGGTATTACACATCTAATAATACTCAGAATGAAATCGGCTATGCGTCGGCATGGTAGTATTTTCTGCTAAAAGAAGTTTATGGTAAACCCATAGGTTCTCAAAGATCTAGACTACTATACAATTAAATCACAATTCATATTTTTTTCATACCACCATTAATAATGGTACTGCCAACGTTTAATATAGCATTTTTATTTCACCCAATTAATTCTCGGTTTATCTTCCTTATTAATAATGAAATAAGAAGTAACATCATGATTATATAGTAATTCAAAAGTCATTCAATGTATATTAAAAAAAAAGTTATAAAAAAAATTGAATACGAAATAAATCGGAAAACTTGTACAGAATATTTTTTAATTATTTATTAATGATATTTTTTGAGGAAAAAACCCCCTAGCTAATGACTTATTGGCATATATTAACAAACAAGCTAGGTATGTCAGAAATTTTTAATCTAAAATTATATGCGGTCTTCAATTCTACAATAATTTACTACATATTCTTCGAGTATCAGTATCTGAAGGTTTTCGTACCAGAAATGGTAAGAGTACCATAGTTTGAGAAACCCTGTTCTATGTATGAAATCGTTAAATTCTAGCTGAATATATTTAGAGACATGTGGATTAGATCTGTCGTGATGTAGATTCACGCATTTTAAATCATCTATAAAAATACATTTTTTTCAATTGAATATTCATCTTGATGACTTATTCAAAGCAATTCATATATGAAAGAAAGTTTGAGAAAATAAATGATTGAGTAAAAGCTAGAAATTTGCGTTTTATGTCCGATTGTTTTTTGTTTTTTTTCACTCAGCATTTTAGCGCAATTGGCATTTTTTTTTTTCACTTGTTACAAGTTGTTATTTTAAATGTGTTTAAAATAAGAAATAGCAACAGAGACATAATGCTTCATATTTACTTTCATGAAATAGTTATAAATGAAAGCGCGAAAACTGGGAATAAACACCAGGTTCTTTTAAAAATATGAAATACAATAAAATTGTAACTATTATAAACAAGTAGAAGACATGTTTGAATTTTTAAAAGAATGATATAGTATTGCATTATAAAAAGAATTTTGAAGTAATAAATTTAATCTTATCTGATTAATAGGATCATGTGGGGTAAAATAGTTATAGAAACAGCCCATTCTTTCAAGCTTTTTTTTTCTAATTATAAGAAATTGAATGTTATAGATTTTTTAAATGTCTGGGGGCAGAAGAATGTAAAAAAAATATTTAATTTCGATGGCGTAGCTGCGGTATATTATGATTACACTTTACTGGCAATAGAGGGCGTCACATGGCAACAAATTCGCTTTAGCTGGAGTAAAATAGTTATAAAAAAGCCTATTTTTTCAAGCATTATTTTTTAAAAATTTATTAGAAATTGAAGGTTATAGATTTTTTAAATGCCTGTGTGCAGAGGAGTGAAAAAAAATTTAATATCGATAACGTAACTGCGGTATATTATGATTATACTTTACTCAACAGATGGCAAGGATTATGAAGTAATAATAAATTTTATCTTATCTGGCTAATAAGATGTGGGGCTAATGTGGGGGTAAAATAGTTATAAAAACAGCCCATTTTTTCAAGCAGTCTTTTTTTTATTTAAAAGAAATTGGAGGTTATAGATTTTTTAAATACCTGTGTGCAGAGGAATGTAATAAAATATTTCATATCGATAACGTCGCTGCGGTATGATTACACTTTACCGGCAACACCTTCGCTTTCGCTTGCTTTAAATTGGCATTTTAACAGAAAGTTGCATGGAGTTCGTTCAATTATTGCATCCATGGTCTATATTTTAATGAATCTCAAAGGAATGATGCACATATTGTTTACTGTCGCTATCACTGATGGATTATATATATATGATGGATATTATGAAACGATTTTCAACTGAAGATATATCGAAAAACATGCGTATTTCGATGCAGCTCATCACTTAAGATGTTTTTGTTTTTCACAATCTTTCTAAAAAGGTGAATCTTATGCAGCTTTTTTGAAAAAATTAAATCTCTGAAAATTAAAATAAAGTGGCAGATTTTAACGAAAGATTATCGGGATCCGGATGAGTTCACTCCGGAAGTGTCATACACATAGCGCTATTATATATACAAAATTCTTTGCTATAGCCTTTTGATTATTTGCACCCAAGTCTTGAACATTTTTTAACGGCTATTAGGAGATTGTTCAGAGAAAGAGAGTTTATCGTATTCAATATACATGAATATATTCATATATTCATTTCACATATTCACCTTCGAAATATATGAATCTGCTTTTGCTGTATCTGGAGGGTGGCGATGCAGTTTAAAAAACATGTAGATTAATTTTATTGAGACTTCAAATGTCTTTCCTCTTCAAACTCGTATAACATAATAAAGTCTGATACAGTATTTGTAGTATAATCGCGAAATTGTCCAGAGTGTGCCCACAGTATTATCCTGAATAAAATCACATCTTCGAAATGAAATAGAATGGAAATTTAGATATTGTAAACGATCTCTTTTGCTATATCTAATTATTATACGCATCCTATAGGGTTATGCCTGACTGCCTAACGTGGGTATTTTGTACCCGGCTGTAAATGTGTTTTCAATAGTGTGATCGACATACCCGGTCATCTTAGGGTTAGATTTGGTCAAGTCTTTCACAATTTATAAAGACACTATGAAATTGTTCCGATAGAGGTTTATCATATTCTATTTAAATACGCTTTCAAAATATGCAAAATCATTGGTGCCGACTTAACAGGGGCGACGGGAGCAAATCAGGCAAACTTACACCACTATTTTTAAAATGTTATTTTTGGCCTTAAATAATCTCAGTGATTAAATAGGATAAAAAACTTTTTTTAATGTAGTGGAAGAAGAATGTCTAATTGCTTTTTTTGTCCCCGTGAAGTCAGCATCTATGTGTTTTACTCTGTTTAGGGGACGGCGATGCAAATTAATTAAATGTCTAGATTAAATTTTTCGAGAATCCAACTCTATTTCCTCTTAAAAACTCATTTACTATAATACAGTGAAATTTAATATATTTTTCATTATTATCACGGAATTGTTCAGAATGACTGGTTTCATCTTAGATAAAATAGAAATAGACTAATATACCTCAGAAATACACTAATACATTTCTGTTCTGTTTGGAAAGCAAAGGCGTAATCTAAGGAAACATTTAGAATACGTTTTGTTAAGAATCCAACTTTCATTCCCTCCCGAAACTCGCATAATATAAACGTAGCGAAATGTAACTTTTCTTTTCTCTAAAAAGGTTTTCTCACGCACACATCGACGTAATTTGTGGCATCTGACGCGAAAAATACCAAACTTACTCACTAACACCTGTCAATTAATATACAGCATAGCTATAAAGCAAACACTAGCGCTGTCATCCAGCAATGTTTTTTCCACCTATTGGAGTCAAGCACGAACTATGCGAACAACAAATATTAATAAAAGCAAGGACTTGATTAAAATCTTAAAGGAACTTATAAACCGTTGTGTCGGAAAAACAAAGTAAAGCTTTGTAGAATTTTTTCAAACGGAAGTGTTATTTATTATCCCAAATTCTACAAATATATCTTGAAATACAAATTTTAAATAGGTTTTGTTAAACATTTACATTGCAAAATAAGCCTCGTATGTGACATCTTATGAAAGTTTATCGTTGACAACAGCATTTATAATAATAATTTATATTTGAAAATATAAAGCAAGAAAAAATATTTTACAGCTAGTTAAAGGATATCTCATAGCTTATTTTGAAACTAGCCATTTTATTTAACCCGTCACCGCCCAATGTAACCTCCAGGTGACACGTATTTACAAGGATCTCTAGGTTTAGATTTAAAGTGAATATGTACCGTGGTGCCTTTATTGAGATCTAGAAGAATTTAACTATAATAGAATAAAATCCCATTATCTCTTGGATTTTTTGATATGATACTATAACCTTCCAAAGTTTTGCACTTCCTCCAAACAAGCAAGGACTTGAATTAATATTTGTTTGGGACAAAAAGGCCAAAAAAGCAATAAATCTTTTTTTTTTTCGAATGTTAAAGTGAACTAAATGTTGAATTGATATATTTATATGATTTTGCATGTTTGATAATTTTTTTTGCTGTGATGCGATGTTGAATTTGCTTTTTACCCTTAGGTGACAGTTCAAATTATCAGCCTTACATATACTTTTTGAAAAAAATTGTTTTTTATTACTCTTTTTTAGAGAAAACAATAAAAGACAACCTATGAATTTGTAAAGCAAATTACACATAAGGTCGTTTTAGGGTTAATATTGCAGTGATTGCCAAACAAAAGCTCGATTTTTCATTTAAACCTTTTTTTATTAAATTGAAAAATGATGTTTTTAAACATTATGCATATGGCATATCCATATGGTAAAAGCTAAATAATAGTATAAAAGTATCTGTGTCGAAGTTTGAGTAAATTTCTTCATACATTTTAGAGATAGTTTGAGTACTGTTATAGAAAGTACGGTTTCGAGACAAACTGTTAAAATTTTGAGTACAGTTATAAACAGTTTTACTCAGCACTTCATTATTGCTTGCATATTCATCAATTTTACGAATTTAGAGTTTAAAATTTCAGAGAATATGCTTGAGACATTATACAAACTTTAAAAAAAGTTTGTATTTTTGATACACCAAGTTAGATGAGGTATAAGAAGTTTCTTTTTAACCCTTTTCTTCTTAAAGCTTAATGAAATTTTGAATACCGATAGCTCAAAATATAAACATTTTAGAAGGTAGCTCATCGTTAATTTTTTTTTACCATCTTTCTAAAAATATAAATTTTATGCAGTTTTATTCGAAAAAATAATTTTAAGAAAACATGACTTACTAGTATAAGATACTCGAAGCGGTCAGCTCCATATATGTTTGGGGCAGTCACATGAATTGTGCTTTATTTGAAAAAGAAAAGATAAGGCGTTTTCACTGCAGATGTTAATACATTACATACTGCATGTTTAAATGTCGATTGCAGATTAAAATTTATTTTATTTATATTTTAATTTTTTCGACAGTTTAATTTTTTTTAATTCCATTTTTTATGTTTTATAAGTTGTATTTGCATTTCATTTAAGTCTTTTAAACGACTACTCCACAGTACCATATTTTTCATTTCCTTTGATAATAGAACAGAATAAAACAGAATAAAACAACAGAACATCTCTTGATTTGTTTGTTCAAAAAGTGAGTTTAAAAATAAAAATTTAGAGGCATGTGTAGCAAAGTATTTAAAGATGGTAAAAATTTTAACTATCAATTCCCAAAAGTGCATTTGCTTTATCAAAAATACATTGTCTCCGTAAACAACAACAAAAAAAAAATATATACAATGTACATTTTAAACATAAAAGCATAAACTAAGAGAAATTTATCTTTCTCTTTTTTGTGAGTAAAAATTAATAAGGATATCATACTCTATAATTCTGAATCGATTCTATATATAGCCTTTATGGTATTATGTCATAAATAATCTATTTTAGAATGAGGATATATCTATATTCTCTCTCAGTCTCTTCAGCCTTCGTGAGTAACGTATGTGATATTGAAACAAAGCAAGCCAAACTGTATTCTCTCCAGTCTTACAACATATCTCTTAACATGTAGATAGTTATTTAGGGTTACATGGTGTTCACAAAGTGTCTTTGCAATTACTCTCTTTGCAATTTCAAGCTTTTATTACAAACACATATGATTAGATACATGTATGGAAAGTAGTACAATATTAAAAATATATATTGAAGTTTTTGCACCAATTAATAAATCTCTATATCATGCGCCATGGGTTCCACAAAGCACGTCAAGACGATAAGCGTCACATTTTTCCTTTGATACTAATTTTTGACCACTCCTTGCTTTATCCAATACTGAGCCTGTCTCCCTGAATTTCTTGTGCCATTCGAACGTGTGCTATAGGCAATATGGAGGCCAATATATACTCCTAAGATTGTTCTACTTTCCATACGTGTATCTGTTCATTTCTGTTTGCAATAAAACTTGAAATTGTAAAGAGACTTCGTGGACACCCTATATTGCAATGAGATAAAAAAAAAATCCATTTGGTAAACTGAATTAGTTGGAATTCTTGTATGTTAGTTTAGTAGAATTTCTAGTAGTATTTCTAACGAATTTGTTTATATCTTTAATAGAAGTAAATCCACCTCGTTATCGGAATATTCTTTGTAAAACCCTATATATGAAGTAGATATGGGCGAAAAGTCCTGCATAAAATCGAAATCCTTTAGCACCATTAGTGATTAGCTTATTAACGATTCCTCTAACACCATTAGTATATTGGTGAATCAGTAATGCAACTAGATGAAAAATTCAATCACTAAACTTAATTCACTGCCGATTTGTTGTATGCATTTTCGTAGAATTTAAAACAGAACTTTATGTTCAAGATAACTGCTATTTGTTCATCACTGTAATAGCACTAAATATTATCTCAGTATCACTAATTTTTTTTTTTTGAAATTCTCACGCTTGAAAACTATATAATGAGGATACATTAAGAAGCTTTTGAACCGGAAACATAGGAGAAAAGTAGCAATTCAAAAATTCAATCATTTAAAACTAAGTACTAAAATTAATTCTTACGTGTTTTGTAGTATTCATTTTCGTAGAATTTACAACAGTACTTTGTAGTCGAGATATATTTATTTGTTCATATCTCTAATAGGACTAAACATTATGTTGATACCAGAACATTTCCGATGAAGTTCCGATACTTCAAAATGACATAGAGAGGATACCTTAACAAATTTCACAACCATAAACACCAGAGCATGGTAGAGATTTAGTAATTCGATCGCTAAAAAATTCCGTACAAAATTAATTATCTGTCGATTTGTTGTATCCCTTTTCATAGAATTTATAATAATACTTCAAAGTCAAGATATATTTATTTGTTCATATCACTAATAGGACTAAACATTATCTCGATACCGGAACATTTTCTTTGAAATTCTCACACTTGAAAACGACATGGGGAGGATACTTTAGCAAACCTCCCAAACCCGATTAGATCTTTAACACCGAAGCATAGTAGCAATTCAATAATAAGACGATGTTTTCAATGATATAGTCAGTTACACGGAGGATAATAAGCTTCACGCTAACATATAACCGTCATCACTGGACCGAAAAACTAACAGAAGCCCCTTTTAGGAAGTCACGCAGACTTTTGGAAAACAACCCATGTTCCATTATTCATCTATTTTATGCAGTATATTAAATTTAGAAACAAGTTTTTCGGATTAAGGATTGTTAGGCATTGGATTCGAAACTGTACATGGCCAAGTTACACGCTATGAAGTTCTTTTATTTTTTTTAACTCCTGAAATTCGTCTAGTATCAGTGTTTAACAGTTTGCTAGGGGTATCTCCTATTGTGTGGGCTGATTTAGATTGGACGAAGTATTGTACCGGAAACATGGATTAGTGCTTTGTTAATCTTTAATGCTAATGTACAGAGTTAGTGTTTTATAGAATTCTTAAACAATGAAAAGAGTCTATAAATATATTAGTGGTATTATTTTTGAAATTAATAATATATTTATGTATAATTTTAGAACTCTAGTTCCATTTCATTGTCTTGTTGATGGTAGCTTGATTTACTTAAGCACAATGTATAAAATCAAAAGAACATTTAACACGTGTTTTCTCTGGATTACCGGAGCTATCACAGTATTTTTTAGAAAAATAAATAAATAATATTAAATAAAAGCTTTATATTCAAAACAAACATATAGAATACTCCAATTCACGTTCTTACATTTATGTTATGTTTTTACACCAAGCAATATGTTATAGGTGAATAATATTAATGTCAAAAATACAAGTTTTTATATTTTACTTATTTTATAGAATATATGTTATGGAATAATATTAACGTTATAAATATATTTTTTTATGTTTTTCCTATTCTACTGGAGCTAACGTGTTGTAGGTGTATACTATTAAGACCATAAATATGTGTTTCTGATTTTTTAAGGTACCATAACTTGGGGTTAATTGGACCCAAATATTTTTTTTAATCAGTCCTGGATGGACTCTGTTACTTAGTCGGTGTCACTTTAGAGTATTAATCACGTTGATATTCTCAATGCAGTAGACCTAGGGCTGATTTTAAACACTTTTTTTTTGTGCCCAAGTAACCCTAATTTATGTTACTTATAATATGTATTTCAATCAATTTTATAATAATTGGTGTATAGCTTAATCCTGTTCTTCATATCGCAGGCAGATTTTAGTTTTATCACACATTTGTTACTAGCAAACAGTAATTCGCAAATAAATACACATAAACAATAAACAAATCAAGCATATACACTAAATAATGCACAGTTGATTGTTCAAAGCTCATTGAATGTGAGATTTGTCTTTCATGACTTTTGTAATTTAACGAAATTTGTTAAGCATTACGGTGAGACTTGTTTTAATGTCATTATGAATTAAAAATAAAATTAGCTATTATCTTAAACGAAATTTCTGAATTAAATCAATTTCCAAAGGATTTTTAGTTGTATATTTAATCTGACAAAATTTGTTAAACGCCATGACATTTGTAATTACGTCTTGAAATGTAATCATGTCACATTTCTATAACAAAATTAGGTAACATATGTATAGTATTTCTATTTTTTTTCAACCTTTTTAATTATATTTTACATTTAACAACATTTTCTATATCTTATAGATGGATCCAGTTACATTAAGTGATTTTTCTAATTTTTTAATATAATACAATATTTTATTATAATACTTTAATATAATACAATATTTTATTATAATACTTTAATATAATACAATATTTTATTATTTTAATATAATACAATTATGGATGACATCTGTAATTTAAGTAAATTCTTACCAACAGTAAAATATCTATAATTTATCAGTAGTCACCGAATTACCAAAATGACTATTCTGATTCCATCTTAAAACAAGATTGCGAACTCGGAATCAAAAATCCAGATTTAAAAAGCTTTACATTACACAAACAGTTATTTTCAAAAGAAGTACATTACTAAACGCACACATTTGCATGATCGCCAGCCTTTTGCTTGTGAATAAATAAAATATAGCTGACAAACAATAAATAATTAAATAATTAGTTGAAAGATTAACTAATTGATTGAGAAAATTAATTTTTATTTCTTTATAGGTTGACTTAACTTTTAATGATTGGTTCACATAACTTTTATCAGGGATACTTGCGTCAGGATTGTGGGAAATTTATAATTTTATATAAAAGAAAAATCATCGGTGGCATTTGTAATTTAAATAAATTCTTACGAACTGTTAAATATCTATAATCTATCAAAAATCAACTATTTCCTTAGATGACAATCCTGGTTCCATTTTAAAACAGGATTGTGAACTCACAAACAAAAATATTGATTTCGAAAACTTTACCTTGCGCACAACTTTATTTTTAAAAGAAATGCTTTACTAACCCGATTGCGCACGTGTGCATGTCTGATCCCCAGCCATCTGCTTCTGAATAAATATCATACGTGCTTTAAACAATATCAGTGAATAATTATATCGCGTGCACGTAATATAGCCGACAAAATGTAAGTAATTAAATGCCTCTTTGAAAGGTTAACTAATTAGTAGAAAAAGTTATCGTGTAGTAGAAATGAAAATTGATTTTTACTTCATTACAGACTGACTTAATTTTTAATCATTGGTTTACTTATCTTTTAATAATCTGTTGCAAAAAGATTATGCGAAATATCTAATTTTCTATTTTAACAAGGTAGCTTGGATGGTATTTGTAATTCAAATATATTCTAACAAGCTCTTAAATATCTATAATTTCAGCAAATGTGTCCAAATCTCCTAGATGACAATTCTTGTTCCATATTTAAACAGGATTTTGAGTTCACAATCAAAAATCATAATTTCGAAAACTTTATGTAAACCTTTATATAAAAAAGAAATACTATGCAAAGTGATGGTTATGGGCATATTTCCATGTCTCATTTCTAGTCACTTGTCTGAAACTAAGTGATATACGTGCTTTAAATAAAATATTGACAAAGTGTGAATAAAAAAAGTTCAATACTTAAACTAAAATTGAGATACTTAAAAAAATTAAATACATATTTAAAGAATATTTTGTCAACTAGACAGGACGAAAAACTTCATTTAAAAGAGTATACAGAAAAAAGAAATTGAAAATTTTAATTTTCTGATGAGAAAAGTATAAATTATGGAAACAGACATAGGTTTAATATTTGAGATGGAATATGAGATCTGACTGATAAGCAGCTTTAAGGGTGGCTAATTCAATTTAATTTCCTGTCTAAGTTATGTTATTTTTCTTGTTAAATTATACCTATAAAATATGATTCAGGGTTTTTATAGAAAAAAATTAATTTAAAAATTTCACTGACGTCATCATTTGACTGTTGTTATTTAGAGGGTAGCGAATCCACTTAAGGAGGATTCCACTTAAGGACGATTAACCTTTAAAGTTAAGGGGAGCACAGCATCATTTTAGGATCCTCTTTATTTCGGTGAAAGTTTAAGAAATTCCACATACACGGAAGTTCTTTAATGCTACAAGTATTATTCCAGAAAGTAACTTAGTAGAAATAAAATTTCATTACGCAGCTTTTTTATTTTTATTTTATTTTATTTATTTATTTGTAATGTTCCCTGTATAAAAATACTTGTATTTCAGTTACCCAGGTGGTTTGTAACCAGATTATCCAGATGCAATATGATTGGTTAACAGCCTAACTGATCACATGCATATTCAGATTTCTCGTTCTGATAACAAAAGTTTCCAGAAGTAGCCTGTTTTTTTTTTTTTTTCTTGCATTAGGCAAACATTCTCAAATTATTTTTTAATGCAATAGAAAAAAAAAAAAGAAAATTATAATTAAACTTATCAGACATTTTGGGACGCTTCTAAAATTTTAAAAGGGATGATCATGCTTTCCATGTCTTTTCGGTTATCAAACGCTGCACTTAAGTAAAATAATATTATCTATAATTAAAAAACAACTAACAGTTATCACTACATAAGTATTTTGTACAATGCTGGAAGTTTCATTCACGTTTGTGAACTGAATGAATTACTAAGAATAAGCGAGCATGAGAAGTATGTATTTACGTATTTGTTCAGCTTTCCCGTCTAAGAAGGAAAATGTAGTGTTTCAATTGCTGAATCAAGAAAGATCTTTTTTGGGAGCTGAAGTTTCGATGGCTGCAATTCATCAAATTATCTATTGCAAATAACTTGATCTTAATCTGTTATCTACCATTAATGCATTTTTGGAAACATTTAATATATAATATATTAAAATTACGGGTTCCCCAAAAGTTATTCGGTGAGTTTAAAATTAATATATTTTGACTTAGTTACTTTTCTTTTCAGACTTAGAATTTGGAAGCTGTTGAATTTAATTTTAGATGCACAGTTGAACAAAATAATACTTTCAGAACGAATTATCAAATATTGCAGCTCAAAAAGCATTTTGATGAGACTGGTCATTCGCTCATACAATATTCGACTACAGGAACATAAACGGGCTTTTAAATCTGGCGATTAATTTTCAAAACTAGTTTAAAACATACCGTAAACATACTATGTACAGGATTTTCAGAACATTAAATAGATTAAATCCAACTGTAATAATTTCAAAAGCTGAATATGTTTAGAAGGATGGTTTACAAATCTACAAAGATTTCCTTTAAACGAGGTGTAGTTTCGACCGAGTATGCAATCATTTTTTCACGTGCATTACTGAAAATTTTTTAAACAACTGTTTGTCTCCGTTGATGTTCTTTGTTGGTAATGTAGTGAGAATGGATATGACACATGATTCCGATACGAAATTTAATGAGACATCAAACTGTTATATTTATTTTTATCAGAAGCTCATTTTGTTAATGAAATATCGAATTCACACTAGCGTGGAGTTCACGGTTTAAAGGATACGTCATTTTTTTTTTCATTTTAAAACAGGACACTTCACAATTTTTTTCATCCTAAAACAGGATTCGTCACAAACTTTTTTGTCTTAAAAAAGAACTTTTCACAAAATTTTCATAAAAAGCCGGAAACATCCAAAAACCTATTATTTAGCTACATAGATAAAGTAAATATGGACACATGTAATTTATATTTGTAAATTTATTACTTTTATATATATTTGTTCATTAAAACAGGAGCTTGTTAAAACAGAATTGTCTAAACACATACCTGGATAAAACACTAAATTCAGATTCACAAAATTAGGATTCAAATTTTCACATGCATATAGAAACCTTTCAGAATTTTCACAAAAACAGGACTCTATGGGAACATTTTTCAGAGATCCATGAATTGTCAAGTATTAAAATATTATTGTTTAAAATATAAAATATAAAAATATTAAAAATATTATGTCTCATATTTTCAAAAATTATAGAGTTTCAGTATTTTAGTTTTATCATGTGATAGATTAGCTCATAACTACTTCATCCATAAAATAAAATACTTGAGAAAAAGGTGATATTAACACCTTCTTTCACTCATGTCTGCAAATCAGAGATGATTCTGAAAATAAATTTCTGCCATTGCTACATTTTGTTCGACCATTATCTTTACATGGTAAAAGTCTAAACTGTTCCAATTCCGAATTTAAAAGGCATAAAATATAATGAAAAAAAATAACTTTTGAAATCACCTTCCAGTAGTTTTTGGACCACTCTGTATAACAAGCAATAAACTTAAAAAACTAAAAATTCAAATAAATACTTTAAATATTCAAATAACCATGTAACAAACAACTTGATTAATGATAATTTTGTAAACACTCATCTAAAAATGATCAGAAGTTATTTTTGAAAGTCTTGTAATAATTCTTTGTGGTATCAAACTCCTTAACAATCTTCATGCATTAATCACGAACTTATAAATTTAGATCATATGAGAAGGACCGATGTATATACGCTCTACACATATTCAGATTTTATGGCTGTTCTTAAATCCAAATAGACACATTTCTGAACTCATTTTTATTTGTAAATGCATAAAATTTGAAGGTATTCTTATTTAGGCACAAAGAAGTCGGATAGCGTTTATTTTCTGTAAAGACTAAGGAATTTTTTGGATAATAATATCAAGTTTGGAAAATAATATAAAATATGTTTTAAGTGTGACGACCATGAAATGATAGTTACTAACGTTTCAGCGGGTGCACTTTAATTTTTCGCACGAGTAGGCCATGACGTATTTTTTACGCACAGCAATTACTCTATTACAAATCCAAAATATTGCATAGAAAAATGAATCCGTGAGGCTGTCAAAAAAAATTGTTGAACGGGGAAAAATATTACATCGTGAACAGCCTTAAAAATTTAAAAACCATAAAAAACAAGTGAATGATATCTTGAAACATACTGTTTTATTTTATCTAAAGCTCTTATCCGAAATAAAATCATTAGTGAGTTACACAGTAAATATCAACTATAATATTTATTCCAGTATTAGTGGGCTTTTATAGCCTTGCATTTCATACCATAAAGTTAATTCAAGGTGAACTAGCCCATCTCTCATCTGATTTTATCAAGCAAGTAGTATGAATCAAAAACGGGACTGTACCAAACAGCATAGTTTAGACTTAACCTGTAATCACGGAAATTATCTGGAGAAAAGCCGAATAAAGAGGCAAACTTGATACATTAAATGATATTTATTTTCAAATCATGTCATACACGATCGAACGTTTAGTGCTTAATTATACAACATAGCAGTAGTGATGAATTCAGAACTACCGGACACGTATGAACGAGATGAAATCCAATTCGAATCGTAAGTGGAATTGCCGATATTCAAGGAAAGGGGAGAAAATCTAATTTAATAATTACTTTTTGAACTTTAAAACATTAGATATTTGAGCAATTGAAGATGTGAGTAGATGAAGTTGTTATGTAACAAAAATATTAAATTTCCGGAACATTAAAGTGAAAACTTTTTATTGGGAAGGGATATTCAAGGAAAGAGGAGAATATCTATATTTAATAATTATTTTTTAAACTTTAAAACATTAGTTATTTGAGCAATTGAGGACGTGAGTAGATGAAGTTGTTGTGTAACAAAAATATTAAATTTCCCGAAAATTAACGAGAAAACTTTTTGTTTGGAAGGGATATTCAAGAAAGAGGAGAATATCTAATTTAATAATTACCTTTTGGACTTTAAAACATTAGATAATTGAGCAAGTGAAGATGTGAGTAGATGAAGTTGTTATGTAACAAAAATATTAAATTTCCAGAGCATTAAAGTGAAAACTTTTTGTTGCGAAGGGATATTCAAGGAAAGAGGAAAATATCTAATTTAATAATTACTTTTTGAACTTTAAAACGTTAGTTATTTGAGCAATTGAAGTCCTAAGAAGATGAAGATGTTATGTAACAAAAATATTAAATTTATAAAAAATTGAAGTGATAACTTTTTGTTGGGAAGGGATATTCAAGGAAAGAGGAAAATGTCTAATTTAATAATTACTTTTTGAACTTTAAAACGTTAGTTATTTGAGCAATTGAAGTCCTAAGAAGATGAAGATGTTATGTAACAAAAATATTAAATTTATAAAAAATTGAAGTGATAACTTTTTGTTGGGAAGGGATATTCAAGGAAAGAGGAAAATGTCTAATTTAATAATTACTTTTTGAACTTTAAAACGTTAGTTATTTGAGCAATTGAAGACCTGAGTAGATGAAGATGTTATGTAACAAAATCATTAAATTTCCAGAAAATTGAAGTGGAAACTTTTTGTTGGGAAGGGTTTTTCAAGGAATGAGGAGAATAACTAATTTAATAATTACTTTTTGAACTTAACATTAGTTAATTGAGCAATTGAAGACCTGAATAGATGAAGATGTAATGTAACAAAAATTAAATTTCGGAAAATTGAAGTGTTCGGGAAAGTTGAAGTTTTTTGTTGTAAATATTACTGACTTATTTTCCTCGTTGAAGCATATGCTTAAAATGTTAACATGTGGCACTGAACTTCCTCTGAAAAACTCACTAACATTTAATTTTTAGATATTAATTTTTTTTAATATTATTAAATATGAAATATTAAACATTAAAAAATAATGTCTCATATCAACAAGATTAATTAGAATTTTAGTATATTAGCTTTACCATATGATGGATTATCTTAAAATACCTTCATCTTATAAAATAAAACAATTTCTTAGAAAAATTTGACATCACATCTTTTTCCACTCAGTTTTACAATTATATTCAAATAACTAATGTGGAACCATTATTTATTTAACAGCAATGCTTACTGGATAATTTCCGTTTAACTCTTTCTATGTGATTTTTTTTATTTAAAAAGCGATTGGGTGTTATTGTTTCCTGATGCATCGAACGAGTTAAATGTATACCTATGAAATGAGAAAAAAAAGGTTTTCTTTAGTAGAGTTTGCGGTGCTGAAAAAAAGATTTGAAATTAAAATTTAATAGTTACTTTGCGGATTTCTGATGAAAATTTTAAAACAAAACTGTTAAAGCAATCCATTATTTAGTAAAGGTTTTTACTGAGAGACTTCTAGTATACAATTAGAGATGTAAAGAATCCAATCCCGGGATTTCTGGATATAAATAAAATCCTGGAATTTTGTGAACAGAAATTTTTTCAATATCAATAACATTTTTTCTTCAACTAAATGAAGTAATCTTTCAGAAATGGTAATTTATGTAAAAATATATTTTACGTTTCCATACAAATATGTCATTTTCTTTTTTTAATATTACATAAAATAAAAAAGTGCTAAATTTAGTTGATTTACGATTTACGAAGTTTATAAAAAATTGCAGTTAATAAACTATACTAGTGAATTTTCAAAATGTGATAATAAAATGAAAAATTCCTTTGATTTTTTTCTTTGTCAAAGTAAAATTTTATTTTTAATAAACCAAGATGCAGCAAATGTTCGTTCTGATTAAATAATCAAAAGGGATAATATTAAGAAATATTGTCAGTTTAGTTCTCTTTAGACTGTCCAGTGAAAAGTTCAGTTTAAAATCGATTCCCTTTGACTAATGTGAATGAATGCTGTGAATGAGTAAAATTTTCAGTCTTAAATCTACTAAATGATAATTTGAGTACCTCCTCTTCAGGCGGGTTTTATTTGGACTGTCTTTTCAGAGAGTCCTCCTCGAAGGCAGCGCCTGGCAATTTGGTCCAATTTGGCTACAATCAAATCACTTTCACATATGCATAATATACGCATTGATTGGTCTCAGAAATAACATCTCTCTTTTTAGTTGGCGTGAAATTCCAGATCTATTTCGTATAGGTTACAACGTTTTCAGCATTTTTAGGTGCGTTCGTAATTATATAAATACTTAGCACCTATTGTCGTCGTCTGGTCCGTCCGTTTGTCTGTCCGTCCGTCCGCATATAACAACGCAAAAACTACCCACCCGAATGGTTTGAAGTTTAAGATATATTATCTTTTCAGAATTTTGTCTAGACATTTCAAATTTTATAAACATCGAATCAAAACTTTAGAAAATATTAATAAAAACATTTATTAAGAAATTTGATTTTTATTTTAAATCGGTGCTTTCTTGTTATAGGAGCTTTCGAAGTTTAATCGTCAGGCGACCGAGATACTTATTTTATTACAGAAATCAATCTGCAGACGACATAATTCATTTCACAGAATTAAAAATCATCAAGATCTGAATATTTATATAACTAGCTATAGTACGAACGCACCTCATTTGTCACGTTTGACGTACAATTTCCAACTTGTTCTTTTTCTCTTTGTTTTTCTTTAAAAGATATTTCATTGAATGTCGTATATTATTAATTTTGATTTTTGTTATTTACATATATTTTTCAAAGCATTCATATTACAAGAGTTACTACCTGTCAATAAGAAATTTCACTTGTTTCCAAAAGTCTTTTATTAAGATTTAATGGGACAATGGACATTAAAAACCAATTCTTACAATTTTCAATGCAGTAATTTGAAAATTGGCAGACTTGTTAACGGCAATCTCTAAGATATCAAAATTTGGTGTTAAAATAATAAAATGCTTTTAAATTATTCAATTTTTAATTTTTTTCAAGTAACGAATAATTGTCATATTTTAAAACGTCTCATGCACATTTCTTTTGCATAAAATATGACAATAATTTATTTGTGAGATACTTTATACAGGGTGTCCTCTCTCAAACCGTGTCTAATGGCTAATACCTAAACCGTTAGTCATAGACATATAGTTCCAATTACAAACAATTTTTAATGAGGTAAAGGAGCTTTTTAATAGCAATTTGGGTCAATAAAATATTTCTTTAAAAATTACGAAATTAAAATTTTTATACAGTCCCTCGGTCCTATAAGTTATATTTAGTAAAATTTCCCCATTACACTAACAAGTAAGACAAAAAAGGTTCCATTCTTCTACGATTAAAACTGGCCGAGTAATAACTGTTTAAAGTTGAATCATATTTTTTTGCTTCGAAATAGGAGTCATTCACAAATTTACTAGAAATATAAAGTGATATAAGAAGTGATATAGAAATATAATCTTGAGATATAAAAAAATATAATAGTTGAAAATAAAATTAACATTACAATATAAATTTGAAATCTATTTTCATTCTGACATATTGAAGAAAAATATACAACTTATACTAAAAATATAAGTGAAAAAATAACAGAATCTTTTTTAACATGAAATGGTGAAAAACAACAGTCCCAAATTTTTAGAAAATGATACATATATTAAAAGGCTATTACATTATCTAATCTAAAACTTAAAAAAAATTCAGCTGTCTTAAAACTTGCTCAAAGTGACTTCTTTCGCGAAATAAATCCTTCTAATACTTTAAGCACTTTGTCTACGATCCCTCGAAGCATGGCCCAACTCATCTGTGTTCAGATGCAGAAAAGTGATATAAGTCATGCAATTCAAAGTTTCATAACTCGGTCAATTTTAGTGTTAGATGGGACTTTTTTTTATCTTACTTGTTAGTGTAATTGGAAATGTTTACTAAATATCATATAAGACCGGGGGACCGTATAAAAAATTAAATTTCGTAACTTTTTAAGAAATGTTTTTATTGATCTAAACTACTTTTAAAATAATTGTTTACTTCATTGAAAACATTTTTGAAATTAGAACTATATGTCTATGACTAACGGTGTAAGAATTAGCCATTGGGCACTCTTGAGAGTGGATAGCCTGTATATTTAAAATGGAAGTTGTCATGAATTGTAAAAGTTCGTTGAATGTATAAGCAAAATAAATAAATAAATAAATATAAAATTCATAATTATTCTTTGTTTTATATTAAAAAGTAGCTTTATATTTCTATATACTCATAAATTTCAACCCTAATACCCTGAAATACAACTTTTTATGCTAACATTTATTTATTATTGTAAAGAGGATATACAGTATAAATTTAAAAATAATCTTATAATTAGGAATGCGCGTGGAACGTTTCAAAAGTTAGAAATTTTCAATTTTGAAAAAAACAACATTTTAAGTAAAAAAAAAAGAAAAAAAAAATTGTATAAATGTATAAAGTTTCACAATATAAGTATCCATTTTCTATTTGTAATTTCCTTCTGTATTTGGATTTTTTTCTACTACTTTTTTTTAATCGGTGCATTTAGCAATATTGGGTAAATTTTTTTCTATCGAATTCTTATTATTGGTTAATTTATATTACCTTCTGATTTAATAGTTATATTAACTGCAAAATATTTTGATATATATATACACACAGGACGCTCAGTTTGACTAAAAAAATTTCCCATTTTGGCGGTTTGTCTTTGAGTGATTGGTGGCCACAGTATTTTTAAAATAACAAAATTCCTCAACATTTCTCAAAAACTGTATAAATTTATCTACATGTTAGTTTTAATTTTAACCTCCTTAGATTCACAAAATATTTAGGGGGACACGCCCTTTCTTTTTCAGCGTTCACCCAGAAAAAAGCTCTCTCTCTTTTTATATATATATATATATATATATATATATATATATATATATATATATATATATATCTGGGGGAGACCTACATCCAGCAGTCGATTGAAAACGGTTGTTGATGATGATGATGATGAGAGAGAGAGCTTTTTTCTGGGTGAACGCTGAAAAGGGAGTGGACATGTCCCCCTAAATATTTTGTTATATTTATATATATATATATATATATATATATATATATATATATATTGTGGTGTGACGAATGGGTCAAAGAAGAATCAAAACCTATCAACCCATTGAATGTATTAGCATCATTTGAAACAAATTTCTTACCCGTTATTAAATATTTACTTGAAATGTTAAACCTCTGGCTACGAAGGCGGGTTTATTGAATCCGAAATAATCTTCGTTCACTTGTATGTCACGTACACATTTAATAGAATACATAAAATTTAGTTATAATAATGTCTAATCATTACAATACATTTTTTCTTTCTATTTTGTATAGATTTTGTTGTATTATTTATTAGTGTACTCATTGTAAATCAGTACATGTTTTATATTTTGGTAATCCTGTATATTTACATGCAGATCTAATGCATTTGACTGGTAATTTTTGTATTTACCTTTTTCCCGGTAGTCGGAGTGGTGAAATGTTCACGTGACAAACTATTCAACTGAGGTGTGTTTTTTCTGCTTAAGCCGTTCTCAAATCCAATGCAACTAATTATGACACATTTCTGAATACATTTTTGTTCGTAAGTGCATGAAATTTGTAGGTGTTTTTATTCAGAAACTATGTAATCGAATGGTGTTTTCTATTTGTTGGTAAAGGCAGAACACCTTTTAGAAAATACTTTCAAATTTATCGATTTGAACCGAATTTCCGGACGCGACAGCGCGGGAATGGAGAAAATCCTGTCGTCACGTGACATCAATCGCTTATACATCGATAAGTAATTTATTTATAAAAAATGGAAAACATAATTCGTTTCCAAATCATTTCAATAGTCAGTCCTTACTAAATTTATGCCTTTACGTTTAAAAATGAGTCAAAAATGTGTCAGAAAGTTTCGCGTTGTTGTGCAGGGAATTTGAAAACCACCTTAAAAAGATTGAACATGGCTGAAAGTTATTTTCATTAAAATGTAAAATGTTCGATTTCCTTCGCGAAAATAAATGTTGGCTACGCCACTATCGACCAGTTAATTCTTTTTACAATCAAATGCAATTTGAGCACCTGCCCTCAATAGGTGTAGCTGGGTAAATTCAGAAACTGCTCTCTCTCCCTCCACATTTGGCTATAATTAATGTGTGTTCTGTTTCTCTAATGGTGATTCCTCTTCTCTCTAATTGGCATCACCCCCTGTCTAAATTGTATTTAATTATAATGAGAGCTTTTTTCACCGAAGTCGTGTTAAAAAATAGAGAAAAAGGAAAAATAACGTAATTGAGATAGACCAATAATTAATTTGTGGGCGAAGTTACAAAAGTTGAAGTAAAAAAAGATATACGCTGGTATTTTGCCTTTTTTATATACTCGTATTTTTTAATACCTTTCAACAGCTTACGTCCCCCTAGAGAAACATAAAATATCCTTAATTTTATAAAAATTAAGCGTGCTTTTAACACGAACCTACTAAATTTATTGAATCAAGTGTTTAGTATTAATTCTCTTAAGTACATTAACTATTCCGTATCACGAGTAAAATTCTATAGGTCATGATGTGAAATTTATCATACATTAGTGTAAAAATGCCCTCCATATAAAATTACATGGAACGATAGTTTTATGAATATATTTTTTTTTATATAAAAGATATAAGTATCTAATATTAAGATAAACAATGCATTTTACCTTTTTATGTTTTGGAATAAAATTAAGGATCCAATTTACTAATGGAGAGAAATTTAAAGTTTACATATTTGGATATTGTTAAAAATAACTCATGCAATAAATTTTGTAAAGTTGTCATTAAAAATAAAAGTTATGACCTAAACTCATTAAAAATAAACCGGTGATTTTTACAAATAATGTCTATATAATGAAATTGTAATCCTATGCTATATATGCGCTGAGAATTTGTAAAAGCGGAAAAATAGTAGAAAGGTTCATATATAATTTTTTTTTTCTATCCAAACCATGGTAAATTTTTTTAAATTAAAATATCCCATATACATTTGTGCATTTCTCTGAAAACTGTACTGTGCTACTGTCTATAATTTATGAATGATTGATTTTTAAAAATTATTATTATGTTTATTACATAGGTATATAGTTGAATTTTATGTCTCTACTTACTTACTTACTCGTTCGATGACTTCCTCTATAGAAAGAATTTTTGAACACTACTAATACGTTTCCGAGGTCTAAATTAGCAAACTCTAATAAACAAAAATATTTGTTTTCAAAGCTTGTGTTCTATGTGTCCATGCTTTAATCAGAGACACAGGGGTCATAGGCCAAGGGTTTCTAAATTTAGGAGACTGGAATATATAGATAAAGGTTTTAAAATCTACTGTAGAGTTTCATGATTTACAGATTGTTTACGTTCTACTATAGGAAAATGGGAAAATAGGATCTGGAAATATTTTTTCCCTTCAAAATTCTAATCTTGTTTCGAATCGTTCAGCCGACTACCAATCATAACAATGATATTCTACGGTCTTATCGTTAACTTCACCAAGTGTGCTACCTAAAATGCATTTACTCCGATTTTAACATTATTATTAACACATCCTGTCATTGCGTCATTTGTACTATTATATACATAAATCTGACATCATGTTACATATATATATATATTTAAATGCTACTCATTTAACATATTTTTGAAAATAAAATAAGTGAAGTATTTTTTAGAGCTCCCTAGCTTCACAAAATAATTTTTAAAACATTGAAAATTCAGATATATCGGCATAGTTAAAACGTTTTATGAATGTTGGGTGCTACTTAGGTGTACACAATGGTTTATTGTTGTTTATGGCATCAAAAATATCTAATTTGGATTTCATTTAAAAGTATGGAAGAGATACACGCATATTTAATACGGGGGTAATATACAATTCCCGTATCGAGTCAGTGCTTAGGGTTCCAGAAAGTCACAGTCGTGCCTTGCTTGTCTTTAGTATGTCAGACACCAAATCTGTCAATCTCATGCTTGTAGAAATTCCTGGTTGATGTCACAGTAAAGAACTGTACAACAATTCAACGATTTTTTCCTATTTGTTTATCGCAAAACTGAAGTTTTTATTTTACTAGATTATGATAATAAAACACGAATACTAACCTGAAATATAATACATTTTTATTAACAGAAATGTTATAAGTATTCGTGTAGTATCATCACTACAAAATTCATAAATATAATGTGTAATTGATTCTGATTGTTTTTCGATAACATACTTAAACCTTGAAGTTAGTGTACTAATGATGTTACTCGGGTGATATTAAGGGTAAGGCGCTAAGCAGGGCGCATGAATAATGGATGATACTTGATAACGAAAGTATTCATTTCATTTGTGATTACAGTCTTATGATCTAAGAAATAATACCGTAAAGATATTAATGGTTCGTAAAACACTGATGATTTAAATGATACGGGTATTGAGTAAATACGACAAAGATTCAATTCCAGGCAATTAAATTGTATCTTCAATGTAAAAAGACGTACCCAGATTTTTTTTCACGCAATTATATCCATGCTCAATCTGAAATACAGCCGAAATCTGTTTTAACGAGAATGAAGGGACCGTAACATTTCCTTGTTATAAAGGAGTTCTCGCAATAACCAATTTTAATATTTCACATCTAAGAAAACCTTTTAAATTTCACTTACATTATCATAACTTATAGAATGATTTCTCATCAGTTAAATGAACTATTAAGTTAGCGTTAAAAAAACAATTAAGTTTTTAAATTTTGCCTTTAAAATTATGACAAATTATATGAAAGTTATTGAAGAAATTTGGCTTATCATTTATTTATTAATTTAAATATGTTTTTCAAGTATATATATATATATATATATATATATATATATATATATATATATATATATATATATATATATATATATATATATATATATATATTACCAGATTCACATATGTACTTGCAAAGGAAGGACTGCATATATGATAATTTCTTCGATATTTTTCATACTATTTCGCTAAAAGTGTAGAACATCTGCGAAAAAACTAATTGTTTTACGGCAAGATGAGAAAAATTGGTAATATTCTTACGGAAATTTAAAACTTTGCTCGTTGTTTAAAAAATTTCCTCGTTAAAGCAGAGTTTTATACAAGGTATTTTTTATAGTAAGACCGATGCTCGTTAGCACCAGGTTCTCGTAACACTCAAGTTCGCTATAACCGTACACAGTTCCCTTAAACCATTTATTGGTTAAATAAATATGAAGTTTTCATTAAACAAAAAAAGATTTAATATTTGTAAAAATATTTTATTTTTGTCTGTAAATATTTTTAAATAGTTTGTTGTATAAGATGAGCTACTATGAAACTGAAGAAGTTTTTTGGAGTTCTTTACTAGAAAAAATAATAAAGATACAGCAAGAGAGAGACAGCCATTGGGAGGAACTTGTCGAATACTTAATATTAAGTGTCGATTTTTAATGATGAAGTTAATAAACATGGGCGATAATATATAGTGTATGAAGTAATCAAATGCTATTATTTCATTTTAAGCATTTAAACACTGAAAAACAGGTGTTAGACTTCATTTTGATCTTAGCCGAGATCGATAATGGCCCACTAAGGCTTATTAACCTAATTGTTGATTACTGTCTTCTGCAGTATATTAGAAACAATGTCTATTGCACCTTTTACCGTTACACATACAAAATGCCACAAGAAATGGAAATGTTTACTGCGTCACCTAGTGGATTGTTTTGAGTAAATTCTCTTTTAATCTTACACAGAGGACATCATCTCCCACACCAGTATAAAACAAGAACATCTGAATAAGTCACTAACGCAATCTCGAGGTTAGTTGAAGTCAAAGCATCAGATGAAAAAGACTGGAAACATAGAAATTAAAACAAAAAATCATTTGCAAGGTCTCTTTTCAACATCCTTTAGCACGAAAGGAATTATAAAGTATTTAATCGTGTAACGCTGACATATTTTTTGCCAAAGATGATCAATCAACTTTTGCGTGCGAATTATGCATAAAAAATTGATAGACGGTAGTGATAAAATTAATAATTAAGTTTAGGGTGCGTGTTTTAGAGTGTAAGTTAACACATTCATGTATAATAAAAATTTGAATACTAACCTTCTACTACATTAGCTTGTTTTTTCTTAGGATAAATGAAATTTTTCTAGAAATAAATTAAATCAGAAACTAAAATCTTCGCAATGGTGTTTCAAAACTACAATAACTCCCCTGCCTCTGAAAACTGGATATTTTTTACCAGAAAAAATTAGTTAAGCGCAAAATTATTCACTGTAAGGTCTAATTTCAGCAAATGGGAAATTGCACTTAAGTATTATGCATCCAGGGCCCGATCAACCTTTGAAGTTACTGAATTTCACAGTATCATTTTAGGGCTTTGTTTTCTAAGAGGGGGAAGTTTTCTAAATTCCACATGCACGGAAACTCTTTAGCGTTACAAATATTATCCCGGGAAGTGACTTAGTAAAAATAAAATTTAATTAAGCAGCTTTATTTTTTTGTAATGTTCCCCGTATAAAAATACTTCTAATATATAGAGTTGTAGTATTTTCAGTTACACGGGTGGTTTGTAACTAGGCTATCCAGATGCCATATGATTGGTTAATAACCTATTGATTACATGCATAATAACAAATATTTCCAACAGTAGACCTTTTTTTGTGCTCGAATTAGACAAACGTTCTCGAAAAAAAAATAAAAATGCAATATGAAAAAATTAAAAATTATAATTTAAGTCCCCCATTTTTCAATCATTTTGGGGGCCCTGTTACATTTTAAAAGAGAAACTCATACTTCCCGTGCCTTTTCGGTAATCAGGCCCTCTATGCATCCACTTTTAGGGGCAACAGTTAATCTCATTATTCTTGATTAGTTAAATATATACGTTATGGATTGAGTGACAAAGATGAAATATATTCTAAAGAATGTCAAAAATCTCTGTTATTGAGTATATATATATTTAATCTGCACACGGCAAGGGATATCTTTGAACAATGTGTATATGTCCAATTGAATATCTCCGTAGATAGGGGAAAACGCACTAACAGGTTGGGGAGACACACAATAATCTAAACATTAAAAGTTAATTAAATGCAAATACAAAATACATGATGGTTTTATTTTTTATGTAGAAAAAAAAGATGGAGATGAATTAAACCATTTTTTTTTTTTCAAATATCGCGCACAGACCTAGAAAAATATCAAGAAAAATGAGTGAATGTATTAATTATACAGCCATTTTTAAAGTTATCACTTAATCTAATTAATTTTGGCCAGTTATATATAAAAGTTATGAACAGAGTAGCAAACATGAAATGTATTCTGGAAGAAAATTCTGGTAATCTTTACACCAGATCGTATGTCGAAGCATCCATTAGAAATTGTGTCGCTATAATTAATGCTTTACTCAATTTCCAATGGATAATTCTAATGCTAATTCTTCTCTCTTTTCCAATGGATTTCGGGACAGACAAGACAAAACACCCAAAAAGAGAGGGACAAATACCGATACCAATAAACTTAACGCTGAAAAACTACATGAAAAAAGTAATAATGGAGGTTACATTTTTTCATTTAGAAAGTTTTCTTATGTATCATATACAGTAAAAATCAGAAAATAGACGATTATACTTAATTATACATCCATCTTTAGAAGCATCATTTAATCTAATTATACTTGGTTGGTTTGATATAAATGTTATGAATTGAGTAACAAGCATGAAATGCACTCTAGAAAATCTTAGGAATCTTTATACAAGAACATATATAAATCTATATCTCGGAGCAATGCGTATCAATTCAAATGAAAATCGCGATAAATAAGTAAGAACACCCAAAGGGAGAGGTGACAAACGCCGAATCTAATAATCTAAACCCCTGCAGCGAGATTCCAAGTTAGGTAGCTGCAATTTGACTTTGGTAGTCATTTCTCATTCATCTGCAACGCCATCATTTTGTTCTCAAAGAACTTATTCAGTCGTAATGAAATCGTAATTAATCTGGAGAAAATTACAGGCATTGGGATTGTAAAGATTTCTTTCGTAGGCTTACTGTATTATGATGTTGGTTTGGTAACTGTCCGCATCAATATTTTGTTTTAATTTTCTTTCGTGCC
The DNA here is from genome assembly GCA_963931845.1 of Maratus michaelseni. Taxonomy (NCBI): domain Eukaryota; kingdom Metazoa; phylum Arthropoda; class Arachnida; order Araneae; family Salticidae; genus Maratus; species Maratus michaelseni. Next base: position 445,806,162 of record OZ007586.1, read on the forward strand.
ATTACAGATGTTTAGTTAGTTTTCATAAATATTGCCGGAAGGCTTTTTTGCGTCAACAGTGACTTGACGGTTTCGAGAACTTGAGACTTGATTGATAAAGAAAGGGAAAACAAATAATGTTATTTTGAGGATTATTTGCTGCAAGTTTCCACTATTATTTTGTTAATGGTAATTATTGTTGTGATTTAATTCCCTAGACCAGTTTCTGACCCATGATAATTACTCTTTGATCGTTTCCTTAGTCTAATATCTTAACGTAGCTTTCGAAGAAGCGATAAAAATTAACTTAAATTGCATTTTGAATAATTGCTTCAGACAAATTGCTTTCAGCATTTTGTCTAAATTTTATTTTATGTAATTAGCATCTATTAGCAATTATAATTATCGGATTGAGAGGTCGGCTTAATAAATTATTTTTAACCAAAATAATAAATGAGTTATAGGATTAATTTTTATTGTGTCGCTATAATTAATGCTTTATTCAATATGTTTTTTGATACTAATATTATTTATAAGTAATTATTATTATCATTTATCAGATATCAGGATTAACACAGAAATAAATGAAGTTGCACCTGAATTAAACAACAAATATTATTAAAAATGTTCCTCGTTTAGAATTATTTATGAAAATTCGGTAACTGTGTTTCAATCAAAGTGTGTTTGGAAATTATACAGAGTATTACGCCTACATTTCGTGTGACAGAATAGAATTTACAGTGAAAATATTATTGTAGGTCTTAAAATTCCTGCAGACCTGATATGGCTGTACAAATGTATTATATTTATGCATCAGGGGGGGCGGGATTATTTTTTCAGTCATTGATTATTAAATCTGCGTTGCTCACCCTGATAAACCACCGAGAGAAAGTTTCCGTTTATTTCCTTTTACAATTGATTCCCCCCCCCCCTTAATTTATTACAGTCAAACTCGGTTATAGTGATCTCGGATGTAACAATTTTGACGAGGAATCAGTGAGCAAATGTTGTTCTAATGAAAATATATATTGCAATAAACTTGGTTATTTCGAGTAAATCTTGCGTATAAAGAACAAAAAACCTTCAGACACAAAAGAGTCCTTTGTTTTACCCACATTTTTCTTAAAGAAAACGAAAAATTTATTTTTTGCTTTTCTTGTAAATGATAAAGATTAGGAAGATTGTTGTGATATACATGAGATATAAAACAGTAGTCATTCCTACGACATATGCAATTGCTCTGGATTCCCGTGTGAAACTGCTATGTTTCTTAGAAGCAAAAGAGGCAGGTGAACCTGAAGGTGCGAAATGTGTAATTTTGATTCAACTTTTATCAGCGTAATTTTTAAAATTGATTTTCAAAGTGGCCCATCTGTTTATTCTATTATTTTTATTGTCTTTTTCAAAACTAAGTACTGCTAATACCAAAATTTGTTTACTTATTATTATTTTTAGACATACATTTGTAAAGAGGAATGAGAACTTTGAACATAAATGGCCCTTGTGGAATACGATGACTAAAACCCCAATATTTTTACTTTAGTTTTTTCACTTATCACCAGCCGCATTTGCAGCACTAATTGCACAGAGTTTATAATCTTTAATTTTCAAAGCAAGCTTGACTTAATAATGGAAAGTTAATATATTGCGGTATGAAGAATACAAAAAAACCACTTAATGTTAATTTGCATTGCCATTTTTGAAGATAACTAGGCAAATATAATCCAATTATTCAGTTAGTTATATTTGAAATGAAAACAGAATCTTGAACGTGAAATTCGAAATTTTGATTCAGCTTTCATTAGTGTAATTTTTAAAATTAACCTTCAAGTTAATATGTCCATTTATTCTATTATTTTTCTTTCCCTTTTCAAAACGAAACACTCATAACACAAAGCTTTATTTACTGTAAATACATTTATTTAAAATTTATTTGTAAGAAGAAAGAGAACCTTGAACGAACACGAATGGCCCCTCTGGAATATGATGACTAAAACCCCTATATTTTGACTTTAGTTGTTTCGTTTGACACCAGCCGCATTTGGAGAACTAATTGCAGAGACTTTATTATCCCTAATGGATAAAGCAAACGTAGCGTAATAATACAGAGCTTATATTGCGATATGAAAAACACAAAAACCGCTTGAATAGGTGGTTGCTCACTCCCTATTGTCGTAATGAATTAACTTTCTAGGCCCTCCCGCTGTTTTTACTACCAGGTGTTGTACTGACGAGGAAATGGCTTCTAACGTCAGCTTGTCTCTTGGGAGCCTGTTGTGGCCGAACCCAAGCCAGAAACTAATTAATTTGATAATACTATCGATCTGTTCACGTTTTAATGTAAATGAAAAAGCTTTCCTCTAGAGATATCAGCTGTTTAGTGATTGAGCATTTCATAAAGCTCGCTATTAATTAGTTACTCTATTTTTTTATTCTGTTGTGATATATTTTTCAACAACTATACGCTTTTTTACTTACAATAGATGAAAAAAGGTGAAATAAAACATTCCTACTCATGATAAATGAAAAAGATGACAATCAAAGTATTTTTTTGTGTACTAAGATTTTTCTATTTACAATAAATGAAAAAAGGATAAGTAAAACTAAATACAAACTTGTTTTTTAGAAGCTTTTTTAATCGATTTACTTTAGTCAAGTAAATATTTTGAAGTTAATGAGAAGATTTTTTATCTTGAGGCATCAGCTGTTTTAGCGATTGAGAATGTCATAAAGCTCGCGATTAATTAGTTACTCTATTTTTTACTCTACCTAGGTATACGTTACAACAACTATAAGTTTTTTTTAATTTAAAATAAATCATTCTTACTGATGAAAAATGAGAGACAGATGAAAATAAAAATAATTTTAAGTAACTAAGCTTATTTATTTACAATAAATGAACAATATACGTAAAATCAATCATTCCTTATGCATGATAGAGGAACAGATCGATGGATATCAAAGTATTCTTAGGCATTCTTATCATTTTTTGTAATTTCACAAAGTTTGAGTCCATCTGATGTAATGCAAATTAAACTAATTTTTATGAAAGTTTATGATTTTAAAAGTATTATTTAAAATTTTATAAAATGAGGATAGTAGAATAAGAAGCATTTTAGAAGTATTTTTTATGAAAGTTTATGATTTTAAAAGTATTATTTAAAATTTTATAAAACGAGGATAGTAGAATAAGAAGCATTTTAGAAGCTTTTTTAATCGGTTTTATTTAGTCAAATAAAAGCATGTGTTTTTATGTTAATGAAAACAGCTTTCCTCTAAAAAGTCAGCTGTTCTGTGATTGAGCATTTAATAAAGCCCTCACTTAATTAACTTCTTAATTTTTTGCTCTTCTGCGATATATTTTTCAACAACTATAAGCTTTTTTACCTACGATAAATAAAAAAAGGTTAAAATAAAGCATTCCTAGAGACGGTAGATGAAAAATGATTTTTAGATTTTTAATTAGTTTCATAAATTTTTACTCTTCTACGATATATTTTTAACAACTATAAGCTGTTTTACTTATGATAAATACAAAAATCTCTGACGGCTTGGCCTACAGGCACAGGTAGATTTCGAAGACGCAGACCGTGGGGCGCCTGTTTATTGGTAATTGCAAAAGAAAGACCTATTTGCCCTGATGCGGCAGTTGAGACCGCCCATTTCGAAATATACATGTACCTGTAAGCGAAGCCAGCAGATTTTATATATATATTTTTTTTTTCTGTAAGAGTTGGTCCTATAAAAAAATTGTCAATATAAAATTTGTAGATAATATTAAGAAGATTTATAATAAATTAAAGCGGATTTGATATCTTGTGAATTGACGAAGTTATGAATTTTTTTTCTTCTTAAACCCCTATTTTTCTCCCCTTGGGGGCATATTTAATGAAATCAAAAATCTGTCATACATAAATTTTTGGCCTTTTTCCTAAGAAGTAATAATAACTTTAAACGGATTCGATATCTCTCATAATTAAAAGTTTTTTTTTTCTGTTTTCACAAAAAGCCCCCCCCCCCCCACTCACCCCTTTTTCGATTTTCCCCAGTAACGAACTTGACCGAGATTTTATGCCGCTTGATTTTATGTATGAGTTTGGAAGAGATTTGTGCAGAATTATGGAAGTTATCGTGTCCATAAAAAGGTGATATAGATAGATAGATAGATAGATAAAGTTTTGAACTGGGGGGGGGGGGGTTGTTTTGGGTTCTAGGAGTCATGATCGGTGTAGATCTGCAAAAATTTTTCAGGAATTCCAACTTAGGGAAGAAGGTAATAGGTAGTATTTCTTTACGAAATCAACCTAAAAGTGTAAATTAAGCATTCCTACAGACGGTAGATGAATAAAGGATTCATAGATTTTTTTTTTTTCTATTTTCGTAATTTTAAAAATTTTGAGTCCATGTGATTTAACTTAAAATAAATTACTCTTTATTTTTTTATTTTTTTTATAATTTTAAAAACATAATTTTTAACTTTTTTTAAATAAGAGGACAGTAGAATTAGAAGTATTTTAGACCTTTTTAATCGGTTTAATTTGGTTTGTGTTAATGAGCAAAATTTTCCTCCAGCGACATCAGTGTTTAGTGATTAAATATTTTTAAAAACTCGCGATTTTTTAATTACTCTTTTTTTTTCTTTTTTTACGAAATTGAAATATATTTTTCAGCAACTGTACGCTTTTCGACCTATAATAAAAAGAAAATAATGTAAAATAAAACATTCCTATAGATATGCCGGAAGAAAAATGGAGATGGGTGTAAATGAAAATATTGTTAGGCAACTAAGCTTTTTATAAATGAAAAAAGATAAGAAAAATAAAACATTCCTGCAGATAAGAGATGAAAAAGGGGGAAAATATGAAAATCAATATATTTTGAAGTATTATTTTATTTATTTTTTTAATTTCTCAAATTTTGAGTCCGTGTGATTTAATAAAAAATAAGTTACACATTAAAATGGTTTATCATTAAAATAATAGTTTAAAACTTTAGTAATACGAGAATTGTAGAATAAGAAGTTTTTAAGTAGTGTTCTTAAACAGTTTAATTTGACGAATTAAAAGTATGTGCTTTGATGTTAATAAGGCTTTCCTCCAGAGAAGTACAGTGATTATTCATTTCATAAAGCAGTAATTAGTTACTCTATTTTTACTCTGCTGCAATATATTTTTCAAAAACTGTAAGCTTTTTTACTTACGAAAAATGTAAAAAAAATAGGTTAAATAAAACATTCTTAAGCTGATAGATAAAAAAGAAGAGAAAGATGAAAACCAAACTATTTTTAGTTATTTTTTCCATTTTTTGTAATTTCACAAATTTTCAGTCAATGGGATTTAATGCAAATAATTATTTAAAATGTTTTATAACTTTAAAAAATTAGTTTAAAACTTTATAAATAAGAGAGAAGTAGAATACGAATTATTTTAGAAATCTTTTTAAACGTTATTTTTATTTTATGTTAATTACACAAGCTTTCCTCTAGAGAAGTCAGCTGTTGAGTGATTGAGCATTTTATAATACTGACGATTAATTAGTTACTCTACATGTACTATGCTCAGTATATTTTTCAACAACTATAATCTTTTTTTTTCTTGCGATAAACCAAAAAAAAAAAAAAAAAAAAAAAAAAAGATAAGTTAAATAAAACATCCCTACAGATGATAGATGAAAACGAGGAGAAAGATCAAAACCAAAGTATTCTTAGATATTCTTTCCAATTTTTGTAATTTCACGAATTTTGAGTCCATATATGTGTGATGCAAATTAAATGATTGTTTAAAAAAGGTTAATTTTAAAACTTAAATAAGACAATAGTAGAATAAAAAGAGTTGCAGAAGTTTTTTAATTGGTAAATATGTTTTTTGTTAAGAAATGACAAACTTTCCTCTAGAGAAGTAAGCTGTTTAGTGATTGGTTGCTTTACAAAGCTCGAGATTAACCAGTTACTTTATTTTTAAATTATTTACGATTTATTTTGCAACAAATATAATTTATTCTCAAAAGTGTAAAAGCAATAATGTACTTTTTGGCTATTTTCTGTTCAAAAATTTTCTAACTTTTTGTATTTTGAGGTATGAAATTTAATGTAGATGAAATTATTCCTTTTAAATGAAATGGAACTATTCCTTGTAAATATTTTTAATTTCAAAATATATAGTTAAAAAGTTTTATAAATACAAAATAAGAAGAAGAATATAGTATAGAGGTTTGTTTAATGGTTCTGATTAAGGGTTTTCTTTATTTCAAGAAAAAAAAATATTTTTTTTAAACACGAATCTTCATATACATTATTATTAGGCTTATTCATGTTATGCAAAAAAATACTAGCTAAAGATATCATGTTATTATTCATATAGAAAATGCACATTATGTTATGATTCATGTAGAAAACTAACCTGATTGTTTTTCATACTTCTACAAAATGAATGATATGTTTCCGATAATTGCAATTTTTTTTCTTTATTTAACGCACGAGATTCGTGAAAAATAAACTTTTACAATATATAACTAAAACAAAAAACTTTTATAAATGGAATAAGAATAGAACTATAAATATATACATATTATAAAGTATTTTAAAAGAATGTAAAATTATTTTAATATGCCCCTATAAAGAAATATTTGTTTTATATAAAGAAAAAAACGAAAAAACGAATCAAAATGATTAAATAAAACTAAATTGAATAACGCCACACCAAAGAATACCTCTCAAAATCTGCAAATAGCAATTGTATTTTATTATTTATTTATTTATTTATTTTTACTAGGAATGGTAATCTATATCATCTCAATTCTTTAGATCAGTGTTATATTTAAATAGTAAAGGTATAAGATAAATTCAACCAGTTTTGAAAAAGTAATATTTAAAAAAAAAAAAAAAAAAAAAAAAACATGCACAGAGTTTGATACTCAACTTACATTTGGTAGGGGAAAAAAAAAAAAAAAAAAAAAAAAACCTATTTATAGCAAATTGCTATGTTATTATATTTTTTTAAACCAAATACAAAATATGAATACAGCGAAAACGATTTTTTATTCCATGTCCATCATTGATTATTAAAGTCAATTTAAATTAGAAATTTGGCCTATTACTTTTAAATATTAAATACATAAGATAAAACTCAACAAATTTTGAAAATTAATGTTCCGAAAACTATGGATATTAATTATTGTGGTACTTACAGTTAACGCAGGGGAAAAGCCCCTGCCTACGTTATATTGTCAAATTTCATTTTATAAAAATGAAATCGAAACATATTATAAGCCAGATCACAACTGGACCAGAATTTGATTAAATTGTATACGAAATGTTTGCATCAAAAATTCAACCAAGCTAAATAAAGAAAAAAAAAGAAAGAAAAATCTTCCGAAACGGAACCTGTTTATAGAGACTTAAAGAGGAAATTTCAGTGCCCGGCAAAAATAATACAATATAGTTATAACTTAAACTGTACCTTCTAAGATGAAAACCTGTCTTAAACGGAACTTTTCTTTGGTTCCGTAAGATTCCGTCTTAGCAGATTTTATTGTATTTAGAAAAAATATGCGCAAGATTTGTTCTTGTAGTGAACATTGCTGGAGGGGAAAAATCCCCTACCTACAGCGCATTGTCAATTTTCGTTCTTGTAAAACGAAATCGAAAAACATGAAATGCCACAACATAACCAGATCAGTCTTTGATTCCAGTTCCACCTGCTATTATAAAAGGCTAATTAAATTACAAGCAATCCATTTCGAATGTCCCTTCTGGGCTCATGATCAAACCCGTACCACCATCTAACAGAATCAGACCCTTCTTATTGCCTTTCTTGTGGTCTTTCCCCCTCCTTCCTCCAAGTAGATTATCGCGATCTTGGGCTCGACGTTTGTGTCTATCTGTCTGTCTATGTGTCCTGGGGAAGTTGGCTAATTAAGCTCTGTGTAATTACACCTCATTATCATGCGGGAGATTACATGGTGGCCAGGGCTGATGAACGAGCGCACAACGGCAGTACAGTCGGAATTAGTTTAGTGAATCTAAAAGTGTGGCAAGACTATGATATAGCAGACAGTGTCTAAATAGAGGATTTAATAACAGTAGAAGGAGATAACTTTAAGATATAAACATAGTGTAACTAGTTGAAATATTGGTTTTACAGAGAGAATTAATAAGTACAAATTGTATGTTTTGTGTGTTATTTCAGGTTAATATAGTGTTTGTTTGTTATTGATTTATTTAACCTTTTTCTAAATGATTATCGTATATATTTTTATTAGGCTTTTTATTTTATGTACTGTTTGTAAAAGGAACGAGACAAGTCAGGAAATGTGCATTTGTTTGTATATCTTGTTGTGAACGATATAATTCAAAATAATAGCCCGGCATATGGTAATGTTCGAATCAGATGTAAAATGCTGATAACAGAGGGTTTTTTTTCAGCAATACTTCTTGATTTTAGAAATTATTCTTGCTTCTAGCAATAAATAAATAAATATAAAGTACCTACAAATATTTTTGGAAAATAAAAAAATTTAAAGATTTAAAAAAAAAATAAAATCTTAAAGATGAGTCAATGCTATTATTCGTGTTTAATGCCACAATCGTCAATTTAAATATAATTTATTCTAAACAGTCAGTAAAACTGCGTCATGAATTTACTTTTCCTGCACATGGTCAACACGTGGTTTTTATTTCACAAACAATAAATACACGAAAACTTTTATAATTTCTCCAAAATTAGCAGTTCCGCATTCACAGTTCAAGGATTTTACGGAGTGAAAAAAAAAATAAAATTGAAATTCAATCCTTGTTTCTTAGAAAAAATCCCGATCAGAAATTTTAAGTGCACACAATTTCAAATCGCCTTCATTCTCTTTGTTTTTTAAAACTAAGTATCAATCTAAAAATAAAATAAAACATGGAGGAAATTTCGAAATAATATTCATTTGAAATAGTTAAAAAGTGAGTTACATACTCCTGGAAAATAATAGCTCAAATGCACACCAGGACGAAATTTTATTTGTTAAAACTTGGATTAGATTCGCAAGGTAAAAAATAGCTCAGATTTAAACCAAATTGAGATTTTATAAATTAAAAATTGAGTAATATATTTAAAGGAAAAAATAGCTCTAATGCACCATACAAAGATTATATTACTCAAAATTGAGTTACGTGGGAAAATACAGTATAGAGTACCACTAATCCGCAAACCTGTAATTCGCCAAAGCCTGTAATCTACAGTGTATAAAATAAATTAATATAAACTAAGAATTTTAATTCTTAAAAGATAATTTCACAATGGCAACAATTTTTTAGTTTTCCCGCCAGCTTTAATCTTATATATGAAATATATGATACATATGTGTATCATACATCAATTAAATTAATTTTTTACAATTTAAAAAGATACACATAAATATATTTCATTTATTAATAATTTACATGACAAATTTACATTTCATTTTAAAACATTATTTGTATTATTGAAATATAGTTACTTAGACAATAAATTTATATTTTATCTCTCACCTAGAAATAATTAAGATTTATAGAATTGAAGATAAAGTTTATACAAAAAACAAGCAAATGATTCCTTAAATCAATGATAATAGATATAAATATCAATAACTCAATGTTTAATACTTACCCACGTAATTTACAAAATTTGATAAATGATATTTAAATTTTTAAAAATAAAATTTTATGGTTTAGCAGCCAATTACGGTTGTTTATAGAAGACTGCAAGATACAATACAGAAACATAAATCACATGTTTCAATATAAACAACTAATGATCATGTATTTAAAAAATATAAAAAACAATAAATTATTTTTTAAATAAATCTTACACAATTCGTATATTTAAGTGTGTAATTTATTTGTTTTTAAGCATTTCCAATCTAAATTTGTCCAAAATATGAATTAAAAAAAAAAAAACATAAACAAAGGTTAAAATAATATTACCTGTAATTTGCCAAATATCTCAAATCTGCAAAACGCTTGGAACCAAAATGTGCGGATTACTTACTCTACAACTCACCTGTTAACCATACCGAGATTTTATTAGTTAAAACTGAGTATATACTTATGGGAAAAATTGATCAGATGTGCACTATATGGAGATTTTATTAGTTACAAATTTAGTAAGAGACTTAAGATAAAAAAAAAAAAAAAAAAAAAAAAAAAAAGCTCAGATGTGCACCATACCGTCACCTAGATGTGAAGTAAATGTGGGCATTACGCCCCACGTAGGCATTCTTCAGTAATCGTCTTTGATCTTTGATCGTATGTAAATTATCAGCAAAATATGTTTGCAAGCTTTTTTTTCTAAATATTTGCCATTAAAATATCTAATAAGTAAGAAAGCCCAAGAGCTTTTTTGTTTTAGTGTATTTCCATGCTGAGTGTAAAAGACAGCGATATTAAGTGTAAGATGCAGTAACAACTTATATCCAAACCAAAAAAGCTATTTCGCAACTACTTCACGGCAAAGTGACATTTACTTATTACATTTCAAAAAAATATAGTGTAACAATCAACGACAATTTACTACCTCCTCACTTTGATGTACAGACGTTTTTCAGGTAAATGATATTTTTTTTTCTCCTACAAAAACTGGATCATCGTGCGATTAAATAACGTATTAAAGTTTGTTATTATTCTATTCATCTAAACTTACAAATTTGAGAGAGCACATATGAAATGAAAGATAGTCACAAAACTAAATGAAGTCAGCCCAAAAAATTAGTGACATAGTTCAAGTAACACCCTTCTACTAAATTCAGTTTTTTCAAGCAAAGTATAACTCAATTTGTGACGAAGAATTTATCGCTAGAGAAGATACAGAACATTTGTTTATTTTCCATTATTAAATTAATAATAAATTAATCTGACTCCCAAAAAATAATACCATTGTAGAGTTATGACATAATTTAATACATTATTCCTATAAAATTAAATATACCGCATGTACTCGCGTATTAGTCGACCCCCTACTTCGAGAGGAATAGCTTTTGAATACGAGTATTTCCGGATAGTATAGAGCGGATATATATAGCATACATTTGCTATATATATGTTATAGTGTATTTTATCGCCGAATTCGTAACGATTTTCTCTGCTTAAATACGCAAATATAACTATTCGGAGATACTGGTATTCAAGCGATGTTCTTCTCGAGGTTAGGGGAGTCAACTTACGTGCGAGTATATACGGTATTTGTCCAAAAGGAAATCTTTCTTTAATAGACGTCATTGTTTAAAAATGCTTTAATTTTGTATGATTTTTCTGAATTTCTAATACATTAGTTTATTAAAATCCATTCCCTAACAATTAAATTTTCTCATTAACGAACAGAATCTTATGTATAACATATAACACGAGTGCCAAAAAACTGTATATCATACGCAGGGGTCAGAAGTAGCGCACTACAAGTAGCGAAACTACTGTAGCTACTACTTTTTACAGTAGTTTGTAGTGTAGCGCGCTACATTTTGAATAATGTAGTGTAGCGAGTAGCGCGATACAGAAAATCCGTAGTTTGTAGCGAGAACCGACGCTACTTTTAACGCTACTTCAGTGGTGGGAAATGTACCATTCTGCAAATCAGGTTGCCGAAATTTGCTTCTTTTGTGCAAAATTTGTTCTGCTCAACAATTTGCGAATCTCAGCTGCAGCGTATAACAAAGTATTGCATGAAGTGATAGATTTTCCCCATTGACACTTGCTGCTAAAATCAAGTACTAATCCACCAAATGAATTGATTTTCTTTCTGTCAACACTTGTCTTTTTACTCATTATTAAGTCTTCATGTTTTAACGCCGGTTTCTTAAGATTCGGAATTTCTTGATTTACAGATTTATTCATTATTTGCATCCATAGTTGTTTTTCTGCAATTTTCTAGATTATAATTTCTTTCTTCATTTTGCTATGAAATTTATTGTGTATATAAATTAATATTTTGGACACAAACACAAAACATTTTCTTGTATGTTATCTTTTTTAATGCCCTCGATTATGTTGCATTTATTTAATTATATCCCGGCAGACGCGATATAACAAGGGATCGCTTTATTATTTAATTCGTGTCTTCAATTGCTAGTGTAAATGGAACGCTTTGACAAAATCTGAAAGTAGCGAAGTAGTGACTACTTTTGAAAAGTAGTTTGTAGTCGCTACTTTTTAAAACAAGTAGTTGTAGTTGTAGTTAACTACATTTTCGATAAAGTAGTTGTAGTTGTAGTTCGCTACAATAAAAAAGTAGTTTTTCCTACCCCTGCTTATACGTATGATAGTTTTTAGAATATTATTAAAGTCTGATATCGATAAAAAAAAATTCATGTACTCGTCTTAAAAATGTGCAGTAGTATCTAATGAGTCGTGAATCATTTCTTTCAACACCTCGAAAAATCTAGAAACAAAATTAGAACGTTGTTTTGTAAAACTTAATATTTTTATAAATATATGCCGCTTATGTTATTTGAAAATGATCCATAGAAAAAATGTTAGTATTTTCTTTTAAAATATGTTTTACTAAATTTTGATAAATCCTTGGTTTTGAAAATCTTTACAATTTTGACATGCATAATATATCTTATATGCTAAAACACCAGACATAATGGGAATAAAATAATTAATTAAAGAGTAATAAATGCTGCAAAAAAATCTTTATTGGTACATACCGAAGAATCTAAGAAATTGATATGAGACCCTTTTAGGATTCAACACGTGTTAAGTTAATAATAATAAATAAATAAAACAGTGTAATTGAATACAGTAAAAAATTCATAATGATACATATCGAGGGAAAAAAGGATATGAAAACATTTTACAATTCAAACATGAGCTGAGTTAATAATAAATAAACAAGTATATAAGAAGTTATAAATATAGTTAAAAAATCTTTATTGATATATATCGAAGAAACAAAGAATCGACATGAGATTCATTTACAATTAAAAATGAAGTAAATGAATTATAAATAAATAAGTAAATAAAAAAGTAATAAATATAGAAAACTTTTTTTTATTGATATTCAGGAAAATAAACAACGAAATTGATATGAGAACTATTTACGATTTAACACGAATTAAGCTAATAATAAATAAATAAGAAAAATAAATAAGAATATAAATAAGCAAATAATAAATGTAATAAATATATTAAAAGCATCTTTATTGATACATCTCGAGAAAAATGAACAAGGATATTGATATAAGAAACCTTTGCGATTCAACATGCGATAAGTTAAAAATATATAAGTAAATAAAAAGTAATAAATATAACAAAAGATCTTTTTTATTGATACATCTCGAAGAAAATTAACAAAGAAAATTAATGTGAGAGCCCTTTACGATTCAACACGAGTTTAAGTTAGCAATAAATAAGTAAATACATAAGTAAAAAATATAGTAAAAAATCTTTATTGATACATCTCGAGGAAAATGAACAAAGAAATATAAGAACACTACGATCCAACCTGAGCTAACTTAATGACTTTTAGGTTTCTCTTTAAAAGAACTCCACCTCAAAATGGCTTCCGCCCTCTTCCTTAATCTACCAGATGTAAAGTAATCGAAAAACAATCAGTGATTACCCCTTTCACAATCGGGTGATAAAAATCCAGCACATGTTTGCTGTATTTATCAAAAGTACACAAATATTAAAAAAGAAATGGGCAAAAAGACATGTTCTAAGCTCTGATAATTTCCGACTCCGCTGGTCTGCTAAAACAATCGTCAAAAATTGAACAAAACACGTCCACATATATAAATATAATTGGAACCAACATGCAAAAGCAAGTCTTTTTTTTAATATTTTATTTAATTTTCCTTGTATCAATAGCATATGGCAAGAAAATGTCAAATTGTAATTATTCGAATTTGCGGTAGCGATGCAAATGATAAAGGCGTAGCAAGTTATTCGTGGGATTGCGTGAGTTGTAAAATGTACATCATATCACAAGAGCGGTTATTTGTCCATTAAAACTCCTTCCGTAGCTATTAAAGTACTACATTAGACAGCTGGTTTCGACGGAAAATTCGTGTATTCTTTAATTTTATTAATACCGGCCTATCCCTTTAGTTGATTTTAATTTGTTTCATCCTCTTATTTGACAAGTGATGAAAGTATTATATTTGTAACTCACTTTATTTTACAGAAAATGGTCAAATTTCACGATAATTGGAGTTATGTGCTCCAGCAAATAATCTTTTCTTTTCTAATTATGGCTATTATTATCTTTTTGTTTAATCCTTTGCACTATGCAGCAAATACGCAAACATACATAATCGGTCTATTAATTTGATATTCGAGTCTTGAAAAGCCATTATATTTACTGTTGCAATTAATTCACATTATCGCAGTTCCTTCAAGATCGACATCAGTTAATTGAACATGTCAATTAATTCAATTTTTTTGTAGATTTATTAAGAGATGGTGTTATTCTATTGCTTTTTAAAACAAAATTCATTTTATGTCTTCAGCAGCTGCACGCGATTAATTGATAAAATTATAATTTTCGTTTTATGTTAATTAAAGAAGTTGGTGTTTTCCACAAATACCATCACATAGTTATGTTTAATACATATATAAAGTTTTTTTTTTCAAGAAATTCATAGTACTATATTTAATTTTGGCCAATAAACACATTTTAGTCACTGAATCTGTTTTGTTGTTTTATTATTATTTCAAATTACTGTTTATATTTTAAAGTGATTTTTTTTAGGTTAATAATTTCTTAAACTGAAATTATTATGATATTAAAAGGTTACCTCACAAATATTCTTCAGGAAATGTCTCTCAGTGCTACTTAATAGCTACCAAACTTGAATTTATCTTAATTTTTGTTTTACAGCAATCCTAACTGTTAAGGGAAAATTATTAAAAATATTTCTAAAACTTTAAAAAGGTTTTCAGGAAGAATCGCTGTTTATTTATATATATTTTAAGTGTACGCTGTTAGCAATATCTTTCTTCATCAAATAGGCTCTTCTGATATGTAACAAAAACCATGAAAATTAAAAATCTGTGGCGGGAAATAAGAAGTTCCTTCAAAAAACGTGTAGCATAGATCTACTTTTCGTGTCACATTCAAGTTTTCGGTGGTTATTTCTATTTGTTTTGAAATGTCCATCTATACAAATTGTAGGAAATTATTCAAACTTAAAGGAGAACATTGTTTTAGTCTCCATTTTCTACCTTTAAAAATACACGATATTTATTTAAGGGGGTTCTGGAGGTCATTTTTTTAAAATGTATTATTTATTTTTTGCTTATAAAATACTATAAAGTTAAATAAATTAAATAAAGCAAACTGCATTTTTCTACTATGATTACATCAGCAGATATAACATTTTTTGTATTGTACTATCAGCCTGTCCAACCCGTACCTAAAACTTTAAGTCCATTTATCACAGAAAGGATTTTTTCATAATTTGTCAAGTTTAAAAGGATATATCTAAACTTTCATGCAAAATATGTGTACGAAATTCTGTACAAAGTTTTTATGTTATGTTTTTAATAAATTGTCTTCAGGATTAATTATTCCATGAGGAAATTTAAAAAATATATTCCTCGAAGTAAAAATCACTCTCTAAAATCGTATCTTTTTTAACTTTTAAATTTATTATGAATTTTATAAATAATATTTTATGAATCCTGAAGACAAATTAATAAGAAATCTTTTCTGCACACATAATTGAAAAAGTAATGATATCGGGCAAGTGGTTCAGGCGCTATATAAAAAATTAAATAAATTTAATTTTTTTTATTTTTAATTGAAAAAATTCAAAGTTTCAAAAACTTTTTATCTGAAAAGTAATTTTTATAGAAATACATATTTCAGGAAAAAAATTCATTAAAAAGTGCCTATAAATAAAGAAAATGAAAATATCTGTTTGAATAAATTGCAATATACAATGGTGGCCAAAATTGTGGAAATGTATTGGAAAAAATGTTTTTTTGAAGTTTGCATACCATACCATAAAATAATACAGTAATACCATAAAAGCTGCATATCACTGGAAATATAATTTAATAAAGATATAAAGATATAAAGATAAAATTTAATAAAGAATATATTGGAATATCATGCCATACAGTTTGTACAATTATAATTATTTTATTAAACGTTATAGCCAAATAATCAGAAAAAGGAAGTAAAACCTGGATAGCCTGATGATAATTATTTTTATTTTTCTTGAATGTAGCCCATGCATATGAATGTCTGGAGTGACAGACATATTCTATTTTATTTGGTAATGTCAATCAAAGCTAAGGTAGGATTTTAAAAAAATCATTGCTATATTTTGGTACTTATAGGAGGATTTTTATCACTATTTTTTTATTATTGCTATCAATTTGCTAAAGTTTTTTACCACCTCTCAATTGTTGTGCTAGTAAAGCATAAGGAAATTAAGAAAACATCATAATGAATTGATTAGTTACGCATAAATCAATGTATAACAATATTTTTAAATGTTGAAAGCTATGGTTATGAAGACATTTGAAGTAAAATTCGAAGTATATTAACAAAGGGATTTCTAAGTCACGCAAAAGAAGACTGGTAAAGACAAGAAAAGGTGAAGGAGTGCAATTGGCGGTAGAAGAGTAAGGTTCCTGTGTATAGGTCACAGAAAAAAATCATTATCATGTATGCAAAATGAAATGGTGCTATGCAATGCAATGTGGAGCTGAATCGAAGTACAGTTCCTGTGCAGCGTGCAGGAACTTTGTCTAAATGCTAAAATTCCATTAAAAAATATATTTTAACACTTCAAATAACATGACCCTACTATTTCTCTGTCTACTAAACATGCCTTTTAGATCTGTATAATATTTTCAACCTTTATTTGATTTATAACTTTTTTTTCATGAAATTCTAGCATTTAGACCAAAATGCTGCACTCTGCACAGAACCTTACTTTGATTCAGCTTCACATTTCAGTGCACCATTTCATTTTGCACACTCTCAGTTGTTGTTTTTCTGTGACCTATTATACACAGGGACCCTACTTTCTACCGCCAATTACTCTCCTGCACCTTTTCCTGCGTTTAGCAGTCCTGTTTTGTATGACTTAGACATCCCGTTGTTAATTTTACTTCCAATTTCTTCATAACCATAGCTTTCTACACTTAAAAATATTGTTATACATTGATTAGGGGTAACTAATCAACTCATCATGATGTTTTCTTAATTTGATTATGCTTTACCAGCTCAAAAACTGAGAGGTGGCGAAGAATTTTAGCAACTTGATAGCAATCATAAACTAGTCGTTGGGGGCCACCGTAATACTTACCCATCATGGATATGCATAATGTAAAATATTAAATTAAAAATGTGTAAACTACTTATAAAATGCATTGCAATTCAAATAAAATCGTGGCTTGATGACGTCACAAACTTTAAAGGCTCGATTACTGAATTGCTTGAAAGAGGTTTTTCCTTATAACTCCAAAAATAATAATCCTATTAACTAGCGGTTTATTGCATCTGATTAAGCGTCAAATTTCCAATTAAAATATATCTTTGAAGTGAAATTTGGATGAAATACAGGGTCATGAAAAATCGAAGAGTGTGGAAATAAGATTCCAAATATCTCGGCAACTAATTATCCGATCGACTTCATGCTTTATTCAAAATTTATGTTTTTTTATTGTCTTTTATATTCATTTCTTAAAATAAACAATTTCGAAAACTTTTATATACCTTTCATCAGAACGAATATTTCGAGAGTCCGAAAAAAAATGTTCCGGTTAATCGAGGTTATTGAAATGAAATAGGCTTCTTCCCATTATTACATACTAAGTACATACCAAATTGCAAGTCTCTATCTCAATTTTTTCGGGAGATAGAGCGTTTACAGACACACAGACACACACACAGACACACACACAGACACACACACAGACACACACACAGACACACAGACGGACGGCAAAATTTTTTTTCTAAAAATATGTTTTTCGGAATCTCCAGTGTCTGAAACGTGTAAATCCGTCAAAAATTTTTTTTCGATTTTCAAAACGATTACAAGACTTACCCTATACTACGTATGATGGGTAAGTAAAAACAGTGATAAAAGTCCTTCTACAAGTACCAAAATATGGCATATATATTTTTAAAATCCTACCAAAGCTTTGATTGACACATTTTCAAATAAAATGAAATCTGTCTGTCGCTCCACATTCATATGCATTGGCTACATTTAAGAAAAAAAAATAATTATCATCAACCTAACCAGGTTTTATTGCCTTTTTCTGATTATTTGACTGTAACGTTTGATAAAATAATTATAATTGAACAAATTGTATTGCATAATATTTTTTATTAAATTTTCTTTCCTGTGGCATACAGTTTTTATGGTATTACTAAAAAATATATTTGGTGTTAGGAGACATCAAATTTCAAAAATGCATTTTTCCCAAAAGATTTTCACATTTTTGGCCACCACTTATAGGCACACATTTTGACAGTAGAAATTTCAGCAAAACGAATACAACATTAAAAAATATCTAATAAATAAAATAGAAAATTACTTTATTATTACTTAAGACTGTGGATAACTATTTATTTGTAAATTACTTTAACCCCTTCCGGATGAGCCCTCCTATACGACTTTTTATTTTACAGTATCACTGTTTCCAAATACTAATCTTCGCTTGATTTAATCGCATAAATCCGGTGAATAAATAGGGCAAAGAGAAATATTCAGAAATAATGATATTCAAAAATATTTAACGCAAGCACCCTAAATGGCATGTATATGTGACGACCGACCCGAAGCGGTTAAAAAATTTCAAGAAATAATACTTTGTCAGTTACAAAGAGTAACCGTACCTCATGCATAATATTGAATTCAACATACGGTATTTGGTAACATGCATGCGAGATTACTTTGTTATAAATGGTATAACTAATTTGTCTGTGATAAAAAGTCATACTGAAAACTTATACATGAAATATAAAATTACGAGATTACTTTTATTAAGCATTACTTTTAGTGTAGACACTAATAGAATTTTATAATGAGTTTTATATTACTAAATTAATTAACAAATAATTTTTCAAAGGGAAAAAAATCACCAGGTAGATCTAGAATCCAAACTCGCTACTTTCTGACATATTTATAAAGTCATTTTTATTTGTAAATGCACAAACTTTCCAGATAATTTTATTTAGATTCTATGAAATCGAATAATGTTTCTATTTTTTTCAAAAAAACACAAAATATCTTTCAGAAAAAAAATATATATCAAAGATGGCTATTTAAAGCGATTTTCCAAACATAATAGTCATCATCGGGATGCAATCGATTCCAACTCAAAATGTATACAGAAGAACAATTTTTAAAACACATCCGAGATAAAAATGTATCGGAAGATGATAAATGCTATTGGATTACAATGCATTTCAATAGTCATGTCTGCAAATGTTTCAGCTAAAAATGACTCTGTGAATATGTCAAAAAGTTCATGTTGGTGAATAAAAAAATTTTTCTTTTAAGAACAGCTTTAATAGAAAGAAAATGAACTTATTTGGGCCAACAAAGCCATTTTTATTTTTTTATGAAAATAGAGACTGTTCCTTTCTACTGCATTGCTAAATGCAAATAGTGTCCTAGACATTTTCATCAATTAAACATTAGACATACCCCACTTCAGTTTTACTCAGTTGCAAAAATGCTGAAATGTATAATTCCCGTTTTACACGGAAAATGGACATCACTTTATACCCCCGAATAACCAATCAAATTTACTCTTCTTTTAGATAAAGCGAAACAAAACCAATGAAGTGAAATATTTTCACTACTCATCTAATTATAATAATAGTTTTTAAACATTAACCTCACGTACAAGGTAACTAGAAGGTGACAAATACTTTTTGGGTTTTCTGCATTTGCACTTAGAAATCATAATCATAATAAATGCCAATTGCGATGCCAAGAATGCTCGAGCAATGGAAATGCAAAAGACCATTAAGAGTTCTCATTGAAATTCCCCGCACAGTTGTCAATAATTAAGTCCGAGGTTTCTTTTGAAACTCTTCAGTGTAAGTGATGGTAATCTTAGAAAAAAATCGGCACGGTAAATGCCTTGCCCGTGCACTTTGTGTTAGGCTATAGGGATTGTTCTCTCATTGCTCGATTTCTTTTAATTGTGGTGTATTCTTCAATCCAAAGAAAATTACAATTAATGGAAAGCACTTTCTTATTACATCCGATGAGCATACAAATGGAGTAAGTAAAATCTGATTATTATTTATTGGAATTTGTAATGAATATTTTGTTAAGGCTTTTATCAAATCTTTTATTTTCCATGCTCAACAACGTGAAACTTAATTAAGATTAAGAAGAAAGTTAATTGAATATGAATGTTTAGTATTCTATAATAAAGCAAGAATTTAGAAAATAGTGGAAAGGACCTACGGCGAAGAGAATAAAAGACTTTTATATTATGGAAGGATATTTCGTATTATCTTGAGTGTACATATTTCTGACAATTTTTTTTTAAATCAGGGCTTTGAGTAAGTTCAGAGTTTATTCCTGATGGAATGACATCTAGGACTGAACCTAAATTGTAATTTTAAGGAAACGAAATACTGAACCGAAATTAAATTTTTATTTAACCTATCCGAGACGATAATAGAAACAAAAAACATTTTGATTCGAAGCCCTGTTAAAAAAACAAAATGCATATTTAAGATCAGAAATAATGAAGCAGGAAATAGTGACCGGGATGCCGCGAGCTAAAATTTATTGACACTGTAGTTTGCGTCTCTCCGGCCATTATTTCCTGCTTCATTGCTAGGGGGGTTATTTATTTTGCTACCTATTATTTATATCAAACAATTAAAATTTTGCTCGCAGACACAATATACTTGATGAAACCAGAAATATTTGCAGAAATGTGAAAGTATTCCAAAAAGAAATAAAGGCTTTTTTTTTAATTATATATTTTTAATATCTAGAAAAATATAGTCACCTATTAAGAGCATTATTATTTTGCAACCAATATTTTAATGTGTTTTACAGTTTTGTTTTTCTTAGCTAATGATTATAAAAAACGGAAGTAAATAATCCAATTAATATATATATATATATATATATATATATATATATATATATAATTATAATATCTATGAATTTCAAAAAACATATCAAGTTCTATTCTACTTAAATCTCCAAAGAGATAATCAATGATACTGTGTATACAGAATACCACATAGCTAATAATTAACATGTGCAAACATAATATTACCATAGCTGATGCTTCAATGGTAATTGGCCAAATTTTACTCATACCAAAAGAATATTGAAAAAAGAAATAGAGAGAAAGGGGAAAAAAAAAAATTATAAATTGGAGTTGCAATTAAGTAAACACAAATGGATTAACAAATTAAATATGAACCATACACAATGGAAAATTGGACCACATGAGAATTAAATATGAATTGGACATGGAAAAACACATGCACATGTACTCATCAGCCTGGATGCACCCACATGTGTTTTAAATAATAATTCAGTGTTTCATAATTCTACTGGCATAATGCTAAGATCAGTAGAATCATCCAGGTACACTGAATTATTACCAGACAACAATTGGAAATATTAAAATTTGGAAATATTTAAATAGGAAATAAAAAACCATTAAGAAAATACAATATATTTCACTCACATCGATTATCCAAAAAACTGTAATTAACACCTCACTAAATTACCACGAGATAACAGTTTTGAAATAATAAAATTGGAATATATATATATATATATACATAATATTTTGAAAAATGTTACACTTACGTTTAAAAACGATTAATTGTTATGTACTACCACCGTAAAAAAAAGAAACCATAATGCAGCATTTTCAACATTTTAATGGGTTTTTTCTTGGTTTATTATTATTATTATTATATGTAACCTGAAATTCAAAAACCAATGACTATATTACTCTGGATGTAACATAAGAAACACATTCGTCATAAAATGTAATGAAAATGATCTACGCATCACAACTTGTAGATAAATTTATAGAGCATACATTGAAAATTATATATAATACTATTAATACAACGATCGTAGTAAACCAGTATCAGTTATTCTGGTTATATTGGAGTCCAATATTACATTTATAGGAAATACTTCCAATGAAATATCAGTATTGGTTAAATATTGGATTTACATAAAAAATATTCTCAATTAAATGCAACTATCACATAAGCATTGGCTGTACACTGAAAAAATCGGCATTGAAATGACATAATATTTTTTCTGGATATTTTTGTAATATCTGTAAATTTTATGCATCTCCATATTTGGGACAATAGTTAGGCCAATATCGGTCAAAATATAGCCAATATACACAATAATTTTCCAATGTTTTTTTTACTCAAAGGAAATTTTCTCATGATGAAAAAAATGACGGTTATTTGTTCATAACCATAAATCAGATACCTTTATGGAAAAACAAATGATTCATTACAAATTACATCAAGTAACAATCCCACTAGTTATTTTCCTGAATTAAACAACTGGGTACTAAAGTAGATGGACAGTAAATGATAACATTTATTTTCAGATCACGCATACAATTATGAAAAGGTCAATTCTGCATTAGGTTCTTCTTGTGGACATTTTGGAACTGTGAACGAATATGATAGTTATAAGGAACACCACTGTTATGGTATAACCCTAACACAAACCATATTCCATATACTATTCATCTGCTTTCTTGTCTACTTGTTGTCTACTCAACCTGTATATTTTTTAAAATAAAGTATAAGAATCTAGTGTTTAAAAAAAAAAACTACATATATTAAAGGCGAAGTTTTATTATGTGTGTTTAACATTTACTATCCCTACTGTATAAGACCGTCAAAATGCACACGAGAAGATGTTAATATTTAATATGAATTATGTGTTTAACAACTTATTGCTTGATTTGGTATAATTTGTTACTGAATTGTGAATTAAGTCAATGTATTCAATGATTTAATTGCATTATTTCATTTTTAGTATTTTATGACATTATAACGAGACATGTAATTAAAAAAAATCAACATGTTATATTTAGTACAAGATTGAAACGGAAGTTCTTTCGTCAATGTCGTTTTCCTTATTTTACTGTTTCTAACCTTTTCAAGTTAACCATAAAAATGTATATATATAATATATATATATATATATATATATATATAATATATACCTTTGAAACAAAAAAATAACTAATAAGTTCCTATGCTAAAAATAACCAAATCTCTTATTTAAATATGGCATGTAGTAATATTTTACATTAATTGTTATAGTAAAAAGAATATACACAGAAAACATCTTTCATTATCTAAATATAATTATATAACTATTTACCCTATGCTAATGTATGTCTAACAACAAAAATAATAATGGTACATAATTCAATTGGTAAGCTATTAAATAAACTTCTTGAAAGTACATTTTACGATATATGTAATATGAATTTGCAAAAGAATGAAAAATACTGCATTGATACTGAAAACAGTTAAAAAAATTGTAAAAATTACATAAATAAATATATAACAAAATGCGTAAAACAGCTATTTTTTGTCAAGTATTTCTAAAAATATCTAATTAGAAAATAAATAATAGTCAAAATTCTGCTAGAAAAATAAGTATAAAATGCAAAATGCAATGAAAATATTCATGAACAAAAAATGAAATATATATATAATGGTTATTATACACAAAAGTTTTATTATATATATATATATATATATGCACAGATGGTTGATGGAACTGGGACTGAATGTCTCTTAATCGTCATACAGCAGTGCTAAATAACTGATACTGACTCTTCTGAAACTACACCTGTCTTTTATAAAGATATTATTTTGCTGACAGCTTGTTAAGTAAATTATTTCGTTTTATTATTGGAAAAGATTCACAAACTTTGCGATGTAGACGATAAAAATATTTGAATATTTAATATGAATTATGTGTTTCATTTGTTTTTATTTGTCATAATTTACAACTGAATCTTTATTAAATCAATTTACGCAATGATTAATTTTATTAGTTGTTTCTTTTTTTTATTCTTTTATGTTATAATTATTAACAAGGCATGCGATTAAACGTTATTAAACATTTTATATTAAATACGAGACTGAAACGGAAGTTCTTTCATCAGATGGCATTTTAGTTATTTCAATGTTTCTAACCTTTTCAAATTACCCATAAAAATGGATGTGGTATGTAAACATACGTGATATGTTCATGAAACTGAGACTGGTATTCAGTTCCATCAACACTTTGTTTTCAATTAGTCACCATACGGTAGGGTTAGTAACTTATATTGACTTTTTGGAAACTACGCCTGTCTTATATAAAACAGTAAATTAAATTTTGAAAAGTAAAACTATTATCCAAAAAAGGGTACAAAATTAAAAAAAAAAATTTAAATCCTGATGATAAAATTAATATGTATTCGGTTCT
The DNA here is from genome assembly GCA_963931845.1 of Maratus michaelseni. Taxonomy (NCBI): domain Eukaryota; kingdom Metazoa; phylum Arthropoda; class Arachnida; order Araneae; family Salticidae; genus Maratus; species Maratus michaelseni. Next base: position 445,830,591 of record OZ007586.1, read on the forward strand.
CCACTCAAAAATGAAAACAAAAAGCATATAAAATAGTTATTATTTCAGAAGATACATTAAATGCTAAACATGGCTAAAATTTCAACATTTCAGTTTTAAAAAATTAAATTTTTCATAATTATTTTGCATATTTAAAAGAATCAATATATAAATATATAAATACACATTTCGAGGGAAAAAAATGAGTAAAAAACTAGAATTTTGTGTCCCTGACCACCTTAATATGAATAGTGTGTTTTATACCTTATTGTTTTCTTTAGTATAATTTGTAACCGAATCAATAGTTAACTGAATTAAATTCAATGATTAATTTTATTTCTTGAGATAAATAAAGCCATTTGTTTTAGTCTTTGATGACATAACGAGGCATGTGCTTTTACGTTATTAAACATTTTATATTAACTAAAATAGTGCTTTCATCAAATGGTTTTTCAATTATTTAATATTTCTAACTTACATACAGTGTGTTGACGAAAAAGGAATTCCTTTTTCACTTAATCACTATATGGTAGTGTTAATAACTGACACGGACTCTTTTCAAACTACACCTATCTTTTATAAAACTAATATTTTGATGACAGCATTTTAAGTAAATTATTCCATTTCCTTCAGGGTCAAAAATAACAAACTTTGCGATTTAGTCGTGGAGAAAATTTTATAATACTTAATATATATTAGATTTACTTAATATATTTATTTAATAACATATTTTATTTATTTGCTATAATTTGCAACTGAATCTTTATTAACTCAATTTATTCAATGATTAATTTTATTAAATTATTCTGTTTTACTCTTTATTACATGATAACAAGTTATCTAATTTAACATTTTATATTAAATACAAGATTGAAAAGGAAGTTTTTTCATCAGATTACATTTCAGTTATTTTAATGTTTCTAACTTTTTCAAATTATCCATTAAACTGCTTATAAATAAACATACAATATGCTAACGGAACTGAGATTGGAATTCAGTAGCACTTTCGCTTAATCCCCATAAGGTAATGTTAATAACAGGCATTGAATCTTCTGAAACTACGCTTGTCTTTAATAAAGCTGATATTTTACTGACACCTTGTTAAGCAGATTATTCCATTATCTTGAGAGGGGAAATCACAAACTTTGCGATTTAGAAGGTTATAAAATTTTAATATTTAATATAAATGATTTGTTTAATAACTCAATTTTTTATTTGGTATAGTTTCCAACTGAGTCTTTATTAACTCAATTTATTCAATGATTAACTGTATTAACTGACACTATTATACTATTTTTTATGACATTATAACAAGGTATTTGATTCAATATTTTATATTAAATACAAGATTGAAACGGAAGTTATTTCATCAGATGGCATTTCCCTTATTTAATATTTCTAACCATTTCAAATTACCCGTAGAAACGCAAATGTATAACCATAAAGTAGGTTGACGGAACTGTAATTCAGTAGCAACTTTTTTCGCTTAATCACCAAAGAATACGGTTAATTCTGACATTGACTCTTCTGGAACTATGCCTGTCTTTTATAAAGCCGATATTTTGCTAACAGCTTGTTAAGCAAATTTTTCCATTTTCTTGTGGGTAAAAATTCACAAATTTTACAATTTCGAAGTTGAGAAAATTTTAATACTTAATTTTAAAATTATTTGATTAATTACATATTATTTTATTGGGTATAATTTGCAACTCAGTCTTTATTAACTTGGTTTATTCAATGATTAATTTTATTAACTGATATTATTTCATTCTTTTATGACATTATAAGAAGGTATCTGATACGACATTTTATATTAAATACAAGATTGAAAAGGAAGTTCTTTCATCAGATTGAATTTCAGTTATTTTAATGCTTCTAACTTTTTCAAATTACCCATTAAACTGCACATATATAAACATACAGTATGTTGCCGGAACTGAGACGGGAATTCAGTAGCACTTTTTTTTTCCGCTTAATCACCATAAGGTAGTGTTAATAACAGGCATTGAATCGTCTGAAACTACGCCTGTCTTTTATAAAGCTGTTATTTTGCTGACAGCTTGTTAAGCAAATTATTCCATTTTTTTAAAGAAAAAACTTTGCGATTTAGCCTACAATCAAACCTTTTCATTGACTTTTGTTATGATTACTATTTATTTGAGTGCAGTCTGTTTTTTTTCCCTTTTTCGTTGAAGAGTAAGCCATTAGTTCGAAACGAAGAAGCAAAACAACTCCACTTAACTATGCCTCTCGAAAATGGTAGGTGCAGGTACTTGTTCTAGATTATGGACCTTTTCAGGAGTTAATTGGAGAAAATAATATGTCATTGCTTTTGAGAAGTATTGTCATTTTTCTCGAAATAGTTCCATTGCTGTTATTTTCTCCCTCTCGTCTTTCTCAAGGGCGTGGGCTTTTTTTTCGGACTGTTAATAACTAAAATTACTAAATGATTACATTTTACGCGATCATCTTTAAACATTGATCATAGATAACTGTAGGTAAATTAAATGATTATTTAAGAAATAAATATTAGTTTTGTTTTATATTTCTATGTTTTGCTATCATTCTAAATAAATATAGCTGTTTAATTATATATACATTATAGAATTTTTATTATTTTTTTCTTTTCTTTTAATCTTAATTTGAACAAAGCATTTTAAAGCTCGCCTAATAAAAGTGATCGTGGTTTATAAGCAAATTAAGCCAATAGATAACTAATGCATGGATATGCATTATATATTGATTATTTACTATGACATACTCTATAAAGTTTTTATTTACAATTATTTTCTTATATTTTTAAGCTTGCAAAAATTTTCCTATATTATTTCATAACAAAATTACTTAATTTAACAAACATACTTGTTACAATACACTTTATTTAATTTGAATGAATGCTACAATGTTTTTTTTTCATTCTGCAAGAATCTTTCTGTGTTATTTTTATAATGTTAGTTATTTAATATTTAAATTAAAATTTGAGCTATGATAAATTGTTTTGTTATTTAACTGATAAAATGAATCATTTTTTTTTTCTTTCAAGGCAAAAAAAGAATGTAAGAAAGAAAAAGGCACCCTTACATTTACTCTTTTAATAAAAGTATTTCACCGGCCATTACATGAATATATCGCATGCTTATTCGTAAAGTGATACTACTAAAATAAAGAAAAAAAAAGGTTTTTTCTAAAAAAGCAAAAATAATTGCCAATCATGAAAGCAACTTATTTTCAATTTAAAAAGGATTGCAATATTATTTAAAATTTACATTTAGAGTCGAAAAGTAACTTCAATACTGAAATTTGATCTACGTTGCATCCGATTTTTAGAAAATTTGTAGGTAGCAGGGGGAAGCGGGGGGGGGCGATTTTTCCTATTCAAACAGGACATGCTCATTCGTACCAGTAATTTCTAGTAATTTATTAATAGATTTTATGGGAAATTTTTACGATTTAATAAGGCGATAAAAACTTGTGAGAAAGAAGGATGCCTATGTTGGATAGCACGATTCACAAATGGTAGGCAGTGAAGTTGCATAACATCATAAGTAAAAAAAAAATGAAAAAATACAAACTGCCCTAATTCGCTAATTTTTAAATATATTTAAACGTGTATTTAATAACAAATGAGACAGTATGATTTTTTTTTCGAATTATTAACAGACTTCCATAACGAAGGAGGTTATACAATTCGTTTGTATTTTTTTTTAATGTATATCTAAGTATAGCTTTTCAATGAATGGTCGGATTTGCAATTTTTTTTTTGTTTGAAAAAATAGTTTGTCTTTTTCTGAAGACGGTCGCAATGAAATATCATTAGGGTCTAATAAATGATATGTTTGTCTGTCTGTCTGATTTCATGTCCTTTTTTTAAAAACTTTCGTAAAAATTGATCTACCGCCACAAAATTTTACTATGGTGTTAAGGTACACAGTTACAGGTACGTTTTTAATGCAGTCGTCGTATAGTGTATAACATTTTATAGGTACACCTCAAAAATTAAAAATATTGTTGTCTTCTGCGCGTCAAAAAAGGGATATTGACAACAATGAGATTTTAAATTAATGTGAATTATAGAGGCTGCATCTGCTCGGGTAATCCGATTTTACATCAACCTGACTCGGTCAGTGGTTTGAGTTTGATCGAATTGTCAATATTTTTTTCGTTCGGTGTCGCGTTGACACTAAATGCTTAGTGTCAACTTAGTGCTTAATTTTAATTCTTGCCAGTCGGATTTGGTAGCACCATTTATTTATATTTTTTAAGACAAAAAAAAAATCACATAATTGTTAAAGATGAAAACCTATTTGAAAATAATTTATATTTGAATATAAATGAGTATATATATATATATATATATATATATATATATATATATATATATGTGTGTGTGTGTGTGTGTGTGTGTGTGTGTGTGTTACCTTTTCTACATAAAAAATAAAATTGAGATTTGAAATATAATTACAGTGTATTTTTTCATGAAACGCTTTAAACTATGGTTTACCTTTTTTTTTTCATTTTGGGTTTCGGGTCGAGTGTTCGTGTGTCGAGTTTGGGTTGGATTTGAGCCTGGTTTCAATTTGACTTCAAACAGAATTCTCTGGTTCGAGTCCGTATTTCCCGACCAATTCAAAACTCTAGTGTGGATAACAATACAGAGTTTCCACAAAAATTCGAAAGTAAGAGACAACCTTTTAAAGTCGGTTTTATTTATTGCGAAAAATTACTTGTTATATCAAAAATCATGTTTTTTTTTTGTTTTTTTCTTAAGTTGTCAATTTACGAATAAGTGTGCGATACATTAAAATTGATATTGAAATTTCAACATTTTATTAAGAGAATTAAATAGAAATTAGCAAAACTTTTAAGAAATAAGCAAATTTATGAAGCATGCAGATATTTTCCCCATGCATTATACATTCCCTGATATGATTGCGAAGATAAAAAGGTGACGGCGCACTTTTTTTTTTTTAATGGAATTTTCAATTTACAATATTAAAAAAATACTTCATGGGCCATTCCATGTAAAATCTACAGACTTTGGGAAAAAAAGTCTTCCTTTGCCATTTTTTTATTTTTGTGAAATCAGGTAGATGATATGTACTAATCTAGTGAACCTCAAAATTAATTTTTTTATATCTTTAAAAAAATCGCCTGAGAAGCCCTTTGTTTATACCGCAAACAAGGAAACTATTCGTTGGGGGCCACCATAATACTTACCCATCATGGATATGCATAATGTAAAATATTAAAATAAAAAATGTGTAAACTACTTATAAAATGCATTGCAATTCGAATAAAATCGTGGCTGGATGACTTCATAAACTTTAAAGGCTCGATTACTGAATTGCTTAAAAGAAACATCCTTATAACTCCAAAAACAATAATCCTATTAACTAGCGGTTTATTGCATCTGATTAAGCGTCTCATGTCCAATTAAAATATATCTTTGAATTGAAATTTGGTTGAAATACAGGGTCACAAAAAATCGAAGAGTGTGGAAAATAGGATTACAAATATCTCGGCACAAAATTTATGTTTTTTTATTGTCTTTTATATTTACTTCTTAAAATAAACAGTTTCAAAGAATTTTAAATACCTTTTATCAGAACGAATATTTCGAATATCAGTCCGAAAACAATAGTTCCGGATAATCGAGGTTACTGAAATTCAATAAGCTTCTTCCCATGATTACATACTAAGTACATACCAAATTTTAAGTCTCTGTCTCAATTTTTTCGGGAGATAGAGCGTTTACAGACGCACAGACGGACGGCAAATTTTTTTTTCTAATTTTTGACTTTTTTTTTCTTCAAAAGGCAGTAGAGTTTTTATATGAATTAGTAGACTAATAAGATAAAGCTCATTTAAACGGCTAAATAATGGACTTTTTCTTGTATTGAAAAATTAGATCTATGCTACGCCTGACGGAAAGTATTTGGAGCTTTAACTTCCGTTCTTTTAACATTGACGTGTAACTGAGCTAGAAGAAAAAAATCTTTTGATAAGCAATTTTGTTTGAAAGCAATATATTAACAGACCTGATGAGAAAATGTTTATGGTAAATGTTTGAGTTGGAATAGAATACATCTACTTTTAGCAGAGTTCCAAAAAGATATTTTTGAGAAAATTCCAAGGCTGCCACTGGTGACTGTTCTTTAATTATTCTTTCTATCACTATTTCTAAAAAAATATTAATATGCCTTGAAGATTAGTAGAAATGTACTACAAAGATTATAGTTTTAAAATAGTGGAAGACAAAATAATGAAAAAATACTCGCTAGTAGCAGCCTTGAAATTTGTCCTTTTGGAGTGCGTTTACAGTGCGTTTCAAAATCATGGGTTCACACAAAAAATTCAAGATTTTTATAGAATTCTTTAATATTAAAATATTAAAGAATATTTTGAACAAACTATAAAACACTTTAAACAACAGATTATTATAAACAAAAAATTGTTTCAAATATAGTTACAAAAATTAAAATGTGTGTTAAAAAATGATATGTCCACCAAATCAAATTTAACTGTAAAATTTGTTTTAATTGAAACATTTTCTCCTTACTTCAGAATCATTTCATAAACTATTTAGGGCATTGAATTAACGATTTTCTGCAAATGATGGAAGCCGATAATACATTACTGAAACAGAATTACTTGTTTTAGTTTATTTATGTGAATTATATTATTTTCCACCATCATATTCAGCTCTTGCCAGTATTTCACATTGGGTTTCTTTGAAGTTTTAATCAAGATTTAAATAAGACCAGCCAATAAAGTGCAAAACAATAAATGCCCCAATGAAGGATAAAATCCCCCAAACATAGAATTTGTAGTGCAAATTGGATCTTTCACTTGTTAAAAGATAAAACGTGGCATTTCGGCAAAAGCGGGTAACAAGTGGTCATTAAGTAACTTTTTGTAATCTCTAGCACTCATCTGATTATTTAAAAATGCTATAGATGTTTTTTCTTGCCATCCAAATCCTGTCCAAACACATACGGAACCACCTCCTCCTTGCAGTTTGAAAAAAAAAATGTCTTTTACTGCGCAAATCATGCCAATAAAATTGCTAACCATATGACCCTCTAAATTAAACTTTCTTCCCTGGATAAATATTTTCTTTTCCACTCAGTAGATATTACTCTTTTCCTGTTTTTTTTTTTTTTTTTTTTTTTTTTTTTCCCAAGACTTGGAACTTCTTGTGTCAATTTAATTTTTTTTTTGTGTGTCTGTTTTTCAGTTAATTTTAAAACTGCTTCCCTCTTTATGCATTTAAAAAAAATCCCATTTCTTCAATCTCCTAGATAATGTAGACTTTTACACTGGACTATCATTTCTCTTTGCCAAAAATCCCAAAGAAGATCAGCCAGAATTAGACTCTTTACAGCTTTGTCCACGTTTAATGAACACATATATATATTTTTTGAACTTCCATGTAATTTGTTACCCCCCATACGAACTTTTTAGTCTGAAAAATTGTTGACAACATTATATGCTCCATTTAAAATTCGTGGTATTTCCTATATTAGATTTACCACATTCCTTAAAAACTGCGAGTTCATCTTTCGCTTTTTCTGTAAATTGTTTTTTGTGACACATTGCATAACTCATTTTAAAATTTGCTACTGAGTAATGAAAACTGCATGTGGAATTGCGTTTTAAAATCAAGCTCATTGAAGATCTACTGTTTTCTTTAATTTTAATAAAAGTTTTCCTAAATCAAGAATAACCGTTCTTAAACTTAAAAAAATCGAAAGTGGACCTATCTTTTTGCTAACACTTAAAACGTTAAAAACTGCCTTTTTATAATTATTAAATATTTCTTAAAAGCATTTTTATGTATTATTCTCAGAATTTTAGATAAGAAAATATCTAGATTTGGTTCGCAAGCGAATTTGCATGTTTTTCAGAAGTCAAATGGATTTTTAAGTGCGGACCTATCATCATGCAACGCATTCTGGCCATGCTGTCATTAGTTATAACGTTAACCATTTGACTACCGGTCAGGACGACATATGAGTCTCAGAAAATTATTTTTTTATTCTATTCGTACCCTTTTTGGAAAATAATCCTCTGCCATACACTTATACTAGGCTATTTTAAAGAGAAATCTACCACAAAGATTTTTTTTTTTTGTCAATTGCAGTGCGATTGAATATAAAAATAGTCCTAGCCAGTCCTAGGCCGTAATAAAAGGGTTAATAGTTAGTTACGCCAATTAATTTAATCAGAGCTAACTAGAAAACTTAAATATGTTAAATTGAATTAATTATTATACCAATTATTTTCTTATATTTAAATGCTATTTTAAGTTGTTAGATTAGAGAACATTTCATTCTAGCTGAAGTGAAATAAAATTAGGATTAAATGCTGTCTTTCTTAGTATTATTTATGAAGTAAATTTATATCTAACGTGGATGAAATAATTAATAAAAAAATTTCTAACCTGTAAAGTATTTCTCTAATTCATATAAATTTCTACCGAAATGAAAAGTATATGAAACAACTGCTTTAAAATAATCAAATACTTATATGAATGAAATGATTAATAAGAGAGCGCAAATCATAAAGTTATTTTTGTCGTATATTGGAATTAATAGTTTAATGGAATCAAATACAGATTTACAAATATATTTCATATAAACGGCACCTAATGTAACAACTCATTGATTAATAAAAATTTTCTCCCAATATAAATAAAAAGGATTTGGGACACTAACACTTTTTATTGCGGTTATCGTTCATTTTCAGTTAAAATAAATTATTTTCTGTTCTGGTTTTCGTTCCCCTAAAAGAAACAGTTTTAGGTTTCGCTTCAGATTTCGTTCCATCAGAAATAACGCTTTTCTGCGGTTTTCGATAAGACTCGATTTCTTTTTGGCAATTTCATTAGTTTTAGTATATATACATAATTTATAATTTAACCTTTGACGTTTTTTATATCGAAAGTTCATCAGAAGTATCAGAATTAAATGATCTCAAATGCATTTTAATTTACCATTTAAATAATTGAAATTTTATAAGTTGAATTTAAAAAGTATTTTGCGGTTCCGTTCCGGAACTGAAAAATTAATTTAGACTCGGTTCTGATTCCAAACCTAGGACTAAAATAGTTGAGAATCATAATCGTATTTTTCCCGTGTATTGGAATCAGCCGTTTAATTAAGTCAAATTCTGATTCACAAATATGCTTCATGTAAATGGCACTGTGTTTTTCTCTATCAAACCACAACCTACCTGTTTGCTGAATAATGACTATCGCCAAGTGTAGCACTTGTTCGCCAACTACGAAGAGAAAGGTAAAATGAAGTGCTGTCATTCTCCCTTCGGATATCATTTATCAAAAAGGATTCCCAGACGTAAGCCCGGAGGCCAATGTTCAATTCAGATTATTACTTCGAATTAAGCTCCCGCTCTTCAGTGCTCCACCAAGAATAATGCGCAGGCGCCATAAATAAAAAGGGAGAATACGAAGTCACTGTGATAAACACAGTCATTGCTAGAATTACAAAATTGAGGGTTGCAATGAAAGTTTTCAGGCAATAGGCTGCAGCCATCTCACACCCTTACTTCAAACGGCATTTAATTGAGAGAAATTGTTTAAAGAATACTTTTTAATGAATTACGAAAATTAGAATGCCACTCATTTTTGAACAAGGCACAGGAAGTCGATTTCTGGCTAATTTGTTTTGACCGCAATACTTTTTTTCTACTGATTTACGATTGAAATTTTGCTGCCCTTTTTGTGTTACCTGGAAAAAAGAAGAGAAGAAACGTATTGGAAGTAACAGAAATTTTCTCTTTAAGATAATGACATTATTTTCTAGTACAGGAAATGGAATGAATGTATAGTAAAACATCGTTAACCCGTAATTGGAAAGGTCAAAAAGTAAAACATAACAGTGAGGGACGTGCGGTCTCAGAGACCGCATTTATTTATGAATCGAATAAAGCTCCTTATTTAACTATTAGTACGAAATTTTATAGTTGTGTACTTTGAACATTTAACTTATGACAGAAAAAAAAATCAGTTATCAAACAAATTTTCGCGTAGAAAATACTTGCAACCATGGTGTTTTCTTCTTTAAAATATAGATTCTTCACAGTGTGGTCTCGGAGACCGCTCCTCCCCATACACGGGTTAATAACTATTATAGCTTGATTTTTATTCATCATTATCATTATCATTATTCATCATACATAGATTTGTCTTAGTCCGAAAAAATTAACAAATTTAAAATGTCTCTTTAATATTTCGTATTTTCAATTATCTTTCTTTTTCAAGTCACTGTACAAATGCCTGGTGTGTCCGAGATAAGCTTGTTTCGTTATAATAAAAAAAATAATAATACTTATTTGTTCTAACAAATACCGGTGCGACTAAAAAACACCAAATAAAACCTTACGTTTGGCAGGTATTGATTGGAATTTCAGCTGAATGGCATAGAATCAAATAAGAAATTGATGTATAGAGTCATACAACAGGTATAAAGTCAATGCAATATAGGTATAGAGGCATAGATTCATTTGGTATAGATATAGAGCCGAAAAGGCGTAATTTTCAAAGGATGACATTTAATCATAAATAATTCCACTACTCAATCAGGTATAAAAATGGTTGATGTTTCTGAAGTGGTGACTTGTTTGTAATTTTACTTATGATGAATAGATAAACTTCAGATTTATCTATTCAAAAAGTATCACTTTGGTATGAAATAAATAAGTCTAGAAAAGCAGATAATGGTAGCCAAAGCAACGAGAGCACTCAAGCTTTTGTTACATATCCAACTTTTAACGATGCTTGTTAAACGCATGGATACTTTCCGAAACTATTTTCCGTGTCAAAATGAGCAGAAAAAAAATTAACATTAGGTGCTTTACAAAATGCATCGTCAATTGCTATCACCCAAGACGTTTGTCATTAATTCTTTTATACGTCTTTTCTTTTGTACATCTTTTTCTGTGTTCCCCTTCAGTTACATTCAAGAAAGAAAAATCATGCGTCAAGCATAGATTTTGAAACACTTTCTAACACTTCCAGAATACTTTAACAAAACTTCGCCGTTTAATAATGTAAAGAAGATACCTAAGTAAACATTTTAGAAAACGCATAACACATTTGAAAAACAGATTTCAGCAATTACTGCCCATAGCTGGAAAGGTACTCTAATTCTTTAGTACTGTCCTACATACGATCTAAAGATTTGTATATATTCTACATGGTATGCTAAAATTTATTTTGTTAAGAAAACGCATAACAGTTGAATTCACCTTTAGCAATTTCTACCACCAGACGAAAACGCACTTGAATTCTGTTGTACAGTTCTGTATATTACCTACATATTTTTATACCCACCACAAACTAAGCTAAAATTTAATTTAGTCAAAAACACGCTTAAAACTACTAAAATTACACTTCCAGGAATTACTATTCATAGGCGGTCATGTATCAAGTTCTTTTGCATAGTCCTGTATATGATATCTATATATATATATATATATATAAGCCATTTTTGGTATGTATGTTCCTTATACTGTACAGTTTTTGTCCGATTTCAACGAAGCTTGATGTACATATGTTTTAGAACACGAGTAAAATTACTGTCAACTTTAAAAATTCCTCAGACCATTCTTTACCACTTTTCTCAAATATCTCTTGTAGTTTATCATTACAGAAATCTATTTTCTTTTTCAATTTCTAATGCAATGTTTTCCCCGTTGCCATAAAAAGAAACTGCGTATGGACAATTTTTTTATAAACCAATGAAAGTTCAGATTCGCTCACTATAATTTGAAATCCGAAACTGACGTAATTCTGAGAAGATAATGAGATTTTTTTCATATATTACAAAGATTACCATAAGTGCGTTTAAATGGCATAGTACATTTCATTAAATGTGTTTGAAGATAAAAATAAATAACTTATTAGCTCTTAATTTGGCAAAGGTGATTTGTTTCCACTGGTTTGTTAATATTAAAGTAAATTATCCAAGAAATAAAAACATACTTTTGCATATTCAAATTTCATGATTCAATATATTCTACGTAATCAAAAATCGTCTGTCAAATATTGACATTTAGAAATCATTTCATCGTAACTTTTTTCAGCTTTAGCTTCAACCAAGTAGGCATATTTAAGCTCTTGGATTTAGGTGGATAATAATTGCCCACTATTAATAAAAATTTGATTAAAAAAATACAATATTGTATTTTTCTTTAATTATTCCTTAAAGATGGCTGTTAAAACAAAAGGGATTAAAAGCAAAATGGTTTTGAAAAAATTGACGTAATATTTTTCATGTAAAACATTCTTTTTAAATTTAAATACTAATATATTTTTCATAAGTTCGACAATGTCACGTCATTTTCATTTCACCAACTTCGAAATAATAATCCAATTCTTAAAAGAACAATATATTTTTGAGAAATAATGTTTTGCATTAAAAATCATATAATTTCAAAACACAATTTTCGCAAATTCGGTTTAAATTACATTGTAAATATAATTTCTTAGTTAAATTTAGTATTTAATAATATTGATGTTTAATTTTTTTCTATGAGTACATTGGATTACTTCAAGCGCTTTCATGTTTTAAATAGATAATGTGCATGTGACGTCACGCACTATAGTAAAGGCGTAATTCTCAACTAATTGTAGACGAAAAGTAACAATTCTTGCATAGTTAGTAATTCATAATGTATTATTTCCTGCAGATAATATAATGTATTCTAACTACTTGAAAATTACGAGAAATTTAGCGAAACTTCAAACAATTTAGCTCAACGTTTTGCCTACGTTAAGTTGAGTAGACACGCAACAAATCAGTTTATTGACAAACATACACATTGTCTATAAATATAAATGCATATTTGTACAGGATTCGTGAAGTGAAAGATTTTTTTTAAAAAACCAGACAAGTATCATTTCATAAAAAAACTATCCCCGGGGAAAGTTATGTCATATTTTAAATCATGTGCCGGTTTTCATTCAGAAAATATTAGTATTTTATAGCATTTACACAAAGTAGCGTAATTTCCACAGAATGTAATGGTCGCCAAAACATAAGTTTAACATCCTTTTACCGTACAATCTTCCAGAATATTAAATTTCGATAAAATTTATTAAATATCTTAAAGTCGATGTAAAAGTTGTTAGCATATGCAATTTACTTTGGAGAATAGGATTTGTCTTTGACATCGTTCACGTGAAATTAAAATAAGATTCGATGCCACTAACTAAACAAGAAAATCCCCCCTCCTATTTTTTTAAGGGTACCATGATTATGGAAAAGCACAACAGAAAAGCTTATAAGAAATCCAAGTGTTATCAGTTATCTTTCTCTGATACTTATATAATTCCTTATAATTTTAAAATATCTAAGTATCTCTGCAGGGCAATTTTTGCCCCTCATTGGAATATATACCTGTCAAATTTCAAAAGTCTCATAATCCTAAGCTACAACACAACAATCAATCTGAAAATGTTCATCCATAATTGGGGTGCTTTTTTTTAGATTTGTTTCACCATTGAAATAAATAAGCAACTCTATTGCTTAACAAATAAGCATTTAGGCTTTTGAAAGTCTTTGGAGCGTGATAAACATTTTAATATTGTTGGTAAATCTAGAGCTGGTAAAAGTACGTCACTGTGAAATAAAAATACAATAAATATATGAGGGTTAAAGGTATTTTTTCTGCTTTGTTTATTTATTTTTAAACTTTTATGCTCCACCACGTTTTAATTTGTTTTTTAAATATCATATAACTTCAAATTGTTTTCAACACGTGGAATGTTTTGGAATAAAAATATAATGTATATTGAATTTTATATTATTCTAATCTAATAAAATCATACCTAAAGTGACATATTAAGTAACAAATTTTCTCAAAAATGTTTACTAATATAATCAATTTAAACATTTTTATTTTTTCTATTTTGTTTATTTATTTTTAAACTTTTATGCTCCACCACGTTTTAATTTGTTTTTTAAATATCATATAACTTCAAATTGTTTTCAACACGTGGAATGTTTTGGAATAAAAATATAATGTATATTGGATTTTATATTATTCTAATCTAATAAAAGTCATACCTAAAGTGACATATTAAGTAACAAATTCTCTCAAAAATGTTTACTAATATAATCAATTTAAACATTTTTCTTCGACACGAAAATATAAATTAAATCAATTTCCATCAACGGAATAGAGGCAAAATAGAATATATAGAAATGCTAAAATAGAATGAAAAAGAAAAAATGTATTCCACACTTAATCTTATTGGAAGAGTATGAAATGTCAAGCTCATGAAAGAAATTTAAATTATCATATATATACGCAAATTGTGACTATCAGAAGTATTTTCTACTATAAAAGATGATAAAGAGTTTGTTAATTGTATATGCTGCTTAATTAATGCATTAGTTTTCTTTAAATGTTACGTGAACGAAGTCACGGGTTACAGCTAGTTATTTATGTTATACAAAAAACTTTTAGTCTACTAAAAACAAATGAGCTTAAAAATGCATAAGAAAAAAAACACCTTTAAGGAATTCACGCTCTCCTCAGTAATGTTTACAAATTCTTTTGTGTAGCCCTGTATATGATCTATAGCATTTTTACACACCAGGTATATGCGAAAATTTAGTAAACTTAAAAACGCATACTATAACTGAAAATGCACTTCCAGCAATCATCCCTAATAGACAATAGTTTGGTTACTGTACTGTATCCGAAATATTTTATGTGTCCCTGTAAATGAATGATAAATGCTATGCACATCATATTCTACAGAAAGCAAAATTAATATCTTGTATAATGATTTCTGTCTGCGAATTTGTGAATTTTATATACGCGAGACGACAGATCTATATATATCCATAAAACTCACCTCTGTCTAACAGTGACAATCTTGGTCAGTTACAGTCATTCTAGAAATCTTATAAGTCTACTGCAGAGAATAACGGTAGATAAAACTTGTTAGATTAATTTAAGGCTGTTTTCAAATCTAAAGTCGCTACTTTCTCACACATTCTAGAAATCCTTTTTTCCGACATAAAACTTACAGATATTGTTATTCATAAACGAAAAAATCGAATAACGTTCCCAATTTTCCTATAAATAATAATTGTCTCAGAAAGTGTTGTCAGAGTTGACGTAATTGCAGATTTTTGGAATAGGACAGTGGCAGAATGGTGGTCAATGGATGAAAATTGTTTATAATTCAAGACATATCGAATTTATAAGAAAATCCTAGACACTATTCGATTCTTAGTCATTTGAATATTAATAGCTCAAATGCTCAGGCAAATGAAAATGAAAACGAGTATGTTAATGTCTCAGAAAGATTCGTGTTGTTGAGCGGGAACAATGCAAACATTCACAACACTTTTAATACAAAATCCCACTCATCCACAACTGGCAAAGTAACCAACATACTTAAAACAGTTAGCTACTATTATTCATTTCGATCGTTATTAAATTAATTAAAAATAGTGATAAGCATAAAAAGTTTAAGGAGAAACACTTAAATATATCATGACTTTTCGGGTTGTTCATTAAAAAACGAATAAATGATGCATATACTTTATATGTTTTTTATTAAAACAGAACTTTTAGTCATACAGACCAAAGAGGTTATTCCTTTTAAAAAAGGGTAATTACCATAAGGAAAATAAAATACATCTTAATAAGGAAGTATAACCCAATATTTAATCTTTACGACTCTAACCTTTTTCCCTTTAAAGTAAGGGAAAGAAAAGATTTGTAAGGTAAAAAATCATGACAGTTTGAACTTAAGTATCTGAACATTTACCATGATGCCTTGTACTATTTAGGAATGCATTCCGCGAACAAAAATCAATATTTTACAACTTTCTCCGATTCTATCTCCCTCTTTTAAGCTGCTCATCTACATTTTCTAATTTACGGTATTTATTGTTTTACTTTGTACTAACTGGCTGTAACTTCTGTGAACACGTTATCCTAGTAAAGCTTCAAAAATAAAATATATAAGAACTTTTCCAATGCAAATCCTGGTTAGACTTTTAGTGTGGCACTGCAAAAGCGGCCGCTTGCATAATAATATGGTTGGATTTGAAGTGTTTATAGTCCCTAAAGCAAATATAGTCGCTACAGATGCTAATCCTATTGCTAATGTATACACCATGTTGGCCCTATTATCACCCGCTTCAAATGGCTAATTAGGTGACAAAGACTTTGAAAAAACCGCCAGAAGGCGTTTTTTGGCGTTGTTGCAAATCATCTCCATTTAGACGCTAATGGAAGATTATAAATCTGGTTAGTTTTTCCGTCTGTCCTTTTGTTGAATAGAAATGGGATTATATTTTATTATTTTTCGCAGAGTTAAAGTGAGATCTGATTTAATTATTTAAGCGTCTACTGAATAACTCTCTTGGTGGGCCGGTAATAATTTTCAGTTTAGTTGCACGGCTAAAATATATTTTTATGTGTTTGAAAAATTCATTGTTGATATGAAATTATATTGTATACAAAATTATATTTCACAAAATTGATTTAAATCGTATTTTTTAGTCAGATTTACTTGCTTTTAAATGTCATGTTTTAACTTTTTATCTAGAGTCATACTTTCTTATACTTTTGTATATTTTCTAAAGTTAAGTATGGATTCTAATTTACTGTTTTTTCTCGGAATTAATGTAATACCAGTTTTAATTGATAAAATAACTGTCGAAATTCTACCTTGGTAGACCGCACAGTAAAACGATTCCGTATATCATGGATGATTGCATTGAGGAATTTATAAGGCAAATATTGCTATTCGAAAGTAGCGCTTGTAAAAATTCGGAAATACAATCATTCCTGTTATATTATGCAGACATGAAACCAAATTTCTGAAAATTTGTTTTTAAATCTCTGAGTAGGACAATATAATAGAATAAACAATGAACTACGCTAAATAAGTAATTTTTAATATGGATTTATCCATTCATATATTATTAATTGGTCGGAATTCCTTATTATTTGTGCACACTAAAATTAAGGTTTGTACTCTTTAAGGTCACACAACATTTAATTGTTGAATGACAACAAAGTAAATAATAATTTCTACATGCGTTAAGAAACAAATTCCTAAATGTTGATTTATGAAGCTCGTTTGTTTAAATAAATGATTATAAACAAACTGAACGTAAAAGATGATGAATTTTTCTCAACTTTTGGAAGGTTTGAAGAATAATGCTCCAAAAATTTTAAATAGCATATTAGAGCTGTTCGTATATGCATCCTGTAAACAAAATCATCCGCGTTCGGCCGTGATTTTTATTTTAATTAATTAATTATTTATTTTTGACGTGTAACATCATTATTAAAGCGCAATTTTTGTTTACATTTTGAAATCAATAGCGTGGTAGGAAGATGTCTGATGCTTTCAAACCCAACATACCAACCATCTTAATATACAGGGTGCGTCAAAAAATGTATACACACTTGAATGTTTATAAATACAGTTTTTATTCACATAAAATTAATATTTAAATTTCAAAAGAATCTACATAAAACGTACAACTTCCTCTACTACCGCAGACGTTCAAAATTATTCTTTCTCGTCAATGCAATGCTTATAAACGTGGGCTATTGATTCAATAAACATTTCATTTGGTGCTGTGGTGCATTCTTGTTCAATTGCGGTTCATGAACTTGAACATTCATTTGGACAAACTAATCTTTTATCCGATGAACTGTAAGTCGCATAGGTGGATCTGCATGAAACTCTCTGCGATATTGTTTATGTAAATCTGCTACATTTTCATACTTACAGTAGTATTTTAAAATAATTTTTCTTTTTTCAAAAGTTAATCTTGGTTCACTCATTATTTCCAATTAATTACACTTTGAAAAGAAAGAAGAATTAGAAAGTTATGACCCGTTAAACAGTGTATGTATACATTTTCTGACGCACCCAGTATATTAGTAGTAGATATCATAAAAGTATTTTAGGCTTGAACAACTCAAAAAATGAAGTTATTTGAAAATGCAAAAAAAAAAAAACGTTTCCATGCATTGAAACAAATTGCCTTTTATTTTTATTTTAAATGGATCGGAAAAATAACAAAAAAATGCTTTATATCTAGAGTCAAAATCAACTTATTTACTTTACGATAAGTCACATTACACAAAAATTTGTATCCAGTAGATTTTTATAACGTCATAAGCGGAAAATGATAAAAATGTTCTCTTCGGTAATTTTTAAACATATTTAATCATGCCGTGTATGTTTAATAACATATATGGAAATATGCTTGTGTTTCATAACATAATTCACGTTTTAGAGTTGTTTTACTTTAGAAATAAGCGTGCTATATGTTACTATTTAGGTTTGATATCTTTTAATTACTGTTTTGTCTTCTTTCTTTCATAAATTTAATTGTCACAGCTAACACTCCAGCTGCTATAATGAGGTAATCCTAAGAAGATAAATTTTTTTATTTAACATAGTTCAAAGTTAGGTATAATTATTTCTTAAATGTAGTCCACGATCAAATCTCTCTTAGAAATATATTTATATGTTTAACCATGTTCCTTATATGAACAACTACTTTAGAATTAAGTATACTTGCATTTTATTCTGTGTAATAACTGTTTTAGTGTCTAATTGCACGAAAATATTAGATAGTCAAATTATTTTTTCATTGTTTCTTGAACTCTTTTATATCGGTTTGGAATAATAACAAAATATATATTTTTACTTTTCAGGTCTGGTTTCAAAACAGGAGAGCAAAATGGAGAAAACAGGAAAAAGCCGCTGGCGGACAATCTCAGACCCAAGGATATAATCCATATTCCAGTTCTACTGCATTACCATCTGTACCAGCGTCCACGCCGGTAGCAGGAAAGACTTTTGGTGCGCTCGGTTATCCGCGATCTTATGACTTAAGTTTACTGAATGCAGCTGCAGCTGCTCATCATCACCATCATCAATTCCCCCCACCTTACTTGCCACCGCCTGGTTTATCATTATTCAGACCTGCACCAAGCTTTTTGTCCCCAACTGGATACAGTCTTCGTGATTTACCTTACTCTACTTTGTTTCCAGCTGCTTTAACATCTCCATACACTGTCGCAGGTTCTTTTCCACCGACTTCATTTCAGAGCTTATTGGTTAACTTGTCTGCTCAAAACAGACCTAAGATTGCTACACCTCCAGATCTGAGTCCAGTAGGAAATGATACTTACCCTAATCTGTTGACACCAACTGGGGGAGCTAGCGTTGCTACAGCTACAGTTACTCAGCCATCTCCTACACTTACTCCTCCAGGTGTTCCTCCAAGACCTTCAACAGGATCGCCTGTATCTTCACCATCGACAACTCCAGTCGAAGTTGATAGACGAAGCTCTAGCATAGCTGCACTGAGATTAAAAGCTAGAGAACACGAAGTTAGAATGGAATTATTACGAAAAGCAAATAGGGAAGTGAGCTGAGCTCCTTCACTTAAAACTTAATGTAAATTACTATACAGTATTGTACACTATTTGAAAAAAAGTCTGGGATACATAGACTGTTTTGATTGCAATTCCAAAGAATAAACTTGGTGAATCTTCTTGTCTATTGCCTTGATAATTGTGATTGATACTTTTTCCTCTTTGGGTAACTGTTTAAACTCTAAAACCGTCCATTTTTACTGCATACTACAAAATGGATCAAAAAGGTTACTTTCAATGTCACAAGCAATATATTATGACTGTTTTTAAACTATGAAGACTTTCATTGTTCAATTGTTGAGCTTTCCTATAACCGGGGCATTTTCTGATAGAGACAGTAATAATTACATTTATTTTGCTCCAGGCTGATTCTTGTCATTGCCTGCAATGTGTAAAAATGTCTGATACTGCGTGCAGTGGAATTCATGTTACAAACAATTAAATTTTGTATAAGTTGTACTTACAGTGATTTTATCGACATATTTGTGTAACGTTATGTTTTTAGTTATTTTATTCGTAAGTTAATATCAAGTGTGATGATTTTTTTTAAATTGTATAAAGTACGAAAATTGTTTAAATTCTGGTGTATGTTGAAAAATTTTAGTTCTTTATGCTAGCTAAAAATAAATATTTAATAGTAATAATAACAACAACAATAACAGGAATTAAATGACTGCAACTACGAGAAAATCAACATGAAGGTTTTTTTTTTTTTTTTAAATACACCTTATATAAGCGATGATATCGTCATTTTGTAATGGCTGCAAATCGCAAGACATTCTCTAATTGCCAAGAAATACTTTTAAATAAATATTTAACTATCGCTAATTTCTCAAAACAATTTTATCCAATTTTAAATTGGGTAGAAGTACTATATTTTATATCTAAGTATAATTTAATTAAAATCTTAGGAAAATTAACGTTCTTGAAGCTGCTAGCTTCAGCGTTTTACAGCCGTCAGAGGAAAACTGAGTTTATGCTCCTAAAAATACAACAATACGTGCTAATTACCTTCTGAATTACGCTTTTTGTATCTAAGTCCATACCATATGGCCTTGTTGCTAGACCCTAACTGTGGCACTCATTAGCTGTAGTATTTATATGCTATTTAAAATTATTCACGCATATGAAATCGCTTATCACTTTTAAAATGCCTTAAACTAAGTTATTTTTATATAAAAAAAAAGTCTATCAAACAAGTTACTGTTTTATATTCTAAGATAAAGTATTTACACAAGCATTTCAACTCATCGTGCTGGTAAATTTTGTACTTCTCAATTTTCTGAAGTGCAATTATCAATTTCTAACTGTTTCTCTGGTATATTATTTCGATGTACACAGTCAGGTATTCACGTTTTTCTGCATCATTATTTGCTGCAATTATTTTATTTAGTCACCTGATTCTCAACATTTTAGCGTTCAGTTCCACCCCGTTCCCTGATGTCTATTTACCCCGCCACCATTTCTACTAAAACTTGTTTATAACTGCAGTTAAAATAATATGCAATATAGCAATATGGATAAACAATTAGTATACAATTCCACTGATAATGGAATAAATGTATTAGTATAAATATTTACGTTAATTTATATTTTTAATTTCTTACGCATCTTCATATGGGATATTTTACATCTCTTATAGATTACACTTCTCAGGTTGAGAACCACAAATATTATATATTTTTATTCATCTTTATGCATCTTATGCATTCTTTTTACGCATCTTATGGATGCAAACCTAAAACGTGTTATATGCTGCTTAACAGTAAAAAAAAAAATCCATTAAATATTTCATATTTATTATATCGATTAGTAATAACGTTTACTAATTAAAGCTATACTTACAATTAGTGTAGGGAGTCATCTACATATAGAAAATGTAACAAACTTTAAAAATTTTAATACAACACTTAATTTTTAAATCATATTTAGATTCTTTGGCAAATTGTATACCTTCGGATAACAAAACGGAAGTCATTCGGTCAGGTAGTTTATGAATTGTGGATGTTTAAAGCTGGGAACTCGTAATGTTAAACTGATTTTTAATCATTGCAAAACAAATTGCAATGCAGCTAAAGTTTTACGCATAACTCAAAAACCACTTGGTAAAATAAGCTATATTTTGGATTCGCATATTTGAAGCTTCTAGAAATCAATTTCTGAATTAAAAAATTCATAGGTTGCAATACTTATTTTTTGAAAATTAAATTCTAAAAAATACATATATTGAAATTAATTTTCGAAATAAAAATCTGTACTAAAAATATGAAACTTATGAATCTTTTAAAAGGAATTGTTTTCAAGAAGCTTCAAATATCCGAATCCAAAATTACCTCTCATTCTGACAAATAGTTATTAAGTTATGCTTAAAAAACTACCAACATTGCAATCTGTTTTGCGACGGTTAAAAATGAATTCAACATCAGGGGTTCCAAACTTTAAACCTACAAAAATCGTAAACTACTTGACTGAATAACTTCCTGTTTCGTATCCGAAGGTAAAACTTAGTGAATAAACCAAGTATATCAAATTAGGTGTTAGTATAGAAAATTTTAAAGTTTGTTATAATTTCTACATGTAGACGACTTCTTAAGGAAAATTTAATTTTAGCATTAATTTTTAGACTTTAGTACTAATCGATTGGTACGAATGACATTTTTATTCGATCATTTTTGGCAGAGTTAGTAGGTGATGTTAATATAGATATTGCAGGACTGTACATTTCTATTCAATTAAAATAAAAAAAAATCTCGTTTTTATAATTATCAACTTTAAATTAGGTAGTGATTTTCCGGACATCTTGTATATCTAGTTTCATGTAAAATTATTTTTGTAAAAGTTCGTTTTTGAATTAAAATTACATTTTCATAGAAAAATGATTTTAAAAGTTAGGAAAAATATGTGGCCATTCTTTAAAATTTAGATATTTTTATATGTACCAAAAATGTAGCGATAAAATTAAATCAAATAGTAATGTGTTAATTGTACACTGCTATTTACTTTTTTTTTACTATCGATTATGGGATTATTAAAGCTTACATGTTTCAGTTTAATGAGTTTTGAGTTTTAAAATTTATATTTAATAAAATACATAGGTTTTTAATTTATTTAGCAAAATTTTTCAAAATTTAAAATTTTGAAAAAAATCATTGAAAATATACAGATTAATGTCAAATTTATCAACAATTTTCTCATCCATATACAAAGTTCATATTATAAATATTGGCAAATTTTTTTACAGTTATTTATTTTTTTCTGTTTCTTTCCAACTACGCTATGTATATATATATTTATTATAATTTTAAAAATTTTGAAAGCCTTATGGGATTGCTTTAATTAGGTCCCTTTGCAAATCAAAGTAAATACAAAGATAATATTTCCATTACACGTACTCAAAGTATAACAGATTGCAAATTTGTTTTATTTTATATGAATTATCAAATGTTACAAAATTGTTCAAGCAATGTATATTTAAAAATTAAATTCTAACAATTATTATTATAAGTAAATTTCTGTTGATGTGTAAATATAAGCAGTATTAAAATATATCGGCAAATTTTACTTAAAATATAAGAAAATGATATGTATTTTCGTCTCACGTTTTTAAAAATCTCTTTGCCTTTAGAATTTGTACATTATGCTTAAAATAGGATAAAAATGTAAAGATTATGTGTCACACGATTGTTGAATATAATAGATTGAAATATTTAACTGTAGAGGTGTTGTCAAATAGTATACACACTTTAATAGAGAATAACTCATTGACTTATTATGTATTGTCGTAAGCATTACAACAATTTAGTAAAAAACTAATACCCATACATAGATTATTGGCGCAAATAAGATAAGTGCTCAAACTGCAAACCACCAGTCTCCAAACACTTTTAAATAGGATGGCACTACATTCATGGTGACATCTTCCAGACAAAATACAAGAATTGCTGCATAAACTATTTATAATTCGTGGCGGAGCTCTGCTAACGATCTGCAAAATGCGTACTATACATACGTACTTGAGGTTCCCCCGCAAGTAAAAGTCAAAGGGAGCTAAATCGGGTGAATTTGAGGGGTACTTAATTGCGACACTTTGACCTATCAAATGACCTCATACTGTGATATCCTGGTAGGCACGCACATTTGTATGAAACTCGGCAAAAACACCATGTGTCGAATGTGAATAATATGCGCTCATTTGTTACACATATGTTTTAAAGTGTGTATACATTTTTTGACAACTCCTGTATAAAATCAATTGAGTAATATAAAAATTATTTTAATATTTAAAGTATTATTATTAAAGACCAAAGTATGCATCACATATATTATTTACCTTTCACAGTATGTTTACAAATTCTATGTTTCAGTCATTTCATTTTTTTAACTTTATTTTTATTTTGTCATTTTGTCTAAGTAATATTTACATAAAAATAGTGTATGTTGTTATGTTAAAATACATTTCATTATTGGCATATGTGTGTATTTATGCATGTTTTTTCCGGTGTAAGAGTTGCTTTATTATAAACAGTGCCGTCCAGTTGACTGTAATTGTTGAAAATATATTGCCATTTTTGACGTAGATATAATAAGTTTAGTCTCCAGCTAGCAAATGATTGTTACTTTCTTATTCATTTAAGGTGATTTGTCTTAATAAAATTTTAAAACATAAAATTTGCGTTTTCATTACTCTTACTTTTACACATAAATGAAATGAAAAATTAAAGGTGTTCTCAAATTCCCTGCTCAATAACGCAAAACTTTCTGACATATTCAAACACTCATTTTTTGCTTATTTATCTTTGAATTTCAGATATTCACATTCATGTGAATAATAATCAAATGGAGTTCTCCGTTTTCATTATAAATAAATATATTTGGTGAGCTAATAGTCACATACGAAATAAAAGTTTAATAATTCGAAAATCATAATTCAAAAAGTAAAGTAGCACGATGTGATTTTCACAAAAAATACCAGAAAAGCATGGGATTTTTTTTTATAATGAAAAGATTATCGCAAGAATAGTTGCATTTACCACAGACAAGGGGTGCTCCAGTTCTCTTGTTTTTTAGTTCTATTCCGTTTGTACTGTGATGCCACACAGTTTACGATGCAGCTAGGAATACAAATGTTCAAGCTGACGGCCGTTTTTCATAAGAATATACACTAGAAGTGGCACGATACTGTCGAAAGAGGTTTTAGCTGTAATTTATGTTACATGATGGGGTATATATATTCTTCCAACATAGGGAATGGCATCGATCAGCCGACTTCTGAACACCTGTAACTTACAAGGAGAATATGTATTCCTAGTTTTTCTGCATCACCATGCGAAACAGCTAATCATGAAAATAACTGAAGAACCGCCTGCCGGTGGTAAATTTAATTGCTCTTGCAATATATTTTAATTTTCATTTTTTTTTTAAACCCATGTTTTTTTGTGCTTTACTGTAAAAACCGCAAAGTGTCTTTTCCAATTATTGAATTTATATATTTTTGAATCACCCGGTATTTTGAGTAAAAGGTAGTTGCTATTCAACGATCACCATTCCGCCACAGTCTTTATCACACCAAATCGGCTGAAAATGCCAACTTTGATTTATTTTTGTGTCTTTGCTTTTATATGAAAAACAAAAAATGATATTCGATTCCTTAGGAAATTGAGTAACAATATCTGAAAATTTCAAGCTCTTGTCAGAAAATAAATTAAGCAAAAAATAAAGAATTTCGTAAATTTATCAAAAAATAGCGAGTTTAGATTTGAGAACACCTTTAAATAATATGAATTTATTGAAAAAAAAAGCACAAGTACTTTTAAAATTTAAACAGTTATTTAAGATGAAACTTTACTCTTAAAATAACTTTTTTTTCAAGCATTAAAAAAAGTGTATAAAGGGGCACTAAATTTAAACACAGAATTATTAGTAAATTATGAAAATTTTTTGCTTCATTATAATACATGGCTTATTAAAACATCATTTTTTAAGAACACTTTTGAAATACGTTACTAATCTGTGTTTACTCGCGTATTTTTTAAACCAGTTACACCCCTTACTTTTGAAAGAAAAAGAAATTCTGGATGAAGAAACTTTAGAGTGATTATCGCATTAAGTTTATACCAGAAGGACCCGTGCGAAGCTTTCGCACTAAAATCTTTGAGATTATTTTCTGGTACGTTTTAGCGCTAATTTTTAATTAACTGATTTTTTTTAATTTAATCACCGCGTTTTAACGAAATGCAGTTGTACTTTCTCAGAAACTTGTTCAAAAACTTTTCGAATACTTCATTCATCGTTGTATGTTTTGTATGTGCATAGAAAAAAGGATGTTGACAAATGAAATATATACAATGATTGCTTGTGCGAATAGAGTGCCAGAAAATATTTTGCCAAGTTTTCTTATCTCGCCAAGGTTATTTCTCTAGGTTGCCAAAACCCCTATACTGGGGAAAAAAAAAAAAAAAAAAAAAAAAAAAAAACGAATTATAAAAAAATGTTTTGGGAATTTATATGCCAGCATGGCACAGATGTCATATACTCACCACACTGGCACGATTTTTTCCCTCGCCAATTTGGCGAAAATTTTGTTTTTGAATATTAGTTACAAATAGCATACAATAATAGCACGTGGTATTTTATTTCAACTAACTGATTTTTTTTTATTTAATCACCGCGTTTTAACGAAATGCAGTTGTACTTTCTCAGAAACTTGTTCAAAAACTTTTCGAATACTTCATTCATCGTTGTATGTTTTGTATGTGCATATATAAATGTATATAATATAAATGTGCATATATAAATGTGCATATATAAATGTGCATAATATAAAAGTAAAATAACATAATAAATGATATAGCTTCTATTATTTTAAAAAGGGAAATACAAATAAATAAATGATAGTTTGATATAAATAAATGTGGATATACATAATAACAATAATTTATAGAATTAAAATACGAAATAAAATAAATAAACAACGTATAAAAAGTAAATAAACAAAGTAAACAAACAAAAGTAAATAAACAAAGTTTTCACCAAATTAGCGGGGGGAAAAATCGCGCCAATGTGGTATGCGTATATGACACCTGTGCCGAAAGCATTTCCTCAGATTTTGCAAAACTGTTAAAGAAATGTCTTAAATACGTAAATCAATATTTGGTACACCACTTTTTTGAAAGCCTATGGGAACTTAAACATGGGGCGTTCACACTTTGTGGTCCAGCAGCCATTTAAGTGACATCAGACTTCGCTGGCATATTAAGAGCTTAATGAAATATTAAAAAATAAATATTTACAATTTTTGTAAATCCTAATGAAATGTATATTTGGAAGTTAATCCTTAAATTACGTAATCTACTGGTGCTCCGATTCCGATACAGTGCGCATATAAACAGCCATGATTAAACAAAGAAAACAAATAAACAATAGGTGCGTAAAAATTAAATTAAAAACCCGATTAAAAGCTCTATATTTTTTCAAAAAGCACGCGCAAGAAATAAATTAACAATCACATTTTAATTGCATTAGAGGATGACGTCATACGATAATTTTATTTTTTGTGGCAACACTGATTTCAGAAAACCTTTCATTTCATTTATGAAATCAATGTCGATTTAATTTTTAATTAACAGCAATTTTTAATCCAAAAACATGTTTTAAAAAAATGTAAGTATACTATGTCAGAAGCCGGTTCAAAAACCTTTCATATGGTATCCCATTCGTTGTTCTGTGTTTCATATTTTCTTAGAAAAAGGGATGTTGACAGGAGAAATAATATATATGATTCCTAAACTGGGATTTTCCATTAATCTAACAATGTTTGTAAATAATAAAAGAAAAAAAAAAGATAATTTTTATCGATTATAAAATGGTAAATCAAAATTTGGTAAGTTTAAACTGCAATATGTTTCAATTTTATATATATTTTTTAATTACATTTTTAAATCACGAAGTGTTTTCCTCTGTTGTCTCGGTTATACTTCAAGAAAAGTTGAAATTAACAAGCTTTATTTTTAAAAAATATATCATGTTTTTCACAACCCTAGTTTTTGTACTGAAGAAATGACTAAAATGAGCAAAACATGCGTAGGTGAATACGGTACTAATAAATATTTTACAAAAAACTTCACGTGTTTTACCCAGCCTCTAGTTATCATGTGTAAAAAACGACAAAAATAGCGAAATAAAAAATCCCGAGTTAATACCATAATAGTCTTTGCGTACCGAAATTATTGTGTACGTTCATTGACATAACTAATAGCACCGTGACCTAAATTCGACAAAAATGCGCTGTGACCAAAATGATACAGTTATTGCCGAAAATTTTAGTCATTTGACGTGTAAGATATCGTATTCACGTCACTGGGAAATCAATATGTGACATTTGTGATGAACTGCCAACAGTGTTGCCAAATTTTAGCACTTTTAGTCATTTTTTACGCAGTTTTAGCCCGTTATTAGCACAGTTTTGAGAAAGTGCTAAGAAACAAGCTTAAGTGACAATATTAAAGAGGGACAGAATTGTGGCAACAATAGTTACCACTGACTGAAAAATTGACTACGGTGTACCTGGAAGTCACGAAGTAATTGTCACCTGATAAAGAATACGACGAGAATAATATCCTTACTGGTCACCGTTGTGAAGTGACCATTTGTGAAGTCACAATGACGTCACATCGATCGGTTGTGATCTTGGTGGTATGTTACACAAAACTGTACACAGACTTTCAGGTATTCCGAATCTTAGATTCATTTCAAATTTGGTCCAACAGTTTCTCAAAATTAATTACACAATACAACTATCAGAAAATTATTTCCACACACAATTTTAATAAAACAAATTAAAAAAAACATTTAAAAAATAAATATATAACATTCATTTTTACTGAAGAAACCTTAGTATTATTTATGTTAGCAAGATGAGGGATTGATGGGATGATTTAAAGATTTCATACGTGGAAAAAGATTGTAGCTAGCAAAGGTATTTGCTTAAGAGATCTTAGGATTTTAAAATTTTAAATTTAGGCGAAAATTTCAATTTTGATATTTTTATGTTAAAGCTAAAATGTACCATAATGTAAATTATAGAAAATTTTCAGTGTCCGACTTTTATTTTAATAAGAACTACATATGATTTTAAAAATACTTGCAAATTGTTTGCAGCTTTGAACATAATCTTTAAATGCATTTATCAAACTCAGGAATTTTTAGTTTATTACCTCCATAATGGTATGGATTTATCTAATATTTATTCAATTAATCAAAAATTTTTCTAGTTGAAAATTACATTACACGTAAAGAATTTAAAATTAGGAATTAAATATAGTGAAAACAATTTTTGTCAAGTTTGAAATACGTGAGAGTGATATTTTTTTCCATTCTTCCGTTTTAATTGCTTTTCTGGGAACAGAATGCCATTAAAAGAAACATTTTACTTAAATTTGTTGACTAAACTACTGCAGACAACTGAAAATAACAGAAGCAAGATTCCTAAAAAAAATAAAATAGCTGTAACATTATAAATCTACCAACAAAAATTTGAATTTTTAAATTCTTTCTGGAAAAACATTTCAAAAGTGTACTTTTTAATATACGTTTAATAAAAGTAAAAAAATTAAATAAAAAATTAATAACAAAAATTACAATTTTTATTATCAAGGTATACTTATCCGCTTAATGAAAAAAATTGTTACTGTTCGTTTCACTTGCATTTATCAGCAACTGAAAAATTAGTCTAGAAGGGGTTTAGGATTTAATCAGTACTAAAATCTAACGTGCTTTCTTAAGAATGGACAATACATTCCATTAAAATGGATAAACTTATAGCAATTATAAAGGGAAATCTTTATGACAAGATTCGTACTGTTCTACCAATATTTTTAATAGAATTTTTTGCCTGATTTAATCGCTGAAAAATGTTCCAAAATTTTTGCGATTAAACATGGCGATTTTATATTATGCGATTTAAAGAGTAAATTGAAATTTTATAATCAGAACTAGTAGTGCCAGACTCCTTGGAAATTTCAATCAGCATAAGCACCTTTTATAACTACTAAATTTGTGCAGACACATTTATTGGAAATATTAAATTTGAGATATAAGACAGTAGGCTCCAGTATCAAACCAGCATCGGTAATATTGAGGATCAGTGTTCATTGAAACTACGCCCAATATTATACAAACATTGCTTAAATAACGGCTTTACATTGCAATTAATTGCAAAAAAATGTTACTATTATAGAAATATGGGCTTTTCATTAGAAATATTTACAATAAAAAGCCACTATTAAAGAAATTTTGGCTATATATCAGAAACATTTGCAATGAAACGCCAATTTTACGTTAGAAAATAATAGCAATTATAATGGCTAAATGTGTCTTGCTAATATTGATGTAATATTCGCAAAATATAAACACCTCAATATTAGGGCAATAATTCGTACCAATATTGCCAGTATTAGCCAAAATATAAACTATATATAGCCAATATATACATATATTTTTCTTCTAATTGAAGTAAATGAAGGATATTGGTACAATCTAATCTAA
Source organism: Maratus michaelseni (assembly GCA_963931845.1). Classification (NCBI taxonomy): domain Eukaryota; kingdom Metazoa; phylum Arthropoda; class Arachnida; order Araneae; family Salticidae; genus Maratus; species Maratus michaelseni. Next base: position 445,860,570 of record OZ007586.1, read on the forward strand.
TTTACGTGGAAATGTATTTTGCAATATTGACATTTTTGGGGCATTCTGTCTCATTAAGTGGGGACACCAGATCAAAAAAAAAAAAAATAAAATAAATAAAAAGTTGCATTTTCTCATAGCTTATAGTGTCTAGAATATAGCTCCAAAATAATTTTTGGAAATTTGAATTAGCACTAAGGTTACAGCGACTTATTACTGAACTAAACTATAAACTTCAAACGCACTTTTTTAAACAGTTATTTTTTTTTTACCTGTCCGCTCGAGAACCCCTTGACCGATTTCTTTTAAATTTTAATACACGCGTTCGCTATTTAATTCTGTTTGGCACTATATAGGATTTTTTATTTTTTTGTATATTTTTACTTTTCGATATTTTACTAGCATTTTAATGCCATTTTTATGAGGCCAATTTATTTTTTATTTATTTATTTATTTATTTTTTTTTTACAGATATTTAAAATTTGGAAAAGTCTTTTCCTACAACATAACCAAAGATTAATTGCATTAAGATTTTTTAAATTTTGATGTTTCAGGAATGCTAGATGCAAGCTGACATGGCACTTTCACAATACCTATTTTACATGGATACCAACAATGAAGCGTGACCATAATTTAATATATTGCAAAACCCCACGACAATTTACGTTGTCATAGAAACCCATAAAAAATTCCTAAAATATGACTCTGTTTTTGGTGTTCAAACTGATGTCGCCCTATAATATGAAATAAACTTAACAAAAATACTTGAAACCTTGTTATCTTATTTTTTATTGTTATTAAAGTCCAAATCTTAAAATTTAGATGAAAATAATTTGCGTATTACACCAAAAGCTGTTACTGTTTTATTGAACTAGCATGTAAAAAGATTGCAAAACGAGTCAGATCCAGAAACAAAAATTCATAGGAAAAATAGTATTTTTTATCACAAACTTCAACTTTATAAACTTCAAGATACGAGGTTTTCAAACCAAGTTTCATGGAAACATGGATTATATTTATCAATAGCATTTTAAGGTTGAAAATAACACTTTCACTAAAAAAATTTCTTGTGCACAAATTTAAAAATTAAAAGAAAAATTAAATTAATTGCTTTCAGCATTAATTTAATGCTAACCAACCATAAATTTAAAAAAGTTGATGAAACCTTTTGAAATGTAACGTTTCTTTAGAAGTACAGGCATCTCCTGACTTACGTATACTGCGACTTACGTAAATTCACAGTTACGTAAAAAATTTTTGAAAATTATATTTATGAACTCACTAGCGCATTTGATACGCGTTTGCATACTTTTGATAATTATTTTATAAATAAAATATTTAGATAAAAATTATAATTATTATAATATAGTTTTATATATTAGAGAGAGTTATATTTTTGTTGGGAATATACAAATTAAAATGAGGCAAAAAAAAGTTCGGGTTCAACCGTTATCATTATATTAGCTGAATCCAAACCAGAATAAAACTTAATTTTAAAGTTTCAATAAAGAGGAACGAGTGTATATTTTTTATTCGTAATTCACCAGCGAAAATTTGAATGGGTTGGTTTTAATGACAACAATCAGTCCTCTTTAATTATTTCTTATTTTTATAGTCCTTTGAAGTAATCTGAAAATTGTTATAAATCACTCTATCAATGTTAAATTTATAAATCCCAAATTCCACAAGATATTGTTTATTTGAAAAGTGTTTTTTTCAGTTTACCTTTATATTTTTTCATACTTGTATAATTTATATCCGAGTAAATACTGCTGCATGATGCTTTATTTAAAAATTAATGCTATGTAAATAATCTATATATATATATTTAATTATTTTATGTAATTTGCTTAAGTAAAATTTCATAAAAAACTGCAATATTTATTATATATATATATATAATAAGTATTGCAGTTTTTTTACGAAATTTTACTTAAGCAAATTACACATTCGACTTACGTAAAATTCGAGTTACGTAAAAGTCTGAGGAACGCATTAATTACGTAAGTCGGGGGATGCCTGTACTGTATATGTTCGGAAACCCCACTCCCTCCACTTTCAAGTAATGTATTGGCAAACTATGTTAATTTGTTGCTCATTTATTGTCTAAAAAAGTAAAAAAAATCTGGACAATAACATTAAGGCAGGGAAAAGGTAAAGTTTGATGTTTAGAATAAACACTGAACTCTAAATTGTATGAGATTTTTTTTTCTCTTAGCCTCAGGCAATATTTTTGAATATCTGTTTAATTATACAAAAATTAATAGCTATGCATTAATTTATGTTGGCATGGATTTTGTTATGAGGATTTGCATTTAAATACCTTACATATTTATTTATATCATGCGTTTAAAAAAATTAACTTGAATTTCAGAATTGTCTTAAATCAGTCTTTAAATTCAAAAAATGAATGAATAAAATTAAATTGCCGTTGATAGACTGTTTAATTTAACGACATTTTTGTGGCAAGAAAATAAGAAAGAAAAAGAATGAAAGAAAGGAAAAAATATAAAAAAATCATATATAGTTTAATTACTTTTGGCATATTACCGTTATTCTTGTTAATCTTTCAAAACTTTTAGTTAATTGCACAGAAGAAATGTTGAAAAGCGTTAAATTTCAAAAACGGGAAATTAAAATATATTTATTAGACCTGAATGTGCAGTGTTGGAATAGTCATTAAATGTTACCTAAATTATGCTCAAAATTGTCAAACTCTTTTAAATTGGTTAAAACATCAATAAAAAATTATATACATAATTATAAACACAATTCTTAGAAATCAATATGTTTTGTGAAACTACACTGTTAAAAATTTCATCATAAGAAAACGGTCATTTGAACGGCAGCAAACCGGCCGTTCATTTGACCGTAATTTAAGATAACGGTTACTTAACCGCATTAAAGATATATTGTCATATGACCGTAAAATATATATGTATGGTCATTTGACCGTAGCAGTACATAACGTTTACTTAACCGTATTATGAGTTTATTGGCATATGACCGTATTTTTAGAAAATGGTCATATAACCGTATTATGAGTTTATTGGCATATGACCGTGCAATATATATGTACGGTCAGTTGACCATATTTTTAGAAAATGGTTACAAAACCGTATTATGAGTTTATTGCTATATGACCGTAAAATATACATATACAGTCATTTAACCATATTATGGGTTTAGTTTCAGATGACCATAAAGCATATATGTACGGTCATTTGACTATAAATTTAGATAATGGTGAATTAACCATATTTTGAATTTATTGTTATATGACCTTAAAATATATATGTACAATTGTATGCCCATATTTTAAAATAACTGTTAAAAGATCATACATATATTTTTTACAGTCATAAAACAAAAAAATCATAATTGTGTGTAACAAATGGGAGATAAAAAGTCATATTTCCATGTAATAAAAATATCACAAATAAATGTAAAAATGTACCCAATTACTTATTAAATTAATTTTATTCTTTACAAATGTATAGCATCTTAAAACAAAATTTAAATTCTTCTCTAATAAATAGATACTAAAAGGAAAAAATATAACATTTATAATAATTCATAATGTTGATTATGCCTGATCAGAAGCCTTTTTTTTGTCATGTAACAATAAATTCATTATTGTATTTAACTGGACTTCCTTGATCATATAATATATGAACATTTTTATATGAGCTTCCTATTTTACCTTTATTTATTAAACAAGAACTTAAATTTATACTTAAAGATTACATACATTTTCAACAAATAAAATAAAACTAATAAATAACTGACCAAAATTTATAAATTACTTCTGACACTCTGACATTTTTCTTCACATGGAAATAAGAATTTTTCTTTTTTTTTTTTTTTTTTTGAAAAAAACATATAAATTTATCTTTTTTTTTTTTTTTTTTTTTTTTTTTTTTTTTTTTTCCAAGTTACATACTTAAAACTACCACTGTGCAACAAATAAAACCTTTGCAGTTTCTTCAATATTAAACAATAGTGTTTCATTATTCTTGCAAAACTTGGTATAAAAATATTTTTCAATAAATCAATTATTTATCACTGAACCATATATGAATATATGGTGGAATTTTAAAGAAATCAGTAGAGAGTATATAAATTTTAGAATATCTTTTTAGTGAAATAAATTATGAATATTTAGATTTTTGGCTGATGTAGAATGAATACAGAAATTGCCATAACTATATATTTTTCAAGCAAAAGTTCTACATACCGTATTTTTCGGCGTATAGTCAGCGGCTCAAATAATTCAGTATAGACCCAGAAATTTTATATAGTAATTGAAGTCAAGTATATTTCGAGAACAAAAAACTAGTATTTTATCAAATACAATTTCTGGGTCTAAAATAAATTATTTGAACCACAGATTATGGGCTGAAAAATACGGTATAAATAATTAGATGAGAAATATTTCTGAATAACTACAATGACTGAAAAATACCATGCCATTTTTTGTTATTTTTTTTTTTCATTTAACAAACTTAATATATCTGTAAAAAATTTAAATAATTTCTAAATATTTGCAACTTACTCCAAAAATTACTTAAATATAGGTGTAGCAAGACTATTGATTGTTTCAAAGTTATTCAAAATCTGATTAAAATTATAAAAGTAATATTACATTCATATTTAAAAAAAAGTGATGAAAATAATGTTAAAAATTTATTTGACAATAGAAAAATGAGATATGCAATGACAATGAGTATATCATAAATATTTTGAATTTTTGTATGTACAGTTAAATTGTAAACAATCATTCTAGCTAAATTAATATTTTAAGAAATTTAGGAAATGTATTATAAATTAACTTCCCAGTAAAAATATATTTCCTTATGCTTTAAAATACAACTTGCATTAAGTATCAAGCTATTTATATTGGAAGATTTAAATTCAGAAATAAGAAGATAGTTAAGTATTTTTGATAAATATTTTTCATGATTGCTTAGCTAAAAATGCTTATAATAGTTTTTTTTTCATTGTGATCATAAAATAATGTATTTTTAATCACTTACAAGATTGGTTTTAATTATTGTTTTAGAAATTAATTCAATCTGATAAATTACAGTAAAAATATTGGTGCACATGTATCCAGAAAAAAAAAGAAGAGTAATGTGATTCACAAATAGTCAAAACAATCAATTAAAATATAGAAATACATTTATTATAATATATAAATTACATTAATACAATACATTACAATATATGCATCAGCAACAACAGTTGGTTTGGCGATATATAGCATGAATGCTGCTATTTGATTTGCTGTAGTCTGTTCCCCACACAGAGTTGATCAACATTAAGTACTTTAAAAAAAAATTAAATGCATTTACCATGGATATAAGCATTCATATACATTTTTAAGAAAATACAAAAATAGAAGTTGTCATAAAATCATTTTAAGGCTATAAGTTAGAACAACAATGAAAAAGTCAGAAATGACTAATGGAAAGCACAACCCTTTGTTCAATAAATACTTTAGGCAGTGCATTCTCTGGAAAAGCAGCAAAGAACTGCATGTTTTTTGTTTTGTTTTGTTTTTTCTGCACTATCTGTACAGTTTTCCACAACAATATGGAGCATTGCAAGAACCAATAATTTCTGTATAACTTACTCCATCTTCCAAAGGGTCTTGTTTAAATTGCATCTCATTCACTGGTACAATAGAGATTCTGCAACAGGTCAGATGGAGATAAGGCCTTTAAACTGCATGCAAATCTGTTTAGAAATACTACTTATCCCGCACTGTTTGATAATAGGTAGCAATGCTCTGAAAATCTCTGATATAAAAATCCATAGAAATAGATATTTTACAAGCAAATTTTTTTATTTTGCCAGCTTGCTCACTAGTCTGAACTTAACTGAGCATGAATGGAATGCAATATATCGCCAAAGTATAGTATGCAAAATGTCTTGGACTATCTGCATTTTATATCAAAAATAAATAAGAATGGAATATAACCTAGCATCAGAATCATTAGCGATACAGAAAACAGACTTATTTTAACTATCAATCAGATTTTTCTGATGAATCATGTCCCATTTTATTGACTATGCAGGCATTTGTTGATACAAGCTTCACATTTCAAATCTTATTAAAATAAAAAGAGTATGCTTTTTTGGAATGAAATTATATGAAGCGCCTCTTTTTAATAGAGGAATTCTGTAAATTTTTCCCTTTTAATAAATGAAATTTTGCGATTGGGCCCAACAGAGAACCCCATTTATGCCAAAATCCACTTCTGGTTTCCATAATTTTTTTAAAAAAACACACTAGGTATAAATAAAACCAAATTTATCATCAGTCTCTCTCACACACATATACCAGATAAATAGGGAAAAAATGATAACCTGCAAAAATTACTGGTTGTTGGTAAAAAAAAAATTACCCTCCCACATGCATATTATTTAATCATTGACACTCAAAATGCTTATAAATTGATCAACAAAAACTAACTATTTCTATAGATACAATACATCAAGTATTCGTTTTAATTCTTTAACTTAGTTAAAATTTAATTTTGGAAAGTAATATAAAAATAGTCACCAGTTCAAATATTTTGGTTGCCGATAGCGACATATTCGCATTTGCCAAACCTTGCATACATATATCATACACAACTTTTACAAAATTTTGTAGTTCATTAAAAATTAAGAAATTTAGTTGTGAAATGATCAAAACTTTATAGTTAGTTTTTTTTATGTAACTAAATAAAACAACAAGCAATAAACAGTAAGCAAGATAATAATACAGAAATAAACTGGCTGATGAAGCTACTGCAGAAAATAGTAAAACCTACCAATATGAAATCGTACAGGACTGAAGGAAATTTCTGTTGCTCAAGTTTCTATATTAGCGGGTAAAATTTTATATAAAACCATAAAAATTTTCAGTATCAAATTGGTTTCAATTACACAGATTTTACTGAAATTGATAGTTACAAATTCCATACTTTATTTCATGTAGTACTTTTTAATACTTGTCATAACATTTGTTTTGAATAAATACTAATTAAACTGTTCAACTGTTTATTTCAATGCGATGGTTTTCTTTAGCAAATAATTGAGACTTGAAAAGGCCTAAAGAGGGCGCTAATCACACCTGTTGGTACCAGAAAATTGTACCTTTAACCATGGCATGATGCATGTTCAACTAACGCTAAAGTGCCATTGAAATCATTATTTATTGTAAACGCATTTGAAAGTGTTCGATATTCAAATTCGATAATTTTTAAATTGTCATATAAACACAGAACATTAATATATCACATGAAATCTGAAATTGAGCAAAAAAATAATCATTATGAACAAATTAAAAATACATGTAATGCAATGGGCTTTCATAGGATTTTCTGAAAACGAGAAGTTACATCTTTTTTTCCATCAGATGGCACATTCAAGCACTTGAATCACCAATAATAATATTGTATATTGTCTAAAAATTTATAAAAACTTTTAGTGAATATCAGGGAACCAACAGATAGGATTGGTTGGAAGAAATTAGAAACTTTAACAGAAATACTAGCCCAAATATTTTTTACAAAAATAGCTAAATCATGTGTGGTCACATACATGCTAAAAAATATGAAAACATTGATATATACTTATTAATCGGTGATTTATAATGAAAAAAAATAACTATTTAGTTGTTCATAATGAAAACAAAGTCTATGATTGAAAAAATTATCTATCAACTTTTTAAGGGGACTTACTGTTTTAAATTTTCCAAAAATAAATTTTTTTGTTTTCATCTTTTTTTTTTTAATTATATAATTCTGAATCGAATAAACAAATGGCATGAAAAAAATTCAAATTAGAATCCGGTCAAAAAAGTAAGTACTTTAACACAAGCTCAAATTGATTTTTAACTTGGCACACATTCTTTTCAAATCGTGTTTTTGCTACACTGTTTAAAAAACATCTTTTGCAGAAATATAATTTATTTTGCACAGATATACATGAAAAGATCATACCTAAAATCTTCACCTACACTTTTGTCAAATAAATAATACAAACTTTATTTGTTGCATTTAGAATGCATTTTAAATGAGATAAACCTTAAAAATAAAATTCTAACTGCAACCAGCAGTCGATGCAGGGTTTCGCTCTTGGGGTCCATTTTATGAAGAGTAAAAGTTATTTTTGTAAAATTTATTTTATTTATATGAAAAATGACATTTTGTAATGAAATATGAAATCCAGTTACTCAAATTCAAATCAAACATTTATTAATAATAACTTCTTTAAGTCCTTCTGCTAAACTTTTTCCTTCTAGTGAATTTGTTTTGTTAGCAAAATTTAAAACATAATAAAATAAAAGCAATTAATGAAGAATGTTTTTATGAAATGGAATTTTGTGAAGGATTAATTTTATTAAATCAATTTTGTGAAGGGTCATGTTTTATTAAATGGATTTTTGTGAACAGACAGTTGTTGATAAATTGTTTTATTAAATGAAATTTCGTGAAGGGCCCTAAATAGGCCCCAAATTTTACCTGGATCGGCCCCTGGCGACAAATAAAATTTCTCTCATTTAATTGAGAAAACGACAGGTGCTGATTGCACATATGATCCTTTTATGCATTTCTGTGCAAAAGAATAATCTTTCTGCAAACGATTTGTTCTTTACAAACAGTGTGCACAACTAGAAAAGTATGATATATAAAAAAATACACAATATTATCCAGCTCAATTTGAATATTTTAATGCCATTTGTTTTGTTCGATTCAGAAAAGTATGAATTAAAAAATATCTATGAAAGAAAAATCAAACCTATGTTTAATTATGCATAGACACTTGTATAATATTAAACCAAATGACAACATTCTTTACAAATTTTTTGATTGCATTTCTTTCAATGTGTTATTTATTTATTTTTACATGTGATATCTTATTTTGATGGTATAACTTTTTTTTCAATTTTGTTTGTAGTTTTTTTTTTCTACAGATATTTTAAATTTTGGAACCATTGCAAAATTGAAAACTGCAATTGTGTAGTACAGTTTGTAAAATTTTGTGTAGTACAGTTTGTAAAATTTTGTGTAGTACAGTTTGTAAAATTTTGTGTAGTACAGTTTTTGCTTTTCTTAATGAAAAGCAAAAACTGTACTACACAAAATCAAAATAATAAAAAGATACCCAGTCAAACATCCTATCCTATGCAAAAAAAATAAAAAATAAATAAAAATAAATAAATAAATAAATAATAATAATAATTTAAAAGTATTGAAAGCCAAATAAGAAGTTTGTAGAGAACACTGCCATTGTTTTAGCATTAGCTTGTGAGTGTCTTTGCACGACTAGCATAAGTGTCGAGAATTAGCAAAATTCTCAATACCTCTAGAAACGAAATACCTAATATATAATACAGGGCTTGAAATTCATTTTTTCCAAGGAGGGGAGACTCCCTACCAACATTTTTAAATGGAGGGGAGTTATAATCTTTGGGAGGGAGAAAAAAAAATCTTTAAACCCCACTATTATTTTACGTGCTATTTAAATAATTACATTAATGCAGACATGACAAAATACCATTGAAAAAATTAAGTCAACTGAGAATGATTATGTAAAATGTTTATTTTTATTATAAAAAAGGGAAGAAAGTTAAGTTTTATATATGCAGTGTATTTTTCAAGTTCCATTAAATGTGTTAGGGACCCTTAACAATTAGGTTGTTAAATAAATTTCTGAATTTAGATTTTATTTGATTGAGGGGTGCTGAAGCCTCTTTCACAAGGTAGACTTTTACTCTTTCACAAGGGTTAAAAAGGTTTACTCCTTTACTTCAAGGAGTAAAAGTAATAAGATCTTTACAGCTCTTCTAATCTCATTTTTGTTTAGTGCTGACTGTAGGCCAATTTAACAGGGTGCAGTGACCGGTGGCTCTTACTGCCCTTTTTTGTTCTTTTCCCTCTTTTCGGTCGCAGGAAAAAAAAATCTTTAAAACGTCTATTTGTCGTTCGAAAAAATTGTGAATTTAGTCAATTGGTTGAGGGAATAAGATAATGAAATTCGTCTTACGCATGAACAGAAATAGAGAAGGATTTCTAACGAAATAGTGTTAATATCGATTTGCGACTTTGGGACTTCATGGCAGCCAGTGTACAACTGTGCTAAGGTAACGCCACCTACAAACAACAATGCAGATAAATACCATAGAATAAATCTGTTACACCTACCAGATGATGGCTGTCAAGCAGACACGATTTGAAGAGGTAGATGAACTAATACAACTGTTCTACACAGACATTATATTTGAAACATTTTTCGAGAAACGATTTTCTTATTCAAAAGGCTATTTTATTAGAAGTCCTTATCTATGTCTATGTTCATAGAAAAAAATCGCTAAATTCGTCGATCAGTCGCGGGAAAAAATGGCGAAGATTGTTAATCGGTCGCAAGAAAATAACACGAAATTCGTCAGTCATTTGCAGAAAAAAAACTTGAAATTTTTCCGTGAGGCGCGAGGAAAAAAAATAGTGAATTTCATCGATCTGTCACCAGAAGAAACAGAATAATTCACCAATCGGTTACGGAAAAATTCTCAAAGTTCGTCTTTCAGTCAAGGAAAAAAACATGAAATTCGTTAATTGCTCATCAGAAAATATTGCGAAATTCATCAATCAGTCGTGGGAAAATATTGTGAAATTCATCAGTCGGTCGCGGAGATAAATCGTGAAATTCATCAGTCGAATGCAGAGAAGAAAATCTAAATTTGTCAGTCAGACACAGGTAAAAAAAAATTACGAACTTTGTCAATCTGTCGAAAGAAAAAAAAAAGGAGAAATTATGCGAATTTCGTCGATTGATCGCGGAAAGAACACGAATTTTGTCAATAGGCTGCAGAAAAAACGCAAAATTCGTCGATCGATTGTGGAAAAATGCAAAGTTTGTCGATCAGTCGCAGAAAAAATGCAAAGTTTGTCGATCTGCGCATACTACGATAGTTAAAAATCAGCGCACATTAAAATTTGCAAATGAAATTCCAAAATACTTATGAGTAAAATTGAACCTGGAATTTTCCTGAAATATTTTTGGGTCTGGAAGCAACATTATGAAATGATTGACATCAACAACAGATTCATCCACAGTTTCGGGAAAAATAAACTGATTTCCATCCAATTTGCATCTCATGAATCTTATTTGAATAGAATCATCACCAATTAGACTACATTCACACTAATATTTATTCAAAGGCAGTAAATGCAAAACAAAATATTTCTTACTATGTTAAATAAATTGTTATTTTTCTTACTACTTTAAAACAATATTTCTTTATAGAAAATAAGCAATTATTAAATATTTTGAACATTCTGCATTACAGGAGCAGAGTGGATTGTGGACTACTGTGCCCCATGTTCAAGTTCATAAATAATCATAGTAATATTGTTTATACTAGCTTTCTTTTAAACATACTAACTTTAAAGTTAAATAAAAACAAGTATCTTAGCTTTACATAACAGCTGTTTTATCTTATTTATCTACAACCTTTACTTACTAAAATAAATAAAAAAATATGATTTTGAAAAATTTTTACTTTTAGAAGCTCAAAACAACCAATCAAGATAAAAGAGTCCAATCAAGTCACCAAAGCATCATAGACCCATTATTCGATCAATTCAGCTAAATAATAATGATCAAAGACGACTAGAGAAAAAAAAAAAGTTATACCGGAAACGGTTTTTATCAAACTAGGAAGTGAAAACTTATAAATTTCGAAATCTATTACGAGTAAATAAGATTCATCTTGTAATACAGATCGATATAAAGCGTAATTTTTTAATATATAAACATAGTTGAATGAAAATAAATACCATAAAACTATAAAACAGCAATGTAACTTACATTAAATCACTAAAATCGTACCAATTTTAGTGCATCCTTACAAGATTCTGTCTCGGCGTCGGCACGGCGTGTAAACAAACACAAACAATTTCCTGAAGTTGCCATTCCAGATACCAGATAATTTGAAGAACGCATTCTCATTGGTCCATGGAGTTTACGATAGATGTAAAATTACAATCATTGTACCAGATTCATAAATAATTGCTAAACGATGATTTTTTTATCACTGGGCGAATGAAATCTTTATAAATTAACGGTGTTTCGACAATTTTCTAGAAAAATGGTAAAGTCAATGTAAAATTTACGGCCAATGCATTATTATTTTACGGAAATTTTTAACAGTGTACTTATTATTCTTTACAAACGGCCCATATAATGTTAGAACCAAACATTGCTTCACCATAAACAAACCAAACAGTATTGACCAATATAAACTATATCTTGAACAATATTTGCATTAAAAGTTTCCCAATATTGGGGTATTTATATTCTGCCAAAGAAATGATTCTCCATATCATTGCTATATCAAAAGTAAAGCTAATATTTCAGCAACATACAGGCATTGGCACAGCATTGCAAATAGCTCCATTTTAAAGCCAATATTTCTGTAATATTCATGTTTCATTCAAATATTTCATAAGCAAAGCCAATAGTTCGCTAACAGTGATATTCCTTTCCAAATATTGTTAATATAAAAGCAATATATAATCAATATTGATGCCGGTCTCTAATAGAACCAATAAAACCAACATTAGTTGCTACTAGAAACTAGTCGTTGAGGGCCTCCGTAATACTTAGCCCTCATGGATATGCATAATATAAAGTATGAAAATAAAACATGTGTATTTATAAAATGCATTGCAATTCGAATGAAATCGTGCCTTGATGACGTCATAAATTTTAAATGCTCTATTACTCCAAAATGGATAATCATATTAACTAATGGTTTACTGCGTCCGATTAAGTGTCTCATTAACAATTAAAATATATCTTTGAATTGAAATTTGAATGAAATACAGGGTCAGGAAAAATCGAAGAGTGTGGTAAGTAGGATTACAAATATTTCGGCAACTAATTATCCGATCGACTTCATTCTTTATGCAAAATTTATGTTTTTTTATTGTCTTTAATATTTACTCCTTAAAATAAACAATTTCGAAAATTTTTATATACCTTTTATCAGAACGAGTATTTCGAGAGTCCGAAAAAAGTAGTTCCGGATAATCAAGGTTACTGAAATTCAATAAGCTTTTTCCCATTATTACATACTAAGTACACACCAAATTTCAAGTCTCTATCTCGATTTTTTTCGGGTGATAGAGTGTTTTTTTTATATATAACGCTAACCAGGCCCCTACCTGCCCAGCATGAATGCCTAGCTTAACGGGTTAGTACCTGGGTGCGGGGCGGAAATCGCCTGATCACAGCATGGCTGTGATCCACCTGACTATAGATTTGTTCACATCGCTGCTGTGCTTGATCTCTTGTGATTTGCTACCGTTATCTTTGTTTGCCGGTTCAAGGTTTCTGTTTAACTTTGTTGAATTGACAGATTTAATAGGTCTCGTAATTTAGAACCTAGATCAGGTGTTTACAGACATACAGACGGACGGCAAATTCTTTTTTCTACAAATATGTTTTTCGGAATATCTAGTGTCTGAAACGTGTAAATCCGTCACATTTTTTTTTTCGATTTTCAAAACGATTACAAGACTTACCCTATACTACGGGTAAGTAAAACGATATGTAATTAGAGTAAGTGTTTGAAACCTGTGACACTGAAATTGGAAAACATAATATCATTACTTAAAATGCATACGAACTATACAGGATGACCCACAAAGCTTGAAACGCACTTTAATTTTTGACCTGTTGGAGATAAGCAGGCAATGTAATTCGTAAAAATGTCCAAATTTGGTCAATAATTGAAGTCTCCTCAATGATTATTTCATCTAATTTTTAATAGAAGCTGATCAAGTTACATTTATTTATTTAAGGTTTTAGTTCGCATTATTGTCTAATGCTATATAATTTCACGAAAAACAGGTGATTTAAGGATGTTGGTGAACGAAAACATGATAAAGTAGAATATCTTTAATACGTTTGTTAAGAAATGTTTTGAAATTTTCAAAAAATATGTCATTTGACAATTTTCAGTGCTATTTAATGAAGCTGCATTTGCAGAATTTTCAAAAAATAGTCCCCTATTTTTTCATTCTTATTTTCATTTAAAATGACATTTTGTAGAAGGGTAAATATGAAATTTACGATGGCTTTATACGATTGTAAAATAATTCACAATTCGTGTATAGGAACAAATTTTCATTCCATTAATGAGCCCACACCTTACATTAAAATTTAAAAGATTTTTTGCCCATGTAATTTAATTGGAAACTTTTTTTTTTCGAAAAATGTAAGTAATAAAAAAAGAAAACTGCCCAGTTAAACTGAGGGCATTGAGCTCACAGGCTATTCACACTAATTGTATATTATGCTATTTTTTCAAATAATAATGCCACTCGAAAAATAAAGATATATACAATTAATTAAGGGTGGATTAGACCCCCCCCCTTTATAATTAACCAATAACCCCCCAAAATCTAATCAGGCAAGCGCCTTAGTACAATGAATTTATACACAAAATTTGAAAAAAATCGGATAATTTTGCTTGAAAAACCCATTTATCTAAATTAAGGGAGGTGAGCCCCCCCCCTCCGTTCCCCCCTTTATATTTAACAAATGAAAACCCAAAATTAATCAGGCAAGCGCCTTACCACAATGAATCTATATACAAAATTTGAAGAAAATCGGATAATTCTGCATGAAAAACCCATTTATCTAAATTAAGGGGGATTAGCCCCCCGTTTACCCCCCTTTATACTTACCCAATGAACACCCAAAACTAATTAGGGAAGTGCCTTATCACAATGAGCCTATATACAAAGTTTAAAGACAATTGCATAATTCTGCATGAAAAACCCATTTATCTAAATTAAGGGGGGGGTAGCCCCCCGTTTCCCCCCTTTATACTTATCCAATGAACCCCCAAAACTAATCAAGGAAGTGCCTTATCACAATGAGCCTATATACAAAATTTGAAGAAAATCGGATAATTCTGCATGAAAAACCCATTTATCTAAATTAAGAAGGAGTAGCCCCCCGTTTACCCCCCTTTATACTTACCCAATGAACACCCAAAAGTAATTAGGGAAGTGCCTTACCACAATGAGCCTATATACAAAGTTTAAAGAAAATCGCATAATTCTGCATGAAAAACCCATTTATCTAAATTAATGGGGGGGGTTAGCCCCCCATTTCCCCCCTTTATACTTAACTAATGAACTCCCAAAAATAATCAGGGATGCACCTTATCACATTGAACCTATATACGAAATTTGAAGAAAAACGGATACTTCTGCATGAAAAACCCATTTATCTAAATTAAGGGGGAGTTAACCCCTCTTTCCCCCCTTTATACTTAACCAATGAACTCCCAAAACTAATCAGGGAAGCGCCTTATTAGAATGAACCTGTAAACAAAATTTGAAGTAAAACGGATAATTCTATCACGAGTTATCGCGTTACGTACGTACATACGTACATACATACATACATACATACATACATACAGAACGGGCGGGCACATTAGCTCTCAGGCTTTGATAGCCTGTGAGCTAAAAAATAAAAATTATTTTTAAAAATAAGCTTTTTAGAACTTTTTTTTTCTTTTTTTTTTTTTTTTTTTTTTTGCTAAACAATCTGGTATTTGTCGGTTAAGTATATATTTTTTCGCAAAATAAATAGTTTTTATTGTAAAAAAATATATTTCTTTTATGATCTTTTTTTAAAGTTGCACAAATTGTGAATTATTTTGTGTATGATCTATATATATTATACACACCCCATATAATGCAAAATTTAGTTAAACATAAAAACGCAGCCCACAGCTGCAAATGAACAGATGGTCAGTGACCATCTGTAACTGAAATATTTTGTGTGTCCATGCAAGTCATATTCTACAGTAAGCATCTTGTAGTGCATTTCCAAAATGTATATGAATTTCATTATGTTTTAAATAGTGCAACATTATTAAAATACGCTGAAAACAATTTTTTCCTGTAGACCCTGTCTAAAGGGACTGCAGAAAAATATAAAAAATGTACTTTGGAAATTAATGAGAGAACTAATTCACTAACACAGTCTTATTTTTAACTTTTTTTTTTTCAATTTATTTTGCCTACGTATCTCCAACAGGTAAAAAATTAAAACGTGTTTCAATATTTTTAGGACATCATGTATAGTACATGCAGCTTAACGTTGTCATTTGAATAGTAAATGACTAGAAAGCCAATTTGCAAAAGGAAATGTAGGGTGAAACCCCCTGTAATTGACACTTTAAGGATTTTTTCTTGTTCAAATCACTATTACAAAGTTTTAAATATATTTTATACACTGGTGTGCGTAATTTAAGCAACAAACACAAAATGCTAATTTCTGAACACGTGAGTACTCAAAAGGAAATTCTATAAAGAGCAAGTGTAGAAAAGAGGTACTACCCTAACAGCACGGCCAGTCGATGTGAAGTCCCCTTGACACCACACATGGTTAGAAGTGTCACAATCGCTACGGTGAATCAAAATATAGGATATTTCACTGTCTCATTATTACTCTCAAATGATTGTTAACACTGAAAAGTCACTGTGACTTTCGCTTTGTGATGGGTCACCAGGTGACATTACAATGAAATCACCTTGTGATTCTCAAGTCACTGTCAGTTGAAGACTGAACTTTGAAGTCATTGTGAGCATTGCATTGTAATGAGTCGCCAAATAATGTCACACACCCAGAGAAAAGTTTTGTTGAATCAACAAAAAATTGGTTGGCCCAACAAAACTTTCCGTTTAAATATAGGTCAATGGAAATTTTGTTTGAATCAACAAGAAAAATATTGTTGAGTTTTTTGCAGTTCCAACAAAAAATTTTGTATCATCAATAAAAAAATGTTTTGTTAATTCAAGTAAAAATGGTGCAATTTTACTTGAATGAACAAAATTCTTTTTTTTAAAGTTTTCTCAAAATAAATATAATTATCTGTTACTTTAAGAGTTCTTTTCAGTTTCAGCAACAAAAACTTTTGTTTAAAGAACAATTGTTTTGTGTAATTTTAAGGATTTTCTTTGTTTTAACAACAAAAGATTTTTGTTACAGAAACAATTATAATATTTACTTTAAGTATTAGAACCAATCTAAACTTAACTATATTTTTATTCATTTTCAGCAGTGAATTACGCTTGAGAAATAACAAATTAATTTTTAATCGGCTTTTTTTCAAGCGTAAACCGACAGATTGAACAATGTCCCAAGCCAGGACTCGATCCCGGGTCCTCAGAACAGCGCGCTGAGGCTCAACCACTAAGCTACAAGAAACGATACCCAAGCTTGAAATTTCCCACTCTTATATATGTCGGACCGGCTGCAATCGCAGTACAAGATGGAAATATCATGAGCACAGGCCCCTCTTAAGACCATAAAGTAAGGGAAGCTCGACGGTACTCTGGGGCCCCCCTCTAGCAATTGCTTTGTTATTTACTAAATCCATTTTTGGTATGCTGCAATAATTTGAAATTTTACCATCAAAATTTCGAGTAAACAACAATTTAAAAAGAGCGAGCTTCTTAGATAAAAATTTCGTAAGGAAAAAGTGCATTTTTTACCCTGATTGATTTTTTTTTCTTTTTTCTTTTTTTTTTTCTTTTTTGTAAAAAGTTATTCTGAAAAATAAATTTGGGGGTACCTTTGTATTTCTTTGGGTAAGCACTGGCTTCCTAGTCCTATTCGGTAAACAGGCCCTGCATGAGCAGGCAAATTTCTGCGGCAAACATGAGATGAAAATACAAAGCCCAGCATATGTCAACATATAGTTAATTTTTAATTCATTTTCAGCAGCGAATTACGCCTGTAAAAAGCAGGATAAAAATTCACTGGTTATTATTCAAGGATTACAGGCGTAATTCACTGCAGAAAATTAATTAAAAATTAACTGTGTTGCCGTATGCTGGGGCCTCAGAGCGCTATTCTGAGGACCCGGGTACGATTCTCGCCTTGGGACATTTTTCACTCTGTCGGTTTACGCTTGAGTAAAAGCAGGATAAAAATTCACTAGTTATTATTTAAGAATTACAGGCGTAAATCACTGCTGAAATCGCGAAAATTTCAACATAGCAGCGCCACCTGTTGCGCTATTTACGCCAAAAACTAATCAGCACCAATTTATATCAGGAAGTAACTGAATATAAATTCCGTTCTTGAAATAGAGCGCCCACAGAATTTTTGTCATATACAGACAGACAGAGTCATAGACAGTCATTTTGTAAAAACAGTCAAATTCTGTTCAGGACGTTTTAAAATCCGTCGAAAACCAGAAGTTGAAAATTTTCATGACCCCAATACTTTCTTCTTGTAAAGATAGAAGAAAGTAATAAATGGGATACGGGGATTTTTAAAACTACCTTGGTCCGTGCCAATTAAGAAAGTTTTAATTAAACACAAATGATGTTAATCCTTTAATTATATAGCTATATAAGTCAAAGAAACCAAGTTACGAGAGAGAGTTATGGCTACTACACAACAATTTAAATTTTGTATAAATTACAAAATTATGGTAAAATTAAAAAAACAGATTTTGTTAACTCAAGTGAAATTGAAGAAATTTTGTTAAAATTTTGTAAGAGTGTTAACAATATTTTTTTGTCAATGTAACAAAACTAAATTTTTACTTCAACTAAAAATTTTGCTTGAAACAACCAAAATGTCTCAACAAAACATGTTTTGTTGTTTTAATCAATTCCTTTTTCTGGGTGCAATGAAGTCGCATGGTGACTTTCCGGTGATCGACACTCTATTGTGAAGTCATCATTGCACTCCTTTGTGAAAAGTCACCAGGTGATTTCGATTTCTGTCACTTGGGAACTCGTCACAGAACAGCTATCATGATGACTTTACAATGGAGTGTCAAAATGACAGTCACATGAGAGTCACGAGATGACTTCATTGTAAAGTCACCTGGTGACTCGTCAAAAAGCAGCAGTCATGGCGACTGTTCAGTGGAGTGACCAAATGAGAGTAAAAATGAGACGAATGAAAGATATCACATTTCTGTTCATTGTAGTGACTGTGACAATTGTGACCATTTGTGATGTCAAGAAGACTGTCATCGACTGTCTGTGCTGTTAGGGTAGTACCTTTTTTCTACACTTGCTGTTTATAGAATTTCCTTTTGAGTATTCACGTGTTCAAAAATTAGCATTTTGTGTTTGTTGCTTAAGTTTTGCATACTAGCGTACTTACCGTTGTTTTAAAAAGTATAGTAAAGATACATTAAAAAAAATTATTGTGGACAAAATTCTGAAAAATTGTACATTTTATTACGAAAAATTAATTTTTGTCATAAATATTGTCAATATCTCTAGTAACTGACACCATCCCTTTTGTGAAGAACCAA
Source organism: Maratus michaelseni (assembly GCA_963931845.1). Lineage (NCBI taxonomy): Eukaryota > Metazoa > Arthropoda > Arachnida > Araneae > Salticidae > Maratus > Maratus michaelseni. The sequence continues at coordinate 445,879,915 of OZ007586.1, forward strand.
TAGCTGAAAAATAAATTATAACATTTGAGACAAATAAGTTATCACAAGATGACATTTTGCAGAATTTTATAAGAAATTGCTTATTTGGGTTAGATTTCCGTTGAAGTGCCAGTTACTGGTTAGGTGTCAATAACTGGTGGTTTCACCTTTTTTTTTTTTTTTTTTTTTTTTTTTTTTTTTTTTTTTTTAAGTAGAAATGAGTGATCGGTGCTTAGTGTAAACATCAACATTTACACAATTTCTCTTCAAAGTTACCATTTCTTTAAATTTGAAGAATGTATCAAATGAATATTTATTTATTGTAGAAAACTTCACGGGACAAAACTTTTAAGGCTGGGCCTGGCTCGGCCACGCAATAATCGTTCATTGGCCCGCCTAAAGCCTGCAAAATAAATTAACCTCTTGAAGGGTAGTGTTAATTTTTTGTAACACTTAATTTTAAACTCTAAAGGCCACATTGGCAACATAATCTTAGAAATAAAAAGATCAGGCTCCATAAGCCGTGTTTTTGGTCCATGCACCCAGAAAAAGGAATTGATTAAAACAACAAAACATGTTTTGTTGAGTACATTTTGTTGTTTCAAGCAAAATTTTTAGTTGAAGTAAAAAGTTGGTTCTTTTGCATTGACAAAAAAATATTGTTAACACTCTTACAAAATTTTAACAAAATTTCATCAATTTTACTTGAGTTAACAAAACCTGTTTTTTTAATTTTACCATAATTTTGTAATTTAATTTTGTAATTTATACAAAATTTAAATTGTTGTGTAGTAGCCATAACTCTCTCACGTAACTTGGTTTATTTGACTTATATAGCTATATAATTAAAGGATTAACATAATTTTTGGATAATTAAAACTTTTTTAATTGGCACGGACCAAGGTAGTTTTAAAAATCCCCCTATCCAATTTATTACTTTCTTCTATCTTTACAAGAAGAAAGTATTGGAGTCATGAAAATTTTCAACTTCTGGTTTTCGACGGATTTTAGAAGGTCCTGAACACAATTTGACAGTTTTTAGAAATGACTATCTATGACTCTGTATGTGACAAAAATTTTCTGGGCGCTCTATTTCAAGAACTAATGCACGGAATTTAATATACCTTTATATTCAGTTACTTCCTGATATAAATTGGTGCTGATTAGTTTTTGGCGGAAATAGCACAACAGGTGGCGCTGCTATGTTGTAATTTTCGCAATTTCTGCAATCGATTCGCGATTTCTCAAGAACTAATGCACTGATATACATCAAACTACAGATTGAATTAGACCTTGACATAAATAGAAGCTGATTACGTTTTGGTGTAAATAGCCCAGCAGGTGGCGCTGCTATGCTACTTTTTTCATGATTTTCACTATAAATAAATCTTAAAAACTAATGCACGGATTAATTTTTAATTCATTTTCGGCAGTGATTTACGCCTGTAATTCTTAAATAATCACCAGTGAATTTTTATCCTGCTTTTTTTTCAAGCGTATACCGACAGAGTGAAAAATGTCCCAAGCCGGGAATCGTACCCGGGTCCTCAGAATAGCGCTCTGAGGCCCCAGTATACGACAACACAGTTATTTTTTAATTAATTTTCTGCAGTGAATTACGCCTGTAATCCTTGAACAGTAACCAGTGAATTTTTATCCTGCTTTTTACAAGTGTAATTCACTGTTGAAAATGAATTAAAAATTAAGTATATGTTTCCATATACTGGGCTTTGTATTTTCGTCTCATGTTTGCAGCAGAAATTTGCCTGCTCATGCAGGGCCTGTTTACCGAATAGCCCGGGAAGCCCGTGCTTACCGAAAGAAATACAAAGGTACCCCAAAATTTATTTTTCAAAATAACATTTTACAAAAAAAAATAAATAATGATAATAATAATAATAATAATAATAATAATAAATCAATCAGGGTAAAAAATGCACTTTTTCCTTACGAAATTTTTATCTAAGAAGCTCGCTCTTTCTAAATTGTTGTTTACTCGAAATTTTGATGATAAAATTTCAAATTGTTGCAGCATACCAAAAATGGATTTAGTAAATAAAAAAGCAAATGGTAGAGGGGGACCCCAGAATAACGTCGGGCTTCCCCTACTTTTATGTCTTAAGAGGGCCCTGTGCTCATGATGACACTTCCATTTTGTGATGCGGTTGCAACTGGTCCGATATATATAAGAGTGATAGATTTCGAGTTTGGATATCGTTGCTTCTAGCTCAGTGGTAAAGCCTCAGCGTGCTGTTCAGAGGCTTGCATTTTGTTCGGATTTATATGACTTACACAAGCTCAAAGTTCGTATTATTCGTTGTTTTTGGTGAAAAATACGTAATTTTACCTCAATTATTTATATGGACGCAATCGTGCAACACTTTCTTCTTTACATATATTATAAAATACATCAAAAATTACAATATATGTAAAAATAAAAGTGTTACATTTTAGCACGTTTAAACACGTTGCTGCATCCTAAAGTCTCTTAGTAACGAGAGGGAATGCAGTTACTTAACTCTCCATTTTTAATATTTTACTATGAGTGCAGCTTTGCAACACTTTTATTTTTACATATATTGTACATTTTGATGTATTTTATAATATATGTAAAGAAGAAAGTGTTGCACGATTGCGCTTATATAAATAATTGAGGTAAAATTAGAAGAAATTGCGTATTTTTCATCAAAAACTACGGATAATATTTGTCTTATTCGTCAAATCTTCCATAATCGGCTTCATAGACGATGCACTATAAACTGAAATGTCCGAAATTCAGACACACAAGTGTCTGAAACGGATGGTTAAAAAAAGCGACACTTTAAAGTGTCTTATTTTTTTAGACACTGTATGCGTCTGAATTTCAGACATTTGAAACGTCTGAATTGCAGCCATTTTCAACCCCTGATTCGTTCACAACAGACAGCCATTTCTCACCATTTTGTTAGCATTAAACTCAGCCATGTTTGACCACATTGAATCCTCAATAAGTGGGAAAATATTTTATCATAAAGCAGGTCTGTATTTCTTCCAGAAGCAGAAACCTATTAAAGCAAGGGCAAAGAGGGTCATGACCCTGCCCTCCCCAGTCCCCACCCTGATTTCCAGTGGGACGGGCAAATTTGGTATGCAATTTTTGTAAATCTAATATATTAAATCTATTTCGACGTTGTACAGAATAAAATCAACATTTTGGCTTATATATATGTGTGTATCTGTTTATCTGAATACAATAAAACCTCTGAATAGCGGACTGTATGGGGCCGCAAAATTCGTCTGCTATTCAGAGAATACGAACATCTTCAGATCAGTCAAATTCCCGGTAATAATATGTCCGCTATTGAGTAGTTTTACTATATTTAATAAATAATTTTTTTTTTTTTTATGTTATCCTACTCTAAAAGTTCAAAATATCAATTATAATCAGCACAATGTCGAACAGATTACAAATATCGGTTTTAAGAAAACTGCATATATCTAATTTGAGAATCCCTAGAATCGAAGAGGAGGGGGGAGGGGAGAGCCACGCTCCGGTTTGTCCATGCTATAATCAAGTTCTACTTCTGGAGGAAACCCGATCCTCATTTATAATTAAATATGTATGTTTATTCTAATTCATAGTAAATGTTTATATATTTATTTATTTATTTGTAAGTGTATAGAAAATGTGCACCAAATGAATTCCAGTCCCAGTAGCTGGCAGTCATTCGTCCCACCCCCTCTTAACATGCTGTCACAAAAAATCATATACCTAGGTCATATCATGACCTAAAATATATATGTAAACATATATATACATGCTTTGGAAAAAAATTCTTTGCCTTTAACATTATCCTACTTTAAAAGTATAAAATATTGATGATAACTTTTCTGTATCGCCCGATAGTTATACATGCTGTTGGGGACAACGACTTCATTCACGCCAATTTTTTAAAAATAATTTTAGAATGAAAATGTAATACTGCAATATGATTATTATAGATTATAACCATAGTTTTGTTTTAGCGAAACACTTCCAAATTTCATCAAAATCAGCTATTTATGCTTCATAAAAACATTTTTCGGATGGAAAAAATGTTGCAGAAATACTTCTATGGTTAATTGTATTTTTTAAAGATAATCAAACAAATGAAATGCGATATAAAATATTTTGTACCATGCAGTTCATTTTCTAAGTAGAAAGTGCAAGTTTCTTTCCTTGAAGTATGCTCTGAATTATTTCAGCATTTGAATAGAATAGTTAATAATAATAATAATTTTAATAATAATAATGAAGATTAAAAGATTTTTTCGTGATCTTAATATTTTACACTTTCATTCAAATATTTACGTTGATAAAAACCCTGTTGGTATTATATAAAATCTTCTTATTAAACTAAAAAAAAAAAAAAAGAAGAAGAAGAAAAAGAAAAAGGAAGATTAAAAAAAAATATATTAAAACACATTACAATTTGCTATATCTTGTACAACATGCTTAAACAATCTAGAGTAAAAATAAATAAAATAAATAAGAAAGTAAGAAATAAAAAAATCCTAGAACCCGTAAATTTAGGTTCCAAGTTTAATTTAAAAAATGAGAACCCCTTAGAGAAAATACTTGGTCCTGACATGGGCAAAAAGTAGGTCTTGTCTTATCTACTCTCCCCTCCCCCCTCTCCCCCTGTATTTTTTGTTCCATATTATTTTGATTTTTACTCAGAATATTATTCAATTTGATTGTTTTACTTTTTTTTCAGCTTATATTGGATTAAGTATACCGAATTTGATTCCTTGTTTGTAGTGTACTTTCAAAATGAATCTATGTCTTGAAATCTAAATATGTTATACAGGTGGATCACAGGATATACATCTAGTTTTTATATTTTGAGCAACTTTTCTATTTAAAAAAATTTCTGCAACAAAATATAATAGTAATTTAAAATTTTTAAGAAGAAGTTAATTCCCATAGGGAATTAAAAATTTATTTACAGAATATTCAGAATTTCATCATAACTTGATTCGGATGCTTTTATGATTATTTTTCAAGTTTTATGTCCACCATCTGAAGCTAAAATGTCCATAACATTTCTACTAGTCTGCTAAATATAGTTCAGCAGGAAAGTACGTAACACAACTAAAAACTACTCTTATAAGCACTTCACTCACATAGTCTGTAATACTTACGGATTGCCTTGTGTGGCCCTGTATATGAACAACCGAGTTTATAAACACACACGTACTATGAAAAAATTTAGTTAAACTTAAAAACGCAAACCAAAGTTGAAAACGCACTTATCACACAGACTGTAAATATCGCACATGTACTGTAACCGATATCTTTTGTGTGTCCTTGTAAATAAACAAAATGCACACCACACTTTAAAGAGAACAATTTATAGTGTGCACCTCAGTAATACGTATAATTTTCATTATGTTTGAAATAGTGAAATATCGCTAAATTACTCTGCAAACGATTTTTCCCCTTAGAACAATATGTAATAGAATTCTTTTGTTTAACCCTGTAAATGAATACACCCCATAATCTACAGTAATGAATACACCCAGAACTAGGTTGGAAAGTGCTAAAAAGAACGCTCCCAATGGTTTAACATTAGATTTCTGGTGTTTTCTCGTTACTAGCGTAGGCTCTTAATAAGAAAACAAGAACGAAAAATCATGCGTCAAGCATAGATTATGTAGCACTTTCCAACGCTTCCAAAATAATTTTACAAAACATACCGTTTAATAAGCTAAAAGATAACATCTAAGTAAACAATTTGGAACACGCATAACATATTTAAAAACATAATTTCAGGAATTTCCAACAGATACAATATTCGGAAAAATATCCGAATACTTTTATTCAGCCCTGTATATGATCTATAGATTTGTATATGCTAGGATGCTAAATTTTAGTTTAGTTAGGAAACGCGTAGCACAGTTTAAAATTATCTTTCTGGAGTTTCTGTCAATAAACGGAAATGTGTTCGCGAACTTTTGTGCTGCCCTGTATAGGATCTAAAGAATTTATACACACCACGCAATAGACAAAAAGCGAGTTAAAATTAAAATCGCGTTTAGTAACTTAAAACGCACTTCCAGGAATTAGTGTTAACAGACAGTAGAGAATTCTTTTGTGTGTCCCTGTAAATGAACGATGACTGCTATACACACACTATTCTGTAGTAAGCCTCTTGTAATGCACCTTAGATATATATATATAAATTTCAATGCGTTTAAAGTAGTGAAACATTATTTAAATAAACCGCAGACGATTTTTCTCCATAGACGTCATGTAACGGAATTCTTTTGACTGTCCCTGTAAAGTAACTATAAGTGCTATGCACACCCTATTCCATATTAAGCTTCTTCTAATGCACCTTAGTGATATATATAAATTTCAATGCGTTTAAAATAATGAAACATTATTTAAATAAACCGCAAATGATTTTTCCCCATAGACCGCAATGTAACGGAATTCTTTTGAGTGTCCCTGTAATAAAACTATACGTGCTACACACTTCCGTTGAAATAGGGAACATGCTATAGATAACGACAATAACATATAAAAATTGCAGAGCAATCCGAGCATATTTACGGGAGTTAGAGCACGGACAGACGGACAGACGGCAGACGGCCAGACGGCAGACGGCAGACGGCCATACGGCCAGACAAACCGAAGTCATAAGCACTTTTCAACTAGGTTGGAAAGTGCTAAAAAGAATAATTTTCACTCTTCTTTCATTTTTCAGCCTCCAAACAAATCTTCTTCTATTGTCACGTCACTTGCATCAATACAAATTCTTGATTCATCACTAAACACCACTTTACTCCAGTCATAAACAGACCAGCTCCTGTATTCTTTGGCCCATCGTAATCTGGATTGTTTGTGCTGTATTGTCGTCTAGACTTTTCCTTGCCATTGAAATAATAATATCTAATTTCATTTAACCTTTTACCGGACAAAAAATACCTTCTGTTGCTAAAATATTGAAATAATTGACTGCCACCAGAATTCACGATCAAATTGATTTGATAATAAATAAATGTTTTTCTTTTTGTGCAGTATAAAAACGAAATTATTTTCAAAAATGTCAATTGTGGCAGTTGGGATTTAAAATTAAATGAGAAATATACTTCCTATCGCCTTCGAAAAAGTTAATCTGTTTTGCAACGTTCTGTTTGGTACGTTGAACTTGGATGCTTTCTTCCATTGGATATCCATATCATTAGAAGTTGTCCATCTCATATTCTTGCATATTGTCAATACAGTGCAATCCTGACGTGCTGATGTAGCTCGTGATCTATCAGAACGAAGGTCAGTTTCCACAATTTTAAGCTTTACAAACGTTCTCGAAATTTTCGAAACTTTAGTTTGAGAACATGCAAATGTCTTTGTTGTGTTTCCCTGAGATTTTCCTTGCTTCAGCCCCTATTGATCACCTTTCTGGTTTCCTAATCCAGTCTTTTACAGTTGCCATTCCATCCACTGCTTTGAAATGAGCAAAAGAAAAAATTCCTAGTGTATTTACACATGTTTGTGGTATTCAGTTCACCGACCCCGTATTTTTGGTCCTAGTGCTATTGTAATAGGAAAATTTAAAGTTGGTACAATTTTCAATATACAGACGACTCCTAATTCGAACATCGTATTCATATGCGGAAAGAAAGGGAGATATTTGGTGTCATTCTATTCTAAACGATTTGAGAATAAAAGCGTAAGTATTTTATATAACACATGGGCTGATAAGTTCCCGGTCTAATAAAGAAAACATAACTTTTTAACAAAACTTTATAACTTTATAACTTTATAACCAGTGCTCAGAATCATCGACTCGTTGTTGTTTTTGGTCAAAAGTCAACACGCGCGGCAGCCACTTTCACAACAGCTTTTTCATAGACAAATGTTCACTCAAAATAAAATCTACACGTTCCTTGGATATCTTCAGAGTCTCAGCTATCTCCTGCAACTTCACTTAACGGTTCCCCAAAACGATTTTGTGGACTTTTTTTATGTTTTCCGGAGTAACCACCTCTTTTGCGTGGTGCATCACTGGTAACCGTACAACCACGTTTAAATTTAGCAAACCAGTCAATAATGGTTGATTTACCTGATGCAGTGTCCGAATAACGCTTATCAAGCCAAGCTTTTGTTTGAACGGGGTTTTTTCCCATCAAATAACAATTCTTGAAATTCTTGTTTATCCTTTTTTTTGTTTATCAACAAAGTCGTTCAACTGAAACCACTCTAACGTTTTATCCACACGGCGAATCGTCATGATACTTTTCCTGCTACGTTTTAAAGGTTAGTATTTACTAAAAAATACATCGGTTCGGCGATTGCAACGCCATCTGTGTGCCAGACCGGGAACTTATCAGCCCATGTGTTATATATATATCAACGAGATCGAATAATGTAACTTAGCTGTTCTATTTCTTTCAGATTTTATTGAATGTCAAATTTGTAATGATAATTCTCATTGACCTTGTTTGACAAGGTGCGCAAGCGCACCCCTTGGAATTTCCAAAGCGTATGGCACGGCTATTTCAGATTCGAAATTTTCTATTTAATATTTAAATCGCAGAATTCTTAATCACCTTATCTAATGGCAGAATTTATAATATTTTCTGCTATCCAATAAAGCAAAAAATTCTATTAAAAATTGTGATAGAACTAACTGTACTAAACCGTTTTACTATATTGAGATAGTTTAATATTTTTCAATGTCTTTTACATGGGAAATGCAACCTTTCAGAGGAAGCGTATTTTCACATTCCGATGCTCATTGTTATAATTATTTAGCAAATGTAAGTAATCTTTTTTTACAATAAAAATCTAAAATTTCCCTCACTGTAACAAAATACAAATGTTTCTTAACCTAGGAAAATATAATATAACCATGAACGAAAATATACAATAACCTCTTCCAAGATTCCGAAAAGAATTCTTTATCTTTAGAAACTTCAGTAACATATATTTTCGAAATTTAAAGAAGAATTTATAAAAAGAAAATTTCTTTTGCTGTCAATGTTTTTTGGAAACGTCTCCAAGTAGTTTTTATAGTGTATTAATCAGTTTTCTTAACCCGGAATATAGTTTCTTCGGATGCTATCAATTCTGAAGTAAACATTTTTATGCTCAACAAACATGTTTTGCAGACAAACATGATAAATTAACAGCATTAAAATTAACATTGAAATTAATACAATTCTGAAACTCTTGCATGTTATAAATTCAGTTACGCAGCTAAAAATGCTTAATTGAGAATTGACAGCATCCTAAAGACCAATATTTGGGGTTGTGAAAACTGATTAATACATTATAAAAACTAATTGGAAACTTTTCCGAAATTGAGTGGCAACAAAATAAACTTTTTAAAAAATATATAAATGCTTCTTTAAATCTTGAAAACATATTGGTTTCTGGGGTTTCTGAAGATAAAGAACGCATTTCGAAATCATTGAAAACTCGGAAGATATTATTGTATATTTTCGTTCATGGTTATTCCGTAGATTAAGAAACATTTTTTTTTTCAGTTCTTTGAATGTCAATATCTATTTGAATGTATAGTTATTTCTATCAAACTTTCGTTTAAAAAGATTTTGTTATGTTGTTGTCGTTTCTTTGATCTCATTTAAATCAAGTCGGAGCAGGAATACTATGGATCACATTTAAAAGAGCATTCGAAGAATTACTATGCTCCAAGTCTTTTTAATATTTTCTAAGAAGAAAATGTTTTGAATCTTTCGAAAAATATATTTATGAATAAAATTTGTTTTGAATTTGTTCATTTCAATATGTATCTATCTCTCTCTATATATACCTACCTCTCTTTCTCTCTCTATATATACATTTGAGAATCTCATATTTTTGGATATATTTCTTTGTATTGTATTATCGGTTCTTATATTGTTGATTATTTATGTAATTTGATGGTTATTATTAACAAAGGTTTTATTATATATATATATATATATATATATATATACAAACCTTTGAATTCAATATATAAAGCAAAATGTATGAAAAAAACATCTTAACCTTCTCTTAAAGAAAATCGATATTCCCTGTTTTATAAAGTTTTCATAATTATTTAAAACATCTTTTTTTTTTCTTTCTTTATTTGTGTTCTTATGAACGCACATCATTTTATTTTCTCTGTATAAAAATATCACTCAGTGTGAAATGCTATCTGTAATATACTTATAATGCCATATTATAGGTAATTATTAATTATATTTTACCTAAAGTATGGCCGTCACTTAAACAACAGCTCGACAACAGTGGGTCGCATTTGTGATTAAGTCTTCAGTACCACACATGGTGAAGCTTCTGACAGCTCCCCATCAGGTTAGAGGGGTAAGTAATTGGTAGAAAATTACCTACTCCTACTTAAGTCATTTTCTTGAGGGTATTTTTTTTTAACATTTTGTTCGTAGCAGAGGGGGGTAGCTCATGACTTTAGACTCTCCTGTGTCATAAAACCTGCATCATGGTTTATGATCCAGCTTGCTTCATCGTAAACATCTTCCCCGACGGATGTTGACGAGACTTGTCAAGGTATTTACCTGGCTCACATGTTCTTTTGTAAGATTTTACGTAGTGTGTATTGTGCATTATACGTTGAATGGCTCATTTCTTAATAGACTGATATATTTATTGGTGGCCTGCCTCCTCATTACTGGTTTTGCTAATTGACTGTTGAGCGGAAATGTAGATATGTAGATGGTTTCGGAAAATTTGTTACGTTGCTAAACGGATATCTGTGTAACAATAAAAAAAAATATTTGTTTATCTTGCAAGAAAACCCATTCTCATATAAGAATTTCGTAAAAAAAAAACGTAAAACGCACAGGCAGGAGGTTTTCGGAACACCCCTGTGGTTGGAAGAGAGTTTTCTGCTATTTGAAGAAATTTCCATCTTTTGACTGGAGAATTAAAAAAAAAATTCAAGGTTTTCGAATTTTCCGTGTTTTGAGGGAAAAAGAACGTACGTAAAAATTACGTTTCTATTACGAAAAAGTACTAAACAACACAGCTACTGGAAAATTTGAAGAAAATGCAGTTTTAGCTTGGATGATTTCAGATAATGTTTATGTTAAATTGGAGGATTTTCTGTTTTTTGATGGAAAACTCAGCAAATCAAAGCGGAAATTTTCGTGTTTTAACGAAATAAAGTAAACTTAAAAATTCGTTAAATTCACGGATTTTGTTTAGAGTGCATAGCATGGAAGAACTTGAATAAAATTATACAATGTGAAATTTAAGCTATGCAATGAAACTCCACAAAAAATTAAAAACTTAAAAATTTTTACACTTAAAAACACTTAAAATTCCATCACTTTCAGGCAGTGTCGGATATGGACAGATCATTCCATCTGCAAAATACATATTTAAAAAATATATATGTTTTACATTGCATTACACCGTATAAGAGACATACAATTTTACAGACACGCAAACGAATCTTATATGAAATTAAATATTTACAAATAAGCGGTAAAAGCATAAAATATGTTTCATGCGTGAAAAATACTCCGAACTATTTAATACCTATAATTAAAATAATCCGGTTTTAAAAAAATGATAGCAGTGGACCCAATATAAAGAAAATCTAACATCGTTTATTATTATTATTATTATTTTCATATGGAAATTTCCATCCTGCTATTAAATTTTTTTATTTTTCATTCTCCAGAATAATTTTTGCTTGCACCAGTGTTCCAACTTTCTTCTCTACACGCACACACATATACACAGAAAAATCAATAAAAATCGCACCCAGAGATCAATTGAAGTTCCAAAATACTGCAGAAAATCTTCAAAAGCTCAGGAAAACGTGCAATAAGCTCTAGCGTTTTTTCTGAAAATCTTAACCGTGTTCTTGGCATGGCCAACGTCTTGATGGCTTTAAAGAGATACATTGTAAAATACAATTCTACTGGCAATTAGATTGAAAGTTCAATTTTCGTATTTTTACGGACTCTGTTTAGTGAACATGACAGTTTAACCTGACTTTTAGCACTGTTATCTGTTAAGGATATTCTAAAATACGTATTCACTACTTTCTGACACATTCACGAAATCGCTTTCATTGGATTTTTTTTTTTTAAATTACTGATAACCTTATTGCTATTAGAAATTTCATATATATATATATATATATATATATATTTGGAAGTATAAGTAAAGTTTAAATTTCTTCAGAATCACAGACGCATAGGACATCGTATCCAACTATGGTATGTGCTCCTTTTGCAGATTGCCTTAGCAAAAACGAAACGAAACAGAAAGACGATTCTGACAAAAAATCAAAAAAATATATTTATTTGCAAAGAAAAGTGTAATAAGAAAAAAAATTTACATTTTATTTTACATAATTGACTCATTTAACTGTTCTAAAAAGAGTGTTATCCAATATATGTTCTATGAGACGAAAAAAAAAAAATAATTCATTTTTTCTGTAATATGTTTGATATGTTTCGAATGGAAGAACTTAAAAATAAAATTTGAAATAACTATTCTTAAAACTTTTCGAAACATAATATTAGAATAAATAAATAAATAAATCATTTAACTATTTATTTAATTGTAGAAGAGTAGCTTCGACAATAAACCATTTTATGTTGTACTTAAATTTGCATTGTTAAATTTCTATGTTTCTTTTTTTTTATCGCTCTCCTGTACTTTATGTGTTATGAAGTACCGCATAACGACGTTGAATTTGAATACAATAACCGAAATGAAATACAAGAGTCAGATAATTTAAAGAGAAATCAAGGAGAAAAATATCTAAATCGAACTCGGCTATAACGAACATGAAATCACTAACGATCAATGATCAATCACTAACGATCAGCAGTGTCTTTGATCGTTTTTATCAAAGTCTCGCAATATCAAGATGTGCCCATTTATTTTCTCTTGAAGTAAGATAATTACACGAATGTTTAATTACATAACTGAAAACTGCTGAAATATAACACCCATAGAAATTATTTTACATCCATTAATTGAATATGTGAATTAAAATATGAATTACAATACAATACTTTATTTTATTCGTATAATTTTTACAAGCTTAAGTAAATGAAAAAGAAAAAAAACGCAATGGAAGAAAGAAATGAAAAATTACTTATCATGTATTTAGTATTATTTGCAGACTAAAAAATAATTTTATTTCACTCGAAATTTTCTTCGAATCTTTTTCACGACACGCTCATATTTTTCGTCTAATTAAGCTCATTTCACGGAAAATATAATCTACCTCTTTTGCTTCTAAGAAACTTTGAAATTTCAATCAAGAATCCAGAGCAACTAAAAATGTCGGAGAAAACTTATTGTTTTACACATGTTAATCTGTATCTTAATATCCTCATCTTCAGCATTTTCGGCAATGGTATAGATCGAAAAACACTGAAAATTCATAAAATGTAATGTATAAAACTCAGTAAGTTTTGGTAGTAAAAGAGTGCGTTTTTCTAGGGGAAGTATTATTTCTTTGGCTATATATGGACTTCTCCAACGTTGTCTGCAATGTGTTGTTCACTTAATATTATAAATGTATTCCAAAAAGTAATATGTTATGTTAACGATACTGGCAACAACCTGCTCTATCATTATCACTTTTATAGCTTATATACCATTTCTAAATATCGCATAACTTAAATTTTTACATCATGGAATAAGGGAAAAAATGTACTTTCAAATACAATTTGCATGAAAACTGCAGTTTAATCTATTGAAACATTTCCTTAGAATGGTTTAGATTTCGCATAGAATATTTTTAACTATATTAATTTTATAATTGTTATAATAAATTATTATAAGAAAATTTTTTTAGCATGTTACATGTGAATAAAATGCATATTTTATGCCCGCTACATTTTTCAAAGCTATGAAATGAAAGTTAAAATTGTTCATTAAACGTGTCCTTTAATGAAACATATAACTACGTTAAAAAGTTTTGTTAAAGTTCAAAACATTGAAACTGAACATAAAAATAATCATTGGTTTTGAATGGTTTTGATTTCACATAAAATGTTTTTAATTACAAGGTAATTATAAAATTATTTTGCCTATATATGAGTTTCTAGCAACCATGCCGTTCTACGAAACGGGATGAATTTTGCATGTGGTTATTTTATGGCCTGAGCTCGAGAATGAGATCAAGGACAACAATCGAGCTCTCAGAATTACGGTTACAGAGTCACAATTTCAAAAATTTCAAATACCCAATTTTTTTCATCGCCAAATGATTTTTACCGTGAAAAAACATGAATAACATTAAAATACTAAGTTTAGCACTGAAAATGGCGACATAAAACAAACGCAAAGAAAAGCAGTGAGAAGAACAAATGCGTCCACACAGGCGACAAAAAACAAATAATTTAAATTCGGATTACACAATTTTTAAATGTTTACGTTCACAGATGATGACGCACCGCATGCGGGAGACTATGGGCAGTAATAAATTAAGGCATGAAGACAACGCAGAATATAACATTTGATGGCGTTTTTCAAGTTAGACTCACGTAGCTGTTATGACGAGTATACCTAGAATTTTAAATACAAGAAACAAAAAACGATTGAGGTGAATTCGGATGACACTGCCGATCAGGGAAACACGAAAGAATGGTAGATAACAATGCCTCAAATTAGTTCATGCAGCACACGTGTACCATGCGTTCGCTTTATGTCACCGTTTCTACAGGTAAAATAATTTTTTAACGCTATTTATGGTTTTGAAGATAATTTTGCGATGGAAAAAATCGGTGATGACAAATGAAAATTCTGAAATTTTGTCACTGCAACCTTAACTGCAAGAGCTCAATTGTTGTTTTTACCTCATTATCGAGCCCATGCCATAAAATAACCACATACCAAACGGCATCCCGTTTCCTTGAACGGTATGATCGCTAGAGTTTCATATATTGGCAAAGCTTTTTTTTTTTTCAAATTTTTTAATCACCCTGTAATTTTTTTATAACCGTTTGAAAAAAGTCGCCCTTAAAATTTTATAGTATGTTACATGTGGATAAAATTAATATTTTATGTCCGAAGCAGTTTTTTATAAAGCTTTCAAATGAAAGTGAAAATTAATAGTTTGAAAAGGGTGAAACCCCCAGTTATTGCGATACCTAACCAGTAACTGACACTGCAGCAGAAATCTAACTCAAATAAGCATTTTCTTGTAAAATTATGTAAAGTAATGTCATATAGTGGTAAGTTATTCGTCTTAACTGTTATAACTTATTTTTCAGCTATTGGTTTTTCAGAAAAGGGATGATGTCAGTTACTGGAGATATTGACAATATTTATGACAAAAATTAATTTTTGGTAATAAAAAGTATCATTTTTCAAATTTTGTCAACAATAATTTTTTAATGTATCTTTACTATATTTTCAAAAACAAAGATAAGTATAAAATATATTTAAACTTTATAATAGTGATATGAACAAGAAAAAATCATTAAAGTGTCATTTACTGGAGGTTTCACCCTATCTATCATTCTCTTAAATTCTTGAATGGCGGTGGGATGTATTTTAAGCCATTTAATTTGAATGAAGATTTGTACCGTAATTTTTGAACAAAATTTTACTTTTATAACTTTACTGTAAAAAGGGCGGTAAAATTTCAATTATATATTTGTAAACATTCTGGTATGAATTATAGAACTTGCATTGGGTCGGACAACCCGATTTTAAACGAACCCGGTTGGTTCGGATACGGTTGGCTTGAAATGTTTCGGGTTCGGGATGACCCGAATTTCCAAAAGAAATTCCTGAATATTTTCAAATAAAAAAATTATATATATTAATTTGAATGAGTGTATATGTGTTCATTTTCATATATAAAAGATAAAATTGATATTAGAGATATAATTATGTACTATTTTTCCTCACTTGTTTTAAAATGTTTGTATTTTCTTTCACCCTGGGTTTGGGTTTAAATATTTCAGGTTCGGGTTCGGTTCGAGTAGAGTTGTATCGGGTTTTGGTTGGATTTCGGGTACAACCCGACCCATGAGTGACTGTAGCGTGGATTCATCATTACAGAAACACATTTACTTGTCCATAAAAGGGATAACGGAACATATAACCAAGTTAAAATGTTTTGCTACAGTTTAACTTATTGACGTGTTTCATAGAACTTAACCCTCTAAGGGGCATGTAATTGTGTTTCTGCAATGTCGAATTCACGCCAGACTTTCAAAAATATTATATATGAAAATAAAGAATTGCAATTTTAAAGCTTTTTTTAATTAAAGTTGTAAAAAATTTTCTGAAAAATACTGGTACTGGTACTGGGTTTAATTAACTTTAAGTGGTATAAAATATATCCTACTGCCCTTCAAGGGGTTAAAGAAGAGCCGAAAATAAAGTAAAAAAGTAATAAGCTACATCTAAAGAACCAATTGGCTTTCAGGATATAAGTTGTAGACTTAACTGTTTTGTAGTTTGAAGTAAGGGAATTCACGCCCTCCTTTCCTATAAATAGATAAACCTGTGATATAATACATTATAATCTAAACATTTAAACAATAATAATAGGTTCTGAATGATTTAGTTTTCGAATAGAACATTTTAAAATATTATTATTAATAACAATATAATTATTTGAAAAAAAAAAAAAATAAAATTTTATACTTTTCTTCAAGTGTGTTTCATGCACATAAAATATTTATTTTTTGTCCAGTACACTTTGCAAACTTTCAAATGAAAGTCAAAATTGTTAACTTGAACGTTCATACGTTAACGTTTATTAATTTGAGCGTTAACGTTAAGACTTTAACAGAATATATAACTAAGATAAAATGTTTCGTTACAGTTTAACCTATTGACAATACTTTTAGAGTTTCACTTTTGGTGACCAACATAATCCTTGTGGGCGTTTTATAGAACTAAAAGCAGAGTCGAAAAAAAAGTAAAATAAAAAGAAAAAATTAAGCTACATCTAAAGAACCAATTGGCTTTCAGGATATAACTTGTAGGCTTAATTGTTCTGTAGTTTGAGGTAAAGGAATTCAAAAACCTCCCATAAATAGAGAAGCTTCCGCAATAAATAACATTTAGTGTCTACTCGTATGCGATATATTGGTGTTTCCTCGACCTCCACAGATGGCATATAATTTAATTTGTTTGACCACGAGCACGAGACCGTTTATCGAGATAATTATATCTATAAAAGATATCGTAAAAATAAGGTAGTGTCTTCATTCAGAAGTTGTAAAGAAGAGAATTTTGAAGTTTATAGGCGGATTTTGCCTGATAAATGCAATAAATAAAATTAATTGAGGATAATCATTACAATTAAATTCTGCTAAAATTGTGAAAGAAGAAAAATTCGTATAGAACATACTGTAATTAACGATACAGCTGAACATTGCTGTTGACAACAGAGAAGATAAATTTTAAGCGGATTGTTAAAATTTTGTTTTCAAAGCGAGACATAAAAATTAGTGTATCCAATCTCTGAGCTGATCAACTGCTGACTGCTTATTCTTAAAATAGTAGCTACAGTACAGACAAGTGACAATTTCTAGTATACTTTCACGGGTAAATTATTTTCATTAAGCGATTTTAATTAAAAAAAACAAAAAACCTGAAGTTTTGTTTGAAGCATGGTAATTTTCAAAAAGTAACATTTTATTTTTAGAGAAAATTTTGAAAATATGACTCTAGCACATATGAAAATATGACTACAGCAAAATGTACTGATAAAGAAGGTTTTTTTTATGTATATAACGAGTCATTTTTTAAAAATATCTTCAAACTTTTAAAATATTTTTTTTTTTGTAGATTAAAATTATTTTTTCTTTTCTGTATTTTAAAAAGAAGTAAGTATGTAAAAAAGAGTTATTTATTTAGAAAATTCATATATATAAAATTTTAAACATGGCTAAAATATGAAATTTTAAAAATACTTTTTAAAAGGAACTTCAGCATAAATAGATAATTCAATTAAAAAAACTAAATAAAAAATATTTTAAATAAAATAATAATTTTTTTTTTGTTTCAGAGCAACTAAAAAATTTGCCACTGAAAATCAGTTATTGCTTTAACGCCTGGATTCGATTAAAATTAATCTGATTTCAATCTAATTCTATTAGGTAGCTTTCATTACAAGAAGCTACCTATTACAGCCGTTCGGAGGAAAGCAATTAAAAAAAATTGGCATATTTTCACCGTTCATGACCCCCAGACCCCCCAAATCACCCTCCGTTTAAATGTTGATTTATATATATACATATATCTGACATGCGTCATGCTGTAACTCTCTTATTTATGAACCAATTTGGATGTGACTGTATAGGACATACCAAGGTCACGACCGAGTTCGTTGGCCAGCTTCATCCACCATCTTGTTTCAAAATGGCGACCTTTTAAAAATTTAAAGTTTTTAAAAATTGAAAAAGATGTACAAAAAAATTTTTAATTGAAAAAATTGTTTCTCTTAAGTGTTAGAACGTGACACAAGGATTTTGGAACATTTTTTGCTTTGGCAATATCTTAAAAAATGGCTGATATATGGTAGTTTGAAATTCTAGAGTGGCTGAGATTTTGAAACAATCTGATATTTGTTATTATGCTATAACTGTCGTATTTATGAACCGAAATGAATGCGTACAGAATGTGTACAGAACATACCAAGGTCTCGACTGAGTTTGTTGGCCAGCTATATGCGCCATCTGGTTTGAAAATGGCGGCATGTAAATTTAATTTAAGTTTTTAAAAAATTCAAAAAGATGTATAAAAAATTATATATTGAAATGTTGTTCCCGTTAAGTGTTAGATCAGAATACAAGGATTCTGGAACATTTTTTGTTTTGGCTTTATCTAAAAAAATGGCTGAGATATGGTAGTTTGAAATTCTAGGGTGGCTGGCATTTTGAAACAATCTGATATTTGTTATGCTGAAATTCGCATTCAAATTCAGTATTAACGAAACCCGGGATTGAATCTTCTATAATCGTGTTTCAAGCATTTTAGCTTCGGGTGTTTGAGTAAAATGAGTTGAATTTTAAAAACAAGGACTATGAAAGCTACCTTTTCCTCCCGGTACAAGCCGGAAGGACTTTTTAAAATTTAAATCAGTTGTATGTGTTTTAACATATTTGCATCTTTAGCGCATATATGCGTCCATTCAGGAATTTCTTTTTTATTCAGAAATTTAGATTTCATACTAGATATTCTGAATAGTAATTTTTGCTTTATTTAAGGACGGACGTTCCGTGATTAAGTAAAAATTCTTCTTTCAGAATTTCTGAATAAAAAAGAAATTCCTGAAACGCACAAAGCTGCTAATGATGCAAATGTCTTAAATATCTCTTTAAGGATTAATATGCTGCATGTTAACTACTCTTTTTCTTATCAAGGGGTGTACAACCTCTAGCCCGCGTGACACCAAGATACCACTGTTTTTACACAGTATAATTTGCCTTTTTTAATGACATAAACTTTGCTATTAGATAAGTCAAAAATTACCTTTCGGATATTGTGGTGACAAACGATTTTCAGGTAAACAGGATGTGCAGCACTATCTTAATCTTTTTCAAAATTCTACAGTATGTTAATAATTTCTATTTATCAAAAAATCATCTATCCATTTGAAAGACAAAGTATAATTACAAGTGTTACAAACTATAAAACGTAATAAAAAAAGGCAAAAATATTTTATAAATTTTCTCGATTTGCCGAAAATATCTTTTTAATCTTAATGATAACTTAGTTTTGTAAACGAATAAACAAATATAGTGATATCTTCTTTATATTAACCTTAAGAGTCTACACGAGTCTCGTGGCGACATGCGCAAGCTAATGTTAAGCCTATGAGAGAGTTGTTTTCAAATTTCACGTTTGCAATTCAATATAATTAAATTATTCTCTTTGCACAGGATAGCTGAAATCGATCTCTAGTCGGGCATTTTTTACTTTTTCGATTTTGGTTGCAGATTTATTTTATGAGGTAACTTTCTATTTCGGAACCGGTTTCGAAAATAAAAGTACCTTCATTAAAAAAAAAAAAAAAAAAAAAAAAAAAGGGGTAAGAAAAAAAGTTCGGTTAGACATTGACCGAATAGCTATTCTATTAAAATAAACCATTTCAAAAATACTGAAATACAAACGAGATATTTGAAAAAAAAAACTCCTATAGGGTTAGCAGTAGTTTGCGAATTTTGTCTTATGACTAGCGTAGACGCAAAACGTCGTACAATTGGTTTCGAAAAATAAAATAAAATTTTTCCTATCCAATAAGTTGAAACAACAGAGGAATAAATTCCCCTAATTGGCTTTTCCAAGGGTCTTTTTTAAATAATGGATTTTTAAAATTCTTAGAACGTCAGTAAACAACTCTCAGCCCCTATTGCTATAAAATTGCTGAATTTATGTTGAACTATAATAATTTTACAAAGCAATAAGGTAGCTTTTTATATTTCGCTAAAACGAAAATAAGTTATACGGGCAATTTTTGTTCTATGCTCCAGTTAAAATAATTTTTCCCTTTTTAGATCACTACTGGTATATTTTATTGAATTACATTTTTTCATTTTATTGCCGCATAGTTAGAACTTTTAAACGGTGCACGTGTAAAAATAAAATTAGATTGTACTCATAAATTTTGAATTTTTTTTGTGTATATATGTTTTTAAATTTTCGTTATTTTTTTTAATGAAATTTGAAATAACTGGATCACTGTGAATGTTACATAAGCTCAATAACCAATGTATATAAAATGTATTCTTAAAATTCATTGCTGTACATTTATTCAACAGTTTTGGGAAATGGACAGAAATGTAAAAGAAAAAGTTTAAAATACGTAAAATTATTTGCAAAATAACTAACTTCTTGAGCAAGAAAGATTACACTGGATCATAAGCAGAAAACTGTGTATAGCAATGTTTATAGAAATACAGGGTCATTCATAATTCCCTCCGGGGTTTCGAAACGTTATAGTAAAAAAACGAAGACGAATATGAAAAAAAGAAACATATGAAATTATTCCGAAACTATTCAAGTTTTACTTACATACATTACAGGTGTTCTATGTGTGAACCCTTGGTCACACGGCATACATCCATGCGATAGTCCAGTTCCTGCCATACTCCGTTTCTTTAAATCTGAATCAGTGGTGTCAGTTCAACGGGCCTTTCGTAATAAATATCGAAAACAGGGACCAACTGACAAAACAATTCATGTGTGGTACCGGAAATTTAAAGAAACGGAGTATGGCAGGAACTGGACTATCGCATGGATGTATGCCGTGTGACCAAGGGTTCACACATAGAACACCTGTAATGTATGTAAGTAAAACTTGAATAGTTTCGGAATAATTTCATATGTTTCTTTTTTTCATATTCGTCTTCGTTTTTTTACTATAACGTTTCGAAACCCCGGAGGGAATTATGAATGACCCTGTATTTGTGAAAAAAAGGGTACAAATTTTGATAATGATAAAAACAATACGCTAATCCTAAAAGGATTTCTAAAATGAAAAAAATAAGAACGAAATTTTCTTTTGAATGCAAAATTGCGAATCACATAATAATGTGCCTTTGGGTGATAACTATACAGTGATCTCTCACTTATACAACCATTGTTGCCAGGTACAGTGTCACAAAAGCGGGACAGAGAGACACAAAAAGTTGGACAACGGCTTCTTAAACGGAACATAAAAATTTAATAAACCCTATTAAAACGAACCCTGTCTCTAACGGAATCCTGCCTTAAGAGGCTACTTTACTCAGGCTAAAACACCCGCTCGCTAATGTTAATCCTATGGGGGAAATAATTTACGATATCTCGTTCGCATTTCAATATTTTTAAATAATTTTTTTTTTTTTTTGCATTGGATAGCTGAGATCAATCTCTATGCACGCATTTTTGTACTTTTTCCATTTTGATTACAAGTTTTTTTAATTAAGATACTTTCACTTTCGGAACCGGTTTCGAAAGTGAAAGTATCCTCAATAAAAAAAAAAACTGCGACAAAAATAAAATAAGTACAAAGAAGCGTGCATAGAGATTGACCTCAGCTATTCAATTTAAAAAAAATCATTTAAAAATATTGAAATGCGAACGAGATATCGTAAATCCCCCCCCCCATAGGATTAACATTAGCGAGCGGGTGTTTTCGCCTGACTGAGTGAAGTAGCCTCTTTCCGCATGGTAGGAAAACCATACAGTTATACCTGCTAGGACTAAAAATTGTTTAAAAATAAAATTTTCTGTGGTATTTTGCGATTCCATTTTAGAAGGTTTTAATATACTAAATAAACACAAGAATCTTATACAGTAGAAACTGTGAAAGAGAAATCGCTACAGACCGAAACAAAATTCCAATTTAGCAAAATTAATTGTATAGTATTCCTAGTGTAGAGACAATTAAATTTTTACTTTTAAAACAGAATTCTGTTATAAACAGGTTCCGTTTTCAATGGGTTTCTTGAACAAAACATAGTTAAACCTGTAAATGCAGAAACGTTAGGAACCACAAAAAAAATCCGTTTTAGAGAGGTTTCAGTCTAAGCAGGTACATTTCCAAGATATTGCATATGAAGGAACTATAAAAATTTTTCCGTTATAGAAAAGTTCTCTCTTCACAGTTTTTACTGCATTAAGATCCAATCGACGCAAACTAACGAATATCATGGTACGAAAAGAAATATAAAAGAATTTCTGCATCATATAAAATCGGGACTTTTGCCCCCCCCCCCTTTTGGCTCTGTGGCTACGCGGGACAGGTCTTGGAGCCTCTGAAAATCGGTAAGTCCCGCTTAAATCTGGACATCCGGCAGCATTATCTACCAATGTTTCAGTTAGACGTCGATTTCTTTAGGTTCCGTCAAAGACTTACAAAATATAATGTAAAACTTTTCTCAGATATGCGAGATTTTCTCTGATTTATATGACGCTAATTAAGAAGTTGGTATTAGTAATAGTAGTTGGAATTAAGATAAAAGAGTAGAAAAAGTTGTTATGTAACAAAAACTAACTCTAAAATAAATGAAGTGAAAGTTTTTTTGTTAAGTTCTTTTAGGTAGCTTTCAATATTGCAGCCGTTCGGAGGAAAGCAGTTCCGGAAAATTTCGATATATTTTCACCGATCATGACCCCCAGACCCCAAAACCACCCTCCGTTCAAATGTTGATTTATATATATATATATATATATATATATATATATATATATATATATCCATATAATTATAATATCTATGAATTTCAAAAAACATATCAAGTTCTATTCTACTTAAATCTCCAAAGAGATAATCAATGATACTGTGTATACAGAATACCACATAGCTAATAATTAACATGTGCAAACATAATATTACCATAGCTGATGCTTCAATGGTAATTGGCCAAATTTTACTCATACCAAAAGAATATTGAAAAAAGAAATAGAGAGAAAGGGGGAAAAAAAAAATTATAAATTGGAGTTGCAATTAAGTAAACACAAATGGATTAACAAATTAAATATGAACCATACACAATGGAAAATTGGACCACATGAGAATTAAATATGAATTGGACATGGAAAAACACATGCACATGTACTCATCAGCCTGGATGCACCCACATGTGTTTTAAATAATAATTCAGTGTTTCATAATTCTACTGGCATAATGCTAAGATCAGTAGAATCATCCAGGTACACTGAATTATTACCAGACAACAATTGGAAATATTAAAATTTGGAAATATTTAAATAGGAAATAAAAAACCATTAAGAAAATACAATATATTTCACTCACATCGATTATCCAAAAAACTGTAATTAACACCTCACTAAATTACCACGAGATAACAGTTTTGAAATAATAAAATTGGAAATATGAACGCGTAAAGTGTAGATAAAATATTTTACTCACAATAATTATACAGAATCCTTAAAATGTCACAACGTCTACATAATATTCACATCCACATGGCAATGCATCATACATGTTAACTAAGTCGAGTTGAGAGAAATTATTTGTAAGACAAGTTGAGAGCACACTTTTTTTAAAACACAACCCCATAAATGACACCCAATCACAAAATGATTCAAAAACACTCAAAATAATTCTGGTTTTAATACACTTATAACAAATTTATATCCGTGAATATATATTACTCCATCCAATTTTAATTCCTGAAAGTAAAATTAATATACAATCAATAGCTCCCTCTATAGTTAAATTAAATATAATATTAACAATATTATCTACAACTACCTGAAAGGTAAAGTGTCGCCATCTATTGGTATGATAATAGTTCATAATTAATATTTAGTTAAATATCCACTTTATTAGTTACATACTCACTTCATTAGATTTATTTATATAAATAAACTTTAAAAAACAATACTAACTTGTAATTTTACTTAAAATTCAAATAAAATATAATACTACTATATGAATAAATCTACACAAAAAGAAAATAATAATCATAAACTGTAGGATAAAACAGTTGCAATTTTAGGTTAATCCCATAAAAACAGTTAAATTTCTTATCCTTTTCGAAATCATGTTAGAATATTTTTAAATGCATCTAGTCTAATATTTAATTTATATGTTACTATCAAAAAATATTACAATTACTCTTTAAAAATAAAAATATTATGAAGTAAACAACTTTATATTAATTATGAAACGGTAAGATAGAAAAAAAAACTGAACAATAAATATTTAGATATATATATATATATATCTGACCTATGTCATACGATAACGCTCGTATTTATAAATCAATTTTGATGAAACTAATTGTGTGTATTAAGCTCACCAATGTGTCGACCGAGTTCGTTGGCCAGCTTGGTCCGCCATTTTGTTTCAAGATGGCGGCCATTTAAAAATTTAAAACTAAAATAACTATACAAAAAAGTTAAAAATTCAAATTTATTTTTTAATTCAGTGTTAGGCCTTGAAACGAGGATTCCAGAGCATTTTTTGTTTTACCTCTATCTTAAAAAACGGCTGAGATAGAGCAGTTTGAAATTCTAGGGTGGCTGACATTTTGAAACAAGACAGCACATTACAAAAATTTTCATTGTTGTAATAATTTTCCCAATCAAACGCATAAAACTATATATTCATATCCGTTAGCGCCAAATTCTCGCCAAACTTGGCGACATTTGGCGAAATATCGCCAAATTTGGCGACCAAAATAAGTTTTCATAAATGAAGCCAATTTGGCTATTGCTCAATAATTTGGCGAATTTCTTATTCAAATTCAGTATTAACGAATCTTTTGTAAACGTTTTATTTGCATTTTAAGTTGCTGTTTTCGTGTAACATTAGCTAAAATTTTAAAACTAAGATATAGGAAAGCTACCTTTTCCTCCCGGTACAGGCCGGAAGGACTTTTATTTTCTTCTAGGCAGTATTTGTTTAAGATGTTAACAGGTGATACTAAATTCTCTCAGAAACATTATTAAGATTTAATTATTGAATGTTAAAATCTTTTAGTAATATTTAAATTATTAAATATAAAAATATAAAACATTAAAAAACAATCTCTCATATCTTCAAGGCATGTTAGTATTGTAGCTTTACCTAGGGTTTTTTACAGTTATTCCACATTTTTAATAGAGTTTTTTGCCTTATTTATTCGCAGAAAAATTTTACGTATTCTACAATTAAATGAGGCGATTACAAATTCTTCGATTTAAATGTTAAATATAAATTCCTAATCTGAAATAGTCACGCCCTAGTCTTTGGAAATTCCAAGTAGTGTACACACCTTGGTGTGACAAATTATCCCATAAAGGCTTCACTTGTGAAATAAAACAATTTTCGAAAAAAAAAGTGAACTAACACTTTCCATTCATAAGATAAAACATTGTTTGAGAAAAATGTGAAATAACATACTTTTTAACTCATATCTTCAATTATCATCAATCCTTTTTTACCACTTTCTTAACACCTTGATTATGGATTGGGGCATTTACATCCCAGTGGACTATTTTTTCTTCTATTCGATACACTTATATAGCGATACACTTAAACTAGAATTTTTTTTCAAGAGAAATCTACCAGAAAGAAAAGTTTTTGTCCCCCAGTCCTGGCCTGCAATAAAAGGGTTAATTTTTTATCTAATTTAATTTTTTTCTGTTTTATGAATCTTAATTAATTTTCATTCATATCCGTTACAATGAATTTTTATTCTATAATATAAAATAACTGTTACATTACATTTTAAACATAGAATGTCGGATCATCAGAACATTATAGAACATTACCCGCTGTGAAAGTGCAGCTTTAGATATTGTTCGAAAAATTGTGCAACAATGTGATTTTACGGAAAACAGTTTAATATGATTACTAGTCTCCTTAAATGATGTTACTAATTTCTGGAAAATAAAATCTAATTTAATGTAAATTTTATAAGTAAAGGACAGGTATGGAGAGTCAGTATTTCTCCGCATTCTTTGTACAGTTTTTAATAGTTTATACCCCCCTCCCCCTTTTTTTTTAATTTGACGTACAATATCAAAAATTGATTTTAATCAATTACAATGCTTATATATAGTTAAATGGACATAATAGGGGGATCTATCTTTTATACGACTCTCTAAGTTGTACTATAGTTTTCTTCGATCCCTATGAATTTCTACATAGCAACAACATATTACTGCCAGTGCAGAAAGTTTTCCTAAGCTAAATGTAGGCTAGATTCGATTTTTAAAAAGGGCATACTTAAATCAAGAAAGAATCATCGTGCGTCATTTATAGTTTATTACACACTTTCTAACATTAAAAGAACACTATTACAAAATCTAAGTCTTTTGATACAGGGGACAAAAACGTACATGAGTTATTCTCCCATAATTTTAACTTTCAGAAATTAGAAACTTGTGAAATTAAACTTAATAAAATATCATTTTAATCATATAGAAGAATTTCTTAATGATTCATAATAAAGGAAAATGGTCAGTAGCGATGATTGTCAATATAATAAGATTTTATTTAATCGAGGAACAATGTTGAACTTGCGTGTCTAATTTTTCTTACCATTTCCTTGAAATTTTACTTCTCTAACTTTTTATTTTCATCTAAACTTTTAATTATAATAATTTTGCATAGAACCCATAAATTTTTTTAAATCAGAAATCTTAACAATGTAGTATTTTTAGTTCAAAATTTTAGTATAACATCGTCTTAAAGGCTGAAATTTAGCAGTTTATATTTTATGCTGAATTAATTTATCTTATTATTATTTACCTGTAACAAACTGTCTCTAAACATGCTAATTAATTGCATATACCTACCAGGGTTCCAAAGAAATCAATAAATTATGTTACAAACATATTTTTAAAAATTTATTAAGAATTTCATGGTTGAAAACAGAAATATAAGAGTAGGGACGGTTAGGACTGTCGCAATTAATTACAATTAAATATTTAGAACAGTGTTTCTCATACTGTTGGTCACGAACAGATCATGGGGGGTTGCAATCAATCAGAAAAATAAATTGCTTATGTACAAAAAAATCTGTTATTAAATAATAGTAATCAAGTATTACATAATTGGTATTGATGACAATGTAGTCTGATAAGTAAACTTAAAGATGTATCAATGCGCACCTTGATTTTTTTTTATCGTTAGAAATCTTTCCTACATGTGGATCAATATTTGAAACACACAAAAGTAAATTATTTTCAAGTAATTTTTTTTTACTGCAACAAGAAAATGGTTTTCGCACAGGTAAGAAATAAAAAAAATAGGGCCATTGTTTTGAAAGCATCCGTTACTAAGATTTTATATAAAACATTGTAATGGGTCGCTGACTATTTATCTTTTTTATGCATTTTATGGGGTCTCAATGCTAAACAAATTGAGAAACGATGATTTAGAACAGAATATGAGCCATTGTTCCATAATTTTAACTTTCAAGAATAAGAAACTTATGAAATTCAACTTGATAAAATAGCATTTAAACTTTCTTGTTCTCGTTGGTATAATTAAACATGTTCTTATTCTACAATAATTTTTAATACTGCACTATCCCTGTGAGACACTTACCATCAATTTAATAGTGAAATAAAACAGGGACAGTAAAGAAGGGACGGTAAAACAATTATCACATACTTTTAGGGAAGTCATGTTAAGCGTAACTGGTAGCCACAATGTTCATTAATTTTTAGCAACAGTTATTTACAGTGAACTAGATAACAACATTTTTAAAATTTACCTCCAAAAGTTAGAAAAAAATCGTGGGGATGGTAAGACTACCAATAAAACCACAATGCTTGAAATTGATATTTAAATGCTGATTTAAATTCTGCAGAAAATTTTTTGCCAAATAAATATAGCCATTTTTAGGCACGTTCGTAATTATATAAATACGTAGCACCTATAGTCGTCGTCTGGTTCATCCGTCTGTCTGTCTGTCCGCATATAACAGCACCAAAACAATCCAACGAATGGTTTGAAATTTAATATATATAATAGTTGCAGAATTTTGTTGAGTCATTTCAAATTTTATGAAAATCGAATTAAAACTTAAAAAGATATTAATACAAGTTTTCTTTATTCTATTAAATCCTATCATGCGTAATCTATATAATAAAAGCGCAAGTCATGTGACTGAGGAAAACAAATACGGGTTAACCACTTATTTTTTCCTATGCCAAGCTGCCATTTTTACGCAAAATTATTTTTTCAAGTAAAAGAACATAAAAGTTACATTTTTAGAAAGATCGTTAAAAAAAAATGTTTGCTTGAAAATTGAGGTTAGTTAAATTAAAAAATGTATAAATTCTGAGATAACTTCAGTGGAAATTAGGTTAACAGCCGAATATCAAAATCCATTAATGTAAATAAACACAAGGATTCGTTCATCATGAGTTATAAAAAAATTAAACCTTAGAAGTAATCATTCGCAAACCAAGATCTCCATGGTGTGTTTGGTGTCGAAAACAAAATTCGCATCTGTAAACATGGCATACGTAATAAGAATAACAAGAACGAAAAATCATGCGTCAAGCATAGATTATGTAACACTTTCCAACGCTTCCAAAATAATTTTACAAATCATTACCGTTTAATAAGCTAAAAGATAACATCTAAGTAAACAATTTGGAAAACGCATGACATATTTAAAAACATAATTTCAGGAAATTCCAACATATACAATATTCGGAAAAATATCCGAATACTTTTATTCAGCCCTGTATAGGATCTATAGATTTGTATATATACTACATAGGATGCTAAATTTTAGTTCAGTTACGAAACGCGTAGCACAGTTTAAAATTCTCTTTCTGGAGTTTCTGTCAATAAACGGAAATGTGTTCGCGAACTTTTGTGCTTCCCTGTATAGGATCTACAGAATTTATACACACCACGTAATAAATAAAAAGTGAGTTAATTTTAAAATCGCGTTCAGTAATTTAAAACGCACTTCCAGGAATTATTGTTAACAGACAGTAGAGAATTCTTTTGTGTGTCCCTGTAAATGAACGATGACTGCTATACACACAATATTCTGTAGTAAGCCTCTTGTAATGCACCTTAGTGATATATATAAATTTCAATGCGTTTAAAATAGCGAAACATTATTTAGATAAACCGCAGACGATTTTTCTCCATAGACGTAATGTAACGGAATTCTTTTGACTGTCCCTGTAAATTAACTATAAGTGCTATGCACACCCTATTCCATTTTAAGCTTCTTCTGATACACCTTAATGATATATATCAATTACAATGTGTTTGCAATTGTGTAACATCATTAAAATAAACCGCAAATGATTTTTCCCCATAGACCGTAATGTAAAAGAATTCTTTTGAGTGTCCCTGTAAAAAAACTATAAGTGCTACACACTTCAGTTGAAATAGGGAACTTGCTATAGATAACGACAATAACATATAAAAATTGCAAGGCAATCCGACCATATTTACGGGAGTTAGAGCACGGACAGACGGACAGACGGCAGACGGCCAGACGGCAGACGGCCATACGGCCAGACAAACCGAAGTTATAAACACTTTTCAACTAGGTTGGAAAGTGTTAAAAAGGCATGCTCATTTCGCTCATAACAGACGATTTAATCATTTCACTGAAATAATAACGAAGATTTTTTTACATTGTAAAACTAGTTATACTACGAACGCCCCTCATTTGTCACGTTTAACGTATAATTTCCAACTTGTTTTCTCTTGCATAGTGGGGCTCTACACAATTTTAGCAAGAGGGACGATAAGGAATCTAAAATCAAGAGACAGAGTTTAAAAAATAACAAAAATCGTACAAAATGTATGCAGCTTAATTTTTGCTACATATTTATATAAAGCAATTGTTCCAGTTTCATTAAAAAATTTGGTCGAATTACTTTTATTGAAACAATTTTATTTAGACAGTTCCAAACTTAAAAATCAGCATCAGGGACAAGGGAAGGAATTTTATGCTACACTTGGACCCCCAAAATCGTCCAACACTTATTTATATTGTTAATATTGTTATAAAATTATACAATGGTATGTTTTCCAATAACACAAATAAAATAAAACCAAGAATATGCATTAAAATAAAAATTATTATTAAGAGACTTAAAAGTCAAAATTATGGGAGAATCGCTCACATAAGTATATTGGGGCCCACTTGCAATTTATTTAACAAATATTCGATGATCACGACGCACAAAGCGTATCACAAAACTTGCTACACATTGCCTTCAAAGAATGAGTAGGTAAGACAACTTATGCTGGACGCTTTGTGAATTATTATTATTATTGTTATTTGCTATTTATTTCATGTGAGAGAGATCATTTCTCATCTTTTCTGGCGAATTTTTTTTTCTCTCTCTCCCTCTCTATGTATATATATATATATCCACACAGCCCGTTGGAAGCATACTACCTGCATTAGGGGCTACGTGCTATTAGCATGCAGGAGGGGATTTATTTTTGTTCAAATTAAAACCATAAGAATAAATGCGGCGAAGTGTAGTAAGAGACAAAAAAGGTTTTTTGAAATCACGGACATTTTACTGGCAGCAGTGCTGCTGGTATATTTTCGTTATTTGAAGAATATCCGTTTCCCTTTTTCTCTGTTTTTGGAGGTAAAATGTACGTCAATTGAAGAAAGCAAGCGCAGATAAAAAAAAATCTTTTCTTGTTCGGTGCTACCATCTAGGAACTCGCACGGAAGCACTTATTATATTTATAGTTTCAAGACTATGTCGCCAACGTTGGAGTTGAATCCGGGACCTAACTGTTATGACTTTATGAGTCTCGCATCTACGTTTCGCTATCAGTTTTTTGGCAAAGGAAGGGTTTGAAATAAATATATCGTGCTTTCTTGAAATGGATATGGCTTCATTAATTTGTTGTTTAGAAAACAGGGAATTTTGAAGTTAATTTTGGAAAGATTTCGTCGTTATAAATTGGTGATTGGGGTTTTAACGCTTTAGTATTAATAGAGGATAAAAAAATGAATTATACATATTTTTAATTAAATTATTAGATGTGAAATACGAATATTAAATTTGGGATTAAATTCGAGAAGAAATATTTGCTTTTTTGATTAAAATGGATTTTTCCATTTAATATTTTCATTTTAACTATTTTATATTTTTTGAATGTGCTCATTTAGAACATATTTTAAATGCAAATACATTTTTTTATAATTTCAAAAAATAAATTGTGAATACTTTTAAATAAATGAGAAAATTAATTACTACATTTTTTCTTAATTCAAAAATTTTTTTTTGGTTGTTTGTCTTGTCATTTTTAAATAAATAAAAAATCCTAATTCATCGATTTTTTTTTTCATTGTTAAAATAAATTCGAAGTTTAGTATTGATAGAGTCAGTATGCATGCGCGCAGGGCATAAAAGGATTTTTTCTTCCTTTTCAGACTTAAAGAAGAATTCACAGGAAAACATGTTTTCTGGGAGAACGGAAGTTATTTGTTAAAGAATGAGGAATAATTTAGTGTATAAAGACGAGTTTTTTGACTGAGTATCTTAATATTGATTTCCGTTATACAATGAAATACATAAAACAAGCTGTTTTACATGCATAAAAATCTGCAAATGAATCAAAAGTATAATTTTTAAAAAGCTAATATATATATATTCATCCATTTATTCACATTTTACTGCACGAGCTTAAAAACTAACGAATGCATCATTCCTAACACCTGCTAAAATCATCAATGCGCGACAAACGGAGAGGAAAATAACAACATCACAAAAAACATATTTTAAGCTTCAATTCTTGCATATTTTAAGCTTCTTATTATTTAATAAAACGTAAACAGCTTCTTTTAAGTTTGAGTAACTAATATTCTATCAAAACTGTAATATATTAGGAATATAATATATAATAATAAATATATATTACGAAATAAAAATTTTATAAAAAGTAAAGATTTTTTTCGCTTGAGCAACTAATAGTCTATTAAAAAACTGTAATATATAAGGAATATAATATATAATAATATACTATTACGAAATATTTTATGCAGTATTTCTCAATATTTGAATAGACTTTTATATATTTGCCATTAATTTTAAATTTTTACTATAACAATACATAATTACTTATTCAATTGAAATTCTAAAAATTATAGAATTTTAACTGCACGAGCATAAAACAAACGAAAACATCGCATTCTCAACGCCTACTAAAGTCACCAATGTGCAACAATGGAGGGATAAAAATAGTGCTATAAAAACGTAAAAGCTTCTTCTTCGCTTGAGCAACCAACAATCTACCGAAAATCTAATATATTAGGAATATAACTAGTATTAATATAATATATTACTAAATATTTGATACAATAATTCCCAATATTTGAATATAATGCCGCCATTTACTTGCTTGCAATTAATTTTGAATTTTTACTTGCAATATTTCATTACAATAAGTCTTTTCATTTCTTTTTAAAACACACCAACCGTTGCGATTGATCTACACATTTCTACACTGTAAAAAAAAAAAAAAAAAAAAAAAAAAAAAATCACAACCGGCTGATTTGTAATATTTAAAAACAAGAATAAATAAATGTCAAAGTAATGATAAAAGAGATTCATTCACAAAAGCTTAAAAAAAAATTCATGCTAGGTGAAAAACCTTTTTTTTTTCTTTGTATTAAAACATAAGAAAAAATACGACA
This sequence comes from Maratus michaelseni, assembly GCA_963931845.1. Lineage (NCBI taxonomy): Eukaryota > Metazoa > Arthropoda > Arachnida > Araneae > Salticidae > Maratus > Maratus michaelseni. The sequence continues at coordinate 445,912,981 of OZ007586.1, forward strand.
AAAACGCATTAAAAGACAAAAACCTTTTTATCCTATTATTGATTTCTGTAATAGAGTAAAATATGAAAAACAAGCTCATTTACATTTATAAAAAGCTGCAAATGATGAAAGGTATAGTTTAAAAAAGGATATTCATCCATTTATTGACATTTTTAATAAAAATTAATTGACTGAATATTTATATTCTTAAATCCATTTTAATGGCACAAGCATAAAACACACCAAAGTATCATATTTTCAACACCTGCTAAAGTCATCAATGCGCGACAATGGATAAATAAAAAACAGCGTCACAAAAAAGTAAAAAGCTTCTTTTTCGCTTGAGCAACCAATTGTCCATTGAAAAAAAAAATCAGTAAAAAAGCGACAGTTTTGTTAAAGTTTTGATTCAGAAATCATCATCGCATTACAATTAGAGGTATCATAGAGAAATTTCCGTCAAAGGTGAAAATGGATTTTACGGTTTCTCCTCAGTGCATTTAGATCCATTACTAAGCATATCTTTTTTTTTTTTTTTTTTTTTTTTTTTTTTTTTTGTTAAGGAGAACTTATTTGGTGATCAGTGGCGTAGCAATTTTTAAAATATGGGTGAGGCTTCACACTAATAATGCTATAATGTTTTGCACTTGTTGGTACAGGATTGTTCCTGGCGTTTCTTTCTTTTATTATCTTGCTACCACTATTTATATACAATAATCATTGTTATACATTACTAGTATAAGTTTGCAATGAAGATTATTGGTCGGAAATAGTAGGAGAGAAAAAAAATATTCACTTTTGGATACTATGAGTGATACGCATGTGTACCGTTAGTAGCCAACGGGTAAAAAAGTCATTTTAAAAAAAAGTGAAAAATTGGGGTTATAAGTAATTAAAAAACATTTATCAGAATTATTAATAGTTCAAACAAATTATTAACTGCAACCAAGAACCTATCGAAAAAAACAGTAAACAATGACAGTTTTGTTATAGCTTTGCAGTGGCGTAGACAGGGTGGGTGCCAAAATACTCTTGATATTATTATTTTCGTAAAGTTTTCTTCGTATTATCTACCCGGAGAATTTTCTGCTATTAAACAAGGTGAAGAAAAACTTTTAAAAAAAATTAATGGTATCCAAAACATCTGGGCACCCATCCTGGCTACTCCACTGATTTGATTCAGAAATTGACACTGCAATTCAATTAGTGGTATCATAGAGGAATAGGAAATAATTCTCCGCCAAAGGTGAAATGGATTTTACATGTTTTCTCAGAACCATTAGAACCATTTAGAACCATTAGGCAGCTCTTTTTTACAAAGAGGGAACGTTTTTAGTGATCAGTGGCCAGTGTTGTCAGTTGGGCAGGTTTTGTAAATTTCAGATTGCTTGATTGCTATCACTTTTTGGAAATAATAATATTAGCCTTATTGAATGATAGATTAAATAAGGCGAATATTATTATTTAAAAAAAAACTGGTACGAATAAAGCAGTCTGAATAGAAAAGAAATTCCCGTTTACCTGGGAACACTGTCAGTGGGATTGCAATTTTAAAAATATGGGAGGGGTTAAGGCGGTTCTCAAATTCCCTGCTCAACAAGCGCGAAACTTTCTGACACTTTTTCTGACTGTTTTTAAACGTAAAGACATAAAATTGGCAGGACTGACTGTTGAAATGATTTGGAATCGAATGGCGTTTATCATTTTTTGATAAATAAATAACTTATTGAGTTATAAGCGATTTTTGTAACGGGACGACAAGTTTTTCTCATTTTTCACACTGTCGCATCAGGAAATTTGGTTCAAAACGTCAACTTTGACAGTATTTTGTGAAACATTACCAAAAAATGTAAAACGCTATTTGATTACATAGTTTCTGAACAAGAACACCTGCCAATTTCATGCGTTTCCAAATAAAAATGTATTCTGAAATATGTCAGAGAGTAGCTCTTTTGGATTTGAGAACAGCCTTAACAGTGTGATTTTCAAATACGAAGAAAAAAATTTGATAATAAGTAATCAACAACATATTTATGATAATAATAAACTAATATGAGAATAACAAACTAATTATTAATAGCATTAGCAACCAATAGTCTATCGAAAAAGAGTACTAAAAAACGATGCTTTTGCCATATTTTTAATTCAGAAATCATCATCGTATTACAATTAGAGGTATCATAGAGAAATTTACAATGAGAAAATAACTCTCCGTCATATGTGAAAATGAATTTTACACTCATTTCAAGTGCATTTAGATCAATTACTAAACAGTTTTTTTTTTAAAATATAAAACTAAAAATATTTTGGAGGGAAACTTTCGCCTATTTCTTTTTTAACATTTAGAAGTGTCATATAGAAATTTACAATGAGGAAATTATTATCCGCCAAATGCATATGGATGTTACGTCGTTTCTCAGTGGCATTAGATGCATCACTGAGTAGCCTTTTTATAAAGAAGAAATTTCTTTGGAGATCTGCGACGCAGCATTTCAAAAAATGTAGGAAGGACTCAAGGTTTCTTTTTCAAATAAATTTAACAATTAGTATTAAGATGATTAATAAAATATACTTATGAAAATTAATAATCATACAAACTAATTACACTGGTCTGCAGCAAAATCCTCTCTGTAAAAATAATATTTGATCTCTATAGATATCACCTCATGAAATCAAAATATGGCAATTGTATCACTTGCTATTTTTTAAGTGGGGTAGATTGTTTTTAAATTAAGGTATTTTAAGTGTTACTAAAACGTAAGTGGAAATTCCGTAAACAAAAACAAGTCAATAACCTATAAATAAATGTATATAAACATTAGTAAAGATACAGTGGCGTAAGAAGTTAAAATATCTTAGTTGACTGTTGGACACGAAAGAGGGGGGAACACAAAACAAACAAGACACGAGACAAATGTCAACAAAATATGTTTTCTTAATATGTTTTATTAAGACAGTGAAAATACACTTTTCAAGTTTTCAATTTTATCTAGCATTGTAAATTAATATAACAATCCATCATTATTTGTTATTAGAAAACTGTGTACTTTATAGATATGTAAACTTTATAGATATTGTAAACTTTATAGATATCGCTATTTTTATAGATATCACTAAACTTTATAGATACCCTATTGTAAACTATAGATATCACCCCACGGAATCAAAATATGGCAATTGTATCGCGTGCTATTTTTTAAAGTGGGTTGGATTGTTTTTTAAATTAAGGTATTTTAAGTGTTATTAAAAAAAAAGGGAAATTCCGTAAACAAAAACATGTAAATAACCTATAAATAAATGTATATAAACATTAGTAAAGATACAATGGCGAAAGAAGTTAAAATACATTAGTTGATACTGTTGGATACGAAAGAGGGGGGGGGGACACCAAAACAAACAATGCACGAGACAAATGTCAATAAAATATATTTTCGTAATATATTTTATTAAGACAGTGAAAATACCCTTTTCAAGTTTTCAATTTTATCTGGCATTGTAAATTAATATAACAATCCATCATTATTTGTTATTACTAGAAAACTGTGTCTCGGAAAAAAATAGTCTGTGTTGGAGAAATCTACATGCCATATTTAGATTTAGAAGTACTATCAGATCTGTATAGTTCACATATTTGTTTTGCAGGGAGGTAATTTTATTTATTTTTTTGCCGACTAGCGTTATTAATGCCAGTAGCAACCAATAGTTTATCGACGAAAAATGGACTAAAAAAGAAGTAGTTTTGTTAATTTTTGTATTCTAAAATCTTCATCGTATTAGATTAGAGGTACACAGAAATTTACAATGAAGAAATAACTCTCCGTCAAAAGTGAAAATGGATTTTACAGTCATTTTTCGGTGCATTTATATCCACCACCGAGTTATTTTTATAAAAGGGGACGTCCTTGGTGATCAATTTCGAAGCAATTAAAAAATATATATGGGAGTGGCTCAGGTAGTCATTTTTAAATAAATTGAATAATTATGACAATCAATTATTAATAATGTATTTAAGAGAATAATTAATCCTCCAAACTAGTTATTATAGCTATTTTCAAGCAGTCAATATTTTAAATGTTTTTATGCAGAACTGTTACAAGATATCATTTCTTTACAATATTTACCCTTCAAGTCCGACATTAATTATTATTAATAATCCTAATTAACTAATATTTATTAATTGTTTACTTAATATTTTGTTCGAAAATCTAATTAATCTTTAATTCAATTAATCTTTAAAGTAAAAATTATATTTCTTTATTAAATTAAATTAATTATGTTACTAAATTAAGATAAATTATTTCTGTTACTAAATTAAATGTTACAAATTAAATTATGGGGTATCGTTTGAAAGTTATCGTAACACCGAACTCAAATATATATATTTTTTAATGTTAGGTATTGCATTTTTAGAGATATCGTCGAAAATGCACTGTAAAAGTAAGTTCTCCCCCATCTATTTCCGAATCTACTGAAACTAAAATTATGAAAAAATTAGGGGTAGTAGGAGTTTATTTAATCCTTGCAGGAAAACTATAGCGATTTTCCCACGTCAACTATTTTTTGTGAAAAACGCATTTTCCCGTTACACACAAACTTTAATTTTCGGGCGGCCAGCGGGGGAGTTTAGAAGCGCTCGAGGTATCTATCGACGCAGATCCAATGATATTTGATAATGATTTTCGAAAAACAAATGTCGGTAATTAGCGGAGATATTAATTAAATTACTTGAAAAAAATTATACATCGTGTAGGGTATCACTCGGAAGGTCTCGTAACACCGAACTGAAAAATATATTTGTTTTAATTTTGGTATTGTATTTTCAGAGATATCGTCGAAAGTGTACTGCAAAAATATGTCCCTCCTTTTCTATTTCCGAATATACTGAAACTAAAATTTTAAAAAAAAATTAGAGGTAGTAAGAGTTTATTAATTAATAAACAGTAATTAATAAATTTAATGTACGAAACCCTTTCAGCGCAAGTTATACTCGCACGATTTATTAAAAATACGTTGGCTGATTTGTGGAATTATTAAATAAATTTGAAAGAGATTTCGTCTATTAAATTTAATAAACTAATATGGGTTTTGTAGGATATTTAAAACCTACTCAAACCATTTCTTTAAAATATTGTTATTAGTTATTGGTAATTTACAGAATTAAGAAATGCACAAATATAATGGTTTTCAAAATTGAAACTTTCCACTCCAAGTCCTTCAGTACCAAGAAAGCAGAAAACTTATAATCCGAAAATAAATTTTCTACTTACAAATACTAAGGAGATTCAACTCGGGCTTCCGAGGTTACAGAAAATAGGTGAAACTGTAATAGATTTTTTACATTTAATGTATTTTTTCAGATTGCCCAATAAGAATACCAAAAAACATTTGTATATGAAAAATATCAGTTTTGTATTCAAATAAAGTTTTCAAATTTATTAAAAGCAATATTTTCGTATTAGCAGCAAGCCAGAGGTTAATAGCCGCAGAACTCACCAAACGCATCGCAACTTACAGTAGCCTTTTTGATTCTGATAAATTCATTGGATTAAACACGTAGTTTGGTAAATCGATATTTCATTATATTATTTTATTTATTTATTGATGGGGTTTTATTTTTTATGGAATATTAGCCTTAAAGAAATTCTGAACAATATTTATGTTTTAAGTGCAAATGGGTTAATCTTTCGTAATCGGACTCACGTTTTAGAGATAGATTTTTAAAATCATGCTTGAAAATTATTTTAAAACCATGAAAAATCAGTAATATGAGATACAGTTTTCAAACAAATTTTATTTGAAAGAAAACCTTTTTCCGATTCGAAGGCGGATTAGAATAGAAATTGTATGTTTAGAAGTAAACACATGTTTAGAAGTTAAAAAAATTGTAGTAAATGCAAAATTCATTGGTGGGCTGTTGCTACCGTCAATATGACGTCAGCATTACTCATGAACATGTTTTTGCTTATATTAATATAGATTTAAGCTTTGTACAATCAATAATGCTTTTGAAACATGAGAAAGTAAAATATATGTAACTGATTCTAAATTGCATTACTTCCAGTTCATGGGTTAATTGAATTTTGTAATAAGATTTTTTAATGGTACTTAAATATACAGTCGAGGCATAAAGGGTTAACTAATAATCTTAAAAATCTCTTATATAGAAATCGGACACCGTGTTTGTATATCACATCTATTCCTCCAAGAATGGTGAATTGTGCGTTAAAAAGAACAACAATCATTATTCTTATTGATTCAAGGATGCCAAAATAACTCTTCACATTTCGAAATTTAATTTAGTTTATAAAATATATATATATATATATATATATATATTGTAATTTTTAATGACATTTCTGGAATGGTGACAAATATATTTTTCCATTGTTGAGAATAAAATAGAGAAAAAAAAGGAAAACAATAGGGATTATTATATTTTTATTGACGCCATTATTTTCCATAAATTAAAAAGAACATTTATTTTCAATTTGAATAGATAATGAAAAAAATACTTTCAACCTTTCGGCGAGTTCTATTAAATATTTTACACGAGCTGGACGTATTTTTGGCGGAGAACATTTACGCTATTACAAATGAAAAAATATATATATACTTAACAATAATAAGATACTTGATAAAAGTTATTAAAAACCATATTACCATGTTATTGTGCAATCATATACATATCATTAGTAAACTTTCAATTTTAATTTCGGTGCCAATTTTGAGAACAAAGTTTCGAAAAAAATCACGTTTTTCAAGAAATTTGCGACAGCGACCCGCTGGAAGGTTAAATTACATTTTCAAGAAAATTCGAAGAAATTAAACAACAACAACAAAAAAATTACATGTTCAAGCTTCGTGTATCACTTTATTCCACAAAAACAAAAATCTCCTGTCAACAAATGACATCCAGAAATCATTACATCATACAATTATTTTTCAGTTTTACATTTAACCAAAGAAGTTATAACCTCTTAACAAATACCCCCCCACCCCTCCCTTCCTCCACCACCCCTAATTCACAAGAAATGAATTTAAAGAAAAATCATAGTTATTCAGCAAGTTATTTCTGAAAGATGACACTTAAATCTTTCGACAACGACGGCAAAAAATTTGAATATTTGAACTTCAAAAGTAAAAGCAATGTAATTTTATGAACTTTATTAAATGCATTTTTAAGCATTCATTTGAATTCACAAAAGTGAATAATAATTTTGTATAAATTCATCTAATGACAGCATTTTCAGCCAAATCTTGTCATAACATTTATGATGGCATTAAAAACGAGCATTTTCATTGAGTAACTTACATTGAAAATAGGATTTCTATATTGAAATTTAGTATTTAATAAAATTAATATTATAAAATATTTCTAAATGTACAATAAAATTATATTTTTCCCCTTCCTATAACAAATTGATAGATCTGATGTAATTTAAATTAAACACATCGGGTTACCATGCAGATTGTAGAACATTGAAATCTGAATGTGTATGTGTTTTGTAAAGATTCAAGTATATAATATCACTCGAAATTCCAAAATTTAAATTTATTTCCGGAATATTATATTATGTTTTAATTTTTAATAAATTTTTAATGGTAGAAATTAACCACTTCAAGGACGCTGGTATATTACCTATTCCGGCTCAAGGCCGTATCAAGAAAAATATTTCAGAGGGGGATTTCGAGATCAAAATTTTATTATTGTGTACTTATTTAAAAACTTGTTTATTAGAAATAAAAAAGATTAATAGAGGTAAATGAAGTTAAAAGTTTTATTAAGTTTTATTATAATAAGTTTTTCTATAATTAAGTTTTATAACATTAATTTTATTAAATACTAAATTTCAAGCAAGAAATCATATTTTCAATGTATGTTAAAAGTTTTCTCAATGAAAATGCTCTTTTTCAATGTCATCATATATGTCATGACAAGATTTGGCTTCCAATTCATAATTCACTAATTCATAATTCACTACTATAGCTATTACATAAGAAAATTCAATCTTTTCTTTGAAAATAAATTTATATAATTTTTGTACTGACATTTTATTTGATCTACTGACTTGGTTTCGACCAAATTAATGTTTTAAAAAGTTTGGTACGAATGTTTCAAATATGTTATAAGGAGCATAAGTTGGAACAGCCAAGTTAGCCAAAATTTTTAAAAGTTTGTGAGTGTTTCGAAATAAACCATACTAATTTCATTCTTCAAGAGTTTCATTTAAAGAAGTTGTATGATCTATATTAGTTTGTTGTAGCCATTTTGTTTGACAACGTTAAAATCCCACTTCTACAGAATCTCATTCGGAAAAAAATATATAAATTTTAAAGAATCCTCGAAATTGTGATAATTTTATCAACAAACAAGCATTAAAAAGATGCTAGCGTAGAATTTTGAATTTTAACTGCAGTTAATTTTTTAATTTTTACTTCCTTAATGTCATAGTTATACTCATCCTGTCAAAAATTTTGGAGAAGGATTAAACCCCGGTGATCCTCCACTGGTTTGCTTTATACCAGTTTAGTCTTCAACTGCCCAAATTTGTCCCAGACATTTTTGAATAAAATTTGGCTTTTATAACTTAAGTAAGGCGGGAAAGGTGTTTATTTATATTAAAGGGAATTGGTTCATAAATTTTGGCGAGTACTTAATATTATAGCAACAGAATTACTTTACCCATGAAAGGGTTACGTTATTTCATAGTTGTGAAAAAAACCGAGAAAAAAAGAAAGAATGAAGATTATAATATCTTTATTAAAGACATTTTCTCAAGAGAAATAATGGATATTATAAAATCTTTATTAAAGGAACTTTCTCAAGAGAAATAATGGATATTATAATACCTTCATTAAAGACACTTTCTGTCTAAAATTTAAATGAAAATATATTTTCAAATTGAATAGAATAGTTTTAAGTCTGTTTTCAAGGATTCTAAAAGTGGAATGCTTTAGCGAATGAAAATGACATTTTAACACTAAAACTACCACGTGTCTTGTGTACTAAATAACATGTATAGCTGCAAACTTCTAAGACTGTTTGTCACCACTAATTTTGAAACATAGTCTTCACCTTATTTAATCGCAGAAATCTGCAAGATGATTAAAAACAGCCAAGTTTTCTAATTTAAAATAATGAGGATATACACTCGTAGAATTTTGACAATCTAACACACGTCGCGGTAAGTTTACTATTAAAATAAAACTATTTTTAAAAGAAAGCATGCATTTTAGTTCATAAATTTAAAATATTTCTTTACAAGTGGAGCAAAATAAATCCGATGCTATTTTTCATTGTCATTATTATTTCTGTTTTAACGTAAACCAAATGAAAAATTAAAAAATAATTACTTCAAATTTTGAAACAACAGAGAAACTGAAATAATTTTATTTTCGCATTTTTTAATATATGTAATCTGTTTAACATAACTGAGAAGTTGTATTTATGATTTCTATTTCATTTTGCTAGTATTCTAGGTGTCTGATCTTCCTTGTTTTAAATTCCGTAAATTAGTATGAAGGAAGTATTTTGAATAAGTGTTACTAAAAGACCGTAAACAATTGCTTAAGGAAATTATCACTGTAAAAATGTTTCACCTGTGCAGAAAAGAGTTTCACCTGGACTACTTTAAATATTCGAAAGCAGTGGAGGCTCGTGCCATATTTTATTGGTGAAGCACCTGTATTGCAAGTTTGTGAGAGCAGTGCAAATCTGTAGGGTGAGTCATATATACTCTAGTTTCGATTCTAATGTTGTTACACGTGCATCGAATTAGACACAAGATCTGCAGAGAGAAATTAAGTAAATTTTAAACATTAAAAAATAATTATTATATTATGTTACATTAAAAATTATTGGGAGTGTTAATTTCACATATCAGATAATTAAAACCTTTAGCAACTAAAATTTCCAAGACAATGCGAAAATGTAGATTTTGGAAATAAGGGAAGAGAAATAAGTACACTGTAAAAAAATTCCATGAAAAACGAAAAATGTACTGGCAGCAAAGTTGCCGTCTACTCTGTTTTTTTCCTAAAATTTCCGTTTTGGTATTCCCTCGTTTTCAAGATGGAAATTTTCCGGCATTCAAGACGGAAATTTCTGTTTTTAGAAATAAATATGAGCAATAGCGCGATATAAGAAAGAAAATCTATATGATAATTATGTATACTGATGCATGTTTATACGGAACAGGTATTTGTATTCCACACTATCATATATGCCTTTTATCGCCTTGCCTTAATCGGTATTCGAACCACGGTACTCGCCATTAAAGAAGGAAGGCTATGTCGCCTTCACCACCTGGCCACATCTAATGCCTTGGTTATAGGCTAAAACATCAATTACAAAAATTTAACTGGATATTTTTCGTTTTCTCTCAATTGAAAAGGAACACTTCCGATTGTCTGTCTTCGAAGGGACATTTTTGTTTTTAACAGTCAATGAGTAAGGATAAAAAAAGCAAATTTTCCATTAATTCCGAGTAAGTCTATTATTCCCACTCAGAATGGAAAGTTTCCGTTAAAATAAAGAATTTTTTTGACAGTGTGTATGAAATCTACAGAGAAGCAGTGAAGTTGTAATATATGAAAAAGTTAATTTTTCAGACAAAAAGGAAAATAATTAAGAACTTTCCACTTATTAAATCTTATTAATATAAAAATTGTGTCGCTGGAAAATGTGTCGCAAATATTTTTATGAGATTTTTTAAAACATACTGAATTTTGGAAAATACTTTTAAAAATGTCATATATATATTATCTCGAAAAAAAATAATGAAATGTAATTTTCCCAAAATACACAAGATATGTGGCCGCAGGCTGTGAACATTATGGACAAACAGAGTTGTCGCCATATGTATCCCGTCACCTTTGCAGATTAACTGACGCGCCGCTACATACGTTAACCATCGTGTAACTGATAACGGGAAAGTTAGGAGAAAACTAATGCATTTTCCGTGCCCAGTAGCGACTAAAGATAAATTTCCGGACAGTATATAAAAGTCTAGCATCATGTAGGAAGCAGAAGGCCAGTATCGTCTACTTGATTTACTATTGATTATAAGTGATAGAAAAATCTGTTTTTTCCTGTTTTAGGTGCGTTCTTAATTATATAAATACGTAGCACCTATAGTCGTTGTCTGGTCCGTCCGTCTGTCTGCATGTAACAGCGCAAAAACTACCCAAACGAATTGTTTGAAATTTAATGTATATATAATCGTTGCAGAAATTTGTCGAGTCATTTCAAATTTTATGAAAATTGAGTCAAAACTTAAAAAGATATTAATAAAACTTTTTTTCATTCTATTAAATCCTCTCATACGTAATCTATATAATAAAAGTGCAAAGCATTTGACTGTTATCAAGAGTTCCGGCATGGCCGTTTCGCTTTTTTATATGCCAGGCGGTCATTTTTATTCAAAATTATTTTTTCGAATAAAACTGCATAAAAGTTACATTTTACATAGATCGTTCAAAATAAATTAATGTTTGAGAAATGACTTGCGTTCAATTATGTATATATTCTGCAATAATTTCAATTGAAATTAGATTGGCAGTTCAAATTCTCGGTCCATGAAAGCAAACAAAAAATAGATTCATTCGTTGTGAACGTTTAAAATATTAAACCATGGAGGTAATCGTTTGCAAAGCTTGGCGATATAGCTTTGTATTTGTCGTATTGATAATTGCAAGAATTGTCATAGCGAAGTAGACCTATCATATGAAAGACATGTTACACGTACAGAATCAAATCGACCGTACTCATGTATATAGTAGGAGCCATAATGAACAGTTAGGTGTTTCTTGCTATACAAGCAATTTGACAAATAATGACGTCAGCTGCCTTTCCTTATAAGCCAATCAAATTTTTGCGAAATTATGCTATGTTAGGTGCAGACGATATAATTCATTTCACTGAAATAATAAAGACTATTTTTTACATTGTCTCGTATTGGATATTTGCGCATAGTATAATTTTAATGTAACAGAAATGTAACTAATTGTTTGTAGCTATTGCACCAAGATCTGTATGTTTATAAAACTATTTATAGTACGAACATTTACCACGTTGGCGTACAATTTCCAACTTGTTCATCATAATTTTCGTTATTCGAAACCTGTTTTTCAATGAAAGTATTAAATAAGGTGCGAGATGGATTAAGCAAGCATACAATTAAGCAAGTTCTACTACCATTATAAATTGATATTTAATTTATACATTAATTTATTTTAAATTACTAAAAGGGCAAATTATATTTAAATTATATTTAAATTTTATTAAATCTAATGGTATCTATATTTTATCACTTTTTAACATCCTTCGAGTTATGGTAAAGCAAGTACGGGTCGGAAAAACCCGACTAAAGGCCTAGGGCCTGGCTCCCTTCTGGGTGTCCAGCCCCGAAGCTGTTGGGGGACGCCGGCCCGTCCCCAAGTGTCTGGTGGTGGTTCTTACTGATAATAGGTTCTATCACGTATCGCAGCGACCTACGTTGTCGACACATGGGTCTAAGGGTTGGAGGGTCCGCAAGTGGCGGTCCTCCAGCGGGCCGAAGCGCATACGGAGAGACAAATTCGGTCTTGCGAGTTAAAAGTCCCTCAGGACTTGGGTTCGGTGGTCGTAGACGTGCCGGGCACCCCTGAGGCGTCGGCGTTTGGGGCGCAGCCTAGTTTTATCACTTTTTAATTAAAAAGTTTTCTTTATAAAACCATTTCAAACGTATTTGTTATTTAGAAGAAACACCTACAAGCTTTAAAAATATCTAAATTAATTTAATTATTCAAATCTTTAAAAAATATATACCATAATTATTTTTAATTGAAAAGCCTTTTCATATTGTGATTAATTACATTAAAATTAAAATTATTTATTTTCATATACATATATTGTCATCCAAAGAATAGAAATGAGTTTTATTTATAAAGGAACTCATAAGTTAATTCAATTAAGTTATATTAATTTTACATTGATTCACAAGTTTTAAAGTAGTTAGATTCACTACAAATAAACAGCAATATTTTTAGGGCTATTGAAGCAAGTTGGAAATTGTACGTCAAACGTGACAAATGAGGTGCATTCGTACTATAACTAGTTTCAGTGAAATGAATTATATCGTCTGTTATTATGATATGATTAATTACCGTAATAAAATAAGTACATTTTAAGTTGCCAACATTTTATCATTTGTTGACATTTACTGAAAATTACAATGAGAAACTTAAGCCTAGCATTGAAAATTTCAGAACTAGAAATCCATATTTAGTTTTTTTTCATCTATTAATAGCTATTTCTCCGGAAAAATCTATCCAAAAACTGTCGGTACATTATAGGATTGCTATAATTAAACAATTTTAATATACAAATTCGGTTTTTAAATTCAGTAATACGGAAATAATATGACTCCATTTTAAATAGGCCGTAATCGCCATGGCAACCTAGTATCATTACCTATCATGTGATATCATTAAATTAATTACATATGATAGGATTTAATAGAATGATACATCTCGGTCGTTTGACGATTAATCCTTGGAAGCTGCTATAACAAAGAACTATCAATTTTTTAAAAATTCAAATTAATAAATATTTTTATTAATATCTTTTTAAGTTTTGATTCGATTTTCATAAAATTTGAAATGACTCGACAAAATTCTGCAACGATTATACATATTAAATTTCAAATCATTTCGTTCGGTAGTTTTTGCGCTGTTATATGCGAACAGAAGGACGAAATCGAAATCACCCTCTCGTGGAGATCCAGCCGTGAAGCATAAGAACCTTTCTCCACGAGGGGAAATGTTTATTGAAAATTCATATTTTCGATTACAGATGTTGAACATTACATTAGAGATTAAAGTAAAATTAGTACAAAATTAGTTTTTACAATACTGGTTGAGTTCACAACATTTCTTAATATTATATATTTTTTTAAAAATTGTATAAGAAAAAGTATAAAAGAAAGTAATTAGAAAATTTATGAAAAGACTACTTAATCATAGCACAACCAATAATTTTGCATGGTTCAAGCTGTAAGCTGAATTAGGAACAGTATGAGTACAAAAATGTGAACAGTATGTGAACTATAACTATAATATACAAATTACAAAAACAAAATATATTCTATTAAAAAGTACTTTATAAATGTAGGAAAAAGGAGGATAAATGTTTATTCAGAATGTTGTAATTTTCTTTTAGTTTATCATAGTTTAAAGGATCAAACAGAATTATATTCAGATTTTGTCTCACTGTGACATTTTTATTGAAATTGAAAGTATATCTCATTAGAGGACAATTACCATATATGTAATGTAGAACAGTTCCTGAGCTTTTTTGGCATATACATGTTGGGGAGGGGCGTTTTCCTATTTTATTTAAACATGATGGAAAGCTACCGTGTCCACTAATGTAGTAAGCTATGACTGGTTTTTTGCAAATAAAGTTCAGATCCACTTTTCGTAAAATTTCATAAGCATCTCGGCCTTTTAATGAATATGACCAATCCTGCTGCCAATCTGTGACTATTTTTAGTCTAAAAAATAATTTGACTTTTGAAAATGGGAATAAGAGAGTTTCCTTCTCGTTGTAAGGATCATTTGTGATAGCGCCTTTTGCCAGTAAATCTGCTCGTTCATTACCCCCTGTTCCAGCGTGCGATTTGCTCCATGCAACTGTTACTTGCTTTTTGGGAATTGACAATAAAATGCTATATATTTTAGTTATTAAATAATTTCGTGGAAACACTATTTTGAGGGCTTCTAGTGATGAGCGGCTATCCGTTAAGATGAGGAGATTTTGATATTGTGAAGATGCGAACCAGTTTATTGAGTGTAAAATGACATTCAAATCTGCTTGATAAATTGAGTTCTGGTTATGTAGTCTGATTACATAATCGTAAATATATATTCTGGTAGTTTACTGTAAACGCTGATGCAGTACCTTGCTCCATGAGGGAGCCATCTGTGTAGATTTTTAAGCCATAATTATTTAACGTGACCGACAGACAGACAGACGGACGGACCAGACGACGACTATACGTGCTAACGTAGTTATATAATTACGAACGCACCTAAAGAGACTGACGCCACTCAAAAAACTTTGGTTCCGATGAGTAAAACTCACCAATTCCTTGAAGACGCTAGTTGTTGACACACAGAGTTAGCAGATTTTCACAAAACATTATTTGATTACAACACAGGGGCAGTAAGGTCAGCCACTCACACCAAGCCAAATTCAACGCATCTGTAAACTCGTTTGGCGATGAATTAGCTATCTGTTTTAAGATTTTCGGGAGTGTAAAATGTCATACAACTCTATGTTCAAAATGGGCACATTGTTTTGCTGTCCCTCTGGTTTCTTCATTCCAGGAGTGTGATCAGTCACTGAGGAGTGGTTGTGACGTCCGGTACACAGCTATCGAAGGGGCCAACTATATTTCTTCTAAGTACTCACAATCTTTAAAGTAGCCAGTTTTTTAAATAAAAGTTATTAAGTTTAATTTTAAGAAATTAAACCAGAAATAAAGATGGGGCTGGGCCCCAAGTGCCCCTATTAGGAACTGTCTTCTTTCGAAAGAATTGTGGTTTGAAAAATTATGCACTGTTTTAATTTCATTTTGATGATATTAGACATTCTGAAACTTCAACATCATTTTAATGGATTTTTGAAAACTTTCTAGGAAACTCTCTATTAAATGTTTTCAAAATAATGTTTATAACCGCAATAGTCTTTGTCCTAAAAGCTTTTAGCACGTTCACTACCGAGGACGTATTACGTGGCGTCGCTTAATCACTCATTTGACATTACATTTTTAATCCAAAATTACGATTTCGTACCAGAAATTTCGACAATTTTTTTTTTTATTTTGTGTAATCACGAAATGTCTGTCATTAAGTAAAGCAAATATTGCTATTAGTATTTTCTGGAATCAGTTAGGGATTTCTGGAAAAAAAAATAAAATTCCTAACCCGATAGTGAATGTGTTTAGCTATTTGGAACATTTTATTAATTTTACACATTTAACTTCAAATTTACGCTAATAAACGTAATACTACGTACTTATGCTAGTAACGTAATTGTGCCATTAAACACAGAAGTTCTGCGACAACTATTTCTATATGAAAATGCTGGTAACCAAAACACTCTAGGATTGGCAGCTCTGAAGTAAGAAAAGACATAAAGGCCTGGTAATACTTTTTATGGCGGTTAGATTGCAAAGAAAAAATTCCGTTTAACAGTTATACTAATAATAATTAATTGATAATAGAGAAGAGAGGGTATTTCTATGTTATCCTTTCAGTGGGTACACAGATACGCTACTGAAAATGCAAGATAATTTGCAACAGTAATAAGATACATGTTAGGAGAGCAATTATACATATCAGTTATAAAAATTGAATTTTAATTTTAATGCCATTTCTAAGAACAAAGTTTCAGAATATTCCCGTTTGTCAAAAAATATGAGATAACGCGCCTGCTGGAAAGTTAAAGGAATTGTGCGTTTTAACCAGCCATCTACTAAGACAGGTGTATTGGACATAAAAGTAATTTTTGTATGTCATGCGTACACAGTAATTGAAGATCATAAAATGTCTAATAATTACAATATAATTTTTTTCCTTCCTTTTTTATATATAATATTATATTAATATTATTTATTATTATATGCATTATAAGTTCATTTGTATTTTGACAATCTTATAATATGTGTACATGAATCCAATGAATCCAACTGGCATTTCTTATGTAGTCTTTTTTCGGCAGTCAGAAGGTTAAAAGTAATAAGTAAATGTAAATGTAAATTTGAAAATGCAGAGAAACTTCAGAGTTTTGGAAAAAAAAAACCAGTAAAGACTATGATCATAAGTGAAACATCGTATAAAGATATTCATACTGGTAAAAAACTGGGTCATGAAATCTAGAAAAAAAAATTCTTTTCACGTTAACTTTTCACGTAAATTACCATTAAACTAACATGATTTTTCAAATTTTATATATTACGAATAGAGGCATACAGATACTAGTTGCAGATGAAAAAATGAAAATTTTCGGATTTAATTTTACTTCAAATTACCTGGCTTCCCGTATTTAATTATTTGCGGACTTGGATTTACTTTACAAGTTTGTTTTTTTTGTTTTTTTTTTTTCCACACAGAGCACTCAGAAGATGGTACGGCGCAGCATCACACTGAGAATAACTGTAATAATCACCAGGTTCACCGTGTTACACCCAGGGGGGGGGGGTTATCAAAAAAAGTTAATCATATTTTCTCACCCACATTTTAATATACAGGTACTGCCGGCAGATGAGTAGGCGTGAAATTCATTGCCAAAGTCTCTGGAATTTACCCACGGTCTTAAATTCTAATGTACATTTCTGGAGGGAAGGGGGGAATGCACGCCTTGTCACCAGCATGTTTAATGAACACCATCTCACACAGGATAAATTCCTATAATCAAATTTTTAAATGTGAGGCAAAAAAAAGAGCAAAAATGATTAAATGTGTAAGATAGGTAAGAGTCCCGGTGAAAAATAAATTTAAAAAAAAAAACTTTCTTCTGTATTTGACTCAAAATCTTGCTAATAGAACTCAACCTCGTAAGATTTCTAGCAGGTATATCACGTCAAATTCAGATAGAAAAAAAATCCCAGACGAATCTGCTCTGGTGGTGGCTCGTGCTGAACAAATTAGGGGTTTAAGAGAAACGCCAACTAGAAAATGATCATTGCGTTCAAAATCTCTGGGCCATGACTTGGAGGGGGGGACGCGATTAAGCAGTAATTGTGAACGTGCGCCCCTAATACTTCAATTTCTACGAGTTGCGACGCTTAATGTTGATATCTGCTTGTTATCTTTTTGGATCCTTTACTAACAGCCGTATCATTCGCCAAGATGCTTCTTCCCGACATGCTTGACCACGGATTCCTAACACATATCTGTTTTCAGAACCGCCTGACAGGCACCATCACTTTGACGCCCTGAAATTTAAGGCTTTTTTGGGAATTCGTTTTAAAGAAATGCGAAGTGTTTATAAAAATCCATTTAAACAAATTATTATACATATATTAAAGTAGAAAATTTTGCTTTTTTTAGTTGATGTATTAAAAAAATGAGGCTTTGACAGGTGATGACCACGGATTCTTCATGGCGAGCCCGCTTTGAAAAAAAAAAAATTGGGTTTAAGCAACGGACACAATAACTCAGAGCAATGAGACAACAAAACAGTTCTTTTAACCCAAATATAGTAAAATATGAAACTATTTAAAAATATGAGCAAATTTAGTGAAATGGCATCAATTAAAAGTAAAAAGTAAATTTTCAATCAAAAATTACGTTACTTAAGTTACGCAGAATAAGCGAGCTATCATACCGTGAAAAAAAAAAAAAAAAAAAAAAAAAAAAAAAAAAACTACACAATAAACATTTCACTAGACAAATATGTGACAATTAATTTTGAAAAAACATCAAGAGGATTGATTGGAAATTGACGGATCTAGACTGCCTTATGATTTTAAAAATGCTTCCCTAAAATAATTTTTTTAAAAAAATGCTTAAAGTTTTTATTACAGTATATTTGCTGTGCCGCGCTCTACTTCAATAGTTCCAAAATTGCCTTTTCGTTTTCGATATCAATTTCTAACTAATAAAAGATGATTTTTGGGTGTATAAAAAGTACTTTAATCGGAAAGAAAACTCAAAATTTTGAACATGTGAAGGTGAGGCACCCTTAAAGCACTCGATTCGAATTTTTATTTTTTCGGCTGGAAAATGAAACAGGCTCAGACAATTCTGAAAATAACTAATTTACACATTTACAAAACAATTGTTTGTAAACAACCAATACCATGCATATATGTATAATTTTTTTTTACTTTTTCTCAGATTGCATTTTTCACATTTATGTTTGTGAATTAAGTGTACATTAGGTATACTTTTTTATAAAATACATTAAAACTAGAGAGTTGAAATATTTCTCGCCTATAGACCTAATTTGTTTCTATAGAACTATTTAAACCTACCAATGTAGCTACAATATTTCAGAAGATATGCAGAAAAATATTAATTTTCTTTCTGTGATATTCTGAATGTTTTAGTTATTATTTTTAAATTACCGCCCGAAGCAATTAATTTAACAATTTTTCAGATATGTCTATTAAGAACGTACGCATCAAACGTGAAATTATTTAGTATTTCGAATTTATTTCGTCCTAAAGATTGGGATTGCAACTGCTGCAAGGCAGTACTCAAAAGCAACGAAATCCCAGATACGAAATAATATTAGTCCCAGAAAAACCCACCGCGCACGATTCTAAATTGGTATGACAGGCCGGTATTATACAGGAAACTTGGGTCATTTAGGCAGTGTTACTGTTTTGATTGAAAGTAAATAATGCTGTTTAATCAAGAATACATTTTGTTCGCTAAGGAAACAGTCAATAAGTCAACCACACAGGCACTGAACAAGGGACATAGATAGAACCTTAGAAAAATCTATTTAAAAAATATTTTTTTTTCAAAAAACATAGGTACTTTAGGAATATTTTAAAGCAAACTGCATCGAAATTGGACAAAAATAGCGCCTGCAGCAATATGAAAACATGAATATTAATCGTAAATTGTCCTTTATAAGATTAAATATTTAAAGTTGATTTTCCCAATTTCTAATTTTATTACTTTCCCTCAAGATTAATTAAACATTTATGAACGTATAGCGTTGTGAAATTTTACATTTATGTTTCACAGTCCTTTATTCTGTGAACTTCCAATTTTTTGATATAAGCAAAAACTTTTACTTTTCAGAATGTTTAATTATAAAAAAAATAATAATTTCAAAATGTTATGATTTCTTTTTATTTAAAAAAAAATATAGAAACATTATATAAATTTAAAACTTGAGTTTTAGAGCATAAATGCAATATTTACTTCAATTTAATATATAATAAAATAGGTTTCATTGTATATCGTAACAAAGTTACCTGGAAGGTGTTTCTTAAGTTTACCATATTTTTTTTTTTTTTTTTTAATTTTCAACTTTGTGCTATTTTTCACAATCTGTAATCATCTTGTTTTACTATGTATATATTTTTTTAATCATAAAAGAGTATGTCAAAATGCATATTTTTTGGTGTCGGAACCGGTATGCTAGGAAAATACTACAGTTTTCGTACAATAATCTTTGCCCATTTAATTACAGAAATTCTGTGTTTAAATAGGAGAATATTATTCAATGAAAATAGTGGTATTCAAAATTCAACAGTGGTATTTCCTTCGTAAACCTCTTTCGAAATGTACTATACTCCCTTAGACAGCAGAATGTTTTGTCCAATGCGATATTTTTTGTTCATTTTTTCCCATGAAATGTGTACTTATATATATATAATTCATTTAAAAATTTAATTTTTAAAAATGAAATGTTTTAAATTTATACGCGTTTAACATTTAATATAGTTTACAAAAAATATCTCATTTTGCAAAGCTTTTTACTTTTCAGTACAGAATCAGAATACAGAAGAGAATAAATATAATTTCTTTTGGGAGTTACAAAAATATTTGTTTAAAAAATAATAATTTTTTAAAAAGAAAATACTACTTTTTACTATGGTAATCGTATTTTCAAAACTTACTTACAAGACAAAAAATCCCAAAGACAATTTATAGAATATATAAGTGAAAAAATGTTTATATAGTTGCATAAATTTACCTTTGATAGAAATTTAGATATCTCAATTTAAATATGATAAATCTTGAAAAAATACATTCTGAGATAAAAACATTTAAATCCTGATTTTTAAAAAAAGATATTTATAATTTAATTGAATTCTTTCACATGTTTTGAATTATGGCTGTTGTACTAATTACCAGTATTTTGTTTTAAATTATTCAGATATTTTCTTATTTGATTTGTTAGTTTATATGATAAAAGTGGCGCTCGTGACTGACTTTATTTAGGGCACTAAATGCATGGCTGCCAATTTTATTCATTTCTTACCACTATTATTAAAAATAAATACTTTGTTTTATTTATTGGCAGAAAGTTCTGCCATTAAGAATGAAAAAGTGTTCTTGTAAAAAAATAATGACATGAAAATAGTAAATGTTTCAAGCATGCATTTAGAGCGCCCCAAAAAGACGTCGCGAGTCGCCACTGGTGATTAAGTACTAGAATTGTTCATATAAGTTATTTTCATATCCACACTTGCTTATTTTTAATTGTTATTTATAAATATTTTGTTTAAAAATATATACAATGTACTTAAATTAAGTGTAAATTGAGCCAAAATTATTTTGTTTATACACTTTTAGATCATTGAGTGTACAGCATAAAAAACGTTATATTTTTTTACCTAATTATCACATTTACATGGGTTTGTGTTTTTTCATTCTAAACCATTTAGATAATCTTTTAAACCAAAATAGTAAAAATGTGATTTATTTCAGGATTTTGGTCTTCCGGTCTACTTAAAATAACAATTTTATTTATTAATTTTTTTCTTTCACACTCTTAATAACCCGATTTGGTAAAATAATAAATTGGCAACACATAACTCGTTAGACAAAATGGTCGAAAACCGTGAATTTGTAGTAGTAACAAGCAATACATTATAATTTAATTTTTGGGATATTTATCCTATGAACGATTTTCTCCAATGGAAAAGGGATATTAATTACTTCGTTAATCGAGGCACATAAAAAACCGTTTATGCTCGCTCACGACTGGTAAGAAATCCCATTCTTTCATCAGATTTCATTGGTTCGCATGATATTTGACTAAGGTATGAAGTTAAATGATGGATGCGCTAGAACATCGTGCCGATCAGTAGTGTTTATCTTCTACAAGTTTTATTCCTGCTGAATCATGGGTAATTACGAGAACAGATCTTCTTTATATTTTATTTTATGCTCGTGAATATTTCAGCATCAACAAGATTTTAAGCGATAATTAAATGAAACGTACGTTGCAATTTTCATGTGTATATTTTTTATTATATCGCAGTGCCGTTTTTGTATGGAAAATGTATTGTTCAGAGAGAAATGGTGGCTGATTTATAAATGTTTTTACTTTAAAGAAGAAACTCTTCAAAATATTAAAATTAGTTTGTACAGAGTATCCATACATTAACGGGCACATTTTGAAATACAATATCAAATCATGTAATTGACGTACGAGTGTGCGTTTTTGACTGGCATGCTTCCCATATAATTAAATATTGTTTCAGCAAATAAAAAAATTATTTCCAATTTTGACAATAAATGCCGCTATAATTAAGAAAACAGAGAGAAAGCACCAAAAAAAATGTTAAAATATGACTGTATATGGTTGTGAATTGTACAAAGTGAATGCTCTGTAACTGCTAGATTTGTGTTCGATGCTTTCTAGAGATCCTACATAAGAGAGAGATTGGACATTGACGAAATTCACGCCATCCTAGTTCAAAATTCGACGGATCGCCGTTGAAAGCAATACAATTTCGAACAGCATTTTCCATCTTTCGATCTATTAAAATCATTGAAAAATCCTTTTATATCGCTTCAAGAATACATGCAAAACATAAAATTACTTATTACATTTTGATATTCTTAAACGATAAGAGAGAAATACAAACATTTCCTTTGTAAAATTTATTTTATTTATTTAATTATTTTTTTAATTGAGCTTTTGATATATATTAAAATTATTAATTGAATTATCGATTTTTTATGTATTTAAATTAATAATTAATAAACTCGATTGCTTTATTTGTTAAATAAAATAATTAAAAATAATAATGTTTTGAATAAATAAATAAATTACCGAATTTTCAACTATCGAATATTAATTTATAATTCACGTTTTTCAGTCGTCGTATTTCTGACTTATTTCTCCTAACAACAGTGACCTATTTAAATATCCTACATTTAAAATTTTGTTTCAACATTGGTAGCACTACTCATTCTAATACTATATTTATCGGATATGTAGATTTTAGAAAGCCACAGAATTATCTAGAAGTTAATTTTGAAGATAAAATAGGAATATCTGCAGAGCAGAATTTAAACCAAGCTTAAATAATGTATACTTTCGGAGGGGAGATATGCCGTATACTCAATCTGTTTTTATTTGTTAAATCTTCAATGCAAAAAATAGCTAATTTATAACAGTTACTGTTATTTAGATCTGTTTGAGAAACTAAGGATAGTGGGGAAAAATAGTAACGTTATTTATTTTTTGACTGAAATTCATTTCACATAAAAATCTAAGAAAAACTACATTTTTTTTTTTTTTCAAAATAGTGTGAAATTAAAATAAAGTTCAAATCCGCTGAATGTATCTCACCGCGATTAGTTTTTTTCGTTGTATGAGCAATTATCCAAAAATCCTTCACAGCGCAATGATGAAGCATGCTGAAGTTGAAACTAAAATGGCAGATTTCCCAAATATCCCGCTACATCAATGTCCACTCTCTCTAAATTCAGAGTCTCTAATGCTTTCTAGAGATCCTGCATTAGAGAAAGATTGGACATTGACGAAATGTCCACCATGTAAGTTCCAAAGCTGGTGGAATGCAGTGGATCGCATTGTATTTTCATGACTCGCTGAAGGCATGTAAAACAAATTTTCCATGATTCTAATATAATAAAAAGTGTTAGATGTGATGAAAATACATTGCGTTCTACTGCGTTCCACTTGGCTTTGAACTTACATGGCGAGACATTTCGTCAATGTCCAATCTCTCTCTAATGTAGGATCTCTAATGCTTTCTTAGGTAGAGCGTCATCTATCGGCGTAATTTGGAGCTATTTTTTATTTTGTGAAGCAAAATTTTTCACAATTTTTCATTTTAATCCAAACTGTGCTCTCATATGCCAATTACTTGATTTTTTATTAAATTTTAACATCTGCCAGTTAATATATGACCACTCTGTATTTTTAACAACTGAACGGTATTTGAACCACAGTGTATGCAACACACACTATACACAGTATATGCCATAAATAGCACTAAAAATCAGCACCTACTAGAAAAACATATCCATTTGGTAACAGTGCATAGATGCCCATTGCAGGGAATATTCTATGTTTGCAAAAGGAATAATATAACAAAGTCAGAGCTGTCCGCTTTTTTGTTAACACTAAAATTTTATAGAAATTTTAATCACTGATTTAGGCAATTAAATAATTCACACATTTTTACTAAATTTTAGTGATTAAAGGAAATTTAAGGCAGCTATGTGAAATGCACTATGTATAGTCGATTATAAATAAGATTACTTTTTCTCCAATTTAAGGATTTGAGAGATCTACTAATTAAATAATATTTTTTTAGCAAAATCATAGATTTTCGAACGTTATAAAATTTTTTTCGTAAATTTCACACTTTTAATTTCATTTGTGGTAGAAAATATGATAAGGTGTTTTTGGACACGATTTGATGATATCACATTTTGGATTTAATTTGTAGTGTTGTAAACATAAATACATTACAAACATTTTTCAAGACCACCCTATTTTTAATATAATTAAATCAAATTTTTCATACTTTGTTTTAAGAGGAAACAAAATATCTTGCTTTTAAATTATAACTCACTGTAGTGTTGCCAAGTCCAGGGTCACAAAAAGTGGTACAGTCAGTCAAAAAGAAAAAAAAAAGTGACACAGCGGTTTCTAAATAGGAATATAAAAATACAGTAAGCCCTGTTAAAACGGAACTACTCTATGACGGAATCCTGTCTTAAACATGAAAATTTCATTATCCGTACGGTAGCAATACCATAAGTTATACCTGCTAAGACGGAAACCTCTTTAATACGGAATTCTTCTAATGTCCTTTACGATTCCGTTTTAGCAGGTTTTAATATACTATAAAAACAGAAAAGTCTTATACAATAAACTATCTGAAAGCGGAAGCAGGTATATAATTGTATAGTATTCCTATCGTACGGACAATGCAATTTTTACTTTTAAAACAGAATTCTGTTATAAACATTTTCCTTTTGAACATTGTTTACTGAACAAAGTAGGGTAAAAGCTGTAAAAACAAAACTGCTGGGAACCGCAAAATATCCGATTTAGACAGGTTTCCGTCATTGCAGGTAGATTTATAAGGTATTCTTTCGGTAGGGACTATAAAAAAATTCTGTTAGAGGTAGTTTCAGTCTTCACAGACATTACTGTATTAAGTTCCACTCGATGCAGCCTAACGAATAACATGGTACTAAAAGAAATTTAGAAGAATATGTGTATCATGAAAAATCGGGACTTTTGACGTCCCGCGCAGTGGTAACGTGGAACATGTCTGGGAGCCCCTGAAAATCTGGACGTCTGGCAAAAATATCGCATTGGGATGTTTCATTTTTTACTTCCTTTAGTTCAGCACTTACATAAACTGGTTTTTACCCTTAGAGACACATGGAAAAGTTCCACGTGCACAGAGAATTGTCAGCTCGCTTTTAGAGGCACAGAGAAAACAGACATTTAGCTCAAATTATTTCCAGTACAACATAAACAAAAATCGTGAATCATAAGAACAATATACGCAGAATTTTGAAGTGCTTTTCTTAATTTTACTCACTATTTGATTCCTGCAATCCTATCACAGAGGCAACAAGTTGGAAATTCTACGTCAAACGTAACAGACGAGGTGCGTTCGTACTATAATTAGTTTCAGTGAAATTAATTATATCGTCTGTTATTATGATATGATTAATTCACATAATAAAATAAGTACATTTTAAATTTAAAACATTTTATCTTTTGTTGACATTTACTGGAAAATCCAATGGAATACTTAAGCCTAGCTTTGAAAATTTCAGAATTTGAAATCCATATTTAGACTGTTTTTTCATTTAATATCTATTTCTACGGAAACATTTATCTAAAAAACTGTCGAAAGATTATTATATGATTGCTATAATTAAACAATTTTTGTATACACATTCGGTTTTTAAATTCAGTAATACGGAAATAATATGACTCCATCTTAAATTTGACGTAATCACCATGGCAACCTAGAATCATTACCTATCATGGGATATCATTGAATTAAATACGTATGATAGGATTTAATAGAATGAAGAAAACTTTTATTAATATCTTTTTAAGTTTTGATTCGATTTTTATAAAATTTGAAATGACTCGACAAAATTCTGCAACGATTCTATATATTAAATTTCAAACAATTCAGTGAGTAGTTTTTTGTGCTGTTATGCGGACAGACGGGCGGACCAGACGACGACTATAGATGCTACGTATTTATATAATTACAAACGCACCTAAAAATGCGATAAAAGTTGAAGAAGGATGGTAGGGAAAAACTAAGAAGTCAAAGCATGCAGGCCTACAATTAGATCCTATTTTTTAACATCACTTTTTTAAATAAAAATCTTTTTTGATTTTTTTAGAAAATTTTGTAGCCCTGGAAAATAATTTTTGTTGCAAATGTTGTAAAAATTTAGCACGAAATTTTTTCGTAAAAAATACTGGTATTCGAAAAACGGACCAATGGGAGCCTTGAACATATTATTGTTTTCATACTAGAATAAAAAAGAAGTTATTTTGTAGAAGAGATTTCTTAATACTAACTTTTTACAAAGAATTTACGGCTAGTGTCTGCGCCATACGTTTCAATGATTGGCAGCTTGCGACCAGAGTTGCCAGTTTGGCCTTCTATTTTTGTATAGAAATTTCGAATACCTACCGAAAGTTCCGAAAGAAGAATTTTTACTTTAAGAAATCTTGAAATATCATTAAATAAAGCGAAAATTACTTTCCGGAATTTTTAAATAAATAAAAAGGCCAAACTGGCAACCCTACTTATGACTGGCTTATTAGAGCCCTACATGCATGGCTCCAACTTTTACTTTTTCTCGTACCACTATGTTTTAAAAGAAATCTTCGGTTTATATAACTGCAGAATTTTTACGATTAAATAAGGCGAATGTTTTTATTAAAAAATAGTGGTAACAGAAACGAGTAAAAGTTGAAACCAAGCATGTAACGCCCTAAAAATACAGTCACGGTCCGCCAATGGTTTTGATGAATCAAATGTTAAGATTTATATTTCGAATTTCTGCCATGGAATAAAACAAAAATAATTTTGTGTTTGATATGGTTTTTTATTTTCTTAACAACGAATTGAATTAAAATAATTTTTTTAAATGAATTTTGATATTTTTCAGTGATATTGAATCAAACAGAAAATTATTGAATACGGTGCCTTTAGTTCAAGAGTAACTTGTTTTGTATAAAATGAATAATTATCTGTAATATAAGCAATCAATATATGACTGTCGCCTTTAGGTCGATTTTGTCGCATTTATAATAGTTAAAACCTAAATAAAGCGTCCAAAGTATCTAAATGTGACAATGTATTTTGTGCATGTCACTTCATCTTAAAATATTCATTTAATTGCTATCAATTTTGGAAATACTTAATAAAGAGTTGAAATAGATAAAACTGAAAGTTGAAATACTGAATATTGAACAACTTAATATATTAATAAGTTAATTAAATTATAACTTAAATTAAAAAACATAACTTTGAGATGCAGAATGTTGAATATATTATAATTAAATAATGAATGTTTCAACATTCGTACTTCAAACACTTTTAAGTTTGACCATGTATCAAACAAGAAGTAAATAATGAATGACCAATATAACATAATTTTTTCAAAATCAGTATTAATTACTCCATGTCTTAAGCAAATATTTCGATTTTCAGTTTGTTTTCTGTATTCCGTGTAGGCCTCAATATTTTCTTTCTGGCTCTGTAATAGGTATGGATGTCGATCAGTATTTCACAAACTTTTTTTAACCACGCCCCATCTAAACATCTCTAAAATTATGATACCTCTCCTCCCTCTCTATATGTCATATGATTCTTATTATTTGAATAGAAACTCTCACATTTAATACATTTTATGATTGATTATAGTACTTTATTAAGAACAAATTAAAAGTTTTTTGATGGTAAGATCTTTCTGTGAATGCCACAATATGCAAGAAGCATTTTTGCAATATCATCTTTATCAATTTTAATTAGCCAATTTTCATTCCCACCATAAAACAATTCTCTGTTAGTGAGCTTTCCCTTCGCTATTATTTCTAAAATGAACTTTTTTTTAATTTTAAATTTATGCCATAATGTATACTTATCTACTGTGTGTGATGCCTGTACCGATATGAATTTAGCCCACTACCTTCTTTAATGTCCATTTGGTACATTGTTATTTTCATAAGGTTGGTAGTACCTCGTTTAGATATTTCAAATATTTTCAGGTTACAGGCGTTCGATACAGTCAGTTTTAGATATAGCCACTATGAAGCGCATATATAAGTATCCGGTCAAAGAAGAACACTATGGCATGATCATGTGGAAATTCTTAATTTATTAACTCAACAAAGCTTAAGTAAACGCAATTTTTGATTCAAACATCATTTTAATATAATATATGAAAATACTACATAAACCTACCTCAGGTAATCTCGTAAAAGTCTCTACGCATTTGAGGGATTTAGTTCGTCATTAATAGATATCTGAAAAAAAAATCAGTAACAAAAATGCGTAGATTATTTTAGAACTCTAATTTGAAAACTCAGAGATATTTTTTTTCTTTTAACAAACTTCCACTTCATGTAAATGAAACAGATGTAAGAGGCTTTGACTTTGATACTGTTATTTGATCTTCAAAGTGTAAAAAATGAAATTTTGATGCATTTTTGGGATTATTCGTCGCATTTAGAGAGTTAACACTAGAACGACGGTAAATTTTACACAAGTTTCATAAAAATATTTCACACCAGAATTTTGATTTAGGACTTTTAACTTATTTATTTAACTTATTTTTGTGCGGTGTATATTTAACTTATTGTATGAAGAAATATCCGGTTCGAATCGACATTTTTTCTTTTGGTAGGGGCCAAAATAGCCCCTCACCGTCGTTCTAGTGTTAAGGGGCGATGAATAATGACAGATGTGTATTGTAATGGGAATTTGTTTTAAGAAACCGTTTCGAATACAGTGAAATGTTTCAGGTTTTGTTCCTGAAGTTCGGATGTTTCATTATAGAGTATTTTTATACAATTCTTGCATTAATATTTTAAGTAAACGAAAATTGTAGCATTTATGGGTCGTCATATTTAGAATTTAGACACAATGACCTTACTGATCAAATGTATCAACAGTCACAATCCTGAAAAATGGCTAAGCCAATCAAGATATCTTAATTCACATTACATAGCTGCCAACTTTCCGGTTTCTTTTTTAAGTAAAATAATCTAAATTTGTATCAGAAAAAAATTATTATAAGCTTACTGTTTCCACATAGTTTCTAATTAGATTTTATTATTTAATAAAATTTCGGGTTAGTCTTAATTTGAAAAAAATATTATATTTGCCTCTTAATATGATAGCTACCAACCTATCTTTTTTAAAATCAAATAAAACCAGAAATTTTGTAGAATAATAAGATCTAATTAAGAACCTAATGAAAATGAAAAACATTTCGTGACATATTTTTTCTGTTTCAAATTAAGTTTATTTGACTTCCAAAAAATACTAAGCCAAATACATTATGCAAATGCTGTACACGATTTCTTGACCAGAAAATTTTTGAGCTAATCTAATTGGGAAAAGTGGACTAATCTCTTCGTTATGAAAGGTCATCCGATTTTACTCCGATCTATTTATTTGTGTGGATCGCCATGAAAATCCTTGGGTACGAGGATCCTGTTCATAGTGTCATAGAACTTGTAGCACGAATAACCATCCGTAAAATGCTGGTGATTTTCAAGAATGTTATTTTCTACTCACAGCAATGGTGCTGGCTGACCTGTTTTCTGACAAATGGTCGAAATTTTGAGCACCTGCTATATCTCAATAATATTGATGAATAAATAAATATTTGATTTTCCCTTGCTTTCTTTTTTTAATTTGAATTTGCCTTTCTTGTACTGTTGCTTTTCTTTTAGTATCCGAGCATATTTTGCCCTTCTACATGAGATTTGCAACCATACTTTCTGATATGAAATATCGTTGTGCTATTCTTTACCAACAAAACAAATTTGACAAATAATTTCTGAATCACAATATATACCATTTGGAACTGTCAAGATGCAGCAGAAAATCATTTGCAAACCCTTTTAACCTAAGTAATCTCTAAAATTTCTTTTATTTTCTTTTTTCCCCGAGAAGAAGTCTCTTTCTGCTGATCTATAGGGTGAATGAAAATTATCTGTACAACTCTGATACTTTAAAAATCTAAATAAATAAATAAGATAGCTAAGTATCGCTTCTTTAAAATGTAATCGCAGTACATAGTGTTAAATTTGTACGAAAAGTGGTACTTTGCGTGTTTTTATTTTATTTTATTTTATTTAATATCCAAGCGATAATCGAATTCCTTCCAAGCGAGCACCAGCATATCGAAGTGAATATTTGACACTTCAACTGTGATTTTTGTCTTAAAATCGGTCATATTACCCATTGAAATACAGCACAAAGCAAAATAATAAGCACAAAAAGCTAAAAATAATAATAATAATAATAATAATAATAACATTTCAAACCGATAATGAATAACATTTCATTCATTAGAAGATTTAACAAGGAAGGAAAATCATGCTTCAAGCATAGATTTAGAAACAATTTCCAACACTCTCTGAATACTCTATCGAAATTTTACCTTTCAATAAGATGAAAAACGAATAATTTAGTAAACGCATAACACATTTGAAAACACAATTTCAGCAATTACCTCCATTGTCCGAATGGTAGTTAAATTCTTTTGTCCAGTCCTGTATGTGATCTATAGTAAATTAAAATTTAGTTCAGTTAGAAAATCCATAACAAATCTGAAAATTCGCCTAAAGCAAGTCCCGCAAGTGGACGGCAATGTACTCGAATTCTTTTATACAGCCCTGTATATTATGTACAGAGTTTCTACACACCACATAGTAAAATAAAAGTTAATTCAATTAAAAAACATTTAACACAATTAAAAACGTATTTCCAGCAATTACCATCCATAGATGGCAATGTATTCAATTACTTGCGCAACTCAGTTTATGACTTTATTTATATTCTATGAACATATTTTAGTAAACAAAATATTGTTCAGCTAGAAAATGCATAACATAATGAAAACTACCTTTAACACGTTCACTACCGGGTAAAAATTTACGGAATTTTATTTTGTTCTGAACTTCCGACTTAAATACCACAAAATACTACTAGCGATATTTGCTTTATTTAAAGACTGACAACCCATGATTACATAAAATAAAAGAAATTCTTTAGAAATTTCCGTTAGGAATTCGTAATTTTGGATTAAAAATGGAATGTCAAATGAGTGACCAAGCGACGCCACATATGCGTCCTTGGTAGCGAACGTGTTAAGCAATTCACGGCCATAGAAAGTAATGCTTACGAATTTTTTTGTGCATCCCTGTATACGATTGTAGAATTTATATCACCATATAATAAGCAAATTTTATTTACACTTAAAAACGTATATACATTACAACTAAAAACGCATCCAATTATCGCTCATAGACAGTACTGCAACAAAAGTACTTTGTGTGTCTCTGTAAATGAACGATAAATGCTTATTCACACCACATGCTACAATAAGCATCTTGTAGTGTACCTTAGTAATATACAGTATGTCCACTAAAGTCCCTTGCCACCCTCTTAACTTCGATAAGGTGCGGCTGCTATATTCATAAAAGTGGTGTCTAGGTATAGTAAAGTAGTCATGCGCTACTGAATGAAATCGCCTACGGCGCCACCTGGTGGAAAGCTGCGGCATAGCATTCCTATCTCGAAAATGGAAAGGGATAGGGAAAACAAGTGATTTACAAAGTTGTAGAGCATCATCGATTTAGTACAAAAAACACCTTGTGGAAATTAATGCAAAGAATAGAATGGTTAAAACGAGCATTTGTTTTTCCGTGATTTCCTACACTGTGACGTGACAAAACGATCTTAGAAAGAAAGAAACAACCAGTTATGAAACATCAGGTGTATGCGACCCCTCACAAACATTGCAGGACCTTAAACGACACATTACGGGTGCTTGTACCAACGTGTCACCATCTATGCTCCAACGTGTGCAACGTGAAATTCAAGCAAGGATCCAAATTTCATTGCAGCTGACGGTGAGAAGTTTGAACATCTAAAATAAAGGTATATTATTATAACTAGTTGTTTTTTTCTTTCTATGATTGTTTTGTCACGTCACAGTGTAAGAAATCACGAAAAAACAAATGCGCGTTTTAACCGTTCTATTCTTCGCATTAATGTCCACAAGGTATATTTTCGTACTAAATCGATGATGCTCTACAACTTTGTAAATCACTTTTTTTCTCTATCTTTTTCCGTTTTCGAGATAGGAATTCTAACTCCGCAGCATTCCACCAGGTGGCGTTGTAGGTGGTTTCATTGAGTAGCGCATGGCTACTTTACTATACCTAGACACTACTTTTGTGAATATAGCAGCAGCCGTTCCGTAGTTAAGAGGGTGGCAAGGGACTTTAGTGGGCATACTGTATATAAATTTTACTTGAGTTTGACAGACAAATCGAAATCATAAACACTTTTCAAATATGATGGAAACTGTTAATAAAAATACATGCGGTAATAATGCATAAAGTTAAGTGAAAAGTTCCTTGGAAAAACGTTACCCATTCTTTGCTATTTTGCTAAATGATTTTGGTTAGTGAGATCTCAAATTCCCATCGCTAATGTTATAATTATCGGCGTGGAATGCTTTCTTATTTTTAAAATATCTCCTCAGGAAATTAATATTTTTAACATATATTTCCTGTGTTTTCTTAAAAAACGACCCTTTCAAATTTTGGTTGCCAAAATGTTCTAAAATATATACTAATTTGTTTTATTTTAAGTTTAAAATCATACTCATAGCTTTGCTAAGATGATAACACATGAACTATTAAATTAAGCGTATATTTTAGAAATATTTAGTCAACTAAAATAGAAACAGTTGAATTTTAAAAACAGAAAAGTACGCAGAAAAATATTTTATAAATCTTAATTTTCTGAGGCAGTATTTGAAAATTACGAGTGATTCTATGCCCATATGTTCAACATTGGAGAGGGGGATTGGGGACCTGGCTGACCGACGCACAGTGGGGCGTTTTGATGATCCATGTGGTCAAAATTCATTTTTCCGATTATCTCGGATTTTAACAAGACCGCGTATACTGGTAGCCGAACGTCTCTTCTGTCGAGATCCGTACGAGTTTTGTCGAAAAAATCCGATTTGTGGATAACTACGACCGTAAAGAAGGCAGTTGGTTTGAGGGAGTTTCAACAGTTGCATTATTTTTCTGTAAGTTCGAAAGCAACTCGTGACTTTTCTGTTTTATTTGAAAGCAGGAGTTTACTGGACATATGTCACATGTTTGTCACAAGATTTAACCTATTGTTGTTTGAAAATAAGCGCCATCTTGTTTTCAAAATTCATCTTGAATTTTAATACAAGCATTATTAAGCACACTCTTAAAACTGTGCCTCTGATATATAAGGCACCAGCGCATATGAGAGGCACACAGACAAAGTGCCTCTGATTAGCTGATAAATATCAAAGGCACAAAGAAATGAGAGGCACAAATGAAGGTCTCAAAACCTATCAGAGGCACGGATGACAGAACGAAATATATCAGAGTCACGGCGCGAAATGTGTGCCTCTTAAAAAAAGGGGTCATTTATTAAGCGGTACAGTGGGGAAGCGCGCATGCGTACAAATGTTTAACCCATGAAGCATTGAGCGGGCGCGGGATATTTACTTTCAATGAGGGATAGGGGAGAAGAGAAGGAAGAATGGACGCTTGACCAGAAGAAATGGCTTCTTGTGGATTATTCGAGAAGCGGTACCTGACGACACAAACAGAGTTTATATATATATATATCCTTTTCGCAAGACGATTATTTTAACTCAAGAGGTTTTGTGCTTTCGTTTTTTAATTACGCTCGTGTTATTATTGTCGTTCAGGATTGCAACAATATCAATCGCTGATAATAGGAGTTAGGTTTTCCTACAATATAAAACGACGCCGCACAGGTAAATGTTCCTGTGGAAAATACAATGAATTTATGTTAGGAAACATAAAATTACGTGTAATGGTGTTATTATTGCATTCATCCACCGGCGGATTATAATGAATATAGAGAGTTATAGAAAAGCCTGCAATAAGTAAGTGTATTTAGTTTAGTACTTGATTATTTTCTTTGAATGTGCATAGTATAAAAATCGACACTGTAAAAGAAATGTTTTATATTACAAACATATGTATATTTCGCGGGTAAATGTATCATTCCCTTGAGAAATTTAATTTTTTTATTAATAGTTATAGCTAATAAAGTCCAGTTTCTTTTGTATTATATTAATCAGTGTTGAATTCAGGGTGTGGCCCGGGGGTGGGGGCATTTCCTCTCCGGAACAATGATCGAAAAGTGTGAGATTTTATTCTTTTTAATGGACAAAAGTACAATCCCCCCCCCCCCCCGAAGCAAACCCGCAAAAATCCCTCCCGGAGAAAAATGTCTGTATTAAACAGTGATATTAATCTGTCAACGATATTTAACTAATCTCAGCTACATTTCCCATTTTAATCGAAATTTAACTGCAATAACAAAAATAAATCAAAACACCTAAAATTTCAGCAACGGACATCCTACAGAAAGTAATAGATATTGTTTTTATAATCGTATTTTATTTAGAATCGGAATTCAGTATAATGAAAATATATACTAATGAAACAAATTAGTTATTTTCA
This sequence comes from Maratus michaelseni, assembly GCA_963931845.1. Classification (NCBI taxonomy): domain Eukaryota; kingdom Metazoa; phylum Arthropoda; class Arachnida; order Araneae; family Salticidae; genus Maratus; species Maratus michaelseni. The sequence goes on from OZ007586.1 coordinate 445,947,740, forward strand.
AATAAATTTAACATTTAGGATACCAGTAATGAAATATTTATGATCAGAGTTACTTTTTGAAATTAATTGTTGTCATTATCACAAGATCAATATTGTGATTATTTTACGCTGATTATTTTTAACGTTTTTCTTATTTGTTTTTAATAAAGCTTTTATGCCCTTTTATGTATTTTGATATGTATAAAATAAACTGATATGTAGACAAGGTTCTTTATTGAACCACAGAACTGACTTAGGCCACATGGACACACATTTTAATATTTATTTCAAATTTGTTTCAATAAATTGGGAGTGAGAAAAATTTCTATTATACATAGTATTCTGCCTTACACAAAATTTAATATGTCTTTGGATATGCCATGCTGGAAAATCTTTCTGCAGTAGACAGAATTCACTGTAAAGATATAAATATAATATAAAATATAATTAAATTACATTCTGTTCCTCTTATAATGGTGGCACATGCATGTGCCACCATTATAAGAGGCACAGAATGTATTTTTAAATAAGAGGCACTTGAATATATAAATTCAGCGGCACACTGTGCCTCTTAATTTCAAAGGCACTTACGCTGTGCCCCTGAATCTCAAAGGCACTATGTACCTCTTAATTTCAAAGGCACCATGTGCCTCTTAATATTCAGAGGCACAAAAATTCAGAATGTACCTCTTAAATCAGAGGCACAGTTTTAAGAGTGCATTATTAAGAAATAAGCATTTTTTAAAATCAAAGCACCATTCCTAAAGTATCGGAAACTTAAGAAAGCTCCTGCGAAAATTTGCGAATCATTAAGTTATATTAACTTGAAGTGTGTGTTGAGTGTTTAATTTAAATCTTCCAAGTCAATTTTAAACCACTTTTAATTATCCGATTGAGCTGAAACTTTGAATACATGTGTAGTTTCAAAGACAATACAATATTATAATATAAATAAATAATAATAATAATATAAATTATTAAATAAGCCAAATATTTATCATTGTTCGATTATTTTATTACTGATAGATTCGAAAACCCAGCAAAAACTTAATTAAACTTCAACACAGTAATTTTGTCCACCTAGATCCTCAAAACGCCCCACTGTGCGACGTCCTTAACTATGGGTTTAATATTTTTAACAGTTACAAAGCCTTTCTTTGCTCACGTCACGTCCAAAATTAGCACACAACAAGTATATATAAATAAATGATAATGAAAACGAAAATGAATATATATATGTTTATTTACAAACATAACGTCACCCATTCAGCATAAGAATGTGGTCCAAAATGTCTGAACACTTCGGCAGATTTCCATCTTCACTGATTTTTTTCTCCTTAAGTTGCATATATTTTTTTTCCTTTCACAAAGAGTGTCATCAAAGTGAAGTTTCATCGGACTATTTTTTTGGAACATTTCCAAAACCAGCTTCGTTGGAAAGCTGGCGGAAATAATAGTGTAGCTACTGGGCTATCAACAGTAGATGTTGGTTTTGTGACCTAGACATGCCCCCCTGATTACCGAGAGTGCTTGAACCTACCACCTCTGATGAAACGTCTTACACACCTACACCTGCTGTCATCTACAAACATTCTTATCTAATGCAAAAATTTTAAGAAAAAGGTCTACGTTTTTCACTTTTGAAAAGGGTTGAAAGGATATTTTAACAATTTCCGTTAAGGTTGTGCACGAAACAAACATTTTTTTTTTTTTTTTTTTTTTTTTGCATTAAAAACAGCAACATGATTCATTTTATAATTCATTCATTTTATTGACTAAACGTATATTACTCATTTTGATGCAAATTTACATTAAATTACATTTTTTTTTTTTTTACAAATATTGTGGTAGAAAAATATTTTAAGTAACTTTAGTCACACGACAAATGTAGCTCGTCATTTTACAGTTTGACACGAAAAACTCATGACGAGCTACACACATGTCATTTTACCTGAAAGGGTTATCGCTAAGTCGCTTACAGGCACAGATGACATCTCGACAATGTGAATGAAGCAGGTTTAAAATCATTCAATTTTTTATTAACAGACATACCTGTTAAATTACTCTTTAATTGAAAATAGGTACATTTTGGTTTATATATAGCACAAAAACTACTTTCACATACACAATTTTATTTTATGCGAGTGTTTAAATTTTACTTACCCCTGTTTAAATGTCTATGTCTATACATCATTTAGTTGATTTTCAATAAAACATTATCCCAAATAACTTCTTCAAATCATGCATGAATGTTAAAAGTATATGATTTAATAAGAAGAAGAATGTTTCATTTTTCTCAAAAAGAAATGAATTAAAAATATAAATGCTGAAACATCCAAAAAATTACAGAAAAATTATATATTCCACTGTATCTTCTGAAATATTTTTGTTTTAATTCACAATTTTAGCTAGTGTTAAAGAAACAGATTAGATGTACATTCGTGCTTAGCTTCAACTCTTAGCTTTAATAAATTTTGCATAAAGTGAACCTAAATTTGTAAAAAATGCATTTTGAGAAAAACCAAAAAAAAAAAAAAGAATTTGATAAACATGATGTGTAGCATCGTTTATTTAGAACGTAAAAGTTATATTTTACTGATTCATATATTGTTAAAATATATAATACAGCATGAAATCGAATCGGTGATTGTTGAAAGAAACTAAGTCCATATTTTAGAACTTCCCAAGTGCCTTTCAACACTCAACCTTTAAATACCTCTATCCCAAACATGCATAGGTAGTCTGAGTTTCTTTCTTTACGAAACGGTCAATAAACATTAAAAACATTGAAACCATTCGAAATTGAGAAATGTCAAAATATGGACTTAGTTCCTTTCAACAAACACCGATTCAATTATATTGTTAAAAAACTATATAAAATATAAATTATATATATATACCTTCTTTTCTTTGACAAATAGCTAATTCCTAAACCTTAATTTTAGAGGTTTTGTTACAATCGCAAAAAATGCTTCAAATGTTGTTCCTGATCATATAAAAATTTATTTATGTAAAAATAGTTACGTTTTAAAAAAGTTACTTAGGTTAAATTTTTATACGTACCCTGGGTGGTATAAGTAATATTGCGAAAAAATTTCTTCCTGCTCTAAAAAGTAAAACAGTAAAAATGCTATTTTTGTTCCACCAAAACTTATCGAGTTAAGACACTTTGAATTTAATGAATTTTAACATTTTCTGGCACTGAAAACAGAAAAACACGTTTTTAGAAAGTTTTGTGCACACAAAAATAGAATTTTTATTGTTTTACTGGTTGGAGCACAGAGAAAGTTATTCAAAATATAACTTATAAAACACTGGAACCGTATAAAAATTAAAATTTTGTAACTTTTTAAAAAATAACTATTTCGACGTAATTGGATTTTCACATGATAATTAACATTCGCAAAATTTTGCAACTATACCTCTAAAACTGAACCTCGCTAATTATCTTTGATTAAGCAAATAAAAAAGTTTGCGGCCGATTTTTTCAAAAACTAGATTTTTTGAAATAGAAAATGTTTTTGCGTACTTATGCACATTTCCACGTGAAATAGTTATCATATTTTTAATATACTCTGTAAACTCTGACTTGTGGTTTTTATTAATTCCATCCATTATCGATTTGCTTTTATTTCATTTCGTTTCGAAAAGTAAATGGAGATATGTGCACTGCCTGAAGCAGAAGTAAATTCAATACGATCACCTATTAGGAAGCAGTTGTTCTGATGAGATAAAAACATCGCCTTTTCGGGTGAATTTTAAGTAGTAGAATTTTAGTAGCCAATTTCCCCTAGTTGCCCAGTTTCTACCCAGCAAATGAATACATAATAGGTGGTTGATTATAAACTGTAATCATAAAAATTACTAACTATAAACAAAGCCTTTATTAAGCGAAAACTATATAATGAATATCTATAAATTGATCACGATCCAAAACTTTTATAAAGTTATATAAACCTTTTATATATATTTTTCCGAAGTAAATATTAGTATCAAAAGTATTCTAAATAAAAAAAATATATAATAATACATTTTTATAGATTTGTTTAGCTTTCTGATTCAGTGTCATTTCAGCTTTCCTCAACGTATTTTATTCATACATATCTTGTCTTATCTTTTATTTTATTATATACTAAAGAAACGATGGACAGTTACTGTTGTTATTGTTATTGCTTCTCATCGATACTGTTCGAATTGTCGAACAACCATAGCACTGAAAATACAAAGGATGTGAATTATCACTTTCTGCTGAAAAATTAATTAGTATATAACCATAGGATTAATTGAAAATATTCAAAGACAATACGGACTGAGCATGGTTTCTCCTATGGGCATGCTCTTACCAGATCCAACAAAAGTTTCGTATGCACCGAATGTTTGACTGCTTTTTCACCGAAACTTAATATTCGTCGAAATTTTGGGCTAAAACTCGCCGAAAAGGATAATATGAAACAAGTTGGAAATTGTACGTCAAACGTGACAAACGAGGTGCGTTCGTACTGTAGCTAGTTATATAAATATTCAGACCTAGATGATTTTTAATTCTGTGAAATGAATTATATCGTCTGCAGATTAATTTCTGTAATAAAATAAGTGTCTCGGTCGCTTGACGATTTAACATTCATCGGAAGCTCCTCTAGCAAGAAAGCACCGATTTAAAAAAAAAATTCAAATTTCTTAATAAATATTTTTATTAATATCTCCTAAAGTTTTGATTCGATTTTAATAAAATTTGAAATGTCTCGACAAAATTCTGCAAAGATAATATATCTTAAATCTCAAACCATTCGGTTGGGTAGTTTTTGCGTTGTTATATGCGGACGGACGGACGGACAGACAGACAGACGGACGGACAGACAGACGGACGGACGGACGGACGGACAGACCAAGCGACGACAATAGGTACTACGTATTTATATAATTACGAACGCACCTAAAAAGACTTTTCGGTCGAACACTAATTGCAACAGAGAGAATAAATTTTTGCCTTCCATTTATTATTTATTACCCAAAAAATATTTAAAAAAATAAAATAAAGGCAGTGTATCAAACCTCCCCTCTGGTCATACATTCAAAGTTTCCCTTTACTGTATTGCGGTTCAAGTCCGTCACCTGCTCTTTTTTTTATCTATTGTTTGCATAAGTTTGAAAGACCATAGTAAATCATATTAATATACTTTTATGCCAAAGGCGCCACTTCTATAGTCATATCGACCTTAATCCTTTACAAAAGATTATAAAACTGGCATTTGCGGCATCAGAAACTATTAATGTGATTTACTACTGTGTTTCAGATACAAAGCTTATGCAAACACAAAGATCATATGTTTAATTATAAAGAAATAACATTTAATGATTAGAAGGAAAACTTTTCATTTTTATGAAATGAATGAGCAAAAATCTACGGTTTATTTACCCATGTCCTTTAGACCAGTGTTCGCAAAATATAAGGTGTCATCCCAATGAAAGACATTTGCGGGTTAGAGTGCTCGAAATACTCGAAACTCGCTCTAAACGCTCATAGAGTTGCTTATGTAAAATTTACGTGATTTTTCTTGTCCAAAATTGAGAATTCGGGTCACTTTTCCTTAAAAAACTTTTCTTGAAGGCGTTTCACCTCAGGCAGGAAAGCCAAAAGTGATTGTTGTCTAATATAACACACAAGGACTGAAAAAGATCGCCAATACGAGAGTTGTATAGAATAAAATGATGTATATTTACGGATATTATTACGGGTTAATCAAACGCGCAGTATTCCCACCGCCCGAAAAGAAATTACCTTGTGTCAAAAGAACTCTTGCAGAATTTGTGGTAATGTCTTTTTGATGTGTTTATAATGTTTTTCTATTTACTAAGCATCAAAGCTTCAGTTTTTGTCTTCCTTTTTTATGGGGAAACAGTGTATGAAATTTTTACTTTCACACATTTATTGAACAACTTTGCAAATAAATTGCTGAAATCTGATTTTAAAAAAATTACAAATTCTAGATTCGTCTTGTTTTTAAGTAAGTGATAAGGTAATCTGTGGTTACTGGACCATTGAGTACCAATCACAGTGGTAACTTAAAGGATATCTTTAATTCGCAACTTTATGACTCTCAGATGATAGTCACTTTGTAACTCCTCTGTAAAATCATCTTAATCATTTTTTGAGTCATTTCTAACTATTCATAAAATGGAAAGTCACATATTCATCGGATGATGATGATTTTCGTATTAATTCGTTGGATATCTTGTAGTTTGTTAATTAGATGAATGAAAACATGGAAATATAAAATTGCCTTATTAAATAATTTTATTGAACAGTTATGTAATTCTTTTATTTAAAGTCAACTAATTTTCATATAAAAAAAAGAATGACTATTACTAATGTATTTATTATTTGTATTTAAGAGACTTCGCAAATGGTGTGTTACAGTGGTTTTCTTTTTAAGTTATTTGTTCCTTTCGGGGTAAAGTAAATCTGCTACTAAAATATTGAAATGATTGAATGTCATAAAAATTTACGAAAACAATGATTTGAAATTAAATAAAAGCTTCCTTCACGTAAATTATAAAAGTAAAATTTATAAAAAAATTTTGGTACAGGTTTGGCTGTTGAGGATAAAAATGAAGTGGTATAAATAATATACCACCGGCCTTCAAAGTCTTAATAAACATTTAACCCCTTCGCGACGAGCGTCCTTTACAGGATTTTTAATCTTTTACCACCGGTTTTTCAAAACAGAAATTTTCGCCTAATTGAATCGCAGAAATGCTATGATTAAGTGAGGCAAATCTTACAATAAAAAATAACTGGTGGGAATAATGGAGGGTTCAGGGCATCGTATGCGGCACATATATGTGTCGCTCGTCCCCAAGGTGTTAAATTGTAGTTTTCTTTTCTACAAGTCGCGTAACTTTCCGTGTGAATTACAGCCGGCTGACTCATGCGGTTCAGGGCCTGATTATGAATGCTGTCGTTATATACTTCGATATTAAAGAAGTCATTATTTACATGGTAACAATACATTTTTCTATTGTTGTCTCCAACACTAACAATATCCAAATCGTACCGACGCGATGGCGCTCAGAATCAAGACCTTAGTTTATTTGGATTGTTGCGAGTTTTTATGCAAATGTGAAAACCAGTTACCTCGGTTATAAAAGATTTCGGAAAATTGTGACTGATAGCTGCCGTTTCAATCCAAAGTTTTGGTGGAATTTACCACAGTGCCACAGTGCAAGTGGATTTATTTTAGTAGAAGCTAAACTGTTAAAAAATATGTTTGAATGTGATACCCAGAACCTGCTTATTTTTTCTAAGTAATTTGACTCTAAAATCAATATTCGCTGTTCTTAGTTTTAAGTGCATATCCTTTAAACTTACACAGTTACAGAATTCTTAAAACTTAAATAGTTACGGAATACTTAAAACTTACATGGCTACAGAATACGCAAAACTTACATGGTTACAGAAGTGACAAATATCAAAATGTATTTAACAAATACTGTTGCTTATTTGCAATAAAAATTATTAAAATACCGTGTATTTATAATGTTTTCATTCACATACGCGAGCATTTTCAATATAGTCAAGTCATTTGAAATTGAACAGTTTTTCCTTGTTCTTTGCTCTTTTTATTATGTGCTTTTAAATGTTACATGCATCGTCGCTTATAGAATTTTCAAATTCTTCGCAATAGAAAGCATATAGTGGTTATTAATTTAGTTCGCTATTTTTTTGTTAACGATTTTAAAGAATCATTGTAAGATTTTCCGCAAATTTTGTCAAACTTTGAACGCAAATAATAAGCACATATTGAATCATTTTTGAGAAGAATGGGTACCTCAAAAATAAGAATAAGTTTTTTCAAATTTAAGTAAATTTGTCTCAGAGCTAGGTGTGCTTGAAAATAAGTAATTATGTCTCAGTTATACAAACCCAAATTTAACTGTGTAACGTCCATTGAAATGTTGAAGTGCCAACCTGTTTATCTATAAGTTAAGCTAATATCACAATTACGATTATGTGTAAGATTGTATAGGTAAAAGCATTGACTCTTTCACAAATAACCTTATTCAAAACTGCAATGTACATTGTACTCATTTTGGCGCTTCATTGTAATTGTATGACATAGTTGAACAAAATATTATGACGAACATTACAAATTATTATCTAATATAGAACGCATGCAAAAATATTAAAAAAATATTTTGGTTAGACAAGTTTATAACAATGGCATCTTAAAATTTTTCTGTCTAACACAATGTTCTTGTCAAAAGTCATGTTAGAATTTGAAAATTTGTATGCTTAAAAATTAGTCATAGACAGTGTTGCCAATTTAGAGGATTTGTTTTATTCAGATATCTATCACTATATCCGAATAATAAAATATTTCCCTTATTTAATGGCAGATTAAATAAGACAAAATTGTTATTACCATACTGGAATGGAGGAAATAGTGGTAGATTTTTTAATAAAAATGTTTATGAAATCGTCATAACTAATTATATAAGACCTCATGAAAGAAAAATTTCTGCCCCACTGTCTTTTACGTACAAAATAATTTTTACCCGAGATAAGTTTTAAAAGCAGTGTGCTTTAAAGCCATTTCCTATTATTTGTACATTTTTGCGGACTTCTAAGTTTATAATCTAATAAAATAAAAATTGGTAAATTTTCGTACAGATACTTTTAAAGAAATCGAATTTTTAGTAAACACACACACACACATTTACTGCTTTTTTTTTATCACATTTACTGCTTCAATATTCTTCAATATTAATTAAAGTACATTGATGCACAACAAAGCTAAAAATATCGGTTAGAAAAGATATTAACACCATTGGTTCTTAACCTGTGAAGCACAAACCACAATGGAGTTGCTAAATATTTAAAATAAATCTTTGGAAGAAATAAAATAAAAGAAGAAAATTAGACAAGATGTTTAATATTGCAGTGCGAATTTAAAAGAAATACAATCATTAAATAGTTTCTCAAAAAGCATGTATATATAAAAAGAAATCTGACTTTTCGTTCACAGATTTCAGTTTAGTGCCAAAGTACTATATTTTATGGTTAATCTTCTGTAATTGGGTCCATAGCTAAATGACGTTTTAGAGAAAATGTTATTCGGCGCAAATTGTTTTTAAAAAACTTTAGTGGTTATACACATTCACTTTAATCGACATTATAGCCATGGTAACAGTGGTTGGAAGTGAACCGAATTACGGAAGATTAATTTGAAAAGAAAAGCCTTTTTTTTTCTTTTAATTTGCTCTAGGTTATCAATTGCCAATTGCGGTATCTCTGTCACTAATTACTTTACATTAATGTAGGAAACAAAATATCCGAGGTTTTTCCGTGGAACATTGTTTCCGTAAACTTTCTAAAAAATCATGTTTGAATATTATTTAAAACGCCATAATTTGAGCACCAAATTGAGCTACAATTATCAAAGACATTTCATTCAGAAGTAATTTTTTTCTCTATCCGAGAATGCAAAAATTGAAATTATGGGATTTTCAGAAATGATGTATGAGCAATAAAATTTAAAGCCAAGTCTCCATCCTTATATACATTTTAAAAAATAGCTACTTGTTTCTGGCCAAAAATGAACTATGATTTTTTGACAAAGACTGAAAAGTCTGTAGTGAAAGAAAAAGGACTTTGTCACTAATTACAAAACTTGTGAGAATACACAATAACTTTAAAAAATGTCGCCAATATACATATTCTAGTACTAATTCAATCCTCGTCTACCTTATACAGCAAAATAATCATATCAAATACTACCTTTAAATTTTAATTTACATGGAGTTTAAGAAGTGTAATAAATAAAGAGGAAGAGCGTTGAGAACGTTTGCGAATCATTGGGTTTGTCAACTAATGCCAGCATCCTATTAACGAAAGAATTTTGTTATAAGAAAAAATACATAAATTATCAGAACTTTATTTTCTGTTCAGGCAGAAAAAGAATTCTCAATACAGGTATGACATCATTACTAAACTAGAAGCTTTTTTTTTATCAGTTATTTTCTTCATTGATCTTAAAGACTTTTCCCCCTGAAACGATATCTGTGGAAACTCGACTCTATCGATAAATATCTAACCAATGTAATTCCATCGTATGTTGCTTCATTATTGTGAGTTTGAAGAAGTTTTAAAACAGGCGTGGTTGAAATAGATACAGTACAAAACGGACACAAATTCAAAAGTTTGAGAATCGACGAAATCGCTGATGTATGTAAGCAATTTACTGAAGAATAAAATTTAAGAAAAAAGCTAAGTTAATAGAACTCTGTTATTCCATCCATTCAGAAAAAGCTATTTAAATAAATTTATAGCATCATTACTAAAATATGAAGCTTCTTTTTTATTGATTTTTTCTTTCATCATTGTTGGAGTGTTCTTTATTGTTCTAAAACGACACCTGTGGAATTCCGCCGAAAGTCTATCAATAAAAATCTGTCCAGTAGTTAAAAAATGATTACGACAATTTGACACCGAATATTAGTCAAAGCAAAAATGTTCATTTAGCAATTAATAGGTAGATAATGATAAATTGCTCTATCTCCTTCTAAATGAAGTTATTAAGGGATCAAATTTGCGCAGATGTTTTTACGCGTGAATTTTTCGGAACACACTGAAGTTACGAGGGCGAGAATTAATAAAGGAGACTTCATTCAATGATTCTATCAGGTGGAAGCGAAAATCATATAAGCTAAAGTTAATCAAAATATTCTCTGAGAAAATTAGATTTTTAAATCATTCAGAAAAGACCGATAGTGCTTAAGCAGGCTTGACATGATTGATTTATAGCTGTTTTATTACGTTCATAATCTATTTATTCAAAACTGAGTTTAAAAAATAATGAAAAAGGTTATTCGAATGTACCGGCTTTACAACTTTGCCGGAAGTAATAGTATTCAGTGTCTGAACTATAGCCTTTTTTTTATTCATATAAAATCTCGTCGATTTATCGAAAGACATTCGTACTGTCAAAATTGTCGAGATGCATTTATAAATTATGTAATCTAAAGATATTTAGAAGGAGCTTTGCAATTATTATTATTATTATTTTAACATTACGAAGAGACAGACAGCTGTAAGCTAAATTGACATTATTGATTTAAAGTTATTATATTGCGTTCATGATCTACTTATCCAGGGATGAATTAAACGAAATGGAAGTTGTTATTAGTATGTACCGGCGTTACAACTTTGGCGGAAGTAAATAACATTCAGTGTTTGAATTATGAAGATTTCGTTTTATTTGTGTGAAATCTTGCAGATTTTCTAAAATGACACTGTGTCTGTTGAAAAATGTCGAAGTGCAGGTGATATTATTTAATCTTTAGTTATTTACAATATGCTCTGTTACATTTTCTGTTTTATTACTCAGAAAATGTTGACATTACTGACATTACTTAAGTTACTTGTCAGGACAGATGTTAACTGATTTTACGAAATTCATAACCAAATTATTCAAAATCGATAAAAAAAAAAATTAAAGTTGTTAGTTATGTGTACCGTCTTTTCAACTTCGGCGGACCAAAATGGAGCATCCATTAATTACATCACGCAAATTTTGTAGTTTATAACCCCTCCTTCCCCTGTGTATGGCAGGTTGTCACACTCCAACACTACCTGAATAAAAAATATTTTTTCGATGAACTTTGTTATGCTGCTTGCAAACAATGTCTATCTAATTCTTTTCAATTTATAGATGTGATCTAAAAATCATTCATGTTAACTCCCACCCGAACCATTTGTCACATTGTGTGACGCTTTGCGGAGCCCTCTCTCTTTCTTGAAGTGTTACTTAATTAGTGGATGGCCGCAAATTACATTGTTTCTATTAAAAAAATATATCTTGGTGCAGGTGAAAAATAATTAATCAAAATTTATTTATAATATAATTTACAATTTTTTTTTATCATTCATAAAATGTGAATATTACTTACTCCCTTTGATTACATGGTCGAGGGACATACATTCCAGCGATTATTATTTTTTTTATCCATTCACTTTTGGAAAAATAATCTCTGTCATACAATTATACTAGAATATTGTCAAGAGAAATTTACCGCAAATATTTTTTTTTATATAAATTGTGGTACGATTGGATATAAAAATTGTCGCAAGTCCTTACCCGTAATCAAAAGGTTAAGGTATCTCACTATGTTTAAATAGACAAATTTCGGACAAACATCTCTAAATTTTGTAATTGTTTTATGTCGAAGACTGTACAGTTAGTTATCTTTATTTTTCTATCTAACAGTTTTTGCTTTCTTCATAGGATTATTGGAAGCGTAGTTATACCTGTTTTATTTTTTCAGCTCTCAAACCGGCAGTGTGTTTTTAAGGATCCAAAAATGAGTATTTAAGTAATCTTAAGCAAGAAATTATCTTCTAATTTTGAGATTAAGGAATGTATAACATATAAATCAGGAGATTTTAAAGAACTTAAAATGCTTAAGACTTTCTTGAAAAAATATAGCTATTTCTATAAATTAACATACAGAAAATATATGAAAAATCACCATAACGAGAATTTGAATGGGTATATATCACTGTAAGTTTTATTTTACGACTTAGATTACATTTATTACATTTTTAGTATATCATATTTTATGTTTATGGGGAAAATTAGTAAACTATCTTTATTTTACTCGTAAGGAAGTTTATGTTAAGTATCAAATATTGCATTATTTTTACTTAAAATTAAAAAAATAATTATAAAGAAAATGCGTCAAAATAATTTATTTAACAAATGAAATTGTCTTTTTATATATTAATATGATTTAAACGAGCAGTATTATACTCATTTTTGCTTTATTAAAAAAATGGGTCTCGAAGTTAGTGGAACACCTTAAGTTTATTGCTGTGATAATATCTTCATTGAAAATTAAGATGATACTTGGATCAATACAATATTGTCACATAAAACAACATTTTAAGAGCTAGAACTTTTCAATTAATTGCAATAAAACAATGTTTCAAGCACCTGAACTTTTTAACTAATTCCATAAAACAACATTTTAAGCACCCGAAATTTTTAAGTCCAAAAAAAATTACGTTTTAAGCACCAGAACTTTTTAACTAACTGCAACTAAAAATATAGTTAAAATGTTCTGGTACTTAAAGCGTTATTTTAACTATCTATATATAATATTAATTGATTTTATGAAGTACATAAACTAACTGTTAAAAAAATGGAAATTTTATGTACCAATTTTACAACTATGGCGGTATTGAAGAGTATTCAGAGTTTGAATTATAAAGAAACATTTTTTATTTATAAAAAATCTTTCCAATCTTCTCGTTCAAAATCACATTGATACTGTCGAAAAACGTCAAGCTTTTGGTGGAACTTATGCAATTATTTACAATAGATTCTATGAAAATTATTCTTTTTATCATTCAGAAAAAGCTGATATTATTTAAGTTGCTTGATATGATAGATGGTAATTGATTTTAAGAAGTCCACAACCTAATTATTCAAAACTAAAAGGAAATCATGCAAAAATAATTATTTGAAAACATTGCTTATAACGTCTTTATTTCCTTTGGTCCACATTACATGGAATCTGTTCTTTTCTTCATAAAAATTAGATAGTTAAATGTTTTAGCATCATTTCTTTGTAGCATAAAAATAGCGTTCTTAAAAGGATGTCAATATATAGCAGAACTGATGTTGTTTACAAAATAAAATAAATGTTTTACTTCATCTGATTTTACAAAATGCATCCAAGACATCATTGCAGAAAAAGTGAGTAATTTTCATAATTAATTAACTTAGGCACTCTGCATAAAAAATAGAACCTTTTAAGATAATTAATTTATTTAAAGAATTATATTTTTATTCTGTGAATCCAAGTTTTTGGATAACAAAATTAATATTTTAGGGGAACAATAATTTTAGATTTACATACGAGAATTTAAAATATTATTTTCTGTGATTTATGGTGACATTAAAAGAGTGTAAGAAAGATGAATAAGTATTTATAATTAATATGACTTGACAGTGTATCTTGCAATATATCTTGCAGCATCTCCTCTCCCTAAAAAACTTTAAGTCCAAATCCATGATAGAAAACACTATTAACACTTAAATATATAAATAATCAATGAAAAATTAATTGGATTAAAACAAAATAAAAAAAAATATAGAGAGGATCTGCTAACTGCTTTCAGCATATAAACTACACATTAACCTTCAATAAATTCCAATCGGTTTCGTTGAATAAAGTATATATTTAATTTCGATACTTTTATATTTTACAAAATTAACAACTTTCTCAATTTAATCCAACAACTGTTTAATGTGAATATTGAATTTATTCTCAAGTAATATGAATGATTTTACATAAAATCTTAGTGATTTTAATAAGTACAAAAGTAACAAAGCTATGCAAAATGCATCTTTGTTTGATAAACTTTTTTTGACGGAAACTCGTCAAGTTAAAAAATATCCTACCAACTATTCATTTCGCAAAACACTTTAGTCTACTCAGACTTACATTTATTTAAGTCTGAGGAAAACTTTCAAAATTTTTATTATGTTTTTGTTAAGACATTCCTTATACTTAAATCACTGTTCATTTATAACTAAAATAAAATTTTGAACCTCAGTAAAAAAGAGGCCTATATCCAAATTTACCATTCTTCAGAAGCCTTTGTCCATCAATCACTTTACAGCAGTCATAAATACAACCGTAAAAATCCCACTTTCCTCCCAGCCCCACCAGTGGCTGAGAGGTTCTGCTCTCGAAGCTGGTAGACGGGAGGTGCTGGGTTCGATCCCAATCGCGCCCGTCGGCCTAATCGTTCGGAGTTTTCGTGGTTTTCTTCGAGCTGTGGATTTATCCATGCGTAAATACGGGTTAGGTTCCCTTAGAAAGACCCTCACGAAGGGCACTCCCCCCCGGGCCTATATCCCTAGTGTAGATAATTGGCCGTCAATAATCAACCCAAGCCACTTTCCTCCCTTTAATACGTTCGAGAAGAATCACCATTCTTTAATAAACACTGTCCTTTAATAATGACAATTTTTTTTGTCTATGTCCACTAATTACTTCACAATAGTCATTGGTATAGCAGATAAAAATGTCAATGTCTTCCCTTTTAATATATCCCACATGAAAATTGATTAATTTTTCAGTAATTTGTGATAAAATTTACAAAACGCCAAATGAACCCCCAAATCAAAACGCCAAAATTGGTCATTGGCCCTTTTCATACAAGATGCAGAATTATGCATCAATATTTATATTACATTCCTATGTAATATTCTTGTGCATCCGAAAATAACATGTAAAACTGGACTGCAATAAACACCCCGTTAATTTCTAATAATTACCCATTTGTAGGATTTTTTACTTTAGTCCCGTCATACCATATTTGATTTTTTTTTCTATTTCTTTGTCAAATTCGAAGTTTTTAAAAAATATTTCGCAGATCACTTTAACTTACAGAAATTCAAACAAATTTACTCTTCTATCAGCACTAGATGAAAGCGGAGAACATCCGGGAAGTTCACCCTTACGACAAAGAATCCCCCGGAAAATTTAAAAGAAATATTCGTCAAATAAAAGTCATCAAAGTGGGTCAAACCAGGACGGCTGGAACGTTTAAAACATACGATTGGACCAAAGTGCCTTCAAGCCCACTCACTGCTTCGACTGATTTTACATGAATTTACATTTTATTAATTTAACACTTGTTAAACAATTGCTCTATTATCTGATATACGCGAGAGGTATTCTGTCTTTTTTTGTGAAATATGTATTGCAGTGTTGGAGAGGTTAGTCAGTGAGGCAGCGATCACAATGTTTATGTTACAGATATTTATAAAATATTAAACGCTATGATCAAGTTGTTTATTTCAGGAAAAAATCCTGTTCACGGGACAAAAGAGCGTGTTGGTTAACTTTACGAAATATTAAACTATCATTTAATCACATCTCCATTTTTAAATACTACATCATTCTTTATAAATGTGTTATGGTATTTTTATAACCTAGCTAAAAGAACAACTTATAGAAAAATATTAAAATTTTGCATTAATATGCAGGAAGCATTTATAAATCAAATGACTTAAAAAATATCATAGGTTATGATTAATAATTTTTTCAGATAATAATTTCATAATTTATTTATCACATTGTAAAATTATAATGACTGCAAAATCATGTTTCTACGAGAAATAAGCTTCAGAAGTAATAAAATTTCAGGCACTATAAATAAAAATATGCAGAATTAATATTGCATTACAGGATCCAAACCTTGAGTAATTTTAATTTTATAAATTTTAGTACAAATGGCTTTCAAACTTGGTATCTAGGAGAAACATTAAATGTAGAATCAAAATACTATAAAGATTGTGTGCTATTATTGAAATTCAAAAGTTAGTAAATATTTTAACAAGAAAAGAGCCATCAAAGCATAAGTTCTCCATAATATTGGGTTTATCTGGAAAGTTCTGCGTTTTTTCAAAAAGCGAAGTGCGGTTTCGTCTAGTTATTTTACTTGTACATTCAATCTTTTCTGCTTGCTCTGCATAATTCTCTCTTGTGTTGTGGCATAATTTTTGTTTCAGTGCAGTGCTAAGAATGGAGAGCTAAAAAGTTCATTTTCGTCACATTATGCTTTTTTATTTCAAAAAAGGTAAAAATGTTAGTCAGACTGCTCGTAAAATTTGTGCTGTTTATGGACGAAATGCTATTTCAGAATTTTAGAGGGAAATTTCAGTCTCGAAGATGATGCCCGCTCTGGACAACCATCATCTATAAAGGAGGCTCTCTCATAAAAGAAGCTATCGAATGATCATGCACTATATTTTTTGGAATATTTAATCTGTGTCATAGCTCCTGAACATTGTAACGCGGATTTTCAGCGATAGCTTCTTTTAAGAAGTCCTCCTTTACAGATGATGGTCGTCTAGAGCAGGAATAATCTTCGAAACTAAAATTTCCGAACTTAAACTTCACTATCCACCTTCGAACTGTGTCATTTGAAACAGTACTTTGTCTATATATAGCACAAATTTTACGAGCAGTTGACCAGCATTTTTACCTTTCTTGAAATAAAAGAGCATTATATGACGAAAATGGGCTATTTATTTCTCCATTCTTAGCACTGCACTAAAAAAAAACTATGCCACAACACAAGCGAGAATTATGCAGCGCAAGTAGAAAAGACCCAATGTATATATCTGGGTCATTCAAGGTCACTCCTTATCAGCAATAGAAAAATAATTAGAACAAACCGCGCTCCATAAACCGCAGAACCACGTATGTCGATGACCCAATATTTACTAGCATAAGTTATTCCTAATCGACTAATAGCTGTATATTTGTATACGATGATTTGCGGCAAAATTAGTAAGGGATGCGTACTGTACATATATTTTAGTATCAGAGAAATGACCCCAAACATGTGTAACATAAGAACTTATAAAATCATTTCTAGTAGACAAAAAACTTAAATTACCACGAGATGTATGCAAGTAGATTATATTTTACACTTCATTTCCTACGCTACTACTTCAAATCCACACAATACAAGTAGCTGAACAATGGTAATGCAATTACAATAGTGAAACAAGATTATGCTTTGGTCATTCCCATTATTTTTTGTAAATTTTAACAAGTAGATTGCTTCCAAAGCACCAGTTGTGCATAATATTTACTAATCCAGTATTCCCAATCGACTAGTACCCGTATAAGTTGCGCAGAGTTGGGGGATGATGCATCACTTTACTTACCAGTATTATTATATACTGAATTTGGCCTTATTTAATCGTAAATGTTCAAAGATAAAAAAAAAAAAGTCGAAATTTAGTATATAGCAAAACTGGTGGTAAAGTGACGCAGCATCCCCTGTCTCTACGCCACTGATCCGTATATGTTTTCTACGACGATTTGGGGCGAACTGAAGTAAAGGGTTGCACACTTCTTTTCCAAGACTGCACACATATTTTAGAATTTGAAAAAAGTGGTCGTAACATGTAACATCAGAACTTATGAAATCATTTATAGTAGAAAAAAACAACTAAATTACCACGAGATGTGTATAAGTTTATTCCCCAGATAACTTGTAATGTCTACGCTTCCATTTATAATTACACGTTTTACAGGGTCTGCCAAATGTCCCACTCCCTTATCCTCTTTCTCTATTGTTGAAACGCATAGGAAAACTGTAAAATATGTGTCCAATCAAAATGAGGTAGACTTCATATGATTAAAAACAATTGGGAAAAACGGGCGAGAGAAAACTTTAAAATTTTCAATACTAACACCTAATTTTGACATCATATAAGGTAAATATTACCTTTGGATACGATCAAGAAGTTTTGGAATTATTCAAGTTTAAAGTTTGGAACTCCTAATGATCAACACATTTTTAGCCGTTGAAAAACAGATTACAGTGCGGTTAGTTTTTAAGCAAAACTAAAAAACTACTTGGCGGATTGAGCAAAAATTTTGAATTTAAATATTTGACGCTTTTAGAAAGCGATTTCTGTTAAAAATTTTGTGGGTTACAATTAATAATTTTTTCAAAAATTAATTAAAAAATATATGTAGTTTCAAAATTAATTTAAATAAATGAAATATAACTTATGAAAGTTTTGACAGAAATCGATTTCTAAAAGCTTCTAATATGAGAATCCAAAATTACAGCTCCTTCCGCCAAGTAGTCGTGAGTTATGGTTAAAAAACTATCAGCATTGCAATCTGTTTTGCAATAGTAAAAAATGATTTTAACATTAGGTGTTCCAAACTTTAAACGTGCATAATTCCTAAACTCCTTGACCGAATATCTTCCTGTTTGGAATCCCAAAGTATAATTTACCGCAGTATACAAAAATAATATAAAAATTAGTTGTTAGTCTTGAAAATTTTGAAGTTGGACCTCTCATCCCCCCCCCCTATGCCCCCTGCTTCAAAACACTTTAACCAAATGAAGTCCGCCTCAAATTGGTTCGTTTAAAAAATTCCGAAGCAATCCCGAGACAGAGAGGGGGGGGGGGACTTTTGGCGGACTCTATTCAAATAGCCTGAAAACCTATATAATGTTTGGGTGCCAAAAATTGTGAAAAAATATTAGATTGTATTTTTTTTCTGTTACTAAATGTAACCACCGTCTCTTTTGAATAAATATAATTTAGACAACTAGAATTTGTCTTCGTCGCTTTCGTTATTGAAGAAAAATTAAAAAGTACAAAAAAGAGCATATTTTATTGCATTTTTATGTGTGAGAAACTGGAACAAAGAATAAATTACAAATTTTAAGCTTAATTTCAAAACTTGTTTTTTTAATTTTACATAGACCCACACCCAAATTTTATCGTTTTAAAGTTGTCCAAGATATGCTAACACAGGTTAACTCTACTTATAATTAATTGATAATGCAGCTGAATACTTTGAAAATGAGATCTGAAGAAAGAACCGACAGGAAGCAAGCGTTAATGAAAAAAACACAGTGAGAAACTGAAACAAAGCGTAAATTACAGGTTTTAAGTTCAATTTCAAGACTTTCTTATAATCGTAAAAGCAATTACACCCGAGTTTTATCCTTTTACGAGAAGGAATGTTTAAAATGATGAAAGTTGGCGGAAGTTTGGTCGTGGTTTAGGTAGCCTGTAATTAATTTAGACTATTACTTCTTTTAGTATTTATTTATTTATGTTTGATATAAATAAAAAATATTTTTTAAATTGTAAAAAACAATAACAAAATTTTAATATTGTGGGACAAAGTTATCTTGTAAAACTAGTTTTGTCATGATTTTGGAGTCCAGGCTCCATATGTTTGTGCCATGATTTGTTTTTTATAGTGCTTATTGCACATTGTCTCGCGATTATACCTGAAAAAAAAAAGTTGTAAAAAATTAAAAAAGATATCTAATAAAAAATTCAAAATTTGGAAAAAATTATAATATTTTTTGTTATAACTTTATATATATTTTTTTTTTCAAGTATATATTTTACTGAATTTAATTTTCTTTATTTAAAGAAACATGTAAATCCGTTAACTTCTCCAAAAGTTATCGTAGTAAAATTGCCGAAAAACAGTGTTTCGAAATAATTTAGTTTAAAGTTTTGTCTTCGCAGTTATTTCCGGTGTCTGCGACTCAACGTTTGCGGTTTCTACGACCGTAATTATAGGAAGTCTTATCGGACAAACTGTACGACATTTTTAAAGGTTCAAACATTATAAAAATAAAAAAATTCTTCTTTTCGTCTTTTGAAACATTTATGTTTCTCTTAATGGTTTGCGAGTTATACTAAAGCGGGTTAACTCGAATTAAATGGTTGATAATACAGCTGATTAAAATATGGATAAAAAATAAAATAAAATAAAATGTGACTTCTGTTTTTGTGTAAACGATTTAATTCATTAAAACGGCCGATTCGATAAACGTGTTTATCACATAAGGACGGCTACTGCACCTTGAAGTAGCGAGACACATTTCATATGCTGCCCCCCAAAAATTTCTTTTATTATTATAAGGGTGAGATCTGGAGGAAGAACCTTAGGAAGCAAGCGTTAATGAAAGAAACCCAGTCACTGCTTAGTAAAGATATTAGTAGATAGTCTTACAGGAGTATGAATTACATGAAATCAAGATTGCTCTCTAAGATAAAGCAAAAAGCGGAAATTCTCCAGGCATAAAGTGCCTTTTTAATAAATAAAGGATGACACACAATGTATATGGAAATTAGCAGGCAATAAAAATGCTAATTAATCTGGGTGGTGTGCTTCAATCTCTCTTTCAAAATTACGTCGAAGCAGGTGGCGTGATTAGGAAAAAGTATTTTACGATTACGGCAAAAAAGTGATTGATTTCGTTTACGTTGCGATAGCACAGGAATGGTGTCAAGTGACGGATAAAACTTAATTGTTATAAAATTTGTTGCTGTAATCCTTTATACCGGTCTTCTGCGTGTCAAGATAGGATCACATTTCTCCGCGTCACAGGCTATGACTGCAACATTCAAAAGCTAATCCCACGATGGATGAGATTTTTGAAGTTTCGAACACCTAGGAAGATTGGAAAAGTCCAGGTTGGTAATCAAGCAGTGCGGTCTGTCAGAATTTACTTTATCCTGCAAATAAAATTAATTATTTATATAAAAAAGACCATACAACACACAAATATATTTCTTAGAAGAATGGTCGTAAAATATATATTATTAAATTTCTAAAATTTCGAACATCTAGGAAGATTGGAGAAGTCCCGGTTGATAAACAGGCAGAGTGCGGTCTCTCAAAATTTATCTTGAAAATAAAAATAATCGTTTATACTAAGAGTCTTCAACCTGTGGTCCGCGGACCACCAAACTACCACTAGTTTATTACGGAAAATTTTGATTTAATTAATGACAGAAACCTTTTCGATTAGATAAGACAGATATTACATTTGAAAATTTGTGGTAGCTAACGATTTTCAGGTAAAAAGGTTTACGACCCCTACTTTATACCATGAAACAAAAATAAAAAGAATAAAAAAAGAATAGTAAAAAATATATATATTGTTATGTGTGAAAATTCGATTACCTAGGAAGATTGAAAAATTCTAGGTTGTAAAATAAGCAATGTCGTCCGTCAAAATTCACTTTATCCTGAAAATAAAATTCTTTATTTATTTGAAAAAAAAGCACACACAAAACAAATATCCTTATGCCAAAAAATTGCAGTTTATATGTAAATTATATGTAAAATATGTTTTTAATTTCTATAATTTTTCCCATTTAATTTACTTATTTCTACCTTAAAATACCCTTTTCCTAATATTTTCCATGTCAAAATTCCATTATTCTGCGCCTAGCATCTTAGCTTTGCCGTATTAAACCATTCCATTTCGAATATTCCTTTTCTTTCATAAGCCTAGTTCTTTATTTTTTCGGGACGCGTTCTATGATGTTTTCGCACCTTTCTCGCGCTTCTTTACACCTATTTGTTTTCAAATATTTTGTGACTTTGGGTAAGCTGATTGGCTGGAGATCCGGTTCACGCTGGTTTTTAGACTTTTATCTGTATTCGTGTACGTAGTTGTATAAAACCTTATGCACGCTCTCAAGGCAAAAATTTTTGCTAGTTTTGTTGATTGAAAGTGTTACTGCGGTTCCCCACGTCATTCTCTAAAACATATATTATGTTAGATTAATTTTTAACACATTTATTCAAATTGGTAAAGAAATCAAATGAGTTGTAATTTTCCAACTGGACGAAAAATGTCCGGGCCAGGATTCGAACCTGGGAACTCTTGGCTGTAGCTGCCAGGGATCTACCAACTTAGCCATCCCGGTCGAATCTGGAGAACCTAATTCATCCAGTTAACTTTATTCAAGGCCTCCTTATCATAGTATCAGGCCTCACAATCAGCAAGTTTCCTTTGACCGCATGGTTGTCCTGCTACTAGCGCCATCAATCGTCAGTAATAGGCATTATTTCCATGGTAATAGGAGTATTTACGACACGAAATAACACGAAATTTTTTCACAGCTCCATTTGTTCTATGCATTTGCTTATGAACTAGTATCGGTAGTATCCACCATGCGGCGATACTTTCCGGAGAAAGTCAATTAATAAGTTGGCAATTACCGCGGACATTTTCTCCCATATACTTTCTCCGGATTGTCAAGTCTGATCTATGATAAGGGCAACATAGATCTCTTTCATTTCATTCTCTTGATTTCATTCTCTTGACTTTAATATTTATTCTGTTGAACTGATTCAGATATCAGAAGAGATGCTATGATCAATAAGGTTAACTGGATGAATTGGGTCCTCCAGATTCGACCGGGATGGCTCAGTTGGTAAAACACTGGCAGCTTCAAACAAGAGATCCCAGGTTCAAATCCTGGCTCGGACATTTTTCGTCCAGTTGGAAAATTACAACTCATATATTATGTTATTATCAGAATCTTTAAACTTTTTACTCTGCATTACTAATGCGCTCGATAGACTGGACTACTTGATGATTTAGCCATGTTTTTACTGGAATTAGAGCCTCTCAGTTATTCTTTGTTAGGATCTGAAATAAGTTAATGAAGCTCTTTGCTCTATAGCACCTGACTTGTTTATTTTTATGTATTTATTTTTCTTTTTGAAGGAAATTGTTTAATAGAATTCATTCCACCTGCCATTCTTTCAGCCACGAACCGACTGCTGTATGTGATTGTTAGTTTCTTCTAGTAAATGAAATGCCTGCCACGTTGGAATACTATGAGATATTCTGCCAACATCTTGTAAAGTGAATTCATTAGCTCACTTATATATATTTAAATTTATGAAGTTTGAAGCACCTAGGAAGATTGAAAAAGTTCAGATTGCTAAATAAATAGTTCTGACCGTACTTTAGCCAAAAAATAAAATTAACCATTTACATAAAATGCCGTACAACTTAAATACTTGTATACTTGGCTTACATACTTGGGAGAAATAAAACATAGTATATACATTTATAATTAAATTTCTGAAGTTTCGAACACAGGAAGATGGAAAAAGTCCAGGTTGTAAACATGAAGTACGGTCTGTCATAATTCATTTAATCCTGAAAAAAATTATCATTTGCATACAAAGATCATGAAGCACACATATAATTATTATAAAAAATTCGTAGTATTAATTTCTGAAGTTTCGAACACCTAAGAAGATTTAAAAATTTCAAATTGGTAAACAAGCAGTGTGGTTCGGCAAAATTGACATCTTAAAAATAAAAGTAATAATTTACATAAAAAAGACTATACAACACAAATATTCTAACACCTAGCAAGATCGGAAAACCCAGCTTGTAAACAAACAGTTACGTCTGTCAAAATTTATTTTACCTTAAAAATAAAATTAATCATTTAAATAAAAAAAATAAACTATCCAACACAAATATTCTTACCACAAAACCGTAATATATAATATATACTTTTAAATTTGTGAAATTTTGAACACCTAGCAAGATTGAAAAAAATTACAGGTTAGTAACCTAGCAATGTAGTCCGTGAAATTTTATTTTATCCGGAAAATAAAACTAATCATTTTTTTTTAAATACCATAAAATACAAATATTCTCATGAGTAAAAAAATCATTGCATCTATAATTTTTTTTAATTTCTGAAGTTTCAAACATATAGGAAGATTGAAAACTCACAGGTTGCAAACAAGCAGTGCGGTCCGTCTAAATTTACTTTACCTTAAAAATAAATTAATCATTTATATAAAAACCATACAACACAGATATTCTTACCAGGAAAACACCTAATATATATATATATATATTTCTAAAGTTTCGAACATGTAGGAATATTGAAAATGTCCATAGGTAGCTAAACTGCGCATCACGACTTGTCAAAATTTACTTTAACTGAAAATACATTTAACCATTTCGAAATGTAGGAATGAAAGAATAATATTCCAATCTCTGAAAATTTGAATTAACAAAAACGGGTGTCTTAAAAAAATGAAGGAAACAGAACAGTATAAAAAATTATTTTAATTTCTGTAAATCTTAACGTCTACCATACACTCTCCAATAATAACAAAATAAATAACCAAATTTTCAAATGTCCTGTTATTTTTTGGAATTCAATTTTATTGTAATTATTTAAAAAGACAGACAGCTGAGCAAAAGATTAAGTATTAATGTCATGCAATTTCTATTCCTAAGATATTTTACTGTTGACACAACGATATTTTTTAATATACTGAGATGAAAAATAAAGGAAGGATGAACTTAAAATATATTTCAAAAGACCTGGAACTTTCTGTCACCTACAGGAAATTCCTAAAATGTTGAAATGCCCTTAAATTTTTCAAGCGTCGGAGATAATGTAAAATTCAAAAGTGTTCAAAATAAGATAAGAAATAACATTACGCTACTGAAATATTCCTCACATTAATTTTCATTTTTATACGAACCTCCTAGACAAAATTTATCAATAAGAATACTTTCCTATTGCTGCAACAATGTTATCATAAAAACCTAAGGAAAAAAAGCTAACTTCATCATTTTTTCGTACAATTTAAAATTCTATTTCATTAAAGAAAATATATGGACCATATGCAAATTGATTATGACATTCTTTAAATCAAAAATGTGTCAACAAGAGTGAAAAAATTGCATTACAATTATACCGAAATAAAAACAGTGATCATAGAAAAATTAATGTAGTTTGTATCCCTAAAAACGTGACTAAAGTTAAAGCAATTCACAAACCATTTTTTTCAGAAAGCAAGAGTTTTTTCCCAACTTTAATACATAACTGAGCTCATCGAATATGGCTTCTGTAAATGTTTTATAATGCTTCCTCGTTACTGTTGTTGCAAGCATTGATTGTTTGTTTAAAGTTAACTGCATATGTATTATCACCCGTGTTTCCTATTTCTTGCAGCATCTCACAGATTTACATTTGTAAGATGATGTATGGTCCCTTTTCATAATAGTCAATTTTCAATTAAGCATAATTCATTCAATTTTAAAGATATCGGTATGCAGTTTTTTTTTAAATTAAAGCGGTATTCAAAAAAAAATATTTTTCCACGCTCAACAACTCAAAATTTTCAGACACATTCCCAGACTCATTTTTAAAAGTAACAACAGTAAACTTGGTGGCATGATTTATAAAGACATTTATAAGGGCGCAATGTTTTTATTTTTCGTTCAATTAATTAGAAATTGATTTACAGACAATTATTTTTACAGTACGATAATTTTTTTTTTGTTTCCAGCGCTATCGCTTCTCGAAATTCGGTTCAAAATGTCCACTTTGACAGCATTTTTTGAAATATATTCTGCCTTTATCAAAAAATCGAGACAGTGGGGACATTGTAAAGTTTCTGAATAAGAGAACCTGCCAATTGGATGCATTTTAGAGCAAAAATGAATTTAGGAATGTGTCTCAAGATAAGCAGTTTGGATTTGAATACACCCTTAAAGCACGTTTCAATCTTTTTGCGACAAGCTGTATGTTTTATAATAAAAGGCCTTTTTACAAGAATATTGAATTTAAAAAAATTAATACTCTCATTTTTCTATAAAATTGCCATGACGACAAACAATTTATAAAAGCCCATAAGTGTGTTT
Organism: Maratus michaelseni; assembly: GCA_963931845.1. Taxonomy (NCBI): domain Eukaryota; kingdom Metazoa; phylum Arthropoda; class Arachnida; order Araneae; family Salticidae; genus Maratus; species Maratus michaelseni. Next base: position 445,973,790 of record OZ007586.1, read on the forward strand.
TCAAATCCCAACTCTCTGCTTTCTGCACATCCACGAAGAAATTTTAATTTTTAAATTTATGAAATTGTAGATATTAGTATTCAGTGATTTGAAATGAAAGAGTTACTTGGTGTTTATTATGGCCAATTATCAGCAAGAGGGATATAGACCGACGGGGGGTGAGGGGATAGCCCACCATGAAAATCTGTCTATGAGTGTCCCACTCATATTAACGCAAGGTTCAAAGAAAACCATAAAAAAATCTGAACGCTTAGGCAGACGACCGCAACATGGTTCCAACCCAGCACCTCACGTCTACCAGCTTTGAGAACAGAACCTTTCATCCATTGTTGGGCCTTGAACTGAAAGATAATTGAATGAAAGAGAGATACAAGTTGTCCTAAAACGACTCACGTTTTTAAAAATTCAATAATAAGTAAACGCTGAAATTATTCTTGCAGGAAAGTAAGGTTTGAAATGAAGAAATTCTTTGTTAATCTTCCTTGATTTAGTTCCAGATATTACCTATAGTTGTCGCTGCACTGATTCAAATTGTTGGAATGCTTAAATTAACGTACAGATATGAATCATTTAGTTCACTTAGTTTTTACCATTCATTTTATTTAGCTGTTGAAACGCCGAAAAAAATTGTTTGCATTTTGAATTTAATAAGTTATTATGAGTATTAGTATAGTTTGAGACAGTGCAGGACCATCTATTGATGATATTTTGATTTCAGACATGAATACGTAGTAAGTAAATTTTTTACTTCACTCTTCTGAAGAATAACTTCAATGACAGTCACCGTGTACTTTCTGAATTTTAAGAACCATCGGTCTGTTTTAGGACACCCTATATATTGATTAATTAAAATAGTCACTGACATAAATGAGGAAAATGTATTTGAATAAAAAGAAACACTGAAACTGAACAATTTAACAGCCGTAACTAAAGTTAAGGACAGCAGAAAACAGTAAAAGGCATGTTATTCAAAAGCAAAATGCCGCATAATAAAAACGCTTTTAAATGTTCCAAAATTTTTATGCTACGTATAGCATATATATATATATTAGCATTTTTTTTCTTTTTTAGTTAATAGATTTATGGGTTTTTTTTTCAAAAATACGCTATTCTACATTGCGTGGTTTTGTTAAATTAATTATATAAGTGATTATAAGTGATATTATATCGTTATTTGTTATTTATTTTCAATATAAAATACAAATTTCACGTATATATAATTTAAAATTTCAGAATTTTTTGGGGAAATCTGTCTGCCAATTTTATATTGAAGTTTAACTATATCATATACTGATATTTGCATGCACAAAAATTAGTCAAAAAGTCATTTTAATATGATGATGCTCTCCGGTTTTGAAAATACTATGCAATGTTAACTTTTTTGTCGACTTAGTTAAAAAAGAAAAAAAAAACTTCTAACCTATTTAGTCGTTATTTCAAGTTCATAAAGTCAATCTCATTCAACTTAGACGGCAGTTTGATTGCTATCCAAGAGAGGAATTACCTAACAACATAATCTTTCTTTAGTTATATGAATAAATGAAAAGAAAACATTCAGAAAATAGGTGGTATTCAAACGAATTCAGGAATCTTGGAGAAAAATGAAAGAAAAATGTACGTTTGTTCTAAATGCTAATTTCCTCATGTGGTGCCAATTAGGGTACCAAACTTCACGGGATGTGGCCCATTAGAAAGCGCACAGGCAGTATTCAGCCAACATACCTCAAACAAATGTCTCAGTGTTTAAGATAAATTTAAAGGGATTATGTTGAGCATTTATGGAATAACGTGTGAAACAACTGTCTCTAATGCATATAACGTAGATCTGCAAAGTAAAAATAAAGAAAAAAAAATTAAGTGGAAATTGGAAGTATTTTTTCTGCCTAATTAAATAATAACAGAAAACTTCTCTATTCATATAAAATAAGTTGAAACTGGTGTGAAACACTAAGAACTAAAATAACTTCTTAAAACACCATCAAAACGTTAAAATGCGCTAGGCCTTTCGAAAGATCTGAGTCTTTCTTCGTCAGGCGCAAAAAGACGTGCGTCTACTATGAAAGCAGCAGCAAGACTCTATTCATACTTAACAGTTTCTGAATAACAGTTCGTTTAACGTATTTAGTTTATAAAATATGCATAAGTACAAGAAATATTATTACAGAAATTTCTCAATAATTTATGTTATACTTGCTAGGGGATCCAACTTGGGATACTTGAGTTACAAAATATACGTGAAAAAATACAAATATCATTAAAAATATTACGATGTTTGTCGTAATGCACGTTTATGGGAAAAATTCAAAATGGAAAATAAATTTCTTTAGTTCATATTCGGTGTAGAAAAAAGTATCTTCAAAACAAGATGGAAAAGAATCTACAGTCAAATCCGCTTATGTAATACCAGTTAATATAAAATCCCGTATAACAGAATATACAGGATATCTCAAAACTCCACGTACAAACCTCGGGGGAAAAAAAGTGATCACCCCTACAAACTCCGCTGCAAATCAATGTATGAAAATGTGACTGATATCATTTGATTAGTAATATCGTGTAATAATTAATATTATACATAAATTTTGTTTAGGGGACATGTAGAAATTGTAACAAACTTTAAAATATTTAATAGTATTGCCTAATTTTGACATTTTTCATTATATTTTGACTTTTTGGTAAACTTTATCTTCGGATATTAAACGGAAAGTCATTAGGTTAAATATTTTAGAAATTATGTAGGTTTAAAGTTTGAAACTTCTAATGTTAATTTCGTGTCTCATTATTTCAAAACAGATTGCAATGTGGATAGTTTTTTAAGTATAACTCAAAAACTACTCGGCGGAATGAGCTCTAATTTCGAATTCGCTTCTAGAAATTGATTTCTGTTAAAATCAATTTCTGTTAAGGTTATTTTCGAAAATTTATTTCAAAATATATTTTTTGTTCGAAACACTTTATTTTGTCTGTTTGTGATGTTTTGAAACATAATATACATTTTGAAACATACAGCGTCTAGTTCAACACAATTTGAATGCATGTTAGCCATTGCCACAACTTCTTATGATATAGTTACATTATACACAAAAGAAGGTAAAGCTGTGAAATCTTCGTAAACTTATCTTCATTATTATTAAAGATAAGAACAAAAATTGATGTTCATATTGGAGTGAGACACCCTGTATTTATGACTTAATAAATGAATTGCGACCCTAGTTTCCTCCACAATTTGTTTTGTTGTTGTGGTGTGCTTCATTTCCCCTCAAAGTTTCTATATTGAATTTTGGGACACCTGTTTTCTCAATGCCTTAAACATCTATAAAAACCTAATTTGTTTTCAAAAATTAAACCTAAATTCTTTCTGTGTTAAAATTTGTAGTTAATGTAAACACATACGTGAGCCTGGTTTTAGCAACACTTTCAAATCCGTAACAGTCATTTTTATTTTTATTTTTTCTAACACTTGATTGATGAAAATTATCTGAATGTGTACTTTCAAAGATATTCGTTGATTATTTCACAAGAAGCTTGCAGTCGTAAGAATATACCAGTGCCTTAGAAATGATACAGTGTAAAGACAATGATGTAAGGACAAATGTAAGCTCTTCTTAATATTATTTCCTCGGGCCCTATCCATCGTGCAGATAATCGGTCGCCATAAAACAACACCAACAACACCATCTTAATCTTATTTCAGAGCAACATTTATAAAAGAACCAGAGATCTAAGTGTAAAATGCATACTGATTAATGATTTAAAGATGATGTAGGTAAACGCATGATGTGCAGCTACATGATGTACGTAAAGCACTGAAAAATAAAGTGCTTTAAAAGGTTTTGTTAAATATGTATGCAATAGTCTTTCAAAAGAATTTAAAAATTGTAGATAATGATGGTTAAAAATTATGGAAATTTTTGATAGAAATTGAAGAGGGGCGTTATGGATCGGGGCTGATTTTGTTTAATTTTGCTCGGGCAGAGCGTTTAGCCTTTACGAAGCTATTTTTTTGGAAGAAAAAACATGTTAACTTGTCTCTGATAATTTAAGCGGAAACAGAAATCAGTTAATGCTAATGGATAAGGGCACTCTTCAGCAGTCCTCTCCGATCGCGAAAACCTATGTTAAATTTAAATAAGTGATTACTTATTACAGAAAAATAATTACCGAAAAAAATTGTCTCCTTAATGTTTTTTTGAATATTATAAAATTTAAAATTTTTTCTCACGTTGAAATTTGAAAGTTTATAGAGTTTTTTAAATACTTAGAATTTAAGGAGAATTGTTTTAAATGCATTGCGCCGGCCTCGGACGTCTACTTTCTGATAATGAAAACTATATTTTGATAAATGTATTACGTAATTCACATAGGTTCACATGCATTTTGTAACTGACAAGGAGAAAAATTGTGTCGGTAAAGCGTCCCTTTAATGTATTTGATCGAGGAAATTACTCGACCAGGCCGCTTCATATTACGGGAGCTATAAATGTGAGAAAGATGGAATTTTTGACCTACAAAGTCTATTATTTCCTTTATTATAACATGTTAAGAGTTTCAAAAAATTTAATTGGTATATATTAAACGTGTTTATATTTTTTATTTACAAAGAAAATTTAAAATATGAAAAATTCTTAAACTAAATCTATATTTCCTAAAAGTTAAATTTTTCTAAAGACCTCTTTAAAAAAAATGACCTTGCATAATTTTAGGAAATTTTAAATCGTTAGTCTAGTCTCCAGGTCTGGAACTCATAGCTTCCCCGTGGGTGCGCCACTGTGAGACAGCAATTGTTTATAACTCAAAATGTAATTCATTTACCAAAAAATGAAAGAAACTGCTCGATTACAAACCACTTCAACAATCATGCCAGCAAGTATAATGTTTTTATGTTTAAAAATGTGTTTCAGAAAGTTTCGCGGTTTTAAGCGGGAAAAAATAATTGTTCATCTACTTAAAAATTATTCATGCATGAGAAGGTTAATAAGATAATAACACTTCAAGATTGTGTACAACTATTTGACAAATGCTCCATGTGTGCTGCTTTGTTCACTTCACATGTATCACGGTAGTCCATCTAATCCCATACTTTTAGCAGCATCTCAGTACAGGGCCTCTTTATTACATGCGCGCCCTGTACACTTGTGATAGTGGCCCTCGCATTGCACACATTCCCCATGTCGAGGTTTTACAGCATCCATGTTAAGAGTACCCCTAAATGGATATTGTGCACTCTCTGAAAATTCGAATTAAAACAAATTTTCGTTTATCACTCTAAAAAAACCTGTTGTTTCAACAGATATTCTACAGTACTTTTAACAGAATATCTCCATTTTATGTAAAGTACAGATTTTTTCCATTACCCAGTGAAGATATCGTATTCGAATTCTGGCGGACAGTTTTATAGTCATGCGGTTTTTCGTTTTCAACGTGTATTACCAGTAAAGTTGTTTGTCTACGATCTTCGTATCTCTACTCTAGGCTAGACTAGTCACTAGAGTGTGTACGTTTGCCTCGTGTTCGCCGCAAAGCTAGATACAAGGAAAAGCAGAGTAATGTGGAAAACACGTTATGTGGTGATATTTCGGTAAGTCTGTTCAGAGCAAGCTCATTAATTTTGTTTTGTTAAATCCACTTTAACCTTAATTAAGTTCATTATTTTTTAATACATTTTACTTCGTAAAGTTTTAATATCTTTAAAGAATTACATTTGCGTAAATATTTTCATTGTAGAAAATGATAGTTGTCGTGAAATTAGGGAAATATGTTTCTGCAGCTTTATTATTTAAGCTTTTATGAAATATAGCAAATTTTTATATTTGTAGTTATTTTTAATTAGTGCGAATGCTTTAAACATATTTTTATTCTAATAAATACAGAATGACATTTAATTATTATTTGTTTACATTCTTATCTATTCGTTTCTCCGCAATTTCAAAATACTCATATACTTAAAAAATGTCGAAAATTTCGATTGTTTAATAATAATAATTTATAATATTTGAACTTTAACGTATTCAAAGTTACTAAGTCGAAAGTTACTAATTTTTCGAATTATTTAAACCATTTTTTTTTCATGTAACCTAATACTTTGATCTGTCTAATTTTTCATTTAATAATACTATTCATTAGTAGATAATTTTGTATGCGCAATCTTAATTTATTAAATTTTTGCTGTACAAGTTGCTTGAATTTTAAAGTATTATTATTAAATTTGTTCAATGCATTTTATTTCTATAAACATTAAAATAAGATAATTTTGATTAATTTTTTAATATTATTAATATTTAAATATTTAAATATTTTTAATATTTAAATATTTGACATTTTAAATGTACATAATAATCTACATGAGAGATTTTGAAAATGTATATATATTTTTTTTAAAAAGAAAGATTTAGAAAAACATAAGAGAAAAATATAAAAAATGTTACTTGGTTTAAATAAGAATGACATTATGGAGTATCCAGTTAGATATAATGTAAGATGCAAATAATTCTGAAAAATTATTGTCCTTCTGTATAAATGAAAATAGATTTAGAGAATTTAATAAAAATTAAAAATAAGAAAATATGCAACATGTAGATCATATAAATATATTTTTAATAGTGCTACAAAAATGTATTTTTCAAATTTTGTACAGGGAATATATAAACTCTAAATTTTGTTTATATCTTTCTTAAAAAGAGATTAATCTTTACGAAATAAAATATTTAACTTGCTTAAGATTGTGATAGCTTTAATAAAACTTAAACAATTGAGCATATTTATGACAAACTTAACATTTTAAGCAAAAAAAAAAAAAAAAAAATTATTTTATGGTTTTAAAAACAGGGTACAGAATATATTTTTAACTAAGTAATTAAAAAAAGTTTTATTTCGCGGCAGTATGACAATAACGTTAATCAAAAATTTGCAATCCTGTAATTAAACAAACTCGCAGAGTGATGAAATATTTTAAATTTTAATGAAAACTAAACAAATTATTTATTTCTTTTAACGTTGAATCTTATTTTCTGTTTACTTCTTAAGAATAGGAATGTTTTTGTAAAAAACTATTTGTGTAAATATTAACCTTATATAATAAATATTTAATTAAATCAAATTTTTGAACACATTAAACTTTAAATTAAAAAAATATATCTATCCATTGTTCCAGAAGATATTCTCTTTTAAAATATTCGTATTCTTCACGTCATTATAAATTATAAAAAGAAAACAGAAAATACAAAGATTAAAAATTAAAAATTAAAATAAATACATAATTTGATTAGTTTCATTAAAAATTAAAATAACAGGTCTCCTCTGTCTATACTACAGAGAAATTCTGTACCAGATAACAGGTTTCCTCTGTCTATACTACGGAGAAATTCTGTTGTATACAGGTAAAATCTGTATCAATTTAACAGATTTTCTATGTACAAACTTCAGAGGAAATCTGGTAGCATAGCTGACAGATTTTTTCTGTTAAATCTACAGGTTTTTTTTAGAGTGTAGTTCGCAGACAAAATCAGTTTTTCGTATTCGCCTATACCAAACTGCTATCTCTCAGTGTTCGTCACTGATGGCAATGTATTATATTTTTCGAATTTCCGAAAAGAACAGATAATACATTAAACGTTCAAGGCACTCACTTATGCTTAGGATTTTACTCAATCTGAATAGCATAAAATACAGGGTGTCCCAAAAAGGAGTACCTATTTTTAAAAATGAATAAGAAACAAAAGAATAGAGTTATTAAAAAAAATTATTACAGGAAATGGACGTGTGAAGTCTGGAATTTTGTTTAGAATACTTTATTATGATAGTTCAAAATCTGACCGACAGATGGCGCTAAAGTACATTTTGGTGGCTATATGAATAAACGGAGCATGCGTGAAGACCAGACAGAAGTAGAGGTGGTAAGTGAAAGTTCAGTAGTAACCATTTCAAGGGAAACAGTAGTTGTCGTTGCGTAAATTCTTCAAAATGGCGTATTCGTTGGAAGAGAGAGTTTTCATTGTTTTAGAATATCACCGATTGGGTGAAAGTTTCACATCAACAAGAAGTAGCGTCCAGAAAAGAATTAATGTAAAGAAAGGTCCGCAGCCGAAGGCAATAAAGAAGTTATGGAAAAAGTTTCAGCGAACTGGTAGTGTTGCGGATGGATTGACTGGGACAGTTGGTACACATCAGTCGTCAAGAACAACAGCAAATGTTGAGGTTGTTCAGAATACCATTGCACGCACTCCAAAAGCCTCTATTCTCAAAACTGCAGCTGCCTGTGGGATAAGCAAAACAACTACGCACAGAATTCTGCGAATATCCCTGGAAATGTTTCCATACAAATTGCAAACGCAGCAGCCACTACAGGGTACTTCCATTGATGGAAGAATCGATTTTAGAATGAAATGCTGCAAATGATTGATGGTGGCGACATTCAAGCAAGCCAAATATGGTTTTCTGACGAAGCACATTTTTACCTGGATGGCTTCGTCAATAAACAGAATTGGTGAATCTGGGGTTCTGAAAACCCTCATGTGTGTGTTCCACGATCGTTGTATGCAAAAAGAATTGCTGTATGGGCAGCTTTATCCAGCAGAGGCATTATTGGACCCATTTTCCTATAGGAGACAGTGAATACCAGTCGTTACGCTGAAATATTGCATGAATTTGTGGGCATCCATAATGGCTTGGAAGAAGTATCCGAAACATCCTGGTTCATGCAAGATGGTGCAAGGCCTCATCGAACATCTGAGGTTTTCACTCTTCTTGAGGAATACTTTGACAACCACGTGATTGCCTTAGATTACCCGAAATTAACCGGCAAGGGTATGAATTGGCCACCTTACTCACCAGATTTAAATCCGTGTGAGTTTTTTCTTTGGGGCCATCTGAAGAATATGGTTTAATGCCAAAATCCCACTTCGCTAGCTGAGCTCCAGCGATTAATCTCTCAAGAGTGTGCAGCCATTTCCGTACAGACGTTGCAGAAAGTGTGTGCTAATTTCATTTTAAGACTCCGACATGTTATTGTGATGAATGGAGGACATATTGAAAATATTGTTATTTAATTTTCAACTATTGCTGATGAATGCAGCAGTCACAGCGCCATCTGTCGGTAAGAATTTGAACTAACATAATAAAGTACTCTAAACAAAATTCCAGACTTCACACATCCGTTTCCCGTAAGAATTATTTTAATAACTCTATTCGTTTGTTTCTTATTCATTTTTAAAAATAGGTACTCCTTTTTGGGACACCCTGTATATTGCAGAAGATTTTAACCTTTTTACAGCTCTATTGTTTGTCTTAAATGTTGTTGTTTTTTTATTCCTTGAGTTCATCCATAGAATAAGCATAAAGAAATATTTTGTTATCTTATTATCAATGAGTTTCAAATGTTTTAGTATATGATTTCGACAACAAGTAACTAAATAAAATCCTCTTACATATTTTTGGATAATTGAAAAATAATTATAATTTGCCATTTATTATTATTATTATTATTGTAGTGAACTAAATTTCGTTAAAATTTTTAATGCATCTTTATATGTATCTGAAACCTTATACTATACTTTTAATGACTATCGGTTAAATTTTAAAGTGCACATAAAGCTGTTTTATGGCATGTTTATAGTGCCTAGATTTTGTAGCTGAAGATTGTTTTGATACGGAGGGGCCCCGACATTTTATATGTGTACCGGGCCTTACATGATATTGGTCAGGACCTGTGTCTGTGGAGATCTAAGTGATAGTTCTAATTTGCATTTGCCATTTTTGGATACTTGGTGGAAAAAAATACCTGATCGTTGAGCACCACACGCACAAAAATATCACATAGAAGACAAAGTTACGAAATGAATAACTCCTCACTTCTATGCGCTGTCTATATCTGCAGTAAACTTTGATGGATCAATTTCTGGACTGAGTTACAAAGTGTCTGTACATGATAATTACTGAGTGATTTTCATACTAAAATTTCGATACATTATTTTTTGTTTGCTTCCATTTTGAAAATATTTTATTTAGAGACCAAATCCCGACATCACCTACTATAGAAATAAATTTTTTATGAGTTTCTCTGTCAGTCAGAGTAGTTTTACTTGTTATGCATTTTATACTGCAACTTACAATACAATACTGAAACCCTCACAATCATTTATATTTACTCTGTATAAACTTAAACATTCATTTAAATATTAATTCGTAGAAAACGCAACAAAGTTATATAATTACTTTATTGAATAATTTATTAGTTGAAGTGAGTTAAAATTATTGAATTTTGAATTTAAATTTGTTGAGTTTAAATTTTCTTTTCTTTTCTGCATTCGCCCTTTGTTTTTCTTTATTTTTAGACCGCTGAACAGGTCCCTACCTGCCGGACTTTTGCCCATCTTAACGGGTTGATGCCTGGCAACGGGGCGAGGTTTCACTTGATCTCCGCATGGCTAATATCTGTTTGACAAATCTATAGGCCGACGTGGCTTCAGTGCGTCTTGTTGCCTAAGTTGCTTTTTCTTAGATGGCCGGTTACTAATTGGTATTGGATGAGACGGTTCAGCACTGCATAGTGTAGCGAAGTCATACCGGACGGATGTGAGATGCTGGAGAATTTACTAATTTCACGTTGCATCGCACACCCATACGTCATGCCATCGCTACTCGAGTTGGTCTCGTAATTTAGAACCTTGATCATGTGACGAGACCTTCACCTGACTAAACAATAACTTGGTGTACTTTGCACCCACGATAAATTTTACATGGGCACCTTTAGCGTACATGATCGCCGCACCTGAAAATGAATGGGGTTAGACATTTTATAACACTTTTAATACTAGAAACTACAGGGTGTTTCACGAAGGACCCCTAACTTTGAAAATACATAACTCGGAAACGGTGATAGATAGAAGCATGAAAATAGTGGCATGTTTATTAAAAAACTCGTAAAAATCTGATACAGACACCTGAAAAATTTAGTAACAAATTGCGCCGTTAGATGACGCTGCAGGCGGCATTACCATAAGTAGCCTGTATCACATCAAAATATATTCAAAATGTGCACCTTTCACATAACACACATGTCGTAAACGAAGAAAAAAATTGTCAGTGACTCCTTTATTTGTGAGAGTAGGAGTATGATTTAATCGGTGGTACTTCACCACAATAAACACACGTACCACCACGGAATACATGACTTCTGGTCATTTTTCACTATACGCTAACTGCGGTCACGTTTCAACGGCGAAATCTTCGCCGACTGATCGTTCTTGGTATCTGAGCTCTCTTTATAGGGATACGTAATTCTGCCTGCAGCGTCATCTATCAGCGCTATTTTAAACTAAAATTTTGAGGTTTCTGTATTAGATTCTTACGGCATTTTATTAAACATACCACTGGTTACATGCTTCTATCTATCACCGTTTCCGAGTTATCTATTTTCAAATTTAGGAGTCCTTCGTGAAACGCCCTGTAAATGCCACTTTTAGACTTTAAGTGCTATTAATTTACTTGGTTGTTTGTCTTAATTTACCTGTAGTTCTACCCTATGATTATTTTAACTGAAACTAAAGATTCTACAGAATTGCTTATTCCTACAGGGGGTACATTATATGCATGATTTACTAAATTAAGAGAGGGGTTAGACCATTGGCTATATGTTATCTATATATAATTTAATATTTATAACTTAGATAAATCTAAGATGGGAGGGGAGGGACAAATAGCTATATACTAACTAAATATAATTTAATATAAGAAAATGAATTAACTGATATATACTAAAAATTAAAGATTGGAGGGGATACTAAAGTTACATGACAGTTTACAGGGTGAATGAACTTGGATTTTTCTCCTTAACTACAAACTTTATTTATTTCTTATTCTGAAAAATACTACTAACTACCTTTATTATTTACTTATACCTTCAGTTATTCTATACCTACTGACATTGTCATTTAGAAGATATCGCTGCTGTTTTCATCACATTTCGTGCGATATGCCCTTTGTTTAAAATAATACAAGGATTGAACTAATTATAGTTTTTAATATTTTAATATATAGCTGCCAAACCTTCCGATTTACGAGTATCACTATTTCCGAATAGTAATCTTTGTCTTAATTCCAAATTTCTGTCATTAAATAAAGCGAACATATCTATTCAAAAGTGGTACTCAAATATCGGATTCAGAAGGTTTGGCGGGGCAGCTATGTTAATAACTTTGATTGTTAAAAAGAAAGAGTAACAATATGATCCTAAATAATGGAATATCCTGGTAATTAGAATAATTTATTTTGGCAAAATGGCTTTTCCAATAAAAGAGCTGCACTGTGTTAAAAAATTCCACAGTTAATTGCTAAAATCTTACATTTAACACTTTGCATGATTATACCTTTCGCATATGAACATAAAATACCTAACTCAGATTCTTCCGATAAATTTACTCTAAAAGAGAATTGTCGCATTGTCGTAGCTCTCAAACATTACACTAATTGCAACTGTGTCAAAAAACAATCGATATTTTGACATCTTCATCAATATCGCTTACGTCTCAATGGGACGTTCAATATCAGTAATTAATTCATCACATTCAGAAGAACACCAGTCTAATCAACGCCTAACAAAAACTACAATAGACAGTTTGCACATTTCATTTTTTAAAAGAACTCTGAGCTCATTTAAAGTTAATTATTAATAGTCATATTTTTGATATGCTTGTAAAAGTAGACGCGCGGCATATAATTTCCGAAAAAATGTTCTATTGAATTGTTGATGCATTTCAGTCATATGAAAATAGAGTTGTCAGTAAGTTCTTTTGTTACTTTTGAAATAAAAATGTCAGTTGAATGTTTGGGCCTTTGTGTTGAACGTCGCTGCTTATAGACATGCATTTTTCTAGTATAATTTTTTTCCCATTTAGTTGGCTTTGGCATGGCAATGAAATTTTAATGAATGGTTTTTAGCATTTTATTTAAATAAACGGTTTCTTTATGAAACCGTGTAGACAGATATTCTTTTTATGTTGGAAAACTAAAACCATAAATGCCACAGAAATAAAAGGAAATATGATTTAGAAAAATGTTATTTCTTCACTCCATTATAATACAACTGGATATTATCAAAATATGGAATTAATTCACCATATTTGCTTCGCTATCAATATGTATGAATCACTATCGTCCTAAAAATGGCCAAGCAGATATTTGAAGACCTTAAATAAAATAAAAAAAGAAAAGAATTTATTTCTACAATTGTTTTTTTTTCAGACGTTTTAGTGACAATCCTTACAAAACATATATGTATCATCCTGTAATTCATGAAAAATATATTTCTTAGAAAGGCTCGCTATCAGTTTAAAGTTTGACGTAATGAGTTTCAATGTATAAAAAAATGACTTATTGATGCATGAATCATAAATATTTTGAATTTATCATCTGAAAAAGTGTACCTTATTTCTACATGCTTTTATATAACATAACTTGGTTCATATATGTAGTAGGGTAATATGCGAAATGTTAATTTGTTGATGTATTTAAATAATTACAGAATGTTGAAATAATATAAACTTGGATTTAATCCTTTCAAGACACTTAATTTTACAATGTTCTACAATTAGCTTTTTTAAATACGCCAAGATTAACACTTAAAGACAGTAGTTTATATGATATCTGTAGAATATTACAATTAAACCTAGTACAGCCAATTTCTTTATTGACCGCTTTTGGGCCAATAAAAAAAAAAGAGACTGACCTTTTCTGAATTTAAAGTCTGAAGTAATTGTGCTCGTGATCCGTGAATTTTGCTTTAATAGCTCATGCGTTTAATTTATGGATAATAAATAAATACCGGAGAGTTAGTTAATTTTCTGATTACGTACGTCATACGTGAGATAAACGATGCAATCTAAAGATTAAATCCTACAGATCGGTCACTCTGACTTGATGACGTCTCAACATCAACATCTTGTCTTGTTCTATATTTATGTACACAGCTAAATTTAAAGGTATATTATTTCTTGTACAGACAATTTTAATTTCAACACAGTGCTACATGTCCAACATACACACACATATACTTACGTATCCAGGAGTTTAACCCGTAGGCCATGACATCATATACTCAGATACGAGGCTAACGCGGTGTATTCCACTTATCTTTTTTAACAGACCGCTAGAGTGACGTAATGCTCTTTTCGTACACCTGCATTGGTGCATTCGAGCATCACGTGACTCCCGCGGTCTGTAAAAAAAGATACGCTTAAAGCACCGCGGTAGCCTTTCTTTTTCGTTAGCCTCGCTCAGATACGGTTGACGTCTTTAATGTACCTTTCATGATCTCCTATTTTTAACACTTTCCAACCTAGTTGAAAAGTGTTTATGACTTCGGTTTGTCTGGCCGTCAGCCGTCTGGGCGTCTGCCGTCTGCCGTCTGGCCGTCTGCCGTCTGGCCGTGCTCTAACTCCCGTAAATATGCTCGGATTGCCTTGCAATTTTTATATGTTAATGTCGTTATCTATAGCACGTTCCCTATTTCAACTGAAATGTGTAGCACTTATAGTTTTTTTACAGGACACTCAAAAGAATTCCGTTAAATTACGGTCTATGGGGAAAAATCATTTTCGGTTTATTTTAATGATGTTTCACAATTGCAAACACATTGTAATTGATATATATCACTAAGGTGTATTACAAGAAGCTTAATATGGAATAGGGTGTGGATAGCACTTATAGTTAATTTACAGGGACAGTCAAAAGAATTCCGTTACATTACGTCTATGGAGAAAAAATCGTCTGCGGTTTATTTAAATAATGTTTCACTATTTTAAACGCATTGAAATTTATATATATCACTAAGGTGCATTACAAGAGGCTTACTACAGAATAGTGTGAGTATAGCAGTCATCGTTCATTTACAGGGACACACAAAAGAATTCTCTACTGTCTGTTAACAATAATTCCTGGAAGTGCGTTTTAAGTTACTGAACGCGATTTTAAATTTAACTCACTTTTTGTTTATTACGTGGTGTGTATAAATTCTGTAGATCATATACAGGGAAATACAAAAGTTCGCGAACACATTTCCGTTTATTGACAGAAACTCCAGAAGGAGAATTTTAAACTGTGCTACGCATTTCTTAACTGAACTAAAATTTAGCATCCTATGTAGTATATATACAAATCTATAGATCATATACAGGGCTGAATAAAAGTATTCGGATATTTTTCCGAATATTGTATACGTTAGAAATTCCTGAAATTACGTTTTTAAATATGTTATGCGTTTTCCAAATTGTTTACTTAGATGTTATCTTTCAGCTTATTAAACGGTATGATTTGTAAAATTATTTTGGAAGCGTTGGAAAGTGTTACATAATCTATGCTTGACGCATGATTTTTCGTTCTTGTTTCTATTTCATATAGATTGTGATCCTTGTCTATAGTTATCTCATATGGCTTCAGATATTTTTCTTTCAGTTTCGTAATGTTGCAAACCTGCTTCATCTCTATAGCAACGATATCTCCTACCTCGTACTTTCTTGACTGTTTTCTTTTCTTATTAAATTGCACCTTGTTTTCTTTCCTATATTTTTAGTGTTTTTCTTTGCCTCTTCTATCAAGGCTTTGCATTCCTCCATAATACAGTCGGTATATTCTTCTTCCAAAATTCTTCTGATGTCTTGTACGCCGTTGTCCTTTATTTTAACTCCTATTATTAACTAGAAATGGCTATAATGGGTGCTCCGCGTTATCGTGCTATTGATAATTCTTTGTAACTTCGGTACATACTTATACTACTTGGATTCGTCACTGCTAGACAATTTGGACAATACTGGTATCATTGTTTTGTGTATCCTTTCTATCTGTCTATTTCCTTTTGGCATTCCAGTTGTTATCGTCAAATGCTCTATTCCTTGCCTTGAACAATATTCCGTGAATTTGCTAGCAGTAAAAACTGTTCCTTTATCGGATATAATTTTAGTTGAATTCCCGAAAGTGGTTTGTTGTATTTCCAATTTATCTATCACTTCATTGGCTGACGTTGATTTGACTGAGTAAAACCATGTGAACTTTGTAAATGCATCTATTACGATGAAAATATAACGGTATTTGTTATTTTTGAGTGACAATGAACCTATGTGATAGATGTAGTACATTTCTAAATGTCTGTCTTCTTTTGGTATCGGGTTTAGGAAACTGTCAGCTTTCACTTGCTTCATATTATAGAAGATGCATTCAATACAGTTTTCAATTCCTATTTCTACTTTCTTCCTTAGCTCTATTTGAAATTTTTGCCTCACTAGTTCTTCGGTCTTTGACACAGCGAAGTACTCTCGTTCATGAATTTTTCGTATAATTTCTCGTTGCATATCTTTTGCCACTGCCAACATTTATTTTCCATCCTCGGATGTGTACAATACGTCATCATTTACTATGCAATTATTGAACGATCCATCTTTAACTAGTGACTTGATCTCTTTTATGAATTCAGATAGCCTTTGCGTTATTGCTATTATTTTTGTTACTTCTCTTTGTGATCTAGTTACAATCAGTACTGATTGTGTTTTCGGGACTTTTCTACTTATTGCGTCTACATGTTTCATTCTTGTTGCTACTTTGATGTTCTATCTCATAGTAATATTCTACGATGAGTGATGCCCACCTTGCTACTTTAGGTGTTAAATCTTTTTTTGTTTAAAGTTTTCTGGAATGCAGCGCAATCCGTGACGATTTTGAATTTATTTCCCATTAGGTAATTTCTAAATTTCTTTAGAGCTTCTATTATGGCTAGTACTTCGAGTTCATAACTTGAACATTTCTCCTGTTGTGGCGAAGTTCTCTTGCTCATATATTGCAATGGGTGAAACCTTCCATCATCTCCTTTTTGTAATAAAAGTGCGCCAATTCTCTGGCTGCTCGCATCTCTATGGAGCTGCAGTGTGGATACTTGTTTATATAATTCCAGTACTGGTATTGTTGACAATATTTTCTTCAACTTGTTGAATGCTCCAGCTGCTCTCTTTTAAATTTGAAACAATGTCCTTTCCTTAATAAATCACGTAGAGGTTTGGCGATTTTGCCATAGTTCGGGATGAATTTTCTGAAGTACCCTGTTAAACCTAAAAAAGAATTTAGCTGTTTTTCAGTTGTAGGTCTAGAGAATTTCTGCACTACCTTAGTTTTTGATTAGGACGTCTTTATTGTTCCATTTTTGATTACATACCTCAAGGATTCTATTTTCTTTTAAGGAAATTTGCATTTTTTGAATTTAATCTCTAAACCGTATGCTGATGCTATTTCTAATACTCGTTGCAGTTACTTTATTCATTCTTCTTCATCATCTGACGGAATAACAAAATCATCCATACATACAAGACTAGTTGATCTTGGGAAAGAGACAGAAATCCGATGTTGCTAAATCTGGTGAGTAGGAAGGCTGTTGTAGGAGTGAATTTTTCTTTTTTGTGAGCCATGTCTGCACAAATATCGATGTGTGAGAGGGAGCATTGTCGTAATGAATGACCTCCTTGTCATTTGGCGGTACGTTTACTTCGGATTGCCTCTCTCAGTCTTTTCAAAAATTGCACGTACAAAGGGCCGTTAACAGTTTGCGCAGCTGGTACAGATTCATGGTGGACCACACCTTTGTTGAAGAAAAATCGTTGTTTCCAGCAATGGCAAGAGCAGTGGAGTAGGTTTGTGTGTTCTGACGGAGCCTACTTTGAAGGCGATTAAGTAAATGTGTACCTATATTGTATTAATTAAGAGTTACAACGAAATTCCGGGAACTTTTTGACTGTCCCACGTATTGTCGCTGGTTAGAATTTGTGACTTGTGAGTTTACTGCGGTATAGTATCTTGAATTGGCGATGGGAATATCGCTCCTTGTATCAATAATAATGGTTGTTTCATTCCCGGGATGTATATAGGATTCTTCCTTTCTTATGCCATTAAATGTTCCTATATTAACTATTTTTCTTTTTGTGTTTTAGCCTCAATTCTGGTATTTCGATTGTCTCCAGTTCTGAGTACGTTGTGGGTTAACATTTGAATATTCTTGCTGTGTTCTATTCCCAATGGTACATTTTGCGCTCGCATGGTCAGGCCTGTAACATTTAAAACACACTATGCGACTTGTTTTTTCCGTGATTCAAACCACGCCTATTATCAATTAACACAATAAAGTATCATCAACTTTATCCTGGCACCAATCCCCCAAATTGTAGTAGGGTGATATGCGAAATGTTAATGTGCTGATATATTTAAATAATTACAGAATGCTGAAATAATACAAACGTGGATTCAATCCCTTGAAGAAACTTAATTTTACAATGTGCTATATTTAGCCTTTTCAAATACACAAATTAACAAAACAGTAGTTTATGTGATATCTGTAGAGCATTTCAATTAGGTCTAGTACAGCCAATTGCCTTATTGACCGCTATTAGGACAATGCTTCATGAGTGATGAAAAATAAAAGAGACTGAGCTTGTTGGATTTTTAAAGTCATTGAGCTCGTTATCCATGAATTTTGCTTTGATATCTCATGCATTCAAATTATGAACAATAAATAAATACTAGAGTCATTTAATTTGCTGATTACGCACATTATATGTGAGATAAACGATGCGATCTAAAATTCAAATCCTGCAGATATATAAAAATAAAATTTTGTAATCCATTTTTCACTCATTTCCTTATGTGCTAGTGTTCTGAGGTTATGTACATAAGTACAATATTTTTATATGTTGAGATTTTTATTAACAATTAATAGATTAATATTAACTAAATTTTGATTATGCGTTGAAAAAAATATATAGGAATCCTAGACTGTTTAAATAATTTTCAGGTATGAAATTTTTAAAATGTTTTAATACCCAACTGGGGACACTAGTATTCTGTTCTTCTTTTAATTAACTGACCTCTGTAAATTCATATTAAATTCGAAAAATACACTATGCTTTATATTCCTAATCGTTGATGCGATCATAATTTAATCTACATATATACAGGGTGTCCCAAAAGTCCTTGACACATTTTAAAATTCAATAAAAGATCAAGCAATTGGCGTACGAGAGTGCAGTTTAGATGAACATGTTTCTTATGATTGAATTTTTTTTTAAGCAAATAAAAAAAAATAGTTCAAAAAATTTCTCAAAGATGGTGCTGCTTCTGTAAAGTTATCGAAAAGGTAGAATTCCTGTATATATAACAATGGCAAAAGACGCACAATGCGCATGCACAGTTTTTGTCCAAACAAAGGCAACCCACATTGCAGATGTTCACACTACTCGCATATCCATCCTCACTCGTCTAATCGAACTCAGGAAGGCAAGTATTGTTAAGTTCTGGAATGTGTATTGCCATTGTTTGGACAAAAACACTGTGAATACACATTGTGCGTCTTTCGCCATTGTTATGTATAAAGGCATTCTACCTATTCGATACCCCTGTAATATAAAAGTAAGGTGGATTTGTAAATAGTACCGTGTAGAACATTAGAAATATAAAGGAGTAAATACCAGTAAGCTGTATCTCAACACAATATGTCACTAACAACTATAAATATAAAAAATTACTTACCCCTGGTTTATGTCCCACAACAGCAAGGAATAACGAAGCATATAAACTTCGTATGAGTATTTCTCCAGCTTTACTAAATTGTTTTAATTACGACGTTGCGAATTATAACACAAAAAGGTGGGAACTAGCAACATCACTTCTGGGTGATGGAGAGATACGAGTTCACAAAATGTTCGTGTGAGCGCTAGTATCGATTGTTTACAATTACCTTACTGTTTACATTTATCCCAACGGACTGTTTCAAATTGTCTTTCTGACTGCCTATTCTGCGATTTCTGCAGTCAATGCAATTGCAGCAAAATTTGCTTATCCAGCGACTCAAGTGGCCACGCGTATTCACAATACCTATTCGGTTCACAATTAGCGCCGTGCTGATTGGCTCGCCCAGATATCCAGACCATGCGGATTTTCAATGCCTTGGAAGTGATGATATTGGTGAATTAAAACTTTGTTCAAAGCTACTTTGGAATAAGTGCGTTGTAGCGTAGTGCTATGTGGGTTTCCTCGAAACCTGAGAACTTCAGTTCGATCTCAGGAGAGGAAAGTTTTAAAAAGTGGAAGTTTTTTTTTTTTTCAAGATTTATTTAAGTTATAAAAAATAATTTGAATGAAATCATGATGTTTGTATTTTTTTTAAATAATTAATTGCGTAGAAAAATAATTTGAAACAATATTAACTATTTATATAATGTAAATTTTTTTAATTCGTTATATCGATTGTGGTTTTAACGATTTTCCTGTATTTAGAGATTCCAATCCAACTATTTAGCCATAGTCCCTTTTTCTCCTTTTTAAAAAATGTGCGCGAATCTTTTATACACACGCTATAGTGATAACGGCTTTAACGAATTTCTTGCATTTTTATGATTGCTACTGAGGTAGGTTCCTGCATCCAGTGATGTTTTTATTTTCATGGATGCGAAGCAAGCGTTAGTGATCGCGACTTTAACGAATTTTGTGCATTTTTAAGATTGCTACACGACGATGTTGATGCATCCAGTAATTTTTTGTGTTGTTGCTTTCATGTGCGCGAAGCACTCATACATGTGCTAGTGAGGGTATATGATTAAAAAAGTACTAATTTACAAAATTTACAAACCCTTGCTAAGACAATACTGATATAATTAAAAGCGCGCAATTTGCTTTATTGCTTTTGTAGAAAATGGAAATATTATTTGATGAAAATTACGTATATTGTTTATGTACGTATTTTTTAAATTATTCAGAATCATCATTAAATTGTGTTATAATTAATTTATGTGGATAAAAAATACGGGTTACGTGATGCAGTCTATTACTGCTTCCAAGACATTAAAAATCAATATGGTTTGGAATCTGACGAGTCAATCAGAACGTCGATAGATCTGAACAGTCAAGTAGTACCGAGTAGGTAATGTGAATATGCAGCAGGCACGGAGTATAGCTTTGATTAGACTTTTTCTATATGTAAGGATATCATCTGTGTTTATTTGAATCAATTATAAATAGTATCTATATTATTGTGTGTATATATATTTTGACAAATGCAGGGTGGCTAGTGGTCAGGGAAAAATACAGTAAAAAAGTGATATACGCCAGTATATTCTTATAGGAAAATTTATGTTGATTATTTGATCAAATAATCAATTTGAATTTTTCTATAAGAATATACTGGTGTTTATCATTTTTTTACTGTATTTTTCCCTGACCACTAGCGACCCTGAAATGTATGTTACGACAATATCATCAGTATAATTATTATTTTATAATTAGACATCTTATTGTATTATTAAAGTATTCTCATTGTAATGAAACCATGTAACATTGTCAGCTGTACTATCTAACAATGTAAATAGAGGGTGGTTTTAAGTTAGTTGGGCAAAAGGGACTTGTGTATAATGCGTAGTTATACCTCTGAATATGAGAATCCATGCACATGATTATAAAATAGTGAAACATTCAAAAGCGCTAATTTATTATTTGGCTTCAGGAATAGATTTTGGAAACATTAAACTGTAAACCTGATTTTTAACAAAAGTTTGGCCCTAGTTAACCCATACACTGGGATCTAGGGATCAAGAACTAATGATCGCCATGATGGCCATAGAATAACACGTCCCAGACCAATCCGAAACGGGATTTCAGTATAGTGAGGTAAGAAGTATATACGCAAGCTAAGTATACATTATTACTAATCTGTCGTTGAACTGGTACCTTGCAATTAATATGTCGTAAATTAATTTATGAAATTTCCCAATTTGTGCCCACACTGTATTTGATCCGCTGGTGATTGACGGATTATCTTTTGGAGACCATAGGGATTTATCCCGCTTATACACAAAACAGTTAGTCGTCAGTTTCTTTATTGGATTTTATTTTTGATTTATTTTTTAGACATCACATTTGTTTCCATATAATTGAATGGGTATACTTCAGAATTACTATAAAAAACTTTCATATATGTATGCATATTTTTCTTTTCAATTTGTACTTTTTCATGATATAGAATTAAAATCATAATCGTATTAAAAAAAAGAATTTCGTATTTCAATTTCTTAATATGTAGAGATTTAAAAATTACAATAAAAGATAATTGGTTAAATTTGGGTTTACACTGAGAAAAATGACGCTTTCAAATCTGAGTAAATCGATGTTTTCATTTTGCTATAAAACTTTTTGTTTCAAATATGATGACCCAATACTTTCAATTCTGAAATACCAGAAATACTCAGAATATTCAAACATGTACATACTCAAAACTGAGTACATAGAGGTCAGTTCACACTCATTTTTGAAACATTGACATACTAAAAAATGATTAAAAGTCAGTTCATACTCATTTTTGAAACATGGACATACTCAAATATGAGCACATGATGCTTTATTCTCGAGTGTGCGCATGTTTTCAGAAATGAGTCTATACATGTTTCAAACTTGAGTAATTTTGATTCCGAGCCATTTTGACTATGTGACATACTCAGATTTGAATATTTTTTTATCAGTTTTGAAAACGTCGTTTTAAGACTGTATATTGGTTAAAAAAAGATGACAGTTATAGGTTTATAAAAAAAAACAGCAATACACTTTCGCAAAACAAATTTTCTTATCGTCATTCTCTTCTCACCATCCTTATATAGAGTTGCCTAGAGCTATGAAATTTCTTCCCCTTATTCTAATTTTGCAATTTCTGCAAAGAAGCAAAAGAATAATTCAGAAGTTTAAAAAAAAGATTCCCTTAACATTTATCAAATTAATAGATATCTGAAAGAGACAGTAAAAGATAATTGTCAAATTTGGGTGTTATATTGATTAAAAAAGATGCCAGTTATAGGCATAAAAAAACAGCAATACACTTTTTCAAAACAAATTTTGTGATCGTATCTCTCTTCTCCATCCTTATTTTTAAGCCTAGAACAATGAAATTTCTTCTCCTTATTCTAATTTCGGAATTTCTGCAAAGAAGCAAAAGCATAATTCAGAAGTTTATAAAAAGACTCCCTTAACATTTATCAAATTAAAACAACTGCAATGTACTCTTTCAAAAACACAGTCTCTCATCATCATTCTGAAACGTCTGTTAAGAAAATTATGCGTTTAGAACTGCAAGGTGAGCTCCTTGTTGACCTGCAAACGAGGGATTAAGAGGAGGATCCTGCGTAATTTCGCCGTAAATCGAGTCTTTGTAAAATTCCATTTCCTGTCCAAGGAGACACGCCGAAACTCTACCGTGTAATTCACATTAAGAAAGGTAAGGAAATTACAGCTTGCGCAATTTAGTATTTCAAGACTCATGATGAGCTGCATTTAAGAACGAAAGAAAAAACACACTTTCCAAGTCATCTAGTACGCCTCATTTTTTTTCTGCTATACAAGAGACTTTTTTAGTAGCTTAACTACGTAGGAGGTATGCTTAATCTCAGTATAGTCACTCATGTCATTTCTGAAAGAGAATAATATGAATTTAAAAGGTATTTTGGGAACATTATTGCTTCTTACAGAGATTATGAAGAAATAAAACTTCAAAAAGTAAAACATTATTTTTTATATCTGAGACTTTAACTTTTTTAATTGAATGAAACGTTGGATTAAATTGAATTGTAAAATATTTGTGCAGTTACGACCTATGTGTTGTTGGTGGAGCTAATTTATTTTTTGTAAATACTCATGGACATAAATATACATTTTTCAAAGTGAATGTTCAGGGATATGCTTTTTTAATCACAGAGATATTGCTGGGATTTATTTCAAGGAGTGAATTACTTCTTGACTTATTTTGGAGGCGTGAATTTAGTTTTATAAAATGTACACACACAAAAAATAACAGATATGAAAGTGCCTAGTGCTAAAGAAAATTGAACTTGCATTAGCAGATAATGGTTGAAATATTTAGCACAGGCAAGAAGGAGTAGCGCACATTACCATACTTTCCTGCCGACAATTATGTAGTTTCTTTGTTCGAAAGTTTAATTAATCACTTTTTTGTTTTTTGTTTGCTAGTTTTCAAAATTCTTAAATATGAACACATTTAAAGTTGCTGAAACTTTTTATATTATTGTGTGTAACACATTTAATTGGCATTTATTTCCTAAAAGGAAACTTTTGCTGTCATTTACAGCTGCACTTTTACGGGTTGCTCCCCTATCATCATTCTCTCGGGGTAAGATAGGATTTCCGACGTGAAATAAACTGGATATTGGAAAGCAATGCTTGAGGAATCCGTACATAGTGCTTGAAGAAAAGGTGGCCTAAACTACATGAACAAGGGTGATTATGATTACAGAGGTGATAAAGATTTGACCATCTTTACTGCAATGTCTCAAATTGTAATTGAAAAAATCGGTTTATCTCTAAATATTAAAACACTAGACTTATAAATGAAATATTGTTCGTAATTATCAATAAGGTATCCGATTTTACCCTACTTTCCCCTATAAAATCGAAACCTCAAACTATGCGCAAAAATATCACCCACATTACGATCTTCTATACGAGAGAAGAATCACCCATAATGGCTTTCTTTATCAGAGAAATTAAAACAAGGTTAAAGCAATAAAATATGCCTAATTTTATTTTTAAATGCTAAGTGTGAAAACGTGCACAGTATTTTTTTAAGACGTATATTTCATTTTTAATGCGTGAAATAGACTAACGAGGTTTTTAATGCATCAATCACGCTACGAGTTGTTAAAAAATTCTCTTGGATATTATTTAAGTTTGCAAATTTTATCCTGGAATATTGTTGAAAAACCCATAGACCCAAAATCCGCTCTTTGTTTTCCAACACTCACCGCCATTTTGCTTTGGCCACGAGAAGAAACGCTAGCACACTTGCATGTTTTAAACACTTAAATCTATCTTTAAATTTGTACTGATGATGGAACTTTAGAAGCTCCGAAACAGCTGTGTGCCATTTTTACATACATTTATAACTGAAGGGGTCGGGGCAAGAGATTGCAAAGCCACATTTTTGAACTTCTGAGATATTTCAATTTGAAAATTTGATCAAATACTCAAATCAAGATATATAACATAAAGTTTTTTCGCCAATGTCTTAGTGACATTTGAGATATTCTGAGTAACAATATGGCATTGCTTTAATAATATTACTATTACGTTCTTTGTAAATTAGCTATCTTCATTGGGGGCATAAAGTCTGGGTCAAAAACGAAACCTGGGACATATACTGCCACCAAGTGACATTAGAAACAAATTATATGTAGGATATTATAATTTAAAATATTAAGCAATAAGTTTCAGTGTTAGATTTATTTCACCAAAAATGTGGCTTGGCACTTCCTTGCCCCGACCCCCTCAATTCTGCTATTTTCGCGTTATTCATT
Source organism: Maratus michaelseni (assembly GCA_963931845.1). NCBI lineage: Eukaryota > Metazoa > Arthropoda > Arachnida > Araneae > Salticidae > Maratus > Maratus michaelseni. Next base: position 445,999,160 of record OZ007586.1, read on the forward strand.
TATTCCTTAATAAACAGTGTATGTCAGTGCTTCTTTGTCGATGTGACACAGAAGTGTGTCGCGTATGGTGTAGCAAAATAATTCCTCAATTTATGCAATTTTTAACAGTTTTCAACATTGAAAAGTGTTTATGAATTCGGTTTGTTTGACTGTCTGGCTGTGCTCTAACTCTCGTAAATATACTCGGTGTGTCATATAATTTTAATAAGTTAAGGAAGGTTTCGGTAGAATGTTCGGTATTGAAAATGAAGTATGTAGCATTTATAGTTTGTTTACAGAAACACACAAAACTTTCCGTTATATTATGGTCTAAAGGGAAAAACGGTTTGTGGTGAATTTTGTTAACGTTACAATATTTTAAACAAAATAATATTGGTATGAATCACTGTGGTGGATTACAGAATACTTATAGAATAAGTAGCATTTATAGTTCATTTACAGGGGCTCACAAAAGAGTTCCATTACATTATAATGTTTGGGGCAAAATCGGTTGCGGTGCATTTTAATGATTTTATGATACTTCAAAAACAATTGTATTAAAAAGCATTAGAGAGTGGCACTAAAATAGGTTTTCTATAGATTATAGAGTGCGTAGCATTTAACGTTCATTGACAGTAACGCACAAAAGATTTCAGTTACAGGAATGTGCGTTTTCCGCTGTGGTATGTATTTTTAAACATGTAATTTTTCGTGTATTACGTGATGTGTATAAATTCTATAGAACATATAGAATTTGTAAGACAAGAGCATACATTAACGGATATGGACAGCAATTGACGAAAATGGATTTTTAATGAGTTATGTGATTTTAATTTTGTTTATATTTAATTCCATTGTATGAAAAAATGAAATTTTTTAATAATATTCTACAAATTTTGGAAAGAATTTCAGAGTCTGTGCCTGATGCATGGTTTTTCGTTCTTGTTAAGTTTTAATAAGTAAACCTTTAAGGTTTTTAAACACACTGTGTGAGCACATTGATTTTTACTTTTTTTTTATGTTTACCGTTAACCAACAATTAAGATAAGAAGTAAAGTAATTTTCCGAAAACAATTTGAAATACAAAAGACTTAAATTGAATCAGTCACTTGAAAAAATATACATAAATAAGAGATTCAAAATTTTCAGGAATCAATAAAAATTAAACTGCACAAAAATGCTAGATTTTTTAAGAACTTTTTTCTGCTCATTATATTTATTAAATCTTTAAATTTATCAGTCAGTTATCAGTTATTTATTTTATAAGAATTACAATTAACCCATTTGCGTCATTGCCGCCTATATACGTTCATTTCAGGAATTTCATTTTTATTCAAAAATTCTGAATCCATACCAGAAATTCCGAAAGAAGAACTTTTACTTTACGTAATCACGAAATGTCTGACTGCCATTAAATAATACAAAAATTACTATTTAGAATTTCTGATATTAATGCAGAATTTCTGAATAAAAAATAAATTCCTGAAACGTACGCTTCGGATGCAAATTGGTTAAGAAAAACTTTTTAAAAACTTTTGGGCTTACATTGTTTTTGCTAGAAATGCGCTTTAGTGCTCTACAAATGATACAAAAAATATTAATCATATTTTTATTACGTATTTGACAAAATATTAATAAATAGTTAAAACCGGCATGTTACGGGTGGACGTTAAGCGTAGGTGCCAAGTATTAGAGATTTTGAATAGCACTATTTTCGAAAAATAATATTCGGCTTATTTAATCGCAGAATTATGCAATCCTTGGCACCTATTCATTAAGACACAAAATCAAATTCACCATAGTTATCCAAAGTCACCATCGATCGAGTTCGATGGTGATTGTTCAGTTGTTTGCCATTGAAAATATATTTTCGTTGACTAATGTTGTTTTTGCGGTAAACCACAACTTTCCTGTGCCTCTTGAGAGGCAATGTATAAATGAACCAATGTAATGTTTTTCTACACATGTGAACCTACCTTTTCTGCACACGTTTGCCACAAAAAAGTGCATTTCGAAAAACATTTACCATGAAATGAGCAATTCAATTTTACTCGTGGCAAACCTATGTCAGAGCTTCCAACTCTCCTGATTTTTGAATACCACTTTTTTTATAGAATTTTTCGATTTAGTTAATACAGAATTTTTGCGACTAAATAACGCAACTATTTCTATTCGGAAAAAGTGTTAGCTAAAAATCATGAGGTTTGGCATCATAGTGACCCTTTCCAACATGGTAGAAATGTGGTAATGAATTCGGTTTTCTGACTGTCTGGCCGTGCTCTAACTCGCGTAAACATATTCATATAATGGCATGTAATTTTTATATGTTAATGAGGTCTACTATTGAACATGGAGTGATCGTTTATAGTTCGTTTACAGGAGCACACAAAACAATTCCGTGACATTATGGTCTACAAAGAAAAACTCATTTACAGTGTATTAAATTACTTATTTGCATATTTCATTTCATTTTACGAGAAAAAATAAAATTGAAATAATAAAATTTCTAAATAGTATTGGAAAGTGTTTCAGAACGTATGCCTGATGCATGATTTTTCGTTCTTGTTATTTCCTATTTATGATATTCTTGCGAGATTTTTTTCGAACTTACTAAACAGTTGCCGAAAGTTTCATGTACTGAATAACCTACTCAATGGAAGTAAGCTGTATGGTCTATTGATTGTGTGATGTAGCATTTATATTTTTCGTGAAACTTCGTTAAATTTCTGTACTCCCTACTAATTCCAAATGGAATTTTTATCTATGAACGTGAACACGACACAGTGAATTTGAGATTAATTCCTGCTAATTTACAAAGCTTTCCTCTCAATTAACTGTCTTGTATAAAAAATATGCGAACACAAATATGATGTTTTGATCTTTTTATGATAATACTTCTGAAATAAATATTTTTTTCATTTCTTTTTTCTTTAATACGTTTCCTAATATTGTATCCTTAAATAACGAAACCTATATGATTTAAACGAATTTTCATTCTATAATTTATGGTGTGCTGTATGGTCTATTGATTGTGTGATGTAGCATTTATATTTTTCGTGAAACTTCGTTAAATTTCTGTACTCCCTACTAATTCCAAATGGAATTTTTATCTATGAACGTGAACACGACACAGTGAATTTGAGATTAATTCCTGCTAATTTACAAAGCTTTCCTCTCAATTAACTGTCTTGTATAAAAAATATGCGAACACAAATATGATGTTTTGATCTTTTTATGATAATACTTCTGAAATAAATATTTTTTTCATTTCTTTTTTCTTTAATACGTTTCCTAATATTGTATCCTTAAATAACGAAACCTATATGATTTAAACGAATTTTCATTCTATAATTTATGGTGTGCTGTATGGTCTATTGATTGTGTGATGTAGCATTTATATTTTTCGTGAAACTTCGTTAAATTTCTGTACTCCCTACTAATTCCAAATGGAATTTTTATCTATGAACGTGAACACGACACAGTGAATTTGAGATTAATTCCTGCTAATTTACAAAGCTTTCCTCTCAATTAACTGTCTTGTATAAAAAATATGCGAACACAAATATGATGTTTTGATCTTTTTATGATAATACTTCTGAAATAAATATTTTTTTCATTTCTTTTTTCTTTAATACGTTTCCTAATATTGTATCCTTAAATAACGAAACCTATATGATTTAAACGAATTTTCATTCTATAATTTATGGTGTGTTGTGGATATCTTATAAATTTCAAAGTGTTTCATTAATCCAGAAAGGTTGTGAAATACTGGTCTAGTCGTTTAATATCAAGTTTACAAAAACCATTTTATTGACTGTCGCACATCTCAAACATTGGAACTAAATGGAATTAATTCTTAAATTCTCAAGAAATGCTGTTTCTATGATGAAACGAATTTTTTTAGCTTTCAAAAATAGATATATAGCATAACAAAATGCAAGTTCTATACATACAAGTATTTTTTATGCCAGAAAATTCATTACATTTATCGGAAAATTAAAAATTTTTGTTACTATCTCTGCCAAATTTTAGTCAATAAAGATTTAATGTATGTTTTCAACTATTATTGTTTTTTTTTTTTTTTTTATACTCTTCACGACAATTCTCATATTGGAATAAATATTTTCTCAAATTGTTGTGATACAACCCTAGTAGCAAGCCATTATTGGCTCAGTATTGAACCAATATTGCATTAATTGGAAATATTTTCAATGAAACGCCAATATTAGGCAAATATTTTTTTTATATTTATATTGGAAATCTTTCCAACGAAATGCGAATATTGTACAATATTGTATATATTTTGAAATATTTCCAACTTTTTTTTTTCGTTCAAGATATTATTAACCACAATTTTTACTGTTTATATTGTAAAATGATTTGCTAAACAAATTGGCGCAATATTGGCTACGAATATTAGCAACATATAAACATCCCAATTTTGGGGCAATATTTCATGTCAATACTGGCCCAATATTGGTTAGAAATATTGGCTAAATATGGGCAAAATGTAAACATCCCACTATTGGAGCAATATTTCATCAATGCACCACTATTTAGCCAAGATATAGCCAATATTGGCTCAATATTGTTTAGCTACAAGGGAAGGAGTCAAAATTGACTATGATATGTGCGTTTTAAATCCTCAGATATAAATGAATAACTAAAATAAAATAAAATATATTAATCAAGTGAGAAATCGTTATTCAAATTAGAAAGATTGCATTGTAAAAAAAGGGCAAATGTTTCTTAATCTAGGAAAATAGAATATATCCGCCAAAGAATAGATAATAACCTCTTATAGGGTACTCATGATTCCGAACAGTAACCTTTATCTTTAGAAACACCAGAAATCAATATATTTTTGAGATTTAAAAGCAAATTTATAAAAACAAAGTTTCTTTTGCTGCCACTGATTTTCGGAAACGTTTCCGAGTAGTTTTTATAGCGTATTAATCAGTTTTCTCAATCCGGAATATACATTTTAAGATTGATTGTCAAGCAAACATTTTCATGTTCAACAAACATGTTTTCCAGACAAACATGATCAATTAACAGCATTAATGTTACTATTAAAATTAATATTATTTTCTTACTCTTGCATGTATAAATTCAATTACACAGCTGAAAATGTTTAATTAAGAACTGATTACATCCTAAAAACCGATTTTCCGGTATAAAAAAACTGATTAATAGACTATAAAAAATACTCGGAAATGTTTTCGAAAATCAGTGGCAGCAAAAGGAACTTTGTTTTTATAAATGCTTCTTTAAATCTCAAAAATACATTGATTTCTGAGGTTTCTATAGACAAAAAACGCTTTTCGGAATCATGTTTACCTAGGAAAAGGTTATTCTGTACTTTCGTTCGTGGTTATATTATATTTTCATAGATTAAGAAAAAATTACTTTTCTTTCAGTGTACTCCTTCAAATTTGAAAGGGCCGAATCTTTGGATTCCATTACCCTATTACACTTTATTTCTATAAAATAAGCAAATAATAAAAAAAATACTGCATTATAATTTCCTAACATCAATAAAATGGATTGAGATTTTCATTTTACCGTGGAAGATGTTTTATTATTCTCCGAGGTTGGAATTCGATATTTGGCCTAATATTACGTCAATTTATTGTCTTTACTATGGAAATATTAACAATGCAGTAGAAAATATAATAAAATTAGCACTGAGTTAAACATTTTGAAAAAGTAGCTCCAATCTCGGCTGTCGATATTACTTTAAAAAATACTTGAATATCGATTTTACTCTAATCGAAAGAAAACTTCCCTAATATAGCAAAAATGCTTTCGAAAATACAATGTAATTTCGTTACTGTGAAGGTTTCTGGTAACCTTCCCATTATCTTCCGTTACTTTTAAAATCTATTGGCGTAGCAAAAGGTAGAGGGTTATAAATGCCACATTTTTGAAAGAGAATGTTTTGTCTTTGCAGTGAAATAAGGCGAAAAATTTTGTTTGAAATTTTTTTATCCGTAACACCACCCCAATGGCTGCGCCACTGGCCCACATTTGATCGAGATAATGTAAATAACTGTTCTTTAAAGAAACCAATTGGGCTTAATGTGGAAACAATTCGTAAATTTCACTAATTATAAATTCAAAATATAAAAATAATAAATTCAAAAATAGTAATAATGTGAATTCATTGTAATATATAAAACAAGAACGAAAAATCATGCGTCAAGCATAGATTATGTAACACTTTCCAACGCTTCCAAAATAATTTTACAAATCATTACCGTTTAATAAGCTGAAAGACAACATCTAAGTAAACAGTTTGGAAAACGCATAACATATTTAAAAACGTAATTTCAAGAATTTCCAACATATATTTCCAACATACACAATATTCGGAAAAATATCCGAATACTTTTATTCAGCCCTGTATAGGATCTATAGATTTGCATATATACTACATAGGATGCTAAATTTTAGTTTAGTTAGGAAACGCGCAGCACAGTTTAAAATTCTCCTACTGGAGTTTCTGTCAATAAACGGAAATGTGTTTGCGAACTTTTGTGCTGCCCTGTATAGGATCTACAGAATTTATACACATCAAGTAATAGACAAAAAATGAGTTAAATTTAAAATCGCGTTCAGCAACTTAAAACGCACTTCCAGGAATTATTGTTAACAGACAGTAGAGAATTCTTTGGTGTGTCCCTGTAAATGAATGATGACAGCTATACACACAATATTCTGTAGTAAGCCTCTTGTAATGCACCTTAATGATATATATAAATTTCAATGCGTTTAAAATAGTGAAACATTATTTAATTAAACCGCAAACGATTTTTCTCCATAGTCGTCATGTAACGGAATTCTTTTGACTGCCTCTGTAAAGTAACTATAAGTGCTATGCACACCATATTCCATATTAAGCTTCTTGTAATGCACCTTAGTGATATATATCAGTTACAATGTGTTTTAAATTGTGTAACATCATTAAAATAAACCGCAAATGATTTTTCCCCATAGACCGTAATGTAACGGAATTATTTTGAGTGTCCCTGTAGAAAAGCTATAAGCGCTACACACTTCAGTTGAAACAGGGAACATGCTCTAGATAACGACAATAACATATAAAAATTGCAGGGCAATCCGAGCCTATTTACGGGAGTTAGAGCACGGACAGACGGCAGACGGCCATAACGGCCAGACGGCCATACGGCAGACAAACCGAAGTCATAAACACTTTTCAACTAGGTTGGAAAGTGTTAAAAAGTGAAAAGTGAAATAAAAATTAAAATAAATCTTATAATTATATAAATTTTAAATAAAAAACTGATTATGTGTGTGTTTTAATTCCCTTCTATTGTCTCTCAATGTTGCAGATGACATCAAAAATCTAATACACTCACGAAAACCAAATTTTTTTTTTTATTGTATGTGTTTTGATATATTTCAGATACGGATCTTGTGAGAGTCTAAAAAAAATTGGATTCAAACCTCACAACGCAGTGCCTTTTCAGCGGACTCTTGAATGTAAATGTTATATATGTTGTAATGACATAATATATCTGAATATTAGTATTATTTATAATTTTATTTTAATTATTCTTATTTATAATTTTATATTTAATTATTATTATTTATAATTTTATATTTAATTATTATTTTTTAAGTAATCATTTTACTACCTGTAAATGTTTAAAATATTATAATACTTAGTTTTAAACAGTTAAAGTGTTTATTTGGGTTTATTTTATGTTTATTTCTTATTTTTTGTACATTATACGTAACATTTTGGGTTTATTGGCTCTACACATTACAACAGATACAAATCATGAGAGACGGTAGTTTCTCGAGTGACGCAGCAAAAACCGAAAACCGAAGATTTCCGTCACTCTTATATATACAGCTAGTTTGAGTTCAAAGGAAAAGCGAAAAGCCGACATTTAATATCTCAGCAAATATGAGGCACATCATTTTGATTCATGGACTGATTTATGTTTTGTGCCACGCTATCCAAAATCATAAGTAAAATTTATGTAAATGATTATTTTGCGTCATAGTATCCACTTGTATGCATTTTCCTTTGTTTGGATACTATGACGCAAAATAATCATTTACATAAATTTTACTTATGATTTTGGATAGCGTGGCACAAAACATAAATCAGTTTATTGAAATAAATACATTTCAATACATAATATAGGTTCAGTGAAAGTAATATATTTAACAGTGTATTGAAAAATGAAAAGTATTGTTTGTATGTGTAAATATACTTTAGAAGAGAAACGAAAAATAATTTAAATTGAAATTTAAAACAATCCTATTAAATTCACGTCAAGGTGCACTCAAATTTTGATATCATTTCTTTTAAAACCCATATTTTGAATTCCTGAGAGATCTGAATGAAAAAGCTTTAACGAATAAATTTTATATGTTTTTTCATGTTAAGATAATAATTGCACCTGTGAATATAAATAAACTAAAAAGAAAATAATGATTTTAAAAAAATTAACATAGCGTCACTCAAATTTGATATCATTACTTTTAAGACCCATATTTGAAATTCTTAGAGCCAAAAGAAAGTGCTGCGTCACAACTTTTAACCCGTTAAGGGTTTTTGTACTGATAATTGATTACTATCAAAAGTTAGCAAATATTGATCTAGTAAATTTTTGAGTAATGTCCGCAGCTATACATTGGCTAGATCCACTATGTGGCGCACTGAGGTTTCTAATTGGCTCATCTCATAACGGTTTTTGATTAAAAAAAAAAAGTTGGAAAAAATTTCACGAATCGTTGGTAACTATAAAAATACACTAAAATTTCGAAAACATTCCTACCATAGTCAGTAAATTCCTATGGTATATATTTTAAATATTTTTGACATGATTCAAACTTTTATATTGTGATTTGCATTTCACTAGAAATGTTTCCTTTACAAAATCATGCTTTAGTAGCAAATTATACCTTGTTTGCAATAGTGGTTATGTAACGTAATACAAAACCGATTTTAAATAAATATTACGCACAAATTTCAGTCTTTGTAAATATTTCCGGTATACCAAGATTGGTTTTATATCGGTTTTGCTTTGGAAATATTTGCAATAAAAACAAATATTGTAGAAATGTTGACTTTACATTGGAAGTACTTGTTATGAATTGTCAATATTGCATAAATTTCGGTTTTATTGGCTGCATGTTGGCGAAATGTATTTTGTCAATACTGACGCAATATTCTAATATACATCTATTTTCTAATATATAAATAAATAGTTAATTTTCAGTTTTTTAAAGACTTTTTTTTTAATTTGCACTGTATCTGCAGGAATTGTTAAAGTTTTTTTCTTTCTAAAATACCAGCTTACACATATAGAAAGATCAAATTAAATTCTCAAATATGAAGCTTATTTTGTAAGTAACTAGCAAATTTTGCGTTCTTTTAAAAACTTTTATGAAATTTTTGGTATAAACCTATGAAATGTTTCACAAAATTGTTTTTCAAATTAATACAAAAATATCTTTTAAATAATTTAAAAACATAAAGAAAACAATTCCAATTCAATTTTCAAATTAGTACAAATTAATACAATGTCTAATAAGTAACTAGCAAATTTTGGTTCTTGTAAAGTTTCTTATAAAATTTGTGGAGTACCGCCAAAAATTGTTTGAAAAAACTTATTTCAAATATTATACAACATATTAGAGGGTCAAATTAATTCTTTTAATACTTTTTTTTTTTTTTTTTTTTTTTTTTTTTTTTTGTAAGTAACTCGTAAAAATTTGGATTATTTTTATTCTCCTTATAAAATGTGTGTTGTACATCTTCAAATTGTTTAAGAAATTTTTTTCAAATACTATTTACGCACATAAAAAGGTTTATGTAATCCTACAAATACAAAGTTTACTTTTTAACGTAAGTAATTAGCAATTCTGTGGTTCTGTTATATCCATTTGTGAAATGTACAGATGTGTAAATTTGTTTATAAAACTCTTTTTAAAATTACTGCAAAATTAATTCAATAAATGGAATGAAATGGAAAAAATCAATTCAAATTCAAGTTTCAAATTAATACAAAATCTATTTTATTATCATTTGTGGTTATTTTGAAGCTCCTTGTGAATTTTGTAGTGTACTCCCATAAATTGTTTAAGACTTTTTTTGCTAATTGAGTTTACCCATATAAAAAGCTCAAATCAACTCTTTTTACATAAATTTTATCTTGTATCTAACGGTTCGCTTAAAACTCCTTCTGAAATGTGCGATTTACCCCCATGAATTGTTTAAGAACGTTTTTCTCAAATACTAGACTACACATAAAAAGTCAAATTAAATCTGCCCATACAATGTTTATTTTGTAATATTAAGTAACTACAAATTTTCGGTTCTTTTAAGGCCCTTTATGAAATTTGTGGTGTACCCCCTGTAAATTGTTTCAAAAAATTCTTCTCCAATACACACAATAATACGCTTCATATCGGTCCTCCTTTTAACCTCGGTTCTGTCGTCGTGCTTGAATTTAGCGATTAAAGATCAGAAGTTTATACTTAAGTGGCCTTCCCCAACTTTTCAGATCTAAATAGCTGATGTTATCGCCGCCATAATTGCGCCTTTACTGATCTCAACCGGGGTAAAACCTCCCTCGTAATCAAGTGCACTCACTTGCCGCCCGGCCTCTATACTGCTCTCGAACTGCTGCCGGGGGCGCCACATGAGCGTCCCACGTTTCAACTTGTGTCCACGTCGGTCAAATCGTATTGGCTAGCACCGAGGAAGATTGAGTTGTTCTTCATAGAAATATGTCATTACAAAATGAGATTGGAAGAGAAGATGGATATACGATGGGGAATCTTATCGTAACCTTGAATTAGAAACATAATATGCAATATAATTACCATATGTTTTATTTTAATCTACAAAATCTTGTTTTTAAGCACATTTTGTTTATTTACCGAATAACACCGGGTAGCAGTTAATCGGATGGTAATTATTCTTTGCGATATAATCAATGTTATTTTAGAAAGAATGACATTTCATGTTTAATTTCATATAAGCAACATATTTTTGTAATAGAATATATGTTTTCAATACTGTCCCAAAACTATTACTATTGTAAATTTAAAATAGCGATTATTCTTTGTGATATAATCCCTGTTATTTTAGACAGAATAACTTTTCAATTTGACATAAGCAATAAGTCTCGTAAGCATCTTTTGTAATAGAATCTACGTTTTCAGTACTGTTCTATAACTATCACTAATACAGATTTTGAATAATAGTTAGTCTAGGTGATATATCATAGACTGGATGACCATTTCTAAGTCAACCCTTTCAGGGGCAAACTACTTATTTTGCAAAAATGTTGAAATGATTGACTGCCACATTAATTTACGGACAAATTGATTTCGAAATAAATTCCTATACATTATTAAAACAAATTGTTTTTCAAATATTCTGATGCAATTCCAAAAGTTGGAAATTAAAATTAAATGGTATAAATAATATACTACGACCCTTTACAGGGTTAAGAGACTTTACGTAAAGAACAAATATGGTAGCATATGCTATTTTTGTAACTGATTTGTATATTTTGAAACTGAATCTATGTTTTTCAGCATTTAAAATCAGTAATAGAAATTTCTAGAAATAATTCCTTGGCCAACTCATTTTTAAATTAAATTTATTAGATTATAATATATTACATATATGTAAACTAGATAGATATAATAAAGAATAAAATTATTTTAAATAGTTAATTATCCTATAAATTCCATGCAAATTAATGGTGAATTGCGAAATTAAGATTTAAATGCGCATACTGTGCTATCTCACTGGCAGGAATATCAGAATGAGGGGTCTGAAATTCATTATATGCCTTGGCCCCAAATTGTATAAATCGCATATAACTTAAAATTTTGCTTCTCGTGTGAAGTGAAAATTATATCTTTTAGTTTAGTCCTAGTAAGGAAATGAATTGAATAGTGTGTCTTTTAAAACAGTAATAAGATTAATTGTAGCGTAAGGTATTAAAAAGAAAAAGTAAATTCAGGTAAAGCCAACTGAAGCGATGTTTTAAAACAGTTCTCAAATCTAAACCCGCTACTTTCTGACACATTCATGGAGATCATTTTTATTGGGAAAACATAAAATCTACAGGCATTTTTATTGAAATTCGAAAGAATCAAATGAGGTTTTTTGTTTTCCTGTAAAACGTAACAAATCTTTCAGAAAATGGTGTCAAATTTTGCGTTTTAGGCTAATTTTCGGTAAATGACAATAATGCACGTCGAATAGTAATAATCAAGATGCATCGAATTTATCAGGGAAAAGACAATATTAATCAATAATTAGGCATTTGAAATTTTCAGCTAAATTAAACACAAAAATGAATTCTTGAATATAACAGAAAGATTCACATTGTTTGAGCGGGAAACATATCTTTTCCGAACATACTTAAGAATTTTCTTGAAATTTTATGTTTAAACAAAATATTTCGAATTCTGATGAAGAAACAGAAAAGCTAACCTCTATAAATCTCCATTTTGAAACCACTGTATTATATCCAAAAATAGTTTTAAATCAATTTTATTATTAAATAAAAATACATTAATCCTAAATATTATGAAAATTGCACATAAATAAATATTCTTTGACTAAAAACATTTATTATCGTGGATTTTCTCATTTGCGTGTTCTTTTAAATTGTCTGTTTTTGAAAAAGTAACAAAGAAAAGAAAATATTAATTTGATTAATTAGTAAAGAAATGGGTGGCATGGAGTGGACTCAAAGCAGCTTCGATCCGATCGTATGTTCTATAAACTTTCCGTAAACACCGCGAACACATTGTGCGGGACGACAAATGTCCCGATGTTCTCCACATATCAAACTATAACTAACCTCTTTGTTTTGAATTCTTAAAACACTAATCATTTTAAGAAAAATAATCAAAAACACTCAATATCAAAAGATTTGATCTACATAGACTGTCGTGGAGAATTTTTATGACAGATAGTTTTGGTTTCGAACTTACAAACAAGCATTTTACTTTATATATATTTTTACAAAGTGCCATGGGATCCGCAGTTAAAAAATCATATGAAGCTTTACTAATTTAAAATTAATTATTTGCATAGTTCAACATTTAAATAATAATGATCAGTTTTATTTACTGTAATGCTGTTAATTAATAAGAAAACTTCCCAATGCTTTGAGTGTTTGCTATATACACTGCAGAACTTTTCGACAATATAATATAACTTCTTCCGAGTTATCCGCAATCCCAAAAGAGCGTTCCTTTATACTCAAAAACTTTAACAATCAAAAAAATATCCGAAATTGAAAGTAGTATTTCTCAAAAAAGTTTCTTTTGCTGCCCTTTTCAGAAAAAAGAAAAAACCAAAACGTTTACGAGGGAATTTACATTGCATTAATCAGTTTTCTCAACACGAAATAATGGATTTACGGATGCTGGATGCTGTAAGTTCTCAACTTAGCATTTTGATGTTGAAGAAACATGTTCAACGGACAAATATGGTAAATTATCAGCATTAACATTAATATTAAAACTCGAATTATTTTGTTACTCTTGCATGTATAAATTATGCTACGTAGCTGAAAATGTTTATTTGAGAATTGATAGCAACCGAAAAACCGATATTTCGTGTTGAGAAAACTGAGTAATACACTGTAAAAACTACTTGGAAACGTTTCGTTTTTTAATTTTTTTTTAACAGGCAGCACAAGAAATTTTTGTTTCAGATTTGCTTCTTTGAATTTCGGAAATTTATTGGTTTCTAATGGTTTCTGAAGATAAAGGAAGGCTTTTCAAAATCGTCGATAACTAGGAAGATGTTATGTTATAACTTTATAAAGTTTTACTAGGTACAGAAGCATCTCTTTGTTTTCAGAATGTAGTTATCGGACTGTGTGGACATCCTGTATATAACCAGCGGGTGTTGTATTACAATAAATAGATGGGGTGTTCTGCATTTCACTGAAAATACTGCAAAAAAAAAATTTATTTTATTTATTTTTAGACTACCATGTAATACATAGTTTATAGAGAATTTGATACATTTCTATCTATAATATAAACACCGCGGTCCTTGAATCACTGAATGTTTTATTAAATCCAAAACTTATTAAAACAAGAACGAAAAATCATGCGTCAAGCATAGATTATGTAACACTTTCCAACGCTTCAAAAATAATTTTACAAATCATACCGTTTAATAAGCTAAAAGATAACATCTAAGTAATCCGAATACTTTTATTCAGCCCTGTATAGGATCTATAGATTTGTATATATACTACATAGGATGTTAAATTTTAGTTCAGTTAGGAAACGCGTAGCAAAATTTTAAAATTCTCCGTCTGGAGTTAAATAATACGGAAATGTGTTCGCGAACTTTTGTGCTTCCCTGTATAGGATATACAGAATTTATACACACCACATAATAGACAAAAAGCGAGTTAAAATTAAAATCGCGATCAGTAACTTAAAACGCACTTCCAGGAATTATTGTTAACTTACAGTAGAGAATTCTTTTGTGTGTCCCTGTAAATGAACGATGACTACTGTACACACACTATTCTGTAGTAAGCCTCTTGAAATACACCTTAGTGATATATATAAATTTCAATGCGTTTAAAATAGGGAAACATTATTTAAATAAACCGCAGACGATTTTTCTCCATAGACGTAATGTAACAGAATTCTTTTGACTGTCCCTGTAAAGTAACTATAAGTGCTATGCACACCCTATTCCATATTAAGCTTCTTCTAATGCACCTTAGTGATATATATAAATTTCAATGCGTTTAAAATAGTAAAACATTATTTAAATAAACCGTCAATGATTTTTCCCCATAGACCGCAATGTAACGGAATTCTTTTGAGTGTCCCTGTAAAAAAACTACAAGTGCTACACACTTCCGTTGAAATAGGGAACATGCTACAGATAACGACTATAACATATAAAAATTGCAGAGCAATCCGAGCATATTTACGGGAGTTAGAGCACGGACAGACGGCCAGACGGCAGACGGCCAGACGGCAGACGGCCAGACGGCAGACGGCCATACGGCCAGACAAACCGAAGTCATAAACACTTTTCAACTAGGTTGGAAAGTGTTAAAAATGCATTCAGAATAGAGATATTTTTGCATGTAGCGTGCGTCGTTGATTGTAAAACATTCACTTAGCATGCAAGAGGTACGGGGTTTGACGCTAAGATGCGTCCAAATAAGAACATTTTGGAAATTAACTTTGTCGTAAATTCTATAAGTTTCCTTACACTGTAAAAAATGTCCAGGTAAAATTATGGGGAAGGTCCGGCATTAGAGATCCTGTATTTTTTGCGAGGAAAACGGGTTTTGACCTTAGATATATAGATTTTGCCAGTATTCCAAAGTTATACTTTCAGGACATAAATTTACTGATATTGACAGTTTAGCTTGAAAAAATGGCATTTCCCATAAAATTACGCGGTAAATATCCGTGAATTTACATACTTTCTATAGTGCGCATGAGAGCTCGAATGGGATGATGTAGTGTTAAGTTTACTAAGTTTTATCTTTGCGATATTGACGGTAAATCTTTCAAAGTATGCCAAATATATCTTAATAATGGAATGTGTAATATAAGCACTGACTCACTAACGCAACAAATCTAAGATGCATATATGCGTATATAATAGATGCATAGATACACAGATGCATATTATAAAATGCATAGATACACAGATGCATATTATAAGATGCATATATACTTTTCTTTTTATTTATTTATTTATTTATTTTAAAATCATGCTTTTCTGTACCTTTTACAGCTTTTGACCATGTAATCCTCCATTTTCACTAGACTATGACGAAAACGTATTATTTTTATATTTTTTATATATGAATGAGATAACTTGAAAGTACTTTCCCAGTAAAATATATTGTAGGATTCTTTTTATTTAACATCCTTAAATGTTTTTCACTTATTTGACAGGATTTCATACAATACGTGTAAGGGAACCAAACGTTCTCGATATTCAAAGACACCCTCAAATTTGGGGAATGCAGTCTTCCCCCCTCATCCACGCAGTTCCCACAGTTTTTTATTTAAAACACTTATTACTTTTGAAGAAGATGATAAATTCGTAGGACGAAATATACATATAAAGCCAAAAGGTGCACACACTCCTGGGAATTTCCAAAGAGCTATGACAGAACTATTTCACATTAGAAATTTTGTATTTCATATTTAATTTCCAGAATTTGCCTTGTTTATCTCATAATTTGTAATAACTTTATGCGATTACATAAGGTGAAAATTTCTATTAAAAAAAGTGTGGTAGAACTGTACATAATCTGATAAAGCTTAGAAAGTAATACATTTTAAAGTTATGTAAGCTTTAAAAAAGTTTCGTTATAAAATCGTTATATTTGGTCACCCCTGAAAGTATAAATGTAACTATGATTTGCTAATTACTGTAATGCGTAGGAGCAACCCTTTCACCAAATAATTTTTGGTGATGTACAATCCCTGTTTCTTCTATCCGAGCATCCATTCTGCCTGAAAAGGCAGGTGTGAAGGCTTAAAACGCCTTTTTGATACCACAATAGATATATAAGTTCAAAAATATGAAGAGCAGATGAGCCGTTTTTTCTTCCGTCTCAGGTAAAAAGGACGAACCCGGAGGAGTGAAAGACTGTTATCATCAATAAATATCCAGTATATTCTGCGTTCGAATCGTTCATTAAACAAATAGGGAGCATAAAATGAGATAACAGGGGTCACAACCATTAACACATCACGACTGAGTTGGTAAAACCTACTCATTATATTATGCCAGGCACAAGAGCCCGATTGCGAGGGACTATATAAAAAGCATAGTTCTGAAATTCCTATATTGTTGAGCACTGAATATATATGTTTATGATTTTAGGTTGTAATTCATTCGTAGATGTTATTATGATAAAATATTCACAGGTGTCATAATCAGAAAATATTTCTTTTTTTAGACAAAAAATCTTTCATTTTTTAGTACATTAAGCTATATATATATATATGTATATTATATACACTATATGGCCAAAACGCACCGGACACTTTTGAGTTTAGACATTTTGTCGAATATCTAGATATATACTTGACAAATTTCTCTGGAATTTTAAGCGTATAAAGAGCCAAGGCTGGCCTATTTTTTTCAGCAGAAGTTTCATTGCGAGGGCAATTAGCCGACCAGCAATAAATTGAATAAAAAACATAATATTTGCAATCACCCTGTAAAATAAAATTCTCGGAGAAATCTATAGCTGTAGCACATTCCTACGTGGAACATACATAATATTTGAATTTAAATGTGTAAGAATAGCATGTATATTCATGGAGATATAAAGGCTTCTTTCAAGAAATTTTCGCCTTTTTTTTTATATATAGCATGCAGGGTTTTCAATCAAATTTAACGCCACTTTCAGAAAACTTCACAAAGTACCATAAAAACAGCATAGTATTATTGAAATATAAATATATTAAATATTTGATAAAATATCAGCATTTATATGAAATAATTTTTAACTGCGTATGCGTAAATGATACCAATGAGTTTTTCCTCGATTTGGTAGTCACTTCTATAGAGCAACTTATATAAAAAGACAAGTGGAATATCGTGAAAATTCAGAAAGATATCGGAGGGGGAGTAGGCTGAATTTCAGTTGCTTTCTAAAAGTAGCTGGATGATAAGGGATTTCCCACAAATTGCCATATTTAATTTTGAATTTTTTAAATTTTCATCTATTATTAATGATTTAGTTCTTCTTGGAAAACCAACAGAACGAGCCTATTTCAAGAAAAAGCTTATCAAAATCGAAGTATCCGTTCCACAGCTACTCGTTGGCATTCTTTAAATACCAACGTCTTTGTTTGAAGTCAGTTAATAAAGAATGACAATTTGAGGAAAATCCCTTATCCCACTGCTACTGTTCGAAGGCAACCGAAATTCAGCTCACTATATCTCTGATATCTTTATGAATTTTTAAGATATTCGACTGGTCATTTTATATTATTCAATAGCGTTGATTTCCAAATTATGAAAAAGTATAGTCTTTGGAATAATTCGTGAATGCGCAGCTAAAAATTATTACAACAACGTCTCATATTTCACAAAATATTAAATATATTTATATTCCGTTTGTACTATGTTATTTGTACTATAATTTGTCAAATTTTCAGAAACTGACGTTAAATTTGGTTAAAAACCCTGCATGCTATAAACAAAAAAGTTACAATATTCTCTTGTTTAAAAAAAAGAAATCGTTATATTTCCTTGAATATACGTGTTATTCTCACACAAATGTTGTACAATATCCACATAGAGATTATCTTCAGTGATAAACCATTCTGTTTATTTTATTTTACCGGATGATCTCAAATATTATGTTTTTCTTCACTTTGTTGTTGGTCCCCTAATTTCACTTGTGATCAAATCTTGGTTGAAAAATATGGGATCAAACATATTTTTCATATTTCCTAAATTCCAAAAGAATTCGTCAAGTATTTCTCTAAATATTCTGTAAAACGTCTAAAATTGAAAGTGGCCGGTGATTTTTTGCTATACAGTGTATTTTAAATACTAAATTCTTTATTAGAAATCAGCTAATAAAAAAATGACGATTTGTGCAAAATGCCTTATTTTCCAGGTACTTTTAGGAAGAATTGAAATTCAGCTCACTATATTGCAGCTATCTTTCTGAATTTTCACAATGTTTGACTGTCCTTTTATTATTAGTTTTCTTGTATAGTTGACTAATAAATTTTGCCAAAAAATTGTTATCGCTTACACATGCGCAGTTAAAAAGTAATTTATACAAATACCCATATTTCATCAAATATTTAATATATTTATAATATAATTGTAATATATTGTTCCTAGTCTTCATTGTCAAGTTTCTTAACAGTAGCGTTAAAAGCATGCCAACATTTCTTGAAATTTTAAAAGAAACGTTATGTCCATGAATATACGTTCTATTTTTACACAAATGCACACAAATATATTACATGACTCTCATAGTCATGTGCTACAGCTACAGATCATTTCGAGCACTTTATTTTACAGGGTGATTGCAAATAATATTGTAGATTCCCTAACTGCTGTCGTGATGAAACATTTGCTATAATATCTGAGGTCAAACATGTTTTTTATATATATGAGGTTCCAGAAGAATTCGTTAAGTATTTCTCTAGATATTCGCCAAAACGTCTAACAAGTCTATGACTTTTGACCGTATAATGTATATACAGGTTTGTCATACAGAAACTTTGGGACATATGAATCCCTAGCGGCCACTCCGTTTAACCAACCGAAATGGAATGTGAAATATAGTTATTTGAAAGTAGGCATTAGAGATTGTGGTGAACAAGAACGATGAGGCCTAAATAATTGCGGTCTTGGTGCAAAAATTTGAAATTGTCGAATAGCAACACCCGCTTTTTTCCTTCCCAAAATGATCACAGCACTGTAAAACCTTAAATGGTGTTGGAACGGTACATGTAGCATAAAAACAGCAACATAGAACACATGCAAAGAACAGTATTGCAAACAGCCAATACAGAGCAATAGAGAGACAAGGCGCCCAAGCACCAATCATGGAAAACCATGCGCAAATCATCATTTGTGAAAAACCTTTAAAAAAGCAGTGTGAAAACCTGTAATCTCAGTAAAACTTTTTTTTTTCTCTCTCGTGGATATTGCTATTTTTGTTTATAATGCTTTTCTTTGCATATGTACTACGTCGCCGTTTTTCGTGCTACGTGCACCGTTTCAACGCTATTTATGGTTTTTCCACGCGCTGATCATTTTGGGGGATAAAGTGGGTGTTGCCTTTCGAAATTGTTTCACTGTAACCGCGTAACCGTGCATACTCCATTGTTTTTATTCACAGCAATCTTGAGCCTTCAAAACTCTTTATATCATATTTAATTTCTGTTAGTTGAATGGAGCGGCCGCTAGGGATTCATATATCGTATATCGACAAAGTTTCTTTATGACCACTTTGTATATATATATATTTATTTAAAGGTGTCACAAACTGATTGAAACGCGCTTTAATTTTGTGCTTATTGGAGATACATAGACAATGTGAATTGAAAAAGTATTCAAAATAAGGTAGGAATTAAGATTATGTTGATGAAAATATCCTGTTGTTAATTTTCTAACCTTAGTAAGTTTCAAAACTTACCTAGTTATGATACGTTGAAATTTATGAAAATTCGGAGCTTGCCAGCACTAAATAATCGTCTGTCCATTTTTGGTCCCCATAAAGCTCCAAAATTTCGTTTAATATGTGTGGCAACGTAATCTAAATATTGTAATTTTTATTTTCGGAAACGCACAAATTTGTCCAACTTTAAGAAAACTGCAATTTTCAAAACTTTTTAATATCTTACTCTAATAGACCAGTCAGCTAATGCAACGTCCCAAATCGTTACAACTCTAAAGTGTCACAATCAAAAGTTTGGCTAAAATACGTAGCATTAATTTGTCACATAAATGACTCTTGAGTGGCCGTCACATCGTAACTTCGTGATTGCGCACTGTGAAGACAAAAATCTGGATATTTGAGTGATTTGCGCTCACCACAAAATGAAACTATATCGACTCCATAAAAACGCCACTATGACTCATTTTCTACGTCACGTTACGACAATATGGACAGTAAGAGTTGAATTTGTGTCATTGCGCGAGTAGGGTAATAGCACAACCAGTCGCTGTGATCTCACAATCGTCCAAAAGAGTCACAGTCACACTGGTGACCAAAATGTGACTTCTTTATTTTGGCACATCATGACTTCCAGTTACCCGTGTCTCAAATGTAAAGTCACCGTGACAAATTTTTACGCCACTTGCATCTTGTCACAAAATGGGACATATCACACAGTGGTATGAATATGACTCGCTTCCACGTAATCTGACGTCAATGTTGACAGATCAGAGTTATATTTGGGTCACGTCATATTATTTACAAATTTTGATCTTTCTTATTTAATGCTTATTTATTAATCAATATTTTATCATCTTCATGACCTCACAGCTTCTATTCATAATTGAGCGGCCCTCTGCAATAACAAGGCAAGTGAAAAATGGCGTTTTCAGCTACAAGGCTCTTAAATTTACTTAACGTTTTAATTTAGAATATAACTTCTTTGCATATATTCCTATTAAGAAGAGTTTTCTAGCTTCTTTTCTTTGCTTAGGATAATAAAATTTATATTTCCTGATATGCTCAATAATACATTTTATAAATCTGAAAATTGAACACTTACCTTATTATTGCATATCCTATGGTTTTGTCTGAAAGAAAAAATACATTTGGGACACATAATATTTTTTTACAACTTTTATCTACTGTATACAAGAGTTTATAAAATATGAAATCATCTTAGCGTTTTTTGTTTAAAAATAGTCCTAATACTGCCCTCAGCCTTGTTATCAGAATGGGAAACTGAGACACATGAAAGTTGAAAAAAATTTTGTAAGCTGTGACGGACGGTTCGAATACGAAATAGATCCTAAGACATAGCAAGGTACGTCAAAAAGTCTTTTTATATGGCTTTTCAGGAATCCAGGTAACCAGACTTGCCTTGTTATTGCACAGGGCCCCTCAATTGCAGTTCTAATTTACTATAACTTCATTAAATTATATAAATTATTTATTAGGTTAAAATTTTTAATCGAGAAATTTGAATGATTTTCTTTCTTCTAAGCAATACTCTGCCCTAGCGTTATATTTGTTTAAATATAAGAGATTTTTAAAAAATATATTTAAGAATTTAATAAATTTTAAGCTTTCATAAAATTATTTCTGAATTTTCTCTTCTTTCTTAATCAAGGCGCTCTTAATTTATTAATTTTCAAATATGTGCCACTTGACAAACTGGATTAGATTACCACATTCGGGTCAGGCGTCTTATTAATAGCACATATTTTTACATTAAAAGCGTTTACCAGCAAATTTAATAAGTATTTTTAAAACCTTGTGTTGTATTACTCTGACTTTAATTTCAAACACTGTAAACATAAATGTCTGAAACAGAGGGTTAAAAAAAGAGACACTTTAAAGTGTCTTATTTTTTTATGGAACTTAATAGTGTCTGATTTTCAGACATTTGAAACGCCTGAATCGCGGACATTTTTGTGCTCTGATTTTTCAGCAACAGGCAGCCATTTCTGACCACAATTTTTTTAAGCATTAAATGCAGCCATGTTTGACCACATTGTATTTTCAATAAATAGGAAAATATTGGACCATAACGCAGGGCTGGGGATTATTCTAGAAGCAGAACCGGATTAAAGCATAGGCAAACTGAACCATGGCCCTGCACACCCCTAAATTTTGTATGCAATTTTTGTAAAGCTGATATTTTAAATATCTTTCGACATTGTATTGATTATACTCAATATTTCGTACTTTTGAAAGATAAGATTAAAAATAAAAAATATATTTTATTTAACACAGAAAAACCTCTCAATAGTTGACACTCCGGGACCAGGGAATTTGTCCTCTACTAGGATGTGTCCGTATACAAAAAGAGTAAAAGTATACAAATAATGTATGTATTGTGCATTGAAAATTGCGCCTGATAAACAGAATTGTCCGATATTTGACTGTGTTCTTTATGGAGGATTTACAGGAAACCTCCATAACAGATGCTTCCAAATAGCGGGCACTTCTATTTAGCTAACCTTTCTCAATCCACAACGCAAATATATTTGTATATTTTTACCTCAAAAAATGAACACTCCTGAATAGTGGACAAATCCGCAGTCCCGAATGTCCGTTATTGAGAGGTTTTACTGTGTTTAGATAAATATATTTTTTGTTTTGAATCTTATCTTACTGTAAAAGTTCAGAATATTGTATATAATCAGTACGATGTTGAAAGAGCAGCTTCATGAAAATTGCACATCAAATTCTGGGGCTCCTAAAATCAAAGGAGGGTAGGGGTGGAGCAGAGCCAGGTCCTAGATTGCCCATGATCATTGCCACTTAATCAGATCCTGTTTCTGGAACCAACCCAACCCTGCTTCATAGTTCTCTAAATAGAGGTGTCTGGCGTCTAATTCTGACTTCTAACTTCCTTTGTCTTAAATATACATCATGAATTGTGTGATTGACATTTTCGTGATTTTCATAAAATTGCATATAAAAACTCTTATAAAACTAATAAATTTTAAGTGCAAAATGTAGTTATATAAGTAAATAAATAAAATTCTAACTTGTTTATAACTTCCTTTATTTATTTGAAATCACTTGTTTACTAAAACTTAATGCTTAATTTGACACTTTTTTTAATTTAGTTTTGATGGCAATTTTAAATTAAGAATGTAATTATTAAAATTTTTGAAGAGACAAAACTGAAAAAAAAACTGCTTTGAAAATTGCAAATCCTAATTATAAAATATATATATAAATTAGATCACAACAGATGTTTGATCATTTAAATTTTTTTAATCCAATATTAAAAATTGAGTAATTTACACGTCTTTCATAGCGAACAAACAATTTAAATCAATTGTTAATAGAATATTGTGTTAAGAGAAAATGTTATAAGGAATTCAGAACATTCCCTCATTAATGAATTTCTTTTCCTTACGAAAAAATGCTTTAATAACAACATTTCTTCTTCACCAAAAGATGCAACAAATATTCGTTTCTATTTTTTTATTAAAAAAATAAATATATTCAATTAAGCAATTTATATATATATATACGACTGGCTTTCTTACAGTTGGATTAACAGCATATAAATACATTGTTCGAAGAATATATATTTCTGGAATTAATGTGTTTTTTGTAAACCAATTTAAAAAATTACGTTTCAAACATTATTTATGTAATACTATAAACTATCACATCAACAAAATAAGTCAATATATCAACACAACTACATACCTACTTGAAAAACACTGTCACAAATCAGGTGGACCTAGAGGTCTTGTATCTTTTTTAAGGCAAATTGCTTGATTTATCCGAAATGCTGCTAGTAAGAGTTTTGAAATATTGTACTGTCCCAATGCATAAGAAGGGGGAAGTTTTGTATGTTTTTAAAAGAAAATTCCTTGATATATACGGCAAGTTCATTTTAAAAGAATGAAACTTTTTCATCCTCGAAACATAAATCATCGGCACAAAAGTTCTGCTTGCCGAGTTTTGACGAGATCAAATCAAACTAAAATACTAATTAAAATTTACGCGAACTTACACTTAAAAACAAACATTCAGATTAAATTACAACGACCATTAAGTTTGAAGAAAATACGTCTAAAATGCCTGCTCAACTTAAGATTTCGCCCTTTGGTGGCTGCTTCGAAAATATCAAAATGTCTTAATTTAAGACGGATTCACTTAATTCAGACATTTTTCTCACGCCGCTTATACCATGATTATAGCTTTCGGGTCCCCTTCCGTGGTACTGACCCGACTCCTTTGGTGGAGGAGGTGACCGGGAGCGGAACAGTGCGCGGACGCTCCATGGTTTGCGTTCGTTGCGAGACGGGGACAGGAGACGACCGGTCTGGGTTCCTCATCGTGGTCCGCCAGTGGAAGGGATTTCTGAAAGCCGAAGACACTGCGCTACAGCCCACATGGGTTCCGACCCAATGAGGACTGTGGGCCGTGGGTCTTCCCCTCGTAAGCGCAGGTTCTCTGCGACACGAGGATTGGCCAATGCTCGGAGCCTCCTCCGTAGGTGGTGGAAAAATTTCCCGCAAGACCGTTTACAGAGACTACGAGGGTCTCTGGTTCAGCGGTTGGAGCCAATGCCAGCCGGATCTCTCCAAAAACTTGACCGAGGAATTGACGGAAGCAAGGATCGATCTCTGTAGAGCAAGATGGTGGTGACTCTGTAGTTCGCCAAGCGTCGGGAGATACGGCGTGCAGCAACTATCTGCGACGTAACGGCGGCAGAGGTGAAATTAGCCGTCTAAGACGACCACCACGTCATACTCTGAAGCTGGAGAGTTGTGAGCCGACCCCAATGGTCACCGGAGGGAGTGCCCGAGTCGAAGAGACGGTCACTATCCAAAGGCGTGTGTGGCAGCACGCCAGGGACGCGAACGTTCTATGAGGCGGAGGAGTAGTAGCCCGCTCTCCTCCATGTGATTACGGGGAACCGGGCCGAAGGCTGCCGACTAACGCGGCATCGATCAGCCAAAACTCGAGACCTTGGTCCGAAACCCCAGTCCGGCACGTCTCTCGTGCAGCCAGGAGTTTCCACATCTGGCGGGCGGACAAGTGGCGTGCTCTAACTAACTCTTCACTAACCTCGATCGGGTCCGTCTCTTTGGCGCGCTTAGAGGGAGTTTAAACGTCCTCTAGAGTCCGATAGTGGTGTCTTTAGGATTCTTCCGTTTTTTGAGTGATATGCTATGTGGATGATCTCGTAGACTGGGGGTCGCTTGGTCACCGTCTAGTTCCGCCTAGGGGGGTTCAACCTCGCGCCAGTCTACGTAGGGACAGCCTATCCGAATCCCTCCTATGGGAAAGGACCGAATTTCCTCGTGGTCCTGGGTCGGAGAGAGGCGCCTTCCGCTCTTTTTAGTGTGAATAACATGTGAACCTCACGGCCGAAGAGACCCGTTGCTTGCCCTTCTATGCATGTCAATGTTCGGAAGCCGTGGGAAAGCAAGAGCCGTCGAAGTAACTCGACATATATCCTAGGGACCGTCTCCCCTTATGGGGTTTCGCGAACGAAGTCGTCGGGGGTTCTTTGGCTGTTCATCAGGTATTCGTTCCACGCGGAAGTTTCCCATGAGCGGGATTACTGGCGCAGCGACCTATGGGGTCGATACCTGGTAAAGTGGCTTGGGGGTCCGCATTGGGGAGCGGCCCTAGGCCGATCGCAGCGCCGAAGCGAGACAAAGCTTCTGGTGCGATATATGTCCTTCAGAGACATGGGCGCGACGGTCGTAATCGTGACGCCGGCTACCCCCGTGGGCGCTTGTCGGCGCAAGTTAGTTTTATACCATGATTATAGTAAGACACTCATGTGTCTTAAATTAAGACATCTATTATGTCTGAAGACTCACAATCAGACACTTAGGTGTCTTAATTATATTTTCAGATACATTTTTGTCAGAATTTAAGCACATCTATTTGCAGTCAACATGTGTTCCATTTTCTATTAAAACCGAACATGTATTTGTTGAAATAAATAAATTAAGCTATAATAAGGAATATGGCCAACGACAAGCCTTGCTGTAAATCACCTGTTTCCACACGAGCACGAAAGTGAAGCAGTATGTAGCGTAGTCAGTACAAAATTCAAATTCAAATTCAGCAAAGCAGGGAGGCCTACCATAGGACTTAAGCTATACAGCGTAGTCAGTACATAAAATACCTGGAAACAATGTGCTGCCGTTCTGTTAGATGATGCCACAACACAAAACTGCACGTAAAATTACTGTTGAGGTGAGCCGTCTTGCAGAGAGCTTGGTAGGTAGGACAGATATACCGATTCCTCTTATGCGTTAAGGATGGAAACTTTGCGGAAATTCTGAGACTAAAATAACAGACAGACTTCAACTCCTATAGTGCCTCGTTAAATAGAAGGTACAGCTGCACTTATCTTACCCAGTACCTTCCGGACCTGGCATATCGGTAAGCCAGGGGACATGGAACAATAACAGAAATGAAGGAATAGATCTCAATCTAAAGTAAAATGTTTTCATTTTGTTATGATTTTTTTCCTTTAATTTATAGCAGCAAGGATTAGAAAATTAAAACGTAAATCTGCTCTTGCAAAAAATGTTTCGTGTAATTTTTACAATGAAAATTAATGAATTTTTTTTCACATTCAAATGTGTGTCCGAATAATAGGAAAAGGGACTTTAACACTTTATAGTACCAAACGGTGTGATAAATTGAAATTCTAAGGGTTAAAAGAATTCTTTTTGTCAAAATACACCACCGTACTCTTTTTTCACGTGGTCATAAAATATCCCTTTGTTCTTGATTAAAAACTACATAGGTGAGAATGGGGAGGTTTGACACATGGGAGAGAGGGATTTCTACCTTCAAATTGTCTGTCATTTATATATTTAAGGTCCGTTGAGATCACATTCATGTTAGGCGAGTCTTTTGTAGTCCTCTTTGATGTGGGGACTCTTCTGTCGCGCTGCAAGAGAGGAATATCGCTACGGACAAGGGTCGGGGCCATTCTGTTTAGATCACATTTTCAAATTCTCCGACGAGAAGTCATAAATTATTTCGCTGGGCTTTCTTTTACAAAGGTCAGTTTTGATCTTTTTTTATTGCTCTTCAAAGGTTTCGAAGCAAAGTGCAGAAATGCAACAAAAGAAATTCTCCCCACGTTAGGTGCTAAACATGTCAGGAACTCTCCTCCATTATTCTACTTATTCTATTATAGGTTGGTCTGAAGTTCTCAGTATTTAGTCAGTTTTTTTCAACACTTTACGTACCGTCGAGGGGGAAAAGTATACCCCCAACTAATTTTGTCACAAATCATAGCATAAAAATGTGACTGACACCAATGGATCAATAACATTCAATTATACTTAAATTTTGCTTAGTGGTTCGTCTGTATATAGAATTTGTAAGAAATTTACATAACAAACAAACATTATGGAAATTCATGTAATTGTCACCTAATAAATCGACACAGAATTATAAATTAATGATTTTCGGATTTTTTCTTTTACATGTGCAATAAGACCTTACTTTTTAAAGATTTTACTAAAAAAAAAATATATGGTATTTCCGGTTGACCTAACACCTTGAAGTTTGGCAAGAAGGAAGGTCATATAGCACAGAAATAAATCCGAAAATCATTAATTTATAATTCTATGTGTCGATTTACTAAGTGATTTTCCATAGTCGGGATTTCCAAAAACGTTGTGTTAAGGCCATAACTATTTATTTCATTAATTTAGAAGCTCGAAATTTTTACATAACAATGGAGCCATTGGACCATAGACCTTATTATTTGATATTAATTTCAACTTGATACCTTCAGCCGTTCCTGAGAAAAACGGTCTGAACACACAGACGTACAAGTAAGCGAGACTGTAAAGGTTCCGTTATTTCCTTTTGAAATAAGGAACCCTAAAAACACTTGATGCAATAAGCTGCAATTTTAAATTCACATTTTTAAATCTTCTATAAATCATTTCTGTTAAAAAAATTTCAATTAATAGATTACAATTAATAGAATACATAGTTTGTTATACAGTACATCTTCTTCAGTCGTTTGTTTGTTTGTCCAATCTAGTTCCCTAGAACTGTATTCAGCACTAGTTATATAGTCTGTCTAAAAAGTTTAAGCACTCTGCAAATCTGGTTTAAAATAATTGAAGAAGAACATATTTTATGCTAATTTACAATAAATACTCGACATATAATCAAAATAAAATAAAATAAGCCATTTTGGGAGGTTAAAATAAAAAATATATTTATTTTTATTTAATTTTTCTTTTTTCTTGAAGAAACGCTGTCTCAAAAGTTTAAGCACTTTATGCAAATTTTTTTAGAAACACAGGATTGGCCGTGTGTAATGACGTTGTAGGACATCATATTGCACTTTTATAAAAGTATAAAAGGTGGAGAATTTATTTCCTCTCATTTTAAAAATGCCGAAGGGTAAAGAATGCACAAAAATGTGAGATTTTGAAAGTTTTTAAATTGAAATCGCACAATAAAGCTGTTTCTGAAATTGAAAAAGTTTTAAATCGATCAAAGCGACGTATATATCAAGTACTCTCAAGAAATGATAATTTTAAGCGGAAACCAAGATGTGGACGACCACATATGACGGCTGTTCAGACTGATCGGAGAATACGGAGATTGGTATCGAGACAAAATATGTCCATCGGGCAAATTAAAAATAATCTCAGTGTACAGGTGTCCAAAGACACTGTACATAGACGTATTAAAGAGTGTGATCACATCATATTAAATAAAATGGCTCGCAAACCGTCTCCCAAATTACATCACAAACAGGC
Organism: Maratus michaelseni; assembly: GCA_963931845.1. Lineage (NCBI taxonomy): Eukaryota > Metazoa > Arthropoda > Arachnida > Araneae > Salticidae > Maratus > Maratus michaelseni. The sequence goes on from OZ007586.1 coordinate 446,028,120, forward strand.
AAGAATGAACTGGGCTAAAAATCACATGTCCTACGGGGACAAGTGGCTTACTGTTTTATTCAGCGATGAGAAAAAGTGGAACTTAGATGGCCCTGATGGTTGAAATGCGTATTGGCATGATTTACGAAAGGGATCAAGGGCATTTTTCAGCAGGCAGCAAGGCGGTAAATCTGTCATGGTTTTGGGGCATTTGGATTGAATGGCCAGACCTCTCTGGCTTTTCCTAAGAAGGAAGACAAGATTCTAAAAAGTATCAAGAGACGCTAAAGCAACATTTGCTTCCATTCGATGACATTTGGGGGGGAGGGGGTCCTGAATGGACTTTTCAACAAGACAATGCCCCAATCCACATATCACATTCTACAAAATTTTGGCTAGCTCAGAAAAATGTTGAAGTTCTTGACTGGCCAGTTTTAAGTCCAGACTTAAACCCGATTGAGAATGTCTGGGGTATTTTAACCCGCCAGGTTTACGGCAATGGAAAGCAGTATGACTCTACTGAAGAACTCCAAGAGGCTATTGAGAAAGCATGGTACTCTTTGCCACCAGAAACTTTACAAAAACTAATATTTTCGATGTATGCACGTTTATTTGAACTAATCCAAAATCCCGGAAAAATAATTTGTAAGTAAAAGTTCTGTAAAAGTTATAAATCTGGTTGTTTTTGACATTGTGCGTAAACTTTTGAGACAGTTTTTTTAACTTTTTTTTTAATTATATTTTTTACAATTACATAATTTATTGTTTTCTATTTCTACTTTTGATATAATTTATTTAAATAATATTGCGAAATCTGCAAATAAAAAAATGTTATTCATTCTAACTTTTTATAATTCTTTGAAAATTGACATTTTATGCTTGTGCATAAACTTTTGAGACAGACCTTATAACATTTTATTGATCCATTAGAGTCGTTTGTGTGTTTTTCCAATTCCATTCCCTAGAACTGTAGTCAATACTAGTTAAACAACAAATGTTGTTGAACTAGAAGAGTCGTTTGTTTGTTTGTCCAGCTCCATTAGAACTAGATAAAATCTATTTATACTAAAAATCTTATTGATCTATAATATATATATATAATTTTTTTTTTGCTAATAGTGTTACAGTTATCTGTATCTCACGAAAGTAAACAGGCCTGTACTTTGTTTAACCGTCTCACCCATGAAGTTTGTAAAATATCAAAGAAAAAGAATCAATCTTTGAATTGGCATAATTAAAATACTATTCTACACTCATATCCATAATTAAGGTCATGAACATAAAATCTGTGAAGACTGATGAACTATTCACCGTGTTGCCACAAAATTTGGCACATAAATATATTACAATGGGAGAAAGAATATAGAAACATAACAATATGGAAAAGATTTTAATTGTGAATTAAGACACAGGGTATATCAAAAAGTGCTAAATCATGAATCAGAGATAAAGCATTTATCTAGGGAAAAGTCTGTCTAATATGGAGTCTGACCACCGTGCACTGCTATACAAGCCTCACAATGACCTCTCATACTGTTTATGAGGGCTTTAACTCCGAACTTTTAACTCGTGGTGGGTTCTGGAAGGAAGGTTATGCTGTGCAATGGCTCTTCCTAGACCATCCCAATGTCACCAGGAAGGCCGACGAAGGCCGCCACAGAACAACGAAACATGCGCAGGATCGCTACTTGGCATTAAGCGCACGGCGACATAGGCTGGTAACGGCTCCTCAGCTTGTTCGGGACATTACTGCTGCGTCTGGAATAAAAATTTCCAGGCAAACAGCATATAGACGTCTAGCAGAGAGGGTCCTTGACATCCGGCGTCCAGACGTGTGTCCATTTCACCGCATCTAACAGGAGAGTCCGGTTGTTGTGGAGCCGAAGACATCAGTCTTGGACACAACAAAAATGGGGGCGTGTTCTTTTCAGTGATGAGTCGAGATTCACCACGCAGAGTGATTCTCTTCGAATCTTCATCTGGAGAGAACGTGAAGCTCGCTATCATCCCTTCTACGTAAAATAAATTAACAGATTTGGTGTCAAAGGAATCCTTGTCTAGGGCGGCATAATATTAGGTAGTCGTACACTATATATACCACTATATAGTCGTACACTATAACGCACACCGCTATAGGGATGAGGTCTTTGAAGCCTATGTGAGGTTGTTCAGGGGTGCTGTAAGTCCGGACTTCATGTTTATGTACAATAATGCAAAGCCACACAGAGCTCACATTGTTGATGATTTTCTTGAAGAAGTGGTTATTCGTCGTATGAATTGGCCCTCAAGGTCTCCGGAGCTCAATCCTATTGAACACGTTTGCGATGGTCTAGGAAGAGCCATTCCACAGCCTAACCCCCCCCCCATCCCAGGACCCGCCATGAGTTAAAAGCCGCTCTTTTGGAAAAATGGGCTTTGTTGCCACAAACATTTATTGACACCCTCATAAACAGTATGAGAGCTCATTGTGAGGTTTGTATAGCAGTGCACAGTGGTCAGACTCCATATTAGACAGACTTTTCCCGAGATAAATGCTTTATATCTGATTCATGATTTAACACTTTTTGATAAACCCTGTTTCTTAATTCACAATTAAAATATTTTCCATATTGTTATGTTTCTATATTCTTTCTCACATTGTAATGTGCCTCTGTGCCAAATTTCCTGGCAACACAGTGAATAGTTCATCAGTTTTCACAGATTTTATGTTTATGACCTTAATTTTGGACATGAGTGTAGATTGTGTTAAAAAGGGAATAATTTATGTCATATATTAGGCTTGGGTGCTTAAGAGGTATTATTCAAAATAAAATTTATTCGGGAACCGAATTTAAAACACTGTCTTCTATCATATAAGTTAGGTGCCTCATGTGAAGTTCAGATGAACGAGTGGATTAAGGTGACTTTCGAACCTCTACAAATGAGTAAACCCAAACTGGGAATTAAACACAGCACTTCCGAACAAGAGAAGAATGTATAAATAAAATTTTATTCGGGTGAATTATTAAATTAATTTATGTATAACCTGCAGGAGTATGTTATGATTTTTCTCTGACTAAAGAATGATTAAAAAGAAGTATCATTTATGAATGCTACGATGTTTTTAAAAACGTGATAAAATGTATCTAAGTTAGTGAAATTCATTGCATATTTTAAAATTATTTCAACATTTTAAAAGTTCTGCTCTTTTATATTCGAAGCCATTTTTCATAATTTTGATTTTTATGCGCATTCAGTATCTCATACTAAAATAATTATACACATAAAAATATCCCATTAGATCAATCCTATTTCGTGCAAATAAATTTACTTCATTCCTTTTTATGTGTAACAGAAATGCATTTAATTCTGCTTTTGCATGGTCATATGTACGCTATTTTTAATAATAATACTCGTCTTATTTAAAAGCAGACTTCTGCAGTTAAATAAGATAAAAATTACTATTAAAAACATATAGGGTCTTCAATGTACCTTAATACCCATGGTCGTATAAAATAGAATTGTGTGTAAACGACAGAAAGTGCTGCTATGTCTAATGTGATGAACATTTTTACACTAGAGACGTAAAATGAAAGAACAATCGTATGAAGAATGATAAGTCACTTTAAACTATTCATAAAGTACAGACAGTAATGAGAGTGTACGGTATATTATAAAGAAAAAAAACAATACGAGTCCAGACGCTTTTTGATAACTACCTGTTTAAGAAATGATTTAGCATGATTTATCTAATGTGAATAAAATAATGTGTACTTCTTTCGAACAATAATTTATTCATCTTTGACTTTCAAGAAAAATTTAAAACGGTAAATATACAGAAGGATCAAGAGCTGTTTCAGTAATGAACAGGATGAAAGTCGACAGACCTCTTCCTTTCATATATAAACGAGATTTCATGTTATGATCCTTCAGACGTATAATTTTGAAATCCTAAAGGAGTCTAACGGTTACTCTATTCTTTTATGCAGCAAATATAAATCGAGCTAAGTGCCTAATCCAGTAGAAACTCAAAAATAAAAATAAAAATTAAATAAAAAGAAATTTCGCAACAAGTAAATTGAAGTCAAACAAATGCTTATTTGTTCGTAATAGGAAATTACGCTTACTAATGCATATCTCATTAAATGCCACAAAATATAGTTCATTATATTTCAATTGCTATAGAATCATAGACTGTAAACTCTAATTTATTCAACCTAAGGTATTCTTAAATGGAATGCAAATGACAGATCCTGAGGAAAACGTCTTCATATTTCATCGGGGAGAAATCCGCTAGTTATACTTGAAAATAGAAATAATTGTAGAAGTAAAAGTTTATAAGGATGTTCTAGTTATTTTCTGACGAACTAATGCTGCTTATAAAAAAATAGAAAGTAAAATATCTTGTTTGTTTCTTTTTATTTTATTTTACTATTACTATTATTATTATTATTTCAAAATACACATTCTTGAGTTTGGCAAAACTAAATTGATGTCTTGATCTACCTATCATTTCAAACAGCCAATTTCGCTGTATGAAATAAAATAAACGTGAATACAGTTACTGATATTTTTTTTTCATTTCCCAGTATCTCTCTGAAAATTTAATGAACAAGTTATATAAAATAAAAATTGTGTTTTTCACTTTTTTTTTTCGTTTTCTAAAGGGGCAAAAGAAAATTATGTAAACGGCAGCAAAATGTTAATCAATTATAGGAAAATATGAATGAGGAATAAAAGTGTATTTTAATAAAAGTGTATAATTTGTTTTAATATAAATTTGCCAATTGCAAATTCAAAAAAGTTTAGAACTCTGGAACATAAATAAGAGAAACTTTTGCAAATACAGTAGAAATTGTTTTTAACAAAATTTAAGGGACCGTGATAATTATTCGTTATAAAAGATTTCCTTTCAACATTAACGAATTTATAATTAAATTTAGGTAAAGTAGAATTTCAGTTTCGAGCGTCCCAGTTGTCGAGGAATTCGGTTCTCGAACAAAAAAATTGAGCGAAATTTGATTCTGTTCTCGAACAGTGAAAGTGTTGTTCACCAAATCTACTGAATGGACAAACGTAGCAAAATCGATAGAATTGATTATTTTTATCGTCTTTGAACACAAAGCGTGCGTACACATGGCCTGAATATTGCTTAAGCACAGTAGGTACATGCCTTTCGAGAACTTTTTTCAAGATTACTTAAAATTCTTTCGAGAATTATAAAATTTTAATTTTACACAAGACAAAATAACCAGAGAGTTTTTAATAATATTTTAAATAAAACTTTTTATTCAGTCATTCTTTTAAAATCACTACAATAAGAGGAAAAAGACTCAGGTGGACAATACTCTTTTTATACACGAGATTTTATTTGAGATTTACTCAATCTAAGCAACAAATCTCGCGCGAAACTCTTCAACGAGATTTTGTGGAAAAAGAAATACGTAAAGGTTAAATTAAAAGCTTTTCTTGAACATATATATATATATATATATATATATATTGGGGGGGGGGGGGAGGATCGTACATATACTTATTATTTTTGAGCAATAGCTAACTCTTAAACGGTTAATTTTAGAAGTATAGTTCAAATTGCAAAATTGTTTTATAGGTTGTTCTTCATCATATGAAAATATATTTACATCAAAATTGTTATTTTTAAAAAGTTTTATTTAAATGCAAATTTTTATACGGCCCCCGGATCCTATAAGTTATACTTAGGAAAAGATTGTTAATGTTTTGACAAATAAAATATTTGTCTGTGTAATCTTCTATGACCAAAACTCAGCGAGTTGTGATACTTTTAATTTTAAGGAATTCCGTAGCTTCCCGGCACTAAAACAGTATCTTACCAATTTTAGTGCCGGAAAGCTCCAAAATTTCACAAAATTCAAAGTGAATTTTAATTGTAGAAGAATGAGATTTTTTTGTTTGATTTGTCTGGGAATGGAGAAATTTTTTCTAAATATTACTTACAGGACAAAAGAGCCGTATAAAAATTTAATTTTTGTAAATTTTTAACAAATGACTAATTTGACATAAATGGACTTTCATGTGATGAAGAATAACATCTGAAATATTTTTGCAATTAGAGCTATACCTTTAAAACTAATGGTTTTGGAATTGCTTTTTGATCAACGATAAGAAAAGGGACTCTCTGTATAATTTATTACAGGAATGTTGGGGTATTTGATAAAGTGATAAATAACCAAAAGAATGAATTTTGTTGATTTCAGAAATTGGAACAAATTTTACACAATTGCTAATTAAAAATCAAAACAGAGAGATGCTATAAACAAAACAAACCAAATAAATTTTGAATAACTAAAAAATTAATTAAGTAAATGAATAACTTTGCCAAAAGGTATCAACAAAATTCTCATTTATCACCATACCGCTTATACCCAACAAGTGGTTTGACGAATTGGAACATTGTTATGGTAAATTAAATGAAATTCATTAAAACTTTATAGAACAGATTTTGAATAAGAAAAACATAAAAAAGGGTCCTGCAATCCTTCCAGAATTTGAAAGGCACAAAAAAGGGGGAAAGAAGTTAATTAAAATAAGGATATAGATAATTAATTAAAGTTATAAAACATGATCATATCAATGTACCAGTTTGCCAGAACCATGCGAGTGATTTTGTATAGTGGTTAGTACCATACCAAGAAAAAAAATAAGGTAGATCAATTTTCTTTTAATAAGAATTTGGTGTGATTTAATTACCTTAAATGCAGCAAATAAACTTTAAGAATTAAACATAGTTAATATAAAATTTTTCTTTTACAGTTATCTACAATTCTTTTACTTCAATTAAAAGCAGGTTAAATTTATTTTATTTATTAAATCTCTTTCTTTATAGAGGAAAATAAAAAGTACTTCACAATATTTAAAAGAAGCAATTTAATATTTAAGGAAAACCAAATTAATAAACATTTTAGAAACAGATCCAGAATTTAAATTTACTTCATTAAATTTAATTCTTTTAATAAGAATAATACAACATCCTCAAAAACAAGTAAAGAATTTAAATTTTACTTATATAAATTTTTATTAACAAAAGAAGGTTACTTGGAATTTCAATTTCAGTAAATTCATCTTAGAAAAGAATTAAATATTAAATAATTACTTGCTCTGATTATTTAAATCATTAAACAAAACTCATTATACTTCAAACAGTAAAATTAAGTAAAGGTTTAGTAAAATAAAGAATGAACTTCCATAAAGTAGTCAAACAGATGAGAGACTAACCAATAGCATGAATGAGTTTATTAATTAATTAACAAGTATATTAATTAAGACACCGTCACGTATGTATATCAAGATTTTCTCATTGTAGAAACATAGAAATAACACAAGAATAACATTTTTATCAGTAGAAAGGAAATAGTTACCGAGATTTCCTTGGCAGACTCGACACTCGAAGTATCCACTATAGGAACAAATCATTAATGTTATTACTGGTTTGATAGTTTTATCTTTATAAACATTGGGCATTATTTGAGGAAATTTCAGGTAACCCTGGACATCTAGGTGGTCCTTTTCTCCTCCATTTCACAATATGGATCTAGGAAGCAGTATATGCTCTTTCCTTAAAGATGAATCTTAACGCAGGAATCTCGACGTAGAAAAATGGATTTCGGTGGTGTAGAAAAATGACCGGTCCTTCCTCCCGTCTTAAGTGACTGTCATAACAAAAGGACGTCATCAACCAGCGCTGACGATACCAGCTCTCTATTCCGGGTTTTTTTTTTTTTAAGACGATTGCTCGACGTTTATATATATTTAACCATCTATGATTCCAAACTCCATATCTGAGACAAAGTTTTCCTCTTAGCTGAGAGTATCAGTTATGAGTAAAGTATATTTTTACTCTCTTCATTTCTTCATCGACTATATCTCGGGGAACCAGATACCTTTTTTCTTTACCGGACCTTCCAGTTACACATTTTTCGATCGAATGCCTCTCAAATTCTCTGGCCACCACCAGGAAAACTCCAGGGGGGGGGAGAGAGGAAAGGCCCCAGCCTTCCCCTAAAAAACTCATATACCGTATCTCCCAGGCTACAATCTCCCGCGCTAAACTATACCAGGGGAAAAAAAACATTCCCCGCGAATACGTTACGTAAAACCATTGGTCGTCGCTCTCTCTCGCGGGTGGAACTACTTCGCATAGGGGTGATGGCATGTGTACAGCTGTTCCGTTTTTGCTCCCTTCTTTCGACCTCCCACGTGAACTGTTGTTTACATAAAACGGAATAATTGGGCTCGTAAAAACGAATAATAAAACTTTAACAATACGGGCCACTATCTGCCGCCCGAGTCCTGCTTTTTCCACGAAAGATCTACAGAGCAGATTAAGGCGACCAACACCGCTAAAGTTGTTTACGAAAAAACAGCAAAAATGGAGTCATAAAACTCCTGACAATACAAGCTAATATACGTTGTCTGGGAAATGGATTTTTATTGCCCAAGTGTCCGAGAGCATTTGAAAATTTCCCATGGTAACAAGGACCACCCCAGTGAAATTATAACTTACAGGGGAAATATAAAAATTATGATTTTAAGTTAAAGAGACAATGAATTTGTTTTAGCTTAGACATTTAAAAGAAAGAAAAGGTATTTTAACTCCATTATTTCAGACTAAAATAAAGAGAATATTAAATGAAAAACATTACGATTATTATAAAAGGAGGGGGGGGGGCTACAACTTATATAGAAAAAATAAAGAAAATATGGAAAATTTAGAATAAATGAAAAAAACTTACCCTAACATGACTCTCCCTTTACCTCAAAAAAATAAAATTTTTTGATAAAAAAAAATTTAATTTTTTGAAACGTGCAGACCGAAACAGGAAAGAAAAATTCGCAAGGGTTACCGGGCTGAGAGGTAGTTCACAGTACGCTGGAGATTCCACAATATAAGACCTAACCGTTCGAGCAGGCCAGACATCGGTCCGAAGAACAATCATGAATTATAGAGTGAAGTCGCCGCTGTCAGATATACACTCCGGAATGTACACTAAGAGCTGCCCACCATGAACCACTCCCAAGTAACTGCTGAAATACCTGACGACTAGAACTGGGAAAACCACAAGAGGGTAACAAGACACCTAAGGAGTACTGCCTTCTAAGGCGGGGAAAACTGCACTTTGTTTCTACATAGGACACCTTCGCTGCATAACCATTTCTAACTCCTGATACCGAATCCCACCTATAAACATACCTGTGCATGTTCCGAATTCCACGACTGTTACTGTATGTTGCAACTCCTAGCAGGTTCTATTTACAATACGTTAATCTATCTACCTATACGACCAAAATTTTGCCAAAAAACAAACTAAATTATTTACAAGTTTTTTTTTTTTTTTTTTTAATTTTGGAAAAAGATTGCAAGAGTGTTGAGACTGCCAACTGAAAAACAATACATTACTCATAATAATATATACAACATTTGCATAAAATCATGATAAATTGGCCAGTTTGATGTGAGAACAAAATCAAATTACAACATACATTTACCTATATCAGTACTACTGGCACATACAATAACAAAAAAAAATAAGCAACTGGGTATTTACACATGTAACGGATTTATGACACAACGCATTTCATCAAAGTAATCGAGTAACAATATACCGAAGTTTAAAATAGGATAACAAATGCAAAATGAACCCCGTGATAAAGTTAAAGTCTGTAAAAGTGGTGTTTGGGGTGTAGAATAAATGTATATAAATGCAGTTACAACAAGAAAACACTGTGCATGGGAAAAGTAGTTATGTTCTTGTGCTACCCACACGTAGACTGAACCAGCCTAGAATTTTTTTTTTTTTTTTTTTTTTTTTTTTTTTTTTTTTTTTTAACTGGAAACATGGTTTTCCAAAGAAAACCCAGACAGTGATGATGCAGTATCATCAGACTACCCAATTTACCTACCCATAGCCAAATGAAAACAGATGTGACTCATAACACATAGTCACAACAAAACAAGGTCATAATTCCCATAGAAATAAAAAGGCTTATGTGTATAGAGTATATATAATTACTAATTTTGAAGACATACACACAAAAAAAACACAATTTAGAAGCAGAAAGTAAATTTAAGATAATTACAAATTTTAAAAGGTAGAATTTTCAGGAAGAAAAAAAAATATTTACAAAAAAAAAAAAAATCACTACCAACTATGATTAGATAAAATACTACTCTGCTGACATTGCACTAGAAGAAAAACAAAAAGGAATTTCATGAACGAAACCAAAGGGGTAAATTGGTATGTCACACCTAAGTATCAAAGTAAAAACTATAATATGCCAAACTACATTCCTAGACTAAAAGTGGTATAAAAACACATGAAAAAAAAATATATATACATAATTAGGAATCTATAATATCGTACTTGCGTGCATACGATGAAAAGTGCCAACCGACCCAGCCTAACACTTGCTGTTAAAAACAAGGGGGGGAAAAAAATCTGCCATTTTCAAAGTACCCAGAATACATCTTAAATTTGAAGGAAAAACTGCACAAAAAGGTGTGCGGAGGGGTATTTACTAATACAAGTAGCTAAATACCACTAAAAAATGTATGTATACACGACACAGGGTGTATAAAAAACACGAAATCGGGTTTCCGATTTTCGCTAAGTGAGCCAAAACAAACCATGTTTGGGTCAGAAAACGCTAATATATACGATGAAAAATATATAAAATTACTATAAAATACATTGCAACACATAAACACATATAAATATTACGAAATAAAACTATAAATACACATAGATAAAAGAATATAAAGAAACTAAATTTTATAAATAGGGCGAGTTCGTCTTTCACGTAGCCCGTAAGCGTCCTGCGAAGTCGGCTGCGGTCGATTCAATGATTTCGACTTATTCGGTTTGTTAATCGAATTTTCGGCAACGCTAGCTTCGTTGGTCGTTGCTGCTATTTCACACTCCTGTACTTCCCTTTCCGATTCATTGTTCTCCTCCGATAGAGCTTCCTCCGCTGATTCACTTTTCTGCTGATGGTTATCAGCTGAATTTTCAACCTCCGGAGTTTTGTTTGAGTGAGGAGGAGGGGGGTCGATCTCGGCTGGATCGCTAGCTGAATTCGCTTGGCTTCCGTGAGTGCTGAATTCATTTTGAGTAATCGTACCAGGGTTGCTCTCTTGAGTGTCAGAACTTGGTATAATACAGTAATCGCGATGGCGTCTGCGCTGAGCGAATTGCTCTGCATGGGGAATCGATTGCTGCACATCAATAGGTGGATCGTCAATCGAATCTGGGACACTCTGTTGTTGTTGTGGGTCGTCGGACCAAATCGGGAGTCTGTTTTTAAAGGCAGAGAGGCGATCCACATGGACAACTTGAACGTTTTTGGGATTTGCAACAAGGGCGATTTTAAAATTTACCTCATTTAATTTTTCCAAGATAGTGAAGGGGCCATTATTCAACTTACTTAATTTTTTTGTTGTACCAGGTGCAATTGCTGGAGTGAAAAGCCAAACCAGATCACCAACTTTTAGTTTCTTGTCAACAGCTGTCTTTTCTCTATACTTTTCTTGATTCTCTGATACTTTTATTAAATGATTGTGCACTTCAGCGTACACCTTTTGCAGAGCTGGTATCAAAAGTTCACAAAAAGAGGGGGCATCATTATAACTAAACTGGGGGGGTTGAGAAAATAAATTATAGGGTAGGTTAAGGTTTCTACCATACATTACAGCTGCTGGAGTTAGTTTGGTAGATGAGTGCACAGCCGTGCGCATGGCTAAAAGTGCAAATTTAAGCTTGGTGTCCCAGTCTGATTGATTCTCATTCACAATATGACACAGGGCGTTTTTTTAGAGTCCTGTTCTGGCGTTCTATCTGAGCATTTCCGGCTGGATGATATGCCGTGGTTTTGGGATGTTTTATTCCAAACATTTTGTACACATGCTCGATAGCTGCAGAAATTAAATTGGGTCCTCTGTCGGTTGAGATATAACATGGAGCTCCATAACGTGAAATGAAGTCTGCGAGAGTATCGGCTACCACATCCGATGTGATTGATGATACCGCATAGGCTTCAGGCCACTTTGAAAATGCATCAATGTATGTAATTATAAATTTGTTACCCGAAAAGGTAACAGGAAGAGGCCCTATAACATCGAGGTTCACTTTATTCATAGGGAAATGAGGTGTGGGTACACGTTGGAGGGGTGCAAGTTGATTTGCTTTGTGCACTCTTTTTTCTTGACAGCTAACGCACGACTCCACTAGGTGCTTGACATCTGCCGACATTCCTGGCCAATAAAAGTGCTCACGAATGCGGTCTATTGTCTTTTGGAAAGCTTGGTGACAAGCAGCTAGGGATTCGTGGGTTAGTGCAAACACTTGCTCAACCATTTTCTTCGGCACCACAAGTTTGATAGGATTATTCAATAGGGGTGACTCCCTTGTATCCTCGCATACAAGAAGATCATCCCTAAAGAAAAATCTCAAATACTTGGGTGCAACTTCAAGATTTTCACTAATTTTGCGAGCAATTTCACAGCACTTTTTATCTGTTTTCTGTAATTCACCTATCTTTTCTAAAAGGTTGGAATGTGGCATAAAAGTTGTCTCCTTCGCTACTTGTATAGAAAAGTTGCAATTGGTGACATTATCCGGTTTGCTATCTGTGGTGAACCTTGAAAGGAAGTCTGCAACGCTATTACATTTTCCCTTAATATATCTGATGGTAAATGTAAAATCAGAAAGTGTACAGATCCACTTAGCCATACGTGATGTGGGATCCTGAATTTTGAGCATGTACGTAAGAGGCGCATGATCAGTGTATATATAAAAATGAGTATTGGCAAGGTAGCACTTGAAGTGTGCAGTGGCCCATACTAATGCCAATAACTCTCTCTCAGTGGCGGAGTATCTCGTCTCAGCGTCTTTGAGTTTCCTACTAGCAAATGCGACAGGGTGAAGCATCTCATTTTCATCTAGTTGTGATAGTACTGCCCCGAGTGCTTCGCCACTCGCATCAGTATAAAGGTAAAACTCCTTATCAAAATTAGGAAGGGCAAGACAAGGTTTGGATATTAGTGCAGATTTTAAATCCTCAAATTCCTCCTGTGCTGCTTGGTTCCAAGTGAATCGACCCGTATCTTTAGTGAGGTTGATAAGATTTCTCGCTCTTTTAGAAAAATCTGGTAAAAATCGCCTATAGAAGGAGAGTGCACCGATGAAGGATCTGACAGCCTTTCGGGTGTTAGGAGGTTGGAATTTCCTTATTACTTCAATATTTTTGTTGATTGGTGACACTCGTCCTTTTTGGATTTCAAAGCCCAAGTATTGGATCTTGTCGGATAAAAATGTACACTTACTGGGTTTGAGTTTAAGCTTGTGTTGCCGAAGTCTTTCAAAAACAAGCTTAAGTTTATTTATATGGGATTCGACATCTTTAGAAGCTTATACTATATCGTCGATGTATACTAAAATTCCCAAATTTCCTAGATCACCAAAAATTGCAGACATAAGTCGTTGAAAACTGTTTCCCGAATTCGAAAGTCCGAAACAGTTTCGATTCCACTCAAATAACCCTTATTGAGTAATAATAGCTGTTTTATATTTATCCTCGGGACGGATAGTTTGTTGAAAAAACCCACTAGTTAAGTCTAATGTGGAAAAAAAATTTGAGCCTGATAAGGCGTCAACTGAGTCTGTGATGTTTGGTATGGGGTAGGCATCTTTCATTAGATTTTTATTTAATTTTCTAAAGTCAACAGCCAGTCTGTAAGATCCGTCTGATTTTTTTACAAGAATGACCGGCGAAGCAAATTCTGAAATAGACGGGGAAATTATATTGGCCTGTAGTAAAATATTTAATTGATCTTCCATTTCCTGTCGTAAGTTATGGGGGACTCTATATGCTTTACATTTAACCGGTTTTTCTGAAGTTAGATTAATTGAATGGGGTATGGTGTCACAGCCGGGTAAGTCTAAGACAGACGCAGCAAAAACATCTTTATTTTCTTGTAAAAATTCTTGCATTTTTAATTTTAAGGGCGGTTCTAAGTGGTCTAAATTAATTTCGGAACTCCAACTGAGGTCGGCACGGTCAAAATCTGCAATTGGAGGGGAAGTATTGATATTACAGGCTAAATTACAATTATCTGGGGTTACGTTAGAATTATCAATACATTTTTGAACTTTTGCTACTAAAGTACCCTTATTTAATACTATATTGTTATCAGAAAAGTTAGCAAAGGATAGAAATAGGCCATGTTCTTGGGTACAAATGGATCTAGAAATTAAGAGGCCTGCATGTAAATTCTTAGCAAAGGGCTCTAACATTAAAATACTATCCTTGTCATTGAAATTTTCCTTCGTACATCTGACTTTAGCTAAAATTTTAGACTGGGCTGGGATTTCAAGTTTATTACACAAAGATGCCATACTGATATTACACGCCTTTTTCTCAACATCATGTTTACCTGTATTTTCACTAATATTATTTGCTTGCATTTCCTCATTTTCAGTAAATTCATAACTACCCATTTCAGAATTTTCAGAATTATCACTAAACTGCTCCCCAATATTTGCATTTACATTATTTACACTATAAAATTCTGATTTGATTTGAGAAATACATTGTTCAAAATTTTGAAAATTTTCCTCGCATTGTTTACTATTTCCCGAAGCAATTTTATCAACAGTAGTACCACCCGGTAATTCTTCCATCATAAAAACCTGGCAATCACTATTACTTTCATCACATACCCTGTTACACCTTTTATCAACATTATTTTCTTCGTCACTATTATTCTGACTGTGATGAACCTTCCTTATCTCCCTACTATTCCCTAATTTAATTTTCTCTGCACAGTTTCTTATTTCAATATCTTTCGAATAGTCAGGGGTACTACTTTTTGATATCAATTTAGCCTCAGTTTCAACTTTATGATCTATGGGATAGTTATTTTTGCAAGTATTTACACTAGAATTGTTATTATTTACATTACACATACATTTACATTTAGCACAATTATACACATTAATAGGATTATTATATACAGGTAACTCATAACATTGCATGCATGGGTCACTACTCTTACCTTGTTTGTTTACCTTTGTTTCCTCTAAACACACATTACTGTTTTTGGTACAAGGAGGGGTAAGCGGGGTTTGTTTGCATAGTGTTTGCTCCGAAGCTTGAAGAGAAACAGTATTTGTGGCACAATCAATGATTGCATTGTATTGTTTCAAAAAGGGCATATCTAGAATGGCATCAAATTCCTTCGCCAACTTGCCCTGCACTACAAAAAAAAACAGTTAGGCATTGGGTGTTATGGAATTTAAAATTCATAACTACTTTTTCAGTAAGAGGAACTTGTTCTCCAGTTACTGTCAGAATAGGCGTATAACATTGTTGCACATTATAGTCTGTGAGTGAGTTCAAAATTACACTGCTTAAGAGATTAATCGCAGAACCTGAGTCACAGAGGGCAGTTATGTTAGTATTACCTATAAGTATACTGGCAGTTGGCAAGTTATAAGACTGCGGAGAAAAAACACTATATACCGCAGGTGGGTCGGTGGCCTTTTTTGGAATCAGTTCGACTACCTCTGATTCAGCCGATCCCATTTTAAATGAACATTCTCAGTAACAGTGGGATTATTAGTTGCATCATTTGCTTGCTGACCCTCCGCATAATTTTGTACTCTGTTCCTACCACTTCTGTTGCTGTTGTAATTATTTCCTCTGTTTCCCCTGAAGTTTCCTCTCCTGTTGTAACTTCCCCGGTAACTATTGTCATATCCTCCCCTGCTCCTAGAATTATTGCCTCTGCTCCTATTAAAATTATACACATACTGGGGGCACTCTCTAGCATAATGACCGGGTTGGGAACAATAAAAACAAGTAATACCTATACTGGGCACTATTTCCTGGCTCTGCACCTCTCTCTCTCTGCTTTTATCACTTATTAGGTTGTCAAGTTTAGAATTTAGAGCCTCAATCTGTATTCTAAGAGTTTCTATTTCTGCATTGTTGTCCCTAGTTGGCTGAGTAGCTGCACAAGCTAGATTCTGCGGGAAATTTTGTTGATATAAAAGGGGGTTTGGTTCCTCATGTAAAGTGTAAAAAGGATTTACACTGCGGCACGCTCTTTCCTCCAGGAGAGCAAAAGTTAAAATTTGCTGTGGGGTTTTGGGATCTTTGGTGATGACACCCTTTCTGATCTCAGGTGCAAGGTTGTTTAAAAGCATAGAGTGAAGCATGGCTTCACGGCTTTTGTTGACAATGGCATCAGCTACTCCATCAATAACGAGTGCCTTTGATGAGAGGTCAGATGCAGCATCAAAAAACTCTTGCACTGACATACCTGGAGTTTGCTTAAAGTTGAGGAATTTGGCAAGTGCAACATCAGGAGTAGGTGTTTGGACAAATTTATTTTTTAAAATACTTAATAATTCCGCACTAGTTTTATCTTTGTGGGGCTTAACTAATCTCGCCGCAGTACCATTTAAGCGGTTAAGGAGGGCAAATTTTTTCTCACTATCATCCCAAGCAAAAAGGGTGGAGAGACTATCCAGTTTCTCTGAAAAGTCAGTAAATGAGACTGAGCTAGCCTCTCCATTAAATGGTGGTATGTTGCACAAGTTGTCAACTAACGAATTTTTTTTCTGGAGCTCTACCAGCTCCTTAGTAGGATCTTCTTTGGCCATAATAAAATCAGATAATTATACAGAACTCAAAAAAAAAATAAATAGAAGGCAGAAAAGGGGAAAAATGGGGATTATATACCTCGGTAGCATAAGATCATCACCACTTTCATTATACACATTTTAAAATATCAATCTTAATATTTAAAAAATATACATAGAAAATTTTACCATATAGATATATGCAAAAATTTCACAATAAGTAAAAACCGATACCCAGTTGCTCCAATTATATAATGTAAAACAAAATTTACAGTCAAAAACAAAAGTTTTAATTCTTGGTAACCGCAGGAATGTTTCTACACGGCACCATTTTCTTGTTGGGGTATTTGATAAAGTGATAAATAACCAAAAGAATGAATTTTGTTGATTTCAGAAATTGGAACAAATTTTACACAATTGCTAATTAAAAATCAAAACAGAGAGATGCTATAAACAAAACAAACCAAATAAATTTTGAATAACTAAAAAATTAATTAAGTAAATGAATAACTTTGCCAAAAGATATCAACAAAATTCTCATTTATCACCATACCGCTTATACCCAACAAGTGGTTTGACGAATTGGAACATTGTTATGGTAAATTAAATGAAATTCATTAAAACTTTATAGAACAGATTTTGAATAAGAAAAACATAAAAAAGGGTCCTGCAATCCTTCCAGAATTTGAAAGGCACAAAAAAAAGGGGAAAGAAGTTAATTAAAATAAGGATATAGATAATTAATTAAAGTTATAAAACATGATCATATCAATGTACCAGTTTGCCAGAACCATGCGAGTGATTTTGTATAGTGGTTAGTACCATACCAAGAAAAAAAATAAGGTAGATCAATTTTCTTTTAATAAGAATTTGGTGTGATTTAATTACCTTAAATGCAGCAAATAAACTTTAAGAATTAAACATAGTTAATATAAAATTTTTCTTTTACAGTTATCTACAATTCTTTTACTTCAATTAAAAGCAGGTTAAATTTATTTTATTTATTAAATCTCTTTCTTTATAGAGGAAAATAAAAAGTACTTCACAATATTTAAAAGAAGCAATTTAATATTTAAGGAAAACCAAATTAATAAACATTTTAGAAACAGATCCAGAATTTAAATTTACTTCATTAAATTTAATTCTTTTAATAAGAATAATACAACATCCTCAAAAACAAGTAAAGAATTTAAATTTTACTTATATAAATTTTTATTAACAAAAGAAGGTTACTTGGAATTTCAATTTCAGTAAATTCATCTTAGAAAAGAATTAAATATTAAATAATTACTTGCTCTGATTATTTAAATCATTAAACAAAACTCATTATACTTCAAACAGTAAAATTAAGTAAAGGTTTAGTAAAATAAAGAATGAACTTCCATAAAGTAGTCAAACAGATGAGAGACTAACCAATAGCATGAATATGAGTTTATTAATTAATTAACAAGTATATTAATTAAGACACCGTCACGTATGTATATCAAGATTTTCTCATTGTAGAAACATAGAAATAACACAAGAATAACATTTTTATCAGTAGAAAGGAAATAGTTACCGAGATTTCCTTGGCAGACTCGACACTCGAAGTATCCACTATAGGAACAAATCATTAATGTTATTACTGGTTTGATAGTTTTATCTTTATAAACGTTGGGCATTATTTGAGGAAATTTCAGGTAACCCTGGACATCTAGGTGGTCCTTTTCTCCTCCATTTCACAATATGGATCTAGGAAGCAGTATATGCTCTTTCCTTAAAGATGAATCTTAACGCAGGAATCTCGACGTAGAAAAATGGATTTCGGTGGTGTAGAAAAATGACCGGTCCTTCCTCCCGTCTTAAGTGACTGTCATAACAAAAGGACGTCATCAACCAGCGCTGACGATACCAGCTCTCTATTCCGGGTTTTTTTTTTTTAAAAGACGATTGCTCGACGTTTATATATATTTAACCATCTATGATTCCAAACTCCATATCTGAGACAAAGTTTTCCTCTTAGCTGAGAGTATCAGTTATGAGTAAAGTATATTTTTACTCTCTTCATTTCTTCATCGACTATATCTCGGGGAACCAGATACCTTTTTTCTTTACCGGACCTTCCAGTTACACATTTTTCGATCGAATGCCTCTCAAATTCTCTGGCCACCACCAGGAAAACTCCAGGGGGGGGGGAGAGAGGAAAGGCCCCAGCCTTCCCCTAAAAAACTCATATACCGTATCTCCCAGGCTACAATCTCCCGCGCTAAACTATACCAGGGAAAAAAAAAAAATTCCCCGCGAATACGTTACGTAAAACCATTGGTCGTCGCTCTCTCTTGCGGGTGGAACTACTTCGCATAGGGGTGATGGCATGTGTACAGCTGTTCCGTTTTCGCTCCCTTCTTTCGACCTCCCACGTGAACTGTTGTTTACATAAAACGGAATAATTGGGCTCGTAAAAACGAATAATAAAACTTTAACAATACGGGCCACTATCTGCCGCCCGAGTCCTGCTTTTTCCACGAAAGATCTACAGAGCAGATTAAGGCGACCAACACCGCTAAAGTTGTTTACGAAAAAACAGCAAAAATGGAGTCATAAAACTCTTGACAATACAAGCTAATATACGTTGTCTGGGAAATGGATTTTTATTGCCCAAGTGTCCGAGAGCATTTGAAAATTTTCCATGGTAACAAGGACCACCCCAGTGAAATTATAACTTACAGGGGAAATATAAAAATTATGATTTTAAGTTAAAGAGACAATGAATTTGTTTTAGCTTAGACATTTAAAAGAAAGAAAAGGTATTTTAACTCCATTATTTCAGACTAAAATAAAGAGAATATTAAATGAAAAACATTACGATTATTATAAAAGGAGGGGGGGGGCTACAACTTATATAAAAAAAATAAAGAAAATATGGAAAATTTAGAATAAATGAAAAAAACTTACCCTAACAGGAATCTTTGCTGAAACTTGGAGAAATACATTGAGCAATGTATCATTTTATGCATGTGCATTAAGATATGTGTCTTTAATTGTCATTTGCAACTGAAGTTTTAAAACTACTGTTTTAAATTTTGGACTTGATTTAAATATCAAGAAAAGATGTAAGCTTGTGTAAGTTTTTGCGTAAACTTTACTGTTAGTAAACATGGGGAATGGGGAGAGCAAAACATGCTGAGTAACGAACTTTCTCATAGTACTTGTTGGAAATCCAACATATACATAAGATTAGAGTCCTGCATCGAGTCGGGTTACACGCTTTTACTCGCACCCGACCGTCGGGTAGCTATATTTTTAGACGCTATATTTTTTCGTTGCGGTTCGGGTCGGGTCGGGTTGACTTTTACTTTTTTGATGCGGGTCGGGTTCGGGTCGTTTTCGGGTTGGGTTTTGACTAATGCGGGTCAGGTTCCAGTTGACCCGCTTTTTCAAAAGAATGTTCAAAACATTTTTTAGTTCAAAAATATATACACAATAAGACCTCCGTAATGGTCTTTCTCGGAAAGCTGACACCTCTATTTAGCGAACACTTTTCAATTCCTAACACTTATATATTTTTGAGTTTATACCTTTGAATAGTTTGCACTTCCCAATCTACATACACACACGTAACATGTATATGTGTACATAAGCTATCGTGAATACGATACGTGTGATTTTGTGTGTATCATAAACGAAATGTTCATAATATTTTTCATATTCCGAGAAAATAAAAAATTGTTCTTAACTACATCGTAAAGAAAGAATAATCCATGATTACATTTCTTATATACATTTTATTTTCTCATGCAGTAAATTGAATATATACTCATTCATATTCAAATACGTATTTATTTTCATCTGAAACAAGTTCTGTTCAAACTTTTTGAAAAAAATCCCAACAATCCGACGTGCAAAAAACCTAAATATGACCCACAAGAATTATTCTAAAGGAATCAGAAAGAAAATTAGAGTCATCCCGACCCGAAAAAAAAATAGAAACAACCCGACCTGATACAGGACTCTATTCGACGATCTCGAGGCGTCTGCTATTCAAAGGTTTTACTATATTTGAATCTTAAAGAATATAGATTTCTCCATTTTTCTATATAAAATATAAAATTGGTATTAGAGATATGATCGTAGATTACTTTTCATAATAGAATTAAAACATGGTTTACTATTATTGCATTGCCGGTTGAAATATGTCGAGTTCGGGCTGGGTTGCGGGTCACCGAAAATTATTTTTGCGGGTTCGAGTGGTAGCGTCTCCAGAATTTTTTTTTGTCGGGTTCAGGGCGGGTTGCGGATTGACTTCAAATGGAATTTTCGGTTTCGTGTCGGGTACAACCTGACCCGTGCTGGACTCTACATGAGATACAGTGATTTCCGCGTTCATGCATTTCGCGACTCCCGTTCAGTGAGGTTGCTGAATCCATTAACTTTTATTTCTCTTTCTTTTAACATTTTTTAATGGGTGACTCGCAAATTTGCATGCGATGTATTGATACCAATGGTAACAAAATTTATGCATGTTGAGATTCAGAAACAGCTAGTGTTAATTTAATAGTTCTAATGGTCTAAACAAGGCGATGGAAACCGTCCTCCTTTTCCCCAATCTCAAGTTTTCCAAAGATTCACCAATAAAGATATAGGTGCGGTTTCCGTTAAACTTTTATTACAATGCTATAAAATTTCCATTGTCTAATGTAGTATATAGTCAGTCATGTATACTGTAATATGATTTTATATTTTATTCTTTTTTACCGAAAACAGAGTATTGTTTGAAACAGTAAATAGGGGAAGTAACCAATTAAACCATTTTAATTTTTTCTTATAGTAAAATTTAATTCGATTCTTGAAAAAATTCTTTGAAACAAATTGCGCTCGAGAATCCAGGTACCACCATACATCTTTCGTAACGTAGCCATTGTCGTACGTAAAATGTTTAGAATAATGCATAACAACGAAAGTGCACATATTTACTATAATGATTTCAAATTTTAATTATATTTTCTTAATTACATTTTAAGGAACTGGCTATAATACTTGACTTCATTGTAACCATCGCAAGTACATGTTTCCCATTAACATAGAAGTGCAGAATTTTAATTTAATATGAATCAACAGTTCATGCACATAAAATTTTGTAAAGATTATATAATTAACAATAAAAATTACTTACTTTATTTTTTGAAAACTAAATTTGAATACTATGAAATATACAGGGTGTTCCATTAATGTGACGACAAAATCAGAGGGTTGTTACTAAACGTCATGAGGAACAAAATTGTAATGGAACATGATGTCGCAAACCATTTATTCAGTCATCCCTTTAATATAACTCGTATTTTCGTTAATACCTTGAAAAATTGAAGCATATTTTAATGAATTTTTTCAAAGACATGTTTTCTTTTGTTCTAAACGTGATAACAAAAAAAAAAAAAAAAAATGCTGGAAGTTTCCATTACACTCGTTAGCAGAATGAACTCGACGCTTGATAATTTATACTGCAATTATCAGTTCATACGGTGTCAATGATTCCAGTACTCTATTTTTTCAGCACTTTTCTTTATGTTATTACATTTATCACAAAGGAAAGCATGTCTTTTAAAAGTTCCATTACAATATATTACACTTTTTTCAAAGTTATGAACGGAAACCCGCGATTGATTAAAGAAAATCACCATGTATTTTTGACTGAATAGATGATTTGCGAAATCATGGTCCATTGCAATTTGTGCTTCTCTTAATGTCTGCTAACAACCATCTCAGTTTGTCACCACATTAACAGAATGCCTTGTATTAATCTTAAATTTAAAAAAAAACAGTTAAAATTATCTTTAGGAACTTGTTATACAACAGTTTCAACGAATTTTTCAATATCAACTAACCCTTAACTGGTGTTGTGCTGTCATTTAGTACCCACGTACGTTTGAACTCTGGTAATTTCCTAAGTAAGATTCAGATAAAAATATTATATTATATACAGGGTGATTCATAAAAGATGGGCAGAACTTTAAGGGGTTATAGTACACTTAAAGACAAATAATATTAAATAGGAGACTAAGGGTCCCAGACGTATTCCCAAGGAGATAGGGGGCATTAAAGTTTAGGGTCCGAAATTTCAAATGATTATAAAACATGGAAAAATTGGTCGATTCGTTTGCGGTTTTTGCAAAAAATTTTCTTTATGCCAGTATTTTCTTGAAATAAAATTTTAAAGTTCAATTTCAAAAAATGCCGATAGGGGGCGCTTTAGACTTTGGAGTAACAAACAACTATTTTTTAACGTTATTTTTTGTATTTCTTTAAATGATTTCGAAAGCTTAGACTTAAACTTAAATTTTGATCTAAAAATCTGAGTCCTAACGAGTAGTTAAGTAGCGTAAACTGAAATTTGAAATTTGAAACCCTTCTCCCCCCAGAACAAAAATCAGTTATTCCCGATCTTTGTGTCGTAGATTAGGCTCTAACTACTGCCGCGTTTTGCTAAAATTATTCTTTATGTCAGTATTTTCTTGAAAATAAATTTTAAAGAAAATTTTCAAAAAATTCCGATAGAGGGCGCTTTAGACTTTGGAGTAACGAACAACTATTTTATACCGTTATTTTTTGTGTCTCATTAAATGCTTTCTAAAGCTTAGACTTAAATTTTCAGCCCAAAATCTGAATCGTTAGACGTGGTTAAGTTTCTGGGGAGAGGGGTTTGAAATTTCTACTCCTGAGCACAGTTCAGTTTACCATGTCCACACATTGTGTGCTGTGATACGAGGTAAAAAGACACAAATTAGGATTATGTTACCAAAGCATATTTATTAACATGTAATCACAATAAATGTTCAAAATTGTGACCACCAGAGGTTATGCACGCAGAACAACGGCGACGAATGGAACGGCGAACATTCGCGAAAACATCAGGCTTTTCGAGCACTTCCCCTACAGCGGCGGAAAGTCTGGCGACCAGTTCCTCGGGGGATTCAATGGGTGTCTCATACATAAGAGCCTTCAATCGTCCCCAAAAAAAGAAATCGAGGGGTGAAAGATCTGGCGAGCGAGCAGGCCAAGCAACAGGACCACCTCGACCAATCCATCTGTTCGGAAATGTGATGTCCAGATAGTTGCGGACGTCTCGTACGTAATGGGCTGGCGCTCCATCGTGCTGGAACCACATGACCCGCCGGATG
Source organism: Maratus michaelseni (assembly GCA_963931845.1). NCBI lineage: Eukaryota > Metazoa > Arthropoda > Arachnida > Araneae > Salticidae > Maratus > Maratus michaelseni. Next base: position 446,051,911 of record OZ007586.1, read on the forward strand.
CGTGGAGGAACAACGTTTAACAGGTCTGGCAGCACATGTTGCAGAAATGTGAGGTATGTTTTACCGTTGAGGCGTTCAGGAAGAAGGTACGGTCCGATTAGGTGGTCTCCGAGGATTCCTGCCCAAACATTGATGGAAAAGCGTCTCTGATGAGCATGTGGATACGTAGCATGTGGATTGACATCCGCCCATACATGTGCATTGTGTGTGTTAAATGTACCTTCACGTGTGAAGGTACATTCATCGGTGAAAAGCACAGTTCGTCCAAAATGTGGATTTAGCGCGTTCTGCTGCAGAAACCAGCGGGCGAATTCAATACGATTTGGATAATCCCCTGGAGACAGTTTCTGGACTCGTTGCACATGAAACGGGAGCAAATGTTCATCCTTCAGTACCCTCCAAGTCGTGGACTGTGAGGTATCCACCTGGCTAGCCACTGTTCGTGTACTTGTACTTGGCTGCGCCGCTACTACATCCAGAATGGCTTCTGCAACAACTACTGATTCGTCCTTTTTTGCACGACCTGCATTCGACCGGGAAGCGAGAAATGATCCCGTCTCACACAACTGTCTGTGCAAGCGCTCGAAAGTTTTGCGGTTAGGCAACCGCCTGTTAGGAAATCGCTCTCCGTACATTCGTTGTGCCTCTGCACCATTTCCATCTGCCGCTCCGTAAATTAAATGCATCTCAGCCTTTTCCTTATTCGTGAAGGGCACCATCTTCCGATTCATTACTACAGCGACTTACACTTGACTCACCGTTCAGTGGTTTTTATGCCTGAATCGTGTCGAAATTTTGCATACGTGTTCTTCTTCTTCCCCATTTGACATTTGCATACTTTCTGTTTCCTTCTTCACCCGGTGACTAGCGTCAGGAATGGAGCTTTAACGTTTGCATGAGCGACGTTTCCAACTGTGCCAGTGCCTTTATGAGTGAATTCCGACTATGCAGTCCTTGACGAAAGTTGTATTTTTGCCTCGTATCACAGCACAGAATCGTTGGGCATGGTTATGTAGTGCAAACTGAACTATGTTCAGAAGTTGAAATTTGAACCCCCTCCCCTCGCTACTGAACCACGCTCAGCGATTCAGATTTTGAGCTGAAAATTTAAGTTTAAGTCTAAGCTTTAGAAAGCATTTAATGAGACACAAAAAATAACGGTATAAAATAGTTGTTCGTTACTCCAAAGTCTAAAGCGCCCTCTATCGGAATTTTTTGAAAATTTTCTTTAAAATTTATTTTCAAGAAAATACTGACATAAAGAATAATTTTAGCAAAACGCGGCAGTAGTTAGAGCCTAATCTACGACACAAAGATCGGGAATAACTGATTTTTGTTCTGGGGGGAGAAGGGTTTCAAATTTCAAATTTCAGTTTACGCTACTTAACTACTCGTTAGGACTCAGATTTTTAGATCAAAATTTAAGTTTAAGTCTAAGCTTTCGAAATCATTTAAAGAAATACAAAAAATAACGTTAAAAAATAGTTGTTTGTTACTCCAAAGTCTAAAGCGCCCCCTATCGGCATTTTTTGAAATTGAACTTTAAAATTTTATTTCAAGAAAATACTGGCATAAAGAAAATTTTTTGCAAAAACCGCAAACGAATCGACCAATTTTTCCATGTTTTATAATCATTTGAAATTTCGGACCCTAAACTTTAATGCCCCCTATCTCCTTGGGAATACGTCTGGGACCCTTAGTCTCCTATTTAATATTATTTGTCTTTAAGTGTACTATAACCCCTTAAAGTTCTGCCCATCTTTTATGAATCACCCTGTACTTGACATAGACTATTCAACTAACAAATACAGTCATGTAAAAACATCATTGTGTTGATAAAAATTCTCTTGATCTAGTTTCTCATAAGCTATTATTATTGTTATACTAGCTGGAGACGAAATAGTACCATCACACCAGTTGCGCACAAAAATTTCAATGAGCTACTTAAGGTTTAAGGTTTTTGCGGTTAAATTTTTTAATGTAAGATAGGAGAAAATGTTGCGATGTGCAGGGAATTTTGCAAAGTTTTATTTTTCCGATACTTCGATTTAACCGGGCTCATATTATCCGAGTGCCACTGTAAATACTGTGAAATCTTAGAATTTTAAAATTAAGACCAATACACTTTTAATATTTTTATAAGAGATTCTATGATATATTTAACAGCTCTTATAATAGCACCACCTTGATAGAAATTTTCCGAAAGATATTTAGCCTTCATTCATGTAATTTGAAAAAAAAATCCACAATAACTCAACTAAAAATCATCGACAGCTTCAAGGACCTTGTGTAAGGTTATATTAGGAAACATTTTTAGTTGAACTTTAATCACTACAGTCGAAAATTTGTTATAATGAGGATGAAGGGATCAGTGCATTTGCTCGTTGTAACTAAGTTCTCTCAGTAAGCGAGTTCAATAATTCTGCATGAAAGTAAGATAATGCATGAAAATTCAATAACTTCAGTAAAATTAAGTGAATTGTCCAACTTGTAGAGGTAACTTTACGGCATTTAATTAAAAAAGTGAAATTAATTTAATTTTTTAATTATAGTATTTAACTTAATTTTCGTAATATTTTATATGCTTAAGTAAATTAATGAGAAATATTCTAATGAAAAGGTTAAAGAAACCACACTGCAAATAGAGGCGTCTTAAATTCAGACACATATGTGCTGAATGAAAAATTTCAGGCATCATAGATGTCTGAATATAAGACCATGAGTGTCTTACAATGATCAGTGTATAAAAGAACTGAGAAAAATGTCTGGATAATAATGTTATGGCGGAAATTAAGACATTTAGACACTTATGAGTCTGAATTTGATGCAATTGTATCATATGCGTGATGATTGTGATACAATCGGGCCACTGCATATGCCAGCAATATCAGAACAGTTCCGAACAGTTGAATTATTTCCGAACAGTTGAATGTTTTAAAAAATACTTTTCCATCTACTAAATTTTGATTAGACCATAGATCGAGTGTCATAAGAGCCTACATCAGTGATGCGAAAAAACGCTAATGTTAAATCTACGGGAAGGTCCTTGCGCAATATATCGTTCGCATTTTAATATTTTTAAATGATTATTTTTGCATAGGATAGCTGAGGTCGGTCGATCTCTAACGTTATTAGTTTTTACTTTTTCGATTTTGGTTCCAGTTTTTTTTGTATAAGGGTACTTTCACTTTCAGAACCGGTTGGAACCGGTTCTGAAATTGAAAATTTCCGTTTATAAAAAGACTGCAACCAAAATCAAAAAAGTAAAAACTAACAACGTTAGAGATTGGCCTCAGCTATCCTATGCAAAAAAATCATTTTAAAATATTAAAATGCGAAAGAGAAATCTGTCAAGAACCTTCCCATAGACTTAATATTAGCTTGAGTGTTTCTTTTCGTGACTAGTGTAGGCTGTTAACTACTTTCTGCAGCTGTATTTGGCGTTATTTCGTACTTGTTGCTAAGTTATGTCGCCAAAGATAAAAATGCAAGCAAACATGCACCAAGGAATTTTATTGCTATACAAATTTTTCTAGCCTCCTTTTAGCATGCAGCGTTCAGAGTCTAAATTTTGTAGTGGAGGGGGGGACAGAAAGTTTTCTTATACTTTTAGAAAAATAAAATTTAATAAATAAAAATTTAATCTAGCAGATATTTATAGTTAATTATATTTTCTCTTTTAATAATTTTCTTTTAAAACAATCTTGATAATCCGTTATAAATTTTAGCAAGATACTTAATATACATATATTTTTTGTAATTGGGTCATTCTCCAAAAAAGGGTCGATTACAGTCCCAGCATCATTTGAAAAATTTTGCTTTATTTATTTGTGATTTGTTTTCATTGTTATGAATATTTAAGGAATAGATAATCTTTTTATACAATTTACTATTCTATAGCTATTTCATTTTATGTCTTAACCCCTTAATCGTCGCGCCCTTTATGTGTAGGCTACTTTTTAAAAATTCATATTGCTTGATTACCACCAGTTTTTTAAGTAGAAATGTTCGTCTTATTTAATAGACAGATAAAATAATGCAAGAATAAAGCCAATAACACTATTTTAAGAAACTGGTGGGAATCAAACAATCTGAATAAAACAGGCGTAACCTACGCTGCCCGTGAATGTCTCGGGCACGACGATTAAGGGGTTAATATTAAGTAATACATGTGAAACCTCACCTCCGTGGTTTGTCCCCAATCACATTTTAAAAAATTCTTCTATTACAAAGTGAAATAAATTAAATGTTAAATAGTTTTTTTTTTTGTGAATTCCATTTTAAATGAATCTTGGCCAATCTAAAAATTGGTTTCAATAAATTAAAGAATTTTTGCAAATGCATTTTTAAGTTATCCTTTTGTTTGTCCCAAATGAAATTCTCAACTCCATTACTATCAGGTTTTAGCTTCAAACATTCATTCATAAATGGCAGTACTTGTCAATAATTTGTATTATAAGAAAGGAAAAGAAGCCTCTTTGTTAGCTTTGTGGGGAAGATCTGCCATTTGCTCTTAGTTTAAGTTTATTTTATACAAATAAACATAATTTCTGTATTTTGTCTTTTGGGATACTCCACTCCATTACTGTCAGTGAAAGGTAAGCAATGCATAATATTTATTTCTTTTACATTTGAATTTAAAAGATATTGCAACACATACAATACTGTGTAAATGACATTAGTTTCAATTCAAATCTATACAAACAGTGTACCATTATATGAAATATCCTCACCTCCAGTACCCTCACCTCCGTTAGCTATACTAATCACGGAGGTGAGAAAGTGAAATGGAGGTGAGATTAAATTAAATATGAGCACTTAAAATTAATCAAAATGAAAGTTAATTGTTTGCTTAATAATTATTTAAGTAACAGTGTATAATAAATGCTGATCTAGTTTATTTCTGTTACTAGATTGATCAACTGTAGCCTAGATTTTTATTTTAGTTGCTATCAAACATTTCATGGCTTTCACTAGCTAATTTACCTCTGTTGATTTAATCCTCAAAATTTCTTTACTCGAAGTAAGTAAAAAAAGTTCAAGACGACTATTATAATTCAGAATTTTGAAAATAATTTATTATAATTTTAAGATTAATTAGAGTTTATAATGATTGTTGATAATTTTCTTTTTGATCATTTTGAAAATATAAAATTTTGGAGCAGTATATGTATTTGTTTTTATTCCAATGTGTTATATTCCTTTCTATACCCATAAAATTCTTATTTAACCCTTTCAGGGGCAGTGGCATGTTTATGAAACCACTTACGTTTAATTCTCAAACGCCACAATGACACCAGAATTTTGCTAAAATCTTTCCCAATTAATATGTATGTGAAATATAGCCTTTTTCTTATTTCCAAATAAATGTTTTCGTAAATTCCAAGCCAGTCATTTATTTCAACATTTTAGTACCGAAATTACTTTGTCCCTGAAAGGGTTAAAATATAATAATGGTGTGTTCAGTGTGGAATGATCATCCTCAATTGTGAAAAAATATATTCATGTAGATTGTTTTAAGACTTCTTTCTTAAGAATTTATTCAGCCCCTTTTATATACTTTAAAATGTATATCATTCTTCATCTAATACTTTTGTAAACAACTGTTTTAGAAACGTCACCCAATTGATTAACAAACTTATTTAGAAAATGTAGCTCAAGTATTCATACTACATAATTTGTCATCATGGATGATAATAAAAATGACTTTGAATACGCTCCAAGTTAAATTTTATTTTTTGAAAATGTCAGTATATATTTTGGCCCATTATAAAAAATCCACCCATATATTACTGCTATACTTACTGTAATAAAATTTTCTGTTTTAATTTTAGGAATTGTAAGTTACTTTAAAATAATATATACATTTATAATAATATATGTCTCCACTCTGTTACCAAAGGTTCACCTCCGTTACCAGTAAATTTTTAAAATATTTTTTTATTAAATAAATAAAATGAATTGAACAGGACCATAGATTTATTAGTGTTCTTCACTTGTTTATAAAACCCGGGGAAAAAAATTAAGCAAAAAAAAAAAGAGTTTTTAAAATTAACTCGGGAGGAGTCGCGCATACCCAGATTATGAATGGTTTTTACATTGTCACCAATAAATACAATTAATAGTCGTCATTTTATTTAGTCTGAGGCAATTGTTGCAAATTCTATGATAATGTAAATTGTAGATTACTATTCGAAAAATAGTGGTGACAATTGTAAAAACCATACGCAGCCTGGGGTATGTCATGCCCCATGCGACTGCTCCCGGGTTAAGAAATTTTTTTTGAAATATGCCCTTTTTTGAAGAATGACCCAATTGTAAGCCCAATTGTAAAAAAAATAATATCCGGTGAATTGCGGCCCGTGCTTAGGATATTAAAGGGGGGGAAAAAGATTCTTTGTTTTACGCAGTGTTTCTCAAACTTTTTAAACACAAAGGCCAATTAAAGAGATAATTAAAACTGTGCGTCACACTTAAATCTAGAATTAAACTTCCTCAGCATATTTAAATTAAAATGATGGAAAACCGATTGAAAGAAATATACATCTAATAGATCTCATCATGCAAAAATTTCTTGAGAAACATTTTTACACTAGTTCAAATATTTCTGTTTAGTTTTTTTATTAACTACTATCCAAGAAACTATTGCATAACTACTCTGAGCGGTCTCTGAGACAACTTAATTGAAAGATGAATAAAAGGCAAAATTGACTCAGAAGATACTATTTTTGTACTAAACAGTATATACAAGACATTTATAATCAAAATTCACCTATTTAGAAGTGTCTTGCGATAGTGCATGGGTTCCAAATGAAACAAAAATTCACTAGTGTCTGTAATTAAACTTAAAATTATAAGTTAAACTGCGAAAATTGAAAATAGCAGTGGTCTGGGAGACCGTTAACAGCAGTTAAGGGTTGAACATAATTTATTAACCTTTCAAAAAACAGCTATTCACTAAAAATTTCCAGTTTAACTATAGATACTAGTGACACTTTGTTTCGTTTGGAGCTTTCGAACTACCGCTAGAATCGGTTGAATGGTAAATTTTAATTATAATAGTCCTGTATAAAAAGTTTAGTACATTAACAGTATCCTACGCGAGTTAATCGAGACTTTCATTCATATTTCAATAAAGCGATCGCATAGACCACTTACAGTATAGTTAAGCGACAATTTTTGTCACAGCAGTTGAGGGTTAAGGGCTCTAAGACTCAGGGGGAAAATGTGCTTTTCAGTCTATTTTTCCTTTTCAATTATTGAATTTCAACCACCCTAAAATTTTGCCTTCCATCTCCTAGCGGTGTATAAATTTTAAACCTTTATATGTTTTTTCAATTTGTTAAGCAAATTGTACCCTTTTTTTACTTTGTACTAATAATAAATAACGCATATAACCCGCTCCCCTCTCCAGTTAAAGTATGTTGCTTCCCTTAAAAAAAAACATATTTAGACAAGAAGGGGACACAGACGACTTTTTGACATTTTGGTCTGTCCCTAATTCTGTGTATTTAAGCTTTGAACTATTTTCCCTGAAATTCTTATTTTTATGGTTTAACATTTTAATATATAGATAATTTTTTCTTTTCTCACTTTTAAATTAAATGCAAATACTTTCATAAATGTAAAAAGAAAAGGCAAGTTTCTTATGTATTACTTTTAATGTTGTAACTTAACAGGGAAAGATTATACAATTGACATATTTGAAACTTCTAGAAATCGAGCCTTCTCAAAAATTATTTAAAATTTATGCATTTTCGAAAACAAAAATGAATTGTAACGTAAAACTTTCCTAAAAGAAATAGATTTCTAGAATTTTCAAATATTCGAACCTAAAATTAAAGCTCATTCCAACAAATAGTTTTTAAGTTATGCTTAAAAACCACTTGTCTTGTAATCTGTTTTGCGACGATCGAACATTAATTTAACATTAGGAGGTGCAAACATAAAACCTGCGTAATTTCAAAACTACTTTAACGAGTGACTTTAAGGTAAAATTTACCGAAAAGTATGATGTCGAAATTAGGGTTTAGTACTAAAAGTCTTAGAATATGTTACAATTGCTATACGTAACTTCCTTCCCCCCCCCTCTCAACAAAATTTATGTGCAGCATTATTAATAGATGTTATTACTAATCTATTGTTACTTGTGACATTTTTATGCAGTGATTTGCGGCAGAGTTAGTATAACTTTCCTCCTAGGATTGTACACAATATGTATAAAAATAATGATTGTGTTTTTGAAACGAAAAATGATTAAAAGCATCAAATCCAAGGAAGAGAACACTGCAAAAGAGGGGGAAATATATCTAAATTCTATTAAGTATTTCAATTTTACATTACATTCAATGTGTAACATGAATTACATTTGAAATATGTTAAATATATTAACTAAAAATGTCATAATACTGATTTTGGCAAAATAACTAAAACTTGATATAAAATCTTTCTTTGCGTTACAGATTTTGGCTTAGCGATAAAGTGCGGTTCCAATACATGTGACAAAAAACTAGTTTTAATATACTATTTTTTTCTAAATCACTTCATACTAATAGTTGAGAATTCTTCATATTTACAGGTAATGAAAGACGTAAAGTGAAGATACAGTTTCTATGGACTCTATAATTTAGAATTTTAATGTTATATTAGCAAGAGTATTGTTTTTATAATTTTGGAATTTTGAGTAAAATGATCATAATAATATATATATATATTAATATAAGAACAGACACGAAAAGAAACTGCAATATATAAAATGTTAGTACGCGATAATGCTTCCTGTTTATCAGTCGAGCTCTACATTAAATATTAAAACGCCTGCTGCACTAAAAAAGCACTTTAAAGTGTCTTCTGTTTGGATCATCCGTTTCAGACTCCTATATGTCTAAATTTCAGACATTTCAGTTTGCAGTGTACTCTTAGTGTTTAATTATTATTATTCGCAAATTAAAAAAAGTGTTAGCTTACTCTAACTATTTAACAAATTCTTTTCATCACATATTAGTGCTTTTTGACTAATTAATTTCATTGCAAGGAAAATATTAACTCTTGCCCCTTTTGGTCTTCGAAAGCTTTAAATTTAGGTGCTACAATCCAAAGCAACTGCAATCGTTGGGGGAGAGGCTATTATTTCATGCTCATTTGTATCACAGTTATCTTCACCATTATAGCAATAATATAGATTCATTGTGAAATGGTATCTTTTCTAAAGGAGAATGGGGATTAGAAAACAGATCTTTTTTTTTCTTTTAAGTCTGCGGATATCTTACTCATTATATCTAGGACTTACATGTAATAACCTATTTTCTTGCAATCTATTTTATATTGGACCAGCCATTTGCTCACTATAGCCTCGTTAAAATCGAGTTCCCTTCACATCTGAACTCTCTATAACCGAATTCGTCTGAACTCGATAATTTACTACAGAAATGTTAAAAAACTAGAACTGTGAAGCTGTTATGAATGACTTATTGTTCGTCCTGCATTCAACAACTATTATGATTTATTTGTTAATTTTTAGGGATCCATACTAAAAAAGTAATAACGGTACCATAAGGTCACTCTTGTATCTGTATGTACCGTTTTCTCGTAAACTATGGAACGTAGAAAGTTCAAACTTGGGAAAATTATAAAGGCTATTGACTCACATATGTCTGAATTATTAGCCATTCCCAAATATTGTTATGAGAAATTTCGTGGGCTACTTAAGTTACTTGAAAAAAATAAAATTTTATTTTGTATATCGTGTGTGAAAGATTTTGAAACACCGAACTCAAAAATATATTTCTTTTCACTTTAGGTATTATATTTTCAGAGATTTATTCGAAAATGCACTGCAAAAATATGCCCCACCCTCTATTTCCGCATTTACTGAAGCTAAAATTATGAAAAAAATAGGGGTAGTAGAACTTTAATTAAACCTTGCAGGAAAACTATAGCTATTATACTACATAACATAGTTTTTGAGAAAATCGCAGTTTACAGTTACAAACAAACTTTATATTGAGGGCTCTCAGCGGTGGCGTTGAGGCGGGCTCGAGGTACCTATCGACGAAGAATCATCTGAAGATTGTTCATAAATATTTTCGAAAATTTTTTCGATAATTCGTCGAGAAAATAATTAAGTTATTAAAAAAAAAATTACATATATCGTGTGTTGTAGCGTTCGAAACATCTCGTAACACTGAACTCAAAAATATACTTTCATTTTAGGTATTATATTTTCAGAGATATCGTCAAAAACGTACTGCAAAAATATGTCCCCCCCCCCCTTACACACACACACCTAAAATTTCTACTGAAACTAAACCCATGAAACAATTAGGGCTAGTAGGAGTTTATTTAAACTTTTCAGGAAAATTATAGCGATTATCCTAGATCACATAGTTTTTGAGAAAATCCCATTTTTGCGTTACACACAAATTTTACTTAGCAAGTGCTCAGAGGGGGAGTTGACAGGCACTCGAGGTACCTATCGACGCGGAATCATTCAAAGATTTTTGATAAAAATTTTCTAAAACATTAATCGGTAATTATCCGAGATATTAATTAAAAACCTATCAAGAAAATCACGGCGCAGACGAAGGCGACGTTGCAAATTTGCGATCTCTCTTTGAAGCGAACTTGACACAATGCCCAGTTTAAACTTATTACAAGATCTTTGTTTTAGGTAAGGCGAATCATAGCGATAAATAGTCAACGTTTTCCATTCCAATTGAATTCCATTATTAAAGGCAATTATTTAAAAATAATTCATAGAATAATTACAAGACATTAAAAATTTGTAGTTTTGAGACAACAAGCGCTTATAACTCACAATATAATTCATTTATAATGAAAAACTTTTCGATTACATATCACTTCACTAATCATGCCATTAAGTATCATGCTTCTATGTTTAAAAATGAGTCTGAAAGATTCGCTCTTTTTCCGAAATCGGCAAATTGTCTACTGTTACATTAAATATGATTAACAGATGACTACTCGCGAGCAACTCTGCGACCCCTTTCCGAAGCTTGGTTGCATTCAGCCAAGTTTTAAATTTTTACAAGGTCTTTGTCTTAGAGTGAAAAATATTCATAGTGTTTCATTCCAATAGAATTTAATTATGACATGTGGTATTGTTTTACGTATACGCGTATAGTTTCTTTGAACAGTTGTGATACTTTTTTAACGATATACTTTTTTGTGTTAAGATTTTTTGGGGTTATATTTTGAAATGTTTTGCGTTATACCCTATTCTTTTCTGTTAGATATCTCTTAGACATTCTCTTAGATACCTAGCTATGTTGAGATATGTCAGAATTTAATCATCTCAGGTCATTTCAATGGAAACTTCAGAAACAAAACTAGAAATGAACTAGATTAATCTTAACACAATTATTCAAATTGGTAAAGAAAACATATGAGTTGTAATTTCCAAACTTGGACGAAAAATGTCCGGGACAGGATTCGAACCTGGGATCTCTTGGCTGAAGCTACCAATGTGCTACCAACTGAGCCATCCCGCTTGAATCTGGAGGACATATCTCGCCCAGTTAACCTGAAAGAGATCCCAGGTTCGAATCTTGGCCCGAATATTTTTCGAAAAAGTTGGGAAATTACAACTCATAGAAATGAACTGTCGGAATATTTTTAACTCCTGGTCCTAGTTTATTCATTCAAGAATCTATTACCAGGAAAAATACCATTATTGACAATGTATTCTCCAACATCCTCGTGCAATGTGGAGTTATTAATTAATTTTTTATTCATCATAAACCAATTTGTATAAGGTTTTAAAAATGTTATACAGAATGTCGATATTTGTTAATAATTAGGGTTCGTATCTCTCTGAATGTTCATTATATCCATTTATACTTTGCTAGTACATATAGCTACACCGAACCGTACGTTGTATAATTTTATGATTAAAAGATAGTGAAATACACATTTTACCTTCTTTTGCAACTGTTCGATGTGGCTACTCTTCGTTACTCTCCAAATGTTCCAATCAGTACTTGTCATATGTTTGTAAGCATGTTCACGTCGATCAACAAAGTACAATGCTGATTCGTGATTTTAGTTCAGGGATAGATTTCGCAATCGGCGGATTGTGAACCTGATCTTTAACAAAATCCCATATAGTGAAAGGCGGAAATGTCTAATAATCGTAGTGGCCAGGAAATAACACCTCCATACACATTGGAATAAAGTAAATCTGAAATATGTCTATGTGTACGATTCACATATGTGGCTTTTTAGTAAAGAAGAATGAGCCCAAAATTTTGTATACAGTACTAAAGATCTGCCTTTGAACCGATACTTTATAATTCATATTTTGCAAATTATTAAGTTACGAAATTTCCCAACTAAATGGTGTCCTCTCTTTATATATGAAACAAGACCGTAACCAGACGGGATCAGAGTGAGCTGACCCCCCACCCCCCTAATCTTTAATTTCTTTAATTACCAATAACAACTAAATTGCATTTAAAACTTTTATAACTGTATGACAAGCTTTATGACAGGGGGGGGGGGGCTTGCCCTCTACTTCTGTCTTTATATATATATCAGTAAATTAGAGGGAAAATACAACCAAAATTTCAAATGCCGACTAGTTATGGCACAGATATAAATAAATACGACAATTCAGGTTAGAGTAACCTTTACTGAGTCCAGATTGCTATAGAATTTTTATTTTTACATTCTCATAATTTCTGCCATTAAATTGGCATTCAGGAATCATTCAATTCAGAAATTCAGTATTGTACTTCCAAAACTTCAGAATGTAGACCTGATCTTCATTAAAAGCACGCACTGAAATCTAGGCGTGAACGAACTTTTCGTCGTGGAGGCCATTGAATAAAACCTTCGCGGCTAATCCAAACTCAGATTTAAAATATTACTAATCTGCCATTGAATCGGTACCTTACAATTAATACATATTTCGCAAATTATTTATTTATGAAATTGCCTAATAAGTTTGTTGTATTTAATCTGAATCTATGAAGCTGATAATAGCCCAAGTATCTTCTATCATTGAAAAATGTTTTGCAATTGATATGAATGCGAAAGATAATCGTGATGAAATTTTACTCCTCTTTTCACCGTTAAAGTAAATAACTTTTATTTACACAATCCAATTACTTATTTAAAACACTTTCTTTGAAAATTCCTAACAAACTAAAGTAATAAATTTCTTACGAATCAAATTTATAAACATAAAATTTTTCGAAAAATTTTCCATTTGTTTTCTCAGTTATAAACTTGCTGGTGCTTTAATCTGCAACATTTGCCCCATTTATCAGCTTCATAGATTCGAAACAGACACCACTGTCACGGGCTTTTTTTTAAGACATTGACCGCGTATGATGTACTAAAGCCCAAACTTATGTTTCAATATACCTTGTTGTGTATATTTGTTAATTGTATACATTCTTTATTAAAAAATCTCAAATTTTAGTTTTTTAAAGAAAAGAACACTGTGTTTTTTTAATGAGGTTAGTGCAGTCATTCAATCAAATACCACTAACTGCCAAGTTCGCAAGCGTGCTCTCGTAACTCCCAACTTTTCTTACTCCTCAAATGCCTAAAAATTAAGAATGTAACTAACTATTTTGCGGGATATAGCGAGATCTTCACTTTATAAAATAAAGATATTGAAAATTATAAAAATTTCAAAACCGTACATAGGTATCCAAACCAAAATCATTAAAAAATAATAATAAGCTCATAATATTGCTCACAAGACGAAAGTATAATTTACAACAATATAAAAAATTGGGCTTACATGATATTTTTTTTCATCAGTTACTCATTCGTGGTTTTCACTTGTTATTCCCACTCATCCGGTACATTTCCTTCTAAAGACGGAGCTAGACGCTATGTAAGGGGCGAAATATATTGTTTCTTATGCTGTGCGGCACTTATAGAACAACTGTACATAGTTGTCAAACCTTGGAAAAATACATACAGTTTTCCTCTATGTCGTGGAATTTCATCGCTTCGGCACATTGCATGACGTGCGCTCTCTGGGAAAAGGCTATTTGAAATTGCGTTGGCCGAGATTATCAGCTGCAATTTTGAAGCCATCTCTTGACCAGGTGTTAATGAAACCAGTTACATAAAGACAGGACGACATTTATCAAAATTCATTAAAATTAACAAAAAGCTAACAGTTTCAAGTATAATTCCGGTTTACTTCATGATAAAGATTTCTATCAAGTTATTAATACAAGAAAAAAAGCAAGTAAAACACTTCTATATGTAGCTTGATATTTGCTTTAGCGCTAAAATGCATATTCGCTTTGTTCCTGCAAAACGTAAAAATTTCTTGTTTGTAAATTTTAAACGAACAAACTAAATTGAAGTTGCAGCTTTAAATCGGTATCTGACCACAACACGGGAGCCTGCTTATATTTAATCAAATCAATCGTATCCACTGTCGTGGAAAGAAAAATAAAAGTTTACCATAGCGAAAGAAAATCGTTATTATTATTTTATTCATTTTCATCGTTAAATATTTTTATATATACGCAATGCAATTTTTTATTAAAAATGTTTCTTTTGAAAAATCTTAATAGTACTTCAAGAATTACCATGATATTTGCTTTAGCTTTAAAAAGCCTTTTCGCTTTTGCTCCTTCGAAAAGTATAAATTTTCTTGTTTTTGTGTTTGGACTGATGAGGTATTCTGTCTTTTGAGTTTGGGCTTTTTTATCAGCATCTGATTCTAAAATCATTGGAGCTCACTTATATTTAATCAAGTCAATAGTATCTACTATCCTGAAAAAAAAAAAAAAAAAACTATAATTGATGCGAATGCGAAAGAAAATCGTGATAAACTTTTACTTCCATTTTCAACGTTAAAGTAAATAACTTTTATTTACTCAATCCAATTTCTTATTTAAAACGTTTTCTTTGAAAATCCTAATAGTCCGACAAGCTAAAGAAATAAATTACTCAAGAATCAAATTTATGAGCATAAAGCGTTGCGAAATCTTTCCATTATTTCTCAGCTATGAACTCATCAGCGCTTTAATCTGCAACCCCTCCCCCATTTACCAGCTTCATAGAGTAGAAACCGACACCACGGCGTGCGCTCTCTGGGAAAAAGCTATTTGAATTTGCGCTGGCCGCGATTATCTGCCGCAATCTTGAAGCCCCTCGCTTGGCCAGGTGTTAATGAGACCAGTTATTGATGTCCACAAACCCGCCCTCAGATTCATCGCTAGCGGATTTTTCCCCCAGTGTTTTTGCCGTCGTGTATTACGGCCCTACACGCCCCCTCATCCAAAAGCTAGTGATGCGAATTATAGATAAGAGATCTTTGCAAAAAATGTAAAGAAAAAGATAAGTAAAAAGCGCTTTCGAACCTGTTTCATACGTTGATTACTTTGGGTGTTTTTGTTAATTGTATAATTAATTTGGTAGCGCTTTTGTGCACGTGTGTTCTTTATTTTTAATTTGTAATACACTGAAACATAAAGCGTTATTATAAGAGATTTATTTTGCTTTGGTAAATATTATTTTTGGGAACGAAATCGTGAGAAGCTGGAGATTTATCCCACTATCTTTTAAATCTTTTTTTTTTAACTACACAAATTAACAAGCAACTTTTATATTTTATGAGATAACCACTCCAACAATTAAAATATTAATGAATTTTCAATTCAGCTGATATTCTTTAAGGCGGTTCTCAAATACGAAATGGCTACTTTTTAACAGATTTTTTAATTCAATTTTGTTCGCAAACGTATGGCATTAACAGGAGTTCTTATTCAGAAACTATGAAATCGAACAGTTTTTCCCATTTTACAGTAAAGATCGCAATTGTTTTTGGAAAATACTGTCAAATTCGACGTTTTGAAGCGAATTAAAAAAAATAACAGCAAGGGAGGGGGAATAATCTGTTGTCATGATACAACAATTATATATAACGCAAGATGTAAATAATTTAACGAAAAATGAAAAAAAAAAACCTGTTCCATTACAAATCACTTCATTAATTATGCCTGCAATTTTCTTGCTTTTACATTAAAAAATGAGTCGGAAAATGTCTCAGAAAGTTTCGTATTATTGAGCGGGGGAAAATAGTTTATAACTTATGATAGGTGAGAGTAAACGAGACAGTGGGCTCAAGACGAAGAAACAGAGATCCTTTTAAAGCGAAGGTGATTTTTTCTCACATGTTTCTTATCGCCGTCCTGTATGACTTTATAGCAAAATAGTTATGTTTTCTTCGTGATTCTTTGGCTAAATATTTTTTAACTAACATCTATGCTAGCTGCTTTGTGAACATAACTAATACTGACAGTACCTATATTTATACTAAAACAAGGAACACTTTTAGTACAAAATGCAATACAAATAATTTGGAAACAAAAAACATCAACGCGACTTCTAAGTGACTGTTTTTTAATAAAAGACTTGCTTGTAATTTTGCAAAAAACTAATGTTAGTAACATTGTAATTTTATTTTAGTTATACATTTATTGAGCACCAGTCAGTGTATTTCAGCGAGAGCGGTTTGACACAAGAGAATATTTTTTGTGACATTCACATTCAATTTAATCTAAGTTGTTACTGTTTGAGTGCCTGTATAAATAAAAACGTGGTAGCAAACGCACATGGCGCATGCTCAGATTGGAAATTTTTGTCCAAATGGTTACAACCCATATTCCAGAACTCGAAAATACACGTCTGGACAAGTTCTATTAAACGAGTGAGACAAGTCAACAAACATTTATTTTATTGTTCGTATGTCTCCAGTTTCTTAATTTTAAAGACGTTCTAGTTGTTTATAGCTCAATATTTTATCCAAAATCCTTTCAAACAATAAAATTTTATTTCTTACATGCCACCTCTCTCACATTTATAAAGGCAATCTATTGCACATTGCTCAGGTTTTAAGCGTAGTAGACAATCGTATGTTAAAATAAGGCGTTCCTGTAAAAAAAAAAAAAATTGTATACGATGCAATAAATGCATTTAGCTTAAAACTGTCTTTAGTGTACTAGAATTGTAGTGTAAAAGTTACATTCAAGTCCGTTCAGTGGTTGCTGAGAAAATTCAGGAGTTATATACATACATACATACATGCATACACACATACATAACGAACAAAAACAGAAACTTCTTTTTTGGAAGTCTTTTAATGAACACTTATGGGACATTGCGAAGAATGGTATAGCAGAAAATGGAAACGAAAAATTAAGTATATATTGTTATACACATAGAATGTTCATGTATGTACAGTAATAAAAAAATTTGAATGATATTCATAACTTCATAATATTCATAACTTCAATTTTTAAAGTCGTAGAATATGTTGTTTACATCAAAATCCTTTTTATGGAAGTTTCTATATTCCTATTACAGTTAAAAGTTACAATATATACTTAAAGGGCCATATTCTATTTATTTTTATAGGAACCTTACCAATCTCGTTACGAACTTTGCTGTATCTTGGAAACCATACTAAATATGACGTAAATTGTTTTCGAAGACTGCGTTAATATTAAGAAACATATTTGGAAGAGTAAGTGGTATTGAGTCTGAAATTATTAAAATAATAATATAACAACTACTTGTGAACTAAACTAAAATTAGTCATCAGAATATCCATGACTATATTGTTGACTTGCTATATTATCATAGGTAAAATGGCAGAAAATGCACTTCAAGTTTAATCTAAAGTATGGTACCTTACAGTTGCCGATTTCACATAGTTCGTGATAATATGACAACTAAAATTTGTCTTTCTATTTATGAATTTTTAATAATTGATTAATAATTAATAATTAATACTCAAAAAACATTTTAATCCAAAACATAAATGCACGTTACCTAACAAAAGTTATGAATTGAATAAATTATTGTTTGAGATATGTCTAAATAACAGACGGATTAGCTCATTTTTCAGTACGTTAAATTTCACTAACTAATCATTCAGGATTGATGGAAATTTGTATTTTCACGCTTTATGGCATGCGAAATTTAAATATGTAATAAAAACATGGTATTAATAATGAAAGTTTAAAAGTTAGATTGAATTTTATAGTGACATTGGTGACACTGTATAATTCTATAATCAAGAACAATCGCCATCATAAAAAAAAAAATCGACACAGTCATGAATTGGTTCCCAAATTCTACAATCCAGATATTCTACAATCGGGAGTTTCACCAAGAAACTAAAATCCGCAACTGCAAAATTTATTGCTTTTTCCGACATGAAATGTGATCGTATTGACGAGAGATTGTTCGATTATTTTGCAATTGGTAAAATTCGCTGCTGATTTGCTTATTGAGGTTTTTTGGGAAAATAAGCTTACGGCTACACTTGCGTCTTTTGAAGCTACACATTTCTGCACGGGACCGAATCTACAGGGTAGTCATAAAAAAACTTTGCCCATATATGGAGATCTAGCGGCCGGTCCGTTCAACCGATCGAGGTCATATTTCAGATATAGTTATTCAGAGGTATGAGCTCGGGATTCTGTGAACGGCAACAAAGTGCTGCTCACGGTTACGGTTATAGGTACAGAAACTCGAAATTTTCCAATGGCGACGCCCATTTGTTTTCGTCTCAAAATGCTCAGCGCATGCGAAAACCCTAAAGAGCGTTGGAACTGTACGTGTATCGCAAGAAACGGACTCGTTATGCACGCACAAAAAACAGCTCTGCAAACGGTCCCAAAAAAAAAAAAAAAAAAAAAAAAAAAAAAAAAAAAACGATCGGGGCGCACGGAGGAAATTTGCATATGACACAGAGTCAGTATACCAATCACTAATTACAACACAGATCGGAGAAAAGAAAACTTTTATTTTGTATACACATTTTCCACATGGTGCCATCACAGGCAATTGCACATTGCATGCGGGCTACTGTGGACAATACAGCCGAACGTAACATTGCATGAGGGATGTTTGCAATCTCACGCTTGATAGAATCTTTCAAATCCGGCAAAGTTTGCGGATTGCACATGTACACTCTAGATTTGAGATATCCCCAGAACCAGTGTGAGGTCGGGGGATCGCGGAGGCCATGGAAATGGAAAATGGTGTGAGATGACACGGTCGCCAAAATGCTGTTCCAGGACCCTGCGAACAGACTTCGCTATATGTGGAGGTGCACCATCTTGCATCCAAACGAAGTCATTCAGTGCATTTCGCTGCAGCAATTCTGGTATGACGTAATTTTGCAGCATTGCCGTATAGCGGGAGCCTGTTACAGAGCAAGTTACAAATCCCGTTGGTGTCGTTTCCTCAAAGAAGTACAGCCCGAGAATAATTATGCCTGAATGCCTCACCACACAGTAACTTTGACGTCGTATAAGGTACTGGTGCCACAGCGTGCAGATTCATGTCTGCCCAGTGCACACAATTTTTGGTGTTGACGTTGCCAGTTAAGGGGAAATGTGCTTCGTCCGCCCATAATATGCGAAGACGCCAGTCGTTATCTCCATCATATCGGATAAGAAATTCATTAGCAAAGTCTATACGTTGTTGACGGTCCCCCATTTCCAACATCTGGACGCGCTGGTACCGGTAAGGAAACATGTGGATTACAGAGCGCAGTAGCTTTAGGACAGTTGATTTCGGTATATCCAATCCACGAGAAGCACCTCTTGCAGTTTGCATGTGTCCTGTAGTCACTGTTTGATGCACTTCCATAGCAGTATCCTCAGGAACATTTGGTCGTCCGGATCGCGGTCTATCACAGGTGCAGCCAGCTTTTTCGAATTTCTTTACTAAATCACGAAGAGCTTGTGGGCTACATGGGCCACGTATTTGGCGATGGTTTCGACGGTAAACACGCAAGGTTTTCGCAGCATTCATCCCATTTTGATAATAGAGTTTTACCAATTCACCACGAACTGTCGCTGGAAGAGTCATTTCGTCGGCATGTGCGTGCTCCCGACTGAAGAACTAACATTCTCACCCCACTTTTTATCCGTTTTCTACGCTGACTATCTGGCGAACGGCGTTCCGTGATTGGTGTTTTGCCTCTGTCATATGCTAATATCCTTAGTGCGCCCTGATCGTGTTTTTTTTTGCCGTTCGCAGAGCTGTTTTTGTACGTGCATAACGCGTCTGTTTATTGCGATACACGTACCGTTCCAATGCTCTTTAGGGTTATCGTATGCGCTGAGCATTTTGAGATGAAAAAAAATGGGCATTGCCATTTGAAAATTTCGAGTTTCTGTAGCTATAACCGTAACCGTGAGCGCCAATTTGTTGCCATTCACAGAATACCGAGCTCATACCTGTGAATAACTATATCTGAAATCAAATCTCATCTCGATCGGTTGAACGGAACGGCCGCTAGAGTTCGATATATCGGCAAAAAAAATTTTATGACCACCCTGTATATAATTTCATTAGACTCGGGACGGGACGTGTTCGAGCATAATTTATTTTTCAGCAGACTCGGGCAAGCCGGGCCTGGACTTTGGTTAAAGGGCTAATTTCTTTTTTCAATTATAATGAAATTGATCAGTCCTGAAAAATAAACGCTCCACCCTTATTAACTCTTCCACAAAATAGCATATAAAAATATGGCTGGTACAAATCGATTAGAAATAAAGTCTACTAATTAATGTGATGCTTAAATCTTGCGTAGAGGGATGTCTACACAAAGAAATTGTACCAGATTTGAGAATATTCAATACTAACATCGAATTTTGACATCATAATTTGATTTTTGGTACATTTTATACCTTCAATTACCAAACGCGAAGTCATTCGGTCAAGTAGTTTAGGAATTATACAGGTTTAAAATTTTGAACTCTGCGGTACTATAATATATTACGGATGCTGGTTTATAGCGCCAAACACTGTTTCCTAGACAATGGGCTTTCAAGTGTTAAATAGGATATGTTCCGATCAGGTGGTCAACCTAACGTGGAACCTTCATTGTTCAGTTCACAAGAAAGCTTGATACTCATTTTGTCGACTACGAAGGAATGAAAGATTGAAAGAACCTTGCCCAAGTCCGCAGTTGAACTCTCTGTCGAACTTAATGTGGATATAATGGAGTTTTTATTTATCTTTATTGATACCAGCTTCTCATTATACCAGAAATAAAACTATTTTACATTTATGTAGATGGTGCTTAAGACGTCAAGCAGCTTCTAATTTTATAAATACAGTGGTGGAAACAATTATAAAGCCACTTGAAAATATGATATAATTAAAAAACAAAAGATGGAACATTTATGAAATTTCATACATATATATTATATGCTACAAGGACGTAAAGAAAAAAATAAATTCATTAATAACTACATTAATAAAAGGTTAATAGACCTAAGAAAATTTTCTGACAAAGAAAGTTGGAAACAATTATAAAGTCGATACATGTATTTTAACAATAATCGATGTGAGACCTTTTTTTCGATGACTTTGACCAGTCTCTTGTTCATTTAATCTATCAAACCACACAAAGTACTTGCATCAATATTGTTGCAGCAGTTTTTAATAGAATTCATCAAATCTAACTTTGCTTTGAATTGTCGACCATTTTTGTAAACATTTCGGGCTAAAATTCTCCAAATATTTTCTATTACATTCAGATCGGGGCTACGAGCTGGCAATTGAAGGCATTTCACCTGATTAACTTCCAGCCAAGATTTAGTTGACTTTGAAACATGAACAGAAGCGTTGTCCTGCTGAAATGTCCAGTCTCCTGAAGTTATAAGAGGAGCAATGGGTAATAAATTATCTCCTAACATATCTTGATACATAACTGAATTCAGTTTGTTATGCATGAAAACAATTGGAGTGGTTCCACAGGCAGCAAATGCAGCCCAAACCATTACCGAGCCACCTCCAAATTGACGCTTTGAAAAAATATGAGGTTCCTGTCGTAAATCATGCCAAAAATATTTATAGCCATCGGGTCCATCGAAATTAAATTTCTTTTCATCGGAAAAGACAACATCTTTCCAATTTGTACCTTCGGTTAAATGTTTTCGTGCAAAGTCTAAGCGAGCATTTTTGTGATGCTTAGAAAGAGGGGGTTTTCCTTTAAATTTTTAAAATTGAACAATGGGATTATTACTTAAAACATTTCTTACCGTTCGGCTTGTACATGGTAATGTAACTGTTCTTGAATTTGGGCAGACGACATTTTTTGTCCGTAAGCTAGCTTCCGGATTTGTCTTGATTCCCTTACAGTTAAGGATTTCGGTCTTCTTGTACGCTTCTTACTGCCATAATCTTCGGGATTTCTCAGACAACTGTTTACTGCAGCCTTGGACCTTCCTATTTTTCTTGCAATATTAGAACCAGATATTCCAGCTTCATTTAAAGTTAATATTGCAATTTGTTCACCATCGGATAACTTTTTTTCCTCTTGGCATTGTATTAAACACACCAAATACAAAATGAATGCACGTAACACGTTTACATTTACATAAACTTTCATGGCGACCTGCTTTCTGAAGTCTGGCATTATGCCAAATGAGGCTAGAACCATTATACCAAGTTTATACATTTTTCCAAGTTGTTTTTCATTGGTTGTAAAAAATTAGCATAATTTATGTTCCCCCTTCCGTTTTTCTAAACAAAGTTTATGCGTATTATTGTGATGTTGATCATGCAAATGAAAATAGAATTTGCGTTATCAACAATTCCATTATTTTTTTACTTTTGTAAATTTTTCTATCGGCTTTATAATTTTTTCCTCTAACATTCTCCTATATTAATTCATAAAATAGTAATATTTTCTTTTGATTGGGTGAAAATGACATAATTTTCAGAAGTTTTTCATTCCATCAGCTCTGAAAAAATATATTCAGAGTAAATCTATATATTGGAACTTAAAATAAACTAATATTTTCACCTGCGAAAGTGATGTCATTTTTAAAGAAGTATTCAATTGGAAACTTCTATAAAGAGTTTTAATATCAGAAAGGCAGAATGCTTAGAAGAAAAATGACGGCATATTAAAAAAAAATAATAGTATTCTCTAGAGTCATTAATCGCATGAAACATTTTCGGGGCATATGAACATATTTAATTATTTAAGATACAGAAAATGTGAGCAGTAAGAAGGAGAATTAAAAATGGAAATGGAAATTATTGATGTTTTTTCACTGATGAATTTCAGTTCCGCGTTAAAGTACTGTTATTTTATTATCTTTCGAAATCGTGTCCATACCAAATGGTGTATTTAAAGAAATGTTATTTGGCGCAAAATTGTTGGTTAAAATTTTTAGTGGTTTTCACATTCATTTTAAAAGACATGGCAGGATGAAAACTCTTGGAAGTAAATCAAATTACAGAAAATTAATGTATTTTTTAGAATCACCTTAAAGGCAAAAGATAAAAAATGGAAAAGAAAGAAAAAATGGATAACTGCCTTTTCAGGATGTTGAACTAATTAGGAATAACTTAACGCATAGTATGGACAGAAGTAGTAGAATTTAGCTGGTTTTGGCTAACCACGGATCACCATGGATTCTCCATATTAAGTCTATATAACTCAGCGCGGAGTGTGGAACTCACCTCGGATCACGGAGAGAGTTTTATCAGAATTGTCACGGATCATGATGATAAGGAATTGAGATA
Organism: Maratus michaelseni; assembly: GCA_963931845.1. Lineage (NCBI taxonomy): Eukaryota > Metazoa > Arthropoda > Arachnida > Araneae > Salticidae > Maratus > Maratus michaelseni. The sequence goes on from OZ007586.1 coordinate 446,075,470, forward strand.
AGGATTTCTGTTTGAGGGGCAAAAATTTTTTTTTTTGGGGGGGGGGGATTTGAATTTTTTAGTGAAGTATAGCATGAGGTGGTATTTCAATTTCAGATGTAAATGAAAAATAATAATTAAAAAAAATGATGATGAGGGAATTTAAGAAATTTTATGAAAGATATAATTTTTTGTGACTTATTGTATGAGGCAGAATTTTAAATGTAAATGAAAAATAGTAATGCAAGAAATAATTAAGAATTAAAATTTTAATTACTAACATTAATTAAGAAACAATTTTGTTTATGAATGACTTAAGAAAATTTTGAAGGGGATTTAAACATTTTAGTTGAATAGAAATGTTCGGTGCTGACATCTATAATTTTTAATTAATGTCAGTATTCAATTTTTCATGTTTTTTCTGGATGTTAAGGTGGGATTCGAACTTCACAAAATGTAATCATGTTCTGTTATTTTCCAGTCTCTTAACCACTGAGCTATAATTGCATGCTTTCGAATGAGTATTTAAAGAAGAGGTCGGTAGCATACAGGTTCATTCTATGAGATGGCATCGCGAGAGAAAGTGGTGTGTGGATTTTAATTTAAAGATGATGCGCTTTAAAAGTAATGTAAGCCATAATAAAGCTTATGTTGCAATGAAGGCCATTTAGGGAAGTCTAACTTTTCCAAAGGTTTTTAAAACAAAACGGTGTCCGTTTTTTTCACAACGCATAATAATACCAAGGCCTCAGTTGTGGAACGATTAAACCGCAACCTGAAAACGAAAATGTGGAAATATTTCACCCATAATCATAACTATCGATATATGAATGTATAAGTGAATTAGTACACAGTTATAACCACACCTACCATTCAAGTATCAAGATACCCCCAATGAAAATGACGTCGGAAAATCAAAGTGATGTGTGGTTTACTCTCTACGGGGACCTGGAAAATGTGAAAACAAAACCCTGTATGTTTCATTCAACCAGGCGATGTGGTGCGGGTGTCGAAACAGAAATTGATCTTTGAAAAAGGCTATGAAACCAATTGAACGGAAAAACTGTTTATGGTGACGGAGTGTGTACCGAGAGATCCCCCTGTTTGTCGAATAAAGGACTTGATAGACGAAAACCCATCGAAGGAGCCTTATACCCGCTAGAATTTCAAAAATTGCAAATGAAAGAGACTTATACGATTAAAAAATTTTAAAGAAGCGCGCTCGAAGAAAACGTGTGGAATATTTTGTGAAGTTTAAGGAGAATCCTAACAAATTTAATCAATGTATTCCCTCCACTGATTTAACTTCTTCATAAGTGAATCCCTGAAGGATGAAAGATCATTTATCAGTATGTCGTTCTACGTGACGTAACCCTCGGACAGTTCCAGGAATTATTTTCCCGAGAATAAAATTTCTCATTTCATTACACGATTGCCCGCTCCTATTGAATTTAAAGGCGAATGGGAAGTGGATCTTGTGGAATTTATTTACCCACATACCTGGTATAATGTAAATCATCATACGAACTTGATTGGATTCTACTTGAACGATGGAGAACTTACTGCAAGACGCATTCCACCAGGATTTTATGAGTCGGTACATGATATTTTGAAAGCGATTGCCATTCAAGACTTGGAAAAGAAAATAGCTTTCTCCTATAATTCTGTCATGAAAAGAGTGACCATCAATATGCGTGACAACGCCAAAGTGATTTTAGAAACGGGATTGACTGAAATTTTGGGATTCGAACCCTGTGAAATTGCTACCCTAGACAGAAATATTGAGCAAACAGTCGATAGTTCATATGTAGCAGATCCGTGTATGCATTATAGAGTGCTGATGATTTATATCGTAGAACCGCAAGTAGTCGGAGATGTCTTAGCACCCCTGTTACGGATTGTGAATGTGACTGGAAAAGACGGTGAAGTAGTTTGTGTGACATTTGATCGACCGCATTACTTGCCGTTGAGTCGAAAATCTATCGATTCCTTAGAAATCGCTATAAGGACGCACCTGGGCGATTTAACGCCATTTGAACGTGGGCTATCATACGTGAAGCTTCATTTTCGTCAAAAATACCTCTCGTGATGTTTGTTCCCTACCAGTGCTGCGCGAAATCTTTTGAAGATTATTGTACTCATCAGTCGGATAGTGGCTTAAACTATTCTCAAGACACTACTTTACAGAGAGGTTATGAATTCGGCGGCCTGTTTCGATCCCTATTTCGGGCAGCGATACCCCTCTTCAAATCGGGAGCGAAAGCAGTGGGTAAACAATTGTTTCATTCCGGTGAGAATGTCCTCAGTGATCTATCCCGAAGCGAGAACATTAAAGTCGCTGCTAAACGACGGCTAAAAGAAGCGGGTGAAAATTTAACAGATAAAGCGGCTACTAAAATGAAGACAATGATTGGATCAGGTCATCAGTATAAAAAGAGGAAATGTTCTAAAAAAGGCCTCAGTCTAAGAAAGGTCGTCGTAATGTCCAGAAAGTGAAAGTGCGTGATATTTTTGCTTAAAAATGTCTGGACTCACCCATAAAGATTCTGCTGCCTGCGCCAAATCCGAACTGGACCTCTTTTTAATTTCAACTACTCAAACGGCTATTGAAAAATGATTTTTCGTCGAATATCATCCCCTTACCAATATTCGAGATGGAGGACCTGTGTAATTCGTCATCTCTGGGAATGGTGAAGACTATATTGATTTATTAGCCTCCTATATCCACATGTGAAAGTGAAAATTACCAAGTCCGATGGATTACCCTTATTTGAGACCAATATCGCCGTGCCTGTCAATTTATTATTTTTACATGCCCTATTTTCACAAGTGGACGTCAGTTTGAATAACAGAGCTATGTTCTCCTCCAGTAATACGTATGCCTTGCGTGACTATCTTGAAACATTGTTGAACTATGGAGAAGACGCTAAAAAAGTTTATTGGGATGTGAATGGTTTTACAAAGACCATAATTTGATTGAAACAGATCCCACCCTAGGAAATCCTTGATTGAAGAAACGGTATGAACTGACTAAAAATAGCCAAACCCTCGATATGATCGGTCACCTACACTGTGACATATTCCAGAAAAATCGTCTGCTCTTAAATATGGTCGACTGGAAATGATCCGGAGTAAACCTGAATTCTGTCTGATGGCCAAGATCAATGCTGCCAAACCACCACTCCCCAGCTATAAAGTCGTTTTATAACATGTTTCTATGTTTGTTCGAAAAGTGAAAGTCAGTCCCGGGGTACTACTAGGTCATGCAAAAGCAATGTAAAAAACTTCAACGAAATATCCTATCCATCGTGTTTTGTGCAAGATCTATTCCATCTCCACAGGAAGTAAATCATTTATGCAAGATAATGTGTTTTTAAGGGCAATGCCGAAACGTATCATTATTGGTCTGTTAGACAATAGTGGTTATATCGGTCACTACGATTTGAACCCCTTTTACTATATTCATTACAAAGTCAACTTTTTAAGTGTCTACGTTGATGGACAATTTGTACCTGCCAAACGCTTGGAATTGGATTTCGACGGAAACAACTATATAAGAGTCTATCATCAACTGTTATATGGCTTTAATCGAGATATCGGTATTTATTTAAAACGTGAAGAATTTGCTGACGGGCATACGTTATATGTATTCGATTGGAGCCCTGATTTATGTGATGGTCCCCACCTCAAGTTACAGCATAAAGGAAATCTACGTATTGAAATCAAGTTCGATGAGTCCTTACAAAAAACGAATACTGTGTTAGTCTATGCAGAATTAGAAAACATTATTGAAATTAGCAAATCGCGTCACGTGATCTGCGACTTCCCTAACTGAATACCATGAACTCTTTACAAATCGACAAGATTTCATCACGTGAGGGAGTGACCCGAAAATATTTTTGGGTGTTTTTCCAAGTGATCAGCTGCCTACGAATATAGAGACATATCCTGTCTGTTTCATCTGCAATGTGGACAAGTCTACAGAACACGGAAGCCAATGTGTCGCCTTCTACTTGCCCTTACCTGAAGAAGTAGCATTCTTCGACTCCTATGGAAACAAGCCCTCCATTTTTCAAGGACCTTTATCGAACTATGTATCTCATTTTTCATGAGTGATGTTTAATCCGCTAGTATTTCAAACTCATGTCAGTGCCGTCTACGTTCAGTATTGTATATTTTATCCATATTCTCGATGTAGAGGAAAAACTCTGAAACAATTCCTCTCGAATTTTGTAACTGAAAATTTATCGAAGGACCGACTAGTCTATAATTTTGTAGCCAAACAATTTGGTACCCATGCTAATTTTTATCAATAAATCTCTCTGGAAACTGTGAACCTATACGTATGTGATTATTTAAAGTGTTACCTAACGTGTGTGTGTTTATTTACAATGGGGTTTCCACGCTTTAAGCATCCTTGTACTATGTTTGTGTTCAGATCCACGGGAGTCGGAAAATCTTGGTTCTTACGGGATTTGCTAGAAGCAAAAAACAACATGTTTAACCCACCTCTTGATAAAGTAATTTGGTTTTACGGTATTTTCCAGCCGATGTATGAACAAATGCCTCATAATACCTTCGTGAAGAGTTTTCCAGGCAATAAGTATTTAGAACCCAATTCACTCGTTATCTTAGATGATTTTATGGTCGAATGCGGTAAGGATGACCGATCTCTTTACAAAGAAAAGTCACCATTTAAACATCAGTGTAATCTTTATTACATAAAACCTGTTCCATAAAGGCAAAGAAATAAGAGGTGTTTCCCACAACAGTCAATATTTGATCCTGTTTAAAAATCGTCATGACATGAGTCCAATTGTTCATTTAGGTCAGCAATTACACCCGACGCGTGGTAAATTTTTCCAAGAAGTGTTCGAAGACGCGACTTAAAAACTCGACTCGTTTTCTAATTTCAGGGGTGCCATTTAGAGGGGCTGGGGGGGGCAGTTCCCTCCAAGGAAGTTGAAATTTCAGAAAACTTATCAGTTATTACAGATCAGACAAAAAATTCAAAATATGATCAAAAGCTAAAATAACGTCAGATTTGACAGATTTGATTAAAATAAAAAAACTAGTTAGATGTGCTAATCCCAAAACTTTCTTCTATTTCATATAGGTTTTACATACACTGAAAACAAATCAGCACCAATTTATATCAAGATCTAACTGAACTAAAGCTTTATTAAATTCTGTGCTTTAGTTCTTGAGATATAGCTATCGTGAAAATCGTACAAAATGTAGCAAAGCAGCACCAACTATTGCGCGATTAATACCAAAACGTAATCAACGTCTATTTATGTTACGGTCTAACGAAATCTGAAGTTTGGTGAAATTCTGTGCATTAGTACTTGAGATATAGCTATCGTAAAAATCATGGAAAATGAAGCACAGCAGCGCCACCTGTTGGGTGATTTACACCAAAAACTAATCAGCGCCAATTTATATCAAGGTCTAACTGAATATAAAGTTTTATTAAATTTCGTGCGTTAGTTCTTGAGATAGAGCGCCCACAAAATTTCATTTTTAACCCTTTCAAAAAAAATAATCAAAAAGCATCGAATTTATGTTTTTTTTTATTTTCTGCCGTTTTCCGAGCCTTGCATCCACCGGACTACATGAGATACGGAAAAACCTCAGAGTAAACATATGCTTACTCTGAGGGAAAAACAAATGTCACCAAATGAAAGAGCTGACGTTTTCCTTTTCAAAGCCACCTTTATTTTTAAAAATTATGAAAAAAAACTTTCAAAAAAGTATATTTTCTGTATGACGTTTGGCGATTTTACCGATTTTTAAAAAATCGCATCGGCAGATCAGAGCAAGGTACGAAAAACTAAAAATACCAGACAATATCTACATTTATTTCTGTTTTGACATCTGTATTTGTTTTTGAAAAATTAGAATATTAACACTTCGAAAAAAAAATCGCGCGCAGAACTGAATTCTGCGAATTCCGATTTTCTGCGATATATAAAATCTGGCATCGGCTTTTTAAAATAACCAAACAAAACACAACCACACCTAAAAACATCTACGTTTTGTCAGGTTTAGCCAGAAACCTTTAGTTTAAAAAAATATCACGATAACCCTTTCGAAAACAATTTTTACCGTAAGTCAATTTCGCATTTCTAACGGTTTCTCCTATCTTTAAAAATTCGAATCGGCATTTCTAAACAAGATATAAAAAACTAAAAATGCCACGCGTAATCTACATCCCTTTGCTTTTAAAATCTGGTATTCGTTTTGAAAATTTTTAATTTTAACCTTCCGAAAAAATCTTTTCCAAAACTCATTCACACGCTTTTCGTTTTTCGGCCCAGGTTTAAAAATCGGCATCGACTCGGGAAATGCGAATACGGACAAACAGTAGACTCCAAATCATAGACACGTTCAGTTTCTTCAAAACGCACCGTTGGGTTTAAAAATATATCTATATTAACCCTTTCGAAACAGATTGTTTACGTAACCCACTTTCGCGATTTCCGCTATTTTGGCAATGTTTACCCGTGGTTAAATTCCAATTCTGCTAGGAAATTTGATTTGGTGGAGTGTTCTGAAAAGGCCTCTTCCAGAACAGATTGTGCCCCTGGCGGTGGGAGGTGGAACTACAGGAGTATCTCTGGTTCTATGGGCCCGATTATGACGGGCTTTCCACTTGATATCTATAGCCTTAAATATTTTAGTCGCACTTTCAACCGCCAGGGTACGCTTTCTGATCTAGGGTTCTATAAGCCAGATTACGACGGGATTTGCCTCATTCGACTTGATTTCGCTAGCCTTACAGGTTTCAGTCATATTTGTTGAGAACAGATTGTTATTATCTCGGGCCCGGGCAACGCCTGGCGGATTAGCTAGTATATATATATTGTAAAAACAGAAAAAAAATATTCTGAAGATGGAAAAAAATGATATGTGTGAATGTGTGCGTGTTGGGATATCAGTAGTCAACCTCCTCGCGGTATAGCCTGGACAATGGAAATTTTGACCCAAGTATAGTGTCATGCCGCTTTACTCGTCATAATATGCAAAATAAAAATGTTGTAATGCGCCGTATACATTGCATTTGTTACAAAAACGCGGGGTACCTGCAGTTTAGCACATATTGCGTCTGAGAAGCTCGTTAGGAGTCTCTCTCTCACTGAAGGATCGCGCTCTGCTTGTGAAGCTGTTTTACAAGAACTATGACTGTGCGGCAGTAGCTCTGAAAAAGCTCCTTACAGTAAAGGGAATGAAAAAGTCTGTTGTCCGATTTCTGCCAACGGTCTTGAGAAAATGACTAAAAATTCGAAGACACGGGTTCATTTGCAGTGAAATCTGGCGGTGGGAGGAAACCAATTGCTTCGACGGCATTAGAATATGTAGCCACAGCACTGCAAGTAAAGACGAGCAGTGGTATGGGAAGCTGCAGTGCACGGGGAATTGCCCGAAAGTTAATGCCTGTAAACACGGTGCATAAAATTTTACGAAACATCCTGCTTTGCTATTCATTCAAAATTACCCGTGTTTAGGAGTTACATCCTGCTGACCTGCTAGTACGACAAACTTTTGATCTAGAATTTCTTGCTCGCATGGAAGTGGGCAATGAATGGCCATGGAACATTTTATGGACAGACGAAGCACAATTACATCACGATTGGTATGTCAATACTAACTCAGAATTGCAGAATATGGACAACGGAAAATCCATTCGAACTTGAACCAGCACCTCTTTATTCTGCAAAGGTAACTGTGTGGTGCGGATTTACGGCATCTTTATCGTAGGGAGATTATTTTTCTAACAGAGAGATCCTGCGTGTCCTGTTACCTGTACCGTCAATGGAGCACACTATGAGACTGTTTTGTACAACCACGTCATCGCAGCACTTCAACAGCGTACATATGAAGGTAGCATAATTTTTATGCAAGATGGCGTTCCTCCAAACATTACAAATCCAGTAAAGTAGCTGCTAAACATGCATTTCTGAAATGATAGAATTATCAGTCGTCATTTTTCAATACCCTGGTTGCAAAGAAAACCTGATCTTAATCCTTGTGATTTCTGAAATATTGTATTCAGTGGTCCGAATGCCAAATTAGCTGAATTGAAGACACGCATTTCGCAACACATTCACAACTTAACCACTGATATACTCCGATATGTAGTGGAACATGCTGTTTCTCAGTTTCAACATGTAGCATAAAACGATGGAGAGCATATTGAGCATTTCTTAAGCAAGCTTGCGACAGCTAAAAACCGATTTCATTGTTGCTTTTTCTGGGGGTTTTAGCCCCAGGACAATTAAAAACAATTTAATTGTTTCTTTTTCTTTTGTCTTTGGCATCAGGACAATTAAAATCAGATTTCATTGCAGCTTTTTCTGCGGTATTTAGCCTCAGGACAATTAAAAATCGATTTTTTCCATCCGATTTAGCGACAACTTGTCGTGATGGATGGGTATTCCACTAAGAGTGCCACAACTGCATATGACTTGGAAGTAATTTTTTCAGTAAAAAAATCGATACAGTAATGCCCATTGAACAATACATTTGGTTTAAGCTGCAACTCACGCAATAGCCATCGTATTGGGATTCAAATATCACTAGTAGCCGAACCCATTTAAGTTATGACGAGCCATTTATTTCTAAAATTTCGAATTAATTTTTCTTCTGCCATACCATTTTCCCCTTCTTCGCGTATATTCAAGTCAAATATCAGGTCATCCTGACCAGTGGTTCTTTTTTATAGGTCTTTTAATGTTGAACTTTATTTATAATCACCCTGTACATTAAATTTCCATTCACTAAAATATTTAAGAAGTTTGTTTTAATCAATTGAAATTTTGTAAATAAAAAGATTTAAATTCTAAATTAAATTATTTTAATGTTGAATTAACAGTATATTTAGAAGGAGTACGAAACTTTGTACCATAAGTCATAAGCATACGTAAATTATCTTTTCAACTATATTTAAATCACCAGTAATAATATGACCATGAAAAGTGGTAACATATTTGCTATACAATAGATTATTACAAAAACAATGTGGGTTTTCATTAGAAGATAAAGATTTGTCAAAATTATTATAATTAAATATACTACGCCCTAGTGTAACATTGTATTTGTAAGTTTTATGTATAGTCACGCTTTTAATTGGAAAAAAAATACTGTCATTGTTAAAAATATTCTGAAGATTAATTGTAATTTGCTTAATAATTGTTAATAGTATGTTTTATTTTTATTTTTACATTAAGAAGTGTAGTTCTATAATGGAGTAAAACAAAGAAAACAGCATTTTAATTTGAAGGAAGCTTAATAGAGATGAAAAATTTTAAATAAAAATAAAGGTTTTTCTTCTTAAGGTATCCGTAATTCTTTGGAGGTGATTTTTTAAAATTTTTTAAATTTTTGAGCTTACACAGAAATAATTTTTAAAAGTAAAAAATAATCACAATTATGTGAAAAAATGACATTTCCGCAAAACACGATAACTCAGAAACAAACCAATATATTGGCATTTTGTAAATTTCATAATAAACTTTTTCTAGGACATAGAATATTCGCATTATAATAGCATCTCTATCTCAGATGCTGTGGCAGTTAAAGGACTAATGCAATGAAAAATTCTTAAAATTTGTTGCAACTTTGTCCCTTATACCAGTGTAAATATAAAATTAATTAATATATTATCATGAGTGTAATCCAGACTTGCCAAGTCTCCGGCTTTTTGAGCACCAGTATTATCTTACAGAAAATGTTGTTCTTTTAAATCGCAGAATGTTCCGATTACATAAAACAACATTTTCTGTACTAAAATACTGGTGTCCAAAAAGCCGGAGACTTGGCAACTCTGGTGTAGTCTATTCCTTCAATAAACATTTATAAAAGAAGTATATAAAATTTCATGGCATTTCATGCATATTTTTTCGCTACATGAAGTAGTATAGTAAAAATTTGAAAACTTCATTTTGAGAAAAGCTAAAAATAACTTTTAAACACAATTCTTACTATAAAAATAATTATTTCAGCTAGATTTATAAATGTCATCCTCTTTACCTTCTGAAACAGACATTTTTTCTTTCTGATAGCTCTCAGACTTTTTCTTCGCTTCTTCAATTGTAGAAGTTGCGTCGCATAACAGATTTTCCATTGTCTAGATGAATATGTCCTAGAATAATATTAGTGTAAATAAAACACTAATTAATATAAAATCATGAGAATAGTCTATTCCCTTTATAAACATTTGTAGTACATGTAAATGTTCCAAATTTATAAACTTCTGCCTTTTTACTTTCTAAAACATTATTTTTTTCTTCCTAAGAGCTCTCATAATTTTTTTTCGCTGCTCCAAATTAGGAATTGAATGTCACATAGAATCACATATTTTAACATTGTTTAGATTCTTATAACCTAGTATAATATTAACGTAAATAACACAATAATTAATATTAAATCATGAGCGTAGTCTAATCGCTTTATAAACATTTGTAGTATATGTATACTTAAGTTCAAGGCATTTAATGCATATTATTTTCTTATAGGATGTTTAACGCATGAAAAAATCCCTGACGGCTCGGCCTACAGGCACAGGTAAATTTCGAAGACACAGACCGTGGGGCGCCTGTTTATTGCGAATTGCAGAAGAAATGACCCTTTTGGCATGATGCGTCAGTTCGGACCGCCCACTTCGAAATCTACCTGTGTCTGTAGTCGGAGCCGTCAGGGATTGTTTTTGCTGTAAGGGTTGGTCCTATAAAAAACTTGTCAATATAAAAGTTGTATTTAATATTAAGAGGATTTATAATAAATCTCAGCGGATTTCATATCTTGTGAATTGACAAAGTGATGATTTTTTCCTTCTATTTTTTTCCTTCTTTCTAGGCCATTTTTAATTATATCAAAAATCTGTCATTTGAATTTCCAAAAATTAATACCCACTTTTCACACCACATTCGATTTCTTTGGATCAATTGATCCACAGAATCATAATCCAAAGAATCCAAAGCACCAATCTCTCAGAAATAAAACACTCAATTTTGACGATTCGGCAATCCTTAAGCTTCATTTCGTTATTTTTGACAATCATTTCGTCACAGAGTCACGTGTTTTTTAATAAACCCGAAACCTCAAATATCTGACGAAACTGTTTCCGCACTGTCAAAAATAAAACTCTCACTTTTGACGATTCAGCAATTCTTGAGCTATATTTCATCATTTTCGACAATCATTTCGTCTCAAAATTATGTGATTTTTAATAAAATGGAAACTTTTAAATATTTGACGAAACCTCCATTCACGGCCAGATTATTTTTGTTGTTACAACATCGTTCAAAAAAAAAAAAAAAAAAAAAAAGCAAAATTTCAGGAGCTCTTTTTTATTTAAGAAATATATTCATATAACAATTAAATTTAACATATGCATAACTGACCCCTTTCCCCTCTAAAAACAGTAACGTGTTAAAATATTATCATCTAAAATTGATAAACTCTCCACTATGCACTTCAAAATTTATAATTTCTGACCAACAAATTAACTAGACCATATTCTAATCAATCATTGAACAAAGGAAATTTCTCTAATAAATAATATTAATCAAACCATATTCTAATTATTTATTAACCATAGGAAAACCATAATAATAATCTAGCCTTATTAATTAAAACACACAGAAATTATAACAGCACCGATAAAAATACAATCTACTTTCTAAAAATATAAACACACATCAACATCCGGTATATACATTTAAAATCACGTTCACGCAAGTTCCCACTGGCGAAGAAGGTAGCACATCGGTCTTCCACTCCAAAGGTCGCGCGTTCGAATCCCCTTGAAGACTTGAGAAAAACGACGTAATTCCCCCCCCCCCAGATACTTCTAAAATTGTCAATAGATGTCGCCACCTGCCTTTTTTTACACTTTCAAACAAACAATTTGACGAAATTAATTTCCTCACCTTTTTGAAGATACAAATTTACTCGATTTGACAAAATATTCGCTCGGAGCATTTCCCAGGAAACAGTTTCGTCAAAAACGAAGAAAATTTCGTGGAATTTGGTTTTTGCAGGATATTTTTAGCTATAGCATCTGTTCGAATTGGAATTTTTGTAACATTCTTTTTGCAATGTATTTGTAACATTTCAAGGTATTCATGCTACTTTTTTTTTTTGAAAAATCGATTTCTTTTTACCTTCAACGTGATATACCCCCTTAAAAATTGCAAGTTTTTTCTAAAAATTGTCTGACAAAATGCACATTTACATCCGTTCGTCATCCGTTCGCCATTTACATCCAATTCGTTAAGTCTTTTTTTAAGATTAATATAACCGTTTATATGAGATCTAATCTTCCCAACTCGGCGAAAAAGTCCAGGCCCGGATTCGAACCCATTGATCATTAAGGTTAACTGGGTGAATTTGTTCAGTCATTATTCGTCCGGGATTGCTCAGTTGGTAGAGCATTAACAGCTTCAGCCAAGCGATCGCGGGTTCGAATCCTGGCCCGGACTTTTTGGCCCAGTTGGGAAGATTACATCTCATATTATTTTTTTCCAATTAGAATTATTGTGGTAATATTAATCTAGTATAACCGTTTAATCTAACAGTTTGCTCTAACCATTTAAGAATGAGAGTAGATGTTTTTACATAAATCATCAATTTCTTTTTTCCCGCCACATTTTAAATTGCCTTGAAATTTAAACTTTTCAAAAATATATTTTTACCCACTGAAGACTATGCAATGTTCTTTATAGATTCCGTGCACTGATACTCCAAGATATTTTTTCCTGATTTTTTTTTTTTACTCAATAATTTCATAACTGTGCCGTTCTCGGAAATTTAGTATTTTAAATCTTCTATCTAAAATAATTAAAATATTGATCTTGTAAAAATGACAATAATTAATTTTAGCAATTAAATATGTCCATAAATATTTTATTAATTATTTTATTAATTACTGGTATCCTAATTGTTAAATTCATTTGAAAAATAATATTTTGTTTCTTTAGTATGCTTTCGTTAAGTTCCGATATTCTAAATATAATCATAAAACATTTCTCTATTACTTTTTGAAAGGTACCCATTAATGGAATATTGGGTATTCATTACTGGAATTTCGGGTGTTTTGATTTGTTTCTGTAATTACAATTAAATTTTGATTCACATTATGAAATGTGACTATGACATTGGTTAAATATTGTTCATTGAATAATATAATATTAAGAAAACTGCAATATAATAATTATAACTATTAATTAAAAATAATTTTTAAAGAAATTTCTTAAGGATGTCCGTTATTGTCACATTCACCCAATTTATTTTTGCAATTTTTAGGAATTTATTCTTGAAAAATAAGCAAAGGATAATAATTTAATGAATGTTAATATAAGTGTGTTTAATGTTTGCAGCAGATAATTCAATATAAAAGTTATGACGATTTTTTCTGAAACCGCGAATGATAGAATCTTCCCCGGATAAAATGCTTAGCTTTATAACACTTTACAGCATAATTGAAAAGTGTTTATTAATTTTAACACTTTCCAACTTAGTTGAAAGTGTTTATGAATGCGATTTGTCTGTCTGTCTGGCTATGTGGCCGTGCTCTAACTCACGTAAATATACTCAGATTTTCATGTAATTTTTACGTGTTAATGATGTTTACTATTGAAAATGAGATGTGATTCATTTACAGTTCGTTTACAGGGACGCACAAAAAATTCCATTATGGTCTATCGGTAAGAATCGTTTCGGTGCATTTTACTTAAATTACTTATTTATATATCTCATTTTATTGTATGAAAAATGAAATTTCTAATTCTGTTAATTTTGGAAATTGTCGATCATAATCTACTCTTGATGCATGAAATTTAGTTCTTGCTGATTTGGCATTTGGTTCACGAGTGTCTGTATATGTATTAAAATACAAAATTTATTTTTTTTATACGGTCCACTTTTCCTGAAACTTAAAATTTTAAAATTGTTGCTTTGAGTTTAAGGAGAACATTAAAAAACTTTCCATTCTTTTACTACCAAAACTTATCGAATCATGATATTTTGAAATTTATAATAAAATAATAATGATCTCCTCTTATCGAGTTATGATGTTTTGGAATTTTTGAAATTTCAGTGTTTTCTTGTACTATAAACAAGTCAATTTCATTTTTTCTTTTCTTACTGTCCCTTCGCACTGGTCAATAACTTACCTACAGACGTAGGTACAGAGTCTCAATCTCGTTTTCAGTTGATTTTAGATAATTTACTTTAGTTAAGATGAATTTAAAGTACAATAATGCAATTACAAAACAATAATGATCTCCACTTCTAGTTTTCAAGTACATTCCCGAAGAAAATAAAAATGAATAATGTTACCAAATGTGAAATAATGTTTGCTGTGTAACTTATTCGCAATTTTGAATATTTATCATTGCATTACAAAATCAATAAAATTAAAAAAAATAACGATAACGTTGGATTTAGGAATTCATAAACAAAGAAATTTAGTGCAAACAGACTTTTTCTGTGACTTTTAGAATTGGACTATCGTTTGGATTTATTTCGCCTACTGTACTACCTAGAGCTATGGTATAAATGAAAGATTTCAATGTTTATAACTTAAATATTATTAGTGAGTAAGTACACCACCACACCACTACCACTACACTCAAAAATCGGTGTACAAATTCAGAAAAAAATTATTAAAAAGAAGAAAAATTCACTATATTAGTCGAAAATATTGAAATAGGATTCATTTTAGTAATGTAAAAAAAAAAAAAAAAACGCTAACAATCGCATAAAATTAAATTTAAAAAATCTATTAAAAAATCCAAAATCGGACTTCGTTGTGCATATCTAGATACATAGAGGTACCTTTCTGCCAAATTTTGTAGCTCTGGGTGTATTAGTCTCTTCAAAACACAGCCGACAGATAGACAGACAGACAAATATATTTCCTTATTATTATAAACTAGCGGGTCTTTAATTACATCGAAGCCTCGAATTGATACGAACCTCGAAAAAAAAAACGAATCTCTGGTTTCGGGTACCACCGTGGAGCAGTTGGAGCAAACTGCTCCAGGCACACGATTCCTAAGGGCGCGAAATGAAAAAGAGAAAAATAAAGATTTGTAAAAATATTTGCATATTTTTTTCATTATTAATCAGATATTATAGTTGAATCTTGTTAAAATCAGCATATATCTATGAAATTTTAAATTGTTTTTAACATCCCTCAACTACTTCGATTTAAAACATGTTTTTATATTACAGTTAAATTTTCAAATTATAAAATGGAAAAAAAAAACAAATAGAAAAAGAAAAAAAAAAACAATGGAGTTACTCCACTTAACTTTTCGAACAGTTTACAGAAATACTTTGTGCTCAAATAAATAATAATAAACAATAAATAAAAACTTAGTTCCTAATTTTGTACAACGGTGGAATATTTCAACTGCTGATAAAGACCTCGTGTTTTAAAGAAAACGGGCACTTACATTCATAAAGCTTAAACATTTTTCTAATGACACAATTTCAACAAATTTTCATTCCGCCCGTGTTGAAATAACACCTATAAATTAAAAAAAGAAAAAAAAAGTATTTTACTAAATTAAGTTACATTCTGGCAGGCTCGGAGTGGTCAGCCGGGCAACCAACTGACCAGCGGGCTGGTGCGCCATAAACCAGGTAAAGCTGCGCCATAAACTAGGTAAATCTGCGCCCTCCCTTAGGTGAAACTAACAGTTACAAAATTTGCTGCAAAAGAACTGCAGTTTTTTTTTTTTTTCTTGAAAGTTTCTTTTTTTTCAGAGAAACATTTGAATCTTTTAAAACCTATGTATATTATGTGATTCTTATGCCTGTTATCAATGGCGACATGATCTACTCCAAGAATTTTCAGCCTGTTTGGCATCAAAGAGCGTCGCCTCTATTTCAAAATATATAAACGTATATATATTTTTTCCTTTTTCTTTTTTTCTTTCTTTTTTTTTTTTTGTAAAATCATTTATTAAGTATTTGTCTGTTATACCCTGATGCTAGTTTTTTTTTTTTTTTTTTTTTTTTTTTTTTTTTTTTTAAGGGTTATGTGAGGTCTATGTCTAAACGGTTATCTTTATTCTATTTCGATTTTGGTTGCAGTTTTTTTTTTTCTAAGGACACTTTCAATTTCGTATCCAGTTCCGAAATAAAATGCGTCAACAAAAAGAAAAGAGCACTCAGCGCCATCTCGGAGGCCCGGTCCGACCCTGCGCGTAGTAGCGGCTCTTCACGGGATTCACAATAAGTTATCTTACACAATTTTAGTATATAAAATTGGATCTGTTTTAACCATGGGATTTTCTACGATTAAGCAAGGATGGACAAATTTTGTTTGTGAAATTACTGGTTGTAAAATGATTGTGGACCCCCTGACGAGCCGCCGCTGTCTTCGTGGGGAAAGGTTTTTGTATAGATATGAGATGAACGTGAGCAATAAAAATAATTTAATTGGGATATAAGATAAAATGTTTATCATTTATCCTCACAGAATGGTTGAAAAATGTATTAAATACCAAACCCGTCAGCCGATTTCGAAAATTAACACAATTTGCGACAGCTTTATAACATATATGCCGACATCATTGAAAAAACACAAAATGTGCTCTGGGGACCTGAAAGCGTGAGGAAAGTTTAACACACATGCTTTTATACATGTTGAATCACTACAAAAAAATTGAGAATGGATTCAGGGTATTTGAAAATGTAAAAACATACCATTATTTCTATTATTTTCAATAGTTTCATTTATTTTGTATTGTGATTACAATACTTTCCTATTTCCTTCTTTACATTGTATGTGTATGAAAAGTAAATACTGCAATCTTGAGGTAAGGGTGTCTACCAGGATATAAGGGTGTCAACTAGGGTTCTCGCTACCGATTGCCATTTCGCCAAAATGTTTTATTTAGCGAGAAAACTAAAGATAGAAATCGCCAAATTGAGAGAGTTTTTTCTCTTTCGACGACACTCTCAATGATGTTATTGTACGAATAAATCTTTCTTGTGTTACTCAGTATTTGTGTTTTGATATTCTTAGTGTTTCACGAAGAATCTATTACTAACATTATTTGAATTTGGCTATAGTTTTCCTTTACTGATTAGCTAAATTACTAAGATTAGTCAAAGCCAGTGAGAACCCCGGTGCCAACTTTTATCGTTGTGCATTGGCTAATTTTCTAAGCCATTACCTTTAGAAATATAGTTCCAATAGTAAAAAAGTTACAAAGTTGTTCTTCATCCTCTTAGAAGCAATTTATAACAAAATATTTATTTTTTTAAAGTTATGAGGTTTAAATTTTTATTCGGTCCCTGGGTTCTATACGTTATATACAGAAAAAAAATTTCCGTACTGTAATAGGTAAAATAATAAAAAAATATTTTTTGTACGACCAAAACTTACCGAGTTATGATACTTTGAATTTTATGGAATTTTAGTATTTTCTGGCATTAAAGACGCAGAAAAACGTGTTTCATATCCATATGCAAAAAGTAAAAAAAAAAAAAAGTAAGAAAGAACCAATAGTGTTTTTTACTAGTAATTCTATAATGCTTCAAAATCCTTGAAAAGAAAAACAGATATTAAGGTCAGAAGATTGTACTGGCACATTGACGCATTTAAAACGAAAATCCTTCTCAATTCGCAGTAAATATTGGTAGGTACTCCGTACTTAAAGAATTATAATTCATTTCATTATTTATTATTTATTTTTAATAATTTGTATTTAATACGTTGTTAAAATACTTTAACTTTTCAAATAAAAGTAAGATTTTAAATCGAATTAAAAATAGTATATATTTTTTAAACTTCAAAACAAAATTGCGCAGAACTTTTCCGAGTAACAAGAGGGCGCACAAATTTTACTTGCTCCAGGGCGCTGAATATGTAGCTACGCCACTGGTACCGGATGACTACTGCAGCATTTTAGCATTAACGCGATATTTAAATTACGACTGAACACCCCCTCCCTCCCCCTCTAAAATAAACCAACAGCCTTTAACCTTAACAAATATCGTTAACTTTTGAAACACAAACAAAATGGCGCTTTTTTGTTTAACTTTGAAATTTATTTTCTTTCGTTTCGGAAAGTAAATGCAGAGACGGACCATGAAACAGAAATAAAATACGACCCCTCTTCCGTCTGAGTCAATTTGATTCACGGCGGGACAGTTTCTTGCCGAAATTAAGAAAAGTTACCGGCCGTTTTTCGCAAAATTTACATTTTTGGAATCAGAAAAATAAACTACGAAAATACTTTGGGTTTCAAATCGATACCTCAAATATTTTTCTTGATTCGCAGATTAGTGAAATTTAGAAAATTCTATCGTCTGCGATTTGAAATCAAAGCAAGTATTGTTTACCTTCGCCATTTTTAGCACTTTCCAACCTAGTTGAAAAGTGCTTATGACTTCGGTTTGTCCTGCCGTCTGCCGTCTGGCCGTCTGCCGTCTGTCCATCTGTCCGTGCTCTAACCCCCGTAAATATGCTCAGATTGCTCTGCAATTTTTATATGTTATTGTCGTTATCTATAGCATGTTCCCTATTTCAACGGAAGTGTGTAGCACTTATAGTTTTATTACAGGGACACTCAAAAGAATTTCGTTACATTGCGGTCTATGGGGAAAAATCATTTGGGGTTTATTTAAATAATGTTTCACTATTTTAAACGCATTGAAATTTATATATATCACTAAGGTGCATTAGAAGAAACTTAATATGGAATAGGGTGTACATAGCACTTATAGTTACTTTACAGGGACAGTCAAAAGAATTCCGTTACATGACGTCTATGGAGAAAAATCGTCTGCGGTTTATTTAAATAATGTTTCACTATTTTAAACGCATTGAAATTTATATATATATATATATCTAAGGTGCATTACAAGAGGCTTACTACAGAATAGTGTGTGTATAGCAGTCATCGTTCATTTACAGGGACACACAAAATAATTCTCTACTGTATGTTAACACTAATTCCTGGAAGTGCGTTTTAAGTTACTAAACGCGATTTTAATTTTAACTCGCTTTTTGTCTATTACGTGGTGTGTATAAATTCTATAGATGCTATACAGGGCAGCACAAAAGTTCGCGAACACATTTCCGTTTATTGACAGAAACTCCAGAAAGATAATTTTAAACTGTGCTACGTGTTTCCTAACTAAACTAAAATGTAGCATCCTAGCATATACAAATCTATAGATCATATACAGGGCTTAATAAAAGTATTCGGATATTTTTCCGAATATTGTATCTGTTGGAAATTCCTGAAATTGTTTTTAAATATGTTATGCGTTTTCCAAATTGTTTACTTAGATGTTATCTTTTAGCTTATTAAACGGTATGTTTTGTAAAATTATTTTGGAAGCGTTGGAAAGTGCTACATAATCTATGCTTGACGCATGATTTTTCGTTCTTGTTTCAGATAAAATGATCCCATTTTTGATGCGATGTTTAATAAGTTTTTCCTTAATATCTCGGCTATTTATCAAAATATTAAAAAGCTGAGCCTCGGGTGCATAAGGACATGCCTTGGGCTGTCTTCACCGATATTTTCCGTCTTCAAGCCCCACCAGTACCTGAGAGGTTCTGCTCTCAAAGCTGGTAGACGGGAGGTGCTGAGCTCAAACACATGTCGCGCTCGTCGACCTAACCGTTCGGAGTTTTCATGTTTTTTTATGCACTTTTCTATAAATACGGGTTGGGATCACTTAGAAAGACCACCCCTATGGAGGGCACTCCCCCACCGGACTATATCCCTAGCGCAGATAATCGGCCATAACAAATCACCACCACCAGACTTCTGGGTGCACTAGATTTCTAGATTCACTAGGGGACAATATCGCCGGAAAAAGGTGAGTGGAATTTATCCTAACTAAACATGGGGATAGTATGCCTTGTATGAAAACAAACAAAAAAAACGTTTTAAAATTTAAATTAAGTTATTTCTCACCAGTAGTGCTACAGTCGTAAATTATCTATAATCATTTTTCAGGATAACTTGGGGATGTGGTCGTTGTAGGAATGGTAGTAGTTCTGACTGGTGTCGGTGTGTGTGCTGGACGCAGAACCATAGATATGGTGGTGGTGAAAGTCATGTTTATAGCACCACCGCACCACTACCTTCTGAGCTTGAACTGTAAACACTTACCTACTAATAATATTTGAATTTTCTTATTAAACTTCCTTAATAATTACATGTTGATTAAACGTAATCTATAATAAAATGTATGTCTGTGCGCGCTGTGTTCTGAAAAGAACGCTGCACACAGAGCTATAAAATTTGGTAGGAAGGTACCTCCTCTATATATGTTGCAATGCACCTCGAAGCCCGATTTAGAATTTTTTGACTGTATCTTTTTAATTTAATTCTTTATGCAATTTCTAGCGTTTTTTCACGTTTTGAGGCGATTCCTACAGTAATAAAAACAATCTGGTTTCAATCTTTTACATATAGTAAATTTTGTTCTCTTTTCAATAAAGTTTATTGGAAATTCAGCGATTTTTGATTTTTTCGCAAATTTTTCAACGCGATTTTTGGAGTTTTTTCACATTTTATGGCGATTTTTTGACATTCGTAAAAGGAATTAAGTTTCAAATTTTAGCCTAATATAGTACATTTTGTCTCTCATGATTTTTGAATGAAAGCGATTTCTAATGCGATTTCAATTTTTAGCGTTGTTTTCGAGCACCGCGGCGATTTTTTGACATTCGGAAAAAGGACTTTTTTCAAACTTTTAGTACCAATTATATAAAATATACCAAATACAATTATATATATACAAGTATATACCAAACCAATATAGTAAATTTTGTCTCCAGAATTTTTGAATTTTAACATTTCTTAATGTGATTTTCAATGCGATTTTTGGCGCTTTTTCACGTTTCGATGTGATTTCTCTACATTAATAAAAGTAGTAACTTTTCTCCTCCTTTCAATAAAGTTTATTCGGAATTCGTACAGCAATTTTTGAATGTTTCGCAATTTTTAAAGTTTTTTTTCGCATTTTGCCAGGTAATTTTTTGACATTCAGAACAGGAATTTGGTTTAAAATTGTTAGCCTAATATAGTAACTTTTGTCCTCCTCTATTTTTGAATTTTTAGCGATTTTTCGGGTTCTGTTTAGATTTTTTTGACATTCGTAAAATGAATTTGTTTTCCAACTTTTAGTCTAATATAGTAAATTTTGTCCTCCGCGATTTTCAATGATATTTTTCGGGTTTCGCGACAATTTTCTGACATTCAGAAAAGGAATTTGGTTTAAAATTTTTAGCCTAATATAGGAAATTTTGGCCTCCACGATTTTTCACTTTTTAGAGTTTTAATGCAATTTATAGCGATTTGTTGACATTCGTAAAAAGAATTCGGCAATTTTTAGTCCACTATAGTAAATTTTGTTCTCTGAGAGTTTTAGCTTTTTTTGAACTCCCCGATGATTTTCTTATATACGGAAAAGGAATTTCGTTTCAAACTTTTAGCTGTTATACAGTAAATTTTATCCTCCGCGTTTTTTGAATTTTAGCAATTTTTAAAACGATTTTCCATGTGATTTTAGCGTAGTTTTGCGTTCCACGGCAATTTTTTGAGATTTATAAGAGGAATTCGGTTTCAAACATTTAGCCAATTATATAAAATTTTGCCCTCCGCAATTTTTGATTTTTTAGCTATTTTTAATCCAATTTTTAATGCAGTTTTCAATGTGATTTTTGATATGTTAGCAATTTTTAATTGAATTTTTAGCGTCTTTTCGCGATTCGCGTTGAGTTTTTGCCAATTCGAAGAAATAATTTGGATTCAAAATTTTAGCCTAATATAGTAAATTTTGACCTCTGCAATTTTTGACACTTTTGCGATTTTCAATGCGCTTTGTATCATTTGTTGGTGTTCCATGGGAATTTTTTGGCACACGTAAAAAGATTCGTTTTCCAACACTTTGCAAAGTGTAGTTCATTTTGTCGTCCGCGAGTTTCAATACGATTTTTTGAGTTTTTCCGAGTTTTGGGTCCTTTTTTTTTACATTCAAAAACGAATTATGCCTACAGTATTTTGGCCCACTGTAGTAAACTTTGCGATTTTCGAATTTGTAGCAATTTTTAATGTTATTTGTTTTTCGAGGTTTTTGATATTCGAGGTGATTTTCCCACATTAGTAAAATGCATCAAGTTTTAATGTTTTATCCCAACGAGCAGGGAAGACCAAGCCATGCTCGGTCAAAATTAAATTTGGGTTCAAATATCATGACCCATGACCAAAATGACCCAATAATTGAATTTTCTCGAACGTGTGACTTAGCCCAACAGTCTTCTCGTGCCCGAAAACCATAGGATGCAAAATTTAGTGTAAATAGTCTGAGCCGTTTTTAAGATAAAATAGCTTGACCCATAAAGACCCATGACCAAAATGACCCACTAATCGAAATTTCTCGAACATGTAATCTAGCCCAACAGTCTTCTTGTGTCCAAAAACCATAGGATGCAAAATTTAGTGTAAATAGTCTGAGCCGTTTTTAAGATAAAATAGCTTGACCCATAATGACCCATGACCAAAATGACCCACTAATTCAATTTTCTCGAACATATGACTTAGCCCAACAGTCTTCTCGTGCCCGAAAAACATAGGATGCAAAATTTATTGTAAATAGTCTGAGCCGTTTTTAAGATAAAATAGCTTGACCCATAATGACCCATGACCAAAATGACCCACTAATTGCATTTTCTCGAACATGTGACCTAGCCCAACAGTCTGCTCGTGCCCGAAAACCATAGGATGCTAAATTTAGTGTAAATAGTCTGAACCGCTTTTTAGATAAATTAGCTTGACCCACAATGACCCAGAAATGACCCAATAATCGAATTTTCTCGGACATGTGACCTAGCCCAACAGTCTTCTCGTGCCCGAAACTCGTAGGATACAAAATTTAATCAAAATCGTTAGAGCCGTTTTTAGATAAAGTTAATTTGACCTGCTTTGACCCAAAAATAACCCACTAATTGCATTTTCTCGAACATGTGACCTAGCCCAACAGTCTGGTCGTGCCCGAAAACCATAGAATGCTAAATTTAGTGTAAATAGTCTGAACCGCTTTTTAGATAAATTAGCTTGACCCACAATGACCCAGAAATGACCCAATAATCGAATTTTCTCGGACATGTGACCTAGCCCAACAGTCTTCTCGTGCCCGAAACTCGTAGGATACAAAATTTAATCAAAATCGTTAGAGCCGTTTTTTAGATAAAATTAATTTGACCCGCGTTGACCCAAAAATGACCCACTAATCGAAAGTTCTTGAACATGTGACCCAGCCCAATAGTCTTCTCGTGCCCGAAAATGATCGGATACAAAATTTCGTCAAAATCGTTTGAACCGTTTTTTAGATACAATTAGTATTACCATGGCCCAAAATGACCCAAAATGACCCACTAATCGAATTTTCTCGAACATGAGACCTAACCCAATGGTTTTCTGGTGCCCCAAAACGGTAAGATACAAAATTTCATCAAAATGGTTAGAGCCGTTTTTAAGATAAAATTTGCATATATATATATATATATATATATATATATATATATATATATATATATATATATATATATCAAAAATTATATAAGCGGCTAAATTTACATCGTTCTCATATTGATAAATATAAAAAATCTAAATTTCAAACAACTCATAATATTGAATATACTCATTTCAAAAATCATGATTTTAAAAATATTACTATTAAAATACTTAAAATACAAAAAAAATTTACTGAACGACTTTTTCTAGAATCTAAATATATAAGACATTTTAATACTACATATCCTTATGGATTAAATCAATTAGTATACAAAAAATCAAATCCTGTATTTTCAGATTTAACTAAATATGAAAATTATAAAAATCTTTATTCAGGATTAAATTTTTCAAACATAAAAAAAACTTCAAGATCTGGTAGAGGTAAACATAATAACAAAAAATACACTGATGATATTGTGATTCCACAGGAGCTTGATGATCTTGAGGCACAATTTTGTAATGATTATTGTTGGCTTGATATAAGAAAACATGTTTTTAGTATAAAAAAGAAATATTTGAACCAATATTTCAAGGTATTTAAAAAGAATCAATATTCTCCACATTTTGGTGATATCTTTTATGATATTCTACATTATAGAGCAAACATATTAAATACAAGTCTTTCTAATAAAACTAAATATAAAACTAATAATACACAATTAATTATAAATTTTTCCAATCATGTATTTAATAATATCAATTTACACAATATAATAAACAACATTACTAACAATTTTCCAATAA
The DNA here is from genome assembly GCA_963931845.1 of Maratus michaelseni. Taxonomy (NCBI): domain Eukaryota; kingdom Metazoa; phylum Arthropoda; class Arachnida; order Araneae; family Salticidae; genus Maratus; species Maratus michaelseni. Next base: position 446,099,754 of record OZ007586.1, read on the forward strand.
AAAATTTTACCATTCACAAGACATACAAATATAATCGCACACTTGGACGTAAAATTTTTAATTACAATTCTTTTGCAAAACAATTGGTCTCTTCAAATAATTACCCATGTGATTGTAATGAACCAAAATATCAAAAGTACATAAATACAACACATGGTCATATCATTACTGGTGATCTTAATATTGTAGAACAACCTATTTTACAAAACTTAATGCATAATGGAACAAAATTTCGCCTTCCATATAAGTGTAATATCAAATCCATAATATTGCAGTTTATTCAAGATATTGATTTATTTATATATAAAATTGCTATTGATTACAATAAACCAATCGAGTATTTTAGTGAATGGAGATTTTCTGTTATAGATAAAATGAAAAATGAAATTATAAAAAATTATCATCATATTACACATGCAGCTTTTAAAAATATAAATAAACATATATCAGAATTACAAAACAAATTTATAATTACTTATGTAGATAAATCTCCAAATAATTATGCTATCATTTGTAAAGAATACTATAAAGGGTTAATTCACAATGCAATCAACACTAGTAATATTTTTAATAAAACTAAATTAAATATTGAAATAAATGATAGAAAATTATTAAATTATCACAAATTACTAAAAATCAAATGTAATAATTTAAATTATCCTTATCTTGTTATAATTCCAAAATTTCATAAAAATCCTATTAAATTTCGCACTGTTACCATCGGGTGTAACACATATAATAATAATGCAAGTAATTTACTACTTAATATTTTAAAGCAGATATATGATATAACGTTAAAACATAATAACCAACATTGCCTAAAAAACAGTTTTCAACTCATTAATAAAATACATAATATCAATCCGGTAAAATTCATAAAAACATTGGATTTTAATGATTTATTTAATAACATAGATATAAAAGACTTACATAAAACAATGTGTATATTATTTAAAGAATTTAAATCTCAATTAAAATTAAAAGAACATATTTCAGTAAATTTTTTTAAAACTTTACTAAATTTTACATTGCATAATAATTACATCATATATGACAATATTATTTATAAACAATGCCAGAGAATTCCGCAGGGCGGAACCGCATCTAGTATTCTCTCTGACCTTTACTTATATTATTATGAAAGAAATATTAGTCCGAACAATGATTATGTATTTTATCGCTATATAGATGACATTATCATATTTTATTTCAATGATAAAAATTGCACATCACCACACAATTTTTATCCTACTCAGCTTAAATTAAGCGAAAATGATTTAATTAATAATAATATAAACTTTCTTGACTTAAAAATCAATATTAATAATAATTATAAATTAATTTTTGATATTTATGATAAGAGATTTGATTTTCCATTTAAAGTAAATATTTTTACCAATTTTGCTTCATGTTTACATAAATCTGTTTATAAAAATATAATTACCAATTATCTACATCGAATAAAATACTTATGCTCAGATATAAATAAAAACAAAAATATTAGATTTATTCGAGATCAAGCAAAAATATATGGTTATCCAATTTTTATGATACATTCAATCATCAACTCTTTTAAATAACATTTATTATATCGTTTAAATATAAACACGGTATGTAATAAATTTTTGTTTTAATGTGCGATAACATATAACAATAGATATATAATATTACAATTATAACATACATTAATACAATTATAACATATTAGGAAATTTAATATTTGATTGAACATTATATACACTTTGTATAGTATGTGATTGTGCGTTGCCGATCACACATGTTTAGGGTGTTATTAATGTGCAGTTTTCATACATTTATAATTTAACTTATACAATAACACATAAAATTATACATGGATAACATTGGTAATTATAACTCACAAACATATCTATTTGCAATATATACAAATATATATATATAGTTTTTTATTTTTTATCTATGAAATATCAAATTTAACAAGTATTTTAATTACTGCATTGCATTAATTTGATTGTAACACAGTAGTAATACTTATAATTATCAATTTTATAAATTTTGAGATAATATGAATTGTTTATGAATTATTTAATTTGATATTAAAATCAATCTATGAAATCTAAAATATAATTAAGTATTAGTATAAATAATACATTAATTATTTAATAACAAGTATAAGATATATTTAAGTAGTAGTAACAATAACATTAATTATTTAATTATAAGTCTATAATATATATCAGTAGATTAATACAGCTGGCAGCAAAACTTTTTTTTAAAATAATATCTATTTTACATAATATACTCTTATTAAGTATATCTGAAATGCTGTGCAGGATGAATAAATTCTGTGTAGATTTATTCATATTGTAAGATTTTATTCGAATTTAATGTAAAACTATTAGGTAGTACTGTTTTTTTTTTTTAATTTATTTATATAATTAAATCTAATGAAATGTATATGTAACTAATAAAGTGGATAAGCAAATAGATATTAATTATGAATAATTATAATACCAACAGATGGCGACACTTTACGTGTCAGGTAGATATGATAATATTATTAATATTATTTTTAATTTAACTATAGAGGGAGCTATTGCTTGTATATTAATTTTACTTTCAGGAATTAAAATTAGATGGAGTAATTATATATTCACGGATATAATTTTGTTATAAGTGTATTATCACCAGAATAATTTTGTGTGTTATTGAATCATTTTGTGTTGGTGTGTCATCGAAGGAGTTGTGTTTAAAAAAAAATGTGCTCTCAACTTGTCTTACAAATCATTTCTCTCAACTCGATTGTCAAAATTATATGTGCGTGCCATGTGGACGTGGATATTATGCAGAAGTTTCTATATTTTGAGGATTCAGGTTAATTATTGTGAGTAAAAATATTTTATCTACAAGTTAAAGGTTCTAATTTCCAATATTATTTCAAAAATGATATCTAGTAGTAATTTAGTGAGGTGATTTATAATGTTTTTAGGATAATCGATGTAAGTGAATTATATTATATATTCTTAATGGTTTTTTATTTCCAATTTAAATATTTCCAATCTTATTTTTTCAAATTGTTATCTGGTAATAATTCAGTATACTTGGTTGATTCTACTGTTCTTAGCATCATGCCAGTAGAATTATGAAATACTGAAATATTTTTAAAACACATGTGGGTGCAACCAAGCTGACGAGTACATCTACATGTGTTTTTCATATCCAATTCTTGTTTGTTCTCTTGTGGTCCAGTTTTCCATTGTATATTGTTCATATTTGAATTATTAATCCATTTGTGTTTACTTAATAGCAACTCCAATCTATAATTTTTTTCCCTTTCTCTCTCTTTTTTTTTTAAATATTATTCAGGTATGAGTAAATTTGGCCAATTATCATTGAAGCATATGCTATGGTAAAATTATGATTGCACATATTAGATATGTGGTATTCTGTTTACACAATATCATTATTTATCTCTTTGTAGATTAAAGTAGAATGATATTAGAACTTGATATGTATATTGAAATTCATAGATATTATAATTATATATATATATATATATATATATATATATATATATATATATATATATATATATATAATTATAATTATAATATCTATGAATTTCAAAAACATATCAAGTTCTAATATCATTCTACTAAAATCTACTAAGAGATAATTAATGATATTGTGTAATCAGAATACCACATAGCTAATAATTAACTTGTGCAATCATAAAATTACCATAGCATGTGCTTCAATGGTAATTAGCCAAATTTACTCATACCTGAAGAACATTTAAAAAGAAAGAGAGAGAAAGGGGAAAAAAATTATAAATTGGAGTTGCTATTATGTAAACACAAATGGATTAATAAATTAATTATGAACATTATTCAGTGGAAAAACTGGACCACAAGAGAACCAATCAAGAATTGGATATGAAAAAACACATGTGGATGTACTCATCAGCTTGGCTGCACCCACATGTGTTTTAAAAATAATTCAGTATTTCATAATTCTACTGGCATGATGCTAAGTACAGTAGAATCAGCCAAGTATACTGAATTATTACCAGACAACAATTGGAAAAATTTAAGATTGGAAATATGTAAAATGTAAATAAAAAACCATTAAGAAATATATAATATATCACTTACAACGATTATCCTAAAATCTTTATAAATCACCACACTATATAACCACCAGATATCATTTTTGAAATAATATTGGAATTTTGAACCCTTAAATTATAGAAAAAATGTTTTACTCACAAGAATGATAATTATAAATATAGTAAATTTTAATATATATATATATATATAACCACACACAAGATTTGCTCGTATTAGAATATATGATATAACCCAATATACAGTTCTGTTTTCAGTAAAGCTTATTTGGAATTAATACAGCCATTTTTGAATTTCTCGCAAATTTTTCGAGTTTTTTTTTGCGTTTCGCAAAGATTTTTCGACATTCATATAAGAAATCCTATTTTAATCTTTTAGCTCAATCTAGTAAATTTTGTCCTTTGGGATTTTTGATATTTTAGAGGGTTTCTTTTTTCCGATTCGTACAATTTTTCCACATAAAAGGAATCGGTTTTCGATCTTCTAGCTCAATATAGTAAATTTTATTCGCTTTTCAATAAAGTTTATTCGGAATTCGTTCAGCGATTTTTATATTTTTCGCTATTTTTTATTGTGTTTTTCAGATTGTTTTCGCGTCGTTTCATGCCCATTCAGGTCAGCTAGTCCTTAATAATTACATTTAGGTACAGTAGGACAAACAAAATCCAAACACTGTCAATGTGTTACAAAGTTTATCTATAAATTTATAAATATAAAATTAAGATGTTACAGGGAAATGTATACCGAGGACATAATCGGAAAAAATATAAGAAACTTCTAAATATGAAATATAAGAACTGTTATATAAATATACAGGGTGTATCTGAAATGCTTCAACAAACTTAGGGGGATGGTAGTAACAAAAAATGCAATGGAACATGGGGTCGCAAATGACGTTTAAGGGGGGGAAAGTGCAAAACTAATAAAAATATCGAAATTTCGCATGCTGCTTTTCTGCAGAACTGGCTAGTAGCACGAAGATGGTTTTCTTTTCACTTTGTGCATATCCGGTCAGAAAGAGATAACAAAAACGTGGAAGAAAGCCAAACAAATCTGTGAGCAGGAATCCACGTATGCAAACTTTCCATCTTCTTAGAGGTTTCTAAAAGGAGAGGTTCTTCCTACCAGGTTTGCTTTCTGCTACACAAGCCGGCGTGCAGCAATAAATTTGGTACATGCACGATGGTGCTCCGCCTCATTTTTCTGTGGACGTGCGTAACCACCTTGATGGAGTTTATCCGGCAAGATGGATTGGCCTCCACGCTCGCCGGACCTTAACCCTTTGGATTTCTTCTTCTGGGTACAGATGAAATCCCTAATTTATGAGACGCCAGTAGAAAAGCCAGAAGAAGTAGTAATGCGTATTGTGACCGCTACAGGAGAAATCCAGGAAACTCCCGGAGTCTTCGAACGTGTCCGCCAGTCGTTCCTCCCTAGATGTACTCTGTGTAATAATGTCCACGGTCGACACTTTGAACAATTGTTGTAAAATATTTGTTTTCTCTGGACATCACGAGCTGTGTTGTACCTATTCTGTGCAATAAATAATTTTCTGGAGTGTTTCTTTCTTGTCTCAGTTTGTCCATTTCCGGACGCATTTTCTCGATTTTCATCCTTTAAACGTCATTTGCGACCCCATGTCCCATTGCATTTTTTGTTCGTCTTGATGATTACTATCATCCCTCTAAGTTTGTTGAAGCATTTCAGATACACCCTGTATAACTGTAAATATATATATAATTATAAATATACAACTTTTTATAAAAGAAAACTTTGCAGAATATTTCCAGTTACTTGCTAAAATTCTATTTTTTGTGGATTCAAACGATAACGGAAGACGTTCCCCTTAAACCGTCGAGAAGAAAAAAAATCTCTATCGCGAAAACTAACGATAGGAATTAGCAGAAAATACACACAGCCATGTTTTCACCGGAGCTGATACTTTATATTCAAAAGCTAAAGTAGGATGATTTTTTGTATTTAAAGCGCATAAAATGTCACAAAGGAAATTAGCGGATTCGAGGTAATGGATATTAATGATGACGAAAAAAATGCGCCTGTTTATGTATTTTTAATAATCGCATTATTAATAAATAATATTTCGAAAACATTTGAATCCAAATTATGTATGCATGTTATGTTTGGGATTTTACAATGCATCATATAAAACAGATAGTGATGAAATATATAAATTATTATTCAGCTTACGTAAAAATAACTCACATTTGTATTTAATATTGTTTGGTTTATTTATCAATAATTTATATCTCACTATCTACTCACTCAAAATTCTGGAAATTTTGTACGGTTTTTGATATATGGAACTTAAATCTTTAACCCTATTAGTACCACATTGGGATCTGTTTTGACTGCATTTATTTTTTTATTGAAATTTTTCATGTTTCGAACCAGAAAAAATACAGCTCATATTCAAAATATTAGTATAATTACTTTTTTGTTTTTACAAATTGAAAATATCGTTTGGTAATTTAATGTCTTTTAATGCAAATATGCAAAAAATATTTTTATTAAGAACTTATTGTTGATTAAACTTATTTATTATCTTAAAATTAATATCATTTTTGAAAAGATTAATTGAAAAAAAAATCATTTTGAAAATTCAAAATATTAGAATATTTATTCAACTGGTTCAAAATATTAGAATATTTCACATTAATTCTCCTTTAATTATCACCAATTCATAACTGGTGACATCATGGATTAAATTCAGACGATTTTATTTAAAATCAGTATTCTTTTTGGAGTTTGTTTGCTTTTTCGTCTTAAAATGGGTCGTGTGAGTGATATTCCTGAATCTATTAACCGTTTGAGTGCTGAAAATTCGACCTATAATCCGCGGAACAAACAATTGTGTTTCAACCCAGAAATTTTATCTTATAAAATGTAACTCACTAGATCGCTGTAAATACTTCAACTGTTGAATAAAAATTAAATGATTTCAATTATTGATTACAATTTCTGGGTTGAAACAAAATTTGTTTGATCCGCAGATACATTGCTTTGCTATCGCGCTTCATAGCACTCAAACGGTTAAACTTCGTATGGTTGATTTGTATCGGTACGGTAAAAATCAATGTTATATAGCGAATTATTTACATTGTTTGCAATCAAGCGTTAGTAAAGTACTAACACAATATTCAAAAAATGGAAATTTTCAAAATAATTGCCGAAATGGCTGCCGAAAACCAAAAACATCTGCTAGAGATAACAGGAAACTGAAGCGTATATTTAAGAAAAACCGTTTTAAAAGTGTGCGATTCTTGCACCGAAAATGGAGAGAAAAGGAGTTGAAGTTTCTACATCGACAACATTAAGACGTCATAAATTTAAGTTTGAATCTCGTGTACCGAAAACAAAACCTCTCACGACTGCAAAACAAAATCGTATAAGATTGAATTGGTGTAAATCAAGACGTTTATGGAGCGAAGAAGATTGGAAAATATATTATTTAGTGATGAAAGTATGTTTTGTGTTTCATATGGTAATCAAGGTATTCGAGTTTGCAGAATGAAGCAAGAAGCATTTGATAAAGAATGCCTTAAACGTTCCGTAAAATTTGCTGCTAGTAACATGGTTTGGGGTTGCATGAGTGCAGAAGGACCTGAAAAGTTATGCATCATCTACGAAAAGGTTAACTCTCAGATATATCAAGAAATTTTGGAATATTACATGATTCCATCATCAGAAGATTTATTTGAAGATGATTTCATCTTTCAACAAGATTTAGCGTCACTGCGCACCTCGGTGTCAACTAAGAATTGGTTCCGCCAAAGCAACATTAAGGTACTTCCTTTGTCCACCAAACTCACCAGACCTTAATCCCATCGAAAACTTATAGTGTATAATGAAGAAAAAGCTCCAAGAAAATCCTCCTTCAAATAAAACTGAGTTACTGGCACATATAAAGTCTATTTGGGCTAATATTTATTGAAATGTTTGTAAACACCTTGTATATAGTATGCAAGATCGATTGTACGCTGTTATGAAAGCTAAAGGGGATGCTACAAAATATTAACTACCATTTACTTTATATTTATAAGGTAATATTGTTGCGTAAAATAAAATATTCTAATATTTTGAACCAATCTAAATTTTATTCTAATATTTTGATGTGTTTCAGAAAGCTGTATACCTAATTTATTGTACTGTATTTTATATTTTGTAAATGTTAAAATCTTATCTAAATATTCCAGATTTAATTTATAAGAAATTTAATTGCATTTACTTAGTATTAAAAATAAATAAATGAAAAATAATTTTTTCTTATTATTTTTTCTCAATTATTCTAATATTTTGAATATGAGCTGTACTAACTTAAACTTATTAAATAAAATCAAACAGTCACCTCGGAAGAAATGTAATAAAATTAACTTAATTAATTTCTGGTTCAATTCATCCAAAACTAAGAACTCTCGACAAAAAATAAAACTTGGTACTAGGAGGATTAATAGAATTTTTATAATGTTATTGAACTATCAAATATGTTGCTATGAGACTCTTTATGACAAAAGAAAAAAAAATCACATGCATTTATAAAGAACTTTGTACGAATTAAATTGATACTTTTTGATTGCATTTATTAGAATAATTAAAATTATACTTATTTCCATTAATTAGACGAATTAAAATTATACTTATTTCCATTAATTAAACGAATTAAAATTATACTTTTTGTTTGTATTAATTAGAACTGAAATTACAGCCATCGTTCGCTTTTTATTACGTAATGTATAGTCAGTATAGAAAACTATATACCTGCTCTTATTCGTTTACGAGTAAATCACCTCAAAGGTGTCATTAGACTCAGAATATCGTTTTCCTTGAGAATATGAATGCAATTTTTAAAATAAGGGTCGTCTACAGATTTAGAATTGCACCAACTTCGTTTTTTCAAATGGTTACACCCATTTTTGACAATTTATTACTTTCTTCTATCTTTACAAGAAGAATATATTGGATTCAAGACAAATTTTGACTTCCTGTGTTCGACGGATTTATACGTTTTAGAAGATCCTGAACACGATTTGACTGTTTTTAGAAAATGTCTGTCTGTGACTCTGTGACTCTGTCTGTCTGTATGTGACACAAATTCTGTGGGCACTCTATCTCAAAACCTAATGCACGTAGTTTTATAAAACTTTATATTCAGTTAGTACCTGATATAAATTGATGCTGATTAGTTTTTGGTGTAAATCGCCCAACAGGTGACTCTGCTATGTTGCATTTTTCGCGATTTCCTCAATAGCTCTATCTCAAGAACTAATGCACTGATTTTCATCAAACTTAAGCTTTAGTTAGACCTTGACATAAATAGACACTGATTACGTTTTAATGCAGATATCCCAACAGGTGGCGCTGCTATGCTAGTTTTTTAACGATTTTCACGATAGCTATATCTCAAGAACTAATGCACAGATTTTCGTCAAACTTCAGATTCTGTTAGACCTTGACATAAATAGATGCTTATTATGCTTTGGTGTAAATAGCCCAACAGGTGGCACTGCTATGTTACTTTTTTCAGGATTCTTACGATAACTATATCTCTAGAACTAATGCACGGATTTTCCTCAAACTTCAGATTCAGTTAAACGTTGACATAAGTTGTTGTTGATTAGGTTTTGGTGTGCGATTACGTCGATTAGGTTTGGTGCACCACCCAACAGGTGATGCTGCTATGCTGCAGTTTTCAGGATTCACACGATTTTAGCGATAGTCATATCTCAAGAACTAATGCACGGAAATTAACTTTATATTCAGTTAGATCTTGATATAATTCGGTGTTGCTTCGTTTTTAGTATATGTGAAACCTGTGTGAGATAGAAGAAAGTTTTGGGATTGGCAAGTCCGACTAGTTTAAGTTCCTTGGATCAAATCAGCCTGGAAATGGATATTGCTTAAGTACATTTTTTAAATCTTCATAGAGTTAGAAGAAGACAAAATTTGAGGATGCTAATGTTAAATTCAAATAACAAACTTTAATTTATATCTTCTCAAAAAATCATCCTATTTAAAATTTTTTGTTTTCAGTGAGATTCCTTGAATGAACGCAAACATATTCTAGGCATTTTTTTAAACTCAAAAGCATAATTTAAAATCTCAAAATGATTAAAAAACTCATATTAAAAAAAATGAGGAATTATGACCTACATCAATTTTTACATAAACAGAATGGGTATCGCCAGAAATCCAAGTATGTAAGTTTACAGTTTATTCCAATCATTATTTTACGTAATATAGTGACATTATGCTTTCAAAGTTCTAAAGGGACCATGTTCTGATACCGTTCAATCACGTATAAGAAAATAATTTAAAAAAACAAACAGAATATTTATGTGAAATATTCTCTTAAATAAAATTCAGAAGATGAGAGTTTCGTTTTCTATGTTTTATACATCGATGATATTTTACAGGCGTGATTCTGAAGTTTTTCCCTCTGAGATTTTTTTCTTTTTTGTGGATGCAAACAATAACGGGAAATGGTCCTCATTGACCTTCAAAAAGTAAATTTTCTGTATATCTCACAAACTAATGATACGAATGAGCTGTAATTGTACACAGCTATATTTTCGACGACGCTGTTATATATATATTTTTTTACGTAAAACTATATATACGTAAAACTATATATTTTACGTAAAACTATATAGTAAATAATGTAAGATGATTTTCTATATTTAACACACATAAAATGTCAATAAAGAGAATTACTACTTATTTTACAGGATGACCATATTTCTGTATATGATGTTTCACTGGCTGCAATATTTCAAATACTGGACAAAAAAGTTGCGAGTCTGGACCGCTGTGTGACGGCATATCATTGTGTATCTTGAAAGTGGGGATAACGGTGATTGGACTCAGGAAGCGTTAGAATATGGAATCGGGTGCCTCTGGAGCACCATTGTGTGCGTTTGTATTCTGCTACAAACAATTACGTGGATCTCAAGTGGATGATGGCAGCCGAGTTTGAAGATAACGGCTTCTCTGTGCTAGTAACAATCTCAAGAATAAGGAACGGCATGTTTACAAACAAACACTTCGTCAACAAAATACTACATTTTTGCCTTTGCGATCATTGTATTAATTGCCATGGCGGTGATGACCAATTATATTGCAAACGTGTTAATCGTAGACCATCAGATCATAGATAACTTATTAGTATATGAATCAGGTTGCCTATTTTTTTTTAAACACTAGTTTGCATAAAGACGGACAGTTTGTCAGTCGTCATTTCGCCAGCCGACAGGTCATCTGCGCTTTCCTTATAAACAAGAAATGTGAAACCAGTGGTAGTGTTTTGCAAGCGGAGGGATGGGGTAGACACCGGAGTGCGCGAGATTGGTGGACTACGCAATGAGGAACAGATATTAAAAACTTGTAATCTTAGAGATTAAGGTGTTTATGTTCATGTTGTTGTTATTAAAATTCAAACATAATATACATAGCTATGGGCCAACCTATATTTAAGGTAAACTACCTTAAATATGCCTATTTTACATATTGATATGTAGATATTTTTATATAAAAATTAATGTACGTAATAATTCATGATTTTATATGCATTTATCAATCATTTTCCTTATTAAAAATTCTTAGATTACGTTTGGGTCCATTAAAAGCATCTGAATATAAAATAAATATTTCAGTCGGATAATTCTTTTGGGAAGATAAAAATTAAAATTTATCACGTGGAATTAACATTAGTATTTTCAAACGTTGAACCTTTCTAACTGTATAAACATTTCAATAAAGTGAAAAAGCTATGCACTTTTCCGGGCTGCTTTGATGAAAGAAAAATAAATAAACCAAAATTATCATTTGAAAAGTTAACATTACAATCACCGTTTGAAAATTGAAAGTTGATATAATTTTAAATATGTAAAAGACCCCCATATGACAAAATAAACCACATAAAGTTGGACGGTCGTTGTGCTAAACAAAGCTAAAAGCAAAACTAAGCGGCAAAGGAACAAATGCCAAGACGCAGACATCAGACCATTTATTATTTAGTATACTCTGACCAATTTCTCCATGGCTCCGCATACGAGAGTAAAATACCAAATATCAAAGGAAACAAGCATGGTATAAAAAAAAATAGAAGAATCTTATCAGCAAGCACGAACTTTACAAGTTTAACATTAACCGCAGGATACAGTATTTTGAAAATGTGCGTAAAATAACTTCTTTTGAATTTTTTCTTCTTTTTCATCACACAAATGTTTAAAACAATCCGGAGGACAAATCTGATGGAGGATTGATTTTTGAAACAGATTATTAAAACTTTCCAACCTAGTTGAAAAGTGTTTATGACTTCAGTTTGTCTGGCCGTATGGCCGTCTGCCGTCTATCCGTGCTCTAACTCCCGTAAATATGCTCGGATTGCCCTGCAATTTTTATATGTTATTGTCGTTATCGATAGGATGTTCCCTATTAAAACTGAAGTGTGTAGCACTTATAGTTTTTTTACAGGGACACTCAAAAGAATTCCGTTACATTACGGTCTATGGGGAAAAATCATTTGCGGTTTATTTTAATAATGATACACAATTTCAAACACATTGTAATTGATATATATCACTAAGGTGCATTACAAGAAGCTTAATATGGAATAGGGTGTGCATATCACTTATAGTAACTTTACAGGGACAGTCAAAAGAATTCCGTTACATTACGTGTATGGAGAAAAATCGTTTGCGGTTTAATTAAATAATGTTTCACTATTTTAAACGCATTGAAATTTATATATATCATTAAAGTGCATTACAAGAGGCTTACTACAGAATATTGTGTGTATAGCAGTCATCGTTCATTTACAGGGACACACAAAAGAATTCTCTACTGTCTGTTAACAATACTTCCTGGAAGTGCGTTTTAAGTTGCTGAACGCGATTTTAAATATAACTCACTTTTTGTCTATTACCTGATGTGTATAAATTCTGTAGATCCTATACAGGGCAGCACAAAACTTCGCGAACACATTTCCGTTTATTGACAGAAACTCCAGAAGGAGAATTTTAAACTGTGCTACGCGTTTCCTAACTAAACTAAAATTTAGCATCCTATGTAGTATATATACAGATCTATAGATCATATACAGGGCTGAATAAAAGTACTCGGATATTTTTCCGAATATTGTATACGTTGGAAATTCCTGAAATTACGTCTTAAATATGTTATGCGCTCTCCAAATTATTTACTTAGATGTTATCTTTCAGCTTATTAAACGGTAATGATTTGTAAAATTATTTTGGAAGCGTTGGAAAGTGTCACATAATCTATGCTTGACGCAGGATTTTTCGTTCTTGTTAGTTAAGTTATGCGCTTTTATAAAGTTCATTTTCAACAAATTAAATTTTCTGAGCTAAAAACTGTCAGTTAAGCTACTAATCAACAAAATATGCCGAAAAAGCGATTAGCAACAGACCACCGCGCATAATACAAGGCTCGAGGAAATGAAAGCTAAACTAAATACCTCAAATGTGTAATTTAAATAGGTTTAAAGCATACAACAAGCCGGATAATGTCTAAAAGAGTATAAATGGTGTTTTATGTGTATAAATAAAATGTTTTACATAAAAATCATTTAGTTATTTTTGTTATATAATAATAATTAGTTGTACAGAGTACACACTTTGTTACAAAGTCAATGTTTTATAGAACGCGTTGTTATAATTTTTTTTAATGTAGGAGTGAGTTTAAATTAATTGTATAATTTTCTTTATTATACTTTTATTACTATAATAACCATATCAAAAATAGAAAATGATTTGATCAATGAGGTAAATATTATTGCTGAAAAATCTAAGAAATTCTAAATAGGGGAAATATCTACTTTAGTGTTAAAATTATGTAACTATTGATTATTTTGTACGATTAGATATATGGTTCGGTATATGGATTATAATGCACTTCATGTTATTTAAATTGTTTATAATAAAGTGAAATATTCGTAAATATTGAAACAATGACATATAAATATATGAAATTGTATTATGTATTAATCTACAAACTAATGTAAATATAAAATTTAACTGATTCTTAGTAAGCATAAGTTGAAGTTATAGTAAGTATATTATAATTGTATGTAGGGCCTGTACAAAATATATGCCGGCAAACAGAGGGAAAGGAGGGGATGAACTTTTTTATTTTTAAAATATTGATTAATTTAAAAATCTGAATGTATTTCTGTTTAAGTTTTAAAAGAATATTTCGTAGAATGGATACTTCTAAAACCAATTGAAAACAATGATAAATTGTTATTTCACCCAATATAGATTTAAAATGCACTTTATATTATATAAATGGTTTATAATAAAGTGAAACATTCTTAAATATTGAAACAATGAATTATAAATGTGTGAACAGTTATGTATTAGACTACAAATTAAAGCAATTACGAAATTTAACTGATTCTTAGTAAGCATAAGTTCAAATCATAGTAAGCATATTATAATTGTATGTTGGGCTTGATTAAAGTATGGACCGAAGGTCGACAAATGAGGGGAGCGGCATACACCAAATTTAGTATGCATTTAAAATAAATTAATAGTTTAAATAAAAAATCTGCAGGTGTTTCTGGTTAATACTTAAAACAATATTGCGTAAAAGGGTTACTTCTAAAAGCAACTGAAAAAAAACATAAAGTTATTATTTCATCCAATATGTATTCTAGTTTACCAATTTTCTACACTCGAATTACTTTCGTCATTTTCAAATTTGATATTTTTCTAGAAGTAGAAACTTATGTCAATAAGATGGAGAATTGATAAAATGATAAATGCATAACTGATATCCTAATATCTATGTGTGTCTAGCGGTGAGAGAAATATTGAAAATGAATAACTCTTTGGGACAGTATAGGAAGGAAAGCCCCAAATGGAATCTGGTCCTGGGCCCTGCTATGCCTTCAATGGATCATGACAGGATGTATGCATTATAACGCATCCATTTCAAGATTCTGCAAGAGCTTTTGGTAATTTCAGTAAGTCAATTTCCTAAATAGTATCAACTGTTTAAAAAAATTCTTCCAAAAATAACATCTAAAAAGTGAGACAAAAAGTAAAACTTAAAGAAAAAAAATGACAGGGTGAAAGATTTATCTAAACAATGGCATGATATAGAATTTCCAAGCCTACATTAAGTTTTCATATGTAAGTCAAGCGCCTATGTATTATATGTTGATAGAAATCCTCCCCTCCTGTACTTAAATACATCATAAAGTGTTTCTGAAAATTAACATTAAAAAAAATTATGCAGGTCATTTAAAAAATATATATACAGAAGTGCCGAGCTCTCCCTAATCTTCCGTAATGTGTGGGTTAATTTGACCCAGGTTTAATTCGTTTCGCACCAGAATTTTTTTAAAAGAAATTACATCAAATAAATTCCATATAGAAACCTTAAATTAAATAAATAAAGGTTCATAAAAGAAATTTTCTGGTTCGAAACGTTGTTAAACTGGGTCAAATTAATCCACATATTACGGAGGATTGGTGGCAGCTTGGCACCTCTGTATATATATAACTCAAATTGTTAGTTGGAGTAACAATCTCGAACTTCAAATTTTAAATACTTATTTGTATACTTTGAAATGCAAGCAAAATATGGGAGGATATCCACCGAGCGCATCATGCATAATTTTTTTAATTTTCAATTTTCAGTATCATATTATGATGTATTTAGTATATGAGAGAAGGATTTCTATCAACATATCATACATAGACACTTGACTTAAATATGAAAACTAAGTTAATAGAAAATGTTAAATAAGTACCAGAATATAAACTTCGAAATTTTATATCGCTCCATTTTTTTAGACACAGCTTTCGAACTTTTTTTTTTTTCGTTACCTTTGTCGTTTTTTCTTTTTTACTTTTAAAATTTTATTTTCTGTAGATGAAATTATAAATAATTTTATACGATCTGAAACAGTACTTTTTTAATTTTTACATTAATTAAAACTGAAGTTCTAGACATTGTTCGGATTTATTTTTCTTTTGACGTACTCTATTACAGTCTCCCCTATATATTGTAGAATGAATATAATAAACAGTTGCTGGAGTTATTAGCAAACTTTAAACAATTTCTTATTAAAATTAGAAGTTTCCTCAAATTTCTGTAAAATATATTAAATATATTTTATAAAAATTTAAATCATACCTGAATTACAAATTAATATATTTTTAAATACATTAACGAAAAAAAAAAAAAAAAAAAAAAAAAAAAAAGGCTTCGAAAGTTATTTTTTTCTGCAATTTTACAACTTTTAAATTATGCGCATAAATAATTTGGGTTATGTATTTTTGTTCTAATTAATCCAATATGTCAATAAAGAAATTGTAAATTTAAAAAATATATTTTAATTTCCTAATTTTGCTTTAAAATGAGGAAGTATTTTAGAGATTGAAATTCCAATACATCTTTAAAAATTTGTCCCAATATGTTGATAATCTCGTTTGGTGCAGTACATTCATTTGTGGACCTTGTGTCATAAAAGCTAAATGAATCAACTAACCTATTGTCTTGAAAGTAACATTATTCTGCTGGATGTGTTGAATTGCATAAAAACTAAGTTTTGAAAATAAATAAAAAAATTATATTATAAGTCTCATTATTATCAATCTAATATTGATCTGACATTGCATAAATATTGGACATATGATGAAACGTTTAGATTTCAAATATATATATAACCAACATGTGGTCCATATTACTTATATATTAAAATGATTATATAGTCAATGTAAAATATTTTGAATTAAATAAATGCTAGTACAGGAGAAACAGTTGGATAAAATTGGTAATATTTCCAGTGCACAATAATTATGTTTTCGCCCCATTAATGGTCACATATTTGCACAGCATTGTAAATATTTATACTGCAAAGGCAAAAAATGTGTTCGTGTAGTATATAAACAATACATTTCTTTGGAATGTATTATTACATTTATTGCAGAAAAATATAATACAGGCTAATATTGGGCGTACTGCAATGAACAGTTGAAAAACCTTGTACCAAAACATGGTCTGTCAGACACCGCACATTTGCGCATTTTCCTGAAATGATGGTCACAACCCGGAAATAAAAGTTTCAGTCTTTTTACACACAAATGCATAAAATTATAGCTTGTCCTAAGAATACAAATAGCTCATCTATGCAAAATTGTTTATTTTAGCTCACTTTATGATGAATATTTAGAAAATTAAATATTATCACTATTACGGTAAAAATTAATTGTTTATATATATATATATATATATATATATATATATTATGATGAATTGTATTTAAAGAAGGATGTATATGTCAGTTCAAATTGAAAATATGCAAGGATTTCAAGAAAAGCCCTCCACATAACGAATCATTTCATATTTCCATACATAACTTTCTGTAAAACATTTGATATTCTAAGGATACTCCGGAGAAATAAGGAATGAGAGAAACAAATTGGAACTTTACCTATATATCATGGATAACATTAAATGCTCCCGTGAGCTTGTCGTAGAAAAAATGCTATTTTATTATATAATTATTTTCCTCAATAAATGCACAAAATGAGTTGCATTTTGCAGTGAGATTCATACAATTGCACTCCATGATACCCGTGAACTTTATTCTTCATAAATCCTCTCAGTTATTTAATAACAAAATTCCCCATTCTGACGTTTAGCTCGTTTTCGAAAATGGCTCAGAAAAGCAGAAACTGATTCGAGCAGTGGCCAAGATTTCGGGGAAATTCGTCACTGTGCGCTGGTGTGCCAAGGGTAAAACACTTAGTATTACTGATATAATAGTGAAACTCCCCGTGTATGATTTTACCCCAATTCGTATAATGTTCCTGCACTATATATTTTTTTTAATGTAACACAATATTTGCTCAATATTTTCTAATAACCTATTACAAGTGTTGAAAGAGACAACAAAACATGGCATTTCTGACCATTAAGCGTCGGTATAGTTAATGATAAGTTACAACCCATAAAAAATTTTCCTAATTTGAGTTCCCACTCATTTAGTCTTAAATTTTATCCACCAGAAATTAAATTATTTACAGAAGGAAAGAGTTATAGACTTTTATTATTTATATCCTATATCATTATTTAATGAACGATTGTTTGCCGCTATGAATACTTATTGATCATGATCAGTCAAAAGTGAAAAATGATCAGTCAGAAGCAATCTATGAACTTTAAAAAATAGCTCGAGTAAACTGTAATGCCTTTTAACTTCTGGAACGTTGATTTTCTGAATATTTGCAACACGGATCTTGTAAACTTGTTTTTAATAATTTAAAACGATAGTAGAGATTATCCCTTGGCTATTTACATAATGAGTCAAACCTCTGATTGCGTTTCAAGCGTCTTGTTCTTTGATTAAAGTGTAACAAGCTGGTTCCAATTTTCAATAACACAAAGAAAAATCATGCACTTTTTCGTATTCATTACATCCCGGTGTGTGTGTGTGCTTTCCCTTCAACCAGTTCTTAAAACAGCACCAATTAGTATGGAATCTCAAGCTAAGTAAATTTTCATGGTCATCACGTTTTGGAAACCTGATAAAAATCGGATCTTTGGTGTTTTTTTTTCCTATACGCCCTAATCACTGCTGATTTAATATTCTTCCTGTAAAACTACACTCTGTTGAGAAAAAGATGGGGGGGAGCACAAGTTCGTCATTTTCTTTTTGATTCGATAGGCGATTCATTCATTACTTTCATAAACGTTTCTTAAAAGTGCAATGCAGTATCTTATTAATCGCTGAAGAATTAAAAATTTGTTCTTTCTTCTCTTGAGTGATCTGGAAGAGACGAAATCATGTTATGTTATTACGTGATAATTGTATGTTCACAATATAAGTAGTACGTTGAGACTTTTTAATATTATTTTGATCTTAGGCAGTTATTAGAGCTCGTTTCTCCTAAACGGTGCCGAAAACTATGTGTTCACACATTTGACTGGTCCAGCTTACATTTCAGGTTGACATATAAATTGGCTTCTACGCAATTTACTTAATAAGCCCCCTATTCTTCTACCTAAACCATCTTATTAGTCAAAACTTCGAAATTAAGAGGTTGCTTGGCGGAGTTATTTGTCAAATAGCTAGTTAATCGTTGATTAATCTTTTAATGGTTTAACTCCCATAATTTGTATCTTGTTAATTGCAGAGCACCTGAGTTTTGAGTAGATAATGCAGTGGTGCGGTGTGCCTTAGGTAAATAATTGGTAGTCTTAAAAACGACCAATTTAATGACGCTTCAGTAGGCGGTTAATGAGCTGTAGGGTGTATATTTTAGTACCTGCTTACGAGTACTCGCGCATTTGAGAGCTTAAAGAGTTGGTAGATTAAGAAATAATTTCATTTTTTTTCGTATCTATGTTCATTATTTTGTTTTGATTGGTAATTTTATATTCTTAAGTGATTTAGTGTACAGACAAAAAAACATTTGATTCTATAGATAATGTATGTAATGTAGAGAACTCCTAAGTAAAATGGCCATATTAAAATAATGACAGAACAAATTAGAATTTCTGAAGAATATCTGCTAATCTATTTGATTTTCAATTATTTCTTGTCAATGTTCTCGAGAACTTAATTCACTTTTGCTGTACATATAATGTTAATAAATTTCATTTTGTAAATATTTTTTATTTTATTTTATTTTTATTTAGATATATATCAGCGTATCTACTTATGAGCAATTGCACATTTTACAGTTTAAAGAATTAGAATACAAAAAAAAATAATTTCTTTTTTCTAGATTTATATTGATCATTTATTTTTATATCAAAATGTGTATTTTTGAATGATTTAGCATAACGGTCTAAAAAAATAATTTCTTCTAAGAAAAATTTAAATCAATAACAACACATAACATTTAATAACAGCTTGGCTGAAAAATATGCATTTGTTTTAGCAAACGCATGTAGATTGAATGTATACCGTGTTTCCAAAACAATGAAACCTAATCAGAAAATAAGTCCTAGCATGTATTTTCAGGCTGTTCGTAATATAAATCATAGTTCAAAAATAAGTTTTCCCTAAAAAATAAGCCTTTCTTTAAAAAATAAGTTCGCCTAACTATTCAAAGCCGTCAGTACTTTAATTATCATACGACTTTAAAATTTTGACAAAAGTGTAGCAGAGTTCAGAAAAAAATATTTTTTTTTGTATATAAGTGATAGTTAGAGAGAGGGGGGGGGGGGGATAAATATATTTTTCGTCACTTTAAGTTGAAAAAAACATTTTCATGAATATGACATGATTGTAATGAATAAATCTATTTTTTTCCATGAAAATACATAAATTATTTTATTTGAATTTATGAATAAATTTAGGCTGTTTTAAATAAATGAATATAAATTATTATACATGAAAAATACAAGATATTCTCTGAAAATAAACCCTAATGCGGCTTTTAAGCAAAAATTTATATATAACCTTGTCTTATATTCCGAAAAACTTGCCTATAAAATTTTTATTTTTTCATCGGCAGTGTTTACATGTAGTTCTTGATTTATATTGAATTGAAAAGATTCTGGGTATCTACTAAAAAAATTCAAGAAATTTGCAAAAAGCAATTTTTCATGGCACATGCATTTCAGCTGTTCACGGTAATACAAAAGTTAGATTTAATTCTATACAAATAAAAATTTCATTAAGCAAAAGAATGTTAAGAGAAGCGTCAAATTCTGTAAAAGAAAAAAAAGAAGAAAAAAGGATACGTTGCATGGTGAAAAGGAGAAATTCTTATGGGACGAAAATAGAAATATTTGTAACAGATTTTATACTATGCATATGTCCGATATCTACAAGGATAATAAAAAATTTCAAGCTTATCTTTGAACTTACAATTTTGATTTCTGTTTGATGATTATGACATTTTCGCACACATTAAAATAAAAGTATTTAATTTTACATGAATTCAGAAAACTCGTAGCCACATACCTGAGCACGCAATGTTGCCAGCACGCTAATTATTTTTTTAATTCAGATTGCTTGATTGCCACCACTTTTTCAAAATAGTATAATTCGCATTATTTTATTTGTCATTAAATTATAAAAATTAGCGAACTGTCAACACTGTGAACGTAAAAATTTCAGAATTCTGTAAAATCTGAAATTTGTTTTTATTTCCTTAAGCTTTTAGCATTTATGTAATGTAGGATAGACTTTATAATGGCAAACTTTTTAAAAAATTAACATACCCTTGTTTTAATCGAAAACGTATATTATAGCATTTCAGAAAAATTTATTAAAGTTATTGCATATCCATTTATTTTCAATCTGAAAAAAAAGGATTTAAATTACACAATTTCAGTTTACATGGTACTGATATACATAAATCTACCGTATAAATCGAAGGTTGGATTCTCTTCACTTTGAATGTTAACTTTTTTATGTGTATAAACTAATATATAATCAGACAAATACGCATTGTTATTGTATATCATTAGCTTGTGTGTCATTACATCAGTGGATAATTTTAGTATTACAGTAAAATTGTTAGAAAACAATATCAATATCGCATTATTCATAATGGAAATTGGAACTTATACAGAATCTTAGCTAAAACCAATGCTTCTAAACTGTAAGATACTCAAATATTTCATATGAACT
The DNA here is from genome assembly GCA_963931845.1 of Maratus michaelseni. NCBI lineage: Eukaryota > Metazoa > Arthropoda > Arachnida > Araneae > Salticidae > Maratus > Maratus michaelseni. The sequence continues at coordinate 446,121,498 of OZ007586.1, forward strand.
TTTAATTTTTTAGTAAATTATGCAATCTGAAAAACTTCATTTTTTAAGGTTATTTTTCATAAATGATTCAATTATTATTAATAATAAAACAATATCCATTATTACCAGGGCCAATCTTCTGCGCATCTTCTGTTTATAGCCCCCGATACCAAGCAATATATTTGGATCCCAATATTTTTACAAAGATAAAAAGGACGCTTGGACGCTTTATATAAGAGTGGGAGTTGGGTGCGGAGACAGATACAAAACATTTTGGGAGCTTATTTGATTTAGTTAAAAGGCAAAAAATGGCCTTTTACTGTCGTTGGGGGATCCCAATAAGCACGAGACCAGAGTACATTGTACTCGCATTTTACCCCTTATTGTTAAAAGATTTATTTGCTTTTAACGAGAAATCTGTAAAAGTTCAATTAATTAAATAAAGCTTCATTTCAGCTACTATTGAATTATAACAAAAAAAAAAAAAAAAAGATATGATTATTTATGGGACCATATACAACACACTATGTATATCTATCTTTTAAACTTTTTAGTGGTTCAGCTTGTGTATTTAATACAATCATTTTATTTTATTAATATATAAACTTTTTTGCAGTATACTACGTCTATCGTTTGCACATACAGGGTGTTTTACGAAGGACACTTAACTTTGAAAATAAATAACTTGGAAATGGTGATAGATAGAAGCATGAAACCAGTGATATGTTTATTAAAAAAAAGTAAAAATCTGATACAAAAACCTCAAAATTAACAAATTGCGCGATACATGGCGCTGCAGGTGGAATAACCACAAGTAGTCTGTATCACATCAAAAGCTATTCAAAATGCGCACATTTCACACAATACACATGTCGCAAACGAAGAATGAAATTGCCAGTGACTCTCTAATATGCCACCAGAAATCAAAACACAGGCTTGACAAGTAGCCTCTTCCAGCTTGTCGAGTGTTAAAGGATTGTTGCAGTAAAACAATATTCTTCAGTCTCACTTCCAGAAATTCTTTCACTATGCGCTAATAGCTATCACGTTTCAACGTTGAAATCTTCGACGACTGAATGTTCTTGGAGTCTGAGATCTCTTTATAGGGATCCGTAATGCTGCCTGCAGCGCCATCTGTCAGCGCTATTTTTAACTAAAATTTTGAGGTTTCTGTATCAGATTCATATGGGTTTTTTTAATAAATATTTCGCTCGTTTCATCTTTCTATCTACCACCGTTTCCGAGTTATTTATTTTCAAAGTTAGGGGTCCTTCGTGAAACACCCTGTACTTCTAAATAATAAATAAGTACATTTATCTATTTTCCGTTAGTTTATATTGACAAAATGTGATAATTATTTTTAATAAATAAAAGAATAAACTCAAGAAATAGAATAATAAGAATGAAACGCACCACAATATTCCACTGCTTTTTAGAGAAATCATGATTTTAATATTTAGTATTTTCCTCTTTTTATTTCATCTTCACAATCACTATATTCAAACTCAAGCATAGCAAAAATTAGTAAACATAGATACGTGAGTTGTTTTCAAAATGGTTTTGGCAATTCGGAAAATCGAAGAAAGAGTGGATTTTAGTTTTGCTAATGTTATCATAATTTTAAGCGGTTTTTGAAAAAAATAAATTGTTATTACTTGGACTCTTGGGTGCTACTTGGGCCCAAAATAACCCTATGATGTATAATGTCGGAGATAACAACAAAAGCTCAGAAAGTTATCCACTGATATGAAATTTGAGGGGCGATGGAAATAAAGAGTAGGGGAGATGGGGGATGAATGGGACATTTTCAAAAAAATTTTTATTTTAAATATTTTATTTAAATTATTATCAATATTATATATCACATTTCATACATTAAGTGTTTGACTACATCTTATGCACAATATTTATTCAAGATTATTATTATACAGAAATATATTATGAAATTAAAAAACAGTTCTCCTATGTCCCAATCATCCCCACAGCAGGGATGAATGGGACACAAATATTTTCCTCCCTTTATTCAATGTTAAGGACTAAAAGCTGAAAAAAATGCCTCCTGGGCAAAAGCTGAGAGATTTTAAATTGTAATATGATCTCCAGAATTATTTGTTAGCCAATCATATTGGACTCATCTCAGCTTTGCCTTAAAAGGCCTATAAACGGAAGCATTCAACGGCTGAAGACGATAACTACAATGAGGATGAAATGTTAAAAGAATAATTACCATAAATTATTAATTTATCAAACTATATAATATTATTTAGCTAATAAATATATTTTTCAGCATCCTCTAGGGATGAATGAGACAATCCCATTCATCCCATTTGAAATGTCCCAATCATCCTCATGATGCACATATTCAATTATCAGCCATTTTGTCTCAAAAATTATTTTGTCACAATGGTTAATATCCATTCATTTTAATTACCAATATTGAGCCTTGAAATAAAAAACTACAACATATCTTAATTGTTTATATTGCATAAGATATTTAAGTAACTTCAAATGTAAAAAAAATTACTTTTAAGCAGAGTTTTCAGGAAATGATAATTTGGAGGAAAATGAAAACAGCCATGTGGTCTTGGTCTTGCTTTTGGTTCTGAAGCACACTATGGTAGTGAAATCTATGAGGATAGGAAGCAGCTAAAAAAAAGTTTATTGCCTGAAATATTGAGAACGTCCCATCCATCCCTTGTCCCATTCATCCCCCATATCCCCTATCTGAATATTGGATCTGGACCAAATTTGGCCGTGCGTTAGTGAGGGGTAAAAGATGAAGAAAAGGGTGAAGAAGAAGGCCAAAGGAAAAGAAGTGTTATTTTGTGCTATTTTATTAGTGTGAGTGATACTACAAACATTTAAGAGATTTTTTATATATAACCGAGATAGTTTGTTGTGTAAAAAGAGTTAGAGCGAAACTCAAAATTGATGTTAGTCATAGAAGTCACGCTTTGACAAACTATCAATCTGGTGACCTGGAACCCTGGCCTAAAGAAAGATGATGATGCCAACGCCACAGTCATTTGGAATACAAAGTAAACAAATTCCTCATTATACAATTTTCCTAATGTAATTAATGCTTAATAAATTGGAAACGCATGGTTATCAATAAATAATGTCATAAGGCATCCTCTTTAATATACTATATTTTAACCAATGTTATAGTTGCATCTTTAACTATTCTCGTGCGGAAGAATGCACTTGTAAGATTTCATTGTTTATGCATAATAAATAAGTACTTTTATTTATTTTCTGCATGAGTTTATTTCACTTAGATACAAAGGGCTCAGCCACACTGGAACCTACGGTTATCACAACCCTTCACTGTATACACGGTCGAATATCACAATGTTTTTCGTAACCCTCTGACAAAAGAGCAAAAGGGTAAATTTTTAATGCTGTTTTCTCTGTAATTTTTTAAGAATGATAAAAAAAGATGAATTATAAAACTTGATGTAAAAAAGTTAATTATGTATATGAATGGTAGTGAAAGAATTAATCATTACTTGATGTCCTTGAGAGAATTAATCCTTACTTGATGTTTTAAAACTGCTTCATATTTGTAGAATTATATTAATTTAAACAATGCTCCTATTGCAGTGAAACCTACAACATGGTGAACGGATATATGAGTTCATGGCAGTGAGGAGGTTTTTCTCTGATAACCTTTAATTAGTGTCAAATGTTAACGTGATATTAGTTACAAACTGGGTGATTTAACTAATAAAAAACAAAAAAATGAAAATAATGAACATGTGGTCGAGCAAAAACAACCCTATGATGTATAATGTGGATATTTCGTACCCAGATAAATGAATTTAAATATAATGATCGTATCGATATACTTATGCATCCTAGGGTTAAAATCAGTCTTTGATCTACCGTGTTGAGATTATTGACGTGATTCACAAATCCTGTACAGCTAACAACATTAATTAGTAACACAGTACACTTAGGAGTATTGAATTAAACCATTTTTTTTTATCTGGGTCCACCTAGTCCTCTTCTAGGTCTAAATAACCCCAAGTTACGGTAAGGAATTTACACATAACTGTCTGATGTATCTATTTAAATATATCACCAATTATTCTAATTCACCTAAAGTCAAACACATGATTTCATAAATTACCAAGTATTTGCAGCTATTAAATACACATTACATATTTCCAAATTACAGGATTTTTTTATAACAAATCACAGTTATAACAGCTCATAATTAATTTTAACGTAAATATTGGCCTATAATTATGGTTAATTTTTAAAAATAATTTGTTTTGAAAAAATCGCAAGATTTATAAATATCAAGCCATTAATGCATTAACAATCTGTACCTTCAATATGGAATAATTGTTACTAAGGCTCTTTTTCTCAAGTGCTTAAAGTTATGTAGTTCTTACTCAATGCGCTTATCGAAAAAATATTGCCTTCTGTTTTTCAGTTTTGGCAAAAGATTTATTATTTATTCATATTGTTACAACGGTTTTTTTCTTTTATTTTAAAGCGAGTTGTGATATCTCTTTAAAAATTCTACAATCTCAGCTTATTCCAGAGCATTCATTTTTTCTTTCCCTTTCATGTTATCTTTTCAACTCTCAAAATCTCGTAATAGTTTTTCTTCCTGACAACAATTTTTAAGAAAGTAATTGTTACAAGAAACAAATTGAGACTAAATGTTTCTGGCCAGAAATGAAAAAATAAATCACCAAAATACCTCATTGCCCTTTGTTTGAAATTCCATATAAATCTTGACTCCAATCTCTCTCTCCTAAACCAGTCTCATTTATTGCGGGAACAGCCGTCTGAAGCAAGTAACTTTATTGAAACCAGTTTTAATAAACGTCACAAATTGATAGCCACGCAAACAATGCAGGCGCAACTTTAGATCATTAATCAGTATTAAATCCCCAACAACAATAACCGTAAAAAAATCACCCCACGAAATTAACTCCACAGTTGCTATAAGCACCATGCTCAATTCATAGTCCAATAAGCGACCGCGACAAGCTACATGATCTGAAGCCGTGCGTAATTTCTTTAAAAAAAGGTGGGATAGTACTTCGGATTGGTTCCAGACCCTCCCACCTAGGTCGCAAATTATCTTCCTTGCTAGAATGAAGAAAAAAACTATCGTAGGCTAATCTAGGAGTCTTATTAGGCCTTGTAATTGCCATTTGAACCCTCACTTTAGGGCGGAGTAGGATCAAATAATACGGGAATTAGCTTGCGCCTGGTTAGGCTGTAACAACTACGGTTCGTGTAGTTTGCAATCAAAGTTCGGTGTGGGTCATCAAGAAAATGCCTCATCGAGGTTTTAAATAATCTCTCTGCTTTTTGAGATCTTTAGATTAATAAAAGTGCTTTCATTAAGAAAAGTAAACTATGCAATGCTGAAATCAAGTAATAGAGAATCAGCATATTTCCTTTTAAAAACAATTTAGATTTGAGTAATGTTTAAATTATTTTCATAACTCAAAGTTTTATTTACTGTTTATGAATTCTGATTATTTTAAAGCTATTCTCGACCCCCCAAAAAAATCTCCCGGCTCAACAACGCAAAATTTTCTGACACATTCATGGACATATTTTTCTATGTAAAACTATAAAATTTGCAGGCATGGCTTGTCAAATGTTTTATGATCAAATAGTTTTCATTTTCCGATATATTTATTACATCTCGAGTTGTAATCGATTGCTCCCCTTTCCCAGACTGTCGTATCTCTAAAACTGCTTAATTTTTCAATTTTTACACCTTTTACTGAAAGATCCTTAACCTTTGTAGAAAAAGATAAACACTGTTCAATTTCTTACTAACCGAACAAGAATACATGCAAATTTCGTGCATTTATGAACAACTATGACTTCGTGAATGTGTAAATTAGCGAGTTAGAATTTCAGAACAACTTTAACCATATAACCATGTATAATATTTTACCTGTCATGTTTAGGGCAAAGTGCGAATCTTCCTCAGAATACACCAGTACTTCAGATTAGAAACTTTCTATTTAATATTTAAATTGAAAAATCTGTAATCACCTTATTTAATCGTAGAATTTGTAATATTTTAATTCGATTAAATAAGGCGATAAATTCTATTAAAAAAATTTCTTAGAACAGTATTCACCTTGTTAGAGGTTTCAAATACAAAAAATTCCAATAAGAATGCAGACTCTTCTACATTTAATGATATTTAGAATAATAAAAATATATTCCTTGAGAAAAGTATGAGCTAGAATGATTAACTCAAATAATAATAAATGCAACATCAGTATATTTAGTTGTAAAGTAGAAAATTAAATCTGACAATGTTTCAATATTTTTATTCCTTTTATGAAGCTTTATAATTCTGAAAATCGTATAACCATGTATAATGACATATGCAAACATTTTTGTATAAAGTTTAAAGGTTTCAAATTATTTATATTTCCAGTAATAACACCTTGCTTTTATCAATTTCCGTCACATAATAGTGGGCTAATATGTCCAAGCACACTGCGGAAAAAAAAAATGTTTCTTAATCTCGGAAAACACAATATAGCCACGAACGAAAATATACAATAACCTCTTCTGAGTTACCCACGATTCCAAAAAGCGTTCTTTATCTTTGGAACTTCAGAAACAATTATATTTTTGAGATTTAAAAAAGAATTTATAAAAACACCGTTTCTTTTGATACCACTCATTTTGAGAAATATTTTGTTTGAAGTTTTTATAACTTATTAATTAGTTTTCTCAATCCAGAATATAAGGATGTTATCCATTCACAATTAAACATTTTCATGTTCAATGAACATGTTTTACATACTAACATGAGAAGCTAACATAATTAAAATTAAAATTAATATTATTTTGTTACTATTGCATGTATAAATTTGATTACGCAGCTGAATATGTTTAATTGAGAAATGATTGCATCCTAAAAACTGATATTCTTGTTTCAGAAAATTGTTTATACACTATGAACACTAGTCGGAAATGTTTCCAAAAATTAGTGGCACCAAAAGAAACTTTGTGTTAACAACAAAAGAAACTTTGTCATTAAAATAGCTTAATACTATATACATAATTTTTCATTATGACTGCCTAAATTATGAAATTAACTATTTCTTTTTACTTACAAAACTAGCGGCCATTTAGTCAGTTATTCATTATACCAAAAAAAAAAAAGAATCACAAAGGGTCAAGTGACTATCTTTGTAGATTTTCACGTCCCGAAGCGCTGGTACAGTGAGTACGTGCGGGGAAAATCCGGGTAAGGCCCAGCTCCCTTCAGGGTTGTCTGGTTCCCGAAGCTACTGGAAGACTCTGGCACGTGTTGCGCGGTGGTTCCCCTTAAGTCACGGGTTCCACCGTCATGTGCTATCGCAGCGACTATGTCTCAATCTCTTGGGAAAATGGGGGTGATGCGCAGGTGGCAGTGTCCCCAGAGGCCGTAGAGCACACAGGACTCATCCTGGTCGTGCTCGTTAAAAGTTCCTCAGAACTTGGGTATGGCGGTGCTCAGTTTTACCAAAAAGCGAGAAGCACTCGTACGTATCTTATTACCAAAATATCAATTGTAATCTGTAAAAAAGGACAAATATTTCTTAACCTAAGAAAATATAATATAAGCACGAACGAAAAAGTATAATAGACTCTTCCGTGCTACCCACGATTCCGAAAAACTTTCTTTATCTTTAGAAAATGCAGAAACTAAAATATTTTCGAGATTGAAAGAAGCATTGATAAAAACATTTTTTTTTTCTTCTGCTACCACTTTTTTCAAAAACTTTTCAAAGTAGATTTTATAGCGCATTGATCAGTTTTTTCAACAAGGAATGTGGGTTTTTTGGATGCTATCAATTCTCAATTGAACATGATAATACAACAGATATTGAGTCTATGATAATATAGTTGAATATTCGTTGTAAAACTTCGCCATAAAATGTTTTGTTTGTTGCATGTAAGTTGTTACACGGAAGTCAAAACATAAAGAGAAAATTATTTACGACTTACTTTTTAAAGTAATTAATTATTGAGATGCCGTGAACGCTTCATTTAGCCTTCATATATTTTTGATAGAAAAATTATTACGAACGATGTTATGTATCTTATTAATTCCTTCTTAGATAATTTTAGTCAAATAGTTCCTCAGTAAAGTGTTTATAAATACGGTCAAAAATAAAAAGGTAAGATATGGCTTACCTGTATTCTTCAAGTGCATCGGGGTCATCAGATATAATCCACACAATGATTTCTTAAATCCAGAGTGGCACAGGTGTCCAAGTGGCTTTAAATTTATTACACTAAATATTTTGTTCATTAATAAAACCAGATGCCTTTTTTATCTGTGAAAACATATTTTAATACTTGGTTAAATTTACTATGTAAGACATTAAATTAAGGTTTCATTTTAAAAGGCAAAGGATGTGTTAGAGATTCATTCTTTTATAACATTAATAGCTTATTTTTCATGGCATCACATCTTTAATTATAAAATTCAAAGTGAAAAGTTATTTAGCCTCTGTAAAAGTTCATACCACCAATGATTACATAAAAATGCAGTAGGAATTTATTTCACTTGGAAAAATACACTGGAAAAAACATTACGTAGTTTGAAGTGCAATCTCTCTTTCATCTATTCGATTACAACACTAGTTTATTGTTCCGGATTTTTAAAGTTGAGTGGTTATTAGTTCTTAATTGGTGTTTTGGTGAAATGTTTATGATTAACTTGAGCTATTACATATGGAAAGGGATTTCAGTTATTCTCTCTTAATCTCTCAATGGAGGATGGTCTCCCCTTGTTTGCGTGTAAACAGACAAGTGTCTTCTGTACTTTGGGTGAAATTTAATTTATTAATTGTTTTGCTTCTTTTTGTGTGACAGGCCAGTAGATATAAAACAAGAGTTCTACGCCAGCGGCGTACGCGGCGTATGACCTCTGTGCTCTGTGAAGGTCACCGGAAGTTGCAGGTGTGGACACCGGATGTAGCAGGTGGGGATAACAGACATGTTGAGACAGGAAGTGTAGACAGGAAATTTAACCGGAAATGTGACAGGAAGTGAATGCGATAAGGGAGAGAGGGGGAGGGCTTATTTTTGTGGGGGGCTTAATTTTCTTTGTTTGTTTTAATCCTTCTAGTCGAGTGGAGTTGAGTTGTAGGAATCCTGCTATCAGAATGAATTTAGTTTGAAAGTAATATTAGCAAAATGTTCGATTTTTTTTTTTATTTTTTTTTTCTCACCTGAAATAAAAATTTTATTTGCTAACTAACACCTAATATAAAAATGGAAATCTTTCTGACTTTGTTTTACTTTATAAAAGTTTAACGTGAAATTTATTTTTAGACTGGAAACGCGACAGGAAATAAGATCGGAAACGGGATTAGACATGCTTTTTCCAAAAAGGGTTTTCAGGAAGCAGTAAACATGTTTTAGGAACATGTTTGGGAGCTTGTTGGAACAGGAGAGGTGGTTTGTGAGACCGGAAGTAATTAAGATGAGAGAGATAAAGAAGGTGCATGATTAGACATATAGATTTTGTTCTTTGTAGAGGGTGAAATTTTGTTTTATTTTTTATTTAAAGTGTTTTCACTTTTTTTTTTAATTTAATTTATTTAAAGCGTTTCAAATTATTTTTTATATTTTTTTTTGTAGTGTTTTACGTATTATTTTAATTTTTAGTGACATTAGAACCTGCAATTTCTGTATCACACATGTCTTATCTTAGGTCACCAAGAATGTGTGTGTGTTGTTATCTCTTTAAATGCGAGAGATGGTTACTTCAGACCTGCGTTGAGATATCTTTATCATAGTTTTAATGAACTGCAGGAAATTGTCTTTAGCTATTGAGTAATTCGCGAGTTTTGGTTTAATATGAATGCTATTACATCTGTTTGTTTAATTTAAAAGCACATTTCTCTTACAACACTCTGTCAACAGATCACTTCAATATTCGAAATAATAATTTAGAGGGAAAATTTTTACTTTCTATACGAAATTTTATTTATAGAGATTGACGAAGATAGTATGCCTAATTCTTTCTTGTACATTTCTTGTACAACATTATATTCGAAATAGAGTTTTGTTACCAAAAATAACGTGTTTATACATTTTAAAAACGAAAGCAAAGTGATTTTCAAAAATGTAAATATAAGCTATACACCCACGCATTTTTGTTATTGAATTAAATTACAAGGTTTAATATTGTATTCAGCGTAATATTTTCTTATAAAAGCCGTTTCACAAACTTGTATACTAAAAGTAATGTGTCATTTTTAGGAGAAAAAATTAATTCAAGTCATTGAGACTAATCCTTTATGGGGGAAAAATTTGTCATACTTCTTTGTGTTACATTACATCTTCCGTTTTTTAAGTTTACAAATTTGTGGACTAACTTAAATAATCGTTTTTAGGATACTTAAACAATATATATATACTTTTTAATTATATAATTTTTTTTAATTGACTTGTAATATAGCTTTTTTTTTCTTAAAAGGGTACTGTAGAATAACTTATGTCACAAATACTACATCCTTCTTTAGTTAAATATGTTTCACTTAAGACATGACAAAGTGTCTTAGAAACATTTCATTTTGGAGTTAAGTGATTAAAGAAGAAAAATATTATTTATATAAACACAACACATAAGACCAGTGACTGAGAGGTTCTGGTTTTAAAGCTACTAGACGTTTGGGTTTAAACTTCTCTCGCGCTCGTCGACCTAACCGTTCGGAGTTTTCTTCGAACCTTGTCAATACGAGTTAGGAGCCCTTAGAATGACCCCTAGAGTGACCTATATCCCAAGCGTAGATAATCGGTTTTAACAAATAACCAACCATCCACAACACATAAGACATTTTAGATCATTACATAAGACATTTTAGATCATTACATAAGACATTTTAGATTATTACATTTAGTTAAGAAGTGATTTGACGTGCAAAATATTATTTATAAAATCATACAATAAGAGAATTTTAAAGATTTTTTCCTTTTAAATGAACAATTTTTAGTGACTATTTAACTTATTAAAGAGAGCGGGTATTTTGTTTAGAGTTATACGATTAAAATAAATTTTCAATAGATTTGACTTTATACAACCAACATTTTAAAAAAAGGGAATGGAATCTAGTTTTTATAAATTAACGTTTTTCAATTTTACAAATACTTCACACCCCGTCTTTTTTCCCCCTCTTTTAGTAGACTTTACATACATAAGACATAAAAAGCGTTTTAGAATACATCATTTAGAAATTAAGTGGTTTGATAAATAAAATATTATTTATAAAAGCAATAGATACGAGAGTAATAAGGATTTTTACTTACATATGTACGAACTTCTGATAGGTAAGACTTTCTAAATCATTGTGCAAGAATTAACTGGTTATTGAACTTATAACATTATAGGATGAAATAATCACGTGACGTATTTTTAAACCAATAAAATGTCAGTATTTTCAAACAAATAAAAAGTTAGTATTTTTACACGAGCGCCCTCTATCATTATATAAATTTCAATGAAACGTGTTCATAACATTCTACTGTGACCTGATATCGTTGTAATAGGTTGTATTTTTCATTTAAGTTATTGTGGAACGAGTTATGAATTCTTATGTTGGTGATGTAACCAACTTGGAGTGTCAACACTCATCACCAGAGTTAAATAATCAAGAGATGGATTCTACACTTTTATCCAAAGAAGGACTCGTTTCGAATTATGAAGTGAAACTCACCTCATCAGGACTAAAGAAACAGAAGTTACCCCATGTGCGTAAGATGTGTAACACAGCATTTCCTCGAAAAGTTAACTTAGTGTTTCATATGAAAAGTCATCTAAAGGAAAAATATTTTTGCTGTGAGGTGTGTGCTGAAGTTTTTTCACAAAAGAGTGATTTACGTAATCATCAAAAGATTCACAAATTGCCCAAACAATACAAGTGTAGTGATTGCAACGAGATATTTTCAAGAATGTCTGACTTATTAATACACAAGAAGACCCATAAGATTCGTAAACAATATTCATGTGCAAAGTGTTGTGAAATATTTAAGTGTGAATCGGATTTTTTACAACATTGTGATACTTTTCCTAAAGTTTTACCTAACATTGCGAAATCACCCTGTTTAAAAGATTTGTTATTTGAACTTATAGTGAAGCTTATAGATTAGTTCGAACTTATAGTGAATTAAAAGACAAAATGATATGCAAAATATATGAACTAGAATTAACAGACCAAAACATACATATACATGCTGAGAATGCCTTTTTAAAGTTGTACAACGGCTTTGAAGATTTCACAGAACGAGTGTTTAATTGGACATTACGAAAAATTTTGAAATTAGAATTGATTACAGCTCAATATGACAGGCTTATTTGATTTGTATTATTTTAAATGATTAATAAATAGTTTGATTTCGAAAAAAAGTGTTTTCTTTAGCATACACTGTGTGACTTTTAAACTAATGTTGTGTATTTTGAATGTGTCAGACAAAACAGGAGTGTGTTGACATTTAAAAAAAAAAAAAAGATTTTACATAATATAAAAGTTTTACAATAAAAATTGACTTACCTAAAGTTTTTTCAAGATAGTCACGATATCCTTTCCATTACAATTATTTTAAGGAAATAGAATTTAATTTTGTTGTGAATAACACTTTGTTGTTAACATCACGTGGTTTGTCTTATCATAACTATGAGATCCTAAGATCACTTCCTATTAACATGATAACGAAGAGTAAAAAAAAAAATGACTAATGCAAGCCGATTTTCCTGCCTAAACTTGTTATCAGCTTGCATGAGTGACTCATCTTTACATGTGTGGATTTGTATGTTGAAAAAATGATTGCTATGTTTAACCCGTGTAGACGATTTTTATCCGGAAGCTGTTTGAACTACCAAATTTCAGATATCACACATTTTACTAGAACATTTAAATATTTTAATGTCTTTTCGCCCGCAAATTGGAAACTTAGGATTATCACCTTTACATCGAGACATGGAAGGTAGAAAAATAATAACTTTACACTTAGACAATATTTTAATTTAAGAAGAATTAGACTTAACACATTGTTAGAGTTTCTTTGAAAAATATCTAGTTGGTTGTAAATTTTAGAAAATTTGACCTAACGAAATTAACACACTTAAAAATATCTAGTTGGTTATACATTTTATAAAATAAGCAACAAATAAACATTTCGATACATTGACAAAAGAAAATAATTAAGTTTAAGTAAACTTTACACTTAGACAATATTTCAAACTAAGAAAAATAATAACTTTACACTTATATAATATTTTCAACTAAGGAAAATTAATAACTTTAAAAATCAGACTTAACACATTGTTAAAGTTTTTTTAAAACAACACAACATTTTCAAAGCAGTGGAAATAGTATACCTGAAAAAAATTCAACTTAGTGGAATTTAATAGTGAAATTTTTTAACCTCACTCATTTAAAAAATAAAACTTTGTAAATTTTTTCCATTTTTAAAATAAAACTTATTTAAAAAATAAATAAGCAACTATTAAACATTTTGAATGTCTTAGACAAAGTGTGAATAAATTTGTTGAAATTATATAAAACATGAAAAATTTCATTACTTTTAAAAGAAATTTTATTTTTGGTGAAATAAACTCGAGGTATTTATTATATGTTACTTAAACTACATGAGAATTGATTGAAAATGTGTTACTTTTAATCACTCACAAGATAAGACATGATGTTACAATATACACATAGGAATGACATAGGAATTTCAGATGGGTTTTTCTCCCACACATGACGTCACTGATAACATATTTACTGATCAAGTCATAAAATCATAGTTTAGGGTAGGTTTTTAAGCACGAAGTTTAGTTGAGATTTAAGATATTTGAGAAATATAAACTACAACTTTGGCTACTTTTTGAAATTTCCCCCTACATAAGAAAAAGAACATAGAAAAATAAAATGAAAAGTCGTATTTGAATGGAATCAAATTATTATCCTTTCACTTAACAGCTGAATGCGTAACATATTTAAAAACGATTCACCATGATTTAAAAACTTAGTAACATATTTTAAGTTTATAAATTTAAATTAAAACATATTTTTATAAATAACAAATTATAAATACTTAAGTATTTTTAATTTAAATTTATAAATTTAAAATATGTTACTAAGTTTTTAAATCATGGTGAATCGTTTTTAAATATGGTGAACCGTGTGTTGAATATTGCAACCTTGTAAGATAATGTGTATAATTTTTTTACTAACAAAAATATAAGAACTATTCTAACTACTCCTTATATCATTCGTTTAGATATAATGCTTTGCATTTCAAAATAATATATAAAGACACGTGATTAGATTTTCGTTTAACACTGATTTTAGTTATATTGAAGTTTTGTATCATGGGACATAACGAGTTAGCTATAAGTAATATTATTTTTACAAAACTTGTATGTACTGGGTGCTTACAATATTTATTATTAGTGTTAAAATGTTACAAATTTGGGGAATTTATCTTAGACTTCGATTTAAAATCGGGCTTTACCATATTTTTGAACGAAAATTACATAGTAAATGTATCAGAAAAATAAGAATTTGATGAAATTTATAAATAATTAATATTTTTATCAAAGTTTAAGTAAGTTGTGACAAGACTTTTATATTTAAGTGATTGGTGTAAAGTATATTCAAGCTATGACAAAAGACATGAGGTGGTGGATACTAGACAAGTTCAAACAAGTAAAGCAAGATAAGCGAACGATGACTCACCCAAATAGACGTGCCACACAAAAACAAGTTTGGACAAGTCAACCAAGATAAACGAGTGATGACTCATCTAAATAGACGTACTGCATAAAAACAAGACTGGACAAGTTTAGACAAACACATGATGACGTCATTCAACAAGTTTAAACAACCAAACAATGAGCCAGCAGCAAACGGTTGTTAGCAAGGTAGAGAGAAGCAAGAATGACTGAGCGAGTGTAAGTTGGATTTAAAGTTTATTCTTATCACACACCTGAAGACTACTAACGCCTCTAGCGGCGATTGCAGCGCCCCCTAGCAAAGATAAGGGAGAAACGCTAGTTGAGTGAAGACTAACACCCAAAGTGGACGTGTTTTTCGGTAAGTGTTAATTTCTGTTTTGTTTCTGAAAGGTGTTTTGTGGGAAAGGTAATCGAGTTGTGTATAGTAATTAAACTTAAAAGTTGGCAAATAATTTAAAGTCGAACTCAAGTTAGATTAAATGTCTATGTTTTTCTGCGCATATGCAGATACAGAGTATATAGTTGATATGCACCAGTTGGTTACAAGGATAAACAGTTAGATTATAGTCTCTCAATAGTTAAAATTAAAAAGTTAATTTTGATTTACTTAAAGATTTTTAAACTTTTTGTAAACTTTAAATTTTTTTAAACTAAATTTTTTTAACTTTAAAAACTTTTAGTAAACTTTATTTTTATTAAAAATAACTTATTCAACCCTCTGTTATTAAGTGAACCTAACATGTCAAATTTATTCACTTTAAACATAAATCCTAAGTTTATCAATAAGTCACCTTTCGAAAAATATAATTAATTAAAAAACTATGCATCGTGTTGTACTCATTTTGTAGTACTTTAAGCAGTAAACCCTTCAATTAAATTAAAAATTCAAATGATTTGCTTTATCGAATATCTTAAATCGTCTATAAATACTGAAATATCATGGCTTGCTCAGTTAAACCTACCCTAAATTATAAAACCGAAAAATAATTTTTGTTGTGGGCTCGAATTCAAGTTAAAACTTTTAATTATCTCTTAATTCTATTACCCACCGATAGAGGGCGATACAAAAAACTATTATTTCATTTTAAAAGGTTCACATCTAAATTCTACTTAAACTCTAAGTCATTTCAAATTTTAACTCGTGACTTTTAAAACATTTGATTGTTTTACACAATAATGTGATCGTTTGCTTTTTGAATGCTAATTAAGTTTATTGTTTTTAAGTGTATCATTAAGAAATAACTTGAATATTAAATCAATTTAACCTTAAAAAAGAAACACAATATATTCAATCAGTTGTTATCAGTGCCTTTGTGATGTAATTACCGACGCATTCAGCTGTTAAGTGAAAGGATAATAATTTGATTCCATTCAAATACGACTTTTCATTTTATTTTTCTATGTTCTTTTTCTTATGTAGGGGGAAATTTCAAAAAGTAGCCAAAGTTGTAGTTTATATTTCTCAAATATCTTAAATCTCAACTAAACTTCGTGCTTAAAAACCTACCCTAAACTATGATTTTATGACTTGATCAGTAAATATGTTATCAGTGACGTCATGTGTGGGAGAAAAACCCATCTGAAATTCCTATGTCATTCCTATGTGTATATTGTAACATCATGTCTTATCTTGTGAGTGATTAAAAGTAACACATTTTCAATCAATTCTCATGTAGTTTAAGTAACATATAATAAATACCTCGAGTTTATTTCACCAAAAATAAAATTTCTTTTAAAAGTAATGAAATTTTTCATGTTTTATATAATTTCAACAAATTTATTCACACTTTGTCTAAGACATTCAAAATGTTTAATAGTTGCTTATTTATTTTTTAAATAAGTTTTATTTTAAAAATGGAAAAAATTTACAAAGTTTTATTTTTTAAATGAGTGAGGTTAAAAAATTTCACTATTAAATTCCACTAAGTTGAATTTTTTTCAGGTATACTATTTCCACTGCTTTGAAAATGTTGTGTTGTTTTAAAAAAACTTTAACAATGTGTTAAGTCTGATTTTTAAAGTTATTAATTTTCCTTAGTTGAAAATATTATATAAGTGTAAAGTTATTATTTTTCTTAGTTTGAAATATTGTCTAAGTGTAAAGTTTACTTAAACTTAATTATTTTCTTTTGTCAATGTATCGAAATGTTTATTTGTTGCTTATTTTATAAAATGTATAACCAACTAGATATTTTTAAGTGTGTTAATTTCGTTAGGTCGAATTTTCTAAAATTTACAACCAACTAGATATTTTTCAAAGAAACTCTAACAATGTGTTAAGTCTAATTCTTCTTAAATTAAAATATTGTCTAAGTGTAAAGTTATTATTTTTCTACCTTCCATGTCTCGATGTAAAGGTGATAATCCTAAGTTTCCAATTTGCGGGCGAAAAGACATTAAAATATTTAAATGTTCTAGTAAAATGTGTGATATCTGAAATTTGGTAGTTCAAACAGCTTCCGGATAAAAATCGTCTACACGGGTTAAACATAGCAATCATTTTTTCAACATACAAATCCACACATGTAAAGATGAGTCACTCATGCAAGCTGATAACAAGTTTAGGCAGGAAAATCGGCTTGCATTAGTCATTTTTTTTTTTACTCTTCGTTATCATGTTAATAGGAAGTGATCTTAGGATCTCATAGTTATGATAAGACAAACCACGTGATGTTAACAACAAAGTGTTATTCACAACAAAATTAAATTCTATTTCCTTAAAATAATTGTAATGGAAAGGATATCGTGACTATCTTGAAAAAACTTTAGGTAAGTCAATTTTTATTGTAAAACTTTTATATTATGTAAAATCTTTTTTTTTTTTTAAATGTCAACACACTCCTGTTTTGTCTGACACATTCAAAATACACAACATTAGTTTAAAAGTCACACAGTGTATGCTAAAGAAAACACTTTTTTTCGAAATCAAACTATTTATTAATCATTTAAAATAATACAAATCAAATAAGCCTGTCATATTGAGCTGTAATCAATTCTAATTTCAAAATTTTTCGTAATGTCCAATTAAACACTCGTTCTGTGAAATCTTCAAAGCCGTTGTACAACTTTAAAAAGGCATTCTCAGCATGTATATGTATGTTTTGGTCTGTTAATTCTAGTTCATATATTTTGCATATCATTTTGTCTTTTAATTCACTATAAGTTCGAACTAATCTATAAGCTTCACTATAAGTTCAAATAACAAATCTTTTAAACAGGGTGATTTCGCAATGTTAGGTAAAACTTTAGGAAAAGTATCACAATGTTGTAAAAAATCCGATTCACACTTAAATATTTCACAACACTTTGCACATGAATATTGTTTACGAATCTTATGGGTCTTCTTGTGTATTAATAAGTCAGACATTCTTGAAAATATCTCGTTGCAATCACTACACTTGTATTGTTTGGGCAATTTGTGAATCTTTTGATGATTACGTAAATCACTCTTTTGTGAAAAAACTTCAGCACACACCTCACAGCAAAAATATTTTTCCTTTAGATGACTTTTCATATGAAACACTAAGTTAACTTTTCGAGGAAATGCTGTGTTACACATCTTACGCACATGGGGTAACTTCTGTTTCTTTAGTCCTGATGAGGTGAGTTTCACTTCATAATTCGAAACGAGTCCTTCTTTGGATAAAAGTGTAGAATCCATCTCTTGATTATTTAACTCTGGTGATGAGTGTTGACACTCCAAGTTGGTTACATCACCAACATAAGAATTCATAACTCGTTCCACAATAACTTAAATGAAAAATACAACCTATTACAACGATATCAGGTCACAGTAGAATGTTATGAACACGTTTCATTGAAATTTATATAATGATAGAGGGCGCTCGTGTAAAAATACTAACTTTTTATTTGTTTGAAAATACTGACATTTTATTGGTTTAAAAATACGTCACGTGATTATTTCATCCTATAATGTTATAAGTTCAATAACCACTTAATTCTTGCACAATGATTTAGAAAGTCTTACCTATCAGAAGTTCGTACATATGTAAGTAAAAATCCTTATTACTCTCGTATCTATTGCTTTTATAAATAATATTTTATTTATCAAACCACTTAATTTCTAAATGATGTATTCTAAAACGCTTTTTATGTCTTATGTATGTAAAGTCTACTAAAAGAGGGGGAAAAAAGACGGGGTGTGAAGTATTTGTAAAATTGAAAAACGTTAATTTATAAAAACTAGATTCCATTCCCTTTTTTTAAAATGTTGGTTGTATAAAGTCAAATCTATTGAAAATTTATTTTAATCGTATAACTCTAAACAAAATACCCGCTCTCTTTAATAAGTTAAATAGTCACTAAAAATTGTTCATTTAAAAGGAAAAAATCTTTAAAATTCTCTTATTGTATGATTTTATAAATAATATTTTGCACGTCAAATCACTTCTTAACTAAATGTAATAATCTAAAATGTCTTATGTAATGATCTAAAATGTCTTATGTAATGATCTAAAATGTCTTATGTGTTGTGGATGGTTGGTTATTTGTTAAAACCGATTATCTACGCTTGGGATATAGGTCACTCTAGGGGTCATTCTAAGGGCTCCTAACTCGTATTGACAAGGTTCGAAGAAAACTCCGAACGGTTAGGTCGACGAGCGCGAGAGAAGTTTAAACCCAAACGTCTAGTAGCTTTAAAACCAGAACCTCTCAGTCACTGGTCTTATGTGTTGTGTTTATATAAATAATATTTTTCTTCTTTAATCACTTAACTCCAAAATGAAATGTTTCTAAGACACTTTGTCATGTCTTAAGTGAAACATATTTAACTAAAGAAGGATGTAGTATTTGTGACATAAGTTATTCTACAGTACCCTTTTAAGAAAAAAAAAGCTATATTACAAGTCAATTAAAAAAAATTATATAATTAAAAAGTATATATATATTGTTTAAGTATCCTAAAAACGATTATTTAAGTTAGTCCACAAATTTGTAAACTTAAAAAACGGAAGATGTAATGTAACACAAAGAAGTATGACAAATTTTTCCCCCATAAAGGATTAGTCTCAATGACTTGAATTAATTTTTTCTCCTAAAAATGACACATTACTTTTAGTATACAAGTTTGTGAAACGGCTTTTATAAGAAAATATTACGCTGAATACAATATTAAACCTTGTAATTTAATTCAATAACAAAAATGCGTGGGTGTATAGCTTATATTTACATTTTTGAAAATCACTTTGCTTTCGTTTTTAAAATGTATAAACACGTTATTTTTGGTAACAAAACTCTATTTCGAATATAATGTTGTACAAGAAATGTACAAGAAAGAATTAGGCATACTATCTTCGTCAATCTCTATAAATAAAATTTCGTATAGAAAGTAAAAATTTTCCCTCTAAATTATTATTTCGAATATTGAAGTGATCTGTTGACAGAGTGTTGTAAGAGAAATGTGCTTGTAAATTAAACAAACAGATGTAATAGCATTCATATTAAACCAAAACTCGCGAATTACTCAATAGCTAAAGACAATTTCCTGCAGTTCATTAAAACTATGATAAAGATATCTCAACGCAGGTCTGAAGTAACCATCTCTCGCATTTAAAGAGATAACAACACACACACATTCTTGGTGACCTAAGATAAGACATGTGTGATACAGAAATTGCAGGTTCTAATGTCACTAAAAATTAAAATAATACGTAAAACACTACAAAAAAAAATATAAAAAATAATTTGAAACGCTTTAAATAAATTAAATTAAAAAAAAAATGAAAACACTTTAAATAAAAAATAAAACAAAATTTCACCCTCTACAAAGAACAAAATCTATATGTCTAATCATGCACCTTCTTTATCTCTCTCATCTTAATTACTTCCGGTCTCACAAACCACCTCTCCTGTTCCAACAAGCTCCCAAACATGTTCCTAAAACATGTTTACTGCTTCCTGAAAACCCTTTTTGGAAAAAGCATGTCTAATCCCGTTTCCGATCTTATTTCCTGTCGCGTTTCCAGTCTAAAAATAAATTTCACGTTAAACTTTTATAAAGTAAAACAAAGTCAGAAAGATTTCCATTTTTATATTAGGTGTTAGTTAGCAAATAAAATTTTTATTTCAGGTGAGAAAAAAAAAAATAAAAAAAAAATCGAACATTTTGCTAATATTACTTTCAAACTAAATTCATTCTGATAGCAGGATTCCTACAACTCAACTCCACTCGACTAGAAGGATTAAAACAAACAAAGAAAATTAAGCCCCCCACAAAAATAAGCCCTCCCCCTCTCTCCCTTATCGCATTCACTTCCTGTCACATTTCCGGTTAAATTTCCTGTCTACACTTCCTGTCTCAACATGTCTGTTATCCCCACCTGCTACATCCGGTGTCCACACCTGCAACTTCCGGTGACCTTCACAGAGCACAGAGGTCATACGCCGCGTACGCCGCTGGCGTAGAACTCTTGTTTTATATCTACTCAGGCCCTTGCCGCCTATTTTAAACCGCAGATGGCCTTATCTAATTACACAGTTTATGCTCATGTTTAGATATAACATATCCTTCCAGTTGTGACATATAAACTTCATTTTCTAATTCTCCGTGTAGGAAAGCTTTTTTAATGTCCACATGATTGATATTAAGATTGTGGTATGCCACTGCAGTCAAAGATGCTCTTATGGTGGTGTGCGATACAACTGGAGCAAAGTTTCATCTTAATCGACTCCGTATTTTCGTAGTAATCCTTGTGCGACCAGACGAGCTTTATATCGCTTTACTGTAGCTTTATATAGCTTTATGTCTCTTTATATCTTTTTTCATGTATTATCGTACTTTGCTTTGTAGGTCCATTTTGACCCTATAATTCTTTTAACTTTTAGTGGATCTACGAATGTTCAGGTGTTGTTTTCTTTGAGAGAGTAAATTCTACTTGTGTAGCATTAAGAAGCCAAAACAAATGAAAAATTAATTAACCTAGCAAATAAAATCTTCAACGAATTTAATGAATGGATTATAAACAATAGACTAGCATTGAATTGAGATAAAACAGAACTGCTGTACCTCAATAGGCCACATGCCGGAAATTTACCAACAGCTGACACTTATAAAATCGAAGGAATAAAATACAAAGACAGGGAACTAGAGGTTAAAGAGCAGATAAAATATTTGGGAGTAATACTACACAAGAGCCTAAACTTGTTGCCACATTGCCAAAGTTAGACCACTAAAGTTAGAAAATCATTTTGGATGATGGGCCAAATAAACAAACGGGGATGGGGAATAAAATCATACATCTTAAAAACCTGATATCAGACAGTAGTTGTGAAAACACTGACGTATACGCAGCCCCTATTTGGGGACATAAATTAAATCAAAGAAGTAAGGATTAACCACATGCCAAAGACACTTCCTGCTGGCCATAGTTAAGGCATATAAAACTGCCCTCACGGCGGCCCTTCAAGTATTTGGCGGGCTTGATTCCAATTCACCTCCAAGTCAAATACGAAGCAGCATACGGCACAGTACCTAGATTAAGAGAAACTGCAGAAATACATGGAACAATTATACACCCATCAGACTATGTAAAAAAAATAATGCATAGTAAACACACTCAGCAGACACAACAGAGCCACGGATAGATCACAACATTAAAGACACGGTAATATACACAGACGGATCAAAATTGGAATCAGGTGCTGTGTGTTCGGCCTTCGTAGCATACAAAAATGAGAAAAAAATAAAAACATGGTCAGCTCCATTAAGACAGTTCAACAGTGATTTCCAAGCCGAGCTACTACCTATACTCAAGGCAGCAGAATAGGGAGCACAGGGAAGGAATACAGAATCCGCTCGGACTGCATGTCAGCCATACAAGCATTAAGCAAATCATTCAACGAAATAAAATTAATTGATAATATACAAAGTACAGTGAAAACTTCACATAAAATTTTTTAAATCAGCTGTGTAAAAGCACACATGGGCATCCAATCAAACGAGGATACCGATGGATTGGCAAAAAAAAGCAGCAAAAAAAACAAATAAAACAGATACCATATCATTTAGAAAGACCAATATCTAACCTAAAAAGAAACCTAAAGGAAATAACATATAAACAACGGCAGTTCGAGTGGGATTAAGGGGCCATGGGAAGGAAAACATATTAATACTTCACAAAAGTAGACATTCGCAGATTAGTAAGCTGCAAACAAATATACATAGGTCATGAAGCATTCCCTGCCTATCATCACAGGTTTATGTGCAAAGACGCACCTAACTGCTCATGTCGGATTTTGGTAACCCCCAAATACATTACTTAATATCTTGCGCTCTCACTTAAACACTCCATCTGGTCCACCTTACACGTTACTCTGGCACAACAAACATGTGCAATCAAAAGGAAAAGCAGGGATCAGATGGTAAGTTGAAAACATAGACTTAATATCAAATTAAAACACCTTTCTCAGTAGAAAGCATCCCTTCTAACATAACTCACTTCACTCAGTGTAAGTGTAACTTAAAATTGTAAAAAAAAAAAAAAATAGTAGCAAAGCAACCTTTTAGCTGCGAAAAAAAAATCTATTTCTAGCACTAGTGAGGAGTGGAAATCAATTATGATGAACTGTTTACGTATAAGTAGTTTCAACAAATTGATAATAGCAATCAAACAGATCAAAAGTGAAAAAAAAGACAATGAATTAAAGGGCAAACAAGTAAGTCAAGTTAAAACTACAGCGAAAACTTCAACAAAATCTGTTACATCCAGTGAAACCAGCCACATAAAAAATGACGTACTTGCGGTCAAGGTACATGCCCCACCCCATTAGTGCACCAAGCCTTTCAAATAACTCATCAACAATGATGCAAAACTAAAAGTAGTGATAACAGCCATTAGAATCAATGAACTGATCGCCAAAGAGCGCATTCACTCAGTGTAATAAATCATGTTCCCCATTGCACCAAAAGCAAGGAAACTGAAAAGTGATTCAAACCAAGAACATCACAGTGACAAAGACAAATCCCAGTGACAAACTCGCAATGTGACAAAACCCAAGACAGTGACCAACATGACAAGCGACAGAGACAAACCAAACCAGTGACGACCTCGCAGCAAGTCAGTCATCACTCTAGAGACGGGAAAAATAAAACATGGATGTGCCCATAAAAGCAGCAACAACTCTGATAGTGTCAACAACCCAAAAAAAGAGACAAGCCCATAAAAGCGGCAAAAACTATGAAAGGTATACCTTACCAAGATATCGACACGCCGACAAAGAAGCGTCAACCATAAAGTACACAAAAACAATGAAGAAGCACAGGCAATAAAAACGGCGTTAAACATCTCAGTGACAACCCCAAAAACATAAGTAAGTTATATTTTAGGTATAGTCTAGTTAATTAGTTAGGTTAAAACTTAAGTTTTACATTTAGCAACACTAGTAAAAAGCAATTCCTCAGTTCAGGTATTATTAGTAAGTAATTTAAGAACAACATTTCCAGGCTAATTAGAGTTAAGTAGCAGGCAAGTAGTACAACAGTCAAGTTCAGGTGTAGTTAACCTTTCTAAGTAATTGTTGAGTTATCAATATATATTTAAGTTTATATATTGTCACTGTTAGATTATAAACTTTAAATTTTAAATTCCCATTAATTGTAGCTAAGCAGTAGCCACATAGTTGTATGTAATTAAGTTAATTTATTAAAACCTATTTTTCTGTTAAGAGCTATATATCATTTTGGTTAACCTAATTAACCTTTAGGGTAGCCTCTGTCAGTAATAGTAACGTTTAATAGTCAAGTAACAATTAACTAATGGTCTAGGTAACTTTAGCAATATAAGTGACTGCATCACCATTGTTGGGTTAATACCGAAGTAATCATTAATAATAGTCTAGTTAGCTGTATTTTAGTATAATAAAAATGTTTAACCACATTCCTTTTCAGGGTACCACCTCGTGTATAGATCTGCTGATCGATACAGTGCCAGCGGTGGCCCAGTTGGCAGAGCATCGAACTCTTAGCCGAAACATCGCGGGCTTGAGGCTCGCCGTCAGATAAAAATCTGCTCTAACGCGGATGTGGCCATAAATGTACCCCAAATTAAAGCGGAATTCGTCGGAAAATCAGCGGGGCCAATCAGCACGCCAATTCTATGTCTACAAGTCCATTGTAGTCACAAGTGCTGATTGTTTTGCGTGAGGGGAGCCTGTACAAATGAACTCTTGCATACAGTCCACGGTGCAGCACACGCTGACGAATTGTTGAATCAGACAATAACACACATGTAGCAGTACTCAAACGTTCTGTCAATTGTCCATATCAAGCTGTACGGTCCGTGACTACCATGCGGATGAGGTGTCTATCATACTGTGCTGACATAACTTTTCGTCATCCACTACCAGTCCTATTCTCTTGTGTCCACTACTTCCTCACTCGTATCACTGTCGTAAATTGCGCTCTATACGATCTGCTGTTGCACGTTAATAAAAATCCCCGTCACGTAGACCCCCATTCATCCCCGTTCAAACTCAGTAGCTTGCTGATATGGCGCCTTCTGTCGTCGTCGATGTATGGCAACTTCTCATGAAACGCTTATCACTTGCAGACAACCGTATACTATTTTCAATGGCCCTCTATAGCTCACTATTAAGTGAGCTAATGTTAATCCTATGGGGCATAATTTTTCTAATATCTCGTTTGTATTTCAATATCTTTAAATGATTTTTTTGCATTGGATAGCAGAGATCAATCTCTATTTCCACCGTTGAATACTTTTTCGATTTTCTTTGCGGATATACTTTTGTTTTCGGAACCGGCTCCAAAAATGAAAGTATCCTCGTAAAAAAACGGCGTAAATAGAGATTGATCTCTGCTATCCAATGAAAAAAAATCGTTTAAAAATATTGAAATGCGAACGAGATATTAGAAATAGAATGCCCCATAGGATTAACAATAGCAAGCGGGTGTTTTCAAGTACGTGAAGAGGACCCTTAATACGGCTAAATCAGAATTTCATAGAGTGCTGCTCAGTCAAAGCTTGCGCGGTCACTTTGGAATTCTAATAATTTGAATGTAAGACACTAATTTACATTTGCTGTCAGTTTAAACTGACTGGCATGATTCCTTAGTGGTGTTGCAATTTTTACAAACAGAAGTTTACATTATTTATTGCTTAATAATGGGTAAAACGAAAACAGGCATCGATAATTGCGAAACATTTGTATAGGTACAGGCTTGTTTCTGGTTCAATAGTAAGGTATTATAATATTGGTATTATTCATATATATATATGCATTTAATTTTTTTATAAATATCTTTGTATCAGGCAAGGTGCGTACACTCCTTGGAATTTTCAAGAAGTCTGGAAACACTTTTTCTGATTAGAAAATTTTTATTTAAAGTTTAAATAGCAGAATTCGTAGTCACCTCGTTGAATTGTTCGAATTGTAATATTTTTACAAGATTTAATAAGTCTAAAAATGTTATTCAAAAATTCTAGTAGAACTGTACGCAGCTTGATTCAGTCATGCTTTTACTTCTTTTATTTCTCTTTCTTTCATTTCTCTTTCTTTGATTTTTTTTTTTTTTTTGAAAAAGTTCAGTTTTATTTTCAACAAGCAAAAATGACGAGTGTCCTTAACTCCTTTGTCGCTGGTACTACAATTAATTTTATTTCGCAATCCCCACTTTGGGTCGCTAGCAATTTTTTTCACTGTGCTCAGACGTCGCTCAAAATGTGGACAGCAATTTCTTTCACTTACTGTAAAACGTTTATATACAGTGCTGAAATAAAAGATAGGGACAAAATTTAAATTGCTGTAGTTAAAGTACTACGGTGTTTGATGTAATCTATTCCATTTCTACAGTTGAGTTGAGTTGATTATTGACGGCCAATTATCTACACTAGGGATATAGGCCCGGGGGGAGTGCCCTTCGTGGGGATCTTTCTAAGGGAACCTAACCCGTATTTACGCATGGATAAATCCACGGCTCGAAGAAAACCACGAAAACTCCGAACGATTAGGCCGACGGGCGCGATTGGGATCGAACCCAGCACCTCCCGCCTACCAGCTTCGAGAGCACAACCTCTCAGCCACTGGTGGGGCCTCCATTTCTACAGAAATAAATATAATTAAAAATCTTTGTTATATCAAACATTTGGTAAATAATTACGTAGTTCTTTTTTAGATATATTTTAATTACTTTTGTACAGGAATAAATTCGAAAAAAATAAGTTGAGACAGTGTAAAATTCCGGAAAAATAAAGCTTGAAATTAAAAAAATTACCATTATTTTTAGTTGGTTTTATCATTCTAGATGTCATAGAGTCTTTTAAGTGTATCTTTGGGAATTTTTTCCAAGGATATATTTTATAGCTGATTTTAGCTCGTCTTTATTAGCAAAACTGGATTTATCAGATCTCATTTGCTTTAAATAACGATTTTCAAATTGAGAAAGCATGGACTAGGCCATTTATCCTGCTGAAAAAGTATTATTTACAAATATTAATAGATACTTTCTGCAATAAATTTTCAAAAGGAATACTTTGATATTTTTTAGAATCTGTTATCATATTTAAAAATGCTATTGGATATGTCTTACTACATTCAAAGCTACACAAACCTAGTCTCTTAATCTTAATAGAGTGCAATTTGCTAAAATGCATGTGGCATTATGGCAAGCAGTGAGAAGTTGTTTGTTTTTCTTCAGACGAAAAGTTCTGTTTAGATCAACTGAACGGTTTCCGTTGTTACAAGCATGATGTTTGTCGTGATTGTTTGGGGCGGTTGTGCATATAATGGGGCAACTGCAATAGCATTTTTAAATAATAAAATAAATTCTGAATCATATTAATATAGTCTATCTGAAATTTTATTACCAGAAGACCCTCTCATTATATCAAACGAACACATTGTTCAATAGGATAATTCCACAATCCATCTGTCATCATCGTCAAAATTATATTTCAAAGCAAATGAGGTCTCATCGCTGGATTTGACAGCATAGAACCCTAATATAAATCCAGTAGAAAATCTGCGGGGAATATTAGTGATACATATTTACACAAAAGTCAGGTGCTGTGCCAATAAAGACTAAGTAAAATCAGCTATCAAAATATCTAATCTAAAATGCCTATAAATAATACCAAATATTCTTAACACATTCTTAAAATAATCTCTTTGACTCTGTTACATCTAGAATTATAAAACTGATTAAATATAATTATATTTTTTTAATTAGAAAATTTATTCAAAAACACATACATAATTACGTCTGGATAAAACTAAAATTCATTAAAACAATATTACACTACAGACTTTAATGTTAAAAAAAATACATAAAAACATTTAAAATTATTTATGATTAGACGTTTCGTGCACTTACGTACACCGTATCAGTACTACGAACACAACTACAAAGCCAGCAAAACCAAAATAAGAAAAAATAGTTAAAGTCACAGTTAGTTTAGTTAAATCATTGTATTCTGCTGGAACCTATGCAGCCTCATTCACATAAAACCGTCATCCAACCCTCCAGGAAGATACGACTGCTGTACACGCAACAGTTTGAACAGGCAATTTGCGCGTTTTGAAAATCAGACACATGGTCAAATTCCAATGCATGTGCAACCAATATCGAGGATAGAGGGCCTCTAACCGCATCCCTATGTTCTTTCAACCTCACATTTAAAGATCGTCCAGTCTCACTAGATCCGCAACCTTTGCAAGGAATCCTGTAAATCGGTGTTTTTAGTTATTTAAATATGATACGAAACATACAGATATCTCTCTATAGACAGTTTTAGTTTTTGCTTAAAAATTTATAATATATTGGATATTTTGCAGGAATTTTTTAATACATTATTAGAAAATGCAAACGTAAACTTTTTTTTTAAATTAAAATTAAAGTTATTTTATTTACTAGCAATGAGCAAAATCCAAAAATTTTCGCACAAATATTAAACAGCAATATTAAACTGGTGTGTAAAATAGACGAAAAATCGTATGAAATCTTAAAATGAAAGCCGAGAAATTTTAAACAAAGTTAGGACAAAAAAGTGTCATTTTATATATGGCATTTGGTAAATGTACGCCTCTTTTCCCAATATTTTAAATGAAAAATTTGTGGTAAGATCATAGTAAATCACAGGAAAAAAACTCTGAAAGATGTATTTTTTAAATTTATTTACCAGTTTTCTATCAGGGCGAATAGCCTTCAGAACCCTTTTCTTTATGCGGCATTCGATATATAATCACATTTGTTCCGTAACTGGGGCGGTATTCAGAATGCATGCTGCATCGATAGCAATGGTGGACACATTTAGTATACTTAATTTCATCTTCTTATTACATTAAACTGTACAGTCCAGCAAAAAAAAAAAGAGAGAGAGAGAGAGAGAGAACACTTTATGCATTTTTATCACCATGTTGCCCCAGGAAAAAAACGGAAACAGCTAATTGATTTGTAAGTATGTTTTCTTTCAATTTATGTTTAAAAAAAAGCTTAGGGGTCGTCTTCATAATGAAATTGTACCAAACTATAATTTTGACATCATATTTCGTCTTTTTGGTACATTTTGCCTTAGGACTCCTTAGGATTATATTTTTAATTAAAACGTGCTTAATGTTAATCCTATGGGCGCGGAAAAAACTAAATTCGCCAAAAACAAATTCGCTTTGAAAAAAAATCACTTTCGGAAGTGATTTTTTTTTCAAAGGGTTCGTATTTTTTTATCCAAAGGCGTCATTTTAAAACTGTGTGTACGCTGTTACGTGCGATTTTTTTTTTTCGTTTTCAATTAAAAACAAGGCAAGAACTTAAACATTGAAAAAAATACAGAATTCGCAAAAGTGACTTACAGAAACTAACGCTTTTGAAAGGGTTAATATTTATATTTTTTAAAACCAAAAACGGCGTTTAAAAGCAAAATGCACGTAGCTATGATTTGGAAATGTTGTATTTTTCGACTTATTTCGATTTACGATGCCGATGCCAATTTTTTAAATACCGTAATTTCTGGCGTATAATCCGCAGCTCAAAGAGTCATTTTTCGACCCAGAAATTTTATTCAATAATTGTAGTTAAATATTTACAGCGATCTTTTAAGTTACATTTTATAAAATAATATTTCTGGGTCGAAAAACAACTCTTTGAGCTGCGGATTATACGCCGGAAATTACGGTATCGCACTAAACGAAATTCGCATGACTTTCAGAAACGGATTTTTTTTCAAGGGGTTAATATTCATATTTTTCGGAACGGATTGTAGATTTCGAAATGAAATGAGGTGTGGTCTGGTATTTTCAGTTTTTTCGTACCTTGCTCCAAAGTGCGGGTGCAGCTTTTTAAATATTGCAGAAATCTGAAAATCTGAAAGTGACTTACGGAAACGAACGGTTTTGAAATAGTTAATATTAATATTTTTTAAAACCGATGGAATCATTTTAAACAAAAATGAAAGTCAATATGGTTTGGTGTCTTTGGTTTCTTCGTATTTCGATTTACGAAGTCGATGCACAATTTTAAACATCGCAGTAAAAACAGAATTAGCAAAAGTGAGTTTTGCAAACGATTTTTTTTTCAAAAGGTTAATATACATATTTTTAGAAACAAATCGCGGATTTCGAAATTAAAATGAAAGTAGACATCACCTGGTATTTTTAGTTTTTTCGTATCTTGATCAGAAGCGCGTATGCAGATTTTTAAAAATGGCAGAAATCGCGAAACGTCGCACAGTGATCCCAAATCGCGATTATCTGGCCAAAAATCGTAAAATCGAAGTTTCGAATTTCGAAATGAAATACATTCCGCAGTATTCAGAAATATCTGAAGATTTATACCCTTAAATATTTTGGTTTCATAAGCACACATAAATTCACATTGCTTGTGTGAAGTTGAAAGTTTGAACGATTCTTGGTGTGGCGTGAATTTCAGGCAAATTCGCTACATTCAAACGCTAATTAAGCCCTTTTCGCATGGTTTGTTATTTTTTAATTATGCATCTCTAAAACAACATTAAATTAAATCTTTAATTTGATTTTTGAATTGCAAAATATCTCGAAAATTAAAAGAGAGGATTTTTTTTTTTAAATAGACAGTTTAAAGACATTTTTGTTCATAAAAAGTGATCCGTAAAAAAAAGTCCTTCCGAGTCCTTCGAACGTTCACAGCACAAAATGTAGAATGAATCTTCTAAAAACATATCTAAAGAGATCTATCGCAATTTTTTGCGATTTTGGGAGAACCAGTAGTTTGAAGTTGGTCATTGCATATTGCGATATTAGTCAAAAATCAGTTATCGGGTTTAAGATCTTTCCAGTTTTCGCATTGAACAAAATTTGACTGTTTTTATGTAATGCAACATTCCAATTAACAGAACTCTGTGAATTTAAATTATTTTTAATTCCGGGGTGGGGGGGGGGGGGTTAAGAGTCGGGGGTGAGCTTTTTATTTAGGTATTATTTGTCAGTTTTTTCAATTTTCCCCTTGCTTTTTTTCGTTTATATTAAAACTAATATTGTTGCTTGATCTTATTTTAAAAAAATACATATTAAAAAATATTTATATAATTTTACTAAAAACTACCAATATCCGGGCATAGGAAATTTAATCAACTGCAAATAATCATTCAATTTTTCAAATTTCAAAATTTTTTGAAAAATTGTTTATTTACTTACTTTATTACTATTATAACTCTGATTAAACATTTTTTATTCGCGCACCGTCATGTAAATTTATTGTAATTTTTTTTTATTAACGCTATTTTGTTCGGCAATTTATTGTTCGAGTTAGATTTAACTGCATTAATTTATTTATATACTTAAACTTAAATTGATACTTTAATGTAGATTTATTTATATATATACAGGGTCATTCATAATTCCCTCCGGGGTTTCGAAACGTTATAGTAAAAAAACGAAGACGAATATGAAAAAAAGAAACATATGAAATTATTCCGAAACTATTCAAGTTTTACTTACATACATTACAGGTGTTCTATGTGTGAACCCTTGGTCACACGGCATACATCCATGCGATAGTCCAGTTCCTGCCATACTCCGTTTCTTTAAATTTCCGATACCACACATGAATTGTTTTGTCAGTTGGTCCCTGTTTTCGATATTTATTACGAAAGGCCCGTTGAACTGACACCACTGATTCAGATTTAAAGAAACGGAGTATGGCAGGAACTGGACTATCGCATGGATGTATGCCGTGTGACCAAGGGTTCACACATAGAACACCTGTAATGTATGTAAGTAAAACTTGAATAGTTTCGGAATAATTTCATATGTTTCTTTTTTTCATATTCGTCTTCGTTTTTTTACTATAACGTTTCGAAACCCCGAAGGGAATTATGAATGACCCTGTATATATATATATATATATATATATATATATATATATATGGATTTCATACTTATTTACAATTTTTTCTCCATTACACAAAGAAATAATCTCTTAAATAAAACTTTCAAAAATATATAATAAAACATTGAATACAACGCAACGACTCGTCGTACTGCAATTTGTTGTAACATTAGTTGCAGAAAATGTACAGTCAACACTCAAAACAATATAAAATAAAGAAAAATCTCTTGGGATTTTACTATCTAGAGAAATATGTCAACCTGAAGATCGATATGTGTGTAAAAGTGTAGCCATGTGGATGTTGTAGTAGGTAAATTTCCGATTTGACGAGTGAAATTTTCTTTATATTATGATGTGTATAAGTATTACATTAAATTATATTTAATTTAATAATTACATCTGTAGTTAATAGTGGAAGCAATTATTTGCATTTATTAATATTTATTGATTTTAAATATGTATAATCAATAACTTCATGCTTTAAAAATATATTTGTTTACTTATAATAAGAAAGAAAAGATTTTAAAAAAATGAAGTTTTCACTCAACCTCAGCATGGGAAGAAATTTTGCGGTTGAAATGTATAAATCCGCATTTCTGAAGGGTTATTTTTTAAAAAAGGGGGGGGGGGGGGTATTATTTTTCGGTAAAAAGTTTTAAAATTGCTTTATATCCAAACACAAGTGCGAGAATATCCAAACAGCTGAATAAAAGAAATATTTTCAATTGCTTCCCCCATCTTTAATATCTAGAAATCCTCCCTCCCCTTTATTAGGGGACAAAAGATGAAGTGAAACTTTCATAGGGGAATTTAGAAAGCTGAATACCGTTTATTCATTTTAAGTAGAAAATGGAAAACAAAGAGAATTTTAATTAATACTTTTAACGATTTTTTGTATGCGAAGGGGGGAGGAGAGTTAGGAAGAAGTAATTTTAATGAAGGGAGAAAAAAATCACATGGTTAAGTTTTATCTGTTTATTGCAACTACAGAGTAAAAAAAAGAGCATTTTTTTAAAATAAAAATTTAGGGATAGATTATTAAAAACATTTATGAATCAATTATTAAAAATAAACGTGTGGGGGGGGGAGGCGGAAATTTTGGATATAGAGGCTGGATTTACATGTTTTCTTGTTATTTATTCATTATAGCTAAAAAAATAACTAACTTAACAAATTAAAAAACTTTTAGTGATTTTAGCCATTGTATGCCGGAGGAGAAGGGGAAGGGGTAAATTTCAGAGACAGGGGAAATTTAGAGAAATGCTTATTTATTTAATGTTACAAAAACAGTAACAAAGGCAGAATTTTTTTTTTTTTAATTGGAATTTCAAAGGTATTGTGCATTGAGTATAGTAGAGGCAAAAGAGTGTCTGTGTGTGTGTGTGGGGGGGGGTCGAAAATTTTGGAAATAGTAATTAAATTAATGAATTGAATGATTTATTATTAATAGTAAATACAAATGTCGAAAATCTTTAAAAATTAAAGATTTAACATTTTCTATGCTAGAGGGGCTAATGGAAGAAGGAGACATTTTGCATGTGTGCGCGGGGGGGGGTGAGAAATTTAGCTATTTGATTATTTATGTATTTTATTGATTATTTATATCCTTTATTTTGTACCTTATCTGCAGTAACAGTAAAAAGCGAAAAAAAAACTTTTTAAAATATCTTAAAGGTGTATTCAAATCCAAACTGCTTATTTTGAGACACATTTGTAAATTCATTTTTTCTCTAAAATGCATCCAATTGGCAGGTTCTCTTATTCAGAAACTTTATAATGTACGTATTGTCTCGATTTTTTGATAAAGGCAGACTATATTTCAAAAAACGCTGTCAAAGTGGACATTTTGAACCGAATTTCCCGAAACGATAGCGCGGGAAACAAAAAAAAAATGATCGTACTGTGACAATAATTGTCTGTAAATCAATTTCTAATTAATTGAACGAAAAATAAAAACATGGGGCCCTTATAAATGTCTTTATAAATCACGCCGCCAAGTTTCCTGTTGTTACTTTTAAAAATAAGTCTGGGAATGTGTCTCAAAATTTTGAGTTGTTGAGCGTGGAAAAATATTTTTTTTGAATACCGCCTTAAACTAAATATTTTCAGGGAGGGAGGGGGAGGAGCAAAGCAAATTTACGGGGGCGACGGAATTAGATGATTTGTTTTAAAAAAGAGTAAATAGGCACCTGAAAGTATGAAAAGAGGAAAATTCTCACCCTGTAAAATGGAAAAGAAAGTTATAATTTAATAAAAACCTACCCCCTCTTTCCCCCCCCCCCCAGCCCCTCTACCGGCACTTCCCAATCACATTTAATTGGAATTCACAATCTAATATCATTTAGAACATTGTAAAATCAAAAATTAATCATATACAGCCACTAGGAAAGCCAAAAATGATTTTGGGCCACATGATCGGGATTTGGGACCACTGCGTCGTTCGGAAAATAAATTTTTCAAAAGGTTAATACTAATATTTTTTTTTAACCGAAGTTATTTCGGCGGATGCGAGCTTCGGAAAACGAGGGGGAATCATGAATTCGACGTTTCGTTATTTTTTTTTTTTTTTTAATGGTTGATGTTAATA
The DNA here is from genome assembly GCA_963931845.1 of Maratus michaelseni. NCBI lineage: Eukaryota > Metazoa > Arthropoda > Arachnida > Araneae > Salticidae > Maratus > Maratus michaelseni. The sequence continues at coordinate 446,156,139 of OZ007586.1, forward strand.
ACTTTTTGAACGGATTGCGGTGTTTTAATTTTGAAAGTACGAAATTTAAGATTATGTCTTTTTTTTTTTTCTGGTTTTAGGAAAAGCCGATCTCGCACTTTTGGATTTTGTTCTTGCCGGCTTCGGAAAGCTCCGAACTGAGCATGAGTGGACGTGTTTACCAATTTGCAAAAAAAAAAAATGCTTTATCGGTAACTTTTTAATTAATATATCTCGGCTAATTATCAAAAGATGGCAAATCTGAGCCCCAGAATCAAACCAGACCTGCCTTGGACTAGCCTCATCTAAATTTTCCGACGTCTATGAACAGTAGATTCCACTAACCATCCCAGACACACGGACAAACTATTTTCTTTTATCAGTGTACTAGCTGACCCGAAGTTGCACGGGCCCATGATAATAAATTAACAAACGTCAGAATTTTATATCTTTAGCCCAATTTTGTACGAAATTACATTTTTAAATTAAAAATTCGCGAAAATATATTGATATTTAATGGTTTACCCTTTCCGGCACAGTGGTCCCACTCCTTGCACACCTAATTTTAATTCCAAACTTGAATACGGCACCAAGAATATTTTAATAACATTTTGTTTCTATAATGAAAGCTTAAAATAAGGAATTCATATAATCTAAAAAAGTCGTTTGTAAATTCCGGTGTCAGTCAGAAATTTCTCATTTTACGAACAGACTTTGTCTGTGCTGGAAAGGGTTAAAGCGCTTGTAAGAAGACTTTTTTTTCACGTAAGGTCTGTTGATAGATTTAAAATAAACTTCTTGTCCGAACTCGTTGAATTTTTTTCGGTTATAAATTTAACGTGTAATAAATGTGGTTATAAATGTAATGTAGCTCGTGTAAAAATTTCGTGAGAAAATATTGTTATCTAGTTGTAAAAGAAATGTTTTCTTTATGCTTTTTTTGTTTGTTTGTTTGTTTGTTTTTGCATTGGCTCCTTTAACATAACAATAAAAGAAAATAGTTCTTATCTTCCGAGCTCTCTTAAATTTTAATCGGTTATAAATATAACTGTATCCAAGCTCTCTTTAAAATTTCGTGAAAAAATATGCATATTTAGTAGCGAAAACATGAGTCGAAGAAGAACAAAGCCACGCCAAAACACCCGCTTTTTTGCGGTTTTTTTTTTTTTCGAAATTTTCTGAGATTTTTTAAAAAATACTTCTACATGTCCGAATGTTTCAAAAATTTTTTGTAGGTAATGTAAATCTGGTCTACCGATTTGCTTTAAAAAGATTGTATTGAAATACGGACGTTTAGTTACTTTTAGCTTAGAAAAAATATCGTCTCCGTGAAGCACGAAATAACCTGCTTTCGCCGGTGTATTTGAAACAGTAAAATTCGTATTTTGTCAAACTGATATCACTCCGTCGATTAAAAGAAGATTTCAGATCATATTTTTGGTTTGTCGGTACCTCTGAAATTGTGCCCTGGAAGGGCATTCCCATAAGGATAGAAAACGTCCTTCGGGAAAATGACTCTTTTTGATTTTTTTTCAAAGTGTTAACAACGATATTTTTCAAATTGATTGCGGGGTTTGAAACGTAAGAGTAAGATCTTTCCGAATATGTCTTCCAATTTCAACTTTACCGCACGGTTTAGCCGATTTAGGTTAAAACAAAACAACGAAATAACACACAAAAAAAACGCGAGTTCAGTTCTTCATTTCCTCCCGATGCGTAAATTGGGTTCTGGGCATGCACGAGCGCTTTCGTCGGCTAGGGAAGAAAGAGATGAGTTTTTAATTAATATATCGGCTAATTATGAAAAATAAAATTCTTATCCTCGGGTACATCAGGACCTGACTTGGACTATCCTCACTCAAATTTTCAGTTTTGTGCGTGCGGTAGATTTCCATAGCCATCACAGACACACAGAGAGAAACTTCCTTTTATTAGTATAGATAAGTATGGAAATAAAACGTAATACATGCCTAATTTTTACAGCTTCCATGCTGTTTTTTTTTTTTTTTTTTTTTTTTTTTTTTTTTTTTATTGCGCAGAATTTTAAAACACGCTTTTAAGAAAAACTCGCATAAATATATTTATTTAACTTACAATTCAATTAATAAAACTTTATGTATTTAATCATAACTTTAATTTCAATAAGGCTTTTTTTTTCGATTTCTTTTCACATTTTTTTCAGTCTTTACATGGATTCTTTATTTTTAAAAATATGAAAAACATATTCTGCACTTAAAATAGATTTAAAATAGATTATTAAGAACAAGTAATATTGAATTTAAAAAAAATCTTTGATCTATTAGAAAATTACAAGAAAAAAACTGATATAATATTTACCAACACAAAAAATTATTAAGAATTATTAGATAGCTTTGTGTGATAACTAAAACATTGGGCACGTTAAAAAAGTAAATACGAAGTAAACAGTAATTAAGTAAGAAGTAAAAAAAAAATGTCATGTACTTGTTTAGATCCAAGAGCAGAAATTCTTCGAGAAAATGTTCTCTGGCACAGAAAAGAAAATTTCGAAAACGAATTTTCCAACTAAATATCTGAAAAAAGAATTTCTGCCATCTATTCCTGTATTGCACTAGCATTTTTGAACATATGAGATTTATATAAGCTTTATGTGTAATAAAGGAGTAAAAATAAAATATGCTATGTTGTGTTATTTTTCAATACAAGCAGAGCTTAATTATTTTTAATAAAACAAGTGCAGGAACTTTAATGTTCTGCAGTACTATTCACTGTAGCATATTCCCCCTGTCCCCTCAACCCGCATATTTGTAGTTCATCATTATTTTCAAAAACTAAAGCAGTTTTTCTTCATTAAAAGAAAAAAAAATGAATTTTATATTTTAAGTATATGCATAATATAAAAGAAAATAAAAAGAAAAAATATATAATAAAATCTAATGCGCAAAAACTTTCCATATAGTAATGAATCCATAAATTACGAGCCAGTAATGTATGACACTAGCTCAAATTTGTTACTAGTCCAATGAACTTTAAATTTTATAATGTTTTGATGTTAAGCGAAACACCTATTAAGTAAAAATTCATTTCGTTGTTGAAAACCCTCATTCACATTTTGAACTTGACACAGGGATGTAATTAATTATTAAAACGACTATTTTCAGTTCACTTTTCCAATCTTTTCCAGAAGATTCCTTAAAAATTAAGTCCATTAAAAGTGTTCTGTCATTTATAAAAAAATCATTTCGCATAATTTCATGACTTCATCGTTTCCATGTGTGATTTCAGTTAATTCTCCAACAGGGCAAAAATTCAGATTAAGAACTTTAATTTCATTGATGAATTCCTTATAATCTGCTCCAGTATTTATTATTATTATTATTATTATTATTATTGAAGAAACAGAAAGCAGCCTTCCTTCTGTTGAATTCTATTATATCGATGCGTAGATTTATGAGCTCTGGTGGGTTCCGACTAATATTTAAACATTCACTAAATAAAAAGATATACCAGATCTCAGCCCCAGTGAGCCTGCGCGGTAACTTCATTTCAGGTGTAACCCAACACGAACTCGAAAATTCTATTTAAATTTAACCCGAAACCGACTTCGAATCAACAATAATTAAACCCAAACTGACCAGTAACGAAAGAAAATTTATAATATTTTAATACAATTATGGGAAAATAGCCTACAATTATATCTCTAATATCAATTTTATCTTTTATGTTGAAAAATGAATATATTATACTCATTAAAGTTCAAATACATAAAAATTTCTCAATAGTGGATACCTCGGGACCTTGAAATTAGTCTGGTGTTCGGAGCTGTCCGCTGTTAAGGGGCAAAAGTATACTAATATGAATGTGTTGTGTATTGACAAAGCTGTTCGCTAAATAAAGGTATCAACCATTCGGGAGTGTCCGTTATGGAGGTTTTTACAGCATATAGTTTTTTTTTTCATCTGAAAAAATATTTGACATTTTTTTTGAAAAATCAGGTCAACCCGAACCCAGCCCGCAACGAAAACAGCTACCATCAAGCCGGTCGGATCAGGTAAAATCGGGTTACACGTCCTGATGCAGACTCTACACTGGACACAACCTCATTTGAGGTTACCATGCATGAGATATTTAAATACATTCCGAATACTTTAAGCCAGAGTTTGCCAACCATGCGCTAACGAGAGCACTCAAATTCGTGAAGCTTCTGTACATCTCTGTGTACAAATATATAGTTTCCACTCATATATAGTAATTTTAAAGTAAAATATAACGATTTGAGATCATATTGGTTTTTTAAAAATAAAATCTGCTATGAAATAACATTGTAAGTCCTACGTGCACTGCACAGTGCACTGATAATGTAAACATTTTTCCAGACTTCGTATGTCTGTAAAATATAAGATTTTTTTCTAAAACAATATTTGCCTCATTTAATGAAAACAATTCTGTGTTTAAATATCACAAACATTAATTTACGAAAATTCTGGTATTCAAACCCCTTAAATATCCTAAATTCTCTGTTTTCGCATCAGTTTCATAATCTGTATTCTCGATGGTTCTCAAAAAGTATCCTTACCCATTGTATATGAGATTTTCATGAATATAACCTATATCCATTGAACATCTACAGAGTGTTAAAAAAAAGACGACTCGACTTTAAAGTTCAATAATTCATTAATTATAATAGATATAAAATGAAACAAGAAACATGTTTATAAAGTAAATTATAAAACTGCTGCAGTAAATTAAAAATATCCTTCCGGCCTGTACCAGGAGGAAAAGGTAGCTTCCATATTCCATATTTTTAAAATTCAACTATTTTACTCAAACACCTGAAGGTAAAATACTTGGAGACAGATTATAGAAGATTCAATTCCGGTTTTCGTTAATACTGAATTTGAATGAGAATTTCAGCATGAAAGTTACAGCATAACAAAAATCAGGTTGTTTTAAAATATCAGCCAATCTAGAAATTCAAACAGATATATCTCAGCCATTTTTTAAGATAAAAAATGCTCCGGAATCCTTGTATCACAATCTAACACTTAACAGAAACAACTTTTTCAATTTATAATTTTTTTATACGCCTTTTTGAATTAAAAAAAAAATAAATAAAAATTTGGCCACCATTTGAAGCAAGATGTCGCATGAAGCTGGCCAACGAACTCGATTGAGACCTTGGTATGTCTTGTACACATAAGTCACATTAATATCGGCTCATAGATACGAGAGTTACAGCATAACAAAAATCGGATTGTTTCAAATGCCAGATACCTTAGAATTTCAAACTTCCATATCTAAGTTATTTTTTAAGATAAAGTCCAAACAAAAATGCTCCGGAATCCTTGTATCACGATCTAACACTTAACGGAAACTTTTTTTTTTCAATTTATAATTTTTTTGTACATCTTTTTGAATTTTTAAAAATTTTAAAAATTTTAACTGGACGTCATTTTGAAACAAGATGGCTGATGAAGCTGGCCAACAAACTAGGTCGAGACCTTGGTATGTCCTATACACGTACTCAGTCACATCCAAATCGGTTCATAAATAAGAGAGTTACAGCATGACAAATGTCAGATATATATATATATACAGTGGCGGACAAAAAAAAACTGCATCACCTAGAAAAATTAACATTTTGTAATGCTAATGAGGTATTTCGTTCATATAAATTAATCTGAGTTGCTGCAAAGCAAGATAAGATATCATTCTACATTTCTATTGGATAATATACCCCTTATGAAGTATTGCGTCATCAATTTTTTAAAAATAGTGCGGCAAAAGGGAAAAACGGTCATTTGTCTTGTTCTTTAAGTGGTCAAATGATGGCTTCGTATGTTCAATTGACGCAAGGAAAAAAATTGTGATACTTGCTTTAGTGAAAGGAGGATATTCGGCACATGTGATCGCTAAAAAAATTGGTTGCAATCAATCGACAGTTTGGAGGACGATTAAATTAGAACGTGAAACTGGTAATGTTGAGAGAAAGGCTGGATCGGGCCGATAGAGTGTAAACCTAAATTCTGATGATCGATATCTGAAACGGATGTATCTGACAAGGAGAGTGCCAAGCTTGGTAATCACAGATTTTGATTATTTTTATATATGTTGTAGGATAGAAGCCCCTTAGTCTCAGGTTCAATGGATTTTATACAACGCTCCTTAGTTCTCGATAAATAGGGGGGTCTAATATTACAATACAACTTAAATACTTACTTTGTAACGAAATGATTACCTTGGTCGTAGCTCAGTTGATATGGCATCCGCTCGTTGTTCCGAGGGCCCGGGTTCGATGCCGGAAAGCGCTGAGTTTGTTTTTCTCATTTTTAAAAAAATAAATATACTTGTAATTATAGTTTAATAAGCTCAATAAAAAAATTTGTTAACATAATTAAATTTTAATTTAGCATTTTTGATTTTTTTAAAAACCACTTTTAAAATGTATTCCATATATGCTTTATTAATGCAACGATATTGAACAATTGTGTGAATTCGTGATTGTAAAGAAACATCATCTATAAATTGCCCTAACAAGGGAAGTCAATGCGATGATAATAATACTCTGTTTTTAAAGTAAGAAGCATAATTATATTAAAATTTAGTATAAGAATTAAATTACAGCACATTTATGTTTTATTTTATTGTAACTAGAGGGCGCCACAACAGACTTTTGTTATTTCTTTTTTGTTAGTTTGATTCAGTTAAGTGGTTTTTGTTTTCAATCTTTATTGCACAATTGCGTATCATTCTATAACAGCTTGTAATCGTATAAAAATGGAAGAAGCAAGCTGTAGTTCACAAGAAGATCAATCTGAAGTGTCGGGATTCGATGAAAATCAGAAAAGTGATGTCACAAATGCGTTGAAGTACTGTAAAATTTATTGCAAAACAATGGATTTTTAACAAATAATCCAGCATCTGAAATATCTTCGTTTTCTATTGCGATGGGAGAACAATTCTATAATTCGATAGTAAATATGCTGATTTTGTAACGATTTTTTAATTTTTACTAGTCAATAATAGATCCAATTTTTTAGAGCTCTTTAAATGAGGAAAAATGTTTAATAATGGTTTAAAAATCAAAAATGCTAAATTAAAATTTAATTATGTTAACAAAATTTTTTATTGAGATTATTAAATTATAATTACAAGTATATTTATAAAAAAAAATGAGAAAAACAGACGTAGCACGTTCCGGGATCGAACCCGGGCCCACGGAACAACGAGCAGACGCCATACCAACTGACCTACGACCAACGCAGTAATTTCGTTACAAAGTAAGTGTTTAAGTTGTGTTATAATATTAGACCCCCCATTTCTCGAGAACTAAGGAGAGTTGTATAAAATCCATTAAACCTGAGACTAAGGGGCTTCTACCCTACAACAAACATAAAAATAATCAAAATCTGTGATTACCAAGCTTGGCACTCTCCTTGTGAGTAATCGTCATGCAAGTGCTCCTGACTTAAAATATTTTTTGAGAAAGTCTGTGGTGTTAATTTAAGTGCAAGAACTATCCAAAGACGACTTGTGGAATGCGGTTTGCATGCGTATCGCTCAAAGAAAAAGCCTTTACTTACAAAAAAAAACATGATGCAGAAACGACTTTCTTGGGCAAAAGAGCATGTCTCATAGACAAAGGCTCAGTGGGATTCGGTAATGTTTTTGGACGAATCTAAGTTCAACCTACATAGATCAGACGGTAAGCGGTATGTTCGAAGACGTAAAAGTGAAGCTTATCATCCAGGCTGCATATCGCCTACTGTAAAATTCCCAGTCAGCCAAATGGTCTGAGGATGTATATCCAGCAAAGGTGTTGGATGTCTGAAACTTATTACTGGAACTGTGAATGCACCCGTTTATACCGAGATTTTAGAGGAGTGTTTAAAACCAGTTATTAAGGATGATTTTAAAGGTACTAGAAATTGTATTTTTCAACAGGACTCTGCACCCTGTCATACAGCGAAATTGGTAAACGCAATCTAACTTATTCATGAATTATTTTGTTGTCTAATTTACAAGTTTTAATCTCCATAACATTAAGGATACTGTAAAAGTAATTTTCACCCACTTTCCTCCCTTTAGGTGACGGAATAACTGAAAAAAATCTGGCATTAAAGTTTTGGAGTGGACTGGGAATAGTCCTGACCTGAATCCCATTGAAAATTGTTGGCATATAATGGGTACAAAAAAATTTTTGCTCAGAAGCCTGCTACTAAAATAAAACTGCTGGAAAGCATTATTAGGGTCTGGTTGCATGAAATTGGCCAGGATTACATTCAGAATTTGATATTCTATGCCGGACCACTGCAAGGCTGTCATCGCAGCTTTTGGAGGATCTACTAAATACTGAAGTGAACCTTATGCATGTATACACATCTAAGTATATAAAATATGACTGCAGTTATGTAAAATTTACATTAACTACAGAATTTGTGCATCTATTACTTTGTTCCGAGTTTTTTAAAATATTGCGTTTTTCACGTTTTTCCATTTTTCCAAATAATTATGCTTAAATAATTTATAAATCCCCATAAAATATAATTTAGATTAATTCTACAACTGTATTTTTTCGTAAAAATATCATCCTTCCATAATACCTGTACTTGAAAAACATTATTTGCAGCGTTTTCCCCTTTTTCGCAGGTGATGCAATTTTTTTGTCCACATATAAAGATATTCATAGTTTTCCAAATTTTGATTTCTCATCCTATTAAGTATAATTTCTGCAGTGTCCATTCCATTGCTTTTTATAATGTCTTATCCTTTGGTTTTCACATGTGAATTCATTTTAATATATATATATATATATATCAACATTTGAACGGACGGTGGTTTTGGGGTCTGGGGGTCATCATCGGTGAAATAATACCAAAATTTTCTGGAATTGCTTTCTTCCGAACGGCTGCAATAGGTAGCTTTTTACTTTTTGTAATGAAAGCTACCTAAAAAATAGTTGAAATTTTCATTGAAAGATGGGCTGCGCTGTCTTTACCTACAAGAATGACCAACTTTACTTGTGAATCTGGATTAAAAATCACGCAGTTTTCAGTCCTCATTCTGTTTATCTATTGAAACGCCAAAGAAAGTGTTTCATTTTGAAAATTTGCAGTTAATTTGAGCATTTTTACAAGCTGAGACAGCTCAACGCCATGTATTGAAGAAAATTTGAAATACTTTTAAAGCTACTGCATACAAAATTTATGAGAAATCTTATAAACAAGTCACTTATTTCATCTCTATATCTATTACAGTTAGGGAATTATTCAGTGTTAAAATTGAGGCGTCCATTTTAGACACCCTGTATATATATATATATATATATATATATATATATATATATACACATATGACATTTTATGCGTTTGTACACCGCACACATGCCCCTATAATAAATAAATATGTGTAGGAGTGTACCAATGAAGATGGTTTTTTCATTCTTCGGGATACTAAAAAGATACTAAAATGCCTGCTTTAAACTAGCAATTCACAGAAATTGAAGAACATTTTTTTTTACTTGAAAAATAACATTTTTAAAAAACCATTGACATTAAAAAACGTATTAATTAAATTTTTTGTTACATTAAAACATGTGACTTTCTGTTACAGAACGTCTATCTGTGTTCTCTAAAATTTACTAGGCTGGGAAGAGTTTCTAAAACTTAGCGCTTTAAAGCGCAGTTAGATGAATGTTTATTACTTATAGATCATTTTTGTAGAATATTTACTGTTAAATTTTCATTAGTCTGCCTGTCCGGTTGCAATTTAATTTTTTCAAGACGACGTGAACTGCTTTAAGAAATCTTATTCACTTTTCTCTAACTGCAGTCAAAACTGTTCAGAACTCTAAACTCGCTAGTTTTTGACACATATAATAAATCGTTTTTTTTTTTTTTTGTTAAAGGAACAAAACTTGTAAATATTTAATTTTTAATCTATTGAACCCAATCATATTTCCCATTTTCCTAGTCTGTAAAAGTGAATTTCACAAAACACCAACAAAGTTAAATATTTGAACAGATTTTTCAAATATACCAATGGCAGAATGGTGGACAATTGGTGACAATCGGCTATCACTTAAAATATATCAAATTTATAGAACGATGGAAAACGTTAGTCGAATATTGATATCTGAAAACTTTAGAGAAATACGTAGGTTGATCCAAAAAAAAGTTTACAAGCAGAAGCATTTGAAACGTAATAATTGTGGAGCGAATATTTCCACCCAGGGCGGTTGACAGATGGCGCTAGTTGTCCTACAGCGGTTCTACGAGTAAGTAGCGTCAGTACGCAGACACTTAAGAGCTACAGTAATGGCACGACGTCTAGAAAAGTGGTCTCGCATAGAGGTGCGAGCCGTAATTCGATTCTTATGGGCCATGAATGTGGCCGCATCCGAAATTCAAAGGCGTCATTCTTCTGCATGAAAATGCCAGGCCCCATACAGCTCGCCAGACTCAGGAATTGCTGCAAAGGTTCAAGTGGGAGGTCTGGAATCACCCGCCATACAGCCCTGATTTGGCTCCAAGTGACTATTTCCTTTTTCCGGCGTTGAAGCGAAACTTATCCGGAACACGGTTCACCTCAGACGATGCAGTGAAAACAGCTGCCGAGAAATGGCCCAATGAGCAGGGCCCTGATTACTACCAAGACGGGATAAATAAGTTGGTCGAACGTTCTGACAAATGCCTAAACAGGTTTGGCGACTATGTGGAAAAGTAAAGGCCAGATGTGTCTCTTGATTGCCATTTGTATCTTGTTTCTATTGTTAATAAATACTTTTTCCTTTGCCTTGTAAACTTTTTTTTGGATCACCCCTCGTAGTTTAAGAAATGAGTTTGTGAATGTGCCAGAAATATTCGTGTTTTTTAGCGAGAAAAATGAAAAAAAAATGATAACGGACTTATATACCACAGCTAAATTTTGTTCTTTTGGTGATGTTTTCAGTTTTAATTCCACCATAGTATGAATCTTATAATTTGTATTTTCTCAGACTATTCTCGTGTAACACCCAGTATAACAAGCAAAATATTTCTCAAAAAAAAAAAATATATATATATATATGTATATATATATATATATATTTAAAAATCTCTTTATTTTTTAGAATGTGTTGCCCTTTCCTTACATGTGTGCAACATTTTTTTAAAATGCAGTTTTGAGTTAGAAAAAAGCACGCCTTGCAGATATCTAATTATGTGGCACTTTAATAATGGAGTGTAATATATGTGAAATAAGACAATTTAGGTTAAAGTGATCTTTATGAGTCAAAACTTTTTATTTTTAAATTCTTATACATTTTGACGTTTAATTACAATGATGCGTCATATACCAGATACACATTTTTATTTTTTTTGTATTTCTCTGTCAAACACACACTGCGCATTATACACACGTAAAAACGAGTATATGTGTGCAAACAATTTTTGTATGTTCCTCCATAGCTGTTTGGCAATTGAACTTATTTCAACAAACAATATAATGTTGGATTTGTTTAGATACTACAGATGCCTGAGATTATATAATGTCACTAAAAGACCAGTATGTTGACCATCAGATTAAGATTGTTTCTTCTACACTGTTAAAAATTTTGTGCTGATTTGAACCATCATTTTGTGCTGCAGCAGCTGTAACCAGATATGGTTCACTTGTGCTACCATAGCAGAACCATAGCAGGAGCTTTGGTTCCACCAGAGCTCCAAATGTTAGAACGAGATTTCACCATCTTATGGTTGCAGCTACTGCAGCACCAAAAATTGGTTCAACCCAGCAGAAAATATTTCAGTGTAATATCACTGTGATAAGAACAACGGGAAATGTTTGTAACGCGATAGGAAAGATGTATTGTGTATATAGCTTCAGATTAATTTAAAACCCAAGACAGTGAGTTTACGATTTCGCGTGTCTAGTATTTCTCAACCAGTGTATTTCGGCATACAAGTGCACCGTGAGAGTGACCCTGGTGTGCCCCGATAATATTAAACTGACTGTAACATTTCAATAAACTCTTTATTGAAATGTATTAAATTCATGAGCGAATGCTGCCATTCATACTGAGTATCCTCTTTCCTACCACTCTTTCTAATCTTTCTAGTTATCTTTGTTGTATTTTCTACTAATTCTTCTAATAAATAATACGAAGTGGAAAAGTGGTAAGAAAGAGTATGCATAGTTTGGGTAGCAGGATTAAAAAATTTATAAAATTTTAATAAGATCTTTATTGAAAATACATTTTCTTTCTTTAGGAACAAACTTAAGGCCAAAATGATACACTTATCGACTGTTTATGCTTTAAAAAGAAAAGATGAAAATTATATTCAGAGCAAACCCAAATTCAGGAATATACAGAACAGTAATGGTAGCCGAGTATTTTTTAACTTCATTAGTTCTGTTTTACAAGATTATATGCGTTTCTCAGCGTTGACATACGGATTAGCAAATACAGAGAATCAACGAATTTTTAAGTTTTCGATAAAGACCAGATGATCGTTCAGAAAATCCTGACAAAGTCGGCATTTTGAACCGAATATCCACACGCGAAAGTCCGATAACGTTCGTTATGCGACAACAATCGCAAATTACTCAAAATGCTATTCATTTTCAGAAAAATAAAAAAATATTCGATTAGAAATCACTTCAATAATCATGCCTACAAGTATAATTTTTTAACGTTTAAAGATGAGTCCGTAAAAGTTTTGCGGGTAAAAATAGTTTTTAGAACACCCTTGGAAATCTTGTAAGTGACCAGATGCTTGAATAAGGTAACCTTTATACTGCTTCTGTTTCTAAACATCTAAAATAGTAAGTTTAAACAGAGTACATATTTCTATTTTTTTTTTTTTTTTTACTAATCTATAACATAAATGTTTTTTCTTCAGTTATTATTTGCTTCGCAGTTATTCGGTCTGTAATAAACTAGAATATGGATGAATTGCAGTCACTTTATAGCAATAAAAATAATGGTATGCTGTCAAAACTTTTATTAAATTAAAAGTGTGCTGCTAATCTAAAAAGGATGAGATATATCCGTCTATTGCATGTGAAAATTAGTGGATTTATTTATAAAAAATAATGTATAGCAACTAACAAAGAAATAATAATTAAATAAACTTAAAAAATATTATACAATCATTCTAGTGCTGTGTAATTTTGGGCGCAGTTAATTCTAATGTTAAATACAATTTCTAGTACAATATTAATTTTTGTCGCAATTAAGTCATATATTTCTGTAAATTACTCAATCTTCATTGTGTAGCACAAATCTAACGCAAAACGCTTTTGAATCTTCGCAAAAACAAATTTCAAACAATGCAACCAGCTGCAAGCAATTCTGCAGCACATTAAAAATGTGTAGTATATTAGAAAAGTGAGGATACTTTTTAATTTATTTTAGATTGCTCATCTATAATAACAATTTTTTCATTATTTTTTCTTAATTCCATTGCGCAAGAAGTATTTAAAACAGATGTGACCACATAATTGCACGTTAACTGGGGCTGAGATTTTGCCAACCCCCCATATGGAAAAACAGTTTCCCTGATAAGTGAGCGTATTAAGTCCGGGGGCTTTGAGACACGCCCTAGCATCACACCTTGCAAATTGGATGTTGGAAATTAAGCTTCAAAGCCAACATAACAAGCATTCAAAACCTACGCCCTTCTTATCCAGCACAACCTCCAGGTAGCCAAATTGACATTTATCATTAGAGAGCCTACCGACTTTTGCTGGGTAACTTGCAGAAGGAAATACAGTTAAATTCGATTAATACGAGAATCCTGGGGTGTATAAAATTTCTTGTATTAGCCGCCCCTTGTAAAATCCGTGAAGAGAATAAAAATACTTTAAAACCATACATAGAATTAAAGAAATTACTAAAATAAATTGCTCTAATTTTCTTAATCTAAAATCATTTTTCTATAATTTAGTTAATAAAAAATATTCAGCCTCACCTTTGTGAGTGTCATTTTCATTAGTCTGTAAATTACACACATTTACGCAAATCATGATGTTTTCACATTAACATTTATTGAAAAAAGTTGGGGAGTTTTGATTGTATAGTAGGAATATTTATTTCTGAATAATCGTACATGTCAAAATAAGTCGATGCTATTCATTTGGTAGCATGTGACAAAATTGCGTCACAGTATCTAAGGTATCTTAGGCTTCAGTTAGATACTGGTGTGAAACCTAAAATTAAATGAAATAGTCATAGATATCGCAGGAGAGCTTAGTTACATTTATATAACACTCATAAATTGCCATAGTTTCACAGCTGTAATGCAGAAATCCTATCGTTAATGTAGAATAGCTTTCCATAAGAATTCTTTATCTATCCTGGTTTTTATATTAACATTAATAGATATTTTGCTCGCATTACGCATGATCCTGCCATTGTAGCTCTTAAAACGCACGAAAGTCTTAACGTTAGTTTAAATGATGAGCCATTCTTAGGGGAGAAATTGCTCGCTTTACTCGTTCTGTAATTCTAGCCAAGCTTGCATTGAGTAACCGTAGAAGAGCTCCCCTACTTACGATTGGGTTAGGTATCGATAAACCCATTCAAATTGAAAATATCGTAAGTCAAAAATAATAAATAAACTTTAAAGCATGCTATAGAAAGGGTAAGGTTTATTGATAGACAAATAAAAATATTAGAATATGCTTTGCCATTAATTTTTACAGCTGAAAACATAATAGGCTTGCAATTCAATGTGCAGTCATCCAAAAAAGAAAGAAAGAAAGAAAAGAATAACCCCAACCAACGCTGCTGCAAATCATCGTATAAAGAGTATCTGGTACCAATTGATTGATAATAATGTATTAATGTTATATTTAAATTTTGCTTACGTGTGTGGTTTACACATAGAAATTGTATAGAAATTTAGAATTTTAAATACTAACACCTATTTTTGACATCACATTTGGATTCTTCGGTACATTTTTACCTTCAGGAAGCAAACGGAAAATCATATGGTTCAGTAGTTTAGGAATTATGAAGGTTTAAAGTTTGAAACTCCTAATGTTAAGTTCATTTTTAATCGTTGCAAAACAGATTGTAATGCGGATATTTTTTAAGCGTAACTCAAAACTACATGGCAGAATTAGCTGTAATTTTGGGAAATTGATTATATATATAATTTTTTTAATTAATTTTTGAAAAAAATATGTAGTGTAACGTAATTCTTTTAAGAAATTTATTTCTAGAAGCTTTAAATATGCAAATCTAAAAGTACAGTTCATTTCGCCGAGTAGTTTTTGAGTGATATTTAAAAAACTATTCGCATTGCAATCTGTTCTGCAACGATTAAAAGTGAGTTTAATATTAGGGCTTCCAAATTTTAAATTGGCATAATTCCTAAATCTTGATTCTGAATACTATTTCTTGTTTAGTTATCCGAAGGTAAAATTTACCAAGAAGTCCAAACATGACGTCTAAATTAGGTGTTGTTATTGAAAATTGTAAAGCTTTGTACAATTTCTTTAGGCGTGGAATCCACGGGGACGGAATAGGAAATGGGGCATACTTCTTCCACGAATTTTAAAACGTTTTTGTCCTGTTTAAAATTCATACCCTGAATGGGTTTAATCGACTCGTTTCTGTAATTTATTTCATTCGATTCGAACCAGAAATTTCTTCATAAAGTAAGTTAAATAAAAGTCAGACTGAACCAAGTTAAATAAATATATTAAATAGTATTCTGCACCAGAATATTCTGCACCAGATTCTGCACCTGCAGTAGAATAAAAATTCTGGTGCAGAATGATTTATCGAGGTTGAGTTAAATTCCAACAAGGCAGGAAAGTTAATCACTATGATTGATAAGATAAACATAACATTTTAAAATTAGTGTTGGAAGTTTACCTGATTTCCCCAGTCACCTACGTTAAATCGGTGTGAATGAAAATTTATACATGTAGACGAACCCTAAAGCAAAATTTATGTTTAGCATATATTAGTAGTAGTTATTACAAACGATTTGTACCACTCACATTTTTATACAATTATTTACGGCAAAGTTTCTAGATAAAGTTAGCTTTTTTTTTTTTTTTTTTTTTTTTTTTTTTTTTTTTTTTTTTGTGTGTGTGTGTGTGTGTGTGTGTACGATTGTACAAATTAATGAAGTTTGTTTTTTTAGTTATTCGGCAATGATAGATAAAGGGCAATAAGTCGATTTTCTCTTCTGGTTTATCATGAAGAAAATATCAGTCCTAGACTGAATTGTTTGTTATTGTTTCTTCTTTTTAACATACATTTCTTTATATCAACCAATGTCATCTTTTTTTTGTCAATCAACATTTGAGAAGCTTTAATAATAAATCATTTTTTCAAGCATTTGTATGCCCTGGTTAATCGTTTAAAATTCCTTCCAATTTTTTTCCTGTGAACATTTTTTGCTCTTGTACTTGTGTATGTCTTGTTTCGTATCTTCCTCAGTTTTCTTTTTGCCTCTTCTAAATCAGTGAAGTCCTCATTATAAAGTTCTTTATGCCCAGCTTTAATAACTTGCTGAGTGTCCTCTGTTTCAACTTTAAGCTTCCTGCTAAATTATGATGATGCCATCGCAACGTTCAAATTGATTTTTCTTTTCATATTTATTTTTCACCGTCTTACAACATATCGTATATCCGAAAAGTCGTAAGTAGGGGAGCATCTGTATTTGGCTGTTCCAACAGCCCGTTAGTACAACAAGAAGCTTCTTTCAATTTTTCATTTCATTTAATTTTTATAGACAGAATAGTTATTGTCGTTTTTTGAAAAAAAAATCATTGTTAGCAAAAATTATAAGACATTCCTAATATAGTAGATTCCTGGATTTAAATACGTATATAATTATTCAATTTTAATTGAATCATATTTTTTTAATCGACTTTTGCTGGATGACTTGCAATGAAATATTTGACTTTCTGAATAACGTAAGCATTAGAACAGGGAATTTTCTTTTCGTATTCATTTCATTTCATTCCAAACTACAGAGTAGTTATTATTTTCGTTTATTTCAAAAAACATTGCACTAAAAATTATATGATATACTCCGATCTACTAAAAATTAAACGACACTTTTCCCCAAATTAAATATATATTTACTACGTTTTAGTTCAATCTGAGCTTTTTAATGTTTGAATCAGAATTTCAGAAGTTTGAATCAAAAGCCCTTAATTTAACGCAAACAAACAAAATTTCTAAAGAATGGTTCTTGTCAATTAAAAACCGAAAGTTCACCATTTACGCCTGACAATTTACTTGTCTTGAATACATTATCAAAGCATGCGATGTCAGCAATAATACCCTGCATCGAGCAAAGGGTAGGATTGCCTTCCACTGCTTTGAAATTTATAATTTATTTAGATTTAATTCATTTATATATATTTTTTTTATTATAAATATTTTTTACCAAATGTTCTACTTTTTATGTTGTATAAAAGTCTACTATTAATTAACTCAAAACCTTATTTTTTTTTTTTTTTAGGAATGCACTTATCGATTAGAAACCAAAAGTTTGAAGCCCTATTTACACCTGGCTATTTAATCCTCTTGGATCGATTACCAAAGTAAGCGAGAGTCAGCAACGGCTATCTCTCTTTCGAACAAGTAAAATGCGCCCATCTTTTACCGTTTTGAACTTTGAAAATTGCTTTAAATGCATTTAATAACTGTCTATATTTACAAATACCATGGCTATCTATAAAAACTAAAAATAAGTTTTTACAACATGAATTTTTTTTGATTTTCTAAATCGTAAAATTTTACAAAACATTCTGTTTTTTACATTAAAATCATACTATTCCTTGATTTAACGCAAACAACAAAATTTTCCAAAGAATGCTCGCATCGATTAAAAATCGAAAATTCTTTGTTTATTTCTAGTTATTTAATCATCTTGATTGCATTACCAATGCAAGCCATGTTAGCAACAGTACTTATCTGTATCCAGCAATTGAAAGGATTGACTACTACTCTTTTGAAACTTAAAATTTTCTTTAAATTTAATTCATTTTGATTGGATTTTTTAAATAATAAATTAGTATGCTACTTATTTGGCTTTTTACGTTGTTTAAAATTCTACTACCAAATTTTCCAAAGAATGCTCTTGTCGATTAAAAACCGAAAGTTTGAAGCACTATTTACACCTGGCTATTTAATCATCTTGGATCCATTACCAAAGTAAGCGAGGGTCAGCAACAGCAATCTCTGTCTCGAGCTAGAAAAAGGCCCACCTTCCCGTAATGAAAGTTGTCGGGGACCACCGCAGATAAAGATAATTGATGATGGCCTGCGCTCATGCTGATAGCTCCTTGAACCTTACCGGAGACCTACCTACCTATCTGCGGGATACATCAGTAGTTGATTTGCCTCTTCATAGTCCTGCGGACAAAGAGCATGACTGCAATAAGCGCTTCATTAAAACCAGAAAAAAGGCAGAGTTCCTAGACCTATACATGTCAGATATGTGGAGCACTATGAGATACTTGCAGTATGATGAAGATAACATAATCGTTTTTCAGTGTTAAACATTTATATATGGTCGGCAATACTTTACTTAATAAAATCTGAGAAGATTTTTAAAGAAAAAATTCGTAATATATAGTGTTTATAAATCTTGTTCCCACTCGAAAACGAGGATCTTTCTAGCACAAATACAAAATCATTTTTATCCCTACATGCTTCAAAATTTCTTATACAGGATACGTGCGATAAATCAGCAATAACAGTGCCTCTCCTTATTTCACGTATTTCTTATTAATTTTGAAAAGCTATTTTAATAAGGTTATGATTTAACATAATATAAGTGTTAAAACCTGGTAGTACCATGTCGAAGGAATACGAAGTTAGAGCAACCAACCGGACTACGCACAGAGAGAACTGCTAAGGAAATTGGGGACTCATTAACATCAATTTAGGTGCAGTTTACAATGTGAAGAACGATGTAAGATGCTGATCCTGATGTCGTCAAACCAGCAAGAGAAAGGTATAAAATACGTAAGGATCTCACAAAAGTTGCATGATATCAGAAATTTTGCTATATTTGGGTACATTACGCATTTTCCTTGCTGGAATGGCGATATCAAGTTCAGCGGTTTGTTCGTCTTTCATATTCCTTTAGCAGTTCGTCCAGCACAGAGTTTAGAAATTACGGTTGCTCTACCGTCGAATGATAACTGCTTCTAGCATTTCACTCCTTCTATCTGAAATATATATATATATATATATATATATATATATATATATATATATATTAAATCATAGCCTTAGAAAATAAGTTTTTCAAATTTAATAAGAAACAGGTGAAATAAGGATCTGCAAAATTATTGCCAATTAATCGCACTCATCTGTTTACTTATTCAGGTTCTGAAAAGTCGAACCCCTTCCCTCTTTTCACGATGAATGTAATGCATATTTTATTGCATTCAATTACTAACTGAATACCATCTTTTGGGGATTTTCAAATCCCGAGAATGGGTTTGAAACTTAAACTCTCACAATATTTTCAAATAAAATTCTTTACTTTCATAGTATAGTTTAAAAAAACTATTCATTTTTTTTTTTTTTTTTTTGGAATTTGAATGGTAATATCTGAAAAATTTAAGGGTGTCGGTCAGTCAGACCTCAAATTCTCCTCTGCAGTGTTAAACCTATAGTATTTTTTTAATTTTTCACTAAAAAAAATAATGTTTTTAACTTCTTTTTTTTTCTTGTAAACTCTTCTTAAAAGATTATCTTATTTCTTTATAGACAAAATATTTCTAAAATATATGTTTAATTTTATATATTATGTGTTAAAATCTTAGCGAAGCTGACAGTCTGCGAGTAAGATTTTAACTCTTCAAATAAAATTAAGTATATATTTAAAAAAATAGTTTGACAACTAAAAAAGGAAAAACATGTTTTAAGAAAAAAGAAATTAAACATATGAATTTTCTGATGAGAAATTTCAAAAATATGAAAGCATTCCATGACCATACTTTTAACACTGGAAAAAAGAATTTGAGGTGACGATGAATAAAATTCAGTGATTTCATTAGCAAGTAGCGATTTTGGATTTGAAAACAATCTTAAGTGTGTTTTCTTTTAAGAATATAATATTTTAGGCTTACTTGTAAAGTACACTCACGGCACTATCTGTAATTAATTTGATCAGCAATTAATTGTTCCAATAATATATCTTTGATCATCGTTAATCCTTAAGATTGAATCATTTATATATTTTATATTTTAGAAATTTTTAAATACTAAAAGAAAAAACAATTTTTAATTTAGTATACTTTTGCATCAGTTACAATTTTTAAATAATAGAAAATATCCACTTTCTTCTTAAAAAGCAGCCTTTATTTCTTTCTAATGCGTATTGCTTCATTTAAAGTTTATGCGTTTGACAAAAAAGAATATACTCTTGAGTTTTAATGGAATACCAGCCTAAATTCTTAACTAAAATTTAATAAATTTATTAATATTTCGTATATTTGAATTCTGAAATACTAAAAAACGAAATGACTGACCATTTTTTATAAGAAACTATTGCTTATTTTTAAGCAAAAACGTAAATAATTTCATATTTTCTTAATTAGCTTTACATCACTTTACAGAAATTTAAGAAAGTACACAAACACAATCAATTACAACGGGAAAAAATTTCGGAAAATAATTTTATAAAAATAATTTACAACGAAAAAAAAGAATCAGAAAAGAAATTTACAACATAAAAATTTACAAATAAAAAGTTTTCAAGAACAAAAATTTATATCTAATTAAATAATTTACAATGAAATCCAATACGGAAAAAAATTTAAAAATGTGAAATAAATGTGAAAAGAAAAAATCCATGATAACAAAAATATTTAGCTTACGAAAATAATTTACAAAGAAACAATAAGAATTCTGAAAAAAAAAAATTAAAAAGAAAAAAATACTACAACTTATGATAAAAAATATAATAAAATAAAAAGTAAACACAGAAAGAAAACACTTACAAATTTATAACTAATTTACAATGAATCAAAAACAAATCATTAATTAAAAATTTAACAACATAAAAAAAAAAATTACAATGAAACAAAACAAAAATTCAGAAAAAAAAAAAATCAAATGAAAGAAAAATATTACAATTTACGAAAATAATATACAATTAATAAAAAGATTAATGAAAAGAATCCTCATTTGACTAATTTATGCTTGAAACAAACTTCTAACTACTATAAAATATTATCAAAACTTCAGGAAATTGATGGAAATAGGAAATTCAAAGACAGACGTCCCTATCCTATTTAAACTGCTCTTCCATTGAAATATAATTAGATTTTCACGAATTTAGGAATTTACCAGAAAAACGGTCGATTGTTAATATACTCATGTTGATTTTCTAGCATACACCTGTTGATTTTCTTAAATTTTTCTCTATTTATTTATGTTTTCCTGTATAGTTTTCCACAATATTCTCCTGATTAACATTTAATGGATAATTATTTTTAGTATTTCTTACGCTTTAGGCTACACTATTTCCATTAACTAGTAATCTTGCTTTCGTTTTTATACGATTACAAATATACAGATAAATTAACTACGCATACTTCTACCTAAAACACATGTTTTGTACATATATTTGTTCTTAACGTATTTTGTTATATTATTAAAATAGTTAAATTTTATACATACTTAACTCTAAGTTTAGGAAAGTATAACTTTTTCTATACGTGAATATTATGTTTTTATTTATTTATTTATTTATTTTTTATTCCAAGTATAATCTTAAAGTTTTATAATTTACATATAGTTTGTGTGTGAATATATTATTTATTATGGAAACATTTACATTTATAGACGCTACAATTTTTTTTATATTTTATTTTAGTACATTTTCCCATAGGTTTAAGATTACCTAGCTTACATAACAGTATCTTATAGATACTATTTTTTACTTTTAGAAAATTGTAGCTATTTCTTTTATAATTTTACACGATATGATTGATTTTGCATTTTTCTCAAACAATTGCGAATATAATTTACACAATTTCAATCATAAAATTTATTTTTGCAGTTTATGCACGGTATGCTTGAATATAATCTTTAATTCCAAGTAATATTTTTTATCTAAAAATTGTCTACTTTATATATTTGACTTATATCATGAATTTTATAACACGTGGTAATATTAGATTCTTTTAGGTAACATTTCAACATTAAATAGTTCATTACTTCTGCCTTTCAACATACGCTAGATCTCGTGTCCATATTTCGTATATTCTAACCATCATTTTGTATTACATAATAGATATTTATACACTTCTTTAAGATTAATTTTATTCATTAAGTTGCTTTAAATGGAATGAAATGAACTTTTTCAAAGGAAAATCTCTGTTTACGCGTAATTTTTTAACTTAAAAGTTAACAATATATTTTTTTTATCATGATACATGTAACACACACACACACACACACGCACACAATTTACATACTTTTGCTTTATACTTTAACCACTATTTTCAAAAACAGACTAAGTTAAATAGGCTATCTAACGAAAATTAATTAAATCGATGAACACACCATTAGTACTTGTCATAGCTGTTACCTGTGCATAACACATGAAATCAACACTATCTTTAAAATATCCTCAAAACACTAAAACATAATTCCTGCATTGCTATCCAAAGCTTTAAAATTAAATCATATGACTGAATCTTAACACATTATACTCTGAATGAAAACACTAAGGGTTGGGTTGGGTTGATTATTGACGGCCAATTACCTACACTTGGGATATACGCCCCGGGGGGGGGGAGAGTGCCCTTCGTGGGGTCTTTCTAAGGGAACCTAACCCGTATTTACGCATGGACAAATCCACGGCTCGAAGAAAACCACGAAAACTCCGAACGATTAGGCGAACGGGCGCGATTGGGATCGAACCCAGCAATGAAAACACTAAACACCATTTGAATCAATTAAGAATCAAATAGAAAAGTTAAATACCAAGAACGAATCCACAAGTTCGTAAAAACAGTTTTAAAAAATTAAATGATGAATAAAAGTAACACCAAATGAAAAAAAAGGTTTCAAAAAAAGTTTCAAAAGGTTTCAAATAATTTTTCCACTTCCTGTTCGTTTAGCATTCTCACCCATCGGGGGTCAATAATTGGAAGTGTCATATCATTGCAAACATTTTGTGTTGATAAATTAATTTCCAAAACCTCTCTCATTAATGCATTATGCATATTTTCATAGTTGGCTAATGCTGAATGAACAGGAAGTGAAAAAATTGAAGAAAAGAAAGGAAAAAAGTGAGATAGAAGGAGAAATACAGGGAAAGTAAAGGAAAAAAATCTTAATTAGGAAATCCAGTAAACGACAGAAAAGAATTTTCGCTGCATTTACAATTGAGGGACCGGAGTCGGAAACGTTATTGTATTGTATAGTGGTGGTTTTATGAAAACTGATGGCCATTTTAATGACTCATGTTTTTAATAAATATCTATTTAATGGCTGCTAGTAAAAATTGGTAATTTTATAGATGTTTTTTATTAAAGAAATAAAGACATTAACTCATTATACGATATAAATAATCTTTATATTATGTAATATTTTTCTTTCATTTGATTTTTTTCTGAATTTTTATTTTGTTTCACTGTAAATTATTTTTTAATGTTGTAAAATTTTCAATTAAGGATTTGTTTTTTATTCATTGTAAATTAGTTATAAATTTGTAAGTGTTTTCTTTCTGTGTTTATTTTTTTTATTATTATCATTTTTGTCATAAGTTGTAATATATATATATATTTTTTTTTTTTTCAGAATTCCTATCGTTTCTTTGTAAATTATTTTCGTAAGTTAAATATTTTTGTTAATTTTTTATTTTCATATTTAAATTTTTCTTTCCGTATTGAATTTCATTGTAAATTATTCCATTAGATATAAATTTTCGTTCTTTAAAATTGTTTATTTGTAAATGTTTATGTTGGAAATTTCTTTTCTGATTTTCTTTCTTTTTTTTATGTTTCGTTGTAAATTATTTTCATAAAATTATTTTCTGATCCCCCCCCCCCATTGTAATTGATTGTGTTTGCGTACTTTCTTAAATTTTCTCAAAGTGATGTAAAGCTAACTAAGAAAATATGAAAGTTTAGAAGTTTTTGCTTAAAAATAAGTAATAGTTTGTTCTAAAAAATCGACAGTCATTTCGTTTTTTAGTATTTCAGAATTCGACTATACGAAATATTAATAAATTGATTAAATAGGGTCGTCTTAAGGATTTAGTTAAGAATGTAGGCTGGTATTAAATTAAAACTCAAGAGTATATTCTGGTTTGTCAAACACATAAACTTTAAATGAAGCAATACGCATTAGAAAGAAGAAAAAAAACTGCTTTGTAAGAAGAAAGTGGAAATTTTCTATTATTTAAAATTTGTAACTAATACAAAAGTATTACTAAAATATACAATATATAAATAAATTGATTCAACCTTAAAGAATCCTAAAAATGTTTCAATAGAAATTCAAAGTATGTTTTTTTTTTTTTTTTTTTTTTTGTTTTTTGTCAAAAATAAAAATTTAAGCACGTATTAAAAGTATATTAAATTTTGTCAAAAATAATAACTATAAAAAAAGTAAAACGTATTAAAAGTATATTTTCGTTAAGATTGAGAGGATCAGAATTTTAAGAAAATATATTTCTATGTTCAGTAAATTTAAAAAGAATATGTTCATGAAATAATTATTTCTATATGTTCAGAAAATTAAAAAATATTTATCGAATCAGTTAAATATTATATATATATATATATATATATATTATGTGTTCAGAAAAAAAAATGTTGATAGGATCAAAGTATAAAAATCAGTAAAATGAAAAAAATATTTCAAAATGTTCAGGAAATAAAAATATATTTATCGGATGAGTGAAAAAGATATTTCTATGTGTAAAAGACAAAAAAATACTTTTATGATTAAAAGTAGAAAAATTAATGTCTGTGTTCAGTAAAAATATTTTCTATGTTCAATAAAAGAATTTTTTTTTAATTAAAAAATAAAATAAATATATTTATTGGATCAGAATATTTCTATGATCAGTAAAATTAAAAAGAATATGTTAATGAAAAAACTATTCCTATGTTCAGAAAAGAAAAAATAGTTTTATTATTAAACATAAAAAAATATTTGTAGGATCAGAATATTGAGAAGTTATTTTTATATTTGGTTAAAAAAAATAAAATAAGGAAATAAAAAATGAGTTATAGGTCCAGGAAAAACTATTTATTAGTTCAGTAAATGAAAATATACCTTCAGGAAATTAAAAATATTTATAGGATCAGAATATAAAATATATTTCTATGATCAATCAAATATCAAAGTATGTTCTCTTTGTCAAAAATAAACATCTTTAAGTACGGATTAAAAATATATTCTGTTCTAAAATAATCATTAAAAATAAATTTTCTAAAAATTGTAATTAAAGAAACTCATTAAAATCTCATTAAAATAAAATAAAGTCAAGTTTAAAGATAAAGTTAAAAATGTGTTTTAGCAAAAATTCAAAGTATGTTTTGGTATGCCAAAAAAAAACTTTAAATACAAATGAAAAGTACATTCTGTTTTGCAAAAATAAAAACTTCAAATACGGATTAAAAATTATTCTGGTTTGTCAAAAAATAAACTTTAAATAACTGTTGGAAAAGGGTTTCTTAATAACAAAAAAGTGCATATATAAACGATGCCAATTTATTCCTAAAAAAATCTTAAGTATCAATAAAAGTCATAACTAGTAAAATAAATTAAAAACGTTCATCTAAAAAAAAGTATTCATAAAACGCAAACAAGTCTTTGTTAAAAATATTTATTCTAAAAACTATCGCTGAAAATATTGTTCAAAACGCCTAAATCCAATCAGATATGTAGTCCAGGCACTAGGGGATAAAAAAGAGCAAATAAAGGAAAGTTTTGGTGTAGTTTTTTTGGGGGGAGTACCTTTATGTTTTTTGGGTCGCTGAACATGAATCCAAGGTTTTCCAACAAAATTTTTTCCGGGAAATACGTTTTATTTACAAAAAAGTGTAAAAAAAAAACGGACTTTTCTCCGTTTTTACAAAATAATTCCGAAATTGTGCATTTTATGTGAAAATCGGCAGTATATGAATTAAAGAGAAAAAAACTTCCTATATTTTATGTGTTGAAAGTTTTTTTCTCTGATCATTGGTTTAGCCGTGAGAGTGCCGTAAAAAAGGGTGTTAAAACAGAAAACTAAATAAACGGGAATTACGGTAGTGTATGTCGATGTAACATGGAAACTAACCATTTTACGCAAACGGTAACCATTAATGATACTAGAGATTATATGTTTGACTATATTTTATGCATTTGAGGAGGAGGAGGACACCCCACCGAGGCGCCAGCCGAGGAGGCATATGGATCCAATGCCTCGGGGGAAAAATCCCTACCGTCAAACAGCCATGCCACAGCCCCATGAACGAGCCCGAATCTGCGACATTAATAATACAAAATAATAACAAAAAGCTGCAACCTGCTGTACAAAAAAGCTGAACTCAGTCAGTTCAGTAAGATAACAATAAAATAACTAAAACTAAATAACCTAAAATAAATCCTGCAAAACACAAACTACAAGATGTGGCTTTCATCTCCGCATATAACATAAATGTAAAATAATCCTAAAAACACAAACTATGAGCCAGAACCTTAGGAAATTATATTATAAACTATAAAAAAAATATCAAAATAACCAAAATCCTGAAAACACAAACTATTTGGGTATATTCTACCCTACAAGTACAAAAAGATCATAATTTAACTTTATCCCTGTGAGTCGATTTGACAATGTCATATTCCTTTGTCATCATCCGCTTCCTTCAGTCTTCTATTAATTCGATCAGCTTCCTCTGTTTTGGATTAAAGTTCTGTCAAATGCAAATAGACATCATAATTAAAATGTTGATTTCCATATTGTCTCTGCCGGCTCCAGGGGTATTCCATGCTACCACACTTTCCCCAGGATTTCTGCCTATATATAGTACAACTACAAAATATAAATCAATATTTGTAAGGCACTATGTCTGTAAATATTTGTCAGTGTAGTTCAACTATGTTGATTAATACACTAAATTTCAAGTAGTTATAATACTTAATCACTTGTCCACAAGAAGAAAACTGAGAGTCACAATAATATTGTTAATCACCAGCCACAGTTGATAGATATATTGATAAATAGATTTAAAACCCTGTCCATATCATATTGTCTCTAGAGCTTTGTCCAGGAAACAGTCGATAAAGATAGTAGATAGTAATAGTTATTTGAAGTTGCCAGATGATAAACGTTCAATTGATATATGTATTAAAAGATGTATTAAAACATTTGAGGAAGAGGAAAAGTGCGGATCCTGCGCCAGAGGAAGGTGGGAGCAGTGGAGTTCCACCTTCTCTCATGAGTCGAAGGTGCTCCACCGCCGGAGTGCTCATACTGTAAGAGGCCGTAAAATTGGGAGGTGTAAAAGACAAAAAACTGTAAAAAAAAAATGGAAATTACGACCGTGTACGTCTATGTAACATGTAAATTAACCATTTTAAACAAACGTTGACTGTTAATGATACTAAAAACTATATGATTGACTACATTTTACAATAAAGTTGCCTGATAATAAATACGGCGACTCATTATGAATCATTATTTAATTATAAATTATTATGTACATTAGTAACAAACATTAGTATATTTACATGAAGTCAAAAAGCAAAATTCTTATTTTCGCGATCTTTTATTTGAAGCTTCCTGCTGTTCATCGACATCTACAACATAGAAAATAGCCGTATAGAATTAGTGGATTTTTTATTTACTACCAATATTATAGAATAAATGTTTTCTTAATGGTAATTATTTCATACCTTGTGGCATGGCTTGTTCCTCTTAAATTGGTCCACGGATTCAATGGGTGGGCAATCGTTCTCCAGCTCGGTTTCAGGGTATAACTCGTTTTCCTCATCTTGATTCACCACTGAGATGTTGTTGCAGTTCCCTTCGCAGTTGAGGCACATGTTGGAACAACAAAGACCTGCCTTCTTGCACCCACAATTTTGTTGGCAGTTCTTTTTGCACTTACATGATACAAGCTTCAACAACGCAGGGGGAGCAGGGGGTAGTAAAGTAAATACAGGCTCAAGGCCAATATTTGTTTTTTTTCATCCTCACTCTTCAGGATTTTTTTCAACTCCTAGCCATTGCTGCACCCGGTGATATACTCTTAAAGAGTGCTGTCGTGCTGCAGCTGCAGATGGTGGTACAGCAGCAATATTTGAATTGTATTTAAATGCTGACTTCTTGTACGAGATATACCTTAGGTGGTTCAGCGAAGACACATTCTTCCCCCTATAACCACACAGCAAGACCAGGAAACGTTCCCCAGCAGCTGAAATCATCTCTTGAGTAGCGTTGGAGTCTTTAAATACTTTAACAGCGTCAGCAACATCTGAATTCTTCACAAGAGTTTTGAGGAAATTCATTTTTCCTTGCATAAATGGTGCTGACGTTGTATCACACCCGCTCATAGCATGTAGGAAGAGGATGTTTTCCGCAACCGTTGAATTCACAGCATTAATTGGAGAAAATATCACTGAAGAAACAGTGTCTTTTCCAGGTTTTAAAAAGAAAAAGTTTTCAGCCCTGCAGAGAGCTATCAAAATGACCAAGAGTTGTAGATCCTTCCCAACTATAATCACCGTCTCATTTAATGGAGCCAAGGACAAAGCAGTGTTTATAATCAAGGTGTCTGCGTCTTCTTTTGCTTATTTCCATGTAATATCTGCTGGTGAGAACTTATCACTCATCATAGATATTAACCGACCCTTGTGTTTTGGGTTAGCAAGAAACTTTTCTTTGAAAATGGTAGGTATCATTGTACCGTCAAACAATAATATCCGTTGAAGAATGTTTCCTTGCTCGTCTCATACGCTCAGCAGTTTTTGTACCACCTTGTAAGTCATCAGGGTAGCCATCAAAGACAACTACTGCTTGCGGTTGGTACCGTGACTGTACGTACTCAACATATTTATCGCAGATTGTTGAAAAAGGCTGAATCTTAGGCTAAAAACCCCCCATCAATGACGAATTGAATTCTGCCGCTGAACCGCTTGTTTGTTAGGGGTTTGAATGCCTTGTAGAGAGTAGATTTGGTTCCTTTTCTTAAACCATTGTTGAATAGGGATAAGGAATAACATTTGTTGCTAATGCACCTAATTATTTATAATTAAATAATGATTGATAATGAGTCGTCGTATTTATTATCAGGCAACTTCATTGTAAAATGTAGTTAATCCTATATATTTTAGTATCATTAATAGTCAACGTTTGCTTAAAATGGTTAATTTTCATATTACATCGATACAGGGCCATAATTCCCGTTTTTTACAGTTTTTTCTCTTTTATCCACTCCCAATGTTATCGCCTCTTAGAATACGATCTCTCCGGAGGAGTAGCACCCTTGACTCATGAGAATAGCTGGATCTGCTCCACTGCTCCCACCTTCCCCTGGTGTCGGATCCGCACTTTTCCTCTACCTCAAATGCATAAAATATAGTCAAACATGTAATCTTTAGTAACATTAATAGTTTGCGTAAAATGATTAGTTTCTATGTTACATTGACATACAGTACCGTAATTCCCGTTTTTTTTTTACAGTTTTTTGTTTTTAACACCCATTTTTGAGGCACTCTCACGGCTAAACTATTGATCCGAGGAAAAAACTTTCAGTGCATAAAATGTAGGAAATTTTATTCTCTTTAATTCATATACTGCAGACTTTCACGTAAAATGCATAATTTTGGAATTCTTTCGAGAATACGGAGAAAAGTCCGTTTTTTACACATTTTTTGTAAAAAAAAACGTATTTCCCGAAAAAAAATTTGTTGGAAAACCTCGGATTCGTGTTCAGCGACCCAAAAAAAATAAAGGGACCCCTCCAAAAAAACTACACCAAAACCTTCCTTTATTTTCTACCAAATGACTGGACTAATGTGTTTCCTTTCATGTATAAGAAGGAAGAGATACTCCTTCAAGATAATACAATACAGAGAGTGTTCAAACAAGACGAGTGTGGCTCAATTTGTAAAGGCATCAGTGTAGTTTTACAATAGCATCCAGAATAGATCCCATTGGTTTGTTTTTGAACGGCGTTCCCAATTTAAAATTTTAAAGTTAATAAAATATAATAAATAAAAAGAAATTAATTCCATTAAAATAAAAATATTTTTTAAACGGGGTTCCCCATTTAAAATTCTGAAAATAATAAATTTAAAAGTAAATAAATTCGTTAAAAGTTAAAATAAAAAATGGTTTTTAAACGAGGTCCCTAAATTAAAATTCAAAAAATAATAAATTTAAAATTCTATAAATAATAAATTTAAAATTCTAACATAAAAATTTAAAAAATAAATAAATTCATCAAAAATTTCTAATTAAAAAAAAGTAATTAAAATCTTATTAAAATAAAAATAATAAATTAATAAAAATATTCATTCCATTAAAAATTAAAATTAAAAAAAAATTAAAGGGGTTCCCAATTCTAAAATAATAAATTTAAAATTCTAAAATAATCCTTAAAAAAATAAAATTAATAAACTGAAAAGCAACTCATTAAAATTTTATTAAAATAAAAATAAATTTTAGTTCATTTATTGGGACCATCGTCTTGTCTTAGTCTTAGAAAAACCGAAAGTAAAATTCTTGCCTCCTACTCCTGAAAAAGCACCCCGACCTCCAACCTCCGAAAAAATCACCCTCGTCTTGTAACACGAAAAAATGTCATCCCCCACTTCCGCCCCTCCCCCACCCCTGAAAAAGCACCCCGACCTCCTGACAAAATCACCCCCGTCTTGTAGAACTTGTTCGGACACGCCCCCTTTTTGACTGACAGGTGATACGACCACTTCTATTGTATTCGCCATACCCTTACATACTACTAATATATATATATATATATATATATATATATATATATATATATATACAGGGAGATATGTATAAAATTTTTGTATAACAAATTAATTTAATTATAAATTATTATTTAAAATTATTTTAATTTTAAATTAATATAATGTTTGTATAAACCCTGTATATATATATACAGGGTTATTCTAAATGATGGGCCCATTTTCAAAAAATTTTATTTATTAAAGTACAAATCCAAAAGGAACAATATTTATACCAATAAAAAAGGAAGTTTCAAAGTTTTTTTTAAGACATTATAAATGTTCAATGTGTCCTCAATAAGAGCAGATACGCTTTCTCGTGTGTGGGACGAGTTTGGCTATCGCGTAGATGTTTGCCGTGCAGCAAACGGTGGACACATTGAACATGTATAATGTCTTAAAAAAAAACTTTGAAACTTCCTCTTTTCATTGGTATAAAGATTTTTCATTTTGGATTTGTACTTTAATAAATACAATTTTTTGAAAATGGGTCCATCATTTAGAATAACCCTATATAAATATAGTATATATATACAGTATGCCCACTAAAGTCTCTTGCCACCCTCTTAACTTCGGAACAGCTGCTGCTATATTCCTAAAAGTGGTGTCTAGGTATAGTAAAGTAGCCATGCGCTACTGAATGAAACCGCCTACGGCGCCCTGATGGAAAACTGAGGAGTTAGCATTCCTATCACGAAAACGGAAAGAGATAGCGGAAAAAAGTGATTCACAAAGTTGCAAAGCATCATCGATTTAGTACGAAAAGACACCTTGGATATTAATGCGAAGAATAGGACGGTTAAAACGCGCATTTGTTTTTGTTTTTCGTGATTTCCTACACTGTGACGTGACAAAACGATATTAGAAAGAAAAAAAAACTAGTTGAAACAGTATACCTTTATTTGAGATGTTCAAACTTCTCACCATCAGCTGCAATGCACATTTGGATCCTTGTTTGAAATCACGTTGCACACGTTGGAGCATAGATGGTGGTTACGGTTGGCACAAGCGTCCGTAATGCTTCGTTTTGATTGGGAATCACAAGTGATACCACTGTGCCACATTGCGGTGTTGTGTTTTGTCCGAAAGATAATTATTTCTCCTTCTGTTCAAGTTTCGTGACGTCACAGTGTAGGAAATCACGAAAAATCAAATGCGCGTTTTAACCGTTCTATTCTTCGCATTATTGTCCACAAGGTGTCTTTTGTACTAAATCGATGACGCTCTGCAACTTTGTAAATCACTTTTTTCCCCTATCTCTTTCCGTTTTCGAGATAGGGATGCTAACTTCGCAGTTTTCCACCAGGTGGCACCGTAGGTGGTTTGATTCAGTAGCGCATGGCTACTTTACTATACCTAGACACCACTTTTATGAATATAGCAGCAGCCATTCCCAAGTTAATAGGGTAGCAAGGGACTTTAATGCGCATACTGTATATATATATATTAATATTATATATTAATACAGTCGAACCTCGATTTAACGTACTTTGATTTAACGAATATTTTTTCTGTCCCGACAAAAAGGGTGCTAAAATGCTCTGATTTAACGAATTTTTAGCTTTGATTTAACGAACAACAATCGCTGAAAAAAAATTCGCATTCCCACATGAAATAGTCATTGATAACGATGGGCTGGAATGGGAAGATGGCCAAATGCCTGGATGGGAACATGTTCCTAGTAATGGAAATTTTACAGACTATGTGTCTTGCGATGTAGATGAACAGAAAGAGAATGAAGATTCTGAAAGCAGTGAAGATGACGAAAAAACGGAAATTGAATTAAAAAAGGTGACATTCCAAGAAGTAGTTTGCAGCTTGAACACTTTAAAACATTATTTTTTTGTCTCACGAGGTTTATGATGTTGCTCTTACGAAGCTAAAAAATATCGACAAAGAACTTTGGAAAGTCAAAACAAAGAACCCAAAACAAAGCACTATCAAGGATTTCTTTCCAAAGTGCCATAAGTATGTATGTATTATGTATTAAGTTTTAAAAGCAAGTGACATTAAAAAATTTAGATAATTTTAAAGTTGATCTCCTAACGTATAACTTATAACTTTTAAGCTCGTAGTAAACGATAATAATTCTTTTTTCATATCTGTATATCTAAGGGTATTTTGCATTGATATTTTTAAACCATACTCTTTACAAAAATTTATATTCGATTTAACGAATTGCTTCGATTTAACGAACGGATTTGTGGGTCCCAATCAATTCGTTAAATCGAGGTTCGACTGTATATATATATTAATATTATATATTATACTCATATTAATATATATGTAAGAAAATCTCTCTCTCTTATATATATATATATATATATATATATATATATATTAATATATTGTACGTATATATATCAATATTATATATTATACTTGACAAAAAATATTATCAATCAACTATTAAAGAAAATAACTCGTATATTTTTCGCATACCCTACTTTTAGCACCGAAGAAATGGCAAACATTATCAAAAAATACGCGATTAAATAAGATATTTATCATTTTCAACCTCATATAAACATTTGACTGTTTTGAAAACGAGCTGTTCAGACAGCAAAAATTAAGGTTTAGTTGATATCTGACGAATTGGATACCAACTATTTCGTGCGATTTAAAAATAACGGTGCTATTTGAAATTCATATATTTTTGAATACGATATTTGAAAAATGTTCTATTCTTAAATAGTCTGAAATGGATATCATAACGTTCCATGTTAATTGCATATTTTGTCTCTTATCTAAAGGGTTTTGTCCCCTCACGCGAAAACACCTGCTCTCTAATGTTAATCCTATGGGACAGTTATTTTACAATATCGTTTGCATTTCAATATTTTTATTTTTATTTTTTATTTTTTTTTATTTTGCATGGGATAGATTTTTTTTTGCATGTGGTTGATCTCAACAGTGCTCTTTTTTTTACTTTTTCGATTTTGTTTGTGGATTATTTTAATGAGTATTCTTTCCTTTTCGAAATCGGTTCCGAAAGTAAAAGTGCCTTCATTAAAAAATACTGCAAAGAAAATCGAAAAAGTAGAAAAAGAGCACTGTAGAAATCAACCACATCTATTCAATGAAAAAAAAAAGTTTTTAAAGTATTGAAATGCAAACGATACTGTAAAATAACTGTCCCATAGGATTAACATTAGCGAGCGGGTATTTTCGCGTGAGGGAACCATCATTCTCAGCCATTCAATCGTCGGATCTCATGTTCGTCTCGGTCATTTAAGTTACTCTTATTTTCTATTCCACTATAGAAAAGTCATTAATATAATTATCGCTATTTGAAGTATTTTCTTATTCTTACAAACACACACGCTGGCAGACGCACACACACAGAGAAACACACATGTATGTATGTGTGTGTTTATCGTCGCATAATTTATATTACAAAACATTCCGTGCGACTGCTGAAGTGAAAAATATAACGTAAAAATACGGAAATTATACTTGCAATCAGGTTGCCAGCACAATTTCCTTAATTTCCGAAATTTGTTTAATGAAAATAACAGTTTAACTAAGCATTTATCCCTGTTATCTGCATAAGATATTTTCAAATCCATATTAACAACTTTTGTTTATTCGCTTTATTTCGTCCTGCATAAATTTTCTAATTGAATAGTAATTTTCACTTAGCTGGCAACGATAACAACAGAAAATAGTATGTTTTTACATGCATTTTTTGAAACACCATTTAAAACATTTTATTTCATAAACTAGCTGACACGCCCAGTGTTGCCCGGGCCCATGATAATACCGTTAACTGTGCCTAAAATTAGTGTTTAATAATTTTATATTTTTAAACGAAAATCCAAGTAATAAGGGATTGCAAGAAACGTTTTTCTATTTTTTTTTAATAAATTACCTTTGAGTACATTTAAATTTAAAAAAAAATACATTTCTTATTGTCTAAACTCTTCGAAATTTTTATGAGTTATAAATATAATGTTTCAGAAGCCTGTGTATAATTTCCGTAAAACTTTTTGATATTTAGTTGTAAAAAGGAGTGTTTTTCTTCTCATTTTGCTTTCACATCGAAATCCTATGGGAAAAAAAACGAAATTTTCCAAAATTCACATTATTTTATTTTATTTTTTTCAAATAGTGACTATTCGTATTTTTTTAAACCGATTGCACCGATGGTAAGAGAAATGGATGTATACACTGTAAAAAAAAAAAATCTGTAGTACTACTAGAAAATCTCTAGGCAACTGGGATTCCATAAACTTTCCTAGTAACCAATACAGCTTCTTCTTAAGTAACATTACTGCATTAAACTTAGTAAACAGCACATAGACTTCCTTAGTGAACATACTAAGAAATCGTTTGTAGCTATTACAGGTGCTTTTTTAGTAATGTATACTAAGAAATGATTAGTAGTATTACAGATACTTCTCTTGTATCTTCACTAAGAAATCGTTAGTAGTATTACAGACACTTCTCTTGTATCTTCACTAATAAATAGTTAGTAGTATTACAGACACTTCTCTTGTATCTTCACTAATAAATAGTTAGTAGTATTACAGATACTTTTCTTGTATCTTCACTAAAAAATGGTTAGTAGTATTACAGATACTTCTCTTGTATCTTCACTAAGAAATGATTAGTAGCCGTTACAGGTCCTTTTTTAGTTTGTTTACAAAGTAATTCATAGTAGTATTACAGATACTTTTCTTGTAGCTTCCCTAAAAAATTGTTAGTAGGTGTTACAAGTGTTTTTTCAGTATGTATAGTAAGAAATGGTTAGTTATATTACAGATATTTCTCTTGTATCTTTACTAAGAAAATATGTGTAACCATTGCAGGTGTTTTTCTTGTATGAAACTAAGAGACTTTAGTAGAATTACAAAAACTTCTTTTGTATGTTCACTTTCACAATATTAGAACGTTTATAAGAAAACATCTGTAACTCTACTAAGAAACTGTAGTAATGTTGCAGGTACTTTTCCCATAATTTACACTAGAGTTTTAAATGGGATAGAATTTTATCTTTCAAGAGGTGAATTAATACTAGTTAGAGCAGTTTAAGAATAAAAAATATTCGATAAATATTAAGCCAAATATTCTGCAACAATTTCTAAATGTCTTTCATAAAATTTTATGCTACAAAATTATAATATATATATAATTATATAGTAAAATATAATGTAATTAATTATAATATATATATAATATCAATTATAATTACAAACATTAATTTTTTTTATACCAAAAACAGAGGCATCCTTTAAATATAACTTCCATTTAAGTTTTTTATTCCTGTTAATTTTTAATTTTAGAATATAAAGATCGAATTCTTTAGGTGCATCTGTATTCAGTATACAAATATTTTAATGTTAATGGTAATAATTATATTTATACTAAATTATTTTTGTAGCATAAAATATTATAGAAAGACAAAGAAATACTTGGCTTACTATATTTCTTATTCTTTTAAACTGCTCTAAGTAGCATTCTCAATCTATCTGTTGAAAATTAAAATTCTATCCCATTTAAAACAAAAGTGTACATTCATCTAGATTACCTGAAGTATTTCTTTAAGTGTAACTTGATACTTAAAAACTAGACAAGACAGTCATGTTAAATATAAACTTAAGACATTTCAAATAACTTATTTTCTCCTTTTAACCCGTCAGCACACGCGCCCCTTTCCATTATGTTACTACACGCGCGGGATAAATTTTACCCCAGTTGGTTTTCTTGTGTCAATTTCCCGACGGTTTGATTATAAACATAAATTTATATTTTGAAATAAACTGAAAATCAATAAAGAACATAATTTAACTTAAAATAAGACGTTCTTGCTTGAAAAAAAATATAAAGCTCAGAATGATAACGAACGAGTTTCTCACATTTTAAGTAATGATTCTGAGCTGGGGTAGATTTTATCCCAGCGCGTGTGCTGACGGTTTGAAACACAATTTAATAAGTTTTTTTTCCAGCTAGAAGACACTGCCCTGCTTCACTGACTGCAAATCCCAGCAACACAATACATAGAACACAAAACTAACAACTTTTGAATGCATAAAATGTGTTTCGTGGTGTTCTCGTATGGTAAAACATGTTTTACTCCTGGTGCTATATAAAGTGTTCGTGAGGTGTAGTTTTATACAGTTTTTACATGTATAGCTTTCTTAAACGCATTCACACCACATGTTTATATACACTTTAAAACACAATGTTATGCATTTTGGAAAGCATTTGGAGAAGATAAAATGATGCGTATGCATCGGGAAGCATATTTTGACATCGGGGATTTCAAACTTACAATGTTTCTGGTTTAAGTCCTAATTTCTTGATGAAATATATTAGCTTTTCCAATCTTTTTTGTTAATAACTGATATTGGTTAAGGAGACATGGTGGTTTGTGTTATGCAGTTGTATAGGGACTTTCGGTTATGAGGCTGTGTAATGTCATCAATATCTTATACTTTCACATATCTCTTTAGTACTTACCAGATAAATTTTCAGCCTTCCCGCTTTAAAAAAAACTTGTACTTTGTTTTTATATTTAAGCCAATAAAAATTCAGACTAACTCACTATATTTTCACATAAGAAACTGATGTCCTTCAGAGCAGATAATGCACATTTTTAATTTATAAAAATAAAAACTATAAGTGTGTTAAAATGGCGTAGTACTACACTGTTAAAACTACAGGTGACACATGGCACCTCTAAGGGGTGAAAGGCTTGTCTGACTAGTGACACCCCTAGGGGAACCAGAATGGCACCTTTAACAAGGGTTTACATAAATTCGTCAGACAATTTCATGTTAGTTTGTCATTTCTAGCTGTGTGTAATAAACTAAAAATAATGGTTAAAGTGAAAAAGTTACATTTTACATACATTTACGAGAAAAAAAACAAGAAATTATTTTATCGTTTCTGATTTTATCGATTTTTTTATCGATTTTTATCGATGTTTATAAGAAATGACTTGGTTTTCATACCAAAACAAGTAAAATTGCAAAAAATGTTGAGCGGTTACAATTGAAAATATTGCTGTAATAACCAAAATTCCTAAATTTTATATAAATGAGTGTCTCTTATATAAATTATTCCTTATTTTAGTCATTGCAAGCAATCTGAACACACTTTATTTCTCAAATGTAAAAATTTAAGAAGCATTCTAGAAAAACATTTGATTTTTCATTTGCAACAGAATAGTGTACTCACATAAATATTTAATACATAGTTTGTGTTTGTTTACATAAATTTTTTGGACAAATTCATGTAAGCGTGTAAGTTCTAGCTGTGTGTAATAAACTAAAAATAATGGTTAAAGTGAAAAAGTTACATTTTACATACATTTACGAGAAAAAAACAAGAAATTATTTTTATCGTTTCTGATTTTATCGATTTTCAACTTTACTTATAACTTTTAACAAAGTTTGAGTTTATTACACACAGTATGTATCCAAAACATTGTTTTAAAACAAATTTTAAATACGTTTATAAGCAATGACACCAAAACAAGTAAAATTGCGAAAAATGTTGAGCGGTTACAATTGAAAATATTGCTGTAATAACCAAAATTCCTAAATTTTATATACATGAGTGTCTCTTATATAAATTATTCCTTATTTTAGTCGTTGCAAGCAATCTGAACACACTTTATTTCTCAAATGTAAAAATTTTAAGAAGCATTCCTAG
The DNA here is from genome assembly GCA_963931845.1 of Maratus michaelseni. Taxonomy (NCBI): domain Eukaryota; kingdom Metazoa; phylum Arthropoda; class Arachnida; order Araneae; family Salticidae; genus Maratus; species Maratus michaelseni. The sequence goes on from OZ007586.1 coordinate 446,194,711, forward strand.
AAAAACATTTGATTTTTCATTTGCAACAGAATAATGTAATCACATGCATATGTAAATACATAGTTTGTGTTTGTTTACATAAATTCTTTGGACAATTTCATGTAAGTGTGTCATTTCTAGCTGTGTGTAATAAACTAAAATTAATGTTTAAAGTGAAAAAGTTACATTTTACATACATTTACAAGAAAAAAACAAGAAATTATTTTTATGGTTTCTGATTTTATCAATTTTCAACTTTACTTACAACTTGTAACAAACTTTGAGTTTATTACACACAGTATGTATCAAAAACATTGTTTTAAAATAAAATTTAAATTATGTTTATAAGAAATGACTTTGTTTTCATACCAAAACAAATAAAATTACAAAAAATGTTGAGCGGTTACAATTGAAAATATTGCTTGTTTCCAACATTACTGCTTACCAAATCATTATATTATTCATTTTAAAAAAAATATTGTAATAAAAGTAGTTTTTTCATGAAAAGCACTGAATTAAGAAGTTAAAGATGAAATAATAAATAAAATTTATCCTCGAAAGAGTAGAAATTTTTCTACAATGTAGAATGCAGGTGCTTTATAACTGCAAAATTCATTGTTTATGTCTTAGAGATTGTGGATTATAAACAGTTGTTGGGAATGCTCATAAAATCTTATCAGCCAAAGATTTGTTTTTACCAGCTAGCAAGATGGAATACACAGTAAAAAAAATTATGGTAAATTTTACATGACTTCGAAAATAATGCATACTACAAAGCATTGCAACATTATCATTTCTATAAAATAAAGGAAGATATGTAAAAGAAGAAAGTTTAGTATATGTAGGAACTTAGTGCCCTGTTTACATTGCAGAAATTTCGAAAAACGTGAAATATGATCAACAACTAAATATAAAGTTTTTGGTTTATTTTTATAGACTAGTGCTTAAAAGACTGCTCAAAATTCACTTACCTTGTCAGAAAATCCACTTGCCAGTGTAGAGTAGATTTATATAATCTCCCACCCCTGGTTATAAACCACGTCTACTGTATACTATATTAATTTTCAACTATAAGATTTGACTCACACCTTTTAAAATTTGATTCACAGTTTTGGTCCTAGTGAGCCGATTTGACTTGCTGATTTTCAAGTCTAAAGCAAACTCTACTTATTGTGTTTGCAGATAGTGAATAAAAAAAATGGAGATTAAAAATGTGTACCAAAGATCAGTTTGGACTCTTTTTTTTTTTTTTTTTTTTTAATTCTTAAGTCGATTATGGGGGAAAAATTGCAAAACTCGTCTATGATCGCGTGAAAAAAACACTGAGTTTTGCCAGCATGGTGCGGGAAAAAAATCCATCCGAAAATTCACCAATCGGTTGAAAGAAACAGTAGGCAGTAAGCTACTTTTTTAAAATTAAGATTGTTTCATCCCACCACTTTTTTAAAATGGTATAATTGGCCTTGTTCTTGCATTATTTATTGTGTCATTAAATAAGGCAAATATTTTTATTTCGAAAAAGTCATGGCAATCAAGCAATTTGAATTTTTAAAAAGTAGCAAACTGGCAAGAAATAAAAAACGCAAAAATTGCCAAACAGTAGAAGGAATATGTTGCAAATTTCATCAATCGCTTATGGGAAAACAATTGCGAAAGTCATTATTCCGTTGCGGGGTAAAAAATCGCAAAATTCTTCAGTCGGTCACAGGAAAAAATCTGAAATTCTGCCGTCAGGTATGGAAGAATATCGCAAAATTCATCTATGGGTCGCATGAAAATATTGCGAAATGCATCACTCAGACGAGAGGAAAAAAAATATCGAAATGTTTGTACTCGGTGAAAAGACCTTGCGAGTTTCGTCAGCAAGATGCAAAAAAAAATTCGTAAATCGGTCACAAGAAAAACTCTCCGCAAAAATCGTCAATCAGTTGCAAGAAAAAAGCGCGAATTTCATCAATCAATCGTTGGAAAACAATCGCGAAATTCATTAGTCGGCTGCAGGAAAAAAAAAAAAAAAAAACACATTGCAAACCCCTTCAGTCAGTAGCAGGGAAAAACCCTGAAATTCTGCCATCAGGTGCGAAAGAATATTGCAAAATTTGTCTATAGGTCGAGGGAAAATATTGCAAAATGGGTAAGCCAGTCTCGACGAAAAATCTTGAAATATTTGCACTCGGACAAAATTGTGAATTTAGCCTATCAATAGCAGGTAAATAGCAAAATTCGCTAGTCGGTCGCAGAAAATATTGCGAAATTTGTCAATTGCCTCGCGTTATAAATGAATCGTAAAATTTGTCTACAATCACATGAAGCCAAAAAAAAAAAAAAAAAAAAAAAAAAGTGAGTTTCATTTATAAAGCACGGGGGAGAAATTCTTAAATTCACTTATCAGTTGCAAAAAACAAAAAAATACATATAAAATTTGCCAGTTGGTAGCAGGAAAATATCACGAATTTTGTAAATCACAAGATTCGTCAATCGATAGTGGAAAAATCGCAAAATTCATCAATCAATAGCAGAAAAATCGCGAAATCCATCAAATGGTCTCAGGAAAAAATTACGAATATCGTCAAATAGTCTCAGGTAAAAAAAAAAAAAAAAGATTGCACCGATGGTAAGAGAAATGGATGTATAATGTGGCTCGGTATATTTTCTTTCGTATTTTGATTTCTTACTCTGATGCGTAATTTTAAAATATGGCGAAAAAAGGGATAGAAGTAGGTCACCGGGAACATTACATTAAAAAAAAATAGTCGTTATCGTCCAAATTCTTTGAATTTTTTACGAGTTAAAAATATAATGTTTCTTTAGTCTGTGTAAAATTTTTGTGAAAAATTATTGAGATTTAGTGGCACAGGCCATAAAAAGACATTTTTTTTCACATAGGGAAATTTAATAGTTAAAAGAAATGTTTGTTATTGTTCAAACACTTTCGAAACCACACTCGAAATCTTTTGTACAGCCCTGTATATCTGAAGACTTTTGTACACACCACATATTAAGCTAAAAGGCAACTCAAAACTCACTCGCAGCAATCACCAACCGTAAACGACAATGTATCTTTCTCTTCGCGTATATGAATTTATTTATATTCCACAAATTTCTATTCGTCTACTAAATATAGTTCAGCAAGAAAATGCGTAAACACAATTAAAAACTACCCTTAAACAATTCATTCCCCTAGTCTGTAATACTTACGAATTCCCTTGTGTAGCCCTGTAAATGATCAACCGAGTTTATAAACACAATGAAAAAACTTAGTTAAACTTAAAAACTCAAACCAGTGTTGAAAACGCACTTTTTACACATATACCGTAAATATCGTACATGTACTGTAACCAATATCTTTTGTGTGTCCCTGTAAATAAACACAATGCACACAAGAGAGCAATTTATAGTGCACCTGAGTATTGCATATAATTTCCATTATGTTTGAAATAGTGAAATATCACTAAATTACACTGCAAACGATTTTTCCCCATAGAATGATGAGAAAGAGAATTCTTTTGTTTAACCCTGTAAATGAATAACAAATGCTTTGCAACCCATATTCTACAAAAAGCATGTTTTAACGCGCTTCATAATTATATATTAATTTCATTATGTTTTAAATGACGTAGCGTCATCAAAATGCACTTGAAACGATTATTTCCCATTGACTGTAATGTAATGAAATACTTTTGACTGTCCCTGTAAAGAAAACTATAAGTGCTAGACACTTCAGTTGAAATAGAGAACATGCTATAGTAAACGACAATAACATACAAAAATTTCAAGGCAATCCGAGCATATTTACGGGAGTTACAGCATGTACAGACGGCTAGACGGCAGACGGCCAGACAAACCGAAGTCATAAACACTTTTCAACTAGTTTGGAAAGTGTTAAAAAGACATAATTTCCAGTCGAATAACTGTTTTTTTCTGACAATTTGGAGATTAAAACTACCTTTTTGTGTTCTTTCTCTCTCTCTATTTATTTATTTATTCATTTATTTTTGACCGACTATATTTTGCTTAATTAAAATGAAAAATTCAATCCATATTTAATAACGTTCATTATTTACAGATTTTTTGAACAAAGTATATATTTTATAATGCAAATTGATGACCTATTTTTGGTAAATTTTTGAACGAAATACATGTAGTTAAAATAATAATAGTATTTATACTGAGTACATGTATAAAATAGTTGAAAAGATAAATGAACCGACAACTTTTCTTCTGACTCCCGCTTTAAGTACTTATTATTCTTAAATTATTAACTTAAAATAAGTTAAGTATTAAAATTCTAAAGTTGTATTTCAATGCTGTTAAGTTCCTATAAAATAATGTATACAGAAGGAAGTAGTATAGTTACCCCTCCCTTCCCACACACACACAAAGAAAAGAAAAAAAAAAGCAGAAGAAGAAGAGAACAACCGTGCATTTTAATCCCCAAATTGTCCCATAAAGAAATGATGGAAATAGCCATTCAACTGGAAGTTCAACTAAATTTTAATGAAACTAAAATTAATTTAAATAAACAAATACAGTTTTATCATTAAATCATTTAATCAATTATTCATTCATATTTTTAATGAGATGAGAGATTGAAAATAAAATATATAAAAAAGTTATAAATGGAAACTAAACGAGAAAGAATTTTTTAATTTCTTATTTGAAAATAATTTCGCACTTGAATTTTTTCAAAGGAAAACGAATAAATAAAATTTAAAATTTACTCTGTTGTATAAACCGATTATTAGACTCCTAGAACACGCAATAATGAATTGGAACCTAATTTAAAAAAAAAAAAATGGATTTAAGAAAAAGAAGCATACCACAGGAATGAGCCGTTGATTTTGCGTGGCTTTTGATAGTGGTGTAAGTCCATTTTTTATGAAAAATAATAGTTAAAGCTAAATTTTACTACAAATTAACATAAAATGTATATTTTTAATCAATTCACAATAAATATATTTTAATATCAGATTAAATATGTTACTAGTAATTTATTTGGTCAACGATAATTGAAATGCGTTAATTTTGAAAACGAGGCAAGTCCAATTTGAATAGAATTATTTTTTTATGTTTTATAATATTAACAAACACAATGAGAAATTCATCATCATCAATACCTTAAAAATCTTTACTATCTAAATTAAGAAATACAATTATATGCATACAAATTATTACTAAATATTTTCTTACTTTTTTCACTTTTCTTATAAAATTAAAAATTTATTTTTTGTTTGATTGTAACTTTTCTAAAGAAGAATGAAATATTGAAAAAAAAAGTTCCGTATATACTCGTGTATAGGTCGACTCGTGTATAAGTCAACCCTCCTCAATTCTTACGCAAAATTTTGGAAAAAATTGAATTTTCGTGTATAAGTCGAACCAAATTTCTGGTAGTATGTTGAAAAACGGTTTGTAATCGAGGATTAAAAAAAAAAAAAAATTCATTAAATTAGTAAACTTTTCCTTTTACGTTTCTAATCAGACTTCCCCCTTTTTTTTTAATTCAACATTTTAAAATTGTATAATTATATAAAACTGAAGAAGCTTAAGCTATTTTGAAAGCTATTCACATCAATTTAATGGTTACTTATTTTTTTTTTTTTTTTTTTTTTTTTTTTTTTTTTTTAAATCTATTCAAGCCTTATTTACAAGGGTAAACAACTTCTTAAACTGCTAAAATATAGTACTTCTTTGTATTGTAGGACTTTTAGGAGAGAAATCTAGAAGCATTCTCAAATTGAAAAGTGGATTAAATGTTGAAAGGAATGCATTGAAGGGAATCCTATCCCAAGAAAAAATGAGTGCAGAACAATTACAGAGACATTATTGTTGAGCTTTTTTTTTTTTTCATCAATCACCATTGTCCGCTTTTATCTGTCTCTCCAACCTAGACCCATATGTGATTAATTAAAAGACTTGCACATTCACCAATTATCTGCGAAAAAAATAGGACTCCGGTGTTTCACTCAGCTTTTTTTTTTTTTTTACTCGTGTAAAGTCGACCCCCCATTTTCAGCTCCCAAATTTTGTCTAAAATTCCTCGACTTATACACGAGTATATACGGTAAATAAAATAAAATATTAATTTTTTTTAATTATATTTCATTCAAAGAAAATCTACGTTTTCAAAAAATCAATAATTTTGGAAATGAGGCAAGTTCATTGGCGCATACCAAAACATGATTCTTTTTCAGGTAACACGGATAACCATTATTTCATATTAAACACATAAAATAAGATCCCCAAAACTATAAAGTAAGTGCATTACTACTTACGAATATTTTCAATCAATTATATATATTCAATTATATATTCTATAATATATTCAATTAACCATTCAAATTCAAACCATTAAATATCTAACAATAACATAAAATGCAATTTGCTCACTTTCAAAATCAACGGCTCAAATATATAAAACCAAGTTTCACATATTTTCTTTAAGTAACGAAATGTATGACAGTTATAAAAATATTTTTTTTAATAATGGGATTATTTAAACATATTTCAGAACGTAAAAAATTTATTAAAGGGTAAAACGCAAAATTTACTATTAGTTTTAATATATTCTTATGTCACATTTCGTTACTCTGTTTGTGCATGTGCTAAGATGCCGCACAGAGTCCGGATTGCATTCGTAGTTTTAAAACAATATTTTCTTTTTTTTGTGATAAACGTCTTTTCGGTAATATTTCGATATAATTGGATCTGATGGCAGTATAACATAGTGAAGGAGATTCTTTGGTAGTCAAAACAATCAAATAATATCTATTTACCTGATTTTGATAAAGTCACGTTTGAAAAAATTAGACAAAGTTTACTTTGTGTATTCTTCAAACTAATTCATTAATTCTTAAAATTGTAATGTTATGCACTTCAAAACATTAAAATTGAATGCTTTATACTGTAAAGAATTAACATATATTAATACCAATATGGTGAAATACGTGCAATTTTTTGTACGTCAATATAAATGCATGAATTTACAATTTCAACGACAATCATCCAAAAGACACTATTAAAAATTTACTTACCAGTTTAATAATAGGAAAGTTTCTTTTTTTAAACTTATTTCAATAATCAATTCACCAGAACAAATATATTTTTGAAATATTAATTGCGTAAAAGTAACAAACAGTAACAATGCGAAAGTAGCTAATGAACAACAATAAATTACTAACTGAATGCCACATCTGACATTATATGTTTGTTTCTATACATAATATCATTTTGAGAAAATTTGCATATATTATGATTTTTTTATGTTTCTTTAATGAAAAACCCAGATACTGAGCAAAAAAAAGTAATAATAATAATAATAATAAAAATCACGCCAAATGTTGAAACTGAACCCGTGAAAAAATTTACGAGAGCTTTAAATAAATTTACGTAACATGGTCTAAAAACTTGCTCTTAATTAAAATGAAAAAATACTTTACTTCATTCTTAATTAAAATGTTTTATTGTTCTTAATAAAAATGTTTTTGATAAAAATATATTGGTTTATTTTAAATGTAAGTTTAGGAGTTTTAAAATAGCATACATTGTTTACATTGGTATGTGGATTAAAACAAATACATGTTGAACATTTCTTAATTCTTCTTTATCTATGCATGTATATATAGATACTAGAGTGGTATTGGTAAAAAAAAAATATTCAACGTAAATGACATTGAATAAAATGAAGATGATTAACCTTTTGATTACGGGCCAGGACTGGCGACTATTTTTATATTCAATCATACTACAATTAACAAAAGAAAAATCTTTGTGGTAGATTTCTCTTCAAAATATCTTAGTATAAGTGTATGGCAGAGATTATTTTTCAAATAGTTGTACGATTAGAATAAAAAATAGTTCACAGGGAGGTATATGTCCCAACCCGTATTCGAAGTGTTAAGCAAATCAATATCCGAATATGTTATTTTATAAAATAATACTGGAAATTTTTACGGATATTCCACCGTTACACACTTCCCCCATGGTAACTGAATTTGATAAATCATTCATCAGATTTTTTTCTCGATGGTTGGTTGGTTGATTTATGACGGCCGATTATCTACTCGAGGGATATAGGCCCTAGGGGGAGTGCCCTCCGTGGGGATTTTTCTAAGGGATCCTAACCGGTATTTACGGCAAGGTTCGAAGAAAACCACGGAAAACTCCAAACGGTTAGATCGACGAATGCGACGGGGGTTTGAACCCAGCACCTCCTGTCTACCAGCTTTGAGAGCAGGACCTCTCAGCCACTGGTGGGGCCATTTTTTTCTCGAAAACACATTATTGAATTAAATTTTAAATCACGAAAGAATCTCAGTTTCATATGACGATCAATAGGCGTTCTGAAATTTTAAAAAGAAATTTTTACTATACAATTAAGGCTTATTATTTTATTCATTACTATAGCTGTTAATAGTTTACACATTTTAAATTTTATTTGTATGTAAAATTTGTATATTAAAAGGCATTAGTTTAAAAAGTTATTAAGAAAAATCTCTGCTGAGTTATCTTTATTGAGTTATGACTGATGATGTAAAAATGTTTATTTTAGGTCGCGCACAGTTCATAAAGATTTCTTTTTTTAAGTTAAAACTCTTAATTTGAATATCCACCATCCCATTATACTGCATATTAAAAATATTACTGACACTCGCGTGTGAGAGATCAACGTATCTTTAATAAATGATTTCTTTTTTAAGCTAGTGCAAATTTCTACAACCAATGACGCCATCTATTGTGATGAATGATCATGACGGGTGATGAAAATGAATGTGTTGTACCGTAACTGAACTTACAGAAGAAAAGTAAAATAACTTAATAAAAAATTCAACAACTGGAAATTTTTTAATATGACATGGCTGTCTTTTTCACAATAATAAATTACTTTTATTACATAATAGTTAATCTTGAAGAATATTGGTATGTGTAATTTTCTCAAGAGTTTTTTTTCATTTTTAATGATAGAGATTATTTTAATCCATCCATTAATAGAAACTGAATGAATAAATTTAAATATGACGCATGTTTTACAGATTAATTTGTAAATTATGTTTGACGAGTGCCCTCATGCAGAAAAGTAATTATTATAGAAATGTGATACAGTAGAACTCGGTTATAAGACGACGAAAGGAACACACTATTTGCTTGTTATAACGGAATTTTCTAATAACGATCAGGTTAACAGGTATAACTAGTTTACGATATCGTTTTATGAAACATAAAGAAATAAATTTAATCTAATTGTTAAAAAGTAAGGATTACTTTGATATAGGAGCACTTTTTATTTCTAAATTAGCAACAAATCAAATTACCGATAATAGTCTGATATTTATTTTAATAATTTTTCACTTCTGAATTTATAAGTAAAATAGAATTATGAAAGTAATTGAAGTAATTAAAGAAATCAGGCTTTCTCAATTTAATTTCTTTTTGAGTAATTAAAATGTGATTTTTTTTAAATTATTGACCTCATTCGCGTTATTTATTTTTCATCTAATTAATTTAGGAAATTCATAAAGAAAAATTACCCTCTTAAAAAACAAAAGAATCTAGGTTATTTAAAAAAAAAATATTGCAAAAATGAGAATTTCTTTAATTTGTTTCACTCTTTTTCATTAAAAGTGCAGAACACACATGGATTAACACATTTAATTTAAAAAGAGTGAGAAAATTCCAAAAATATTTAATAATTTGCAAAATTTTGTTTATTATAACAGACTTTCCTTCACTACAACTGAATTATTTGTATTGTGATTGTATATTAGATCAACCATTTCCTTTATTTTTTCTTGCTAAAACCAAGTTTTTGTTACATCAGAGTTCGCTATGAAAGAGTTCGCCTATATACGGAAAAAATAATGACAATAACATTTATTTCAATATATTATTTATACTATTACTTTGTTATGTTTTTCATTGAGAGAAATTGGAAATGTTGCTAAGCATTATAAAATTAATTACTCACCCAAAATAATTTAGAATAAATTCCGCAGTGTGATTTTTTAATTATAAAATGTTAATTCCATTATATATATACATATATATTTTTTTATACACTATTTAATAATGCAGACGGCTCACAAAAGTAAGCTTTGTCAGCGAGAAGTACGATAGTTGAATGAAAATGTGCAGACGATGAATTGTGTAAATATTTAGTTTCTGTATTGTGCTAGTGTTCGTTTTTATCTCAGTTAAATGTTTCGTTTCTCCTAAGAATGTTTTTTCCTTAAATTAATATTTGTCACCGAGATCATCATTTTAAAAGCGTTCTTCGAAACTCATGATCTGAGGTAAGAAAATATCAAGAATTTTTTTAAGTTTAAATAAAGATACGGAGAAATATATTTTATTTTAAGTATAGTTACACAATTTTTAAACTTTTAAATTATCGAAATTTTTGATTGATACATTTAAAAGATATGCGTTAAATATCCAATATAAAGGTGTGAAATGATAGAAATTTGAAGAATGTAAATAATTGATATATGAAGTAATTTACACATAAATATTATTTCATTTTAAAAATGCTCATGAAGGTTCATTAAACTACATAAATGTCTGAAATGGTATCGCTTTTCAAAAAATTACTTTTTAATATTTTATTCTGAATTTTGTAGACTGATTATGATTTCCAATCATTTAAGCAACCATTTAATACTCATTTTAAAATCAAAGAATGCTTTTGTTTCCACTTTGGCTCATAAGACAGTTCTAAAAAAATATTTTAAGAATTTTTAGTTCCGTTTAATTACACAATTTTTAAGATTTTAAATTCTCGAATTTTCTGATTAATACATTTAAAAGACATTCATTAAATATCCAATAAAAAGGTGTGAAACGATAGAAATTTGAAGAATGTAAAAATTAGTTTATACATAAATATCATTTCACTTCAAACATGTTCATGGAGGTTCATAAAACTACGTAAATGTCTGAAATGGTATCTCTTTTAAAAAAATTACTTTTTAATATTTTATTCGGAATTTTGTAGACTGATTATATTTTCCAATCATTTATGCAACCATTTAATACTCATTTTAAAATTAAAGAATGCTTTGGTTTTCGCTTTGGCTCATAAGACAGTTCTAAAAAAATACAGGCGCTGGACATAATTAAAGTGCACGTGTTTGAAGGGTTGGGTTGGGTTGATTATTGACGGCCAATTATCGACACTAGGGATATAGGCCCAGGGGGAGTGCCCTTCGTGGGGGTCTTTCTAAGGGAACCTAATCCGTATTTACGCATGGAGAAAATCCACGGCTCGAAAGAAAACCACGAAAACTCCGAGCGATTAGGCCGACGGGCGCGATTGGGATCGAACCCAGCACCTCCCGTCTACCAGCTTCCAGAGCACAACCTCTCAGCCACTGGTGGGGCCCCGTGTTTGAAGGGCTCTAACAAGCTATACTATCTGGAATATTTTAAAAAGATTTGGTATTTATACTGTGCATGCGGAAACAAGCTCTGCAATAATAAAAATTAATTTAAAATTTTCCAGTAGGTGGCGCTGTATATCATTAAAAGAAAAATAGGAAAGAAAAATAGAGAATTTCGTACCACCTGACTTTTAAAACTTTTTATCGCAAATTTCACATGATTCTAGCTTAAGGTTTTAGCCATGATGTGAGCACTAAAATTTTAGCCAAATAAAAGCCCCGCTCTGTTAATAAATTATTTTTTTTTTTATAAAAATGGTAGTAATTATAACGCTGCTGTGAAAGAATATCGTCGTCTCAAAATATATGGATTTAAAATGAATTATTTTTGTTAATATGTGCTAATAAAACATCCCTAACATGTAAGCTCCATCTATCGGTGAAATTTCGAACTAATCATTTTTAATTATTACATAACTCGTTTCCGCCTACTCTAAATGGTATAAATACCAAAGCTTTTAAAAATATTCCAAATAGTTTATCTTGTAGAGCCCTTCAAACACGTGCACTTTAATTATGGCCATCCTGTTCGTACTTTTCTCTGCTTAACAATACGAATCTTTCTGACATATTCACAGAGCTATTTTTATTCGTAAAAGTATGACATTTTCAGAAACTCTTCTTCAAAAGCTTTAGAATCAAATACCGTTTTTTTTTTTTTTTTTTGTATTAATGTGATACCTTTTGAGTTATATTTAAAGGTTCTCCGATGACGAATATTCCATGACAGTAGTATGTCTCGAGAATCAGTTCAAAACGTTAGATTTGACACCATTTTCTAAAATGTTCTTTTAATTGTATAGATAAAAGCCAAAATCTATTAGATTTGTTAATTTCTGAATAGAAATTTATATGCTGTTAATTTCTGAATAGAAATTTATATGCTGTTAATTTCTGAATAGAAATTAACAGCAAATTTTATGCATTTAAGAATAAAAATGACTTAATGAATATGTCAGAAAGTAGCAAGTTTGGATTTAAGAACAGCCTTATTAGAACTGAAAAGGTTACCAAGAGCAGAAAACTTCGTGTTAAATATAATGTTGTAAGTTAAATATGAGGACGTTTTATTGCTAATAAATGTAAAAAATATCCTTAATATAAACAATTTGTTCCAATCAACCTCGTTTATAAGTTTTTCTTTTTTTAACGAAATATTTATCTAAACATGTGGATAGGTTCCAGTCAGATAAAGTGGTAATTTTGCACACAACTTATTGACAATAGTGTGTGGCAGCAGATGTTATTTAGATTCGCTATGTTTCAATTGGAAACGGACAAACAGCAGCTATAAAAGCAAATTTTCATAAACTTATGCGGTTAGGTACCTTTCAATTGACTGATAAATCTATTTTTTTAGTCAGTTCATATTAAAATTCAGTTAATTTGTAACGCTTTAAAAAAAAATTCCCTTCAAAATTTTGCACAAGATCTAATGTTATGGCGAAATGGAATCCAGCTATTGCCATATTCAACGTAATGAATATCATTTTATTTAAAACGGATATTTGGCATTTTACCCGCACTATTACTCCACAATGACTTATCACATTTTCATGAATTTTTAACACCTTAATCATTAAACGACTGTGCTTCCTCACACTGATTTGGGCAGATAACATCCTATAGAAATGATATTTGTACCAGCTTGTATACATAGAAAAGAAAATGTTAGAAACTGGAAAATTTGTACTAAACTTCATTTTATATAACGTTAGTTTATTTTACATGTAGATTTTTTATACATTCTAATGTTGTTGGTACTTTTCCCCATAAGATCTTAATTTTATTTTTCTAATTTTATGGATAAACGCTTAACATATTTTCTTTTGTAACGCTATGGAGATTTAAGTAAAAGTTCAAAAACTATGTACTTTTCCGGACTGATTTGATCCAAGGGATTTAAATATAGTGTCCGGTATGTGGATGTTACCATTTTAAAAAAGAAATTTGGTGCAATTTGTAATATATAGACGGCCCGCAAACCCTGATCCATGCGTAACATTTAATAGTAAGATGTAATTAAAAATCAGTTGGTACCAGTATCATTTTTATATGCTGATTTGCGACAGAATAAGCAGGGGGTATCCCTTTTCCATCATGACTGTTCATGAAATGACAAAATAAAGTAAAAAGTGCCCAGTTAAACTGATGGCATTGAGCTTACAGGCTATTCACACTAATTGTATATTATATTCATATTTCAAAGAATAATGCCCCTCGAAAAATAAAGAAATCGACAATAAACCTGTATACCAAATTTGAAGCAAATCGGATAATTCTGCATGAAATACCCATTTAGCTAAATTAAGGGGGGGAGGGGTTAGCCCCACTCTGTTTCCCCCCTTTATACTTACTAACGAACCTCCAAATCTAATCAAGGAAGCGCCTTATCAGAATAAACCTGTATACAAAATTTGAAGCAAATCGGACAATTCTGCATGAAAAACCCATTTATCTAAATTAAGGGGGATTAGCCCTCCGATCTCCCCTTTATACTTAACCAATGAACCCCCAAAACTAATCAGGGAAGTGCCTTATCAGAATAAACCTGTATACCAAATTTGATGCAAATCGGATAATTCTGCATGAAAAAACAATTTATCTAAAATAAGGAGGGGATTATCCCCCTGTTCCCTCCTTTATACTTAACCATTGAACCCCCAAAACTAATCAGGGTAGCGCCTTATCAGAACGAACCTATATACAAAATTTGAAGCAAACCGGATACTTCTGTCAAGAGTTATCGCGTTACGTAACATACATACATACGTACATACATACAGAACCTGCGGACACATTAGCTCTCAGGCTTTGATAGCCTGTGAGCTAAAAAAATTATCTTTCAGTTATTATTTCTTGAAGTAAGTTTACTCACGTTTTAAATTTTTTCCAAATTTCCGACTTTTTAAAAATGTTTACATTTTATTATGAAAATAATACAAGTTTTGTTTAGATAGCAAGTAATTTTAATTAAACAGTATTTGTCTAAGTGTTTGAAAAAAAGATAGCCTATGCGACTGAATTTTGTGCGTGTGTTACCTATCGTGGTACAAGAAATATGTTTCTACTTAAGACTTAAAATTAATAAAAATTTAATATATTGAATTATAAGAATAGAGTTTTGTAAATATTCTATACAATTTTGTAAATTTCTCTAGGGTTTTGTAAATATTCTTTAAATATTTGTAAATATTGTTTAGAATTTTTAAAATATTCTTTAAAGTTTGTACTGATGGGTTTAATAGTTTTAAAATAACAAGATTTAAAACATTTGCTGACATTTGACGTTTTTCAACTGTTGAGATATAAACAACATTCTTTAACTATGCGCACTTCCCAATGAAAATTAACTGCTGAAAAAAGATTTCCATCTCAGTTTAAATGTTATAAAATGGTGTTATAGAATGTGTACACTTTGTTAAGTTCCGTAAAAATTTTTGATGGATATAATGCAATTTATACAAATTTCAAATGCTCAAATCAGAGTGCATAAACATATTATTACGCAACAGATACCGATATAGACTCATAATCAAATAGAACACATGTAAGACTCAGTTTTTCCTTGACATTTGTAGTATTTCCTGTATCT
Organism: Maratus michaelseni; assembly: GCA_963931845.1. Lineage (NCBI taxonomy): Eukaryota > Metazoa > Arthropoda > Arachnida > Araneae > Salticidae > Maratus > Maratus michaelseni. The sequence goes on from OZ007586.1 coordinate 446,209,720, forward strand.
TCGTGAATATTAATTTAATAATGAAATTTGTATTAATGTTTAGAATAAGTATAAGAATATCGTTAAAATAATAATAATAATTACTGCACTCCCCACTTCACATTAAAAATAACAAGTATACTTAAACCTTTCTCATTTATGTTAAAAAAAGTCACTTGAAATTCCATGAAAAAGAGGAGTATGTTTTGCTTCCGAAAAGTCGGCAACTTTAAGACATCGGGCACACTACCTTACAAGAAGTTGTAGGATATTTTGAAATGCTTTAATTAAATTTTTTTAAAGCAGATAGCCTCTAAATATCATCCGATGAAAGGGAATTCCAATTTCAAGGAATTACATTTTTTTTTAATCATATAATTTTTTTTAAATGACAATTTGGAAACATCTCATAATAATTGCTAAAAATGTCTTTGTACGGCTTTTTACAATTATTTTTTACAGCGATATTTATGCATATTTAATCGCATAAAGATGAAATTAAATTACATAGCTACGAACCTTTCCGGTTTTTTCAAGTCAAATAAACATACTTTGAACAAGAAAATGTATTAAATAAAATGTGTCCTCTTTCTGTGTGGTACTTATTTGATATATTTAATTAAACAAAATTTCTGGCTCTAAAAATATTTATTTGACTTGAAAAAAACCCGGAAGGTTGGCTGCTATGAAAAGGATAGCTTAAAAAAGAAATTAGTTTTTAAAAGAAAATACAGTAAAGTACATATTATACATCGTTTAAAAATACGATAAAAGAAAAAGCAAAAAAAAAAAGAGAAAAAAACAAAGAAAAGTGGCAAAATAGAAATGTTAAAAAGTCCTTCCGGCCTGTACCGGGAGGAAAAGGTAGCTTTCCTATATCTTCGTTTTAAAATTTTAGCTAATGTTACACGAAAACAGCAAGTTAAAATGCAAAGAAACGTTTACAAAAGATTCCTTAATACTGAATTTGAATAAGAATTTCGCCAAATTATTGACCAATAGCCAAATTGGCTTCATTTATAAAGACTTATTTTGGTCGCCACATTTGGCGATATTTCGCCAAATGTCACAAATTTTGCTAATTTTGTTGCCAATTTTGTCGCCAATGTCACCAATTTTGGCGCTAACGTATATGAATATATAGTTTTATGTGTATGATTGGGAAAATTATTTCAACAATGAAAGAAAATATTTTGCGAGTAATCGCGTTAATGTGCTGTTTTGTTTCAAAATGTCAGCCACCCTAGAATTTCAAACTGCTCTATCTCAGCCATTTTTTAAGATAGAGGTAAACCAAAAAATGCTCTGGAATCCTTGTATCAAGGCCTAACACGTAATTAAAAAATAAATTTGAATTATTATTTTGTTTGTATATTTATTTTAGTTTTAAATTTTTAAATGGCCGCCATCTTGAAACAAAATGGCGGACCAAGCTAGCTAACGAACTCAGTCGAGACATTGGTGACCTTAATACACACAATTAGTTTCATCAAAATCGATTTATAAATACGTGCGTTATCGTATGGCATAGGTCAGATATATATATATATATATATATATATATATATATATATGGATATATATATATATATATAAATCAACATTTGAACGGAGGGTGGTTTTTGGGTCTGGGGGTCATGATCGGTGAAAATATATCGAAATTTTCCGGAACTGCTTTCCTCCGAACGGCTGCAATAGGTAGCTTTATACTTTTTTAGGTAGCTTTCAATAGAAAAAAGTCCTTCCGGCCTGTACCGGGAGGAAAAGGTAGCTTTCCTATATCTTCGTTTTAAAATTTTAGCTAATGTTACACGAAAACAGCAAGTTAAAATGCAAAGAAAACGTTTACAAAAGATTCGTTAATACTGAATTTGAATAAAAAATTTGCCAATTTATTGAGCAATAGCCGAATTGGCTTCATTTATGAAGACTTATTTTGGTCGCCAAATTTGGTATATTTCGCCAAATGTCGCCAATTTTGGCGAGAATTTGGCGCTAACGGATATGAATATATAGTTTTATGCGTATGATTGGGAAAATTATTACAACAATGAAAGAAAATAATTTGCGAGTAATCGCGTTAATGTGCTGTTTTGTTCCAAAATGTCAGCCACCCTAGAATTTCAAACTGCTCTATCTCAGCCATTTTTTAAGATAGAGGTAAACCAAAAAATGCTCTGGAATCCTTGTATCAAGGCCTAACACGTAATTAAAAAATAAATTTGAATTATTATTTTTTTGTATATTTATTTTAGTTTTAAATTTTTAAATGGCTGCCATCTTGAAAAAAAATGGCGAACCAAGCTAGCCAACGAACTCGGTCGAGACATTGGTGACCTTAATACACACAATTAGTTTCATCAAAATCGATTTATAAATACGTGCGTTATAAATACGTGCGTTATCGTATGGCATAGGTCAGATATATATATATATATGTATATATATATATATATATATATATATATATATATATATATATATATATATATATATATATATATATATATATGGATATATATATATATATATATAAATCAACATTTGAACGGAGGGTGGTTTTGGGGTCTGGGGGTCATGATCGGTGAAAATATATCGAAATTTTCCGGAACTGCTTTCCTCCGAACGGCTGCAATAGGTAGCTTTATACTTTTAGGTAGCTTTCAATACAAAAAAGTCCTTCCGGCCTGTACCGGGAGAAAAAGGTAGCTTTCCTATATCTTCGTTTTAAAATTTTAGCTAATGTTACACGAAAACAGCAAGTTAAAATGCAAAGAAAACGTTTACAAAAGATTCGTTAATACTGAATTTGAATAAGAAATTTGCCAATTTATTGAGCAATAGCCAAATTGGCTTCATTTATGAAAAGACTTATTTTGGTCGCCAAATTTGGCATATTTCGCCAAATGTCGCCAATTTTGGCGAGAATTTGGCGCTAACGGCTATGAATATATAGTTTTATGCGTATGATTGGGAAAATTATTACAACAATGAAAGAAAATAATTTGCGAGTAATCGCGTTAATGTGCTGTTTTGTTCCAAAATGTCAGCCACCCTAGAATTTCAAACTGCTCTATCTCAGCCATTTTTTAAGATAGAGGTAAACCAAAAAATGCTCTGGAATCCTTGTATCAAGGCCTAACACGTAATTAAAAAATAAATTTGAATTATTATTTTTTTTGTATATTTATTTTAGTTTTAAATTTTTAAATGGCCGCCATCTTGAAACAAAATGGCGAACCAAGCTGGCCAACGAACTTGGTCGAGACATTAGTGACCTTAATACACACAATTAGCAATTAGTTTCATCAAAATCGATTCATAAATACGGGCGTTATCGTATGACATAAGTCAGATATATATATATATATATATATATATATATTATAATATCTATGAATTTCAAAAACATATCAAGTTCTAATATCATTCTACTAAAATCTACTAAGCGATAATTAATGATATTGTGTAATCAGAATACCACATAGCTAATAATTAACTTGTGCAATCATAAAATTACCATAGCATGTGCTTCAATGGTAATTAGCCAAATTTACTCATACCTGAAGAACATTTAAAAAGAAAGAGAGATAAAGGGGAAAAAAATTATAAATTGGAGTTGCTATTATGTAAACACAAATGGATTAATAAATTAATTATGAACATTATTCAGTGGAAAAACTGGACCACAAGAGAACCAATCAAGAAATGGATATGAAAAAACATATGTGGATGTACTCTTCAGCTTGGCTGCACCCACATGTGTTTTAAAAATAATTCAGTATTTCATAATTCTACTGGCATGATGCTAAGTACAGTAGAATCAACCAAGTATACTGAATTATTACCAGACAACAATTGGAAAAATTTAAAATTGGAAATATGTAAAATGTAAATAAAAAACCATTAAGAAATATATAATGGCATGATGCTAAGTACAGTAGAATCAACCAAGTATACTGAATTATTACCAGACAACAATTGGAAAAATTTAAAATTGGAAATATGTAAAATGTAAATAAAAAACCATTAAGAAATATATAATATATCACTTACAACGATTATCCAAAATCTTTATAAATCACCACACTATATAACCACCAGATATCATTTTTGAAATAATATTGGAATTTTGAACCCTTAAATTGTAGAAAAAATGTTTTACTCACAAGAATGATACAGTATCCTCAAAATATAGCAACTTCTTCATAATGATCAAATCCACATGGCACGTGTCAAACATGTTGACATTCGAGTCGAGTTGAGAGAAATGATTTGAAAGACAAGTTGAGAGCTCATGTTTTTAAAAACACAACTCGATCAATGACACCCCAACACAATATAATTCAAAAACACACAAAACTATTCTGTTGATAATACTCTTATAACAAAATTATATCCGTGAATATATAATTACTCCATCTAATTTTAATTCCTGAAAGTAAAATTAATATACAAGCAATAGCTCCCTCTATAGTTAAATTCAAAATAATATCTATAATATCATCAACTAACTAAAACGTAAAGTGTCGCCATTTATTGGTATTATAATTATTCATAATTAATATTTAGTTACATATCCATATTATTATTAACATAATCACTTCATTAAATTTAATCAATATATAAATTTTAATAAACAATACTTCCTTGTAGTTTTAATATTAAATTCGAATAAAATTCTACAATATGAATAAATATACACAGAATTTATACATCCTGCACAGCATTTCAGATATTCTTAACAAAAGTATATTTTGTAAAAGATATATTATTTTAAAACAAAGTGCTTTGCTGCCAGCTGTGTTAAACCACTGATATATATTATAAACTTATAATTAAATTATTAATTTTTTATTGTTACTTCTACTTAAATATATTTTAGACTTGTTATTAAATAATTAATGTATTGTTTATACTTATACTTAATTATATTTTAGATTTCAGAGATTAATTTAATATCAAATTAAATAATTATTATTATCACTACTGTGCTTCAATCAAATTTATGCTATGCAGTAATTAAAATTACTTATTAAATTTAATTTCATAGATAAAAATAAAAAACTATATATATATTTATACACTTTGCAAATAGATATGTTTGTGAGTTATAATAACCAATGTTATCCATGTATAATTTTAAATGTATGAAAACTGCTCATCAATGACACCCTAAACATATGTGATCGGCAACGCACAATCACATACTATACAGAGTGTATATAATGTTCAAGCAAATTTTAAATTTCCTAATATGTTGTAATTGTATTAATGTATGTTATAATTGTAATATTATATCTAGTGTTATATGTTATCGCACATTCAAACAAAAATTTATTACATACAGAGTTAATAATTTAATGATATAATAAATGTTATTTAAAAGAGTTGATAATTGAATTTATCATAAAAATTGGATAACCATATATTTTTGCTTGATCTCGAATAAATCTAATATTTTTGTTTTTATTTATATCTGAGCATAAGTATTTTATACGATGTAGATAATTGATAATTATATTTTTATATACAGATTTATGTAAACATGAAGCATAATTGGTAAAAATATTTACTTTAAATGGAAAATCAAATCTCTTATTAAAAATATCAAAAATTAATTTATAATTATTATTAATATTGATTTTTAAGTCAAGAAAGTTAATATTATTATTAATTAAATCATTTTCGCTTAATTTAAGTTGAGTAGGATAAAAATTGAGTGGTGATGTGCAATTTTTTTCATTGAAATAAAATATGATAATGTCATCAATATATCGATAAAATACATAATCATTGTTCGTACTAATATTTCTTTCATAATAATATAAGTAAAGATCAGAGAGAATACTAGATGCTGTTCCGCCCTACGGAATTCCCTGGCATTGTTTATAAATAATATTGTCATATATGATGTAATTATTATGCAATGTAAAATTTAGTAAAGTTTTAAAAAAATTTACTGAAATATGTTCTTTTAATTTTAATTGAGATTTAAATTCTTTAAATAATATACACATTGTTTTATGTAAGTCTTTTATATCAATGTTATTAAATAAATCATTAAAATCCAATGTTTTTATGAATTTTACCGGATTGATATTATGTATTTTATTAATGAGTTGAAAACTGTTTTTTAGGCATTGTTGGTTATTATGTTTTAACGTTATATCATATATCTGCTTTAAAATATTAAGTAGTAAATTACTTGCATTATTATTATATGTGTTACACCCGATGGTAACAGTGCGAAATTTTATAGGATTTTTATGAAATTTTGGAATTATAACAAGATAAGGATAATTTAAATTATTACATTTGATTTTTAGTAATTTGTGATAATTTAATAATTTTCTATTATTTATTTCAATATTTAATTTAGTTTTATTAAAAATATTACTTATGTTGATTGCATTGTGTATTAACACTTTATAGTATTCTTTACAAATGATAGCATAATTATTTGGAGATTTATCTACATAAGTAATTATAAATTTGTTTTGTAATTCTGATATATGTTTATTTATATTATTAAAAGCTGCATGTGTAATATGATGATAATTTTTTATAATTTCATTTTTCATTTTATCTATAACAGAAAATCTCCATTCACTAAAATACTCGATTGGTTTATTGTAATCAATAGCAATTTTATATATAAATAAATCAATATCTTGAATAAACTGCAATATTATGGATTTGATATTACACTTATATGGAAGGCGAAATTTTGTTTCATTATGCATTAAGTTTTGTAAAATAGGTTGTTGTACAATATTAAGATCACCAGTAATGATATGACCATGTGTTGTATTTATGTACTTTTGATATTTTGGGTCATTACAATAACATGGGTAATTATTTGAAGAGACCATTTGTTTTGCAAAAGAATTGTAATTAAAAATTTTACGTCCAAGTGTGCGATTATATTTGTATGTCTTGTGAATGGTAAAATTTTTTATTGGAAAATTGTTAGTAATGTTGTTTATTATATTGTGTAAATTGATATTATTAAATACATGATTGGAAAAATTTATAATTAATTGTGTATTATTAGTTTTATATTTAGGTTTATTAGAAAGACATGTATTTAATAGATTTGCTCTATAATGTAGAATATCATAAAAGATATCACAAAAATGTGTAGAATATTGATTCTTTTTAAATACATTGAAATATTGGTTCAAATATTTCTTTTTTATACTAAAAACATGTTTTCTTATATCAAGCCAACAATAATCATTACAAAATTTTGCCTCAAGATCATCAAGCTCCTTTTGAATCACAATATCATCAGTGTCTTTTTTGTTATTATGTTTACCTCTACCAGATCTTGAAGTTTTTTTTATGTTTGAAAAATTTAATCCTGAATAAAGATTTTTATAATTTTCATATTTAGTTAAATCTGAAAATACAGGATGTGATTTTTTGTATACTAATTGATTTAATCCATAAGGATATGTAGTATTAAAATGTCTTATATATTTAGATTCTAGAAAAAGTCGTTCAGTAAAATTTTTTTGTATTTTAAGTATTTTAATAGTAATATTTTTAAAATCATGATTTTTGAAATGAGTACATTCAATATTATGAGTTGTTTGAAATTTAGATTTTTTATATTTATCAATATGAGAACGATGTAAATTTAGCCGCTTATGTAATTTATTTCGAGACTGTCCTATATATTCCATATTACACGAATTGCATTTCAATGAATAGATTACATTGTATGCTTTGCAAAATTTTACCAAATTAAGATTGTTATTATTTGAAATCTGTGACTTATCAGCTAATGGACATGTAAGGCAACGCTTTGATTCACACTCACGAAAACATAGTACAGGCTTGGGACAATAGAATAGGTTATCTGATAACGATCCAGGAAGATCCCTAATAATCTTCCTGTACCGAGCATTAGTCCTGGATCCACCAAGGCCTAAATTGCCAGTATCTAACATTTTACTAATATTTGCCATAATTGTTTGAAAGCAATAGAAATTGCAAGAGATACATATAAAAATATATTTAAAGATAAAAATGTTTTGAATCAACCTTATTGTTATAAAGTACTTGAATATCCATAAAAAATAAAAAATAAAATAAAATAAATTAAAAATAAAAATAATAAGATTGACTATTTAATACTTGATTAAATATAATAAGGCTATATTATAAAACTATATACATATATACATAAAGTCCCATTAAGCAAGCTAACATCAAAAGACAACAATATAGAATCCCCTAGCATTCATAAGTCAATACAAAATTAATGTTGGTAAAAAAAAAAAAAAAAAAAAAAAAAAAAATTAAAAGAACCTGAATAAGATTTTAAAAAAATGCAATTGAAATTTCAATAGATAAACAAATGATACCAAGAAATAATAATAATATTCTAAAATTATTATTATTAAATTATTATTAAATACACCATTAAAAGCGCAATGCAGCTATATATATATATGGATATATCTATATATATAAATCAACATTTGAACGGAGGGTGGTTTTGGGGTCTGGGGGTCATGATCGGTGAAAATATATCGAAATTTTCCGGAACTGCTTTCCTCCGAACGGCTGCAATAGGTAGCTTTATACTTTTTTGTATTGAAAGCTACCTAAAACACATCGAGTGATGGCAGTTGACAAAGGATTTGTATAGTATTTGAATATTGTAATTTTGTTCTGCGTATTTGACACATAAAATAGTTTCGAAGAACATCCGTGAATTTAACCTGTGTGATTGCAAATACGCTTTTCGTCCTTAATTATTAATTTTAAATACAATTAAACATAATTTAAGGATTTTCATTTGATATTCAACTTCGCATCGATTTTTGAATTAACTAATAAGAACATTATTAGATAATTAAAGGCACCATGATCAATTTGTGATGTGAATAACCTAGATTGTCTGTAATCCGTTGTTCCCTTTTCATACATTGACAAATACATAAATAACCACACAAAGAATACGATCAATCTATTTATGGGCTAAACAAGCTAGGAACAATTCATTCTAATTCGGAAAAACATGTTACATTAAGCTGAGAAAAAAAGAATAAAATAAATTTTAGGCCAATAACAAAGATCTAAAAAAATACTTAATCCTTTAACGTCGCATAATTTTCGAAAAATTGGTTCAAAAATCGTCGATTTTTTTTATTGCCCCCCTTTTAGTAGTCATGAAAATCTGAGTTAATTAGTAAAATATACAGTGTATTATTATTTTTTTATTTTTTATTAAATTTAAAGTACTCAGGATGGATAAAAATTTTAAAAATCACAATTTTACTTACCCTATACATGGCTTTTTTTGTACACAAGCTACGTTTTTTAATACAGATTACTTCATTGCCACCACTTTTTTGAAGTAGAAATATTCGCCATATTTAATGACAGATTAAATAATGCGAGATTAAGGCCAGTTACACTATTTTAAAAAAACTGGTGGAACAATCTGAATTTTAAAAAAGTAGCCTACACTGCCCGCAAGGCGCGACAAAATTTTATAGTTTTTTTTTTTTTTTTTTTTTTTTTTTTTTAGTTTTGCGTATTTAATACAACTTAAATATGATTAAAATTAAATTATTTATAGCATTTTTTTTTATTTATTGTAATTTTAGATTTTTACTAATGTAATCTAAGTGTGATTTTTAATCCAGATTTAATATGCATTAATTAATAATGTAACTTTGTACTGAGTCTAACCTCTCACAAGAAATATTACAATACTGGAATCTTTAACAAAATGCCATCTATAAGCAAATTATTAATGTTTTTCTTTCTTTTTTTAGGAAGAAAAGCAAGACAACGTATTTAAAAAAATGACACGATACACATGAATTACAACACAGTTGTTTTGGCAAAAGGTAACACGCATGGTTAAGTGGGAGATACGCATACATGGTTTTAAGTATTTTAAGAATTTAAGACTAATTAACAGAAATTAATTATATTAATTACAATATTTCAGTAATATCGAAGTCTTTTAAGTCTTATTCCAATACTAAAATAATTAAAGAGATTTTGACATCACTATAGTAAGGTCATAAATTTAAGAAAAATATTTTTTTCTGTTTTTTTCTCATGATTTTCTTTCTTTTATTTACTAATTTTTATTTTTTAAGGGAATCCTAAGTGAGTTTCACTATTTAAAAAAATTTACCTTGAATTGAACGGATTCGTTTTATAAATTTTGAATTTGAGCGCGAACTTTGCCCAATGTTTCAGAAGGTGAATGTGACTTTGAAGTAATTCTTTCTTATTTTGGTGAATTTGTACAACATTAGTTTTAAGTAAGCTGAACTGCTACAAGAAAGGTTTGCTTTGAAAAGTGATTAATTTAAAAAGGGATTAGATAGTGATAAGTAACCAGCTCCTAAAGTATACTTTTCACCACTTAATTAGAATATAATTTTAAAAAATAAAGAACTAGTTTGATGCCTGTATATGGCAAAAAAAAAGTTTTTATGATGTCCTGGAATATATCAATATCGTTTTAAAAGTCATTTTACAATTTGTTTTGCTTTATACCTTTTCTTTAATGGTAACTCTCATAAACCGGAAAAGTAACCTCGATTTGCGGCGTATCTAAAAATGTCACTAAATAAATGTTATTCTGTATCACAATCCTTATAAACAGGTTTAAAAATTATTCAGCTGAACTAATCAAAAGTTGTTATTTTAAGGTAGCTGAGGCACCACCAGCCAATTAAAAAAATGATGACAACGAATTTATTTCAAATTAATGTTTCGCATTTACGATATCAAAACTAATTAATAAAACACAACAAAAAAAATCTAATAAATCTCCGTCATGGCGCTCACATCTATTGAGTTTGAACGCCGGTGGTCGCATTTATATCATCCAAGATGAATAAATAGCTGATACAAGGGTGGGTACTCATTAACAAAGTAATAATTAATCTTCACCCGTTTACCCTATCGCCATGGGACTATACTCAAGTTGTTCTTCGACCCACCCAATCATCTACTAGAAAACGAGAAAGCGGAATAACAAATTGTGTTATTATGGCTATTTTAGCTAGTGATGCGCTGCTTAACTATTTTCGTACAGAACTGGGATGTGTGGAGTTTTGAGACCTGATTCGTGTGATTGACCATCACAAAAGTTCTTCGTTGACTAATTTCCTAGTTAAATGCAATTACTTTCAACACTTTAATTTCATGCATATTAAAATATATTATTCTACCGCATTAATATTTATGAAATGTTTGCTGTAAATATGGAATACTTTTATAACTTATGAACTCTGTGTTTATTTGTAATGTTAGAATTTCCCTTTTACCTTTTTAAAAAATAAGAAAAGCCATATATAAATGTCTTTCAAGTTGTGTTTATCTACTGCACCCTCTATGTTTTGCAATAACTGTTGAAGACAGTGTTTTCATGATCGTGTCTTTCAAAATGATAATGTTTAAATTATAAATATTTTATTATTATAAAATAAAATGTGATTAATAATATAAATGGGGGAAATTAATAAATCTTCAGTAGCTGCTGATATTTCTACAAGTATAATAAAAATAAACAAAAATTGAAAAATATGGTAGGTGTGTCATTTAGAATCACACTAAGTTTTGCGAATTAATTTGCATTTTGCATTTTAATTTTTTAATCAAAATTCTTATTTAAAATTGCATGAATAATTTACATGGGACATTCTTCACTAATGGACAAATTTAAAGCCAAAATACTTTAACAAGCACGTTCGTGTAACGGTCACGCGAGCAGATGGCGCTTATCTTGAGACGAATTGATCTTTTAAAATTTACTGTATATACTCCCGTATAAGCCGACTCCCAATTTCGAGATGAAAACAGGTTTAATACCAGTAATTCGGAATGGTTTCCTACAACTTATTTCATCTCATTTAATTCTAAATTATTTAAGCCAAAGAAAACTATTGTAAAATATTGGTATTAAACATGCTTTCATTTCATATTTGAGGGTCGGCTTATACGGGAGTATATACGGTAACTATACTAGTAAGAAATCTCACTATATGTGCGAAACAAATGGCGTCAAAATTTATGAATAATGATTGAGAGTAAGAGAGGATGATATGCGAAAGTAGGCTATTCAGGATCTTTTGACATAAGTGAGAATTTTGCACTTTGCTTGCATTTTTGACCCCAAAATTGTTTATCTCCTGTTTACTTTGGAAAGTAGTAAAACCTTAAGGGGCTTCCATTTTATGCAGAAAATCCTGAAAAATAACACATCGCACAATAAGAATTCCTTTGGACTTAAATGTGGACGTTAGTGCACTGCAAACTGAAATGTCTGAAACGGATGGTTCAAAAAGGAGACACTTTAAAGTGTCTTAATTTTTAAGACACTTGTCTTAATTTCAGACACTTGAAATGTCTGAAATATCGCCATTTTTTTACCCGGGCTAACAGCTCGAAAAAAATTGCGAAAAAAGTGAATAAGCGTTTGTGCTGCCATCTATGGAAGCATCTTTATTTTCGATTACGGGAGGACGATCGACGTTTGCCTTTCTGCCCACGCCGGGATTGAACTCGGGACCTAAAGTTTACAAATCCAACGCTTTGCCGATTAAACCATCGACAGATATGAGTAAGAACTTTTAAATGCAAGTAATGGAATGATTCGACTGCGTGTTAATATTTTTTTAAGAAAGATGGTAATTTATTGGTGCTGTCATAATACTTACAACTTTTAATTAACGAGGTTAATTTATTACTAGAGTTTTCTATGGTTAATGAATATTCAGACTATGATTTCATTATTATAATTTATTAGAGAAAATTTCTTCGCTTAATAAATAGTCAGAATATGGTTTGATTGATTTGTTGCTGAGAGAATTGGAAATTTTGAAAATGATTTTGGGGAGATTTGGTGAATTTGAGATGGTGGTTAAGATTGTAAAACTTTATTATTTATGTGGCGGGAGGAGACATGAATTATACGTAATTTCAATTCGATTGTTATCAATACATTTCTTAAATGAAAAGCGCATCCTGGCTATTGAAATTTAATTGACTAAATTTTCTTTTTGACCGATTTTAAAAAACACAAAATTATTATTTTCGAGTAACTTAAAATAATTGAACTCTAAGAGAAAGTACAGCTAAGAATTTTCCACTGAAGGGTGGTAGGGGAGCTTACATCCGTAAATCCACCATGGAAATTAATTTTTCTAGTTGTTTTTATGTTTATGTGTTAAAAATGTATCTGAAAAGGGTGGTTCAAAGTAGTTTTGAATTCAGGTGGCGGTAGCTCGGCGGTGGCATCTCCCCCTCCCCCCCTTAACACACCCAACCGGGTTTTGAAATTTAAATGTGATTATTATAAAGATAAAATGTAATTTTCAGAATGATTACACGGTAACAGAAGAAGGAAATACTCATTTTTTGACAGGGGTACATCCCTGAATCCGTCTTAAAAGAAAATTTTAATTTATGTTTCCCTTTTAATGCTATGTGCTTTATTTTAGCTTAAACGGGGGATTCAGGAGGACAGAGCCTCCAGACAAAAAAAAACAGTTTATTTTCTTTATTTTTTAGAAATGTTGTTAAAAACCTATTTTTGAATATTTAATTTTTCTTAATTGTTAAATTTTTACATCACTTTTATGTTTAAAAATTGTTTGTACAAGGATCCCTGACACAAAAATCATAATTTAACTTATTTCACAAATATATTATGCATTTTATATAAACGGACTATGCTGTAGATGTAGATCATCGGCACATATATTCAAAAACCTTGCCTCTACCTATATTTCTTTCTGGACTCTTAGTATTTCATGCTATATATCTTACCATTTCAAAAAAGTTAGGGGTGGGGCGGCCTTGCAGTTCCCTGCGTTCCTGCGTACGCCTATGAGTTTAAGTAATTTTTGAAGGACTGTATGTTTTTTCTGAAAAAAATTGTTTTCTTACTTAATATACCAAAAATAAATTAGTTCATAATAATTACTTGTTCATTGACTTATCTCCCACAAGACTCCCTTATCATAGATCAGACTTGACAATCCGGAGAAAGTCTATGGGAGAAAATGTCCGCGGTAATTGCCAATATATTAATTGACTTTCTCCGGAAAGTATCGCCGCCTGGTGGATACTACCGATACTAGTTCATAAGCAAATGCATAGAACAAATGGAGCTGTGAAAAAATTTCGTGTCGTAAATACTCCTATTACCATGGAGATCATGCGTATTACTGACGATTGATGGCGCTAGTAGCAGGACAACCATGCGGTCAAAGGAAACTTGCTGATTGTGAGGCCCGATACTATGATAAGGAGGCCTTGATCTCCCATTGAAGTCTTCCTAATTCCTAATAATATGTGACGCCATCTATTATCAATTTTTGCATGAGTTTTTTTTTTATTAGTTCCATGAGTTAATGTACAATTTTGACAATCGATCTAGGGTCTAATCAAAATTTAGAGGATGTAAAAGTACTTTAAATAACACTTATCTGTTCCGAAACATTCTCTGATATTACTGGCATATACAGTGAAACGGTTGTATCACAGTTATCGGTCATCGCACATATGATACAATTGTATCAAATTCAGAAACTTAAGTGGCTGAATTTCTAAATGTCTTAATTTCAGACATATCATCATTATTCAGATATTTTTCTCAGTTATTTTATACCGTGATCATAGTAACACACTTATGTGTCTTAAATTCAGACATCTATGATGTGTGAAATTTCATTTTCAGACACTTAGTGTCTGAATTTATTTTCAGATACATATATGTCCGAATTTAAAACGCCTCTACTTGCAGTGTGAAGAATGACCCACATATGTAATGAAGTGCAAATGTGCAGCAGCTTGCATTAGTTATTAATCTACGCATAATTAATTCGTGCAGAAAAAATACTTTTGGCGTAAATAAATTTACAACAAAATTTACATATTCCTCGCAAGTAAAAATGAAAACAAACAGTCTCAGTCTGTCTCAAAAGTTTAGGCACAACAAGAAAACGGCTTTTATGAAATAAAAATACAAAATTAAACAGAAAAAAATTATTTAGTTATTAGTTTCTGTAAAATTATTCAAATAAATCATATCAAAATAAATAAATGGGTATATTATCAAAATAAATAAATGGGTATATTATCATAACTTTGATTTTTTTTTTTTTTAAATATCATAAAAGTCTGTAAATATACAGAGTCTCAAAAGTGTAGGCACGATGTCAAAAAATACATTTAATATTTTTACATAATTCTGTTTATTAATATTATTTCCCTTTATTTGGATAACTTCAAATAATCGTGTTTCAACTGAAAGTGGTTTGTTTTTTAAATATTATTTGTGGCAGAGAATACTGTGCTTTTTCAATTGTCACATTTTGTTCTTTAGTAGAGTCATATTGCTTTCCATTCTAGTATATACTTCACGGGTTAAGAGACTCCAAATGTTCTCAAATGGGTTTAAAGTTCGGGTTTAAAGATGAACAGTCTAAAACGTTAACATTTCGGGCAGATAGCCACTGTTTCGTACTATGTGTTTTGTGGATTATAGCACTGTCGTTGTGAAATCTCCACTCAAGACCCTCTAATATATCACCAAATGAAAGTAGATGTTGCACTAGTAGTGGAAGTAGATGGTGCACCATTTGCCTGCAAAACCATCAGAGACTTACCGCCTTGCCGTCTACTGAAGAAAGTACGTCGTTGTTTCCTACGATCGTATCGTTGATCTTCAAATCATCTAACAAGGAGAGTGCCAAGCTTGGTAATCACGGATTTTGATTATTTTTATATATGTTGTAGGGTAGAAGCCCCTTAGTCTCAGGTTCAATGGATTTTATACAACGCTCCTTAGATCTTGAGAAATGGGGGGGGGGGTGTCTAATATTATAGCACAACTTAAATACTTACTTTGTACTGAAATACCTGCGTTGGACGTAGCTCAGTTGGTATGGCGTCTGCTCGTTGTTCAGAGGGCGCGGGTTCGATGCCGGAACGCGTTATGTTCCTTTTTCTCATTTTTTTAATAAATATACTTATAATTATCATTTAATAATCTCAATAAAAAATTTTGTTAACATAATTAAATTATAATTTAGCATTTTTGATTTTTAAACCATTATTAAACATTTCTCATCATTTAAAGAGCTTTAAAAAATTGGATATATTGTTGACTGGTAAAAATTAAAAAATCGTTAAAAAATCAGCATATTTACTATCGAATTATAGAATTCTTCTCCCATCGCAATAGAAAACGAAGATATTTCAGATGCTGGATTATTTGTTAAAAATCCATTGTTTTGCAATAAAATTTTACGGTACTTTGTGACATCAGTTTTCTAATTTTTATCGAATCCCGACACTTCAGATTGATCTTCTTGTGAACTACAGCTTGTTTCTTCCATTTTTATACGATTATAAGCTGTTATAGAATGATACGCACTTATGCGATAAATATTGAAAACAAAAGCCACTTAACTGAATCAAACTAAAAATAAATAAATAAATAAATAACCAAAGTCTGTCGTGGCGCCCTCTAGTTACAATAAAATAAAACATAAATATTTTTAAATTTAATTCTTATGCTAAATTTTAATATAATTATGCTTCTTAGTTTAAAAACAGAGTAGTATTATCATCGCATTGACTTCCCTTGTTAAGACAATTTATAAATGATGTTTCTTTACAATCACGAATTGACACAATTGTTCAATATCGTTGCATTGATAAAGCATATATGGAATACATTTTAAAAGTAATTTCAAAAAAACAAAAATGCTAAATTAGAATTTAATTATGTTAACAAATTTTTTTATTGAGATTATTTAACTATAATTACAAGTATATTTTTTTTAAAAAAAAGAGAGAAACAAACGTAGCGCGTTTCGGCATCGAACCCGGACTCTCGGAACAACGAGCGGACACCATACCAACTGAGCTACGACCAACGAAATTATTACGATACAAAGTAAGTATTTAAGTTGTGTTATAATATTAGACACCCCCCCCCCCCCATTTCTCGAGAACTAAGGAGCGTTGTATAAAATCCATTAAACCTGAGACTAAAGGACTTCTACCCTACAACATATGTAAAAATAATCAAAATCTGTGATTACCAAGCTTGGCACTCTCCTTGTAAGACCACCAAATTGTAAAGTTTACAAACTTACCTTTGTAAAAAAATCTATATTTGGACGTCTTTTTCCTTTTTGATGTGACAAAATTTACGAAGTTCATTTTAGCAATAACGGTTTGAAACTGCTCAAATGATAAATAATACTAATGAAAAATGAAAAATTAGCCCGATATTTCCGTCTGTTGAGAATTCAATGAACAATTTATATTAACTGCTGTGTTAGGGTTGGGTTGGGTTGATTATTGACGGCCAATTATCGACACTAGGGATATAGGCCCGGGGGGAGCGCCCTTCGTGGGGGTCTTTCTAAGGGAACCTAATCCGTATTTACGCATGGAGAAAATCCACGGCTCGAAAGAAAACCACGAAAACTCCGAGCGATTAGGCCGACGGGCGCGATTGGGATCGAACCCAGCACCTCCCGTCTACCAGCTTCGAGAGCACAACCTCTCAGCCACTGGTGGGGCCTGCTGTGTTAGGAGATAGCAGCAATAAATAAAATCGTCTTTTATAGCCTACCGTATAAGTTACATTGACTTTTGGGTATGTTGCAGATATGCAACGTGGTGATACAAAGGGTTAACAAGTGGGTAAGTGTGATCGAAGATCGCACAAAAGGTTCGTTTAATATTCCTTTCAAAACACTTTATCCTTTTTTAATAAATCCAAATAAATTTGATTTTCCTAAAAAAAAAAAGGTCGTTTTTTATAAAGTAAAAATTTGCCTATCTATTTTTCTCGTTTTTTCGAATATCGGAACCGGCCCGCAGGTACATTTCTAAACTAGTCGTTGGGGGCCCCCGTAATACTTACCCATCATGGATATGCATAATGTAAAATATTAAAACAAAAATGTGCAAACTACTTATCAAATGCATTGCAATTCAAATAAAATCGTGGCTTGATGACGTCACAAACTTTAAAGGCTCGATTACTGAATTGCTTGAAAGAAACATCCTTATAACTCCAAAAATAATAATCCTATTAACTAGCAGTTTATTGCATCTGATTAAGCGTCAAATTTCCAATTAAAATATATCTTTGAAGTGAAATTTGGCTGAAATACAGGGTCATGAAAAATCGAAGAGTGTGGCAAATAGGATTCCAAATATCTCGGCAACTAATTATCCGATCAACTTCATGCTTAATGCAAAATTTATGTTTTTTTATTGTCTTTTATATTCATTTCTTAAAATAAACAATTTCGAAAATTTTTATATACCTTTCATCAGAACGAATATTTCGAGAGTCCGAAAAAAATTGTTCCGGTTAATCGAGGTTATTGAAATGAAATAGGCTTCTTCCCATTATTACATACTAAGTACATACCAAATTGCAAGTCTCTATCTCAATTTTTTCGGGAGATAGAGCGTTTACAGACACACAGACACACACACAGACACACACACAGACACACACACACACAGACACACAGACGGACGACAAATTTTTTTTTCTAAAAATATGTTTTTCGGAATCTCCAGTGTCTGAAACGTGTAAATCCGTGAAAAAAAAATTTTCGATTTTCAAAACGATTACAAGACTTACCCTATACTACGTATGATGGGTAAGTAACAAGTATAACGAGATAAATAAAACAAATATTTATCAAATTATGAAATAGATCAGTTAAATGAAGAAACATTTATCGATTCTGATTTATAAAGTAACAAAAAAACATATGTGATAAAATATATGATAAAGGAACATACATATGATAGAGGAAGAAGAAATTATGATATAAATGTTTTTAAAATGTCTGTCAGAACATTTAAATATATAAAAAAAAACTTAAGCCAACATTTAAAAAAATATTTACATACATCTAAGTGACAAATACATTTTTAATATCTTACTCTGAAAAATATTTTTATTACGAAATAATATAAATTATCATAAAAAAGAATATTAATATCAAATTATCAGCATTAAAAATAATATTGATCTTATATTTTCTTCCAAGAAAATAAAAATCAGCTGTAAAATTATTAACTGAAAAATAGACTAAAGAAAGACCAGCAGAAACAGAACACTTTACAAATAAATATACATTGAATGATTCAACAGGCGATTAAAAAAAGTTATGCTGATTTATTTGAAGCTGTCAAAAAAATGTTTTAGACAACTTCATTACAATATACTTCCTAATATATCGGCAAGAAATTACAATCCTTCATTTTATATACACTGCTCAAAACAATTAAAGGATATTGCAGTTTTAGGTGGATTTTGTATCTGGGAAACTTTTTAGCTGATTGATACATGGTCGACAGACATAGTATGTTATATGAGAATAAATTACACATGTTTGGCAGAAAAAAATGCATTTTATTGCGCATTTGTGTACAAAAGGAAAAAAACACAATTTGTGCATATGAGAAAAAAAGAATAAGAAAAGGTGTTTTCTTCAAAGAAAATCATTTTCAGTAGGGGGTATGGTTTCCACGGGCGGCCAGCAACGTTGAACACCTTTGAGGCATGGACTCAATGAGGTTATTAATGACGAGTTGGGGTATTCTGCCCCACTCTTCCAGAAGAGCTCTTTCCAGTTCTTGGAGAGTTTGTGGGGGTTGTTGGTGGCCAGAAACTCGTCTTCCTAGAGCGTCCCAAACGTGCTCGATTGGATTCATGTCTGGAGAACACGCTGGCCATTCCATTCGAACGATTCCTTCCTCGAAAAGGAAATCCTCCACCAGGTTTGCACGATGTGGCCTGCAGTTATCGTCCATTAAAATGAAGTTATCTCCGATTGCTGCAGCGTAAGGGACTACAATAGGTCTGAGGATCTCATCCCTATATCGGCGACCAGTCAGAGCTTCATCTCGAATGATGTAGAGGTCAGTGCGCCCGTCAATGGAGATGCCACCATACACCAACACTCCTCCACCGCCTATCTGACACTTCCGTGCACGAACGCAGGATTATTCCTACTGCCACGGTCCCTCCAGATGAAAATACGCCTATTATCCGGATGCACAGAAAAACGGGACTCGTCAGAAAACAGAATATTGCTCCATTCATTTCTCCTCCAGTTGACATGCTCGGTTGCCCACTCCCTGCGGTCGCGACGATGCCTTGATGTTAATCTAACACATACAATCGGTCGGCGAGCATACAGACCTACAGCATGGAGTCGGTTTCGGACAGTCTGAGTTGAAATCGTGGTGCCTGTAGCCGAGCGAAGGTGTTGTTGGAGAAGAGTAGCGTTCATGTTTCGGTGTCTCCGAGCTGTTCACGCTAAATACCGATCTTCATTGGGCGTTGTTGCCCGTCTACGACCTTGCCCTGGTCTTCGGCCTGCACATCCACTCTCCAAAAAACGGTTCCAGATCCTGGAAATGACACTTTGTGACACTCCAATGGCTTGCGCTACTTCGGCTTGATTTTGGCCCCCTTCTAACCTATCAACAATTCTCCAAGCTTCTGAATCTGTCAAATGACTTCGCTGAGACATCGTACTCATCGAAACAAAGCAATCACTGAATGCCGTTCATCCATGTCTTCATTCTCTTTTATCCAGTTGAAAGTCAAATTTCATTCGCTGCCGCTGAAGCGACGTTTTTGACGTCGAACTCAAAATTTGCATACTCCACAGTTTGAAAACCAGAAAAATTTGCATTTGTGATTCTCTTCTTCTATTTTCGGCAAAAAAAATTTCGTTTATATCTTTATTTTATATAAAACTTCAAATATCCTTTAATTGTTTTGAGCAGTGTATAAAGACAAACAAGTATCAAAGAGATAATATAATCTCGGTTATTGACCTTGGGAAAAATATCAAAATGCTTTCAAACAGTAATGTCTGAATACTTTATTTTTTTAAGTAATTTATTGATAAATATACAAATTTATAATTCAATTCTGATATAAAATTGTGAAAATAAATAAAATTTTATTCATATTTTGCATATATTTTTTAAATAATAATTTTGATTAAAAATTAGATATAGTTTAATGTTTACGTCAAACTCTGCATATTCAATTCTACTAAATATATTTTAATTCCTCCTTTACTGTTCTGCTTTTTTTTTAATTATGATCAATGAAAATAAAATTAAAATGGTGTAAATTTTATAAGGTGAAAAAAAAAACCGTTTCTTATACAATTATCATTATATTTTTAAAATTTGGATATTTACAAAACAAACGTGTACGGTAGATAAGCATTGGTTTTTGGCTCCCGCCAATATCAATTTTCTTCTTCTTTTTACTAAGATGGTTTGATAAATTTAGAATCTTTATTTACTCGTTCCGTCATAGATGTTTGTTTGGCGATTATTTGAACGCATTCTATAGAAGGTCACACATTGGTTTACTTAGCAAATTTTGATGTATTTCGTTCGACCTTTTTTATATCAACTGTAATTAGTTATTTATTTTATAAGAAGTGCTCATAATACCATCGTAGTTTTTATATATGTTTATATTTAAATAATAATTAAAACACATCAAGATTTCGTGAGCTCTTCTTATATAATATATATATATATATAAGATGATTTTTAAAAGGCAAAATTTACTAAGTAAACCAATATTTCAGATCTTGTATAACACATTTAAACAATCTTCAAACAAAAAGTAATCAAAGCGATAGAAAAGATATAGATCCTAAATTATATTAAAATCATTATAAACATCTTAGAAAAAAGAGGTATAATCAGGGCCTGATTACCGCACAGGCCAACTAGGCCACGGCCTTGGACCCATTAGAGACCGAAGGCCGCTAAATGAGTAAAATGATATACAAAAAATTCTACAAATTTTTTTATTTCAATCATCGATATCTAAGAAACATACTTCTATAAACATCTTGTCTGTACTTTTTTGTTCGCTAAAATTAGCTTAAATTAAGAACGCTGTAGACAAAATATTTTTTCTGGTACTTTTTTTTTAAAGACATATTTAACATTAAAGTATTAATTATAGTATCAACCAGCAAAAGAAAATTTATGTTAACCTGAGTTTCATGAGCATTTGTATAAAATGAGGGAAATTTCCGAATACTTTCCAGAAAACATTTCTAGTTTTCTCTGAAACATGTTTTGGTTTCGTGGGGAAGTGGAGAGGGGAGGGGGGAGTTGTAAAGTTGCTAGGCCTTCAAGGCCTAGCAACTTTGCCTTGGGCCCCGGACAATCTTAATCGGACTCTGGCTATAATATCTAAGTGTTGAGAGGGGGGGGGGGGGAGGTGAGTCCTTCCCGTGTTTTATTATTAATTTTCACAATTTTATTTCAAAATTCAATTACATATTGTTAATATACCCAATTTTCTTTAAGTGTTCCAAACATAGGCATCCCCTTTTAAAATAAATAAGTAAATTATATTTTACAGTACAAGGAAAGTTATTAATGATTTTCTTATGCTCGCCGCACTCAGACTGGTGTCGTTTTACCAATTACTGAAAACGACAAGCAGTGATTAAATCGAAACACGCCAATAGATGGCACTGCTTTGAAACGCTGTTGAGTTGAATATGACATTGATCAATTATTCTTCAAGATGAGTGTTTCGCGTAGCACAAAAAGAGAGAGAGAAAGAGCTCAACGCCGATAACTAATTACTATACGCCCAATGTCAGAGGTCAAATGGAGAAATTCTCCGTGAATAGGAAGACAAGACAAGCTTCGTTTTTTCCGGACTTTGACTAATGAAATGCGACACTTATTTTAGTGGCTTTATTCGCAATTAATGATAAAAAGGCAGCAGTTATACCGGAATGGTTATCTGTATGGATGACAACGAACGTTACATCATTCAATTACTGTTAATGTTGCGTGTGATTCGCAGATAATTAAAAGACTAGATTTCCGTGAATATGCTGATACAGCTTTTTTATTATTATTATTATTATTTTTACACATGTACATCTTAAATATTAAAAAGATTGTATTTAATATTAATGATCTCAGCTAAGTTTTGAAATTAAGTATAAACGTAAGTATTCATTAAAAACGAATTTATATGCGATTTATTTTGACGTAATATGAAAAGAAAAGGATATCCTTTGCAAATAAAGTAACCGCGTTTTATTTATTACGGTGGAACATCAATTCATCGTGTTTGAACGGGGCGGGTCAAATTCAATACAAGTGCAGTTGATAAATTTTGGGAGACGGAGGTTGATAGACATCCATTGTAATAAGAGGATGATTCCAATGAATGATAAAAAATATTTTTGCGTTTTTGTTTTCAATAAACTGATTCGTAGAAAAGGTTGATTCTATGAATAGTGATTCGTATAAACGGCACCTGCTGTAAAATAGAAATGCTTGAAAACTAATGCATGAATTTAAACAACAATTTTTTTATTATTGTTCAATCTTTTTGTACATTGATTGATTGATTGTGAAGAGTTACTGTAAAACATAGGTGGTTAACACAGGCCACTTATATTGATGGTGGTGGCTTTATTGGCAATTAATAATAGAAATGCAGCAGTTTTACCGGAATGGTTATCTGTACAACAAACATTACACCATTTAATTACTGTTAGTGTTGCGTGCGATTCGCTGATAATAAAATGCTTAGATTTTCATGAATATGCTGATACATTTTTTTTTTTAACACATGTGGATCTTAAATATTAAAATATTATATATAATATTATATATCTTAGATGAGTTTTGAAAGTGGGTATACGTATAAATATTTATTAAGAGCGAAGTTATATGACATTCATTTTGACATAAGAAAAAAGAATGTCCCTTGAAAATAAAAGTAACTACATTTTATTTATTGCATTGAGACATCGATCCATCGTATCTATTACTAGCTCCATGGTTTAAACGAAGTTGGTCAAATTCAATACAGGTGTAGATGATAGAATTTGGCAGACGGGGTTGACAAACTTTCATTAAATTAAATAGACGATTATGATAAATGGGAGAAAGACAATCTCACGGGTACTATCAATCAACACTGTGAAAGGGTGCGTCAACTACCTCTTTAACCATAAGGTTGCCAGTAACTCTAAGCGGACTGAACTATTTGCATTTAGGCAAATTTCTTGGTTGAGATAGTCCCTTCAAAGCCGCAGAGCGATGATAATAAATACCACATGTTCTCCATCTTTGGAAACTAAAAATGATTATTTTAACTTCCGTAAAAAGGCACCTGCACACCTGCACTCTTTCTCGGTTTTGTTAAAATATTTGCTTTATATAAAAAGCTTCGAAAACTTTATCTTTTAAACATGAGTACTGAAATAGGAACAAATTCTATTTGAGACAAAATTGTTAAATTTTAAACTATTATATTAAGATTATTTTTTAAACATTATTATTAAAAGTGAATGAACTTAGGATTTATTATTAAGCTTGAATGCTGTATATTTTGCAATGATAATTCAGCGGGGGGAGGGGGGGGAGACAACACGAATATATCAATTTAGAAATTATTACATAATTTATGCCCAGTTTTTTTCTTTTTTTTTAAACTTTCATTTTATTTGCCCTTATATCTTGTTTTTAAATAATGTAGAATGTATTTCTCACACCATCATTGAAGATTTATTAGGATAATAATAAACACATTTTTCTTTTATTATTAATTAAAGAACATGTTTTATGCTAATACTAACCTAGAATGGATTTATGAAGACTGAATATCACTGCATCAATGAATCATTACGGATTGCATCAAAGTTCTTTTTGTAAAACTTATTGTCAACTTTTTTTTAGTCTGGTGTTCAAGTATTTCCATATGTTTTAACATTCAGAGAATTTATCAAGAAAATAAGAAAAATAGACTTAAGGTGTTGATTTACATTATTTAGACTCTTATTTCAAACATGTATTTCATTTTATAAACAGGCACTTTTACCCCAAAGCATTTGTTTGATATGAACAATATATGTTTGATATATACAATGGAACATTGACTTAGGAATATTGTACAAAGTCACTTCTAATATACTCGTATGATTTCATTATACATATATTTTGGAAAAATACTTTTAATGATTTAAAGAAACAACAACAACAAAAATACAGACTTCGGTTATATTTCAGACATGCAAGATATTTGATAAAAAATAAAAATAATAATTAAAAACTAAAACTTAGCAAGCATTAAACTGTATAAACATGCGTAGTTACTTTATCAAGTTGTGAAATTTTAAGTTGAATAAAAAAAGGTAAAGATAAAATAATTTATGACACTATGAAAATTGATTGATGAAACTGAAATAAAATCAGTTGACTGCATGGATATTCTTCGAAAATTCTCTCAACGAAGTCATCGTTAAAATTTTTCTCAGACTTTCTGTAAATTAGAGTAATATAATTATTGTAAATTATAGTCATGTCTTTATGAAAAGCAATTTCGCCTCGAAGTACCAGAAAAATACCACTATTTACACTTCGAATGAAAATGAAAAATTGTTTCACTTTTGTTTGTCAGATTTATGTTCGTTCGCACTCTGAATGTCTCAATTTCAGTAAAAATACTTGTGTAAGAATGAAATTTGATTGTGTTGTAATGCTCAGATGAGCCGAAATATATATGAATCCATTTTTGATCGCAAACGCATGAGATTGGCAGGTGCTGCTATTCAGAAACCATGTTGTTCAGGAACCGAATAGCTTTTCCATTCTTCGTTAAAAATAGAAGGTCTTTCAGAAAAACTTGTGAAAAATGACGTTTTTAACAGAATTTCTGGATGCGACAGCCCGATAAAGGTCGTTGTGAGACAACAATTGCTTATAACTCAAGATATTACTTTCTCGAAAAATGAAAAAATATATATTCGATTTCAAATCACTGAAATGTGCTAGAGTTTTGCATTATTGAGTCGGGGATTTTTTTCCCCCTACAGAAGCGCCTTAAAAGCAAGGTTCATGATTTTTTATTTCATTTCTTCATTTTTATTTACCCCCAATAAAGTTCATACATATCAAATCCACTTTGACACGTAAATTAGATTAGTACTTAATTTGTCGACAAACATTTGAAATAAATATTAGGTAGATTTCGTAAGAAATACTACCTATTACATTCTCCCCTAAGTTGGAATTCCTGAAACATTTTTTAAGATCTATACGCCGATCATGACTCCCACAACCCAACCAACCCTAGTTCAAAGCTTTATATATATATATATGTCTATATCACTTTTTTATGGACGCGATAACTTCCATAATTCTGTACAAATCTCTTCCATAGTGATACATAAAATCAACCGGCATAAAATCTCTGCCAAGTTCGTCATGTTCATTAATCATTAATTTTTTGTGAAAACAGAAAAACCATCATAACTTCTTAATTATGATACGTATCGAATCTGTTTAAAGTTATTATTACTTCTAGGAAAAGGGCCAAAAATTTATTTATATGACAGATTTTTCATATCATTAAAAAAGGCCTCAAGGTGTGTGTATGTGGGGGGGGGGGGGAGGATAGGGGTTTAAGAAGAAAAAAATTCATAACTTCGTCCATTCGCAAGATATCAAATACGCTTAAATTTATTGTAAATCTTCTTACTATTATCTACAAGTTTTATATTGACAAGTTTTTTATAGTACCAACTCTTACAGCAAAATAAATAAATAAATCCTTGCTGGCTCCACTTTACCGGCGCAGGTATATTTCGAAGTATTAAAAGTATTAAAAAATAAATAAATAAATCGGATTTTTTTTTTTAATTCGCATTTTTTTTATTTAAATCAGATTTATTTATTTTTTAATTACACTTTTTAAAGTAAAATAGCCTTTTTACAAAATCATTAAAATTAACAACTAAAAAAGCTCATTTAAATTTATTTGAAATAAAAAAATACTCATTCACTTGGTTAATTTGAAATATTTTAATCATATGAATAATTAAATATTACAGTTACAAAAAATGGAGCAATAGAAACAGATTTAATTTGAAAAGGTGAATTATCTTTTACTTTTGAAAACATGAATTAAGTAAAACGAATTATTTTGTGTTATACGATCACTTGCTTAAACTGCAATTTAACAAATATATACTATTCTATAAAAAATATATATACCACTTTAAATTACCCATTTAATAAATTAAAAATCATATGCACCCTTCATTACTAAAAGCTAAAAATTTTTAATACCAATTTTTTTTATTAAAAATCTTAAAATACAAAAGATAATTATATTTATAAAACAAGAAAACCGTTATGAATGAAATTTTAAACATTCTATTCCAGATTGGTACAGAATTCCTTTAAAAACATCTATTCCGGATTATATACAATATTCTGGAATACATACAATATTCATTTAGTGAATTTTGAGAATGTATTATACACACATAAAGATGATCATGATTATATGTTACAAATTGCAATGGATCTGAAAAAAAGTTATTCTTTGTTATTAAAATATTTGAAAAGAAACCAATTTTCCAGCTGAGTTCCTAAGCAGTTACGGAGTTTAGACCAAATCAAAGTTGGATTTATTTAATTTAAATTTAAAAAAAATTAAATCTTTTTTTTCTAAGACTTTAAAAAGTTTAGTTGTTAATTAGCTTACATTTATAAGTAATTGAAATTGAAATTATATTTAACAAGAACGAAAAATCATGCGTTAAGCATAGATTATGAAACACCTACCAGCACAATCAGAATACTGTCACAAAACTTCATAGATTCAAAAGGTGAAATGTGATATCTAAGTAAACAATTCTCGAAAACGTATATCATATTCGAAATCCCAGTTTCAGTAATTAAAATGAATAATTTAAAAAATATCTGAATTTTTTATTTTTTATTTATTTATTTATTTATTTTTGTGTATTCCTGTACATGATCAATAGATTTGTATGCATGCCACATAATATGCTAAAATTTAATTCAGTTAGGAAACGCACAGTAAAGTTCAAAAATTCCATTCTTCAATTTCGGTCAATGAAAGATAATGTACTCGACATCTTTTGCGCAACCCTGTATATGATCTAAAGAATTTCTATACACCAAGCAATATGTAGAAAATTAGTTACATTTAAAAACGCGTGGCACGACGGAAAACACGCTTCCAGAAATTAATGTTCACAGACAGTACTGTACCGAATTATTTTGTATATCCCTGTAAATGAACGATAAATGCTATGCTCTCTATAATCTATGATAAGCATTTTGTAATGAAACTCTGTGATAAATATCAATTTCAATATGTTTGAGATATATTAACATCATTAAAATACACCGCAAACGATTTTGCCCCATAGACCGTAATGTAAAAGAATTCTTTTGAGTGTGCCTGTAAATGAATTATAAGTGCTACATACTTCATTCTCAATACCGAACATGCCATATTTGACCTCAATGACATATGAACTGCATGGAAATCCGAGTACATTTACGAAAGTTAGAGCTCAGACGGACAGATAAACCGAATTAATAAACACTTTTCAACTTTGTTGAAAATATATTATAAAATATTGTATAAAAATATACATAAAAACATATCAGCCTATTACAAGCCATGAAATCATTTTATTTTCCAAATATTTCCATAAATAAACTTACATCAGAATATTGAACCACTTGTTATTTACATGTGGAAGTAATGAGATGTCTATATAAATTCAATTAAAAAAACTTTTGAATGGCCTATATTTATTTATTCTAATGTTTTCCTCGCAGAAAGTCCCCATGATTTTGTATTAAAAAATTTACATAAGATTTAGATGTTTTTTAACAGATAAATATTCATTAATCTTTTAACGTTTTTCAGCTAAGATTCTCTATTTTTAAATTGGGATTTTTATAACAATATAATAATAAATATTATAATTATAATAATTATATTAATACAATAATAATAATTATTATTAAAGAAGACGGATCTAAGAATTACTACATAGGCATGACCAGCAGGAAATTTAATTGCAGAAAAAAAGAGCATATAGCTGATATTAAATACAATAGAAAAACTACAGCCATGGCAAGATTATATCAAGAAGAAACCATCCAAATAAATTTCAATGAAAGTAAAATAACATTTCCTTCCTGTCTATACTATCCATCCATAATAAGAGAAACCATAGAGATACTAACGCACAAAAATACAATATGTAACGATGCGGCATCTTTCAATTTACCGAAACTGTGGCTAGAGTTACTCCATGGTCAAAGATATGAAAATAAACAACCAAGTAAAAAATAATAGATAACGTGCGTAATTTTTAAAAAATACATGAAAATAATAACTTCAAAGCCCGTGCAGCTTTAGAATATTCTCATTTTGTTTTTGAAAATGACACGGAAAGAGTCGAAACACGTAAAACAACTAATAAAAGTTATTTTAATTTATATTATGTTGTTAATTTTACACCTTTAGCATTTAAAAGTAATATATTGGGATTTTTATTTTAAAATGTGATATTTGATTTAAATAAAATTAAAAATCATGGATTTTGAGTTCTCAGTCTCCCCGACTCCTTAAATTTACAAAGTTTATTATTATTATTATTATTATTATTATTATTATTATTTTCAAAACATAATATTTATTACAAAATTTCTTGACCTAAATTTGAAATAAAATTTTTACGAAAGTTTATTTAAATCAATGATTTAGAAAAACAGTTTAATCTTAATCATGATTAAAATCAAGCTGATTTAAATCAACAAACCCTGCTTAAAAGTGGTATGAATTTGTTTCCCAGATTCAGTTTTAAAAAATCGCACACATTATTTTTTTTGAAATGTTATATTTTATGTACATTTTGAAAAGGTTATGCATATCACAATTAAATTAAGTAAGCTAGATTAAATACTAAAACCAGTGAAACAGAACGTATGTAAAGCGGAAAACATTTTTAAACGGAAAATTTCATGGTCTCGGTGAAAATAATATAAACTATAAGGAATAGCGTACCTGCTAAGATGAAAACCTGTCTATGTAGTCAAATGAAATTTCTAGAAATTCCTGCTGTAAATTCAACATCCTTGTCAATCCTTCAATCCTTGTTTCAATTTTAGCATTATTTTCGTAATTTCACTTTTTTTTTTTTTTTTTTAATGTTAATTTTGTATTTCTATATTTCCGATTACGATAAAGTATATTAACAGCACATGCATCTTTTTTACTGATTTGTTTTAATTATTATTTTTTTAATGATTTATATGAAAGATTATAGTTGTTTTTGCTTATGATATGTATATAGTACATTATAGTTAATTTTATTATCTAAAATCTATCTAAAATCTCCACCCCCGCTTTTTTTAACACTTTCCAAACTAGTTGAAAAGTGTTTATGACTTCGGTTTGTCTGGCCGTCTGTCCATGCTCTAACTCCCGTAAATATGCTCGGAATGCTCTGAAATTTTTGTATGTTATTGTCGTTATCTATAGCATGTTCCCTATTTCTACTGAAGTGTGTAGCACTTATAGTTTTTTTTTTTTTACAGGGAAACTCAAAAGAATTCGGTTACATTACGGTCTATGGGGAAAAATCATTTGCGGTTTATTTTAATAATGTTACACAATTTCGAACAAATTGTAATTGATATATATCACTAAGGTGCATTACAAGAAGCTTACTATGGAATAGGGTGTGCATAGCACTTATAGTTACTTTACAGGGACAGTCAAAAGAATTCCGTTACATTACGTCTATGGAGAAAAATCGTCTGCGGTTTATTTAAATAATGTTTCCCTATTTTAAACGCATTGAAATTTATATATATCACTAAGGTGCATTACAAAAGGCTTACTACAGAATATTGCGAGTGTAGCAGTCATCGTTCATTTACAGGGACACCCAAAAGAATTATCTTCTTTCTGTTAACAATAATTCCCGGAAGCGCGTTTTAAATTGCTGAACGCGATTTTAAATTTAACTCACTTTTTTTCTATTACTTGGTGTGTATAAATTCTGTTGATCATATACAGGGCAGCATAAAAGTTCGTGAACACATTTCCGTTTATTGACAGAAACTCGAGAAGGAGAATTTTAAACTGTGCTACGCGTTTCCTAACTGAACTAAAATTTAGCAACCTATGTAGTATATATACAAATCTATAGATCATATACAGGGTTGAATAAAAGTATTCGGATATTTTACCGAATATTGTTGGTAATTCCTGAAATTACGTTTTTAAATATGTTATGCGTTTTCCAAATTGTTTACTTAGATGTTATCTTCCAGATTATTAAACGGTAACTGTTTGTAAAATTATTTTGGAAGCGTTGGAAAGTGTTACATAATCTATGCTTGACGCATGTTTTTTTTTTTTTTTTTTTTTTTTTTTTTACAGAACTGAAAATGAAACAATTTTCAGTAATTTAAAGCAACATTTTTTTTTTTATGATTATTTATTATTATTGTTTTAAATCAGTTTCACGCATTGTTTTGTTATAATTACACAGTTAAATCAATTGACATAATACATATAAAGTAAATTCTGGCTTATTTGGAAGTGGAAAATTCGAACAAAATAAAATAAAGAGGAGTAAAACAAAACATTGGACACTGCATTTTGCAAACATAAACTTTCGAAATTTTGCTTATAGTTTTTGCACTAAATTGACCATGTTCCAAAAAATGTATATCCTCAACAAATTATACACTAAACTTAATAATACTTAACGACAGCTATTTAATTAACACATTAAAAATAATCAAACTGTAAACACACAAATAGTATTAAAATAGCGATAAATATCAGACCGCAAGATTTCACCAAAGATAGTGAATACAGACGCTTTTGAACGTTAGTTGAAATGAAATTCATAGTTGCTAATGTTTTTCTCAGAATTTATCTTGAAGTGTTAAAATATTACTCACAGCTCGTCAGCTTTTAACTCATAAAATATTAAATTAAGCAGATATTTCAGAAATATTTTGACAACTAAGGCGGAAAAAAACATCTTTTAAGAAGAGTACGAAGAAAAAATAAAAAAAATGTAGTTTTCTAAGGAGATATTTTAAATGTACGTTGCATTCTTCTACGCCCATATCTTTAATATTAGCGAGGGGAAATAGAGAGCTGATTGAGCAACCACTTTAAAGCTATTCTCAATTCCAAACTAGCTACTTTACGACATATTTTTTAATTTACTTTTGTTCAGAAACTTGGGAAGTTCGGAAATTGGCAAGTGTTCTTAATTCAGAAACTTTGTAATAGAAAGGCGCTTTCCATTTTTTGGTAAAGGCTGAAGGTGTTTCAGAAAAAACAGTCAAAGTCACCTTTTTGAATCGAATTTCCGACGCCGCAGCACACGAAAGGGGAAAAACGTGTTGTCCCGTGACAAGAATCGCTCATAACTCGATAAGTAATTTATTTATCAAAAAATGGAAAACTTATTTGATTCCAAATTGTTTCAATAGTCAGGCCTAGAGATCTGCACGGGCCGGGCCGGGCCTAGTGATTACTCTTTACGGGCCGGGCCGGGCCTTACTTTTTTCCTGAAGGATAAGGCCGTGCCTTAAATTATTTTTTCCGTACAGAGCCGGGACTGGTTTCATTCTTCCTAGTCTTCACGCCTCAAAATTTTTAGTCCTGGTTTTGACCCGTATGAAAATCATTGTCTCGGCGTGCCTGGTCCGTTCGAAGGTCAGTAAAATAAGATCTGGCATAAAAATCTTTGCAAAACATGCATACATTTTTAAATCGCCATTATTTTATAATTAAACATTAAAATTTATTCTTTTTAAAGAATAGTAGATTTATACACTTATTAAAATATGGCTAAATTAAAATATAGTAAAACGTGTGAAAAAGAACCTGCTTATGACGGAATCCTGTCTTAAATTGAAAAATGTGTTGATCCATTAAAAATGAATATACTAATACGTAAGAAAAGAATATATAATACATTTACACCTGATAAGAAGACAAATTGTCTATAACTCATTTTTTTTTTCTTCCCTATGCAATTCTATCTTAGAAGATTTTACTGTATAGCATTTTTCTGATTTTTAACACTTCAATAAATGGAATATGGATTAACAATATTAATGATAACTTAAACACATACATACAACAAATACAGAAATATTAAAAAAATAAACATTCCAGCTTGCGGCACCTCTATAAAAATGAAGATATAAACATGAAAAAAAAAAGGCTAAGATAGGAATTTTTGGTTAGATCTCCACCTACGAGACAAATTTTTAACCATATCGACGTAAAAATTATGTTTTGTCGAAATTCACTCGGGCCGGGCCGGGCTCGGGCCGAGATTTTAACTTTTTTCCGGGCCGGGCCGGGCTCGGGCCGAACTTTTAACTTTTAAATCGGGCCGGGCCGGGCCAAAATTTTTTTTGTTCGGGCCGGGCCGTGCTCGGGCCGAAAATTTAATTTTTGTATCGGGCTGGGCCGGGCCAATTTTTTTTCGTATGGGTCGGGCCGGGCCCGGGCCTGGAAATTTCGGCCCGTGCAGACCTCTAGTCAGGCCTACTAATTTTATGCCTTTACGTTTAAAAATGAGTCACAAAATGCGTCAGAAAGTTTCGTGCTGTTTAGCATATCATTTGAGAACCACCTTAACGGAATTTTGGGATATCTTTGATGAGGAAATAAACAATTGTTCTAAAACTGTTTGTACAATTATATTTTTTACATAATACATTTCTTGTTATTTTTTAGGCCACACGAAATTTATTATGGTTTTTGCTAATGATACAAAAAGCTGAATTGTATAGTTATAATTTTTATGAAACTTTTATATGCAGAATGATTTTTTTCTGTGATTTTTACTTTGTAAACAGTACAGGTTGTGGGATTTATCTACAAGAGGAACTGACATTGAAGAATGAATAATAATGGATGGGAGGGGGGATGTCTTACAGATGTCTTTTAATGAGAAAAAATGTTTCTTCGTTTTATCTCCATTCGGGGCCCGTATATCAATGATTGTTTGTAAGAAGGAGCGAGAAAGGGTTGAATCTGGCTACCTTTCTTATTTACAAGTCGCCAGGCTGTTAATTGCTTTTTCGTC
The DNA here is from genome assembly GCA_963931845.1 of Maratus michaelseni. Lineage (NCBI taxonomy): Eukaryota > Metazoa > Arthropoda > Arachnida > Araneae > Salticidae > Maratus > Maratus michaelseni. The sequence continues at coordinate 446,243,730 of OZ007586.1, forward strand.
TCCCTCATTGCCCCCTCTCCCGTGAAATAGACAGTAACTCATGATAAATGACATAAATCTTATTTTTCGGTATGTTCTCAATCAACTGATTTGTAAGTTGATTCGTATGTTCGTATGTTCGTGATTCGTTTGTTCGTTGATTCGGGTTGACTTCGTATTCCCATTGATTCGTATAAGCGGCACTTGCTGTAAAATAAAAATGACTAAAAGTGATAGATGCATTTAAACAACAAATTAATCTTTTTTTTTCATTTATCTTTTTATTCATCGATTTATTATGAAGGTATGCTGTAAAACAGAGGTAATAAACCCGTGGCCCTGCCATGCTTGAAATTGCGGTTTGCCTCCTATTTGTTACATTGGCAAGAAATGTTGTGCAAATTCACAAAGAAAAAATAATTAATTCAAATTCCCTTTCTGAAAAATGAGTTAAGTTCGAACTCAAATTCAAAATTAATTAAATTAATTAAATATAATTAAAAAAACACGCTTTCATAAAAACTCACAAAAAGTCAACTTATATTATAAAGAACAAATGTGTGCTTTGCTCAATACTGACTTCATAATGATGCGGACAACAATGTGGTTAAAATGACTTGATGTTACAACAATGGAGCTATTTTTTCAATTAATATTAAACTAGTGTAGCGTTATTTATACGGGAAAAATGCAAGTTTTGGGCCAATGTTGTCCCATCTTAGGTATCGAATTTTAAAATATCAATGTTTAATTCATGTATTGCCCTCAGGAATACATATACATTCCAAATTTCAAAGCTCTATGTCCACAGGAAGGGGGTAAAAATGAGTTGCAAGATTTAAATGTGCAGAAATGTAAGTTACAGACATACAGAAATGTAGGTTAAAAGAAAACATGCAAAAAAAAAAAAAAAAAAAAGAAAAAGAAAAAGAGAGAGAATCCTATCAATTCAAATTCATTTTTTAAAAAGAGCGAAACCCACTAAACATTCCTTTTTTAAAAAATAATAATAAAAGGGAAAAAATAGTTTCCTTAGTCCTATGAACTTACTAGTGATGTCAAAATCTCTTTAATTTAATATTGGAACAAGACTTAAAATACTCTAGGGCAACTGAAATATTGTTAACAATATAATTATTTTCTGACAAATAACCTTAAATTCTTCCATTTACTTGAGTGTTTTTTAGTGATAAATTCTTAGGATATTTTTCTTTTCAAGTAATATATTAGATAATATATGGTTTGTTAAATCAAACAAAAAATGACCAGGATTTTTCCTTTTCTATAACTTATTTTTCCTTGCAAAGCCTGTTTTCAACGCGGGTCTACAGGCAAGTATATGTTTTACTTCTTTGTTTTCCCATTTCTTTCTTACCAAATTCGGATAACGTGGCGGTCAACATGTTATGGAAATTTTCTTTTGAAGAATGTTTTAAAAGCCCAAATGGAATTTTGGAACTTACAAGAATTTTGTTACTGGCACCCCAGCTGCAATGTAACTGAATTAAATATTTGCATACTATGTAGTATGCTTGCAAATTTATAGATTATATACAGGGACGCACAAAATAATTCAGATATTTTTCCGAATATAGATGGTAATTGCTGAAATTGGGTTTTCAAATGTGTTGTGAGTTTTCTAAATTGTTTACTTAGACATCATTTTTCCCCCTACTAAACGGTGACGTTTTGTTACCATATTCTGGATGTGTTGTAAAGTGTTTCATAAACTATACTTGATGTATGTTTTCTTGTTTCTTTGTAATAATACACAAGAGATAATGTTTCATTTTGAATAAAATAGCACGATTGCAGTAAACAAAAAATATAAAAAATGTATTAGAAGTACTACTGGTTCAGTGGTCATGAAAAGTAGTACATAACAGAAGCATCGTTATTATCTGTAAAAAGATACATTTTTACAGCCAAGTTTATTACTTTTATATCATTAATATTAAAAACCAAACATTTTATCAAAAACGATTTATAAATTCAATAAACGACAAAAATATCCAACGGTGAATTTGTGACATTCCACATATTTTATAATGAATAACAGCGTCATTTTTGTAGACAATGAAAAATAGGAATTTTAAGTCATGTTTTACAATGTTCAACAAGGTGGATAGTTCAATCTGTTTTAAACAAGCATTTCATAATGTTATGCTATCAAAAAGTTATTATATGTTAGAAGAACTGTTGACTTTTGTCTCGTTTATTTTATAAAGAACTGATCGCTTAAAAAAAATTAAATTAGAAGTTTGAATTAAAATTTTAGCATATTAAGCTGGTGCTGATAAATTAAATAATTGAGTAATAATTAGCTGAATTATAATTTCAAAAAATGAGACCGAGACAATGAGAAAATAAATGAATTTAGTTTATGAGATAGAAGGTGACATGTACGGAGTGTCTCAAAAGTCTGTATGGAACCTTCGCGCTGAAGTCAAAATTTTTTTGTAGGGCACTAGGATCAGAATCATTTATGAATGGCGTGCTTCACCGTTCCTCAACAATCACCAAATCCCATGTTACCCTAAAAGAGCATTTCTTTAGGTAATTCTTCGTTTCATAATGTAATTATATTTATTATGTAATTGTATTCATTATGTAATATACGGTTTTTAACCATCCGAGAGTAGACGTTCGATGCCGACGCACAGTGGAACGAACACCATAAAAACCGACACATTGAAGAAAATTTTAATTTTTAATTTTTAGTTGTTACTACCATTCAAGGTTGATCTTAAGCACATAATGTACCCAGAAAACCCTATGGGCTTATCAGAAATTTATTCCTCGAATTTGTTAACCTAATGGAATGGTGGTAGATTCTGGTTTTAATGTCATATGTTAAATCGTTAAAAACTACTTTAACAATCATTATTCATTTTCAATCCCGGAATGACATTGTAGAAAATATTTATACATTTTGGTTAAAAAATATATACTTTTATTTTTCTTGGTAAGGAGTAATTGGACTAATTTGCAAATTTTGCAAATTTTAATGCCATATGATAAATCGTTAAAAACTACTTTAAGTATCATTATTCATTTTCAATGCCGGAATTATATTGAGGAAAATATTTAAGTACATTTTGGTTAAAAGAAAAAAAGTTAGATACTTGTATTTTTATTTGGTAAGGAGTAATTGGAGTAATTTCCAAATTTTGCATATTTGGGGTAATTTTCTCGATTACTTAAATAGAGACGACTACGTTTTCGTCATTTACTTAAAATGCATTGGAATTATTATCTAAGTCGCTGGTGGTCGCAGCTAACATTAATATTTTTTCAAACTACGAGTAGAACGCAACTAGGTACCGATTCGTACCGAAGATGAAAATTTGGGCAAATCTAAGCATTTTAATTAAATGACCAAAAACCGTAGTCGCATTTGCAGAAGTAGTCGAGAAAATTACTCCAAATTTATCGTACCAAGAAAAGTACAAGTATCTATTTATTTAATTTTTTTAAACCAAAATATTATTAAATATCCTTTTCAATGTCATTGCGAGATTGAAAATTAATAATAATTGTTAAAAGTGGTATTTAACATGTATGACATTAAAACCAGAATCTGCGGTCATTCCAGTAGAGGAAAATTTCGCGGGGAAATTTTCTGATAAACCCATAGTGTTTGGGGGTACATTATGTGCTTAAAAACAACCTTCAATATCAATGGTGATACAACTATCAATTTTAAAACAACAAATTTTCATCAAGGTTTTTACGGTGTTGTTACGTAGTTTGTTACGTAGTGCGCTCCTAAAAATAGTTTTCTAGGGGTCTTGTACCTTTTAAACGCAACGAAAATCAACAAAAACAATCAATGTTTGAATTAGTATATCATCAAAACCTTTTTATGTGTAAACATGAAATTTTGACTATTGATTAAATAGATTAGGCTTTTTAATATAATACCATTAGAAGCTGACTAGATAGTACCTGTCAAGATTTGACGGTAAATAACTTGAAAGTTCCTTTAGAAATATGCTTTTATGTTTAATTAGCTGGTTTTAAATTAATTAAGTGTTAGAAAATTTATGAATTGTTATATTGTGTAAACGATTCCTATAGATATAAGACGATAGATTGTGTTGTCAGTCCAGCCTACTCAACTAATGAAGTGAAATAATTTTAATCTTGTAATTTACATCCTATTATACTTGAATTAATTTAGCAAGAATTTAACTAAAAAAATTAATTGAATGATTTATTTTTACTTACTACAGTCTCAAAAAAAAAAAAAAAATTAATATCAATAGTTAGTATTTTCTATTTAAAAAAAAAAAAAAATAACGTAGCCTTTAAAATTTTTCGACTCTAAAATCCAGATAAACCATGGATATCAAGGCGATTTCTTTTATAATTCTTATATGGATATATTTGCTTCTTTCGTTTTTCTCTTCATTTCTTTTATTTTCTATTTTTTTAAGGAGAATAATCATATACATTTCTTAGCTATACAAATATATCTTTTTGATAATAGTCATACAAAATATAGATAAAAGTTTAGATCACTTTATTTAATCGATAACTACACGCAAAATCTTTTAATTTAAATATTTATAATATAAAATAAGTAATTAAAAAATATTGTCGTTTGTTAAATTTTATTTACCACAGTTCCAATATTTTGAAAAAATAACAATATTTAATATTTCTGATTTTTTTTTTATTATATTTTTTTAACTACACGACCTTTAATTTTTTTTCATTAAATTAATTTTTATCAGTCTGATTCTAAAACCCTGAATTTGAACTTTGCTGTCTGCAGCTAACGATTTATAATACATCTGTTTTAATTACTTGAATTTTTATTTTACATTTTCACACATTGTTTAATTGTTAAATCATGGATACCAAGATAATTTAGAATTCCTGTATGAATATTTTTCCTTCTTTTTGTTTTTCTACTTTTATTTTTCCTTTTATACGAAAAATAATCACATACTTATCTTTTTATATATATGACATCTTGATAATGGTCATACCAAATATAATAAAAATTGTAGACCTGTTCAATTTATTTAATCGATAATTACATGCACGATATCCTATGCAAAAAAAAAAAAAAAAAAAAAAAAAAAAAAAAAAAGAAAAGAAAAACACTTATAACTTATTGAAATAAAAATAAGAAATTTGAAATTTAAAAAATAGCACTGTCATTGGTTTATCATTAACTAGGGATTGCCGTCACATTAGTAGCGTAGATTCTTACGGGTCATATGACTTTTAAATATAAACTGTCTTTTATCTTCAACAAATTCAAATCTTTGAAACACGTGTGTAATAAAGAGCAATATATTCTGAACATCTTAAAATAAACCGCACAAAAAATTCCCACAATTTCATTAATTTTGACTAAAATTGTGTCAGTTCTTCTTACTGTAAAAATTATAAAAAATAATATATAATACTTTAAAGTTGATTTATAGTAATTTTAATTGGTTTATCTCAAAAATGTCTTTAAAAAAATTGCGCGCAAGATTTCTATTAAACTACTTTTACAGATAAACTTTACGGATTCACAGATTATATCTATGTCTTAAGATTGGGCCATAATTTGTTTATAATTCCGGACAGAAAAAAGAAGCATAGATAAATTCCGAAAAAAAAAATATGCAACCCGTTTAACTTTATATTTGAAAAGAATTTTTTCTAAAATCAAAAAAAATTTAGGTTCAGTCTTAAGGTAATAAATTCACAAAGATTTCAGGTAAAAACATTAACTAATTTAAGAAAAATATTGTGCACAATTTAAACAAAGTACGATTTTAACTTTTTGATAAAAACTACATTAAAGTATCTTTTTAATCACTGCTTACAGTGAGGACAACAGATACATTTTTTAGCCAAAACTCGTGAAATTATAGGGTAGGTGGGAGGGGGCGGAAGCAGGTTATCTTAAAATGCGCAGACGATGTTGTTCTTTCATGTATAGTTTTTCTTTTTTGAAAAAACGATTTTTTTTAAGATTAAACAGTCGATGTCCCTTTAGATTTCAATTTTTTGTGGCTAATAAAAATAATTCAATTCCTTTTAAAAAGCAGGCTTACTTCAATTATTTTTCATATATGAGTAAATGTATATTTTAAAAATATATAATCCTTGCAATATAGGTTTAACTCTTTTTTTTCAGATTGTCGGGGGATTTTTAATAGCGGAGAAAAATATTTTATACACTTACATTCTGTTGCTCTCAATGTATGCTTCAAGTTATAAATAATAATAATAATAATTGTTATTATTATTATTTTACACTCCTATTTATGGATTTTGTTTTGCACAAAAAATTACATAAGCAACTTTACAAGTCAGAAGCATAAAAAAAAATAATAGTAGTTTTAAACAGCATGTAATTTTCCTAATTTTAGATTGTAGAATTTAAAACTTATAGCTTAAATAAGAAAAAAAACTGAACTGTGAAAAATGTTTACACCAATTCTTGATTTAAAAGTTTTTTTTATTATACTAAATTACATACATACCTTTGTTATGGTTATCCAACTGTTTTTCTGAGGAATTGTAGAAATAGAAATCGTAGGGAGAATAAAATTCATAATTTGGAACAATTATAAATGAAAGATTATCTAAAAAGGAACCAGTTAACAATGAAAGAATCATAAAAAGCACCTCGCAAAGTTACCCAGTTATCATTTGACTGTTACTACAAGAATTTATATTAAAATAAAATGTTTAAATATATTGCCTGGCAAAAAAAGTCCTTCGTCTTGTGGTTAAAATAATCAAATGACGCCTTTTCAACAGCTGCCAGGGGCAGATTTTTTTCTCATTGTTCACAACTTTACTTGAGCAGACGATTGAATATTCCAATTTAAAATTTTCACTACAGGAATTTTTTTTGTTGTTAAAGAAATGAATAAATAAAATATTTTTTTGAACACAGATCATTGCATTTAAAAATATATGTGCGTATTACAACTGATGTTTTTCCAATAACCAATTCGTATATTTTTAAAATTAATTTTAAGGAGTTATATAATAGAATCCTTTTTGTTTAATAATAATTACTCATGTATATATAAAAGAGCTTTGTGTCACTATTAAGCGATTTTATATTAACCCACTTATTCCGAGAATTAGTTCTTTTTTTTATTATTAAATTTGCTTGAATGTCACCATTTCTTTTTTTTTTTTAAATAGTAATATTTGCCTTATATAAACTGGTATTAAAAAAGCGGAATATTACTAATTCAAAATTTTTATAGCAATCCAGTATTTTCTTTTTTACCACTGACAACACTTTTTGGCAGGAAATCCTGCCATTCGGATAATGTGTGTTATTTTATTCCGTCATAAAATATTTTAAGATAGTTAATAAGATACTTAAATTAGATAAGACAGTTAAATTCTGTTGAATTTCGAAATTATTGGAGCGGTAACGCCACCTAAATTTTGACATTTAAATTTTATTGTTTTAATCTTGAATAAATTTGAAAAAGGAAAAAAAATTCAAATTATTTAAGGTATTTAAACAATTCTCCCCCTCCCCCCCCTCCATATATATTTTCTGTTATCTTGGTGGTATCAATAATTTAAAATTTATAAAATTTATGAAGATATTTTAACACAAATTGTTCATTTTCCAAAAAGAAGTAAAACGGAAATAAAAAAATTTCTTACATTAAAAAAAGAAAACATTTTTTCTTGAAGTACATGCAGAATTATGTTTGAGTCATACAATTACATATTAATTAAAAATAATCTATTTAAAGTTTATTTTCCTACAAATAGAGAAATTAAAAAGTAACAGTCCTGTACTGACTGCACATTAAGACGGCCCTTTTTTTAAATGCTTCTTCTCATTTTCAAAGATGTTTAAAATTCACATTTTAGTCACAATGAGACTTCACACTCTCATGGTTTCTTTTGTCACAATGGGGCTTCACAATATGGCGGATTTTTGGTCACAGTCTTCAGGTGACGTACGTGACTTGTAATGACGTCATTGTGACGTCACAAAAATTAAAAAATATATCAGATCAATAAATTTCACAATAAATAACATGTTTTCCCGTATTTTATTTTTTTAAGTTTTCGGAACATTTTAGTCACAATGTGACGTCACTGAGTGGTGGCCTTTTTGTCACAGATAACACATGGGCTGATAAGTTCCAGGTCTGGCACACAGATGGCGTTGCAATCGCCGAACCGATGTTTTTTTTTTAGTAAATACTAACCTTTAAAAGGTATTAGAAAAAAATGCCATGATGATTCGCCGTGTGGATAAAACGTTAGAGTAGTTTTAGTTGAACGACTTTGCTGATAAACAAAAAAATGGATAACAAGAATTTCAAAAATTGTTATTTGATGGGGCAAAAATATCGTTCAAACAAAAGCTTGGCTAGATAAGCGTTATCCGGACACTGCGCCAGGTAAATCAACCATTATTGACTGGTTTGCTGATTTTAAACGTGGTCGTACGGACACCAGTGATGCACCACGCAAAAGAGGTGGTTACTCCGGAAAACATAAAAAAGTCCACAAAATCGTTTTGGGGAACCGTAAAGTGAAGTTGCAGGAGATAGCTCAGACTCTGAAGATATCCAAGGAACGTGTAGGTTTTATTTTGAATGAACATTTGTCTATGAAAAAGCTGTTGTCAAAGTAGCTGCCGCGCGTGTCGACTTTTGACCAAAAACAATAACGAGTTCTGAGCACTGTTTGGAGCTTTTTCGTTATAAAATTGTTATTTATTATTAAATTATTATTAATAATCATTTATTAAATTATTATTATAAAATTATTATTATAAAATTATTTTTAAAATTATTTTTATTAAATTATTATTATAAAATTATTATTTTTAAATTATTATTATTATTATTAAATTATTATTATTTATTATTAAAGTTATGTTATTTATTAATGTTATAAAGTTATAAAGTCATAAACTTATAAAGCTTTGTTAAAAAGTTGTGTTTTCTTTATTAGACCGGGAACTTATCAGCCCATGTGTTATGACGTGAGCATTGTGACTTGCTTTGAAGTCACTGCCCCTATACATGCTATATGGGCGTTCTTCCAGCACTTTTCGTAATGTTATCTCATTGCTCAAAAAACAAGATAAGTCTTTTGAAAATTTATTTAAAATACATTCATAATTCTTAAAGTTACTTACAAAAATCCGGGTTTGGACTGGAGTGTGACGCCCTGCATTTTTGTCTTAATAAATGGATTTCGACCATAATTTTCTATGCAAAACTTGTTTGTTACAGTTTGCTCTCCCCCCCCCCCCCCCCTTCAATTTTACAAGAGGAGTTCCTGGACATCCGGTAGAAAAAATTTCAGAAAATCGTAATTGTCACGGAAACTAATAAAAATTGGCTAAGTTACATGGTAGATAGATTCGATAGATCTTGATATCGGCTTCCTAATTTGTTCCCTCTTTTCCTAAGGGAGAGGGGGCGAAGTTTGTCTTTTTTTTTGGCCCACCCTGTTTAAACCTGTTTTCCCGATCTTTTACATGCGATTAAGTTTAGATGATTAGCTTATGTAATGAAAGCTTCTTTCGTGCATAAAGTAAATTCTACCCCAGTAGAAATTCAAATTATTTTATCGAATTAATTTACTAATACACGTAATTGTCTCGTAGAAAGACACGCACTTTTCAACGCACTGCCGCTTACAATCATCACTCATCTACCTGCTCTACCGAGAGAGAGGTTAATGATTTTCAAATGCGATTTACCTCACACTCACCTTTGTTTTTGTAATGAATTTCTAAAGGTTGATTAGCCGGACTCAGATGAAGTCAAACGGAAATTGAATCAACCTCGTGACCCCAACAGGACCTCCCCCAATCCCGCACACAGTGATCTGTCAAACAACGTAAAGCTAAGTTAGCGCCTGCATCTACATCTTGCATGTGTCTGGAAACATTCGGTGTAGTTAAAGAAAAGGGCCGAAACAGATTTCTTTTTAATATTTCTATTTTTTAAATGTCAAAACTGGATAATGTCTGACACGTTCAAGGGGTATTTTAATTCCTATATGCACGAAATTTGCAGGTGTTCTTATTCAAAAACTAAGAAATACAATAGTGTACACAATTTTTTTTTAATAAAGACAGAGGAAATTTCATAAAATGCTGTCAAATGGAATGAGACAGCACGGCAAAGGTCTTCATGAGACAGCAATTCATTATAACTTAAGATGTTATTTATTATTAATTTATTAAAGAACGAAAAAGAATATTCGATTGCAAATTACTTCAATATTCATGTCTGCAAATGTCATGCTTTTATGTATAAAAATGACTCCGTGAATATGTCAGAAAGTTTCTCGTCATTGAGCAGAGAAAAATATTTGTTGTTCATTTTGCTAAAAATGACGAAATTACCAATTTTCAATTTTTTTGTTTAAAATGAATTTAAACATCCGTAGTATATTGTGACAAAGTTTCGTAACGATCTGATAATTACAAATATGCGAAAAAAACCATTTAACAGTACCCATTTTCCTTTAAATGATTCAGAATTGAAATCTTTAAATTATTTTTTCTTAGTTTGTTGTTTTTCTATATATCGGTATGATCAAAAGTTAAAACTTCAACATATATTTATCAACTGAATCAATTTTTTAACGGACGTTCCGTAAGCAGCATTTAATAAAGTTAAAGATCAGACTTCCGGTGATATAAATAGTTTAATTTTGAAAACAATGTTAAGTAAATAATAGTTTTTACTGTATTTTTACATATGCCATCACATTTTATTTTTCTTGAATTAACTAACTTTTTAAAAATCTGGTCCTTACTGCTATAGAGCACACAAAACAACAAAATTTATTTTTGCAAAAATTTCAAAATTGTAGAAGTGTGGTTTTAAAATTATCTTAATTGTTTTAAGGGGTGTCGGGTGTCTTACTTTTTCAGTGAAGGTGAAATTTAACGTCATGTCACATTAAATTTTATTTCTCATTCTCTATAAAACACAAATACATAATTTTTTACAACTAATAGCTTAATACACTAGTGTGAAAAACTTAAGCAACAAACACAAAATGCTAATTTCTGAACACGTGAGTACTCAAAAGGAAATTCTATAAACAGCAAGTGTAGAAAATAGGTACTACCCTAACAGCACAGACAGTCGATGTGAAGTCTTCCTGACATCACAAATGGTCAACAATTGTCAGTTACTACAATGAACAGAAATGTGATGTCTTTCATTCGTCTCATTTTTACTCTCATTTGGTCACTCCACTGAATAGTCACCATGACTGCTGCTTTTTGACGAGTCACCAGGTGACTTTACAATGTCGTCATCTTGTGACTCTCATGTGGCTGTCATTTTGACACTCCATTGTAAAGTCATCATGATAGCTGTTCTGTGACGAGTTCCCAAGTGACAGAAAATGAAATCATCTGAGGACTTTTCACAAAGGAGTGCAATGATGACTTCACAATAGAGTGTCGATCATCGGAAAGTCACCATGCGACTTCATTGTGACATTATTTTGCTACTCATCACAATGCAATGACTGTGACTTGAGAATCACAAGATGACTTCATTGTACTGTCACCTGGTGACCCATCACAAAGCGACAGTCACAGTGACTTTTCAGTGTTAACAATCATTTGAGAGTAATAATGAGACAGACAGACAGCGCCCACCCTAGGGACCAGCTTTTGGCTAATGGCCAGGACGAACCCCTAAGCCTAGGGAGGGAAAAATATTACTATCCGGCGCTAGCTACAATAATTACAAGTTAAACTACAATTTTTACAAAGTATAAACGTTACCCAATTTTGCCACAAGGCTGGGCGAACGTTAAAATTTTTACAATAATTGATATTTTACATAAACTTTAATTTTAGTTATTTATATAGCATTTTGAGATTAACATTATGATGACAATTATTTGTAGTCGTACATTTTGAATGCATTAGTGAGTATACAATAACCTTTAGAGGTATAATATATTTTTAAATATGATTACAATATATAATTACAATATAAATTTCAAACAATTTTATTTACACACAATAACATTTTGAAATACACTATATACAGTGGCCCCTCACCCACACGCGACACACGGCAAACAAACCTCATCACCAGAAACCCCCGTACTCAAATGTAAAAATAAAAACTTTTTTTTTTTTTTCCCCTAAAATCCTCTATACTGTTTAAAACAATGGTACGAAAAAGCAACCACCGAACATCGCGCATAAGTGAGAGGCCACTGTATTTACAATTTGGTACTGATACAATACATAAAACAAACTTTTATTTATTTATTTATTTTTTTTTTACTATAAGAGGAATTTGTATTTAATAAATGAATATTTTTGATTTAAGATATTATAATTTTCGTAAAGTTGAAATAGTTGCTTTTTATCAGATAGTATATCTAGAATATTGTCAAGAGTTGTTTTAGTTTCATTATATGTGAATTTATACTTCATAAATTTACATTTGTCAAATAAATAATGTAGTGGGTCACCTCTCTGACCACACTGACACAAGTCATCATCTCTTTTGCCAATTCTATGTAAGAATGTAGGAAAACTTCCACATCCACTGAGGAAGTAGAGTGAGACTTTATCTTTACATATAAGTGAGCATTGAACCTTTGGAATAATACTATGAGTAAACCTGCCGCACCCTGAGGAGTCCCAGTTGTGCTGCCACCTGTCCAGCAATTGCAATTTAATAAGCTTATTAAGTAAAGAGCATGGAAGTTTAATTTCCTTGCTTACTGGCAAGTTGCAGTACTGTGCGGCCTGGTACGCCAGCTTGTCCGCCAGTTCGTTGCCCACAATACCCACGTGTCCTTTCACCCACGTGATATAGAAAATTTTATTTTTATTTTCTTTTAGTAATTTATGAAGGTCAAATATTTGTTTATATTTAGAGAACATATTGTTTAATGCTAATACTGTTGATTTGCTGTCTGAAAAAATTTGGGTTATTTTTTGATTTGTTGAGATAGCCCATTTTATCGAGTTAATAACTGCTGTAAGTTCAGCTTGAAAGACTGTGTTGTTATTTTGAATTTTGCAAGATTGTTCTTTAATTTTAATTTGATCTTTAAAGGCCACATAAGCATATGCTGTTTTGTTATCTGTTTTAGAACCATCAGTATAGATCTGTGTTATGTTAGGTTTGTTTATGTTTACATCCGTCAAAATTAAATTGTTAATATATATTTCAGGATTTGTTTGAAATTTATAGACCTTGTTCTTCAATTTTGTTACATTCTAATATTTGATTATTAAAAATTAAGATGTCTTTATTATTTTTAATTTTGTATTTAAGATTTTTTGCTTCTAATGTAAATAATAACGGTGGAATGCCCAGGAGCACCTGAAGTGTGTGCGTCGATACATTCTTGTAACATTTTGTTATTGATGTTAAGCAAATTCTTTGTATTGATTGTAAGTTTCTTTTATCAATTATTCTCAGATTATTGTACCAAACCTCCGAGCCGTAATCGATAATTTTCTCGAGGACAGTAAGGTACCATTCTCGAAGAAAATCTCGTCTTACCCCCCATGTCGTTGAAAAAACTCTTTTAATGGATGATGTTAATGATAAAATTTTACTTTTGATATTTAATATATGTGTATGCCAAGTTAGATTACTTTCATAGTGGATACCTAATAATTTAAGTGTTTCAACACGTTTAATTTTAATGTTATTCAGTTTAATTTGAGGTTCTCTGTTCCTTAAAATGTTTTTACCCAGCATTATATATACCGTTTTGTCTGTCGATATTTTAAGTTTTAGTTTTGTACAGATATTACTAAACAGCGATATCATTTTACTTGATTTATCTTCAAGTTCTCGTCGGCTATTTGCCGCTATGATCATATTAAAATCATCACAAAAAGCTTTTAAGTTATGGAATTTTTCAGAATATGTGATTAATATTATGTTCGCTATAAGCAGCCAGAGCAGGGGACCAAGACATGAACCCTGCGGGCAACCTTGGTATGTTTCTCTTTGTGTGTTAATACTCTGATAGTCTATTATAATTTTTCTATTAGTTAAAAATGTTAGTAATATATTTTTCAGGTATTGTGGAATGGGTAGTTTTTGTATTGTTTTGCCGAGGATAGTCCAATTTATATTGTCAAATGCACCCTGTATATCAAAAGATACCAAGATGCAATATTTGTTATACTGTAATTTTTTATGAATTTCATCGTTTACGGCTTGTAATAATTGAATAGTGTTTCGTCTCTCTCTGAAGCCAAATTGTTGTTCATGGAAGTGATTGTTAATTTCAAGGTAATGTATTATTCTGTGTTTAATTAATCTCTCCATTATCTTTCCCAGCATCGGGAGAAGGCAAATTGGACGATAGGATGAATGGAGCTTTGGGTCTTTATTGTTTTTTGCAAAGAAGATAACCTGGGCAATTTTCCAATTTGCTGGGAAATAATTTAAAGATAGACATTTATTAAAAAGATCGCGAATAAGACTTTTGTAGTTTTTGAATAAGTTTTTGATTAAAAATGCATCAATTTTGTCATAGCCCGGAGCTTTCAGATTATTCTGTTCTGATAGTGCATAATTTATTTCTTTAGTTGAGAAAAGAGGTGGGGTGGGAGAATTTTGTGTTTCCCTTACAAAGTTAGATAAAGGAGGATCAGGATTTTCTTGTGTGGGAAAATGGTGATTTAGCAAGTTTGTAAATGTATCTGAGATTGTGGAATATATATTAGAGCCAGTAAGTGTCGTATGTAAAAAATGTTGGTTTGTTGTATTTTTTGCTGTTGCAATTTGGAATGTTTTTCCAAATTTATCAATAGTCTGTGTACAAAATTTTTGCCAAGATTTGGCCTTTTCTGATTTGATATGTTTTTTATATAGTGCTCTTTCTTTCTTTAGTAGTATTTTCCATTTAGTATCACCTGTTCGTTTAAATCTCCTATTTAATGCGGCTATTTTGTTTCTGTGGGACTTCAGAGAGGCGTTCCACCATGTAAATGTTGGATATAGTTTTAATTGTTTCTTTTTGAGAGTGGAATTACATGTTTCTAAAATATTATTGTTAAAGGTATCTAGCCAGTTGTCTAATTCTTTCGTTGTTGTTATAATGTCAAGTTCATTTTGTAAGTCAGATACATATTTCTTAAAATTTTTGTTACATTTTTTAAAAGTTGTATATTTGGTTTTAAATCTACCTAATTTTATGTAGTTAATTGAAAGTGCTATAGAAAATCGAATGTACCTGTGGTCTGACTTACTCATATTTTCTACGTCCACATACCACGTCTGGATTCTTTCAGAAATGTCCTGAGAGCACAACGTCACATCCGGAGTAGTGGCACAGGGATTGTCAATTTGTCAAATGAATGATGCTGGTGCTTCAGAATCATTTATAACAATCAGTTCTCTTGCCAATAGCAGGTATGTCAATATTGATCCCCTCTCATCCTCTTTTTGATAACCCAGGAGTGCCAAGTGGGCGTTAAGGTCTGCACCCAGTATCAGGTTTGTCATTGGGTTAAACTGATCTAACCATTTCATATCCTCAAGCAGGTTACTTCTTGGTTTAGAGTACAATGATCCCACTGTGAGTCTTCCTGTTGTTGTAGTAATATTGACGAACACTGCATTTTCATCTGAGTAAGTGTGGATGGCTGGAACATCCGATCTAGTTATCACAACTGCAGCTGTTTGATTTTTGGATGTAAAGACTTTCCATGCTGTTGATGGAATACCCCAAACTTTGTTTTTGATGTGGTAATAGTCTTGGATGAGTAATATTGTAATTTTATTTTCATTGGCAAAGCCCCAGAGATGGTCTGTAGCTGCTCGACTGTTTTGTAGATTAATTTGTAGACATTCTAAATTTTCACTAAAAGGTGCTATTGTTGGTGTATGTTGAGATTGTATATCTTTATTTAAAATATTGAATTGGAAATGCTATTTTTAACGAAGTTATTTCTATTGTAGAGATGATATTGATATATGGGACATTGACTTGTGTTTGCTGCATGATGAAAATCATTTTCTGTATCTTTACAGTTTACACATATGTGTTCTGTTGGATTGTGTTTTACTTTACACTTGTCAGAATTGTGAGACTTCGTGCAGTACGTACATGCTCTTGGATATTGACATCTATTTGATACGTGGCCGTATCTCTGACAGTATCCACAACGTATTACTGGGCGATATTGTTCAATCCTACACGAGTTGAAACCAATAAGGAGTTTTCCTTTATTCAGTAGGTAATTGGCTATGTTGGCTTCCACACTTAGAACAAGTTGATATGTTTTAGATGTTTTTCTTTGAATGACTTTAAAAATAGTTATTGGTGTATCCATGTTTAGATCTTCTATTATTGCTTGTGTTATTTCTTCTTGTTCTGTAATGTTAGGAATGCCAAGTATTATAATTTTCTTCGTGTTATATGGAGTATATTGAGTTTCTATAACGTCTTTCAATGCTTCAACTTTGTCAATGAAGGTCCAAAGAGCTTTTGTTTCTTCTGGGCTGTCAGATTGTATTATCAGAAGATTTTTATCACGATTATTTTCTTTAACTTTTCTATTCAAAATATCTTTTATTGTTGCCATTGACATTGTCGTGTTTGGCTTCTTGTGTAATAATACTGCAGCTTTAGAGATGCCTATTTTATTCTTTTTTGGGATATTTTCCTTCATTGACTGCTGCAATACTTCTGAGTAACTAGTTTGGGATATATCTATTTTTGCTTGTTCTATAAGTGAGTACTCTCCCGTCTGGTCCATTTTTTCCAATATTTTGTTCGTCTTTGTTTCTATGTTTTCCAGAGTTTTTTGAAGTTCTTCTATTGATGCAATGCCCGTACTTATTGTTAACCTCTGTGGTTTTGGTTTTTCTGATTTTAATTCCTGAATTTCGCAGAGTAGTTGCTGTATCGTTTGATCTCTTTCTTTTACTAACTTTTGAAGATCTTTCCCTACCTGCTCGAGGAGTTTTACATCTGTTAAGAGATTGTTTATTTTCGTATTTTCTTGGATGAGTTTAGCTATTTGTTCATCTTTTGAGATCAATGATTCTTTTAATTTTTTATTTTCTTCTTGCTTCTTTCTGATTCCTTCTAATTGTTGATTTATTAGTTGAGCCTCGTTTTCGGTTTTATCCTGTTGATTCTGTCTTTGTGTTGTAGTGTCCTGTTTTAATTTTCCAGTTTTTCTTCTAGTTCTTTCTTCTCTTTTTCTAAGCTTAAGATCTTTTCTTTCTGGAATGTCCTTTCCTTTGCTGTTTTTTCTGTGAAGTTGAATCTTTCTTCATATTTTTCCAGTCTTTTGTTAATTTCTTCTTTGTATTTACTCGCCTCGTCTGCGTCACCTTTTTTCATTCTTCGTAGGAAGTCGTTGTATTGGTTCATCAATGCCGTTAAGTCCATTCTTATTGCGTTTTTCTGTGTGAATTTTTGATACTTTATACTTGGGTTTTGGGTGTTATAGCGTCTGGATCTTCGTTTTAATACTGTTCGTGAAGTATTAAAAGCCGTAGTTGCTTCTGGACTTGAATGTGCAATTTTGTATTCAGACTCCGTTGTTTTCGAGTCATCTGAGTCATGTGAGTCCTGAGGTTGAATTGGCGAACTTTTTAGTTCGTCTTCCATGATGTTTTATTTTTGTCCAGTACTATAATTTGTTATCAAATGCGTATTTATAAGTATTTAACGTAACTAAATGATATAGATTACAACTTATTTTTGTTAACTTTTCCAACTATAAGTTGAGGAATTTGATTAATTAGAGGTAATGTTTTTTTTGCCATTTAACAATATATCTTTATGTATCTGAATAATTACTATATTTTGTTACTTTTACACTTATATTAAACTTTTCATTTATTAAACTAGGCATCACTGGAGTCTAATCATGTTTAATGAAGGAAAGGGTAAATAGGAAAGGTCATAGCAAAAATCAGTGATCTAAATCACTGGAAATGACTAAGATAAAAACTTAATGTTATATGCGGGGCAAATTTGGAGATTATAATAATAATAAAAGAATAAAAATAAAATAAAATAAAATAAAAATGATAGAATGAAAAAAAAAAAAAAAAAAAAAGGGGGTGAGAGGGGAAATTTTTGAAGAATCCTGATCAGAAAAACATTAGTGACCAATGCTTATGAGCGTCGCTGCACCCGGAGTAAAAAAAAAAAAAAAGAAAAAAAAATTATTAATCATACAAAACCTAATATTATAGTTTAAATTTAAGATTAGGCCATATATTATGGATTAAGATTGGATATGGATTAAGATTAGGCCATATATTATGGAGAGTCTATATTCTAAAAACCTTTTATTTACAATATCTATATTATTTCTCCGCCATGTGAAAAGAGAGAGGGAAAAAAATGAAATTGATGAAATTAACGAATTTGTTAAAATTCTGGCTCTGTAACAGGTAAATAGACAACAACTCGAGAAGTTTAGTATTAAAAGTGTGCCAGAGAAAGGAGAAAAAAAAAAGTTTACACTCGCCTGTAAGAAGGAACGAGATCGACGCTGCACTTGAAAATGTATAAACCCTTGGACATTTGTAAATGTGGAGGGAGGAGGGGGGGGGGGGGGGGGAGATGGTGGTAAAAAAAAAAAAAAAAAAAAAAAAAATAGCGATTGAAATTAAGTTAATATATTGAGAAGCATAAGAGATGTAATAGAGACGGGAATTATAAAACGCCCACTAGCGACACTAAATAAGTGTAGATGAAAATGCTTATTCAAAAATAATATGTCACAACAAAACCTTCAAAATGATATGCAACACGGAATGAAAAGAATAAAATTGAAAGATAATGAAAATATTTAATAAGACGCCCTCTAGTGGCACCCGGAATAAAACTAACACAATATTTTTAAAAAAAAGTTACCCTAAAAATTATAAAGAAGCAAAATGCTACAACTTAGCTTTAGAAAAAAAAAAAAAAAAAAAAAAAATTAAGAATTTTGAAAAAGCGCCCTCTACCGGACACAAAAAAGGTATAGAAAAACATAAAAGAAATGAAAACTGGAAGTGTGTAAAAATACCTAAAAGTAGACACCAAACACGACTAACATGTAAAAAAAAAAAAAAAAAAAGTACGATTGGTATAAGAAAGCTGAGGAAAAAACAATTGTGGTTAACTCCTTACATATGAAAATTACACCCACTGTAAACTTATCGAAAGGCCAAGAAAAAAAAAGGGGGGGGGAGGGGAACCAAAACCGTGCCATGACAAAACTATAACCCTCCCTCCAACGGCCAAGTGATGTTTCATTGATTTGCTATAATGCAGTACTAAATTGCAAAAGAAAGAAAAAAAAATGTGGAATTTAAAGGGTTAGAAAATGAGAAAAGAAAGAAAAAAAAAAAAAGTGTTAAAGTGTCTCTGATATACCATACCCACAAACATTAATTGAGAAAAGATAAAAAGAAAAAATTCTTTACCTGTATTCTCTTTTAATCCCTCCTTTTTTCCCCTTTTTATTTATATCCCCTTTCCCTTCCCATCTACTTTAACAATAATTAAAATAAGGAATGAAATACGGAGGTAAACTGACACTAAAATTTTTAACAGAACCAATATTACAAAAATAACATAAGAGTTTTCATTACTTACAAACCGACAATAATAATATTTTATAAGATTATACCCATCCCATACAGAACCAAGAAAACATTAATAAACAAAATTCTTATGCGAAGCTGAAAATTACACCTCAACTCTGACTTCATATGAACAAGAATGCAAACCGTAACCAAAACTAGCGCCATATTGAATGAGAATAAAAACGAAAAAACCGCAATTTTAAAGTAGATATTTATCACACTTCATTACAAGATAATTTAATAAAAAAATATGGCAGAGAAAATCTTGGAATGTCTATCAAGCATACTTTTATATATTATTCAAATAATACTATTCAAATACACAAAATATTTACTTCATATTTATGCCTAAAAATGTAACCGCCCCATGTTAAACAACATGGAACATAGAAACAGCACTTTTCAAATAATCATTTTAAAACCTTGAAATTAAAATTGTTAAATCTAGATGGTGGCAAAATATAGCAAGAGATTTAACGAACACAGAAAGAACACTAGCATTAAGTAAATACTTATTTTTAGATATATTAAAGCAATCTGAAAAAGGTAAACAAATCAATACAGCGCAAGACATGGAATTTTAAAATCTATATTAATACACTTTATTTTTACAAAAACTCTAAACTACTCACTGATTTATGATGAGATGACCTTGAAAGGTCCCAATTATAGCACATTATATTAATTGAAGCACAATTAACATTTTATTTAACTTCCTTAATAACACTGTGAAGACAAACTGACACTCCGAGTGCAACAACAACGTGATTTCAAACAACTACAACTTCAGTTATAGATAATACCAGAAAGTCCGGTTGGTTTTAAAATGTTCAATAAAGTTATAATAATTCATGAAAAATACCCAGAACACTGGGAAAAATCTGGGGAATTTAATATAAGCATTGGTTTTGTATCAGTCCACTGCAATGGCTAAGCCCGGAGATAGGGGAACGAGATTAACATAACAGAACAAAAATTTAAAAAGCCATATCTCCGGAAATAATGGACTGATTATGATCAAATAGGTGTCAAAATGATCAGGAAAAATTAACGGAAGAGAATAAACATGATTTAGAGTTCCAGCTTACCTAGAAACGTTAATTTAGAAGCACATTGTCAGAGCTTAAGACGAAGGTGACCGAACAGAATTAGCCCCCTGGCGGAGTATGTAATAATGAGACAGTGAAATATCCCATATTTTGATTCAGCGCAGCGATTGTGACACTTCTAACCATGCGTGACGGCAAGGGGACTTCACATCGACTGGCCATGCTGTTAGGGTAGTACCTCTTTTCTACACTTGCTCTTTATAGAATTTCCTTTTGAGTACTCACGTGTTCAGAAATTAGCATTTTGTGTTTGTTGCTTAAATTTTGCACACCAGTGTATATGTTCTGTACAGCATAATTATTTCAACATTCTTCAACTGATATTTTACTTATTTTTTAAATCTTTTAATTTTGATAAAAGATTTTAAATTATTTTTTGTCTATTCACTGCGCGCAACACTGCAGCAAATCTATTGGTTCTAGATCACTAAATAATATTAATAATGATGTAAAACTAATGTACTTTGAACGTATACTTCATTTTTAAGCAACTAAAAGCATAATTATTTTTAAATTTAAATTTAAATTATAAAATATTGAAAAAAAATCATTTTTGTTGTTGAAACAATACTAATTTTAAATAACCAATACAATTATAATACTAAATTTGAAGTATAAGTTATTCCCTGCATCAAAATGAATGTATCTGTCAAGCTTCGTGCAAATTGCATTCAAAGTTTTTGAAAAATGTTGCGCGCAAGTAAAAAAAAAAAAAAAAAAGTTTTCTTTTAGCAAAATTAAATGTTTAAAAAACAAAAAAATATCTGTTGCATATTATTGAAATAATTTTGCTACATAGAACAGATATTAAGCTGTCAGTAGTAAAAATTTTATGCATTTGTGTCATATAGGAGAATCAGAAATAAAATTAAATGTGACATGACCTTCAATGGAAAAGTAAGACTCCTGAGTCCTGAGACCCTTTAATTAACATTTTCAAATTTTGACATAATAATTGAATTTTCAGCAATTAACCTTCCATCAGGTATGATGTCGCAAATTTTATGGGAAATGTAATTTTTTAGAAACGTTGTTCTCGCAAATGGAACCGAAATTAAAAAAAAATTTTTTTTGCTTACTGATATATATAATATAACTCTTCTAACTTGTCTCTCATTACTGTTATAAAAAGTCTTCATTTTTAATAACGCAAAAATTATATTATGCACCCGATCATGTAAAAAAATGAGCGCGCGCAGTGAAAGATTAAATTATTTTCCGTTTAGTAATAAGGTCATTGTGACTAAATGAAACGCCGTTTGTCGCATTTAGGGTACACTTGGCATTTTATTAAATACATTTGTATTTTATTGAGCAGGAAAAGATTGAATACGCTACCTTTTATTCAAAACTAACTTGTTTTGCAGAAATCATTATCTGTAATAAAAGCAAGAAATATACGATATTGTCGCCTTTATGTCCTTTTTGTCGCATTACAGTAGTTAAAACCTAAATGAAACGTCCAAAGTACCTAATTCTGACAATGCATTTCATGCATGTCATCTTAAAATATTCATTTAATGACAATCAAAATTTGAAAGAGTCGAAATACATAAAAACGAAAGTTGAAACACTTTATGAACTACTTAATATACATGCATTAATAACTCATTATAATAACTTTAATAATAAAAAATAATAACTTTGAGATACATATTTTTTAATATCTTATAATTAAATAATGAATACTTTAACATTAATACTTTAAGCACTTAACTTTGACCATGTATAAAACAAGAAGTAACAAATAAATAACCAATACAACATAAATTTTACCAAAGCTTTGTTTATTACAGTATATTATAAACAAATATTTTGCTTTTCAGTTTGTATTTAACTGCTTTTTGCTTTTTGTGTTCCGTGTAAGCCTCAGTATTTTCTTTCTGGTTTCTGCAAGGTATGGAACTAGATTGTATATAATTTTGAGGTTTAGGCTTCTTCGTATCTTCTGTATTTGCTGTACCTTTACTTCCAGATTGTTTTTGGGACTGATTTGTTTTTGCCAAATTCTGTTTTTGTAACGATGGTTTTTTCTTTTTTAAGCTTTAATTGTTCTTTCTATTTTAATTTGTTCGTGAAGCTATTTTTAACAAATATCTTTTAAAAGTATGAGATTGACTAGCTTCAGAAAGAGTAAATTGTGAGTGTAAATCTCCCCCCCCCCTGTTTACACTCCAAACTATTCTTGAATAGAATCTCACCTGTTTTTGATCGTTAGTTTTAAAAATATACATTTATTGTTTCCAAAACTTCAAGATCTTTATCACTTGTATTCCTATCCAGTGTTAAATTTGTTTGACAGACACATCACACATTATTGGAGAAGTTGTATTACTACCTTCATGGTGCTCAATTTGAAAACTTGTGCTGGCAGAACAGACAACATTAGTTGTTAAATCCTAATTAGCCAGTGTTATTAAATCATCGTGAACGTAAAAATCAAGAGAAATGTTGTCCCCCCTTAGCAGGAATATCATCATTATCCCCTTGATTATGGGCCAGAGGTCTGGCGACTATTTTTACATTCAATCATACCACAATTTACACGAAAGTTCTTTGTGGTACATTTCTCTTGAAAATATTATAATGTAAGTCTATGACAAAAATTATTTTTTTCAAATTATTTTATCAATTATTTTTTTTTAAAATTAAAGTTCTTTGTGGTACATTTCTCTTGAAAATATTATAATGTAAGTCTATGACAAAAATTATTTTTCAAAATGGAACTAATAGAATACAAATACAAAAATAATCCTTGGGAGGTATATGTCCTTACCTTTAGTAAAAGGTATTTAACCTTTTTGCAAGGTTTTAAAAGTATGATTTGTGTTGATGAAAAGTTTGATTCATTAACATGAAAACCATCGGTAAAAATCGATATATTGGTAGGAGACATATCAAAACACAACTCATCGCTAAGTTAAACTGCCATAAGCCAAGTCATTGGTACAGTGCGTCCCAAAAGTTTATAGACAACAGGGTTTTCTTATTTTACAATTGAAGAAAGAGGAGTAACAATTTCAAAACAATTTATAATTATAAGTAATATCAAGACAATAATAATACTACACAAAATAATATTACACAATCACAGATTTGTGAGAATAATTAAAACTTAAATTTTACTGTCCCAAAAGTTTATAGACAACTCATTTTTTATTCCTTTAACGTTCCAATTTTTAAGTCTCTTTTGGTAATCACTTCAAAAACTCGATCAAGCATACTCAAAACACGAGTTTGAAGAAATTCTGGCTTTAAAGAAAACCAACTTTGCAGCTTTAGATCTTGAACCGTTGCAAATTGACGCCCATTAGCAAATACGTCTCTAACTAATATTCCCCAGGGGCGCTATCGCGTTCAGGTCAGAACTTATGGCTAGTCAGTCCAAAACAGTTACTTGGTTTTGTCTAAACCACTGAATTGTAGAGTTGGACACGTGAATGGAGCAATTGTCGTGCTGGAACATCCATTTGACCCCACCTAGTAATTTTTTAAATGGAAGTAACTGTACTTCAAGCGTTTTCTCGTAATCTTCGGATAATTGACGACCTTTGAAAAAGCAATATCGGTTGTTCCATTATAAGAAAATGCTCCCCACACCATGAGTGAACCCCCTCCTTGTTATCTGCTGAGAAAAGTTCGTGATTCCTTGGAAATATCGTGCCAGTAATATGCCCAATCATCAGGGCCATCAAAATTAAATTTCTTTTCATCACTGAAAAGAATATCCAACCATATCTGTCCAATTCATGTAATTTCAAGTCCACTGAACACGAGCGTCTTTATGCCGTTTTGCAAACTTTGGCGAACGACGTATTTTGCGATAATCAAGAAATGTACTTGCCTGTAGCCGTCGATGGACCGTGGATTTTGATACTGGAACACTTACTTCCTTAGAAACTGACCGTGCAGACAGGTTCTGGGTTGAAACTAATCTCAAAATCTCTTCTCCGTCTTGTCGTTTAGTTGTTTCCTTTGGTCATCCAGAAGGAGAATTTGTTTCAAAATTGTCACCTTTTGACAAAATTTGGTAAATGCCGACCCTGCTTCATCCAATTTTTCTTGCAATGTCCATAACTTTCCATCCATGAGACTTTAAACAATAGATTTGCAAAATTTCCGTTTTGGAAAACTGCACATTGGGAGGCATCTTTGCAATCAGTGGAAAACGGAAAGGGAGATTCGTTTTTATCTCAGAAAACTGTTGCGCTACAAGTACGTGAGCTTGGAATATGCAATTTTGGATATCAGTACTTAAATCAGCCTTTAATACCGGTTGTTTATATGTTTGGGACAGCATTCTTTTGTTTTTATTTTTTAATATTAAATCTGTGACTGTTAAAAGTTGTTTGAGTATTTTATTATTTTTATTTCATCATTATATATTTGCATAATTTATTTCGTCTTTCTTACTCGTTTAGTTAGCTCTTAAATCCAATAAAATGGTTTTCTATATAAACTTTTGGGACGCACTTTAGGTATCTTTTCTAAAAGTATATATTTAATTCATCTTTCTAGATCTGCTCCTTTTATTGGCGCTAAAGGGCATTTGGATCGAAAGATAAACCTGGAACAGCACACCGATTGATTGGGAAAGTGCCAATTTTTTTAAATCTATTTTAAAATTAAGTGATTTCAATCTATACAAGAATTTTCAGAGCTTCAATCATGTAAGCGTATTGAATAATCCAATGATAATGTGTCTTTATTATTTGCCTAAATATACGCCAAACATATTATTATACGTCATATATTTGACTAAAATTTTTAAAGACATGCATTTTTCTATTTTTATCATTTGAAACACATATTTAAGTAATTCAGTCAAAGAAAAACACTATTGCGTGATCATGGGGAAATTCTTAATGTATCAACTCAACAAAGCTTAATTAAACACTATCTCTGTTTTAAATATCATTTTAATGCGATACATTAAAATACTACATAAACTTACATCAGTATATCTCCTAAAAGTTTCTCCGCATTTGAGAGATTCAGTTTATCGCTAATTGATCTCTGAAAAAATCAGTCACCAAAATGCGTAGGATATTTTAAAACTCTAATTAAAAAAATTGTCGCCTTTCTCCGAGCTTCCACTTTATAGATAAATGAAACAGAAGTTCAAGACCTTGGCTTTGATAAAATTATTTGATCCTCAAAGTTAAAAAAGCTAACCCGTCACAAATGCTTCAATTTGAATGTGAAAAAATGACATTTTAAGTATATAAATACAACAACAAAAAATGAACAAAATTTTTTTTAAATGTAACCAAAATCTTTTTTTTTCTTGCAATTATGAACTTTCTGGAACAAAATATTTCTATTTTGGTTTAGAATGCATGTGTAAAATTTTAAAGATTGGTAGAGATACTTATTTTTTGCATACGAAGCCAGAGTCGCGACCCACTTATTGGGTCAAACATATAGGGTCTCTCCTCATGCCGAACCCAGACTTTCGTTCATAACTTTAACAGTAATGAAGACATTTATTCGAAGTTTTCAACAGATCATACACAGAATATACTAAGTTTCGACGAAATACCTCAACCAGGCCGGGTTTGACGTAAGTATGAATAGGGTTACTTCAACTATAAACACCCTGTACGAGATCTTTTTAACACTTTCCAACCTAGTTGAAAAGTGTTTATGACTTCGGTTTGTCCGGCCGTCTGGCCTTCTGCCTTTTTGATTTTGGTTACGGTTTTTTTATAAGCGGACATTTTCAATTTTGGAACCGGTTGGAACCGGTTCTGAAAGTGAAATTACCTTTATATAAAAAAACTGGAACCAAAATCGAAAAAGTAAAAACTGACAACGTTAGAGATCGAACTCAGCTATCCTATACAAAAAGAATCATTTAAAAATATTAAAATGCGAGCGAGAAATCGCGCGATAACCTTCCCATAGACTTAACATTAGCTGGAGCGTTTCTTCGCGTGACTGATGTAGGCTCTTAAAAACGAGAAATATATTTAGTTTGTAACATTTCTTATTGATTTGGGGTTAAGCTTTTAAAAGAAAAAAGAAAAAAAAACTGAATAATTTCCTCTATAAATTTTCCAGGTCATTTTCTTATCGAGCAGAAATATTATGTCACAAAAGTAAGTATGCACTGCACTTTGAAAGTTCGGAGAATATATAGGTTTTAAAGGGGCTTTAGTACATCGACATTCAGTACATACTTACATTTGTGACTAAATGTATATGCAGTAACAGGATCAACGAAATTGGATTTAAATGCATTTTAGGCACTTGGGGGAAAAAATGATTTTATGATCTAGTATTCACATCTTATTATAATACTCTAATACATTTTAAAGAAAATTATCTGAGATTTGGGGGATTCTATGGCAGTGCCCGGTGTGCCCATGCCGTAATCTGGCCCTATTGGCCCTCATATCATAATGATGTGCATTTTGTTGCATTGAGATTTATTTAAATATTACTCTATGAATTAACTGTCTAAATTTTATTATAATGTGTTAACGGCAATGGGCTTCACCCTAACGTTAACAGTATTAAATCTTTAATGCAATAATTTGTATAAGAATCATTATAAGAATATCTAATCTCCATTTTAAATACAATACGGTTACAATAAAATAAAATAAAGACAATCGAAAATTATGCAAGGCCATAAAAACAAGTCCCCCATTCTTTCAATGCTTAAATATTATCTTTTAAATATTCCAGCATCATACACTACATCTTCGCAATTCAATGACAGGTAATTTTATTAGTCTGCATATATTTTTGGCACCTTTTTAAAATGTATTTTACTACAAGTTGAAATTCACATTTGTGTTATACACAAATCTTACATCAACAACTGTGCATTCAAAGGCTGCGGAAAATAAAAATAATAATAAAAGTACATCAGATCTAAATTACATGTATTATTGTTTGCATTCTAAGAAACGCATTTATCCCATCTCTTCATTAAGAATATCCATCCCAAGTTTTCGATTATTGCTTTATTTTTCCTCCATCCTTTCATGTCTTATAGACTACTTTTTGAATGTTTCAACATGTTACACAGGGTTGGGTAAAAGTCGTTGACCCATTTTAAAATTTAATTTTAAAAAATTGCGTACGAGAATACGGTTTTAAAGAAAAGGCTTCTTATGATCAAAAGTTTTGTTTAGCTAAACTTTAGTTCGGAAAATTGCTCATATATGGTGCTATACATTCAAAGCAGCAAGAAAACACCATTAACTCTTTGTAGCTCGAATCACATCCAACTGGCATCAGTTTCATCCCACACTTTGAATTTGGTAGTAGATTTTACAAAATGGTCCGTAATTGCTTAACTTCAGTTTTTGATGTTTTTTTGTAGTTTGAAAATTATAGTGCCATCAATGAGAAATGTTTTCCTATTTATTTCTGTTTGTTTAAAATAAAACTTTCAATCATGAGAAGCATTTCCGCCTAAATCGCACTTTCGTACGCTAATTACTTTAATTTTAATTGAATTTTTAAATGTGTCAAGGAGTTTTGGTCCACCCTGTATATATAAGTCTCCAATTCATTGACAGGTAACTTTATTAGTATGCATATCTTTATGCTAACGTTTTATAATGCATTTTACTGCGAGTTGAGATTCAAATGCGCCGTGATACGCAAATTCCCACAAACATTTCATCAGAAATCTTACATCATCACATGGGCAACTGTGCAATCAAAGGCTGTTAAAAATAAAAAATTAAGTAAGGTGCTTCAGACCTAAATTGCTTTTCATATGATTAATTTCTGCATTCTAAGAAATGCATTTATCCCATCTCTTAATTAAGAACATCCAACCCAAACTGTCGGTTATTGCTTACTTTGTCTTTAATTCATGAATACCACACGCATTCCAAATTAAATACACGTGGGCATAAAATTCAATATAAAGCTTGGCTACCTAGCCCGTTGGATAGGCGGATCTTTCATCATATATCACAAAATGGGTAAAAATTCAATTAACTCGCAGATAACACTGTGATTCTTAAAATAACTTTTTCGTATATCCGTTTAGTCAGAAAAATTTTAACGAATCAGGTTTAATAAAAATACATTCCAAACATCATATACATTTTTCTCAATCTGAGGATTTCTTGTATAATTAAAAATGTAACAATATCAATAAATTTTAGCAAAAGGAAAGTTGATTAAAATATATTTCTCTATTCTGAAAATGTAATGATTTATGCTTTTGAAAAACGGGCTTGATTAAATCACTTATAAACTAGATACAAACAAATTGCTTCTTTTATATTTGTTGAAATCAAGTTATGCCTTAAAATTTTCAAGTAATCAACGTTAATAAAATTGCACAAACAATATATGTTTCTGTTTTCAATCAGAGATTTTCCAGTATAATTAAAATTGCTGCCAACTGCTATAATTTTTTTGTTAACATTATTTCCGTATAATAACCTTCGCCTTATTTAATCGCAGAAATCTGCTATGAATTAAAAGTAACAATACCAATAAATATAAAAAAAATAATAAAATAGATTAAATACATTTCTCCGCTATGCTAATTTAATTATTTTTGTTAGACAGGCTATATGAAATCTTTTATCAACAAAGATTCAATTAAATTACTTTTTTTTTATGCTTGTTGAAATCCCATAACGTCGTCAGAGTTTTAACCCAAACTTTATTTTCATTTGTGACATTGACTCTAATTCAACAATGTGGTTCTAAATATAACGTTTTTCGTATATCTGATAAAATAAGGGAATATTTAACGAATCAACTTTAATAAAAATATTTTCGAAACATTATATGCATTCTTTCAAATTGATGTTTTCCTGTATAATTGAAAATGTAACAATACCAGTAGATTAACAAAAAAAAAATGAAAAGATTAAAATACATTTCTCTGTTCTGCAAACATAATGATTTATGTTTTTGAAAAACAGGCTTAATGAAAGCGTTTATCAACCAAGAAAGATACAATCCCTGGCTAAATTATTAGACGCAGTTGTTTTTATTATAATTTGTTAAATATCTGGAATGATACATGAGGAATTAACTTGAAACTTTAGGAGTGTAAACAACATGATAAACGTCATATATTTCCGAGAAGATTTTTTCTTGAAACCCCATAAGGGGCCGTCAACAAACTGAATAAAAACGAATATCTTTTGGATAACCCTGTAAAAACTAATATCACAAAAGCGTTGAAACGGTATCACACGCTTAGGAGGCTTATTGTAATAATATTACATACGTTTTAGCAGTCTGAATTTTTTGGTCTCACTAGTATTGGAACAGATTTGTCATGTCATTTTATGTGTCTGGAAATCACGTTATATTGTCACACTTTTAGCTCTAAAACTTTATTTTCAGGTAAATTTTAAACTGACAAATTACACGTAAAAGCCACCCTAATATGAATTGCAATAACTCCATATCTAATTTACTTTGGATATAAAATTTTAAATACATATTAAAAGAAATATATTTTAAGAGGTAATGTTCTAAAAAAAAGTCTAGATGCATATAAAGTGTTTCAATTTAATTTGAAATTTAATGCTCGTTTTAATAAATGAATTCCCCTCATATGCCTTGCGCGCAGGATTTCTCATAATTGAATTGTCATGTGAGCCAATTTTTTTTATTATTGAGAAGAGATATAATGTGTGTTTAACCTTGGAATAGAAGAATGAGTCAATTTGACTCCTCGTTGGGCTAAAAAGGAAAAGAAATGAAGGGGTTTAGATTTATTCTTTCACTCCAGGGTTAAAATGACAGCGTAAGTTAGCTTTTAAAGTGAAAAAAAAATCAGTTTTTTTAATAACTTATATTTAAATTTGATACTTTAGGATCATGTTAAAAGAAACCCTATGCTAAAATTCGCTTTAAAGAGAATTTATGTCCAAAACAGTTTAAGCTCTTTGAAGCTAATTTACTTCACTAGAAAAAATATTATGATTAGTTCTTAAGAAAAATTAAATTAAAAAACTCTTGAATTTTTTAATTTTCTTTTTATAAAAATAGTCATATTTTTTTTTAATTTTGTACTTGATAAACATAATAGTAGATCATTTTGTGCATATATAAGATTTATAACTTCAGTCAAAATTTCATGAAATTCTATCCAGCCATTTTTTTTTTAGAAACCATTTTGAGAAAATTTACTTTAAAGGTAAAATACCCCTTGATCACATAAAAAGAGTTAAAACAGTTTTGGACATAACTTCCCTTTTAAAGCGAATTTTTTCATGAGGTTTCTTTCAACCCTTTGAGAGGCGGTGGTATATATTATATACCACCTAATTTTAATCCGATTCAAACCAGAAACTTTTAATTAAATTTTACTTTTTTAACTTTGACGAGAAAAAGCTGAAAAATTGCTTATTCTTGTCTTGAACTAAATTCTTTCCTAAATTCCGGTGGGAATTCAACATTACAGGAGCACAAGTGCTTGCCCCTGAAAGGGTTAAAATTATCCTAAAGTATCAAATTTAAATATAAGTTATTAAAAAAATGATTTTTGTTTACACTTTAAAAGATACCTGACCCCTTATAGAACTTACTCGGAGATAACACTGCGTCTTTTAAAATATGGGGGGTTTTCATACTAACTAAAGTATGGAAATATTTAACAAAACTGATTTAGTAAAATTTAGTAATTTTGTTCTACAAACCTAAGTATCGAATTTTTGATACAAAGATTAAATCAGAAGAAAAAAAGTAATTTTGATGTATATGGAAGAAACCTATATGAAAATCGTGTACATTTAAGTTCAGAATTTATTTAAAACTAAAATTTCAAAGATATAAAAAAATCGATACTTAGTTATCTATACTAATATTATAAAGGAGTAAAGATTGTTTGTTTGTTTGTTTGTTTGTAGGGGATAATCTCTGGAACTACCGAACCGATTTCAAAAGTGATGGTGGCAAATTGATGGTAACAACCCCTGCTCCAACATAGGCTATATTTTATGTCGGTGCAACTAACCCCAGGGGGTGCAGGAGCAAAAAACGTTCTAAAATTGCCATTTTTTAGCTATCAAACTGGCTATCAAGCCCTGAGAGCTTGCCAGCCGGTTCTGTATGTATGTATGTATGTACGTACGTAATGCGATAACTCTTCATAGAAATATCCGTTTTCATTCAAATTTTGTTTATAGGTTCACTGTGTTAAGGCGCTTCCCTGATTAGTTTTCAGGATTGATTAGTTAAGTATAAAGGGGGGGATCGGGGGGCTAATCCCCCCCTTAATTTATATAAATAGGTTTTTCATGCAGAATTGTTCCGTTTTCTTTCAAATTTTGTTTATAGGTTCACTGAGTTAAGACGCTTCCCTGATTAGTTTTCGGGATTGATTAGTTAAGTATAAAGGGGGGGGGATCGGGGGGATAATCCCCCTTAATTTATATAAATGGGTTTTTCATGCAGAATTGTTCGTTTTCCTTCAAATTTTGTTTATAGGTTCACTGAGTTAAGGCGCTTCCCTGATTAGTTTTCGGAATTGATTAGTTAAGTATAAAGGGTGGGGGATCGGGAGGCTAATCCTCCCCTTAATTTATATAAATGGGATTTTCATGCAGAATTGTTCCGTTTTCCTTCAAATTTTGTTTATAGGTTCATTGGGTTAAGACGCTTCCCTGATTACTTTTCGGGATTGATTGTTTAGTATAAAGGGGGGAACGGGGGGCTAATCAATCCTTAATTTATATAAATGGGTTTTTCAAGCAGAATTATTCCGTTTTCCTTCAAATTTTGTTTATAGGTTCACTGTGTTAAGGCGCTTCCCTGATTAGTTTTCGGGATTGATTGGTTAAGTATAAAGAGGGGGAACGGGGGGATACCCCCCCCCCCCTTAATTTATATAAATGGGTTTTTCATGCAGAATTATCCCATTTCCTTCAAATTTTGTTTATAGGTTCACTGTGTTAAGGCGCTTCCCTGATTAGTTTTCGGGATTGATTGGTTAAGTATAAAGAGGGGGAACGGGGGGATAATCCCCCCTTAATTTATATAAATGGGTTTTTCATGCAGAATTATTCTATTTGCTTCAAAATTTGTTTATAGGTTCATTGGGTTAAGACGCTTCCCTGATTAGTTTTCGGGATTGATTGATTAAGTATAAAGGGGGTGAACGGAGGGCTAATACCCCCTGAATTTATATAAATGGGTTTTTCTTGCAGAATTATCCCATTTCCTTCAAATTTTGTTTATAGGTTCACTGTGTTAAGGCGCTTCCCTGATTAGTTTTCGGGATTGATTGGTTAAGTATAAAAGGGGAACGAAGGGCTAATACCCCCTTATTTTATATAAATGGGTTTTTCATGCAGAATTATTCCGTTTTCCTTCAAATTTTGTTTATAGGTTCACTGTGTTAAGGCACTTCCCTGATTAGTTTTCGGGATTGATTGGTTAAGTATAAAGGGGGGGAACGGAGGGGGCTAATCCCGCCTTAATTTATATAAATGGGTTTTTCATGCAGAATTATCCGATTTTCTTCAAATTTTATATATATATATTCACTGTAATTAGAGATTTGCCTGATTGGTTTAAGGGGTTCATTAGTTAACTATAGGGGGGTAACGGGGGGATGACCCCCCCTTAATATATTGTTTATTTCTTTATTTTTCGATGGGCTTATTTCAAATTCTTTGAAATAAGAATATAATGTACAATTAGTGTGAATAGCCTGTGAACTCAATGCCCTCAGTTTAACTGGGCAGTTTTATTTTTATTTTTTATACTGAAGGAGCTAGAAATTTGAAATTTGTCATTGTAGTTACTTATAAGATGTAAATGCTCTCTAAGAACAAAATAAAAAAGAAATTTAAAAGGGTGAAATGAGCGAAAAGCGTTCTAAAAACAGTCTAAATTACAATTTCTATGAAATCTCTGGATCTACAGAACCGATTTCAAAAGTAATGGTGGCAAATTGATGGGGACAATCCCTACTCCAACATAGGCTATATTTTATGTCGGTGCCACTAACATCAATGGGGTGCAGGATCGAAAAATGTTCGAAAATTGCGACTTTTTTATACTGAAGGGGCAAGAAATTTGAAATTTAGCATTGTAGTTACTTATAAGATGTAAATGCTCTCTAAGAATAAATTTTTTTAAAAATCGAAATTTAAATGGGTGAAATGAGCGAAAAGCGTTCTGAAGTCATTCTAAATTACAATTTCTATGGAATCTCTGGAACCACGGAACCGATTTCAAAAGTGATGGTGGCAAATTGGTGGTGACAATCACTGCTCCAGCACCCTCTTTAATAAAAAACTATGCGTTGCTGACGACTGGGCTTTTCGCTAATTGTTGCAACAGATTAATCTCGGAAAATGAAACATTTGAAGTTACTGAAAAAAATGATAGCTCAAAAAGTATCTGTCAGAAAATTGTTAGACAAACTGCGTTTGAAAGGTAAAAAAATGTATTTTTCTTGATATAAATTTCAAATCTAATGATTATGCCGTTTTTCAAATATTGAATTTCAAAAATTACCAAATTTTCCAATGGAGTACCATAGCGAAACCTTCATGCGTAAAAAGATAATGATAAGGGCGACGTGTCCTGACGTGTATATTGGCTATAGCACGAGTCACAAATTATAGTAGTCTTATTATTCTGTTAAAATATAAAAGTTATTTATGAAATGTCAATATTTTGTTTGATTAAAGGTTCGTTAAAAGAAATTGACCAGCGTAGTGGGCGTAGCTTGCTAGTCTCTCATAAAATTTAAAGATACTGTTAGGGGAACCGTCGGTAGCGTAATAAATTTTCTCCTTTTTCGAATTGTTAAATTGGTCTTCTATATTTTAGTATACGTTTTCGTCTTTTAATAATGGTAAAGAAGGATAGTTCAGCTTACCTGAGATTTTCCTTATGCGCTGAATATTTCCACAGTAATCCAAAGTGTTTGCACTGATATTTATCTTATCGACTGATTGAAGTATTCGCTATATGGAAGTAATAAAAACTATTATTATTAGTAAGTAGAGATGCACGAAATAAGAAGTAGATCCATTTTGAGTATAATATTATAATTCTTTTCTAGATATTTACATTTAAATCGCGTTTTTGGAGACTGCTTTTAGATGCTCCAATTTTACATTATATTTGAGATATATATTTACAACACATATGTACAAGAGCGTTTTAACTGTTCGGATTCATTTTAGATTCTGAAGGGAATGTCTTTAAGTTCAGTTCACACGCGCGTGATAACAGCTGTAGTTTTGAAGTAGGGAGGTCTGCAGAGTTTTTCACTTAATTGGTTTCGACAGTTTCTGGTTTTGTTCACTATGTTTTTCAGCTTCGGCACTTGAAGTACTTATTGGTAATTGGGGTCTGGTTTTTAACATGTTCTTATTTCGATCATTCGCTGCACGTTGAGATTATTCACTGCATAAAAAAGGTTTCTCCGTCAGATACATTTAAAAAGACTCGGACAATTTTGCTAAATTACTGTGCTCAGCATTTTGATTACACAAAAAATATGAATAAATACGAACTCAGAAAAATAAGTAAACATTTCATTTGCGACAAAGAGATATTAAAAGACATACGTAAAATTAACCATATTTCACTTACTATTTATCAGATCGTCATGAAATTTGAGCACAATGTTCTGGAGATGTTAAGATTCATTTTAGGATAAAAATCTAGAATTCGATATTTTTGGTCAAAAGTCCCCTTAAAATAACGTTTTCTTATATCATTTAAAATAAGAAAATATTTAACGAATCCGATTTAATAAAACATAAACAAAACACAAACTTTATAAAGATTATATATATGTCTTAGCAATATTGATTTTGCTGTTTTAACTTGTGGAAAATGTTTGTTGAAATCGCTTTATGCTCATTTCATCGATTTTTGACAACTTCTGCCATTCTATGTTCCTTAAAAGCACGTTATGGCATTTTATGTTTCTTAAAATAGCGTTATATCACAAGGTTCTCAACTCTAAATCTTATTTTTATACAGGGTCATTCATAATTCCCTCCGGGGTTTCGAAACGTTATAGTAAAAAAACGAAGACGAATATGAAAAAAAGAAACATATGAAATTATTCCGAAACTATTCAAGTTTTACTTACATACATTACAGGTGTTCTATGTGTGAACCCTTGGTCACACGGCATACATCCATGCGATAGTCCAGTTCCTGCCATACTCCGTTTCTTTAAATCTGAATCAGTGGTGTCAGTTCAACGGGCCTTTCGTAATAAATATCGAAAACAGGGACCAACTGACAAAACAATTCATGTGTGGTACCGGAAATTTAAAGAAACGGAGTATGGCAGGAACTGGACTATCGCATGGATGTATGCCGTGTGACCAAGGGTTCACACATAGAACACCTGTAATGTATGTAAGTAAAACTTGAACAGTTTCGGAATAATTTCATATGTTTCTTTTTTTCATATTCGTCTTCGTTTTTTTACTATAACGTTTCGAAACCCCGGAGGGAATTATGAATGACCCTGTATTTATAGCATCGTCTCAAATATAACATAGTGCTTTTTAAAATAACGTTTTTCATATCGGTTAAAATAAGAAAATATTTAAATCATTTTGTTTAATATTTTTTTATCTTTCTTCAATCCACTTTATACCTTTGTATTATTTGGTCTAAAACTTTACATTGATTTGTACCATTGACTCAAAGATGATACTGATTTTCTCAAATTATTATTTTTCTTATCTCTTAAAATAAAGAAAACTAAAGAATCAAATTTAATAAAATTATTGTATAAGTATTAGAGATGTTTTAGCAATGTCGCCCATGTAATGAGGCGTAAGGTCAAATTCGTTTGTGTGCATGACCATTTGCATAAATACATGATTGGAAAATTTCGTTGGGCTATATCTATGCATTATTACACGCATCATAATGCGACGTTAGGTCATTTTCGTTCATGACGTCATTCGACTATGACGCTATATACCAAAACACCCAATGTGATACATCATTATATTCGGCTCAATGTTCGATATCGGAATCCGCTAGTATCTGACGCTGCGTACCCCTTGAGTTATCCTATGTTTAAATGCATTTTCCAGGGTATTTGGTTACATTATTATTTATGTCTCTAATCAAAAAGAGCAAATTTTAAAATGTTTGCTCTGTGTTCAACGTGTTGATATTAGTTATCAAAACAAATAATTTTATAAAAGATAGTTATTCATTTTTATCGATGCTTGGTCCTTATTTTCATAATTAAAAGTTAGAATTTTGTTTTAATGCAAATCTACATTAAACAATAGTGCATAAAAGTAAAAGATCAAAATTAATATTTTTATATTCTAGAATATTAAGGTAATTCTGAATGTCTCTTTAATCCTTTAAGGAGCAAGTAATTTTGTTTCTGTAATATTGAACTTGCACCAGAATTTTCAAAAAATTTTATTTGGAAATAAGAAAATATAACTTTACAACTATAAAAGTAAAATTTTGTTTAAAATTTCTCGTACATATTTTGATTAAAATTAAGTGTTACGAAAAATATCCCGCCTCCTTTCAAGGGGTTAAACATGTTTTGATTTATCAGCTTCATACGTTTAATATTAAAACAATTATTCATTCGTATAACTCTTTTATAATACGTCTTTTAAATTATATTTTGTTGGATTAATTTTTAGACAGATATGACAGACATTGATAAATTATATAGGGATGAACAAAGAATAATTAATAACCGATTTAATCAATTAAGACACCCAAAATTTTCTCATGGTAATAAAATAACTTAAATATTATTTCAGACTTTGTAATTCCAATTTATTTATCCAAATGTTTCATTTATTTTAGACTTGAATTTCTTAAAATATATCTAACTGTTTTAACTTATTTTTTATATCAAGATATTTTTTTTTCCAGTAATCATTTCAATTCATGCTTTTTGTCAGGATTTTGATCAGCGGATTGACAGCGGATTGACAGCGGATTGCAGGCTATAGTAACTTTTTAATTTACAAATACAGTGCCCGGATTGGAATGACCTAGATTCAAAAATTCATAATAAACATAACAAGCAATTTTTTTGGCATGGTAGTGTATAGATGGCAGCTTAGTTGTAAAAATTTGAAATATGTATGAAGAAAGAAGGTAACGTTGTTGTTTTTTTATTCCAGGTGGTGAAAATTGAAAATTGCAAGTCAATGCCCTGGCCACCCTGATTGGCTCAAATTATTCCTTCCGTGCACTTCACATGGGGCATATGTTAAATTCAAAGTATATCCAAACAGAATTACAGCCTTTTCAGAAGCCTTTTTGAAAGGATCTCAGTTACCATTGAATCAGTTACAAAATACCTGCTACAGGTAAGAAATTTGGTTAGATCTGGTTAGATTAGTTAGATTTGGTTAGATATATTCTTTATCACTCGTGAGGCGCATGTAAAAATGTACTGATTTCACAAACTTCATGACTGTATATGTATTCGTTGTTGTATAAATTTTTCTGATGCATTTAATATGTTATGTTTTACATATACTATAAAGACGGCGTTTCAATTGGAATACCCTATATTGCTAGATGTGCAGTCAGTCTCAAACGTTTAGGCAGAACTAGAAAATTTCGTTTATTTAATAACAATACAATTTAACAAAAACGTATTATTTATTTATTAGATTCTGTAGAAATACTCAAATAAATTCCATCAAAATGTATAAACGGGTACATTATTATAATTTTAATAAAAAACTTATACAAAACTACATATACAGTGTCTCAAAAGTTTAGACACAAGGGAAAAAACACTTGATTTAATACTTTTACATGATGCTATCTATTAATAGTTCCCGGTTTTCGTATAACTTCAAAAAATTGTGTTCTTCTTGTATAAACTAGTTTTTGAAGTATTATTGGTTGCAGAGAATACCATGCTTTTTTAGTTACCCCTTTTAGATCTTTAGTAGGGTCATACTGCTTTCTATTCTTGTATACTTCGCAGGTTAAAATAGCCCTAATGATCTCAATAGAGTTTGTGACTAGACGAAACCTTTCCAGTCTAAAACGTTAACATAGGAACTGTTTTGTACTATGTGATTTGTGGATGGAAACATTGTTGTGTTGAAATCTCCACTCTGAACATCTTAAGATGTCATATAATGGAAGTAGATGTTGGTCAAGTGTCTTTTGATACTTTGTTGAATTTTGGATTCCATGCAGAAATGACAGGAAAGTTTGGCCATTAAATCCGATTGCCTCCCAAACTATCAGAGACTTGCCGCCTACTGAAGAAAGTACGTGACTGTTACCTGGAGCCATAACATTAACAATTCCAGCCGTCATGTCAGGACCATCCATATTTAAATTCTTTTCGTGACGGAATAATACGGTGAGCCACTTCTCCCCGTACGACCTATACTTTCAAGCTCAGTCCATTCTGGCGTGTTTATGGTGTAATTTTGGGTGCGTCTTGCAAGACAATTCTTTTAAAACTAAGTTTTTGAATTCTCTTATGTAACTACCTATTGTGTCCTTTGCGAAATTAACACCGATAATATTTTAATTTGTTTTATGAACACATTTTGTTTTGACACAAATCTTTCAATTTTTCGATTAGTCTGAACACTTTTCACACATGGCCACCCACTCTTGGTTTCAGTCGAAAAATGTAATTTCACCAAGAAACTGTACGTGTTACAACTTTTCACTTTACATTCTCGTAGTACTTACGGCAATACATAAGCTATTCTCTATTAAATTGTCTTTGGATTATTTTTTATCACCTTTGTACTATCTCTTCGAACAAATATACTTATAAATTAAACACAGTTATACGTTAGGAGACAAAGTAGGTTTGACACTGGAATAAATTAATCTTATGCTCTCAACGCAGCTCCATCCTAAAGACTACTTCGCAATTTACTATATTTAATGCTTAAACAGTACAACATCTTTGTCCATTATAACGGTTTCTATCTTTCGCAAATCTATGAGTTCTTTTAAACGAGAGACAACCGATCTATATTTGAATAAATCTCACCACTCTGTAATCGACTGGTTGCAGTCATTTTCGAATATTGAAAGGACTGAGAAAAAACCTGAGAAACCTTTTTTCGGATATTTAGGCAGGGATATTACATAGATTTTTCGCTGTTTTTCATAAGAGATTGACAAATCAGAAGCCAGCATTTTTGCAAAATGTTCGGTCTTTCGAAAATTTCACACAATACAGGCTTCCGATTGGTCAATCTTATTTTGAAAATAGAAAAATATATGTATGTGGATCCCTGCCTTGAAACAAAAACCTATTCTCACCACTTAAAAAGTAACTCGCCATTCTTCTAATTTATTCTAATTTGTTTTATTGATTCTCACTTTTTTATCAATATTAAACAGGAAAAAAAGTAGAAGAAGGAAAAATTTTTTTACATTTATTTTCTACATGTAAATCTGAATATTAAAAGTCTATAAATCTAGCTGTAAAACCAGAATAAATTAGTGAAAACAAGGTCTCCGCACGTAAAATCATGGCTTATGAACAGTAACTGCAAACACTACGCAAGACCATTTCAGTCTGAACCCACCCTTATTCTTTTTGACGAAGTGGCAGTTAATTGGGGTTAACAAATCTTCATGTGAGGCCCTATCATTTCTTTCGAGATGAGAACTGCGATCTCCGACGAAGATTACACATTCCTCATCTTATCTTATCAGTACAAGCACCTTAATAAAAAAATAATCAAATCAAAGCCATAATAATGCGAATCAAGATTGGCGTAGGAGTGATTTCCATACAAATAAAGGAAGCTAAGACAATTATCTTTGCGTGGAATATAAATATTGGTATTACTTTCTGAAACTTTAATTTGCGTATTTTATTGAATTTTTGCCCGGATAATAATTCATTACATAAAGTTGGGGCATAATTGTTTCATTTTGCTTAGTTGTACTAATTTGAAAATGTCGTAGGTATATTGTTTATGGGTCTAAGTAGAAGATAATTATGTGATTGCAGAAGAATGTTAATGAAATAAAATTAAACGCTTTCCATATTAATACAAGAAATAAATACAAAATATTGGTATATATTTTAACGCATTTCTTGGAATAAGAGACTGAAATAATTACATATTGTGTTTCGGTTTCAAATACTGCTGCGCCCGAGTTTATTTGGTATAAAATTAATTTCAAAATTTATTACTACGAGTTAACTCGGGATAATCAGTGAAAAATTTAAAATATACACTGGTGTACAAAAGTTAATCAACAAACATAAAATTCTAATTTTCGATTTTCTGAGTACTCAAAATACAATGATATAAGCAACAGGTGTAGCAAATACACACTACCATAAAAGCACAGCCCAAAATGAAGTCATTTTTTCAAAGGAGCACTCATCGTGGCTTCACAGTAGTTTCCAAATGTCGGTCATTTGAGTGTCCCCATGCGACTTCATTGTGACGTTATTTGGTGACTAATCGCAATTCAACGCTCATGATGACTTCACAATGGAGTCTCCAAATGACGGTCACATGTGAATTGCAAGATGAATTCATTGAAACGTCTCCTGGTGACTCGTCACAATCAATAAACACAGTGACTCAATTCTCATTGTGAAGTCCCCAAATGGCGATCACTCGAGAGTAATAATGAGACGAATGGAAGGTTCCACAGTTTGGTTCACCGTAGTGACTGTGACACTTGTGAACCCAAAGTTACGTCGCATCAACTGACTGTGCTATAGGGATAGTACCTAATTGCCATAATTTATGTTTATTTCTCTTTCTTTTGAGAACTGACTATTAACTTTATTGGCATTTTATGTTCGTTGCTTAACTTTTAGACACCTTTGTATATTTACTAGAGGTTTAGGGAAGAGATAAGACCAGTTGACTTAGTCTGGATTATATTTCAGCTTTAATATTTGGGAATGAAGTTGAGAAGTAATTTTTGCTTTAAGTTTTGCTAAAATTGAGGTAAAAACAGAGTAAAAAGTAAACACTAACTCTATGAAATCATTGTATAAAAAAGATACAAACCACCTGGGAATATTGTCTACTATTAAATGATATGCATGAATTAAGCTTTGGGACATACTACATATCAATATGGAAACTATTTTTAAATTTTCAGTAGTAGCACCTAATTTTAAGAAAAATTTATCCTATGTTTACATTTATGATCATATATTAAATTTAAAATCTTTTGGAACAAAATTCTTTGAATTAAAATTATTCAAAGTTTTGACCTCATAATCTTAAATTACTTTCACATTTTTTTCATTTATATTTTCTAAAAATATAATCTTGTGCTATTTTTAGGGTTCCATATTTAAAAAGTGGAAAAAGGAACGATTATAAGATCACTCGTGTGTCTGTCCGTCTGTTACAGCCGTTTTAGTCGAAAACTATGGAACTATCAAGCTTGGCAGAGTTATAAAGATTATTGGCCTACATATTTGTAGATTATTAGCCATTCACAAATATTTTTAGAAAAAATTTAGGGGGCTAATTAATTTACTTGAAAATAATTTTTTTATGTATATATCGTGTGAAATATTTATTTACGAATCTACTGAAACTAAAATTATGGGAAAATTAGGGGCAGTATGACTTTATTTAGACCTTTCAGAAAAACTGTAGAAATTATCTTAGGTCACATGAGTTTGAGGAAGTTGCATTTTTCCGGTACACACGAACTACTTTTCGAGCGCTCACCGGGGGGCTGAGGGGCGCTGGAGGTACCTATCGACGCGGAATCATCAAAGGATTGTTCATCATGATTTTTGAAAAAGTTTGTTGGCAATTAGCCGAAATATTAATTAAAACCTTTCTAAGAAAATGAGGCATGGACCAAGGCGGCGTGGCAACTTATCGACTTCTTCTCGAAGCGCGCTTAGCACAATGCCAAGTTTAAAATTAGTTCAAGGGCTTTGTTTTAGGTAAGGCGAATCATGGTGATAAATAGTCAACGTTATTATTCTTTTAGCAATGGTTTTTTATAATATTTCAGTTAATAATTACTAAATGTATTGTACGGAACGCTTTGTACGCGAGTAAAACTCGTACTTGACCGATTATTTATATGAACATACTACTTAAAAACACAAACATAAATATCTAAGTTTTAGTTCCCATAATTATATACTATGGATTATGAAATTAACATTAGGAAAAAAAATAATTATAAGCTATAAAAATGCGTGTTTCAGTCTTTACACAAATGCTTCCTATATGCTTATATAAAATTTTAACTTTGTTTTTCTCCAATTTGTTATACTTAAACAAGCATCATAATAGGGGAATATAAAGAAATTGAAAAATCAATGATTTTCATTTAATTATAATGTTAATGACGATTTTAATTTAATATAA
This sequence comes from Maratus michaelseni, assembly GCA_963931845.1. Taxonomy (NCBI): domain Eukaryota; kingdom Metazoa; phylum Arthropoda; class Arachnida; order Araneae; family Salticidae; genus Maratus; species Maratus michaelseni. The sequence goes on from OZ007586.1 coordinate 446,286,696, forward strand.
TTTTAAATATAGCTGTACTTCATTTTTTGCCTCGTGTAAAGAAATATTTGTGAAAAACATTCTTCAGCAGTTACAGAAAAAACAACTTTTTGCAATATTAAAAAAATTATTAATCTGAATACTCAATATAAAAACTGGATTTTAGTTTAAAAAGATGCCTAAATAGGCTATTTATAAAATAATTAATATATCTGCTACTAATCGTAAGAACGTCGTGCAAATTCATATTTAAGCTAATTGGAGAGTGTAGAATTTCTTTATTTACTACATTTAGGCGTTATTCAAAGTTTCATTTTAATATAAAGATACCCCCTCCCCTCACACACACACACACACGAGTTTTTTTAAATATCAATTAAAAGTAGACATTATTCACAACCATCGGTACTTGTAATATTTTCTACTATTATGTGTGGTAAGATTACTAATCAAGCAGTTCATATGTACAATTAAATAAATTTGACGTTTTCTGACAGTATTTTGTTTCTTTAATTAACGTAGATCTTAGTATTTGCTTTTATAGCACACTATTTCATAACTCTTCGTAATAAAGGCTAAAACTTTACATGCAGTATGAAAAAATATATGTAAAATCGATTTGCTCCTTTATAACAAACTTCTTTGCTAAATAAACTAAATAAAAGTCTTTAATGCAAAATACTGTTAATTGTTTGACCTTCTATAGCAAAATCGTAGGTTTTCGTGACTTTACAAATAGGTCCTGCTGATTAAAAACTTTCTTATTTAACCTTTCACCTGTAAGGATAGAACTGCCATTATTTTACATTAGAAAATCTTTAATTGAATAATCAAATCTTAAGAAACAAAAATTAAAAAGTTTAAACTAACTTGAAGCATTTGAAACAAGAAAATTAATTGCCCAAATAACTGTTTAATGTTTACAGTCATTTTTCAGGCTCTGGTTTTTAATGTATTCATTTCTAAAAACACTCAAATAGGGCACGCCATTGTTTTCTTGGTATAATTCGCAGAAAAAAAAAGAAACCATCTTTTTAAAATTACTTCCGCCTTAAATGTTTGTCCATACAATTAACTTAAGACGATGGTTCTTGAAAATTTATATATGCACCTCGGATTTTTGTAACATCGATTTACGCCACTCCTCCTTTTGCTAAAAGTTCTATTTAAATTGCGATAAATGTAATACGTAATATAAATATGTAGGATTGTAATTAACAGGATACAATTGTGTTAATAAGTACAGTAATATGATTCAAATATTAACATACCTGATGTACCGTAAGTCAGTTCACATTTCACAAATTCGTAAAATATTTAATAAATTTAGTATTGGGAGGCGGTTTGTACTATGTGATATCAAAAAATCGGAATTTTTGTAGTTAAAAAAAATGCTAAAAATATTGAAGAACAAGTATTCATTTTCACTTGAGAATATAGTATATTCTCAAGTGCAAATAAATCATATTGCATAATTTGAATACTTTTTATGTATTTTAATAAAGTAGACCTTAATATCATCACCTATCGGTGGAAATCTGAACTATTTATTTTTTTCTTTTGCCACAGGAAATCCAATTCTTTGAAAAATTTATGGTCCTCGCTACGATACGGCAATTTGTTAATTTTTTTTTTTTTTTTTTTTATATATATATATATATGAACGGACTTATTGAACGCTCGGTACATGTTGTCTTTGAATCAAGATTTCTTTATCGAATTCTTTTCAGAAATTTAAAGTTTCTATTATTGGTCATACTCCTCAGGTTTAAAAACAGTGTTTAACCCTGATTAAGGGCGACAATTTTTATATTCAATGCACCACAAGTTACAAAAAAGTTCTTTCTGATGGATTTCTCTTGAAAATATCTCAGTAAAAGTTTATGGAAAGATTATTTTTCAAAAAGTGGTCCGAACAGAATAAAAAAAAGTAGCCCACTGGCACGTATATATCCCAATCCATAATCAAAAGGTTAAGGCGGTCATATCACTATTAATCAGAGAAACAGCATTAAAAATTCCCACATTAATAAAAAATTCATCTGCATATTTCGAATTTAAAACAGAGGTGGATTTCGAATGTCATAGCTTAAATCTTAAGATATTCAGATAATTAAGATATTCAGCTGTGATATTATGAATATAAGTTTGATTTTTTTAAATTTAATTTCAGATTTTTTTGTAATAAGTTTCTAAGTCCTACTCGAGCATGTTCATCATCAGTATGTTCACACGGTTGTTGTTACTTAGTTTCCACACACAAATGACAGAGTGGATAAGTTAACTTCCCCCTTGATGTATTAAAAATAAAATTCATTATTAAAAGGAAAGTCATGTAATATATATATTAGTTTATATAATTAAAACTACGAGGGAATTTCTAGAAAATATTACAGTAGGTAAATTACTTCTATAAAGAAGCTTCAAGATAAGTTCATAATTACTTAAATCGACAAAGCAAACACTAATTATGCTATAATTTAGAAACAAATGTATGGAGAAATTCTTAGCGAGAGTTATAATAATAAAAATAACTACGAATTGCTACAGTCAAACAAACAAGTGATAAGTAACAGAGTTAAAAAAATTCTACAAGAAACTCAGTTTAAAGCAAAATAGTATAGATTTCCCATACTTGGTATTGAACAGGATATTTAGTCAAGTTTTAAAGGACAATTCTTCATGCATTATTAAAAATAGTTGCGAGTTAATAAATAAATTAAATAAATTAAAAAATATTACGTGTTTATATGCATATGATTTTGAAGTGCACTATAATAACATTGATTTATTAGATTTAAAGAATAAAACTTATAGTAATTTTTTCAATACATTAAATGTACAAGATATTGATGCTGTAAAGATTTTAAATTTGTTTCAATTTATAGTACATGAAAATTACTTATATGATACGCAGATACGCGGCATCCGAGTGAGGGGGGGGGGGGGAAGCTGGAGCTCAATTCTGGCTGTAGAAAGAGAAAATCACATTAAACAAAGATATATTGTGTTATAGATACATCGATGATATTTTAATGGTGGAACTTGCAGACACTAAAACTAATTTCGACTTCAATTCTTATCCTGACACATTGAAATTGAAACTTTCATCCAAGGGTCAAATAAATGTTAATTATCTAGACGTTAACATGAGTATAATATATGGAGACCTGGTGGCAAGAGTACGATAAAAGAGATTATTTTAAATTTGAAAAGATTAAAATACTATATTTTAGTTCAAATGTGCACATATATATTTTTAGAAATATCTTTTTAAACTGTATAATCCGTATCGAAAGATTAAGCTCAAATATTAATGCAAGGCTCCCAAATGGATCGCTTTTAGAATACCAGTATATTCTGAGGGAAATTTTCAATTAAGAGTTTTCTTGCAAAAGCCTACCCTGAAGGTTATTTCTATTGCAATTTTTGAAGAAACCTACCACGAAAATCTTTCTTAGAATATACTGGTATTCAAAATGCGGACCACTTGGGAGCCCTGTTAATGATTGGAGATATTTTTTAAAATTATAACCATGCATGGATCCAGGGTTACGCTGAGAAATTCTTGAATAGACTGCTATTTAATTTTATTTAAAAAAAATAATAAGAGCTATCGAACTGAGATTAAGTAAGTTTTCGATTCGATAAGCGGTTCGATCGAGAAGGATTGTGTAGATAAATGATTGTTTTCGATATTCCACTGTCCTTTGATGATCGGAGTTGTCTATTCTATTTCATTTATTTCATTTAATTGGTCTTGACAGGTAAAGACGTTACACACCCTGCAATGCATGTCGTAAGCCATGCTGCCTGTCTCCAAAGAAAATGTCCTATTTTATTTATTTTGTCATAATTCGTTTTCTAAGTTTAATGTTTGTGTTTAAGTTTGGGATTCTGAGCGAGTTATTGAGATCCAGATTTTATTGGTTACGATTTAGAATTTTGCTTATACAGGGTGTCCACGTATAGCATGACCGAACTTTATTTTCGCAACCGTTGGTCCTAGATGCATACTTCCAATTACAAAAATGGTTTAAATAAAGTAAAGAATTATTTTTAAAGCGATTTAGGTCAAGAAAAACATTTACTAAAAAATTACGAAATTTAAATTTTTATACGGTCTCCCGGTCCTATAAGTGATATTTAGTAAAAATGTACTGTGACATTAACAAATAAGAAAAAAAATGTCCCATTCATCTAACATTAAAATTGACCGAATTATGAAACTTTGAAATGTATGATTTATACCACTTTTTTGCATCTCAAAACAGATGATTTCGGCCATGCTTTCAGGGGTCGTATATAAAGTACTTGAACTTATTTCAAGGTATCTGCGCTTTAAAAGAAATCGTATAACTATTACGATTGAGTTAACTTTTATTAGTTAAGTTTCAGATTAGTTAAAATAATTGTATTTTAACATGTTTTATGTTGTAAGGATTCGAGACTATGATTTCTTTTAACAAATATTATGTTATTTTCATAAGGTTTTATTTAACTTGCAACGATCGTCTTTCCAGTCTAAAATTTGTACTCGAACTTTAACTCACTTTCAAATGTCCGATTGAAGTTAAATTTTACATACTGACTTAAATCCGATGACAATGTAATATTATTATGATTTTCGACTCTTACCATCTTATACATACTTATATTAGAGGATAACACAAAAAAATTCGGATAGATTACCGTCAACAAGATTAAGAAAGAGTTTTAGATTAGATAATATAAACCTGCGATGGTTGTGTTTTTTTACTTTTATAATTACGTTTTATGTATTGTTTAACACTGAATAAAAAACTTTCCTTCACTTTTAACCATCATGTCAGGATTTTTCGGAAATCGTAAATTTCAAGGTTAAAATATAGCGAAAAATCTGATACTATGAAATAGATGTAAGATGTTTTATTCAGTTTACTTTTATTTAATTCGATAATTTATTCAATTTTTTGGCTTATACTGGGTATCTTACAGCTAAACAGCTCAAAAGTGTGATGAGGTTGGGAGAGGAAGGGGGATCAGTTTTAACTTTGAGCTTTTTAACTTTAAAATTTGCGATTTGAGAAAAATCCTGACGCGATGGTTTAAAATGAAGGTTATTTTCGGATTCAGTGCTAAAAAATACATAAGAATCAATTTTCAAAAGCTAAAAATCATGGCACAACCCAAAATTTGAAACACAGCGTAATCTAACAGCATTTTAAAATCTGTATCATTTTGTAAAGAATTGAGGCTGTTGTTTTTCATGTTTTTATTTAATAAAAAATTCTGTTATTTTTATCCTCTTATATGTTCAGTACAAATTGTATATTTTGAATTAATATGTCAGAGTGATTTTATAGATTTCACATTAGATTGCAATGTTAATTTTGTTCTCAACTATTTTTTTGATATATCTCACGATTTCTACTACATTTTTGAATGACCCCTATTTCGCAGTAAAAAATTTACTCCAACTTTAAACAGCTATGACTCGGTCAATTTTAATGGTAGATGAATGGGACTTTTTTGTCTTACTTGTTAGTGTCACAGTAAATTTTTACTAAATATCACCGGAGGGGCCGTATAAAAATTAAATTTCGTTTTTTTTTATAAATGTTTTTCTTGACCCAGATCGATTTTAAAATAATTCTTTACCTTATTTAAACCATTTTTGTAATTGGAAGTATGCATCTAGGACCAACGGTTGTGAAAATAAAGGTCGGTCAGGTTATACGTGGACACCCTGTATATATATATGTGTGTATGTGTGTGTGTGTGTGTATACGTATACATATTAGGGCTGGATTATTTATCAATATCTACGTCAAGTATTATTATTTTTGTAAATATTGCAATAACGATATCCATACAGGGATCAGTTGACAAAAGTGCTCTAAAGAAGACGTCTGTGAGTTGTCGGGTCCATGACATTTAGCCGACAACCATGTAGCCGACAAGACATTTAGCAGACAGCAAGTAGCCGACAGGACATTTAACCGACAAGTACATTTAGCCGATACGTACATTTAGCCGACAGAGTCAGTTAGACGACAGGACAGTTAGCCGACAGAGACAATTAGCCGACAGGACAATTAGCCGAACGGACAATTAGTCGACTGGGACAATTAGCCTACAGGACATTTAGCCGACAGGACAATTAGCCGACAGGACAATTAGCCGACAGGACAATTAGCCGACTGGGACAATTAGTCGACAAGACATTTAGCCTACAGGACATTTAGCCTACAGGACATTTAGTCGACAGGACATTTAGACAACGGAACATTTAGCCGACAGGACATTTAGACGACAGGACCAAAATACCCGACATGACATAAGCTTACGGGACATTTAGCGACATTAAGCATGTGTCACGTGACTTTTTATACTTGCATTTTTAAAAGGGGTCCCAACTCAGAATTTAAGAGGCGTAAACATTCCAAACTTGCACAGGCGACGCAAAAAAAAAATCAGCTTTGAGAAATTCTAAAAATTATTCGTATATATTAATTACAAGCTGAGATATTATTAATTATTATTTCACTAAATGGTTTATTTCTATTATATGCTTATTTTAAAAGGCAGTCACGTGCTGTTGTGGAATGTGGAACTAATAGACCGCGATTTAATTTGAAGTAGGAAATCTAACAATGCGATCTGCCCCCCCCCCCCCCGTGTGGGTAAAACGTTCTCCCCACCCTCCGCATAATTTTTGACGCGGCCTCATTTTTTAAATTTATGTAATGTGTTATAAAATACCGTAAAGTTTCAAACAGATCTCCTTATTATATTTCCTAATTTTGGTCGCGCCCCTTCCCCTCCCCCTACCCCGAAATGTAACGCGCCATTCTGTTTTATAATTCTTTACCATGTATTATAAATTATCTTAAAGTTTTAAACAGATCGCTTTGTTAGATTTCCTACTTTAAATGAAATCGCGGTCTGTTAGTTCCACATTCCACAACAGCACATGACTGCCTTTTAAAATAAGCATATAATAGAAATACACCATTTAGTGAAATAATAATTAATAATATCTCAGCTTGTAATTAATATATACGAATAATTTTTAGAATTTCTGAAAGCTGATTTTTTTTTTGCGTCGCAAGTTTGGAATGTTTACGCCTCTTAGATTCTGAGATGGGACACCTTTTTAAAAATGCGAGTATAAAAAGGTCACGTGACACATGCTTAATGTCGACTAAATGTCCCGTAAGCTTATGTCATGTCGGGTATTTTGGTCCTGTCGTCTAAATGTCCTGTCGGGTATTTTGTTCCTGTCGTCTAAATGTCCTGTCGGCTAATTGTCCTGTCGGCTAAAAGTCTTGTCGGCTAATTGTCCTGTCGGCTAAATGTCCTGTCGTCTAATTGTCCGGTTGGCCAAATGTCTTGTCAGCTAATTGTCCCTGTCGGCTAATTGACTGTCGTCTAATTGTCTGTCGGTTAAATGTCCGTTTCGGCTAATTGTCCTGTCGGCTTATTGTCTCTGTCGGCTAATTGTCCTGTCGTCTAAATGTCGCTGTCGGCTAATTGTCTTGTCGGCTAAATGTACGTGTCTGCTAAATGCACTTGTCGGCTAAATGTCCTGTCGGCTAATTGCTGTCTGCTAAATGTCTTGTCGGCTATTTGGTTTTCGGCTAAATGTCTGCGACCGGTGAGGGGTCCTGGGGTAAGAGACCGGCCAGGGGGCAGGGGTAGAAAGACCAAAGGCCTTAAAAAAGAAAATTTGATCCCCGAAACGATACGATTAATCGTCGGACTACTGTTGGACAGAGATGATGATATCAAACTGGATATCAACGATACAGGATACACTAGACTCGAGCGATGCAACTTGCATCTTTTGTGATGGAAATTCCTCTGAAGACACTCGCAGAGAAATGTTGGTTAAATGTGTTATGTGCCAAATGGGTGGCACACTTAGATTGTGCAGGGGCTGAAAGAGCCAGTTATGTTTGCGATTTCTGTAATTCATTTTTTCTGTAATGAATAATTTCTCTACCATTTTGCATTGGTTTTTCGTGTTTTAAAACATTTTAAACTATATTTTGTGATATTTTTGGAGAGGGGCCCATATTTGCACCTCATATTTTCTGGTGCTTTTTAAAAAGCTTTTTCTAAATCTTCATTTTAGAATTGGAATAATTGATAGTAATCATTGTTTTGCTTCTTCACTTAGTAAAATTGTTATAGTTGTTAATGAAGATCAAAAATCTAGAATTTTTCAAAATGAAAGTCACTTTAAGTCAAAAACAAGAGTGCGCCCATATTTACACCTTTTCCTCTATCTATAAAATAGAAAGCAAAATCGTAAAATTGTCGAATCTTCTGCTGAAAAAAACCCACTCTGTTTAGGTTTAGAAGTTTTTTTTTTTTTTTTTTTTTTTTTTTTTTTTTTGTGTGTGTGTGTGTAATTGAGTTTAATGATTTGATCAATATGTTGAATTCCCTATAACATTTTCTTTCGCGCTTAAAAATATATTTTTTGTTCAAATGACTTTTAATTTAATTTTGTTTTTCGCTATCTACAATATGTATAAAATTAGATCAAAGTTGTAAAATAATCAAACACATGTTAAGATTTTTATTTATTTATTTATTTATTGTATTTTATATTTAGAGATGTACAATTTTGAAGTGGAAAACTTATTTAGCCAAAAACTGTTTTTGTCAAAACTGATTATTTTCAAATCAGTTTTGCAAACTGAAATAACTTACTTGGCAATTTTTTTTAACTTCGAAATTGTCAACTTAAAAAGAAATCTTACAAGTTCCACATAATATTATTTGGTTTGAAAGCAACTTTTAATTGTATTGCATTATCCTATATATGTCTTCAAAACTATATAAACTACAGTTAAATGAAAGAAAATATTGTGACTTTGTGATTATTAATAATAAAATCAGTATGCAAATTTTCCATTTTTTAATAGTTAATTTTATTAAAAATACATTTGTACAAGTTTTATTGTATAAGATTCGGTAAATTTTGTTATACGAACCGATGTTTTTTATTTCAAAGATATTATATATATCGATAATTTATGCTTGAATTTGTTAGTTACTTATTAATTTTAAAAAGTATTCTATATACACTAAATACTTGTGATCTTTAAACTGGAGATTTGGTCAGATTTTGTTTACAGAACTTGTTTATATATATATATATATATATTAATGAAGAAAAGAGTTCTTAAACTAAGGTGACCCGATAGGGAAAACACGGAGATACAGTTTTCTATGAGGAAGAAGTTTACATTTATAAGCCCAAGATAATTGTTAATGCATGTAAAGTCTTTTTAAATAATATTCGAATTTTTGATTGGATATCTCTAAATAAATAAGTAACAAATACACAATGCTTTTAGTCTCAAAACAAGAATTGGCAAAGTAGAGAACATGCAAAATAAATTACTTGAAATATTTATGCATGTAGACGTGTGAAGTCTATATATTTTGCTGTTCCTTCGTAAAAAACCGTTGTAGCATTGGTGTTGATTCGACCTTCGGAAAACGAAACCTGAGGGTACAGTTAAAATACAACTTCATGATTCTTTAAAAATTCTTTTGAATCACTTCAGGTTCTTAAAATTATGGCCCCAAAATTCTCTGTAATACAATATTGGTGCTTTAAGTTCTCTTTCATTGTTTTTTTGAACACCCAGAGCGTTTCAAAATTTTTGTAGGCGCTGTAAATTTGATTTTCCGAGATGCTTTTAAAAGAATCTGTCGAAATACTGATGTTTAGTTACTTTTAGCACAGAAAAAGGATCATCTTCAAAAAGCACGATATGACGAGCGATTCTAAATAAATCGTAATTTAAAATACTTTCAGCTGTTTCACACTTTTAAATTTCCCATTTATAATAAACTCTTTATGCCGGGCATTTGCATCTTAAAATGTAACACTAACAGTTTCAACTAAATCATAATTTAGAACGCTTTTAGAAAGTTTTCCACTCATTTCATCCTTTTAAATTTTGAAATTTTTTTTTAAATGTCCTAAGGAAGCATTTACTACATAAAAGTAATCATCATGCCAAATTCAAAGTTTCCATACCAATTGTATCACATAAATCGCTATTTTAGAATGCTTCTTACTCTTGCATTTTTTAAAATTTCGAATTGAAAAAATAAATTTTGGGCGAGCATTTACGTCTCTTAAGTAACACCCATATAAAATTTCACGACTCTAGCCCTAAAATATCTAAATATATTATGATTCAGAACATTTTTAGAACGTTTTTGCTCATTTCACTTTTTTAAATTTCGATTTTTTTAAAAACCGTTTTGAATGATTATTTATATTTTAAAAGTAACCACTATGTCAAAAACCAAGGATTTGTACCAACTGTATCGCACAAATCTCAATATTTTACAACTTTTTTGTTCTTGCATCCTTTTACATTTCGAATTTTTAGAAAACTGTTTTGTATGCTCATTTACACTCTAAATAAGAAAGAGTGACTATTCACTGCGGAGGAGTGGATATTCACTCTATCGCAGAGTCAAAATTTGCCCAACCTCTTTAGAGTGACTCTAGGCAAAAGTGAAATTGTTCACTCTCTGAAAGAGTGAATACTCACTCCCGAGAAGTGAATATTCACTCTAAACAGGAGTGGATACTCACTCTTTCAGAGGAGTGACTATCCACTCTTCCAAAAAGAGTGGGTTTTTTCACCCTGATAGGAGTGAATAGTCACTCTTTCATAGGAGTGGCTATCCACTCTTTCATAGGAGTGACTATTCACTCTTGCAAAAGGAGTGGATTTCTCACTCCTGACAGGAGTGAATAGCCACTCTTTCATAGGAGTGAATGTTCACTTTTTATGGAGTGAATTTTTTTTTTTACGTTTCCTTTATGGGCATTTTAAAAGAATCATATATTTTAGAGCATGCAATGAAAATAGACACAAGCATGGTAAAGATTGGAATAAAATACTTTATTGGCAATATTTATTTAATTCATAGTTTGTTACAGTAATTGAACTCTTAAGGAAAAATTCAATTAGAGTTAGATAATGAATTAAATTAGATTACTGACAGAAATAAACTAAAATATTTTATTCCAAGCTTATCACTATTGTGTTTGCTTTCATTGCATGCCTTATAAAGATATGATAGTTTTAAAATGCCCATAAGGACAAGTAATTAACCAAAATCTAAATCAGTTAACATTATTTCTTTCTTTGTCAAATACCCATTAAGTTGTATTTAGTATTTTAATAATTCCTGTGATGTACGTTATTTTATTTTTCTTACTCAAATTTTAAATCTTTAGATCTCTGTATTTTTTTTAAGCGTGAAATGCGGCCATGTTTAGCCACACTGTAGCCTCAATAAGTGGGGAAATATTTGACCATAAAGCAAGTCACGATTTGTTCCAAAAGCAGAATCTGATTAAAGCATGGGCAAAGTGGGCTATGACCCTGCTCCCTTCCATTTTTTTAGGGAGCCAAATTTGGTATGCAATTTTTGTAAAGCTTATATCAGCTTTACAAAAATCGCATACCAAATTTGGGTCCTAAAATAATCGGAGGGGGCAGGGTTACAACCCACTTTGACCATGCTTTGATCAGATTCTGCTTCTGGAACAAACCCAGACCTGCTTTATGGTCAATTATTTTCATGTATATAAAAAAAAATAATAATCCGATTTAATTTTTTTAATCCAATTACATTAATTATTATTATTCTGGGTTTTTTTTTTCACCCACATACATATTTAAAAAAAAAATACTCTAAGGGGAAAAAATTCTAAAAACATTTTTTTTCTATTAATATCACAGTATTATTTTTTTTAATCTATACTAATATTATAAAGGAGTAAAGATTGTTTGTTTGTTTGTTTGTAGGGGGTAATCTCTGGAACTACCGAACCGATTTCAAAAGTGATGGTGCAAATTGATGGTGACAACCCCTGCTCCAACATAGGCTATATTTTATGTCGGTGCCACTAACCCCAGGGGGTGCAGGAGCAAAAAACGTTCTAAAATTGCGATTTTTTAGCTATCAAACTGGCTATTAAGCCCTGAGAGCTTGCTAGCCGGTTCTGTATGTATGTATGTACGTACGTAATGCGATAACTCTTCATAGAAATATCCGTTTTCCTTCAAATTTTGTTTATAGGTTCACTGTGTTAAGGCGAATCCCTGATTAGTTTTCGGGATTGATTGGTTAAGTATAAAGGGGAACAAGGGGCTAATCCCCCCCCCCCTTAATTTATATAAATGGGTTTTTCATGCAGAATTATTCCGTTTTCCTTCAAATTTTGTTTATAGGTTCACTGTGTTAAGGCGCTTCCCTGATTAGTTTTCGGGATTGATTGGTTAAGTATAAAGGGGGGGGGGGACAAGGGGCTAATCCCCCCCCCTTAATTTATATAAATGGGTTTTTCATGCAGAATTATTCCGTTTTCCTTCAAATTTTGTTTATAGGTTCACTGTGTTAAGGCGCTTCCCTGATTAGTTTTCGGGATTGATTGGTTAAGTATAAAGGGGGGGGGACAAGGGGCTAATCCCCCCCCCCTTAATTTATATAAATGGGTTTTTCATGCAGAATTATTCCGTTTTCCTCCAAATTTTGTTTATAGGTTCACTGTGTTAAGGCGCTTCCCTGATTAGTTTTTCGGGATTCATTGGTTAAGTATAAAGGGGGGAACGGGGGGCTAATCCCCCCCTTAATTTATATAAATGGGTTTTTCATGTAGAATTATCCCATTTCCTTCAAATTTTGGTTAAAGGTTCACGCTGTGTTAAGACGCTTCCCTAATTAGTTTTCGGGATTGATTGGTTAAGTATAAAGGGGTGAACGGGGGGATAATCCCCCCCTTATTTTATATAAATGGGTTTTTCATGCAGAAATATTCCGTTTTCCTTCAAATTTTGTTTATAGGATCACTGTGTTAAGGCGCTTCCCTGATTAGTTTTCGGGATTGATTGGTTAAGTATAAAGGGGGGAACGGGGGGTCTAATCCCCCCCTTAATTTATATAAATGCGTTTTTCATGCAGAATTATCCCATTTGCTTCAAATTTTGTTTATAGGTTCACTGTGTTAAGGCGTTTCCCTGATTAGTTTCCGGGATTGATTGGTTAACTATAAAGGAGGGAACGGGGGGCATATCCCCCCTTATTTTATATAAATGGGTTTTTCATGCAGAATTATTCCGTTTTCCTTCAAATTTTGTTTATAGGTTCACTGTGTTAAGGCGCTTCCCTGATTAGTTTTCGGAATTGATTGGTTAAGTATAAAGGGGGGGAACGGGGGGATAATCCCTCCCTTAATTTATATAAATGGGTTTTTCATGCAGAATTATTCTATTTGCTTCAAAATTTGTTTATAGGTTCATTGGGTTAAGACTCTTCCCTGATTAGTTTTCGGGATTGATTGATTAAGTATAAAGGGGGGGGAACGGGGTAATAATACCCCCCTTAATTTATATAAATGGGTTTTTCATGCAGAATTATCCCATTTCCTTCAAATTTTATTTATAAGTTCACGGTGTTAAGGCGCTTCCCTGATTAGTTTTTCGGGATTGATTGGTTAAGTATAAAGGGGGGGAACGGGGGGATAATCTCCCCTTAATCTATATAAATGGGTTTTTCAAGCAGAATTATTCTATTTGCTTCAAAATTTGTTTATAGGTTCATTGGGTTAAGACGCTTCCCTGATTAGTTTTCGGGATTGATTGATTAAGTATAAAGGGGGGGAACGGGGGCTAATACCCCCCTTAATTTATATAAATGGGTTTTTCGTGCAGAATTATCCCATTTCCTTCAAATTTTATTTATAGGTTCACTGTGTTAAGGCGCATCCCTGATTAGTTTTCGGGATTGATTGGTTAAGTATAAAGGGGGGAACGGAGGGCTAATCCCCCCTTATTTTATATAAATGGGTTTTTCATGTAGAATTATTCCGTTTTCCTTTAAATTTTGTTAATAGGTTCACCGTGTTAAGGCACTTCCCTGATTAGTTTTCGGGATTGATTGGTTAAGTATAAAGGGGGGAACGGGGGGCTAATCCCCCCCCTTAATTTATATAAATGCGTTTTTCATGCAGAATTGTCCCATTTGCTTCAAAATTTGTTTATAGGTTCATTGGGTTAAGACGCTTCCCTGATTAGTTTTCGGGATTGATTGGTTAAGTATAAAGGGGGGGAACGGAGGGGGCTAATCCCGCCTTAATTTATATAAATGGGTTTTTCATGCAGAATTATCCGATTTTCTTCAAATTTTGTATATATATTCATTGTAATTAGAGATTTACCTCATTAGTTTAAGGGGTTCATTAGTTAACTATAGGGGGGTAACGGGGGGATGACCCCCCCTTAATATATTGTTTATTTCTTTATTTTTCGATGGGCTTATTTCAAATTCTTTGAAATAAGAATATAATATACAATTAATGTGAATAGCCTGTGAACTCAATGCCCTCAGTTTAACTGGGCAGTTTTATTTTTATTTTTTATACTGAAGGAGCTAGAAATTTGAAATTTGTCATTGTAGTTACTTATAAGATGTAAATGCTCTCTAAGAACAAAATAAAAAAGAAATTTAAAAGGGTGAAATGAGCGAAAAGCTATCTAAAAACAGTCTAAATTACAATTTCTATGAAATCTCTGGATCTACAGAACCGATTTCAAAGGTAATGGTGGCAAATTGATGGGGACAATCCCTACTCCAACATAGGCTATATTTTATGTCGGTGCCACTAACATCAATGGGGTGCAGGATCGAAAAATGTTCGAAAATTGCGACTTTTTTATACTGAAGGGGCAAGAAATTTGAAATTTAGCATTGTAGTTACTTATAAGATGTAAATGCTCTCTAAGAATAAATTTTTAAAAAAAATCGAAATTTAAATGGGTGAAATGAGCGAAAAGCGTTCTGAAGTCATTCTAAATTACAATTTCTATGGAATCTCTGGAACCACGGAACCGATTTCAAAAGTGATGGTGGCAAATTGGTGGTGACAATCCCTGCTCCAACAGCCTCTTTAATAAAAAACTATGCGTTGCTGACGACTGGGTTTTTCGCTAATTGTTGCAACAGATTAATCTCGGAAAATGAAACATTTGAAGTTACTGAAAAAAATGATAGCTCAAAAAGTATCTGTCAGAAAATTGTTAGACAAACTGCGTTTGAAAGGTAAAAAATTGTATTTTTCTTGATATAAATTTCAAATCTAATGATTATGCCGTTTTTCAAATATTGAATTTCAAAAATTACCAAATTTTCCAATGGAGTACCATAGCGAAACCTTCATGCGTAAAAAGATAATGATAAGGGCGACGTGTCCTGACGTGTATATTGGCTATAGCACGAGTCACAAATTATAGTAGCCTTATTATTCTGTTAAAATATAAAAGTTATTTATGAAATGTCAATATTTTGTTTGATTAAAGGTTCGTTAAAAGAAATTGACCAGCGTAGCGGGCGTAGCTTGCTAGTTTAACTATAAAATTAAAAATATAATAATCATATGAAATACACAGAGCAAAAATAACAAGAATAATTATATCTTACCGTTTTAAAGTATTAAATATCACCAATGTTACCAATCAGTAGGTATAACTGACATTAGATGTCTTTGAATATTAGATTACAACTGTGTTTTAACCCCTTGAAGGACACCGGTATATTATATATACAACTTAATTTTAATCCCAAAATGCCACAATGACACCAGAATTTTATAATCAAATTTTAAATTTAAGGTACATGAGAAAAAGGCTTTTACTTATTTTAAAATAAATTCGTTCGTGAATCCTGGTGTCAATCAATCATTTCAATATTTTAGCTAAAAGAGTACTTTGCCCCTGAAGTGGTTAAGAACACACAGAAAAAAGTTTTGTTGAATCAACAAAAATTTGTTTGCCCCAACGAAACTTTTTGTTTAAATATGGGTCAATGGAAATTTCGTTTGAATCAACAAAAAAAATATTGTTGATTTTTTTTTTGCAATTCCAAAAAAAAAAAATTTGTATCGTCAGCAAAAAAATGTTTTGTTAATTCAAGTTCAATTTTGGTTCAATTTTACTTGAATTAACAAAATTATTTTTGTTACATAGATATATGCTATGTGTTTTTTTAACAATCTATTTTCTTTTTTCAACAAACTATATTTCGTTTGTTTAATCAATAAAATATGTTATATTACGAACTTGTTTTGTTTATATTACAAAAACATTTGTTAAATGAACCAATCTACATATGCAATTTTAACTATTTTTTAATTCATTTTCAACAGTGAATTACATTTGTAAACAAGTGAATTTTATCCGGCCTTTTTTTCAAGCGCAAACCGAGAGAATGAAAATTGCCCATGCCGAGAGTCGATCCCGGGTCCTCAGAACAGCAGCCTGACGCTTTACCACTGCGCTACCAGGAACGATATCCGAGTTCGGCATTTCTCACTCTTATATATGTCGGAACGGCTGCAATCGCAGCACAAGATGGAATGTCATAAGGAGCACGCAAATTTCTGCGGCAAACATGAGACGACAGTACAAAGCACAGCATACGGCAACACATAGTTAATTTTTTATTCATTTTCAGCAGTGAATTACGCCTGTAAAAAGCAGGATAAAAATTTCCTTGTTATTATTCAAAGATTACAGGCGTATTTGACTGCTGATAATGAGATAGAGCTATTGCAGAAATCACGAAATCTGCAACATAGCAGCGCCACCTGTTGCGCGATTTAAAGTAAAAGTAATCAGCAACAATTTATATCAGAAAGTAACTGAATAAAAGGTTTTATTAAATTCCGTGCATTAGTTCTTGAGATAAAAACAGCGAAATCGCGTTCAGGACAACCGGAAATCGAAAATTTTCATGAATCCAATTCTTTCTTCTTGCAAAGATAGAAGACGGTAATAAATGGGACAGGGGGATTTTTAAAACTACCTTTGTCCGTCCCAGTGAAAAAAAGTTTTAATTACCCCAAAATTATGTTAATCATGTAATTATATAGCTATATAAGTCAAATAAATCAAGTTACGTAAGAGAGATATGGCTACTACACAGGAATTTAAATTTTTCAAAAATAACAAAATTTTGCTGGAATTACAAAAATATTGTAAAATTAAAAGAAACAAATTTTGTTAGTTCAAGTAAAATTGGTGAAATTTTGTTAAAATTTTGTACGAGTGTTAATAATATTTTTTTGTCCAAGCAACAAAACCAATTTTTTTACTTGAACTAAAATTTTGACTAAAACAACCAAAATGTACTCAACAAAACAGGTTTTGTTGTTTTAATCAATTCCTTTTTCTGGGTGAAGTTGTATCTTTAGATCTCAAATTTTATTATAAAAATTAAAACCCCTAAAAATGTGTTTGTCTGTATTATGATGCTGACAATAGATTTTATACATATCCATCGACCTTTTTTTTTCTCATATTATTTTCATTTCTTTTTACTCGTGATATTATTCAACATGATTTTTTAAATATTTTTAGAGCACATATTGGATTAATAACATAGATTTTTATTCTTCACATATTCTTCACTCACGTATAATTTTATTCTTCATTTGTAAAGTACTTTCAAGCTGGCCCTACTTTCAGGTTTTTTTTTCCTTTTTGATGTTCTGTATCCCCCATTTGAACCAAAAAAAATGGTTTATAACATTTCTTATACAAAAAGTTAAATTTTTTAATATATAAACATATACTTTGATAATATACTCTGTATTAAATGCAACGGTGTCAGTAAAAATGAAAATTCGTATGTTAAATTATATCAATAATACAAAGTAACTGAAAATTAAAAGGAAAGAACTTTATTGTGCAATATCATATAAAAATTAGATTTTTTTTCATATTGCTATATGAGCAATTTTTCAAGCTGGCCTCGTGTCTCGAAATTTAAATATGTTATTGAGATGGAATACAGGATATTTATCAAAGTAATTTTTGTATTTTCAAACAAATTTTATGCAGATTACTTAAAAAAATAGTATCTCCTGCAGGTGAATATAGTACTATAGCTATAGGAGGGATTATTTCCCATTGGAAAAACACTTTATTTATAAAATATTCAAAAAGTCATAACTTCACTCTGATACTTTCAGGTTTTTTTTTTTTTTTTTTTTTTTTTTTTTTTTTTTTTTTCTTTTTGATGTTCTGTATCCCCCATTTGACCCCCCAAAAAAATGGTTTATAACATTTCTTATACAAAAAGTTAAATTTGTTAATATATAAACATTTACTTTGATAATATACTCTGTATTAAATGCAACGGTGTCAGTAAAAATGAAAATTCATATGTTAAATTATATCAATATCACAAAGTAACTGAAAATTAAGAGGAAAGAACTTAATTGTGCAATATCATATAAAAATTAGATTTTTTTTTTCATATTGCTATATGAGCAATTTTTCATTAATATACGTCGGATGATAATCACAAGATATGTTTAGCTATCATTTAAAAGTAAATAAGTAGTCTTTTTTAACAACTTGCAGTGAAAATTACTTCTAGTTTCAAAACGTCTTTTGTTTTTAATATACATCTTACAATGCCTAATTGTCGCTTTTTTATTTTTCATGTAAATGCATGTAAACAAACTTATATAAAAAAAAATTTACAGCAATTTTAAGTGCAAAACATAGTTATATAAGTAAACATATAAAATTCTAGCTTTTCTTCTAATTTCTATTTTAAATTTTCAAACACTTTTTTACCAAAAAGAATAAAAATAATATATTAATATTAATTTCCATTTTCACAAGTTTTGCATAACCTAAACTAAAAATTTTAAGCAGCAGAGCAAAAATAAATAATGATTTCTATATTAATTTATTCTACATAAAATCAAATTATATCTGTAAAAGTATAATTAGGTTTAATGGCAATTTAAATGAAGAATGCAATTATTAAAATGATTATTTCAACATTAGCATGATTATTACATATTCTGCAAAAAGTGTCTTTTTCGCAAAAATTTAATATGAAATATTAACTAATTTGGAAGTGAATACATGAGGGGAAAAAAAAGCAACACTATGATTCAAGATATTAATCAGATTATATATTAAAAATTGTATCTATAAAATGAAGGTCTAAAAAATGTATTAAGGAAATTATTGATATTGAAAATGATATGTATTTATTAAAAATCATCAGAAATAAGAACACAAATCTTTTAACACAAAAATATTTATTGTTTAATAAAAACGATGCAAATATGAAAAATACAAATTATTCTAATAAAAATAATTTAAACAGAAAATAA
The DNA here is from genome assembly GCA_963931845.1 of Maratus michaelseni. Taxonomy (NCBI): domain Eukaryota; kingdom Metazoa; phylum Arthropoda; class Arachnida; order Araneae; family Salticidae; genus Maratus; species Maratus michaelseni. Next base: position 446,305,900 of record OZ007586.1, read on the forward strand.
ATAATACTACGTATGCAAGAACGTTATTTTCTTTCCAAAACAAGTTGTGCTCGAAAATTGTCATTTTCGTTCTTCGCAAATCGAACAACTTACCTTTAAAGTACTATCACAATAATATGTAACAGCTAATAAAATTTATTGGAAGCACTATATAACACATGGGCTGATAAGTTCCCGGTCTAATAAAGAAAACACAACTTTTTAACAAATCTTTATAACTTTATGACTTTATAACTTTATAACTTTAATAAATAACATAACTTTAATAATGAATAATAATAATTTAATAATAATAATAATAATTTAATAATAATAATAATAATTTAATAATAATAATAATAATTTAAAAATAATAATTTTATAATAATAATTTAATAAAAATAATTTTAAAAATAATTTAATAATAATAATTTTATAATAATAATTTAATAAATGATTAATAATAATAATTTAATAATAAATAACATAATTTTATAACGAAAAAGCTCCAAACAGTGCTCAGAACTCGTTATTGTTTTTGGTCAAAAGTCAACACGCGCGGCAGCCACTTTGACAACAGATTTTTCATAGACAAATGTTCATTCAAAATAAAACCTACACGTTCCTTCGATATCTTCAGAGTCTGAGCTATCTCCTGCAACTTCACTTTACGGTTCCCCAAAACGATTTTGTGGACTTTTTTTATGTTTCCCGGAGTAACCACCTCTTTTGCGTGGTGCATCACTGGTGTCCGTACGACCACGTTTAAATTCAGCAAACCAGTCAATAATGGTTGATTTACCTGGTGCAGTGTCCGGATAACGCTTATCTAGCCAAGCTTTTGTTTGAACGGTATTTTTTCCCCATCAAATAACAATTCTTGAAATTCTTGTTATCCATTTTTTTGTTTATCAACAAAGTCGTTCAACTAAAACCACTCTAACGTTTTATCTACACGGCGAATCATCATGGCATTTTTTCTACTACCTTTTAAAGGTTAGTATTTAATAAAAAAAAACATCGGTTTGGCGATTGCAACGCCATCTGTGTGCCAGACCGGGAACTTATCAGCCCATGTGTTATATTCACAATATAGCGATTAAACGCTTTAAAAATATATATATATTCGCCATTTTTAGGCAAACTCTATTCCTTGATAAATAATGCACAAAAAATATCGAAAAAAATTCTGTACATATCCACAGAAGTTTGTATATATCCACTTGATAATCGAATATTTCACTTTCAAGCACACAACTCACAACCATTACTGCTTCTAAATTGTAAAAATCACAGCACAGATACACAAACTGAAGAAATTTTATCACAATTTTTGCACAAATAATACACAAAAAATATCGAAAAAAATTCTGTACATATCCACAGAAGTTTGTATATATCCCCTTGATAATCGAATATTTCACTTTCAAGCGCTCAACTCACAACCATTACTGCTTCTAAATTGTAAAAATCACAGCACAGATACACAAACTGAAGAAATTTTATCACAATTTAATACTAACACGATCAGTTTGTTTAAATACTAATACACCACTAGCTATACATGGCCATATACTATGTCATATACTGTGACCATATACTTCTATACACGGCCTTTGAAACATGCATATTCACAAAAGAAAAATATTACGTCAGCATAGCATTTATTTCCCGCGCTATTAATGAAGCAGTCGTTTTCTGACTCACCTCGAGTCTCGCTTTACTACAGAGGAGCTTATCATTAGAACCTTTTTATCAGCTGCAATTGAAACGCTTTAGAAATAAATAGAAACTTTTTATGCTTTTCTTCAGACACAGGGAAAATATGACAAGATTTTTTTGTCACACTTTCAATTTATCGAATTTTATAAATTTAAAAGAAATTTTTACACCAAATTTTTGCTTTAAATCTCGTTTAAATTTATTTTACTAGGATACTTTAATTCGAACAATAGCTTTCACGAAGGCGTTAAAATAGGTCGATGTCCACCAAAATTGAAGTAAATAAACGAAAAATGCGTAACTGTTGTGTCCATTGACGTATTCACTACTATTGGAGGGGGGCGGATGTCTAGTTGATACCTTCTTTTAACATAATCGTGGGTAGGGAGTGGAAATATGAAGACAATTACCCCTTCGTAGATTTTGAAATAAAATTAATAAAATTTTCTTTATGTCTGAATATATATATAATATATAAATATAAATTATTTCAAGTGATTATAGAATAATTTCTCACTAACAGAAAAAAAAGATTTTTAATTCTGTTTCCATTTAAACGTTTCAGATTTATCTTAAACAAGGGGTTCATGAGGCCAGAGTCCCCCGACAATTAAAAAAGCGTTTCAGTTTTTTATTTTTAAAATTGTTGTTAGAAACCTATTTTGGAATATTTAATACTATTTTTTAATTAAATTTTTGTATTGCTTTTAAGGTTGATATGTTTAAATGTTGTGTTGCACGGCGCGTTCGGACAAAAAACTCTCAGCTAGCCTTTTTCATAATCATAATCTGCATTTTGAAAAGCGGACTAAGCTGTCGACCACAGGCAAACCTGTCTGAAAATCAGGGTCTCTGTCATGGCCCCTCCCTACATTTCTTTTTGCCGGCGATCATGCATAATTAGTATTTCAAGATATATATCTTACTATTTCGAAATACTTATTCAGGGGGGGGGGGGGGAGCCCATCTCTGCATTCCCCGAGTGCGCCAACTAGTGCAAGTAAATTTTGTAAAACTTTATACTTTTGTGAAAAGCAATTCTTTAATTCCTTTAATACACAATTTTATTTTTCAAGACTTGGTAAGCAAAATTGTACAGTTTTTACACATATCTTATGGTCTAATCAAATTATTTCTTCTATAAAGTAATATCATTGTGTGGATAGAAAAGTATTCCAGATTCAGACACTTAGGTGTCTGAATTATATTTTCAGATACATAAGTGTCTGAATCTAAGACGCCTCTATTTGCAGTGAAGATTTTTCCTCAAATTAGTGGTGCCGCAAAAATAAAATAACCGCATTATCTAGTGCTGAACAATGATTAAATAAAAATAAATAGTAGTACAAAAAAGATAAAATATCAATTCTCCACATAGTTTTATTTTATATTTATGGTTAAAAAGCAAAATTGATATTGAAATGTTCAAAAGAAAAAAAAAGACACCATCGACGGTCGAAGCAGTGGTATTTCACGTGTATAATAAAAGGTATGCTTTGTTATATTAAATTTTATTTTAAGTGCATTCAATTTATTTATTTTTCATGTTTTCCAAGAAGCGGATGGATATCTTGTGAATTGACGAAGTTATGATTTTTTTCTTCTTAAACATCATCCCCCCCCCCCCTTGAGGCCATTTTTAATGATATCAAAAATCTGTCACACATAAATTTTCGGCCCTTTTCCTAGAAGTAATAATAACTTTAAACGGATTTGATACGTATCATAATTAAGAAGTTATGGGTTTTATTTTCTGTTTTCACAACCCCTTCCCCCCCCGCCCCCCATTTCGATTTTGCCCATTATTGAACTTGACCGAGATTTTATGTCCCTTGATTATATGTATCAGTTTGGAAGATATTTGTGCAGAATTATTGAAGTTATCGTGTCCATAAAAAATGATATAGCTATATAGACAGATAGATAAAGTTTTGAATTGGGGGGTGGTTTGGGGTTCTAGGGGTCATGATCGGCGTAGATCTGCAAAAAATTTCAGAAATTCCCTCATACGGGAGAATGTAATAGGTAGTATTTCTTACGAAATCTACCTAAAAAGAAAAAGAAAAAATGATAATTTCGTTTCTCTCAATAAATAAATATGGACAAAATTAGATAATGCCAGGCTTTCACTCTTCAACGGAGTGAAATATTTCACTCTTGTCAAAGGAGTGAGACAGTCACTCTCGACAACGGAGTGACATATTTCACTCCTTTCTAGGGAGTGGAAAATTCCACACTTTAAGGAGTGTATTTTTATAAAATTCACTCCAAAAAGAGTGAAATGCCTCTCACTCTTCCAAAGAGTCAACTTCTCACTCCTCTCAATTTTAGAGTGTACATTTCTAGAGTAACAGCCGTGCCAAATTTAACATATCTAGCACAAACAATTCCTAATTAATTGTTTTTAGATCATTTTCAGACCATTTTCCGCTCATTTCATCCTTTTAAATTTAGAATTAATTTAGAAATCGTTCTTAGAGAGCATTTACATCCCAAAAGTTACTACCATGCCAAATTCCAAGCTTCTATACCAACTGTATCACACAAAAACCACAATTTTAGAACTTTTTTTTTTTTGTTTTTTTTTTTTTTTTTTTTGCTCCTGCAAACTGTTCTGGGCTAGCACTTAAGTCTCTAAAGTAACAACCATGCCAAATTTCATGTTTCTAGCACTTACTGTACAAATAAATTATAATTTAAAACGTTTCCTGCTCCTTTCCCCTTTTAAATTTCGAACTTTTAAGAAACCATTTTTAGTGACCATTTACATCTTTTTAAAGTAAAAGCTATTTCAAATTTCTAGAACCAACAATATCGTAGAAACCGCAATTTTAGAATGTTTTTTTTGTTCTTCACCCCTTTGGAAATTGTTGTACCGAAAAAATTGTTTGAAAATTGTTGCATAAAATATAGCCTATGTTAGAGAGGAGATGGTTACCAGAATTTTGACACCATTATTAAGGTTCCATACTTCAAAAGTAAAAACGGAACTAGCATACAATCACTCATGTGTCTTATTTTTCTGGCGCTCAGCTGGGGAGTTCAGGGTTATCAACGCAGAATCATCTAATGATTGTTGGTAATGATTTTCGAAAAAATGTGTCTGTAGCTGAGATAATAATTAAGAACCCATCTAAAAAAAGGCATGTATCAAAACAGTGTTGCTACTTTGCGACCTCCTTTTGAAACGCGCTTGGCACAATCCTAAGATTAAACTTTGTACAAGATATTTGCTTTAGGTAAGACGAATCATAGTGATGGTCAACATTTTTCATTCCAACTGAACTCAATTATTGGAAGTAAATATTGAAAAATAATTCTTAGAATAATTCCAAGACATTAAAAGTCGGTAATTTTGAGACAAAAATCGCTTATAATTCAATATATAATTCAATTTTAATGAAAAAAACTTTTCGATAACAAAACACTTGAACTATTATGCCTGGATATGCTTTCATTTTTGAAAAGGAATCGGAAAGTTTCGTGTTGTTCAGCATACTTTTTTTTTTAATGCTTTAAAATTGTCTACTATTACGTCAAATATAATTGGCAAGTAACTTTTCATGTGAAACTCAGTGACTTCTTCCGAAGCATGATTGGTTCTCTGCCAAGTTTAAACTTTGTACAAGATGTTTGTTTTAGAGGGAGATATATTCATTGTTTTTCATTCCAATACCAATAAAATTAAATTATGGCATGTGGTATTGTTTTAGGTATGTGAGTATATTGTCTTTGAACAGTTCTGATATTTTGTGTGGAACCCTTTGTACGCAAATAAAACTCGCATATGACCAATTACTTTTTTTAATCAGTTCTGTAGTTCCAGAATTAACCCCTGCAAAAAGAACAAACGTTGCTGTTTTATAAGATTAGTATAGATACGACTTCAATTCAAACTCGGATATTTTTAGAGAACTTTAACAATAATAAATATATTTCAACAAAATTTTCATCAGATTTACATTATTTCATGCGAAATTCGATGTCATGTAAAGTATTGGAAGGACACAGTAATTTAGTCAACAATACTGTGTTTAATATCAACTACATTTCAAAACATCGATTACCTAATTGAGTTGTTACATTTGGAAAAAAGCAAGGTAGTAAGTCTGTTGAAAATTTTGTTAAAATTGCTTCATTATTATTAGAGTTAGGAATAAGAATTCGTGATTCTCTTGTAATGAAACTTTGTGTATTTTTGATTGAACAAATAGATTGCAACTCTGTTATTTTCTATGTAAAAATTATTTGCTGTCCTGTGCTCTTCCATCTTAAAGTTTTTCCCTCATCATAAACACTTTATAAATCTAACCTAGTTATTTGTTATTTCATTGGTGTATTTTATAGTTTGTAACTCTAATATTGTAAACGCTTTTTAAATGAATCATAACCAACGTAATTGCGGAGAAAAGCATTATGATTTATTCAAAAGACTGATTCCATTAACCGGTTATTCATATAACCGGCGACCACCTTTATCAGAAACTCAAAACCCCACCTAGAACCGAATTCTGGCTGCGCCAATGTTTTCTTATGAATTACTTCATTTGGTGTCCAAAACACATTCGTCCCTAAAAGATACATTGCATCTAACAGTACACTTTTGCTTTTCAATGTGGCGATACCATTTATCTCATATTGTAACAACAGTAAAAGTGACCTAGAAAAGCTTACATATTTGTCATATTTGTTATGGTGTCAAAATGTTGATCATGATAGTGTAAAGAAATCTTTTGGTATCTATTATTTCCTTTTGTAGGTAATCTATATAAGAAAAGGGGAAAAATTATATTAGTCACATTTACAAGTGCAAATAAATTTTTAGGACAAAATCTGATAACTTATTAGTTGCTTTAGAAGACAAAATTTCCAAGAGAATTTAATAAGACGTTGTGTTAAAAAGCTTCACTTATCCTTGCACAGCAGCCTCAAAAAATCCTAACGATTGTCATTACTCTGCCGCACACCATCGTATAAAATTGTGACTGTGACCAATCGATTAGTAATAACGTTTACCGATCAAGGCTATACCTAAACTGTGCTTACGGTGTCGCCTACGTAAAGAAATTAAACATAACTTTAAAATTTGCAATACCAACACCTAATTTAACAACTTATTTGGATTCTTTCGTAAATTTTACCTTTGGATACTACACGGGAAACCATTCGGTCAAGTAGTTTAGGAATTATGCAAGTTTAAAGTTTTGAACTCCTATTGTTAAATTTATTTTTAATCGTTATAAAACAGATTGCAATGCAGGTAGCTTTTTAAGCATAACTCAAAGACTACTTGGCGGAATGAGCTGTAATTTTGGATTCCCATATTTGAAGCTAATAAAAATCGATTTCTGTTTTTAGAAAATTGTAAGTTACTATTCATAAATTTTTCGAAAATTCATTTCGAAAAAAAAAAAAATTATCAAATACCATACTATAAAACGTTACACTTCCTCAAGCGGCTTCACATGTTTTAAGATAGTTGATTTGGCTTTACATTTTTTCATATAAGAATTATATTGCACGAAATCAAAAAACTTAAATATTCTACATAAACAAAAATCACTTGAACGCTGACAGTATCTCTGATTGTGAGAAAACAAATAGCTTATCTGTTTTTTAATCAGGCAGAATAAATTCTACCATAAAATTACATCCTGTCAATGAAATACTGAAAGCATTTCTTTCATAATTCCATGTCAAGCGCCGTAGCAATGTTTGCGGAAATAAATTCAGCATTCTACCAAAGGAATGGTATAATCACAAAGTGCCGTTTTTTAATTTCAGCAGAGGAGTTCAGTTTGAAATATTCATCTTTCAACATCATCTGCACGCTATTACTCGATAGAACCGCCTCCTTAGCGCCTTGTACGTGAGGCCGCCGTGAATCTCGGTGTTTTTAGAGAAATTGACGCCACCTGGTGTGATATCGCAAGACGATATTTGGCCAAAATGACTTCCAAATCATTTTAACGATCACTGACCTGCTATCTGATTTATTCTGAGTTTGGAGATCGAAGTGAGCTTTTTGGCCTTTGTTCCCTGTAATACGTTTAACATTATTCACCTCTTACCGTTGTGGTCTGACTTAACGCCCACTCGATGAGGTAAAATAAATAATAGTAGTGCAGAATCTCTTTTTCTTTAAACAACGACGATGAAGCCGAAAACAATTTTGTATCTCGGGAAAAGGGTCACAAAGAGGATACATTAAGTTGTAAATTTTTTTTTAACATACTTTAATACATATTGTAATGTTGCTGCTTGTTGTTGTAACAGAGGGAAAATATTTCCTTTGCAACTGAAGAAACACTCCTTCCTTTCTAGCCAAATTAAATGAAAACATTAACACTTGTGGACAATACTATTCATCCACATAGAAGTTCATAAAGGACTTCCATATCCATATTGTAATAATGTGTTACGCAGTGGCTTCTAGGAGGCAAAAGATTCAATGATCGTGATGTTTACTTGAGTACTTGGGACATTAGCCAATAAGAAGTGATTTTCTGATGAGTATTAATTGACGAAATAGTTGAGGTCATTGCTTTGAAACAAGACATTTCCTCATGTGATTTCTTCTTAGTTCTGATTCCTTGATGAAATGATCTCAGCATTTAGTTACTCATTACGACATATGTTTAAAAGTTCGGTGATATTTGTACTTATATTACTGTCACTGACGTATACACAGTGGAGTGAGGGGAAGGATACAATTATTTTTAACAGAAATCTTCGCCTTATTTAATTGCAGAATTCTGTGAATTGCAATTTGCATCTAGTAAATTTAAAATAACAGTATTCATACCCCCCCCCCCCCCAACCCTCTGAATACAGCAATAATTAGTGTTAGTAAAGAAATGCTATGTGCAGGATTATTTAAAAATATATTTTTGATTTTTTTTTAGACAATAGACAAGAATTGTGAACATTCTGTTTTAAAAATATTTATTAATCTTTTAAGAAAGGAATCATATTTTTTATTAAAAATTTCTAATATGGCATAGGCCTAGAAACCTAAGAAGGTAAAACGCAGAATAGAAAAAAATATAAAGAAGGAAAGAGGAGAAAAATTCAAAATGACTGGTAAAAGCCCTTAATATCTGAGAAACTACACTGTAAAAAAAATTCCTGAAAAATACGGAAATTGTACTGGCAATCGAGACGCCAGTACTATTTCCGTATTTTAACGGAAAAAAAATTCCGTAAATTCCAGGAAATTTTTCGTGAATTCTGAAATTTCCGTTTTTAAATTTCCGTTTTTTAACAGATATCTTCCGTATTTTTTAGAAATTTTTATGTCGTTAAAATAACCTTTATAGGACCAGAAAAAAAAGTTGCTTCGCGAGGACAACCTTATAACGGGCAGATACACTTCTGCTTATTTTTTCATTCCTGAGTGAGTTTATAGAAATTAAATTACCCAACCCCTGCCGCGAGCGGGAATCGAACCCGCAATGTCCCGTGTACTAACCTGATGACTTAAACCACTACGCTATGACCAGTTGCGATGTTTACTCAAATGCTGCTACTTATTTGAATCACTTTTTATGATGCAAAAAACTTGAGGTTTTATCTGTAGATGGATTTTTCCAATGTTTTTAATGTATTTTCTTTTCATAATTTTCAATAATTTGCTGTATTATTTGGTGCCTTATAACAGATAAATTTTAATTCATTATGTATTATATGCATAAAACATTGCATTAAAAGGAATAATTGCTTCTTTTTGTAACAGTACCAACCGGTGTGAAATTCAGACATTTTTCTCCGGGAGAGATTTATGTGGCTCCGGAGGGGACATTATAGAGTTCCGGGGGGGCATTGCACTTTTTGACCATTAAAATTATAAAAGGCATTTCAGTGTTCGGGTAATGTCCCCTCCGGGCCACCCCCTGAATTCAACACTGGTACCAACATTTTCTTTTTTCGAACATATGCTTTTTTAAAATTATTTGCCTGATTATCTAATTTTCAATTCCAATAAAAACAACAATTATCTTAATCAGAATTGTTTATTGCATGCTATTATTATTATTTTTAATCTGTTATTTAAAAAAAAAACTTATGCAAACAAACAATTTTATAATAAATTAAATCATTATATTTCAGCTATGCTGAGAGCTTTTACGTACGGTTCTGTTAAACTGAAAAATATTAAAAATATTAAAAAAAGAGAGAGAGAGAGAGAGAAATTTGAAATTAATGACCTTGGGATAGGTAAGTTTAAATATGGACTAACTGATTTAATTTAAATTAAATTAGTTTAATTTATAAAATTATGAACTAACGAAATAAATTAAAAACGTTATAAAATTAAAAACTTGATTTTTATAAAAATAAAGAAAAAATATTAACTAACTTTATAAATTTAAAGAAAAAATTGTAAACTTTGTAAAATTATAATTTATAGAATAATAAATTTTAGCGTAATTCATAAATTTATAAGCCAAATCAGTTTAGTTTAGTACCAATTTGCATAGCTTTAATTTGCAGAGATATTATGTTATGAAACCTTTAAATAACACAATATTGCATCACATTAAAAAAGATAAATTAAAAAAAATTAGTGAAAAAAAATAATAATTTTGAATTACTATCATGAAAAAAATAAGTAGATTAGAAAAAAAAATTCTGTAATTTATAAAAATAAAATAAGTTTCTGAATATTTCATTAAAAAATATAAATATTACTATTATTTTCACAATATATTGACATGGCCTCGGTTAGAACGGGCCAGCGGGTCGAGCCGGGCTAGGTCTGTATCCTAGAAGAACTCTAGTAAATACAACAATCTTAATTAGCATTTCAAAAAAGGCGAATTCTGTACTCAACCTTTAAACGTCATTTACGGAAATTGCACTGTTTTGGAAGAAATACGGACATTGTACTGTTTTGAAAGAAATACGGAAAAAATTCATTAAATGCACGGAAAACTTTCTGCATATTTACGGAATGAAATCTCTTTAACGGAACTAATGCCATTTACGGAAATTGTACTGTAATTTTGGAAAAATGAAACTTCTCCGTAAAATTTTACGGAAAATCTTTTGTATTTTCACGGATTTTTTTTAGAGTGTAAGGCCCGATATATATTATATCGAAAGAAAATTAGTCAGATTTAATAATGTACGTGATAACGTAATTAAAGGAAGGAGGATGTGTAGAAAAGGGGAGAGGAGAGGTGAAAAAGAAAAAATATAGAGGAAGGGGATTGAACAACTGAGAGAAACGGGACAAACGCAGGAAAATGAAAGGGGCTCCCTATAGAAAATGCATATGCATGCAACTTAAGCATAAATCCACTGTGCGCAGCGACCCATGCTGATAAAACCAGAAGAAGCTAGAGAGAAAAGAAAGAAAATAAAAGATCCCAAACCTGAAATAGTATACCGAATCAGAAAGCATAACGAATGATTTTCAAATATTTTATTTTCTCTATTTTCCGGTAGGTGGCGTTAGCAACGTAAAAGAACCTTGAGTTGAATCTATCATTAATTACTTATATCTTCGGTTTGTTTGCCATTCCAGAAAACATAAAAAATAAATTTTAATACATTTAGTTTCTTTTTTCCCGCTAGGGGCGGAAATTTGGGTTGGAACTGTCCTCCCTGTTCGTAGTTTAAGTATGGTGTATAAAAAACAAGTGTACATTTCTTCATATGTACTCGAAATCGATTTTATTGTAGATAACTTAATTGCAATTAATTTAACTGAAATTAATTTAATTGCAAAATGTAACTAAATGAAATTAATTTCAATTCTTGTATCGATTTGGATTTATTTTCAATTGCAATTACATATAGTTGTTGCATGCAATTGCCTTTTAATTAAAATTAAATTAACTGCAACCCCATTTTAATTCAATTATTTAGTTTATTCACAATTTAATTGAATGATAATATCGTTCACATTTGCCTAATAGTTATCCAAAAGTACTACCATTAGATCGCCTCCTTAATTTTTTCGATAGGGGCTTTAGTTTCTGATATATTAAGTCACTTTTACCAGTCATTTTTAATTTTTCCCCTCTTTCAGTCTTTATGTTGTTTTTCTATTCTGCATTTTACCTTCTTCGGTTTCTGGGCCTATGCCCTATCCTTTCATAAATTTCTGTTTCATTCGAACAACCTTTATAAGCTTTAGCAGAATTTTCCCTCCACCACAATGTGCCGCTTTTGTTACTATGCACATAGTTTTTCTTAGTTTTCTTGTCTTCTAATTATTTGATTTTCATGAAGGTTTTACCATTGTATTTGTAACAATTTCCTCCTCCAATTCTCTTTAGTTCCAAAATTCTCCGCTTGGGGAACTCTTCTTCTTTATTATTTTACTGGCATCTGGTTTCCTTTTGCTAGTGCTTCTTGCATTTTACGTAATTGATTAAGCATATTTTCCCCATTAATTTTAGTTCTCATTGTCTCCGCTGAAGAGCGCTCTCATTATCTTTCTTGCGCTTTTTCGTTTTTCATATATAGAAACTGATTTTTATGTAAACGTTTTTGTTTTTGTAACTATTGTTATCAAAATCTTTTTTTCAATTATTTTTTTATCAACTTTGAAGACGTCTGCCATGTATTTAGCCACGGCAGATTTGTCTGTCAATTATATTTTTACATTAAAAAAAATTACGTATTTTCATATATGCAAATTGTAGCTTTTATCAAGAACCTTTTTTGTTCATCGAAAAATTGCAAGTTGCGAATTGCATAGGTCGCGAATCCCCCACCAGCTAGCTGGCAGACCAACGATTTTGTAATGCGATAAGGTAGAAATACTATCTAATACTTGCTCCAAATCGCCTGCTAGCTCTTGGGCTATCATAATTTTGCATATCAGGGACTTCTTGTTCTCCTCTAGGGATGAGAGTCCTTCTCGCAGTGCACATACCGCGTTTCGCATTCTGGACATGAAAGTCATCTGCATTGATGGCACAATTCCTGGCTTCCAGACCAACAGAAATTCCCAAAACGTTCATTGTTCTTAATAAAGATAATCTTTCTTCAATAAATAAATTCGCAGCTATATATATGTAGCGATTGGCACAGTTTTATAACCTGAACGCCCCTTTCTTGCCGAAATGCCAGTACGTTCAACAGGCTATAGCAACGCAAATAATGAATGGATTTGAAACCTTTTTATCAACACATTCTACACGCTTATACCTTTCAAAAAATGTAAAAAAATCGATTTTTCAAAAAATGTGAAAAAAAAATAGATTTTTTCAAAAAATTATAAGTAAACGTGATGGCCTTAAAGTATTACCATTCCTTGATGATGCTTCAAATTTTTTACTTGGTTCACACTGATATCCACATTCTGATTTGACCTATACTACCACTTACACAATGCATAGCGTGTCATAAAAATAATTTACCTACTTTTGACCATATAAATGTTTCAATTTAATAATAACACAGTAAACTTTAACAGTTATTGAACTCTAAAACTAAGCTTTAACAATCCATTTTTTTTCTTTAGTTCACTATTTGTTCATTTGTTGGCAAATCATACATTAAAATACATATGTATATTTAATGAAATAGAAAACATTTTAACCTGTCATCACTAGTTACTTTTGATAATTGCTTCCCAACTTATACTGTTACTTTTCAGAACTCATTTTAATAAAATTAAGGCGACTTTAAGGTTCGGAGAACCATTTCTTTTATATAAATGCAATATAAGTACAAAATATATTAATTTCTAATTGCATTCTCACGTATAATTTTGAAAAGAAATAAAACTTTATTTATATTATATCCAAATTTGGAAAAAGCTGAGCCCAAGCTGACTCGGAGGAATTTTGTTCTATCAGATGAAAACAACATCTATTTTATAAAGAAAACAGCATCGATGGTATCGTAGGTAGGTGGTAGGGGAACGTGGGACATAGTGTAATACTTAAAAATAATTACAATTTTCAAAATGAACAAACAGAAAATTCATTGGAAATTTTACACTACATAATTTGTAATGTCCTTGCCTTATAAATTTTTTTTTCAAATTTTTATTATTTAATTTCTGTGGTGTATTAAAAATGTAATAAAATAGTAGAAAATTATCACTTTGCCCCAGGTAAAAGTGATATTGACAATGAGGCAAAGTGAAATATAAACAAGTTTAATTCTATAACCCTACAGTGCATGAATTTTTCTTTTAGAATTGTGTTTTTTTATACTTATATTAAGAGTTCGACATCAGAAATTTTAAGATAGATTTTTAATTTTATTTAGTTGCATATTTATGTTATTTTTACAGGATTAATATTTCTATATAAATATAGTGGTTGCAAAGAACTTGATTTATTTATTAAAAGTTAAATAGAAAGTGTTGCCAATTGGCTACAGTATGCACTATAGGGTTAAATGATTTTTTGCAGTTCAGTGATAATTATGCTAATCCACATAAGAAACGATCTTGTCCATGTCTGAGTTCTTTCACTTTACACAATTCTCCCAGTATTTCTGTATAGTATACAAGACTTGTATATTCAGTTATAGGCCACACATAAACATCCTTTTTTTGTCTGTATGATCGCATGAATTAACTGAAAGAAAATGTGGTCCATCTTGCTAGGGAAACGAAATCACTTTACCAACAAACTCTTCTTAGCACCTGGACCTTTATCTGAGTGCAACTCAATCAAGAGAAAATCTCCATTATTTATTTCACTAAATTCTACTTTTTCTGTAACAAACTCTCCTTGCCAATATACATCTGAAATAATGTATAATACACCTTATGTATTTACCATTATACACATGAATATGTAAACAAAATGATTTTACGCTTTTAAAATTATAAATATGTTGTAGGGGCAAAGTGAAATAAAATATTTCAGTTTGTCCCATCACTAAAAGTCTTTTTCACTTTGCCCCGCATGTGCATAACAAATGTTTATAAAAAATTAGAAACAAAAGTAGGTCTAGTATTAAATAAACAAATACTTCACTAGGCAGCAGAAGAATCTACTTTATATTTTCAATATTAATAATTAGAGCTTTATCATTATATAATTCAAAAAATGTTATTTACTTACCTAATAATATTACAATATATTCATCCAATTTGAAATATAGTCACTAACATCATATATATTGATCTCTTGAGGTGATTGTTGCCTGACAGTAAGCAAGTAGATGTGAAATAACATAATTAAAATATCGGCTGATTGGTGACACTGCATACAGACAAAATATTCAATCATTTCACTTTGCCCATCTATTTCATTTTGCCCCAAGTTCCCCTATATTATTTATCCCATTTAATTTTAATCAAATTTTTACCGGAATTTTTTAATAACATTTTACTTTTATAATTTACGTGAAAATTTTTTTATTGCATTTTCAAATGAATTTGTTCAAAAATTCTAGTAAGTTTTCAACATTACAGCAGCAGAATTACTTGCTCCCGAAATGGCTAAAGCCTATGCAGTACCCTACCATTAACTTATACATAAAAGTCCAAATATAAAAAAAATCAAATGGTTTAATTTTTATGAGAAAACAGAATAGGGGCAACGGAACGCCAGGACAGAAAAGATTAATAGACTTGAGTATGCATTCGAAACTTGTTAGGCATAAGAGAGATATTTTAAATCATTTCTGTTCAAAATTATTAATTTATTCAAATTTGAGTAAAAAAAATATATTTTTTAATTTTTTTTATCAGAATTCACTCAATTATTGATTTATTTTGGCACTACATTGCTTAAAATATATTTTTAAACCACATACTTTCTTTAACCACTTCGGGACCGGCGGATTTTACACAAATTTTATTCGGTTGGCACCACTGTTTTTTAAAAAGCTAACTTTACTTAAACTATCACAAAAATGTTCTAATTAGAGAAAACAAATATTACTTTTATTTTTTACTGGTGCCTAAAACAAATTCTGTATGCTCTTTTTGAGGGTGCATATATGCACCCATGGTCCCGAATGGGTTAAAAATAGCCCATAAAATAATTCTTCTAAAGACAACACATATATGAAGCATTACAAATATCTTCTATACGTAACATGGCTTTCAGTTTTTCAACAACGTTTCAGCTGTCATCGTGAATCGATAACTCTACAATAGCCATATTAAGCACATTATGATAAGAATATAAAATAACGGCATAAAATAATGCTTATAAAATATTGCATAAAATGATACTTATAAAGAAAACGCAAATCAGAGGCATTCCATGTTATGCATCTTCAATATAACATCGCGTTCAATGTTTCATCTAATATTATAAAACGATTCATCTATCACCATGTAACACTTACATGGTAACTCTACAATAGCCAAATTAATCACATTGTGACATAAAATAATGCTTATAAAAGCAACACAAATCTGAAGCATTGTAAGTTCTGAAAGCATTCCAATTTATATATAACAATGCGTTCAATTTTTCATCTAGTATGTAAAACCACTGAACTGTCACCATGAACCACTTACACGGTAACTCTACAATAACTGAATTAAGCACATTATGTTATGGCTATAACTTTCATCACCTGTGACTTGCTTTTAAGCGCCGTAAGAAATATTTAGTTACGATACATTTATATATAATATCTCAAGTAAAGAAAAAATGAAAAGATGCTTTGGTAATGAGAGAAAAGTGCTTTTCATCCTGTCTAAACCCATCAGCGGTGCAATTTATTTCTATGTAGGTCGTGACTCATTAAATCCGTATTTTTCTATTCTCCTCATTGTATTTAGTGGAAAAAGAATTGATCTATAGCATTAGAAACTGCAATATATTTTCACTTGTCCGATGTTTAAAGAAAGAGGAAACGTTCAAACCACGGCTTCGAACCGGAATCAAACAAAAAACCGTAAACCGAAAAACAAAACTTTTTTCCCGATAAAAAAAAAAAAAAAAAAACTGAAATTAAATTATTTTCTTCAAATTTGGAAAGTGAACCGAAATTATTTTGCTTCTCCGAAGCTGAACCGTAGAAACATTTATTTTCAAAGATACTTATAAAAATTTTAGTTATTTAAAACATAAAATACAAACCATTGGCATTATTTACTTCTTATCTTTAATTTTTTTTTATCTAAGGCATGTCAAAAGTTACATAATAATATTATTTGTACTGACACTGGTTAAATTGCCGAAAATGAAAATATTTATTAGGTATGGTACAAGTTACGAAATTTCAAATTGAAAAGCAATCGCTGGACTGAAAAAGCTGGTCGCCGTAAGTGTACAAAACTTACATTATTCATCATCTGAAGATGTAATTCAGTTCTTATTCCATTTTCTATTTATTTATTGCAGATTACTTGTCGATTTTCATTAGATATTTATTAGGTTTATATAAAATATAAAAAATTATCAGTTAAGAAAAATTGTTTAAGTTGTATCCATGATTGGATAAAAAGTTGTATAACTTTTAATAAAATCATGATAAAATCATGACCAACATGATGACATATGGCATCATTACATCGCAAAAGAAAAAAAATGTAGAGCGATACTCTATCGTGGAAAGTCAAATCAATATAGCATTCAATTTAAACTAGCACTTCATTCTAAAATAAGAAACATATTTGTTCTAATATACTTAGGCATACAGTCTCATACATTTAGGTAATCATAGGAATAATCGCGTGATTAAGGGTTAGGAAATACTCTTTTCTGTGGAAAAGTAGAAAAAGAGGGAATATAATGTAAAGTGAGGAATATTATCATATTTTACGGGAGCTAGTGAAATGGTACTTTAAGAATCGAAAACAATCACGTTACTTACATAAGCTGCCTTTTAATTGATAGCCTCAAATTTCCGATCGTCAATGGCGACTTGGGGACTAGAAACTAAAGTAATAGCTAAAGTAACTAGAAACTAAAGTAAGGGACGCAGCTAAAGTAATATATATAGAATTGAAGAGGATTTGAATCGTAATACATGTGTCCAACGTACCAACTCAAAAACAGATTCGATGCTGACAAAGAACTTTTATCTCTCTAATTTCAAGGCAAGACACAGGATTGACATTAAAATTAACAAGAAGAAAAATCATGCATCAAGCATAGATTATATCAAACACTTTCCAACACATTCAGAATACGAAACTTAACCATTTAATAAGTTGAAAGGTTATGTCTAAGTAAACAATTTGTAAAACGCATAACACATTTTAAAATTCAGCAATTACCATCTATAGACAGAAAAATATTCGAAATTCGAAACACCGCGCCGATTCAAACTTTTCGTTTTTTTCTCCAAAGTTCACAAATCTACATCCGCTCCTGAAATGAAAACACAAAAAAAAATTACCAGACCACATTTACGTTCATTTCTCTTTCAAGCGGTGGTATCCGCTTAAAAAAAATTTAATAGTAACCATTTCAAAAAAATTATTTTCTGAACGTTACGCTCGCGACTTTAGTTTTGTTTGTTTCTATTGCCCATAGGGCTAACATTAGGCACATTTTGTTTAAAAAAATAAACTTAATTTTATACAGTCGCTCTGAAATTTTAATACAATCTACTAACTTTTAGCTAATGATCGAGTGTAAATTTTGGTTCAGGAATTATGAGATTTATTGCGGAAATAATCAGTGTGAAAAAAAAAATCCCATAGTGTTAATGAAAAATACATGCGTAGCACTCGCGGTGTGCGCAAGGTATACGCTACCGCAGGCAGTGGAGCCCACAACATTTGGTTCGTCTGAAAATATCTTACAAGGAGAGTGCCAAGCTTAGTAATCGCAGATTTTGATTATTTTTATATATGTTGTAGGGTAGAAGCCCCTTAGTCTCGCGTTCAATGGATTTTATACAACGCTCCTTAGTTCTCGAGAGATGGGGGATCTAATATTATAACACAACTTAAATACTTACCTTGTAACGCAATAAATGCGTTGGTCATAGCTCCGTGGATATGGCGTCTGCCCGTTGATGCAAAGGCCCGGGATCGCGGCTGGAACGCGCTACGTTTGTTTTTCAATTTTTTTTTATATAAATATACTTGTAATTATAATTTAATTATCTAAATAAAAAAATTTGTCAACATAATCAAATTTTAATTTAATTTTTTTTTAAAAGATTTGAAAAAAATGGATCTATTAGACTATTAAAAATCCGAAAATCGTTACAAAATCAGCATATTTACTATCGAATTATAGAATTCTTCTCCCATCGCAATAGAAAACGAAGATATTTCAGATGCTGGATTATTTGTTAAAAATCCATTCTTTTTTGCAATAAAATTTTGCAGTACTTCAACGCATTTGTGACATCACTTTTCTGATTTTCATCGAATCTCGACACTTCAAATTGATCTTCTTGTGAACTACGGCTTTCGTCTTCCATTTTTATACGATTATAAGCTGTTATAGAATGATACGCACCTGTGTGATAAAGATTGAAAACAAGAATCCCCTAACTGCACCAAACTGAAAAAATAAATAACCAAAGTCTGTTGTGGCGCCCTCTAGTTACAATAAAATAAAACATAAATATGTTGTAATTTAATTCTTATGCTATTTTTTCATATAATTGTGCTTCTTACTTTAAAAACAGAGTAGTATTATCATCGCATTGACTTCCCTTGTTAAGGCAATTTATAAATGATGTTTTTTTTTTTACAATCACGAATTGACACAATTGTTCAATATCATTTCATCATTTTAAAAGTGATTTTTAAAAAAATAATAACCGTTTAATGATGTTTTATACAACGATTTGGTTACATATAAAAAAAATAAATATGTTAACATTATAATTAATGCAAAATATTATAATTTTTAAATGAGATTATTAAATTATAATTACAAGTATATTTATAAAAAAAAATTGAGAAAAACAAACGTAGCGCGTTCCGGACTCGAACCCGGGCCCTTGGATCAACGGACAGACGCCATATCCACTGAGCTACGACCAACGTAGTTATTGCGTTACAAAGTAAGTATTTAAGTTGTGTTATAATACTAGACCCCTCCCCATTTCTCGAAAACTAAGGAGCGTTGTATAAAATCCATTAAACCTGAGACTAAGGGGCTTCTACCCTACAACATATATAAAAATAATCAAAATCTCTGATTACCAAACTTGGCACTCTCCTGGTTAGTTAAACTTATAACTTAAAACTATTTTTGTGGTAATGCTCTAAAATTTTAATACATTAAACTAACCTTTTAGCTGTAAAATTTTAGTTTAGAAATAATGAGATTTATGGGTAAAATGTTTGAAAACAACAAATTTTTCCCCACAAGATTTCAATGTGAAAAAAAAAGTGAGAATAAAAACACTGTTTTACCACTAAATATCAATATTTTATCACGAAAATTATACACAGGTTTTGGAAATATTATACTGTTTATAACTCATAAAAATTTCAAAGAATTAGGACAATAACAAATATATATTTTTTAAATATTAAATGCACTCAGTGGTTAAAAGAAGTGCAGAAAAACATTTTCACAAATACTTTTACCACTAAATGTCAGTTTTTTAAAACCAATTTTTTACATAATGATAGGATACATATTCAACTCTGATTTTAGGTATACTTACGGTTATTATCACGAAACTGGATTGCACCGGGATTTCGTTAAAAAATATAAAATCAAAACAGACCGGAGCGTACGTAGCACGCCCGTTGTACGCTGCCGAAGATAGTTGGGCCCTTAACTCTAGGTTCGTTGACATAGATTTTCGTTTAAAAATAAAAAATCATACAATTTCCAGAATGTATACTGATTTACTACGTATAGTAATTTATTACGTACTACGTATAATTTATTATATTTTTATAACAATAGCTCCAGTTTTGTTTTAAAAAAATCAGTAGAACTACTTTTCTTGAAATAATCCAGACAGCTCCAAACTTAAAAATCAGCATCAGGGACAAGGGGCCGTAAGAAATTTAATGCTATATTTTGAACCGCAAAATTGTTCAACACTTATTTATGACATAAATACTGTTATACATACAGTCATGCAATGGCATATTTTATAATATAACAAATAAAAAGAAAACCAAGAGTACTAAAATAAAATAAATTATTAAGGGACTTAAAAGTCAAAATTATGGGAGAATCGCTCATATCTCGCTTTTCTGTGTAACTTTAGATAAAGAAATTTTGGTTGAAAATATACATTTTACTTTGAAATATCATTTCACTAAAAATGCATACTTTTCAAAACGGATACGTATCTTACTAGTTTTTAGACTGAAAAAACTACTGTTTTCGTCTCATTGTTCTAAGTTAAGTCTACGACAAGTTATCGTTTCTACTGTGCTTGATCCTTTATTATTATTATTATTATTATTATTATTATTATTATTATTATAGAAGCACTTTTCCCCAAAAGCTGTCAGATCATCATTTTTTAATGCATCACCTAAACTAAATACAGATTTTAATATATTAATAATAATTTTATATAAATAGATTTTTATAAACATTTCGCATTTCTTTTTTGAAAAAAATTCCAAAAAACCCTTAAATTTCAGGGCGTCAAAGAAGTGTTATCCCTTAAACTTAATTAAAGTCTGTAGAGAACGGTTTAAATGAAAAAAAAATATGAATTGAGTATATCGAATTACACCATTCTATGTATAGTTTCTAGTCAGCACTGTACAAGCCTCAAAAGAAATGTTTTTTAACAATCTTTATTTAAAACTCATTGAACATTTAAACCCGTGGACTCCACATTTCGGTTCTACACCCGCGTACTCCACACTAGTGCGATTTGTGATTTCGTAATTTCAACTGTGCGTAACTTTGTGGGCAATATAGTGAAAATGAAATATAACACATGATTCCTATACAGAATTTAATGAAAAATCAAACTGTAATATTTAGTTTTATGAAGATTTTCGTTTTGCTAATGAAAAAGCAAATTAATGAAAGCATGTTTTCAAAAACAGCCGACATGTGAAATTTTGGTCGATGCGAATTCGCACTAGTGTAGGGCTCACTAGACATCCTACATAAGAGAGAGATTAGACATTGAACTAGGCGGACATTTCTTATTCATTAAACTGAAAATACAGTTATATTTATGTTCTGCATGGCTCTCTGAAGGTATATAAAACGAATTTTCCATGATTTTAATAAAATTAAAAGTGTTAAATGCTGAAGAAAATAAATTGTATTCTACGGCAATCATTCTATTTTGGAACAAACATGGCGGACATTTTGTCAATGTCCAATCTCTCTCTTATGTAGGATCTCTAAGGGCTCACAGGTTAAATGAGAAAAAAATGAATTGAGTGTGTTGGACTATTTCCTTCTATGCACAACTTCTAGTTCACATTGTACTAGCCTCATAAAAAAGTTTTTTTTACATGTTTTCTTTTATTGAAAGTTTTTTACTGTATAGCTCAAATGTAGCGAAAAGTCTGAGCATGTCGGACTATTTCATCCTGTGTACAGAGCATTTGAACACAAAGAGCGCAAAAAGAGCGCTGTACTAGCCTCATAAATATTGCTTTTAACATTTTTTTTTCTTATAAACATAATGAAAATATTCTTGCTTCCTCTGAAAGAAACCGCTTCTTTACGTGTTTGGTTAATTACTTCAGAGTGTCAAGAAAATTACTTGATTGAATGAACAATTTAAAAAACTGGGTGTAATTCAATCTATGATTAAATGGCTAATCACCAAGAAAAAAATTAAATAACCTTTAAACTGTTAATTAAATTGTGCATGAAAAAAAAAAAAAGAAATTTCTTTATCTGAATGTCACGGAGCTAAGGTTTAATTAATCGTTAATTGACTTGAGGTGAACATAGTTCAAAGGAGCAGATACTAGTTGATAAATGATGGATATCTGATTATATTGCTTCAATTATTCAACGGAAATTGGAAAGACTATTTTTATAATGTGGAAACCATTAATACAAACATCGATACACAAGCATCTAGGCAATTATATTTTGATTTTACATTTAAGCTTTTTAGTATTTGTTTTTACAAATTGACTGTATGTATCAAATGTGCTGTTTCTGATTTAATACTTAGTAATTTTTAATCTACTTTCTAAAGTTCAAAAGAATAGGTATTAATTGATAACTTATGAACATCTCATTATATTGCCTGAGTTAATCAATGGATATTGGGAAGACTATTTTTATACTATATGCGAGAAACTATTCGTACAATCACTGGTACAGAAGAAATTTCTGCACGTATATTTTTAATTTCCACTTAAAAATTTAGTATAAATATGATATTTATATATGTGCATAGCTGACAAAATGAAGTTTTTTCCCGAAAGTCAAAAAACATATTTTATACTAGAAATTTTATTCAACAGATGTAATGAACTAAATACCGTATAAAAATAAGGCAAATTTTATTAAACAAATTTGCTTTTTTTTTTCACAAAAAGCGGAAGATTGGCATGTATTTGTTTCCGTTTAATTTAACTGTATAGCTAAAATAAATGTCTTCAGGTTCGGTGCTTAAGAATTTTTAATAAAGTTAAAAAGATCAGAAAATCGTTGCCAAATTATGGTATCATATTGCTTCAGTTATACAACAGAAACGTTTATAGTATACATCGCTATAGAAGAAAGGTCTTCACTTTTAGGTCAATCGAACATTCATTTCACCTATTCATACCCGGCCTCAAAATATAGAAGATTTATTATGATTGCTGACTGTCCCTGATATTTTGTTTATTAATCATTTCTCAGAAGTTTACAGCTGATTTCTTTTTTCGGAACCTTTCATATCAAAATACTGAAATGTTCTAGTTTCACAGAACGTCTTTTTTCGAATTTTTTTTTTATTCTGAAAATATTATTTTTTATTTATCAGGTAACAAAATCGAAGTTGTACAACAAAAATATATTAATCGAAACTCATAACTAAACATATAAAAAAATACTTGCTAAAACTGAATTCCGAGCTTGGATCTACGCGAGTAAATAAAGTGTAAAAATGTTAATTATATTTTTAAAAATGCAAATATTATTTTTATTCCTTTATTAAAATCTTACGTTTTTAGAAAATATAAAATTTCCTTTTAATCAATTTTTTTCTGATTTAATAATTTACATCCTTGCTAGAACATTCGATAAGCAATACAAAAGATTAGTATAAAACGTGCAAAAACTTCTTTTATGTGTTAATTTTTTTCAAAATTTTACATAATAAAATGAGAAAAATAGTACAATAAAATTATTTTACATCTATCATATTTTATAAATAGGAAAGGTGGGACATTAAAAATTCTAAAATTATTTCAACTGCCCTAGACACAAATTTATTAAAATCATTGTTTATAATTAATTAAATGAAAAAAAAAGATATAATATTGTTGTATCAACGGATAAGATTTTTGAAAACAATTTACATATAACATAGGCTTAATAATGTATTTAAAAGACATTTTAATTAATTTATAAATTAAAGAAAGTACCAAAACTGATTAATAAAATATATAATTTTTTTGAAAGATAACAAAAGGTGAAAATGGACTTGATTTTATTACTCATTTAAAAAATACATAAAGAAATAAATAAAGAAAAACGCTTGTAGCACCAACATTTTCCCTATGATTTCAAATGCATTAATCCTTTGAAAGGCACCGATATATGTCAAAAGTACGATGTTTTACAATCAGTATTTTTCTATAATAATTTTTACGTGTAAAATCTCAAAAATATAAAAGCAAAAATTTCTATTCGAAAATACTTGTGGCAAATTTGTGAATTTTTGGTGTTTGCGCCATGCAAACGGCATCCGTTAAAGAGTTAAACAAGAACGGAAAATCAGGCATCAGGCATAGATTATGAAACACTTTCCATCACATCTAGAAAACTGTAACGAAACTTCACCGTTAAATGAGGTGAAAGAAGTTATTAAATAGTTTAGGAAACATCTAACACATTTAAAAATCCAATTTTAGCATTTACCGTCCAAATATTAGTCAAAAAAGTAGTCAAATTATATAGTGCAGCCCTGTATATGACTTGGATATATATACTAATACATAGAGTGATAAAATTTAGTTCAGTTAGAAAATTCACATATAGCAATTTTCGCCAACCGATGGAAATGCACTTGAAATCTTTTGTACAGACCTGTATATTATCTAAAGACCTTTGTACGCACCCCATATTAAGCTAAAATCTAATTCAGGTAAAAAATGCATAAGGCAACTTCAAACTCACTTCCAGCAGTTACCAACCATAAACGACAACATATCTTGTTCTTTGCGTAGCCCTGTACACTGTTAAAAAATTGTAAATTCACGGGTATTCTCCGTGAATTGCCGCCGTAATTTTACGGAAAATGCCCCTTTTTCAAGGTAAACGGACAATTTCCGCAAATTTCATGTTTTTACGGGCAAAAACGGTTTATGTAAGAGCAAAGTCCGTTTATCTAGGGACAAAACCCGTTTTCTTACGGAGATTGTCTGGAATCTCTGCTGCAGTAATTTTACTGCAGCAATTTTTTTACAGTGATATGAATTTATTTATATTCCGCAAACTTCTATTAGTATACTAAATATAGTTGAGCAGGAAAATGCGTAACACAATTAAAAATACCATTAAGCAATTTACTCTCATAGTTAGTAATACTTACGAATTCCTTTGTGTAGCCCTTTATATGATCAACAGAATATATAAACACCACGTACTATGCAGACATTTAGTCAAACCTAAAAATCCAAACCAAAATTGAAAGCGCATTTATCACTCATAGACTGTAATTATCGAACAAAGTCTGTAACAGAATTCTTTTGTGTATCCTTGTAAAGGAACGATAAACTCAATGCACACCATGCTATTCAGTGAGCAATTTATAATGCATCTCAGTAATACATATAAATTTCATTGTTTTAAATATTGAAACTAAATTACATTGCAAACGATTTTTTCCTGTAGAATCTTGTGTGACAGAATTATTTTGTGTGACCCTGTAAATGAATAACAAATGCTTTGTACACCTTATTTTAGAAAAGGCGTGTTTTAGTACGCTACATAATTGTATATCAATTTCATCATGTTTCGAATGGCGTAACATCATCAAAATGCACTTGAAATGATTTTTTTTCCATTGACCGTAATGTAACTGAATACTTTTGATTGCCCCTGTACATAAACTATAAATGCTACACACTTCATTTTCAATAGGGATCATGCTATAGTAAGTGCCAATCACATACAAAAATTTCAGGTGAATCCGATTATATTTACGAGAGTTAGAGTACGGACAGACTGCAGACGGTAGACAAACCGAAGTCATAAACATTTTTCAACTAGGTTGAAAAGTGTTAAAAGGCTAAATTTCATGAAGCAATATAAAAATTATAAAGACCGTTTGTGGCATATTTAAATATGCTTTATTTCATAAATTATTAAAAATATTAATTTTTAACAGCATAGCTGAATTTGATTGTACTGCAATTCTATGAAATTTTTAAAATTAAATATGATGTCTACCTTAAAAAATGTATATATGTCACAATGTTTTAAACTTATTAATGCATTACTGGTATTAAATAGTAGGAAGCTTATTTCAAAAGAAAATTGAGAAACATTACTTATCTATACATTTTAATAAAAAGCATTTTCTCAATTGGCAGGATTCAGTTTTTATTACAAAGAATAATTATTTCATAATTAGACATTATAAAAAATAATCAATATACTTTTTTGTATTCAGTGTCTTATTTAAGCAATTAAATTTTAAAGTTTCGTATTACTGATAAAATGAAAATTCAAATAATGAAGCATAAAAAGATTTAAATTAGCTACTTACTTTATCTGTTGATATCCAAACAAAGAATGACATTTATTCAGATTGCATTTGTCTCTGCTAACCTAGG
Organism: Maratus michaelseni; assembly: GCA_963931845.1. Lineage (NCBI taxonomy): Eukaryota > Metazoa > Arthropoda > Arachnida > Araneae > Salticidae > Maratus > Maratus michaelseni. The sequence continues at coordinate 446,332,403 of OZ007586.1, forward strand.
CAGCTGTTTCTTTTATTCTTCTTTAGTTATCAAAATGGCTAATGGAACATAAAACATGAAGCACGCATGCGCAGAATGTAGTTTACGGAAAAGTTGAAACCTCTCAAAAATATTACACGAATTATTGCCGTAATTGACGTAGGACATAAAGAAATTCGAAATTCCGGTAAAATATGCGAAATGTTTCAGGATAATTTCCTGAAACGTTCCGAAAATTTTTTACAGTGTAGTATTGCTTATCGAATGTTCTAGCAAAGATGTAAATTATCAAATCAGAAAAAAATTGATTAAAAGGAAATTTTATATTTTCTAAAAACTTATGATTTTAATAAAGAAATAAAAATAGGGTTTGCATTTTTTAAAAATATAATTTTTACCAGCAAGACCGAGCTCGGACTTCAGTTTTCGCAAATATTTTTTATATGTTTAGTTATGAGTTTCGATTAATATATTTTTGTTGTACAGCTTCGATTTTGTTGCCTGATAAATAAAAAATAATATTTTCAGAATTTAAAAAAAAAAAAAGTTCTGAAAAAATATGATCCGTGAAACCGGAACATTTCAGTATTTTGATATGTTCCGGAAAAAAATGGTGGCATTAAGATGCCACGGCTTTTTGCTGTTACGTTTCACAGCAAAGTAGTGAAACATTCCAATGCCGTAAAGTTGGAATGTTTCAGCATTTTTACATGAAAGGTTTCGGAAAAAAGCGTATCGTGACGCTGAAATATTTCAGTATTTTGATATGAAACGTTTCGGAGTATATATTACGGAATGTTTCGGAAAAATTGGAATGTTTCACTACTTTTCTGTGAAACGTAACAGCAAAAAGCCGTGGCATCTTAATGCCACCATTTTTTTCCGGAACCTTCCGGAAAATTTTTTACAGTGTACAAGAACATAACAAGAACGAAAAATCGTGCATCATGCATAGATTATTAAACACTTTCCAACACTAACAGAACATTATTAAGAAATTTCATTTTTTCATACAATGAAATCGACATTAGTTCACCCTTTTTACCGAATTATTTTGTGCATCTCTCTAAATGAACGATAAATGATGCGCACCTTAATCTATAGAAAACACGCTCTAGTTTTACAGAAGTTTTAATTGTTATAATTTTATTTTACAAGAACACTAGAAAAGGGAATTTGGATAACTCAGCTAAAGGATGTATGGGATAAACAATAAACAAGGAACTGTAGAACTTCTTAAAAAACAACTGCACAGCAGGTTGAAGTAATGGGATAGAAATTAAAACTGCGTGAAATAGTAAAGAGAAAATGTGCCAATTAAGCTTTAAAATAAGAATTCTTTATCAATATTATTTAAGATAATTCCTCATTGAAACACATTGAACATATTATCATTGTTAATACATTGTTAACTCATTTTATTTTAGGTGTTTGTAATGACCGGTTTTTCAACGAGTTTTTTTTTCTATCAAATATAATTAACTTCGATTAAAAACAAATTAACATTAGACAGCAGATGAGAGTATCACAATAAAAAACGCTGATGTTCTTAGAAAAAAAAAGTGCTCACACAAATTGGCTGATAGCAACGTTTAATGATTACCTATTCTGCGAAAATTATATTTAAATTGGATTTCCGTCGTTTCCTTTTGTCACTTTTCTACATCTATTATTATTCATTTATATTTTTGCATATTAAAAAAAAATCGATTCAATCAACAACAGCTGTCTTTTTTATATTAAAAACAAAAGCTTGGAGAAGATAATGTAAATAATCTGGAAGCTATAACAAGAAAAAAATGTTGTTTGACCTTCATATATGACGGTAATTTCGGAAGCAGTTAATTTGTTATAGCTTCGTCACTGCATTGCATAAATTTCAATTCAAATAAACTCAACAGCTAAGATCAAACTTAACTATTTTATTTGAAATTTAAGGGGACTCGGAACCCTTCAAAATGTCAAAAATGATAAAAATAAAGATTTACTTTTTTTTTCTTGTTAAAAATAAACTTTGGCACCTCTAGTATATTTGAGCGAAGGTTTGAAACAATTCTGATAATTATAAGTGTAGTAATTTGCCAGTTCTTTAAATGTCATGCCCACTGCAATGTTTACACAATAAAATTTTCACCAATACAACTGTAACATCTTTAACTTGGAGATATATAAGCAGCAAAGATATTTAGTTAGTAATAAGAAAACTGGAATAGTTTTTAATAAGTTCTTTTAAGCATAAAATCTTTAAATTGATTTTTCGCAGTTTGCTCTTTTTTGAAAGCTTACTGTATTTAAAATGCTAAAACTTCAACAACTGTTTTTCAAATGTCTTGATTATATTTTTTTTTATCTATTCAGTATGATCTACTTATAAAAAAAATAGGGATGGATTTTGCAATGTGATGAGAGAAGGAAAAATATAAATAAAACTGTAACAGAATCCGTGTTTTTAAGGTATACACGTTTTATTTTTTCTCAAAAACTAATTATTCAATTGCAAAATCAATCCTTAAAATTATAGAGTAAACTCTTATAAACATAATAAAAAAATCAGTGTTTATTATTGTAAATTGAAAAAGAAAAAAGGATTTTAAAATCGTTAAATATTTTTTTAATTAACAAATTTTAAAGTTTGTCAACAAAATTATTTTTTGTTAGTTAAAAAGAGTTTATTTAGTAATAATTTTTACTAATAGGCATAAGAAGTAAGTGAAAATGCTTTAGTAAAAAAAAAAAAAAAAAACAGTTCAAAGTTTATCAAGTCCCCTGAAATAAGGAAAGAAGGCTAATTCCTAACCAGTTTCTGAAAATTTACTGTACACTTGAAATTATAATTTACTAAGTAAAATTTATGCTGTAACCAAAACTATCATCCGTCATACTTGACTGGGTTTCATCTAGTTAATGTTAAAAATGTATAACCACATGAACACAAGAATATTTTTGATACAAATTAACTGTGTTCTAGTCTATTTTGAAAATACTATAAATTTACTTTTCTTGACAAACTTATTATAAAGTCCAAATTACCTGTTCAGCTGCTAAATCTGAAAGTTCTACTGAATGCCTATTGTAATGACTAAATGAGGCAAGAAACAAAGATAAAAACATGAAAGATTACAGATATTTTTACACAAAATTTGATGTTTCACTTACTAAATATATAAATTTAGAATGTAATCTTTGTGGTAAAATCAGATAAATCGACATATTGGCATTTGAGATTTCACACTATTTTTGTAAAAGAAAAGCTGGATGACATTCAAATAGACCATTTGATTCTGCGAGGGCTCCAGTTTTCTCCACAAATGTATCGAGGCTCCAATTACTGAAAAAGTTGTTCAGCAGAATTCAGAAATTTATTAGTTTGGATGAATTTTTCAATAATAGTGTTGCAGATCAATAAAATTATGATATTATTGAAGCATAGACTGTAAAACAATTCCGTAAAAATACGGAAATTCAGTTGGCAACCGGTTGCCAGTATTTTCTTTTCCGTATATTGATGGGGTTTTTTGCATAGTGAAAATCATAATTTAAAAAGAATTTCAGTATTGTAATCTGTCAAGGCTGTTCTCGGATCAATATTTAATACTTTCTGACACATTCACGAAATACTTTCATTGGATTTTTGTTTTTCAGAAAAATACGGAAATTGTACTGGCAACGTGATTGACAGTACAAGTTTCCGTTTTTTTAAATATTCTAAAGAGCTCCTGCATTCAATTGCTTATACAATTTCACCACGTACCAATCTGAAGTATTGAAATAGCTTTTTGAATGCACAGTTTTCCACAAGAACTGAATTTCTGTCATAAAAACAGGCAAAAAGTATTAAATATTTTATGAAAGATCATTAGTGTATAGATATTTTTGATCGATAGTGTGTGTTTGCGATCTAATGAAATGCCGTTTCAGAAATTTATAGAGTAAAAAGATACTTATTTAGGTTATAGAAGACATTTATGGACCACATTTTTTATCACCCACTCTTTGTACTTCAAGAAAAGTACTTTTTGATATTTCGTATTTTTAGAATTTTGTGCTGCAAAAAAGTTAGATAATTCAGTAAAATTTCCGCGCAGTTTAATCGTTCTGTCGTCAGTCGCATTAAAGTTGGCATTTTCTACAAGAATCTTGCGTGTACTTTGCCTATTCTACAACACGCACAGCTCGTTAATAAACTAAACAGCATCCGGAGGTCATAAAAGTATTAACAAACGTATCCTACTGCACGATAGCTAAAATGTAACAAATAGTATCTAAAACTTTTACTCGTCCGAATGAAGATGAAATTTTGATTTTAACTAACAACATTTCCTTAACTTTTGTTTTTGAAGAAAAAAAGAAAAGAAAAAAAAAGAAAAGTGTAAGTAAAAAAACACAATTGAAGTTTATTATTGAGATAGAAACTTTTCTAGAATTTAACAGAACATCGAAATCGAAAAGTAATATTTTTTATTTCGTTTATCGTTCCTGTTAAGTAATAAATCTTTCGTTTCAGATTCTGTTTTCGTTCCTTTAAAAATAACGGTTTTCAGTTGAGTTCCAGATTTTGAGTAATAAAATATCTCGTTTCGATTTATGCTTTCATTTCTTAAAAAAAACGGTTTTCGCTTCAGTTCCAGTTTTTGTTCAGACAAAGTAAATGTTTGTGTTTTTCGGTTCGGCTCAAAACCCCGCTTTGGACCCATTCGTTAAGATGGCACTGTCTATTCATATACCTCAGTTAATAAATATCTTGACTTCGATGCATACAAGGGTCACAGTGTCCTATATTGTTTATATGGTTGCTACCACTATTTTCAAACTATTATCTTCGTGGTTGCTTTCTATAACATGTGCAATAGAAAGCTACAACGAAGATTATATTTTGAAAATAATTGTGCAATTATATAAAAAGTATAGGATACTGCGACCCCTAGCATAGATGCATCCCAAGTGACAACCATGACCAATTGGCTTGAGACAAATTGTTGTCTCTTGAGACTTCAGTTTAATTAATTTCAGTATGCATAATTTTTATTTAACTTTTGACGGGCCTTATATCAAAATTTAAAGATCATAAATAAAATATGACCTGACTTTTAATTTATCTTTTAAATAAATGAAATTTTAAAACTGTTTGTACTGTTCAATTCCGGGGCTAATAATAATTCTAATCAGTTTCAGAACTAAAGAAAATATAGGTTCAGTTCACCAAACATGGACGAATTTTCAGTTTTATAGTATAAAATCACGGACATTTTGTTTTCTCTTTAAAATCATGGGGAATTTTCTAATATATACTCAGTTTCAGTAGTGCCAATTACAATTAAAAAAGGGAGTAAAATATGAGATTCCAACTAGATTAGCTGCAGCGGAACAGTGATTAAATATCTCCTGAATTTTAACATAGTGATTAGCACTAAAATTAGGCGCAAATAAAATGTGAGCCAGTGATGCTAGATTAGCCAGAAAGGGACTAAATTTAGCTCTTTCTGAAGAAATATAGCCGTAATTTTTTTTTCATCTGAATCTGGTGAGTTTTTCTGCACATTTTGAAACCTCTTTTTAAACACTTCTTTTAAAAGTGTTAATTTGAAAATCACTCCAGATAAATTTAATGTCCATACACATTTTATTTATTATTTATACCTAATGTACAGTTTTTAGCTTATTTAATTTTCACATTTTACCAGAATATAGAAATGTCAGTAGAAAACATTGAATTGCAGTTTTTCAACCCTTTTTCGCTCATTTTATGGGTATATTTTAGCAGTGCCTCTGAATTAATAAGCTTGTTACTGGTATTATGAAATGATTGTGTTGGTGCTATTATAGTTTTTGTGGTAGTTATCTATTATTTAACTATTAAGTATTTCTTTAAAGAAAAACATTACATGCTTTTTAAAACTTGGTTCAGTCAAATTAGAATTCAATGCAATTATAACCTTTACTTACGTATTTTACTTAGTAATTTTTTAATAGTTACAGTAATTTTTTAATGTTTATAAATGATAAAAAGTAATAAAATTTATAAGAAACGTTATATATGCTTTGTTCGAAGTAATTTGGGTATAAAAATGGCATGTTTGAAATTTAAAAATATTACAGATACTAGAAATGAAAGTATTTCTTATTTTTTCCGGTTTCATTTAAGCACTGTGTTTTCTTAGAATGAAACTATGTAAGTGTTACATTCATTGCCCTTTTCGTTGCGTCAAAATAAATAAAAATTTAACTATACTCAAATTACCACGTGGGAGGGGAGTAATTGGATATAATATATGTATTAACAAAGGAATATGTGGTTTTTATTTTAACAATACTTCCCTTTTATCTTTTTCAGGAGCAAAGTACTTATGTTGCTAAAATGTTGAAATGATTGAATGACACCGAGATTTACAAATTCATTTGAAAATAAGTAAAAGCTTTTCTTCAAGTACAATATAAAAGCAAAATTGATACCAAAATTCTGTTGCCATTGTGGCATTTGGGTATTAAAATTAAGTGGGATATGTGTGTCCACCCTTCAAGGGGTTAAAGGCAAAATTCGGGAAATAAAGATGACATTTTAGAGGTTTATTAATGAAAATTTAATATGCCTAAATATGGGATAAGTAGCATACACTTATAAGCCGTTCTTGGCATATTCTACATCCCTTTTGTGATCTTTCCCATCATGTCTCATGTGTCTTTTCTTTACCCAGGAAACTTGTCTCAAAAAGAACATCAACATTAGTTTATAGGTTTGGTTCTAGAATTGGACCGCATACACAAATTAATCCGTATTTTAAAAATTGCAATCATATTCTAAGGACTGCTATTTAACATTAAACTTTTAAGTCAAATTATTGTAAAAAATGTAATGTAAATATACCTGAATTAGAACGTTGTGTATCACAGATGGCTTTGTGTCAATGTGATTTTGAACTTGATGCTTCTGCTCACAGGTTTGTAGGAAGTACAACTTAAACTTTTTCTTACAGAGAGTAACCTTTATCATTTAAAAACTTTTCACACTCAAATAATGACAAACATGGTATAAACACGTGGTATAAATTAAATAATTCTAAAAAGTAATGTTAAGTTTAAAATACAATTTATATTCAAATTACCCCACCATGCCCAAATTACCCGACAGGGGGGATATGCAACCTGTATTCATTCCTTTATTCTTTTATTTTAATGTGTTTTTTAGTGCTTTTGAAAATGTTTAGACCTTTTTTAGTCATTTTTCTGCGGTAAAAATTTGGCCACTTTCTAGCCCTTTTCTTCATTAAAGCAGTTCTCAAAAAAATATTTTCCCCATTCAAAAACGTGAAACATTCTGACGCTTTCAGAGAATCGTGTTTAAACGTAAAAGTCTAAAATTGGCAGGCATGATTATTAAAGCGATTTCGAATCCAACAGGGTTTTTCGTTTTTCGACAAATGTAATATTACATTTTGAGTTATAAGTTATTGCTATCTCATAACAACCTTTCTCGGGTTGTCACATTTGAAAATTCGGTTCAAAATATTAACTTCGACAGCATTTTCTGAAAGGTTGTTTAATTTTTGAAAAATGTAAAACACTGTTCTATTTCATAGTTTCTGAATAAAAGTACACGCCATTTTATGCGTCTAAGACGAAAAATGGCTTCGTGAATGTATCAGAACATATGCATAGCTTTAAGAACTTGACAACATTTAATGTGGCCCAAGAAATTGCCCAAAATATGATTTCAGCATCTCCATAATAATTGTGCAGAAAAAAAGAATAAGAAACACAAATTCCATGTTTTTTATTATTAGAGGTTTCATAATTTTCATAATTATAGGTAACTTTAAGACGAACTGACTTTACAGAGACTCAGCCTAAAGTACGAAAAGAAAAACAACGTAAAATATGCCAGAGAAAAAGCTAGGTTCTGTTGTAAAACATTTACCTGTTGGTCAAATAATTTTCTTCTGATCTCGATAACATTGCTGTAACCTCTACTTTTTGATAATGCTAAATAACCCACAAAACTAGGAGAGAAAAAAAAGCCCGCAGTATTTATATGAAATTTTTCTTACTTTTCATACAAATTAACTCTAATTTAGGAATCTTCATACCCTTCATTTACCCGGCAAGTTTTATCTCCTGGAAGTAGCTTTTCGAATGTTCATTTTCAGTCGTAGAAGTTAAGGAATAATTTAATATGGCATTCAGTTGAAAGACGAAGACATATAAAAACGCAGAATTTACATTAAAACCTACCTCGATTATATAATCTCTAAAATTACTTTCATTTACGAAGTATACATACTTTTGCCTTTAAATTAGACGGCGGTATCATTATTTTTCTGAAAACGGCATTCCAACGTTTCGAGTTCTGCCAGTCAAAACATGCTAGGTTTTTGTCAATTATAATTTACGTATACTCATTTTGGTTGCACATACATTTTTTTGGTACTTGTCTACTTTCCCACCAACCACTTTCTATATTAAAGAAAAAAAAATGTGTTGTCAAACAGTGCAATTTAACGGTAATAATAAAAAAGCAAAACTTCACATTTGATTTCAAATGCAGTGATGTACGTATTCCATTTTTATTTATTTTGTGAATAATCCAGTTTAATTTTTCTAATGAAGGATATAAGTTAACTGTTATTTCTGTGTTTTCTGTCACAATTTTGAAAAAAAATTATAACGATCTGGGATCTTCCATCTACAGAACTTGATGCTATTAATTAATTGCAAGATTATGAGATTTTGTCATAACAAAAGCATTAAGGGACATATGATATGAGACTTTATCTGCACACTGATAAACAATGGCGATGTAATATTTAAAACTGTGATTGGCGAATATCTATTACTAAAAAAGTAACGTAGTTTGACAGCTGGAAATGTTTTTGGCTCATAATATCAAGAATGTATCTAATTTTATGTATATTTTACATGTTATATCTGTCATTTATGATTTTTGTATATGTTACATCTGTTTTCATTTTCTGATTAAATGAAAAGCAACCTGTTTCTTCCAAACTTCCATTGTTATTGGTGTTTATATTGACCTCCAGAAAACTTTATGCAAACAGTTTCATCTTGCGACTTTTAGGGCGATAATCATGCCTAGGATTTTTTTTTTCTAATTTTTCGGCGGGATACTTTTCCGACAATCGTCCGTATAGTCGGGATATACGGACGAGGCATTCGGCTACGTTTAGTGTCCGGGAATCGTAAATTTGGAAGAAATGTTATGCCAAATTTATGCATTTTTGGCGTTAAATCCCATTGTTAGGTGACGGTTATTCTTAATAGAAAGTGGTTGTTAGGAAAATAGACACGTACCCGTGATTTTTTTTTTTTTTTTTTAACAAAAAATTTGACTAACATTATTTGTCCAATTAGTTGGAAATTACACTGTTTATTTTGAATTCAATTTTAATAAAGTTTTTAATAAAGGTATTCTACCAATCAACATCTGCGACATTTTGTCTATAACAACCTAGTAATATTTTGTTTCTGTGATAAAAACAATTTTATTTTATTTTATTATTTATTTTTTTTAATAAAAATTGTTCAATGTTATTTGTTTAATTAGTTGAAAAAATTTCCGAGTATTTCATATTTAATTTTAAGATTTTTGATAAAGATGTTTTACATTCAAATCGTTCTTTCTAACTGATGTGCATACATTTTTTAACCTATTACAAACACGGGAATTAGCTTGAATTGTTTGAATCAACATGGACAAATAATTTCAGCACCAAATACCTCGATGGAGTTGACTAATAAATCTAATATATTCATTTAACATTAAACATACTAAGAATTTTTCTCACAAAATATATCACACTAGAATTTTTACTTAAAATTATCCAACATTTTTATTTAACTTATTTCTGCGTGATTTATATTTTATTTATTTTATGAAGAAATTTCTGATTCGAATCGAAATGTTTTCATTTGGTACCGGTCAAATGACCGGTTGTTTGTCTATTTAGTGTTAACCATCAAATTGTATATTCATCTTTATCGAATACCCATAAGCACTATAAGATTTACGTTACACTTAATCACTGGTTATATACAAAAAACAAAGATCACAAATTGCTGCAAAAAAATACATATCGCTATATTACAGAATCATTATAGCTTACATAGCATGTATGATATTACTTTAATTAACTAGTCAATTCTTAGAATAAATATGTTTGCCAAAATGAAAAAAAAGGAAAAGAAACATCAATTCTTCAAATAATTTCAATTTTTAGCATTCAGTAATAATTTTACTGATGCTTTTCAATACATAATATTTATTAAAGTTTTCATTATTTTTTTTTGTATTTTATTTTTTTTTTCATTAAATGTTTTTATTTATTTTTCTTTTTGAATTACTGTACTGTTATTAGAAATATAGTTGTTTCTTGCTCACAGATGCATATTATAGAATAAAATATATAAATTTTAAAATAATTTCTTTAACAAGTTTCCAATCTTTCATATCCATTTCTATTTTTTGCAATATTTTAAAAACCCCATATTCAGTATATAAAAACTTCAAATATGCAAATCCATAACTATAGCTTATTAAGCCAAGTGGTTTTAAGTTATGTTTGAAACACTACCCTCGTTGCAATCTATTTTGCAAGGATTAAAAATGAATTTAACATTACGAGTTCCAAAATTTAAATTTTTATAATTTTGAAACGACCTGACCGCACGACTTCCCGTTTGGTATACGAAAGTTTGATAAAATTTCTATATGTAGACTATCCCCTAAGCAAAATTTAAGTATAATATTAATTGGTATATGTTATTACTAATCGATTGGTATCAGTTACATTTTTGCACGATGATTTGCTGCATAGTTAACAGGGGTGTTGTCTTTTCTTTTTGAATTACTGTACAATAGAAAATAAAAAGAAATGTAGGATTGTTAAATGATTTATATCACACATTTATGTGAATAAAATATTTATTTAAAGCTTATGTGTATGAACTTTTAAAATATGATTGTGCATATTAGTTATTTTTCTTTAACTTTTTAATGTCTTCAGTTATATTGCTCGTTCTGAAGTTTAGCAGGTTTTATTTTTTTTTTTCCGGCATGCGCAACGGAACAAGGGCTACTGAGTGTTGTTTTTCTTACTCTTTTGAATTATCTGTATAGCTTTTGCAAGATATCGGAGTTATATAGGAGGTACTATAAGCATAATGAAACTCTGGTAATGCAATTTGTTTTAAGCATTTTTGGAAAATTTTGATAAACTAAACAATTTTTACGTACTATTTTGCGTTTCAAATTTCCAAGTTCCTTAAATTCAGTTCTATAACTTATTTTTTTATGTTAATAATAACTTTGTAGCCTCCACGGGAATATATTTTTTTTCTTTTTTAACTGTTGTTTTCTTGTAGAAAATGAATGGTTTTCGGTCAATGACTATAGAATGGAACTCCATAAGTGAGAATATGGAAATTAATCAGGAATATTAATAAATGGTACTACTATGATACCAGCTTCTTGTTCCATTTTTCCCAATCGAATCGGGTTTTGACTTGAACTGAATTGGAATTTTCATAATCCATGCAAGATGCTAAGTATAATTTCTTTCATTCTTAAGGTGGTTTTCAAATTTAAACTCTCAACTTTTTGACACATTCTCGAAATCATTGTCATTCGCAAATATACAGGGTGAGCACAAAGTCTTGCCCTGATTATAAATATTTATTGTTCGAAAACTATTATAGTTAGACATATGATTGTTTAGTTACATTGTAAGTACTGTTATAAAGTTTCTGATAAGACCATATACTTGATGAAATTTCTATGTGAGTCTCCTTGTTCACTCAGAGACTATCAACGCGATATTCTAGTTCTCACCAATTATTCTCTAACATGTCTTCTATAACAGTACACGCAGCATCTTTTATCCTAGCCTTCAGTTTTTCGACATCAGTACTGATGGGGCAATGACTCTGTCCTTCATATAGCCCCCCCCCCCCCAAAAAAAAAAAAAAATCATGAGGAGTAATGTCAAGAGAGCGGGGGGGGGGGGGGGCATGGTGAAATTTCCTGAAATTTCAGGAAGTACAGGGTTAGTAAGAAATAAGTTTCCCACTTCAGAGCGCTCTAGAATGCGTTCTATTGGTCCAAATCAGATAAAATTTTAACTACCTATAACTCAAATGATGCGCTTCACATTTATTAAATAAAAAATGCTTTGAAAATTCACCAATAGCTGGCGCTGTAACACAAATGGTATTTATTTGCATATATTGAATATGTGAAACATCATTTGCGTCATATCGCATGCCTATTAGCATTATTCTTTGGATGAAAAGAAGGCGGATTCTGAACGAGCATTAGTTACTTCTCTGCACATCATGCCTATGTTGCAAGAAAAAGCGCAACTGGTAAAATTGCTCTACCAGAACCAGCAGAACTCCGTTGCAGTTGTAAAAGAATTCCACGATATGAAGCAGATATGAAGAGGACCAATGACTCCATGTGCAAGATGATAAAGAAGTGAAGGCAAGTTAACACACACAATCGTTGAATTTGGACAGCGGAAAACCCTCACGCTAACCAGAAAACAACCCTTGCATCCTGAAAACTGACAGTATAGTGAGATATTACGACTACTTTTATCATTAGACAGTATTTTTTTAAGAGATAGCTGCAAATGTAATCCAAACCTGTTACGTCAAAGGACAACGGTACTGTGATATGCCGAGGGATTTTGTAATACCACACTTCAACAGCGTGGCTGCCTTCAAGACATCATTTTCATGTAGAATGGCACACCTTCTCAGATTGATCGTCGCGTCGTGTAAATCAAATGCTAAGACAGTATTTCACAGATGCACGGGTGTTTCAGCCGCCATTTTCCAACAGCAAGGCCTCCTCATTCGCCAGATATCACCCCCTTCAACTTTTGTTTGTGGGGTTTCCTAAAGGACAATATCTACCGTAAAAGACCTGCATATGTGCCAGAACTGAAGGACAGCATTCGCCGCTATGTTCGTCATATTCCGCAGATTCACTGGTCAGCTGTGGAAAATATGGTTCTGCGATTAGAGTACATTGTTGAAAATGAAGGGGGACATATTGAGCAGTTTTAATGCCACTTTTTATATTATTTAACATTTATAAAGCATATTAAATGTTTTATGTGTATTATAGCGGCCGCTATCGGCGGATTTTTTTTACTATTTTTTATTTAATAAATGTCAAACGCATCATTTAAATTATCTGTAGTTCAGATTTTATCTCATTTGGACCATTAGAACGCATTCTAGAGCCGTCTGAAGTGGGAAACTTATTTCTTGCTAACCCTGCATGTGGTCTTGTTCAAAACTTTATACTTTTGGATACTTACAATGTATCCAAACAACTATATGTCTGATTATAATAGTTTTCGCATATAAATATTTATAATCAGGACAAGACTTTGTGCTTACCCTTTATGTTGCTGTCAGTGTTGAATCCAGAACTTTTCATTTTAAGAATGGTTCATGTGTTATAGCTGTGATTGCGGGAATACAGAGCCTGTTACTACCTCATTGATGCCTTCATTTTGTTTCCTCTCAGTGCTTTGTTTAATTATAATTGCTATATATCTAAAAGCACAGATGTTCTATGTCCATTTTCTGAGATTCAAATCTGATATTTTGTCAAAAATGGACTAGTTATCAAAGATAAAGTCAAGGCCACAAGCATTTCAAGTACGATTTGTAATAACAAAATGTCAAAATACGAAAAAAAAACAAAAAATGTTGTCCCTACAAATTCATTTTCGTTAGTGTACACGTCTACTACGTCGAAAAATGAACAGATTTCTTCTAAAAATCTAACAGGAAAATTACAGTTTGGCAGTTGTGGTATTGTTCGTCCGTGCCAACACTATCCATGAGAAATTTAGCATTTTGTGTTCTAAGCAGAAATATCCGGTGAGCAAAATTTCCACTAAAATTAATTTACATCATTACTTTCTGCAGTAAATACGATTGGTAAGTTGGATGTCACTGACTTGAAATTTTTGGAAAACGACATTAGCTACATGGAAACAGATAGCATCTGAGCTACCATTGCAAGGACCAGAAAACATAAGAATATCTATTTGCCAAAATTCTCTATAAAATATTAAAACACAGGCAATTTAGAGTATTTTTAAATATGACACAAACACAAGAAGATAAAGAAAAAATATATAATTAAATGAAACAAACATGAAAATGCTTGAAATTCATCATGAAATTGCAGCGCTGTACATAAATATTCCTCCTGCACAGATGTTCTATGTCCAAACATTTCGTTAATCATCATAATTTTTGTTCTATAGTTTTCAGATCAAATAAACATCTTCGAACTAGAACTTTCACTTAATAACATGTAAGGTAATCTTCGGCGGTATTTATTTGACTTCATACACTGTAAAAAAAAACTGAAATGTTTCATCTTCATTGCAGAAAGTTTTCCGAAAATTTAGTGTAATCTATGGGTTTTTCACGGTTTCTATTTAATTCGGAAAAGTAACACGTATTTTCTAGAAAATATTCAAAGCGCTGATTACTGTGAAGAAGTCAGAAACGTTACATTCCATAGCGAAAAAGTTTCCGAATATGTAATGTAAATGTTGATTACTGAAAAATTAGGAAATGTTACACTCATTCTGTGTAAAGTTTAAAAACGGCGAATGGAATTCGAAATGAAGTAATATTTGCACATTCTCATCTACTTGGATCTTCTGCACGTGATTTGTATTGTTCTTGAGAGGAAAGACATAGCGATAACTGACGCAGATGCAACGTATTTTGATGATTAGTAAGCATTCTGTTTTATAATTTCTTTTATTTAAGAGAACGATATCCTTTTTTAAAAGAATTAATATTATCCGATTCAATTTTATTGCATATTAATATTAAATTTGCAATTAATCTTTTGTTGCACATGCAAAGTTAAATAACTCGTTCAATAGTTTCTTTATTACTCGTGTTCCATAAATTTATGATAGACCTTAGATATTTGATTAACGAATAATAATGTAGTGCTAATATTAGTAAAGTTCAGGTAACACCATTTATGATTTTTAACACCTTCCAACAAAGTAAAAAAATGTTTATGATTTCGGTTTGTCTGTCTGTCTGCCGCCTGTCCGTGATCTAACTTCGCTTAATTTTTGTAATGATGAAATGTTCCGCTTATACGACAGAAGAATTTCATATTTATACATTTTTTCATCGTTGTTTATGAATCACATATTTGTAAATATATATCTTTGAAAATTTGATTTATAGATCTATAAATAATTATTTTTTAAAATGCAGTCTCATGAGTTCCATCCTCTAAATAGATACATTGTGAAAATGTATAATTTCCCTATACTTATAAATAAATAGATTTTAGTAATACCTTTCGATATATTTTTTTTATCTTATAAGTAGATATACTATTCCAAAATATTTCATATCTGTGATAATTATTTTATTTTCACGAATTGTATACTTATAAATAAATAAATATATATTTTTTAATGTTTTGTCTATTTGTAAATATTTTTAATATAGTGTTTTGCAATTATCATATTTCTAAATATATTCAATTAAAAGTATTATTTTATTCGTATAACTTGAGAAGTGCTGAGATAACCTAAGAAAAAATATATTTTTTTTTATAAGTATACAGTCCATGAAATAAAATAATTATTCACAGATATTAAATCTTTTGAAATAGTATCTCTACTTACAAGATTAAAAAATATATCTATTTAAAAGTATTAAAAAATCCACCTATTTGGGGGGAAAAAAGCATTTTCATGATGGATATGTATCTATTTACAGGATGGAATTCATGAGACTGCATTTTAAAAAAGAATTATTTATAGAACTATAAATCAAATTTTCAAAGACATTTATTTATAAATATCTGATTCATAAAAAATGGGGGGGAAACGTATAGCATAAGTGAAATTAGGAATTTTGTCTGTCATATAAACGATACATTTCTTCATTAGAAAAGTTTTGAATCGGAACCAATCTCAAAACGAAAAGATGATAAAGACGTATAAACGGTGATATCTGTACTACATTAATACTGGTACTACGTTATTATTCATCTATCAAATATCTGCTATTTATTATAGATTCATAGAAAAAGAGTATAAAGAAACTAATCGAACGAATTATTTAATTCTGTATGTGCAACAAAAGATTAACTGCAAATTTATTATTATTATGCAATAAAATTTAATAGGATAAAATTAACTCTTTTTAAAAAGTGTATCGTTCTTCTAAATAAAATAAATTATGATACAGAAATACACAGAAACATTTCCTAAATACACAGAAACATTTCCAATATATACACAAACATTTCCGAAATATTCAGAAACGTTTCCTAAACAGGCAGAAATATACGGAAACGTTACTAAATACTTTTCCGAAATATACGGAAACGTTACTACATTTACTGGGCCACATTGCTGCCCCATTAGATGGAGTAACGTTTCCGGATTTTTTTTTTTTTCACAGTGTATATACAGTAAAATTTGTTTCAAAACATACTATTTTTATTCGAGAAATTTAGACTGTAAATTACGTTAAGCGGTTTTGTAGGTATAAATGACTCTAAACGCCTGATTAGGGTTTAAAAAATACTTCTGCCATGTTGTAAAGCATATAGTGAGCCCTACAAAAGGAATATTGCTATCAGTATTCCAATTATGCATTAGACAATATTTCTTTCATTTTTCACAAACTAGCAAAATTAGATATAGCACATCTGTGCTCTTGAGTGTCGATATATAATACAATAATTATTACACTGTACTAATCTCAATATTCTATTTGTAAATTATGTAAAATAATCGTAAAAAATGGAAAAATAAATCCATCAAAACATACATATTAATTTATTTCCGAAAAATCACAACATTTGTGACACTAGGCATAAATGCTTTAACACATTCCGGCGATTTTACCGACTGCATCCTTGTAATCAGAATTAAATCTTAGAAAATTTCATTTCCTAATAAATGTTTTTAAATAGGTTTAAATCTAATACGAAGGCTGTTATATTGCTTAACAATGTTTAACAATATCAGATGAACCTCGCGAAGTCATAAACAACTGTTAACTATGTTGGAAAGTGATAAAAAATGAGAACATACTCTGGAAAACAAAACAAATACTTCTTAATCTACGAAAATATAATATAATTACGAATAAATATATAATATAACCTCTTCTGAGTTACTCGAGATTCCCAAAAGTGTTCCTTTATCTTTAGAAATATCAGAAACCAATAGATTTTTACGATTTACAGAACCATTTACGAAAAGAATGTTTCTTTTGTTGCTTGTATTTTTCGGAAACGTTTCTGAGTAGCTTTTACAGTGCATTAATCAGTTTTTTCAAACCAAAATATTGTTTTGTCGGAGGTTATCAATTCTCAAATAAAAATTTTCAGATGCGTAACTCAATTTATACATGCAAGCGTAAATAAATAATATTCATTTTTATGTTGTTAATTTAGTTAAACATGTTTGTTGAACATGAAAATGTTTACTAAGAGATTTGATAACATAAAAAAAAACCTATATTCCGGGTTGAGAAAATTGATTAATGCACTGTAAAAACTACTCGGAAACGCTTCCGAAAATTACGGGCAGGAAAAGAAACTTTGTTTTTATAAATGCTTCTTTAAATCTCAAAAATATATTTAAGTTGCTGGTGTTTCTAAAGATAAAGAACGCTTTCCCGAATCGTTGGTAACTCGGAAGAGGTTATTGTATATTTTCGTTCGTGGTTATATTACATTTTTCTAGATTAAGAGCCTACGCTAGTCACGCGAAGAAACGCTCAAGCTAATGTTAAGTCTATGGGAAGGTTCTTGCGCGATTTCTCGCTCGCATTTTAATATTTTTAAATGATTTTTTTTGCATAGGATAGCTGAGGTCGATCTCTAACGTTGTTAGTTTTTATTTTTTATATTTTGGTTACAGTTTTTTTATAAGCGGACATTAGCAATTTTGGAACCGGTTCTGAAAGTGAAAGTACCCTTATATAAAAAAAACTGGAAACAAAATCGAAAAAGTAAGAACTAACAACGTTAGAAATCGACCTCAGCTATCCTATGCAAAAAACATAATTTAAAAATATTAAAATGCGAGTGAGAAATCGCGCAAGAACCTTCCCATAGACTTAACATTAGCTTGCGCGTTTTTTCGCATGACTGATGTAGGCTTTTAAGAAAGAATTGTCTTTTTTTACAGTGCAAGTATTGTTGCTGAGGTTCTAGTGAATATAATGATATAATTTTTCCCTATAAAAGTAATTATTCTTCCAGAAACTAAATCAAAGTTCACGTTTTGAGCTATTTTCAGGCTATGACAATCACAGAACAGTGGTTGCCGAGAAGCAGTCGACTATAACTCAAAATATATTAAATTTACAGGAAAACTGAGAACGCTCACCGATTTTTAGTCACCTGAATGTGAAATTCTTGGCCAAATATTGAATAAAATGAGTTCTTAAATATATCAGAAAAATTCGCATCGTTGAGCTAATTTTTTTTTTATTTTTTTAGAATATCCTTAATGTTACCCTGCAACAGAAAGTGGAGGGGAAAAACTGAATTTTTTTATACTTTGAAATTGTTTAACGAAGCAACTAATTTTTTCTGGTTTTTGCGGTTTCTAAAGATTTTGTCTTATCGGAATAGTTGGTACCTCGAAAAGTTATATTATATTTTCGTAATTTAAGAAACATTTGTCTTTTTTTACAGTGCACTTAAAGAAATTGCGAAACAGAATTGTGCGTTAGAAGCATTTTTTGCTTTTGTAAATTGGCAAAGAATCGAGATTTCTTTTTTTCTTAGATCATTTTTAAGAATTATTACTTTTTAAAAAAGCTGTATTTTCTAGTCTAAAATAATTACTTCTTAGGGTATGAAAATAAAAAGCTGGTGAAAAAGGGAGATTTTCCTCATTTCAGAAGATTCACAGAACACTGTTTGAGTGTCGGTCACTGCCACTAAGATTTCAAGGTGAAATTCTGTAATGAATTAGACTACAGAGCATTGTCGGGAAATGAAGATTCCGCGGAAACGGATAACAGGATGAGAATTTCTTCTATAAAAATAATTACATTTAATGGTTGGGGGGGGGGAGGGGAGGGTCGAGTAAATAAAAACTCATTTCCAAAAATATATACATTCTCTACTATTGCACGCCAGTAAGTTAGCCGTAATTCATCTGAAGTTAATTTCTCAATCTAACAAGCAATTTAAACTGCAAAAATCTACCGCATGCTGATTCACAATCTATACTCTTTTTCATTTATTGCACTGACTGAATACACTTAAAGTGCAGTTTTATTCATTCTGTAAAAAATAATTATTATTTTAACCCATTTCCTGCGTGTGGAAGTATCTTTCCTGCCTTGGTTTGGAAGTGGATTTATTTTCTTACATTAATTACTATTGATACATATGCATTATATCGAATTAAATTAAATTAATTTTTTTGTGAAGGCAAGGTCCATTCTTGTATGATAGCTTTTATGGTCTAACAGATTTTGTCGTGGGAAAAATTGACAAACATCAAGGTAGTCTCACAGCTGATTAAGTTTTCGCGCTTCATGCAAAAAATTTAAAAAATGCTGGGACTTTTATTTACATAAGTAATCCAAAAAAATGGGCATAATTTCCCTGTCCACCACGAATAGACGATTGTGATTATCACTCTTTCTGATTGGTTGTTAAACCGAACGGTTCTTAAGTAATTTCCGGTAGAAATTGGTTTCTTATATAATATATAGTAATTTCTGTATAATCTAATTAATTTCTAAATATAATATAATAAATAATAGAATATAATATGATATAATATATAAAATAATATATAATATTATGTATATCATATATAATATTAATATACATATTTAATATATATATATATATATATATATATATATATATATATATATATATATATATATATAATTAATATAAGTAATACAATATAATAAATTATATAATCTAATTAATTTCTGTATAATCTAATAATATCTATTAATTTCTTATATAATATCTTCTTTAATATTTAAATTATAATATATAATAATATAATATATAAAATAATATAATATAATAAAATATATAATTTAATTAATTTGTATATAATCTAATATTTCTTTATAATCTAATAATATATATTAATTTCTTATATAATATCTTCTATCTTCATAATCCTCTCAAATACCGGAAATGACTTAAGAAGCGTTCGCTTTTATAACCAATCATAAAGCGTAATAATCCCAATCGTCAATCGGCGGTGGAGACGGAAAATATGCAAAAAAGGGAGAGCAAAATTTAAAAAATCCCGATGATACATTATATTTAACATAAAATAATTTGATATGCCAAAAAATAAAAAAAATACTTGAAAGTTTTTTTTTAAATAAATAATTTTTTAATTAATTGAAGAGGTTGTGGGTATACTGAAAATGAAGAAGATCAAATTTTTCAGAGTCGCTCAAGAGCAAAAGAAATCACCTTTAATAGCTTGAATCATTCTTCTTTAATAGCTTTTAGGGACTAACGGATGTCGCCGTTGGAAAAATAGACAAATATCAAGGTCGTCTCACTGCTGATTTAGCATTTTTGCTTCATGTAATAATAATAAAATTTAACTGGGACATTAATTCCTTAAATAATAAAACCAAAACACGGTAATATATAAAAAAATTTTCAATGATACATTTTTGTTATCCTAAAATAATTTGATTCGCTAAAAAATAGAGAAAATACTTGAAAGTTTTTTTAGAACGACAACACATTCACAAATGTTGAAAATGAAGAGATTGCGGATGCTGAACATAAAGAAGATCAAATTTTTAATAAAACGCGCTTAGCAAAGCATAAAGTTCTGGAATCACTCAATAACAAAAGAAATCGCCTTTAATAGCTTTAATCATTCTTGTTTAATAGTTTTTATTGTCTAAAGGGTTTTTTCATGGGGAACACGGGCAAACATGAAGGTGGTCTTACTGCTTATTTAACTTTCGTGCATCATATAAAAAATTTTAAATGCTGTACAGATTTAAATAGGACTTTAATTTTCTTAAATAATCCAAAAAAAAGGGGTCAAAATATGAAAAATTCCGATGATATATTTTCGATACCCTAAAATAATTTGATGCGCCATAAAAGTAGAGACTATAATTGAAAGACTTTTTTTTAAAATAACACAGATGTTGAAAATGATCATGATTCACAGATGTTGAAAATGAAGATATTTCGGGTACTGAACATAAAGAAGATCAAATTTTTCATAAAACAAGGTTAGCAATATACGAAGTTCTGGAGTAGAGAACAAAATAAATCGCCATTCTTACACACGAAAAGAATGTCTTTTTCGTTAAAAAACAGCGCTTTTCTTCCCTGAAACAACATAGTCTTCTTCTACCAAGGAAGCGTTTCAGTATTAAAAGAAACGTTTCTTAACTGTACTTATTTTTCTTTTTTACATTATAAAAAAAATTTTATTCATTTATAGACAATCATAGAAATAGACATAAGAAAAACTCTCCACCTCCTCCTCTATTTCATTCCCCTGATATGCAAGGATTTGTAATAGAGTAAAACCTTCTATGACGGAATCGCAAGAGATTCCGGAAAATGTCTATTTCAGAGATTTTCAGTCTTATCACCATCTATTACAATGGTATTGTATACTTTTTTGTCAGGATCATGAACTTTTTCCGCTTAAAGTACATTCTAAAGAAAGACAAATGTCTCTTAATCTAGCAATATTTAATATAACCACGAATGAAAAAATGCAATAACTTTTTCCGAGTTACCCACGATTCCGATAAGCGTTCTTTATCTTTAGAAACACAAGAACCAATATATTTCCGAGATTTAAAGAAGTATTATAAAAACGAAGTTTCTTTTGACGCCACTGATTTTTGGAAACATTTTTGAGCAGTTTTTATACTATATCCATCGGTCTTCTCAACCCGGAATAAGGTTTTTGGGATGCTATAAATTCTCAAGTAAACATTTCCATGTTCAACAAACATGTTTTACAGGCAAGCATGATATATTAACGGCATTATTTTTAACATTAAAATTAATATTATTTTGTTAGTTTGTGTGTATAAATTCAATTACGCAGCTGAAAATGTTTAACTGAGATCTGATAGCATCCTAAAAAATCTATGTTCAGGTTTGAAAAAAAAAAAAAACATGAATAATACACTATAAAAATTACTCAAAACCGTTTCCTAAAATTGGTGACAGGAAAAGAAGCTTTGATTTTATGACTGCTTTTTTAAATGTAAATAATATCTTGAAAACATATTGGTTTCTGAGGTTTCTACAGACAAAGAACGTTTATCGGAATCATGGGTTACTCGTATTTTTTTTATATTTTTTGGATCGTGTTTATAGTATTTTTTCGTAGGTTAAGAAACATTTGTCTTTTTTACTGTGTAAGATTCCGTTACAGACAGTTTCCGTTTCGGCACTGTGGTTAATTTGCATTGTGATTCAAATATTTTTGTCGGTAAAATAGATTTCAGACCAAAAATCCTAAAGAATTTGGTAATGTTGTAACGAGTATTTACTATTTACTGTTTTGTTATCATTATTACTGTTTTTATCATTTACTATTTTGTTCAAATGTTTATTCGATATATTTTTTAATTCATAAGTACAATTTTGTTAGTAAAAATGCTTCTTTATTTGAAAATTCCAATTGCGGTGATTGAATGTATGCAAAACTGTACAGAATGAGAATGGAACAGCAATGTAAAAACGCTTTTTTCCGTTTTTAGTGCCAGAAAACACCATAAAATTCAATGTATCATACCTCGGTAGGTTTTGGTCATAAAAGAGTAGAATTTTTATTGTTTTATTTGTTAAAGCATGGGATATTTTTCTAAGTATACTTATAGGATACGCAGGTCGTATAAAAGTTTAAATTTCGTAATTTTACAAATAAATATATTTTGATGTAAATGATTTTAATATCCTGGAGAACAACGTTAGAAACATTGTTGGAATTGGAACTAATAACTCTAAAACTATTGGAATTAACTATTGGTCAACGATAAGAAGGGACATCCTTGATTTATATAATCTTTAAATTCGAATATATATAATCTTTAAATCTTAAAATTATATATATATATATATATATATATATATATATATATATATAGAGAGAGAGAGAGAGAGAGTAATATAGAGCCGTTAGATGGATTAATTCATTTATAGATTGCGATAGAGATGTATAAGATGTATGACTCTATTTCAGCACAAAATTAATTAAAGAAAAATTTAGGAGCAATAGCAGCAAAGTAAACGAAGTACGTATGTTGCTACTAATGTTATTTTTCCCTCTCTTCTTTTTTTCCTCAGAAGATTGAAGAAGATACTCTTTTATGAAACATTTAAACACATAAATGTTAAATCTATTATTGTTGTTTGCGCTTTTCATTACGTTGGTTTTTATGTGCCACATATTTACTAAATACTACCTTATTGATATGTAACAGAACAAAATTGTTCATTTTATGAGTAACAGTGGTTCAAAACCCCTCCCAGGTGAGGATCCTGGCTGCGCTACTGATATATATATATATATAGGATGTTTCAGAAAGGACTCCGCAACTTTGAAATGACATAACTGCGAAACAGTGAAATACAGAAAGTGAAACAAGTGGTATGTTGGACAGACAGGTCTGAAATTTGTTATACTCCGGTTTGCAGAAATAGTTCCAAGATTGCATATCAGAGAGCACTACAGTCACAGAGCAGTGTCTTTGAAATAGTGTCTGAAAGTATGCTTCGTAAACAGAGGTCAAATCACATTACAATGGTTTCGATATGGTCACCTTTCTTAGCAATAACATGACGCAACCGAAGGGTAAAGTTCGAAGTCACACGTTGCAATGTCTCTACTGAAACGGATGCACATGCCTCACAGATGAATTGTTCAAGCTGTTCCAACGTTTGAGGATTCTTAACCGGTCAATTCACCACCAACCTTCAACTTTCCGTACAACTCTCAGTTGAGTAACCCGAGGTTCGCGAATCTAACTGCCGGTTGATATTTCCGAATTCTTCGTTAACTTCAGGGACATGGTTATTCGACTCTGGGTTACTCGACGGCAGGTTGAAATGTGTATATCTCATTGGCCAAAAGGATCACATGACGTAGCAATAGTCTTTATGGGTTCTGTCCTCCCTTGATTCAGTTTTCAATAACGAAACAAAACAGAGTATTGAAAGAGCATAATTGGAGTGTTTACTTTTTGATAAATAAATTTACAAATAAATTTTGAATTAACATTTTGATTTGGTGGTTTAGAAATATTGTCACAGTCATAAAATGCTCATTTTTACAAAATTTTAAAGTATTTTTTTTTTTTTTTTTTTTTAAGTTTTTTGATTAAAGAAAAAAATATATATATTATCTACGTTTAATAAACAATTTTATGACCAGGCTAACACTAATAAGTGGAATAAAAGCAAATAGGGAGCTGGATTAATTTATTTTGCAAAAATGTTATATAAAAAGATATTTTCATATATTTCTAATGTATGTTTTTTATTTAACTAAAATAATTGATTACAGATTCAATTAAATTATCTTGGATGAAATTGCATGCTTGGTAGCATTTATCCCTTATATGAGACCCAAAAAGGTGGGGTTTTTTTTATGTGTAAATTATTATAATTAATATATATATATTTTTTTAAATTTCATATATAATAATTTAAAGAGCTGTTTGAAAAAATTCTCGTGAACTGCGAAAATTTTCAAATAATCCTCTTAAAAATATCATGTTCTTTCAAACAAAAATAATTATTTTTAACTAACAAGTACATATTAGTTCAAATTATTTATCTATTACAAACGGATATACATTTTTATGTATTATAACGATATTTTAACGCAAAATTCCATCTTCTATAATTTTATTTTTTAAACAAACGTGAAGTGTAGGAATAAATCTGAAATTTAAGAAAAACTGCTGTTTTTTATTCTTAAAAAAAAAAAAAAAAAAAAAAAAAAAAAGATTTGAATCGTATATACAATATTTGAGTGTAAGAACATTTGATTTTAAATTCGTTAGATGGCGCTACCAAATATTCTCAGTAGATATTTTACGTCTTGAAAACTTTCTTAATAATCACTCTAATCTTGACTTTACAGAGTTAAAATATCCTAAAAGGGCTAATAATTAAAAGTAACACATTCTTTCACATTATTATTATTTTTTAAATTAACATTTCGTTTGCTTTCTGCATCACAAATAGCATTGAAACGAAATAAACGTCAAAACACTTGTCAACGCAACCGCCATCTTTGCTTCAATTGCACATGCGCGTGTCGAATAACTGTAGACGAATAGGTTAGTTCAGTTACTGAACTTATGTTTCGTTTTCTCCTCCATTTTCGGCTAGTTGAGTTAGCGGAGAATTTGATTTCAGGGTCAACCGAGAGTTACAGCGTAACTCGCCAGTTGAGGTTGACGGTGAGTTAGGGGGTAACCGGTCAATTCACCACCAACCTTCAACTTCCCGTACAACTCTCAGTTGAGTAACCCGAGGTTCGCGAATCTAACTGCCGGTTGATATTTCCGAATTCTTCGTTAACTTCAGGGACATGGTTATTCGACTCTGGGTTACTCGACGGCAGGTTGAAATGTGTATATCTCATTGGCCAAAAGGATCACATGACGTAGCAATAGTCTTTATGGGTTCTGTCCTCCCTTGATTCAGTTTTCAATAACGAAACAAAACAGAGTATTGAAAGAGCATAATTGGAGTGTTTACTTTTTGATAAATAAATTTACAAATAAATTTTGAATTAACATTTTGATTTGGTGGTTTAGAAATATTGTCACAGTCATAAAATGCTCATTTTTACAAAATTTTATAGTTTTTTTTTTTTTTTTTTTTTTTTTTTTAAGTTTTTTGATTAAAGAAAAAAATATATATATTATCTACGTTTAATAAACAATTTTATGACCAGGCTAACACTAATAAGTGGAATAAAAGCAAATAGGGAGCTGGATTAATTTATTTTGCAAAAATGTTATATAAAAAGATATTTTCATATATTTCTAATGTATGTTTTTTATTTAACTAAAATAATTGATTACAGATTCAATTAAATTATCTTGGATGAAATTGCATGCTTGGTAGCATTTATCCCTTATATGAGACCCAAAAAGGTGGGGTTTTTTTTATGTGTAAATTATTATAATTAATATATATATATTTTTTTTAATTTCATATATAATAATTTAAAGAGCTGTTTGAAAAAATTCCCGTGAACTGCGAAAATTTTCAAATAATCCTCTTAAAAATATCATGTTCTTTCAAACAAAAATAATTATTTTTAACTAACAAGTACATATTAGTTCAAATTATTTATCTATTACAAACGGATATACATTTTTATGTATTATAACGATATTTTAACGCAAAATTCCATCTTCTATAATTTTATTTTTTAAACAAACGTGAAGTGTAGGAATAAATCTGAAATTTAAGAAAAACTGCTGTTTTTTATTCTTAAAAAAAAAAAAAAAAAAGATTTGAATCGTATATACAATATTTGAGTGTAAGAACATTTGATTTTAAATTCGTTAGATGGCGCTACCAAATATTCTCAGTAGATATTTTACGTCTTGAAAACTTTCTTAATAATCACTCTAATCTTGACTTTACAGAGTTAAAATATCCTAAAAGGGCTAATAATTAAAAGTAACACATTCTTTCACATTATTATTATTTTTTAAATTAACATTTCGTTTGCTTTCTGCATCACAAATAGCATTGAAACGAAATAAACGTCAAAACACTTGTCAACGCAACCGCCATCTTTGCTTCAATTGCACATGCGCGTGTCGAATAACTGTAGACGAATAGGTTAGTTCAGTTACTGAACTTATGTTTCGTTTTCTCCTCCATTTTCGGCTAGTTGAGTTAGCGGAGAATTTGATTTCAGGGTCAACCGAGAGTTACAGCGTAACTCGCCAGTTGAGGTTGACGGTGAGTTAGGGGGTTAGAGTAGTGTCTTTCAAGTAGCCCCACAAGAAGAAGTTACATGGATTGAGATCCGGAATATGGAGGCCAATCCATACCAACGCCTGTCACTCGGGAATAATTGAGAACAATGACTCGGTCACTGAAGTATTCCTCAAGGAACTCAAACATTGCAGTATTGGGTCCCATCATTGTAGTTGGGTCCTATCCTGCATAAACCATGAATACTCTGGTGCATCCTCTAGAGCCTAAAATGTGGCAAAAAATTGCTGTATATCGGAATGAGTTAATCGTTTCCCTCGTGAAAAAGGTCCCAATGATCCCTTTACTAGACAGTCCAGCCCAAAATGTAAATTTTGCAGAGTGCACTAATTTTGGAAAACACACAAACGGGTTTTCAGTGCCCCATATTTGCCAGTTTTGTTTATTCACAAATCCCTCTAAATAAAAATGGGCCTCATCGGTAAAACATACGCAGACGACATCAATTTTACTCTCATCAATCATCTGGAGTAACTCATTTGCGAAGTCTTCTCTTTGTCGCAAAGCTGTATTTCTGATCGCTTGATGACACTTATTTTATAGGGAAATAGCTTCAGGCCCTTTCGCATTATTCTGTACGTAGTGGTGTTTGAGAATCCCGATTCAGCAGCGGCTCGTCTGATGGATTTCCGACGACTATGTTTAACAATTTCTTCGACTTCTTGGACATTTTGAGGTGTCATGATTGATCGGCTGCATCGCACATTCTCGGCTAAATCATTGGTCACACTGCCTCTCCGTTGAAACATGTTGAATAAATTACGAATTGTTTTCTGGTCTGGCCCTTTTTTAACACTATTACTTTTTTAACCCCTTGGGGACGAGCGACACGAATACGTGACGCATAAGATGCTCAGAATCCTCGATTATTCCCACCAGTGTTTTTTTTTTTTTTTGTAAAGTTTTCCTTATCTAATCATAGCATTTTTGCGATTCAATTAGGTGAAAATTTCTCATTTGAAAAACCGGTGGTAACTGATTAAAAATTCTGTAAAAGACGCTTGTCGCGAAGGGGTTAAAGCTTCGCTCTGTTGTCGTCGCACTTCGATCTAATCGGCGGTATTCCAGTACTATAAAAATACGTTGCTCCAAGGAATACGACATGATGTTCTTCAATTTCTGTATAATAACTAAGTCGATAACCCTTATACATGTCAGCAATGAAAAAGACTCATGAATGGACTTTATGTACTTCTGAGTACTATTTAAGTTTCCATGTGCTTGTTCTGCCACATACACTGTAAACTGAAATGTCTGAAATTCAGACACTTAAGTGTCTGAACGGATGGTTAAAAAAACGGATGGTTAAAAAAAAACGGATGGTTAAAAACGGATGGTTAAAACGGATGGCTAAAAAATAGAGACACTTTAAAGTGTCTTAATTTTCAAGTCGCTTGTTTGCGTCTGAATTTCAGACATTTGAAACGTGGAAATTTTATACCTGCATTTGTTGACAACAGGCAACCATTTCTGACCATTCTTTTTTTTAAACATTAAAAGTAGCCATGTTTGACCCCATTCAATCCTCACTAAATGGGAAAATATTTTACCATAAAGCAGGTCGGGGTTTGTTCCAGAAGCAGAATCTGATTAAAGCATGGGAAAAGTCGGCCGTGACCCTTCCACCTCCTGTGATTTTAGGGGCCCCAAATTTGGAGTGCAACTTTAATAAAGCTGATATTTTAAATCGATTTCGACAGTGCAATATCGAAAACAAATTAAAATATCAGCTTTACAAAAATTGCATACCAAATTTGGAGCCCCTAAAATAATGAGAGGGAGCAGGGTCACGACCCATTTTGTCCATGCTTTAATCAGATTCTGCTTCTAGAACAAAGCCAACCATGCATTATGGTTAAATATTTTCAAAAAAAAATTAAAAATCCGAGTTTTTTTAAATCAGATTTTATTATTATTCATGTTTTTTTTTTTTTTTTTTTTTTTTTTTCAACCAACATATATATTAAAAAAAAATACTTTGCGGGAAAAAAAAAATCTAAAAACATTTTGTCTATTAATATCACATTAATTTTTCTTTAATTTAACTCTAAATTAAAAAATATAATAATTATATGAAATACACAGAACAAACACAATAAGAATAAAGTATTAAATATCAGCATTGGCATTAGATGTCTGGAATTTTAGATTACAACTGTGTTTTAAGAACTTTTTTATTTAGATCTCAAATTTTATTATAAAAATGAAAGCCCCTTAAAAAAGTATTTGGTCTAAATATGGATTTTATATATACCCATATGCTTTTTTTCCCCTAATATTATTTTCATTTCTTTTTACGCATGATATTATTCAACTTGATTTTTTAAATATTTTAGCGCATATTGGATTATTTTTATTCTTCATTTCTAGGGTATTTTCAAGATGGCTCTGTGATCTCGAAATTGAAACATGTTATTGAGATAGAATACAGGATATTTATCAAAGTAGTTTTTGTATTTTCAAAGAATGTTTCATAAAAAGTATCATGTATGAGAGGAATAATTTCCCATTGGAAAAGCAAACTTTATTTATAAAATATTCAGAAAATCGTGATAACTTTATTTTAATACTTTCATGATTTCTTTTCATGTTCTATATTCTCCATCAGAAGCAAAAAATGAAACGCTTACTGTTGTCACTAAAATTGAAAATTCATATATAAAATTATATCAATCATACAAAGTAACTGGAAACTGTAAGGAAAGAACTTAATTCTGAAATATCATATAAGAATTATAATGTTTTTTAAATTGCCAAATGAGCAATAATTTATTAATTTAGATCAGATGATAATCACACGAGCTATTTAGCTATTATTAGAAAATACATAAACATTCTTTTTTAATAACCTGTAGTAAAAATTACTTCTAGTTTCAAAACCTCTTTTGTCTTTAATAATACATCTTACAATATCTAATTTTCGCTTGTGAATTTTTTATGTAAATGGGTGTAAATAAACTTATAAAAAATATATAAAACAATTTTAATTGCAAAATATAGTTACGTAAATAAATATATGCAATAGCTTTTTTTTCTAATTTCCATTTTAAATATCCAAACATTTTCTTACCGAAAATAATAAAAAAAATTCAATATTATATTTAATTTTCATTTTGTCAAGTTTTGTATAATATAAACCAAAAACTATAAGCAGAAAATAAAAGTAAACAATGATTTATATATTAATTTATTCTATTTGAAATCAAACTATAGCTGTAAAAGTATATATCTTCAACTATAATAAAGCAGGAAGTTTGTGTGTTCGTGTGTTGTGTTCTGAAAAGACCGCTGCACGCAGACCTACAAAATTTGGTGGGAAGGTACCTCTATGCATGTAGTTTTGCACCTCGAAGCCAGATTTTTGAATTTTTGAATAGATTTTTTTAAATTAAATTTTGTATGCTATTTTTAGTGTTTTTTCACATTTCGTGGCAATTTTTCCACATTAGTAACAGGAATCCGGCTCCAATCTTTTAGCCCAGCATAGTAAATTTTGTCCTTTTTTCAATAAAATTTATGCGAAATTCGTACAGCGATTTTTGAATTTTTGGTGAATTTTTTTCTTTGACACTAAGAAATTTTGCCAGAATGCTTGATTGGTTCAGTGGTTGCTTCCATTTCAGCCTCAGATACGCTCAGAATCGTAATTTTTTTTTCTCATTTTAGCATAAAGAAAATTGATAATTCTTTAAGGATAAAAAATCATGATTTTAAAAATACGATTTTTAGAGTTTTTTGGCGTTTCGTTGCGATTTACCCACATTAGTAACCAGAATCCAGTTCCAATCTTTTAGCCCAATTCAATATAGTAAATTTTATCCTCTTTTCAAAAAAGTTTATGCGAAATTCGTACAACGGTTTTTGATTTTTTGGTGAATTTTTTTCCTTCGACACTAAGTAATTTTGCCCAGAATGCTTGATTGGTTCGGTGGTTGCTTCCATTTCAGCCTCAGATACGCTCAGAATCGTCTTTTTTTTTTACACTTTTTAGTTTGGAGAAAGTTGATAATTCTTTACAGGTAAAAAATCATAATTTTAAAAGGAAGGGCGGATTATTTTTATCCCGATTTTTTTATTGAATTTTTTATTTTAATTTCATTTTGTATCCGTTTTAAAAAAAATCATGTTTTGCAACGTTTTTTGTTTCAAATGACGTCACATCGCCCACTACAAGTCAAACGCCATTGGAGGGCAATTATGATTGGTAGCTAATAGAATTGTAGGCACAGCTGAACGCCAACCGGGCAATTGTGATTGGCAGA
The DNA here is from genome assembly GCA_963931845.1 of Maratus michaelseni. Taxonomy (NCBI): domain Eukaryota; kingdom Metazoa; phylum Arthropoda; class Arachnida; order Araneae; family Salticidae; genus Maratus; species Maratus michaelseni. The sequence goes on from OZ007586.1 coordinate 446,363,711, forward strand.
TGAAAAGGTCGTCAGCTGATTGCAATTCGAACAGCGAGTTGTGAATTTATGCGATTCGTTTTACGAGATTTTTAGAGTTTTTTCATATGTACGTCACTTATGTATTTAATTTCAGAAATTAACAATGATAACTTACTGTTTTTGTCTGTAAAAAAAATCATTTTGTGTCTGTTTAAAAGTTAATGATAATTCCTAATTTTTTAACGTCGTTGGTTAAATTCTGTGGGGGTGGCGGGGGAGGAGTGTTCTGTTGTAGTTTCAATATCGCGTTAATGCTCTGATCGATACTCCCTCCTTCTCCCCTGCCTCCAAAATCAAAACTATTTAATTATTAGTCCGATTCAAACGAAAGCTTTTCTCAGGTCCCCAGGTACTAAATAAACTTCGGTATAACTGTGTCAGCCTTAGCTACCACTATTTCTGAACATTAATGACCAGGGAAGGGTATTTTCTCGGGTTCTATGGGTGCAATTTGAATGAGAGTTAGTTCATTCAACTTAACACGAACTAATTTGGCGCCACCTGGCGGTAGAAAATGGAACTAAAAGATTTTGCAGCGCGTGCGCAGCACGCCTGCTATACGGTGTCGTAGGCAGCAGGGACACTTGCCGGAGTTTCGATCGGAAAGAGCTTCATTTAGAACTGAGTGCATCCCCTAGCGGTGGGAAGTGAAAGAAAAAATTTTGCATTTAAAATTTGTATGATTAAAAAAAAGGGACCCGATTTCAACGACAATTGATTCCTTCAATTTAACATAAACTAATTAAGATATAGATAACTAATTAAGACATAGATTTGGCGCCCCCTGGCAATAGAAAGCGGAATTAAAAGATTTTCAGCGCGTGCACTGAACGCCATCTATACATTGTCATAAGCAACGGGGACACGTGCCAAAGTTTCGTTCGGAAAAAGGTTTGTTTAGAACAGAGTGCACCCCCTCGCAGTGGAAAATGTAACTAAAAGATTTTGCATTTAATCTTGGTCCGATTCAAACGAAATCTTTTCTGACATTCTTCCGAAGTCGCCCAGGTACTAAATAAACTTCGGTATAATTTTTTCAGCCCTTGGTTACCACCATTTATTAATATTAATATCCAGAGGGGTGATTTATTTTCTCGGTTTCTATGGGTCCGATTGCAAAGGAAATCGATTCATTCAACTTAACATGAACTAATTAAGATATAGCTAATTATTTAAGACATAGATTTGGTATACTCTGTGGTGGTGGAAAATGGAACTAAGAGATTTTTCGCGTGCACTACACGTGTACTCACGTCTTCTATATGGTGCCGTAAGCAGCATGAACGAGTGCTGGAGTTTCGTTAGGAAATAGGTTTATTTAGAACAGAATGCTCCACCTGGTGGTAGAAACTAGAACTAAAAGATTTCGAAGCGCGTACTTAGGACGTCTGCTATACATGGTATCGTAGGCAGCGGGGACACTTGTCGGATAGTTTGTTTAGAACAAAATACATCCCGTGACGGTGGAACTAAAAGATTTTCTTACGCGTGCGCGAAAAATGGCTATTTTTATTGAAACCGCAAAAGAAATTTACCGATTTGATAATCCCAGACAAAGAAAAAGTTTCATTTTCACTCATCCTCGAGTATTAAGAAAAGTAGTGGATTATTTGAATCAAAACTCACAGTTTATTTTTTTGATTCCGAAAATGCAAATTTTGTGAAAATCAGGCGGTAACATTTTTTTAATTTTAACCAAAAACTGACCCGTTTAACCAAATGATCCAGACATTTGAGGGTGTGGTATTAAATTTACTTCCGCTTCGGGTCCATCTCTCTATTTAATTTTTGAAAGCCAAAGAGTTACCAAAGGAAGTGTTTCGTGCAGCGATTTTTAGAGTGATTTCGCGTATTATTATTTGACGGGACCGGGCAACGCCGGGTGGATCTTCTAGTTGTTAATAAAGTTTACGATAAAAAAATGGAAGATTTGAATAGTAAACATGTTAATAATAATCACTAAGTCACTACGATTTGTTTCTTTTTAATTATCATTTACATAGTTTATAGGACGTAAATATGATATTACAATGCAACTAAAATTTGTTTTCAAACCATGATAGTATTTGGTGGAACTTAATTTGAAAAGTTTTTCAGAATTATGTTTAATAACAATTTTAAATGAAGAATGCAAAGCAATACTATGATTCAAGTATTAATCAGATTATTAACTATATAAAATTTTTATTTATAAAATGGAGGTTTAAAGAAATATTAAAGTAATTCATTAATATTGAAAGTGATATGCATTTATTGAAAATCAGAAGAGATCAGTAAAATAAGAAATGAGCACACAATTTTTTTTTAAAGAAAAAATATTTATTGGAAAATAAAACGCAAATATGAAAAATGAAAATTGTTCTTGAAAATAAATTAATTAATTAATAAATAATGTTTCATATGTAAAAAAAAAAAGTTCGGAAAAAGTTCTGTTCTGAATTAGTAATTATCCTTCTACGCGAGCTTACCTTTAAGAACGTATCCAAAAACTGTAGTGGTAAATCCAATTGCATGCAAATATTTACAGTCTTAAACGCCATTTTTTTAGAAATATGTATTCGGTGAATTCCAAATATACATTTTTTTCACTCTATTTTTATAAGCTTGATACCATTCTTCTTTAAATATTCTATTGAATAATGGTAATTGTAAAATATATCGAAGTATTACATTGAAAGTTGTTTATATCCAACTGAAAAAAATTCCCAATTCTTTATTTTAAAAGGGCATTCCAAGCACACAAAGCATTAAGAATAAGCAGTTATCTTTAAATTCACTTCCTTAGATTCAATTTCTAAATTGCAATAAAAACATCCAGTCTATCATTTGTGAAACGAACAGTACAAGCACATAGAAGGAAGATATAGGCTCACAATATTAAACCAAACACCTGCCTAAAACGGAAAGTTTTATGGTCGTTTGCGATTCAGTCTTAACCAAGTTTTACTATATTTGCGAATTATTTTTTGGCAGAAATATACTAGCTGCGTCTATTTCTAATCAAAAATAACATTTGTGCCACAATTCAGACTTTTACATCACATTACCATATAACTGAAAATAGTTTTATAAGAAATATTTCATTAGCTCTAAATACTTTATACCACATTGTAACGAAAATACGTCATTAAGAATCCGACACAAACCGACTAGTTCTGTCTGGATTTGAAAAAGAAGAGCTGCTGATTATTGCCTTTCAAATGAATTCCAAGATAAATTATACCCTACTTGATGAATGCGAGAGTAAAAAGAAACCCTTAAACTTGTATCGTAGAAAAAAGCTGTATGAGAAGAGTAATTCACTTTGTATCCTTTCTTCGACGTTCCGTGTGGGAATTCTAGGTCAAGAAATTTATTCAATTTGTTGATCATTTTGTTGACGAATTGTGAAATTATTCTTCAGCAACCGAAATAAACTCAGTCAAAGGATAAATGATGAATGATGTTGTAATAAGAGTAATCTGTAAATGATGCTAACGTTTTTCCATTACGATTCAGTTCAGCCGTTACAAATTTCTAGTTCAGAGGTGTGGAAACATAATTGTCTCTTAATTATCCACCAAATCATTCTTTCGACACCCTTTATAATAATCTGAAAATAACAACTAGAATGTTATTATCACTTCAGAAAGATCCATCTGCTTAATGAAGAAACTCACAAGCAGATGGTGTGATTAAGGGTAATAAGCAGGGATCCGACAAGTAACAAAAGTGGCATAATTATCACTGATTGACAATCTTTCAATGAGGAATGACATCAGGTGTTATGACCAGCGGCTTCCAGCATGCGTTTTCAGTTTTTCAATTACAGAGTTGATGACTTTATTCTGTGATTTCTATATATTTATAGTCGTTAAGTGGTTTCTGGTCTCCTTTCTAAGTTACTCCTGTATTCCATTCACTATTGATTTTTACTTCGATACAAATTTTTTATTCTTACTGGTGTTAAATTAAATAACGTCATAAAAAAATAGTAAGAAATATATATGTAAGAAATCTTGCCCCATTTATTAGAACCACAAATAACATGCAATTCGAATCATAATGAAACTGCTGAAATATATGCATCTTGATGTGTATGAGCTATATCTGCACTAAGTTAAAGCTTTGGAAGCAGGAAGATTCCTTCCAGGATTTATTCTGTGCAATAATCCTGTTCGTTTCTGATTAAGGGTAATATAAACAGAGATCTAACGAGTAACAAAAACGGCGTAATTGTCAATCTTTGAATAAGGAATGACGTAAGATATTATGATCAGAGGCTTTCAGTATATGTTTTCAACTTTTCAATATGAGTGTTGCTTACTTTAAGATATGACATACGATATTTTTATCAGTGGCTTTCAGTATATGTTTTCAACTTTTCAATATGAGTGTTGCGTACTTTAAGAAATGACATACGATATTTTTATCAGTGGCTCTCGGTATATGTTTTCAACTTTTCAATATGAGTGTTGGTGATTTTATCCTATGGTTTCGATGCTTGTATTACGTGGTGTCTGAACTCCTTTCTTAGTTACTCTTGTATTCTATTCAGTATGTTAATTAGTTGGATTTTACTACAATACAAATTTTGCATTCTTACTGAAACTAAAAGAAGCAAAATCTGAGATAAGAATAATGTCAGTAAAAAAAATTCATGAAAAGCAGATAGAAGAAGTCAAATTTATTAGTATCGCAAATGAAACCAAAATTGAATCATAATCTCACTGTTGAAATATATATATTTGAAGTTCAAACATCTGCACAAACTTATAGCTTTGGAAGCTGGATGATTCGTTCCAGGATTGATAACAATGGTTCGGTGTTAATAATAAGCAGAGATCCAACAAGCAACAAAAGTGGAGCTATTATCAATCATTGACAATTTTTGAATTAGGCATAACATAGTAGGCATGACATTTTAGTATCTTGTTTCAACTTTCAGTTACAATGTTGGAGACTTTATTCTCTAATTTCGATGCATGTATTAAGTTGCAATTAAGTGATCATATTTCTAAGTTACTCCTGTATTACAACCAGTATTATAAGTAATTAATTTTTACTTCAATACAATTTTTTTTATTCTTACTGAAGATAAAATGAATATCTTCATGAAGAAAAAATTAATAAAAATTATATACAGTAAAAAAAAACTTGTCAAATTTATTAGCACTGGAAATGAAAATAAAAGCTAATCATAATCTGTTAAAAATATATATACAGGTCTATAAAAAAAGGTGATGTACCCCTACTAACTTTGCTGCCAACCATCGTATAAAAAGGTGACTGGTATCAATCGATTAGTAATAACGACTACTAATTAATGCTATACATAAATTTTGCTTAGGGGTTCGTCTACATATAGAAATTGTAACAAACTTTAAAATTTGCAATACTAACACCCAATTTTGGCATCATATTTGTATTCTTCGGTAAATTTTACTTTCGGATACAGGACGGGAAGTCATTCGGTCAAGTTTAGAAATTATGCACATTTAAAGTTTAGGACTGTTAATGTTAAATTATACAATCTTAGTAACTTAGAATATTTAAAAATAACATTACTTCAATTCAATTAGTAATAATGTTTACTAATAATGCTATACTTGAATTTTGCTTAGGGGTCGTCTACATATAAATATTAAAATAAACTTTAAAATTTCCAATACTAACACCTAATTTTGACCTCATATGTGGAATTTTTGGTAAATTTTAACTTCGAATACCAAAAAAGAAGTCATTTGGTCAAGTAGCTTAGGAATTATGAAGGTTTAAAGTTTAGAACTCCTAATGTAGAATTCGTTTTTAGTCGTTGCAAAATAGATTGCATTGCGATAGTTTTTTTAAGCATAACTCAAGAACTATTTGGTTGAATGAGCTGTAATTTTGGATTCGTTTACCTGTAACTTCTAGAAATCAACTTCCGTAAACAAACTCATAGATTGCAATTTATATATTTTTCAAAAATCAATTTGCAAATCCAAAATTACCGCTCATTTCACCAAGTAGTTTTTCAGTTACACTTAAAAAAAAATACTCGCGTCGCAATCTGTTTTGCAACAATTAAAAATTAATTTAATATTAAGATTCCTAAATTTTATGTGTGCATAATATATGCTCCGGTCATTGTATCTATTTCAGAATGAATGCACCATACGGTACACACTGTGACAAAGTGGCTTTATTTTTTTTCAGATATTGACAATGCGGTTTTCAGTGTTTATTTATTCGGTTTACAATTCCCAATAATGGCAATTTTTGTTAATTTTATACACTTTTAAATAAAAAATCTCAGTTTTTATTTATTTTTAAACAAAAAATCTCGTTTTTTTTTTTTTTTTTTTTTTTTTTTTTTTTTTTTTTTTTTTTTTTGTTAATGAGGTTGGTGCAGAAGCATATTCTTTTATGTGGAGTTTCTCTCAATCAAGCACCGCTAACTGCTAAAGTTGCAAATGTATGCAGGTAATCTCAACGTTTTTCATTCCTATAAAATACCTACAGAAGAGGAATGTACTAACGATTTTGCGGGATAGAGTGAAATCTTGAATTTACAAGACGACATTTTTGAAAATTAAAAGTAATTTCCAAAGCAATACATAGGTATCAAAACCCAATTAATTTTTTTTTAATTTTAGGCTCAAAATACTCCTCACAAGACGAAAAATTATAATTTACAACAATATAAAAAATTAGACTTACATATCAATTCTTTTTCACCAGTTACTCATTTTTGATTTTCACCTGTTTTCCTCCTTTTTCTATACATTTCGTTCTAAAATTGGGGCTAGATAGTATGAAAAAAAAATGTATGGTTCTCGTGCTGTGGGACTTATAGAACAACTCTACATAGTTGACAAACCTTGGGAAAATATATACAATTTTCACCTATGTCGTGGAAATTCGTCATTTTGACAAACTCTGAGATGGAAAGAGTGTCGTAATAAGTTTTGCCAAAATTCCTACCAGAAATTTTTAATAGTAATCTTCCCTTATTTAAAGTAAGACATTGCGTTAATTTATAAAGTTAAAATTTCTGTTCAAAATTTTTGATGCAAAATTTTGAATTAAAAAAAACGCTAATCCACATCATGTTTGCAAGAAATCAATGTATGAATGGCGCATAAATTGTTAAGTAAATTTCTTCACCAAATCTTACTATGAATTTTATTATTTTTTATTAAATAGTTTACAATTCCATGTGTGTCTCGCTGCTCTATTCAAACAAATCTTTTAATTCTAGACTATCCTACATGAAATAGAAAAGCTTAGTATGTCAAAAGCAACAAATATGTTCTTAAAATCAGTACAAGAAGTATAATTTGATTTAACATCTAAACTATAATTTATTTTTAAACATTTGTGCAAAATGCTAGTTAATACTTTTCAACTAAAGAAAATCTATTCAAATTATATGTAGAAAAGAGTTTTATTTAAAACTGCTTGATGAAAGGTTTTCGAAACAATGGAACATGCACTGCGAACATTCAGCGGTTTGACAAGCATTCAGTCTCTAAAAATACACGAAAGTAAAACATTTGAATAGCTAATCATATTCAGTGTCTTTGTTCTATTATGACCTCTATTATGTAACTAGAAAGTAGTTTTTTCGGAAGCATAATACCCTATTAGTTCTTAAAAGGAATTCTAAAAACAATTAAACTTAAAAAAGTAATAAAAATAATAAGAAAAAACAGCGTTAAAGATCATCGCTCATGTTCCGAATGCTGAGCCTTTCGGACTCTTATGTCCCTTTGACGTAAAAAAGGCTTTAGAAACCGAAGTGACGCATGAAGACAGATTAAGGAGCTGTATCCAATTAACTTTCAACTGGAATCCCTCCCATCTTTGTTCTCTGCCCTTTAGTATATTTTTTACGCTGTCAGTTGGCATTATAACATCAATTTAGATTTCACTACCCCTCACTATGTTTAAATTAAGTAGAAATAGATTATACAGGACATTTTTGCTACTTTCAATCGAAAGTTAATTGAAATAAAAAACATATTTTGTTGCTTAATGGATTTTATATTTTAAAAAATACATGTTAATCTCTTGAAAGATGTGTTTCATGTTAGATCAAAAGAAGATTAGCATTTTTAAAACAAATTTTAACCCGTTGACTACCAATACACATGTGTACCACTTATGGTAGCAATAATCTAAGTCTGTTTTTTAACACTTTCCAACATAGTTGAAAAGTGTTTATGAATTCGGTTTGTCTGTCTGTCCGTGTGCTCTAACTCGTGTAAATATATCCGGATAGTCATGCAATTGATATATGTTGTTGAGGTTTACCTTAGAATGTTCGGTATTGAAAATGACGTGTGTAGTACTTATACTTTTTTTTTACAGGGGCACTCAAAAGAATGCCGTTCCATTATGGTCTACGGGGGAAAATCCTTTGCAGTGCATTTTAATGATGTGACACTATGTCAAATATATTGAAATTGATATAAATTACTGAAATACACTAGAAGATGTTTACTATCGAACATGGTACATCTAGTACTTATAATTAGTTTACACGGAAACTGAAAAATTTCCATTATATTATGGTTTAATGTGGAAATTCGTTGGTGACGCATTTTGATCATGTTACACTATTACAAACATCATGAAAGTGATATCAATTTCTGAGATGCACTAAGACATGCTTTCTGTAGAATATGGAGTGTAAAGTTTTTTCTTCCATTACAGTGCCACACAAAAGTATTCTTTTACATAATGGTCTACGGGGGAAAAACTGTTTGCAGCGTATTTTAATTATGTTACGCCATTTCATATATAATGAAATTGATATACTTTATTAAGGTTTAATACAAGATACTTATGTGCATAACATTTATCATTCATTTACAGGGGCACACAAAATATTTCGGGTACAGTACTGTTATAAGTCATAGTCCGTTTACAAGTGATAATTGGAAGTGGGATTTTAGTAAGGTATGCGTTGAACTAAATTTTTGAATGCTATGAGGTATGTATAAATGCTATACAGATCATATACAGGGCTACACAAAAAAAAAAAATCCGAAGCATTACGGTGTATCAGCGTAAATTGATTAAAATGAGTTTTTAATCGAGTTATGCATTTTGAACGTGAAATATATTTAGTATACCAATAAAGGCTTGTAGATTATAAATAAAATCATATACAGGGCCACGCAAAGAACTGAATATATGTCCGCATATGTATGATGATATCAGCGTGTATTTGCCTGAATTAAACTATATATATGGCGTGTATAAAAAGCTTAAGGTAATATACAGGGCTGTACAAAATAATTCAAGTATGTTTCCGTCTATTGGTAGAAACTGCTGAAGATGAATTTCCAACTGTGTTATGTGTTTTATTACTAAACTAAATTGTAGCATACTATAGAACAAATATAAAAATTATATATAGGGCTGCAGAAAAGAATTGGAGTACTTTTCCGGCTGTGGACGGTAATTGCTGAAATCTGGTTTTCAAATGTGTTTTGTGTTTTTCTGAAATGTTTACCTTATGATACCTTATTTACCTTATTAAACAGCGATGGTTTGTTAAAGTATTCTGTTAGTGTTGGAAAGTGTTTCATAGTCTATGTTTGGTGCATGATTTTTCTTTCTTGTTTTAATTATTTTTCCTACCTTTATTTCCAACAATTATCTTCATATTAAATTTCTACAAGAAATATACTACGACGATTATTCAATGAAAATACTGGTGAACAAAACGCGCCTGCAATCTTGAGGTTGCGTATACTTCTAACCGCAATTTTTTAATGAAAGTTTTCGCTTTATATAATCGCAGGAAAATGTTACAAACTCTGTGTTTAAACGGCGTGATTACAAATTCAGAAATTTAAATATCAAATAGGAAATTTTCTGTCAGAAATCGTGGTGTCATCCTTGAATGTTGCACCAACCGATGAAAAAACTTGAAATTCTAAGACTTAAAAAGTGTTACTCTAAAATTTTAAAGAAGATATTACCTCCTGATCAGCTTTTTATTTTTAGATTGAGGAGTTTATTTTTATAACTGTGCCGATAACTGTTATTTTTAAAAGACCTAAATCTGGAATCGAAACAAGAAAAATTATATTAACTGAACTGAAACGATTACCGGAACAAAAAATACTATCATTCAAGGCCCTGATTTTTTATAATGTCAAGTATTTGTATACTGTTTTTATACGGCAAAATAACATCAATTTAGATTTGAAAATTTTAAGGTCGAGCTTTAAGTGTTTATTTTGGAACCAGAACTGAATCAAAAGTCGTTATTTTTAAAAGAGTTAAAACCGTGACTGAAAAAAAAAATTAACTGAACCGGGACAAGTAATATTACCGTTCGAGGACCTGATTATTCATCTTGTTAGTTGACATTATAACATAAATTTAGATTACAATTCTTATTACTATTTTTAAATTAAGTACAAATAAATTCTACAGGAAATTTTTGCTACTTCTTGTCGAAGTTAATAGGGAAAAAAGTGTTTAAATTATATAATTTATCGTTTGAAGATGTCTTGTTACATTAGAAGAAGGTTGGTATTTCTAAATCAGATTTTTAAAATTCGTGTTTCAATAATTTTTTATCATTGTTTTATGTATCATACAAAATTATTGAAACACAAATTTTCACAATGTAGTTTTATTTCTGTGCCAATACTACTTACTATTATTTGCGAAAAGTATTCTTACACCACTATTTTCGAAAAGTAATATTCATCTTATTGAACGAAGGAAATTCTGCGATGAAATAAGGTGCAGATTTCTATTAGGAAAATGCGGCAGCTCTGTGGCCCACAGGCTACGTAGTTAACACCACTGTTATGTACATTAGTATAAAAATAATCAATGTACAAAATCATCATATTGTTCCTATGCCCGCTAATCACTTCATAATACTCACAGGCAGGGCTTTACAAATTTGAAAAAATCTGGAAGCCAGGTATAAATTCAAGTCGCCAGTAAAAAAAAAAAAAAAAAAAAAAAAAAAAAAAAAAAAAAACTTCCCCCCGAATTTGATTTCCAAAAGCACAAATGTTTGTTTGTGAATTAAGTGAGAAAAAATAACAAACATAGTTTAGAATTATTAGTTTCATAGCTCAGAATAGCACTTAATTTAAACAGACAATAACACTAAGTTTTATAAGGAAACTTATATCTATGAAAAAAATCAAAAAGGAAATATTGTAAACTTTGAATAATCGACATGTTCGGGAAATGCTGATTGCCGAATGCTTCAAAAGTCGGAATAGTTGAGTGCTACAAAATCTATATCTGATGAGAGAGCATCGATAAAATAGTAAAACCGGAAAACGATTTTTTGCCTATTTAGCCTGTCGAATTGAGTCAAATAATTCGGATTTTATTATTTCGAAATTTGCATTTAATGAACTCTCTTAGTTTTGCCAAATTAAAAATAAAAGTTTTTTATGTGTGTGTGTGTGAATATAATTTTAAGTTTATTTCTTAATATTTTGAAACTTTGCAGCATCTATAATGAGACAGCGTAACAAGAAATTTAATTAAACATTGTGACGTTCGCAGTAATATACATTGCTAAAGCGAAAAAAAATATATAAAATAAATACATTTTCCCGCGCTGGGATTACATAACGGAATGAGCAGCCAGATGAGGTTTATTTTGAAAAAAAAAGAAAAAAATATTTTTCCAACGTTCCAACGATAGGAATGTAAGAATAAATTAAAAAAAATACCTCAACCTTCTGAAGTGCAAACAATGATTTTTTATTTCCGTTTACTGAAAATAATAATCCAAGCAATGTAATTATAAAATATTCTTGAGTAACAACCCAGTACCAGACAACTGTCTCCAAGACAAAGTGACGCCGTACATGTGTGATGCAAATAGGTGCTATGCGCCAAAAATTTTAAGTGGAGAAGAAATATTTAAAAGATTCATATTTTTATTAAAAAGAATTATTCTTGAAAGTTTAATTAAGTTTTGTGGATTTACTTCGAATGAATTACTTATAATCGCTTATATGTTATTGTTCTTTAAAATGAATGTGATAGATTAATAAATTTTAATTCTGAACACAAAAATCTGATTTGAAAGTTACAAAAAAGCGTTAAGCCTTTTTAATCATTGCATCCGATTTTTAGATGTCACAGATTGACAATATTTCTTATTGAAACTTCCCCCCTCTCCCCACATTCTCATCACGTGACATGCTAAGCCAACTAGAACGTAAAAGAATGGCGCTTTGTGTGCATAAAATGGAAAATGTCTTTTAAACTTGGCTTTTCCATCAAAAGTACGAGAGAAGAGGGAGATTACTGCGCTTGCTGCCCGCACGAGTAGGGATGTTGGAGAGACAAAATATCGTCTGTGCTCATTTTTTAGTTCAATTTTTGTAAAAAAAGAAAATAAATAAATAACAAAGTCAGATTAAAAAACTTAGTGGCCAGATAGAAAAAGTTGGTCGCCAGTGGCGACCTGGCGACCGCTTTTGTTAAGCCCTGGTCACAGGTATAATAGAAAAAATTCCCAATGCCCTCCTTTACTGTATTCCGTAATAATAATCATTCTTTAATAATCACCATTATATTTTTTTATGTCCACCAACCACTTCACAACAGCCATAGGCAGGTTCGTATTTAGGATGCATGACGCTCCTGTGCACTCATTTATTTTACGCCCCCTTTTTACTCAGCTAAAGGTCAGCATCACTATTCTTTAACAAACTACCAACAATAAATTGTATTACTTACATCAGTTTTAAACCAAATGTAAATAGTTAAATTTAATGTGAATACACAACACGTGAAGCAAATGTACACTTTACAAATTAGAAAATTATTTTAAAAACCCACACATATTTATATATATATATATGTCAAGTTTTTACTTGTATCACCATATTTTTTGTAGAATCATTATCCAGGCAAGGGCTTCCACCGAGGAATTTGCAGTCGGGCGCCGAGATAGTGTGCGTACAGAATGCAAATACGAGGCTTTCGGTTCTAGTTCACTTTTTATTCGAAATCAAAAGGAAAATGGCCATGCTTTACTAATTACAATGCTAATTCCGAACATGATGATTTTAATACCGTGGAGAAACTTGGTGACTTAATTTAATATTTAAGAAGACATTTTTGTTCTTACAGGCAGTCGTTTTTTCTATCAGCAGCCAAAGAGATTATTCCATCGTCGTGAAGTACGCGTCGAGGCTACATGTACAACCGGCTCCAGGAATAATACTCACGCTACGCGGGAAACTCCGCGTATATCTATTATCTAACGCCTCAGAATACATTTTCATTAAAAAGTCTTCCGACCAATCAGCGCTACGGGACTAAATTCTCCGGCGCTCTGATTTCGAAGGGATTAGACCGTAAGCTGAAAAAATGCAGGAAAAATATTTCTAGAACACCACCGAACAATCCAATTCCTTCGAATAAATAATAAGAAAAAAATATACGTAGGTTTTACCGAGCATGGGCAAGATGCCAAGATAATATTTTACATTGAGACTGAAGTTAGCTTTCATAATTTTGAGAAAGAATATTGTTTTGTCAGAAAACATAGGGAAATAAAAATAAAAATAAAAAATATATAGGTTGTTATTTCAAGAGAGTTAAAATATTTTTAGCTGCGAGATTGATGTTTAAAAGAATTAAATTCTAGGATGCATTTATTTAATGAAACAAAAGTGCGTAATTTTAATAGAACAGCGCGATCAGAGCCATTTTTTTAGGAGAATGAATTTAGAATAAAGTATTTTTAGCTAGATGGAATTTTGACAATCGAAATACTGGAACGAGAAAATAATTTAGAATAATGGGATTTACACAGAATTATAGTTTTGATGAGGCTAATGGCGAAAATTTTTTTAATTTGTTTCATATATATATATATAGGAAATGCACAGAATAACCACTGGAGGTTAATTGCTCCTGTAATAAAAATATATTACAGAAACTTCAAACTTCGTCAGACAAAAATATTGTGGTAGAAATAGACAGTAAAATCACTAGTTTTAATAATCCGTGTACAATATATAACAGAAAACCAGCACTTTAGTTACACAAAATCATATAAAAGAAACGACAGTAAGAAATCACCGTACTTTTAATAGTCCCTGTAAAAGGTTCCACAGAAACATTTACATTAAACAGAGAATATATATGGTAGAAACACACAAAAATTGTCACTTCAATTTAATATCTCATATAAAAGTTATATCATAGAAATGTCCAATGTTGTCGGCCAAAAATATTATGTAGAAACACTACAATTTAATAATTCTTTTGCGAAACTTAAGGAACTTAGTGAAATTATTTTTGTCTTACTTCTGTGCTTACTTACACTGTAAAAAAGTCTAGGGAAATCCTGAGAAACATCGGGTACCGGTTTACCCAAAATGTCATTTCCTGGAAAATTTTGTTTTTATTTTCTGAACATTTCTAATCAAAGTTAACAAAAACAGTATCTCAATAGAGTTTCCCAGCAGTTGCTGATATTTTCAAGAAACATTTCTTTGAAATTTTGGGCCAACTAGTTACCCATTATTTCCCAGAAGCGTTTCTGGATTTCTTTTACAGCACACAAACGAAAAAAAATGCAATTTTTTTGGACAAAATGCAAAACTATATGTATTTTAATATCTAGTATATATATATATATATATATATATATATGTGCGTGTGTGTGTGTGTGTGTGTGTGAATATTCTTTAATATTTATCAATTTGAGGAAAAGCAATAGTTAAAATGTAACATTCCAGACTGAGTTACGGGTGACACCGAAGTTTACCGAATTTATATCGTCGTTATATATAGTCAGCAATTTTTATACGAGTAGTTGACATGTGTTTCTAATTATTATCACTTTCCAACAAAGTTGAAAAGTGTTTGACTTCGATTCGTGTATCTGTACCAGCTGTAACTCTCGTAAATTTTTTTGGATTTTCACAACATTGGTGTATGTTATTGAGGTTTAATATAGGACATTCCCTATTGAAAATGGAGTGTGTACAATTTATAGTTTGTTTACAAGGACACACAAAATAATTTCATTACATTATGGCCTATAGTGAAAAATTATTCGCAGCGAATTTAATGGTTTTATACTTTTTCAAACATAATAAAATTTATATGCATTGTTGAGGTGTACTGTGACATGGTTTCTGTATAACAGGGAGTGCGTAGCATTTATCATTCATATTCAGTGAAAAAGAAAACAATGCAGTTGCATTATCGTCTATGTCTATGGAGAAAAATTGTTTGCAGTGTATTTTAATGTTGCTAAACTACTTCAAGCATATTTAAATTGATATGCATTACTAGGATGCACTACAATATGCTTTCTATAGAATGTAGTGTATGTAACGCATACAGTTAATTTACACTGACACAAAAGAATTTGGACACCATACTGTCCATTAGCGTTAATTATTTTAAGTGCGTTTTTAGTTGTGGTATGCGTTTTCAAGCTTAACTAAGTTTAAGTATATTACGTGGAATGTATAAATTCTATAGATCATATACGCCCTGTAAAAAAATTATTTATAATATAGCTCTTATCTTTCTTAAGGTCATAAAAATATGATGTAATCTCTTCCAAGAATCCTGCTATTCCCAAAAGCGCTCCATTTTCTTTAGAAGTCTCTGAAACTAATAGATGTCTGAGATTTATAGAGATACACTGACGGAAAAAAAATCTCAACACCAAGAAAAAATTGTTGTAGAGTAATGAAATTTGGACAATGCATTTGTCTAGTTAACATGTTTAATTGATTAGATTTTCAAGATCACAGGTTAATTTAAGCTCAAGGAAATGCATTTCAAATGTGAAATACTGTTACATTAATAGCCGGTATAACCTCTAGAATTTTGAATGCAAGCCTGCAAACGTGCATGCATTGTGTCATACAGGTGCCGAATGTCACTTTCTGGTATAGAGTTCCATGCTTGTTGTACTTGTGTCAATACTGTGACGGTCAGTGCTGGCTGTGGATGATGCTGGAGTTGTCGTCCAATGATATCCCATACGGTCTCAATTGGAAACAGATCTGGTGATCTCGCAGACTAAGGTAACATGTCGACACTCTGTAGAGCACGTTGCGTTACAACAGCGGTATGGGGGCGAGCGTTATCCTGTTGGAAAACTCCCCCTTGAATGCTGTTCATGAATGGCAACACTACAGGTTGAATTACCAGACTGACATATAAATTTGCAGTCAGTCTGTTTTGGGATAACCACGAGAGTGCTCCTGCTGTCATAGGAAATTGCTCTCCAGACCATGACTCCAGGTGTAGGTCCAGTGTGTCTAGGCAGCAGACAGTTTGGTTGCAGACGTTCCCCTGGCCTCCTTCTGATGAACACACGGCCAACACTGGCACCAAGGCAGAACCTGCTTTCATCGAAAAACACAACAGATCTCCACTCCGTCCTCCAATGAGCTCTGACTTTACACTACTGGCGTTGCAAACGGCAATGGCTTGGAGTCAGTCGAATGCACGTTACAGAGCTCCTGGCTCGGAGCTGTGCTTGAAGTAACCAATTTCTAACAGTTCATTGTGTCACTGTGGTACCAACTGCAGCTTGAATTTTTGCCGCAGACGCAGTACGATGCGCCACAGCCGTACGCCGAATACGGTGGTCTTCCCTCTCAGTAGTGCTCCGTGGCCGCCCGGAACCCGGTCTTCTTGAGGCAGTGCCATTTCTTGACCACTGCTCCCAACCATCATGCACAATGGATACATTCCGGCCAAGTCTTTCTGCAATATTACGCAAAGAAAATCCAGCTTCTCGTAGCCCTATTATACGACTTCGTTCAACCTCGGTGAGCTGTTGATAATGGCTTTTTCGTCTTCTTAAAGGCATTCTTGGCTAACATCAACTCAATACGTCAAATTTCGAAGATAAATAACGCTCACGAACTTTACAGCACGCATTTAAAGCAAACCTGATTTGCAAGTTCCGAATGGCGCTACTAGCGCCACACTTATGCATGAAGCGCGAAATTTGAATCCATGTCATCTTTCAGATGTATAAACACGCCTACTAAATTTCGTTTATCTAACACAAATCTTTCTTGGTGTTGGGATTTTTTTTTTCCGTCAGTGTATTTCTGAAACAAACTTTTTTTTTCTGCCTGTAATTTTCTGAAACGCTTCCGATTAGATTTTGCAGCATACTAATCTATTTTCCATATCCGGAATCTAATTTTTTTATATGCTATATCAATTCTTAATTATATATTTCCAGCTGCATAATAGAAATTATGCATGCAAGAGTAACAAAATAGTGTTAATTTTTATATTAATATTAATTCCATTCATTTTAATATCAATATTAATGTTGTTAATTTATCATGTTTGTTGAATATTAAAATATCTACTTAAAAATTGATACCATCCGAAAAAACGGTATTTTGATTTGAGAAAATGGATTAACACATTGTAAAAAACATTCGTAAAATATGTATTGCACCCTAATTTCAAACTCCAATTACTTTAATTCATTTTTTAACTGTTCCCTCAATGAAAGACAAAATCATGTGCAAAAATCTCAAACTTTGAAATTTAATAACTATGTCAATTTTTGTAGTACAGAAGTCAAACTTTTTGTGTTATATCTCTTATGGTATGTGTAAACTTTTATTAAATATAAAGATAGGGATTTAAAGGAAGGGGATATAAAAAGTTAGATTCGTAATTTATATGAAATTGATTTTTTTACTTTAAACAATGCCACAACATGAATATTTACTTCATTTGAAACGTTTTTGTATATTCAATATAGACATGTCTACGACCAACGGTTGAGAAATGAAAGGTCGGCGTTAGATAACATATTGCACCCTGTATAAATTCTTCATTTTAAATTATGCATGAAAGTGTGGTAGATTTTTTAAAAAATGAAAAGAAAAGAAAATATCGATTTTTCAAATCTAAAACTGCACAGTTCCTCATTTAACCATAATAAACACAAATAAGTTTTAAAGCGTTTTAGCGTAAATTTTCAATGTACACACGTTCTAAATGCATGTTAAAATGCTTAAAATTCATATGTACATTACACCTAACATATTTGAAAAGTACATAGCAACTTGAATTAAACAAGGTAATAAATGATATTAATGTCATTTCCAAATATATAATAAAAAATAATTTATTTACTTTCGAATTGTTTTGGAATTCTTATATATTTTGGGAATACCTTTTGTTTATTGACGAACTATCTATTATTTTCGATTTTTCAAAAGCATTGTTATAATATAATTATAGGACACTTCAATTATTTTCCAATATTTAAGTGTATATTTATTCGATTTTAGTTGAAAGGGTAATTTTTTAAGTAGAAATTTATTCATGAGAAATGAATTAAGGTATATTCCTAATTCATCCATTAATTTATTCTCTCTCTCTCTTTATTTTATTTTATTTTATTTATTTATTGACTTTGTCGATTGTACATTACGAAATGTGCCTTCCTATGATAATTGGCATAGGCAAAAAATCTTCATTTTCATCAAGACTAACACGACTTCCTTCACGGTGTTAGGGGTAATAGCTGTGATAATAACTTATTTTCAATTAGTAATTATCACAATGTTCTATTTCTGCTTGAGACATTTAAATTTCATAAATTCATTTTATTAAAAAATTCATTTTATTTTCTGCACTTCAAGCGGTATTTCAAAAAGTTTTAATGTCAAGCTTCGAGATTTTCTTAAACGTATATATGTTTATTTTTATTTATTTAAATTTAAAAATACTGGCATAGAAGTTCTTAATAATTTAAAAGTAACGCCCAGTGATCTGTTCACTTATGATTTCAAAAATCCTTTTTTCTAAAAAGCACCATAACATTTTTTTATTTATTTCACATCGACGAGAGGTTAAATATTAAAAGAGAATTTCTTGTTTGAGTCTGTAAATTTTTTGTTTTAGTAAATGTTTTATTAAATTTAATAGCTGTATATATAATCCGTTTTTACATTTCGAGTTTAACTGAACCATAGGTTCTAATAAAAGTTTAAGGATTTGTTGGCACACTGATGATTTACTAATTTTTAATACCGACATACATCTCGAATTAAATAAAATATATCCTGATTGTTTAAATTTAAATAAGGCTTAAGATATATGTTAATAAGAAAGATATGTTATAAGAAATATGTTAATTATTTTTATTTGGGTTTAATTAATACGGACAATTTTTTAACTATAAATCTTTAAGACAAATGTGAATTTTTCAATTTTAATACCCAATGTATGCCTCATTGTATTTCGAATTTAAGTAAAAGAGTTTTGTTATATAATCTTTGGACAGCATAATAGATATTTTTAGAATTTGTAATAATAGGGATATTTTTCAGAAACAACTTTTTAAGTTTACTGCTCATTTGTATTATTATAATTTTAACCTATTGCTTTTATTTTTCGTTATGTTAATGACTTTATAAGTTCTTTGGGGTGGCAACAGTAAACGAGCCATGTTGTTCGTTTTGATAAAAATGAAGAATCGTTGCTAAAGTCCATTATCATCAGAAGGCACGTTTCATGATGTATAGCTTAAATATCAAAACGGAATAACGATCACACAATTAATTTTTTGATGTTGACTTATATAATATCTTAACTCTAAGAAGCTGGTACTTCCATACAAGTTCTGAACAAGTTGGAAATTGTACGTCAAACGTTACAAACGAGGTGCGTTCGTACGCACGTTTTAGAATTAAATTCATGATATCCCGTGCGTAGAACGGGTTAAACAGCTAGTTAAGTATATATTTTATGACACTGTTCATACAAATATCTTAACTTAGTTATATAAATATTCAGATCTTGATGATTTTTAATTCTGTGAAATGAATTATATCGTCTGCAGATTAATTTCTGTAATAAAATAAGTATCTCGGTCGCTTCACGATTTAACATCCATCGGAAGCTCCTATAACAAAAAAGCACCGATTTAAAAAAAAAAATTCAAATTTCTTAATAAATATTTTTATTAATATCTCCTAAAGTTTTGATTCGATTTTAATAAAATTTGAAATGTCTCGACAAAATTATGCAAAGATAATATATTTTAAATTGCAAACCATTTGGTTGGGTAGTTTTTGCGTTGTTATATGCGGACAGACAGACAGACGGACGGACAGACGGACAGACGGACAGACAGACAGACAGACGGACGGACAGACGGACGGACCAAACGACGACTATAGGTGCTACGTATTTATATAATTACGAACGCACATAAAAAGATGGCACTGCAAGAAAAATCTGAAATTGCATGTCTGCTTTACATGTCTTTCAGGTCATCTTCCTTTTTCCAATCAGCCTGTTATTTTTCAGGCTTATTTCAAAGAGCCTAAGCAATTTTAGGCGTATTGGAAAATAATCATTTATTTCTCAATCAGCATGATATTTTTCAGGCTTATTGCAAAGAGCCTGTTCAGAGTTAAACAAAATGGCAAATTTTGAATTTATTTCTCAATCAGTTTGATTTTTTCAGAATCATTACTATCAGGCTCTGCAGTTCTACGTTAATCAGAAAATGACCATCCGTTTGTCAAAACAATGTAGTTTCATCCAGGTTTATTACAATAAGTCCAAGATAATTTATGTTTATTCAAAATTTTAGTATAAAAATTAGAAGCAGGAATTTAAAATGCTTATAAAAATATATTAAAAAACTTTATTGCTGTTATGGCGGCTTGCATTACATTTTATATCTTTTAAAATTCTCTTTTCGTTTAGATAAAATATATGCTTTTCATTTCTAATTTATATCTTTCAAGCATTTTAGTTCTACTTTTTTGAAAAAAAAAAGAAGAAGAAAGAAAGAAAGAATCATGTACAATTCAGTTTAATTTTTAAACATTATTTACAATTTCCATAAATTATTTTGTTTATTCAAATATTGTTTTTTTATTTGTTGTTACATTTTTGGTGTTTTCAAGCTGGCTGTGTCTTGCGAAACATGCAGTAAAAACTACAGTAAAAAAAAAAAAAAAAAATATATATATATATATATATATATATATATATATATATATATATGTGCGTGTGTCGCTCCTCCCACCTTCCGACTAGCTAGGAGCGTTTTTGTTCTTTTTATGTTTTCTTGTTCGAAGTTACTGCGTTTTTAAGAATTTTACATCCAGTTATTACATCTATTTTCGTAAATATTTCATACATGTTCATATTTCTACTTAAATTATATGTATTTTGTGTGTTCAAAAGAGTTTTGGAGCGCTTGCTGGAAATAATTCATGTTTTCTTTACGTTTAATATATATTTATATGCATATTGCAACATTGTTGGTTTCTTTGCGTTTCACTTGTTACATTTTAAATTTACATTAGTTCATTCATTTGTAATGTGGGTGTAATTTTGCTATGTTTTCATACAATTACGTTTATATACCTACAAAAAATGTTTCAATATTTTGTTCTTAGTTTGACTATGAAATAAATTAAACGAAAAGGTAAGAGATGTTTAACTTGAGTGGTGAATTGTGCCCAGGTTGACAATTTGCAGTATTTCAATAGCTTACAAATATACAATCCGTTTGAGTAAAAAATTGTTTAATTACAGACTTTTTCAATGATACATCTAATTCTTGATATTGTAATGACAGCTTTATGGGCAATTTTCATGGACATGTAATAACTGGAAATTTAAGTATAATACATAATAAAAATTCACATTTTCTGATGAGTTTGGGGATAAAATTAAGATTAAATTAAAGGGTTAATAAACAGAACACGCTATTGATCTTTTCAAAAAATACCTGAATAAATTTATTTTGTATTTAAATTATAAATATAACATCCCTTTTGAAGCTTTTTTGGAATGGGAATGATGCATATTAAATGAGTTTTACTTCTTTGTCAATAAAAATCTAAACAGTGTAAAATATGATCACTATAAGTTAAGTAGAGGAGAATTGTATTTTATTGAACAGTTACATGATGATTTTGTTAATATCCCTGCTGACGTAGTTGCTTCTGATTATACAATTATTTGAAAACAATTTTACATAAATAGAAATACAGATGAATAGAACAATAGTAAATATTACAATAAAATTAATCTTGGGCCAAATGCAATAATTAATAAATTTAATGGTGATATTAAAAAAATTTTGAAAGTGTATTCTTTTAATTTGAAATTAGTAATCATCACAGTTTTCCAGCTCTGTTTATGACACCTAAATTTGATAAAGTCCAATTAAATTTCTTTTTATTTGCTGCAATTCAAGAGGTATTGGAAAAACTTTTAATTTCAAGCTTCAAGATTTTCTTAAACGTATATATGAATTTTTGAAATATAAATTTAAAAATACTAGTTATATTTAGTGTATTGATAATAGCATGGAAGTTCTTAGAATTTTAAAAGTAATGCACACTGATCTGTAAACTTATGATTTCGAGAATATTTTCTCGAATATACCTATGGATTTACTTTACAGCCCATTAAAAAATGTTTTTGATTTATTTCCCATTGAAAGGAGTTGAATATTAAAATATATTTTTTCTTGAGTTTGTGTAATTTTATTTTAGTAACAATTTTATTAAATTTAACAGTTATACAAATAATCAGATTTGTGGTATTGGAATGGGTACTAAATTTTCTAGCACTTCATTTTTTTAATTTAAATATGTAGAGGAACTTCGGGTATTATAGAACAGTCAGGTAATATGGACTACCAAGGGTTTATGTTTGGAAAAGTGCTACCACCAAGCGCCAATATCATAAATTACTTAAAAACTTTTCCAGAATGCATATAATCAGATTTGTGGTATTGGAATAAGTACTAAATTTTCTAGCACTGCATTTTTTTTTTTAAGTTTAAAACGCTTTCAGCGTTTGAGGGTTTTCCTATATTTTCATATGTATGTTTGAAATCCCAGAATATTTATACATTTTTTAATCGCAGTTTGATGCTATAATATTTTTTATATTCCCTCATTCTATATACGGTTAAAAAATAATTTTGTTACAAATATTTTTATATTATAGCCATTTTAACTTCTAGTAACGGAAAAACACGGGCCTAACGCTTAAAGAGTTTAAATATGTAGAAGAACTTCGGGTATTATAGAATAGTCGGGTAATATGGAATACCAAGGTTTCGGTTTGGTAAACTGCTGCCACCAAGTGGCAATATCATAAAATACTTAAGAACTTTTCCAGAATGCCCCCAGATAGCGCAGTTCGTCGGTTGGCGTCAGGGCGCATTGTGTGAATAAATATTTGTTTTTTTTTTGTCTTTGGAAAGTTTCAGGAGATAATTTGTCATTATTTTTAATTCATTATTACTTTATTCATTTTACATTGAAATTAAGCATAATGTACACCAAAATACAAACAGTTTATGATGTAATACGTGTTTTTTAGCTCGCGATTCACACCGATAAACATTGAGTAATTTTGGTCCATAAATGGCGGTGTCGGGTTATATGGAATACCAATATCTCATAATACTCCATGATTATGGTGGTGAAAATACTGATCCTTAGATTTGTGATTTGTGCAAATCTGAATTATGAACTGGAGTTTAATGCTTGACTACCTAGACATATTTTGATCAAGCTCTCTTGATACCATTACATCTGGGTTTTTTTGTCAAATTTTGTTCGTATGAAATTTCGTAAAATATTTTTTGTCTATAAAAACTATTTACAGATAGTTGAAGTTTGTAAATGTATTCAGTTTTCGGGTTTTAAACAATATCGGGATGTTGTAATGCCGCAAATGTAAATAGCATTCCATAATACCCGAACTTCCTCTATAGGTTCTGATAAAAGTTTAAGAGTTTGTAGGTACATTGATGATTTACTGGTGTTTAATAATAACATACAGGCGAATTAAATAAAATACATCCTTATTGTTTAAATTTAAATAAGGCTTGTGATAATAGCAATCATGTTAATTTTTTGAATTTGTATTTAATTATTATGAACAAATTTTTAACTGTGAGATTTTATGAAATTCGTGAAATTTTCACTTTTATTACCCAATGTATGCCTTATTGGTTTTCTAATTTAAATAAAAGAGTTTATTTAATGTAATTTTGTGGCAGCTTAATAGATTTTTTAGAATTTATATTAATAGGGATATTTTAAGAAACAAATTTTTAAGTTTTGTATTATTATAATTTTTATCCTTTGGATTTGATTTTTCATTTTGTTAATAACTTTATAAGTTCTTTAGAGTGGCAACAGTAAGTGGGCTAGACGCTGGGAAGGAAGCGAGTTGCTCGTATTGATAAAAATGAATATTCATTCTAAAGTCCATTATCACGTTTCGTATGCATGCATCAATGATTGAACTTCTGCAGACTGGATAGCCTTAATGTGAAAACGGAATAACGGATATACAATTCATTTTTTGATGTTGGCTTATACAATATCTTAAACCTAAGAATTTCGTACTCCTATGTTCCAGCCGAAGAAGGATGGCGATGCAAGAAAAACTGCTGAGTAATGGTATTCTTTACATGTCTTTTAGGTTAATGTGGACACACGGCGGCTTGTATTTCATTTTACTTCTTTTAAAATAGTCTTTTTTTGTTATATAAGAGATATATACAGTTTTATAATTTATATCTTTGAAAAATTTTAGTTCTGCTTTTTTTGTAAAATAATAATAATAATAATAATAATAATAATAATAATAATAATAATGTTACACTTATAGAGTATGCAAGCTGATTGTGCCTTGCGAGAACTGAGAGATTACAGGGGGGTTTTTATGCATATGGTGCTCCTCCCACCTTCTGTTTTATACGTTATTTCTTGTTCGATGTTACCGTGTCCATTGTTTAATATTTTACATCTAATTATTACACCTATATCATAAATTTTCATGTTTTGACTTTTGTTTATAGATATTTTTTATTATAGCAATTATTGTAAAAAATTATTGCATGCCATCTTTAAAAAAGACATTCTTACCTTTTTGTTAGTCATTCGTACTGCTAATTTTCAAAAATTCAAACTTTTTAAATTTGTATACGGTCCCTGGGTTAAATTATAAGGTATATTCAGAAAAAAATTTATCCGTGCTCTGACAAGTACAGCAGTAAAAGTACCATTATTCTACTACCAAAATTCAACGAGTTATGAATTTTTCGATACAACAAATTGACAGATGATTTTTGGTGCCGGGAAGGACATCCTGTAATAAATGCGACATTTTATATAGACTATGCCATTTCATAATGTACAAAAGTTAGTAAATTAAATCAGTTCAATTGAAAAGACACATATAAAACATACTAATACATTTTGTATACAAATTAATATTTAATGTTTGACTCTTTAATTATTTTCATAAATAGAAACTTTTCCTTTCTTCGATTTATCGGATATCAGTGCTTTGAGACTTGATTTCAATAAAACACTTGGACTGCAAAAAGCTTCTTATCAAATCTAAAAATATGTATATAATAAAAACCTTTATTTTATATAAAAATTACTGATACATATTCTATACATAATCCTATTTAGTATTTGTTTTTTTATTAATTTCCGTCGATACAAATTTTTCATGTGTTTGTGTTATCTGATACTAGTTGCTTTTAGATTGAATTTTATAAAACACTTGAAGTGGAGAAATTTTCTTGTCAGATCTATTAACAGTTCTGTACTAAATGTGACATTTTATATAGACTTATCCTAATAAACATACAAAAGTATATATACATATTTGCTATTTGGTTTTTCATTCCTTATCATGTACCATTTCCCCATGTCATTGTTTTATCTGATACCAGTTTCTTTTAGATTGAATCTTAATAAACCTTTTGAACTGGAGAGAGTTTCCTATCAAATCTAATAAAATGAATGCCAACTAAAACCACCCTTCAAGAAACTAATTTGTCTGTTCCACTTCCAGAGTTATAGCTTTAAAATTGCTTCCATTACAGTGTAGATGAAGTGGGAAATTCACACCCCGTAAAGTATTAACTGAGGCTTCTTCGGAAAGAAATATTCTTGACTTGTCTTATTAAAACTGATAAATTAACTTAGAGCAATAAATGATAGAAAATAAAATTCAAACTCTATTCCATTTCCGAATTGCCCACACTGATAAACTTAGTTCCCGAAAGATGTCACTTGACAAATAGCCAATAATCTGATTAGATTGGAAAATTTTATATTAAAAAAGGGCATGTTCTCTTTGTTTGTTATTTTTGACATCATTAGCTTCGCCGAAATTGATTGTGTTCTAATAGTAAAATGGGCATACAAAAAATGATCGATTGTATACTGATGTTGCCTATTTAATACTATATCCTTTTTTTGCCAATGTATTTTGACAGGTTTATAGCGAAAAAAATTACCTTTTGTCTAATAACTTAAGGAATCTTAAGGCATTAAGGACTGATTAGTTTTTATATAGTTTTTCATAAGTATATATTGGGGTGTGGTGATTTTATTTTAAAGGCTTGGGAGGGGTTCATAAAAAAAGATGGGTGCGGCCAATGCCAATTAAAATGACATTACATATCCGAATGCAGATGTCTGAAAATCACTTTGATTTATGAGTTAAAATTATTAAAAATCTTCTGAATCAACTACCTAAAATGTTATTTAATACAATCGAGACCGTTTACTAGAATAACTATTTAACCAAGATAAATTTTATTAATGCATTAGGATATTACGTATTTCGAATCTCATAGTCACTTTTTTTGGCAATGATTAAACTTATTAAAACATAATATACTTTAAACAGTTTAATGCAAAGATTGTTTTTAAATAAAAATTTTCGGCCAATGCCAATTAACCCTCTGACTGTTTAATTTTTTTTTTTTTTTCAAAATCCTTTCGACCAACATGAAATCGACCAGTATCTCCTTTATTATTACATTTTTTAAATCATCAAGTATTTGAAATATGTAGTACATTGCATTTTTATCCTTTGAATGCGGAATTTTTAAAACAAAATTGCTTCAAAAATTGTATATTATACAATTTTTAGGGTTCCGTACTTAAGTAAAAACGGAACCATTAAAAGATCACTCCTGTGTCTGTCCGTCCGTCTGCCACAACCCTTTTTCTCGTAAACTGTGAGACGTGGAAAGTTCAAAGTTGGGAAAGTTATAAAACATTCTTACCCACATATTTTCAGATCCGATATCATATTATCCATTCACAAACATGTTTAGGAAAAATTTAGGGGCTAATTAAGTTACTTGAAAAAAAGTTTTCTTTTTGTCTATCGTGTGAAAGATCTCACAATATCAAACTCAAAAATATATTTGTTTTAATTTTAGGTATTAGATTTTTAGAGATATCGTCTAAAATACACTGCAAAAATTTGCCCCCCCCCCCCCTCTCAAAATCTACTGAAATTAAAAATATGAAAAAATTAGAGATAATAGAAATTTATTCAAAACTTGCAGGAGAACTATAGAGATTTTCCTAGGTAACATAGTTTTTGAGAAAAACGCATTTTTCAGTTAAACACAAACTTTACTTTTTGGGTGGTTAGCGGGGGATTCTACAGACGCTCGGGGCATCTATCGACGCAGAATCAATAAAAGGAATATTTGATAATGATTTTCGAAAACCATTGTTGGTAATTAGCCGATATATCAATTAAGTTACTTGAAATATATATCGTGTCGGATATCATTCAAAAGGTTTCGTAACATCGAACTCAAAAATATATATGTTTTAATTTTAGGTATTATATTTGCAGAGATATCGTCCAAAATACTGGAAAAATATGCCTCCCTCCTATTTCCGAATCTACTGAAACTAAATTATAAAAAAATTAGGGGTAGTAGGATTATATTAATTACTAAATACTAATTATTAAATTGAATGTACGGAACACTTTGAGCGCGAGTTATACTCGCACTTGACCGATTTATTGTACAAATGAGTAATGAAGAGTAGTTTTAGTTTCACGACCCGTGGAAATTGCGAGATAATCAGTCAGAGGGTTAAAATGACATTACATATCCGAATTCCGATGTCTGAAAATCACTTTGATTTATGAGTTAAAAATCTTAAAAATCTTCTCGATCAACTATATAAAATGTTATTTAATACAATTTACTTGAATAACTATTTTGCTAAGATAAATTTTATTAATACATCGGGATATTACATTATTACTAATCTCATTGTTACACTTTTGTGGCAATAATTAAACTTAATAAAACATAATATACTTTAAACAGTTTCATGCAAAGATTATTTTCAAATAATAATCTATTACATTAAAGGATTCCTCGGGTTTAAGTTATCCCACTACGTTTGATATCCACGCTTTCAAAAAAAGCAAAATTGAGTATAACGCTAATTATTTTAAATAAATTAGTTTATAAAAAAACAATTTCATTTGATAAAAAATTATATTTTGAAGCAATTTCTTTTCAATTTTTAAAATTTTAAGGAAAAATAAGCCATTATTTGATATTTACCAAAAATGTCCTTACGACAAAAATAATCATAGTTAACTCTTATTTTTCCATAAAAAAATTATTTGAAGTACCAAGAATGAAATGCAATAAAACCAAACCATATCATAAAAACTTCCATAGATATGCCAATTCAAATTGTCACTTTGTTGATTTTTCATATATTTTCTGTATGTTAATTTACAACAATAGCTGGGGACAGCTACATCAATATCGGGAAATCCACTTATATTTAAACCGGTAGTTCATTGATTTCACATCATGGCATAAATTGAAGGCGATCAGTTTTATATAAATATAACCATAATTTTTGGAGATAAAAATTTGTCGTAACTGATTGTGTACGTCTTTCAAAAAAAATCATTTAGTTTTTATTTCTGTAAATCTATTTGAAATATTCATCCCAAGTTCTTACAACTCTCCATATTTTACTCTATTACATTCCCTTTACAAGCCTTATAATCAAACCTTAACAAGGCTTGATTATCGAAAATAGGGGTACGAGCGTTCACATTAAATTTAATACAGACCTCGAAGTGACTGGAAAATGGAGCTTTCAATTATCATTTTTATTTTATTTCATTATATTTTAAAAAAGATTTCATTTTCAGGATATTTACCTAATTCAAGGTAAAATTTACACTATTTTAAAATAATTATGTTATCTGACAAGGAAATCTGAAAGTAGGCTTGGTAACCAAAATACAGCATCCTAATGTGCTGAGTAGAAGCCAGATATTTAACTGAATATACAATAACTTTATATTCTCAAATGTACTTTATTTTAATTTTTTGTACAGGGAACATAAAAAAAATCGTATTGAAATGTGAATTCTTCTATACCAGTTACGGAAATAACGTTTGTAATATTGATGATTGTCTGTTTGTGTAGAATTAAAAAAAAAAATCTTGAATGGAAGGGGAAGAATTTCAAGTCACAATTTTGGCTATTATCAGAAAAGTAATGTGGGTTAAGTTCTAGGATCCGTCAAATATCAAAGATCTCTTACAGCTGTTATCTTAAGAAAACAGGTCTCCTACTTGTTTCTACTAGTAATTTATCAGCTAAACATGCTAAATTATGAAAAATACTAGTGATTGTGTGCAATGACGCACATAAAGGGGCTAGGCTGCAAGCTACCAGTTTGTTTTAATAGAAATTTTACCCTTATTTAATCACAAAATTCTATGATTAAATAAGATGAAAATTTCTATTTGAAAATGCTGGTAGCCTGGATACAATCCCCCACCCCTCTTTCCTACCTTTGTCTGCGCCACACAGCCAACGAAAGAAACCGCCTGCCATACTTCCATCCCTCTTGATTGTTATGTGAGAAAGAGAGGCTGATTTACACCAATTGTTTAACCCCTTCGCGACGAGCGTCCTTTACAGAATTTTTAATCTTTTAACACCGGTTTTTCAAAACAAAAATTTTCGCCTAATTGAATCGCAGAAATGCTGTCATTAAATAAGGCAAAGCTTACAATAAAAAGTAACTGGTGGGAATAATCGAGGATTTTGAGCATCTTATGCGTCACGTATACGTGTCGCTCGTCCCCAAGGGGTTAACTGGCAGGTGATCAAGGTAAGCTGAAAAGGAGCCGCGATTGTTTGAGTACAGCGTCATGTTTCTTTGATTGGCTGCGTGTGAGACACTTGTTGTCCCACTTAAGACCATTTTATATTTTGCCCTTTTAATTAAAACAAATTTTTAAGTTGGTGAAGATAAGAATGTCGATGAAGATAACCCCATGAGAAAAGAATACATAAATGTGTTTCTGTTAACCGCTTAATTTTTTTTTTTTTCATTTTTAGCAGAAGAAAATTGAGAGTTATCAGCAGCAAAATAAATTATTCAAATGTAATTTTTAAAAAATCTTGACTCTTTTCTACAAAAAACTTATTAAAAGCAGGTAAAATAACAGTTTTTCTAAATGAAAAAATATCCATGACAAGTGAAGAATGTACTATATTAAATCATCACTTACGGATTCTCATTTACTTCAATTGTTAAGGGATTTATGTTCTTTTGCTTTTGATTTTCCTTCGTCATTTTCTATGCTTAATTTTCCTGTCACTATCCACTAAGCCGGGCAGAAAAAATCGAATTGTAGATTATGGAATTCTAATAATGTTGTTTTAAGTTGCATTATCCCGTCAATAGTAAGTGTGCGAAATTTCATTATCATTGGTTTATATCTTTTGTCTCCTTAAAACGGCCAAATTTTCGATAAACAGCCATTTTTTATTAAAAATAATAAAAACTAGGAAAAAGGACAATCTTTTTCTAAAAGCGAGCAAATGGTCTACAAGTCCATCATAATTAACTATAAAAAAATTAATCAGTTCGATTAATAACTTTTTCCTCCTCAAGACGGCCAAAGTTTCAAAAAACTGCCAAAAACAGCCATTTTCTACTAAAATTAATAAAAATTAGGTTAGTAACCGATCCGGTTATATTTTTTTCAATTAATTATGATGGAATGACAGACCATTTGGCCGTTTCTAGAAAACAGTTGTCCTTTTTCCCAATTTTTATTAATTTTAGTAAAAAATTATCGTTTTGGAAGTTTTTCGAAATTTTGTCCGTCTTGAGGAGGTAAAAAAGTTAACCGATCTGGCTGAATTTTTTACAGTTAATTATGATGGAATGATAGGCCATTTGTCCGTTTTTAGAAAACAATTGTCCTTTTTGCTAATTTTTATTAATTTTATTAAAACATGGCCGTTTTAGGCAGTTTTTCGAAACTTTGGCCGTCCTTAGGAGGCAAAAGTTATTAATCGATCTGGTTATTTTTTACAGTAAATTATGATGGACTGGTAGACCATTTGCCCGCTATTAGAAAACGATTGTCCTTTTTCCTAATTTTTATTATTTTTAGTAAAAAATGGCCGTTTTTCGGAATTTTGACCTTATTGAGGAGGCAAAAGATATTAATCAATGAAAATGAAATTTTGCCCACTTTCTATTGGCAGGATAATGCAACTTTCCCGCACTATTAGAATTCCATAATCCAAAATTCGATTTTTTCGGCCCGGCCTAGTATCCCCTCTTCAGTTATAATCATTTTTGTGAACTAGCTCTTATTCTTATTCTTTTCTTCTTTGCTGCATCATTTTTATTTATTTATTTATTTATTTATTTATTTATTGCTTTAGTATTGTTATTAATGTTTTAATAAATACGTTAAATGAAGATACTATCTAAAATTAAATTAATACTATTTTTCAGTATTGTTATTAATATTAGTATATATGCTTTTGCAACATTTTCAGCACTGTTATCAGATTTTTGAAAATGCCTGTGTGACAATAACATTAACAGCTCTATCATTCAAATAAAAATTATAATAATTTTTTGAGCCTGGAAAAATTCTCGTTATTTAAAAAAAAAAAAAATGTGAAATACATTCTTTTTGCATAGATAATCTTCGAAACACATCGAACAAAATTTCAAAATGACTCCAGGTCACAAACATAACGAAATCCAATCAGAGGGCGTGTAGTAATATTTTGTACTCAACGACAGTTTTTACCAACGAAAACAAAGTTTTATCGGTATTTTGCTTTTGTATTGTATTAATATTTTAAGATAAATAAAGTTACCAGCAAAATGAAATTAGGACTACTTGTCAGTATTTTTACTAATATTATTGTATAATATTAATATCTACTACAATGATTTTATAACACTGTTAGCACTATTAACAGTGTTTTCAAAGTTCTGTGTAACAATAACATTAAACAGCCATGGCACTCAAAATATAAAAATATTTTTGCGAACAAAAGAATACGCGTCATTTTTTACAAGGACAAAGTATGAAACACATTCCTTAGGCAGATAATTTTCAAAAAACACCCCACCGAAGCTCAATCAGATGATCTGTAATAAATTTTTCCATTCAGCGACAGCCTTTTCTAACTAAAACGAAATTTAATTGGTACATATTACGAGGGGAAGTCGGAAAATAAGTTTCCTCTGGCGACTGTGGACAGAGGTGTGTATAAAAGACAAAAAATGTAATGAGACATTAAAGATAAAACATAACTTTATTTTTCCACATAAGTACCAAGTACATTGAGACATTTTTCATACCGCTTTATAAGCTTCAAAAAGCCCTCCAGGAAAAAATCAGGGTTTTGCATACGGACGAAGCGTTGAACGGCTATGGGCGAAAGTCGACACAATAGGTGAACAAGAACGTGCAAGACACCGATACCATTGGGTAGAAGTCGACCCCATGAACTCTTAGGAGATAACAGAAATACACATCTTCGTGCTCGCGAAAAACATTTCTCGCTCCCAATCACGAACTGTAAATAATCCAAAAATTTTCTCCATCACTGTATATAACATTATAGACTATCTTCATCATTTCCATCATCACTTATAGTAATTTTTTATGTTTTGTAAATAATCAAAATTGCACTGTCAAATATGTATTTTTTTTTTAATAAACTTGCCAAGCAGGGCAAGCACAGGCTAAAGCCATATGGTAGGCCTCCCTGCTTGGTTGAATCTTGAATCTGTTGCGGTGACAGCGCAGTTGCAGTCAACAGCGCCATCTGCTTGATCGCGGTCGACTTCTACAAAATGGTATCGGTGTCTTACACGTTCGTGTTCACCTGTTGTGTCGACTTTCGCCCATAGCCGTTCAACGCTTCGTCCGTATGCAAAGCCCTGATTTTTTCCTGGAGGGCTTTTTGAAGCTTATAAAGCGGTATGAAAAATGTCTCGATGTACTTGGTACTTATGTGGAAAAATAAAGTTATGTTTTATCTTTAATGTCTCATTACATTTTTTGTCTTTCATACACACCTCTGTCCACAGTTGCCAGGGAAAACTTATTTTCCGACTGCCCCTCGTAGAATATTTTTATTGTTTTAGTAATGTGTAAAAATGCTATGTAACAATAACATTAATTAGCCCTGTCATTCGAATAACAAAATAAAAAATCTTTCTGAAAACGAAAGAATAATCGTCATTTTTTACAAAAGTGCACTGTGAAATACAATCTTTATGCTGATAATATTCGATAAACAGCAATCAAAGTTTCAAAATGACTCCAAATTTCATACACAACGAAATACAAATAAAATAAGTTGAAACTGGTGTGAAACACTAAGAACTAAAATAACTTCTTAAAACACCATAAAAACTTTAAAATGCGCTAAACCTTTCGAAAGATCTGAGTCTTTCTTCGTCAAGCGCAAAAAGACGTGCGTCTACTATGAAAGTCTTGCTGCATATAATGCAACTAGGATAATGCAACTTTGACTACTATTATATTATATTAATA
Source organism: Maratus michaelseni (assembly GCA_963931845.1). Taxonomy (NCBI): domain Eukaryota; kingdom Metazoa; phylum Arthropoda; class Arachnida; order Araneae; family Salticidae; genus Maratus; species Maratus michaelseni. Next base: position 446,397,432 of record OZ007586.1, read on the forward strand.
TTTATAGCTGTGGATTCAAAATTAAATTCTTTCTGTATCATTTGGTGGGTAAAGCGATTACCATCGGTTAACATTTTTCGTATGGCCAACAAATTTTCTGGAACTGTGTGTTTTTCATTCAGGAGAGAATTTCGACCTTTACGAAATTCTATGAACCATATGAAAACAGTGGCAAGAGATTGAACTTTATTTAAATACGCTAATTTTAGTCGTTGAAGGTATTCTTCAACAATTTAGCCCTGCTTTACAGTCGTAGAAAATTATAGTGTGTTAATACTCTCGCGTAAACTCCTCTTTCTTTTCTTTCAAATTTTATTCTGCGATAACTAAATTGTAATTCTTGCTATAAATTATCATCTGCTAATATAAAAGAATACAAATTCATATATTTGACCAATATTTATTTTAGCGCACACCGTCTGTCCCTGTCTCAGCAATTTTAGTTACCTTCGTATAAGCATGATGGATGTAGCAATAATTACAAATTAATTCAGTAACTTTAGCCTTTAACGTGTAATTCTGATGGTGGTCTCGTTTCAATTACATTAGCATCTGAAAATGATAATTGTTTATCTGTTTTTCTGTTTGTATTGATGTTGTTGTATTTACTTTATAGGCTTTTACTTTCAAAAACGTTTACCATTCGTCACGAATTTTGAATATACTGTTAACGTAAATAATGTTACTTTACATTTTTAAAATAGATTTCCTATCGTGTATATTTTTTTACAGTGAAAATTCGTTTACAGGGATACAGATTTCTTTTCATTTTAACTCTATTTCGAAGATGGGTACCGAAGATTTTCTGGTTTTCAAAAGCACTCTGGGAGTTATGAAAGTAATTCAGCATTGTTTTTAAGATGCATTTCTAAAACACGAATAAGTTCTCTTCCGATTTCAAATTACGAAAAAAAGAAGAAATTTAAATTTACAAAATGTTGTCTTCAATCCAGCGTCTTCATTTTTTTATGATTCAAGAACCATGTTAAGAAAATGAATTGTATTTTCTCTTCTCCTGACAGTAAAATACCGCGATAGTTGCATGGGTGATTATTTACTTCCACAACGTAAAGTTATTATACGATTTTATATCAAAGCCTAAATATTAATATAAATTTCTGGATAAATTTTTTAGTACTGAGTTTAAACTTTTCAACGATAATTAATCAGACAGAGCTTTTGTAATTTTTCTGGCACGCTAAATTTATTAACATCACAGTGGTCTCGTTTCAATTTCATTACGATCTGAAAATGATAATTGTTTGTTTCTTTTTCTGGGGGGAGGGGGGGTTGTTGATATTGATTAATTTTTTTAAAAGTTTACCATTCGACACGAATTGTAAGTATACTCTTAACGTAAACAGTGTTACTTTACTTTTTTAAATAGATTTTGTATGGTGTATACTTTTTTCAGGAATTGCGTAAAAAAAATTATATATCATCGTTTGCAGCCCGTTTGGTGCGCGTCAAAATGAGTAACACTGGCAACAATTGGATTCGAAAAGAATGTGGATTGAAGTCTTGCATCGGGTTGAGTAACCCGATTTTACCTGAACCCGATCCTATCTGAGGTTCAGATAGAGTCGGGTTGGCACTAAATTTTCTGTTACGGATCGCGTTTAGATTGACTTCGAATAGAATTTTCGGGTCCGAATTGGATATAACCTGACCCGTGCAGGATTCTAATGAGGATAACAATAAAGGATTGCCCCAAAAACACGAAGGAAACAAACAATTCATTGAAGTCTTTATTTTTTCTTAAAAAACATTTGTTTAAAACGTATATTTCCTATAAGTTAATATCAATGTTTGATTAAAATCTCTTGAACATGTATGAGAGAAGAAATCGAGAACAGATACTCTCAGCTCAGTCCTTTGAAATTTAAATACATTTTTAACACTTTACAACATAGTTAAAAATTGTTTATGACTTCGGTGTGTTAACATTTTTCAACATAGTTAAAAAATGTTTATGACTTCGGTTTGTCTGTCCGTCTGACTGGCTGGCTGGCCGTTTGTCTATCTGGCCTTCTGGCTGTCTATATGGCTGTCTGGCTGGACATCTGTCTGGCTGGCTGGCTGGCCGTCTGTCTGTCTGTCTGGCCTTCTGTTTGTCTGGTCGTTTGTCTGTCAGGCCGAGTGTCTGTCCGTGTTTTAACTCACGAAAATATACTTGAATTAACATGATTTTGTATACGTTATACAGGTTTACTGTTAGGGGAACCGTCGGTAGCATGATTAATTTTCTATCTTAATAAATTGTTATATCAGTCTTCATATTTTAATTTGCATTTTCATATTTCGATAATGGTAAAGAATATTGTTTCGGCTTACCTGAGATTTTCCTTTAGCGCACAGAATGTCCACAGTGTATCCAAATATTTATCCCTTTCAATGATCGTCGTATCACTGTATTTGAATAGTAAGAAACATTATTATTAGAAAATAACATTGTGTGAAATAAGAAGTAGATCCATTTTCCTTTGAATATAATATTATAATTCTTGGCTAGATATGTACATTTTTATCACGTTTTGGAGACTGCATATAGGTGCTCCAATTTTACATTATATTTGAGCTATATTTACATCATATATATACAAGAGTGTCTTAACTGCTCGGATACATTTTGGAAACTGAGGGAGAATTGTTATTAAGTTCAGTGCACGCGCGCGGAATATCAGCTGTAGGTTGAAGTAGGGAGGTCTGCAGAATTTCACAGTTAATTGGTTTCGACAGTCTCTGGTTTTATTCACTATGTTTTGCATCTGCGGTTGTCACTTATGTCGATGTGTTTGGATCGCTTAGTATCTTTATCATTTTCAGTCATTTTTATACAGGACATATTATCCTTAAATATCGTGATTGGTAGTTTTTGTGGAATGTTGAGATCGCTAAGCAAGTTTGTTATCCAACTTAGTTCTTGTGCTGCGTTGCTAGCTGAAACGTATTCAGCTTCGGCTGACGAAAGTGCAGTACAATTTTGCCTTTTTGTGATCCAGTAAATCGGCGATTTTCCTAGCATGAATAGATTTCCTGACGTTGATTTACGTGTTTTCAAGTCACCAGCCCAGTCTGCATCGGCGTATGCTGTTAGGATGGGCTTGCTGTTTGCGCTAAGAGTTAAATTCAAATTTTCTGTAGTTTTAAGGTATGAAATGATTCTTTTCACTGCTGTCCAGTCCTTTTGGCGTGGTGTTTCGTTTCTACGACATAATATGTTGACTGCGGCAGATATGTCAGGACGCGTGATTGTTGATATGTAAAGTAATGTGCCTGTGGCTTGTCGATATTTCGTGTTATTAGGTAAAAGATTATCATCGTCCTCAAGTCTGTTGAATCCAGTAATCATGGGTGTGTAATGAGGTTTCATGTCGTTTAAATTCAGTTTTTTCACTAGTTCGTGTATTTTATTATTTTGATTTAGGTAATATGTATCGTTGATTTTATTAATGTTTATGCCTAGGTAATTATTCACTTCTCCTAAGTTTTTCAGTTCATATTCTTTCTTAAGTTGGTTTATTGTTTCTTCGATGTCACTGTCCTTTCCTGCTATCAAGATATCGTCTACATATATGATGATGTATATCGGATTTTCTTGATTTGATTTAAAGTACAGACATGGATCATTTTTGCTCTGTATGAAATTATTGTTTTTGAGTGTTTCCGATATTTTGGTGTACCAGGCCTTTGCGGCTTGCTTAAGACCGTAGATAGACTTTTGAAGTTTACAAACTTTTCTCTCATCGCCGGGTTTAATATACCCGTCTGGTTGACTCATATAAACAGTTTCAGTTAATTCACCATGCAAGAATGCTGTGGTAACGTCAACATGTTTCTCGTTCAAATTTTTATGCAATGCGGAGATGAGAAATGCACGTATTGTAGCGTGCGAAACTACTGGTGCGAAGGTTTGATCATAGTCAATCCCGAATCTTTGACTATATCCTTGTGCTACTAAACGCGCTTTATAGCTTTGAATGTTTCCTAAATTGTCCTTTTTTAGTTTAAAAGTCCATTTTGAACCGATAATTTTTGTTCCGGGTGGTGGATCTGTTAAAGTCCAAGTGTTATTTTTTCTTAGGCATTGTATTTCATTTTGTGTTGCTTTTATCCAATTTTGTTTGTCATTAATATTTTCCATTTTTTCGATATCTTCCCAATTTTTGGGAATGTTTTCAGATGAACTATTTATGAGACAAACATATCTGTCAGGAGGAACGCCTCTATTTGTCCTATTAGACCTTCTTGGTTCAATTGGTTGCTGTTTGGGCTCGGATGGTGTCTCCTCACTGTCAAGCTTTATTTCTAAGTGATTTCCATGTCTATCCGGTAATTGTGTATTGTCATCGGATGTTTTTGTGGTGTTTTGTATCTCCTCAATGTTTTCTGAGTGTACATTTTCATTTTCAAGAAATTTCACCGTTCTCGCTATTATAATTTGTTTTCCTTGTGTGTGAATTCTATAACCAATCGATCGTGTGTCATAGCCTACGAACGTTCCGGTTTGAGCCCTGTTATCAAGTTTTCCTCTATTTACTTTATCGACGTAAAATAGCGCTTTACAACCGAATGTTCTTAAGTGTTTTAAATTCGGTTTAACTCCTTTCCATAATTCGTAAGGTGTTCTGTTGTTATTTGCTTTGGTTGGGAGTCGGTTTTGTAAGTATGTTGCGGTGTTTATGGCTTCATCCCAAAAATGTTTGCTTAATTTTGCTTGTGATAGCATACTTCTAGTCATATCTAATAAACTTTTATTTTTTCTCTCCGTAACTCCATTCTGGCTCGGATTATGCGGGACAGTCAATTGGTGTAAAATTCCGTTCTGTTTTAAGTATTCATCTATCTCGTGATTTACATATTCACGACCGTTATCCGATCTAATTTCCTTAGGTTTTTTACCGAACTGATTGTATATCATCGTTATATACTCTTTTATCTTTTCAGCAACTTCGCTCTTTTTAGATAATATATATATCGTAGTATATCGGGAATAATCATCAATAAGAGTCATAAAATAAATTTTTCCGCCTAAAGTCGGTGTGTCTAAAGGACCACATACGTCACTGTGAATCAAATCCACAATATTAGTAGCTCGGTTTTTTGCTGATTTAGGATACGGCATGTTAGTTAATTTAGTTTCGATACAAGTTACGCATGTTTTATTTTTATGTTTACAATTTCCTATCTTTATTCCGTCCGCAAGTTGATTTGTTATTATAGATATAATCGCGTCATAATCTCTGTGACCTAGTCTGCGATGCCAGAGATCTATGCATTGTTTGCTGTCACAGTTATACGTTATGTTTGCATAATTTTGTGGTTCTTCCACATCGTCCATTTCCTCAATAATGTATAAATTTTTCTCATTTTTCGCCCTAATATATATTTCTTCATCAAAGATCAAATCGCATTTATTATCGTCAAAGATTAGTTTACACCCGTTTTTAGCGGCTTTACTAACCGAAATTAGGTTCGACTCTAAGTCTGGGACATAAAGCACTTCGCGTAATTTCGTTAGTTTTTCTTTTCCTTCGGGGGTTAATGTTTTTATAAAAACTTCTCCTGAACCTAACGCTGTCAGTTTATTACCATTCGCGATCGTTACTGAAGTTTTATTATAATCAATGAATTTACTAAATAGGCTTTTATCGTTACAAATGTGCGAGGTAGATCCTGAATCGAGAATCCAGTTATTTTTGCCTACTTTTTCGGTAATTAATGCTTTCTCTCGCGTTTGATCATTTGCGTATTTTCTTTCGTTTGGAATTTTATTTTCTCTACGAGTTTCGGTCTTTTCATAACATAATGAAGATGAGAAATTCTTTTTATTTTTGTTTTGATTATTACGAGGATTTCCGGATTGTACCGTGTTTCTGCTCTTGTAGTGCCAGCATTCGTAAGTGGAATGATTTTTCATTTTACAGTTATTGCAATATTTTTGTTCTCTTCTATTTTCAGTGTGTGTATATCTCCTATTTGTTTTAAATGCTCTCTCGTTGTTGTTATATCCGCTATGTGATTGTTCTGTAATTTGTTTTTGATAAAATCAGGGGTGAGCTCATTTTCCGGTCTCGCCACCAACGCAGTTATCAAAGTATTGTAACTGGGGGGAAGAGAACACAGAAATAGCGCGGAAATATGTGAATCGCTAATATTTTCTCCAATGGCATTAAGTTTATCTATAATTTGCAAGATATTAGTGATATGCGTGATCATGTTTCCACCCTCCGCTAATTTAGTACTGTATAGTTTCCGTAACAGGTAAAGCTTACTAGATACATTGCTTCTCTCATGTATATTTTTCAGAGCTTCCCATGTTAATTTGGCAGTATCTAAGTTTTTTACATTTACGATTTGAGAATCATCGATGCTTAAGTTTATTAGAGCCCTAGTCTTTCGATCCTTTTTGTTCCATGCGGGGTCGGGTGGATCCGGTGGATCTTGTGCTATAATATCGTCGAGTTCCTCTTTAATCAGGAACATCTGCATCTTGAACTTCCATGTACTATAATTTGTAGAATTGAGTTTCTCAATAAATTGAGTATTTTCTTTTATCGCATTCATTATTTCTTTTTTAGTGATCTTTTATTTATTATTATATTTTTAGAAATTGTTATATTATCGTTTTTAATACTGGGATATTCTTTTTTCAGTCTTTCATAATCTTTGTTAAGGGAACCGTCGGTAGCATGATTAATTTTCTATCTTAATAAATTGTTATATCAGTCTTCATATTTTAATTTGCATTTTCATCTTTCGATAATGGTAAAGAATATTGTTTCGGCTTACCTGAGATTTTCCTTTAGCGCACAGAATGTCCACAGTGTATCCAAATATTTATTCCTTTGAATGATCGTCGTATCACTGTATTTGAATAGTAAGAAACATTATTATTAGAAAATAACATTGTGTGAAATAAGAAGTAGATCCATTTTCCTTTGAATATAATATTATAATTCTTGGCTAGATATGTACATTTTTATCGCGTTTTGGAGACTGCATATAGGTGCTCCAATTTTACATTATATTTGAGATATATTTACATCATATATATACAAGAGCGTCTTAACTGCTCGGATACATTTTGGAAACTGAGGGAGAATTGTTATTAAGTTCAGTGCACGCGCGCGGGATATCAGCTGTAGGTTGAAGTAGAGAGGTCTGCAGAATTTCACAGTTAATTGGTTTCGACAGTCTCTGGTTTTATGCACTATGTTTCGCATCTGCGGTTATCACTTAAAGTACTTATAGTTAATTGGGGTCTGGTTTTTAACATGTTCTTTCAATCGTTCACTGCACTTGGAGATTATTAACTGCATAAAAAAGGTTTCTCCGTCATTTACTATAGAAATTTTCCTATTGAAAATGGAATGTGTAGCATTAGTAGTTTGTTTACAGGGACTCACAAAAAATTCCGTTACATTATGGTCTATGGGGAAAAATCGTCTGCAGTGCATTTTAATAAAGTTACACTATACCAAACATACTGAAATCGGTATACATTATTAAGGTGCAACACAACATTCTTTCTACAGAATATGGAGTACATGGAATTTATCATTAATTTACAGCGACACACAAAATAATTCCGTTACATTATGGTCTATGGGGAAAAGTCATTTGCAGAGTATTTTTAAAATATTACACGATTTCAAACATAATGAAATTGATGTACATTGCTGAGGTACAGTAGAAGATTCTTACTGTCAAATATGGAGTACATAGCATTTATTTATTCATTTACAAGGACACAAAAAGTATTAAATTACAGTGCTTTCTATGAGCGATAATGGCTGGAAGTGAGTTTTTAGATGCTATTTAGATGCTATTAAAATTTCTTAATATTTTTTTCCCGGGACCGATCGGAAAATTTCATGATTTTTCTCCCTCAACTGATTGTGTTTTTCACAAGGAAAAAAACGAAAGGCCGTGCCAAAATGAGCAATAAGTGCCATCAGGTACATAAAATATTTAAAAAGGGCTGCTGGGTGCATAAAGTTAAAAAGGTATGCCGGCACTTCGGCCTACATATAGGCTAGAGTCAATACTGTTGTTACTCATATTGCTTAATATTTTTCCGGGTGAGTAATGTGTCAAAGACCATGTTATTCATTGTCAGTTTGTACTTTTTTATATACAATTGTTTTTAGATATTTTCGACAAAATTGATTTGAAAACTATAAAAAATATATAGACTTCAGTTGCATAAATATTAAGTAGGCAAAATTAAAACATCAAATTACTTATAAGTAATAGATCTTTATTTACTGTTAAGTACTCTTAGAAAACTTAAGTCTAAAATTAGAAATTGGTGGTTATGTAATTATTGCCCAGCATATATTTGCGTAGAAATTTAAAAGTTTTAAATTTGTATATATATATTCACTTTTTAACAAAAATCCTTTCGCAGAGACATTTTCGCAAAATTTCAAATCCTTTTGCAAAATGAAAAAAAAAAAAATTAATGCAGTTTAAAGAAAAGTCAAATATCAAATTCAAACAATTTAAAATAAAATCAAGTATTCAGAAGAGAAGGAAATGCAAAAAAGAAATAATCACATTTTAAGAAAATGGCAGTTTTCCATTTCCATTTTATATTTAATGACGTTGGTGGTCTTGAAAATTTTATTGCTCTTCCATACCAACATAAAATAAATAATACTTTAAAGGCTGAATTAGCCGTTTTTTTCGGGAAATGCTGATTGCAGAATGCTTCAAGTTTCTGGATAGTTGAATGCCAAAAAATCTAAAATAAGCTGATTTATATACATAAGCTGATCCAGGGGTCGAAAGTAGCGCACTACAGTAGTCACTACTTTTACAGTAGTTTGCTGTGTAGTGTGCGACATTTTCAACAATGTAGTGTAGAGAGTAGCACGATACAAAAAATCAGTATGTAGGAAGAACAGACACTACTTTTAACGCTACTTCAGGAGAAAAAAAAAATTGTACCCTTCTACAAACACATGGTGGAAGCCCGCTTCTTATGTGCAAAAATTGTTCTGCTCAACAATTTGCGAATCTGAGCTGAAGTGGCAATGCATTGCATAAAGCCATAGATTTTTCAAGCAATGCATTACATAAATTCATAGATTTTTCACATTGACACTTGCTGCTAAAATCAAGTCCTAACTCACCTAATTATTTCATTTTCTTGCTGGCATTAGGTCTTCATGTTTTAATGCCAGGTTTCTAAGTATTTGGAATTGCTTTATTTACAGATTTATTTATTGAACTTGCATTTAGAGTTTTCTGTAAATTTCTAGATTATAAAATTATACAAATATTTTGGTAAATACATATCAACAGTAATGTTATATCCCAATGCAATAATTACTGTAATAATAGTAAATAAATTGTATCATTGTGCATAAATGTGTTCTATACAAGAATAGCCCATCATTATATCACTTGTTCATATATAGCTCTATTGTGGTGCCTCGTGAAAAAAATAAGACTATAGTTCAATCGCATTTTTTCTTTCCATACACATACAGTGTAAGGACAGTACTGTATTCATGATAAAAACCCGATTATGGAAATACTAGTATATTTTTCCATTTTGAGTTGACTTGAATCGGTTTTAGCCATTTTTATAATGATTCCATATGTATGTGTGGGTGTATGCATGTACGAGGGTCGATCCAGAAATAAAGTTCCCATCGAATTTACAAATAGACAACATTGGTTAATCTCATAGAAATTTACATCGTTGTAAAGAAGAAAGTTTTCTCTATTTTTCTACATAATCACCATCTTTTTCTACGCATTTTTATAGATGGTGCTCCAATTTCTGTATCCAATGTCGTAGAACTCCGCCGCCAAGCCGCTGAGGAAGCATTTCACCTCTTCTTTGACGTCATCGTCGCTCCGAAAGTGTTGGACACCCAAATGTTCCTTTATCTTGGATAACAAGTGATTATCACTTGTGATAATCCCAAAATAAAGGAAGGGGGGGGGCTCGGTTATATCACATTTATGTGATTGTATCCAGGCATAAAGATGGGTCGCTGTACATGTCCATCCATGTCTTCAGTTTCGAGTGTAAATTGAATCGTTTGACAAAATCTGAAAGTAGTTTGAAATAGCTTACTTTCAAACAAAGTAGTTATAGTTAACTGCATTTCCCATGCAGTAGTTAGAGTTTTCTACAATAAAAATGTTAGTTTTTCCAACCTCTGAGTTGATTTGAATAGTAATTATCCATCCTGTTTTAAATTTACTGCTGAAATACTGATATTTTCTAAATTATCGCCTATTTTTCAGTTTACCTGAAAAAAAAAGTTCTTTTTAAAGCTAGGCGATAATTCATCGCGCTGCTGCATATTTTATAGTTGTATTGAAAAACTATTATGGTTGCCAGCTTGGAAAATATACATTTGAACGTTATACATTTGAACTTTTCCCATAAGAGGATTTTTTCCATATTTTACAGCCTATTATTTTTTTTTATTCAAATTTTTTTCTCAGTTTGCATTCAAAAATTTAGTATAAGTTTAAGTGGTACTTTGATGTTAGCAGGGCGCAGAAGATAAATCACCAAATATTGTTACCATTACCAAATATTGTTATCATTGCTTTCATTTGTATTCCAATCATTTCATTAAAAATATAAACCCTTCACTAATTTCATTTAATATACTTAACTTTCATTTAAAATACATACATACATGTAAAATATGTGTGTTTATCTCATTTTATTTACCCCCCCACAAAAAAAAAAGGAAAGAAATCCAAAACATTTTACTTCTACAACAAAGTATTGTGTGTAATTTAGGCACCCGAAAAATAAAAGCTGTTATTGGAGAGATTTGCTAACATAAAAGTACTGTTTAATTATTATTAAATAGAAATATTTTGTTTGTTTTATTATCTTGCTCTAAATTATACAAACCTTTTTAATATTTATTAATATTTATTAATATTTATCAATATTAATGACTTATTCTTAAGGGAACTTTTTTTATGAAAACAATACTGGCGCAGGGTTCGTACGCTTTTACCACAATTTCTTAATAGAAAATTTCTATATTTTTAAATAGCAGAAATTGTAAACTCCTCGTTTAATTTCAGGATTTATAATACTTTTCTACATTTAATAAAGCGAAAAATTCTATCACAAAATTGTGGTAAAAGCGAACGAACCCTGTGGCTTATCATTATAGTTTACTAGGATGTGGGGGGGGGGGAGGCGCTAGCGATAAAACAAAACTTAAATTAACAAAATAAAAAAAGGTTTATTTAAACCAAGAACTTAATATCTCAGTGCATATTTAACATCCCATCGCTGGCGTATAGCACAATTACGCGATATCTTTAGTAGACTTAGATTTAGGCTTAAGGAGCGTTAAAGCATTTACAGAAATCATATACACAAACAGAAATTAATGATAATAGTATAACTAATAAATTATGCAGAAGCGCAATGAATTAATCTAAAAAGTAAACTTTTTCAGGTAAACAAAGTAAACAAGAATTAAAAACAAACGATAATTTAAAAAACTTCCAGAAATCATCATTTTAACATTTTTTGAACATTTGAAGGAGTGTTGCTTTGAGACCTATAGCTACACAGGCTGTTGTCACAAATGATCCATATATTTTTATTCACAGAAACACATACATGACTTCGACAATTACATAAATCTTCTTGATGAGAATGGGGTAGACACAAGGAATTACATCACGGAAGAATTACAACCCGGACCTCCACAATGAGGTGACGGGAGTTGAACCCATCGCCCTGACGCCTACGCTCTCAAGCGATTAGCGGAATGGTGCCTTAACCACTCGGCTACGAAGGGCCCAGAAATTTTAAAATTCAGTTAACATAATTTTCTTTTTCCCAGATTTTTAAACACAGCAAAATTTATTTATTTCGAGTTACTTAAAATAATTAAACACTAAGAGAAATAGAAATTATGTTTATTCCCTTATTGGGGATGGCGGCGATGCCCCCTTAATCCTCCATCGCAGTTCATTTTTGCTCAAAGAAATTTGGGGGCAAAAGCAAATTGCCTCCAATTGTTCCCACTCCCCCTCTTTCTATGCGGCCTTACAACGAAGTTTTTTTAATCCAAGTTAGATACCATAATGTGCTATAATAAAACTTTATAAAACCTTCAAGAAAAACCTTCATAGTACCTGCGTGAGAAGCTGTTTTCAGTTTCCTTCAAAATACCTGAAATGATTTTTAAAAAATCTGCTGAGTGATTGAAGGTAATTTAGAGACGATAACTTGCTGAAATAAACCTGTATTAATGTAAAGGCCTTTAAAAAACTGTATATTTCTTTTAAGGTAACCTGTAGTTTTCCTTACCCTTCAAAGTACCTGCAGAAACTTTCAAAATACCTGCGAAATCTTAATATATTTAAATATTTTTTTGCTGATATTTTTACTTGGGGTGGTGTACATAAACTCTATAATTGCATATTTTGTTCTGTTTTTCTTTTTACGTTTATGTGTTTAAAAATTATCTTAAACGGGGGGTTTCATGGCAGTGTTGATTTCAAGGGGGAGGGGGGACAGAGGGCAACCCTCGGATTTTGAGCAAGTAATTGAAATTTAATGACCACTATTTTCTTTTATAAATTTATTCTTTTCGAATAACATGAAATAATTAAACACTAAGAGGAAGAGGAGGGTTGGGAATTTTCCATTAGAGGGCTTGCATAAGCAGGGATGCTCAAAAAAATTCGCAAGCATTACGGTCTATGGGAGTGAATTGCTTAAAGGGTTTCTTTTAATTGTGTTATGCATTTTCTAGCTTAATGTTTGCATATAAATAAATCCATACACAGGGCTACGCAAAAAACTGAGTATATTCTATGGATGCCTTCTATGGATAGTGATTTTTGGAAGTGCGATTTTAGTTGCGTTATGCGTGTCTTATCTGAATTAAATTTTAGCTTAATATAAGGTGAGCATAAAAATGTGTAGATCATATGCAGGACTGTACAACATATTTAAAATTATCATACATGGGCATTAAATGCTGAAAATAAATTTTCAAGTGTGTTTTGTGTTTTATATCTGAATTAAATTTTAGCAAACCATGTGTACTGCATACAAATCTATAGAAAATATACAGGTCTGCCAAAAGAGTTCGAATATCTTATCGACTGTGGGTGCTAATTGCTGAAATTAGGTGTTCAACTGTGTTATGCGTTTTTTCAAAACTGTTTATTTATATATCTTCATTTACTTTATTAAATAGTGAAGTTTCGTTACGGTACTCTGACGTATTGGAAAGTGTTTCATAATCCATGCAAGACGCTTGATTTTTCTTTTTTGTTTATTATTGTTAAACAGAGCTTCAACAGGGAAAAAAAGTTTTAGTCTCAAAAAATAATTTCATTTTAATATGGCGCACGTTAATATTAATGCAGTGAAAAATGCGACTTCTGAATACAATACACCCAGCATTTATCGCATTTGAATAGTAACGAGGCTTAACTCAACCCTCGCTGAAATTAAATCAAGGATAAACCAACGGGACCTGTAATCAATTTATCGATTCAAAGACAGTAGTTTACTCCGCTAAAACGAAATTGTATTTTTATTTTAAAAATATTTTTATTACTTTAGTATTGTTGTTAATATTCTGATAAATACTTATTTTAAATAAAGTTATAAGCTAAAATGAAATCAATACTGTTTCTCGAAAGTTTTCGTCAATTTTTACAAGAAAACGAACTGTAAAATACATTTTTCATGAAAATAATCTTTAATAATCATCATAAAAAAGGTCCGAAATGACTCTAGATCTCATGCTTAATGGAGCCCCACCAGGGGGCATGTAATAAATTTCCGATTCAAAGACAGCCCTTACTAACTAAAATAAATTTTATTAATATTTTGGGAATATTTTTGTTGCTGTAGTACTGTCTTTTGTTGTTTTAACCTGTCATTGGTCGCGTCTTTTTGGAGGATACCATTGGTCACCTATGAGCCTGTCTCTCACAGTACCCTCTCCAACTGTATAAGCAGAGCGCGCAATGAAAATAGTAATAAAATCTTTCTTTAGATGCAATCTTATATATTAAAAGGAAAGGGGATTTTCGTCAAATAAATTTTTCACATGAATTTGCTTCTTTTGCGCATGCGTAAACTTAAATCTAGAACCTAGCGGGTTTTCGAACACACACGAATGGGAAAAGGGTGGACCATTGGTATAATTCGCGCGTTTCTTCTCTGTTCCTATCATCGTGTCGGTCGATCCCCGCTATGGGCCGAATGATTTTTTTTTTATTGGCAATAATTCATTTTAATAATGCCATATTTACTTCAGGAGGAAAAGTTCGATAATTTATATTATTTTTTTTATTCGAATACTTTATAATTAAAATTTAACACCCAAGACTTTTTGTTTTACTTACTAAATTTATATTTAAAGTATTTAAATTAAAAGATCGTGCATCTAATTATCGATTAAATAAATTGAAGTGATCTGTAATTTTTTTTTATATTTGGTATGACCATTAGCAAGATGTCATATATATAATAAGATAAGTATGAGATACTATCAAATTTTTAGATCAATATTTTCAAATTCTGTGCTACAGTGGCATTAAACAGCTTTGGAACTTCAAAATATAAATACCTTTTTGACAACAGAAGAACATCATCATTTTCTACAAAAACAAACTGTGAAACACATTTTTTACGCAGATAATCGTCAAAAAACATCGAACAAAGCCCCAAAATGACTTCAGATCTCATGCTTAACGAAGCCCAACCAGAGGGCCTGTAATAAATTTTCCGATTCAACGACAGCCTTTACTAGCCAAAATGAAGTTACAACAGTCTTATTACTTCCCCCGATCAATTAGATCCCCATAAAACATCAAAAATATATCCTCTCGTACCTAGAGACCATCTGCTATTTGACATTTTAATTGTAAACGTCGAATTATTTACAAAGTTGAACTTTCCTTTCCTTTTATTCTCGTCCGTTAATCGTGATGATTGCCTTGCTGTTTAATCTGTGCTCATCATAAAAATATTGAAACAAGTTAAGTGATTAGCAAAAGCCGTTCTACATAATTATTATCTATCTCTGTCAGACATTGCTAAGGTATGTCTTTTTCTTTTGGAACGTGGATGGCCAGTTTTGAAATATACGGGTGACGCCGTAAAGGTCAATGAGATTTAGGATTAATTGCTGCGTCCCGTTGCCTTTTGATTTTTATGGGGACCAAATAAATGACAAAAAAAGAATAGATTTAGTTCCAATTCTAGAAATTATACTCGTTTTTTTTAAATCATTTATTTGTTTGCATGATTACTTAAATTATTTTACTGCATTTCAGTAATTAAACTTTTTCCGGTGGGTGAAATGTTATTTTGCCCGCCAGCCGTCAGGATTAGAACATGCAAAGATCAGTCATAAAATTGAAACTAACTATAAGATATTTATTCCAATTAATAGCGATTGATATTGGTAATAATTATTAAAGTGTATACACATATTTAAAGTGTGAAAAATTGTTTTATTCGTAAAAATTTAAGTCTCATAAGCCATAGTATCATAAGTACCGTATGAGCCATAAGTCAATCAAACATGTTTAGAACCAGAAATTGTATTTAATAAAATACAACTTATTCTTGAGTCGTACGTATTTGATTTCATTTATTAAGTAAACTTTCTGGTACAAAACATATTTTTTTTTTATTCACGGCTCAAATATGCCGGTTTTTATGGTACATTTTTCTGTCTTTATCTAACTCTAAAGTGCAAAAAACCTCTTTACAATTTAACAATTTTAAAATATAATTTGTAAATATGGAAAATATTTAAGAATGTGGGTAACCCCACTCTTCGTTATATCTCGTCTGCCCTAATAGCACAGAAAGCGTGATGTGACGTCACAGTGATCACAAATGGCCACAGTCCCAATGGTGATTGAAATGTTTTTTTTTTTTGTTTTTGTTTTTTGCCACATTATTAGTCTTGGGTTACCGTCATTTCATGACTCCATTGTAAAGTCACTGTGACCGATTCTTTAGTCATTTGCATTTCGTCACAAAATGACACATATCGACTTTTGATTACTTCAGATACGACTCATCTTCTATGTCACGTGACGACAATGCCCACAATAACATTTGCATTTTGATCATGGTGATTTAACATATGAGTCACATTTGTGTCACACTGTTATTAGAATAGTCATGTCACTCAATTGAACCTACTGTTCTTTTGCCATGTCTCCTGATGTCCCCCAATTTTTTTTATGTGTACAATGTATGTGATGCATAAAATGCTTTGAGTTCTGAAGATGCTTTATATAATACATACTAGCTGACCCGCCCGGCGTAGTCCGGGCCCGTTATAATAACCTTAAATAAACCCCAAATTTGTATTATTTTATACCTTTAACCCGATTTTGTATGAATTTATATTTTTAATGACAAAATCGCGAAAAACTACTCATAATTAGTGATAAAAGTACTCATAAGAAAACATTTTCTCTTTTTTTTCACCTTAGGGTCGTTTCATAGTTAAAAAAAAAAAAAAAAAAGTTTTTGTAGTTTATAATAACCTTAAATAAACCCCAAATTTGTATTATTTTATATCTTTAACCCGATTTTGTATGAATTTATATTTTTAATGACAAAATCGCGAAAAACTACTCATAATTAGTGATAAAAGTAATGATAAGAAAACATTTTCTCTTTTTTTTCACCTTAGGGTCGTTTCATAGTTAAAAAAAAAAAAAGTTTTTGTAGTTTATAATAACCTTAAATAAACCCCAAATTTGTATTATTTTATACCTTTAACCCGATTTTGTATGAATTTATATTTTTAATGACAAAATCGCGAAAAACTACTCATAATTAGTGATAAAAGTACTCATAAGAAAACATTTTCTCCTTTTTTTTTTACCGAGGGTCGTTCCATAGTTTAAAAAAAAAAAAAAAAAAAAAAAAAAAAGTTTTTGTTGTCCAAACCCTTTTAAATTTTTAATGGTTATAAATATAACTGTTTTACAGCCCGTGTAAAAATTTTGTGAAAAGGTATTGTTATCTAGTTGTAAAAGAAATGTGTTTCCTTCTCGCTTTTTTTATTTTCGCGTCGGCTCCTTTAAGATAACAATAAAAAATAGCTCTCATCTTCTGAACTCTCTCAAATTTTAATCGGTTATAAATATAACTGTTTCTAAGCTCTCTTTAACATTTCGTGAAAAAATATCCATATTTATTAGTGAAAACCTGAGTCGAAGCAGAGCGACGGCATGCCGAAACACCCCGCTTTTTCGCTTGAAATTTTTTCAGATTTTATTTATTTTTTAAATATTTATACACATCCGAATGGTTCTAAAATTTTGTAAGTGATATAAATCCGGTCCCCCGATATGCTCTAAAAAGTTTGTATCGAATATGGATGTTTAGTTACTTTTAGCGAAGAAAAAAGATCGTCTTGGAGAGGCGCGAAGTGACCTGCGTTCGCCGGTGTCTCTAAAAGGGTGAAAATTTGTATTTTTTTAAATCGATTGCACCGCTAATTAAACTTTAAATGCATATTTTTGGTTTGTCAGTACCTCTAAAATTGCACCCTAGAGGGGCGTTTCCATAAGGGGGAAAACGACCCTTTTTGAAAATTTCTTTTCAAAAGTTTCAACGATATATTTACAAATTAATTGCGGCATTTAAGACGTAAAAGTACGATCTTTCTGAATATGTCTTCTAATTTTAACCGTACAGAGTGGCTTGGTTGATTTAAGCCGATTTAAAACTACGAAATAACACAAAAAAAAAACTGTCCGTTTGGTTCTTCCATTTTCTTCCGATCAGGTTCTGGGCATACGCGAGTTCTGAAAGCCTGCTCGCAAAGAAAGAGATGAGTTATTGATGCGTTTTTAATTATATTTTGGCTAATTATTAAAATATTAAAATTCTGAGTCTCAGATGCATCAGAACAGACCCTGGACTACCCGAATTTTCAGGCTTTTAGGTGCGCTAGATTTCTCTAGCCATCGCACACACACAGAACGAAATTTTCTTTTATTAGTATAGTAGATATATATATATATATATATTTGTGTCAGTATTAATGTCATATTAATGCCAATTTTGAAAATATTGATCTTCAAGAAATTCATTGGAATTAATTTCTTTAGCATAGAAGAGCATTCAGAAACTGCAATCGGTAATAAAAGCCAATAATCATCACTGGTTTCGATACAAAAGTTGTTGGTCTTTACGCTTATTCTCATCCCTGTAAGTTGATTAGACACCTTTAGTTTAGAAACACCCTGAAGAGTTAAATTCCGGTCAGGTTCGTTCAGTGAAAAGTTAATTAAATCCGCGATTCTAAAGAAGAAATGTGATCATATTTTTTTATTTAATGACACCATAAATAAACGCCAATTAAATATCGATTTGATTTTCCAAATACTGCTCAGCAAGAAAGTGTTACAAAAATACACTACCAAACTATATCATTTGTTTCAAGATACCATTTATAGGACGATCTGCACTAATTGACAATCTATTAAACAGTGCAATCTTTATCGTGCACTTAAAGATAATATTCTACGGAGTATTCCGTGATAATTATTGGCTGGCGGTCAATCAGTGGGTCCAAAACCATTGCGGTTCTCACGGCACTAATTTGACGAAACCACCATCCGTTATCTTTTAATGAATACTTCTTTTTATTTTTCTTCTGGTGGTTTCTCCGTAGTCGGAGTTACTGACAGCCTTCCGTATTTGGAGTTTTCCTTGAAGACGGACTGTGAATTCCGCGATAGTTATTGACCTAGGCTTATTCATTTCTGAGTATTTGGCAATAAATCAACGAACTGACACAAATACTTTTTCGCCAGTATGTAATCTTTTTTTTAAATTAATAAAATCAATGCAAATGTAAGTCAGTAGTTACCGTGATATCATGCATTATTGTATTACTTATTCAGATATATCACTCTTTTCTCGTGTCTCCCAAAAAAATTAATATATTTTACCTTAACCGCATTTTTAAAGAACTATATGCGTATATTGATTACAGTAAGTGATTCAATGGTTAATTTTCCTTTTTTAAATGTAATATGCTTATAAATTAAACTTTTGGAGACAAATATAAGACATTTACCTGTAATTTAACATTTAAATAGTGTCACAGAAATTGTCACATAACTACTGTGAGCGGTCTCTCAGATAGCTTGATCGAAAGATGAATAAAAAGCTTCACTAACTGATAGGATGCTGTTTCTGTACAAATATTAATGTTCAGGGCTATTTTAATTAAAATGCATTTTTTCAGAAGTCGCTACAAACAGTAGTAGGATTCCAAACGAAACAAAATTTCACTAGTATCTAGCTAAGTGACCGTCTCTGTGAAAATAAAAAAAATCAATGGTTTGTGAGACCACTTACAGCAATTGAAGGTTAACCCGTTGGGGACGAGCAACACGTATACGTGACGCATAAGATGCTCAGAATCCTTCATTATTCCCACCAGTTAATTTTTATTGTAAGATTTGCCTTATTTATAGCAATTCTGCGATTCAGTTACGCGCAAATTTCTGTTTTGAAAAACCGGTGGTAAAAGATTAAAAATTCTGTAAAGGACGCTCGTCGCGAAGGGGTTAACATCTTTTTAATTTTTTTTTTTAATGTCCTCGGTTGTATAGCGCTTTTTTCTTGTATCCAGGTACGTGCAGGCTTGCTGTATTACAACTACACCCGTTTAGAGGAGAGTGATTTTAATTGTTTAACATTATTTTATTCTTTAATTTTGGATTACGCTCACAAACTTACGATTAAATATGTTTATATATATATATATATATATATATATATATATAATTATTTCACTCAAAGTTGAGTAAATCAATAATTTACTATCACATTGTCATACAGACAGTTCACATCCATTTGTTGAACGATTCAAATCAACATTATTAAAATCATCGACAATATAATATCCTTTTTAAACGTTTTATTCGATGTAACATTCCCTTTCATGTGTTCGAATATATACGTGTTAACCAGCACACGCGAATACGTTTGCAGCCAATTACTGAAACGACATAACCTTTTGTTCCTCTGAAACTAAGTAGGACCATAAATATCATAAAGTGCTTCTACGTAAACAAATTAAAGACAATCTCGAACGAAATGAAGACGGTACGTCGAATGTCTAGTGCTTTAACACCACTTCTCAGCTGGTCAGATACGCTGTTAACCCACACGGTGTCCCATTATTTAAACGAACCAATGCCCATAGGCCCCAATCAGCCCCCTATTGGGACGTAAATTGCGGAACCGCCATTTTGTTCCGTAGTAGAGTCTTCACTGAAGAAAAACAAAAAAAAGTAGAAAAAGACACAGACGCCCCCCGCAGAGACTTCCAGCAGTGGCTCGCCTACTTAACAACCTGAACACAACAGGAAAGACATTAAATAGGGGCGAGGCACAAATTACGTACTATAATGTAGTTGTTATCTTCTTCATTTATTGTTAACGCCACTTCCTCACAAATTTAAGCATATTTAAGTGGTTTTCAAAGAAGTGAAGTGACACCAAATAGTTCTTTACAAAAATAAAGAGAAATCGATGTAGGTTGTAGTTTAATATTTTCAGTTTAAAAAATAATGTAAATTATGGTCAAATTTTGATATTTCAAAGAGCTAAAGAAAAATAAAACTAATTCAAGTTTTAGAAAAATATAGCTACGCAAAATATAAATAAAGTCTTTCTTTTTTCCATGGTAAGTACGGAATTTTTTCAAGGTGCTGAAATTTCGAGTTCTAGATTCTTTTATCTATAGGCGTTTAACTGCAATTCTTTGATTAACTATTGTCATTTTTTAACAAAAATTAAAAAATTAAAATTTAAAATTTCAATTTCTGTGAAATTTTTCAATGCTTTAATTGTATAAAATACGATACCTATTTCCGACATTATCAACGCAGCAAAGAAATACAAAAAAAATGGTAGTTTTTCTAGCTATAAATACCTTTTAATAAAGAATCAAGCGTGCTTTAATAATGGAGCTAAGTTAACATAATTATGATTCTTAAGGCTTACTTGCGGTGCATAAAGATAATGGTCAATTCCTTGGTTTAAAAAAAAAAAATTCATAGCGTGGCCAGGAAAATGTTTATATAAAATATATTTAACCTAATCTGTAGTACTTAGTATTATTTTTATTAGCTATTCAATGATATTCTTGCATTCTTGATAAAAACATAATGAAAAGGGTTTTACATTTTATAATTAGAAACACTGGTGCAAAAGAAGCAGCAATTTATGGGAATTTTGAAATTATTAGTATGAACGATTAAAAAATTTATTAACACACAAACTTGCCTTAACAAAACAGTAGAGTTGCAAAAAACCGGTTTATTCCCAGGTTTATTTCCAATAGACCCGGTTTATTCCCAGGTTTATTGCCAAAAGACACGGTTTATTCCCAAAAAAACAAGTTTATTCCCAAAAAAAAAAGTTTATTCCCAAAACACCCGGTTTATTCCCAAGTTTAAACCGGGTTTTTTTCTAGCCTTTGCAAATCTACAAAACAGCCATTATTTTATCAATGTTTTGTTCAAAATTGTAACATACTCTATTTTCGAATGTTATTTTAACATAACATTAAACTGATTAACATTTATATTCTGCACTTTTCTTAACCAAAAGTACAAAACATTTTCGGTTACGGGAAAATTACTATGTTTCACCAAAATGCATATAGTTACACCATAACAATTAGTATGTTGTAGCCATCACAAGAACATTCTTTTATATGATTCTAATAAATTGATTTAAATAGCGCAGTTGCAGGCTAACAATTAGGAACATGAAGGCATTTCTTTGAATTTACCATAGAGTTACAGACATCAGTGAATTAAAATAATGCACAACAGCACTCTAATGGAGAGCACTATTGTGCATTTATTTTATTCACTGATTCAAACAATTGGACGAAATTATGTGTATTTTTATAACTGAATTTTTATTATTAATAAATTTAGAATTTGGTGTATTCCTATCCAATAGAAACTGAGATATAACTGTAATATTTATCGCAAAAGCATAACATAGCAGCGCCCCTGTTGAATTTTCAATACTAACATTTAATCAGCATAGTTTTTTATAATAGGTATCTTGCATATTAAGTTTTATGCAATTCTATCTCATAGATGGTAATATAGCTATCACGTGAATGGTGAAAAACATGGCCCAAAAAACAATTTCTCACAAATAAAAGCTTTTCTTGCAATTATTTTTCTTAGAAACATAAAATTTAGATTTTTGTTATGCACATAAAAAAAAATTGTTTTCACTTTACATTAATATGTTACAAAATAAATGAAAAAATAAAATATATTATTTTTACTATTAACAATTTAATCTTTCAGTCTTAGAGTTTCCACAGAAGTTTTTCTTGCTTAATTTAACATCATTTTTTGTAATTCATGAATCACTCGCTAACATAAGCATTTCAGTTGCATTTTCTAGTTTAAATTGCAATTAAAACTAATTTTAAAATTTAAATGGGAAAAAAAACCTTACAACTTTTATCTGCTATATCTACAGTTTGAACACCAAAACATTTGTATGTTTTTACCTCCTAATAGCGGATACCTCCGAATAACAGACAAATTTTATGGTTCCGATGTGTCAGGTATTAAAAGGTTTTAGTGAATTTCATTTAATTGGTATATAAATATCGCCAAACAACCTGTTCTTGCTACTGATTTATTTATATGCATTTATATTAAAACAATAAGTCTAAGGATCTATACTTAAGCTAAAGGCAGACGAAATTCAGGCTGCATTTTATTTATTTATTTTATTATCTTAAGAATATTTCATTTTTTCCAATAATTTTGGGCTATAATTTTTAAATATTTCTGGTGATTACAATCTGATTATCGCTTTAAGACCCAAGAAGTCTTCGATTAATCAATATGTAGCCTAAACAAAAGTTTTCAGAACCTACAAATGTGCATAGAGTTGGTATTTGGCAGAAAAATGTTAAACTATGAAGCTAAAAGGCACCGCCACAATCATTATTGGTGGGTATTAAAACATTTCAAACATATATTAAGCAATAAAATAGGTAATGCTATATATCATCTTGATTCTGACGGGTGGGGCTTTAAGGGATATGAAAAATTGCACTTATAGAACAGTAAAAATAAATAATTTTTCAAATGATAATGAGTTATATTAAGTTATCAACCTTGCCATATTCACTGATTGGTATTATTGAAAACATTTGCGTAGAAATTTTCATTTTCAATGCGAGAAGTAGTATTTAATTACCTTACAGATTATATTTTCCAAGTTGATGTTCTCATAAAGATGAAAATATAAAGGAAAAAAACACCAGAATGTAGCCGTTATAAAAATTTAAATGTAATATTTCAAAAATAAAATTTCAAATTTTCCAATTTTTCCAGGTAGATATAAACACTTTAGGAAAAAAAATTTCCCCAAAATTTCCGGTTTGTTTCCGAGCATTTCCATCTCTACCCCAGGCAGACAGGCAGATATGGATCCAAAAGTGGTCAAATAATATTCAAGACATACGGAAACTTGTAAATCCATCAAAAACCTGAAATCAAAAATTTTCGCACTTTCAATACTTTCTTATGGGGATACTTATAGAAGAAACTAAAAAACACTTGATAAAAACGAGATATGTGAAAATTGAGATGGAAGCGTCGCTAGTTTTTTAAACTTAATATGTTCACATTTAAAAATAGACACTGTTTATAAAGTGATTGTATAATTTTACCTTTTACATATACAAAAAAGGTTTTTCTCATAAAAGAAAAGAGTAAGATAACATAGGACAAAAAGGAGACAGCACCAAAAAGTTTTTGTATATTAACTACCCTTTTTATAATAATAAAAATTAAACTTGTAAGCATTAATATTAAATATTACAAAAATCTATTTTTCCTTAAATTATCATTATTTTATTATAGTCTGAATTTTTTTTTTTTAAATTGCAATGCCTCCTTTTTGTACTCGTGTCTCGCAGACAAAAATCTCAACGGACAAAAACCCCAACCTAACAAAAGCCCCGCTCTACTAGACAAAAGCATCACTTTAACAATTTTTTTTTACAGAAAGGAACTTAAACATTTCAAACACCATTCAAACTTACGGGGCCGCTTTACTGAAACTCCTCGATCGCGAAATCCTATGTTAACTTATGGGAAAACTCAGAAGCGCGATTACTCATTACCTAATATAATTATTAAAATACGGTTTTCACCATCAGAAAGTAGACATCACATTCCGAAGTTGTGCGTTTTTAAAAATTGTCTCCTTAAATTATAACTATTTAAAAATTCCCTAAACACTTTGAAAGTTCCACTTGATGAAATTTTACCATCTTCTTAGAAATACTTAAAATTTAAGGAGACGATTTTTAAAAACGCTCAACTTTGGCATTTAATGTCTACTTTCTCATGGTGAAAACCGTATTTTAATAATTATATTAGGTAATGCGTAATCGCGCTTCTAATTTTTCCCATAGGTTAACATGGGATATCGTGATCGGAGAATTTCATTGAAGCGGCCCCTTAATTCTGGCTTCACTAATATGATTTTTATAATAAAATTCTTTAGCGCTATCCCAGCTCCCCTTTGAAAATCAGATAAGTCAGCAGTTATAACTTATGACACAAATATTTTATATTTAATTTATTTATGTATTACTGCTATTGTCCATATAAGAAACGGGGGAGTTTTTAGAAATTCTGCCACCGTTCTCTGCAAGTGGATGGGTTTTCAAGAAGGGAGATGGGGCAAAAACGCACCTTAAAACTTAGAACGGCTTCAGAGATATTTTTTTGGAAGATGCTGCGTCTTATAGTATAAACACCAAATACAGATGATTTATTTTTAATTCGACCCCTTGGTCCTCCAGCGAGGGGTTGTATGGCGAAAAAACGTAACTAAGAATCTGTCACGTCCTCAGTGATGAAATTTTGTAAGCTGCTGAGTCAGAATATTAAGATCAGAAACGAATACTTTTTCTACACCCCTTGTCTACCTAAGGGGTTGCAAAAACATTTTCTAGAATTTATGACGGAATTGGAGTATAAAATTTTGCAAGATAGATCCGCGATAGATTCTCAGATACGTTTATCCCTGGAAGATAATGGAGGGGGGGGGGGGGTCAATTGAAACAAAATTATCGATCTGGTGTTCAATTCGTGTGCGTTCTATTATGGTGTTCTATTCTTATATTATATCCTACTCTGATGTTCTTCGATGATATATTCATAAAAAGCATCTTGTAAAATTTTATAGTCTGAGGTCGTCATAGACTTAGAGATACACTTTTGCAGCTCTCTCCCCCCCCCCCTCCATAAGGACTAGGAGGGATGAAATTTTTAAAAAATTATCTGTATCTGGTGTTTATATTCTGATTTTCTGCATCTTGCAAAATTTCATAACAGAGGCCGTGACAAGTTTTGAGATACATTTTTGCATCATCTCCCCGTCCCCCTTCCCCCCAAACACACACATCCGCTAAGAGTAAGTAAGACGAATTTCAAAAAATCATCCGTGTCTGGTGTTTACATTCTGAGATTTACTATATTCATCACGTAAGCCATGATAGATTCTCAGATACATTTTTGACCCCCCACATACCCCTCTTCTTGGGAAGAACGAAGCAGAATTTCGAAAAAATCCTCCGTATCCTAGATTATATAAGTACTAACAATTATAGAAAATAAATAGAAAATACGTATCACATAAGTCCTTAACAGCTGACTTTTCTGATTTTCAAAGGTAAGCGGGGATATTGCATTAAGCAGCTCAAAAGTTTATGCCTACAAGAATCACTAGAGTATGTGACTTGTTTGTATATTGAATATGGCTCAAATTAAATCTTTATACACATGAAAATGAATTATATTTTTTCTATTATTAAAAAAAATTCTACGATTAGTATATGATTCGCAAAATTCTTCGCTTAAACTAATTTTACATTTTGTAAAATGTCAAGCACGCAACACTAAATTCAAATTTGAAACATTATTGCTATTGTAAGTGCACTTGGGGCTTCTATCCGCAGGGATTTTTTCTGTTGCGGCCTTTGTCCAGTACATATTTTCAGTTATAGGTAAAACCAATTTTACTTCGGCTTTTTATGTGCACAATTTTACTTTATTTGCATTACATATCAGGGAGCAATAAATAATATTTTATTACTGTCATCTCTTCGATAAAAGAATAACTGTTTACTTTTAAAAAAATTTCAATTGCTTCCATTTTCTCTTTTTTCAGCTATCAAATTAATCTGTCCAAATGACTAAAAACTCAACTTTAAATATACCATATTTCTAAATATCATGATTAACATAATCTTTATCTGTTTTCATCACGTTAACAGCTTTAATGATTTAATAAATCTGTTCTGGTTATTAAAATATTTATTTTTAAACAACGTGCAATTAATATAATATTTGTCCCAGAAAAATGTAACCTCTGTTACTGCATTTCCACTTGCTATAATAACATTACTAATCTATATTTCAGAAAAAAATTCCTAGAAAGGAAATCTGGTGCCATTTTGACTTCGTTTATCACATATTTAAAATATAAAGTTATATCTCAGTTTTTCAGGTATGTGTATTTTCTTTGCAACTTCTGTTACTTCAAATTTAGTTTTAAATATTGTTTTAAACATGAAATGTTCTTTTAAATTTTATAAAAAGTGGTAAAGAAAGTTTATATAAACAACAAATTTATACATGTGTATGTATCTACTGAAGATAAAAAACTTAATTTATTAAATGTAACCTCTATTACAAGAATTTAACAATGTAACCTCTGTTACAAGAATTTTATATTTTTGTCCTCCAAATACAACTTTGAAAGCCCGTATTTTAATATTAGAATTTAATTTGTTCTTGCTGGTTTAGTTCTTTATTTTTAGAGCTTACTCATATATTTAAACAATATTTCTATTATTTAGTCAAATCTGTGGGGCAAAAAATATCTTGAAAAGCTCATATAAAATTGGTTTCATCTTTTTGGTTGCTTTTTCTCTCTATTCCCAATTTCAGCCACATAGCGAAAGAAATTCAAACATTCGATAAAACTACAATTCCAACTCCAGAACATGACACCTAATGCACGATTTTCTAATCTAAAATACTCTATTAATAAGGTTAAAACAATAAGTAGGGTTACTAAAGTTTTAATTTTGTTATTACCAAATCAATTATATCTAATGCTTATTACTCTTTTTACAGGTAATTCAACTATTTGTTAATCGTAATACGACATTGTTCTTGCGTTTGCTTTTAGTTCTAAAACATCAGCCGAAAGGAAAATAAAGCATTTGCAAAACGTGTTGTCCAATTCTGGAAGAACATTGGAGGAAGAGATTGAAACAATGACCATTAATCATTTTAAAAATGAAGTAAGAAGAATAGTAGCAATTTACCGAATATTTAAGATAGCTGAAAAACTGAAACAGTTTAATTCAAAAAAGCATGATGGTCGTACATCATCTAAATGTACACCAGAAATCATTCGCATAGTAGAGAATCTCTTCAAGGGAGTCCTTCTATTTCTACTCGTGTAGCTGCTAAAAATTTTAAATTAATGTATATTAATAAGATTATAGATTTAATGCACATGATGTCCATAAACTGTTATCGAGGTTTTCTTATCTCATAACATTTGATTTACGAACACGGCGAAAAATATTATTACATATTCGTAAAGTACAACTCAAAAAGATTTTTAAATAATACAAAACATTACATTTGCGTAAAGTCGATTATAATCAAATAATAATTAATATTAATTTTTTATCAAATTTATTAGAAAGTTATTATGGAATTACGTATATCTATATCTGTGCTCATAATTCATTAATAACTTTTCGATAAATTTGATAAAATTTTAATATTAATTATTATTATAATCGTTATTTCATTGTCTTGTACAAGCAGATCCGCCCGGCGTTGCTCGGTCCCGTCAAAAAAAAAATACGAAACGCAAAATCACTCTAAAAATCGCTGCACGAAACCCTTCCACTGGTAACTCTTTGTCTTCCGGAAATAGAGAGATTGACCCGAAACGGAAGTAAATTAAATACCACCCCCTCAAATGTCTGGTTCATTTGACAAAACGGGTCAGTTTTTGGTCAAAATTAAAATAAAAAAAATACCGTCTGATTTTCACAAAATTCGCATTTTCGGAATCAGAAAAATAAACTGTGAGTTCCGATTTCAATAATTCCATATTTTTCTTATTATTCGAGGATGAGTGAAAATGAAACTTTTTCATTGTCTGGGGCTATCAAATCGGTAACTTTCTTTTGCGGTTTCAATAAAAACAGCCATTATTCGGCGCACGCAGAGGAAAATCTTTTAGTTACATCGCCAGGAGATGCATGTTGTTTTAAACAAATTATCCGACACGTGTCCCCGCTGCCTACGATACCGTGTATAGCAGGCGTGTTAGGCACACGCAGCAAAATCTTTTAGTTCCAGTTTCTACCACCAGGTGGAGCATTCTGTTCTAAATAAACCTATTTTCAATCGAAACTCCGGCACTCGTTCCTCCTACTTACGGTACAGTGTAAAAGGTGTGCCTTGCACGCGCGAAAAATCTGTTAGTTCCACTTTCCACCGCCAGGGAGTACCAAATATATGTCTTAAATAATTAATTATATATTAATTATTTCATGTTAAGTTGGATGAACCGATTCCCATTGAAATTGGTCCCATAGAACCTGAGAAAATAAATCACCCCTCTGGATATTAATATTCATAAATGGTGGTAACCAAAGGCAGAAAAAATGAAACCGAAGTTTATTTAGTACCTGGGAGACCTCGGAAGAATGTTAGAAAAGAATTAGTTTGAATCGGACCAAAATTAAATGCAAAATCTTTTAGTTACTTTTTCCGCCGCCAGTGGGTGCACGCTGTTCTAAACAAACCTCTTTCCGAACGAAACTCTGGCACGTTTACCCGCTGTTTATGACAACGTATAGAAGGCGTTCTGTGCACGCTCAGAAAATGTTTTGGTTCCGCTTTCCACCACCAGGGGGCACAATATCTATGTCTTAATTAGTAATCTATATCTTAATTATTTCATGTTAAGTTGAATGAATCATTAGTCGTTGAAATCGGGCCCTTTGTATGAATCAGACAAATTTTAAATGCAAAATTTTAAAGTTTCACTTCTCACCGCTAAGGGGTGCATTCAGTTCTAAGTAAAACTCTTTCCGATCGAAACTTTGACACATGTCCCTGCTGCCTACGACACCGTATAGCAGGCGTGCTGCGCACGCGCTGCACAATCTTTTAGTTCCATTTTCTACCGCCAGGTGGCGCCAAATCTGTATCTTAATTAGTTGTCTATATCTTAATTAGTTTGTGTTAAGTTGAATGAACTAATTCTCATTGAAATTGGGCCCATAGAACCCGAGAAAATACCCCTCGCTAGTCATTAATATTCAGAAATAGTGTTAACCAAGAGCTGAAAAAATGATACCGAAGATTATCTAGCACTTTGAAACCGGAGAAAAGGTTTCTTTTCAATCAGACTAATAATTAAATAGTTCTGATTTTGAAGGCAGGGAGAAGGAGGGAGTTTCGATCAGAGAATTAACGTGATATTTAAACTACAATCGACCCCCCCCCCTACACACAGAGAGAGAGAACTAAACCAACGGCGTTCAAAAATTAGGAATTATTAACTTTTAATACAGAAACAAAATTACTTCTTTTTTTTACAAACAAAAACAGTAAGTTACCGTTGTTAATTTCTAAAATCAAATGCATAAATGACGTATACAAGAAAAAACTAAAAATCTTATAAAACAGATCGCAAAAATTCACAACTCGCTGTTCGAATTGCAATCAGCTAACGACCTTTTTATCTGCCAATCACAATTGCCCGGTTGATTTGCAGCTGTGCCTACAATTCTATCAGCTACCAATCACAACTGCCCTCCAATGGTGTTTCACTTGTAGTGGGCGATTTGTGACGTCATTTGAAACAAAAAAATGCTGCAAAACATGAAAAAAATGTTAAAAAATGAAATTAAAAGAAAAACATCTAATAAAATAATCTGGATAATAAATAATTCGCCCTTCCCTTTTAAAATTATGATTTTTTATCTGTAAAGAATTATCAACTTTCTCCAAGCTAAAAAGAGTAAAAAAAAAAAAATGTCGATTATGATCGTATCTGAGGCTGAAATGGAAGCAACCACCGAACCAATCAAACATTCTGGGCAAAATTACGTAGTGTCGAAGGAAAAAACTTGCCAAAATATCAAAAATCGCTGTACGAATTTCGCATAAACTTTATTGACAAGATGATAAAAATTACTCTATTGGGCTAAAAGATTGGAACCGGATTTCGGTTACTAATGTGGGTAAATCGCAGCAAAACGTCAAAAAACACTAAAAATTGCATTTTTAAAATCATGATTTTTTATCTGTGGAGAATTATCAACTTTCTCCAAGCTAAAAAGAGAAAAAAAATACAATTTTGATCGTATCTGAGGCTGAAATGGAAGTGAAACCACCGAACCAATCAATTATTCTGTCAAAATTTCTTAGTGTCAAAGAAAAAAATTCACCAAAAATTCAAAAATCGCTGTACGAATTTCGCATAAACTTTATTGAAAAAAAGGACAAAATTTACTATGCTGGGCTAAAGATTGGAGCCGGATTCCCGTTACTAATGTGGAAAAATTGCCACAAAATGTGAAATAACACTAAAAATTGCATAAAAAAAATTTATTTAAAAAAATCTATTCAAAAATTCCAAAATCGGGCTTCGAGGTGCAACACTACATGCATAGAGGTACCTTCCCACCAAATTTTGTAGCTCTGCGTGCAGCGGTCTCTTCAAAACACAACGGAGAAACAGACGCACACACACACACATACACACACAAACTTGCTTATTTATTATAGTTTGAGATAATCGTTATTTTATTAATAACGTTTTGAGTTGCAATTTTACGCATACGTAACTTGTGTGTTTGTGTTTTTTAGACCTTTTGTGTTGTAATTTACGAATATATAATAATATTTTTCTCCACGTTCTTAAATAAAAAGCTATGAGGTAAGGGAACCCCGGCAATAATTTAGGGACACCCTGTGTATTAAAAAGAAAACAGACTAGGAATTAGACTCTTTGTTTAAAAAAAAAAACTGCTTAAAATACTTGCAGAATCAGTGGAAAATCAGGGTGTCAAAGCGTCTGAACGGTATGTAAGATTAATTTTACTCGTAATATTAACAAATGAATTATATTTAATACTTCTCTTTTCAAGGTAATTAAAAGTTTATTGTTTTGTAATACAGCATTGTTTTTGTTCACTTTAAATATGGTTAACGGTCGTTGCTTTATCTCTTCCAAACAATGTTTTTTCCAGTATTGGACTACAGGTTTTTCAAATGCTTCATTTTCTTTTCGGCTCACGTTTTGATACAAAGAGCAAACATAAAAATAATGTTGGATTAAAAATTAATAATCATTGAGTTACCTGTAAAAGAGTAATAAGTATTAGATATAATTAATTATTGTAATAATAAAATTAAAACTTCAGTAACCCAACTTCTTATTCAAACCTTACATTGTATCGACTTTCCTCAAACTTCACATTGTATCGCCTTTCTTCTAAACCTTAAAAGACTTTCACGAGATCATAAACAGAACATCTGCTCTCAAGCTTAATTGCAAGACCTCTTGCTATTTTAATTATCGTTTTCCTTTTTCTTTTCTTCTGATAATTTTGTAAAGAGCTGCAATCTCCGCACGCTCATCTAACTTTACAATAAAATTAGGTGCTTCCGATTTGTTATTGTGCAGCCTTATCACTTGCAAGTTACAAAACGTGTTATCGTAATGGATAATTCCAGATATTTTTTGCACATCACATTTTCCGTTTTTTTTGTCTTTCCTTGATTCGTAATGTCTGCATATTATATTGCGTGATGTCTAAATACCTTTAAATGCAGATGTGGTGAAACCTTGAAAATTATAATCAAGATCATAAATGCCAGTCAAAATGTAATAGATAAAAATGCAAATATTTTTTTTTTTACAGATAATTAGTTTCAATCCCCAAAAAACTTTCTTGAGCCCATTAGCACTATATTGACGGAAGCTGTCAATTTCACGGGTTTCTGATTTTGTACTTAAAAATTCTAACTACATTAATATTATTTCTTATTAAATATATTTGTATTGATTTTTGATAATTAATGACCTAAATAGTGGATGTAAAATTTTTCCTAATAAAAATCAAATAAAATACGAGTCTCAATCAATATAAGCTTCTAATATCCTTTGCCAATGCTCAGTCAGCTGATGGATTCCGTGATGAATTCATCACTCTAAAATTGCTGCTTTTCTAAGCTGTTTTCTAACGAGCGAAAAAGATGGTAATCGCATGGTGCAATGTCTAGTAAAAATGCTGGGTGTGGATAGAATTTCCCATTTCTGATCGTTTATGGTTTGACAGAACACGGAGAAAAGGACAGAACACGGAGATGTTCTGTAATATCACTGGTCGACGCCCTATGCCCGGTGTAAGGTTTCTTTTCTTGGACTTTTATGCCAAACGACTTAACTTGAAGAGCGCAACGTTCGCCAATAACAAAGTTTGCTGTTTGATGAGCTCATAATACACACGAGCAGGGAAGACCGAGCTATGCTCGGTCAAAATTAAATTTGAGTTCAAATATCATGACTCATGACCAAAATGACCCACTAATTGAATTTTCTCGAACATGTGACTTAGCCCAACAGTCTTCTCGTGCCCGAAAACCATTGGATTCAAAATTTAGTGTAAATTGAGCCGCTTTTTAGATCTTGACCCACAATGACCCAGAAATGACCCACTAATCGAATTTTCTCGAACATGTGACCTAGCACAATGATTTTCGCGTGCCCGAAACTCGTAGGATACAAAATTTAATCAAAATCGTTACAGCCGTTTTTTATATAAAATTAATTTGACCCGCTTTGACCCCAAAATGACCCACTAATCGAAAGTTCTCGAACATGTGACCCAGTCCAATAGTCTTCTCGTGCCCGAAAATAATCGGATACAAAATTTCGTCAAAATCGTTTGAACCGTTTTTTGCATCCAGCTTGACCATGACCCAAAATGACCCAAAATGACCCACTACTTGAATTTTCTCGAACATGTGACTTAGCCCAACAGTCTTCTCGTGCCCGAAAACCATTGGATGCAAAATTTAGTGTAAATTGAGCCGCTTTTTAGATCTTGACCCACAATGACCCAGAAATGACCCAGAAATGACCCACTAATCGAATTTTCTCGGACATGTGACCTAACCCAATGATTTTATCGTGCTCGAAACTCGTAGGACACAAAATTTAATCAAAATCGTTAGAGCCGTTTTTTAGATAAAATTAATTTGACCCGCGTTGACCCAAAAATGACCCACTAATCGAAAGTTCTCGAACATGTGACCCAGCCCAATAGTATTCTCGTGCCCGAAAATGGTCGGATACAAAATTTCGTCAAAATCGTTTGAACCGTTGTTTAGATACAATTAGCTTAATCATGACCCAAAATGACCCAAAATGACCCACTAATCGAATTTTCTCGAACATGTGACCTAGCCCAATGGTTTTCTGGTGCCCCAAAACGGTAGGATACAAAATTTCGTCAAAATCGTTAGAGCCGTTTTTAAGATAAAATTTGCATAACCACACACACACACACACACACAAGATTTGCTCGTATTAGAATATATGATGTAATCTGTTTGTAGCGTACGATCAGCTGTGTTCACACCTACAAGAATTAGTAACCTACACGTAACTCTCAGATAATGCAATCTATTGAAAACGGGTACAGATATTTTGTATAACTAATATTTACACAAGGTGTCCTAAAATAGACAGACTGTTTTGAAATGAAATAACAAGCAAATAATGATATCGATTTAAGTTATTCTTGCAAGAGATGAATGAAGTCACACTCTCAGAAATAAAACACTCAATTTTGACGAATCGGCAATCCTTAAGCTTTATTTCGTTATTTTTGACAATCATTTCGTCACAGAGTTACGTGGTTTTTGACGAAACGAGAAACCTCAAATATCTGACGAAACGGTTTCCCCACTATCAAAAATAAAACTCTCACTTTTGACGATTCAGCAATCCTTGAGCTATGTTTCATCACTTTTGACCATCATTTCGTCTCAAAATTAAGTGATTTTTAATGAAATGGAACCTCTCAAATATTTGAAGAAACTGTTTCACCATTCACGGCCAGATTATTTTTGTTGTTACAAAATCGTACAAAGAAAAAAAAATTCAAAATTTCAGGAGCTCTTTTTTATTTAAGAAATATATTCATATTACGATCAAATTTAAAATAGGCATAACTGATCCCTTTCCCCTCTATAAACAGTAACGTGTTGAAATCTTAACCCCCCCCCCCCCATCATCTAAAATTGATAAACTCTCCTCCAATATGCACTTCAAAGTTTATAATTTCTGACCAACAAATTAACTAGACCATATTCTAATTATTCATTGAACAAAGGAAATTTCTCTAATAAATTATATTAATCAAGCCATATTCAAATTATTTGTTAACCATAGAAAA
The DNA here is from genome assembly GCA_963931845.1 of Maratus michaelseni. Lineage (NCBI taxonomy): Eukaryota > Metazoa > Arthropoda > Arachnida > Araneae > Salticidae > Maratus > Maratus michaelseni. Next base: position 446,432,045 of record OZ007586.1, read on the forward strand.
ACCATAATAATAATCTAGCCTTATTAATTAAAACATGCAGAAATTATAACAGCGCCGATAAAAATACAATCTACCTTCTAAAAATATAAACACGCATCAACATCTCGTAGATACATTTAAAATCAAATTCACACAAGGTCCCGCTGGCGAGGTAGACAGCGTATTGGTCTCCCACACCAAAGGTCGCGCGTTCGAATCCCCTTGAAGACTTGTGAAAAGCGACGTAATTTTTCCACCTGTCAAGTACAGATGCTTCTAAAATTGTCAATAGATGGCACCACCGGCCTTTTTTTACACTTTCGAACAAGCAATTTGACGACATTAAATTCCTCACTTTTTTGAGGATACAAATTTACTCGATTTGACGAAATATTCACTCAGAGCATTTCCCAGGAAACAGTTTCGACAAAAACGAAGAAAATTTCGTGGAATTGGAGTATCCATTTCTGACAGTGCAGGAATTTCTTTAGTAAGCTTCCTTGTTTTAGTATCGAATGTCAATGACAGGTAGCGCTACGCTCTCTCAAACTGTAAGAAAGCCCGTTCACCAAGTATGCATCATGTGTCTCTGATCTATATCCAGAGCTGCCACGGACGACTATTTTTATATTCTATTCATACTACTATTTAGAAAAAAGAAATTTTTAGTATATTTTTCTTGCACTTGTTGTCAAAATATATGTAAAAGATTTTTGTTTTGAGAAAGTGGTGCGAGACAGAATAAAAAATTAGTCGCAACCTTGCATATCGTTATACATCTGATGTTATCCTGTATCGCGTGTTTGAGAAACTTGTATTGATGAATCTGTTGACCTGGCCGATATCGTTCTATCTGAGCATCTGTACCGTTCAGTACCGTTCTATCCGATATCGATCTATACACAGTACCTGACTGTAGTTGTGTATGAGATATTTTGAATGGATGTTCTCTCTTTATATATACTATATAAATATATATTTAGAAAAGCTCATGTGCGAAGAAAACTAAGTTGTTTCTCTTAAAAATCAGAAAATAGTTATTTTAAAAAACTCATCAAGTGTCCTTCATCAGTCTTTACAATATATGTCTGGAATCCATGTATTTATGGATGAGATGTCATCATGTATCCTGCATTGAAGGATGATGCGTCGATACATCTGATGTTAATGTATTCGATATACTTTATCTGGGTGTATACCATGTACAGCTGTATTACCATTACATGTATGACACCCTTTAAATAGTTTTTCTTCATATTTTTTCCTTAAAATATCCATGAATGAATGATAAACCCTGACAACAACAATCAAATTGTGACAGATAAATTTTAATGCATTTTTCAGATAGTTATTAGTTTCATTTACCCCAAAATTCTTTGCTGAATAAAGAAACACAGTATATGGGGAAAATATCGAAAAAAATTAACAAATTGAATTGTAGCATTCACACATATGTAGCTAGAAATTAAAAGTTGTTTTTGCAGTAGTTAGAAATTATTCAGTGTTCGTTCGGTTGCATACTTCAGAATACTACTATTTCCGAAAAGTAATCTTCGCCATATTTAATCGCAGAATCTTAAATTAATTAGGGTGAAAATTACTTTCCGTAAATAATGGCATTCAAAATTAAACACCCGTATGAACCACACTGGCACAAATTAAAAATGTTATAGGCATTGCCTTTCTATACTGTCAATTAAGTTGTCTGACACTGAAATGAGAAACGCCTATACATGGAGCAACGCTTGTTCCAGCTCATTTAATGACTTCGGAGGAGGACTTACGGCAGAGACCTATCTGCTGAGATAGTCCCAAAGATGCTCTATCGGATTAAAGCCCGAAGATTGAGTTGGCCATTCCATTCTCTCCTAACTTTGATCCTTAACATATTCATCAACGACTCTAGCTCAATGCGATCGGGCATTATCATCCATTAAGCTTAATTCTTCACCAATAGCAACACCATAAGGTGTGACAAACGAAGCATGGACCTTGTCCCGATATTTCACAGTAGTCAGAGGAGGTTACTGTGATCACCAGAAAGATTCGAGCCCAAACCATGATTCCACCTCTTCTATAACGTGTCTTTCAACAATGTTACATAGGTATAATCTGATGCCTTGTTTCCTTCAGATCAGCACACGAACTGAATCACTCTCCAAAGCAAATCGGGACTCGTCTGTGAACAGTACAGAAGCCCATTGTTATATATTCCAGGTAACGAGTAACGTGCTCTCTTGGCCAACATAAACGGGAACTTCTGTATTGTCGATTAAGAGGGACACATACAACGGGTCGTCTTGAAAAAAGTTCTTAATTGCGAAGACGTCAGTTCACAGTAGTAGCAAATATTGTCATCCCTGTTGCGTTACGATGATCAGAAATGAGCTTAACCACAGTTGGTTCCTCCTCTATCGGTCCAAAATAGCTATAAAGCGATCTTGTACAGGGGTTATTACCAGTGAGTGATCTGGAACAAGTCTTGATACTAAATTTTCTGATTCAAATTGATCCCAGAGTCTGTGGACCACACTACGAGGCACATTAAGACGTGTAGCAGCACCAGATTGTGAAAATCCCGTTTCCATCCATCCTATTGCCCGCCATCTGAACTAATCAGGTAAAAGCCATCTCCTAGATATAGACAACACTATTTTAGCCCCAACAATTCTAGATCAACAAGCATAAAATAATTCCACACAAATTACAAAATTGAGATATTCGCAGTTTCCCCTTGACTGCCATATAAATTCCCGATTCTTTAAAACAATTGAGATGGGGATAAATATTTATAAGATTTTATTGAAGTTGCTTATGATCATTCATATAAACCATATTTTTTACCTTTATTATCATTCTTTTAATAGTGCGCGTCGAAAAACTGGTTGTACATTAACGTTTGGAGAACAGTGTATTTTATTTTTAATAGCTTTTATCGTAAAATGCAAATAAAATGGAGTGATTATTATCTTCTTTGATTTGTCTTCGTTTGTTAAATTTGATTACTTGTATATATCAGATATTTTTAAATAGATTTTCTTCATACTGATTTTTTTTTTAAGAATTTGTGTACAAAGAATGAATTCTGATTTTTTTAAAACTTTCTATAAAATTTTTAAATGTATATATTAGGTAAGTATGCAAATACAAATTGTTAATTCATATAAATTCATAATGATGGAGAATGCAAATTCACTCAACTGAAATTACTGCAAAAAATCTGGAGTAACTCAACTCGATTTTCCAAATACTGGTGTATGTGTCTAGAAAGTAAAAAAAGAAAGACAAATCAGGCTTCAAGCATGCATTATAAAACACTTTCCCACACATTCAAAATACTGTAAAAAAAACATAACCGTTTAATAAGGTGAAAGATGTTTAAGTAAACAATTTGGAAATAGCATAAAAAATTTGAAAACTCAATTTTGTCAATTGCCATCTATAGTCGGAAAATAATTCGAACTCTTTTGTGAATCCCTGTACATATTCGCTCTATTTGTATATAGTTTACATATTATGCAAAAATTTAGTTCAGTTAGGAAACGCTTAAAACTGCCTTCGTCAATTTCCGTCAATGAACGGAAATGTACTCGAATTCTTTTGTACAGCCCTGTATATTATCTAAAGACTTTTGTGCACACCAAATAATAAGCTAAAAATTAATTCAGGTAAAAAACGCATAAGACAAATTAAACCTCACTTCCAGCAATTACCAACCATAAACGACAATGTATCTTATTCTTTGCGTAGCCCTGCATATGAATTTATTTATATTCCACAAACTTCTATTAGTCTACTAAGTATGATTCAACAGGAAAATGCGCAACGCACTTAAAAATAACCCTTAAGCAATTCACTCCTATGGTAAGTAATACTTACGAATTCCTTTGTGTAACCCTGTATATATGATCTACAAAATTTATACATACCACGTACTACACAAAAATTTAGTTAAAAAGGAAATCAAAGTTGAAAACGCACTTATCACACATATACTATAATTATTGCACTAAGACTGTAACAGAATTATTTTGTGTGTCCCTGTAAATGAACGATAAACACAATGCACACTATACTTTCAGTGAGCAATTTATAGTGCAACTAGTAATACATATAAATTTCATTATGTTTGAAATAGTGAAACATCATTAAATTACACTGCAAACGATTTTTCCCGTAGAACATTGTGTAACACATTTTTTTGTGTGACCCTGTAATTGAATAATGTTTTGCACACCGTATTTTACATAAAACATATTTTAGTGCGTTTCATAATTGTATATCAATATCCTGATGTTTCAAATGACGTAACATCATCAAAATGCACTGGAAACGATTTTTTCCCATTGACTATGTAATGTAACGGAATACTTTTGACTGTTCTTGTAAATAAACTACAAATACTACACACTTCATTTTCAATAGGTATCATGCTATAGTAAACATCAATAACATACAAAAATTTCAAGGCAATCCGAGTATATTTACGAGAGTTAGAGAAGGGGGGGCACGGAAAGATGGCCAGACAAACAGAAGTCATAAACACTTTTCAACTATGTTGGAAAATGTTAGTTGAAAAGTGTTAAAACTGGTATCTTGTGGCCATCACAAAACTTCCTTTTATATAAATCAAATCGTCTGCAATCAAAATTAAATGGCAATCTATTCGTTCTTGAGATATAACTCTCACGGAAATCGTGAAAAACCGAGCATAGCAGCGTCACCTGTTGAGCGGTATACACCCAAACCTAATATTTATGTCAAGGAGTATGAAGTTTGGTGAAATCCCGTGCATATAGTTCTTTGAGATAATCTATCGCATGAATCGTGAAAAATGCTGCATAACAGCGTCATCTGTTGAGCGATTTGCAGTTTGCGCTACCTAATCACTCCCAACGATTCAGATTTTGAGCTCAAAATTTAAGTTTACGTCTAAGCATTTGAAAGCATTTAATGAGATACAAAAAATAACGGTAAAAAATAGTTTTTCGTTACTCCAAAGTCTAAAGCGCCCTCTATCGGCATTTTTTGAACTTTATCTTTAAAATTTATTTTTAAGAAAACACTGACATAAAGAATAGTTTTAGCGAAAACAGCAAACGAATCGACCAATTTTTCCGTTTTTTATAATCATTTGAAATTTCGGACCCTAAACTTTAATGGCGCCTATCTCCTTCGGAAGACGTTTGGGACCCTTAGTTTCCTATTTAATATTGTTTGTCTTGATGTGTACTATCACCCCTTAAAATTTTGCCCAAGAGTTTAGATTCACCCTGTATAATGTGTTTTACAGTGGTCTATATAACACATTCGCCAAATCGGAGCTTAATTGGAAGTACCGATTGGGAGTTATCGTGTTCACTCACACAGAGACTCACACATCATGATTAAAACGTGTTCGGAAAGTGAAAATAAACATCGAGTCGAATGATAAACACTGATGTTCATTTAAAATTTTAAAAAATTCAAACTGTAGCGTACCTGGCATGGCCGCCACTTTGAAGTTCAGTCATCTAGAGTTGCAAAAAACAGGTTTATTCCCAGGTTTATTTCCAATAGACCCGGTTTATTCCCAGGTTTATTCCCAAAAGACTTGGTTTATTCTCAAAAAACCAAGTTTATTCCCAAAAAATCCGGTTTATTCCCAGGTTTAAACCGGGTTTTTTCCAGCCTTTGCAACTCTAGTCATGACTAGATTTTGTAGGCAAAAATCTCTTTGTTTAAAACTAATCGGGCAAGGGACTTGATGGAGTCTCTTCGCAATTTTATACCTATGCTATGCGGCGATTAACAAAAATTAGTCCTTAAATCAATATTCATTCACAATAAATATAAGATTCACTAAATTTCAAAACTCATTCACATACAGAACGCTGTCGGCTCAAATCACTATCAAGTCCAAGAGCAAGCAAGGTTTTGGCTGCAGGATGAAAGTTAACTCACAACTGTCAATACTGTTTAAAATGGCACTTAAACTAGTAATCCGTGGTTGCCGAGCAAGATAATTTGACTATAAGACAAATGCACTCTTAACCAACTGGAAAGCTTCACTCAGTTAGATCCTACTATTCTCAAACTTGTATGCACGTGTTGAAAGAATCACTTCAATGCTAGACGTTGGTCTGATTCTCCGGAACGGCAGGACTCGACAAAAATCCGGCGATAAATACTTTTGCTTCTCCTTTTATACTCCGCATATTGACCAACGAGGCCTAATTTGCATAAACTAACAGCGAAAAGCACTAATCGCAAATTCAAAGATCTTCAAACACACTTCGGAAAATTAAAGTTAAAGAAAGTACAGATGTCGCTGTTGCTCACACAGGTTAATGTTGAGAAAACGTTCACATTCAGAAAACTAGAGAGTTGCTAGTACACAACAAAACTAGCTCTTTTTCTTCTTACTTCGTGTTGTATTTATTTATATGCTGAATAGGACAATGACACAATTCCACCTAGGAAGACAATGCCCTACTTAAATGGCAAAATAGAGGAAATTTTTCTAGTATAGAGGCCGTGGCGAGATAGATAAAGTGGCTTATGGCCTTGGCGTGAAAAGGAAATTTGACACCATATTTTCTGGCAACCTATTTACTGTTTCATATACACAAGTAATTTTTTTCAATATCTATACAATTTATTTAACATAAAGAATCCATTTATCTATTTTTATATACAAACAGAAGTAAATTGTATATAAAAAACAACAGCAATATACATATAAATAAAATGTGTAAACACGTATAATATAAACAAACATAAAAGTTCGTTAAGTTTGTTTTCATAGCTGTTTCATTGCTCATTTGGTAATAAATCTCACTTTCTGAAGCCCAAATTGCGCCAAGCTTTTTTAAAAAAACGCCAAGGCCTCTATAGAAAGTACCAAAAAAGGAAAAGTACCAAACAGACATTATTTTCTATCTTTAAAAAATATTCTATTAAGTTTACAGCAGTCTAATTTCTGTAGGATATTACTCTTCTATTTTCCAGTTGTATTAATTTAAATGCTAAGTAGTATATGACACAGTCTTTTATTAAACATACTGCCTTTTATTAAACATCATTTTATTTTGCTTACTGAATTCAATTAAGATATGATACTGCTTTTCTTTTTTTTCTTTCAAGTTGTAATGATTTATATGCTGGAAAGGATATGACAATAAACTCCACCGAGAAATGCAAAGTTTCACTGAAATGGCAAAAATTGTGTATGGCAGAATTGTTAAAAACATATTGTTTTTATTTAAGAGCAGTCATCAGTTTTAAATATTCCAAAAATCTATTTTTGCATTTCATATTAAATATTATATACACAGTTCTGAATCGAACGAAACAAACCGCATGGAAATATTCAATTTGATATCGATAATTTGTACATTACACAGTCTCCAATTTATTTTTAACTTTGCATGCATTTTCCTCAAAACTGTGTTTTTGCTACTTGCGCACACTGTAAAAAATTGTTTGCCTACAGATTCTTTCTTTTCTACAGATATGTATATCTTATAAATAAACAACATCAAGTAATCTCAAACATCGGGAATTAATTCGGGAATTAATTATCCATTCTAATAAAAGTATTAAAAAGAATATTTGCGATATCAATCATCAGTATTACGCGAATGAGCAGCAATCGATATTAATCAAGTAGAGAAACCATCCACTGCATCATCCGTTATAATAATGGCGCGATAAAATTTGACATCATATGGGTTTTTCGAACTAATAACTTACATTTCTCATTTAAAACTTTAAATCATATTTTTCAGAATAAAAATATAACTCATGCTAAGAGGAGCTATGCGTTAAGCTCCGATACTTGTATTTAAATAGATTTTGTAACTTAATTGTGTGCTTAATTTTAATATATATAGCTTAAAACTAAAGGCAGCATGAAAATATTTTTAACCGTCTTATTGTAAACATGAAATTAACACATAAAAAAGTGTTTTACAGCAGCTAATAGGCACAAGGATATAACCAGATACTCTGTGAAAAGGATTACAAGTAGATCAGAGGCTGCACTAATAAATGACCAGCAGATATGGATAACAAATAAAAGGGGAGTGGACACTTACCTTATCCTATTTGTTCAATAAATGAAAATTGAATATCAGTCTAGTAAAATGAAATATACATGCGCTACAGTATAAAATGATCATACCTACAATCTCTACCTAATTTGTTGTCAATTAAACGACGCAAATTTTGTTTGTTACGAATTTTTAACGTGTATCACGTTACATATAAGTGGGATTAAGAAGTTAGAAATGGGATTAAGGTGAATAGTGTATAACTTCACCACAATTGATATTCTTCAAGTACAAATATGAACAACAAATGTTAATAAATGATAGAATATACAAGTAGATATTGAACATACAATTATATTATTATTACGTCTTAAACATTACTGACTTCCAGTCGTTCGCTAAAGACGTAGTTTTACAAGCTTCTCTGAGCCTTGCGTAAAACAATCCACAACTGTGTCAAAAATCTATAGAACACTCGTTCATACGTTCATTGTTCATCGTTGTGTAGCGTGAACTCATATTCATGCTTACCTTCATCGTGGCTCGTGATTGACTATTATTATTTCATTGAGTTCCTATCATGGTCGCTGTTACTTCTTAATATTATTCCCACATCCAGGGTGATAATAATTAAAGTCCCACTTTCAAAATGGTGTAAAAAAAGAACCACTGGTCAAAATGACTTCAAATTTGAACTGAATATACTCGAAGCAGCATATGGTATGGCAGAAACATATGGTAGCATATGGTATGGCATAAGAAAAAAGTTCCAAAGTGTATAAATAGATGGCGCTGTAAGCGGCATACATGCAAATAAAAATACGTAATCATACGCAATTAAAAACCGAATCATTTTGTGCTTTTTATTAGCTCACAGGCTATCAAAGCCTGAGAGCTTATGTGCCCGCCCGTTCTGTATGTATGTATGTATGTATGTATGTATGTATGTATGTATGTACGTATGTACGTACGTAACGCGATAACTCTTGACAGAAATAACCGTTTTGCTTCCAATTTTGTTTATAGGTTCCTTGTGATAAGGCGCTTCCCTGATTAGTTTTGGGGATTGATTGTTTAACTGTAAAGGGGGGAACGGGGGGCTAACCCCCCTTAATTAAGATAAATGGTTTTTTCATGCAGAATTGTCCAATTTTCTTCAAATTTTGTATATAGGTTCATTGTGATAAGGTTCTTTCCTGATTAGGGGTTCATAGGTTAAGTATAAAGGGGCTAACGGGGGGGGGGGAATCCTTCCCCCTTAATTTAGATAAATGAATTTTTCATGCAGAGTTATCCAATTTTCTTCCAGTTTTGTTTATAGGTTCCTTGTGATAAGGCGCTTCCCTGATTAGTTTTGGGGATTGATTGGTTAACTATAAAGGGGGGGAACGGGGGGCTAACCCCCCTTAATTTGGATAAATGGTTTTTTCATGCAGAATTATCCAATTTTCTTCAAATTTTGTATATAGGTTCATTGTGATAAGGTTCTTTCCTGATTAGTTTTGGGGGTTCATAGGTTAAGTATAAAGGAGGTAACGGGGGGTTAATCCTCCCCCCTTATTTTAGATAAATTATTTTTTTCATGCAGTGTTATCCGATTTTCTTCAAATTTTGTATATAGGTTCATTGTGATAAGGTTCTTTCCTGATTAGTTTTGGGGGTTCATAGGTTAAGTATAAAGGGGGTAACGGGGGGGTTAATCCTCCCCCCTTATTTTAGATAAATGATTTTTTTCATGCAGAGTTATCCGATTTTCTTCAAACTTTCTATATGGGCTCATTGTGGTAAGGGGCTTCCCTGATTAGTTTTGGGGGTTCATTGGTGAAGTGTAAAGGAGGGAAACGGGGGCTACCCCCCCCCTTAATTTTGATAAATGGGTTTTTCATGCAGAATTATCCAATTTACTCCAAATTTTGTATATAGGCTCATTGTGGTAAGGCACTTCCCTGATTAGTTTTGGGGGTTCACTGGTAAAGTATAAAGGGGGAACGGGGGGTACTAACCCCCCTTGATATAGATAAATGGGTTTTTTAACAGAATTATCAGATTTTCTTCAAATTTTATATATATGTTCATTGTGATAAGGCTTCTCTGATTAGTTTTGGGGGTTCTTTGGTTAAGTATAAAGGGGGGACGGGGCTAACCCCCCCCCCTTAATTTAGATAAATGGATTTTTCATGCAGAATTATCAGATTTTTTCAAATTTTGTATATAGGTTCATTGTGGTAAGGCGCTTCTCTGATTAGTTTTATGGGTTCATTGGTTAATTATAAGAAGGAGAAACGGGGGATAGTTCCCCCCTCTTAATATATTGTCGATTTCTTCATTTTTCGAGGGCTTATTTCAAATTCTTTGAAATAAGAATATAATTTACAGTTAGTGTGAATAGCCTGTGAGCTCAATGCCGTCAGTTTAACTGGGCAGTTTTCTTTTATTTTGTTTGTGGCCCAAGCACAATTAAAAACTAATTTTTCCCATCCAATGTGGTACGATCTTGCTGTGGTGGATGGGCTTTCCACTAACAGTACCACAACTGTTTTTTATTCGATTCGCATATTAAACCGTAATCGGTCTGCCAAGTCATATCTTGGTGGAAAACAATTTAAAACCCGATTTTAGTGGTTCACTCGTAGGTTTACCATTGTGTTTTCCTGCACCCAGGTCTCCATGTTTTCATACTTTTGGGTGCAGGAAAACACAATGGTAAACCTACGAGTCAACCACTAAAATCGGGTTTTAAGGTGTTTTCCACTAAGATATAACTTGGCAGACCGATTGCGGTTTAATATGCGAATCGAGTTTTAACTAATTCTGGAATTTCAGCCGTGAACTCGATGAGGTGATTGTCTGTGCTGCCGCCTCCCGGTCTAACCGAAACACTCACGCACATTGAACAGTACGGTTGGTTTACTGTGCAACTCATGCCAAAGCCGTCGTATTTCGATTAAAAATGTCACGCGTAGCTCAATCTACTTTCATTATGCCGCTTACAGCGCCATCTACTGATACACTTTGGAACTTTTTTTCTTCTGCCATACCGTTTCCCCCTTCTTCCAGTATATTCAGTTCAAATTTGAAGTCATTCTGACCAGTGGTTACTTTCCTACAGCATTATGAAAGTGGGACTTTAACTATAATCACCGTGTATATGTGCAAAACAAATTATCTATTTATGAGTGATTTTTTATTTGCAGTGCGCGCAAGAAGCACAAGCACAGTTTTGTAAAAACGCATGCAAAGTTAAAAATTAATTGAAGTCCATGCACATTTACAATATCAAATTAACCCGGTTCTAATTTTAATATCTTCATGCGGTTTGTTTTATTCGATTCAGATTTTTATACATTTAAAAAAATATATGGAAAACAAAATATCGATTTTTTGAATGTTTAAAACTGATGATTACTTAAAATTTATTTCATTACGTTGTATTTTATCCAATTATTGGAGAATACTCCTTTTGTTTCGTTTTCTTCTTTTAAATTGTATTAATTTATATACCAAAAGGTATATGACACTAAATTTCCCCAATGAAAGCAATGGTCCACTTTTAAATGCAAAATACACATACTGCATTTCTTTAAAAGTAATTGTATTACGTTTACAGAGGTCCAATTAACGTACGATACTTCTGTTTCAGCCAAAATTGTCTCCATTCTTGGAAGAGTTTTACGAAAAGTATAACACGATAAGAAAGAAAACTAAATATTAAAAATTGATTAGTTGAAAACGAAATGCTGAATTACATCTCAGAACTTTCAGCAAATTTTGTTCCAACTCAACACATATTGAGATGTCCGAAATATATAAATATAACTCTTTTTTCTCCAAGTTTACCATTTTCTTTAGGATACATTGTTCAGAGCTTTCTTTCAAATTATCCGCATGATAGAATTTCTTCCTGCTTATCGATCTAAACATAAAATAAGATTATAAGACCTTACATTCAATGACATTAGAATCAATATCATGAAACATATCAACCAATTTTACAACTATTAGTTTTACGGCAAGTCCAGACCAAGATAAGAACCTATAAGTGAAAGATTTTATCAAACTAGGATTACACATTCATGGCACGCTTATCATGCGCTTTGATTTATGAAGGAAAAAATGCAATCTAAATCCTAGATACTATCTAACAGTAGACATAATTTTTACCACGCTTTTTCTAAATTTTTATTTATGAGTATGAAGAGTTCAACTTATAAATATGTGAGATCTTTTGATGTACAGTTTAAACAGCAAGTACGCGTTCTAAAACTTAAACTTTATTTATACAAAAGAAACTTTTTTTATTTTTTCAATAACAATCATAGTTGCCAAATTCTACGATTTTTTTTTTCATGGCCGAAGAGAAATAGTTGACTTGTTTCATTCTGGAAATCTGCGATTAAATAAGGCGAAGATTACTTTTCTGAAACAGTGGTAACCAAAAATCGTAGTAGTTTGCAGCTTTGATAACAGTATCAGCTTATTAAAAAAAAGTCACAAACATCAAATTCTGCTTCAGAGGAAGATGAAGATTTCTTGGTGGTTTTCACTAAGCATTTCTTTACTGAAAAGCTTCTTAACATTTTTGGTACTTTTTTTTTTTTTTTTTAATTTAAATATATTGTAAAAAAAAATCGATAAAAATGAGGAAATATCACTGACAATCGGGTTGCCAGTAAAATTTTCGTATTTTTTCGAAAATTGTTTCTTTAGTGAAAATGATAATTTAAATACATCTTTAAAACTGTTCAAATCTTTCAAGGCTATTCTCAAATCCATATTAGCTACTTTTAGACACATTAACGAAATTATTCACCGGAACAAAATCGGAAAAATACTGAAATTTTACTGGCATTTCGGTAAAATATCCATAAAGAATTTTCATACAAAGAATATTCATACTGAATTTTTCACAGTGTAGCTAAAATTTGCTATCCAAAGAGTAAAAAATGACGAACGTATTACACTTTTTTTTTTCATTGCTATATGAACTTCGAATGAAAACTATTAAAAATATACATTATTATTAGCATTATAGAAATAAAGGAACTCAGTACGCTTTGAACTATTCTTTATTTTCAGCATACACTATTTAATAATACTGTTTTGACATATTATTAAATGGTTTTATGAAAAAAAGTAATATAATAAAAAAAAATACAATTCTTATTGTGAAATATGAAAAAAAAATTATTATTAAAAATTAAATCACACTTTTTCAATAATTTTGAACTTTTTGACACATTTTTATTCATATTTTTTTTTACAGGTGTACTCCCTAACTGAAAGGACCAGATTTCCAAAAAAATAATTAGTTTATGGAAAATTAAATAAAATTTCATGACATATATACAAATACTGTAAAAAACATTTTTATTTTTAAAATGTAAATTATTTATATTACCGAAAATCGGATTCTTAATTTTATGAAATGCACCATAAGGATCGTCCATTAAAAAAATCGAGTCAATTGGAAAATTTATATTGAAGATTTAGCATTTCGATCATACTGATATATACTAAAAAAACACATACTGAGAAAAATGAATTTGAAGATTGCAACTCTCGACTATTTAAAAGGAAATGGGTGCTCTAAGAAGCCTTTTTCGCATATTTTTAAGCGACTTCAAAAACAGAAGCTTCTGTTTTTGGCCGTTATGTTTGTATGTATTTATGTATGTGTTTCCGAAATTTTATCAACAACTAGTGAATGGATTTGAATGTGACTATCTACATTACAATTCTAGCAGACCAGGGAAGGTTTCAGCGTTGTATCATGTCCTTTTTTTTTTACAGGAACACGTCAAATATATTAATATATGATTGTCTACTGCATGTCAGACGTATACGATGTTAAAAACTTCATTACCTTGATAAGTAAGAATGTTGCAAAAAACGAGTAATAAAATTTTCTTCGTCAAGATGATTTTAGACATAAACTTGCCTCTATAGCATTGTGACATCACGCAAACGTCACTGTGACGTCACATTATAGCTTTATGGCCATCAATATTGCATTGCGTCACGTGACGGGGATGTGAAGTCACAGTGACGTTTATGTGTTCTTTATGGCAGTTTATAAGCCTTTCTATGACGTCACACTGTCGTGTGAAATCACAGTGTTACCAATTTGTGAAAAGTGTGACATTTGTGTCGATTATGCATGGTGGTCGAGATTTTACCCGAACCCCACACGACTTTATTGAGTCGGCTGTTTTTCCTGACGGCAGGATTCGGATCCTGCATCGAGTCGGATGACCAGATTTTACCAAATCCCAGCCCGGACTTATTGTACCGGCTGGTGTCTTTTTCTTTTATCTGTTTTGACTGTAGGTAGTATTTGGATTATATTCTTGCATCGTGTCGAGTCATCAGGTTTTACATGAACCTAACCCGGGTCAGGTTTTGATAAAATCTGGTTACTCGACTCGATGCCAGATTTTAATCCGAATTCGACCTGCAGCAGAAAACAAATCAAACGACTCAATAATTTCGGCAGATGCGGATAAAATCTTTTTACCTGAGACGATGCAGAATCGTCCAAAATGTCACTTTTTTAATAAATAAGGCTTAAAATAACATTTTTTTTCTTTGCATTTTCTAAAAACATGTCTTTGTTCAAATGTTTGACAAATGTTTCTGTATGTAACTTTGCTATATAATATAATTGAAAATTTCTCTTTTTTTTTTAATAACTCATAGTCTAATATTTAATAACCATAAAACAAACCATTATGAATACCAACCTCATGTTCAAACTTGGAAAGTTTTTCATACTTAATATTAAATGTAGATGGAGGAAATACTAATTTATAACACTTTGCATAAAGCTTAAAAGGGTTGTGAATTTAAAAATTTATTGTTCCTCATTATATACCATATGATTATATTCCAACAAGAAATTTTTAAAGAAGTGTTCTGTACCAATAAAATTCAATGAATATTTGAAAAAATATATAAATTTACTGAAAATTAGAAAAATTAATATATTAATTAGTTTAATTTTTTTTTAATGTCGCATGATTCAAGTTTTTTAAATATTTTCTATGTTGTCCTTATTATTATTATTATTATTATTTCAAAGATTTTTGTTAAAAATTTGTGCATCTATTTTTTAATCGCAATAAAGTTATTAAAAAATACATAAAAAACTGGAACTGGGTTTTATTAAAAATGTACATGTTAATAGATTTTATTACTAACTAGCAAACCAGTCCGGCGTTGCCCGGGTCCGTGTAACAAACTTAAAATTCTTAAAAATCGAAACGTTTGCCCGGATCTCCCATGGCTTCGGCACCGTATACCGAGCATACTCGTACGCTCCGGAAAATCTTTTAGTTTTTAGTTCCACCTTCCGCTGCCAAGGGAGCATTATGTTCTAAACATACCTCTTTCCGAACGAACCTATGACACGGGTCACCGCTGTCTACGGCACCGTATAGTAGGCGTGCTGCGCACGCGCAACCAAATGGAACTACTTTGGAAAAGAACGGAACATTATTAGCTAAGTTCTTGAAATAAGCCACAGAGAGAAAAAAATCTGGATGTAGGTGCCAAGGGGGAGTGAATGTTCAAGTGCCCTTCAGCAAATAACTAATTAGGAGTGCCACTATGCATTTTTAAAAAATGATTCATTTTGTTAAGCTTAGAACTTAATTTGAAATTTGGCTTAGACTGTTACTCGAAAATAGTTGTAACCGCTACTCAAAAAATTTACTTTAATGTCATAGAGGTTTATTATTAAGTTAATTATGATTTATGATGTTTGGAATCAGTTTCGCTGAAATCGGAAAGTTGGTTGCTGAGATATGTAAACGGGCACAGAGAAAGAACCTTAAGGGAGGGCCAGGGGAGGCAGGTACTCCTCAGCAAATGACAAATTAGGAGTACCATTATACATCTTTAAAGATTGGTTTATTTGGTTAAGCTAGAAGCTTAATTTAAAATTTGGCTTAAACGATTATTCGGAAATACTGGTAACTGCTTTCTAAAAATATACCCTGAAGCTATGAATGCTGATTGTTATGATAATTTTGCAAAATGGAACTGGTTTAGAGAAGATCGGAACATTATTAGCTGAGTTATGGAAATAAGGCACAGTTATAGAAAATATCTTGAGGGAGGGGTTGCCAGGGGGCTCGCGGTCAAGTGCTCAAACCACAAATCACTAACTTTGACTGTTGGTATGCATCAACTGAATACGAGTTTTGTGCTTTTATTAGAAACATAAATTTAATTTTTACGAAAACTGTTATTCGAAAATAGCGTTATTCTCTATATATAACAGCAATTAAACGATACGGGTGAAGCTAAAAATGTTAAATTTGTTAAATGAAAATAGTTCTGTTGAAATCATAGCAGTAGATTTGGATTTATTAAAAAGGGGGGGAAATTAACCCGACGGGCGTCCTTTACAGAATATTTAATCTTTTAGCACCGGTTTTTCAAAACAGAAAGTTTTGGGTAATTGAATTGCAGAAATGCTTTGATTTAATGAGGCAAAGCTTGCAATGAAAATTAACTGGTGGGAATAATCGAGGATTCTGGGCATCTTATGCGGCACGATACGTGTCGCTCGTCCCCAAGGGGTTAAGGGAAAAGCCGCCGAAAGGTGTCTCGCGGCCAAGTACAATAAATGCGATATTCAATAAAAAGTCGTTTACCCCCCCCCCCCCTCCCCTCTTCCACAAATATAACAAAAAATCTGTTAAATAAAGTTTTTCTGTATTAATAATCTCTATCATATTAAAAAAAAGGTAAAACCCCGTTAATCATCATTGATTAAGTGGATAAAATACATTAAAATATGTTTTTATCTTTTGGCAACGTTTAATATTTAAGTCAAATCGATAAGTTACATATTTTTTGCAATTTTGTAGAGCGTATAATAATCCTACTTAAATTTTTAATTCATGGTTTTATATCTTACTCCATTCAACATATGAGATATAATGTTTGGCTCGTGAAACTACACGTTAAAATGAATTATTTTTCTGCATAAATTTAATGAAATATTAATTAATATCACCGGTTTTAATAATTCGATTTTTACAATTTTTAGAATCTTTTAATCAGGAAAAAAATGAGTTATGCGGTATTATTTTCAAAAACGTTGGTAAATTATATTTTAGAATTTGCATTCCCGTATAAAACCCTAATTCCATATTTTTATTCAGACAACTGTCTCGCCATCACTTTGAAATAATTATTATCAAAACAGATGCATTTTGCAAGATAAAATCATTTTATTTTCCAGAGCAAATTTAATTATCTGTTAATTAATATCTGGAGAAATTACCGATATATATATATTTTTTAATTTTGGTTTTTTGGGATCAGAATTTTCTTTTAAATTAGCTCTGCAAATTTTCGTGTCGATAGACCTAATAGTTTTCGTTATCTCGACATGTTTCGAAAAGGCGTAGTTAGAAGTCAGTCTGGTAACCCGACATTTTTCTTGAAAACCCAATCGTTCTTAATGCTACCCTCGCATTGTTAGCCAGATGTAGGCATTTTGCAGTTTTGATATTTCTTTCGTACCATTTTCAGAAAAAGATGGCATTTTGGAAGCGATGTTTAATGAGTTTTTAATTAATATATCGACTAATTATCAAAATATTAAAAAAACTGAGCCTCATGTGCATCAAGACATGCTTTAGATTATCATCATCTAAATTTTCAGATCTCTAGATGCTATAGATTTTATTAGCTATTGCCAACAAACACACAGAGAGAGACAAGCAACTTTCTTTTATTAGTACAGATTCGAAGAACTTAACATACCAGCATTCTAAAACGAATCTATACTCATTCATTATAGTTATGTATCAAGATCATAACTTACAGATACTAAAAATTCTGAACAAAAATTTTAACAGAAGGAGCATTTTAAAGATCAATAGACAACGAAAAATTTGTTCTGAGAAAAATTCATTTAAAATATATTATTATATATTATTTTCATTTTTACCTTCCATATTTACCTTTAAGAAGTATGAAAACATACTTACAAATATACGGCAATGAATTACTATTTTTAACTATGTAAGTATTAATAACAAAAACAAAAATACAGGGTGGTTATAATTAAAGTTTAAGTTTCAAAACGGTCTAAAAAACGAACCACTGATTAGAATGACGTCAAAATTGAACGACACATTATTGAAAAAGGGGGAAAGAACATGAACAAAAAAAAAATAGTTCCAAATTTTAGCGACAGATGTCGTTGTAAGCGTCAGAATTTCGACTACAAATGACAAATCGTAAAACAACGGCTAAGGCATAAGTTACACGATAAACCAACTGTACTGTTCAGTGTGCATGATTGTACAGGAGTGATACTGTTAGTTACGTAAGCCCATCCACAACGGCAAGGTCGTATCACATCGGATGTGAAAAATCGGTTTTTAATTGTCCTGAGACCAAAAACCGCATAAAAAGCATCCATCCAATCGGTTTTTAAGTCTCGCGAGACTGGCGCAAAACATGTTCAATATGTTGTCTAACGTCGTGTGCAATAAGATTAAATCGGGAAACAGCATGTTCCACAACCGATCGAAGTGGCACCGGGGTCAAGTTCAGAATGTGTTGCGCAATGTGTGTCTTCAATTCAGCTACGTTGGCAATCGGAGTACTGAACACAACATCTTTCGGATAACCCCACAGCCAGAAATCACACGGATTAAGATTAGGTGATCGAACCGGCCAGGTTGTAGGGAAACGACGACTGATAATTCTAGCATTTCCAAAATGCCGTCTCAACAACTGCTTCACTTGATTTGCAATGTACGGAGGAGCGCCATCTTGCATAAAAATGATACTATCCAGACATCCACGCTGTTGCCGAGCTGGAATAACGTCATTACGCAAAAGAGACTCATAGCGCTGACCATTGACTGTAACGGTAACAGGACCGAAAGCACCCGTCTCCTCGAAAACATATGGCCCTACGATAAATGATGCCGTAAATCCGCACCACACAGTGACCTTTGCAGGATGAAGTGGTACTGGGGTTCGTTGCGAGTGGATTTTCTGTTGTCCATATTCGGCAATTCTGTGTATTGACATATCCCGTCAGATGGAAATGGGCTTCGTCTGCCCACAGAATTTTCCACGGCCAATCATTGTCCACTTCCATGCGAGCAAGAAATTCCAAAACAAAACCCTCTCTTGCTGGCAGGTCAGAAGGAAACAACTCCTGCACATGGCAAATTTTGTACAGATAGCATTGCAGGATGTTTCGTAGAATGTTATGAACCGTGCTCACAGGCCTGTCCAATGTTCGGGCAATTCTCCGTGCACTGCATGGTTGCACACCACCGCTCGACTCCTCCTGCACTGCTATGGCCACTTCTTCAACTACCGCCGAATCACATATTTTCCTTCCTCTACCAGACTGCACATCAAACGAACCTGTATTTTAGAATTTTTTCATCATTTTCACCAGACCCATGACAGTCATCGGTCCAGCGCCTTTTTTCATACCCTTGAGGGTCCTGAACTTCTGCAGAGCTATTGGTGCAGAATCACCGTTCTTGTAATAAAGCTTTACAAGCAGAGCACGGTCCTTCATTGAGACACTCATGGCGAACGTCTGAGACGCGAAATGAGGAAACGCCGTTTACCCAACGCTTTTATTAACACCTGAAATGGCCGCCCGTATGCCAGGTATTTTAATTTACATCTTCTGACGCTTACAGCGCCATCTGTCACTAAAATTTGGAACTATTTTTTTGTTGGTTCCTGTTCTTTCCCCCTTCTACAATAATACACCGTTCAATTTTGACGTCATTCTGATCAGTGGTTCGTTTTTTAGAGCGTTTTGAAACTTAAACTTTAATTATAATCACCCTGTAAATTAGTATTTTTGGTTGATTTTTCCTCATTTGAACGTTCACCGTTCCCGTAATAAAATAGCAATTACGTAACAAAAAAATACAGGGGGTGGACAAAATAATACGAACACTCATGAAAAATGCTGAAAAGAGCAATATCTAGAAAAATACATGAGGAATTAATCTGAAACTGCAGGTGTGTAAACAATATGGTATAAGTTATATATTTCCGTGAAGATGTTTTCCCAAAAGCTCATAGGGAACTGTCAACAAATTGAAAAAAGACGAATTTCTTTTGGATAACCCTGTAAAACCTAATGTAGAAAAAGCGTTCAAACTCGAGAATATTAATAAGTTGCTTATTTTAATACACTGTGTTCATTTTTATGAGGATAGCATGTATACTCGTAGAGAAATTAAGATTTTTATAAAAACAGTTCCAAATTTCGATTAGTTTTTTGCTTATAATTTGCAAAGTTTTTAATATAAAAAAAGTTCTTTTCAAAAAATATGACAAACAACATTGTACTTAATACTCTGCAATCAGAATTAAAAAATAATAAAAATTGGATGAAATATGAGCAGGTTTACTAAAAGATGTTTCTCTGCGCATGCGCGAATGCAATCAAAATATAATATGCATAATGTATTAGCTAAGTATATAGAGCAACTTTTGTGAAAGTCTCAAAATCATAGCTTGAAAATTCTGTAAATTATCGTCGATAGAATAAGCTCGAAATCCGTTGTTCCCAAAAAGAAGCAAAAAGATGAGGGGTTGTATCAATTATCTGTTGATTAGTGCCAAGATAGCGTACACAATATTGCACGTACTACTATATTTGGATTTTACTCATTTTTCATCCAATTTTTATTATTTTTTAATTCTGATTGCAGAGTATTAAGTACAATGTTGTTTGTCATATTTTCTGAAAAGAACTTTTTTTTATATTAAAAACTTTGCAAATTATAAGCAAAAAACTAATCGAAATTTGCGACTGTTTTTATAAAAACCTTAATTTCTCTACGAGTATACATGCTATCCTCATAAAAATGAACACAGTATATTAAAATAAGCAACTTATTAATAATCTCGAGTTTGGACGCTTTTGCTACATTAGTTTGTACAGGGTTATCCAAAAGATATTCGTCCTTTTTCAATTTGTTGACAGTCCCCTATGGGCTTTCTGGAAAGCATCTTCACGGAAATATATAACTTATACTATACTGTTTACACTCCTGCAGTTTTAGGTTAATTCCTCATGTATTTTTCTAGATATTGCTCTTTTCACCATTTTTCATGAGTGTTCGTATTATTTTGTCCACCCCCTGTATATTCAGCGTTAAGCTGAAGTTAAAACATAACTCATGCTTATTTATTTTTCCTGAAATACACATTAAATTAATCAGAGATCATGAAATCTAAAACAAAACAGAAAATCTGAATGGATAATAAATTTTATTTCACATACTGGCATAAAAATAAATTCTTTAAAAAATTAAAATTAAAATATTTACATACCTCTTTTATCCAATATATTTTTCCTCTCAGGAAACAAGATCTTCTTGTTTTTTTTTTTTTTTTTTTTTTTTTTTTTTTAATCTGCAGCCAACAAGTGACTCAATAACAATGGAAGATATTAGAACCACTTCAACAAAGTTATCAAGCTCCCATTTACGTCTAACTTATGTTAAACTATATTAAAATAAAACTTTAAAGCTGAGCAAGCCATTTTTAGAGGATAACTTTATAGAAGTAACTGAGTGCAACTGCTTCACTTCTTCTGCAGTATACTCTTTCTAGACTCAACAACAACCATCAGCTCTGACATCGTATTTTCATGAAAGAAAGAGTTCTTATTTATTCCTTTCATCTTTAATGAGTTGCTTGATTTTGACTTTTTAATAATTTATAGTAATTAAGTATATTATTAAACTACTTTTTCTGATTGTCAATACTTTTAAGTATTTAACCCTTTGCTTAATTTTTAATTAATTACTTATTAAAATCTCATTACATCTAATAGTGCAACATATATGTATAAAAGAACTTTATATTGCTGTTAAAAGATTCTGTATTTAGTCCAACATAAGTGTTTTCAATCAGAACCGGGCATAAAATGGAGAGGTACAGCATAGGATCTACCAGTGTTTGTTAATGCCTTTTTCTTTACTTTCTTTCTTTTTTTTTATAAAAAATTACGGTCCGAAATTGTTTTACACCCGGGCCCAAACCTGACCCCTGTAGTTATAAAGGCACCCAATGAGACTATGGGATATTTTCAGTTATCTGTTATATTTGTGTATTGCGAAATTATTTAGGGCCCTATAAATTTTCTTGGACCCGGGCGCGTCTAAAGGGAAGCGCGTCCCTTCCTTTAAAAAGGAAAAATGTGTTAAATTTCGAAATCGTTTTCGTAGCTGTTACGGGCTCTGATGAAGAGGATAAGAAGACATGCTGCCCCCTAGTTTTGACATGTTAACCTTTTTTTTCTTTATCGTTGATGATTTAAGAAAAAGGGAATTAAAATAAAATGTTATTTTCCTGTTATTTAAACTAATTAAACATTAAGAGTAAAAACATAATTAGGTGTAAAATGTTACTTAATAATTAGAGATGAGAAAGTTCGGGAAAAAAATCAAAAATTTTGGAGAAAAAAAAACTTTTTTTTTTCGGTTTTATTTTTTTTCCCATTTTTTAAAATTAGAAAAATTCAAATTTCATTTATAAAATAATATATTAAAATTTTTGTATTCGCTACATTTTGATAGCTTTTTATTATATTTTTTTCGTGTTCAGTGTCCCACTTGAAAACGTTAATATAGAAAATATGATCTGTAAGCAGGGATCTCTTTAAGAAGAACTTGAGTCCTATAAAGGACCTTTCACAATATTTTCACCTTAAAACATAGAATCCTTCACAAAATTATTTGTTTTAAAAATAGACATTTCCGGAAGTTTTTCAATCCCAATCTAAATCCCTCACAAATGTAATAGTTTTAAAATAAAACAAAAACCTGTCACATAACCGTCGTAATCACCATTGAATCATTTATATAGCTGTATATATGTACGAAGACCTTATTAAAAATGTCTAAATAGGAACTTAAATATAACAATAATTTCTAATTAAAAATATTCTTTTAAATTTTTTACAAGTATATAGAAAAGTTCACAATTTCACAAAAACAGGGTAGTGTAAAAAAAATCTAAATAGAACCCTGGTTAGATAATTAAATGGAACTTCCCCTGTTAAAAATGAAAATTCATGTGCAAAATTATTTCAATAATATCAATTAATAGAAATGGTAAGGTTGAAATTTAATATAAAATTTGAAACATGCCTTTATCTTTATTAGCATAGCTGCAACTTTTCATGTAACCAGATGGTAATCGCCAGGAATATTTAACTGTTATTAGAAAAAAAAATTAATAACATGCAATTGAAATTATTTAGTCTCTTCGAACTCTTTTACTCTTTCCTTTCTTTTCCTTAAATATAGATCCTTAAACTTGTCTAACTGTGTTTTTTTAATATAAATGCAGAAAAATAAAATTTGCAATTAAAATGTAAGCAATTTTCTGTGAAAAACTTAGTTGAAAATAGTTTTTATAGGTTTGCAAACATCCACCTGTTACTTTCATTAAAATTACACAAAAATACACACACGCATATATGTATATATATATATATATATATATATATATATATATATATATATATACAATATCCTTTTGACAGTTTCACACTCTGCTATTAATTCACTTTTTATAGAATATTTCTCATTATTACAATTACCTGACAACATCGATATTGAGTACTTTAAAACTTTAACTAATTTTTAACTTTTTCATAACGATATTTTCCAAAATAATGCTATATTTATTCAGACACAGTGGATTTCACAGGGCTCTGCTAGTTCCAGTATATTTCAGATTTATATATTTATTTCTATGAAAAAAAGTATATTAACAATAATATTTTGCTCTATAGATATATAGATGACATAATTATCTTTCCATTTAATGATAATCATTCTATATCTATTCCTGTAGCATATCTTTCCAATCTTGAACTTAGTATGACTTTTTTAAATTATTTCTACAATTAATTTTATGGAAGTTAATATCTCTATTCTTTCTGATCATAGTTTAACATTCAATATTTATGATAAACGAAATGACTTTTCTTTCAAAGTTATTAATTTTACTAACTTTCATTCCTGTCTATATCTTTCAATTTACAGAAATATTCTTCTAAACCATTGAAATCGTATTAAACGTTTATGCTCTTCCCATTTCATAAGGCCTAATTTATTAAAATTAAAACATACAGCTTTGTCTTATAATTATCCCCTTGCTTTTATTCCTTCATGGATTAAACATTAAAACATTCATCTAATTTTACCTGTACAGACATTCAATATGTATAAAAATTATAAAAGTGAAAACAATATTATGAATAGAGAGAGTGGATTGCTGAAAAAAATTGTAAAAATTTATATAACAAAAATTTAATAAAAAGTCACAAAATAACAAAATTTCTTCCGAAAATAATTATAAAATAATGCAATTAAGGAGGAATGAAGCGGGATTTCTAAAAAAAGCTACAACATTTTAATTTAAAAAAAAGCGGGTTTCATACATTTAACACAATTATTTACACTCCAGAACTCATACTTTCATCATTTTAATTACAGAATGTCTCCTCATACATGAATAATTATTGTTTACTACCATCTTCCCATTTCACCTTTATAATTATCTAGATTTACTTTTACATCCTTTAGTCTTCATCACTTTCTAAATTTTTATTTACATTAATTACTACTTCGTTTAAAATCTATTTTATGCCAAAGCTGTTTGTAATTCCAGCTTTTCCTTTTTTCCTAACAGATGGCAGCACCAGATTTTACATTCTGTAGTTTCGGCTTTTATTTTATTTATTAGTTGTCTGTGACAGCAGCAAATATTTAATTTTTTTCATCATGTATTTCAATGCAATGAGTAAGCGTTTTCACACATATTGTGTTTCTTGCTGATGTGGAGTGTAGCAGTTATTGAAAAGCACTTCTAATCCTATTCAATCTTCATTACTCTTCATTTTTGGTGAGTTTTGTTTATTACTTTATGATCTATTCTCTAATGCTGTTAACTACTGGTTTATTTATTTAGTTTTTTGATCTCTTGTGCTTTTTTATCTTATTTTGGTTCTTATATACGTTGTAAGGAACTTAATATTGTCGATTTTATGCATAATGCTAACAATATTTGATGAAATAACATATATTTACTATGAATTATTCTTATGAAGCTCCTCTGAAGATTCCATAAGATATTCATAATTTTTCATTTTCGATTTTTCATTTTATTAAGCTTAATTCTTGCAGTATCCTTTCCATTGATTCTTACAATATCTCATTCTTTGTTTTTCACATGTATTTTTATTATATATATATATATTACTTTTATTTTAAGAATCTAAAACTTAAACTAAAACATAGTTTTAGTTTAGGTTTAGACTGAAAAGCTATACCAAAACTAAATACACAGGAGACGAAAATTACAAATGTAAAAATTAAAAATAATGCAATATTGTAAAATAATACCAATTTTTAAATAATGGAAGGTTTGAAAATGATAATATTTATAATATTGCCAGAACTACAATAATTTGTTTCTTTACAATGGCATCATTTATATACTTGAAAACGATACTAATTTACAGTGGACTCTCTCTATTCTGAACAGTCATGGGACCGTTCAAGAATGTCCAGATTATGGAGGTGTTCATTATAGAGGGAGATTGGGAAATGCATTACTACTTCTACCATGTATTGAGTTTATAGAGAATACTTAGCCTGGTTAGCCATGCCTGTTACCGAGATGGAGGCGATGAATTTAGATTTGGCGGATAGTGCAATGTCAAACTAAATTCAGTCGGACCTGTACTCTACCATCTCATTATTTTTTTATTAAAAAAGTTTTACGCAACATACAATTACATATATACAATACATTACTTGAAAACATAATCGGTACATTATTTAACAAAGTGAGTAATTTTAGTATGTTTTTGCATTGTGCATGCTCGTGCAGTGTACATGTTATCTAGTTCTTTAAGAAGTAGAAAGGCTTCCGGGTGATGTTCAACCGCATACTTCAAAAGGTCTTGAATCTCTTGACCATATTGCTTAAAGATAATCGTCCTTCTTGTTCCATCGGTATCTTCTGATTCTGCTTCTTCTTCACTATCCTCTTCCTCTTCAACGATGTTATTGTCGCAAATCGAAAGGCTTCCGTCGGCTTCGCGATAAGCTCCAGGTTCAATTTCGGTATGAAGCTCCTGAAAAATTGACACCAAGTCACTCACAGCTGTTGAGTGATTGCTCATTTTCATATGGGAATCTAGCTTTGTAGAAGCATCTTCTGGTGGTGTAGGCGATTACTTCATTCTAAGCCGCTGATATCCAATGGACAGCAGTCAGGACGTTGACCTTCTTCGCTAGTTCGGTTACCGAATTTGCCTCCTCCGTCACCAGGGACATTTTCTTCAAAAAATGGAATTGGTAGTGAGCTTTAAAGGTCTTGATTACTCCTTGATCCAGTGGTTGGATTATAGAAGTACAGTTCGGTGGCAGGAACTTCAGGCTCACGTTGCTTAGCTTTGTATGTGATCTGTCATTATCCACAAAAAGAACTTTTCTCCCTTATTTTTCAATCATCCCTCCAACCATTGTGAAAAAATTGTGAATGTCATCCAGGCTTTTCGATGCACAGGCAATGATGCGATCTTCACAATTTTGAAGCATCGTGGTGTTTCACTTTTTCCGATCACAAGTGGTTTGAGCTTCTCACCCGTAAACTGGCACAGAGCATGACGATGGTAAGTCTTTCTTTCGACAGTTTCCCGTCCACGCATTTATCGCTTCTTTCTGCTAGGGTTTTATTTGGAAGAGCTCTAAAAAACAGGCCGGTTTCGTCGGCATTGTAAATGTCAGCGGCGTCGAAATCCTTCATTATGTTCGGAAGTTTTCTTTTCCATTCCGCAACAGGGACGATATTTACGTCTGCAGCTTCACAATTGATTATTTTTAATTCGATGTTATGACAACTTTTGAAGCGAGTCAACCATTCTTCCGATGCCTTGCATTCCATGATTTTTTCCATGATTTTTAAAGCAGATTGCTCTGGATTTTGCAGAAGCAAAATCCAGAGCAATCTGCTTTAGCAGAGGTCCAGTGACAGGAAGATTCTTCGTTCTCATTTGGCAAAAAAAAAGCTTCCAGACATGATTGTTTATGTTCTTGTTTCCCGTTTTCTTTTTGAAAGTTCTACACTTTGAGGAAGATTCATTTGCTTCAAAAGCGGCTATATTTCTTGCCCTTTCTTGCTGATGGCGTTAACTTGGCCAACTGAAATTCCAAACTCAGATGCAAATTCCCCCTGACTTTCTTTTGATTTTAATTTTTGAAAAACATTGTATTTTTCCTGAAGCTTTAGTTCTTTCCATTTTTTCGTTTTCCTGCTTACTTCTGACGTATCTGCGTACGTGCTGTGCTTCTTTCTCTGCAACGATAGTGAAATGGGAAAAAAATTTACCTTTGCCAAGCAAAAAGGAAGAAATAAACAGAAGCGATAATGCTGTCCAACAAGGTGTGCGGAAAAGAAATCATAATCCTTTTCTGACCACCCCCTCTAACGCCTGTTGTCTCTTTTCTGAGACTGGGGGGGCATTTCTGTTTCGCAATCTTTGTATTTTTATCTCAGCACGGGAGAGGGGGAATTACGTCACATGGTTTTTACATTATTTTTTCTTGTATCTCTTTGCATAAAAATTGATTGTTTTGTTCATTTCATTTAATTTGATTATCATGATTTACTTTTTTCTGAAATGGCAACAGTTTTATATCTGGATATTTTTTGTTTATTAAAAATATAAGAATGCATAGGATATTAGTTGAGATGTACGGTAAAGACGTACCTGTTTAAAAAATATTCTTTGAATTTCTCTTTAACACGTTCCAACATAGTTGAAAAGTGCTTATGAATTCCGTTTGTCTGTCTGTCTGTCGTCTGTCTGTCACGTGCTCTAACTCGTGTACACATACTCGGACTGTCATGCAATTGATATATGTGATTGAGGTTTACTGTGGCATGTTCGGTATTGACGATGAAGTGTGTAGCATTAATATTTACAGGGAAACAAAAGAATTCTTTCACATTACGGTCTATGGGGGGGGGGGGGGGGAATCGTATCCGCTGTATTCTAATGGTGTTACACTATTTCAAACATATTAAAATTGATATATATCACTGAGGTGCACTATAAGCGGCTTATTTTAGAATATGGTGCACATAGCATTTATCGTTTATTTACAGGGACAGACAAAAGAATTCGGTTACAGTATTGTCTATTAACAATAATTGCTGATTGTGCTTTTGCAGTTGTGGTGAGCGTTTTTAAATTTAACTAATTTTCTGCCTATTACTATATAAATTCTAAAAATTATATACAGGGCAGCACAAACGATCTCGAGTACATTTCTGTTCATTGATGGAAATTGCTGAAGTGGAATTTTCAACTATGTGCGATATGCGCTTTGTAAAGGAACTAAATTTTAGCATACTATGTAGTATATATACAAATCTATAGATCTTATACAGGGCAACACAAAATAACTTGAATAATTTTTCGACTATTTGTGGAATTCCTGAAAATGAGTTTTCAAATGTGTTATTTATTTTTCCTGTTTTTATTTGTGTTTACTTGGACATGGGTGGGGCTAGTTGAGCTTAAGCCAAAAGGTAGGCCACCCCTCCCGGTTTTACCTTGACCTTGTTTACTTGGACATCATCTTTCACCTTATTAAACGGTATGAAGTTTTGTTAAAGTATTCTGGAAGTGTGGGAAAGTGTTTCATAATCTATGCTTGACGCATGATTTTTCGTTCCTATTAGAACCTCTTCTAGATTTTTTACTAATAAGAACTATGCGGGGTTTCTTTTTTCTTAAGGGCATGACTTAGCTTTCCTCGCCGATCGCGAAATCCCGTGTTAACCTGACATTTGACTAGGGGATAAGTCACCTAATATACAGAGCGTGTCACAAGTTTAAGCTCAATAACAATTTTTCAATTTAACTTTAAATATTCGCTTTCTTTCACATATTATTTATATGTTTTAATAATTGAAGTCTTAGAACTCTTTTCAACAAAACTGCGCTTTAAATGTTATTCATAACCATGGTGTTTAAGAAAGGAACAAAAATAACCGTGTCAAAAATGTAACACTTTATTGCATATTTTAAAACTGGCCAGATCCCCAACATTAAATTTGCTATTTTCTGACTGAAAGGGTCCCACAGAATGAGAAAAAAATTAGTTTATGTACAATAATTTTCATTTTCTTTTCAATTACAGCTTGTGCACTATAGTCTAAAACAAAACAAATGAAGTGTTTTTATACTTGTGTTTCAATTATGTATTAGGCCAAGAAGTTTAAAAACAATAATCTGTATATTTAAAGCGAAAAACACATTCTGTCAAATTCACACTCTCTTTTCCACACGAAAATCGTCTCTTTACGCATGCTGCAACGTTTTTTTTTAAATCTTCTACCCTCAGAAACGGGAAACGTGTTTAGCCCTCACCTGTTTAGTCTAGAGCTGTTTAACCTAGGGGATTAAAAAGGACTGATTGATAATGGATAGCGTAATAATGGCCATTGCGTTGAAAACTTTTTTTTAAAGAACTTATGTTTTCACTACTAAATATGCATATTTTTTCGTAAAATTTTAAAGAGAGCTTGGATACAGTAATATTTCTAACCGATTGAAATTTCAGAGTTCGGAAGATGAGAACTATTTTTTTATTGCTATGTTAAAGGAGCCGACGACATGAAAACAAACAAACAAACAAAAAAGCGAGAAGAAAACATTTCTTTTACAACTAGATATAACAATATCTTTTCACGAAATTTTTACACGGGCAGTAAAACCATTTATAACCAATAAAGATTTCATAGAGTTGGGACGAAAAGAACAAGAAAATGAACGCTTTTATCACTAAACAGCAATATTTTTTCGCGATTTTTTTATTTTAAAATATAATTTCATACAAAATCGAGTTAAATATATGAAATAATAAAAACTTGATTTTGTTTTTTAATTTATTATCACGGGCAGGTAGTTATATATTAAACAAAATACTATTTAAATAACATTACTGTATAGGATTCGAAATATTTTAGCTCATGCAGGACAACTTACCGGCGTTCTAAAAGGACATACATATTGATGATATCTCAACAAGTAAGTTACCTGTTGTTGTGGCGCTCTAGGAATTTTTCTACTGAAATCCTATATACCGCATCAGCTTTGAATAGGAACTGTAAATCAAATATGTTGGATAGGAATCAAATAGCATTTTGGTGGAGAGTATGCAACAAAAGGTTGCACAAAATTTTTTTTATGGGAATTTTAGAAAATGACATAAGGAGTTGCGCACTTAAACGATTTATGTGTTAATAAGGAGCACCGGTTTGCTCTGTTTGCTCAATGGCAAAACGGCAAAATCGGAAGAATTCTCACATAAGAAGGTATTACAAATTTAGAGCATGAAAGCAAAATATAAGTCCGTTTCTGAAATTACAGCTGCATGAACGTTTTACCCGCCAGAGCAGGAACTACTTGTCAGATTCATTTGAAATTTTTCGATTGGTAATTCAGATTAATTCCAAGTTTGAGTGCAAAATTTTGGGCTGTAGTGTAAAATATAAATGGCGATAATGTTTCACTTCTGAAATATTGGCATTCAAAAGAGCATAAAACAAAATCAACGTAAGACTAGTCGTTGGGGGCCACCGTAATACTTACCCATCATGGATAAGCATAATATAAAATATGAAAATAAAACATGTGTAAACTATTTATAAAATGCATTGCAATTCGAATAAAATCGTGGCCTGATGACGTCATAAACTTTAAATGCTCTATTACTGAATTGCGTAAAAGAAACATCCTTATAACTCCAAAATTGATAATCATATTAACTAACGGTTTACTGCGTCGGATTAAGCGTCTCATTTCCAATTAAAATATATCTTTGAATTGAAATTTGAATGAAATACAGGGTCATGAAAAATCGAAGAGTGTGGCAAATAGGATTACAAATATCGCGGCAACTCATTATCCGATCGACTTCATTCTTTATGGAAGATGTATGTTGTTTTATTGTCTTTTATATTCACTCCTTAAAATAAACAATTTCGAAAATTTTTATATACCTTTTATCAGAACGAATATTTCGAAAGTCCGAAAAAATAGTTCCCGATAATCGAGGTTACTGAAATTTAATAAGCTTCTTCCCATTATTACATACTAAGTACACACCAAATTTCAGGTCTCTATCTCAATTTGTTCGGGAGATAGAGTGTTTACAGACACACACACACACACAGACGGACGGCAATTTTTTTTCTAAAAATACGTTTTTCGGAATCTCCAGTGTCTGAAACGTGTAAATCCGTCAAAAAATATTTCGATTTTCAAAACGATTACAAGACTTAACCTATACTACGTATGATGGGTAAGCAATAAATTATTCATTTACACATGACACTGCCTAAAAAACAGTACGCAATTATATTACTGCATAATAGTTATCATCACAGCACACTCCTTTAAATTCTAAATACACAGATAGAATAAAAGACACGGCCCTTTCGTACATGTACGTTTTGCTTTTAAACAAGCAAACATTTAAACAAACACAAAGATGAGAACCCACAAGTAATTATTAAACAATTATTTACAATATGTTAGAACATGTCTTCAAAAAGATACATTTAAAATTTCAAACGTATTAAATACTTAACAGGCTACTTCACTCACGCGAAAACACCCGCTCGGTAATGTTAATCCTATAGGAGAAATGTTTTAAGATATCTCGTTTGGCTTTCAATATTTTTAAATGATTTTTTTTTTTTTGCATTGGATAGTTGAGGCTGATCTCTACTCAGGGCGTTTCTTACTTTTTCGATTTTGTTTACAGTTTTTTTTTTTTTATGGTGATACTTTCACTTTCGGAACCGGTTTCGTATCCTGTTTAAAAAAAAAAAAAAAAAAAAAAAAAAAAAAGAAAAAAACAGTAACCAAAATCGAAAAAGTTAAAAACGGCCTGCGTATTTTTCTCCCATAGGATTAACATTAGCGAGCAGGTGTTTTCGCGTGAGTGAAGTAGCCTCTTAAACAGTTACAGTATCACAAAGCTGATGTTCCATTTGTGGAACGTTGGCGGCTAAAATGTTAAAAAGATCGAAACGGGGAATTTATCAAGTTTTGGCTCGTGGCTAAGATTTTAAAGCCGAAATATACGAGTGACCAGCTTCCGCGAAGACTGACGCATCAGAAACTTGGCTGCAACTGAGAATCAATCTGAGAATCTTTCTCAAATTAAAAGTACAGTTGGAAGACAAATGTAAATAAAATTATTCATAAGAGCTTTAGAATCGGGGTACAGGAAAAACTACAAGTTTGCTAGAGTTTCATGCATGAGATCATATCATAAAACATAGATGCCAGTATCTCTTAATCATTCCAGAGTCTGATCCAAGACAAACATGTTTAAAACCGGAAAGTTTTTATAAGAAAATACGTCTCCTTTCTGGAAGGTACTTTTTAGATTTCATTATATAATTTTTTTATTAAATAAAATTTCCGGTTGAAAACATGTTTGTCTTGGATCAGATAATTAAGAGATGTTGGCGTCTATGAGTAAGGAGCTCGAATACAGTTTGCCAAACAGCACATGTAATTTGTTTATAAGTGGTTGAATGTCATATTCAGCGATAAAAAAATGGAATTTAGATGATGCTGATGGGTTTGTATATTACTGGCATGATCGGCGAAAAGAACTAAAAAGTACATTTAGTAGACAACATGGTCATGGTTTTCGTATATGGGGTAATATTATGGGGGTTCGTATTTCTTACAATGGTTAGACTTCCTTAGTATTCATCCGTGAGCGTAAAACATCCGAAAACTATCAAGCAGGGCCTGATCAACTCTATGTGGGACCCGGAACACACAGGCCATGTTGGGGCTGGGGCCCCTTTCTGAAGAAAGTTTCATTATGAACATGACAAACAGGTTTATGTGCAGTTTAAAATTTAAACAATAGCTTTATGGAAAAATAATATATTATAGACACATGTAAACATTCATTAAAAAAATATGGGAATGTAAAATCATCTGCACTATATGCTATTTAGAGTGAGTAAAACTCTAAACCTAACGGATTGAATGAATCGGAATTTGGAAGTTTACATTACATTTCATTGTCGTTAGTGACGAACGCTGAAATAGTTTAGTTTACATGAATGGGAAAAATTCATTTTTTTTCTATTAACTATAAAGGGAAATTTGTATTAATTTGTGTTTTCAGACAGTGGACAAAATACATTTTGGGGGCCCCTGAAAACGTGGTCCCAGGTCACATGCCCCGTGCGCCCCTGTGATAATCAGGCTCTGCTATCAAGAAACACTCGCCAATCATTTGCATCCTGTTGAAGGAGAAATTTTAGGTGGGGAAGATTGGATTTTTTTTCAACATGACAACGCTTCATCCCATACATCTAACGCAACGTCACAGTAGACTAGGACAAACATGGTATTGGTTTTAAACTGACCAGCACTTGACCAAAGCCAAATAGAAAACATATGGGAACGCGCGCAGTTTATAAAAATGGTAAGCAGTATTCTTCTGTTAAAGACTTGAAATAGGCCACTGAGAAACACATGGTTTGAATTCAAGCCGGAGACGGTACAAAAGCTGATTTTATCGATGGAATGTCTTGTATTTCAGCTAATTAATCTCAATGGAGCAATAATCAAGTAGCATTGTATAAAAATAAATAATTACTGGGCTTAAATTTTGACACGCTAATTTTTGCTTTTTTGTTAATTTTGATGATTTCAGATAAAATTCAAAGTATAATTGTGTTAAATGATATTTCTAATACTAAAATTTGTAGCACGTATAAGCATGGCTTTGAATTTGAATAAATAAAAATAATTTTTTGTTTATAATTGCTGTTGTGCTTAAACATTTGACATGCACTGTATAAATATTGAAATACGATAAAAAGAAAAAAAAAAGAAAAAAAAACTATTGCCATGACACAGAAACTGCTTGTAAATCAAGATGTAATTCATTTATCGAATATCGAAAAAAACACTGTTCAATTAAAAATCACTTCAATAATCATGCCTGCAAGTATCATGCTTTTACATTTAAAAATGAATCCGTAAATGCATCAGAAAACATCGCATCATTGAGAAGGAATCTTAGGCAAGCGGCATATAATTCAAAGAGAAAGCAATAAGAACGTAATTAGATGCTGTACGCACAGACTTTCAAGAATTTGACTCATTCATTTAGAAAGCCGTCAAAGAAGGGACCTTTCCATCCCCTCTATACTCAAAACTGCCATATGGCTCATTGACTCTTGTTTATATTTATCTATTAACAAGCTCCACAGTACTTAATTATACCACTTTTAACAAGGAACGTCCAAAAAGTGAGGGGAAACTTGTTTGAGCAATATAATTCTGTGATTTGTGTTACTCCTAAATCACTTATTCCGAGATATTTGGTTACTTGCATAACTGTAAAAATGAACTCTTGAGGGGACTGTGGACCTTTATTCGAGAAAAAAGTAGACCCAGAAATATAAATGAATATTTGTATATATTTTTATTCTCTAGTTTGTATTCAACCATTTGCGAAAAACAGCATGCAAATGCGATGATTTTTCGCAAAGTTGAATTTTGTAAAAATTGCATGATTTCCATGCAATTTATCCATCCACTCCATTTATTTATTCAAATTTAAAGCTATGGTTATACGTGCTACAAATTTTAGTATTAGAAATACCATTTAATACAATTATACTTTAAATTTTATCTGAAATCATCAAAATTAACAAAAAATCAAAAATTAGCGTGTCAAAATTTAAGCACAGTAATTATTTATTTTTATAGAATGATACTTGATTATTGCTCCATTGAGTTTAATTAGCTGAAATACAAGACATTCCATCGTTGAATCGCATTTGAATTTTGTAAACAAACAAATTATCGTAGTAGTAATAAACTTAAAATCTGTTTTTCTCAAAAGGGATTTTTCGAGGTTTTTAGATTTTTAAAATTCTTTATGCATCTTAATTTTTATTCAAATTTCATGAAATTGATAAAGAAGAATCCTGATACTGTTTAGAAAGAAAATGTGTATGAATTTTACAATTTAACTCAATTAAGGTAATTAAATTACTTATTAAAAGGAAATTTTTTTTGAAAATCTGAATGGAATTCAGAAAAATATATCTCAAAAATTAAATATTCAAGGGATTAAATAATTGATACACAGTTTTGTTTTTAATACAGTTTTAAGTGATTAAAATGCAAAATCGAGTATATATCTCAAAAATTAAGACGCAGGGAGCATTTAAAATTTTTGTTTATGAATTTTAAAATTTTAAAAACATCTCAAAATTATAATAAGATTGGATATTTTTTAAGGTATTCCATCTATTTATGATGAAATGCATACATACATACAATTTCATATCTCTATGATAAAAAGTAAACATAAATAAATTTTAACATCCACTGTCCCCTTAACGAACGAATGCCGCCATATTCGCGACAGTTTTACTTTCAAGAAGAAAGTATTGGATTCATGAAAATTTTCGACTTCCGGTTTTCAACGGATTTATACGTTTTAGAAGGTCCTGAACACAATTTGACTATTTTTAGAAAATGTCTGTCTGTGAGTCTGTCTGTCTGTCTGTCTGTGACAAAAATTTTGTGGGCGCTCTATCACAAGAACTAATGCACGAAATTTAATAAAACTTTATATTCAATTAGTCCCTGAGATAAATTGGTGCTGATTAGTTTTTGGTGAAAATCGTCCAATAGGTGGCGCTGCTATGCGGCATTTTTAACAATTTCCGCAATAGCTCTATCTCAAGAACTAATGCACTTACTTTCATCAAACTTCAGATTCTGTTTGACCTTGACATAAATAGATGCTGCTTACGTTTTGGTGTAAATAAGTTGGACTTTTTTCATTATTATCACGATAACTATATCTCAAGAACTAATGTAGGGATTTTCATCAAACTTCAGATTTAGTTAGATATTTACATAAGTTGTTGTTGATTAAGTTTTGGTCTAAATCTCCCAACAGGTGGCGCTGCTATGCTACATTTTGTAGGATTTCCACGATTTTAGCAATAGTCATATCTCAAGGACTAATGCACAGGATTTAATAAAACTTTAGATTCAGTTAGACCTTGATATAAATTGGTGCTGATTCTTTTTAGTGTATGCGAAACCTGTGTGAGATAGAAGAAAGTTTTGATATTGGCACATACGACTAGTTTTTTTAATTGTCCAAATGTGTTGTTTCCAATTTGACACCAGTATTTTTGAACAAAAAATTTCGTCTTATCTAATCTTCAAATTTAAAAAAAAAAGTCTCTAAAATGATGTATGACCAGAAAAAACGAGAACGATTATTTCTAAAAGTTCACGAGAAGGGGGGATATAAAGAAATTATAAATTCACCAGTGTCATAACAAATAAACAACTTATCATTAGTATAATATAGGAAATATTATGGATCTAAATTCAAAAACATATGTAAGAGAAAACGAACAAATGAAAAACGCATAATCTACATTACTACATTTGTAGCCTATTTATTTATTTAATATATTTCTCCATCAGCTTCAACATTGTCAAAGGATTTGTAGCTTATAGTTTATAGCTCAAAACAGTTTGCGGACATGATTTATTGAAGTGATTTCGAATCAAACAGCTTTTTCCATTTTTCGATGATTGTAATATATCTTGAGCAATTTTCGTGTCATGACGGCAGTTTTTTTTCTTCCTTTATACAACGCTGTCAGCTCGAAACATTAGGTTCAAAACGCGTACTTTGACAGCATTTTCTGAAAGATGATCTATTTTTATAGAATATTGGAAAAACTATTCGATTACATAATTTTTGAATGTCAATTCATAGTTCATGAGGCACCTGCCAATCTCATGCGTTTGCGAATAAAAATGAATTCAGAAGCGTCGCTTTGGCACTCATTTGACATTACTTTTTTAATCCAAAATTGCGAATTCATACCAGAAATTTTGAAAGAAGAATTTTCTTTTCTGTAATCACGAAATGTCTTTCATTAAATAAAGCAAATATTACTATTAGTATTTTCTGGTATGAATCCGGAATTTCTGAATAAATAAAATTCTGTTAATTTTAACTCGGTAGTGAACATGTTAAGGTATACTTGCCAACCTCCAACTAATCTACCCTAAAATGTGGATTAATTTGATCCAGGTTAACCACATTTTGAACCAGAAACTTTATTGGAGGAATCATTATATTCATTTAATTACATGTTTCTACGTGAACTTTATTTGATTTCATTTTTAAGCATTTTCTGGCTCGAAATGTGGAAAGAGAACGTTGAGTATTTGCAATAAGTACATGCATGTCTTTTCCTGCCTATGTCATTACTTTGAATTTAATGCCTTTGTATAAAATTAAATAATAAACATTAAAATTTCAGAATTTTTACTCACTTAAATTAGCTTAAAAAGTGTAAATCAAAGTAAACAAAAAAATTGTCTTACTGTTATTGGGATCTACTGGAAGACAGTGATTATCAGCGTGAAAAAGATAATTTGAATTTTTTGTTTATTTGTTAACATCACATCTATCGCATGAAGTCAACATATTCAGAGGGATCCATATTTTTTAATACATAATTACATACATACATACATACATGTCAAACTATTATTATTAATTGCTCAGAAACGTAAATACCTATCCACAAACACATTTTTATTTGTGCATATATGATCATGTGCATGTGTTTGCTTTAAATATAAGCAAAAACATTTTTCAGCCATCTTTTTTATTGTTGTATAATTAAAAAAAAGTACAGGCATTTATTTATTATAAACTATGTAATTATTAATGAAATAAAAATCTTGCACATATTCTTTTTTTTTTTCAAAATGTTTTATATTTATCTATTAACGAAAAGAAAGAAAACATTCGAATAATGATGCTTTAGAGAAGTAATAGTGCATTCACTTCTAGAAAATATTAGCCATTCATTTTCAATTTACTTGAGTAGAAATTACAAAAATATATGTATACTTTTAATTATATTTTTTACAGTAATTAGTTAAGATAATTATTCTGACAACCTTCTAAAAGTCCCTCCTTTTTTTTTTTTACTTCATATATACCACAATAATCAAAGATACAAATTTTAATAAGGGAAACTCTTCGCACATAAATCCAATAAAATAAAATATACCAGACAGAAAAAAAAAGTGTTGCACATAAATTAACAATTTGCAGACGGGAGACTGTGATCACCACTGAGCTCCACAATAGAACGGAGAGCTAACTTCCTATTCTTATACATTGTATCCAGTGTTCCGCCAGTGTATACAATGCCAAAGATTTTCCGAGGAAAATTTTTCGTAAAACACAGATTTCCTCCGATAGAATAGTATGGGGTGATATTTTCAACTTAGATTATCTTTTAAAAATATGACTAAGTTGTTACAATTTTCACTGATAATATTGATTTTCTATTGTAAAAACTACAGACTTTATCTAAATTCATCGCAAATATTTAATTTGATATCAGTTGAAAATGAAATTTTATATAAGCTCAATAAAAAAAAAGAAAAATATGTTAAGTATTGCTCATAAAAATATGAAAAAAGCTTTAGAACTAACCAAAAGTGACTAAGCATGCAGAAAAGTTTGAAAAATGCCTGTAGTATTAAAACAAGTTGGAAATTGTACGTCAAACGTTACAAACGAGGTGCGTTCGTACTTTAGCTAGTTATATAAATATTAAGATCTTTTCTGAATTTTAATTCTGTGAAATGAATTATATCGTCTGCAGATCAATTTCTGTAATAAAATAAGTATCTCGGTCGCTTGACGATTAAACTTCGGAAGCTCCTATAACAAAAAAGCACCGATTTTAAAAAATAAATAAAAAAAAAAAAAATTCAAATTTCTTAATAAATATTTTTATTAATATCTCCTAAAGTTTTGATTCGATTTTAATAAAATTTGAAATGTCTCGACAAAATTCTGCAAAGATAATATATTTTAAATTGCAAACCATTCGGTTGGGTAGTTTTTGCGTTGTTATATGCGGACGGACGGACAGACAGATGGACGGACGGACGGACGGACAGACGGACGGACCAAGCGACGACAATAGGTGCTACGTATTTATATAATTACGAACGCACCTAAAAAGTGCAGAATTCATTACTTGCGCGCTCTGAAAATGTGATGCGGTTGGGGCACAAAGTGGATCAGTGAGTTAGTCCTCCGTATTATTATGTAGCTCAGTGGTGATCACTGTCCTGAATAGAACAAACGTTGAAAGATTGTAATCTCAGTTGCTTGACCAACAGCAGTAACATACAATAGTCCCTCGTTACATATCGCGCTCTTCGACGCGGGCAAGAACAAAGTACGGTTTGTCCGAATACGCCATATAACTGAGGCCATTGAGAAGAAGAAGATGAGCTATAACTTTCCTGTAAATGCTTTATATTTGACACTAAAAGTTAGTTTATACACATATTAGAATATTTTATTTATAAAATTAATAATATAGAATGGGTTTATTTGTTATTATATAAATGTAGGTAATTAAAAACTAGTCGTTGGGGGCCACTTTAATACTTACCTATCATGGATATCCATAATATAAAATATGAAAATAAAACATGTGTAAAACTATTTATAAAAAGCATTGCAATTCGAATAAAATCGTGGCTTGATGACGTCATAAACTTTAAATTCTCTATTACTGAATTGCGTAAAAGAAACATCCTTATAACTCCAAAATTGATAGTTATATTAACTAACGGTTTACTGCGTCGGATTAAGCGTCTCATTTCCAATTAAAATATATCTTTGAATTGAAATTTGGATGAAATACAGGGTCATGAAAATTCGAAGAGTGTGGAAAATAGGATTACAAATATCTCGGCAACTCATTATCCGATCGATTTATGTACCTTTTACCAGAACGATTATTTCGAGAGTCCGAAAAAAATAGTTCCGGATAATCGAGGTTACTGAAATTCAATAAGCTTCTTCCAATTATTACATACTATGTACATACCAAATTCCAAGTCTCTATCTCAATTTGTTCAAGAGATAGAGCGTTTACAGACACACACACAGACACACAGACAGACGGACGGCAAAAAAAAAAAAAAATCTAAAAATATGTTTTTCGGAATCTCCAGTGTCTGAAACGTGTAAATCCGTCAAAAAAAAATTTTCGATTTACAAAACGATTACAAGACTTACCCTATACTACGTATGATGGATAAATAAAAGGCAGAAAAATTATTAGAAATAATTTTTTACCTTGTTTTGGAAGACACAGAAAAAGAGCGATAAATCCGAATGAGCAAAACAAAGACGCGCGATATAACGAAAGGCTATTGTGTTACATTCTGTGACTTTGTAGAAAGTAGAGGGACAGTAGCAGATAGAAGAAGAGACAAATTTAACATCTAAATTTATATCGTTTTATATTTTCCCACGAGTAAGTTTTGTGAATTTTTATAATTTAGAAATAAAAATAATGTTTTTTGTTAAAATTGTCTATCTACTTTCACATTTTATAAGCTCAAAACTGTTCGAAATTTTTGAATTTTTTTTAATTTTTTGAAGGAAAAGTAATATGAACTAAAATATTTTATAAATGCAAGGGTCCTAAGTTTTCTGAATTATTTCGGAATAATGTGAAAAAATCAAAATACTCTATTAATTTGTTAAGAATGGACTTTAAATTAACACTTTGTTGACGGACGGCATTTTTTACGACATGTAATTGAAACTGTAATACAATTAAATTCTAATTAGATTGCAGATAATATCAATTGCAAATTTGCCCAATTCTGAAATAAACTTAATAATTTGCTAATATTATTGATATGAAAGATTTAAATTTTGTAACTAAACGATTCATTAATTACGTATTGTATTTACATATATAATTAATTACATACTGATTTTAGGTAGCTTTCATTACAAAAGCTGCCTATTGCAGCTGTTCGGAGGAAAACAATTCCAAAAAATTTCTTTATATTTTCACCGATCATGACCTTCAGACCCCCAAACCACCCTCCGTTCAATGTCGATTCAGGGTCATTCCATGCAAAATGAGCAAAAATTTTAAAAAAGTCGTGGCCACATAGTA
This sequence comes from Maratus michaelseni, assembly GCA_963931845.1. Classification (NCBI taxonomy): domain Eukaryota; kingdom Metazoa; phylum Arthropoda; class Arachnida; order Araneae; family Salticidae; genus Maratus; species Maratus michaelseni. Next base: position 446,473,225 of record OZ007586.1, read on the forward strand.
ACCGATTTTAATAAAATTTGGTACACAGATTCAATTCATATTTAAATAGAGCTATTCAAAATATCTTGACAAAAAATAAAATATTTTGGAAGTTCTAGACATTTAAAAAACTTGTGACATAGAATGGCTTGCATGGAATCGTTCAAAGTTGTAAGTTTAAAGTTCCATATCTTGAAAACTATTTAACATAAATAAAAAATTTTCATAATATTGTAACCCGTGGACAGTTATTATCCTATTTATTTAATAATAATAATTTCGTAACACCATGGTTGACCTTAAATTGGTTGTAAAAATTGAAAATTTTGAGAAAATTAAAAGCGTTATAAAAATCAAAGGAATTTAAAAACATATGTGAAATTGATGTATGATGTAATGTTACATATGAAAACCAAATTTCTCAAATTTGGAAGTTGCCATTTATTTTCTTCATCTTCAAAATAGCTTAGAAACTTTAAAAAAAAAATACAAAATCACAATTTTTCCTCTTATGTATACTTAAAAAATCAAATGAAGGAAAAACCTGACGTTAACAATATTGCAGAAACATAAAGTTCAAAAAGCCCCTGATATGCTGAAAAAAATTCAAGATTGCCTTTTGATTCCTAACATAACAGAAATAAGTTCAGAAAGATAATATTTGTTACGTTCAATGGGCTATTTCACTTCAAATTTGAGGGCGTTCTCTGCCATCTTGCAAAAAAAATGTAGTGCTGCCATCTGTATGGAGATTTGGTTACTATATAATTGTTTGCCCCGTTTAAATCAATAATTTATTCTACTCTAATTTAAAATATTGTTGAGGAAAAATAAACTGAAGGCAAGAATGAAACTTTCTATATTTAAAATATACACTTTTATCTATAACGTCAAACAATTTTAAAATTTTAAGAAGTTTCCTTCATGTTCAAACAAGCAATAGAAATATTGAATTTTCCTCTCAAAATTTTTCACTATTTTTTTTTCTCATTATGGAATAAAAGGACAGTTACTAAATCACTCTAATCTGTTACTTATTATTCATTCTTAATTATAAATAATTTTTGATAAAGTCTTTCTACTCCTATGGCTAATAATGAAAATTGAAATTTCAAGCATGTAGACAAACCCTCGATCTTATTTCAACTTTTAATGTAAGTTTTAATACTTAAATAAACAATCCTGAAATCTATTATTTTACATTTACTCATAAATAAATATGATCTACTTATATACTGATTTTCATTAAAATCTATGACATGTCAGCCACAGCTGATTTGCTCATTTAGAATGGAATGACCCTTCATCTATATATATAACAATTAAATAAACATTACCGACCACCAACAAAAACTGTGAAATTATGAATAAATTAAAATAACTAATTGACAACAATACAGTTCCCCCCAACACACTTAACATAGATTCCAAAAACATAGTAAAAAATAGCATATATCTGACATGTATCTGACATATATCTGACATGCTGTAACTCTCTTATTTATGAATCGATTCTAATGTCACTGAGTATGTGTATAGGAGATAGCAAGGTCTCAACCGAGTTCGTTGGCCAGCTTCATACGCTATCTTGTTTCAAAATGGCGGACAATTATTATTTTTTTTTTTAAATTAAAAAAGTTGTACAAAAAATTGTAAATTGAAAAATTTGTTTCCGTTAAGTGATCGTGATACAAGGATTCCAGAAATTTTGTTTTGGCTATATCTTAAAACATGGCTGAGATATGGCAGTTTGAATTTCTAGGATGGCTGAGATTTTGAAACAATCTGATATTTGTTATGCTGTAACTCTCGTATTTATGAACCGATATGAATGTGACAGATAATGTACAGAACATACCAAGGTCTCGTCCGAGTTCGTTGACCAGCTTCATCTTGTTTCAAAATGGCGGCAAGTTAAATTTTTTTATTTTTTTTTAAATTCAAAAAAATGGATAAAAAATTATAAATTGAAAAAGTTGTTTCCGTTAAGTGTTAGATCGGGATTACTTTTATTATTTTATTGCTAAATGTTTTTAATATAAAGATGTTTACAATTAGTAGGATGCCAGACCCAAATGGTTTAATAAAAGCAGCGTGTTCATTAATCACATGCTGATATTACTCTTATGATAAACTGTAAAATACTTGTTCTTATTTTCTATAAAATGCATTAACGTTTTTCCTATAAATATGATTATTAAGTTTTTGCCAAAAATATTCATAACAAATATACTTTTATGAAAAATAAATTTCATTGTAGATTTTTACGATAAACTTCTAAATACGTGGTCTAATATTTTGTGATATTCATTCAACTTATTTCCGATTAATATAATTGCTAATTTTTTGCTGAAAATGTACTTAACAAACAGACTTTTATAGAGAATAACTTGCCTTGTATCTTATTAAAATAAACTGCTAAATACTTGTTTTAATTTATTTGTGAAATTCATTAACATTTTTTCGATTAATATGATGATTCATTATTCGCCTAAAATGTACGTAACAAATAAACTTTTATGGAAAATAAGTTTCATTGTAGATTTTTACGATAAACTCTTAAATACTTGTTCTAATATTTTGTGATATTCATTCAAGTTTTTTTCCCATTAATATAATTGTTAAATTTTTACTTTAAATGTACGCAACAAACAGATTTTTATAGAGAATAACCTGCCTTGTAACGTATTGTAATAAACTGCTAAATACTTGTTCTAATTTATTTGTGAAATTTGTCAACATTTTTTCCATTTATATGATGATTCATTTTTTGCCTACAACGTACGTAACAATTATAACTTTTATGGAAAATGAGTTATATTACAGCTTATTGCGAAAAACTGTTGTTTTGATATTTTGTGATATTCATGCAAGTTTTTTTATTATTATTAATATAATTGTTAAATTTTCGTTTTAAATTTACGTAACAAACAGACTTTTATACAGAATAACATATCTTATTGTAATAAACTGCTAAATACTTGTCCTAATTTATTTGAAATTCATTAACTTATTTCCGATTAATATGATGATTCATTTTTCGACTAAAATGTACTTGATATATACTGATATGGGAAATATATTGATATGATATATACTGATATGGATCTTGCAAATATACTGATATGGGAAATAACTTCCATTGTAGCTTATTACAATAAACTATTAAATACTTGTTCTAATTTTTTGTGAAATTCATTAAATTTTTTTTCGATTAATATGATTATTAATTTCACGAAACAAATAAACTTGTATAGAAAGTAAGTTGGATTATAGCTTATTGTAGTTTTTGAAGTCCACACCCACGAATTGTACAACCTGATTTGACTTCTAAAGATGCTTATGCTTAGCTACATCTACAGTAATTAAGAAGCTATGTCATTTCACATACACAAATAAAATTCTATCCATCTCATTACGCTCTATGTAATTACTTCGCGTTTAATGCAAACAAAACCTCGAGAAAAACTAAAAGTAGGTGCGGCAAATTGTGATTGTCAGGCTTAATCGAAATTCCCGGCAAACAAATTCCCTGGGGCAACAAAACTTCTCATTTTCTCCTATTTCGTTGAGGGACAGAATTGGGAAACCTGATATACTGAACGGAGCTCAATTAGAACATTAATTAAACTAATGGGCCCCTTACTCTGCTTAATAAATTTCCCGGCGTAGAAACAAGCTTAAGGTTGCCAGATGCAGTTTGTTTCGTACACCAAAACGAAAAGGGTTTTAATTGCCGTGCACTGCAGACGATAAAACGAGGAACAAATAAAAAGAAAAAAGATGGCGGACAAAGCGCTGTTGGCTGAAACGTGTTGACATGGTAATAGACTAGATTAATGAAAGCAATCTTTTGTCCGATCGATTTAGAGCAATGTATCATATGTGGCGATGTTAATCAAGCTGAAGATTAAACTTCACACTATAAAAGACTCATAAATTACTGAAAACTCCGGCATTGTGTGGTGAGCCCATAGTTTTTCTTCCTTTTTTTATTACCTGCCAATAGCTGCCGCAGTTGGCAAGCTAGTATTTAAGTTGTTGTAAGTGTTGCGGCCAGCTCAAAAGATGCAAAAACAAATGGTCTCAAAAAGAATTGAAATCAATTTGTTTCCACGCCTTTACATTTGTTTCACTTCGATTCCGAATGGTAATGATGTAAATTCCAACTCAACAAGAAAAGAAAGGCGTGGTATGTACAGATGAGCTAACATTATGCTGTATTTGCAAATATGTTTGCTATTAAATTTATTTAACAGTAATTATTTAAATGTATAAACGCATTTACTATATTTACATAGACACATAATATAAACTTAATTTCTGATTAATGGCCGTGTAAAACATTTACAGCAATGCATTACTTAGCAAAATTATTAGGTGAAAAAAGAAAACTAAATTACTGTTGTTATTTATATATTTGAAATAAATAAATGTGACCTTTTTTCTTTAAAATAAATCTTAAATTCGTTTTAATCGGCACCTTTGAAGAATTAATTTCTGACGGCAATTTTCTCTGAAATAGTTTCTATTCTTATGATGAGAACAATATATATATATATATATATATATATATATATATATATATATATATATATATATATATATATATATATATATATATATAACTCTTTGTAAATAAAGTGGCTGTTAAATCATAAAATAAAATCGACGCTAGGAAATTTGAATAAGGATTAGAATACATTTGAAAAACAACTTTAATCCAATAGTGCTAAATGCATAGTATCATTAAAACAGAAAGAAAAAACAATGCAATAAAAAAATGGAACCTCATATTCTGAAACACGTTATCAAAAGTAATATTCTACAATATAAGGAAGTCACTAAGATTTCTTCTTGAAATAGACTGCGTTTAACAAAAATTTCTATTACAAATTTCCCGATCGAGTGTGACAAACCGTATCAAAATAACAGAAATTGAAAATGGATAAATCCTCAATACCACATCACAAAATATGTTAATGCCATACTAAGATGAAAAACTTTATAATAATAAATCTATTCACATTATGAATGAAAAAAAACTTCCAATATGAGAATATATATATATATCCATAATAAAGACTACAAAGACACAAATGGAAAAAAATCAAAATCAAAAAATGAAAGATGAAGCACAATCCAGCTATGAAAAATTTCCATAAAATTCTCCATGAAAATTTAAATAATTGTGGAACCATGGCAGGATTATCATGCCCAAATTAACATAGATTCCACAAAGCATATACGATTTCATTCTTGCACAAACTATAATAAGCTAATATTGTACAAGTTCTGGGCTATCGTACATTTAAAAAAACAAGAAATGATGTATTAAATAAGAAAAAAAGCAACAATTACAATGAACAATTTAAGTAAATTTGCGAATAAAAGTTAGAACTACATGGATAATACTTGTCCAGCATGCATGAACTACAAGACTACACAATGTTGCCAAAACGTTTTTATTAATTCAGGATAAATATAAAATGAATCAAGAAGATTACAATTATTTCAACCAAGGGATCGCCCAGAGAGGGTGCATAATAACAAGATGAAGCCAAAAATAATTAAATAAGATTAATTATATATATATATATATATATATATATATATATATAACTATAATATCTATGAATTTCAAAAAACATATCAAGTTCTATACTACATAAATCTCCAAAGAGATAATCAATGATACTGTGTATACAGAATACCACATAGCTAATAATTAACATGTGCAAACATAATATTACCATAGCTGATGCTTCAATGGTAATTGGCCAAATTTTACTCATACCAAAAGAATATTGAAAAAAGAAATAGAGAGAAAGGGGGAAAAAAAAAATTATAAATTGGAGTTGCAATTAAGTAAACACAAATGGATTAACAAATTAAATATGAACCATACACAATGGAAAATTGGACCACATGAGAATTAAATATGAATTGGACATGGAAAAACACATGCACATGTACTCATCAGCCTGGATGCACCCACATGTGTTTTAAATAATAATTCAGTGTTTCATAATTCTACTGGCATAATGCTAAGATCAGTAGAATCATCCAGGTACACTGAATTATTACCAGACAACAATTGGAAATATTAAAATTTGGAAATATTTAAATAGGAAATAAAAAACCATTAAGAAAATACAATATATTTCACTCACATCGATTATCCAAAAAACTGTAATTAACACCTCACTAAATTACCACGAGATAACAGTTTTGAAATAATAAAATTGGAAATATGAACGCGTAAAGTGTAGATAAAATATTTTACTCACAATAATTATACAGAATCCTTAAAATGTCACAACGTCTACATAATATTCACATCCACATGGCAATGCATCATACATGTTAACTAAGTCGAGTTGAGAGAAATGATTTGTAAGACAAGTTGAGAGCACACTTTTTTTAAAATACAACCCCATAAATGACACCCAATCACAAAATGATTCAAAAACACTCAAAATAATTCTGGTTTTAATACACTTATAACAAATTTATATCCGTGAATATATATTACTCCATCCAATTTTAATTCCTGAAAGTAAAATTAATATACAATCAATAGCTCCCTCTATAGTTAAATTAAATATAATATTAACAGTATTATCTACAACTACCTGAAAGGTAAAGTGTCGCCATCTATTGGTATTATAATAGTTCATAATTAATATTTAGTTAAATATCCACTTTATTAGTTACATACTCACTTCATTAGATTTATTTATATAAATAAACTTTAAAGAACAATACTAACTTGTAGTTTTACTTAAAATTCAAATAAAATACAATACTACTATATGAATAAATCTACACAGAATTAATTCAACTTGCACAGCATTTCAGATATTCTTAACAAGAATATATTATGTGAAAGAAATATTATTTTAATTCAAATTATTTTTGCTGCCAGCTGTGTTAATCCACTGATATTATAGACATTTATTAAATAATTAATGTTTTATTTTTACTACTACTTAAATATATATTAGACTTGTTTTTAAATAATTAATGTTTAATTTATACTACATTGTAAATATATTTTATATTTATAGATTAATTTAAATATCTAATTAAATAATTCATAAACAATTCAAAATATCTCAAAATTTATAATGTTGATAATTAATAGTATTACTACTGTTTTTCAATCAAATTAATGCAATGCAGTAATTAAAATACTTGTTAATTTTAATTATTCATAGACAAAAATAAAAACTATATATTTATTTTTATATATATTGCAAATAGATATATATATATGAGTTATAATCACCAATGTTATCATTGTATAATTTAATTTGTTATTGTATAAGTTAATTTATAAATGTATGAAAACTGCACATCAATAATACCTTAAACAGAGGTGATCGGCAACGCACAATCACAACTATACAGAGTATAAATAATGTTCAATCAAATATTAAATTTCCTAATATGTTATAATTGTAATTATGTATGTTATATTTGTAATTTTCTACATAAAGTGTATATAATGTTCAAACAAATATTAAATATTAAATTTCCTAATATGTTATAATTGTAATAATGTATGTTATAATTATTATTTTCTATATCTTTTGTTATATGTTATCGCACACTAAAACAATAATTTATTACATACCATGTTTATATTTAAATTATATAATAAATGTTATTTAAAAGAGTTGATGATTGAATTTATCATAAAAATAGGATATCCATATATTTTTGCTTGATCTCGAATATATCTAATATTTTTGTTTTTATTTATATCTGAGCATAAGTATTTTATACGATGTAGATAATTGATAATTATATTTTTATAAACAGATTTATGTAAACATGAAGCATAATTGGTAAAAATATTTACTTTAAATGGGAAATCAAATCTCTTATCATAAATATCAAAAATTAATTTATAATTATTAGTAATATTAATTTTTAAGTCAAGAAAGTTTATATTATTATTAATTAAATCATTTTCGCTTAATTTAAGCTGAGTAGGATAAAAATTGAGTGGTGATGTGCAATTTTTTTCATTGAAATAAAATATGATAATGTCATCAATATAGCGATAAAATACATAATCATTGTTCGGACTTATATTTCTTTCATAATAATATAAGTAAAGGTCAGAGAGAATACTAGATGCGGTTCCGCCCTGCGGAATTCCCTGGCATTGTTTATAGATAATATTGTCATATATAATGTAATTATTATGCAATGTAAAATTTAGTAAAGTTTTAAAAAAATTTACTGAAATATGTTCTTTTAATTTTAATTGAGATTTAAATTCTTTAAATAATATACACATTGTTTTATGTAAGTCTTTTATATCAATGTTATTAAATAAATCATTAAAATCCAATGTTTTTATGAATTTTACCGGATTGATATTATGTATTTTATTAATGAGTTGAAAACTATTTTTTAGGCAATGTTGGTTATTATGTTTTAGCGTTATATCATATATCTGCTTTAAAATATTAAGTAGTAAATTGCTTGCATTTTTATTATATGTGTTACAACCGATGGTAACAGTGCGAAATTTAATAGGATTTTTATGAAATTTTGGAATTATAACAAAATAAGGATAATTAAAATTATTACATTTGATTTTTAGTAATTTGTGATAATTTAATAATTTTCTGTTATTTATTTCAATATTTAATTTAGTTTTATTAAAAATATTACTTGTGTTGATATATAATTGTAATATCTGTGAATTTCAAAATCATTAAACAAGTTCTTGCAACAAATCTAATCTAATATCAATTTTAGATAGGTAATCATAAAGTGTATACAGAATACATTATATATATGTACAGGGTGTCCCCGAATTCTTGCATAGAAAAAGCAACAAGAAGGAATATATTATTATCCAATGAAAAGTACAGGGTGTCTTACTTCAATCCGAGCTTTGATTATCGCTCATAACTTTAACAGTAATGAATATATTTTATCGAAATTTTATTCAGGTTTGCTTTCCTTTGTGTGAAATATGACGAAATGTGTTGGAAATGCAAAACAATTTGTTTAGTTACATTATAAGAATTTTCAGTTACATTCCGAAATATGATGCGCTTAGCATAGTTGAGTGCTATTCGGAAGTGAAAGGTGACCATTTCCAGTATTTATAAAAGTAAATAAAAATTCTGGATTTCCTTTGGAAATTAAATTTAATTAAAATTTAATTAAATTAAAAATTTCAGGCGCTATTTTTTATTTAAGCGAATCTGAAAGAAATATTCTTGACTTCTGATGCGTTTATTTTTTATATCCTTTCGAATAATTAACGAAATACCACGATCTAGTATTATAAAACACAGAAAATCTCATTATTTCAAATAATTGATTTATTTAAATTGATTAAATGTATCTCCATTTCATAAAAAATTGTTTGCATAAAAAAATATTTATTACTGTAAGAGTCACTGCATTTTAATTTCGTCAAATAATATACAGGTTGGGTCAATAGTACCTGACACATTTTAACATTCGATACAATATCAACTTATTGGCATAAGAGAGTGCGGTTTGGAGAAAATACTTTTCATGATCAAAAGAATTGTTACAGCAAATTAAAAGAAATAGTTCCAAAAATTTCCTATAGATGGCGCTGTGCCATCAAAGCTGCCAAAAAAATCAAGAACTCGAGCTAAAGCAGTTTACAGACCATTTATTTTGCATAATCTACTACCATATTTCAAGGTGTACGCATAGCTCGAAACATATCCAAACAATACTCAAATTCATTCCACACGTTGAAATATTCTAATAGATTGTACAAAATAAATTATCTGCATCGGTTTATCAAGAGCTTTTTATGCATTTTTGAAGCTTTGGAGATATGACGCCATCTATGCGCAAATTTTTGAACAATTTGTTTTTATTTGCTTATACAAAACTTTCGATTATGAAAAGTATTTTTGTTCAAAATACACTCTCGTACGCCAATTACTTCATTTTTTTTTATTAAATTTTAAATTGTGTTAAGGACTTTTGGCCCATCTTGTATATCTAAAAAATCAAATTGATTGTATGTACAAAAAGTTAGTTCTTTACAAAATAAATAAACACAATTATTATATAAATATTAATTATATAAATAATTTATAAAAAAATATTATAAAAATAATTATATAAATAAATAAACAAAATTATTACTTAATAAAATACGGAAATTCTATAGATGAGCTGGATTTTCGTTACTTCGAAAAGCAAATCTAACCGTCTACTTCAGTTTGGATCAATCCCAAATTTCGACTAACCCCTGAAGCTAGGGGAAGTACAATATCATTTCAGGGCCCCCTTTCATACGGAAAAAGTTTCCTAAATTCTGCATACTTGAAAATCCATTAATGCCACAAATATTATTCGCAGGAGTGGCTTAGCCGAGTTTACATATATTTCATTAAAAAACTTTTTTCTGTGTGTTCCCTGTATATACTATAAATAGAGTATATTTGTGGTATACATAGTTATTGTACGTTTAATTAACCAGGTAGCTTTTTACCAGCGCATCAGAATGCTATATTAATGTGATTGGTTAACAGTCTATTGATCACATTCAGATTTCCGGGTTAGATAAGTTTCCTGAAATGGTGTGGATATTCTCTTGCATTAGGCAAACTTTCCCCTCCAAAAAAAAAAAAAAAAAAAAACTATAAATGGGAATTAGAGACCTTTCATTTTACAGTCATTTTGAGGCCTCTCTTAACTTTTAAGGAGGAAGCTCGTGCTTCACGTGTCGTTTGGATAATCACGCCTTGATCAATCCGTATCTGACGACGCATATATGTGACTCAAGGGTATCTATGTATCGCTTTATCTTCTAATTTTTGCGGTTTTTTAATAGGTTCAATCGAAATTTCATTTATCTTTTATCTGTTTAACACTAATCTATGTAAGTAAGAAATAGTTATACTTAGAGGCTGTTACAACAAAACATATTATCTTACTTATTTCTCTCAACATTTAATAATATACATTGTCCGCCAGTATTAAACTTCTCACTCACATAAACTTCATGTGAGGCTCCTAACATTCATAAGATACCGTGATTTAGAATGACTTTGCGACAAAACATTTATTTTTTTATTTTTGAGTGACATCCCTTAAACATACAGGTGCCATTGTAAAATGAAACTACCATTAAGGAGGGATGTGGCGGAACTGCTAAAAAAATGCAAAATTTATTTTTTAATCGGGTTTTATGCATTTAATCATTTCATTTACATAACAAAATTATTTTTATAACATAAATAATACACTCTTCATTTTACTCACACAAGGTCACATCATACATTGCTAATAATTGTACTGTGTCTTCCCATTTTATCTTTATTGTATTTAAATTTTATTTACTTCCTTTAGTTTCCTCACATTTCAAATATTATTTGCTTTGTGAAAAAAACATTTCTTATGATTCTATTTTCTCTTCATTCATTATAGATGGCAGCACTAAACAATTTATTTCCTATTACAATTTTTTTTTCCAAGCAATGTTTGCATACATACAGCAGCCATTTTGAGTTAATGATCACTGGCTGTTTGTCAAGTACTTATAAATCTTGTTCAATCTACAGTAACATTAGTCTTTTTGGTGGGCCTTGCACATTATTTTATGATCTAATTTCTATTTAAGTTGAATAATTGTTTATTTATCCTATTTCTATTTATGTTGAATATTTATTTATTTATTTTGTTATTTGAACTCATGTAGGTTATATTAATTGTCTTGTTTCATGTACATATGTTATTAGGGGCCTAATATTGTCAATTTTAGGCATAATGCTGACAATATAATATCTGATGAAATAACGTATATTTACTATGAATATTCTTATAAAGCCCGTCTGAATATTCTATATGATATTCATAGTTTTCCAATTTTTGCTTTAATTCCTGCAGTGTCCATTCCATTGCTTTTTATAATGCTTATCCTTTGTTTTTCACATGTGTTTTCATTTTTAAATATATATATATATATATATATATATATATATATATATATATATATATATATATATATATATATATATATATGTACTATGTATATATTTACATAGTGTACAATAGCATTTTAATTATACTAATAAGCATATGAATTTTTTTTCTATTCATTTTTCTCAAAATTCGTGATCGGCATGGCTAAAATCGTAGATTAATAAAAATCTGCCGCTTATTAAAATTAAATTACCTCGAACGAATTGAAATCAGAAAATATTATGAAATCGCATGTAATAAACTGAATACCGCTGTTTAAAAAAATTACACGAAATTTACAAATGATAAAAATACACGAAATTGCACGATACAAATCACGCGAAATAAGTGAAAGTCGTGAGGCACATTTACTTCAAAACGTGTTTTCGCAAACAACAACGTCCTCTCTATCTTTTCCAAGCAATAGTCATCAGTCTGCAAACATCTACTGAAATATCCGACTTCTAAATTAAACAAGATATTCAAACAGTCTGCTCCTAATGGAAAAGAATTATAATCAGAATATGAATATAAACAAGAACGAAAAATCAAGCATAGATTATGTTACACTTCTCAACACTTCCAAAATAATTTTACAAATCTTTACTGTTTAATAAGGTGAAAGATTATATTTATGAAAACAATTGAAGGGGTCGGGGCAAAAAAGTGCCAAGCCACATTTTTGGTGAAATAAATCTAACACTGTAATATGTTGCTTAATATTGTAAATTATAATATCCTACATATAATTTGTTTCTAATGTCACTTGGTGGCAGCATATGTCCCAGGTTTCGTTTTTACCTCAAATGTTTATGCCCAATGAAGATAGCTAATTTACAAAAAACGTATATCATTAAAGTAATGCCATATTGTTACTCGGAATATGTCAAATGTTACTAAGACATTGGCGAGAAAATTTTATGTTATATATCTTGATTTGAGTATTTGATCAAAATTGAGATATCTCAGAAGTTCAAAAATGCGGCTTAGCACTCTCTTGCCCCAACCCTCTTAATTTGGAAAACGCATAACATATTTCAAAACCCAATTTCGGGAATTACCAACAGCATTCGAAACAATATCAGAATTATTTTGTGCAACCATGTATATGATCTATAGATTTGTATATACACTACATAGAATGCTAAATTTTATTTCAGCTAGGCAAAGCGTAGCACAGCTTAAAATTCCCTTTATGGAATTTCCGTCAGTAAACGGAAATGTACTCGAGGACGTTCGTGCTGCCCTGTATATGATCTATAGAATTTATACACAGCAAGTAATAGACAAAAAAAAAAAGAGTTAAATTTAAAAACGCGTTCAGCAACTTTAACGCACTTACAGCAATTATTATTAACATACAGTACCGAATTCTTTTGTGTGTCCCTGTAAAGGAACTATAAGTGGTATGCATACCATATTCTACAGTAAGCCTCTTGTAGTGCACCGCAGTGATATATATCAATTTCAATATGTTTGAAATTGTAGCAGCATTAAAAATAAACTGCAAACGATTTTTCCCATAGACCTTAAAGTAACGGAATTCTTTTGAGTGTCCCTGTAAAAAAACTATAAGTACTACACACTTTATTTTCAATACAAAACATCCCACAGTAAACCTCAATAACATATGTCAATTGCATGACAATATATTTACGGGAGTTAGAACACGGACAGACAGACAGACGAAAGACAGACAGACGGCAGACAGGCAGACAGACGGCAAACAGGCAGACAAACCGAATTCGTAAACACTTTTCAACTATGCTGGAAAGTGTTAAAAAGGCACCTCCACTAACAACAGACGATGCCTGACAAGCTTAGAATGTTTTGCGTCGAACATTAGAGCAAAGAAAATGAAGAATATTATTGCAAATGTTATACATTTCTGAACATTATTAAACATTTGATAGTTGATTATTCGAAGCAACCCACAATTAACCCTTTGCGCCCCCCATTATTAATTTTAAAAATATAACTCCTTAAAACTTTTTCTATTACTTTATAAAAGCAAATTATAAGATGTATACAATACTAATATAAAATTACAATTGAAATAATAATTATTAAATAATAAATCGCTGTAATTCTGCTAATAAACTGAATCATCCGTAATTTTAAGTACCGTCGGGTCATTATGTTTGAATATATTTCACAGTTTTGAAAATAAAAAAAATTATACAATATTTTATTGTATTTTTAATAGAATTTATTACAAGACACATGTATCTATATACTGGATGAAAATCCCAAAAATAATGTTTCTCTTTAAATACATAATAAAAACACAAAATAAAAACACATTGCACATCAACTAAATTTTGATAAGTAAAAAATTACACGGTCCTGCAAAATAATAATTTTCATATTTTTCTGCATCATCTTTGATAATTTTAATATTTTTTGTCGCTCTGTGTTAAAAAAAATGTAATTTAGTTCCCTCTATCAAGTAAGGTTTTCTAAACAAAGTGAGAATGAATATCCAGAAAAACAATACAGAAGTTATAACAGGATAAAATTAACTTTAATGGAAAAAACGCTTAAAAATAAGCTGCATCTTACATTTAATTTATTAGATTCATTTGTAAGTTGCCACAAATTTACGTATCACTGTAATGTATTTTCTTCCTCTCAAAAACAAATAGGGAGAGTTCTTCTTTATTTGTCCTGTACAGTTCTAGAGGTTGTTTCCTATGCAGCAACCAGTATTAGTCTGCTATATCCTGTTTATTAGTATCTGGTGTTTTTATAACTAAATTTATAACATAAATTGGAGAGTATGATATTTCTATGATTAAATTTATAATTTACTAACCAGACAGAAGTTTTTGATTTATGTCAAAACTGTACGTGAAGGAAACTTTTAAGTTTTTCCCCATAATAAGCATAAACAATACAAATAAAAAATAAATAAATAAATAAAATAAAATAATTATTGAAAGACATTTTATTTCAGACCTGTGTTATAAATTTATTTATTTATTTTTTATTTGTAACAATACAAATAAAAAATAAATAAATAAATAAAATAAAATAATTATTGAAAGACATTTTATTTCAGACCTGTGTTATTCTCCCCCTTTCAAATCTAAACTGAACTTTTCAGGGGCAAAGTACTTCTGTTGCTAAAGTGTTGAAATGATTGATTGACACCAGGACTTACAGACAAATTTATTTTAAAATAAGCAAAATATTTTCATCACGTACATGGGAACAGCCGACTGGACACCAACCGGTATAGGGTTTCAACCATCCCGTCGGAAAAAATACCCACTAACATCCAGAAAAAACAGACCAGTCAGCCCAGTCACAACAAACAAATATTATAAACCAATTAATAAAATCCAACTTGGTTACAAGTACAAATTTGGCTACACGCCAGCAAAACTAAAGATAAACTTAGCCAAACTATACTAAAAACTAAAATAAATACTAAACTGGGAAAACCAGTTAACAGTGATTAATGACAACTAAAGTTACACAGGAGTCATTCTAAAAATACTACTAAACTATTAATATATAACTAAATACAATACAATAGACAATAATTAATGGCATCTGAAATTACAGGAGTCAAATTATAAGCTAAAAGTGACTAATTGAGCACTAAACCAATAAATAACAATGAAAAATGACTTGAGACATTGGCAAAATTATGTTGAGATTGTCAGAGGATTCAGCACAGAGATTGCAGCACACCATCAAACTCAAGGAACCAGTCCAGCAATATAGAAGTTCAATGTCCAACTGAATAACAATGTTCATCCTAATGCGGAATGTCTTCATTATATATGAGGTGTAATATTAAAGTGGGAATTATCTATAATATTTTTAGTCACAAATGCGTAAGCATTGTTGTACAAAAAGAATATTAGGCAGGATAAAATGTCATGCCAGGGAGCCAGAAGAACTTTCCAAAAAGACAATTTATCCGCATCAGATAGTTTTTATAATTGATCCATTCATAAATAAAAAGTTTTGTTCATAATGCAGGATGCAGGTACTTTCTAAATAGACTAAGTACAATGAAACACCATACATAAAGGCCAATAATTCATTTTAAAAGGTTTTTCACTTTTAAAATCAGAATTTAAATTAGAGTTGTTCGTGATGCAGAGTGATACAAGCACATATTAGTATGCAAAAAGTAACATGTTGTGCAAGAAATTCTAGTACGTTCCAAAGTGTAGGTTGCACAAACACGGTCTTGATAAATACTATTATGTATGATGCAAAGTAAATATTTGGGAAGATTAAAATCAATAAAGCACCATTCAAATAGCAGTAGGTGAACTTTGAAGAGAAAAAGCGATAATTAAAATAAATGTTCATGATACGATATGTTATATGCACAGCATGTATATAAGGAAGATGTTCTTGATGCATAATTAAAATAAAGACTATTCGCAATAATCCGTAGATTTCTAAAGGAGACAACACTACATGCACTAACTACCGGTTCTTGATCAATAGGATTGATATGCAATAGATCATTACAGTACGGGACATGTACTAAAATAAAATAAGAAGACTGAAACTGTTTACAGTTAAGTAAATATAATCGTAGAACACTGATGGCAAATTTTAGCAAACCAAATTCCGGGGAAATAAAAAACATTCAAATTAAGCTCTTGGTAAAACAATTCTTACAATAAAATTGTACGTGCTGCCATACAATGTAAATTTCCACGGATTTTAAAAAAGTGTACTTGATGGATGTGTAACCTAAAACAATATAATAAACAGCCTTGCAATAAGCATTTCTTCATACAAAAAAACAAAATATTTTCATCACGTACATTATAAAAGGAAACTTTTATTTCAAAATCCTGGTGTCAAAGTGACATTTTGGAATTAAAATTAAGTGGTATATATTATATCCCACCGCCTTTCAAGGTGTTAAGTAGAGGAAGTTCGGGTATTATGGAATACTATTTACATTTTGATTTATAAGTCAACATTAAAAAAATTGAGATATAATAAATGTTAGTAAAGTACAAACTTTGACTATTTCTTAACACATTTTATTTCTAAACACAGTTTAATGCGTTTAAAGGAGAAGAAAAAATACATATCAGTATTTAGCTTTTAAAAAATTACACATTTCGGGTAATATGAACCAGTCGGGTAATGTGGAATATGATTATAAGGACTATTAAAATTGCAAGAAAAGCTACAATTTGCAAGAATAATCAAGATTAATTAATGAGTAAACACTAGTATATCATCTACAAATAATCAGATTTTTTGAAAATTTCTTTTAATTTTTACAAAAGTCACAAATGCAATCTGTTGTTTCGATCCCACCACAGTTCACATGGGCCCGAATGAGATCCACTGAATAATTTCTTTTGCAAAACAGGCACACTGCATCTTCCTCATCTGGTGTACAACTTGGTAAAAAGGCCATCTCAGATAATACGTACGAGGAGAATTTTAAGTATTCCATATTACCCGACACGCCATCTTGAAAGAATAACCTCTTCACTGGTCAACAAGTTAGCATAGAGGTAAACTGACTAACACAGCAAAAAATATAATTGTTCAACTTAATACTCAACTTGGTTAACATCACTGACGAAGAGGTCTTATAATTAATACGAATTTTATAAAACTTACCTGCTAAAAACTGCAACAATTGAGACTAAGATTTGATTTTGCCGCGTCACTCCAACTACAGGTGTCCAAACAGAACTCACTGCAGTACATTATGAGAGTAACTAGGAAGTCGTTTGGCAGTTTTACACTTAGCTGCAGCACCGTACGTGCTAAATATTGAAATATTGCATATTGCCCGACCATTCATTAACACTCGAACTTCTTCTACACTAGTAAATCTACAGATCAAGAGCCTCAACGTCAGCTCTGAAAATCATTGTTTTTTAATATCACTTTTCAAATTTAGCATCTTACAATCCGCAATTAAATTTTTTATATTATATACATAGTATTTATAGACATATAAAACATTTTGAAGGTTTTAAAAAATTAGAAGCGTTAAATTAAATACGGTTTATGCAATGATATTCTAAAAATTGTTTTGAACTTCTTATTCAGGAAATTTTTTGGATAAAAAGTACAGTTTTTCAGGGGGGGCTCTGCCCCCCTGAACCCTCCGTAATCTTGTTAAATTTATATTCGTGATTTCCTATTGATTGTGTAAATGATTATAGTGTATATTTGATTTCGTTTTATACCGTGGTTTTATTAGGATAAGCAACAGTTTGGAAAATAATTTTATGTTATCCTAATACCCAAATAGCAATATTTACTTACCTTCCAACCACGAAACACTTGCATCTGATGGATAAGTTAAATAATATCTCTTGTACAAAAGTAACTTATGGAAATGTAAACTGAATCTACTATATTTCACTTATATCTATTTTAGAAATCTAGTGTAATTACAATTTTTGTTTTGGAAAACAGTTTTGATGGTCATTCTATAATATTTAGATGTAAGATCTTATCTAAGTACATCCTGATCTACTCGATGGCAATAGCATACTAAAATCCCCAGCCCCCCCCCCCCCCCTAAAAACAATTATTAGTTATATTTGGAAATTTTTAAACCTATTGGGTAGTCATTCATAATCGTGTCTACTGATAATTCACTAAATAGCAAACGTGATTTGGCGCTATAAATTATTTTTTGTAATAGCTTTTTCTGATCTCAGTTTCCAGTAATTGTGCTATTTCAGGATGTATGGATGCGTTTTACTACGCTAATTTCTTTTGATTAACCATCTCATTGTACGAGAGATTTTATCCTATTTTTAAAATAATACTAATTTTAAACCACGAAAAATCCACATGTCTTCCAGAAAATGAATAATATCTCATGTAAAAATGTTTCAGAAATCATTCTACAGTAGTTAAAAGGTAACTTGTATCAAAATAAATTCTCATTTATTTCAATAAAATACAAAAATCAACCGAAAATATTTTATTTTGCGAATAAAGTATTGCAGCAAAATAGTCTGAGTTATTTGAATTTCATTATTTTGATATTATCTGAAATATAGTTGCTAGGTTACGGTTAAATTAAAGAGGAAAATAGAAATAAATGCATTTTAAAATTTGCAAAAAATGATAAAATAAAATGTATTATATTATTAGAACAAATGTATAAAATTGCACCAAAAATTATACACCTAATTTAAAAAATCTTACAAATGCATTAACAAAATTTCAAATTAATTTGAATAATTTAAGACCTGACTTCATAAATTTTAGCCTTCATAACTTACCGTTTAAATACATTAATCAAATGCGCCATTTTATTTTCAACAAATGGAAAATTTCAAAATCGTCTGACTTCCCATAGGAAAACATTATGACCTAAAAATAAATGTTCTATATTTTTTGAACGAATGAACCAAATGTAACTAAAACTATACAGCTAATTCCGGGTACCTCATCAACATACCTACCAAAAATCAACCTAATCGGAACATTTTTGCGGCAGTTATCGCGGAACAGACAGACAGACAGAAACCAAAAACTTTTCGGGTCTCCCCAGTGAGCCTCAACTGACGTTTCGGCAATTAGCAAGTGATTCCTTGTCCCCACGGTACTTAAAAGTACCACTTCAAAAACACTTTAAATATAGAGTAAAGGGGCTTATTTTTTTTATTTAACAAATAATATTGTTTCACAGACTTTAAAAGATAAGAAAAAAATTATAATGGATTTACCTATAAATGTTGATATGTTTCACCGCAGAAAGTTAACATTGCATATCACACAATGAAATGGAAGCTAGAATATGATACATAGGTGGGAAATATCCTTGTCAAACATTTTTTGCTTCAAAAAACTACTACTGCTATTTACCGATGATAGAATGAGTTATTTAACATTGATATTGAAACATACCATTGGTAATAGATTAATCAAATATTTTTATAACTATATGATTCCACTGGTACTTTAAAGTATATCGTCGTGGTCGTAACATAAGGTGTTAAGAAAATATAAATGAGATTTACAATTAACGAATTATTACATGGTTATTAAAGTGGTTCCCAAAATATATTTTACCCCGCTCAAAAACGCGAACCTTTCTGACATATTTTTAAGTATAGAAGCATGATAATTCCTGGCATGATTATTAAAGTGATTTTTAATCGAACAGTTCTTTTCATTTTCCGATAAATGAATTACATTTTGAGTTCGAAACTATTGTTGTCTCAAGATGGCATTTTTGTGCCTCCCTGCGCTGTCGCGTCCGGAATTCGATTAAAAACACTAATTTTGACAGCATTTTCTGAAAAATCTTTTCCTTACTATTTACTCGCTGTAGCACGCTCTACTTCTATAGCTCCAAAAGTGTCCTTTTACTTTCGATATTGATTTCTAACTAATAAAATATAATTTTCGTGTGTATAAAGAGTACTTTAAACGACAAAAATAATTTCGAAATTTTCAATCAGTTAGAGTGATATTCCTCCTTAATTCCATTGAAAAATTTTGTGAAACACTGATCAATCTGAAACTGTAAAAAAAAAAAAAAAAACGTAAAAATGCAGCTAATGCAACTCACAGTGCACGATTTCTCAGATGATATGCCGTTAGTTTATCTACACTCTGTATATTTATAGCATGACATAGCTCCATCTTATCAGCTGGTGTAGGTGCGAAACTTCTTGTTGGACACTTTAGGAAACAGGGTCATCAGTTATGGAAGAAATTTGCAGTGGCTAAAGAGATCACCTAGTCTAATTCTACTAAAATTATATGAAAGACTAGATTTATACCACTTGCCATTTTAGGATATAGACGACCTAATATTCAAGTATACAGTAACATAACGAGTGCCGAACTACCAAAAAAAGTTCTAGCTCGAATACAAATGGGTATTGCGACGATCGATGGTGGCCATATCCAGCATTTTTAACAGTTAACTGAGATATTTTGCAATTAAAGAACATTATTTTGTGTTTCCCTTCTTCATAATGTGCTATTGCTATATAAATTTCCTAATATAATAAATTGTACTATTATGGTAAATGCACCATAGCTTAGGACACTGTACCAGAAGTGGACATTTTAAACATCGAAAACGCCAGGCTTTGAAAGCCACACAGTTGTTCGCACCGTACGCGGGGTTTGCCAGAACCCTCTAGTGTTAAACCCTCGAAATACAGAAACTTCAAGCCATCAGTTCTAGAGCAAGGCCAATTCAACTCAAACTGTGTAACCGTGTGATTGATTATATTATCGTAATTTTTTGAAATTTCAAATAAGAAAGGAAAGTTTTGTTTTTTTTCACACTTTTCAGTATAGTTTAACAATGTTTATCACTTTTGCGTCTGCCGGCTAACTTTCTGACCATGCTCTAAATTACCTAAATATACCTGGATTACAATGAGCTTTGTATACATTAATGAAGTTTGCCATAGGATAATCCCTATTGAAAATAGAGTGTGTATCATTTATAGTTCATTTACATGGACACACAAAAGAATTCCTTAACGTTAATGTCTATGGGAAAAATCGTTTTCAGTGTATTTTAATGAAGTTACACTATTCCAAACATAATGAATTGATATACATTATTTAAGAGCAATACAATCGGCTTTCTGTCGAATAATATGGAGTTCTTAGCATTTGTCATTCATTTACAGGGAGACACAAAAGAATACCGTTACAATATGGGCTATGGGAAAAAATCGTTTGCAGTAGTGTATGTTACACTACTTCAAACATAATGAAATTGATGTGCATTGCTTAGGTGCACATGCTTCTGAGGTGCAAGAGGCTTAATGTAGAATATGGAGTGCATAGCATTTATTTGTTCATTTACAGAGATACAAAACAGAATTAGATTGCGGTACTGTCTATGAGCGACAATCGTGGAAATGCGTTTTTAGATGCAGTCTGCGTTTTGTAAGTTTAACTTAATTTTAGTATGTTACATGATGTGTATAAATTCTATAGCTCATATACAAGGCTTCCCAAAAGAATTCATAAGCATTACTGTCTATGAGCGTGAATTGGTCTTTTTCATTGTATTATGCATTTTTAAGCTTAACTGTAATTAGTATATACGAGATTGAAGTAATAAATAATACACATTTGTAAATTAATATCCACAACAATTTCAAGATAACAAACTCAAGGGTTTAATTAATAGCTACACGATATCACAAGATGAGGCTCGTGAAAAGTGAAGTTTAAACAGAAAGCGAGAGAAATAGTTCCATAGTTTTGTACCTTAATATGAAGGTTAGAAATCCGATATGTCAAATAAAGGATTTAAATTAGAATTCTAGGTGAATTCTCACTTATGTTTACGAAAATGTTACGGTATTGATAGTTATGAAATATTGTGATGTCATCATCATATTGTTTATTTGAGTAAGTAATAAAGAGTGTTTAAAATTAAATTGAAGCTATACAGTGATTTACAATTGTAAGTCAAGTAAATATTTACGCAATTGTAAGATTATAAATAAAAATTCTATAAATTATGGGGGCTCGTTGCCGAGATTTTGATAAAAGATCTAAATAAGAAGATATTCTGAATCAATGCAAGTAAAAGGTTGAATTGAATTATATTATTTGAACTCAAGTTAAATTAATTTATAAGTTATTTGAAATTGGATTGTAACAATAGCTGGAGAATAGCTTAATTTCCGTAATCGTTTTAATCCAGATCAAAATAAAAATATATTTTCAGTCGGAATAACAGTTAAAAGAGGTTTAAATTTGGTGAAAACGTAATAAGTGTCATTACTAAGAGAAAAAAGCCACAGTAATTATGTCAATTTTGAACAAAACGCGAAAGAGCGCAATTTGATTGAATTATGTCAGAATTGAGGAATAAGTATGCCAACTAAAGTAGCCATTCCGTCAATAATTGAAGTAATAAAAAGTTGAGAGAATTACGATGAAGAGTTTATGAAAGACCGTATTGAAGTAATATCGTCGTCTAGAATGGAAAAGTTAAGTAGAACTCAAGCGGAAAAGGAAGCGGAAGACAGAAAGTTGCAGCTTGAATCGGAAGAAAGAAGAATAGCGGAAAAAATACTACAGCTATAGGAGAAGAAATTGGACATGGAATTTGAAATAAAAAAAAATTGACAATACAAGCCGAGAGAGACGCTCACAAGGGCGAGGAAATAATAACTCCAAGGAATGGAACAGGTAAGAATTTTGATCTCTTAAAGTTATTTCATCGTTATGGCAGTGCAAATGGCCATATAAATGCATCTGTATTTTTTAACATGATATGAGAGGCAAGTATCTGAAATGAAAATAGACAAGGAAGAATGGGTATCATATCTATTAAGTTTATTACCATTAGAAATAGCTCGCATAATCACAAGAGAAAAAAAACAGAAATAAGTGATTACGATTATATGAATAGTTTGTTGTTAAAAAGGTTGAAAATGCCAACAGAAGAATTTAAACAAAAGTTCATGACACACAGAAAAGATCCAACGGATAATTGACGTTATTTTGGCTTTCAGATTATAACATATTTTGCGAGTGGTTGCGTGGAATGAATGTTACAAATTTTGAGGAATTAACGGAATTATTGGTCACAGATCAAATTAAGCAAAATATACCCCCAGAAATTAGAGAAAGCTTTGTTGAAGAATTACCAAAGCTTAAGGAAGTTAATGTATTGGTAGAAAAACCGGATGATTTCGATACGGCTCCCAGAGGGTGTAAAACCGTAAAGTTATATAAGCCACAAAATATCGTAAGCAGGGAGAAAAACGCTATTGTTTCACAAATTATTTCTTATTATTGCAAATTGCCTGGTCATATCGCCACCAAATGTACAAGTATGAATCAAACGGGCACTCAATCGTATCATAGTAACCCCTTTATGAAAACAAATGAAAACGGCTTACAGAGAGAAGAAATGTTATGAATTTATCAAGAGCGGAAAACGACACCAATGCAAGAACAAAATACGTATTGTTCCAAAAAATGAGAAGCTCGCAAAAATAATAAATGATAACGCAAGTGATGTAAGTTTGTTGAATATAAAATGCTACAATGAAATAAGTACACCTGAGTTATGCCAAGAAAATATATGTATATTGACCGGATTTGGCGGATAAGAAACGAAGTCAATAGGATTATTCGAGCACAAAATACAAGTAGACGGCGCTAAATCAACAGATGATTTTCATGTAGTGTCAGACCTAGACTGTGACATGTTGTTAGGTATAAATGAAATATCAGGATGCAATTTAACAGTTACAAAAGAAGACGTCAAAAAAAAAAAATCTCGCCTAGAAAGAAAACGCCATGGGTGAAAACATCGTATATTGTAGATATGATAAAGCGGTGAGGAATTCTAGTGAAAATTTAAAGGCATGGTCAATAATAAAAGTGAAAATACAACAATGAAAATAACGGAAAGATCTCGTGAAGAAGAATCAAACGCAATGAGTAAGAAAAAATTGAATGAAAGAAACGAGGTATCAGGATTAGTGTGAATAAATGAGCTGAAAGAAAAACGCGAAGAACGTGCAGATGAAAAAGAAATAATAAAAAATGATAAATGTCAATAAACTAGTCGTTGGGGGCCACCGTAATACTTACCCATCATGGATATGCATAATGTAAAATATTAAAATAAAAATGTGTAAACTACTTATAAAATGCATTGCAATTCAAATAAAATCGTGGCTTGATGACGTCATAAACTTTAAAGGCTCGGTTACTGAATTGCTTGAAAGAGGTTTTTCCTTATAACTCCAAAAATAATAATCCTATTAACTAGCGGTTTATTGCATCTGATTAAGCGTCAAATTTCCAATTAAAATATATCTTTAAAGTAAAATTTGGATGAAATACAGGGTCATGAAAAATCGAAGAGTGTGGAAAATATGATTCCAAATATCTCGGCAACTAATTATCCGATCGACTTCATGCTTTATGTAAAATTTATGTTTTTTTATTGTCTTTTATATTCATTTCTTAAACTAAACAATTTCGAAAATTTTTATATACCTTTTATCAGAAAGAATATTTCGAGAGTCCGAAAAAAATAGTTTCGGTTAATCGAGGTTATTGAAATGAAATAGGCTTCTTCCCATTATTACATACTAAGTACATACCAAATTGCAAGTCTCTATCTCAATTTGTTCGGGAGATAGAGCGTTTACAGACACACACACAGACACACAGACACACAGACGGACGGCAAAAAATTTTTTCTAAAAATATGTTTTTCGGAATCTCGAGTGTCTGAAACGTGTAAATCCGTCAAAAAAATTTTCGATTTTCAAAACGATTACAAGACTTACCCTATACTACGTATGATGGGTAAGTAACAAGAAACACGAGAGAAGAAATTAATATTGAAAGAAAAAATGAAAATGCAAAAAGATTTTGTGGAAATTTTAAGAAACGTGATTACAATTATTCAAATAAAATAAGACCATATTATTCAAATAAAATAAGACCATATTATCCGAGAAATAATTTTGCTGATAGACGTCACAGATATTGTGAAGATCAGAGTAGATTTTTAGACGTACAACACATAGAAAGAAAACGGGAAAATTTTGAAAGAGAAAAGATGAAATTGTGGTAAAAGAAATCATATGAGATAAGAACAAGCATTAGAAGTCATTTTAATGATACTCGTAGAAATATATACTTCTGGTGTAATAATAATTGTAGGCAACATGAAGAATCATTAGGCCTTACCAATAGTTTTGATTATAGAGAATATTAACCTTCTCACTGACAAGCCCGTGTTAATACGTTCACTAAGCTGCAGGTTTCACTGCAATATAAGCATTATTTAAAGTAATAAAATTCTGTTGATTTAATGCATTTTTAATGCGCTGAGCAATGAATAACACTCTCAAGAATTACATTCATATTTTTAATTAAGATTTTTATATTCAATGTTGAAAAATTAGTTTTTCTTAGCATTTAAAACAAAATGCAGAGAAAAAAACATTACAGATTTGCCCTTTTGCAAGACCGTTAGAGGGTTTTAAGCTAAATATGACAAAAGGGGTGATAGATTTGAAGGCAGAGCTAAACGCAGTAATAGTTCTCCCACTTTCAATGCAGATGAGCATAGAGAAGATAGACATGAGAATGGTTGTTTTTGTAGAGGAAGCAGAAATTATTTAGACATGTGAAGAACATGATGGACCATGTCAAACATCTACATCAGCCGAGTATATGAAACCCTGGCCAATGAATTAAATGTTGAATGTTATGTGATGCATCGTTATGTATATATGTATTAGGGTGGAGCGCTCGCCTATGGAAAAATATTTTTTTCTCCAAATCAAAATGGGACGGCATGGAACAGTTGCTCTATCATATACTCATTCTGAATATAAAATATCTTTGAAAAATATTAATATTAAATACTGCCCCAAGGTCATTGAATATTGAGAAAAAACGTAAAAGCGCTCGCCTATGAAATGTTTTTTTTTTTCACCAAATCAAAATGAGGGGGGGGGGGGGGAAGTTGCTCTATCATATCCTCATTCTAAATATAAAATATATTTGAAAAATATTAATATTAAATACTGCCCCAAAGTCATTGAATATTGAGAAAAAACGTAAAAGTTGTGCATTTTGCCATTTTTGTCCTCAAAAATACAAACTAAAAATAACAATTTAATTTAAAAGGATGATCATCGAATTATTATTATTATTATTATTATATATTTATAGTAAAATTATGTAATATTTATATCAAATTCACTTTTATATACTAACTCAATGACTATACTTTTTTTTTAGATATGAAATTTGGGTAATTGTAATTGTTTTATATTTTTTACTTAACCTATGTAAGAAAATATAATTTCTAATTATTTTTAAAGAACTATTGTAATAAGGTAAAAATAATTTACTATTACAATTTACAAGCAATGAAGTTACCATTTTATAGTAGTCCATACTATTTTTTGGTTTAAAAAACTGGCATTTTTTTTCCGAGACTCCAGACAAGTTTTAATGAACCCATCGCGTCTCAAAGGACCACAAATAGCTAAAGAAGCCTACGTAACAAGTTTCACACATCTTTCAGTGGCTTGATTGTGACAAGGGAATAGTTTAATCTTAGGTAAGATGTCTTCATCTATTGCCTTTGGATTTAGGATACACTTTGTAAGAATATTATGATCTAATTACTTAGTTAAGGGTGGTTCTGTTATGGTCACTTCAGCCCAATTTATAAAATCGATATAGTCTTTGGCTTCAAAATTGATCTCAAGTAACTTGAGCGTACGTAAGGAATTTCTTGACTTTCGAGATTTTATTATTCTACGTAGTGCCAACACTCTTACATAGTCCCTATTGTCAGCCAACATGGCAATCAAAATATTTTCCGAAGACAAAAATAATCATTTCGTTGAATTACGGGATCTAATATTGTTTGTAATTCCTTTGGTAAATATCATGATAACATAACTGTTTGATGCAAATTCTTAGCTCCGTAAATGCATGAAGGCTTAGTTTTAATTTGAAACCATATAGCTGAATAAACTCTTAGTATAAAATTTGTCAGAATTAACAAATTTTAAGACGTTTACTTGAAGAAACGTGTAGCCTAAGAATTTTATTTGCCACTGTAAGCCCCCTAGAATGCACAATTTTACCAGGATTTCTTTTATACAATTTTTCGGGACACAATCCCGAAGAAATTGCTTCACATATCTTAAGCAAATAGAGTCGATCTGTGCATAAATACTTTTTATAAGTAATTTCTAGTACAGATTATTCTCTTATAATGCACAAGAGGAAGAAGTTCACAAACTTTTAGAGGTTTGGCAATAGATACTATAAAACTTTGAGGCCCATTTGTTGTACCGTCAAGATGCTGGGGCAAATGGCTCAAGATAAGCTCATTGGCATGTATTTGGCAAATAAGCCATTGAAGTGGTTTTCCTTGTTTTTCTTCTAGAAATAGCATAACACATTCTTTGTAACCCGTGTTAAAGGTAGTTCCGTCACAGCCAATTGCAACAAGCTTACTGGTATCAATATTTTTGTAGTTATTTTTTTATTTTTTTTATTTCTTCACTTAAAATTAAAGCCTTTCCAGATTGTAACGAAAGGTGCCTCAAATACTCAGAACCTGGTTCCTTTATTAAGCTTATAATGCTTGTAAATTGTAATAATAAAATATTTTTTCTTGTTATTCATCCTCTTCAAGTATAATTTAAAAAAATATATTCTTACGAAATATAAAATATAACACAATTTTGTTGTTTTGATTATGCTTTACAATTACCCAATTTTTATACATTTTTCAAAATTTTAAAGTCATTGGGGCAGTATAAGACACCTGGATTTGATATAAATATTAGATAGTTTCACTATAAAAGTATAATAATAATAATTTAAAAATAATACTTTAAAATTAATTTAATATTAATAATATTTGTGCATTTTATATGTTTGACAAAAAATGGGAAAATGCACAACTTTTACAATTTTTCTCAATTTTCAATGACCTTGGGCAGTATTTAATATTCATATTTTTCAAAGATATTTTATATTCAGAATGAGGATCTGATAGAGCAACTTTCCCACCCCGTCCAATTTTGATTTGAAGAAAAAAAAATTTCACTCCACCCTAATATGTATATCATCATGTTTTATATAATTTAACTATATGACCAAAATTTGAAAATCTATTCCGTTGAGTCACCGGACTGCCAGGATTACCGAATGTGGGATTGAAATAATAAATAATACCCATCTGTAAATTAATATCCCCAACAATACAAGATAACAGACTGAAGGTTTTAATTAATAGCTACACGATATCGCAAAATTATTATGTGGCTCATGAAAGGTGAACTTTTAAACAGAAAGCGAGAGTAATAGTTGTTCTATTGTTTTCTACTCCAATAGGAAGGTTGGAAATCCGATATGTCAAATAAAGGATTTAAATTATAATCCTAGGTGAATTATTACTTATGTTTACGAAGATGTTATGGTATTGACTAGGGCTAGATTACTTATCAATATATCGGTCAAATATTGATATTTTTTAAATATCACAATAACAATATCTAAACTTTGACTCAGCCGATATATCCCAATAAAAATAATATTGTTTTACAATCAACGCGATTTCGAGCCCCGAAAATCAGCAACGAATACCCCGTACCAATATGTCCTTCAATCCTTCTTTCATCCGATCCGTTTATTTATTCACTGCCCTGCTTCATCCAAAACAGAAAATATACCACTGCTGCTTATCTCTCTATCATATCTCAAAGTAAAGAATATTCCAATATATCCCAATACATTCAATCTTTCAAACCAAAGAGTTAGAGATAAATACTGAATAACACTTTCGCTACTGAATAACACTAATCACACGTTCCTTCCCGTATAGCATACATGGTCACAGTGACGTCACGGTGACGTCACTGCAAGTTAGGTACGTCACGTCACATCTGTGACCAAAAATCCAACATTCTGTGACGTCACACTGTGACTAAAATGTGAACATCTTTGAGATCTTAGGAAAAGTTAAAAGGCAACTTTAAAACATCATATTATATCAAGAAAATTACTTTTCAACAACTTTAAAAAGTTTGTGACGTTGCAGTTGCAGTGACGTCACCGCAAGTCACGTGAATCACGCCACATCTATAACCAAGATGCCAACACTCTAAGACATTACAGTGTTAACAAATATTTGATTTTGAAAGAACATTTTAGTGCAAAAAAATAAAATAAATTAAGAACATACTTTTTAAAATTTCTCAAAATGTAGAATTGAAATATGCTATGTATCTAAATCTCTTACACTTTCACTATTTAAATAAATTCAATATTTTAAAAATAAAATAATAAATAAATAACTGTCTCATTTATATTATATATAAAATTCAAGAGGGAGATAAATTATTTACATTTTCATTTCAATTTTCAAGAAATTTTACAAAAAAACACTACATAAAGAGCATGTAAAAATCTTTAAATATAAACCCAACAATGCAGACAAGTTTTTGCGGAAAGGAATTCAGAAATACAGCTCCCATTGTGATAAAATTGTTAACAATTTAAAGATTTTTTTTTTCAAATTTTAAAACATGTTTTTTCTTTAATTTTACTGCCGCATAAAACGCATCTGATAATTCTGTAATACTAAAAATTGTTCTCAAAAAATTGTCACTTTTCCATAATTATAGTGATATGCCATCAACGACTAGTTTGCATTCTGGCCACAAAATGAGGGTGAACGTTTGAGAGTTCGATACAGTGGCGTAGCCAGGGTGGGGGGGGGGGTCCAAATGCTCTGGATACCACTAATTTTGTAAAGTTTTCTTTGATTTATCTAACTGGAGAACTTTTTGCGATAATCAATGCAAAAAAAAATTACATTATTACTGGTATTTAGAGCATTTGGACCCCCTCCCTGGCTAGGCCGCTGGTTCGATACTTGTATTTCAAGGGGTAGGGGGGAAGGTGCCTGAAGAAACGCTTTCAGGTTTTTCCTTTTTTTTATACCGCTAACCAGGCCCCTACCTGCCCGGCATGAATGCCTAGCTTAACGGGTTAGTACCTGGGTGCAGTGCGGAAATCGCCTGATCACAGCATGGCTGTGATCCACCTGACTATAGATTTGTTCACATCGCTGCTGTGCTTGCTCTCTTGTGATTTGCTACCGTTATCTTTGTTTGCCGGTCCAAGGTTTCTGTTTAACTTTGTTGAATTGACAGATTTAATAGGTCTCGTAATTTAGAACCTTGATCAGGTGACGAGACCCTCACCTGACTAGGCACCCCCAGAGGTATAATTCACAGGTAACTTGGAGGGCTTTGCAGCCACGACGGATTTTACATGCACCAGGTGCCATTAGCGTACATAGATTTACATATTTACCTTGTCTGTTGGCTTGTCACGTTCATGGTGGGTTGTCGCTGTAGTGTTTATCGCCTCTTTTATGGGCAGATTTCACTTCTTGTTGCATTTGTCTCTGTCAAGGCTTTTTGGCGTTTTTATAGGCTCACCCCTGTTGTGGGTTGTTTTTTGTCTATCATTCATTGGTTTTCTGTCTCTTTCTTGATATATTTTTACCTCTAGCTTGTGCTAGAGCTGTTTTTCACATTTTGAATCTTGGTCTTCTTTCCAGAGTTTCACTGGTTATTATGTCACTATCATGGGTTTTGTCACGTTGTAACTTTTGTTACTGGTGGTTGACACATTGTAACTTTTGTTACTGGTGGTTGTCACATTGTAACTTTTGTTACTGGTGGTTGTCACATTATAACTTTTGTTACTGATGGTTGTCACATTGTAACTTTTGTTACTGGTGGTGTTCACATTGTAACTTTTGTTACTGGTGGTTGTCACATTGTAACTTTTGTTACTGGTGGTTGTCACATTTCTGGATGTTGCACTCTCATTTTTGTTGTCTTTGTCACTTATCTCACCCAAGCATTGGGGGTTTTGATTTTTTTATTTTCCTTCGTGAATACGCTTTTTGCGATCAGTCCATTGAATCCTAATGGCTGTTATCGCTGCTTTTGAATTTTTTGCAACTTGTTGATTTGTTGTTTGAGAAACTTGTTGCACTAATGGAGTGGGGCTTGTTCCGTGGCCGTTAGTCCGTCATGTATCTATGAGGCTGTATTCACTTGATGTGACACTGTTTATTTTTCCATTAACTTTCTTTGGCTGGTGTGCTTTGTGCATTCACCATTTAATTATTTTGTTGTGTTTTGTTCACTTTTTGTTGGCTATTTGCCTTCATCAGTTGGTGAAATTCAGTCCGTCACAGATGACTTCCACTTCTCACTAGTGCTGAAAAAAATCGATTTTTTTTGGCGTAGCAAAGAGGTTCCATTGCTACTTTTTTTTTTTTTTTAAGATATATTAGAAAATATACTTACCAAAGGGATGGCTTTTGAGGGTGGGAAATGCTTTTGAGGAATCTCGCTGCTGTATTTATTGTGATATGAGATCGATGTTTTCTACTAACCATCTCATCACTGCTCTTCCTTTTGTTTGTACTTGTTTGTTGTTCGCTAACTGGTTGTGCCATATTTTTTCGTTGTTCGGTGTGATGTGGATCAGATGTAGTGTTTGGGTTAGTAGGCAGTCTGTTAGATAGTGTTTGGGGGTTCCCAACTCCCCGCATGAGCAGTTTGGTGCGTCTTTGCGCTTAAACCTGTGTAAGTAGTCCGGGAATGCTCCGTGACCCGTGTAAATTTGACTTAGTAGATTGCAGCTGATGATTCTGTGAGAATCTATTTTTGGGAAGTATTCATATGTCTTCCTGCCCTTTCCCCATAATCCCACTCGAACTGCCATTGTTTGATAGTGAGTTCTTTTAGTTTTCTTTTTAAGTTTGATATCGGTCTTTCTAGATGGTATGGAATTTCTTTAGTTTGGTTTTCTGCAGCCTTTTTTGCTAATTCGTCGGCATCCTCGTTTCCTTGGATACCCACATGTGCTTTGACCCAGCTAATTTTGAATTTATTGTTTGAGTCTTTTACTGTTTTTTGTATTGTATCGATTAATTTTGCTACATTGAAGGGTTTACTGAGTGATTGGATGGCTGACATGCAGTCCGAGCGAATGCTGTATTACTTCCCTGTGCTATTTCCCCATTCTGCTGCTTTTAGTATAGCCAGTAGTTTGGCTTGGAAAACACTGTTGTACTTCCTTAATGGAGCTGACCATGTTTTTATTTTTTCTTCATTTTTGAAAGCTACGAATGCCGAACCCGTAGCGCCTGATTCCAATTTTGAACCGTCTGTATATATTACTATGTCCTTGTAATTATGGCCTATTCTTGGTTCTATGGTGTCCGCGAGATGTGTTTCCCATACATTAATCTTTTTTATATAGTCTGTATGGTGGATAGTGGTTCCATGTATTTCTGTCGTTTCTCTTAAACGTGATATTGTGCCGTATTCTGCCTCGTATTTAACTTGGAGGTGAATTGGAATCAGGCCAGCAAGTACCTGCAGGACCGCTGTTGGGGCAGTTTTATATGCCCTAACTATAGCCAGCAAAAAGTGCCTTTGGCATGTTGTTATTACTTGTTTATTTCTTTGGTTTAGCTTGTGTCCCCATATTGAGGCTGCGTAAGTCAGTGTTTTCTCAGCTACTGTTCTATACCATATTTTTAAGATGCTTGGTTTCAATCCCCAACCCCGTTTGGCCATTTGTCCCATCATCCAAAATGCTTTCCTTACTTTGGCTGTTTGTGCTAGGCAGTGTGTTTCCCAATTTAGGGTTTTATGTATGATTACACCTAGATACTTAATGTTTTCTTTACCTTCAAATTCCCTGTCTTTGAATTTAATTCCTTCAATTTTATATGTGTCTGCTGTTGGTAGGTTTCTTGTGTGTGTTCTATTAAGGTACAGTAGTTCTGTTTTGTCCCAATTAAGCGTTAGGTTATTTTCCGTTACCCATTCATTAAATTCTTTTATTATTTTGTTTGCTAGTTTTACTAATTGTTCTTTTGTTTTTGCTTTTATTATTAAAATAAAGTCGTCTGCGAAGGCCTGTATTCTTACATTTTTACCCCAGTTTTTCTTTAGGGCTGTATCTGCTATAAGCAGCCACAGCAGTGGTCCCAGACAGCTGCCTTGTGAGCAGCCGCCAAATGTTTGTTTTGTTACTATAATGCCGTTTTCTTCTAAGGATGCGTATCTATCTTCTAAAAAGCTTAGTATCTAATTTATTAAGTAAGTGGGGCATGGTGATTGTTTTAAGTTTTCGGCTATAATAGGCCATCTGATATTATCAAATGCACCCTTTATATCCATTGCTATTAGTAATGTTTGGTATTTATCTTCTTTGTCTTTCTTTATTGTTTTTATTAGGTTACTTAGTGCGTGTTCAGTTGATAACCCTTGTTTGAACCCATATTGTTTGTCGCTCCAGTATTTGTTGATTGTTAAATGATGTGATATCCTGCCGTGTGTTATTTTTTCTAATATTTTACTAAGTGTAGGTAGTAAGCATATGGGTCTGTAATTTTTTGGTTTTTTTGGATATTTTTCCTTTTTATGAAATAGGACTACTGTACCTATTTTAAATGATTTTGGGAAGTAGTTGAAGTTAAGGCATGTGTTATATAATGTTAGTAGTAGTTGTGGTGCTGCTGTGTGTATTCTTTTCACTAGGTTATAGTCTATGTAATCAAAGCCCGGAGCATTGTTTTGTTTTATATTTTTGATTATCCTGTTGAGTTCTTGATTTGTTATAAGCTGTGGTTTTGTTTCATTAAATGTCGGTGTCTCTGGTTTTAATTCGTGTTCTATTGAAGGATTTGTTAGATATAGGTTGTTTAGGAAGTGGTTTAATGTCTTTTTGACTGTTACTTCTTGATTGTTGGGTATGATATTTTCTAATCGTGATGGGCTTGTTTTTTTGCCTGATGCCAGTTTATATTGAGGGCCATATGTATTAGTGACTTCCTCACAGTATTTTTTCCATGTGTCTCTTTTGGCTTTTTGGACTATTTTCTTTAATTTTGCGTGTTCTTTTTTATATTCTATATGTTGTTTGTGTTTTAGTTCCTCATCTTGTTGTTGCTGGAATTTTCTCCTGAACGCCCTTACTCTATTTCTTGCTATTTTGACTTCTTGTGACCACCATGGTGGTGCCATTAATTCTGGAGTTTTTCTATGATTGTAGCAGGCGAATGCTATTGCTGTTATTTCTCTCTGTAATCTTAGTGTTATGTTGTCTAACTGATCTATATTTGTTGCTTTTCTTAGTTCTTTTGTATATTTGTTTCTGATTTGTTTTATTTTCTTCTCGAATTTTGCGTGTTTGCCGTGTTTTGTTTCTAATCTATGTCTTTGATAGCACGTGTTTTTATATTTTATATTAAATTTTATGTATTTGTGATCACTGTTTGATTCGTCGTCGCTTACTTCCGAGTCTGTTATATTTTCTCCTAATTTAGCTGTTACTATTGTTAGATCCGGCCATCCTTCTAGCTTCCTTTTACCTCTCATGGTGCTGAACGATACTTTTGAGTGTGGTGGGGTTTGTACAAAGAGGGAATTCAGGAGGAAGAAGTCTGTAAGTTTTACCCCCCCCCCCCTGTCATCTATGTTCGCATAGCCCCATTGTTGAGAGTGTGCGTTAAAGTCCCCCGTCAGTAGTACTTCGCCCTTGGCTATTTTCAGAGTGTCTTCTACCTCCTGCAGCACATCTTCGAAGTCTTCTACTGAGGGGGGTGCGTATACATTGATTATTGTTATTGTTTCTTTTTTATTTTCGATTTTTATTGCTGTTGTGTATTCTTTTTCTGCTATTGTTATTGGATTGGTGCCTGTGTGAGTTACTATTGCTGATCAATTTCTTTTTGTTTTTGTTATTTTCCAATTACCATTATTGAAACCTGTTATTTTTCCTGTATTTTTATTTTGGTGAAAGTCTTGTAAGAGTCCAATATTTATTTGCTTGTCTCCCATATATCCCATAAGTGTTTGTGTTGCATGGAGACTGTTATGTAGGTTTATTTGTATTAGTTTGATGTTGTCTTGATTTTTATTGTTGGAGTTTTCTTTTGGGTTTTTATTTTCATTCCGGTTTGGATTGTCTCGGGTGCCGCTTAGGCACGCGTCTGTGTTAGCGGCGTCGATATTGAACATAATTCAATTCGTGTGTCCTTTGTTGCCTGTTGTTAAGTTCCTCCTGTGACATCCTATGCACCCGTGTCACACCCCTAGTTGTGTTTAATGTGATTTTGTCGCTTAGGACATCATTACCTGTAGTTAGTTTTTTTCTTCCTTGTTCAATTTCAATTTGTCTAATTTTGAGGAGATTTCTGTACACCCTGCACTGCCCATCATGAGCCGAGTGGTCTATAGGGATTTGTGCCGGTAAGTGCGCCTTATTCCATTCGTTGAATGGAACATATTATAGGGTATTATGGGGTATATATATTATAGGCCAAACATATTATAGGGTAGATGTGCCAGTAATGGACCGCCTTCCAGTAATGGGCCACCTTCAATATTTTTGATTTATAAAAAAATAACCAATAAAAATCCAGCTTTTTTTATTTCATTAATATGCTTTCTTTAAATTCTAGTTTTAAATACAATCATAATATCAATTATCTATTACTTATTGTGGGGAGTCCATTACAAGTCCATCCAGTGGAATTTAGGCTTCTTTGATTTATTTCTGTTATTTACAATTAAATTTCGATTCACATTGGGAAATGTGACTATGAGCATGGTTAAATATTGTTGGTAGATTAATATAATATTAAAAAATGTGGAATATAACAATTATAACTATTAATTAAAAAATAATTTTTAAAGAAATTCCTTAAGGGTGTCCATTACTGGCACATCTACCCTACATCCGCAAGATATATTAGAATAAATATCCGTATGTCTAGCTGGATGTGTTGGTAAGGGCTGGGTAATATTTTACCTCTCAGCTCTATAAATACATCTCTGCTGGAACAACTTGGTAGAGACTTCGTATTACAATATTTTATTGCCATGAGAGCTAAGCAGACCAGGACCATTCGAGCAGAATCGATTGATTCTCATGATTTTCTCCGGTTTCAACCCAACAACCTTACTAGTAGATTAACAGGTGACCTTTACCATCTTCACATTTTTGGTAATAATACATTTTTAGTAATAGTACATTAGATGCGTTTTTTTAATGCTAAGATGTTTAATGTTTCTATTTAAATAAATAAATAAGTAAACAAATAATAATAATAATAATTTATCGACTTATTATTATTTTTTTTTATAATGTGTAGTTTGGGAAATTGGTCGGTTTAATCTATTTATTAACAATATATAGCCTAAACGCAATGTGCTGTTAATAATATGGATCAAATTTGAATTTCATATATTTCAGGTTTCTCCATTCAATTTTCATAGTTATTCATTTTAAGAAAATAATAATTATAATGTGAAACTATTAATATCTGATTTTCATGAAGTAAATTTGCAACAATTGTGACAATTTAGGATATTAAAAATTCATTTGTCAAGCTGCGCCAATATTAGATGTGGAAATATGATGAATATTTTGGAAGTAATGAAGTATCTATTAAGTTATTTTTTTAAGTTGTGTTTTTTTTTTAATTATTGAATGATTTTCATAGAAAAAAAAATAATTTCTGCATTTCAAACTATCAAAAGCCAGTATATTTAAAGTCATTTAACATTGACAATTTCGTTCTAAGCTTGTGAGGAAATATTTGTAAAAGAAAATATATTAAAAATCTTTCGCGTTTATGATATTAATTTTTATATTATATTTACATCAAAAAGTGTTTTAATGCTTGACACAATGTTCATTATTTTTATAATATAGCACAATGGGTATATTTATTATTTAAATGGATACCTAATATAAATCTTTCACAATACTTATTTTAAAATGTATACTTATATTTTTAGTAAGGCTGTTTTTAAATCCAAAGGAACTAATTTCTGACATATTTCTGAATTCATTTTATTCGGAAATACATGAAATTTGCATGTTTTCTTATTCAGCAACTATGTAATCGAATGCCGTTTTCCATTTGTCGTTAAAGGCAGAAGATCTTTCAGAAAAGACTGTCAAAGTTGTCGTTTTGAACTGAATTTCCGATGCGGCAGTACGGGAAAGGAGAAAACCTGTCATCACGTCACCGAAATAGCTTATAACTCAATAAGTAATTCATTTATCAAAAAATGGAAATCTCTATTCCATTCCGAGTCGCTTTACTAACCAAGCCTACAAATGCAATGCTTTTGCGTTTAAATATTTGTCTGTGAATCTGTCAAAAAGTTTCGCGTTATTGAGCGAAGGGGGAGGGGGGGGATATGACAAAGTGTACTTTTCAAAACTTCAATACTTAACAGCAAAATAGCGTAGTTTTAATTATTCTCTACATTTTTGGTAGTTAAAAAATGCAAGTGAAAATAGTTGTTAATTTACATAATAGAATTTCGTATTTTTGAAATATTTTACTCTTTATTATCATTTTCAATGCATCCATATCTATCATTTTTATATTCAGTATGTATTTTTTACATTTATAATTTTACTTGCTTAACGCTACATTAGTTGGTTTCCCAATCCGATGAAAATTCTAATTCGTATACGAGTTGCATCAAGAAAAATTATAGCCGACTCGACACGGGTCATTTCCGGATTTGGTAAAATCTTGTTATCCGAAAATATCCGAAATTCAAATCTGTATCTGACAGTAGTAGAAAATTTTCATCTGTGAAGTCAAATTCTGGTAAAATCTGGTTGCCCGGAATTTGAAGTTAAAATAAATAAATAATATAATATAAAATAAATAAATAATACAGACTCGAATAGAGTCGCGCATCGGAACAAATAACTCGATTTTACCCCACTCGACATAACACGCAGTTTGGATCGTGCCATATTGATGATAATTGTTTTTGTTGCGGTTTTGATCAAGTTAACTGTATATTTTTCGGATTGAGATTTTTTTTCTTGCAGCTCGGGTTCAGGTTAACCTGAGTTTTCAAAAGAAAGACTACAATATTGTTTCAGGTGAAAAAATTTATTTTAACACCAGCTTGCCCGAGCACGAGATAATAACCTTACATAAACCTCAAATTTCTATTATTTGTGTCAAATTGTATCATTAACTGCTTGGGCCGGGTTTGAATGAATTCAAATCATCCAGCACAGATCATGACCAAAATGGACTCACAAAATTGTCACTGTCGTCACAGATTCGTCATAAAATTAATGGAAAATCGTCAAAAACGACACACTTTTTATAACTTGGTCACAGGGGGGCTTCACAACATCGTCACTGGGGTCACATCTTCGTCACAAAGTTAATGACGAAATCGTCGCAAATCACACACTTTTCACAAAATTGTCACATTGTGACTTCACAATACTGTCACTGTCGTCACAGATTCATCACAATGTTAATGGCAAAATCGTCACAAATGACACATATTTCACAAATTGGTCATAATGTGACTTCAAAACATTGTCGCTTTCGTCACAGATTCGTCACAAAGTTAATGGTAAAATCGTCACAAATGACACACTCTTCACAAATTTGTCGCACCGTGACTACACAAAGTGGTCACAATGTGTCGTCACAAAAGAGCTCTAAAACGGCCATAACGACTTCACATTCAGGTCACCGTGACTTCACATCGACAGTCACAAAGTCACAGTGTGACTTCACAGTGACGTCGCCGTGACGTCACCATGCCTTACGGGTTGTGCTGTGATTGGTCCAGACATATTGCGATATCTGTCGGCTACTGATATGTCCTGTCCAATAAGATGAGCTTGAATGTGTGTTGGTTATTGCGTAGTATTGATATTGCTTGCTAGAATGCGGTTTCTCGGATTCGGAAGGAATTTATATCTGTGCTTAAAATGAGTGAATTTTTGGGTTGCTCCGTTCGTGAAAAAAGGCTTTTAAAATACATTGAATATTTTTACGGTGAATTTCACCAAGTTTATCGAAATTTAACTTATTTCTTATTCTAGTCGATTTTATTAGGAAATTAAATTTCTGAACCGGGGAAAGGGAAATGTCTATCAGTTATTCAGCGAAGAATACTTTATTTTTTTTCAATGAGAGATAAATTAAATAATTTAAACAATGTTAGATAATAATTACGAAAAAATAAAGAAATAAATAAATAAATTACATGATTGCCATGATTAAATTTTGTAGTAAATCGTAAGCTTCTCAAAATAAGCAATATTTTTTAAATTTTTTAAATTCATATTTTTAGTCATCCAAGGTAAAATAAGAAACGATAACGATCATTGATAAAATGAAGTTTTTCAGGATGGAGTGATGTCTTTATGCCAAGATTAAACGAAGGATATATGACGAAAGGATTGTGATGTAACGATGGTTTTGCCCGGACACATTTCGTGTACAGAATAAACGAAATCTAGCTCAGTCCCTCCAAACTCTGTTTGAACCAAGTAAAACAAAATTTGATATTTTTAACCAATAATAAAATTCTATCAAACGAAAATTGTATACATTTTTATGTGGATAATTTTGAATTTCATTTTATTAAATTTGCTTTTTAATCATATAGTTAATCATATCTTTGTGGTGAAAATGCGACTTAAAAAAAAAGATTAAAGAATAAAATGAGAAGAATAGAGGAAATACTATCTTTAAAGAAAAGCTTTATGAAAGTAATGCTAATGCAAATAGTTATTAAACCATTAGTTTATTTTTTTTAAAATATTTTCTTTTAAAAAATATGAAAAATAAAAATTGTCATTTGAGCAAATAGATATAAGAATATTAATTCATTGCATTCAATTAAGTTTTGCGTTTAAATTGCTGATACTATATCATTTGTCTTTAAAAAACAGCAAATGCTCTTACTTTTTGTATTTATCTTTTATACTTGAATTAAGAATTTGGCGTGGTTTCACTGTATGGTTTATCTCTTCAATTGTTAAATAAACTGTTTTGAATCTTTGAAAAACAGCTAAACTTATTATAAAGATCGAAATGTGCTGAGGGAGCTTTAAGTCAGCCTTACAGAACTTTTATATAAATATATACGAGTATATACGAGATATACTCGAATATATACGAGATATAATATTTCAAAAAATGTTTCTAGGGGTCTATCCAGACTTTTCTCACGGGTCCTGTGCTTGTGAAACTGTGAAAAGTATTTTATATTTGTAAAAAAACTAATTATTTTTTGTGATTTTGAAATAACTGTTATATTCACGTTCTTGTTTATAAATTTTTGACAAGATCTTTTATATATGTAAAAGCTACATAAATAGATTCTTTGACGGCCTCAGTTGTTTTTTGTCAGGTCAGATTATACTTTTAAATAATTAATTTTGTAAAAGGTTTAGTTTGGAGATGGAAAAAAATTGTGAAAAGCCTATTTTTAAGACAAGGAATTTTGTGAAGGGTGCTTTAAAGGACCCAATTTCTTCCTAAACAGATCCCTGGACTATACACAGGCAAAAAAAAAAAATCAAGTAATTATTTTTAAATACTGTCAGTTTTGTGAAATTTTCAGAATGTGGGATTGAAGTTTTTATGCTTTATAGATCTTTGCAGATTACATGTGATGTTTAGTTTATAAATTATCCTTTTTTTTGTTATAAATTAACAATATTTCTATGGAAATTAAAAATGCCAAAAGAGAAATATTATGCAGAAATATAATAATTCTAAATGTATTTGAAGCAATGTTATGTATATTTAAATTTCATTGTTGCTATTAATATTTTAAACATTAAAAGAATGGTAGTATGTTTGAATTTTGGTTAATGATCTATAAATGTTTTATTTATTCTTTGGTTCTATGTTAAACTTTTGTTGCTAAATTAATACATAATCCATACCTTCCAAATAATAAAAAAATAATAATAATGCAAATTCATTCCTTACCTGTGAATGGAATTTAAAAGCCATTGTGGTATTATAGCATAATATCTCTTAACATAATGCCGCACTTATGATACTAATGCATTGTTCAAACAAAGAATGAACCTTGAATGATAATATATGTTTATTTCTTTATATGTCACTATAAAAAGTTTACGTGTAATGAGATGGCTGTTTTCAAAAGTGAAAAGAGTGGGCTCTACTTCAACAACATATTCAAATTCTCAGCACATCTCGCACTTTTTAAAAAAATCTTTGTACAGTATAATGCTTATTTTTAAAATTAAGATACTATTTTCTTTAACAAGATATTCAAACATTTTCATTATTTTTATTTTTTTACGTAAGTTAAAGCATTGAACAAAAGACTGCTATAATTTTTTAGAACTTGTTAAATCTAAAATAGGACAGTCTAAGAAACTATATTTCAAACAAACAACCGAAACAAACAAAAAGTACCGCATCCATTCAAAAATTATACGTAAGCAAATAATAATAAAACTGTAATTAAATTATTTTTACACTTTTTAACACTTTCCAACCTAGTTGAAAAGTGTTTATGACTTCGGTTTGTCTGGCCGTCTGCCGTCTGGCCGTCTGGCCGTCTGCCGTCTGGCCGTCTGGCCGTCTGCCGTCTGCCGTCTGTCCGTGCTCTAACTCCCGTAAATATGCTCGGATTGCCCTGCAATTTTTATATGTTATAATCATTATCTATAGCATGTTCCCTATTTCAACGGAAGTATGTAGCACTTATAGTTTTTTTACAGGGACACTCAAAAGAATTCCGTTACATTGCAGTCTATGGGGAAAAATCATTTGCGGTTTATTTAAATAATGTTTCACTATTTTAAACGCATTGAAATTTATATATATCACTAAGGTGCATTAGAAGAAGCTTAATATGGAATAGGGTGTGCATAGCACTTATACTTACTTTACAGGGACAGTCAAAAGAATTCCGTTACATTACGTCTATGGAGAAAAATCGTCTGCGCTTTATTTAAACAATGTTTCCCTATTTTAAACGCATTGAAATTTATATAAGGTTCATTACAAGAGACTTACTACAGAATATTGTGTGTATAGCAGTCATCGTTCATTTACAGGGACACACAAAAGAATTCTCTACTGTATGTTAACAATAATTCCTGGAAGTGCGTTTTAAGTTACTAAACGCGATTTTAATTTTAAATCGCTTTTTGTCTATTACGTGGTGTGTATAAATTCTGTAGATCCTATACAGGGAAGCACAAAAGTTCGGGAAAACATTTCCGTATTATTTAACTCCAGACGGAGAATTTTAAACTGTGCTACGTGTTTCCTAACTGAACTAAAATTTAGCATCCTATGTAGTATATATACAAATCTATAGATCCTATACAGGGCTGAATAAAAGTATTTGGATTACTTAGATGTTATCTTTTAGCTTATTGAAGAGTATGATTCGTAAAATTATTTTGGAAGCGTTGGAAAGTGTTACATAATCTATGCTTGACGCATGATTTTTCGTTCTTGTTTATTTAACTCAACTTGGTTTTTGTATGCATTGTAAAAAATGAAGTACTCAAAAATGAGTAAGTCCATGTACTCATTTCAAAATGAGTATT
This sequence comes from Maratus michaelseni, assembly GCA_963931845.1. NCBI lineage: Eukaryota > Metazoa > Arthropoda > Arachnida > Araneae > Salticidae > Maratus > Maratus michaelseni. Next base: position 446,516,155 of record OZ007586.1, read on the forward strand.
TTTGGATCAAAAATGAACATGTGTATTCTCAAAAATGAGTAAGTCCATGTACTCATATTGAAATGAGTATTTTTGGATCAAAAATGAACATGTGCATTCTCAAAAATGAGTAAGTTCATGTACTCATATCGAAATGGATATTTTTGGATCAAAAATGAACATATGTATTCTCAAAAATGAGTAAGTTCATGCACTCATTTCGAAATGAGTATTTTTGGATCAAAAATGAACATATGATCAAACCTAACATACTTGTATATTTCAGAATGTGTAATGACGAAATTTCGGAGCCTAAAAAGCTATTATTTGAAGGAAAAACGAAGAATAAGAGAAATGAAAAGTGGATCTGGTTGTTCTGGATTTTCATCAAAGTGGATCCACTACAACATATTTACTCTTTTTTTTTCCCCCTCACATTTTACACATCTACTTTTTTTTCCTTGATAGTACTTCAAAATTATGATTTTTTTTTCCACTGTTTTTAACACTTTCCAACCTAGTTGAAAAGTGTTTATGACTTCGGTTTGTCTGGCCGTCTGGCCGTCTGGCCGTCTGCCGTCTGCCGTCTGTCCGTGCTCTAACTCCCGTAAATATGCTCGGATTGCCCTGTAATTTTTATATGTTATAATCGTTATCTATAGCATGTTCCCTATTTCAATGGAAGTGTGTAGCACTTATAGTTTTTTTACAGGGACACTCAAAAGAATTCCGTTACATTGCGGTCTATGGGGAAAAATCATTTGCGGTTTATTTAAATAATGTTTCACTATTTTAAACGCACTGAAATTTATATATATCACTAAGGTGCATTAGAAGAAGCTTAATATGGAATAGGGTGTGCATAGCACTTATACTTACTTTACAGGGACAGTCAAAAGAATTCCGTTACATTACGTCTATGGAGAAAAATCGTCTGCGGTTTATTTAAATAATGTTTCCCTATTTTAAACGCAATGAAATTTATATAAGGTTCATTACAAGAGACTTACTACAGAATATTGTGTGTATAGCAGTCATCGTTCATTTACAGGGACACACAAAAGAATTCTCTACTGTATGTTAACAATAATTGCTGGAAGTGCGTTTTAAGTTACTGAACGCTATTTTAATTTTAAATCGCTTTTTGTCTATTACGTGGTGTGTATAAATTCTGTAGATCCTATACAGGGAAGCACAAAAGTTCGGGAACACATTTCCGTATTATTTAACTCCAGACGGAGAATTTTAAACTGTGCTACATGTTTCCTAACTGAACTAAAATTTAGCATCCTATGTAGTATATATACAAATCTATAGATCCTATACAGGGCTGAATAAAAGTATTCGGATTACTTAGATGTTATCTTTTAGCTTATTAAAGAGTATGACTCGTAAAATTATTTTGGAAGCGTTGGAAAGTGTTACATAATCTATGCTTGACGCATGATTTTTCGTTCTTGTTTTTTAATTTATTTTAAATTTTTTGACGTGAGGCAATATTGTGTTATTTAAAAGTTTCATAACATAATATCTTTGCAAATTATAGCTATGCAAATTGGTATTAAACTAAGCTGATTTGGCTTACAAATTTATGAGTTACGCTAAAATTTATTATTTTATAAATTATAATTTTACAAAGTTTATAAATTTTTTTTCCTTAAATTTATAAAATTAGTTAATATTTTTTCTTTACTTTTATAAAAAATAAAGTTTTTAACTTTATAACGTTTTTAATTTATTTCTTTAGCTTATATTTTTATAAATTAAACTAATTTAATTTAAATAAAATCAATAAGTCCAGATTTAAACCTACCTATCCCAAGATCATTAATTTTAAATTTGTCTTTAAAAATCTTTTTTTTTAACTCCTTAGTTTAACCGAACCGTACGCAAAAGCTCTCAGCATAACTGAAATATAATAATTTAATTTATTATAAAAAAAATTTATTTACATAATTTCTATTAAATAAGACATTAAAAAAATATATTTTAATAGCATGTAATAAACACGTCTGATTAATATAATTGTTGTTTTTATTAGAATTGATAAATAGATAATCAGGCAAATAATTTAAAAAAAGTATATGTTCGAAAAAGAAAATGTTGGTACCACTGTTGAATTAAGGGAGTGCCCCGGAGGGGACATTATCCCCCGGAAAATTGAAATGTCCCCCCCGGAAGATTTGATATTTTATACTTTTAATGAGCAAAAAGTGCAATGTCCCCCCCCCCCCCCCCCCCGGAGCCACAGGAATCCCTCCAGGAGAAAAATGTCTGAAATCAACACTGGTTAGTACTGTTGCAAAAAGCAGCAATTATTACTCTTAATACAATTTTTTAATGCATATAATACATAATAAATTAAAATTTGTCTGTTATAAGGCACCAAATAGTATAGCGAATTATTGAAAGTTATGAAAAGAAAATATTGAAAACATTGGAAAAATCCATCGCGATTCAAATAAGTTACAGTATTTGAGAGAAAACCGCGAGCGGTCATGGCGTTGGGGTCTGGGTCATCGGGCTTGTACACGGGACATCATGGGTTCAAATCCGCTCGCTGGAAGGGTTGGTAAAATTCTATAAACTCACTCAGACATGAAAAAAAGATGCCGAAGTGTATTTGTCCCTTATAAGGTTGTACTCGGAAGTTTCGCTTTTATCCTATAAATTTTATTTTAACGACATAAAAAATTTTAAATTTGAATACATCCATGGGATCAAAAATGAGTACATAGCAGTTCATATTTGAATACATCCATGGGATCAAATTGAGTACATGTGTTTCTCAATTTTGAGTACATTTGGATCGGAGCTATTTTGAGTATGTGACGTATTCAAAATTGAGTACTTTTTACTCAATTTTGAGTACCCATTTTTTACAGTGTGTACAAAATAATATAATAATTGCATATAGGATAGAATCTTGTAATCGGTTTTTTACTTACTTTCTGATAAATTAAAAAATATAAAAATCATGTGCAAAGGTGTGTTTCAGATGACAACACAATATTTTAATATCTTTAGAACTTAATTATAAATTAATACATTAATTTTGACGCGATTTTCCGTTAGCACGCCACAGTTTATAAATCGACAAATATTCTTTGTCGTTACAATTGTATATGACTTACAACAACAGTGGATTTGTTATGCATTAAACCATGGTTGCCAAAATAAGGCTAAATGGCTGTAAAGTTGCAAATATTTTACACACTAAAAAGTAGAAAATATAAATAAAAACTATAGTGTAATATATTTGAAAAAAGTACATTTTAATAAATTAACAGTTTCATATTAATTGAATTATGATTATACGTTGAGAAATCCTAAAAAGATAGTTTAAATAATGTTTTTATTAATTTTTTTATCCTCTTTCCATACCTTAAAACAGAAATAAAGCAAAGATTATGCATTTATTTTATTAAATTTACTAGCTCGCATTTTCTACCAAGCATTAAAAAAAACGTTGAATTTTCAATAACCGGGTTCGGTGGCCACGCCAAATTATAGTATTATATTGGACATTATTTCGAAAAATCATGAATTGCAATCATAAAATGAGGCGTGATTATAAAGATAAACATTGGATGCTTATAAAAGATGTGTATTTTAAATATATATATTTTTACTTTAATATTTATTTTTAAATAAGCACATAAAAAGAGAAAATAAAAGACAATAGTGATAAATTTACTCACGTATGTTGCAGTAATTTTTTTTTTGATCAGTGAATACACAATTATTATTGTCAGTAGTTAATTTAAAGTTGTTGTTTTTTTCAATAAATCAGTATTAAGTAAAGAATTAGAATTTGTTTCTGTATTATTGCTCAAAATTTCGTTTTCTCATAATTAATTTGAGTAAATTTTTTATCCATAATATAACCTGCATAACACGAAATTATATTCATATCAAAACGAATTATTAAGCATTAAAATGAATTAAGAAAATAATGCATTTCAGAAACTATATAAATGCGATTTTACTTGCGATTTCTTTTGTAATAAAACTACCATTCTTTTTTTGTTTAAAAAAATCAGAGTAAATGAAAAATGTACGTGCCTTTTAGCTTTAGCTTCCTGTATTTTTACGGACATGAAATGTAGTTTTTCTGCACTAAAAGTAAATTTGAAAAAAAATATAATTAACTATTTCTGAAAGACATAATTTTGTATTTTACGAATCCGACCAACTTCAGCACTTTTCTAAATGAAAATTAATACAAATGTATGAATTAATAGTGCATTGCATTTAGATATGTTAAAATAACCTCTTGACTTTAATTTTTGTTTTTGTGTAAATGAGTCTTTAAAAGATGTTTATAGTAAATAGAGAGTAATGTAAAACAGCCTGCACGCACTCGACTCTAAACAGAATCTGCGTTTCATGTCGATGCTAACGAAAAAGAAAGGCTACCGCGATGCTTTACGCGTATCTTTTTTACAGACCGCGGGAGTCACGTGATGCTCGAATGCACCAATGCACGTGTAGGAAAAGAGCATCACGTCATTCTAGCGACCTGTAAAAAAGATAAGTGGAATGCACCGCGGTAGCCTGTCTTTTTCGTTAGCCTCGGTTTCATGTGTAGTGACGTCAAACCAATCCCGTCGTGTTTCCAGATCACGTGGTTTTGTTTTGCTTTTAACGGAGTTTAAAACTCCAATAACTAGCTATTTTAAATTATTTTTGCGTTTCCGGGTTAAGTTTTGTGGAATGCAAAGTCGTCTTCATTTTGAAACATAAAAGAAGGCATAATCTAAAGTGAGTGCAACTTTCCCATTGTGAATGCTAAATTATGGATGCTAAATTTACGAAATCTTAGTTCTTAATTTAAGTTAAATTTAGCTTAAGTAAATTTAGCTTAAGTTAAATTAAGTGTTAATTAAGTTAAATTTAGATCTTAATTTAATCGATCGCATTGAAAATTTGCAAATATATTTATTAGAATTTCGAAATTAATTGTATACGTTATTGGGAAATTTTACGCATTAATTTGAAAGATGTGAAAAATTTTAATTTCTCAATTTTTACAAAAATTTCCAATGCATTTCATTTTTTTTTCTCTATTTTATTAAATGATTGCAAAGCAACTATATTTCAAAAAATATCAACAAAAGAAAATTCAAGTGAAAAGCATTATTTTGACGCGAAATTTTACTAAAAACACAGCTATTTTTCGGGTGATTAGTGATTCATTTTAAAAATTATCATTTTCTAAATTAGTGATTCATTTTAGTTAAATGATATGAACATAGAACAAATCAAAAACATTCATGTGGAAAAAAGTGGGCTAAGTTATTTTTAAATTAGTCTCTCAATAAAAAATTAAATATATATTTGAAATCTAAAATAACAGGATGTTCTTTACCTGTTTTGAACTCAGGGTAAAATTATAATAAGCATGTAAAATAAATGTTTTGTAAACAAATATTCAGTTTCTTACTTGGCAAGTTTTCTTAAAAGTTAAGAAAGAGAAAAATCGTAATTCAATATAAAATACAAAAACGTGCAAAGTTTGAAAACAAGAAGTTGTTTAGAATACATTTTTTATCATGATTATTAAAAACCGGATTCCGAGTCAACACAGGAAAGAGGCAGCCTTTATTTTTGATTTAGAATATGTGCATATCATTTATAGTAATTATTTTAAAATCTAGTTTAAATGCTTTACAGAAAACAGCATGAATAAAATGCAAAATAATCTCATTTTTCCCTTTATTTTTGTTTTATCTTTATAAATAAAAATGTAAGTTTTCTTTAAAATCAACATGATTTCACAGGCGGCCACCTCTTGTTCTTGTGAGATTTCTTCTAATCTCAGTAACAGAGATATGTTAGAGTATTGAAAAATACGATCCCATCGTATTTAAATGTGAATAATTAACCCCTTCTCTCGCAGGTGAAATAACTCTACGGAGCATGTATCCACTATACTGTACGTAATTTCAATTGGCTTCTCAACGTCAGTTTCCCGGTCCTTATCTGAAGCTAGTAACTATTGTAACACAGCATTTGGCTGACTGGCCGCTTTTACTTTTTCACATGACAACGAGGAGAAGAAAAGAGGAGGACGGATATCTTTGAGAAGCCAGTTGAGTTTACATAAAGTACAGAATGTTTCAAAAAGAGTCACCCGATTTTAAATGCGTATATTATGAAAAATATTGAACATAGACACTTAAGATTAATTTTATATTACATGGCTAATCATAAAGTTTTTTTACAAACCAAATTAAAGGTTCTCAATATGTCCACATTTGGATGCATGGCATACATCTATACGGTAGTCAAATTCGTCCCAAACTTTAACGAGCAAGTCTGCATTCACTGTTTCCACGGCTGCTGTTATGCGTATGTTCAGTTCGGCTAATTTAGCTGGAAGGGGAGGCAGAAAAACGTAGTCTTTTATAAACCCCCACAGAGGTCCGGCAATCTTGAAGGCCAGTGGTGTTTAACTGAATCATCTAGTCCCGTGTGGTCTATCCAACTGCGTGAAACTCGACTTTTCTCTCTTTCTACCTAAACATTATTCGATCAAAACGAATTAAAAGCTGAATAGTTATGATTTTTTTATAATCTGATGATCCTTTTTGAGACACCCTGTATAATCGATACACTGGGAGCAAAGAGATTAATGAATGAAAGTATGTGTTTTCATTTAAACATTGTGTGAATTTTCACTGACAGTAGCGTTTTGCCATTCTGTGATCAGGACCATATGGTTTTAAAGAAGAGAAAATGAAGTTGTAAGAGACCTTTGGCCCTGATCTCTTTGCCGGAGATGTGAAAAGTCAATGAAAATTATGTCCTTTCAATGCATTCATACAAGATTTTATGAATAAATACAGATAGTTGTGAATGAATATATCTACATTACTATGCATAAAAAAATAAGGCATCTCCCGAAAATAAGCTGTAATGTGTTTTCTCGAACAAAACCTGGTTTTTCTTTTCGGGAAAACGCGGTAATAAAGTTACTTTTACTTCTAAGTCGTCATTTCATATACTAAATCGACGACTCTCTATACAATTTTATAATTGCCTTCTTTTTGTATATTTCATCTTTTTTGAGATAGGATCGATAAATTCCAAATTTTGACCCTGCGGGCGATACGGACATACATGTGATAATAGTAATTTTACTACTGGTAGACACTTGTTCCCCAATTTTATTTTTTATCTGCTCAAGGGTTATTTGAGTGATCCGGACATTACATTGCACCAAACATATTCATAGGTTTTTAAACTTTCTTATATGTTACTTTCCTTTTATATCAACTAGCGGATCCAAACTGGGCCTCCAGGGTTACAGAACATAGATGAAAACTATTTTTTTAATTGAAAATCTAACAGATTTTTTACATTTAATATACAATTTTTAGATTGCCCTCTAACAACACCATAAGCATTTTTTATTAAAATATCCATAATGTATTCAAATAAAAATTTGAAATTCATTAAAAGCGATATTTTCGTATTAGCCGCATGTCAGGAGTTAAAGAAGAAAAAATCGCCAAAGATTTCCCTACTTACAACAGCCAAATTTCAAAATTTTAAGCGAGTAGTTCGATTATATGTTTGTTAAATTTGTGTTTTACTTATATTATTTTATTTATTTATTTATGAAGTTTTATTTTCGTTATGAAATATTAGCCAGAAACAAATGCTGACTTATTTATATTGTTTTATGTGCTGGATTTTGTCGCATCTCGCCCCGAGTGGAAATCAAAACTAAGATTTGAGTTTCATCGTTCACGTGCTGATAAATAGTGACGTTCCATTCTGACTTTATTTGGAGTAGATTCTTTAGTCGAGAGTTCACCTGTGCGATAAGGTGCTAAAACTTGGTATCTATATGTTTAAAAAAGAAAGTTTCGCTCTGCGTGTGTGTTGGTGGTGGCTGGAAAAATCTACTGCGCCTAGAGATCTGAAAATTTGGATGAGTATGGTCCAAGGCAGGTCCAAACTAGACAATTCCGAAAACACTACAGGCACAGATTATATATATATAATTAGCCGAGATATTTATTAAAAACATCGAAAACGCATTTTTTTTCTGAAAATCGGCAAGGGCGCCCGCACCATTCTCAGTTCCGATCTTCCTCAATCCGACAAGCAGAAAAAAAGCAAATTGGGAGATGGGCTTTTTTAATTTGCCGTGTTTCTTAACGCGCTACGGCTGAAAATATCGAAAAACAAATGCCGTATTCTTAAATTTTGTACGCTTGTGTTTTAAACGCCGTAATTGTTTTGAAAAAAAGTTAACTTTCTTTCGTCTTGTTTTCATTTTTCCCCATTTTATGAACCTCGCCAAACTATAAAAAATACGGAAGTACTGACTACACCAATTTAAAGAACGTACGTTGCTGTTTCAAACGCCACTTTTTATTTAAAAAAACACTAATATTAACATTTAAAAAATATATATATTTTCCGTACGCTGGCCGTTTTGTGATTTTGCAACTTCGGCAACCTTTAAAAATCGGTATCAGCGCTTCCAACAAAGTTACAAAAAAAGTAAAAAATACCAGACCATATTTACGTTTACTTTCATTTCGAAATCTGCAATTCGTTTAAAAATATACGAATATTAACTCTTTGAAAAAATAGCATTTGCAAAACTCACTTTTGCATTTTCTCTTTTCTGCGATTTTTTAAATTGTGAGCACAAAAAACAAAGCAAAAACACCTTATCACATCTACGTTCATTTTCGTTACGACGAAGGCTTCTGTTTTTAAAAAAAATTAATATCAACCTTTTCGAAACGTTCGTTTTCGTAAGTCACTTTTACTATTTCTGCATTTAGGTGTAAAATAATCAGTTTGAAAAAAAAAAATCCATAGTAGTTCCATGTGTAAAAAAAAAGTTAGAAGAAAAACTCTGTTTTTTACAACTACAGTAGACTCTCGATAAACCGGGATCGGATTATCCGGGTTGCGGATTAACCGGGATGCCCAGATTAAAAAAAAAAGACAAAAATTTATAAAAAGTATTTGTTTTATAGTTTCTTTCTAACTAGTTTTAAGATATCATTTGTTATGTTGACTTTGATGATTCATTATCTTAGCCAGGTTTCCAGCCTATAAAGTACTGACTCTTTCACTTTTTGACATTATCTTATGCAAAAAAGAGGAGTAATAGACCTAATTATTTTAACTTTGAATCAATATTTTCGGTCATTTCTGTAACACCCTATTAAAGTAGATTCCGGTTGAAAAGAAAAAAGTAAATTGGAGCTTCTACTTCAAACGATCAGGAAAATGTGAGCAAAATAGCGTTATTGAGTGCTTCACTTGTTGAACACTGGACGCCTTTACACCTAATGATCATCTTATTACATCAGCAAAATTTCGTCCTTAAATTTAAATTTTCTTCCGAGGTACAGGGGATTCAAATATGGCTTGAATCATTTTACGCAAATATGCATAGCGATATATATATATATAAACTTAGCCTGTGCACTGCCATACAGTAAGATGATATATGTACATTCTGAATAGAATAAAAAAGGAAAACAGCACTTTACTTACCTAATAAGAGATATAGATTTGTTATATTTTCACAGAACTCATATCCATATTTTGAACAGATTTAAAGATGTAACCTTGACTTTAACATTAAGTAATAATAGCACTGTCATACTACTTACAGATGTTATTATCAATTGTAATTTATAGGCGCGAAGATGATTGATTAGAAAATGTCTCATTTCTTTTTACTGTAATTATATGGGTGAAGAGACTTCAAGAAAGAGTTTCTAGGAAAAAATAACCCAAATTTTCTTTTCCTACAAAGGAAAACACTTACAACTTTAGAGGGTCACATCCCTTGAGAAGTGTAAATTATAACTCTGTTACGACAATTAATTTCAGTGACAGTGATGGAACAGTTGCGCACCAGAGAACCAATTGACACCGCTAAATTTAAATAGTATTCTTCATATTATATAAGAACAGAATTTCTGAGATTTTTGAAGGCGAAGGCTATTATTAAAATTCTGTGGTGAAAATCGCCCAAATGCTGCGCCACTGTTCCATCACTGCAGCGACCATTGCTACCATTGGACGAACACATTAATACACTAGGGCCCGCTTAAAATAGAAAAGTAGGGGAAGCCTGACGTTAGTCTGGGGGGCCCCTCTACCAATTGCTTTGTTATTTAGTAAATCCATTTTTCGTATGCTGCAACAATTTTTAATTTTATCATCAAAATTTAAAGTAAGCAACAATTTAGAAAGAGCGAGCTTTATAATGTTTAGATAAAAGTTTCGTAAGGAAAAAATGCATTTTTTAACCTGATTGAATTCTTTTCTCTAAAATTTTATTTTGAAAAGTAAATTTGGGGGCCCCTTTATATTTATTTGGGTAAGCATAGGCTTCCCGGGCCTATTCGGTAAACAGGCCCTGTAATGCACATTAATGATACAGAAAGTGCTGTGTTACATCCAAAGATTTTGGCGGTATTTGCAATTTTTTACCCAGCAACTAATATGAAAACTTATTTTCTTTTCAGAATTTTGAAAAATCTTAAATCACGACCTCGCTTTTTTAAAATCTAAATTATAACTTATATATATTTTAACAAGTTATAATTTAGTTAACCAGTAAAACTCATTTGCAAATTTTAATTCGGATGCTACCTTACGTCATCTGGGGTTCACTAAAAACAGAGACAACATTATCGACTTATGGGATACGAGTGCGGGTGGCCTGGGTAAAGTTTCCCGATCCTTCTCCGCAAGAAAACGAATAATCGGAACACTTTTCCTATGAAAGTCCTCCCTGAATACATCTCATCTAAAGCAGCCAAAGGTAACCGATTCGACTTAGTTATAACACATGATCACATTGATCAACATCTAAAGATATTTCATAATAATAATTCCCTCATGTCAAAACAGAATAACCCTTTTTTTACCATATACAAATGTTACACAAATGCACTACAAATGTACAACAAATGTTACACAATTTTGTCAACTATTATTCTTTTCAGTACTAAGGTACTAAGTATATGTGCACTTCTAATCTTTTCCTCCAAAAAACTAAATCGCTTGTTTGTTTTTGTTTTTTTAAGATATTGTCTACACTTCTATGCAGATGAATGATATTACTTTAAATTGACACCAAAATAAACACTGATGCTGATTTCTTAATAAAATAAGTGTTGTTTTCATCTGACTTTGGAAAATGCCTCCAAGACAGCATGACCCAAAAAAGTATTTTCTTAATTATTTAATTTTACACTTTAAAATAAAAAAATTTGAAACTTTACCGATTATTAAATTATTTAAAGTATTAAATTTCTTATTATATGAATCTTAGGTTATTGAAAATTAAATTGATTTAGAAGGTTAGTAAGTTTAGGTTTAAATATGTGAACGTAAAATTACTAGTACTTTAAAATATCAGTTTCAGATTTTTTTTTCTTTAACTATGATTTTTTGTGTTCCTATAGGCGTTTGAAAACGATGAATGAATATGAATAACTGATTTTAAAAACTACATAGGTCCAAGATATAAGATTTTTCGGGAACTGATAAAAACTGTGCTACACACAAATTCCAGATATTTTAAGAATTTTTTTGTGCTCACGATATTTCTCAAATCGTCAAATATATATGCCGGTTATAAGTTATTAATTCTTTTGAAATTAAAATTTTAAAAACTTTACAAAAACCTTTGAACTTTGTTTTTCAGTCAATGGGATTTAGTGCCCTACAGATGATTAAAAAAAAAAGATATTAATCATATTATTATTGGGTATTTGACAAAATAGACATACCATTCACGCCTGCATCGTAACCTATAAATACTCGCGCAAATTCACACAGCAAAACTTCCAGGCGAAGTTAAGTACAATTACCATGTAGTATAATATTATAAAAAAAATACATTAGCATACGCAAATGTGATAATATTTTGGGACAATATAAATAAGTAACATGCATATTTAAATTTGTAACATCCAATGATGTACAAAATACATCACTGCGAGTAATTAAGGGTTAAGTATTGACATTAAGTGCATAGGTGCCAAGCATTACGGATTTTGAATCACATTTTCTTCTTCCCCTGTTGTTGGGACTACCATTGGAATATATCTTGGTGCTGTCATTGACTAATGTTGTTTTTGCAATAAACGACAATTTTGAGTGGCAGCGATAAGTAAACGTATGTACGACGAAAAGTCATTAAGTAAGTCACAAAAGATAATTAAATAATAACTTACAATGATATTCACTTCAAAACTATATTTATTTCTCAACATATTCTCCACCAATATTTATGCACTTATATCACCGTTTTATCAGTGCCCCAACACCAGCTGCATACAATTCTTTGGGTTGCTGTCTCAGCCACATTAGGACTTCAACTTGAACCTTTTCATCATCTGTGAACATCAACTTGTTTCTTCAACATCCACCATACAGCTTCTACTTATCCCCAAGCGATTTTCGTTTGTTTAGTCAACTAAAAAACCATCTTGGAAGCAAGATGATGTTCACAGATGATGAAAAGTTTAACAGATGATAAAAAACTTGTTTCAGATAAAAAGTTTTAAAAAAAATAATTTAAAATTTTAAAGTTATTTAATTTATGATATAACTCGTGAACCACTTGCCCGATTTCTTTACTTTTCCCTATTGCGTACAGAAAATGATTTTTGTTAATTCGTGTTCAGGATTTTTAAAAATATCACCTACAAAATTTATAATAAATTTAAAAGTGTTATAAAGAGTAATTTTGAGAGTGATTTTACTTCGAGGAATATACATTTTCAAACTTTTCACATAAAATTAAAAATCCTAAAGATATTTTATTAAAAATATAACATAAAAACTCTATAAAAAATTTCATACATATCTCTTGAAAGAAAATTTAAATATATCCTTTTAAACATAAAAAATTATGAAAAAATCCATTCAGAAATAAATGGAGTTAAAGTTTTAGTTACGCGCAGGGCAGAACTGATAATACAACCCAAAAATTGTTATAGTTGCGGATGTATTCATCGCAGAAATACGCAGTTTTCTTTATTTGATTTATTTAACCTTGTAATATTTTATTAGCAAGAAAAATTTTTAAAAAGCATTTTTTTTATTACTTCGACCCATGGACCCCCTTAAAGTAAATTTGTTTTAGCCTTGTCTTCTATAGTTGGTTGGTTGATTTTATGACGGTCGATTATCTGCACGAAGGATATAGGCCCTAGTGGGAGTGCCGTCGGTGGAGGTCTTTCTGAAGGATCCTAACCCGTATTTACGGCAAGGTTCGAAGAAAACCACGGAAAACTCCGAACAGTTAGGTCGACGAGCGTGACAGGGTTTGAACCCAGCACCTCCCGTCTACCAGCTTCGACCTTGTCTTCTATAATTCCAAGCCCGTTGGCATTTGCCTACAGAGTTGCGTATGAACAAAAACTTTGTCTAAAAATTTTTAACACATTTCCTACCTATATAACTTAATTATCTATCGATAGTTAAACATTGCTTATCCAGAATTTTTCACTGCGACAGGATTATTTTAATCCATTTGCATCCTTAGCGCATATATACGTCCATTTCAGGAATTCCTTTTTTTATTCAGTAATTCCAAATCCATCCGGGAAATTTCGGAAGAAGAGTTTTTACTTTATGCAATCACGAAACGTGTGTCATTAAATAAAGCAAAAATTACTATTCAAAATTTCTGGTATGAATTAGACATTTCTGAATAAAAAAGAAACTCCTAAAATGTACGCAGGCATAGGCATAGCAAGATCTTAGTACAAGGTTTTGTTTTAAGAGATTCGTAATTTTTAATAAAATTAGTGACATAATATTCCTGATATTTCTGACATTTTTAAAAGTATTTAGTATTTCAAAAAATAAATTATTTTATACAATATCTGTTAGTTTAACTTATAAAACATATTGAAAACGTTTCTAACTTAATGAATACATTGCAGATGGCAGCACCTCTACACTGCTATATTAGCAAAACGCAAAATTTCACTTTCTATATTTCTACTTTTGATTTTACTCTCTTTTTTTTTTTTTTTTTTTTCTTGAAACGTTTATTTATATATATTCTTTTTAAAATGTAAATTCCTTTTACAAAGTAAAAACTAATTTTTGAAAATTAAAATTTTTAATTTTAGCCATGTTTAAACATTTATATATCGTCTAAAATAATACCTCTTTTTGAGTACTTTTTTCATTTTTAAGTACAGAAAAGAATAAATAATAATATTTCTTCGGGATTTACCAAAAAGAAATTAATTAAAAAAAATTATAATTTTAAAAGAAAATAGCCTTTTTTATGAGTACTTTTTACTATGAGAATCAAATTTTCAAAACAATTTTCTCAAATAAAGGTCCCAAAATTTCCCCAGATTTCCCAAAGTCAACTTAAAGAATATAATAACTGAAAATCATTGTATTCATCATTCCATAACTTTATCTATCATAGATGCTGAAATTTATCAATTTAAATATAGAAAATCTCAAAAAATGCATTCTGAGATAAAAACATTTGAGACTTGGAAGGAACCACAGACAATACATATGAAAAGTGTTATATCGTCTTATCTACAAACCATACTTACATGCGTTTTGCATCATTTTATTCAAAAACCGCTAGAGTATTATTTAAACCGAAAAAAGGAAAATGTTTTTTTTTTTTTTTTTTTTTTTTTTTTTCGAGATTTTTGTGTCTCTAATCGACTTAACAGCACAAAGTAAAAGGGAAAGAATTGAGTAATCGAGAGTTTGAGATCCAGACATGAAAATAAAGAGATTCACTATGTCCCTCGTGTAGATAATAGGCCGTCATAAATCACCAACCAACCTAAAGAGATTCACTTGCTATCAGTTAAAGTGCGAGAAATAAACTTTTCAAAAAAAAAAAAAAATGGAAGTTAATTTTGATAGTTATAAAAATCTTTAAAAAAAACTAATAAATGAACTTCTAACAATAAAAATATTTAATGTATCCCTTCAAGGCGGTTCTCAAATAAATATTTTTCCCCGATCAACAACGCAAAACTTTCTGACACATTTTCTGACTCATTTTTAAACATAGAAGCATGATTCATCAAGTGATTTGTAATCGAATATTTTTTTTTTTTCATTTTCGCGATAAATAAATTACATCGTTAGTTATAAGCAATTGTTGGTCTCAGAACGGCAGTTTTTTTTCTTTCCTGCGCTATCGCTCAAAATTCCGTTCAAAGCGCCAACTTTACCATAATTTTCTGAAAAATCTTCCGCTTTTACCAAAATACGGAAAAAACAGTTCGATTACACAGTGTCTTAAGGCTGCTCGTCAGTAAACTTCCCGATTCCCCTCGCTAATGTTATTCCTATGGGCGTAGGATGCCCTCGTATTTTTAAAATATCTCCTCAGGAAATTAATATTTTTAACTTCTGTTTTCTTCGTACTGTTCTTAAATAATATCTCTTTATTTCTTAGTTATCAATATTTTTTCTGTGCTTAATTTATATTTTTATGTGTTAAAATCTTAGCGAAACTGAATAAGATTTTAACTCGTCACATAAAATAAGTATATATTTTAGATAAAAAATTGACAACTAAAGAAAAAAAGCGACATTCTCTAAGAACAGTACAAAGAAAACAGAAGTTAAAAACCTTAATTTCCGGAGGAGATATTTTAAAAATACGAATACATCCTACGCCCATAGGATTAGCATTAGCGAGGGGAATCCGGAAGTTTACTGACGAGCAGCCTTAATAAGAGCATGTGACAATTTGATGTTTCCGAGCAAAAATGAATTTAAAAAAATTGTCTGGAAGTGGCCAGTTTGGATTTGTGAACAGCCTTAAAGGAGGCACATGATCGTGTGGGTTCAAATTTATTGAACTTTTTGATTTTTTTCTGGCAAGTCATAGAGGATAGTGATACTTAGAAATACGAAATATGAAAAAAGTAGTTCTGTGAAGGAATGGTTGAACATATAAAAAATAATTTACCTTACTTTAAAAAAGATACTTTTTCGCACCGAAAATGTCCCCCACTAGACTTGAAAAAGGCGGTGGAATATTATACATCTCAATTAATTTTAATTCCCAGATGCCACAATGGCACCATAATTTTGAAATAAAATTTTGCTTTTATAATATGCATGAAGAAATGCATTTACTTATTTTCAAATACATTTGTTCATGATTCCTGGTGTCATTCAATCATTTCAACATTTTAGAAACAGGAGTTACTTTGCCCCTGAAAGGGTTAAATCCGAAATATTTGCGTGTCCCTCAAAATCAAATTAGGAGTGATAGTAGGCAGAAATTTTTGTAATTTACTATGTCAATAACGCTTAAATTAACAAGCTTTCTTTCGAATGTTAAAATGCAAGCTGACTGCCAAAAAATACACAAAAATCTCTTTTCAAGTACAATATACTAAAGTTTCGCTAAGTTTGAAAACGAGACAACGTCATTCGAATGTAGGAAAATAATCCCTCTTATTCGACTACAAATTTGAGCTTCAAACAATAACCGATGCTATTTTAGTTCTTTTGTATGCCCCTGTAAAATAATTATAAATATAAAATGTTGCAAAGACTTTCAAAAGAGAATGGACTGCAATAGAAAGAGAAGCAAAACAAGAAAGATAAATTGTAAAAGAAAATGCATTAGCGGCATATTTACGAAGCTGTTTGAGCAGGGCCATCCTAATACATTCAAGGCCCTGGATCAAATGGAATTTTTAGAGGGGCGCTTATAAATTAAACTATATTTACTTTTTTATTTTTCTAAAAATATTCAGCCGTACAAGCATATAACAATCTTGTAGTTATAAAGTGGAATTTGCTGATGTTCCTATTCTATCCTTATCCACGACAGCAAAATTATTGCTAAAAACATATATTAGTTTTTATGTGATAGGAAAGAACCAGTGTTGTGGAGGAGCAAACTCGTTGAGTTGAAACTCGCCGTTGGACTCACTTTCTGTGATTGTTGAGAAAAAATTGATTCATTTTTTGATAAGCGGGCATGAGTTGAGTTATACCAGCAACGCAGCAACTCCATCTGGCGCTTGGTGCAAAACACCGTTACGCACCGTCATTGCATTAATAATGATAATTGGAGGCACCAATGAAGCCTGCCACGCTTACCCTAATTGCCGCGCCTCTGAGTTAGACTCAAAATATCCGTGAGTTTGAGTCAAAATTACAGCTCAAACTCATTCAATTTTTTCACAATTTCCTGAATTTTTTTCTTGTTATTAAAAACACGTTTTTCCCCTTTAAATATCATTTCGCACAAACTGACGGAACTCCAGTAAAAAAAAAATGTGGTAAACTTGTGATGATGTGTTTATATATGTTATGATGATGTGTTTATATGATGAAAATGTGGTAATGTGTTTATAGTGTCTCACAGTCAATCTCTATAGTAATCTTCCCTTCCCCCACCTTCACATATCTGAGCACATAAAAAAGATTTTACAAGATGCCTTACTTGCATTCGACAGTATTAATAAAAGACAGATTGAAAAAAAAAATGCTTGTGGGTTCCAAAATTCTATTTGACTATTAAATCTATTTTGAAAATAAATTTTCTTTAAGGTGGTTCTCAAATGACCTGCTCAACAATGCGAAACTTTCTGACTCATTTTTAAACGCAAAGGCATAAAATTGGTAGGACTGAGTATGACTATTGAAGCGATTTCGAATCGAAATGAGTCTTCCATTTTTTTTATAAATAAATTACTTGTCGAGTTATAAGCGATTCGTGTCACATGACGACACGATTTTCCCCTTTCTGGCTCTGCTGCCTCGGTAATTCGGTTCAAAATGCCCACTTCGACAGTATTTTCTGAATGAGCTTCAACTTTTACCAAAAAATGGAACTCATTTCGTTGACATAGTTTCTGAATAAGAACACCTGCCATTTTCATCCGTTTGTGAATAGAAATTAATTCAAAATTGGGACAGAAAGTAGCTTCTTCTGATTTGAAAACAGCCTTAACACATTGACCGCCACATTTTCCAAAATTGGTAGGAATGAAATGTAAAAACAAAGCGGCTAAACGTGTACTTGCCTGCAGATCCGCGTTGAAAATACAACGGACTCTAACAAATAAAACGGAATTAAAACAAACGTAAAAGAAAGGAAAAACTCTCGCCATTCCCTATTTTCTTCATGTTTGTTTTAACCAATCATATATTATCTAACATATTATTTGCAAAGGAAATTACCCTGAAAATTTAAGACTAAAAACTACTCAAGTAATTTAAGAATTTAAGATTAATTGACAAAAATTATTATATTATTTACAATATTTCAATCACGCCGGAGTATTTTAATTTTTGTTTTAATACTAAATTAATTAAAGATGTTTTGACAGCACTATAGTAAGATCATAAAATTAAGTAAAGTAATTGTTTTCCTTTTTCTCATAGTTTTCTTTTTCTAATTTATTCTTTTTTTTTTTTTTAAAGGATTCTTTAGTGAGTTTTGCTCTGTTTTTTTAAGGTGACAGTGGATGTTCAAAACCATTTTTTTTTTATTTTTCACTCAATTGAACTGAAATTTTGCACACATAATAATTTACATATTTTCTAAGCAAATTAATCTGTTTTATTCAAAAATTCATGTAATTAATTAAGTTATTAACTAAAATATGTTAATCAATCCCTCTAATTAAAAATGCTCCATGCGCATTAAATTTGGCTTCAGGATCCTGGTATTTTGTTAAATGGTAGTTTTATAATATTGTAACAAAAGTTAGTATGCGATTTAAAATCACATTATTATATTGAGAAAAAATAATAATAAATTTCCAATATAGCTGTGAAATTTCGTGAAAAAGTATAAAAGTTGGAGCTTTTTTATTATTTTTTTCTAATTTAATAATGTGATTTCAAATCGCATACTAACTTTTGTTACAATATTATAAAACTACCATTTAACAAAATAACAGGTTACTGAAGGAAAATTTAAAGCGCGTGGAGTATTTTTAATTTGAAGGATTAATTAAAATATTTTAATTAATAACTTAATTAATTACATATATTTTTGAAAAAAAAATCGATTAATTTGCTTAGAAAATGTGCAAAATATTATGTATACAAATTTTCAGTATAATTGAGTGAAAAATGAAGAAAATGAAAAAAAAGGTTTTGAACGTCCACTGTCCCCTTAAACGAGTTTGAATTAAATGGATTCGTTTTATAAATTTTGAATTTGAGCGCGAAATTAACTCATTTTTCAGAAAGTGAATTTGAGTTTATTTTTTTTTTTTTTGGGGGGGGGGGGTGGGGGGGGATTGAGATTGCAGAACAATGAAAAAAATTACACTTAGCCTGATTCTGGGAATATTTTCTTAACAGTTTACTAATAATGATTATAATAACATTAATAATAACAGGAGTTTTTTAGCGATTTTTATAATTCCTTGGAATTCTATTTATTTATATTAATTTTAAAAAATTAAAAACAATGGAAATAGGCGATACCCAGTTTCTGTTAATTCAGGCCTGCTGATTAAGGGTGAGCAGCCCAGGATTTCAGAGGACTTTTTCGAAAATAAGAACGCGAGCAGATACATACGGATGAGTAGATGAGCAGACAGATAGATAAAACTAAGTCAAACAGTTTTCTGCTATATTAAAGACTGTTAAGGCTGTTGGTCAGTCAATTTACAAATTCCCCTCGATAATGTTAAGCCTATGGGCATAAAATTCATTCGTATATTTAAAATATCGCCTCAGGAAATTAATATTTTAAACTTCTTTTTTTCTGTGTGCTCTTAGTAACCCCTTCGGGACCGGCGGCTTTTACACAAATTTTATTCGGTTGGCACCACTTTTTTAAAAAAAGCTACCTTTACTTTAACTATCACAAAAATGGTCTAATTAGAGAAAGCAAATATTAATTTTTTTTTTTTTTACTGGTGCCTAAAACAAATTCTGTATGCTCTTTTGGAGGGTGCATATATGCACCCATGGTCCCGAATGGGTTAAAGGATGTCTCTTTTTTTCTTAGTTATCAAAATATTTCTAAAATATATACTTAACTTTATCTGAAGTGTTAAAATCTTATTCACAGTTTGTCAGCTTTTAACACATAAAATATTAAGTTAAGCATATATTTTATAAATATTTTCACAACTAATAAAAAAGGGAGACATCTTTTAAGAAGAGAACAAAGTAGTTAAAAATATTAATTTCCTGAGGAGATATTTTAAATATATGAATGTATTCCACGCCCATAGGTTTAACATTAGCGAGGAGGATTGGGAAGTTTACTGATTAACAACCTTAAGAAGCATGAGTGAATATAATTTTTCTCGAAATGAGAAACTTCGAGAAACAAATTGTTAGTTTTTAAGAGAGAAATTTGACTCGCTGCTACAAAAACTGAGGGTTAAATATTTTGAAAAGCATTGATTATTGCCTAAAATGTGAGCAAAATTTAAGCCATGACAAAGAAGTTATTATGTAGAATTATCATGTAATTCCCTGTTATGTTTACATTTCTAACATTTATTTTAATAGTCCATAGAAAATATAAATTTCAAATATACTGAACATCTGAATCGGACTACTTAGGTAGTTATAAAAAAAGATTAAAAATAGTATTTTTATTTCCTTGTATATGTTGTAAGTATATTTTCTGAAATTTTTACATTAAAAATGCAAAATTGGTGAAGTTACAACCAGTTATAAACAGCGGGCTGCTATCAGTAAACCACAAAACCTTATAACTGTATTTTCTATAACGATATCCTTAAAACCTACAACAATATTTCTCGCTTAGTTTCAACTTTTCTTGAAAATGGTACTATAAAGACAGATTCGAGATGGCGACCCCTGGCACTTTTTTTCATGGCACCCTTTATACTATTTTTCTTTGAAAAATAATCGAACAAAAAAATTAATATTGTACTATTTCCGCTGTAAAGTGCGCCTAATACAAATGTACCCCAAAATTGTATCTAATGTGAAGCCCCAAGTTTTTAATAAATTATGCGAATTTTGACCTTAAATACGAACTCATCCATTTATTTTGAAACTTTCTATCTGTGAGTACTTAATACCTGAAACTTTGAAATGCTGTTTTATTGCCAATGGATAAATGAAGTGAAATGAAATGAAATGAAGTAGTATAGCTTGATATTCTTATTTATTTCTTTTTTTCGTAATTATACATAATTTCTACCATAATTAAATGATAGGAATGTAATGCAATGAGCTTTCAAATAAACGTTTATGATTTCTTCAGGCTATTTGTTGTGAGTTCTAAATAGACATTTCTGATTTATACCCGACGGTTTGAGATGATACAATATTAACACACGCATCTTAGTCCAATTACTTAAGGCTTCGTGCAAAACCTACGAATCTGTTAGATGAATAAATTGTTACGATTAGAAACACCTCTGAACCGTAGGCTGTAATCCATTTTTATTTTTCTTCTTTGGTCATTGTCAGACCCCACTCGTAAACGGTTCTCGAAATGCTTTTTGATATGCCTCCGGCTAAATCGGTGGAACAGAACTGGATAATAAGAGGGTAGATAAGTAATTAGGCAAATTCAAATTCGGATTTTTTGTTATCGGTGTGATAAATGTGTCAGGTTTCACAGATGAACTTGCAATGACATGGAATTAGAAGGTCTCTCATTACCACCTCAAACGCAGTTTCAAAATTTTTCGCAGCTTTACACTCTGGGCACGTACGTTTCTGCTGCCCCCTCTAATGACGTTTGGAGATCGCCAAACTCTGCAAATGCATCAACAATTCTAATAACCCTAAAACGCTCTGGGAAACAATAGCTGATGGCTTCAATTTTCCTAAATGAATTCTTTCTTTGTTCGTGATAGCTACCGTGCGATGTTGTGTTCTCGGTCACATTATCTTCCATTAACTTTCATCATACAGATATATGAATTGCCCTTTCGTCAGCTTCTAATGCTGTTAGCACCACTGATCTTAGTGAATTAATCCAACGGATGTTATGTAATGCAATTGATGGAACCCTCGGTGAAAACGTGTTAGGTGTGAGTAATCACTCCTCAAAACCCATTATGTGAACCATTATTTCTTATGGCTAGGGGTGTGAACTGAAATAAACTATTTTAATGTTAGAAATATGGATTGATAGATCTCTTTGGATTGTTTCTCTAACTGCTGCGATTCAAATCCCTAGAGATGACATTGCAGAAAATATCCTGGGTAATCATGCTAGTAATTGAACAAATACATTTCGCCCTTAAAATTGGGTTCCCACCCAATTAATCATATGAGATTCTCATTGATTTTTTTTCATATTTTCTAAAGCTATAAGAGTACAATGCAGAATACAGTTAGAGTAAAAATTTAGCTCTAAGTGCTACAATTTTTTTAAATATTTTTACAGTCATTTAAAACTGATTTCAAATCTAAACTCGCTACGTTTCACACATGTTTGCGAAATCATTTTTATTTACAAGACATAAACTTTGCACACTTTAAAAAAAGACAAATGTTTCTTAATCTACGTAAATATAATGTAACCAGGAACAAAAATATACAATAACCTCTTTTGAGTGACCCATGATTCCAAAAACTGTTCTTTTTGTAATCATGGGAAATCATCACATAAGACACCTCAGAAACCAATATATTTTCGAGATTTAAAGAATTATTTATGAAAACAAAGTTTCTTTTGCTGCCACTGATTTTCAAAAACGTTTCCGAGTAGTTTTTATAGTGTGTATTAATCAGTTTCTCAAAACGGAATATCTGTTTTTAGGATGCGACTAATTCTCAATTAAACATTTTCAGCTGCGTAATTGAATTTATACATGCATGAGTAATAAAATAATATTAGTTTTAATGTTAATTTAAATGCTGTTAATTTATCATGTCTGTCAGTAAAACATGTTTGTTGAACATAAAAATGTCTACTTGAGAATGAAGTAACAGTTACATCCGAAGAACGTAAACTTCGGGTTGAGAAAATTAATTAATGCACTATAAAGACTACTCGGAAACGTTTCCAAAAATCAGTGACAGCAAAAGAAACTTTGTTTTTATAAATACTTCTTTAAATCTCGAAAATAATATGTTAGTTTCTGAGGCTTCTTAAGAGAAAAAACACTTTTTGAAATCGTTGGTAACTCGAAAGAGGATGTGGCATATTTTCGTTCATAGTTATATTATGTTTTCCTAGATTTAAAAAAAAAAACACTTGTCTTTTTTTACAGTGCAGGGTATTGTTACTGAGGTTCAGAGGAATCAAATAGCGTTTTCTTTTTTTTCACCTATTAAAGTAACGATTCTTTCGGAAAATAAATCAAAGCTGTTTCTCGGTGCTCATATAAAAAGACCAGACAAATATCATGAAAACTCAGAAAGTTACCAGCAATACAGTGAGCTAATTGACAAATTCGGGAGGAAATCCCTTATAATCCAATGGTATTTCCTCCCGTCCTCCCGTCTTTGTCAATTACCTCACTGTATTGCTGGTTACTTTCTGAGTTTTCACGATATTTGTCTGATATTTTTATATGAGTTACTCTCTCTATAGAATTGACTACCAAACCATGAAAAAAAATCTTTGGTATAGTTCGCGCATGCGCAGTTATAAATTATTTGATTCAAATGCCCATATCTCATAAAATATTCAATATATTAATTTTTTAATTGCAGTATACTGTTTCTACTGTTCTTGAAGTCAAATATGTGCTTTACACCCTCAAATTTCAAGAACAATTTGTCAAAAATTTTAGAAGGTATTCGACAAACAGTATAAAAAGCGAACGCGTTCAGTCACTGCCCCTTAATTTTTGCACAGCAGTGTATGCAGGAGTTCTAGGCTTAACTGTTTGCAAAATTGGTCATACTTTGAAGGAAAAAACTATTTTCAAGATCCGATAGCCATATCTTGCTATAGTGCAACATAAAACTATACATAAACAATGAAACTCTGCTACAATTTGTAAAGTCTTTATCAACATTTGAAGCCCACTAAATTTGGAATACCTGGGACGACCAAATAGGACCCGTGTGTCTATGCCTTAATCTGGCCTTGAGAACAGCCTTAAGGTAAATTATGAAAAGAAACTCTAGTTCTAAAAGTAGTAAAAATAAAGTTGTTTAGAGCAAAGTTTCTTTGTGATTTTCTATAATCTTGTTATAATTTCATTTTCTTGAGATACTATCTACACATTTATTTTTATTCGAATTTAGAAATGTTCCATACGAATCTCTACAATTTTCTTATTTCATTCGATTTATCATACCTGATTTACGTACCTTAAATATAAATTTTCACAGCTCTAACTAGATAAACAGGTTAAATATCAGTTAAAATGTGTTAGGAGAATGTGTCAACACTTAGAAACACACATTGAAAACAGGGCAAAAAAGCGAATACAACGATTTAAATAAGGATATAACAATTATATGTGAATGAAAGTAAAGATGTCCATCTAAAAATCCAGAAATATGTTGTTGATTTGTTAGTATATAGCAAACATTGAATTTCAAGAAATTAATTTTTAGTTTTAATTTAATGTACGGACCCTTAACGTTGCCGTTATCATTATGTTTATTCTTAACTTGATAACCAATGCAGGTTTCCTCTATTAGTGTGGTTAATTAATTCCGAGACATTACCACACTCATCGAAACATACATTCAATGGAAAAAGAACTACAATAGATCCACGGCCAATTTTCTTAAAAAACCAAGACAGGATGTCCCGAAAATATTGAAACGCGCTTTAATTTTTTGCCTGTTGGAGATACCTAGGCAATGTGAATTGTAAAAAAAGTGTTTAAAATAAAGTATGAAATAAGATTACGTTGATGAAATAGTTCTGCCATTAATTTTCAAAAAGTTACACTTTTTAAATTTTTATACGGTCCCTGGTTAATAAGTTATAGTTAGAAAGAAATTCTCCATTCTCTGACAAGTACAACAGTAAAAATTTCATTCTTCTGCGATCAAAACTCACCGAGTTATACATTGAAATTTATGAAATTTCGGAGCTCTACGGCACTAAAAACAGGAAGACGATTTTTTAGTTCCGCAAAATTCTGAAATTTCATAAAATTCAAAGTATAAAAACTTGGTATATTTTGGTCGTAGAAGAATAGAATTTTTACTATTGTTCTTTTCAGGTCATGGAGAACTATTTTCTAAATATAACTTAATAACCAACTTTATTTCGTCATTACAAAAATCAATTTAATTTCTTTAAAGTGTAATAAACAAAATACAAAAAGAATTTTCAAATATCTTCTTTCAGTTTCCCGAAAAAAATTCAAAAATTCATTTTTTTTTCGACCTTGCGGATAAGGGATAACCCCTTAAGTATAAACTTATTAATTGTCAATTTAACACTTTTTTTCTTCCTTTTGGAAAACATCTTGCGGTAACACGCAATTTGATTTTTTAAACCTCGGTGCACTTGCATACTTCTATTTATGTCTGGGATCTATATCTATCAAAAACTGTTTGACGAATTCTAATTTTGAAAAAAGTTCTTCAAGTTTGTTGTCATTTCCTTTTCAGCATTTTCCGAAGTTTCCCTTTATAGCAAAATTCGATGCTGTTTGCGGGTGGCAAAAAATGGATCACCCATTTTTGGGTTTGTGCACTAATCAAAATTTTTCCTGCATTAATTGAGAGAGCACCTATAAAAGTTTTCCGCACTAAATCAAAATCACATTCACTGAAACCGCATAAAGCGAGGGAATGTTGTAATTAAAATTGAGTGATTTTTTTTTTTCGGGGACTTTCGACTAAATTAATTCTAATGGAAGGAAAAATAACTAGTCTTTATTCATAATCAAGGGGAGTTTTTCAAACCATATTCTATTAAAATATTTACTAATTGTTCATTCACTGGGGGCTGTTCACATACTGGTCGGACTATTACACATATATTATTATTATTATTTGTTATTACTGTTTGTATATATAAAAATAGATAAATGGCTTCTCTGTGTTAAAAATAAATTGCATAAATACTTAAAAATATTCTTGTGTATATGAAACATTGAGTAGGTTGCCAGAAAATATGCATGAAAATTTTCCTTCTCTCACCAAGGCTCTCACTGGACTTTCTCTCACTGGAAGAGTGCAAAAAAAATTGCGAAGGACGCTCGTCGCGATGGTGTTAAAAATCCGACGTTTGTTTTTAACATCTATTGGTTCATTTTTCAGTAGTTTATATTTCACTATTCATTCACTGTTAAAAATTTGCAGCAAACTGTCCAGTCATTTGACAGTTTTTATAGAAAATGGTTACATAATCGTAATTTAACTATTCTGACCTTATTATTGCCCAAATTATGGTCAGAATAGAGTTAAATTACGGTTATGTTACCATTTTCTATAAAAAGGTCAAGTGACTGGACAGTTTGCTCCAAATTTTTAACAGAGTTCAAAATTGTTGAAAATTCATATTTCTATGCACATTTTGCAGCATTATTCAATTTAAATGTGTAACAAAGTTAGTGTGGTGCTGTTGAATTTATAAAAGCGATTCAATTTTAATGTGTAGAAACAATATGCATTTATAAAGAACCTTTTCTAAATTAATAGGTACTTTCTTTTGCTCTTTTATGAATTAGAACTGAAGTTTTTTTTTTCTTGTCGTAATGTATGTTATTCTTTTACATGGAAAAAATCTATGCATTAACCCTTTCAGGAGCAAATTACTTCTGTTGCTAAAATGTTGAAATGATTGAATGATACCAGAATTTACGAACCATTTTTTTTAAAAATAAGTAAAAGCTTTTCTTCAGGTACATTATAAAAGGAAAAATTTTATTTCGAAATTCCGATGCCATTGTGTCATTTCTGGATTAAAATTAAGTGGGATATATAATATCCCACCGCCCTTCAAGAGGTTAAGCAAGATTTACATAGAGGTTAAACTGTGCATAATTTGGAATAAGAGCACAGAGTATAAAATGAAATATTTTATTTTAATTATACTCAAATTCTATTAATAACTTGGCGCATTTTTAATGGCAGTATATTAAAGTGCATAGATTGTTTAATTAATTATCACGATTTCAAGTTTATTTATAAATAAACGATAAATACAGGGTGATTATTGTCTGAGTGAACACGAAGACTCATACACAGCGCAATATTACTTTGCACCATATATAGCTACGATGGATATTAAAACCTTTCGTCAAGCATAACTCAAAAAATATTTGACGGATGTCGTTCCAATTTTCACAGCAGGTACCTATAAAGGTGACAACGATACCTATTTATTACCAAGAATAAATTTCAAACCGTTTGGGAAATATATTAAAAAATAGATAAAAAAGAACAATTAAAGTACATACGTCACGAAAATTTAGTGCCTACGTCATTTTCACCGGCGGAGATTTTCGTAAATAATCGGATTTCAAAAGTTCATGGAGTACATGGAGCAAAAAAATATGCACGCACTAATATTCAATACAATCAAACACATTTCCATTTAATAAAAATGGGAAACATCTGGAATTTTTTCTGTTTGAAAGAAAAAAACCGCAGTAACTTTGTATTAAAGATTTGGCGCAAATCTCACCAATATCAACTTTTTTATTTTCCGTGTGTAAATTAGAAACAATTCCTTGATGTTTAAAGGTTTTGATTTGTGGCATTATTTCTTCTTATTTTCTTTTCCTTTTTAGTATTTTAAATGGAATTAGTGAAAGGCATGTATTTTAAATTAAATGAGTGAAATACATGTATTTTTAATGTATGTATTTCAAATGAAATGAATGACAGGTTTATCTCTATCTCTATAAAACAGTAGGTGTCTGTCTGCCTGCCCGCGGATTTCTCCGTAATTATAACACCTATAGGACTCTAAAATTTTTGTCATGTGTAGATGTTGTCACCGGAAAGTATACCTCGGCGCCGGATTTTTAAATTTTAATTTAGATTTTTTTTAATTAAAACGTGTATATGGAATTTTGGGTTCGAGACTATTTCAAGCTCCTCCCATAAAATAGCCTCGGCAACGCCATCCGTGGCAACGAAGCAGCCAGCCAATAAGAGCAGGTGTGATTATGTCATGATTCAGGATCTAGCGACGAGACGACAGTTTATGGTCGTAGCACAGTGTTTATTTTTTAGATTTATTTTAAAGAAAATGAATATATTTTTGACTGATTGAGATTAAAGTAGGTTAGTTTTGATTGTATTCATTCTTTGTATGTTTAGTTGCCCCCATATATTATGTTTTAGGTAAGAATATAACTTGCATTTTACTGAATGGTTTCATAGCGTTCATACATCTGCAATTGTTCTGAAATGAAACAAACTGTTTTCAATAACAAATCTTAATGAATTAAATTAATCTTACACTTTACTATAAAATGTACAGTTCTACAATTTATCGCATGTTACAACGTTCTCGGAAACTAAAAATGTAATAAAAAACTCTTAACAGAAAGATTGTAAATTAACAAACTCATATATATAAGATATAACTTTAAACTGATATGCCTCATCAACTGTTGTCGAAATCAATGTAATGTAAATATTTCTTAAATATTATGATTTTGTTTAAGAATTGGAAACATTCAGTGAAGTGTAGATTGTATTTTTTCATCAAAGCAATTTGATTTGTAAGTATGAGGTAAAAAAAAAAAATCACCGTTTTCTCACATGATGAAATCATCATCATCTTTCATCAGAAAGTAAAACAATAAATAAATATGAATGATTTGCGGAGCTGTTTCAAAATAATTATAAAGAATAAGTCTTTAAAAATGTAAAATCAATGTTATTTCTGGCCGAGTTTTTTTTAAAATAATTATAAACCATTTTAATTTGTAAGCATGTTGTAAAAAATCACCATTTAGTGACAAATTTTGTGTTTTATAAGAATCGCCCAAGAACGGACATGCAATGTGATATAAAATTTATGTTGTCATCGCACTCTTTATAATTATTTTTGTTGAGGGTTTTTGGGTGATGTTATTGAATTAGTGATAGAAACAGCTCCGCAAATCATTCATATTTACTTATTGTTTAACTTGCTGATAAAACTCATATGTGAGAAAACTGTGATTTTTTTTTTTTTACTTCATATTTACAAATTAAATTGTTTTGCGGATTGTAAGTATGAGGTAAAAAAAAAATAACCGTTTTCTCACATAATGAGTTTCATCAGAAAGTAAAACAATAAATACATATGAATGATTTGCGGAGCTGTTTCAAAATAATTATAAAGAATAAGTCTTTAAAAATGTAAAATCCCCAAGAACGGACATGGAATGTGGTATAAAATTTATGTTGTCATCACACTCTTTATAATTATTTTTGTTAAGGGTTTTTGGGTGATGTTATTGAATTAGTGATAGAAACAGCTCCGCAAATCATTCATATTTACTTATTGTTTAACTTGCTGATAAAACTCATATGTGAGAAAACGGTGATTTTTTTTTTTTTTTTTACTTCATATTTACAAATTAAATTGTTTTGCGGATTGTAAGTATGAGGTAAAAAAAATAACCGTTTTCTCACATAATGAGTTTCATCAGAAAGTAAAACAATAAATACATATGAATGATTTGCGGAGCTGTTTCAAAATAATTATAAAGAATAAGTCTTTAAAAATGTAAAATCAATGTTATTTCTGGCCGAGTTTTTTTAAAAATAATTATAAACCATTTTAATTTGTAAGCATGTTGTAAAAAAAATCACCATTTTGTGACAAATTTTGAGTTTTATAAGAATCGCCCAAGAACGGACATGGAATGTGGTATAAAATTTATGTTGTCATCACACTCTTTATAATTATTTTTGTTAAGGGTTTTTGGGCGATGTGATTGAATTTTTGACAGAAACAGCTCCGAAAATCATTCATATTTACTTAATGTTTAACTTGCTGATAAAACACATAATATGTGAGAAAACGGTGATTTTTTTTTTTACTTCATTAAAAATTAAATTGTTTTGAGGATTGTAAGTATGAGGTAAAAAAAAAAATCACCGTTTTCTCACATAATGAGTTTCATCAGAAAGTAAAACAATAAATAAATATGAATGATTTGCGGAGCTGTTTCAAAATAATTAAAAAGAATAAGTCTTTAAAAATGTAAAATCAATGTTATTTCTGGCCGAGTTTTTTTTTTAAATAATTATAAACTATTTTAATTTGTAAGCATGTTGTAAAAAAATCACCATTTTGTGTCAAATTTTGAGTTTTATAAGAATCGCCCAAGAACGGACATGCAATGTGGTATAAAATTTATGTTGTCATCGCACTCTTTATAATTATTTTTGTTGAGGGTTTTTGGCGATGTTATTGAATTTTTGATAGAAACAACTCCGCAAATCATTCATATTTACTTAATGTTTTAACTTGCTGATAAAACTCATAATATGTGAGAAAACGGTGATATTTTTTTTTTACTTCATATTTACAAATTAAATTGTTTTGAGGAAAAAATACATCCTACACTGCGCTGAATGTTTCAATTTTTTAGCAAACTCATAATGTTTAAGAATTATTTACATTATATTGATTTCGACAACAGTTGATGAGGCATATCAGTTTAAAGTTGTATCTTATATATGAGTTTGTTAATTCAATGATGTGAATTTTATGATTATTTATTTATTGTTATTTACAATTTTTCTTTCTGTTACTGTTATTGGACTACATTTTTAGTTCCCAAGAACGTTGTAATATGCGATAAATTGTAGAACTGTACATTTTATAGTAAAGTGTAAGATTAATTTGATTCATTAAGATTTGTTATTGAAAACAGTTTGTTTCATTTAAGAACATGAGCTGATATGTCTAGCGCTATGAAAACATTCAGTAAAGTGCAAAATATATTCTTACCAAACACATAATATATGGGGGCAACTGCGCATACAAAGAATGAATACAATTGAAACTAGCTTATGTGAACCTCAATTAGCCAAAAATATATACCTTTTCTTTAAAATAAAACTCAAACATAAACAAAACAATGAAATATGTGGCTAGCCGCTTTCAGCTGTGAACATAAACTGCCATCGCTGGATCCTGGATCATCCCATATTCACACCTGCTCTCATTGGCTGTCTGCTTTGTTGCTGTGGATTGGCGGAGAGCATGGAATAGCCGCGAATCCAGAATTCCGTATGCATGTTTTAATTTTAAAAAATCTAAATTGAAATTAAAAAATCAGGCCTAGGTGTTATAATTACGGTGCTTTCCTCAGGCAGGAAGACAAAATAGGTTTGTTTGTATAGAGGTTTGTGTGTGTGCTGTTTTTAATAAAGGCAGTTGTATTTTTTCCGCGACCCTTTCACGAAAGTTTTTTCTGCGAACCTTTCACTAAATCAGCATTTTTTCCACAATCCTTTGACGAATTTCGTATTTTTTCTGCGATCCTTTGATGAAATTCAAGTTTTTCCTGCAATCATTTGACGAAATTTGCTTTTTTTGAGATCCTTTAACTAAATTCGTGTTTTTTCTGCATCCTTTTGTCGAGATTCATGTTTTTTCAGTGATCCTACGACGTAATTAGTGGTTTTTTCAGCGATCCTTTGACGAAATTCACGTTTTTCCTCTGATCCTTGGGTGAAATTTGCGTCTTTCCCGCAATCCTTTGATGACATTCGCATTTTTCTGTGATCCTTTGATAAAATTTGCTTTTTTAATAATCCTTTGACAATATTCGTGTTTTCTCTGCTGCCTTTTGACGAGATTCGTGTTTTTTTAGCGATCCTTTGACAAAAATCGTATTTTTTCAGCGATTATTTGATGAAATTCGTGTTTTTCTCGCGAACCTTTGACAAAATTCGCGTTTGCCAGCGATTCTTTGATAAAATATGCTTTTTTTCTATTATGATAGGGAAAAGCGGATTAGGATAGGTAGATAGGGAAACCCCGTTATCGGATCGGGACATTAGATGTAATTAAGAAACATTTGTATATTTGTAATAATTAGCGGGAATAGGATGTTTGTGTGTGAGCTGTTTTTAATAAAGACAGTTGCATTATTTCTGCGACTCTTTCACGAAAGTTTTTTCTGCGAACCTTTCACAAAATCA
This sequence comes from Maratus michaelseni, assembly GCA_963931845.1. Taxonomy (NCBI): domain Eukaryota; kingdom Metazoa; phylum Arthropoda; class Arachnida; order Araneae; family Salticidae; genus Maratus; species Maratus michaelseni. Next base: position 446,548,153 of record OZ007586.1, read on the forward strand.
GTATTTTTTCCACAATCCTTTGACGAATTTCGTACTTTTTCTGCGATCCTTTGACTAAATTCAAGTTTTTCCTGCAATCATTTGACGAAATTTGCTTTTTTGTGATCCTTTAACGAAATTCGTGTTTTTTCTACATACTTTTGTCGAGATTCATGTTTTTTCAGTGATCCTACGACGTAATTCGTGTTTTTTTCAGCGATCCTTTGACGAAATTCACATTTTTCCTGTGATCCTTTGGCGAAATTTGCATTTTCCCCGCGATCGTTTGATGAAATTCGTATTTTTTCCGTGATCCTTTGATGAAATTTGCTTTTTTAATGATCCTTTGACAAAATTCGTGTTTTTTCAGCGTTTCTTTGATAAAATATGCTTTTTTCTATTATGATAGGGAAAAGCGGATTAGGATAGGTAGATAGGGAAACCCCATTATCGGATCGGGACATTAGATGTAATTAAGAAACATTTGCATATTTGTAATAATTAGCGAAAATGGCGAGATAAAGGGGGGGGGGGGAACGACTTTTTATTAAATATCGCATTCATTCTACATCAACTTCCTCTCACCACCAGGGGGTGCTTTGCTATCTCTGTTTCTATGGGCTGGATCACGACGCGGTATGGCTCTTTCCACTCGACATCAATAGAGCTTACTGATTTTAGTTCGGATTTACACCACAGGGGGCGCTTTCGTATCTCTGGTTCTATGGGCTGGATCATGACGGGGTGTGCCTCATTCGACTCGACATCGATAACCTTAATGATTTCAGTTATGTTCGTATAGAACATATTGTGCCCCCTGGCGATGAAAGGTGTAACTAAAGGATTTTGCAGCTAACTCGGGTTCTATGGGTCACATCACGACACGGTTTGGCTCGTTCGACACAACATCAATAGAGCTTACCTATTTTAGTTCTGAATTTCACCACCAAGGGGTGCTTTCCTATCTCTGTTTCTATGGGCTGGATCACAATGGGGTATGGCTCTTTCCACTTGACATCGATAGAGCTGACTGATTTTAGTTCGGATTTTCACCACCAGGGGTGCGTTCCTATATCTGGTTCTATGGGCTGGATCACGACGGGGTATGGCTCATTCGACTCTACATAGATAGAGCTTATCGATTTTCACCACCAGGGGCGCTTTTCTATCTCTAGTTCTATGGGCTGGATCATGAAGGGGTATGGCTCTTTCGACTCGACTTACGGTAATATATGGGAGTGTGTATGGCACGCCCATTGTTTGCTGTCTAAGGTAGTGGGGCCCCCAACATTAGATTTGTTAAAAAATAAAAAAATGTTCAACACTGATTTCAGGTACATTTAAGGTTGTTGGCACGGGCAACGCCGGGCGGGTAAGCTAGTATTTAAATGAAATGAATGCAACATGAAGATGTTATGAGAACAATATTTGGCGATTTATCAACTGCGCCAAGTTAACATAAAAGTACCAATACATCAAATGGTATGTAGTATGTGAAATGAAACAAGGCACAGATGTCATATACGCACCACTTGGCGCAATTTTTTCCCTTGCCAATTTGGCGAAAACTTTGTTTTTGAATATTAGTTACAAATAGCATGCAATAATAGCACGTGATTTTTTATTTCAATATAAAAATAAAATAACGTAATAAATGAAATAGCTTCTAATATTTTAAAAAAGGAAATAAAAATAAATAAATGATAGTTTGACGTAAATAAATATTGTTATACATAATAAAAATAATTTATAGAATTAAAATAAAAAATAAAAGTAAATAACCACAACAAACAGTTTTCGCCAAATTGGCGGAGGAAAAAATCGCGCCAACATGGTGTGTATATGACATCTGTGCAGGGATTTTTACCCTTTTATCTGTGCTTTTGGAAATATTAAAAAATAAAAAAGATTTATATCAGGCGTATAATGTTTTGCATTTTTATACGGACCACTTCTCCATTTTAAGATTTTAAATGCTATTTATGCCAGATATATTTCTTTCCTGAGATTCCCACAAGTTATTTTCGGTTTTAACAAGTTTTTTGTTCGTTTATTAACTGTTTACAATTCCCCCACCCACTGACAATAACAATTAGTTATCACAAAAATGCCTCTTAGGTTTGTTAAATATGTTTGTTATGTATTTTCATTACTTATTAAAATATCGAAAATGGCAATAAAATTTTATTTTAGCATCGTACTTAATTTTTCAAGATGGCGTAAAAACATGGTATAATAAACGTATGTCTGTAAATATTTGAAAAACATGTTTTTCCGCTCTCAAGAAAAATTTGGTAGGATGCTAAAACTGCCTTTTGGCACGATTTTTAATTTTTTCCTTAATCGCGCCAACCGGCCCAGGATACGGAACTTTTCCCCATTCAGATACACAGACAAGGTTGGTCTCAAACAAGAGTAATGCTAGCAATAATATTGTTTTAACTCTGTAAGAGTTACAAACAATAATGATATTAGATTCTCCGATTAGCTTTGGGCCCGATTACGGAAGTTTCTCCTAGAAAAAAAACTGTAGAAGAAGTCTTTTAGATTTGTTTCGAATGAAGCTCGGTCAACAAAGTATTAATTAATAATATAAACAACACTAATATTAACATGGGGACAAAATATTGAATTTGAGTGTAAATATTTGGAAACCTTCTTCCCCCCCCCCACCCCCCCCCCCCCCCAAAAAAAAGCAAGTTACAAAAATGAATTTAAAATGGCGTTAAGCCACGCTTTCTGACATAAGCAATTGGTTGCGAACCCGATTACGAAACTTTCACTTATTTTAATAACATGTATCTAATAGCTCTGAGGGTACTTCCCCTTCCCTGTTATACGGACCTTGGGGCTTTTTTAAAAAGCTTGACGCAATTCCCGTTTAAGAAGTTGAGTTTTACTGCCAAATGATATAAACTATACTATGAAAATAAAACTGATGAATTATTATACTGATTTATGTATGTATTTAAAAAAATTGCATCTGATTACACTTATTATATAAATTACTTCTGTTTGCATTTAATAACAGATAAACGGCTTCTGAATACTAAATGAATTGTTTAAATATTAGGAAGACGTGGCGAGAGGTAGAGAGACGAGTAAACAAACGGGTAGACAGACGGGTAGTGAGATGAGTAGAAATACGAGTAGAGAGACGGATAGCGACATAGATAAGCTAACGTGTAGCAAAACAAATAGACAGGCGGATAGCGAGACAGGTATAAAACAGGGTTGACTGAGGGGTAGCGAGGTGGGTAGGGAGACGGGTAGCGAGACGGGTAGGGAGACGGGTAGCGAGACGAGTAACAAGACCGGTAGACAGTCATGTAGAGAGAAAGGTTGCGAGACAGGTAGCGTGGTGGATAGAGAGACGAGTACAGAGATGAGTACAGAGACGAGTTGACAGACGGGTAGAGAGAGGGTATAGAGATAGACAGACGTGCCGAGAAACAGGTAATGAAACGGTAAGCGAGACTGGTAGAGATAATGATAGACATATAGGTAGCGAGACGGTTAAAGAGTCGGGTAGAAAGACAGACGGATAGTGAGACGAGTGTACAGACGGGTAGAGAGACAATAGACAGATGGGCACGGAGAGAGACACGGCTAGACATACGAGTAGTTAGACGGGTAGACAGACGGTTAGAGAAAAAGATAGGCGGGTAGCGAGACCAGTGAAGAAATATACAGACAGGTAGCGAGACAAACAATCGGGTAGAGAGGCAGGTAGAAGAACGGATAGGGAAACAAACAGGTTGTAGAGAGAGAGAGACAGACAGACAGTCAAAAGAAAAGTCTGGGGTTTGGCGCAGTAAAGACGCAGGGGAGAGCCTCCTAGAAAATAATAAAAAAGTATTAACTTTGAAATATCTTTGTTTTCAATTTCGCCGGTATGGAGATTTAATGTAAAATTTATTTTTACAGAAGTCATCGAAAGATTTTTTATATACTTTGATAGGAATTTAGGCTACACTTTCGCAATCAGGATTGGTGCATAGCATGTTATCAGTGTGGTTTAAAGTGTACGAGATTCTATAAATAGTTATACAGGAGGAAAAATTTTAACTTCAAATGTAAATATTTGTCACAAAGAAAATGTTGCAACAATGAAATTAAATTTGCGTTAAACTACACTTGCTAAAATACGCTATTGGCTGAAAATCCGATTACGTGACTTTAAAATGCTTGCGTTTTAAAAAATCCGACCTTTTTTCTTTTTGAGCAATTTTCGATTAAGAAAATGAGATTCTTTGCCAAATGTTATAAAAAAAATGTGAAAACATAACAGTGTATATGAATTTATATATGATATTTTGTAATTCTATCATTTAATTTGCTCTTTTCATTATATCGTAATTGTTAAACCTATGTTCTCAGCAATATCACTCAGACTAATCCCTTTGAGTCCTAGTGAAAAAAAACTAGCCCGACATTTGGGCCCCTAACTATCATACCATTCACAGAAACTGAATGAAATTTTGGCAAAAGGTATGCGCTCAAGAATGATATGGAAAACAACAGTGTCACTCAAACAGTTACGGTTACAGTGAGAAAATTTCGAAAAAATCAAATGACAACACCCAGTTTTTTGTATTGGAATGTGATCTCCATTGTGAAAAACCCTAAATAGCGTTGGAACGGCAACTGTAGCATGAAAATCACCGGCGGTAGATAGGCTAAAAGTGAAGACAACCAATAAGGACAGAGAAGCAGCATAAAATAAAGCATTTTATTGTGTTTCACAAATTTTCCACATGACCTCCTTCACACACGATGACACTTTGCATGCGGCTGATGGTGGATAGCACTACAGCACGTATCATGGCAATAGGAATCTCTTGAATCACAGTTCTGATGGCATCTTTCAAATCAAATGCAGTTTGAGGACGAAACTGATACACTTTGGATTTCAGATATCCCCACAGCCAGAAATCCATTGGTGTCAGATCAGGAGACCTTGGTGGCCACGGAAACGGGAAATGACGGGAGATAACTCTGTCACCAAACTGTTGAGTTAAGACACGTTTGACTGAAGACCCGACATGTGGAGGAGCGCCATCTTGCATCCACACAACTTCAGATAGAGCATTTTGCCTTTGCAATGCGGGAATCACCGGCAGTAACCTCTTCAAACAAGTAAGGGCCGAGGATGAACGTACTCGTTATACCACACCACACAGTCACTTTTTCCTCGTGTAATGGACGTGCATGCACATCATGTGGATTATTCTCTGCCCAGTGCACACAATTTTTCGAATTCACGTTACCAGTTAACGAGAAATGCGCCTCATCTGTCCACAGAATGCGTAAAGGCCAGCTGCTATCTTCATCGTACCGGATAAGGAATTGATTTGCAAAATCCAGCCATAATTGATAGTCTCCCGCTTCCAACATCTGGACACGCTGGAATCGATACGGAAACATGTTTAGAACAGAGCGCAGAATCTTGCGTACAGTTGAATTCGGCAGATCCAGAACACGTGAAACACCGCGTGCAGTTGCGGGACGAACTGTGCTTATCGTCTGATGGACTTCTGCAACAGCTTCCACAGGAACGGAAGGTCGTCCAGACCGAGGTCGATCGCATGTGCGACCAGTTTCTTCAAATTTATGAATCAAGTCCCGTACAGCTTTGACAGTGCACGGGCCTTGCCGTAATCCATGGTTTCTGCGGTAAACACGCAATGCCTCTGCGGCATTTTGTCCATTCAGGTAATAAATCTTTACTATTTCCCCACGTTCTTTCCCTGAAAGCGGCATCTTGTTCGGAATGGCAGAAAGGAACATACGCGGCTCGCATTTCACAGTGCCTTTTCTTTCACCTAGCGTGACGACGTCAGTCATGACTGTGTCTTACGTAGAACCCGAAATTTGCGTTTCTTGGTTTCTTTTTCTCGTTTTGTGGAGAACTAATCAGGCTGGGATATCAGCCAAAGAAACGGTGTGACGTGTGACGTAAATGAAACGAAAATTAATGCTCTAGTGCACGGCAAAGTCCTTTTTACTTTTCCCTTGCCTAGTTCCGGTGATTTTCATGCTACAGTTGCCGTTCCAACGCTATTTAGGGTTTATCACAATGGAGATCACATTCCAATACAAAAAACTGGGTGTTGCCATTTGATTTTTTCGAAATTTTCTCACTGTAACCGTAATTGTTTGAGTGACACTGTTGCTTTCCATATCATTCTTGAACGCATACCTCAAAATACCTTTTGCCAAAATTTCATTCAGTTTCTGTGAATGGTATGACAGTTAGGGGCCCAAATCTCGGGATAGTTTTTTTATAATCACCCTGTATATAACAGCATGAGTTTTAAAAAATTTCCTTGATTTTCAACATACTTCGAAAGACTCTTTAGATGCTTAGAGACTCTTAAAGACTCTTTTTATTTATGTTATGAAAATAATTTTGTAAAGTAATTGTATTTTTTTTATCTAAATTAATATATTTTACCTCTTTCATCATTCGCATCCTCATACACACTATATACAACAAAGTAAAACAGGTCGCAAGTCATATCTCCCATTGAAAAGTCACAGGATAAAGCTGTTAAAGTTGTTTCTTTATGATTTTCTATGTTTCATAATTTAACTTTTCTGTGGGACCGTATGCGCATTTATTTTTATACGAACTTTGAAAAATCTTAATACAAACCGTTACATTTTTAATCAACTTCCAACGAAAGAGGTTATATAATTCATTTGCATGTTTGTTTTGTTTTTTCTATACACGCCCACGCATAACTTTTGGATGGATGTTTCCAAAGTTTTTTTTGTTTCCGTTGTTGGAAATGTCTCTTTCTGAACATGGTCCCGTTTCAACAGCATTAGGATAAAAAAAATTATATGTGTGTCTGTCTGCATGTTTTTATGTTTGTTTTTTTAACTTCATAGGCTTTCATAAAACTTGACCATTCGCCACGAAATTTTAATAAAAGTGTTAAGCTATTCAACACTATACATTTTTTAAATAATCGTCGTATAGTGTATAATTTTTCACACAGACATCTTAAAATTTTTAATATATCATTATCTAATGCCTGTCAAAGTAAGCTATACTGACAGAAATTTAAAACTAATGTGGATTATCTGCTTATCATCATGCCATTTTTGACAGCACAAACTTTTCTGTACTAATTGTATTGATATTCCTGCTTTTTGTATAAATAAACAAGAACGAAAAATCATGCGTCAAGCATAGATTATGTAGCACTTTCCAACGCTTCCAAAATAATTTTACAAATCATACCGTTTAATAAGCTAAAAGATAACTTCTAAGTAAACAATTTGGAAAACGCATAACATATTTAAAAACATAATTTCAGGAATTTCCAACATATACAATATTCGGAAAAATATCCGAATACTTTTATTCAGCCCTGTATAGGATATATAGAATTGTATATATACTACATAGGATGCTAAATTTTAGTTCAGTTAGGAAACGTGTAGCACATTTTAAAATTCTCCGTCTGGAGTTTGTCAATAAACAGAAATGTGTTCGCGAACTTTTGTGCTGCCCTGTATAGGATCTACAGAATTTATACACACCACGTAATAGACAAAAAGCAAGTTAACATTAAAATCGCGTTCAGTAACTTAAAACGCACTTCCAGGAATTATTGTTAACAGACAGTAGATAATTCTTTTGCGTGTCCCTGTAAATGAACGATGACTGCTATACACACAATATTCCGTAGTAAGTCTCTTGTAATGCACCTTAGTGATCTATATAAATTTCAATGCGTTTAAAATAGTGAAACATTATTTAAATAAACCGCAGACGATTTTTCTCCATAGACGTAATGTAACGGAATTATTTTTACTGTCCCTGTAAAGTAACTATAAGTGCTATGCACACCCTGTTCCATATTAAGCTTCTTCTAATGCACCTTAGTGATATATATAAATTTCAATGCGTTTAAAATAGTGAAACATTATTTAAATAAACAGCAAATGATTTTTCCCCATAGACCGCAATGTAACGGAATTCTTTTGAGTGTCCCTGTAAAAAAACTATAAGTGCTACACACTTCCGTTGAAATAGGGAACATGCTATAGATAACGATAATAACATATAAAAATTGCAGAGCAATCCGAGCATATTTACGGGAGTTAGAGCACGGACAGACGGCAGACGGCAGACGGCCAGACGGCCAGACGGCAGACGGCCAGACAAACCGAAGTCATAAGCACTTTTCAACTAGGTTGGAAAGTGCTAAAAATATTTGAAAATGTCTGTTTTATTTCAAATGACTTCACTTTGTTTTTGTTCCCAATGGAATCTTTTTATTAATATAATTCTTGTTCATTTTCTTTCCTGTTAAACCATGATTTCTTGTTAATCATTTTTGACAGAAAACTCTCATCTGTTTGTAACTGATATTCATACTTAATAATCAGTATAGGTAATATATATACATATATATACACTATATGGCCATTAATGACCGGCAACTTTCAATTTTAGACATTTTGTCGAATATTTAAAAATATACTAGTCAGATTCTTCTGGAATTTTAGGATCTAAAAGAACAGGTTTGACTTCATATTTATCATTGTTGATTTGATAAGGAGGACAAATAGGGGACCAAAAAAAATTAAAGAAAAAAAATAATACTTGGTATCAGTCTGTAAAATAAAATGCACCAAATGATCTATCGCTACAGAATATACATAGGCAGACATTGTACAATATGTGTATTCATTTGTGTAAGAATAGCATGTATAGTAATAGAAATATAGCGATTTTTTTTTTTTATTAAAAAAATTCTTGCATGTTTTTTGCTTGTAACATACAGGGTTTTAGACCAAATTTAACGCCAGTTTCAGAAAAATTGACAAAATGTAGTAGAAACAGTATAGTGCAATTGGAATATAAATATATTAAATATTTAAAGAAATATGGGCAGTTGTATAAAATAATTTTTATCTGCGCATGCGCGAACGATAACAAGGAACTTTTTGCATAATTTAATAGTCAACTCTATGGAGCAACTTATTAAAAAAAATCAGTCAAATGTCGTAAAAGTTCAAAGATATATTGGTGTTAGAGTGAGCTGATTTTTAGTTTCTCACTAAAACTCGTTGAATGATAAGGGATTTTCCACAAATTGTCATGTTTAATTTTTATACTATATTTCAAAAAAGCGTTAAATACAAGTTGCAATGTATTCTGAAAGTGTGTCAATATTGCGAAATGTAATCTGAAAATTGAGTCATATTGCATCTAAAAACAATTAAAACAATGACACAATATTTATTTGTTAACAAGAATAACAATGTTCATCTGGAGATTCATAATTATAGGGGAACTTCGGACATTATGTAATAAAATTTACATTTGAGATAATACCACAGCCCGGTTTTCTTTAAAATCCGAAAAACTACAAACTTCAAGTATCTGTAAATTATTTTACGAAATTTCATCACATATAAACAAATAACAATAATAATAATAATACACTAGTGTGCAAAACTTAAGCAACAAACACAAAATGCTAATTTCGGAACACGTGAGTATACTCAAAAGGAAATTCTATAAACAGCAAGTGGAGAAAATAGGTACTACCCTAACTGCACAGACAGTCGATGTGAAGTCTTCTTGACATGACAAAGGATCACAATTGTCACAGTCACTACAATGAACAGAAATGTGATATCTTTCATTCATCTCATTTTTACTATCCTTTGTTCACTCCACTGAACAGTCACCATGACTGCTGCTTTTTGACGAGTCACCAGGTGACTTTACAATGAAGTCATCTTGTAACTCTCATGTGACTGTCATTTTGACACTCCATTGTACAGTCATCATGATAGCTGTTCTGTGACGAGTTCCCAAGTGACAGAAAATGAAATCATCTGGTGAGTTTTCTCAAAGGAGTGCAATGATGACTTCACAATAAAGTGTCGATCGCCGGAAAGTCACCATGCGACTTCATTGTGACATTATTTGGCGACTCATCACAATGCAATGCTCACAATGACTTCAAAGTTCAGTCTTCAACTGACAGTGACTTGAGAATCACAAGGTGATTTCATTGTAATGTCACCTGGTGACCCATCACAAAGCGACAGTCCCAGTGACTTTTCAGTGTTAACAATCATTTGAGAGTAATAATGAGACTGTGAAGTATCCCATATTTTGAATCACCGTAGTGATTGTGACACTTCTAACCATGTGTGACGTCAAGGGGACTTCACATCGACTGGCCGTGCTGTTAGGCTAGTACCTCTTTTCTACACTTGCTCTTTATAGAAACTCACGTGTTCCGAAATTAGCGTTTTGTGTTTGTTGCTTAAGTTTTGCACACCAGTGTAATAAACTTATTTGGAGAGTATTATGAGATAGTCGGGTAGCACGTAACAGGGATTAAAAAGGAAAAAAACGAACAAAATTTGACAAAAAAAGATTTAATGACACCAAGACCTATGATCAAAATATAATACAAGGGTAAGTCAAAAATTATCTACACTTTGCCATAACAGACCTTGAAGGTTATCTGAGTGGCATCTGCGCACGCATGCGTTTATTTGGTGCTTTCGTGATCTTGTGTGCATAGTTTTATCAGGATCGTGTCAGTTACCTGCCAGCTACGACAGCGTAAACGTATCAGCTACACTATCAGGTTGCACCAAAGAGGTCGTTTTTTCGAATATCTAAACTAGCCAAGGGCGAATCCCGATATTATATTCTGCCATAATAATATCCGCCATGCGGACTAAATGCGATATTTTAAAAATAATTTCAAAATTAAACAAATTGTACACTTTCAAGATGTTAAAATAAGCGAATATTTCCATAATCGGATTTTTATCACGATTCAATATGTTTCTCAAACTCATATATTTACTATTCTCTATTACTCATATTGATACTCGCTTTGTATTACTCTAAAACATCTGAAAAATTCGTTAAACTTCCAATAGGACGTCAGATTTTCTTTTTAATTCTCTAATGACGTGATATTAATCTGCAATCCGATTTTTAGGTTTCAAAGGTGTGAAAGATGCTGAAATTCTTCGAAGACTTTCACTACAATACGGGAACAGTGCTTTATATCCTAAAAGCAGTTAATTTTTATAGATCGAGAAGTTCAAAAGTAACCGGACAGGCGTAACACAAAAGAAGGGAGCTAGACGCCCATCAACCTCGACCACGCAAGACAACATTCAATAAGCTAGAGAGATGGTTATGGCGGATAGGCGAGTCACCATAGATGAGGCTGCGTCTTCTTTAAACGTCAGTCATGATTTGCCCATCAAATCATCCACGATGTGCTCGGATTCCGTAAGGTCTGTGCACGATGGGTACCGAGAAACCATCAACAAGTTGAGTGTTGATATTCTGGAACACCCTCCCTACAGCATAGATCTTGCTCTCTCAGACATTCATCTCTTTGGAGCACTATCCTATTCAGAGCACCCAAGGAAGCTTTGAGAGGTCGTCGATTTGCCTCAAACACAGACGTTTGGGATGCGGTGCAAAAATCGCTTCAAAACAAACCGAAAACCTTATTCCCCAAAGGCGTCCGAAAGCTTGTGTCTCGCTGTACAGCATTGCTAAAGGAGGAAACTATGTCGAAAACTAATGTCAGTGTTGTACACCTTTCTTTGTTTAACAAAGTTGTAGAACGAAAAGTGTAAGTAATTTTTGACTTGCCCCCGTACCTTAGATAGTCAGTCCATATAGTTCAATTCACTTGCACAAATCACAAATATAAGGATCTGTCACTGCGCAGTACAATTCAAAATGGTCCTAGAGAGAGCAAACAAAACATTTCACCAAATCTGTTCGCGTTATTGTCGGAAATTTACTGTTGAAGAACAGACATTCTGCATCCGTATCGTACAGTGTAGCAGAGGGCATGAATCTCAATTCAGACGATCCGTTCGAATGGAAAGCTCCTCACTCCTCATCACTGCGCCTGTCATCCTTAAATTTCCAATTGCAATTTTAGAAAGTTTCAGTTTTTGTTTCTTCTTTTTCACTTGGGTCTTTTTCTTTTTTTTCCGTTCAAATCTGTGGTCTCTTTTTAATGTTGCTTAGCACTGAGTTCGACCTGCAACAGTTTTTTATAGAGAAAATGGGTTAGAACAAAGGATGTCCCAGGTTTTTTATTCCTTTTACTTTATTTTTGGTATTTGTTAATGGCAGAGAGATCTCAGAGGATCAAAAAAAACTTCCTTGGAGGCTTTTAGATGTGCATGGAGCAGGTTCGTCTGCATTGGTTCCTCATAATTTTGGAGATAACGGGATCGCAGTTAGGTTGCGTATTTTCCTTTATTAAGGATGAAGGAAAATCTTCCCTGGAAAAAGGATTTCTATTTAGAGGGGATTTCCCAGTGCATTTAAAGTCGTTAACTTTTATGTCGCCACGTTGAACTTTGACATAAGCTTGGCCAAACAGCTCCATCATGTCAAACACACTTAAGGGTCGTGTGCTGTTCCTCTTAAAATGTTTTCACTTCCTCACTGGTGCTGAATAAAATTGCAATTTTACACCTAAAATTGTACTTGTACGAGTTATTGTTTCCATTGTAGAGTGTATTAAAAATAATAATAAATATTTTGTCGGGTAATATGGAGTAATATGATTTCATGCCGTGTGTTAAGAAATATTGGTATTCCATGAAACCCGACACTAAAATTTTGGGAAAATTACCTGCTGTTTACAGGGATGATTCGCGGGCTAAAAGCATTACATGATAAGTTACTATTTGTGTGTACATTATGCTTAATTTCAATGTAATAATATTACTTTCAATAAAAAATAAAAGGTATTGAAAACTTACATCCTAAATTTTTCCAATCACGAAAAATAAATAATTATTTATATTGCACACCCTGACGCCGACCGATCTAGAAGCAATCCCCTAAATTTCTGATTTTTGCATGTATTCATAACTTGGCAACCAGTGACCAGAAGTGAACAAAAATTTATATTGAGTGTTTTCGACTATGTGGATTCTAATTGCGACCATAAACGTATATGTTTCTACCTATGACTTTTTATTAATCGCATTAATATTTAATAAGTAAAAATAATAAATAAACCCAAAATATTCATGCGCATTGCGTTTGGACTTTTACAAAGTATCAGATAAAACAAAATTAAACAAATACATAAATTATTTTTAGAGTTCTATCTAAATAGCACTTTTTAACATTGATTGGTTCATTTTCAGTAATTGATATCTCATAACTTAGCAACCAATGATCAGAAGTGAACAAAAATTCATATTGAGAGTTTTCGAGCATAAGGATTCTAATGGTGGTAAAAAAAAAGTACATGGGTGAAGCGTGAAACAGAACATGAACTTTTCAATGTAGTTTTTGTCCTTTTTTTAAGGTACAGGTATTACTGAATAATATCAATATCTAATTACCTTTTCAGCAGAGCTGAAATTACGCTGGAAATTAATGAATATAACAAGGGATGTAAATTATCACTTATTACACAGCGTACAACCAACAGAGTGAAAAAATGTCCAGACCAGGGATCGAACCCGGAACCCTTGGTATCACACAAGTGAACCCTTGGTATCAGACAAGTGTGCACACAATTTTGTGTAGTCTTCTAGAGTGAGGGACTCAATAAAGGGCGTGCTGTTCGCCCCAATATGAGGGAGGGGTCGGCGAGTAGGTCTGTAGGCCTTCCCGTGAGAGAATCAGATCTCATGCGGCACAAACAGCAATAGTAAACTAGGACGTCACGTCGTTGCGGGCTAGAATACAGAGTTCCGTTGCTTGAGCTCCGACCGGTTAGACGTAGTTTTTATGTGCGATGATGTTCAGTTGTGAACAGGTATCTATGGCTCACCAGTCTGACGACGCAATGATTACAAAGCTTGTTCGATTATATGACGCGCCGATCAGGGGCAGATATTTGCATATGCAAACATTTCTAAGCTGTTCTGGACTGTACCATTTTCAAGTTTTATTCTGTAATTCATCATGCAAAATTTTAAGGTATTTTTCAGGAAGCATGGTTTTGTAAAATTGTAAATAAAACTAAAGATAAGAGCTTTATGATACATTTCTGCGTCACGTCATCTGTCATCTAGCTGTAAACATTTACATTTTAATTTATGATTAAGCTCTTACCAACTTTGTTTAAACATATCTCTGCGACTTTTTATGATAAAATACTAAAATTTTGTAAATGAACTTATTAGTGTATGGGGCACATTTTATTCATTGGAAAAATGTTTGTATGGGGATCGTATAAAAATATAAATTTTGTATTTCTTCAAATTTAAACTCCTGAAAATTTTAATGTATTTCATAAATTTCTGTACCTTTTTTTACGTAACGTTGTAATTTGCAATATAGATCTATGATCAATATTTAAGGAATAAAAGCCGAGGTCAATGCTTTTGGGACATTCTGCATATACTACAAATATATCCTATCTATAGCATATATAGGAAACATAATAAAGGCTGTTTAATGAAATATGTGTGAACTCGTTTAAACAAATCCTTGGATATTTGTAGTAATAATAATATTTGTAGTTTTGATGACTTTCAATGCATGAAGAATTTAGAAAACTTTTTCCGAATGAAAATGGGCCCCAAAATGATACTATGCTTCTTCTAGATTCAGATGGTAAACGGACCCTGTATATTAGTAGTGCTTTCTAGGAATTCTTATTATTTATTCTACTAAATGGAAATTCAGTAACAGAGGTTACATTTATTTTTCTCGGATAAAAGTTTAATTAATTGCATGGAGTTAAAACATAAATACTTTAATTAAACCGAATAAATTTATTAAGCTAATAAAACTTTTAATTATAGTAAAGCAGATAATGATGATGGTTCACATGATTTTTAGAAATACAGTCTGTTTAAAGTTCCATCTATAGTCATTTGACAGCTTAATTTGATAGCTATAAAAGGAGAACGTGTGTCGAACTGAGAAAACAAAGTAAATTGTAGAGAAAATTGGTTTAAACTAAATAGTTATTATTTTTTTAAGCGATGACAGTAACAACATGTCATTGTCTCTTATATATAATACAAAAAAAATGTAAATTTGTGAACATGAAAAATTCATGTAAAATTGGCTTCACCCATGTGTCTCTAATTAGGAATTTTTAATAATCTCATTATTAAATAATAATTACTACTTAAAAAACGGTTTAATCCAAAATATGCATGCGCTGTTTCAGCTTTTACAAAGTATCGTGTAAAAAAAAGTGAAATACATTAATTTTTGTTTGAGCACAATTTGTGAATTCGATCTATAGAATAGAATTCGGCCGTGGTTTGAGTTGAGTTATACCTGAATAACCGACGCTACTCTTCATTATCAATTTATTCATTTTTCAGTAATTTATAGCTTACAAAGTTATGATTCGAAATTTACGAAAGTTTATATTTCCACATTTTTGGCATGCTGGAATTAAAATATATATTTAAGTTAGGGTACTGCTATTGAACTTTTTAAAGCTGAGTTTAATTTTAGTATGTATCCCTTATTTCAAAATAACACACAGGCATTTATTAAAGACTTTCTAAAGTTTATAAAAATTAAATAGAAATCTTTCTTCTTCTGTCCTTTATTGAAACTAAAACTATACATAGTTTTTTCTTTTTTTTTTTTCAGACTGTACATAATTAAACATCTTATGAATACTTGCCATAGTTAATGATTTGATAATTCCATAGAAATGGTTCTAATCAAAATTCCTGATGGCGAAGAAGAAACAGAAGTGGATTGCTGTTGGATAATTGCTGTTTCAAGACATGCATGTATGATGTATAATTTAGAAAACTTTGATGCGTGCTAATTTTGTAAAAACGGTTCTAATAAAAATTCCTGATTGCGCAGAAGAAACAGTGGTATATTTCTCTAATTTCTGCTTAACACGTTCAGCACCGGGTTAAAATTAACGGAATTTTATTTTATTCAGAAATTCCAAATTCGCACCAGAAAACACTAATAGCAATACTTGATTCATTTAATAACAGACATTTCATGATTACATAAAATAAAAATTCTTCTTTAAAATGTTTGCGGTGTGAATTCGTAATTTTGGATTAAAATTGGAATGTCCAATGAGTGACCAAGCGACGCTCCGTATGCGTCCTCGGTAGCGAACGTCTTAAAAACCTGCATGTAGAATTTAGAAAACTTTGTTCATTGATTTTATGACAGCCGATTATCTACACGAGGGATATAGGCCCTAAGGGGAAGTACCCTACATGGGGGCCTTTCTAAGGGATCCTAAACTGCATTTACGGCAAGGTTCAAAGAAAACCACGGAAAACTCCGAACGGTTAGGTCGACGAGCGCGACAGGGGGTTTGAACCCTAGAAAACTTTGATGCATGCTAATTTCGTAGAAACGGCTCTAATTAAAATTCCTGATTGCGCAGAAGAAACAGTGGCTTTTATTTTATACATAAATTCCAAATTCACACCAGAAAACACTAATAGCAATATTTGATTCACTTAATAACAGACATTTCATGATTACATAAAATAAAAATTCTTCTTTAAAAGTTTGCTGTGTGAAGTCGTAATTTTGTATTAAAAATGGAATGTCAAATGAGTGACCAAGCGACGCCACGTATGCGTCCTCGGTAACGAACGTGTTAAAGACATGCATGTAGAATTTAGAAAACTTTAATGCACGCTAATTTCATAGAATCGGTTCTAATAAAAATTCCTGATGGCGCAGAAGAAACAGTGGTATATTCCTCCAATTTCTGCTTAACACGTTCAGCACCGGGTTAAAATTAACGGAATTTTATTTTATTCAGAAATTCCAAATTCACACCAGAAAACACTAATAGCAATACTTGATTAATTTAATAACAGACATTTCATGATTACATAAAATAAAAATTCTTCTTTAAAAGTTTGCGGTGTGAATTTGTAATTTTGGATTAAAAATGGAATGTCAAATGAGTGACCAAGTCACGTATGCGTCCTCGGTAGCAAACGTGTTAAAGACATTCATGTAGAATTTAGAAAACTTTAATGCATGCTAATTTCGTAGAAGTGGTTCTAATCAAAATTCATGATTGCGTTGAAGAAACAGAAGTGTATTTCTCCAATTGCTGTTTAAATACATGCATGTAGAATTTGGAAAACTTTAATACGTGCTAATTTCGTAAAATTCCTGATTGCGAAGAAGAAACAGTAGTGGATTTCTCAATTCGTTGCGTAAATACGCGCTTATCCATTGAGGCATCATTATGGATGAGGAGGGGGTATTAATTTAATACTTAAATATATAATGTATCATTATACATATAATATAAATAAACTCATACCTAAGCGTCAATTTATTTTAAACTTGTATTCTGTTTACCATTTGTTTTTTAAAAAGTTTTGCCATAATAACGAAAGAGAAAAAAAAATAAAAAGGAAGGAAGGAAGAAAGGTACAAAAAAAAAAAATTCCAAGTAAGTTCTATATAAATAAGAAATCGGTGTTCTGGGCAGGGCCCGCTTAAGACTTAGAAGTAGGGGAAGCCTGGCGTCACACAGGGGGCCCCCCTCTACCAATCATGCTTCAACAATTTTAAATTTTACCATCAAAATTTCGAGTAAACAACACTTTTAATATTAAATTAAAACTAACTACTTATATACATATGAAAAAATATTTATTATATATATATATATAATTATACATAATAAATTAATTTTGTAAATGAATTTACAAATATGGAACAGGTGCGAATATTTGAACTTCAAAATATATTTTATGTTTTACAAATTGCAGGATTTGTCAGTGCTAAGAACAGTGCAGGGACAAGTATTTTACATAAATTTATGCTTAGCTGCAACACAATTTTGCTTCTATTTTATAAACTGAAATTTGATATCACCTGAATTCTAATTACTTTCCCCTTTATTTAAATAACCTATATATTAAATGTCAATGAATGCTAATTAATTTACCGTTTATTTAAATAAATTATTCTTCGTATTTTATATCATTTCTCCACACTCTATGAATTTAAACAAAATATAATTATACAGATTAAATTTTCTGTTCTTTTTTGCCCATTACAGTTTTAAACATTCGAAATTAAAATGTAAAACATAAGAAAAATGAAAATAAGTTGCATTTAATCACAGTTTTTATATCATTTATTATATCAACAGAAAATAAATAGAGTATAAATGTGTCAGTGAAGGTCCGAGGGAAAATTTAGTAACTATAATTAAGAAAAAAATACATTTTTTATCCTGGCTGAAATTTATTCCCCTAAAAATTAATTCTGAAAAGTAAATTTGGGGTCCCGTTTGTATTTCAGTGGGTAAGCTCAGGTTTCATGGGCCTATTCGGTAAACAGGCCCTGGTGTTAGAAGGGTGTAGTAGCAAAAATTTAAGTTTGAGATACCAGACATGAGAATCTGTATGGTCCTTGAGCTTTAATTGTGCCTTATAAATTGCAAATAACATTACTGTTTGATTTATGAATTCTTTATTCAATTTAGAAGACAGCTAAGTTTTTTATTATTATTATTCTGTTTAGAAGCTGATAACAAAAGATGATTAGATAAATTCCACTCAATTCAAAATGAAGCAAATTGTGTATTTACACATTTGTTTTTCGGAATCTCTGAAACTAACATATTATTGAAATATCATTTTTTAGTTATGGTGCTGCCATCTAGTGAAAGGAAAGGAAGTATTTTTAAATTTTGATACATTAAAATCGCGAACTAAACTAAATAGATTTTTTAACGCATTACTATTTGTACACATTAGAACATAACCGGCCTGAAATATAGCATTTCCCGTAAAATTATACGTTAAATACCCGTTTATTTACGTATTTTTTACAGTGTAAATCAATCAATATTAATTGGCATTTCATTTTATGTTTATAAATTCCTGTATGCGGCCTTTCAGAGCGTGGTTTTGTACTTTCTTTTACTTTAGGTATATGATGCCACACTTTTAAGAACTTTTCTATGAGTTGTTTTTTATTAGTAATGACTTTCTGGCTATTTTTCTTGGTTATGTACGCTTATGAATACAATATGGACTTTATTTTATCGAATCTATCTCCGTAAATTTTCCACATCTCAACAGTTACTTCATATTTAATGTAGGAAAAAACTATTTTTTTTTTCATTTTTAAAATAGAAACATTTATATCATCAAGCAATATCAAGCTCATTTTTTTATATAATTAAAATAGTTTAAAATATTATATTTTCGATAAATGTTACTTTGTCTCCGTCTATCTGTTTTCCTAGTTTTTGGGCCCCACCTGTGGCTGAGAGGTTCTGCTCTCAAAAGTGGTAGACGGGAGGTGCCCTGTTCAAAACC
This sequence comes from Maratus michaelseni, assembly GCA_963931845.1. Taxonomy (NCBI): domain Eukaryota; kingdom Metazoa; phylum Arthropoda; class Arachnida; order Araneae; family Salticidae; genus Maratus; species Maratus michaelseni. Next base: position 446,567,443 of record OZ007586.1, read on the forward strand.
CTGTCGCGCTCGTCGACCTAACCGTTCGGAGCTTTCCGTGGTTTTCTTCTAACCTTGAGTTAATATGGGTTAGGATACCTTAGAAAGACCACCACGGAGGGCACTCCCCTCTAGGGCCTATATCCCTCGTGTAGATAATCGGCCATCATAAATCAACCAACCTAGTTTTTGGAGATGTTTTTATCTTATGAAATAAATTATTTTTTTGAAATTTTAGTTCTAAGTACGTTTTTCTTTTACCAAAGTCATCAGTATAGGGCAGTTGCAATTGACGTCAGGTTGGAGGTCACACACTACGAATAGGCAGTTCTGATTCGTGAAAGTACCCTGACCTCCAAGTGAAGTACAATGGTTGATCAGCTGATTGCAACTTCCCTATTTAAGCCAGTCGCGCGAATAAGCTTCTACACCATTATACAGAAGCAACAAGCTTCCAAAGTTAAGTAAAAGATGAATTTGTCTGAAAAGGCCTTGTTGACCTTGGAAATTTACAAGAAAGAACAGATGAAGATTTGCAAGCACGAAATTTTTAAATTTACGGCCCAATTTAAACTTTGAAGGGAGGTGGGCTTTGAGACCTATAGCTACAAGGATGTCGTCTCGAATGATCCATATACATTTATTTTTTTAATCACAGAAACACATACACGACTTCAACAATTACATAAATCTTGACGAGAAAGTACAAGGAAATTTTACAACACCAAGAGTTACATCCGGAAGCTCCACAAAGTGTGTGCAATGGAGCTGGCGGGAGTCGAACACCGCCGACCTTGCTTCCTACGCCATGAAGCGATTAGCGGAGTGGTGCCTTAACCACTCGGCCACGGAGGGCCCCCCTCCCCCCCCCCCCCAATATAAACAAAAGTGTAAATAGTAATCAGGCAGTTTTGGGGCTTTTAATCGATTACTTTTTTAATCATTTGGATAAGTTGATTACATTTTTAGTCTTAATAATTTCATTGGCGCACTCACGGGGGGGGGGGGGGCTAAGGGGTCTGAAGCCCCCCCCCCCCCAGACCCTGAAACTGAATAATGAAGTAATTATATAAAATTTCCTAAAATTATAAAAAGTTTTTTTTTTATATGCACCTCATTTGTACTAGAGTAATAAAAGGTTTTTAGTGGGGGGGAGGGGGGAGGCTGGAGAAACGGACAGCCCCCCCCCTCAATGTTTTACAAAATGGATAGTGCCAATGGTTTATACCTCGTTTGTACCAACAATCTTTTCGTTTGCACCGCATTTGTACTGGAGTAATAAAAGGTTTACTCTAGTACAAATGAGGTGCAACCGAAAAGGTTGTTAGTACAAACTGGTACAAACGAGGTATAAACGACTCGCACTATCCATTTTGTAAAACATTGAGTTGGGGGGCTGCCGTTTCTCCACCCCCCTCCCCCCCACTAAAAACCTTTTATTACTCTAGTACAAATGAGGTGCAAACGAAAAAATTGTTGGTACAAACGGGTACAAACGAGGTATAAACGATTGGCACTATCCATTTTGTAAAACATTGAGTGGGGGGGGGGGGGGCTGGTGTCGTTTCTCCAGCCCCCTCCCCCCACTAAAAACCTTTTATTACTCTAGTACAAATAAGGTGCAAACGAAAAGATTGTTGGTACAAACTGGTACAAACGAGGTATAAACGACTCGCACTATCCATTTTGTAAAACATTGAGTTGGGGGCTGCCGTTTCTCCACCCCCCTCCCCCCACTAAATACCTTTTATTACTCTAGTACATATGAGGTGCAAACGAAAAAATTGTTGGTACAAACGGGTACAAACGAGGATGTAAACGATTGGCACTATCCATTTTGTAAAACATTGAGTGGGGGGGGGGGGGGCTGGTGTCGTTTCTCCAGCCCCCTCCCCCCACTAAAAACCTTTTATTACTCTAGTACAAATAAGGTGCAAACGAAAAGATTGTTGGTACAAACTGGTACAAACGAGGTATAAACGACTCGCACTATCCATTCTGTAAAACATTGAGTTGGGGGCTGCCGTTTCTCCACCCCCCTCCCCCCACTAAAAACCTTTTATTACTCTAGTACAAATAAGGTGCAAACGAAAAGATTGTTGGTACAAACGGGCACAAACGAGGTATAAACGATTGGGGCGCTATCCAGTTTGTAAAACATTGAGGTGGGGGGGGCGTTTCTCCAGCCCCCCCCCCCCACTAAAAACCTTTTATTTCTCTAGCACAAATGAGGTGCAAACGAAAAGATTGTTGGTGCAAACGGGTACAAACGAGGTATAAACGATTGGCACTATCCATTTTGTAAAACATTGAGTGGGGGGGGGGGGGCTGGTCGTTTCTCCAGCCCCCTCCCCCCACTAAAAATCTTTTATTACTCTAGTACAAATGAGGTGCAAACGAAAAGATTGTTGGTACAAACGGGCACAAACGAGGTATAAACGATTGGTAGTATTTTCGAAAAAATGTGAGGTGGTGGGGGGAGGGGGGGCTGGCGAAATGCACCTAAAAAATAACCATAGTTTTAAATTTTATATTTGGAGGATTTATATCATCAAAGCTCGAGAAAATCATCTAAGATTAGAATGATTCACCAGCACTTCATCACTATAATGGTAAGTATACATATTAATTTCTTTCTAAGGATAATTGCACTAGTATATTCGTAAGCGTAAACTTTCAAATTTATTAATAGCTAAGAAAGAGCAGATCCGGTGGTCTTCCCCTCCCTCCTGTGTTGAACAAGGTACTAATTTACTGAATCATGGACACAAACAACAATAACAAATGCTAAGACAAAATTGCAATGTATCGTTGAAGAATTCCGTTTCATACAGGTTTTTGCTTTAGCAAGTAAACTTTCAAGGTGTTTCTTTTGCTGAGGCCATGGGATGTTTGCGATCAAGACAATATTACTTTATAGACAAGTTTCATTTAAACAAGTTTAACAGTATGGGGTTATTCACACAAGTTTTACGTATACAGTTTAAACTGTATACGGTTTAACCTGTGTAAATGAAACCTGTCTATAACGAAATATTATCTTAATCGCAAACATTCCAGAAACACCTTTAAAGTTTATCAGCTAAAGTGAAAACCTGACTAAAGCGGAATTTCTCACCGATTTATTGCAATTCCGTCTCAGCATTTTTTACTGTTTTTGTATCCATTGTATCCAAACCAAAGAAGACTCCATATTATAAAATTGACTATGTTTTCTTATTCATTATAGGTGTTAATTGTCATGTTAATAGTTTTTAGCTTACAGGCTATCAAAGCCTGAGAGCTAATGACCGCCGGTTCTGTATGTACGTATGTACGTAACGCGATAACTCTTGATAGAACTAACCGTTTTGCTTCAAATTTTGTTTATAGGCTCATTGTGATAAGGCGCATTCCTGATTAGTTTTGGGGATTCATTGGGTAAGTATAAAGGGGGAAAGGAGGGCTAATCCTCCCCTTAATCAGATAAATGGGTTTTTCATGCAGAATTATCCGATTTTCTTCAAATTTTGTATATAGGTTCATTGTGATAAGGCGCTTTCCTGAACAGTTTTTGGGTTTCATTGGTTCAGTGTAAAGGGAGGCTAATCCTGCCCTTAATTTACATGAATGGGTTTTTCATGCAGAATTATCCCATTTTCTTCAAATTTAGTATATAGGTTCATTGTGATAAGGCGCTTCCCCGATTAGATTTGGGAGTTCATTGGTTAAGTATAAAGGGTGTAACGGGGTCTAATCCCCCCTTAATTTAGATAAATGGGTTTTTCATGCAGAATGATCCAATTTGCTTCAAATTTTGTATGTATGTTCATTGTAATAAGGCGCTTCCTTGATTATTTTTTGGGGGTTCATTAGTTAATTATAAGGGGGTACGGGGAATGATCCCCCCTTTAATATATTGTCAATTTCTTTATTTTTCGAGGGTTTATTTCAAATTCCTGTAAATAAGAGTATAATATACAATTAGTGTGAATAGCCTGGGAGCTCAATGCCCTCAGTTTAACTGGGCAGTTTTCTCTTTATTTATTAGCTCACAAGTGATCAAAGCCTGAGAGCTAATGCGCCCACAGGTTCTGTATGTACGTAAGTATGTATGTACATAACGCGATAACTCTTGATAGAAATATCCGATTTGCTTCAAATTTTGTGTATTAGGTTTATTCTAATAAGGCGCTTTCCTGATTAGTTTTGGGAGTTCCCTGTGGTTAAGTATAAAGGGGGAGGGAACGGGGAATAATCCATCCCCCTTAATTTATATAAATGGATTTTTCATGCAGAATCATTCGATTTGCTGCAAATTTGGTATACCTGTTTATTCTGATAAGGCCCTTTACTGATCAGATTTGGAGATTCATTGGTTAAGTACAAATGGTGGTGATGAGGGAGATAATCCCCAACCCCCCCCCCCTTAATTTAGCTAAATGGGAATTTCATGCAGAATTATTCTTTGAAATAAGAGTATAATATACGCAATCCGTGTGAATAGCCCCGTAAGGTCAATACCATCAGTTTAACAGGGCACTTTTCTTTTCTTTATTTTTATAAAAAAAGTTTAAAAAATAATTTGAATGTTCATAATATTAATTAATTAATATAAGAATAGTTTTCCCTGTACATACACAGCGGTAAAAAACCGTTGATACTGAAAAATAAATAAGTAGATAACATTTTCTGTCATTCATATCAAAGTTCTATTTAGTAACAGGCTAACTATTTTATTATAAAATTATATCCCTCTGTTTTCTTCACAAAATGTTTCATTCTGCTTATTTATGATAAATAATATACGTTTTAGCATATGTTCAAATTCAAACGATATCGAATTACTGATGATAAAGCAGAGACGCACAAGAGCAGTCATCGTAATTTCATTATATTGCTGCACTACAACGCATACCGTACTATTACATTACATAAAATATTATATTACAGAATATGTAAGCTTTATATCTTTAAATAAAGCATTTTTGTGACATTTTTCAGTAATCGTAAAGTATAAAGGAAAGAAGTAAAAAATCTGCACATATCCATAAATAATTAACAAATTTTGTATCATTGATGGATATCAGAAGTGATTATAGTAAATTTCAGCTACTGTTGCAGTGCGCAAATGCAGATGGTCACTTGATCACCGACTTGTGAGTGTCATGCAAATGCACTAGAGGTCAGCACAGGCCAGAATTTCGAGGCCAGGCCCGAACGAAATCTATTTTGCCCGTTGCAAAAGTTAAAAGTTTGGCCCGGCAAGTACAAAAATCAAAGAAAACAGGCCCGACCCGGCCAGTGACAAAATCAGTTAAATCATGGCCTATCCAGTCTACTCAATTTGTATTAAAAAAAATTCCTATTTTACTCAACATAAAATTAAGATTCTTTTAAAGAATATTGCATACATATTTTTGGAGAAATTTTATAATATATTTTAACTTATTATATGTTTACAAGACAGAAAAAACAGAATAGCAACATTAATGGTTACTCAGATTTTTCAGCCTTCAAATAAAGATTCAATCTAAGAATTAATGTAGTTTATAATTAAAGAGAAAAAAGAGAGTTAAAAAATCATAACTTTTAAGCTGTATAAAAAAGTAGATTTTTGAAAATATTTCTTCGTAATTTATTAAGGCTCTTCTCAAATCGAATATTGCGCTACTTTCTGACACATTTATGAAATCAATTTTCTTCAGGAAGGCATAAAATTGACAGGTGTTCATATTCAGAAACTATGCAATCGAATAGCATTTTCCTTTTTCTGATAAATTCAAAAAATCTTTCAGAAAATACTATCAGAATTGGCGTTTTGAATTAAATTTCCCGACGCGATAGCACGGTAAAGAAGAAAAACCTATCGTCACAAGAAATAAATACTTGGTTATTTACAATAGGTTACAATAGGTTATTTATTTATCAAAAAATGGAAAACAGTACTCGATTCCAAATCGCTTCAAAAGTAAGACCTGTCAATTTTATGCCTTTACAGATAAAAATAAAAGTCAAAAAATGTTTCGGAGAGTTTCATGTTGTTAAACTGGGAATTTGAGAATCACTTAAGGCATATTTTCACTGAATCCGTTAACAGCAACTTATATTATTTCTATTACTATTTTGACAAAACAAACTGTTTGGGCACAATTAAGTCCAGTTCCGACCCGGCTCGACTGTATATAAAAGAATTTAAGCCTGATCCCAGCTCGGCCCGAGTCTGCTAAAACAATAAAACTTGGACTCAGACACGATGTAAACATCCGATGTCGATCATTACGCTTGACATGTTATATTACTCTATTGATGATGTTGCTAAACTAGCGTCACATTTTACCGGCTTCGTTTAAATTTTTATATCGGGCCGGTTAAACGTAAAATTAATTTTTAAATTGGTAGTGATAGTGACAGTGATGAACTGATTTTTATTCAAAGACGAAAAAAAGAGTGTTAAACGTATATCTTTCAAATATTCTGATTCTGACGATGCATGAAAACAACTGAAGTTTCAACAAGTAAAAATCTACATGTCATCACGGGTCCGAGGCCCGTACCCGGCGCCATTAAATTTTTTTGTTAGCCCGTTTATTTTGTCAGTCGGCCCGGCACGGCCTATCAAAAATCTTCTAATTCTGGTGGCCCGGCCTGTTTTAAGGTTTACTTTCATTTTGCCGGATACGGGCCGAGCCGGGCCTGTGCAGACCTCTAAAATGCATTACCCCCCCCCCCCCCCCCCCCCCAAAGCGAAATCCTGGGTGCGCCACTGAATAATTTCCATTATGATTGTTTTTAATCATGACTGAAATTATAAAAGAAATTACTGATGATTTCGAATGTTTTTCATGATTAATTTAAACATTAATATAAGTAAGAAGAAAATTAAACATGGTCATTAGGATAGGAATTTCTTGTGTTAAATTTATTAGAATTGTAATAAAACACATTTCTTGAATTCTACAATGCAGACTATATTTCATTTTATTTTTTTATGTACATTTTATTTTATTTTTTATCCGCATTTTATTTTTACTATATCTGTCAAAGGAAACCTTTTTTTTTTGGAATATTTATTAAATGATATTACAATTATAACATACTTATTTTAATTGCTTAACTGTATTAAGATTGAAATATTATTTGTATAAAAAATGGTCTTTCGAACAATTTGAGCTAAAGTTAATAAGTGATAAAAGAAAATTGGAAAAAATCCCAAAAACGGATATTAAGAGAAAATAGGGTCCACTTGTAAAGGATATCAATAAGAAAATCCCAAAAGTGCATACATTTCAAAATCACTTACAGAAATCGAGAAAAGTAGGCATAAAGCACTGAAAATCGTATATTTCCCTTCAAAAGAATAACGAAGTTCAATGACCTGGAGACCTTATTCCAATCTTGATAAAGAGTGGCTGAGAGGTTCTGCTCTCGAAGCTGGTAGACGGGAGGTGCTGGGTTCGATCCCAATCGCACCCGTCGGCCTAATCGTTCGGAGTTTTCGTGATTTTCTTCGAGCCGTGGATTTATCCATGCGTAAATACGGATTAGGTTCCCTTAGAAAGACCCCCACGAAGGGCACTCCCCCCGGGCCTATATCCCAAGTGTAGATAATTGGCCGTCAATAATCAACCCAACCCAATCTTGATAAAAATTGGTATCTGAGTTTATTGTCACCATACCCAGCACAGGCGTTTCAAATTTTAATCAAAAGTTTTTTTCGACTCACCCTAAAGGTCCTCCTTCAATTTTCTTAAATTTGTTTTCATTGATACGGAATTAAGATAAGTTATTAACCCTTTACACGCCTAATAACGGCGATAAAAACCAAAATGTCGAGTCACACTCGACAAAGGAGTACAAAGTGTTCAGAATCATTGTAGCATTTCCTCTATTGAAAATGATATTACATAGACAAAGTTCTTCTACAGAGTCACACAAAAGAATTTAGATACCACATCATAGTCTGAGGGTGGAAGTTATTTAATGTGTCCATTTTATACAAGTATTATAATACCTTATTACCTATACTATTAAAAGAAAGTTGTTTGTCTCTGTGTGTCTGTCTGTGTGAGATGGCGAGCGAAATCTACCGCACGTAGAAGTCTGAAAATTTGGGTACGGATAGTCCAAGGAAGGTCCTGATGCACCTGAGGCTCAGATGTTTAATTTTTTAAGACCCATATAGCAGTTCCTGTGCAAGATGTCATACGGATTATACAATTTAATGGATACAACGGACGACCCATTAGATTACCCGTTTTGGATTTACAGCTAAGAGCATGACCGGAGCACACATAAAAGGTAAGAGAAATTTTCTTATATTACCTTAAATCTGGTTTATTTTACATAATGAGACCGCGCTGCTTCGAACTTCCTTTCATATTTTTCATTAAATAAGGCATATATTACTTTATGAACATTCTGGTATTCCTCCTCTGAGGCGCTGATGTCTCAGCAGTTTCTCATAGTAATTGTCCCATACGAGGGCATTTTGCATAATAACAAAATATTATGTAATATGTGGAAGTCGTAAGACACCATGGAAAAGTACTACATAAATTTTTGCAGGATCCAAAGAGTGTTTTTGCGTCAGTTTCGTAACCACTCGAAATTTGCAGCTAACGCTATTGAAGAAAATGTTGTTGAGCAAAAACAAGACGGTTTACTTTACTCCTATAAAAACTATCCTAGACCTGTTTAAATGCATATGCTGTCATTTGAGTAAATAGAGACAAATTTATAGTAATGTGAGGGAATGATGTCAGTTACCAGGGACAACAATAAAAAGAGTCTTAATTTCTTCCATTGCATAAAATATTAATATAATTAAGTAACTAAATATTTATTTCCAGGATTTTATGATCCAGGGTTTGCGGAACACCCCTCCTCCTTCCAATTGAATATTTTCTCTCGACATATAATCTCATATAGGGGAAACTATGGGTAATGGGACACGGGGGCTAACCAAACAAGGAACAAGTGCATTTTTTTTATAAAATAAATCCAAAAAAAAAAAAATCAGGCTTTTGTCAATAGATGATAATACTAGCCTTACACAAGCATATGTATTGAACATTTTTTTTTTCTATTAGGGCTGGTTGCAAAGTAAAGTGGGGATCAAAACAATCTTAAGGCTATTCTCAAATACAAACAGGCTACTTTCTGACATATTTTTAAATTCATTTTTGCTCGCAAATGCATGAAATTGGCAGATGCTCTTATTCTGAAACTTTGTAATCGAACTGTTTATTCCTTTTTTCGGTAAAGACAGAAGATCTTTCAGAAAATGCTGCCAAAGTTAGCGTTTTGAACCGAATTTCAAGACGGGACAGCCCGGAAAAGAAAAAACTGATGTCCTCATATACAATAATCGCTTGTAACTCAAGATGTGTTTCATTTATCGAAAAATGAGAAAACAGTTCGATTACCAATCACTTCAGTAATCATGCCTGCAAGTGGCGTGCTTTTGCGTTTAAAAATGAGTCAGAAAATATATCAAAAAGTTTCGAGTTGTTGAGCGGGGGATATATTTTTTTTAGATGCACCTTAAGCCTAAATTTCAGGGGTTTTTTTTTATGTTTATTAAATACTTGTTTTGATAAAATATTAATTCTTTGTTGGCAATATATAATTATGAAAATATATATGATTCATACTATCATATGCAACGTAATGCATTTGCATTCTTCGTTTTCCGTTAGTGATAAATAGTGATTTTACAAAGCCTAAAAGCAGTTCAAAATGGCAGGAGTCCTAATGGGACACATGTCAGATTGGGGAACACCGAAGTGAAGTGATTACATATAAACATTACATCTAAAAATTATGTTAAATGATGCATTTTGTGTACAAAAGACGTAATGGTCCTTATTCTTTTATATCTGTTCAAATTAATACAATTTTACCAAATTAACTTTCAATAAAAGCATGACAAGCTAGTAAAGAACTCATTCAATTTCCCTTTAGTAAGTTTTACAAAATTGGAAAGAAAATTTAATTTTAAAAGTGAGATTTTGTTCATTGAATTTATAATAATGCTGATATAACTCTTGAATTTGTCTATTTTGAAAACAGTTATGTTTATTTATTGTGTTCCAGTAGACCAATGGCAAGTCCCGTGTAGCCGGGGTCTAATGGAACAAAATTTCATTTCATAATTTAAGGCTATTTCTTTTTCACTAAATAAGCTATGACTAACATCTTATTTATTAATTGAAAACTTTTTAAAGTAATTGTCTGCCAAAAGAAAATCCGGGAAGTTTACAAATTACACTTTCTACAGTATCAAATGTAAAGCATGTCTTATTAGTCCCCAATCTCCCCTACACATTATATCGATACTCTTTATCGATCAAATATACTTGAAAAAGAGTTTGTAATTTATATTTTTTTCTTAATTTGTTTGATTTAAAGTATAAATTTCTGCATGTTTTTTTTTTTTTTTTCGTTTGTTTGTTTATGCTTTGATATAAACTAATTTTTTTTTCATCATTATAAAATCTTGAAATCTCAAATATTCAAATTATTTTTTTGTTTATTTATTTTGTTGTTATTGAAATGTTTCTAAAACTTCATTTAAGCATTTATTTTTTGTTATTGTATTTGAAGATGGCTTGGATGGTAATTTGTTCATTTCTTGCAGTTGCTCTACCAGACAGAAAGTTAACGCATCACTTGGTTATAATTATCTAACGAGTTTTTTCTTCACACGAAGTACTTGGCTATAATTGAATTTTTGAAATGATTTCATCCTGATGTTTTTATGTTAGTATTTATTAATATATCGATGGAAAATGAGTATATTTCTCATTGACTACGACAGGAGCACAACTAAAAAAAAATCCCTGACGGCTCGGCCTACAGGCACAGGTAGTTTTCGAAGACCCAGACCGTGGGGCGCCTGTTTGTAAGGTAATTGCGGAAGAAATGACCTTTTTACGATGATGCGGCAGTTGAAACCGCCTACTTCGAAACCTAACTTGTTTGCAGGCGGAGGCGGCAGGGAATTTTTTTTTTTTTTTTTTTTTTTTTTGCTTATAATGATTGGTCCTATAAAAAACTTGTCAATATAAAAGTTTTAGATAATATTAAAAGGATTAATAATAAATTGAAGCGGATTTGAAATCTTGAGAATTGGCGAAGTTGTGAATTTTTTTCTTCTAAACCCCCCTTCCCCCCCCTTAAAGAAATTTTTAATTATATCAAAAATCTGTCATACATAAATTTTCGGCCCTTCTCCTAGAAGTAATAATAACTTCAAACGGATTCGATACGTATCATAATTAAGAAATTATGGGTTTTTTTCTGTTTTCACAAAAAGCCCCCCCCCCATCCCCCCCCCCTTTGTTCGATTTTGCCCATTAACGAACTTGACCGAGATTTTATGCCCCTTGATTTTATGTATCAATTTCGAAAAGATGCGGGAGTTGGAACCGCCTACTTCGAAAAATAACTTGTTTGCAGGCGGTGCCGGCAGGGATTTTTTTGTTTTTAATTTTTTTTTTTGCTATAACGGTTGGTCCTATAAAAAACTTGTCAATATAAAAGTTTTAGATAATATTAAGAGGATTTATAATAAGTTTAAGCGGATTTGAAATCTTGGGAATTGACGAAGTTATGAATTTTTTTCTTCTAAAAACCCCCTTCCCCCCCCCCCCCTTAAGGCAATTTTTAATTATATCAAAAATCTGTCATACATAAATTTTCGGCCCTTCTCTTAGAAGTAATAATAACTAAAAACGGATTCGATACGTATCATAATTAAGAAATTATGTTTTTTATTCTGTTTTCACAAAAAGCCCCCCCCCCTATCCCTTCCCCCCCTTGGTTCGATTTTGTCCATTAACGAACTTGACCGAGATTGATAAATTTCTTGAAAAAGTTTAGCTTTAGTCTAAGTCATCGTATATATATATATATATATATATGATGGCGGATATATATATATGGTCATTGATATTTTTTAACTTTTTGATCTCAGACTGTCATTTTTTTTTAATTGTGCAACTGTTGCATTCCATGAGAAATACATACCGTGGATATAGTGCTGCGAGTACAACAAGGAAATGTTTAAGATATCATATTTGTTATTTCATAAATACAAAACAAAGAAGAGTTTTTTTTTTAATTGCTTGGTGTTAATTAGATAATGTATATGTTTTACGGTTTAAATTGTAGAATTTTTTTATATTTTCAAATTCTAAAAAAAGAAATGAAAAATATAAGTTTATAATATAATAATAGCTGGTAGCTACGTTCGGCCGCAAAAAAAAGTTAGCATTTGTAATAGGGCTATTCTCTAAAAAGTGGCTTTTTTTTTAATTGAGACTAAATGAAATTTCCCAAAAATAGATTAATCTTATTTACTCTAATTAAAAATCTTTTAAGATTTTTATTATGTATTTTATTGCGTTAGATTAGTCTTATTTTATGTATAGTACATATACAAGTGTATTCAGATCATTGCCTCATATATTAAAATTATGAGGAAGTGACTGTGAGGTAATACTGAAATACTTTTAAAAATCACTTTGTACAAAAATGATTAGACTTAGGCATATTTTCATCGCTAAATATCTTTTGAAACACATTTTTAATAGTATATTAACAGAAAAAAAATATTTGATTTTATTAAATTTATAATAGATGAGGAGATAAATAAAAATACTTACTTTGATCTAATATTTGAAAGCCATGTGCTAGCTATTGAAGAATGTTGTTGAGCAAAACAAGACGAATTACTTTACTCCTATATGAACTATCCTAGACTTGTTTAAATGCATATACTGTCATTTGAATAAATGGGGACAAATTTATAGTAATGTGAGGGAGTGATATCAGTTACTAGGGACAAAAATTAAAAGTGTCTTAATTTTTTTCATTGCATAAAATATTAATATAATTAAATGACTAAATATTTATTTAAGTATCTGTAATGGATTTAATAATAAAACAAAACGTTATAGACATAATGGCAGAGAAACCATTTTCTTTCCTACATGTGTGAATGGGGACATGTGACGAAATGGTATTTGCATATAAAAAATATTTTTAAGATTATATTTCAATTTCAATAAGTAAATAATCACAGTTTATATGTATAACTGATTAATATTGATAATTTAAATCACCTGTTCTTTTTGTAATTTAAAAAATACGTCCATAAGATCCATGCGACACAAAATTGCCACTTTTCTGAGAGTTACTCAATAAAATATAAAGAAATCTAATATACAATGAAATTATAATCATGCAGTAATCAGCTCAATAATCACAATCCTTTTTATATTATATAAGAACAGGTGATTTAAACTATCAATATTAAACAGTTATACATATAAAGTGTGATTATTTGCTTATTGAAATTGAAATATAATATTAAAAATATTTTTTAATGAAAATATCATTTCTTCACATGTCCCCATTCACACATGTAGGAAAGAAAATGGTTTCTCTGCCATTATGTCTATAATGTTTTGTTTTATTATTAAATCCATTAAAGATGCTTAAATAGGCGTGTAGACGGGAGAGTCAAGAATCATGGAATGCATCTTTTTTTCCCCCATCAGAAAATTAAAATTTTTAAATTTTGTAGTATACTTTTCAAAAATAATATTTCTTTGCTGTTTACTTCACAAAATATTTCTAAAATATAAGATTCGAAAGCTCTACATTACTTTCAAAGGTTTAAAGAAGGCCTCTACAATCAGGATGCATGCAAGGAATTGGGCCAGGTGGAAAATTTTCTTTTTTAGTCACGAATTCTTTTAAGGGGAATATGTACAAAAAAAAATACATTATGTAAACAACACCTATATTAAAGTTTTTGGATCATGTTTCAATGAAGCAAAATCACTTCAGATAATAAAGAGCCTCAAACTGTTAACAAATTCATATATATATTTTTAATTTAACAATTTAAAAAAAATTTCTTCTTTTCCAATTTTGATATTTCAAACTAGATTTTTTCTTACCTTATACTCAGAGTACTTTGTTTCACAAACCTAAGTATCGGATTTTTTATACAAAGATTAGATCAGAAGAAAATAATAATTGGATGTATATGGACCTATGAAAATCACGTATTTCTGATTTTTTTTTTAAACAAAAATTTCATAGATATAAAAAAAATCGATACTTAGTTATCTCTCATAGAATCTAAAGATACATTTAAAAAAAAAATCAGAAAAATTTCTCAATTGTTGTGAAAGCATTGTTGTGTGCTCAATTGTTGTGCGCATTTTGATTACATTGAGAATATGAAAAAATACGAACTGAAAAAAGTTAGTTTAAACATTCCATTTACAAATAAGAGATATTAAAGAGAGATACGTAAAATTAACTGTATATCCTTTACTATTTATCAGATCGTCACGAAATTTCGGCACAATGTTCTAGAGATGGTAAGGTTCATTAAAATCTAAAATTCGACATTTTTGACCAAAATGATAGGTACTGCGTCCCCTTAATTTCATTGGGAAAGGGGGGGAGGGGCTCCATATGAGCCCAGATGAATTTTAACTGCCGCATTCAACCTTACTGGAAGAAAATATATTACTACAATAGTTTTAATACTGTTGTTAATATGTATTAGTTCTCCAATTAAAATGGATGCATATCAATAATACTGTTTTTTGTTTTTTTTAATCTGTAAAATAATGTATACACTTCATTCCACAGTAGTAAAGAAATACATCGTATTTAATACCAGTAACTAAATAAGTTAGGGTAATAAATTTTACACAATTGAAAGCTTTAGTAAAGTGTATGATTTTGGTAAAAAAAAAAACGACGTAAGAAGCTTACATAATTAAGTTGTTAAAAGTCGAATAAATTCATTTAATGTTATCTATAAGTAGAATGCTTTACTACATCTCAAATACATGCTATAACTACGTCTTAAATATGTGTAGTAAATTATTAAAGAAAACCTGTTTCATTCATTTTTTTCCACTAGAATTAACCTCTTTCTTCCGGCAGTTTTTTTTTTTGTTTTGTTTTCCAGTTTTGTAAAAAACTTACCAATCCTGTACTATAACGGCTGTTAAGCACAAAAATTATTATAGTTTTTTTTTAATTAACATCAGGTGCCAATTAAGGTTGCTACAGTACTGCGATTAGATATAGATGAATAATAGAATAAAGGGGGGGGAGGGGTTCCCCAAGTTAATGAATAAGATATAAATAGGCTCATGTTTCTGAAAAAGTACTTCAGAACATTTTAAGATTGTTAATCCCAGTAGCATTGCGAAAAGAGAAGGAAGGGGGTTTTATACATAGATTTTAAGCAGTTAATAATTAAAATAAAAAGAAGGCACTGGTCTATCACTCTATAACACAATTTAATACATGTTAGAAGGTAATACCAATTGTTCAAAGAAATATACTAAAATCAAAATACAAAATGCAAAGCATACACTAATATACTAATATAATTGCAAAGAAGTATGCTAAAAACAAAATACAAAAACTTATACTAATATAATGCAAAGAAATATACTAATCAAAATTTACTTAAAACAAAAATTAAACCATTTCTTAGGTCATATTAAATTCTAATGTATCTCAATATTACAATAAGTCTATTGATTTTGATGCGAAAAATAAAAATGGATCATGTTTAATGAATTTGTTATATGTTATAAATCAAATTTTTCATAATATCAAAACGGTTACCATCAGGCTGTAAAGATAATATTTCTCCTTTGTTCATCTTGACTCTAAGGTATCCATAATCATCCAACCCTAACACAACACCTCTTTCATTTGAGTTTTTCAGGGTAACTTCTTGATTACCATGCATCCAGTAAGAGTAGTAAAGAGAAACAATCTCTTCCGGACCATGTTCAATGACATTTCTCACAAAGTACTCCATCTGAGATAAAGTATGAGCTATAACTTCTTCTACGCATAAATGAGGCATTGATGAAGAATTTTCGGAATTGTATTCAGCAATAATATCATTTAAGCAAATCGTTGGATGGCTGTTTTCTACATTAATTCCCCAACCAATTGCAACATGGGCTATATTATTCTGTATCGTTGATTTTACAAGTAATCCTCCTACTTTAATTTTACCATAATAGATATCATTTGGCCATTTGATTTTTAATGCCAAATATTTATACGCTGGCTGGCTTCTAATACCATGAACAACAGCTAAAGATGAAATATGCTGCAACAAACTCATTCTTTTACCTAGTTGTGAATTCAACGTTATAGGAAAGTTAATTGTAAACATAGCACATCCTTTAGGACTAATCCATTTATTACTTCCTCTACCTTTACCACTAATTTGGCACCCTGCAATGACAACAATACCTTCATATTCCGAAAGCTGATCTGCAACATCCATTGTAGACGTTGTTACAGGAAAATACACCAATTGATGACCGTAAACCTTTGAATTTAATTTAGAATAATACATACTTATATTGAATGTGAACAGTTGAAGCGAATTTCTAGAAAAATAGATTGGTAATTGTATAAACTCGTCAGAATGGTTTAATTTCACTTCATTAAAAATGGGCATTTCTAAAGGCTTGGCTACATCTTTATTTTCAGGGCTTTCGAATTCATTTTTTGTGATATAATAACCTGGAGTTAACTGAGGAACGAAATGATCGCTTTTAACTTCTAAACCAAATTCTTCAGAAAGTATACGCTTCAGTATTAGAAGATTAACATCTCCGCTATAGTGAGATGATAAGGCAGAATCTCGATCTAAATAAACTTCTGAGCATATTAGAATATTTTTATCATAAATCACTTTGTGTATCAGAGGATTTTTTGAAGTATCGTAGCACAAAATAGTACCACATGTATCATACGAATACTTTCCACGGAATAACTTTATATCTTCAACTTCTTTGAACGTGAGTGGAATTAAAGTTTCATTATCTGATACTTGAAAACACTTACTGCCAATAAAACGATTATCAAATTTTGAGCAAATCAGCAAAATGTTTCCAAAATTTTTAAAATATCTTTCAAAAACCTCAGCAATATCACTTTTCACTACATCACATGACACTATCAATAACAGCGAATTTTCCATCCATGGTTGCTCATTAATTTCAGATTCCAGCAAATGATAAACTGTGTATCTGTCATCTGTTAAGCATTTGTGTAAATTATTGCAAATTTCTCTAAATAAGGTAGGACTACTACATTCAGTATAAACTAAGATATTTGGTGGTTTAGTATTCATGTTTCATAAAATAATATTCAAACTTGTTATCTATTAGTTAAAAAAGCAAATACGGAAAGCAACTTGCTTTAAAATATTCTACTTAATAATCATGAAAGGCCATTCAGTAAAATCTTTAACTTCTGCGTGGAAATGTTAATTAATATTGTGTAGCTCTTCAATTAAGAATAGCAAATAAAATTTTTATCACCAGTAAACAGATACCGCCGCCTCAATATTCGCACAATAATAAATGGAATGCAAGAAACAGTCAGAGTCAGATATTGGCAGATCATAGGCACAGCGTAATCGGCAAAAATGCAAATGACTTTTCCATCGAAGAGACTAGGAGAACCCGAATTCGCTTTGACTCTATAATATATCCACCCGCGCACCAGATCTGTTTTGCTCTTACTTCAAATCTGATGATTCTGCGGCGGCGAGCAACAATACGCACGTGATCTAATTGGGAAAGAAAAGTTACCAACGTCCAGTGCAATAGGAAGGAAATAAGTTCGAGGTCGCGAAACAATACTGCTTAAACTATCATGGTGTAATAGTCAAAAGGAAAACTAAAATACCCCTAATAAAGGAAAATTCGTTAAAACACCGATAACAAACACTAAAAGGCATCCACTTTGCTGCTACTAACAGTGGCGACGCTAGAATTTGCCCAAAGGGGGGAGGAGCACGGTATCCCCGACGGAGGGGGGGGGCGAATTAGTAATATATATTAGAGCCCCGGACTGTCCTGAAGCCTGAGCTACGTGTAATGTTCTTTCATTAAACTAGGGTCGGGCTGAATTTTTATTTGAAGACTCAGGCCTGGCTCGGACTAAATTTTATTTTTCGAAAAGTTGGGCTGGGCCTGAACTTCATTCTTCCCGGGACATGTCCGGGCCTTACATTTTTTCTGAAGATTGGGCCGAACAGGGACTGTATTTTATTCTTTCCGGGCCGTGTAGGATGAAATTTTTTTCCCCACGTGTAATGTAGTAGTAACGTCCCTCCTTTATTAGTGGGAAAAATGAAAAACAAAACTTTTTTTTTGCGTTTTTTAAATAAAAGTTGGAATATGTTGGTTAATCACGTGAAAGTTTCTTTGACAGAGTTTATTTTAAAATCTAACAAATACTCAAATCTTATCGAGAAATCTGAGTGAAATATTGGACATTTAGATAGATGCACAGATGGCTGAAAATTTTAAATAGTCAGATAAACGATTTTCTGTTTTGTTTTGCTTTCTATTTAAAAAAAAAGTTCTATTTTGTTTTCATATTTCGAGAGACCGGCTAAGGCGAATGCTAAAATGATTTAATAAAGAGTAAGAAAACGAGCAGATTTAAATAATTAGCTATTTTTTGTTGGTAAGTAAAAAAATGGGCAGAAAATGAAAACAATTTCTTCCGGTTCAGTCGGAAAAGAAGGATTATCTATTTATTTATTTTTATTTTTTAAGGTACATACGTCCGATTTAATACAAATTAAGCAAAGTTGTCTCATTCCTTCAAAGTTCGCTATTTTAGCGAAAGTTAATTTGCGAGAAATTTTAAATTAGGCTTACCATATATAATTAAATTGATATGAGGCAATTATATAAAAAGTACTAATTCATTCAAGATTCTTGTAACATCAATACACTTCTCCAGTTAGATTCGAAATAGATATTTTATTTCGAACGTTATCGTGATGACAAATTTTGCCTGTTTTATTTTTATTTTTTTTTATTTTGCATGTCTTTGTAAACGAACTATAAAAGCTATATATTTGATTAATGAACTCATCCGAGATACTTGCAAGATCAATACACTGTCCCATTTAGATTTGAAGTGGTTCAGTATTGTAGACATTATCGTGATGACAAATTCTGCATGTTTTTTGCTTTTGTGAATCCATGTAAACAAACTATAAAAACTACATACTTGATTAACGAACTCATCCGAGATACTTGCAAAGTGAATACACTGTCTCATCTAGATTCAAATTGATTCAGTATTTTGGACGTTACCGTGATAATAGATTTTGCATTATATATAGAGATATAAACGAAGTGATTGCAAAAGGTTACTTTCTAAAGAAATTCACCTAAAAGAATTCAATTTTAAACAATTTAAACTTTGTCACCTATAGGGAATAGGCAATCAGGGAAGCAGAATTTTCGTAGGGCAGGGGATTTATATGACTATTTATTTATAGTTACAACAAAGTTAAACAAAAAAAAAATCAGAATTTCTTTTTAAAGTAAAGTGTTTTACAGATTATAATTTTTTTAACTTGGTGAGGTGGGGGCAAAGGGTGATAAGCAGAAGTTTTGATATGGAGTAATTTAAATTATTATTTATTTGTTGTCACTACGAAGTAATAAATAGGGCAGAAACAAATTTAAAAATGAGACAGTTAAAGATTTTAAACTCTGTGTGCTCAGTACGAGTGGCAGCAAAAGGGAAGCCTTAATTTCGAGTGTAAGGGGGACGGTTAGATAATTGATTAATCATTGTTAAAAGAAATTAAAAAACAGAGCAGACGAAGTTAAAAAAATTAAAGAATTTGAAAGATCTTTACTTTATGTTCTGGGGGAGGCAAAGGAGGGCGGTAGAATATTTTCGGGTTGATGTTGGATTTGGGTAAAACTTTCAGAAGAGTGGAAATACGCCGAAACGCATAAAATTCTCGCCCCTGGTTTGTTAGATTATGATATTTTTGAAGCATATTTTAAAATTATATTGATTTTTTTATTCAATCTGCTTTTCCATGTAATTGTGTGCATCATAAATATTGTTAATTCATATACCATGGCTTGAATACATAAAAATTTGAAAAAATGCTATAGTTAAAAGTTTGCATAGAAATGTATGCGAAATCCTTTAAGAAGAAATTAGATATAAAATAATAGAAATGTCGGCAAAAATGAAAATTTTCGAAATAAAATTTCGAAATAATTAATAATTACAACCTATAATTTTTTTTTAAACAAAAATCAATTTCTAGAAGCTTCAAATATGCGAATCCAAAATAACGGCTCATTCCGGAAAGTAGTTCTTGGGTTATGTTATGCTTAAACACGAGCCGGATCAGGTTCAGTTTACTCCACACGATGCAGGGCTCTACCCCCAACTCAAGGCCGATAAAAAAAAGTTTCGTCCTTCGTATTTCGACCCGAACCCGAAATACTTCAACCCAAGCCGACCCGAAATCAAATATTAAATTACAACTTTTAAACAGCAAAATTAAAGGCGTCGCGTCGGAAAGGAGCAGATGGCCTGCCGAAACAAAAACTAGTCGTTGGGGGCCACCGTAATACTTACCCATCGTAGATATGCATAATATAAAATATGAAAATAAAACATGTGTAAACTATTTATAAAATACATTGCAATTCGAATAAAATTGTGGCTTGATGCCGTCATAAACTTTAAATGTTCTATTACTAAATTGCGTAAAAGAAACATCCTTATAACTCCAACATTTATAATCATATTAACTAACGGTTTACTGCGTCGGATTAAGCGTCTCATTTCCAATTAAAATATATCTTTGAATTGAAATTTGAATGAAATACAGGGTCATGAAAAATCGATGAGTGTGGAAAATATAATTACAAATATATCGGCAACTCATTATCCGATCGACTTCATTCTTTATGCAAAATTTATGTTTTTTTATTGTCTTTTATATTCACTCCTTAAAATAAACAATTTCGAAAATTTTTATATACCTTTTATCAGAACGAATATTTCGAGAGTCCGAAAAAAATAGTTCCGGATAATCCAGGTTACTGAAATTCAATAAGCTTTTTCCTATTATTACATACTAAGTACATACCAAATTTCAAGTCTCTATCTCAATTTGTTCGGGAGATAGAGAATTTAGACCCACACACAGACAGACGGTCGGCAAAAAAAAAATTCTAAAAATATGTTTTTCGGAATCTCCAGTGTCTGAAACGTGTAACTCCGTCAAAAAAAAATTTCGACTTTCAAAACGATTACAAGACTTACCCTATACTACGTATGATGGGTAAGTAATAAGAACATTATGATTGATGACTAAGTTAAACGGAATGCATCGAGATGGGAAAAACGGTCACATAACAGATAAACTGACATAATTATTTTCCTTTCTTTTTATTTTTACAAACCACAGACAATTGAAGGCCTGAAAAAATTAATCACTGCGAAAGGAAATGGTTATATTGCATGTACCCGAATAAATATATTAAAGCTAGGATAATAGATTGCCTTCTGATTAGACTTAAAATAGATTTTTGATATAAGATATTATAGCCGAAATAAAGGAATCTAAATTAGAAAATAAGTTATTTTGTGTATATTAATTTACTAATATGTGATTTTGTATCATAAGAGTACCAATCCGACCCGATTCGGGTTGAAATCCAAAAGTCAGAATATTTACCCCGACGACAATTGAATTTTGACCCCGACGGGGGACATATGCCCCCCTCGACCCCCCTCTAGCACCGCCCTTGGGTGTAATTGGTGATCTTGTAAAAACAGATGGGATCATGGACTCCAAACGATACGACAACATCCTTATGTGGCATACTATTCTATCTGGCACTCGCCTTATTGGTCAGGGATTCATTCTACAACAGGACACAGGACATATATACGAAACATACTTCAGATCTGTGTAGAAAGTATATTCAATCCAAACGTTAACAAGTGCTCCAAAATATGGTTTGGCTGCTCCAGAGTCCAGACTGCAACCCTATTGAACTACTTTTGGATCATTTGAAAACGCGCATCAGAGATATAAATATTACAAGCCGAAATCATCTGTGGGAGGTGATTCAATGCAATTGGAATAACACTGGATCCGAAATTTTGGACAAACTAACCAATAGGATGCCCAGAGTATGTATGTCAGTGATCGCTTCTAAAGGTGGTTACTTTGATGAAGGGAAGATTTATAAGACGAAATTCTGTTGTGTATGCTAAATTATGTAATGAAATATGTTTGCTTGAATAAAATATTATATTCATGAAAGAGTTCATTGCTTTGTATATTTCTTGGAAAAACTAAAAAAAAACAATGGATGTATTGAAATTAATGAGTGGTAGTGTGTTTATATATATATATATGTATATATATATATATATATATATATATATATATATATACAAAGAGCGTTCCATAAAAACTGAGAGTAAAATCATAAAAAATCAAAAACATATTTACAGCAAAAAATACATCATTCTTTTACAAAATACCTTCCCCTCAGATGATATGCAACGGTCCCATCGTTTAACTCACTTTTCAAAACAAGTAGAGAAGCCTTTTTCTGGAAGCTACTTCAAAGAACCCTGCACTGCTGAAATAACTTCAGAATCTGTATTAAATTTTCTGCCACGGAGCTTCTCCTTCAACGTTGGAAACAGTCAGAAATCACATGGTGCGAGATCTGGACTGTAAGGGGGATGTGGCATGATTTTAATACTGCATTTACTAAGATATTGCTGAACAGAAGTAGCGACATGCGGGCGAGCATTTTCGTGATGTAATGTCCAATTCCCTATCACTTCATGCCGCTTTCTCGATATATGTTGTCACAAAATTTTCAAAACTGAAACATAATATTCACCATTCACGGTAGTTTTTAGAGGCGCAGCATGCTGATAGATTACACCTTTATGATCAAAGAAAATAATCATCATGAGCTTTCTAGCAGATTTGATTTGTCAGATTTTTTTCGGGGGCGAAGAATCAGTGTGTTTCCATACACTTGTTGTGGACTTGGTAAGAGGATCAAAAAGATGCATCCAAATTTCATCACCTGTTATTACAGTCTTTAGGAAATTCGGATCATTTTGAAGCATCTGTTTCCACTCACAACATTGGTGAATTCTTGTTTCCATTTGTTCTTTAGTAAGGTGATGAGGGACCCATCTGGAACAAACATGGCGAAGCTGTAAATTGTTGCATAGAATGCGAAATGTCGACGTTTTTGGAGTGTTAGTAGATGCAACCTCCTCACATGTCATTCGGCAATTTTCTTGTAAGATTGCCCACATACACAGTGTTAACATTTCGATTATTCACAATACTTTCTGGTCGGCCAGGCTCAGGAGCCAGTTCTGCACACAAACGTCTTTTTTTTTAAATCACCATGCCATCTAAAAATCATAGACTCACCAAAACATTTGTCTTTGTAATCTTCTTTCATTAACTTAACTTTTTTCTGGAGCTGTTTTGCCCAAATGATAGCAAAATTTTATGGTACAACGCATTTCGTTTTTAACTCTGAATCACTCACCTCGATTTCTGTAGGGCAAATAAAAACAGTTCTTTAAACAAGCCAAGAGTTGCGCCAAGATTTGCCCGACGGGGGGGCATGGTCTCTCCGACAGGGTGGCCAAATTGGTAATATAAATATATATATGTGTGTGTGTGTGTGTATATATATATATATAGATAGATAGATAGATTACAGTCCTGCTCGAGTCGTATTATACACGATAATTATCTGTTATCTGTTTCTGTTACTATTTTTTTTTCGATGCTAGAACTGCAGACCACGGATCCTTCCCTTTGAGTTCTCTCGGCTTAAACATCGGGCTAAGCGATTTTGCTTGGAAAGATCATGATGCTTTAACCCTTTAGCGGGCGGTGTCCACAAAAAAGGACACCTAATTTTAATTCCAAAACTGGCAAATGGCACCAAGAATATTTAATTAAATTTTTCCTTTTATAAACTACGGGAAAATAAGCAAATTTTATTTTCTAATAAATTCTTTTGTAAATTATGGTGTCAGTCGATAATTTCAACATTTTAAAAACAGATTTACTCCGCACCGGAAAGGGTGAAATCCGTATATTTATTGTCAAAATTTTCATTGCAGATGCTGCACTGCATTTTATACCTAGTACACTTACCAGTCTTTTGTTTAGAAAACATTTAAAAGGTATACTAAAAAAAAAAAAATACAAAATATATTTTTTCTTGGAAATCAAATCAAGTTTTTTGTCCGACAAAATATCCTCGTATGTCCAAGAGAGCGCATGACGTTTCGAAATGACTCATTTAACTGCCGAGTTTTCTAAATTTACGTACTACGCCTATGAGTCACCATAACCAAGAATACTGATCATGTGATCTCAAATTCCTCATATCAGAAACAAAACCAAACTAAGGTTTTTTTTATTTTTTTGAAAGGATGTTGTTTAAAAATTGATCTAATTATTATTTTTTACCATTTCTTTTATTTTAAATTGTTTAAAATTTTCGAAAAAAAGAACGATTTTTTTTTTTTTTTTTTTTTTTAAACACATAATTGACAAATATGAATTCAAGATTTACAAAAAGAACGAGTTTTTAAAAATTACCTCAAAATCAGAAAAGTATTTTTGCGATTTAAAACAAACTTTGTTTCTATAATAATAGTCTTCTCTTTCTAACAATGAAAACTGTTTTGTTTTCAGAAAATCAGATCATACGCCAGAGGAGAAAAAAAAAAAAAAAAATGAAAACATTAAATTAAAATAATTTCCGGTCGACTTTTTAAAATATCGCTTTCGGGTACCGTATCTTAGGGCTATCTTTATACAAAATAACTCTGCGTGTCAACCCGAAACTCGAAATAATTCAACCCCAACCTGAAATATTCAAACCTGAACTGAACCCAAAGCGAAAGAAATTAATAAATGTCTTAAAGATGTTCTCAAATACAAAAGGGCTACTTTCACACACATATTTTAATTCATTTTTATTCAGAAACGCATGAAATGGGCAGGCGTTGTTATTCAAAAACTTTGTAATCGAAAAACGTTTTCCATTTTTAGGTAAAGACAGAAGACCTTTCAGAAAACACTGTCAAAGTCCACGTTTTGAACCGAATTCCTGATGCTTCAGCGCCAGAAAAGAGAAAGACGTGTTGTCACGTGACACGAATCGCTTATATAACTCGATAAGTAATTTATTTATCAAAAATGGGAAAACTCATTTCGATTCCAAATCGTTTCAATAGTCAGGCCTGTCAATTTTATGGCCTTTGCGTTTAAAAATGAGCCTGAAATTGTGTCAGAAAGTTCTTCGTTGTTCAGCAGATCATTTGATACTATTACTGTAATACAAATACTGAAATACGATTGCTGAAATGTAGTCTACAATTATATCTCTAACATCAATTTTTTTCTTGTATAAAAATTAACACATTTGCATTCATTCAAATATATATTTTTTTTTTCATTTGCAAAATATTCACGCCCTTCTTTTGAAAAATCGTGTCAACCCTAACCCGATCTGAAAGAGTCAAAACCCAGCCCAAAACAGACCCGAACACAAAACGCTTAAAGTTGACTCGACCGGCAACGAATAAAATTAACTTCAATCCGACCCGATACGAACAGCGGGTTGGTCGAGTTTCGGTAAAATCGGGTTACACGACGCAATGCATGACTCTAATCTGAAACTGATGTTCTGGACACTTTTTTGAAAAAATCAGGTAACTCAAACACGACGCGAAAGAATCAAAATTCAACTCGAAACCGAAACAATTGCTGTCAACCCGACATACAAAGAAAAAAATCAGCGCCAACCTAATCCACGGGTCGTTTATTTTAAAACATTAAGCTCGAGACATTTTTTAAAAACTAACCATCACCCGACTGTCGGGTGGTTTGCGAGAAAATTGGGGTACCCGACTCGACTCTACTCCGAAATCAAAACATTTTCCGCTACAGCAATTAAATTTTAACGACAATTTTTTTGTCTACCCGAAATTCGAAATACTTCAATCCTAATCCAACCCGAAAAAAAAAAAATCTATAGTTTAATACAATTATAAAAAAATAATCTACAATAATTTTTCTAATATCAATTCTACCTTTTATGTAGACAAATAAACATGTAAAAAGACTCATTCTTATTTAAATATCTAGTTTTTCAGCTGAAACAACAACGTAGAGTTTTATTGTAGAATCAGGTTAACCCGAACACGACGCGAAAGTATCAGAACTCAACCCGAAACAATTACAGTCAACCCGACCCCAATCCAACAGCAACAACAAAAAAATATTAGCTCCAACCCGAATCGCGGGTCTGGTCGGGTTCAGGTAAAATCGGTTTACCCGACCCGATACAGGATTTTAATCTGAATCAATATTCTAGACAGTTTTTTGAAAAATCAGGTTAACCCAAGGGGCTGTCCATAAATGATGTCACACTTTTTTTCAATATTTTTGATCCCCTCCCCCCTTAGTCACAAAGTGTCACACTTCACCATAACCCCTCCCCCCTTGCCACATGTCACGCTATATTACATAGACATATACTTGGAGTTCAGAAACAAAGCACTACGTTATAGATCATGTTTCAAATTTTATTTTTCAACTTAACTATAAGTTTTAATGACATTTGTGAGCATAACAATAAAAATTATTCGTGTATTTATTTTGTATAAAATAAGATTAAGGTTTACGACAAAAACATAACTAATATACAATAAAGTAATACAATTAGTAATAAAATATTTATTTATTTTTTGAAAAGAACGGAATATAAGTGAAAACAAGTCACGTGAAAGTTGTTTTTGTCCGATAAAAAATACACTCAAATTCTGGTAATTTCAAAATAATTTCAAAATTTAATCTGCTGATTTTAATGATTTTATTTTAACCAAAATGTGTGATGTCACACTTCTTCTTACCCCCTCCAACCCCCTTGTCACAAACTGTCACAATTTCATGAACACCCCCCCCCCCCTCTAAGCGTGACATCATTTATGGACTGCCCCCAAGCCAGATACGAAAGAATCAAAACTCAATCTGAAACAATTGTAATTGTTATGATTTAAAAATTTAACTCTTAATTTATTCAGTATTTTTACATTTAACTTTAATTTATTCTTCAATTTAATTAAACTCATTAAATTCATTTAAATTAATTATGCTAAATTTCATTTTTGCATTTTAAATCTAACATTCTTTCTAAATTGTTTACTTTTGGTGAGAATATAAATTAATTTCAGAATCTTTCCATTACATATGTTTTAGGATATTCATTCAATTTAATTTACATTTTATTCAATTTGCAATATTAATTAAACTTCATTTCAAATTATCTAAAATAAAAATATTTATAACTTACTTTTTCTAACTTTTAAATAATATACAGTCTAAAATAAATTATTCTAAAATATAGTATATTTCCTTTTTAATAATATTGATTAAAAATTGGTTAATTGTTAATTTTATTCTTTTCAGAAAGTTCAAATTCATTTATTTTAATTCAGGCAAATTCTTTCAGAATAACGAACTTTTCCATATTTCATTTCAAAATTTCTAAGTCCAATAATCATTTTTCAAAATTTCTTAAATTAAATATTTTTACTTTCAAAAACATATCTGGTGGAAAAAATTTTTAATTTTATTTAGATTGCTAAAATTTCATTTGTTTTCATCCATTAGTTTGGCAGTTATAGATTTTTAATTACTTTCGTTTTTTCTGTTTTGAATTTCGTCGAGATTTGCGATCAGACGCCATTGATGGGTATTTAGATGTTTCAAGTAAACAAGAACCTTTCTTCCCGCGGATTTTGAACAAGGTCGTTTTGACAGTACTCCAAGGTCGCGATCGAATGTTCTAAATACTATTTAATGCTGTTGCTAGGGTTGGAAGTGTCAGTGAAACGTCTGACTGTAACTTTGACTATGGTCTGTTGGGGCTTGTTCACTGACATTCAGACGGTTCGGATTTTTTCATTGGTTGTTCCGTAACCGCCGTCAAGTTTTACCTGAGTGGGAAACTGTGAAGACTCTTTCAGTTCCTGACAAATTCCCAAGGATGTAGTGTGGGATAAATTTTGCTCTTCGGAGCTTAAGCCATTTTGGCTTGCGGTGAAAACAATGAATGTCATACATCAAGATATATTTCTTCCTTAAATTATTTCTTCATTTTTATTAAGCTCATTCAACTGTAAATGTTATAGCCATCATTGATAATGATCAGGAAAAAGGTGCTCCTACTAATCTTTAACAACTTAGCTTTTGGTTTTAAGATATATACAACATATTTTTAACTTACTTCCAGCGTCATGGTGAATTCAAGTGTTCTTGTGCTGTTTACAAATATATATTTGAGAAGTCAAGATAATTAGATAATACGTATTTTTTCTGCACATCTTCAGAATGATTATAGCCTCCGAATGGATGCTTTCTCCTTAATTTAGATCTTGATATCTTCGGCAACTAAGGATATCTACATCCGATTGATGCTTCTTTACAAAGCTCCTGAATGAAATTTTGTCATCATCGTATTTCATATACTGGCGGCTGAAAATTCTTCATACAGTGAAATTTAATTTTTAACTTCCACAGCTCTACTATATACCCTCAATTAACTTTAGTACTAATGTGTCGAATTCATCTTTATGACTAAGGAACTATGAAAGAAACTTAATTAATATTAAATTGAACACTGAACTTAAGCAAAGATAATTTAAATTCAACTCTATAATATTTCATCATTATCATATATGAATTGATAATAAGATTAACTATCTCAGATATAATAATATACCACCCATGAGATAAAATGTATTTATGTAAAAAAAAATAACGATGTGATTAATGTGGATATCTAATCTTAAAATTTTTAAAGAAGGAAATATATATTCATTGTATAAAGTGTAAAAAGAAAAATTTCAAGTGGAATTTGTGTTTTATTTATTGAGTGCACTTGTGAATAAATGACAGTTGTACTTTGATCTTGGTGAGTTATCTTTTCTTTCATTTATATTTATGTGTTTCAGCTATGTTTGAAGTAATAGAAAAAGTTCTATTTCCTAATTTATATAAGTATATTTTAACTTAAGAATTAACTTTATGAATTCAACGTAACTTTAAGCTTAACTTTTATGGCATCGCATTATGTGCTACTACTTACGATCATGCCTATAATGGTGTTTGGGGAAAGTTTTGAATATATGTTTTGTCTAAATTTTTAGGTTTTCTGGATCACTCAGGTGCTAGTCGCTGGTGATATTCACCCTTTATTAATTTTTCCTTTTATATTCATCACGATCCCCAGATACCGTTATAGTAATCAACACGGCTTACAAAGAAATAAGTCAGCACCTACCTGACCCACGAGTCTGTTTTTTTTTTTATAAAATAACCCCAGGTCATTTTAAAAAAACTAACCTGCCCCAACTCGGGTCGGGTCATGGACAGTTCCCTGACTCTATGCAGGCGTCTACTCTGAGGTCAAAATATTTTCCCCGACAATTCAATTTGGACCCTGGATCCCCCTCTAGCGCCACCCTTGACATCGAATATGATAAACCTCGAACCGAACGAACCCCCGGCTCGGGTCTCCGCTGAAACCCAACTCGAACCCCACGAAAAAATTTCTTTTGACCCAAAATCGACAAAAAATTTTTGGTCTACCTCAACCTGAAATACTTTAACCCGAAACCCGACTCGAAACAAAAAATAACTATCGAAACAATAAATATTAAAAAATATATAGTTTTTGATTTTAAGCTATATTTTGGAGATTCTTTTCAGAAATCGGGTCAGCACGAACCATGCTCGGAAGTGTCAAAACCCAACCCGAAACCGACCTGAACCCGAAAGAGTTAAAGTTAACTCGACTCGAACCGACCCACGGTTAAAATATACAAGTCCGACCCGCAATAAAAAGACTAGCGTCAGTCCGATACGATCCAAACCAAGAGCCGGGTCGGGTTCAGTTTGCCCCACCACACGATGCAGGACTCTACACCCAACTCGACGCCGATAAAAAAAAAGCTTCGTCCTTCGCATTCCGACCCGAACCCGAAATACTTCAACCCAAGTCGACCCAAAATCAAATATTAAATTACAACTTTTAAACAGCAAAATTAAAGGCAGAAGCAGATGGCCTGCGAAAACAACAAAAAGAATTTTATGATGACTTTCTTTAAGTTAAACGAAATGCATCGAGATGGGAAACATGGTCACCTGACAGATACTGACATAATTCTTTTTCTTTCTTTTTATTTTTACAAACCACAGACATTTGAGGGCGTGAACAAATTAATCACTGCGAAAGGAAACGGTTATATTACATGTACCCGAATAAAGATATTAAAGCTAAGATAATAGGTTGCCTTTTGATTTGACTTATTAAAATAGATTTTTGATATAAGATATTATAGCCAAAATAAAGGAATCTAAATTAGAAAATAAGTTATTTTGAGTATATTAATTTACTAATATATGATTTTGTATCATAAGAGTGCCAACCCGACCCGACCCGACTCGGGTTGAAATCCAAAAGTCAAAATATTTTCCCCGACGACAATTTAATTTTGACCCCGACGAGGGTGCCAGGTATGCCCGACGGGAGGGCATATGCCCCCCCCCCCCCGGTCCCCCTCTAGCGCCGCCCTTGAAACAAGCACGAAACTAGGAAAATAAAATAGTCTGTTACAGTTACGTTTAGAATATTTATAAACGTACAGTTAACAGTTTGAAAAAATCGCCTGCCATTTTATTTTTTAATTTCGTGGTGTTGCCACTACGTAAAAAATAACTCAGTTTTTATGGAATGCCCGAATGCCCTTTGTATATATTATAATTAACACAATTTAGTTTTCTGAAGTTGTTATTAAACAACAAACTTTCCACAATGCACAAGGTAAATAAATTGTATTTTATGATCAGATTTATAAAATATTTAACTTTCTACTACTCTATAAAAATTTTAAATGATTGAAAAACATAAATATTCAGCAAACAATATCTAGGTAAATAAGTTATTTTAAAATCATATCACATAAATAAATTGATAAATACCTATAATCCGTAAGAATATGAAAAAAGTCTGACAAGGGGATCGTCAAACATGATGCGCACAGATTTTGATGATTTTAAGGCATGTTGTAAGGGTCATACCCCTAACAATTCAGGTCAAAGGTTTCCTTCAAATGGCCCTTAGTTTTTGAGAAATTGGGGATTAAAGTTCAGCATACGTTTGAAATACCCATTAAATTGGCATTCTGTACGCAGTCTGTGTGGCGCGGAGCTAGCGTTCGAGATCCCAGACTGAAAGGTGACGGTTCTGTTCCATCCTATGCCTTCTTTTTAAAATAATTTTATATTTTTGGCGCGTTGTATGTTTTAATCAGAATTATGAATTCTGCATCTTTGAACTTTTTTATATTTTCCTAATAAATTATATTTACATTTTCGAATTTTTCATAAAAATTTATATTTTTCCTGCAATTATTAAACTAATATTTCTATTTACGAAACTCCAAGCTAATTTATGTATAGCTTTATTTATTTATTTATTATTTACTTTTTACATTTTAAGCACAATTCTTAAATAATACTTTTTTTTTTAACATTATACAATTTTAAATGAAAAATTACCATTTTCTTTTGTATAACTTATAAAAAATTGTTTTCACTTCGAATCTCCCAAACGTTTGTGAGATTAGATATCTTCAAAGAAATAATAAACTTTTAAAGCAGTAACGCTTATATGTAAGTTTCCACCAGTTGTATATAAATATTTAATATACTCTAAATACATTTATCTGTAAAGTTTAAACTCAACATCATTTTTCATTTGCGCAAAAAAAAATGACAGATTACATTTTAGAATTTTTTTCATTCTAACAAGTAAAAACATTGCCAATGTCACACATAAAAATTCAACTGGGAATGCAAAAATAGTCTGTAAATGAGAGGTAAAATATACAATACATACAAAAAAAAAATTTCTAAAAAGTTGTCTACTGCGACTTTCATGGTAATATCAGAATGAAATTCTTTTCCTTGCGTATAAGCTTTTGCAGCCAATTGCAATATTTGGAGTAATGCTGTATAAAAGAAAATTCTCTATATAAAAGTTGACAGCAAGCTACATATTGTAATATAGTGGAAGGAAAAAGCACTGATATGGAAAATTCTGGTTTGGAAGAGAAACTAAAAGATGAAGTAACGAATGCTCTAAAATATTGCGAGACACTGTTAGAAAATAATCTCTATACAAATTCGCCATCTGTTAATATTTCTTAATTTATGCATTCTTCCAACATTGTTAAAAAAAAATTCATGTTAAGAAATTCTTTTTATGGTGTAGTGTTAGCGATGCGGGTAAGTATAGCTGTAACAGGAACTTAGCCCTAGAATGTCACCGACAGCTTAATATTGTTGCGTGTGAAAGTATGTAGACGGACAGCTAGACCAAATGGAGGTTAACCAATTCTTTTATTAACCTAACGAACATAAGTTATGAAATTTATAAAATAAAATTAACGTGCTTTTTGCACTGCTACATGACACACATAAGGCTGTAATATTCAGTTTGCATAGAAAACTCTGTGATGCTCTCCTGGCCTCGTTAGACTTGCTTCTTGTCAATAACTTCCAGTTTAAATACAAGAGCATTCGACTGTTGCCATTGTGAAAAGAATTAATGAATACAGTCCTGTTTGAGAGATCTTGCATCTTATCAACCCGTCCGATTCTGTCATCAGAGAATTCGCATCGGAAAGCCGAGCCATCGAAGTGGGTGTCGAGAAGTAGAGTACTTCCATATCTCAGTTCTAGTCGGTCTCGCTGGTGAAATTTGTCCACTGTCGAAACAGCTAGAGTGACTGCATGAATGGGTTGCTCGAATCTAGGGTAGTTAGACTCTACAGTTTGTCCACAGCAGCAACAGATAGACAGCACTGCACGGCTGAGTCGCCACAATGGTGATTTTTAATGCCATTTTATGTTTGAATATTTTTGAGATATGTATCACCCAATTAATTCTATATTTATTTAATTAAACATGTCAATGACGGTACACAATGGTGATAAGCATTTTTGCAAGCAAGATATTTAGAACTAATCAAATATTAAAAGGACATATTATTTTGTAAATGTTTTCCTAATCAATTACTTTTTTTAAAATAAAAAAAGCAAGTAAAAAAAAGTATGCAATATTTTATAACTATGATAAATAAATAACTAAACATAAATGCAAACAATAATAGTAAGTTTTGAAAAAAGATGGGACTTATAGACATAAATTATCTTGGATTTTCGTCAACAGAAATATTAGTTTAATAATTGCATAAAAACTATAAGTTTTTATGAAAAATTCGAAGATGTAAATATAATTTATTAGGAAAATATAAAAAAGTTCAAAGATGTAGAATTGATAATTCTGTTTAAAACATAAAACGTGCCAAAAATATAAAATTATTTAAAAAAAATAAAAGGCATAGGATGGGACAGAACTCTCACCTTCCAGTCTGGAATCTCAAACGCTAGCTCCGCGCCACGGAGACCGTGTACAGAATCTGAATCTAATAGGTATTTCAAACGTATGCTGAACTTTAACCCCAAATTTCTGAAAAACTAAGAACCATTTGAAGGAAACCTTTGACCTGAATAGTTAGGAGTATGACCCCTACAACGTACCTTAAAATCATCAAAATCTGCGCGCATCATGTTTGGCGGTCCGAGGCTAACGAAAAAGAAAGGCTACCGCGGTGCTTTACGGGTATCTTTTTTTACAGACCGCGGGAGTCATGTGATGCTCGAATGCACCAATGCAGGTGTTTGAAAAGAGCATCACGTCACTCTAGCGGTCTGTAAAAAAAAATAAGTGGAATGCACCGCGGTAGCCTGTCTTTTTCGTTAGCCTCGTGGCGGTCCCCTTGTGATAATGATGACCTTTACCAAGGCAACACTAGATACCGGGCTTGCTCATTCACTCTCAAAACGTCACAAATGGTGGCTGACCGCGACCAGCGATTGGTCCAAAGCAACGCGCCCATCGTTTTGTGCCAATCGCTGTATGTCTTTCCTCCCAGTCAGCCACCTCGAGGCTAACGAAAAAGAAAGGCTACCGCGGTGCTCTACGCGTATCTTTTTTTACAGACCGCGGGAGTCACGTGATGCTCGAATCCACCAATGCAGGTGTACGAAAAGAACAACACGTCACTCTAGCGGTCTGTAAAAAAAGACAAGAGGAATGCATCGCGGTAGCCTGTCTTTTTCGTTAGCCTCGCAGCCACCTTTTGTGACGTCATCATAATGAATGAGCAAGCCCCGTATGTAGTGTAGCCCTGCCTTTACTGATTCTAGATGGCACACAAATCTGAGTTTAAAATACCTTAATCACACTTATGCAAATGATACCTCTTATGTCAAAGTATCCAAATCAAGGGAAAGTTTTATACAAATAATATTTGTTTTAATATAATTTTTTAGTAATAGTTTTCCTAGGTGTTTAACATTAGATGCTCGCTTCTATGTGAAATGAGTAGATGACAGAAGAAAAATGATATCGCACCTCGGTAGTGTATAGGCAAAGCCATAACAGAGAGGGTGAAAGGATGTTTGTGGAAATCGGCACTTTAACGCCCCACCAGACGGGGCCTAGGAGATAAACTTGCCTGGAGTAAGACTCCTAATAGCCTGGTCGATGTTCACCTTGTTTGTCTGCATGATCTGGTTCATGTTCCTGCACAACTGCTAAGCAGTATCCGATTGCAGCAGGTCTGAGTCTTTCTACCTGAACTTGCTCTGCCATATTTATTAAAGAAGGATATCTGGTGTCTGCTTCTTTGTTCGGTCTGCCCGTTCTGGAAACTTTCCTAGATGGACTTTTCTGTACTGTTGAAGCATCCTCCTTGTACGAAGTGGATTGCATCTGCTGGACTGCTGTTACGATTACTGTAGCCTTCTCATTTAGGACTCACTGATAAGCTTGGACTTCTGCTTCTCTTCTAGTGTCACCTCGAAAAAAGTCTTTAGCTTATCTGCAGGGCTACACTAGATACCGGGCTTGCTCATTCATTATCATGACGTCACAAATGGTGGCTGGCCGCTACCAGCGATTGGTACAAAGAGAAACGACAAAATGAAAGACATACAGTGATTGGCACAAAACGACGGGCTCGTCGCTTTGCACCAATCGCTGGTCGCGGCCAGCCACCTTTTGTGATGTCATGATAATGAATGAGCAAGCCTAGTATCTAGTGTAGCCTTGTTATCTGTGAATGTATTGAGTATGCCAGCTAATTCTTCCCTTGTCACCACTTCGGAAGAGATTGAGTGGTAATAGTGTTGCTGCTGCCTTGGCATACATAGACTGGCCTTCCGTGCCGAGGAATCTCCTTCTGGCCTCACTGATCGATAAATGCTGTTTCCTTTTTATCTCCTGGATTTTGACTTCCTCTTCAAATTTCGTACATGTCTTATCCATAGTCTTGTGTGGTCCCTGGCACAAAACACAGGTAGGTACATTATGGTCACACGTTCTTTCATGAGCTGTCCTACAATTACGACAAACTTTCTCTTTCCGGCAGCTTCTGGTAGAGCGATTGAAGGCCCCAACAGTTTTGGCAATTGCTTTGGTGGTCGGTAAATAAATTTATCTTGTGATTCTGATACTATAATTTTACCTCCGAGGAGAGGTATGTGTCTATCTTTGTAATTAACACTGCTTTCATTGGGGTCATTGTCCCTTATTATGTTCCTGGAGAAACGTCTGACTTCTCATACATATATTCCCACTTCCATAAGATTCTGCACTATTTCCTCATACGGACATCTGTAGGAATATCATGAAGGAGGAATCTCATAGTTATACATAAGTTTCTGCACTGTCATGGAGTGGGTATAGAAGGGAAGCATTTATAGTGAGTGACTTACTGACTGACCCTT
This sequence comes from Maratus michaelseni, assembly GCA_963931845.1. Taxonomy (NCBI): domain Eukaryota; kingdom Metazoa; phylum Arthropoda; class Arachnida; order Araneae; family Salticidae; genus Maratus; species Maratus michaelseni. The sequence continues at coordinate 446,603,264 of OZ007586.1, forward strand.
GTATATTCATTCTAAATAAAAATTATGCAAGTAAATTTGGCAATTTCTACTTTTCTGTATGCTCCTATCATAATAGCACACAGTTGTAGTAACTCTTTAATTTTGGCAATTTTTTGAACAATTCTCTTTTCAACATAGTTGAAAAGTGTTTATGAATTTGTCTGTCTGTCTGCCATGTGTCAATGTTCTTACCACTTGTAAATATAATCCGATTGACATATAATTGCTATATGTTATTGAAGTTTACTATGGCATGTTCGCTATTGAAAATGAAGTGTGTAGCATTTTTAATTTCTTTACTAGGTCATTCAAAAGAATCAATACATTATGGTCTATGGAGAAAAATCATCTGCAGTGTATTTTAATGATGTTATACTATTTCTAGCATAATAAAATTGATATGTATTTCTGAGGTGGACTAACAAAACATGCTTTCTGCAAAATATGGAACGCAAAGCATTTATCATTCATTTACAGTGTCACACAAAAGAATTCAGTACCATCTATAAGCAATAAATGCTGGAAGTGTTTCCAGTTTTTGTATGTGTTTTTAAGTTTATTATTTTGCATACTCCGTAGTATGTATAAATTTTGTAGATTTATACAGGGCTACACAAAAGAATTTGTAAGCATTACTGTGTATGAGCGAGAATCACTTAAGGGTGTTTTTTAATAGTTATGCATTTTCCAGCTGAACTATATTTATCAATGTATCTAAGAGATGTTTGTAGAATATGCATAAATTCATGACATTGTTGTCTATGGATGGTTATTTCTGAAAGTACGTTTTCAGTTTTCTACATTGTTTACTTAAGATATCTTCTTTCACCTTATTAAACAGTGAAGTTCCGTTACAGTATTTTAGAAGTGTTGGCTGATAAATTAAAAGTGATTTACAGCTGTAATGCAGAATTACTATTATACTAGGTCATTCAAAAGAATCAATACATTATGGTCTATGGAGAAAAATCATCTGCAGTGTATTTTAATGATGTTATACTATTTCTAGCATAATAAAATTGATATGTATTTCTGAGGTGGACTAAAAAAACATGCAAGTATATTTTGTATTCAAATTCAATTCAATGTAATGTAATGTATTCAATCAGAAAAGTGTCTTTCTTTCCCATTTCTCTTCTTTGCAATAAAGATAAATCTCATTAAAATGAAATTATATTTCTTTTATATTTCCAGCGATCCTTCTTTTGTAGTTCATAAAAAAATCCTAAAAATCAATGTAGTTTAAATAATTAACATTGCCAACATGCAAATAGCTCGTTTTAAGGTGGTTCTTGAATGATCTGCTGAACAACGCAAAACTTTCCGACACAAATTTTGGATCATTTATAAACACAAAGGCATAAAATTAGCAGACCTGACTATTGAAGCAATTTGGAATCAAAATGAGTTTTTCATTTTTTTATAAATAATTACTTATCGAGTCGAGTTATAAGCGATTTGTGTCACATGACCAACACATTTTTCTCCTTTCTAAAGCTGACATTAGGAATTTGGTTCAAAACTACGTTAAAACTGTTTCATAATTCCAGAATTTAAAAACATAAAAACTTCACCTTTTCTAAAACATATACACAAATTAAAAACATCTTTTACCTAAGCAAAGTGTCAAATACCTGTAAAAACAAAATTTCCAAACTTGACATGTTTTGGTTTAAAGTATAAAACCATAATCATACATCCCATACATCATAATCAACATAACCATAAGCACACATACATCATCAAAAAACAAACCCGAATGACACTGGACGCTACAATATATACAAAATACAACACAACATACAACGCCATCTACAATCAAACACATAAAGTAAAAGCACAGAAAAATATTAAACATCAAATCAAGTTTGTATACAAAATTGCCTCCCTCTATTCAAATTAACCCCATAATATTTATTTAAAAGCTCTAACCATAAAGTTGAAATAACAAAAGAGAAAGTATCATTACAGATTAAGCCTTTCCGCAAATAAATTTCGATGGACTCTCTTATAAGGGACTTGCGGTAATAATTCGAAATAAAAATCAATTTAATATCTTCAAATAAAATTTTAATCTCCTCCCTCCAAATATAACCTAGACTAAGCTGTTTTCATGCGGCCAAATTTAATGTCAGATTCATGCTCCCTCTTTCTAATACTTAATTTTCTCCCTGTCATACCAACATAATAACTGATATCACCCCCCTCATTAAAATACGGAATCTCATATACCCCTGAAAGATCCTCCTGTTTAATCGGGTCAAACTGTCTAGAAAGTAACTCCTTTAGTTTATGTAGTGGTTTCGCAATTAAATCAATGTCAAACTTTTTTATTTTAAACTTTAACCTCTCAAAATTACCCTTTATATAAGGAAAAGAAACTCTTTTAACTTTAGAACACTCACTCTCACCCTTGTAATTATCGCTTACAGCCTGATCCCTCCCCCCAATATTTTCATTTCTGTAGTACTTAATCAACCAACTTATTGATACTACCCAATTTAAAATCATTACACTCAGCTATACTACGGATAATATTTAATTCATCATTCAAAAACTCCTCAGAACAAACCTTAAAAGCCCTATTAACTAAAAAACGGAAAGTGGAAAACTTATTACTAAAAGGAGAATACGCCAAATTTGGGATGACATGCCGACTATTCAAACTCTTCAAATACTCCCCCCGTCTAGTTAAAAAGGTATCCAAAAAAGGGAGACTACCCATTTCCTCTAATTCATAAGTAAATTGAATATTACTATCCAAATGATTAACCTCCTTAACAAAACTAACGAAAGACTCCACCCCCCCAACCCCAAATCAAAAAGACATCATCAACATACCTCCTCCAAAAATCAGGCAATTTCTCAAAACTTACAAAAATTCTTTCCTCCATTGGTCTCATCTTAAATTCAGCTAGAAAACCCGAAATGGGAGAACCCATTGGCGTCCCCATATTCTGCACATACAATTTTCCATCAAACATAAAGAAATTAATCTGTATTATTAATTGTAAATCACTTTTTAAAGTCCTTTTATTATTGTCACTAAATTTTTCTGAACTCTCCATCCTATCGTTAATGTCTGAACACACTTAAGTTAATAATTGTTTAAAAACAACACAAAATGTCTCCAAAAACATATATGCATCATTTAATAAAAACTTTTACTTTAGGTGTTTTAAAATATACAAAACTGTATTTCACATTATAAACCTAGCACTTTCGAGCCGTTCTGGCTCATTATCAGGGTTAAAAACATTAACACACAAAAAACACAAATAGTCTGAAACACCGTAAAAACATCTATGTCTGCTGAAGACAAGGTCAAACCATTATGAACAGGTCACTAGGGGTGGGAAGCATAGGGAGGGATGTGCCAATCTTATTCAATCTTGAACTATCTGTAAAAGTTTATACCATAATTTAGGGATATTGTAAGAAACTGAATCATTGCATGTTTAACTTTCCTGGTTAAAATTTCTATGGATTCACTTATTATTGCTTGCCATTGCTTGCTCACAACTTTTCATACGCTTCACTTTTTTTTCGTCATTAGATAGATGACACAAAATCTGGAGTAATCATCTATGAAAGTGATGAAATAACGTTTTCCCCCTATGGTAGGAGTATTTATCGGACCACACACATCAGTGTGCACTAACTCTAACCTTTTTGTGGCTCTATATGCAACCGATTTTGGAAATGGGGTATCGTTTGTTTTGGATTTAATGCATACCTCACAATAGGTGTTGTGTTTGCAGAAATTTAGGGTTATACCATTTACAAGTTGTTTTTGTACAATGGTTTTAATTGCATCGTAACTTCTATGTCCAAGTTGCCTATGCCATAAGTCTATACATCTTGTATTTGTACAATTGTGCGTAATGTTCGCGTAATTATCCCCTGGTTTATTATTATTTACATGCACTTCGTATAAGTTATTCTTCAATCTACCTTGTAGAATTATTTCCCCATTATGTATGATGTCACACGTATCTTTATCGAAATTTACTTGACATCCGTTTTTAGTAGCCCTGCTAACTGATAGCAAGTTTGTTTCAATATCAGGTGCATACAATACGTCACGAAGTGTAATTTGCCTGTCTTGTTTTCCAGTGTTTATTACTATTTCACCTGACCCGTATGAAATTAATTTATTACCATTTGCAACAGTCACGTTTGTCTCATCGTTGCTGGTTATTTTCAAGAACATTTCCTTAGAATTAGCAATATGACTTGAACTTCCACTATCAATAATAAATGTTTGTTTGTTTTCCGATTGTTCAGTCAATAACGCTACGTTTTTATTTTCAGTTTGTTTTGTATCACGCCGTTCCGTGATTTTGTCGGATACATTTTCTTCAAAACATAAAGAAGTAGAATGATTTTTATTTTTGAACGGTTTGTTATGTTGTACTGTATGATTATTTTTCCTTTTTTGAAACCAACATTTGCTATATGAATGATTTTTCATTTTACAATACGAACAAAATTTATTGTTTCTTCTTTGATCTGTGTAACCTAATTTACCCTGTGTTTTATAGGCTTTAAACCCATTGCCTGAATTTTCCGAATTCTCGACTCTTCGAGTATACTCATCTATAAGCTTTCCTTTAATAAAATCAGGCGTTAAATCAATTTCATTTCTCGCTTCAATCGCGGTAATCAATGTATCGTATGACGGGGGTGACGAACATAATAAAATGGCAGATATGTGTGAATTTGAGATATCTTCTCCTATTCCGGCCAATTTATCTACAAGTTCCAATAATTTGGTAATATGTGTTATTAAATTCCCTCCTTCATTTAGCTTTGTGCTATAAAGTTTTCGAAGGAGATGTAACTTGCTTGACAGATTAGAACGCTCATGTATATTTTTCAAAGTGGTCCAGGTTTCTTTAGCTGTGTTAAGATGCTTTACATTTATTACTTGGCTATCTTCGATACTAAGATTTATCAAGGCCCTTGCCTTGCGGTCTCGCTTCATCCAATCAGCGGTTATAGGATCTGGAGCTTCGTCCGTGACGACTTCAAAAAGCTCATCACGTATCAATAGCATCTCAACTTTAAATCGCCAATTTGAATAGTTGTTCACATTTAGTTTTTCAATAGCCGCACTGTCCTTTGTGTATGCCATTATTTCTCTTTTCTTTTAATTTCTTCAAGTTAATTGAATATATATTTTTTTTTTTCTTTTATCGGATTACCGGATTTTTCTTTATTATTTGAGGATCTATGTTTTATTTTATCTACCTAATGAGACCTCAGTCTCATAATCCAATTGTTAGACAATATTTTACCTAACGAGTATTAAGGCGTGAGAACGGTTAATTACCTCATTTATTTTATTTCTAAATACTTAATCACTTTTCTTCACAAACTTCTAATAGAAGTAAAAGGAGTATTCTTACCATTAGGTAGCTTCATCAGTGGTATATCCGAGTAAATCCATTTTAAACAACTTTGTTTGTTGTTGTGTGAATATTACACTGCCCAACAATTAAAGGATATTTGAAGTTTTATATAAAATAAAGATATAAATGAAATTTTTTTTGCCGAAAATAGAAGAAGAGAATCACAAATGCAAATTTTTCTGGTTTTCAAACTGTGAAGTATGCAAATTTTGAGTTCGACGTCAAAAACGTCGCTTCAGCGGCAGCGAATGAAATTTGACTTTCAACTGGATAAAAGAGAATGAAGACAAGGATGATCGGCATTCAGTGATTGCTTTGTTTCGATGAGTACAATGTCTCAGCGAAGTCATTTGACAGATTCAGAAGCTTGGAGAATTGTTGGTAGGTTAGAAGGGGGCCAAACTCAAGCCGAAGTGGCGCAAGCCATTGGAGTGTCACAAAGTGTCATTTCCAGGATCTGGAACCGTTTTTTGGAGAGTGGATGTGTAGGCCGAAGACCAGGGCAAGGTCGTAGACGGGCAACAACGCCCAATGAAGATCGGTATTTAGCGTTAACAGCTCGGAGACACCGAAACATGAACGCTACTCTTCTCCAACAACACCTTCGCTCGGCTACAGGCACCACGATTTCAACTCAGACTGTCCGAAACCGGCTCCATGCTGTAGGTCTGTATGCTCGCCGACCGATGGTATGTGTTAGATTAACATCAAGGCATCGTCGCGACTGCAGGGAGTGGGTAACCGAGCATGTCAACTGGAGGAGAAATGAATGGAGCAATATTCTGTTTTCTGATGAGTCCCGTTTTTCTGTGCATCCGGATAATAGGCGTATTTTCATCTGGAGGGACCGTGGCAGTAGGAATAATCCTGCGTTCGTGCACGAAAGTGTCAGATTTGGCGGTGGAGGAGTGTTCTTGTATGGTGGCATCTCCATTGACGGGCGCACTGACCTCTACATCATTCGAGATGGAGCTCTGACTGGTCGCCGATATAGGGATGAGATCCTCAGACCCATTGTAGTCCCTTACGCTGCAGCAATCGGAGATAACTTCATTTTAATGGACGATAACTGCAGGCCACATCGTGCAAACCTGGTGGAGGATTTCCTTTTTGAGGAAGGAATCGTTCGAATGGAATGGCCAGCGTGTTCTCCAGACATGAATCCAATCGAGCACGTTTGGGACGCTCTAGGAAGACGAGTTTCTGGCCGCCAACAACCCCCACAAACTTTCCAAGAACTGGAAAGAGCTCTTCTGAAAGAGTGGGGCAGAATACCCCAACTCGTCATTAATAGCCTCATTGAGTCCATGCCTCAAAGGTGTTCAACGTTGCTGGCCGCCCGTGGAAACCATACCCCCTACTGAAAATGATTTTCTTTGAAGAAAACACCTTTTCTTATTCTTTTTTTCTCATATGCACAAATTGTGTTTTTTTCCTTTTGTACACAAATGCGCAATAAAATGCATTTTTTTCTGCCAAACATGTGTAATTTATTCTCATATAACCTACTATGTCTGTCGACCATGTATCAATCAGCTAAAAAGTTTCCCAGATACAAAATCCACCTAAAACTGCAATATCCTTTAATTGTTTTGAGCAGTGTATTTTGTATGAAGTATCCGTTGAAAAATTATATTATTTCACTATAAAATGAACACTGCTGTAAAATTTGTATTCCATCGTATTGTAGTGGTGCACTAAGTAGAAAAATCATCTTCACACTTTTAAAGGAAAAAGAAAAGAATTTAATATAAGATAAAAATTAAAAAAGAACATTTTGCATCCTCTCAGTCGGATGTTCAAGCGAGAAGTGAGCAGAAAACATATATATGAAAATACACACGTGCTTTTCTCAACAAGTGTGTTACATTTAAAAGGTTATATGCGTGATAAACATCATTATCTAAAATTGGCCATTTTGCATCATTAAAAGTCAAATTTAAGTGTTTATAAAATAGAGAGTCAGTAAAAGTCTCGTTAAAAAGGGAGTCTAGCTTAACTGTCTTTGAAAGTGTCCGATGATACTTAACACAAATATTCCGCAGATGGCTAGCGGGTAAAGTCTTTTCTAACAGGCAATAAATTCGCCTCGTTAGTGTCAGCTAACCAGATGTCAGCGGCACAGAAAGATTGTCCACATGTAAGTTCTATTAGATGGAGATGTGACTTTTTCTTTATTTTGTTTTAGCACTTATCTTAATTAGGAGGCTTATTCCGTAACACGGGCAACATATTTTACACTTCAGTTATATCAATAGACGGGAACAAGGACTTCAACATCCATAAGGAAGGACATCCTTACATGGATGTAGTTAAAGTTTACGAGCTTGGACATTTTGAAAGTGAAAGTTATGGAAGTTTGACAAGAAAATTCGTTTTGTTAAATATAAGGTTAGGGAGAGGGAGGGAGTTACAGAACAAGATTAAAGTTACAAAACTTAAGAAGAAAGTGTGTGATTTATTAATGAAGGCAAAACCTGAGATATTGAGATCTTCAGTGACGAGCGGATTACAAGAAGTGGATATCGTTAACCTGTCTAAAAAGCGTTTTAGTGAGAGAGAATTGGGAGTCTTACAGAAGGGCCCAAAGTTTATGTTTGAAGAGAGACATGATGTTACAAACTTGGTTATGGAAGCTGAGTGTATAATCGAGAGTGTCAGGACTGAAAATAGAGAAGAAACAAGGAATATAATTTTCACTTAAATAAATAAATATATAGCAAGACCTTTGGGGCTCGGTAATAATGATTCAAAAATTGTTAAAAAACTGAAAAGAGAAAAGGATATCCTGTTTTTACAGACAGATAAATCTAATAGGGTTGCAGTTATGGATCGTAATAATTATAGTAATAAAATGCTAGGAGCTATTAAAGAGATGAACTGTTCCTTAATTGAGAAACGCCCATTGAATAAAATTAATAGGAAATTAAAGGAGATTATTGAAAGAGGTAGTTGGCCAGATTTTATGAAAGTGAAGTTACGTATTAATAAACAAGGTGTGATTCCACGTCTCGTTGGGAGAGTTAAAGATCATAAAGAAGGTTATCCGTTACGCCCCATAGTAATGAGGTGTCAAACACCAACATATTTCTTGGAAATGACGTTTGTTTTACTCAGGGATGAGATTGACAAAAAAGCAAAAAAGCTGAAAACTGCGTGAACGACGTTTGAGCAATAAGTTATGAATTTCAAGCGTAACAAATATAATTGCTATTAAAAAATATATTTTTTTAAATAAAATATATAACATCAATTTAGCTTTGAGTATATTAAAAAGAAATGTACATTTATTAAAAAAAATTAGGTAGAAATTATTTACTTTAATAAAAAGTCTATTTTACCAAGATACAGCACATTAATAAAACCTTTCAATGGCATGAACATTTTTTTTAATTGAAATTTTGAAAAATTGTAAGACACTTTTCTTGAAAGAGCAAATCAAGTATATGGTAATAATTGCAACCACCTTAAACAAATGATAGAACAGAGTTCCCACCCTTTTTAAAATAAAAAATAAGTTTTTAAGGAATTACAGATTTTTTAAGGACATTATCAGTGAAACCAGCTAGTCAGTGCCATGGTTATGCCAGATTCCAGGTCATTTTTACCAGTCAACTTGAAACTAGTTTTTGGACTTTTTTAATAAGATTTTTTTTAATTTAATCTGTTTTTGTATCATAGAGAGAGCGAATTTTCTACATTACTAAAAGAAATTTGGTTTCAATCTTTTAACCCAATGCAGTAAATTCTGACGAAATTCGCTTATGTTTGGCGATTTTTTTGGCTAAATTCGCGTTTTTACGGCGATCTTTTTGCTAAATTCGCGTTTTTTGGCTAAATTCGCATTTTTTACGGCGATCTTTTGGCTAAATTTGCGTTTTTACGGCGATCTTTTCGCTAAATTCGCGTGTTTACGACGATCTTTTCGCTAAATTCACGTTTTTACGGCGATCTTTTTGCTAATTTCGGGTTTTTACGGCGATCTTTTCGCTAAATTCGTGTTTTTACGGCGATCTTTTTGCTAAATTCGCGTTTTTTACGGCGATTTTTTGGCTAAATTCGCATTTTTTACGACGATCTTTTGGCTAAATTTGCGTTTTTACGGCGATCTTTTTGCTAATTTCGAGTTTTTACGGCGATCTTTTCGCTAATTTCGGGTTTTTACGCCGATCTTTTCGCTAAATTCGCGTTTTTACGGCGATCTTTTCGCTAAATTCGCGTGTTTACGACGATCTTTTCGCTAAATTCACGTTTTTATGGCGATCTTTTGACTAAATTCGCGTTTTTACGGCGATCTTTTTGCTAAATTCGTTTTTTTTACGGCGATCTTTTGCATAATTTGCGTTTTTACAGCGATCTTTTGGCTAAATTCTCGTTTTTACTGCGATCTTTTGACTAAATTCCCGTTTTTTCAGCAATCCTTTGATGAAAATCGTGTTTTTTTAGCGATCGTTTGGCTAAATTCGCGTTTTTTCAACGATCCTTTGGTGAAATTCACGTTTTTTCAGCGATCCTTTGACGAGATTTGCGTTTCTTCAGCGATCTTTTGGCGATTTTCACACGATCATTTAAAGAAATTCGCGTTTTTCAGTGATCCTTTGAAGAAATTCGTGGGGTTTTTTTTCGCGATCTTTAGGCAAATTTCACATTTTTTCGGAAAATCCGAAAATGGTGAAAAAGCGGAAAATGGAAAATGACAAAAAAGCGGAAAACTGCGGAAGAATTATTGCCACATTCGAACTATGTTGTCAGTTCCACAGCGGAATTTGTGGATGAGATTAGGACGCTTAAGATCCCTCAGGATTGCATTTTGGCAAGTATTGATGTGAAGTCCTTGTTCCCGTCTCTTGATATAACTGAAGTGTGTTCAGACATTAACGATAGGATTGACAGTTCAGAAAAATTTAGTGACAATAATAAAAGGACTTTAAAAAGTGGTTTACAATTAATAATACAGAGTAATTTCTTTATGTTTGATGGAAAATTTTATGTGCAGAATATGGGGACGCCAATGGGTTCTCCCATTTCGGGTTTTCTAGCTGAATTTAAGATGAGGTCAATGGAGGAAAGAATTTTTGTAAGTTTTGAGAAATTGCCTGATTTTTGGAGGAGGTATGTTGATGATGTCTTTTTGATTTGGGGTTGGGGGGGGTGGAGTCTTTTGTTAATTTTGTTAAGGGGGTTAATGATTTGGATAGTAATATTCAATTTACTTATGAATTAGAGGAAATGGGTAGTCTCCCTTTTTTGGATACCTTTTTAACTAGACGGGGGGAGTATTTGAAGAGTTTGAATAGTCGGCATGTCATCCCAAATTTGGCGTATTCTCTTTTTAGTTATAAGTTTTCCACTTTCTGTTTTTTAGTTAATAGGGCTTTTAAGGTTTGTTCTGAGGAGTTTTTGAATGATGAATTAAATATTATCCATAGTATAGCTGAGTGTAATGGTTTTAAATTGGGTACTATCAATAAGTTGATTAAGTACTATAGAAATGAAGATATTGGGGGGAGGGATCAGGCTGGAAGCGATAATTGCAAGGGTGAGAGTGAGTGTTCTAAAGTTAAAAGAGTTTCTTTTCTTTATATGAAGGGTACTTTTGAGAGGTTAAAGTTTAAATTTAAAAAGTTTGACATTGATTTAATTGCAAAACCACCACATAAACTAAAGGAGTTACTTTATAGACAGTTTGAACCGATTAAACAGGAGGATCTTTCAGGGGTATATGAGATTCCGTATTTTAATGAGGGGGGTGATATCAAATATTATGTTGGTATGACAGGGAGAAAATTAAGTATTAGAAAGAGGGAGCATGAATCTGACATTAAATTTGGCCGCATGAAAACAGCTTTGTCTAGGTTATATTTGGAGTGGGGGGGGGGGGGGGGGGATTAAAATTTTATTTGAAGATATTGATTTTTATTTCGAATTATTACCGCAAGTCCCTTATAAGAGAGTCCATCGAAATTTATTTGCGGAAAGGCTTAATCTGTAATGATACTTTCTCTTATGTTATTCCACCTTTATGGTTAGAGCTTTTAAATAAATATTATTGGCTTAATTTGAATAGAGGGAGGCAATTGTGTATACAAACTTGATTTGATGTTTAATGTTTTTCTGTGCTTTTACTTTATGTGTGATTGTAGATGGCGTTGTATGTTGTATATATTGTAGCGTCCAGTGTCATTCGGGTTTGTTTTTTGACGATGTATGTGTGCTTATGATTATGGTTTTATACTTTAAACCAAAACATGTCAAGTTTGGTAATTTTGTTTTAGCATGTATTTGACACCTTGCTTAAGTAAAAGAGGTTTTTAATTTGTGTATTGGTTCAAAACGCAGACTTTAACAGTGTTTTCTTAAAGATCTTCTGCCTTTACCAAAAAATGGAAAAAGTGTTTAGATTATGCAAAGTTTCTGAATAACAGCACTTGTCCATTTCATGCGTTTCAGAACAAAAATGAATTAAAAAATGTGTCTGAAAGTAGCCTCTTTGGATTTGAGAACAGCCTTACTTGTGTTCCAAGTGAGTTTGATTGTTTTTTCCTTTTTTAATGCTCAAAATGTGTTTCTGTCTAGGAAAATTACAAAGTTATTTATATTCTTATATGCATATTTTTAGCTTTTAACATTTGGATTTGAGTAAGTTAAACAAATGTTTTTATTTTCCTGTAAATTTAGTATTTATCTTTAATTAGAATTAATTGATTGTTTAATATTAGTGTTTTTGCTAGGTCTTTATTTAAAGGCAGAACATGTTGTTCTTTTAAAATTGACAAAATGCACCCTATTTTTTTTAAAGTAGTAAAATGCATCTCTAATTGTACCCAAAGATCTCTTATTATTTTTCCCCTTATCACAGTGTTTCTAAATTCTCGTCCAGAAAATTTTCAATTGGTATTTAGTCCTTAGATAATCTTTATTTGAAAATAAATAATAGAATGCATACACATTTGTAAACATTTATTTGTAAAATTCATCTTATGTATAACAACTTGCAGCATAAATTTATCATCTGTTTCACAGAACTGAATAGAATTCATGGGATATAACACATTAAAATGCTAATAAGTTTTTATGTACTGAATATATTACAAAAGCAAGTAGTAACTTCAATATACAAATCCATTAGCACCTATTATACATAAATACAAACATACACACATATATAGGCAAATCTTGCGAAAAATTCTTTAACAGCTGTTTGTTTACATAAATAAAATATCTGTCAGCAATTTCTTTAGTTTATAATCAAACATGTTATAATTCCAGGAGAAAATAAAAAAAAAAGTATCTTACTTAAGTACATCTCTGTAACAAGAAGATACTCAGAAAAAAATTTATTTAAATAGATACCAAAATTAAAATCCATATTTTTTTTCCACTTTTTAATAAGAGGGGTTCACTTAATTAACTTAAGAGAATCATTTTTGGTACAGGCCAATGGTTATTTTATTGTAAAAATTAAACAAATATACAAAAGATTAATGCTTGAGAAATATGCAGGAAGTACTAAAAATTCAATTTATATCTAAAAAATAATTATTAAATATGGTATTAAATTTAAACTTTTTTTTTAATCAAATACTTGTTTAGTTCAAAAGCAATTCAAAATAAATAAAAAGCTTCAAAAATAAATTTTAGCAATACTGCATTTTTTTTTCATGAATAATATAAAACATGATTAAAAATAGGATAATTTGAAAGAAAAAAATAAATAACAGCAATGACAGTTATTCTGTAAAAAGTAAGTTTGACTATCAATGTACTAAGGGGGATACTTTCTTTAGGTATCTACAGGCTTCACAACCCCGGGCATCTAAGCGATCTTTCTCTTTTCTTTACCTCTCTCTCCTTTCCTCTTTGTTTCACTCTCATTGTGGTTTCCTATTCTGAGGTGAGGGAGATTCTGCATAACCCGATATCATCCTCTTTATATCGACTTATGGAGAATTGTAAACCATTCACGTATTTGCTGTGCGTGGTGACTCGTGTCTCTGAAAAGGAGGATCCTGGCAGTTGAGGGAAACCGGCACACTGCTTTGGCCTCTGCTTCAGGTAGACGGGAGGTGCATACTGGTCCCGCATGCATCAATCGGCTGGTCAGCTGACTTCTCACTGGCTGGGGATCAAGTGAGCGATCACATACTGGTCATCTCATTAAGGGTTGAGACTGACATAGGTGTGCCTTGTGAACGTATGAGCCATGGTTAGCACTGGTGCACGAATGTGCATCCCTTTGTTAGGCTCGGCAGTGGGTGGTGCGGTCGGGGTCTGAATTGTTTTTCCCTCTACTATGGATGGAAGTTAATTCACTTTCTTCTATTTCTTTCCCATGTGGAGAGCAACAAACTGAAAAGAGGACTTCATTTACTCGCTTTTTTGTTATTAAACGTACTGACAGTCTTTCTGATAGTTCTTTTAAGAGAACTTCACCATTTCTTATTGTGAAAACATTTCAATCTGTTTTCGAAGACAGTTATTGACTTAAAAAACTAGTCTGGGGATTTACTTGTTGAGGTTTCTTCAGACAAACAGTCAAGATTTCTCTCAAATTGCACAACAATACGTTATTTTTCTGTTTCTGTTCAGGCCCATGAAACTCTAAATATAAGCTGTGGTGCAATATCCGAACAAGAGCTTTTATTCTCTACAAAATTTAAAAGATGAAAATGTCATAGATGCACGCTATATTACTATCCATCGGAATGGGCAAGTGCTACCTACAAAGCCCATCATTCTGAGTTTCAATAGCCCTACTTTGCCAACCAAAATTAAAGCTGCCTACCTGAGCTGTCTTGTCTGACCTTATATCCCTAATCCGCTCCGTTGTTTTAAATGTCAGCATTATGGTCATACTACTACTACCTACACACGTTGTGCGGAAGTCGGTCACGGTGGTAAGTCATGCAAAAAAACTGAGCGCTGCATAAACTATAAGGGTGACCATACAGCATACTCTCACTCTTGCCCAAACTGGATCCATGAGAAAGAAATTCTTGCAATCAAAATCACTCAAAAACTTTCTTATCTTGAAGCTCGAAAACTTGTTGAAACCAGAACACCATCTGTAGGAGTTTCTTATTCTAGTTTGCTCAAGAAACAATCAAAATTCTTAAGACATAAGCACCCAAACTGAATTCCCTTTACCACCAAATGATTCTTCTATTACACTAACCACCACTATAAACAAAAAACCTGTAGTATGTATTGTTCCGCTAGATTAGGATTTATTCCTGCACTAGAACATTTGCCACCATCATCAGAACCTGAAAATAGAATATTCTAATCATCAATCTAAACAGTCAACTGAACTTCAAAAAACTGAAACAAGACAAAAAAATAATTAATCCTATCCCTAATCACATGAAGAAATGAACTTTACAAAGGATATTCAAAACTTTCTTAACAGACATTTTTTATGAGATTTGGAAGTAGACTCTAAATGACACTGCATCTATTTACATACACTTCTCCAATTTGAAAATATTTTTGGTTTTAAAGAACATTTGAGAGATATAAGTTTTCCCCTTGCCGAACCTGCACTACAACGTTTGCCACCATCATCAGAACCTGTAAAAATAGAATATTCTAATCGGCAATCTAAACAGTCAACCATACATGAGTCAGGTCAAACTTGTTTCATCTGCAAACAAATTGGAAAAACCTATTTCCCCTACACAAAAAGCAAAACAAAAATCACATGCACAGAAAGAGAAAAAGAAAACTTCATCCCAAGCCTCTTCACAGTGGAAAAAACAAGAAACCTGGTCTTGATACATCGCTTCTTACTACAAATGAATCCAAACTGCTGCACTATGCAGAGGAAGCTATGGAATCAGAGTCTTACAGTTCTGACTCAAATGGTGATAATACTGTTTTTGAAGTATTCGAACCTAAGTGATTTTAAAAATGTTTCTTTTGGTAATCCATTGTTTAAGTTAAATAAATTTCTGTTAGAAACTTTGGACATTTTACCAACTGTTAGTTTAAAGATTGTATATTAATTATGAAAACTTGTGTTTATTTATTTTAGACATTGTATTATATTTTCATTGAATGATTTTAATTATATATTTATCATTACAACACTCTTTTCATTTAATTTCTGATTATTTTCATTCATCTTGTTTTTATGACAAAGTTTTAAATCAATTTTAATTTTTAACTGTGTTATTTTCATTCATCTTGTTTTTATGACAAAGTTTCAAATCAATTTTAATTTTATGTTCTTATTCTAATAATTTTTTTTTTCGCAGCATGTCCCTAAAGGGACTTTGTGCCATTAAACCCCGTTTAACCAACAAATTATCAATGTAACTCAATCTTTAATTAATATTTCAAAAAACTGAAACAAGTTCAAAATTTTCTCAACAGACATTTTTTACAAGATTTTCAAGTAGACTGTAAATGACACTGTATCTATTACATACACTTCTCCAATTTGAAAATATTTTTGGTTTTAAAGAACATTTGAAGAATATAAGTTTTCCCTTTGCCGATCATGAAAATCCATTTTAACCTATGTGGAAATTTAAACAGGTTTTCACTTATTGCCTAATGTGATAAAAATTCAGTTTTCACCACCAGAAATTTGGCACATGATGCCGAGTTACTTCACATTAAAAAATTATCTTTCTAAATTCTAAATATTTTTAGAAATGCAATAAACCTTGAAATTTTTACTTCAGCAAAATTTTCAAAACTGGTTGTCTTTTTAAAAATACTTAAATTTTAAGGAAAATACAGTATGTTTACATACAGTACGTTCTTTAAAATACAGTATGTTTGCATTGGATTTCTACTTTTTGATGGTAAAAACAAAATTTTAATAATTATATTATGTAATGAATAATCACATCTTTAAATTTCTCCTGAAGTTGGCATGGGATTTTGTGTTCTGCAAGGATCACTGAAGCATCCCTTTAAGAGACCAACAGCCCAAACAAAGGACACAATAAATTAAGGGTGCCCAATCTTTGACTCGTAAGTCTTAGAAATAATAGAATAATTTGCCTCATTTAATGACAGAAACTTTGCAAGTTATAAGGTGAAAAGTACCATTCAGAAATTGTGGTGACAAACAACTTTCATTCAAAAAGGTTGGGCAGCCCTACAATAAATTGATGATGTATCAACATTTATCAAATGCTGGAGTTTCCATTAAAATATTAATTGACGTTTCTATTGAAATAAAGGGCTTTTAAACTAATTATCAATTCTTCCATTCTCACACAGTTTTCTTAGCTCAAGCATACATACAGAGAAAATAAACAATAAATTTAATTTAATATGAGAATGGAAATAAGACTAGAAAACACTTGCATAAAAATGAAAAAACTTAATTTCTGGAATAAAGAAGTAGTAAAATATTTGCCTATATATGCATGCATAATAAATAAATATAAAATATGTAACATGAATTTTCCTGAAGCTGAGGAACAAAATACATACATAATGCACTTGAGAAGTGAAAACTCATCTTCTCTAAGGATAAAAAGTAACAGGAGGTATTTATTAAATCATGATATATCTTATAATTACAATATATTTTATGAACAGTGACAAAGGAAAAAAGTTCTCGGTTTAAAAATAGAAAAAAAGAAATAAATAATATTTATTTATTCAGATTTATCTGATAGTTTTGTAAAAACTTTATATAACTTAATCATTGTTATAAATACATAAACAATTTACATAAAAATATAAAATATCCAAACTTTGTCTTGAAAGTAATCTGTGTGTATTTCACAAGAAAAATGAGGCAGCACTTAAACTTCTAATTTATTGTTATGTTATTTGTAGTAATTTCTTGCATTATATCAAGAAATAGTGCTTATATGAGTGCTAAATTAAAAGAAATGGTGATATAAAAAAATAACTTTTCACTATGGAAATGAGATATAAAAAAAATTACAGGATGTTTTATCAACATAAATTATTAGAAAACCATGTTTGTAAGTATGCAATATCTGTGAAAATGAAAATGATCCCTTACAAAAATACCAGATAATGAAATCAAATATCAAAAATTTTAATTAAAAATTTCACTATTTGTTAATCACCTGAGATTTTAAATAAATTAGTGGCTGAATATAAAAGAATGCTGAGTTGTCAGAATATTTCCACCCATATGTTACCTAAAAAATCAGTGAGTAAGGACTGATTTTTACTACAATTCATCTTTAGTCTTACTAGAAATTATTCTTAATCAACTTTAAATGATGAAAAAAAATTAATGTGCTTTTTATAATGCACATTTTATAACGGAACAGAATTGTAACCATTATGTTTCAACCTGAATTCAATCAAGAAAATTTTAAATACAAGCAACGCAGATCCTGATTTACACAATTCTAAATAATGTTTGCATGCATATACCTATTAAAAAGAATTTAAACAAATTTAGTACATAAAAATAATCTTTGATTACATTTTGTTTATTTTTACAAGAGGAATAAATAAATTTTTTTATTCATTATGTAGGTGTGGCCATTAAATATGTAAAGCCAAGTTGTACTAAACATTAAATATTGTTGGTCTATATCCAGATAAGAAATTATTACACGAAATCACTCACCTGCAAAGAAAATGACACAACTCAAAATTGCTACATTTTGCAGGCGAGACAAAAGTAGATTTACATGTTTTTACTGTAACATAAAATTACAGCACTTAGCTCTGCATGCAGCGGTAAAAGAATGCATAAAAACATAGAACCCTTAAGAATGAAGACTCAGAAGAGGTTTGGAGGATTCAATTTTATACCCCTACACAATTTGCCTCTCTTCTGTTATGACAAATGGACATATAGTGTAATCTAGTGGTTTTCTGGATAGCTACACTTATGAAACTTTTCCTGCAAGAAGCACTTAGTCAGACAGACCTATTAGAACAATAATACACAAAATGATTTTTTTGTAATTGTGTCACTTTGCTTGTGGGTGAGTGATTTTAAGTATTGAATACACAAAGAAATTCAGTATTCAACAAAAATAAATCTTATATTTACAGAAATAATTCATTATTTATTTTGTTTTAATTTATTTATTTCATTAATATATTTCTTTGATCACATAATATTTCATACAGGAATTATACAAATCACAAATGAAAATAAATCATTTATCAATTAAAAATAATAATATAAAAACAAAGCTATGCATTTATACAGAAATTTAACATATTCAAATTTAATGCCTCATCTACATTAAAACAAAAGATTAATTTAACGCTTTGAGTTTATCACAGTTAGACTGTACAATAAAAACACAGTCTAACAGAAATTAAGACACTTTTTCAAAGCAATGAATATCACTCTATTTTTTAAATTGATACTCTGATAAACAGAACTGTTTTGACAGTTTTAATATTTAAAGTACTTATTTCATAAAGGAAAAATTGTTCAAAGGAATGAAAAATTGCAATTTTTTAAAATCAAATTTTGATGCAACACATTGTTTTAATGAGTTTTCTTAGAAAATGATATAGATAATTTTGCAGAAAAAAATATCCTTCTTAACCCTTTTGCTCCCAACATATCTTATTTGATACACTAATGAAGTCTCTCTTGTGCCCAACATATTTTATTTATATTGCAAAGTGAGTTATCCTCTTGGCCTAACATCTCTATTGATATACCCGAAAATAATGTTTTGCTGTTTTTCAAAAGACTGAAATGGTGCAGAAAGATGGACGAAACATACTGTTTTAAGGATTTGTAGAGGCATGATGAAACTTAATGCAAAAATTCTACATGAAAATAGTGAAGATAAATATATTGTATTTTATTTTGTATTTCATAATATCTCAAACAATTTAAATGAGGTTAAAAAACCCATGAAACCAAGCAATAGTAGACTATTTAGAAATGCGACAATAGCAGAGCACTTTGGTTCACTGTCCATGGGAACGAAGGGATTAAGAAAAATATTTTAATCATTTTTCAACCATTTTTAAAAAAAAAATCAACCTGCTTCTTTGTGTACATGGCTAAAAAAAATATTTAAAAATTAAAAAAAAAACTTTTTAGCAAATGTTTTAGAAGATTGGTGAGGTTCAATATATAATTTGCATATTAAAAAATGACAAAAAGAAAAATAATAAAGCTTTAATGAAAGCTAAGCTAAGCAAAACATACTGCAAAAGTTAAAAAATTTTCTGGAACTGCCAAAAAGTTTTGCTTTTCAAGATTTTTTTTAAATAATCCAGATTATGCTGTATTTTTGCCATTATCTAAATACACCTGAAAATACATGTTTAGTACTTGAAATAATATATAATTCCTTTTTTAAACAGCAGATTTATATGCTATTCTACATTTTTACTCAATAGATTTAACACACTTTCGCCTATATCCATTAGAACATTTATACGTTTTTTGCAGTTTGAACTTTTTCTTGGATACAAACAATGTATATTAGAAGAATCTACTACTCCTCTCACAATGCAACAAATAAATCTTTTCTTGTGTAATGGTTTTTACAATTCAACATTATGTATGATTTCTTAAGAAAATGACAAAATATTACAAATTAAATAAAAAATGTTGTTTAGCTTTTAATTTTCTAATACAAAAGTAATTTTTAAAAGTAGTCAAGAAATTAAAGTCTCAAAAAGATTCAGAAAAGGAAAGTAATTATAAAAAAAGTCTTCATAAAGTATTGTAAAATGGTTTAGATATTTTTGGAAATTAGAAATAAGAGCCTTTTTAAGGCACTTCAGCCTTATACATAGCAAAATAATCTAAATAGACTATTTATATATATATATATATATATTTGTGGCATACTCTTTAATGGCAAAACTTCAAAGATAAAATTTCACAAGGTTATTAATTTTACATTAATCGAACAAGTAAACTAAGTACTTTAATTACCATGGGATATGCTAGTTGTCATGTACATTTCTAATTTCTGAACTGTCAACCATGCTGGAGTCAGTATCAAGCAAAAGAGTTTCAAATACCCTTTAGTAAAACTTTAAAATTCACATGAAGTAATTTAAAGCTTTTAAAACAGGATAAGTCAAATAAAATATTTTATATAAATTTTATGTGTCTCCAAGTTTTAGTTTTAAAAATTAAAACTTATAAAAAAAATTAAGATTTTTAATTTTTTTTAAAGAGAAAGAAATTTTAAATACAACATTAGCATTACTTAAAACAGATATTTGCATGTTTATCATTAAGATATAATACTAACTGCTACTCACATTTCAAACCTTTATTTCTTATACTGAAATAAAAGTTTCAAGTTCTGCATTTTTTTTTAAAGAATCCTACAGAATTTATAAGTACTATTGTGAACGCAACTGCTTGGGTGACAATACCCCCACCCCCCATCAATGTGCTAGGAAAAACTGGAGAGCATACACGAGTAAGATGAAATAATAAACCAGAATGCCTTTCAACATACTGTCACCATTCTATGAATACTGCACAATACAATATGTATGTCTAATGTTACTTTTCTAAATTCTAATTGAATGTCCTTTAAACTGAAATGAATAGAAGACAATTTTAGCATGAAAAGAACAATTAGTTCATACTGTAAAATGATAAAGTTTCAAAATCTGATATGACTGATGATGTACAAGACTAGATTTATTTGGATTATAGCACTTTAACATTTCAATAATATAAAGAGAAATTTATTTCAACAGGTAATTCTTGAAACTTGTGTATAACCATGGCAAAAAATAGTATCATGACTACATCAATAACTTAAATTTTGAAGGCATTACACTATATTCCCATGGAAAAAAAAAATCTTGGTAGGTAGAAGACAAGATATTCTTAATCTTATTTATAAAAGTGGAATTTTTACATAAAAATTTATATATCAGTCCCTCATATTTATTTTCCATTTATTTATTTTATTTTTTTAGAGTGACAGAATTCAGTAACCTAAGGCTGCTCGTCAGTAAACTTCCCGATTCCCCTCGCTATGTTATTCCTATGGGCGTAGGATGCATTCGTATTTTTAAAATATCTCCTCGAGAAATTAATATTTTTAATTTATGTTTCATGTATACTGTTCTTAAAGAATGTCTCTTTTTTTCTTAGTTATCAAAATATTTCTAAACTATGTGCTTAATTTATATTTTTATGTGTTAAAATCTTAGCGAAACTGAATATGATTTTAACATTTCATATAAAATTAAGTATATATTTTAGAAAAAAATTGACAACTAAGAAAAAAAAGAGACATTCTTTAAGAACAATACAAAGAAAACATAAGTTAAAAATATTAATTTTCCGAGGAGATATTTTAAAAATACGAATGCATCCTATGCCAATAGGAATAACATTAGCGAGGCAGTTTACTGATGAGCAGCCCTAATAAAAGATTGAAAATAATTGGTTTTTGTTTTCAAGTTCTCAAGTAAAAAGAAAGTGGAAGAAAAGACATTGAATCCAAAATGGGCTAAAAGATTGTATTAATGTTAGATGAAATAGATCATTAATGGTGATCTCACTATCGCTAAATGAAAATATTCTCTTTTGGTGTATCTAAGTAATACAACTAGAAAAAGTTATGAGAGAGAAGCAATTGTTCAACAGGAAATAGAATCTAAACTTAGTTAAAGAACTAACCCTTATTGTACAAAAACAAATATACATTAGAAAGAATGTAAATAATGTTTTCTGTTCTCTCTTTAGAATAATTTTGGAAAGTAAATGTCAGTTTAAGGATAATATGCAATATTTAACAAAAATTTACATCTCTTATTAAAAATTTACATCTCTTAAGAAGATAGTTAAAAAATAACAAAAACTGAAATATATTCTGAAAGTTTCTTTAAACAAAATCATCATTAAAAGATTACCCAATACACATACAACCAATAACTGTTGTTCCATAGAACCTTAATACCATAATTGTGCAGAAAATAATATTCCCTTTTCTTTATCTATAAAGGTAAAAATTATCTACAACAGTTTAAAGAGCAAAATTAAAATTTTTATTTAAGAAATATTTTATAATTTTATTTACCTATCTTGATTAAGCAACGCACACTTTACATTGAAGTTCATAGATCATGCATTATTAAGCACAATTTGAATTTTATTAATTTTACACTTTATATTCTACAAGATATGATTCCATAATTCTTCAAATACTATAAAAAATACATAATAACAAGCGAGATTTAAAATCTTTCTATTAGTATCTGCATATAAATATGTATGTCTGTATGCAGAATTCATGACTTAGGTAAATATCTCACTCAGCTTCTAATAAAAAGTAATTTGAACATGCAAAATGCAGATGTTCATAAATATAAATGCATTAAAAAAGACTAAGTATCTTGAATATTATGTAGAAAAAATACTTAAAAATGATAAATATTTTTCTTTCTATCTGGTTGATAAATTTATAAGAAATTTGTATTTTGAACTATCACAGAGTTCAAAACAAAATACCTCTTTAGATAAAATAGACAAAGAAAATAACCAGCACTTGTGTATAATGGACTACTTCATTCTTTGTGCTCATTAGACATTAATAAAATAAGTGTTAGAGAAAAGAAAAAATAAGCTTCATTTTTTATCAATAGTTGTTTTTTTAATGCTACCTTAATTACACATATTTATAATAAATTAATTCATTAAATAACACACTTTTAAAGAAATTAAAAAAACAATTGCTAGAGAGTTCACCTATAAGAGGAAATTAAAATTAATATTACTAATGTTTATTGCTTTTACTTCTGTTCCAGCAAACATTTTGCCTTTTTTATTAACTAAAATTAAACAGAAAAAAAATAATACTTTATATTGACTATCTCAAAACTTAGATAATGTACATAGACTGCCTCAAAACCTAGATAATGTATAAACAGAATCCCCCTCCAGCCTTAAAAAATAGATAAAAGAAATATGTACTTTGAAGAAAATATTAATATCACATTTCATTTATTTTTATTTTTCAAAAAAAAAACAAAAAAAAAAAAAACAAGTGTTATATAAAATATATAAACAAATACTTAAAGGCTTTAGAAATAAATCTGACATTAATAAATTTAATATTCAGAGATATATCTAATATTAAAAACAAATAGGTGCATTATTCAAAAAGCAGACAAAATTCCAAGTCTACTTTTAAAATAATGACTGATAACTTCTCACTGAACAAATGAAAATGCTACTTAGATAAACTTTGTCTCAGTAGATGAATAAATGCGGTAAATAATGAAATACAGGGTATATTCACAATAAATAGATTTCATGCATGAAATATGTTCCTTTCTTGAAAATATTAATGATGAATCATTAAAGTTTATCTTCAATAACAAACATATCTTTACATGAAGTATTACAAAACTATGCACATAGAAAAATATGTGACAGCTCTCTTCCACAGTTCTTTTTGTGAAAAGTGCATTTACATACGAAATTAAATCAATCACAATCACTGAACTAATTGATACAATTTGTAACTTGTGTCTTCAAATGTGTAACAAAAGAAGAAAAAAAAATCACACCAAAGGCCAGTTCAACTTCAATGGCTAGGCTTGACTGTACATCAGACACCTGATCATATACTTAATCTGGACGATGTATAGGCATTTTTGGAATGAATTCAATAAGCAATACCTGCAAAAATGACAGAAAGTGTCAAAACCTAAAAAACATTTTTTTACTGATCCTTACAGAGTTCAGATGCAAAATATTATACAGTTCTATTTATAAGTAGTCTAATGTAATGAATCAATACATTGAAACATTCAGCATATTTATTTATTTATTTTTTTTTTTTTGAGGATGCATTTTTAAACATAAACAAAATAAAAAATAAAATCAATGTGTCAGTACAGAAATTGAGAAGAAAATTTCTCAGATTATATATATTTTTTTACATTCAACAAATTTTCCAGAGCTCTGTTACTATGAAAATATTAAAAAGTGCATTTAAAAATATTATTAATTATTAAAATTGAGTTAATTTCAAAATTATATCTAAGGAGCTTAATGAAGACCATAAATAACAATAAATTAAATTTCTGAATAATGGATTGGAAATTTTAAAATTTGAAATTTAATTAAGAGTATCATAATTTCCGGTAGATAAGCCGTGGCGTATACAATTTTATAAGTAAAATTTTACTGCTTGTGGCTTATATGAAGAAGCGTCATATACACAGCAATTTTTTTTTCCCAGTGCCATTCTAGTCGCCCACTAGACCTTCAAATCCAAAAAATCACAGATTATTTGATGTGCTGATGACGTCATTCGTTGACTACATAGAAAACATGAAAGATAATGATGAACTATGGAGTCATATTAATAATGATATATAATTAAAAATATAATTTTATAAATTATTACGTACAGTAATTTGAACTTATAATACAGGAAATCATAAATTAAGAGTTTATAAATTTATAATTCTCATTTGGAGTAAAAATTGTTAACAGCGTAACTGCAAATTATTTTTTTTATTTTAAACATCTGTAGTGAGCAGCACTGAACCAATATGGGTGGCGAGAGTAGAGCTTAGCAGCTGGGAAGCTCGGTTCATGAGACACTAATCAAAGTCTGCTTATGAAAAGTTTCGCCTTCTATCACGTTGGCATAGCGAAGCCTCTCCGCTCATTCACTGCGATTGGTTCTTTTCAGCTGAGCTTCTCAGTTACTAACATCTAATGAGGTGAGAATGTTCTTGGCACTCGGAGAGAAAAACTCACTCTCTCCCCCTCCAGCTCCTGTGCTTTATATGTTTTAATTCTGATTAATATTAATTTAAACAATAAAATGGAAAGTTCCATTTATTAGCAATGCTTTGATTGGTTATTAACTTGAGAAAAAGTTAGCATTTGCTGGTTTTGTTTCACGCATGCTAGGTACACGTCTGCTTAGTATTTCAATTTTCTTTATTATTCTATAAAGTTTGATATTTTTTTTCTTATTGTTTTGGCTTAAAATACGAAAAGGAAAAGAATGTCTTCTAAGCACAAAAGTTATAGTTCAAATTTTAAACTAATTGTGTGTGAAAGAGCAGAAGCTATTGAAAACAGGGGAGCTGCTTGAGAAAATGATGTTTATGAACGCTGTTTTCATAGACAGCAAAGTGAAAAAGATATTTTGCAAAAAATACCAAGACAAAAAAGAGCTCGTCCAGGCAGAAAAAAAAAAAAAAAAAAAATCGCAGCCTGTTTTAGCAAATAATTTAGAAAAATAGGTAAGAGAACAACGTGAAAAAAACTTACCAGTTTCAATAGTATGAATTTGGTTGCAAGCAAAAATAATTGCACAACAAATGGGAATAACAAAATAAAGGCGGGCTTCATTGGTTCTACAGATTTATGAAACGAAAGAATTTATCTGTGGGATAAGCTTTGTCAGCAGATTGACAGGAAAACAAACGTTCTTTATTAGAATATGTCCATAAGATTATTACTGAAGAGAAATTTAATGGAGCAACCATCATAAACATGGATGAGGTCCCCCTTACTTTCGATCTCCCCCCCCCCCCCCTCTAACAGAACTGTGGGTTTGAAAGGAAAAAAAGACAGTCTCTGTTCTGATGACCAGAAATGAGAAGACTTCCTTCACATGTGTGCAGCAAATGGAGACAAACTAAAGCCGTTATGTATTTTTAAAAGAAAATCCCCCCCCCCCCCCATCATGATGATGTAATTCAGGTTAAAGGAAAAGGATGATGTCCCAAGAAATCTTTTTGGACTGGTTGAATAAAGTTTGGAAAAAAAAGAAAAGTTGATTTTTTAAAACCGTGCAGACTCTTAATTTTCGATTTGATGCATGCTCATTTAACAGATTCAATAAAATCTGCATGCAAAATGGCTTCAGCAACTATTGCAGTCATTCCAGGAAACCTTGCCAAAATTTTAAAGCATCTAGATATTACAATAAATTATGCATTTAAATGTGAAATGCATAAATGTTGGGAAGAATAGGAACACTACAGAACACATTATTTTACCAAAAGTGGCTATATGAGAAAAGCTACATATGAGGAAGTGGCGAAATGGGTTTCTGATTCATGGGAAAAAGTAAAAACCACAATTATTGTTTTTGGATTCAGAAAGTCTAACATCATCACTTCTGATAATGAATTGTTTCCAGAATCGGAGACTGGAGATAGCGATGACAAACATAGTGATATTGACGATCCCGATAATTTAGATGATGAAATTTTAAAACTTTAATTCTGAAAGTGAACTGTCTGATGATTTAATTGATTTTTTATCTGTAAGTATTACGTACCTAATTATATTTTGAAAATTAAATATTTTGTATTCAATTTCATGGTGAATCTCCGATTAAAAATAATGAAAATTTCTTACAGGATGCTTGAGGTAAGATTTTAGTTTTATATCTTTTTAGATTATTATGTCAGGTTAAAAATAAATGTGCAACATTAAATTAGCACAAATTAAAATCATTTCTAATGGCAAACAGCTGTTTCAGAGCCCTTAAGCTCCATCTTCAGTGCCAACTCAATGTCTCTTCAGTGCCAATTCAACCTTGAAGATGGAGCTTAAGGGCTCTGAAACAGCTGTTTGCCATTAGAAATGATTTTAATTTGTGCTAATTTAACGTTGCACATTTATTTTTAATATAACGGCACAAAGTTTTAATCCACCTTTTAGATATTATGTCAGGGTTAATGTTTTCGAATTTTTAGCTGTGCGGCTTATATGCTATAGCGGCTTACCTGCCGGAAATTACAGTAATTAACATACAATGGACAAATGAAACAAATTTTAGAATGAACTAAATGAATGTCTTTGTGATAAAAGTCTGAGACATACAATAAAACATGCAGGAAATTTTAACTGACACATGGTTCAAATTTCAAAACTCTTTATCACTTGTTTATGTTTAAAATCATTGTTATACAGTCAGGGGTCGATGCAGGTTTTTTTTCTTGGGGCCCATTTTGTGAAAAGTAAAGGTTATTTTTGTGAAAAATAACATTTTGCAACGAAAGTTGGAATCCAGTTAATTAAATTCGAACCAAGCATTTATAAACAAAAACTTTTTTAAAATCCTTTTGCTGAAGTTTTTCTCACTGGTGAACTTCTTTGTTTACAAATTACACATTTTAAAACATCAAAAAATAATAAATAAATAATAAATAGTAAGATTTTATAGAATAGAATTTTGTGAAGGGACCCATTTTATCAAACTGATTTTTGTGAAGGTCCCCATTTTATCAAATTGATTTTTGTGAAGGGATTCATTTTATCAAATAAATTTTTGTGAAGGGACCCATTTTATTAAATAGATTTTTGTGAAGGGGATCTAAATAGGTCCCAAATTTTTCCTGGATCAACCCCTGGCAGTGCACTTATAAACCATGGTCATTTTGTTTTCTCTGCTCCCAGCAGATTACAAAAAACTATTGGTATGAAAGTATTTAAAAAAAAATTAAACTATTAAAAAATGTAGTTAAAATCTATACTTATAAAAGAGTATGTCCCGACTGACTCTCAATCAAAGCAGAGCCTCAAACATTGGTCCTAGGGCAATGAAATTTGGCAGACATGTTATTAACACAATGAAGGCACCCACTAAGACAGGATTTGTGAAAATTCACACAATAAGGGGCTTAAATGGGGGGTCAAAAGTTTTAAGTAATTTCGTCATATTTCAGCAGCAGTTGTAGGTAGCAGCATGAAATTCGGGATAACAAATCTACTAAAGAATAGTTAAACAAAACATGTATTTCCAGTGATTTTAGAAATTCAACCACTAAGGGGGTTAAATGGGGGGGGGGGTCAAAAGTTTTAGGTCATTTTGCCATACCTCAACAGCTGTTTTAATTAAAAGCATGAAATTCAGGATAACAAATCTACTAAAAGATAGTTAAACATATATTTCACAGATTTTAAAAATTCAACCACTAAGGGGGTTAAATGAGGGTGCCGAAATATTTTGATCATTTCATATTTTCTCCATATTTCAGCAGCAGTTTTAGGTAGGAGCACAGAATTCAGGATAACTAATCTACTAAAAAAATTGTTGAACATGTATTTCAGCAATTTTAGAAATTCTGCCACTAAGAGAGGGTTAAATAGGGAGTCGAGTGTTTTATGTCATTTTACTATACCTCAGTAGAAGTTATAGGTAGGAGCCTGAAATTCAAGATAACAAATGTTCTTAAAAAAAAAAAAAAAAAAAAAAAAAAAAAAAGTATTTCAGTGATTTTAGATATAAATCCACCAAGGAGGTTACATGGAGGTCAAAAGGTTTAGGTAATTTTGCCATATCTTAACAGCAGTTTTAAGTAGAAGTGTAAAATTCAGCATTACAAATCTACTAAAAAATTAGTTAAACATGTATTTCAGTGATTTCAGAGCTAGTGAGTTTGTGGGCAATATCGGCTATGAC
Source organism: Maratus michaelseni (assembly GCA_963931845.1). Classification (NCBI taxonomy): domain Eukaryota; kingdom Metazoa; phylum Arthropoda; class Arachnida; order Araneae; family Salticidae; genus Maratus; species Maratus michaelseni. The sequence goes on from OZ007586.1 coordinate 446,632,038, forward strand.
CCCGATTATTGAAGATTAGACGAATAACATAATTATTGTGGATTTTTTATTTTATATTTTGCGTGACATTTTTCCAAGATTTTTTTTTTTATATTTTATATATTGTTTTTGCACTCTCCGTCTTTTAGCAATCATATTTAAATTTTTATACAAAATATAATACATTTCTTGGAAGTAAAGATTTGAGATTTAAATACTGATCACCATATTTATGGGCTCAGGTATGCACAAGGCTTCCTTATGATTCCTGTATAATCAGTTTATAGGTGTGCAACCCAATGGCCCTGTAAAAATTATTTCCTTTTAATGATTTATGCTCTCAAAATAACTGAACCACATCACAGTAATCGCTGCATTAATGATATATGGCTAAGAAATACACAGGGCCCCGTTATTTTGATAACTGTATTAACAATTTATAGGTGTGAAACCACTGTGCCCAATTACAATGATCGCCATGTATCTTAGACAACCCCTTTTTTATTTATTTTATCTGAAAGCTCTCTGCCCACCCTAGATAATCACGGGCAGGAACCAGCAGTACTTTGTCTGGGGGCTCATGAAAAAAAATATTAATGTGATGAAATATTTATTTACGTGCTTTTTTTATATTTTTGTTAGTTATTTTCATATAGTTTAAAATAAAGTATTTTATTTACATTTTCCTGTTTGGATGTAAAATGCATTTTCTGGGCCCCAAGCAAAGACAAGACAATACGCTACAGAATGTATTGGGGCTCCCAGGTGGAAGCAACTGGCTAGACAGGCAAAGACCGATTACTGTGCTAATAATCAATCTTCAAAATGTTTAAAAAGATGCTTTGAAACACCATTGTGTTGAATATCTTAGCTCTTCTACATTTGTATGCACAGATAAGGGGACAGACACTTTTTCAATATTTCCATTATGCAAGAAACTGCAAAACAGAACTGTACACTATCTTCAACAATTCTGGATTACTTGCAGTATTATTACCTAATACAGTGTCCAATTTTCATGAGCTAGTGCCTTCTGACATGATTCAACTATTATGTATTTCTTTCAGTAGTGAATAGAAACAATTATTTTCAAAAACAGATGAAATAATTTATTTCCACTTAGAATTTTTCTTACACTGAAAGAAAAGCTGGACAATTTCATTGTAAAAAAACATGTCTTGATGTTTATTTTATTTTTTAAAAAAAGAGGGGGGAGAGACATGTCTGTGTAAAAGACAAAAAGGTAAATGTGAATCAAAACTTAAAATTCCAAGTTTTTATTTCAAACAAGAAAAGGGTAAAAGAAAAATAATAATAATAATTAGAATTTGTTCTATATTTTCAAAATAATTATGTTTGCATGTTCTTTGTATACAACTAATTAAAATAATTCTTTTTTTAAGCAAAATTACAGACACACATATGTAAAATATGTCTAAGGATTACATGCTAACTATACTGATGCTGAATATGCTAATTTAGATTTTTAAAAAATTATTTGCACTAGAAAAAAACAACTTACATATTCCATCATACTATTAGAATCACACCACTGCTTATTTAACCTCCAGTGTAACCCTAACTGCAGAAAACAAAAATATAACATTTCAAAACAAATTCATAATAAAATATAATATATATATATATCAATAAAATTCAGAAAAAAGTGACAGATGTGTCTAACAAGGTTTCAGATACTTTTATTGTTTATATAAAAATTCTGAAGAATATAAACAAGTGGGTAAGTGTGATCGAAGATCGCACGAAAGGTTTCGTTTCATATTCGTTTCAAAACACTTTATCCTTTCTTTAATAAATCCAAATAAATTTCATTTTCCAAAAAAAAAGTCATGTCTTTTATAAAGTAAAAATTTACTGATCTTTTTTTCTTGTTTTTTTTAAAATCTGAACCGGTCCGATAGCGTGCGAAGCCCGCAATTATACTCTGTCATAATAATATCTGTCATGTGGACTAAATGCTATATTTATAAAAAATCAATTTAAAAATTAAACATGTTGTATAGAGACCTTCAAAATGTTAAAAAATGCCAATATTTTAACATTTCAAAGCCAATATTTGATAATTTTAAATGCGAAGCCTGCAATTATACTCTGTCGTAATAATATCTGTCATGTGGACTAAATGCGATATTTAAAAAAAATAAATTTAAAAATTAAACATGTTGTATAGAGACCTTCAAAATGTTAAAAAATGCCAATATTTTAACACTTCGAAGCCAATATTTGAACATTTTAAATGCGAAGAATGTAATTATACTCTGTCATAATAATATCTGTCATGTGGACTAAATGCGATATTTAAAAAAAAATCAATTTAAAAATTAAACATGTTGTATAGAGACCTTCAAAATGTTAAAATATGCCAATATTTCCATAATCGGGTTTTATCATGATTCAATACATTCCTCAAACTCATATGGCATTATAATTACTTGCTGACGTCATATCTATTTGCTTTCTCTATTACTCATATTGATACTCTCTTTGTATTATTCTCAAACATTTGAAAAAGTCCATTAAACTTCCAATATGACGTCAGATTAATTTTCTTTTTAATTCTCTAATGACATCATATTAACCTGCTTTCTGTACTTACACATACTCAAATACCTTGTATTATTGAGAAATGTTTGAAAATTTCAGTTTTATTACCAATATAACGTCATATTAATCTTTTTTCAATTGGTTAAATTTTTTATTTCATTTTCTTTTTTCACGTGGAAATCTTTCAATAGAAAATTAATTATTGTAGAAAGAATTTTATTGTGGATTTTTAATTGTTGGCAACTGCTGTAATGAAAAATGTTTAAATTTAATAGGAAAAGGCTGTTAGATTTTTGGGTTTTTTTTTTTCCTCTATATTTTAAAATAATGTGATTTTTTTTTAATTTTATGATTTTCAGCTTCATAGTACGTATTCAGCAAGTACACAAAATTTCAAGCCTGTAAGTTATATAGTTTCTGAGAACCGGGTCTGTGACAGACAGACAACATAGCAGGACGAATAGGGTTTCATGAGATGAACGAAACCCTAAAAATTAATCCTTTCTGCCCTAGCGGTCACATATGTGTTCCTTACTTTTAAAATGCTTTAAACTATAAATAACGCCTTGCAGATAAATAAAAACCTCATAATCACATATGTACATTCTCTATTTTGACTTTTTAGTGGACAAGTAATGCCATTTTGCTTTGAAATAGTAAACAAGTTGTAAATTGTACGTCAAACGTGACAAATGAGGTGCGTTCGTACTATAGCTAGTTATATAAATATTCAGATCTTTTCTGATTTTTAATTCTGTGAAATGAATTATATCGTCTGCAGATTAATTTCTGTAATAAAATAAGTATCTCGGTCGCTTGACGATTCAACTTCGGAAGCTCCTTTAACAAGAAAGCATTGATTTAAAAAAAAAATTCAAATTTCTTAATAAATATTTTTATTAATATCTCCTAAAGTTTTGATCCGATTTTAATAAAATTTGAAATGTCTCAACAAAATTCTGCAAAGATAATATATTTTAAATTGCAAACCATTCGGTTGGGTAGTTTTTGTGTTGTTATATGCGGACGGACGGACAGACAGACAGGCGGAGACGGACCAAGCGACGACAATAGGTGCTACATATTAATATAATTATGAACGCACCTAAAAAACAAGAAAAGTTGACAGAAGGTTTAATTTTTTTGGACTTTAAGAAAAAAGTCAGGGTTGAAAGGGTTAATAAGGTAAAATTCTAAAAAGCTGGTTTCAAACTGGCTTCTGTTTGTAAATACAAAAATTATTTTAAACTTAATTAACAGAAAAAGGGAAGAGGGGGAGGGGACTAAGTTAATCAGGTTAGCAGAATAAATAGCATGAAAAGAAAGGTTCACCTTTTTTTTTTTACATTATAAAAGAGGCTAACACAATGCACTTCAAAAGACTTATCTTTCTTCTTTAGGCACAAAATGACATTCCCCCCCCCCCCCCCCCCAAGAGAGCAGACGGAAGACTGACTGCTCTATTTAAAAAATTTCCATGCATGCTATTTATTGTGTTTTATTAAATCTTTGCTAGCAGAAAATAAAAGAAAAAAAAAATCAGTTTTAACATACAGTTACTTTCCAATAAAATCAAAATTCAGAATAAATTTCATAAACATATTTCTAAATAATGATACACACTATCTATAAAAAAGGTTATATTATGTCAAATTAAAAACTAACATTCAAATAAAATACTATCAACTTCAGAATTATCAAACTTTTGTAAGATAATATACTGATGTCCAGAAATTAAGGGGCAGTGACCAATTTCAGACATTTCGTCGAATATCTACTGAAACTTGTCAGGAAATGCCCTTTAACTTTGAAGATGTAAAGAACATGTTTGACTTCATGTTTTTCAGTGAAGAAGCGAGGACAATTAGGGGGGGAGGGGCCAATAATAATTTTAATAATAAAATAATATTTTTGATCACTCAAAAAACAGAAAATCCTAAAAATAGTCTGTCACTGTAGCAAATGACTATGTATGTCCTGTACAAGACTTGTGTGCATTTGTATAAGCATAGTACGTATATTCGTGAAAATGTTAACATTTCTGTGAAAAATGAAAGTTTTTTTTTTTTTTTAAATATATATAGCATGCAGAGTTTCAACCGAATTTAACACTGTTTTCCAAAAACTTGACAAAAAATTATAGCAATAGTATACTGCAATTAAAATATTAATATGTTGCATATTTGATGAGATATGGTATGAATCAGAATATAGTATTGGTATATAGTATTTGTATGAAATAAATTTTAACTGCGCATGCGCAAACTACAGCAAAGATTTTTTGTCATGATTTGGTAGTCAATACTAAAAGGCAACTTATCAAAAAAAGTCCAGTGAAATATCGTGAAAACTCAAAAAGTTACAGCAATAATTGATAAATATATTTGTCTTACGTGGTGCGGAAATAGGGCTGAATTTCTAGCTTATTGTTGGCAACAACCATAGTTTCCAGAGCTCAGACCAATGAAAAGACTAGATTGTGTTAGATAGATCAGCTCCACCTCCAATATGGCGGTCAGTGTCAGAGCAGTGAAAATCAAGCTAACAAATATTAAAAATAAAATATGTACGTAATCCAAAATGTCTGAGATTATTCCTCATTTTAATTATGAGTAATATTGCTAATTTCAAATGAATTCTCAACTCTTACTTAGAAATTATTTATGAATTTCACTCACATGAAAAATCGGAAAGAAGTAAAAATATCAACTGTCTAGGTTGCACCTGCTGCCATCTATTGCAAAAATCTATAATCAATTAGAATAGTAAAATGTCGAACGAAATTTAAACAATCATTGATGATCAACTATCTTCCTATTACATAGTGTGTTTTTTTTTTTTTTTTTTTAAATGAATAAGCCGTGCTGTACAATATTATAGGTGCAATAAGTTTTAAACAAATTATGTTTCCAAGATCCTTTATTCATAGTATTTAAATGATTTATATGCTCATTAGTAGCTCCAACTAAATGCATTTTTAGTTGTGTTTTCAACAGAGTTTAATTACTTATTTACATTAAAAAAAATTGTCAATTTCATATGTTCAAATGATTTATGGTAGTACTTATTCCGGCTAGAATTACTAGAAAAATAAAAAGGGGCGAGCGAGCGAAGTGAGCTGGGACTGCGTAGCGGTCTCAATGTGAATTGCTTCACAATTCATGGGAGGGGGGGGGGGGGTTGGCGAGCATTAGCGAGTAGGGGGCTGAGCCCCCTAGTAATTGATAAATTGAAGAAGAAATCCCAGACTATCAAATCACGACAAAAAAAAATTTCTGTAGTTTGTGCATGCACAGTTAAAATTTATTTCATACAAATACCCATATCTCAGCAAATATTCAATATATTAATATTTTAATTACATTATATTATTTGTTAAAGTTTTTGGAAAGCAGTGTTAAATTCGGCTGGAAACTCTGCATGCTATAAAAAAAACCTTTTGAATTTTTCACAGAAACTAACATCTTCACGAATATACTGCTGAACCACTTTTAAAAGACGGACCTTGGCATGCTGCCAAAAAAGTAGACCTTTCCGAAGGGAGGAAAGCATTGGATTAGGAGGAGGCAAAATTCAGGTTTCGCTTAACCCGCCTGACCACTTGTCATTTCTTCATTGGCTGTTCTTCCCAGTGGCAGAAACACCGCGACACGGCGACGTAGTCGCGGACAAAGAAAATCACTTGCGGACAATTTTTGTCTGCACTAATGAAATTAATTTTAAAAACTGTCCGCAAATTGTGAATTTCGCAAAAGATCGCGATAAAAACACGTGAATTTCGACAAAGGATCGCTGTAAAAACACGCGAATTTCGGTAAAGGATCGTGGTAAAAACACGCTATTTTCGGCAACGGATCGCGGTAAAAACACGCTATTTTCGGTAAAGGATCGCGGTAAAAACACGCGAATTTCGGTAAAGGATCGCGGTAAAAATACGCGAATTTCGGCAAAGGATCGCGGTAAAAACACACGAATTTCGGCAAAGGATCGCGGTAAAAACACGCGATTTTCGGCAAAGGATCGCGGTAAAAACACGCGATTTTCGGCAAAGGATCGCGTTAAAAACACGCGATTTTCGGCAAAGGATCGCGATAAAAACGCGTGAATTCCGTCAAAAGATCGTGGTAAAAACACGCTTATTACGTCAAAAGATCGCGGTAAAAACAAGGGAATTTCGTCAAAAGATCGCGATAAAACATGAGAATTTCGTCAAAAGATCACGGTAAAAACACAGGAATTTCGTCAAAAGATCGCGGTAAAAACACGCGAATTTCGGCAAAGGATCGCGGTAAAAACACGCGAATTTCGGCAAAGGATCGCGGTAAAAACACGCGATTTTCGGTAAAGGATCGCGATAAAAACGTGTGAATTCCGTCAAAAGATCGTGGTAAAAACACGCGAATTTCGTCAAAAGATCGCGATAAAACATGCGAATTTCGTCAAAAGATCACGGTAAAAACACGGGAATTTCGTCAAAAAAAAAGTGATTTTCATCAAACGATTTTGGAAAAAAATAATCGTGAGTATCGTCTAAATTTACTGCATAAAAAGACTGCTAAAATATTGAAACCCAGTTCCTTTTACTAATGTCTAAAGATCGTCGCAAAACGAGAATGCTAAAAACTGCATACAAAATTCAAAAATATATGGAGGAATTCCGGATTCCTTTTACTAATGTAGAAAATTCGCTGCAAAAAGAAAATAAAAACCCATAAAATATTAAGAAAATTAGTCCAAAAGTGGGCGTTGAGGTGCATAACTTCAGACTCTTCCTGCCAAATCTTGCAGCTCTGCCCTTAGCGGTCTCTTCAGAAAACATCACACACAGACAAATATCTATGTTTAATGTATAAAGTTTTAAATCTGAAACAATATACAGAACCAACTTTTTAAAAATTGGATTAACCAGAATCCAACCTGCAGGAATCTAAACTCAGCTCGAACTGAAAACAGTGTTAACCCGATCTGCAGCTGATGCAGGATAAAGACATTTTTCTCCAGAAAGAATTTCTGTAGCTGCATTAGGGGAGGGAAATTTCTCTCCCCCTCCCCTCTAAACTTATCCTTCCCATTTTAGAAATCCCACAAGAAGTGAAATGATGAAATGATATGTAACATCAAAAGTTATAAGCAAAATTAATGAGAATGCATCAAGCATACCCTATTTTAAATAAAATGATGAAAAATTCCTAGTTTAGTGTATTAGTATTATTCATTCATTAAAATTACACATAAAAGTTTGCAGACAGATTATGAAATTTTAAAAGCTTGTCGCAGACAGATACAGAACTTTCTGCCACTGGGCTGTTCTTGTACTATTAGTGTTATTTTTCTCTCTCCCTATTTTGTTTGATATTTTCTCTAAAGAAGTGTGTTTTATATTCATTTTGTATTTGTTTCTACTTCTATAAAATGGATTTAAAAGAATCTAAAAGCTCTTAAGAAGGCAAACATTTTCACAGTGCAGTGAAAAATATTTTAAACCATGTTGTAAAATATTGTGATAATGAAAGTAGATAAAGTCTGCCTAACTATTCCATTAGCACGGGAAACAAAAAGAGCTAATGCAATTGCCGGTGTTTCGAATAGCACTATAAAAAGAATTCAGAAAGAAGCTGTTAATGCAAATAATTTCACTTCTTCTAAAAAGAAAAAGGCGAAAACAACCATAGAGAATGTCAACTTGGATAATTTTAACATAGATGTAATTCGAAGAACTATCCAAGAATTCTACACTAAAGATAAAAGAGTGCCTACTGTTCCAAAATTGCTAGCTAAGTTGAAAGAAAACATACATTTTTCAAAAGGAAAAGAAATGTTGCTTAAAATTCTTCATGAAATGAGATTCCGCTGGAAAAAATGTGAAAATAAAAGGAAACTACTTTTGGAACGAAATGATATTGTTCTGTCTCGCACGAAATATTTAACTGACTATTCACTAGTTCCGAAAAGGTAGAAGACCCAGGGCCGGATTACCAACGGGGCAAACTTCCACCAGTAAATTTTAATGGAAATTTCTGTCTTATTTAAACGGCGTATTTATGTAAAATTAGTGTCATGAATAAGTCGAAAATTTCTATTCCTTTTTAATTGTGGAAGTTTGCCCCATTGGTAATCAGGCCCTGAGAAGACCTATAATTTATGTTGACGAAACATTGGTTTAACAGCAATTTAACCCATTAAGCGCCGCTATATATATTAAGCTATTTTTTAAAGAAACAGTTGTTTTTTCTTTATGAATAGAAAGTCTTTAAGGTATTTCTGAAGAAAAAAAATTAAAAAATTCGAATATTTAGGAAAAATAGCATATTCCCAAAATGGGAGCAATGGCGCCTAATGGGGGTAAAATTTTTCAAAAATTTTACTTATGCCTCCGTGCATTTATGTTTGTTATTTCGCTGTTCTTTAGCTCTAAAAGGGATAATATAATTCTGAAACTGATATTTTACGATAAATTCACACAAATTACTCCAACATCTACATTTATAATACAAATAAAGAATAAAATTACCAATTCCATAAGCATTTTCATTATCTACCTCTTTATTTTTCTTCATTACATCATTTTTGTCCTACTATTTTACATGAAAATGATTGAACATTTTTTATGCAGCATTATATTACATTTTTTTTGTTTTCTGAAATTGGTTTTTTAACTATTTTTTGTTTTGTTTAGTTTTATCCATATTCCAATTTGAATATTCGTCTGAACTTTCATCTAAAATATCAAGCCTATGTTTATACTTTGTCTTTTTTAAACACTAAATCAGATATTTCTTGATTGTCTGTTGATTTAGAATTTACAGAAAGTTCTACTCCACGAAATATAGCATGGGATAAATCGTCGCATAAATTATTTTCTATTACATATGTAATAGAAAATAATTTATGTGACATACATATGAGGATGATACCTTCCTCATATTTTACAATACTGCATCAGGTGGCAAACGATTTCCGGAACATCTAAAAAATTGTTCAGTCATCTTCCATGTAAAATAGTCAGAAAAAATGATGTAATGATGAAAAATATAGAGATGGATAATGAAAATGCTTATGGAACTGGTAATTAAATTGTTTTTTATTATAAATGTAAAAGTTGGACTAATTTATATAAAATCTTCTAAAAATATTAGTTTCAGAATCATATTATACCTTCTATAGCTAATAAATTGAAAAATAAATACCACAAATGCACGGAGGCATATGTAAAAGTTTTCAAAAACATTACCCCCATCAGGCGCCATTGCTCCCATTTTGGGAACAACTTATGCTTTTGGTAATTGTGATTAATCTATTATACATATTAATTCCAGATTGAAGTTGTTTAATATAATACACTATTTTAAACATATTTTAACTAAAAAAAATTAAGTTTTATTATAAAGTTTTATTTTTTATATATATTTCTTTGGAATACTGCCAAAAAGCTATTTTTCGCCTTTTTTAACATGTTTTAAAAAATAGAAAATTCTAATGAAACTTTAAAAAAAAAAAAATTTCACACGTCCTCTAATATATTCAAAAAGCAAATAACATGAACCTTTTAATAATTTATAAATTACACACTTTAGAAAAAAATCCTAAAGCAATGTTCCCAAAATGGGAGCAATGGCACTTAATGGGTTAACAGGGAAATGCTGGCAGTCGGAAGATACATATATTTTAATTTTAGCATATATTTTTTAAGTTCTTTCATCTCAATTTGACAATAATTTAATTTTCATTCCTATTTGCCTGAAATTTTTTAAGAATTAACATTCAAGTACTTAAAAATCGAACAGCGTCTTTAATTTGTCTATAAATTCGGTACATTGGGAGTTACAATTAAATAAATTCCTATGACTATCATTTTTACATGAACTTAACCAAAAAATAGGTTCAAAGTGCAACCTTCGACAACATTTTCAGTAAGATTAGTTGCTTTTACAATAAAACGAAAAACGCTGTTTGATTTCCTGATATCTGAATAAGGTTTGAACTTTGGTGCATTTATGAATAAAAACGACTTAGTAAAGGTATCAGAAAATTGAATTTGAATTCAAGAACATTTTTTTTAACGTGTAAAACATATTTTTCACCCTTTAGTGTGACTCTGTACTCTTTGAACTATTTTCTTTTATTATTAATTGAGTATGTTGTTATACATTTTCGACATATTATTAAATGATTTCATGTAGGAAAATAAACATGGGAAATCATGAAAAAATGGAATTCTTGCGGTAAAATAAATATATATATATATTAATAATCATAATAATAAAAGAACATTTTAAAACCACACTTCTCCTACAATTACATAAGTGTGCCCTATAACTGTAAGGAACAGATATTTAAAATAGTAATTTATTTAAGAAAACAATTGCAATGTCATGCATAAAAAGACAGTAAAAAACAGTATTTATTTACATAACATGTTTATATCCGTTAATTAAATAATCTAAATTATCATAACATGTTTCTTTAGATTGAAGATACCCCTTCATCGAAGAGAAAACTACAATTTTTATGGGCTATTATTACATAAGAACCAAAATCCTTTTTATAATCTTGGAGCAAGTAAATACGAAACTATCGGAAATCAACTCATCCCCCCACGAAAGCAAAACTAGGAGAGACTCTCTTTCATTACCTCAATCCCTATTATGAAGAATAGACTGGTCTTATTCGGACCCGTTACTCACGTGACCAGTCTTTAAAGCTTGGCTGAGCAGTACGTGCTATGCTTACACAAATGTTGAACAGGACCTACATAGTCATATGCTACAGTGGCAGACCATTTTTAGCATTTTCTGTTACTTGGGTGATTGAAAATATTATTTTATTATTAAAATTATTATCCCCCCCCCCCTCAAAATTCTCCTCACGACAAAATCTTCACTGAAAAACATGAAGTCAAACATGTTCTTTACATCCTCGAAGTTCAAAGGCATTTCGAGCATTTCCTCACGAGTTTCAGTAGATATTCGACGAAACATCTGAAATTGGTCACTGCCCCTTAATTTCTGGACACCAGTGTATTAATTTATAAATTTCCAACTTTTTTCTAAAAAAGAAATTAATATTCCAATGATAGAAAGCAAATTAATTTTCAATACATATACAGACATACGCACAAGCCTGGTACATAACATGTTGAATGCACACAGGCACATCAAACCAAGGAGATACATCTAGTTGTTTTTTTTTTATATAAAGATGAATACACTAGAATGATTGCAGAAAAAATTTCAAAATGTTTAAGGAAATATAAAATCTCAATCTCTAATATGCAATATTTGTGTATATCTTGCATTAAATTTCGTCAATTACCAAATGGAATATTTACTTAAGAAACAAAAAGGTAAACCTGAATCAGATCTCAAAATTCCAAGTTTGTATTTCAAACAAGAAAAGGGTAAAAGAAAAATAATAATTGGAAATTGTTCAATATTTTCAAAATAATTATGTTTGCATGCTCTTTGTGCATAACTAATTAAAATAATTCTTTTTTTAACAAAATTATAAGTGAATTTGATCACACATATGTAGGCTTCTCTTCCAGAAAATACTAAAAACTTATGTAATTATATTTAAGTAAATTGGTATGAGCTTTTTTCTATAAAATATTTTGTAATAAAATTTTGGTTTAGCAAAAAGTAAACAAAACAAACTGTGGGCAGCATAAATAGAATACTGAACACATTCCTGGCTATGAAAAATTGGTTGAATTTAAACAACAATATAGGAGAATAACTGCTAATTCTTTATAAAATATATGACTGCATAAGAAGTGATTTTGCACTGAATTCTGAATTTAAAGAATAGAATACTGTTAGTATAAGCACACTCGGCTTTATATAATGAAGAGAACCATTAATTACATTCTGGCCTCTATTTTGAAATTTCTTTCTTTAAGAACTCATTCACAGATGTGCTATGTTCATTTTTTGCAAATCTGAAATTTTGATAAAATTGATTAAGACATGCTTTTTAAAAACACGTAACATTAAAAATATACACATAAAAAAATGTAATATGGTTTCTTATGCACAAGTTATCTGAATGTTTAGTCATATCGAGATGTTCTTTTATATCACTCCTACCTCTGGGAAATTTAACATCCAAATTGCACACAGTGCGATGAGTAAGCTCCTTCATGACATTCAGTTACACATGAAAATTCTTTCACATATGATTCTATGAAAACTTGATTATACTTCTTTTGTTTCCCATTTTCCATTTCATAATAATAATCGAGAATACCAACTTATAAATTTTGTAAAACGATCAAAGAATCTCTATGTAACAAACTTTTGTACTGGAATTAGCAAATTTGTTAAATAAAGGTCCAACTGTAATTATCTTAAAAATTCAAGTTGAATTATGTTTTTGACAACCTAGAGGAAGATATAAATAACTATATAGCTGCCAACTTCAGATTTTTTTTCTTTTTTCAAGTTAGCTTAACATATTTTAAATCAAATTTTACTTAATAAATAAATGAAATAAGTACCACTTAGAAACAAAAAACATTATATTAAATTTTCTTATTCAAAATATACTTATTTGGTAGAAAAAAGGGAAAATCTGAAATTGGCAACTACAGATAAGTAATCAAAATATAAATGAAAAAAACGAAAACAGTGATCCTACATAACAGATATTTCTATTTAATTAAAAAAAAAGAACGAAAATAAAAGATTATGCTCTTACAGATGTCACTAAGGAGATTTGAATAGACCTTTAATTTTTTTTTTATTATTTCATTTTCAGTATGAAAATAATGCAAAAAATCTCAACAGATATGCATGGAATAGGAAAGTCAAAATGTCTTACTTTATGATATAGATGGTTGTTTTCCCATTCAAGAACTTTATCTATCGAATGGCGTGTCTATCAAAATAAAATGTAAGAGAAAATTATCAACTATTCATTTATTAAATATATAAAAAATCACAAGTAAACGAATCTACTTACTCTTCTGCTAAGACAAATAACAGGCCAAAGAGAACAACCTAATGTACAACAGCAGCATAAACATCCACAGAAGAGCCATTTAACATTAACTGGTAATGTTTTACGCAAAACACAATTAACCCTTGTTATAGTTGCTTTATATTCTTCAGGAGCAACCTGAAAAATATAAAATATAGATAAAAATCATACCAGACAACTTATCAAGGTAAGAATCGGGAAGATCAGGAAAATTTCATTAAAATCAAGAAGATTTTTGTTATGTAACTGGTGTCAAATAAACTAAGAGTTTCCACAAACCAGTTTCAACAATCATACAAGATTGGTCCTATTTGAAATAATTGTATTGTAAATAAACATTCTTCTTTTATTATGGACTAGTATATAACCCTGTCAAAAATGACAGATTGTTGATCTGCATTTCTTTTTCAAAAGACTTCATACAAATAAACAGCATGAAGACTTTATTATTGAAAGGTTTGTACTGTAAAAAAGTACATTTTAAAAATAACAAATGATTTCTACAAATTAAAATGATGAGGATATATATATATATATATTTTACTCAGTATTAAATTTCGAAAGTAGTTCAACGATTGGACAAAACATTCAAATTAAACATTAACAAATAATCCATGTGTGAAAGTTTTTTTTAAAAAGTGTTATCAATGAGTTTCTAAACAGCTTGACTCACCACATAACTCATTGTTTGATTACATAAGCAAAATTAAATGCAAATTACGTTGTACTATGTATTCCTTATATTTTAATTACGTTTGATAAGAAAGAATCATTTTACAGTATATGACCCCTTATCCAGAATTCCAAAAAAAAAAAAAAAAAAACGAAGTCAGCAAAAAATTTCGAAAATTTTCTAAATTTGTATATTTTTACAAAAATTTTTGAAATTTTTCGAAAATTTTACCGATTTCTAATTTTTTTTTTAGTCCATTGTGTTTCAGTGTGTAATCACTAAAATATTGTTACTTCGGTAGCGGGTGAACACGCCCCCCCCCCCCTCCCACCCCTTCTTCCCGAAATTAGAAACAAATCATTTTTCTCTCAAATTTTAGTTTAAAATTAATTTATATTACGATTCGTTTGAAACAAAAAATAGTTATATATTTATTTCATCAAGGGTGATTCGGTTCCGAATTTTCCTAAAAATTTAAGGCATTCGGTTTCGAAAATTTTAGTCTTCAGTCCAAAGATTCGAACATAACAAAATCTCAAATTTTGAGCGATCGTCGCCGAAAAAACAATTATGTCTATCATTCGAAGAAAAAGTAGACAATTTCTTCAAAGGATTGTGGAAACAACTTGAATTTTGTCAAAGGATTGAAAAAAAAATGCAAATTTCGTCGCAGAATTGCGAAAAAATGCTAATTTTGTTAACAAATCGCAGAAAATACGCAATTTCCGACAAAGGCTTGCGAAGAAAACACAAATTTCTTCCAAGGACTCCGAAAAAATTTAAAATTTCTTAAAGGGATCACAAAAAAAACCACAAATTTGGTTAAAAGATCGAAAAAAAAAAAAAAAAAAAAAAAAAACGCGAATTTCATCAAATAATTGCGGAAAAACATGAATTTCTCCAAAGGATCGCGGAAAAAAAATGCAAATTTCTTCAAAGCACTGCAAAAAAATTTCTAATTTCGTTAAGGGATCGTGAAAAAAGTGGAATTTCATCAAAGGATCGAAGGAAACAAAAACAAATTTTGTTAAAAGATCACCGAAAAAATGCGAATTCCGTCAAAGGATCGCGAAAAAAAAAAACCCCGCTAATTTCGTCAAAGAATCTCAGAAAAAAACTCTAATTTTGTCAAAGGATCGTAAATAAAAGGTAAATTTCGTCAAAGAATAGCAAAAAACGCAAATTTCCTCAAAGAATCGCAGAAAAATGCAAATTTCTTCAAAGGATCGCAAAAAGAAAACACAAATTTCTTCAAAGGACCACGAAAAAATTATATTTCGTCAAAGGATCGTAGAAGAACGCAAATTTTGTCAAAAAATAGCAGAAAAAATGCAAATTTTGTCAAAGAATCACGAAAAAAAAAAGCATGAATTTTGTCAAATAATCGTGAACTTCGGGAGGACCCAAAATCTGGAAAGCCTTTGGTCCAGAGGATTTCGCATAATAGGTCCTGTACTGTATTTAAGATGGAAGCAAAATTTCAAAATACGCCAGTAGATGACGCCAATGTACTGGATTGATCACTCAAATCCTCCGTATGAAAGAATTCACCGCTATTTCTGAAAAGAAAAGTGCTGACAGAAAAAAATATACACAGAAATGTTGATATACGTGTTTTATATGAAATAGTTTTTGAAGGTTTTAAACAAATGTAAAATATTTAAAAGCTCTAATATGCTTTTACAAATATTTTAACAGCAGAATCGGATGAAGCATAGCTTTTTCATTAAGCCTAACATGGCGTTTAACTATGGTCGATTCGCAGATCAGAGTGGTCGAGCCCGGAGCCATTACAGACACTTTCTTGCCTTCGGATTTTATTATAAGTAAAATATTTAAGAATTTACCAGCTTACAAAGAACATTGTTAAACATGAACTTTTGAATTTTGTCCAAAACTTTACTGGCATAAAAAAACATGTTTAAAATGTAGCTACAGTTTTAAAATTACAGTGAACTTCCGTTAAGACAACCCCATTTAAGATGGATTTCTCATTATTATGTACAAAAACAAAATCCCCAGTTAAGGCCTATAGGAAGTCTATGTAACAGACATCGTTTAATACGTACAGTTTAAGAGTTCATTCGTTAAGATGGACAAATATTCGTCAGGACAACGAAATCACAAAATTTTTTCTATTCTATTTTTAAGATGAAAGGAGTAGAAACCTCACCTCTGACGTCACGGAGCAACCGTGAGATTGCCGATTGCTCTCTGATAGCATGCGCTGATTGTCTAATAAGGAGGGGAAATGAAAGAGTTTCAATTCACGTTTTCTCCCGCCCGTGCAGTTCTAAATCTCGTGTTCAGACGTGTGACATTACCAATGATCAGAAGGTTTATTTCATTCAGTGCCTAATGTGGGAAGAAAAAATTTCTAGTCTCACACTTTATTCTTTGCTTTAAACCAGTACGACATTTTCTTTTTGTGTTTCTGTAATGGCTGCAGCTTTGAGTAAAAAAACTGCATTAACTTTATTGGATAAAGTAAAAATCATCCAAAAACTTGAAAAGGGATCTAAACAAATCGATGTGGTGAGAGAACTTGAACTTAAACGTTCAACTGTGAACTCAGTATGGCTGAAACATAAGCAATAATGGATACTTTTGAATCGGGAGATGTCATGGGTTCTCGAAAGAAAATTCGAGGATCAGGCCACCCAGAACTGGAAGCTGCATTGTTGAAATGGTTTAAACAAATGCGTTCTGACAATATTGCAATTAATGGTCTACTTCTTAAAGCAAAGGCAATGAAAATGGCCAAATTGCTGAATATTGATTCCTTCAGTGCAAGTGAAGGATGGCTGACGCGATTCAAGAATCGACATGGTCTAGTTTCTAAAACAGTGAGCGGTGAAGCTGGAAATGTACCAGAAGAAAAAATAAAAGAGTGGAAAGCAAATTTGCCATGCCTTCTCAAGGGCTATGATGCTAAAAATGTATTCAACATTGATGAAACTAGACTTTTTTTATAAAGCTCAGCCTTCTCAAAGTTTACACTTCAGACGAGAAAGGTGCAAAGGTGGAAAACATTCAAGATTATGCTTTACTGTTCTAGTAGGGGCTAACATGGATGGGTCTGAAAAACTGCCTCTCCTTGTTATCAGAAATTTTAAAAATCCCCGATGTTTTAAGGGGGTTAAAAGTTATCCTACAAAATATGAAGCCAATTCTAAGTCATGGATGACCATGCAATTCTTTGAAAAGTATATCAGTTAGTTAGACAGGCGTTTCTCTAAAGAAAAAAGACAAGTTCTGATATTTATAGACAGCTGCCTCGCTCATCCTGCAGAAATACCTGAACTGAAATCCATAAAATTATTTTTTTCCCTGCCAATTGTAGAGGCGTGTTGCAACCAATGGACCAGGGCGTCATAAAATCATTAAAAGTGCACTATCGTCGAATGCTCCTGGCACATTTGATGAGCTCCATTGAAACATAGACATATTTTGATGTCAATATGCTAAAATGCATGGAGTGGATTCAACGAGCCTGAACTCTTGTTTCATCGACTACAATTTCAAATTGCTTCAGACTTGCAGGCTTTGTGAACGGAGCTGAAACTTCAGAATCGTCAGATGAGATTACTCATGATATCGACAAACTTCAGACATTGCTTAATGATGCAGCATCTGTGGGATGTGATATTCCCACAGAAATAGACGCTGACGGTTTTGCAAATTTTGATATAACGATGTCAGAATTATTGAAAAATTGACCAATCAGGAAATAATCAATGAAGTAAAAGAAAATCCAGGAACATCTAGTGATAGTGAAAAGGAAGAAGAAATCTCTCTTCCAAAAGTGCAAGATTTTCGGGTGCAAGATGTCCATGATATGCTGATGACAATTAGGAAATTTTATCAATCAACTGAAAATGTTTCTGAGAGCACATTTGAACATTTGGCTAAACTTGCGAATGATATCGAAAGAAGGTCACTTACCAAGAAAAAACAAATGGAGATTACTTCTTATTTTGGATAGCCTTTTAAGTACTCTCTACCGTTTTCTTTCATGTACTAACATTTTGCACCTTCAAGTAACAATGTAAGTATGCTTCAATGTAAACTAGAGTTTCAAATATATATTTTGTTTTCATTTTGAAGTTGTTCTCGTACATCCTTTTTTTTTTTTAGTACTTTTAGTAAAGTAGCATAAAATGGTCTCAGAAATCAAATTTTTAGTCATATTACAATATTTATGTACATAAGTATTTTTTACTGTAATGTAAAACATCAAATTTGCAAACTCCTTACAATACATACATAATATATGGAATCATTATAAAAATAGCAAAAACTGATTCGGGGAACCTAAAAATGTAATACACTAATATTTTGATAATCGGGTTTATATTATGATTACAATACTTTCCTTCAGTGTGTATCCAGAAAGTAAAGATGCTGCCTTTTCAATCAATGATTTTTTTTATTTTTTTATTTGCTGTGTACAAGTCCAGAAAGATAAAACATTCTTTCAAGCTTTACTTGTGCTTAATCAGTCCTTTTCCACTTATACTTTTTTTTTTTTTACAACAGCCATTGAACAGATGTTATCATTCTTTCCTTCTAGCAGAGCCGTCCTTAGGGGTGTGCGACAGGTGCGACCGCACAGGGCCTCGCGCTCAGAAAAAAACATTTTTTTTATTTAATTAAAGATATTGAAAATTTAGTGTTTGCATAAATGTTAAAATAATTAACATTCATTGAGCAATTTACGTTATTACCGCATAAGATTTTTACCAGCTATGTTAAGTGTATTATACTGGGTGATTTAATTTCTAAACTTAACACCGAAAACTACAATTGATTCTGCTCTTTTCTCAGCATACTATGTACTAATTTAAAATGCAACAAGTTACAAACGTGATACTTTTCCGGGATGAAGTTGCATTAGTTTATGCCACTATGCTAAGGCAATCGATAAAAGCTATAGGCCTACACGGGACAAAATTTCCAGGCCTAGGGCAATCCAATCGTGTGAAAACTTCATTGGCCCGTCCCATGTAAAAAATCGATGAAATGGGGCATTACATGCAATGAAATCAGACGCAAAACTTTATCTCAAACATTATCTTAAAATGAAAAGTATTTTAATAATATTGTAAAAAAAATAAATTACATCATTTTTCAGGTTGCATGTTTGCAAGTCATGAAATACAGAATAATAATGCTAATAGTGGGAAAACAAGGAAAAAAATACACCCCATGCTTTTTTATCACCGAAATTGCACAGAGAGATCCTAGAGGTAAGTAACTGTTCAACTGGAATTGTGTCTACTTTCCGAATAATAATGACATTTTTTAATAGGGGTCATCTATGTATTAAAAATAACACCAACTTTGACTTCTCACTTTTGATATTTTATTTGGATCAAAGCAATCCGGAAAAAAGGTATATTTCTAAAATTTTCATAGTTATGAAAAAAATGAATTAGTGTTTCTTATATAAATTTTAAAAAAGGAAATTAAGATCTGACAAGGAAAAGTACCGGGAACATTCAATTAGTTACAAAATCAAAATATTTAGAAATTCTAAATATAAAATAAACTTACTTTAATTAAAAGAAGATTTTAGATTATTTTTTTTCCAGCTACTTTCTGATTTCCTTTTCTGTGGATGCCAACAAATGCAGGAGATGGTTTCCTTAGACCGTTGAAAAGTAAAATTTCTCCACATCTCGAAAACTAATTACAGGAGCTATAAAAGCATATGGCCATGTTTTCAACGACTTCTTTTTATGAAAAAATTAATGCAGATCATAATTCGTAAAAATTTTATGTATAAATTTATTAATAATATTCATAATTAAAACTGTTTTTGAATCGAAAAAATGCCTGGAACTTGTTTGAGTCTGTTCATGGTCTCTCGCTGAAAAAGAAACATTTGAATTGAATGATTTTTAAAGATATAAATTAAAGTTTTTCACGCGCATTTAACATTAGCATCTTCAAATTTTGACCTCTTCTAACTCTGTGAAGATTTAACAAAAAATAGATAAACTAAACATTTTTCCGGGCTGCTTTGATCCAAGGAAATCAAATAAAGTGTCCCCCCCCCCCTCCTTGGTTCGATTTTGCCCATTAACGAACCTGACCGAGATTTTATGCCCCTTAATTTTATGTGTCAGTTTTGAAGAGATTTGTGCGGAATTATTAAAGTTATCGTGTCCATAAAAAAGGTGATATAGATAGATAGATAAAGTTTTGAACTGGGGGTGGTTTTAGGAGTCATTATCGGTGTAATCTTCAAAAATTTTTCAGAAATTCCAACATAGGGGAGAATGTAATAGGTAGTATTTCTTACGAAATCTACCTGAAAAAGTAGTCTTGTCTGATCAGCGATCAGAGTCTGCGGAAAAATATAAGGCAGAGTTTGGCCAGGGCTTGGGTTTCGGATGTAGGTACGGACCCGTGAAGACTTAATTATAAGCTGCTGAGACATCAAACTAATCTCCAGATACGGTGCTGATACTGCTGGGTTATAACCAATACTATACCCAGTTCACTTGTGATTTATTTATTTATTATTTTGAATTTATCAACTGTTAAAAAGCCAGTGCTGTTGATGATTTTAGATCAATAGTAACTATTATTAAATGATTATCTGTTATGTATGTGTGTGTGTGTGTGTGTGCAGGGAAGGTTTAACTAGTTTGGAAGGAAAGGGCCTCGCAAAAATTCTTGCACTGGGCCTCGCTCTCACTAAGGACGGCTCTGCCTTCTAGTATAGGTTTCGTTTGTTATTTATTTGTAAATATGGAATGAAAAAATAAGAATGACTACTAATTATTTTACTACAGAAATGTAGAGTACTTGTTTTGCTTATTTTATACGAAAGAATAAATATTTAGATTATTTAAAGGAAGTTATGATATAAATTGTAATTTATAAGTTTAATGAAATATCAATTTTAAATAACATGCTTTTAAGCCTGTGAAGCCTGATAAAAACATTACCAAGTTTGAGAATTAAAATATAAACAATATTTTAATTTTTTTAAATTATCATTATTTATTAAATAAGGCAATATATCTTTAGAAACATTGCAAATTATGTTCAGCATAGATTTTAATTATTTTCACACATAATTAAAAAAATAATGAGAACATGATTTTAATCATCTAATTATAATGATTTAAGTCACAGATTTTAATCATATGATCTGGGCTGAAACTAGGATTTTTTTTTTTCACCTGACACAAGCTTGACATCCGGCACCCTCCTCCCTTTCCAAAGTAAAATTAATTGAAATTTTTACAAAGATTTTTTGATCCATTGCCTCTATTTTATATTTTAAATGTGAAATAACTTAATATGTACATTATAAGTCCAGATTCACGGTAGCCAGTCACCATGTGGCAACAAAATTTTTTGCTGTGGCCACTAACTTTCGGTATCTAAATCGCATGCTTTAAAGCGATCAATTTCTGGTATTCCCTATCTATCCCTGTCAAAGTTTTTTTTTTTTTTTTTTTTGGAGGGGGGACAAAAAAGCATGTGCTCCTTTCACTGGCCAAGGTCAGACATGACCTTGACAAATAAATCCTAATAGAACTAGGGAAATGCATTCTTTGGCAGAGAGGAGAAAAAGCATTATCATTTGGGAAGGATTCACCAGAAAATAAGTGAACTGGTTTTTACTTTCTTTACACTAAGAACTTTTACTCAAAGATATTAATGATAAAACACTTTGGTATGTTTAAAAAAAAAAAAAAACCAATGTTTCTCCAGACTTGAAAAGTTTCACAGTTTAAAAAGCTATTGCAACAGCTTTAATAACTGTTCTACCTCCAAATGTGCATGCTGAGAGTTTATTTTCAACTATGAAAAATACTTTTGGGGGGGAAAGTTTATGTATGGAACAAAAAACATTAGAGAATTATCCATTCTTAAAATGTTCAGGTCTTACATTACAAATATTTATCCCTACAAACTATATACAATTATGGTGAGAAGATTCTATAAAATCCTGTCACCAAAATTTAATGGAGAAAAAAAAAAGTTACTAATTTATTTAAGGAAATAGATGTGTTACACTAATGTAACAATGTTTGGTGACTTTTTGATTGGTGCGCTTTCCAAGCCCAGGCCACACTGTTTTCTAATATGTCACATACAAGCATAATAGCCAGATTACCATTAAAGGAAAAAATCCCCAAAGGTTGACGAGTTTTTTGCTTTTTATAACAGATTTTTAAAAAAGGGTGCGTAAGTGTAAAACATCATAGCCTATTTAAGTTTTGTGTGAATTTTAATTAAAATTTACTTTTTGTAACTTTTAAGCTTTAATAGTAGACAATATCAGAGGTGCCAAGCTACCACTAATCTTCTGTAATATGTGGATTAATTTGACCCAGTTTAACAAAGTTTCGAACCAGAAAATTTATTTGATGAATTTTTATTTATTTAATTTCTGATTATTATGTGGAATATGTTTAATTTCATTTCTTACAAAAATTTCTGGAGCGAAATGTATTAAACCTGGGTCAAATTAACCTACATATGATGGAAGATTAGTGAGAGCTTGGAACCTCTGCAATATTAATGATAAATGATAACATTTCAATGGATTAAAATTTTAATTCAATGTAATTTTGCATAATAGTTGTTTTTATGAAGTTCAATCTGGTTTAACTATTACAAAATTAATATCTAAACTTTTTAAACATACTCCAGGAAGAAAGATTATAACCAAAACACATAGCAAACTTTTTTTTTTTTTAATAAAATTTCAGAATTATCTGTTTAACACAGTAAACTATTACTTAAAATATATCGGAGTAGCAGAGTTCTTTATAACAGTTTGAGTCTGATAATTTTACATGGTGTCATAAGATTTTTTTTTTCGGATAATTTTTCTTGTAGAAAAACAAATGTGTGAAGTGTATTTTGATTTTTATAGTGCAAAATAATCTCACACATTAGATTTTTTTAATATGTACTTTTGTATTGATGAAATCAAAATAATAAGAAATATTGTTTTCCTAATATTCCCCACTATCATGATTGCTTAGCTTATACATTTTTTTTTTTTTTTTTTTTTTTTTTTTTTTTTTTTAACTATATCTTGCCAAAACTTTGACTATACATAGTTTAAGATTCATATTATATTTAATTAATATTTGAATTTCATGAATTTTAGGATTGAATTAAATATACACATGATTTAATTAGTCTGTGTTTTGTTATGCATGTGTATTATATATTAAATAAATTATTTTTTACTTTGAATTGCTGAGTTTTTATTTTTATTTTTTCCATATAAATGCTAATGTTTTTATATAAGTTTGTTTCCCAATGCGACCACTAGATTTTTTTTTGTTTAGGAACTACTGGCTCTTTCCAGATTTTGGGAATCTACACCTATAATGTATATTAATCTTAAGATTTTAAATTATGATTTAAAAACAAATTCTGTAAATATTTATTAACTGTGGATTGAACTGACACTAGCTAGGATGAATGAGAATTCAGAGTATGGCAATTGAGTACTGTAAGGCAGCAAACTACATACAAAGCCATGAGGAATATTTATAGTATTACAAGTTATCACTGTTGTTTTGTTTACTAACACTGAAAATGAAACTATCCTGTATGATATTTCTATAAGGAAACATTTAAATTTTTCAAATATTGTACAGTGGCTTTTTTAATATTTACAATTTCTTGTTTTGAAAAAACAACATTTAGATGAGAGTTTTCCATTGAAAATGGCATACATATTAAAATAGCAATAATATCAGAACAGGTCTTACCATCCATTTTAAAATGGCTGTCTTTTTTGTGTGAGTACTGGCATATTGTTTGGCAATTTCATCTGGGATCATTGCTTTAAATAGATGATCTGAATGGTCAGCTGCACTTAGTGGCACATTATGTTAAATAAAAAATGATGTAAAGAGCATTTCTGATTTGGTTATATTTACCAAAACATCAATTTCCACAAAAAAGAAAAAAAAAATCTGGGAATTTTTTTACTGTCTCTTTCTATTTACTGAATTTCCGATGTCTGCCTGACATAATATGACGTGAGCAATCGAATTTTCCACTACAATTAACATGAAAACAACTACTACTGCAAATTGTACAGAATGTGTCATATGATAAATTATCCAAAGGATTCAAACAAGATCATTTTGCAGAATACTCTTATCTTAATTTTTTATCAGAAATTTTGTTCTTTGCCTGATCATTGTCACTCATCTTGACAAATGAAAAAAAGAATAATAGAATTTCCACAATTTCAAATGGTATCACATTAAAAAATGAATAAAATTTCAGAAATGGCAATAAAACATAAGTGACAAGCAGGATACAAATCCGATAAAAAGAATAAGTAACATCTAGTGACAGGAAAAAGCATTTCTGACGAAATTCAATCAACACCCTGCTGATATTTGTGCACACGTCACGTCATAGCTCATGAGGAGGAAATTCTACAGTGTACTGGTTTTTCAATCTACTTTCTCCGTAAGCATGATTGGCACAATCACTGCACGCTCATAGTAAACAAAGGAGGAAAAGCGTAGGGTGCAGTAGAAACAGCTTAAAGCAGAGTTTCTATACCCAAAGCGTAGTAGTTGGCAGCCCTGTGTACATGTCACCCCTAGACAAAGAAAATTCATGCACCCCTTATGAATACATTTGTACTTACTATGTGCATAGTCAAACATTACATAACCAAATATAATCTTAAAGCATATTAAAGGTACTTTTCCTATACGAAACTGACAAATTGATTTTGCTAATTTTATAATTATGCTATTTTTTGAAACACCATAATTGTCTGGTAATTTCTTTTCAAAGTATTTTATACCTTACTATGTGTTGTACATTGTGGCTGAGTTTCATTAAAATCTACATATATTTCGAGTTATTGCTATTTTTGTGACTTTTCCTTATTTTTTGGAAACCAGTGAATTTTGGCATTAGGAAGTTGTAAAATCATTTTAATAACATAAATCTAAACTTACATGTACAAACTAACTATACTAACTAAATATTACTAACGGAAAAAATTATGACATAATTAGTTATATCGTTTAATGCATACAGACATACAAATTAAATGTAATTGAAAGAATGAATGCAATGCACATTAAACTCTCAAAATATTATGCATGAGATTAATCACCATGCAATGAACCTTTTGGCATTCAGTGTTTTGAATTTTAAAAGTTTTACTGCCTTCTTAATCTTAATTTTTTATGTAGGAGTCTAAAAGTAGAAAACATTCTTTCAATATCTGCTAAGGAAGTGCTTCACAGAAAAAATGTCAAATGTCAATATAATTTAATTAATCATCAATTTCAAATAAAATGCATTTTATATCTGATAAGGAACAGATGTACAATTCGCCCTCAGTCCGCCATCTTTATTTTTAAATCAAAACACATTTGTTTTTGTTTTGTTTCTCATTTCAAAAATAATTTTCAGCCATATTTACTTATTATGAACATGTTATTTAATTTTAATTGAATAATTTATTTATATTTAATAATAAAAGTTCAATTAAAAAAAAAAAAAAAAAAAAAAAGATGGTGGACTGAGGGCGAATGGTACATCTGAGTCTAAGCCCCTGATAAAAACATTGCCAGGCTTAAATAATGAAGCTTGTAAATATTTTGTTAAAGCTTTTTTATTATTATCTATTTATATTCACTAATTATGTTTATCTTAGATTTTAATACTTTTTCACATCATTTTAATAATTAAGAATGTATGTTTAAATGGACTTTTGACAAAAAAGTGGACAAATTACATAACAGTCTCAGACAGATACCCAGAGGCATAAATTAAATAGACCAATAACACATTTTACTCATACATTTTTTATAATAATTTAAAAATTTTACTGTGATGTTTTATATTAAAATTATGTATAAACATTCACAAACTTGGGCTTATTGCAATAAGTCTATATAAAACTAGACTGTGTCGACAAACATTCGGTCATTTTCTAATTAGCTTAAAACTACATATGCTCATTGTAATAATCCTGAAAAATAACAGGTAAAGTAACAGACAAAAAATTGGCCATTTTCTAATTAGCCTGAAGCTGCATAATATTACTACAATAAGCTTGAAAATTATCATGATCATTAGGAACTGGTCTAATTAGCTTAAAGCTGCATTTTGCAACGAGGATGAAAATTATCAGGCTGAATGAAAATCGACAGATGATTTTCTAATTAGCCTGGCTCTTTGCAAAGAGACTGATTTCTCAATTAGCCTGACAACATTAACACAATCAAGAAGTTAAGAACATTTCAATGTATTTTTAAAACTTAAAAAGGTAGGCTATTCAAATGAACACTATACTGGGCGATTCCAAATAGATGCAATGACAATTATCTCTTAAACAGCTGGTGATATAAACATACCTCTAAATACAAGAGGTACAAAATAATAATAATAAAATAAAATCAAGTATAGCTTTTAGATATAGCATTTGTTTTAATTTTTATATAATTTATTTATATTTTATAATTATTTTTATTTATTTATTTATTTTACTTGGGATGGGAAGAGTGCTGCAAAATTATTGTACACAGACATCTTCAATTACTGACATTTTGAACTTTGACCTTATGGATATGGTAAGTGTTAAGGTCTTTGAAAAATAAATGTAGCAGATTTATTGAAAGGTTTATTAAATTTATTTAATGGTGAGAAAAACATACAACTGTTCTTAAAGTATTTGACATTAAATTTACAGTGCTGTGCATTACTAAATCATAGAAAAATATGATTGACAGCACATTAAAAAATGTATAATAATTTGTGGCTGTCAACCATTTTTTCACAACAGATCCAAAATTATGCATGCTTAAAAAAATAACAACAATAATAAAAAAAAAAAAAGAGAGCTGAGTAATTAATCAGTTAAGTCGATTGGTTAACTTGGATTTGTAAACACTGTAAATGAACAGGAATTCATTAAGTAATAAGAATTTAAATACGCTCATTCAGATTTCAGAAAATGGCTCTTACAAACTGTGACATGCATAAATTGCAGAAACTTGTGGCATATGGGACATAAGATAATTTGTTGTTACATTTTAATTCAGTGACAGTTCTTTACATATATGTACATATTCATTGTTCAAACATTAAAGACTTTATGTTAATGCTTTTTTCGCTGTAAATCCTTAGTTTTCACTAATGTTTATAACAAGCAGAATTTGCATGTATTACTTATGTGTACAATAAAAGTGCAAAATATACATGAAAATTGGAAACACGTTACATTCTGATATTTTTTTTAATTTTACAAGGACTTTAACAGGCATAAAATAAACCCAAAATGCAAATTTAAATCAGAGGACTAAATATTTACTCAAAAGCATGTGATAAAACGATAAAAGAAATTACACTTGAATATAATGAACTTCAGTTATAAGAAAAACGAAAAAATGTGGAAATTTACACTTACGCGGCCAGATAAAGCAGATGGGAAGTCTGTATCAAATCGATTGCTCAATCCAAACCTGAAAAATTTCCAAAAAGAAAAACATTGCAAACTACTTCATTGGACAGGTAAATTTTTTGTGAGCATAGTTAATATGCGAATATAATTGTTCTGCGTTAGCTCATTTTATAGCTTTAGTATTTTATAAAAATCCACACAGAAACAATCATACAGCTTTTTAAAAAACATACTAACACAGTCATGTTTCCAGCGCCTCGAACAACCACGGGTTCTACTAAAAAGTCATCTATATAGCGTTCCTCTTCAACGTCTTCCTCGAAAATTGCGTCAAATTCTGCCATATTTTTTCACTATCTACTATACAATTTAAAATAATCTTTTTTCATTTTACAAAACATTTTCTGTACTTATGTTAGCAAAAGAGCAGACCTAACAATCCCATTGTTTTCGTTCGAGCAAGAATAGGAATTAGGTTGAGATGTATTTTGCCTCGTTTCGAGGTCACACGAGTGATTGAGCAACCCTACTCAAATTTTTAGTCAGTAAACTGAAAATATTTTAATAATTTTCACTGAAACAAAATACTAGAACTTCAAATGAAATTTATAAACGCTGCTTAACACATATATAAAGATAAGTGTAATAGGTAAAGATTTTTTTGTCATTTTCACAAAAATTCTCTGAATTAAAATTGGAAAAAACTTCAAATGATTAAATTTGGAATTTTGTATATTTTAAGCTTGAGATATGCTTTTACTTGGTAGTTGAAATGCTAACGAAAGAGACAGGCTGCCACACTACGCTTCGCGTTCGCCTCCTTTCGGCACTAAAGTCACGTGATGCTCTTACGAAAAGAGCATCACGTGAATCAAGCGGTCCGAAAAAATAACAAAGTGTAACGCAATGCAAAAGCCTGCTTATTACATTAGTCGCGACGTCGCGAGGTTTGTTTGTTTATTGAACATATACATCAGACTTGTGTGTTTGATACAAATATCCGCTTTTTAATCTACTGGCTGAGTGGTTAAGACACCCTTCCGCTAATCGCTTATAGCGTAGGAGACAAGGCGGCGGGTTCGACACCCGTCAACTCCATTGCACACTCTTTGTGAAGTTTCGGGCTGTAATTCTTCAGGTAAGGGTAAGGACAGGTAAGTTCCTTGTGTCTATCCAGTCCTCATCTTGACGAAGATTTATAAGCGGATATTTGTACAATATCCGCAAATTCAATACGATAACTGTACAACGATGCTGCACGATAAGAGGTCGATCGCAGTGACATCTGCTAGCTCTTTTCAAATACATTCAAGAGCAGCATTTATAAGGAAAGGGCATGTTTACAAACAAACAGTTCCATCAACCAATCTACCACTGTGTTTTTGTCGCAGCTATCATTGCAGGAATCAGGGCTACACTACATACCGGGCTTGCTCATTCATTATGATGACGTCACAAAAGGTGGCTGACTAGGAGGAAAGACATACAGCGATTGGCACAAAACGATGGGCGCGTTGCTTTGGACCAATCGCTGGTCGCGGTCAGCCACCATTTGTGACGTTTTGAGAGTGAATGAGCAAGCCCGGTATCTAGTGTTGCCTTGCAGGAATCGTCTTGGCGACGTAGGCCAATCATATCACAGATCAGTTTAACGTAGACCAATCAAATCGCTCCATCTCATGTGTACTGTAGGAGTCGTAAAGAACGAACAGGTTTTTTTCCCAAACCAACAGTGACGTCAGTTGCCCTTTCCTCGAGACTAACGAAAAAGACAGGCTACCGCGGTGCATTCCACGTATCTTTTTTTACAGACCGCTAGAGTGACGTGTTGTCCTTTTCGTACACTTGCATTGGTGCATTCAAGCATCACGTGACTCCGGCGGTCTGTAAAAAAAGATATGCGTAAAGCACCGCGGTAGCCTTTCTTTTTCGTTAGCCTCGCCTTTTCTTATTTGATAAATTCCCACACAGCACGTAAGCTTAGAATAACATTGTTTCAAGGGGTTTTAAGGTTGAAACAAGGCTATAACAAGGTTTTGAAAAGGGTTTGTGCTATCTGGGATTACAAGTAATATTAGTAATAATCAATTTCTAGTATCATGTATGGATACAACGGAACTAATTCATATGTATATGTGCAATAGTTATTCAGAAATTTCTTTGAATAAAAATTTCCTTATTTTTATCCTTTTTTTTGTTTGTTTTGCTTATCACCGAAGTGATTTAGTAATGATGATATATAGTTATCCTCTTAAAATATATTCTGCAACTTATTTTATGTCATTGCTAAATTATCAACTTATATTTACTAAATTTTTGCAATACAATGTTTACGTTGAAAAGAGCTAGCAGATGTCGCTACGATCGTCCTATTATCGTACAGCATCGTTTCACATCTATCGGCAACAATTTTTTAGCACTTATTAAGGCATTACTGGGATAGCCAGTTTCCACACTATGTTATCTTGGCGTTGTAGCGCAAGTCTTCCTGCAGTCAGCCAATCAGAGGCCGCTGTTAGATTTGTTGTGGTTGCGCGCGTATACACTTGCGCTTCATCTTAAGACAGCTTTCAGGTTAGCGTAGCGTAAGATCGCGAGGCATTGCAATACGGTTTACGTTTGTTTATATCCTAAGTCAGGACTTACGCCAAGGCTACACTAAATACCGTGCTCGCTCATTCATTATCATGACGTCACAAATGGTGGCTGGCCAGACGAAAGACATACAGCGATTGGCACAAAACGATGGGCGCGTCGCTTGGTACCAATCGCTGGCCGCGGCTAGAGCTCCTATAATAGAGGCTGACGCATCCTCGCAGATTTGGCGCTCAAATTGAAGTTCAATCGAAAAACCAAGCTAATCAGAACCGGTTCAGCCTACATACCGGGCTTGCTCATTCATTATGATGACGTCACAAAAGGTGGCTGACTAGGAGGAAAGACATACAGCGATTGGCACAAAACGATGGGCGCGTTGCTTTGGACCAATCGCTGGTCGCGGTCAGCCACCATTTGTGACGTTTTGAGAGTGAATGAGCAAGCCCGGTATCTAGTGTTGCCTTGGTCTTAGCCGCGGCCACCCACTAATTGTGACGTCATGAGAATGAATGAGAAAACCCGGTAGCATATAAGCAACATTTATATTGATATAGACATGGGAAAGAATCCTGCACTGTGATTGGCTAATGGTATAGTCCAACATCACACGTCACATCAACGTTTTTCGGCGTAGTGGAGGAGAGAATCGAGAAGTGTAATGACATGACTTTATGCGTGACCTACGTTATACACGGCCGGTGCATGACGTTTAAAACGTCACATGGAGTGGATCATTTTTACCCGAAGATTGGTGAAAAACGGTGGGCGCGCAACTTTGCACAAATCACCATGTAAAAATGATCCACTTCATGTGACGTTTTAAACGTCACATGGAGTGGATCATTTTTACATGGCGATTGGTGAAAAACGGTGGGCGCGCCGCTTTGCACCAATCACCGTGTAAAAATGATCCACTTCATGTGACGTTTTAAACGTCATGCACCAGCCGTGTATAACGTAGGTCGCGGTTATACACGGCCGGTGCATGACGTTTAAAACGTCACATGGAGGGTATCATTTTTACACAGTGATTGGTGCAAAACAGTGGGCGCGCCGTTTTAAACGTCATCCACCGGCCGTGTTTAACGTAGGTCGCGGTATAACGTAGGTCGCGGTTACACTCACGCACCGATGTTTGGCCACTTTTTGATTGGCACGATTTCCAAGCCCGCTTCAAACCAATAATACAATAGCCAGGTTACCATTGAAGGAAAAAATTCCAAAATTTGCCGACTTTTTACCTTTGTGGCGACGCAATCTTGTGCGGGCAGTAGAAAACGAGTATCTCGCAGAAAGCGATTGAGCTAGCCTTTTGCTTGGCTCTTAAGATCTCACCTACTGCCCGTGGGTTCCCAGGTTCAATTCTGGCTCCCGCACCTACTCCCACACCTTTTAATAACCGATTTAAAAAAACGGAGCGTGATTGTAAGACATCGTAGCCTAAAACTTGATTAGTTGAGACAAAACCGAATCGCCAAGCATCCTGACGAGCCTGCCATTATCGCCAAGCTAATGCCTGTTAACTTGTCTCACTCGTGTAATCGAAATTATCAAGACGAATATCGCCAAGTTCTGTAATTTAGGTTTGCCATAGTTTGGACAAAAATGTGTGTCTAACCACAGTCTGAGCATGTGCCCTGTGCGCATGTTATCACTCTCATATAGAGGCACCCTAGTTGTGATTAATGGCTGAGAGGAATGTAGGAGTTGGAGGAGGTCACCCGCGACCTACGTTATACATGGCCGGTGCATTACGTTTAAAACGTCACATGAAGTGGATCATTTTTACATGGTGTTTGGTCAGGGCTACACTAGATACCGGGCTTGCTCATTCATTATCATGACGTCACAAATGGTGGATGGCCGCTACCAGCGATTGGTACAAAGAGAAACGGCAAAATGAAAGACATACAGTGATTGGCACAAAACGACGGGCTCGTCGCTTTGCACCAATCGCTGGTCGCGGCCAGCCACCTTTTGTGACGTCATGATAATGAATGAGCAAGCCTAGTATCTAGTGCAGCCTTGGTTTGGTGCAAAGTGGCGCGCCTACCGTTTTTCACCAATCGCCGGGTAAAAATGATCCACTCCATGGGACGTTTTAAACGTCATGCACCGGCCGTGTATAACGTAGGTCACGGGTCAACAGAGCAGTAATGATTAGCGGCTGAGAAAACCAGCGGTTGATTGCAACTTGCCTATGCTTAAATAACCCAATTCGATAACCACCTAATAGCCTCAGTAGTATCGTGGAATTTGATTTCTATTTCTGGTGATAAATTTTGATATCAGATAGTGCTCCCTATTAAACATTTATACGAGTATACGTATAATACCAGGGCTACACTACATACCGGGCTTGCTCATTCATTATGATGACGTCACAAAAGGTGGCTGACTAGGAGGAAAGACATACAGCGATTGGCACAAAACGATGGGCGCGTTGCTTTGGACCAATCGCTGGTCGCGGTCAGCCACCATTTGTGACGTTTTGAGAGTGAATGAGCAAGCCCGGTATCTAGTGTTGCCTTGATAATACGTATTATTCGGGGTGCAGATTTTGGATACGTATGATACGACCAAGGCGGTTATACATATGATACGAAGCAGCATATACGGTACATCGTATATACGGAACTTACACCAGCGGTTAAACGTATAAACGTTTAAACGGTTTTCGTTCATTGCTTAAAAAAAATATGCCTTGCTCCTGCTAGTCTGTGGATTAGAGACTTTGAGAAACACCCGCTGTGCCCTGTGAAGTCGGTAATTGCAAAAAAAAAAAAAAAAAAAAAATTGAATATTTTTTTTCTCAGTTTAGATTTTGTTCCCCCCCCCCTCAAATCTAAACTACTAATTATGAAATGATTTACCTTTTGCATATCTGTAACACACGCACATAGCTTATTTTGATTTATGGCGTGGACATTTCGCCCGAAACATCAGTATTGCAGAACACAAACTTACATTGACTTCATATTTTATACTGACATTGATCAATACAACTCCTGGGAAGTTTCATAATCTTATTTTATTTTAAAGACCACGACGGAGGGCACTCCCCCCACCGGTCTATATCCCTAGTGCAGATAATAGACCGTAACAAATAACTAACTAAACATATATATATATATTTTTATTTAAGAATACTTTTTTCTATATTAAAAATATTTTGAAAATACGTTTTACAGCAAAAAAGAAAAGAGAAGGCAAGTCATTTTAAGCTTGTGTGATTGCGTCCTGAAACCTGCAGTGACGATTTTTTCTCAGGCTATAAGTAATCGAAATTTATAGGTACTAACACAAAAAATGAAATTTGTCTAGACTAACAACAATTCTTAAAACGTAATATCATGTAATGCACATACACTTTGTATAAAAAATACCACGAGTGTCATGGTTAAAACAATGAAATTGCGTTATACATTAACACACAGTAGAAAACATTAACACCGTGGAACGAATAGCATTTAAAACCCTGCTGTATATTCTCCTTCTTTGCCCCAAAAGTTGTTTACTTTCGTTATATATTTACAACAATCGTTTATAGGGAAAAATAACAAGATTCTATGTATGAAACATATTATACAGATTGCCAAAGTTACGCCACAGATTTTCAACTTGTTCTCCGTTCAGTGACTTAACACTGATGAGATCCAATGGCATTAAAAGTAAATACGATACTTGAAATATACGTATACTTGAATTAAACGTATACTTGAATTATACGTTTAACCGATATACGATTATACGTATCCGGATACGTTTAAACGTATAGTTTAAGGTATACGTATTTCTTAAATACGTATTATACGTATATACGTATATCGGTTAAACGTATAACTGAAATACGTATCGCATCGGGAGCACTAATATCAGAGAAATATGTCTCATATTCTATGCTATGGGCCTGATTGTAAGTGCTGTCGTTGTAATTTCGATATTAATGGTGTCGGAAACAATAGCCAAAAAAGTACTGTTGCTATAGAAACAACTACATCTTCGATATCGAAATGTACAATCACAGCATTCAAAATCGGGTACAAAGTGTCACTCCTGTTACGGTAAGGTGTTTGTATAAGAGAGTGGCGAAATACACACATAGCGTATAGGGTGCCTCTATATGAGAGTGGTGACATAAGAATAGGGTGCCTGCTCAGCCAGAAGTGTTGTCAAACTATGTCAAATCCAAATTCCAGAACTTGGTGTCTATATGAAAGGGTCGACATACGGGATATAAAATTTGACTGGTTGAGACGATTTTGGAGTAAAGCGAATTGCCAAGTTAATGCTTGTTAACTTGGCTCACTCGTATTATCGAACTCTCCAGGCGAGTATCGCTAATTTCTAGAATATAGGTTTGCCATAGTTTGACAAACGCGTCTAACCAAGGCAACACTAGATACCGGGCTTGCTCATTCACTCTCAAAACGTCACAAATGGTGGCTGACCGCGACCAGCGATTGGTCCAAAGCAACGCGCCCATCGTTTTGTGCCAATCGCTGTATGTCTTTCCTCCTAGTCAGCCACCTTTTGTGACGTCATCATAATGAATGAGCAAGCCCGGTATGTAGTGTAGCCCTGGTCTAACTAAGCACAGTCTGAGTATCGTATGTCGTAACTCTCATATCTAGGCACAGTAGGTGATACTCACCTGGATGAGTTCGATTAGACGAGTCAAACTAAAGTGCCTCGATATGAGATTGGCAACAAACGCACAGAGCGCATGCTCAGAGTGCCATTTTTGTCCAAATTATTTTTTTTGAAAGGGTTAAATGGAAAAATTTTTCAAACCAACCGGATCGTTCGAGACGTAAAAGTACGTTTTTCGAGAATATGTAGATATTTTTTTCGTATTATTTTTCGTATATATTCGCTCATGGCGAATTTAGAAAAAATTAGAAAAAAAGAAACAGGATAACTGGTGCTTTGCTTCTTCTATTTACTGAGATACGGATAAAGGGCTTCTGAGCATGCGCGTGCGGATTTCGGAAGAGTGAGTTTTTATTTGTGATCTTTGATCAGTTTTTAATTAATAACTACTCTATTTTTCAAAATATTAAAATTCTGAGGCTCAGGTGCACGAGGAGAGGGTTTGGAGTACCTAAATCTAAATTTTCAGGCTTCTGTGTGGGCTAGATTTTCCTACCATCACCAACAGACAGACAAACAGAGCGAAACTTTATTTTATTAGTATAGATATGGATTAGAGTCCTTACTCGGGTCGTATTATACACGATAATTATAATTGAACCCTGCCTGAACCCTACAAAAGCATTTTCATCACCTGAATCTGAAATGATAGAAAATTAATCCATATTTTAATATAATTATGGAAAAGTAGTCTACAATTATATCTCTAGTTTAAATTTTAGTTTTTAAGTATAAAAATGAGCATACATACACGCATTAATATTCAAATAAATAGTTATTCATCTAAAAAGATATTTTAAACTTTTTTTTGAAAAATTTGGTCAACCAGAATCCGAGCCGTAAGTGTCAAAACCCAACCCAAAACAATTAAAGTCAAACCGACCCGAATCCAACAGCAACAACAACAAAAAAATTAGCTCCAAACAGAATCGCGGGTCTGGTCGGATTCAGGTAAAATCGGTTTACCCGAGCCGATACAAGATTCTAATCTGAAACAATATTCTGGACAGTTTTTTGAAATATCAGGTTAACCCAAGCTAGACACGCAAGAATCAAAACTCAATCCGAAACCAAAACAATTGTAGCCAACCCGGCTTACAAAGAAATAAGTTAGCACATACCTGACCCACGAGTCGTGTTTTTTATAAACTGACCCCATGTCATTTTTTAAAAACTAACCTGCCCCGACTTGGGTCGGGTCGTGGGCAGTTCCCTGACCCGATGGAGTTCTACTACGAGGTCAAAATATTCCCCCCGACGACAATTGCATTTGGATCCCGGATCCCCCTCTAGCGCCGCCCTTGACCTCGAATATGATAAACCTCGAACCGAACAAACCTCCGGCTGGGGTGCCCGCTGCCTTCGGCACCGTATACCATTTTTTAAAATGTATCGCGCTACAATACAAACTAATAGAAAAAATAACGACTACTGTAGTTTCGCTACTTGTAGCGCGCTACTTCCGACCCCTGGTAGGAAGCCCTACTAGAGCCCTGCTCTTGTAATAAGTAAAATTTGCGGTCTGCAAATTTTATTTATAAACAACCCGAACCCCGACCCGAGACTAACAAAATAATTTGGTCCACTCGCTATCCGATCCGAAAACGAAATACTTCCACCTGAACCCGAAATACTTCAATTTGAACCTGAAATATTTCAATTCAACCCGATCCAAAAGCCCCAATCGCAGAAAATTAATCCAAAACTTAATGTAATTATGGAAAAAAGCCCTTAATTATATTTCTAATATCGATTTCGTCCTTCATGTTGAAAAATAAACATGTAAGTAATTATTCATACTCAAAAATATATAGATTTTCATTTAAATAGAATGGGTTATACCGACCTGGATCCGAAAATTCCGTTTAAAGCCAACCTGAAACCCAACCCGAACTCCACGAAAAAATTTCTTTTAAACCAAAATCGACAAAAAATGTTTTTGATCGATCTCAATCTGAAATACTTCAAACCGAAACCCGACTCGAAACAAAAAATATTTCTCGGAACAATTAATATTAAAAAATATATAGTTTTTCATTTTAAGCTATATTTTCGAGATTCTTTTGAGAAATCGGGTCAACCCGAACCATGCCCGGAAGTGTCAAAACCCAACCCGAAACCGAAATAGTTAAAGCTAACTCGCCTCGAACCAACCCACAGTTAAAATATACAAGTTCGACCAGCAAAAAACAGACTACTGTCAGTCCGGTTCGGTCGAAACCACGAGCTGGGTCGGGTTCAGTTTGCCTCACATGAGCAGGACATACGCCCAACTTGAGGCCGATAAAAAAAAAAGTTTCGTCCTTCGCATTCTACCCGAACCCGAAATATTTCAACCCAAGCTGACCCGAAATCAAATATTAAATTACAACTTTTAAATAGAAAAATTAAATGCGTCGCGTCGGACAGGAGCAAATGGCCTGCCGAAACAAAATTAAGAACATTATGATGGCTTTGTTTAAGTTAAACGAAATGCATGGAGATGGAAAACACGGTCACCTAACAGATAAAATGACATAATTATATTTCTTTCTTTTTATTTTTACAAACCACAGACAATTGAAGGCCTGAACCAATTAATCACTGCGGTTATATTACATGTACCCGAATAAATATATTAAAGTTAGGATAACAGATTGACTTTTGATTAGACATAAAATATATTTTTGATATAAGATATTATAGCCGAAATAAAGGAATCTAAATTAGAAAATAAGTTATTTTGAGTATATTAATTTACAAAGATATGATTTTGTATCATAAGAGTACCGACTCGACCCGACTCGGATTGAAATCCAAGTCGAAATTATTTTTCCCGACGACAATTGAATTTTGACCCCGACGGGGGGGGGGGGGGGGGTCCGGTCCCCTCTCTAGCTTCACCCTTGCTAACAGTTAGAAATGAGAAGAAGCCGAATTGCAATCCATTTATTCAATTAATACAAAAATTATGGTGTCTATATAGTTACCTTCCAAATTTTGAAGCGTCCATCTGAATTATGCTTGGATGTGGGTGATAGCCATTTCTAATACTGCTGTGTGATAGTATCTACATATCATTTCATCATCATATTTCACAGAAAGCAAAATAAGTCTATTAAAGATTTCACCAAAATATCTTCATTATTATTTAAGTTATAGACGAAACCTCCAGTTCGCTTGGTGTGAGACAAAATACCTTTTTTTTCATTTTGTATATTTCGACCCTGGATGACGCATGACGCCAGTATTGCGCAATAACACACATACTTTGTAATATAAGACTAATTTTGAATTAATTACAATTGAGTAAATTTTCAACGAAGATAAAATGAAAATGATTATTTTTCTTTTATCTAATTAGTATAAATATAAATAAAACAACGAAAAAGGAAATCAATACAAAGTGTCAAGCAGAGACTTTTAGGTAGCTTTCATTACAGAAAGCTACCTATTTCAGCCTTTCGGAGGAAAGCAATTCCAAAAAAATTTGGTATATTTTCACCGATCATGATCCCCAGACCCCCAAACCACCTTTCGTTCAAATGTTGATATATATATATATATATATATATCATCATCAACCATTTTCAATCCAATGCTGGATGTAGGTCTCCCCCAGATTTTTCCGTTGTTGCCTGTCTAGTGCTTTAGTCATCCAGTTAACACCGGCCACTTTTCTGATTTCGTCACTTCATCTTACTTGAGGCCGTCTTCTTGGTCGTTTTACGTCTCTGGGATACCACTATAGGGTGTTTGTGCTCCATCTATTGTCTTGTCTTCTTGCAATGTGCTCAGTCCATTTCCATTTTAGCCGTTTAATTCTATGATTGATGTCAACAACTATCGTCTGATTTCTTATCTAAGTTATTCTCTTTCTGTCTCTTCTGGTTATGCCTAGCATACATCTTTCCATACTTCGTTGTGTTGTTTGTAATCTTTGTACCATCCGTTTTGTTAGTGTCCATGTTTCTGCTCCATAAGTTAGTGCAGGCAAAACAAATTGGTTAAAACACCTTTCTTTTCAAACAAAGAGGCAGGGTCGTAGCTAGGGGGGTGCCAGGGGGGGGGGGCTCAGCACCCCCTGAAAATTTGTGAGCCCCCCCCCCTGGGAAAGTTGCCATGGATACCAAATGAAATTCTGTTTCAAAAATCGTGTGTTAAAAAAACTGTGTTAAAAAATTTAACTTACTTTTGGGGGCTTTTTACAGTTTTGCATAAATACTAAATTATAGTATTTGTTTAAAAACTGCAAATAAGTGCTTCAATATGCGCGCATCCTATCTGCACATATTCAGAATTAGCAACCCTTTACTGATGCAAACATTCCCTTTTACATAAATTATACACTGAAATTTTTCATTTTGCAGCGTTTTCCATTATTAACATAAATTCTAATGAGTTTGATAGTAAATATAATGCTTATGATAAACATTATGTTTCGTATTTGAGTCATCCTAGTTTAAAAAAATATATATAAGATCCTTGATTTATAAATCATACTAATGAAAAAAAAAGCTAATAGCCAATTTAAATACAAGCATTTGACTAAACACAAAAATAATTTTAAAATGCAAAATACATCCTTGGTTTTTCTAATGTTTGTTATCCTATAAAAACATAACTTTAGAATTCTTAAGGGCAGGGAATATTCAGAAAAAAAATAAAGATTGCAACTCTTTTGAAACAGGTTAACTGTCAGCTTTTTATTTACTTATTGACATCATCACTTATTTCACTAGTATAATTATACACGGAAAATTTTCATTCTGCAGCCAGTGAAGTATTCTTTAAAAATCCAGAGGGCATACGCTGTAGGCAGAGGGCATACCCTAAAGAGTATATGCTATATGCTATAGTGTTTTTGAGTAGAGGGTATCCGGTATTCCTTAAAATAATCCAGAAGTTATACCGTATTAGTCGTATCCACCGTATATCCTCATTACATTCCCGTCTGCAGCTTTTACTTTTCTTATCATCAAATAAAGTTATTATAAACAGTTTAATAAGAAACGTAGTGCCTACAATATGAATATGCAATAATTTATCTTTCTATATAGTACTTTGATCATATATATCTGTGTTTGTGCGTGCATGTGTCAGAGGGAGAGAAATAGTATGAGACCCCCCCCCCCCCCCTACATTTTCTTGAGCACTCCCTGTTGTTTACTTCTAGCTACATCCCTGCAAAGAGGCATGTTACTCTTCAGAATGATATTGTTCTTCCCAAAAGCACTCCATCTATTTCTTATTCTTCTATTGATTTCATTCATGATACTGTTGTCCGATGATATTTCTTGTTCAAGGTACACATAACTTGGCACTTCTTTAATCGCAGTGTTGTTGTAGATGTAGACGATTTTCTTTTTTGATGCAAATGAGTTGAACATCACCTTAGTCTGTCCCAAATTTATTTTTAATCCCACATTAATGCTAGCTTCTGCCAAATCTTTTAGCATATTTTCCAATTCTTCAGGGCTATTACTGAAAATTAAAATGTCATCAGCAAACCGGAAATGTCTTAAATATTCCCCATTTATTCTAATCCCTTTGTTTTCCCAATTCAGCTTCTTGAAAATATTTTCTAAGACAGCAGTAAAAAGCTTAGGCGAAATGGTGTCTTCTTGTCTTACTCCTCTTCCAAGCTTGATATTCGTTTTTCCTTTGTCCAAATGGATGGTGGCTGTTGCTTTCTTGTAAATCTTCTTTATGATAATGATGTAAGGTTTGTCTATTCCAATGTCCTCCAGAGAATCAACTACTGCAGATGTGTATACCGAATCAAATGCTTTTTCATAATCAATAAAGGCAAGACAGAGAGGTAAATTATATTCTTTATGTTTTACTATAAATTCCCTTACTGTTTGAATATGATCCATTGTGCTAAATCCACTTCATAATCCTGCTTGTTCTCTAGGTTGAGCTGAGTCCAGAGCTGATTTAAGTCTTGTCGTTAAAACTTTGGTGACAATTTTATAAATCACTGACAGTAAGCTGATTGAACGATAGTTTTTGATGTTTTCCTTCTCCCCTTTCTTGTAAAGTAGCACCATCACAGCATTGTTCCAATCTTCTGATACATCTGATTTCTCGAGACATTTGGGAAACATTAAGTCTAGCATTTTTTCAAATTTTTCTCCTGCTTTTCTGATAAGATCAATTGTAATTCCATCTTCGCCAGGGCATTTACCTTTTTCATGCATCTAATGGCTTGTACAACTTCATCTGGCATCACTGAGATTATCTCTTCAGTTTCTGTTTCTGTTAAGTTTACTCGTGGATCACGTGAGTTGATTTCCCTTTGATCTTCACCTTTATATAGATCTTTATAGAATTCTTCGACAATGTGTACTATTTTATTATTGATTTTGGTGATTGTTCCATCTGCCTTCTTCAGTGCAAAAATAGCTTTTCTCCAACACACAGTTTGCGCTTAGCTGATTTTAAACTTTTGTTATCTTCTAGAACTTTCTTGACATGATCACAGTTAAATTTTCTGATATCTTCTGTAACACATTTTCTTACCGTTTTACATAATTCTGCATATTCAACTCTTGATTTAGGATAGTTTTTCTTCATTTTAAATTCTCTGCGTTTCTTCATCAATTTTCTTGTTTCTTCTGTTATTTTCTTTGTCTGATTTACTTGTGCTTCACCAGCTATCGCCCTTGCAATTTCTTGTAGAGTATTTGTTATTTTCTTGTTCACTACTGTAACATCTTGTTCTCTTTCTAAGATTGAGTGAAGTACTTGGAAACGGTTTTTAAGTTCTAAATTAAATTCTTTTTTATGTTTCTGTAGATTTATAATATCGAATGATTTCTTTGAGTGGTGCAAAAGCTTCATTCTTTCCACTTTAGTATTTGGAAGCAGCTTGAATCTAACCAACCTGTGATCGCTTCCTGTATTGAAGTTATTGAGAACGCTGCAATCCTAAGTAAGATGCTTTTTGTTTGTCAAGTTGTAGTCGATTTCACTTGTTGAGCCATTTGCACTACGCCATGTACATTTTCTTTGTGGCTTTTTCTTGAAAAAGGAATTCATGATATACATCTATTCACATTCTGCATGCTCAATCAATCTGTTTCCTCTTTCATTACGCACCCCATATCCATGATTTCCTACTGAAAACTCACCTTTCTCTTTTTACCCAATTCTAGCATTCCAGTCCCCCATTATTAACTTTATGTAGCATTTTCCCTTTTGATGCATTGAAGCTACTTCTTCATAGAAATTCTCAATTTCCTCATCAGTATAGCTAATTGTTGGTTCACAAACTTGGGTAATTTGCAGCTTGTATCTTCTTGACACTTGTATAACTAACCTTGCAACTCTATCTGATGCACTATCATATTCTACGACGTGATTCTTCCACATTTTATGAATCAGAAATCCTACACCACTTGTTTTTCCATCTTCTGTATCTCTGTAGTACAATACATGTCCACTGGCAAGATCAATCTTCTCTTCTCCTTTTCTTCTTACTTCGTATAATCCTAGGATGTCCCAGTTGATTATTTCTGATTCTTCTTCAAGTTCCTGTAAACGACTTACCAAAGATAGGGTTCGTTCATTATACGTAGCAAAGGTCATCAACTTATGGCAGCCAAGCCGAGCCTGGTGATTTTTAGCACCCTCTGTCTTCATGTATTTCTGCCGTAACCAGGAACATGCAGACTGCCGGGAATTGAGGGCCGTGATTTGTTTTGTGAATTCATGGTAAAATAAGAGGGGAGATGGCCAAATTCCTCCACGCTGGCCAAGCAGGTTGGAGGAAGCCCATCCGCGTTCTTTCCCCATGCAAGGGTACTAACAGGCTGCACCGATGGAAGGTGCGGATTGGACATTAAGTCTCTGCTCCCAGTCGATTCCTTTAAGTCCTCCTCTGAGGCATTTAAAGGGTCTTCTCCTAGTTAACAAGCAGAGGCTATTAAACAGCCCATATATATATATATATATATATATATATATATATATATATATATATATCTGACATACATATGTCATGCTGTAACTCTCTGATTTATGAACCGATTTGGATGTGATTGAGTATGTGTATAGGACATATCAAGGTCTTGACCGAGTTCGGTGGCTAGCTTCATTCCACAACTTGTTTCAAAATGGCGGCCAGTTAAAATTTTTTAAAAATTCCAAAAGAGGTACAAAAAATTATAAATTGAACAAATTGTTTATGTTAAGTGTTAGAATGTGATACAAGGATTCTGTAACATTTTTTGTTTTTGCTATATCTTAAAAAATAGCTGAGATATGTCAGTTTGAAATTATAGGGTGGCTGAGATTTTGAAACAATCTGATATTTGTTATACTGTAACTCTCGTAGTTATGAACCGATATGAATGTGACTGATCATGTGTACAGAACATACCAAGGTGCAAGGTCTCGACCGAGTTCGTTGGCCAGCTTCATGAGCCATCTTGTTTCAAAATGGGGGCAAGTTAATTTAAATTTTTCTTTAAATTCAAAAAGATGTATAAAAAATTATAAATTGAAAAAGTTATTTCCGTTAAATATTAGATCGTGATACAAGGATTCCGAAACATTTTTTGTTTTGGCTTTATCTTAAAAAATGGGAGAAATCCGGCAGTTTCAAATTCTAGGGTGACTGACATTTTGAAATAATCTGATTTTTGTTATGCAGTAATTCTGATGCTGAAATTCGCATTCAAATTCAGTATTAACGAATACCGGGATTGAATTTTCTATAATCAAGTTCCAAGCAATTTATCTTCGGATCTTTGAGTAAAATGCGTTGAATTTTTAAAAACATGGACTATGAAAGCTACCTTTTCCTCTCTGTACAGGCCGGAAGGACTTTTTGCATTAAAGTAGTTCTCGTGTATTTTCCTTGTTTACTGACGGTTGTAAAATA
The DNA here is from genome assembly GCA_963931845.1 of Maratus michaelseni. Lineage (NCBI taxonomy): Eukaryota > Metazoa > Arthropoda > Arachnida > Araneae > Salticidae > Maratus > Maratus michaelseni. Next base: position 446,675,784 of record OZ007586.1, read on the forward strand.
TTTTGGGGGTAACCTATATATATTTTTTTCATATGTATATTATTTCGCAAAAGTTACTGTAGTGAGGTTGATTAGAACTGTAAAATATTTAATAAAATAATATTTGCAGCCAATGATTAATATATTAAAATTGTTTTTCTTAAATGACATAATATTAATTGATAAAATATATTTTACATATTTTAATAAATAACATAGAGATGCATAAGACATCTATTTCATTTTCAATTATATGTTTAAAAATTGAATCGATTTTCTACAGTAAAATATATTTGGGGTATTCTGGAATATAAAAATGGTATAATAATTAACTGAGAAATGTTTTCTTGTGGAATATCTAAGATAATCTGATTACTTTATTTGTAGCATTTTTCTATTAATATTTATGTGAAATGCTAAATTTATCAGCTTTAATAGTTTGTAACTGGGTGGGAATTCAAAGCAGCATGGCAAGTTATGAAGCAATATTGAAATCTAGGTACGGTTTATGGTGAAAATTTCACAAAATTAAATGAAGATAAATCTAATAATGAAATAAATTAATAATTAAATTTAAAAAATAGAAAAAGGCAATTAAAATTTCAAAAGGAATTCTATATCAGTCTATAAATATTTTAATTAATCAGTTAAAGGAATTTAAAATTAAATCTAATAATAAATTTAAATGAAAAGTTTTATATATACATATATATATATATATATATATATATATATATATATATATATATATATATATATATATATATATAATTTTCTAATTTTTATTTATAATATATAACTAAGTTTTATTAATTTACTTAAAGTTCCTCTATTTTAAATGATACAAGTATTTTTATTTAACTAGCTTTTATAATTTATTTAAATAACGTAATATTTATAAATATTTAACTATTTCAACTATCGATGTCAGCACTACAAAAATTAATGTAAATTTATTCAATCAACATGAAATGCTTTATATATTCAATTACTCTGTAGTATATAATTAATAATGTCTGGATTTTATAATTTCTCAAAACTAGAAATAAATGTAATTATTTCATGATTTAATAAACGTTTGTTTGCTTAATTCTTTTATTTATTGTATGCTTTTCACAAACCTAACTCTCTTTGTTTTAGTCACATTAATACCTAGTAAAAATATCTTAATAACTTTTTACATAGATGACAGTACTGGTTATAAAACTATGCATCGATTATCATTCAGGTTTTCGTATTATTAAGTATCTCTCAATTTTGTGCTGCAAATATTTTCATTTCACAAAATCAATTTTTTAATAATATTATTATTATTAAGATTATCTAATAGTTTAAAATAGTTCATATTTATTTCATTAACGTGGCTTTTAGCTAATTGAAATGTCATTGATTGGATGTGTTTTTCTTCTATATTTTCTTTTTTTGAATCAATTTTTTATTAAATCCATTTTTGTACTTTCAATAATATTCCCTAATCATTGATTTTGCACCTATTATGTTTAGTTATTCAATATTAGTCCATCTTTATACAATTTTCTTTACATGAGGCTTTGTACTTGATCGTGCAATTTGAGTAAAGTAAATTCGGCCCAGGCTTATTTACTCAAACAGAAATCAATTACGATTTACTTATATTTGTGGAATATTCCCCTTGATAAAGTGTTTTACAATCTAAGTTTCCATTTGCTTCTTGTCATATTTTCACCTTCTGCACATTGGATGTTTCCCCCATATTTTTATTCCCCCCCCCACACTTATTTCATTTTGAGAATCTTACATTTTTGGATATATGCCTTGTATTGTATTATTATCGGTTCATTTATTGTCTATTTTTACGGATTTAATAATTATTATTAACAAAAGTTTTATTATATATATATTAAAATAAAATAAATAAATAAATTGATAAAAATTTATAATTTTATAACTTTGATTTCACGATTTGATTCTTTGGCAAAGTAATCAAGCGTACTCATTCATATTAGATGATATGACTGTCTAAAATTTTGAATTCTATTTAATGTGATTGGGATTCAAAATTTCTTGCAGCTTATTAATTTATTTATATTGCTAATTAGCAGCTGTTTAGCTCAGATTAATATATGGCTTTTTTGAAAATTATATTTTCACAACTTTTATTATAACTATCCTTATGTTAAAAAAAAAAATAAATAAAATAAAATAAAATAAGCATAAACAAATTAACATGTTTTCATTAATGAGTCATTTCTTGATACAGCCATAATATGTGGATATCGATAAACTTGTATAATCCGTCAACTAAACGATTCTTTTGAGTTTAATTTCATGTGCTTAGGTATGGTAAGGGATGAATTTTCACTTTACTACATTTTATAAATAATAAATAAAAATAAAAATTTTGATTTAAATGAAATGAAATTAAAATTAAATACAATATCAAACATGCGTGTATATTTTATATACTATACATACTATCTAATCCGTCCGACGTTGCCCGGAAATCACTAACTTTTTTTGTGGTTTCGATAAAAATAGTTATTTTGTGGTGCGTATTCTGTTCTAAACAAACCTCTTTCCGAACGAAACTCCCGCACTCGTCCTAGCTGCCTACGGCATTGTATAGCAGGTGTGCTACGCACGCGCTGCAATATCGTTCGAATTCAATTTCCATCGTTAGGGGGCGCGAAATCATCTTACTTATTAATCTATATATCTTAATTAGTTCATGTAAAGTTGAATGAACCAATTCCCGTTGAAGGAGATTCAAAACATTTTTTAGAACACTTTGGTCGAGATATGAAAATGCACTAGGTTGACCGTTTTAAACCACCCTGTCACTCACACCCTCACAGATATCGACATGCAACCACCATAGTGCACGATGAGAGACTCGGGGCTACTAACAGACAAACACCAGTGGTCTGAGCTGGGTAGTTGTGGCTGCAAAGTGAAATATGAGGACACACACAATTAGGTCGAAATATGAAATGCCCTAGAACGACCACTTTCAACAACCATATATCTCCCATACCCCCAAAGCTACCGACATGCAACAACCATAGTGCACAATGGGAAAATCCAAGCTACTACCACACAGAAACAGTAGTGGTCTGCGCTGGGTAGTTGTGGCTGCAAAGTGAAATATATGGACACACACGTCTCTCTCTCTATATATAGATTAATCTTATTTCATTTTCAAAGATAACTTATGTTAAAAATGATAATAATAAATAAGTATATAAATATAAAATAATACTTTTCATGCTGCAAAAATACTAGACTGAGGTAATATAATATAAATATAAATAATAAAAATAATTCCATTTTCCATTTCACAGTAATTATTGAGAGTAAATATATTCAATTGATATTTGACATATTTAGAAATATAAAGATATAAACTAGTTGGTAACCAACTAGTTAGATATAAACTCAAAACAAAATATATTTTTAAATATATTGTCTTCTTTTGGACTTTAAAATGTACTAAGAACTATTTGTGGAAGAGTCCGTAAAATAGTTTAAATGGTGGCGTTGGCTTATATAGCATACCGACAAGGAACATTTTGGTGATCCCTCTAACATAATAAAAAAGCAAATTATGCGAAGAGTTATTCGAGAATATTTCAGGACTCAATTCATATTCTAGCAGTACATGTCACTTTACAGGAATATTTAAAGAAAGCCATGATCAATGTTGGGATATGTGCGAACATTTCGTTCGAATTCTTATTTATTCCCAAACCTCCAAAATGCCTTTTGAACTGCAAAAATTAGACGTGGGATTGAGAAATGCGAAACTCTTTAGCTTACGCTTTACCATTCTTCAAAAGAGGAAGAAGTGCTTGTTTTTCAGGAATGTTATAGAACCCCTTTGAGTTCTTTGTTTATTGTATATATATATATATATATATTGTTGTGCGTATTCCCCTCTAGGTTGTTGATGTAATTCATTGTCAGTAAATCATGATAAATTAAATGACCTTGTATTAACATCTTATTTAGTGTTTCTATTTCCTTAGAGTCGGTTTAAATTGATTTATTAAATATATATATTTTTTAATGTTATCTTTTAAGTTAGGAAGTTAATATTTATTAAGAATCTTAAATATTCAATTTTTACAGGTGCGCGTTTCATTTTTCTTATCAGCATATTCACTAAATGCGCTTATAAAAGAGTATTACAATTTTTTTTTTTACTTTTATACTTATTTTTCATTATAGTTTAAGCATTTCGTGAAATTTAACTGCGTGTTAAAGTGTGCCACTGTGAAATAAATAAAGATTTTTGCTGTTGCTATTTTCACCGATGCCATTGTTTTCTTTACCCTTTTACCGATGTCATTTTTACTCAGTAAATACCTAGTAACTAGAGGCTTAGACATTGTCATAAGAAACTATTATAAAAACGATTGCATGATATCTTATTTCTTTTAGCAAGTACATTCTGCAAATTCAAATTTCAAAAAATGGTTATAGTCAAAATATCAATTGACGTCAAAAAAGTTCTAGTTTTTCAAAATTATTATCATTATTACTATTATTTAAATTTAAGATGTTGTATTGAATACTGTTTACAGGCTTTTATATATTTAAGATGCAGAATTGGGAAGAATAAATGGATATTTATGGTTCCTAAAAGAAATGTTTAAATTTTAGTGAATCTCAAAAAAAGAGGTCGCCTATTTCAAGAGTTTTAATCTATTATACAAAGATAATATATATATATATATATATATATATATATATATATATATATATATATATATATATATATATAATTATAATATCTTTGAATTTCAAAAAACATATCAAGTTCTTGTAACATTCTAATTAAATCTCCTAAGAGATAATTAGTAATAAAGTGTAGACAGAATACCACATAGTTAATAAATAAACAAGTGTAATCATAATATTACCATAGCATTTGCTTCAATGGTAATTGGCCAAAAATACTGAAAATATGAAAAATATTTAAAAAAAGAGAGAAAAAAAATATATAATAAACCATAAAATGTTAATAATTTGGAGTTGATATCAAGTGAATACAAATGGATTTTGAAATGAAATATGAACTAAATATAATGGAAAATTGGATAACAAGAGATTTAAATTAGAATTGGATATGAAAAAACACGTGTAGATATAATCATCAGCCTGGATGTATCTACACGTGTTTTAAAAATAATACAGTATTTCATAAATATACTGGCATTTATGCTAAGATTAGTATATTCATCCAGGTATACTGTATTATTACCAGAAAACAATTGGAAATAGTAAAATTGGAAATAAAAAAATTGTAAAGAACAGATAAAATATCTTACTCACAATAATTATCAAAAATTCCTTAAACATCACAAGGTCTACATTTATACCAATACGACCACATGGCGCACATCATGAAATATCATAATCTTGATGAGTTGTGTTTTTGTATATGTTATGTTTACAGTTATTTTAATACAATGCATATTTTATAGACTTTTTAACTGATCATTAATATCACTTAATATACAGGTGATCGGCAGACGCACATTCACCATGACTATATAAAGTGTAAACAATGTTCAACCAGCTTAATAATAGTCCTTATATATGTTTTAATTGTATTATTTGCTATATCACTTGCTATATTTTATCTCACACTAAAACAAAGTAAATTATTACATAACATGTTTATATTTATATGATGTAATAAATGTTATTTAAAAGAGTTGATAATTTAATTTATCAAAAAAATAGGATAACCATAAAGTTTTGCTTGATTTCGTATAAATCTAATATTTTTGTTTTTATTTATATCTGAGCATAGATATTTTATACGATGAAGGTAATTGATAATTATATTTTTATAAACTGATTTATGTAAACATGAAGCAAAATTGGTAAAAATATTTACTTTAAATGGAAAGTCAAATCTTTTATCATAAATATCAAATCAGTATCAGTTCGGACCAATATTTCTTTCATAATAATATAAGTAAAGGTTAGAGAGAATACTAGAAGCAGTCCCACCCTGCGGTATTCCCTGGCATTGTTTATAAATAATATTGTCATATATGATGTAATTATTATGCAATGTAAAGTTTAATAAAGTTTTAAAAAAATTTACGGAAATATGATCTTTTGATTTTAATTGAGATTTAAATTCTTTAAATAATATACACATTGTTTTATGTAAGTCTTTTTTATCAATGTTATTAAATAAATCATTAAAATCCAATGTTTTTATGAATTTTACCGGATTGATATTATGTATTTTATTAATAAGCTGAAAACTGTTTTTTAGGCAATGTTGGTTATTATGTTTTATCGTTATATCATATATCTGCTTTAAAATATTAAGAAGTAAATTGCTTGCATTATTATTATATGTGTTACACCCGATGGTAACTGTGCGAAATTTAATTGGATTTTTATGAAATTTTGGAATTATAACAAGAGAAGGATAATTTAAATTATTACATTTGATTTTTAGTAATTTGTGATAATTTAATAATTTTCTATTATTAATTTCAATATTTAATTTAGTTTTATTAAAAATATGACTTGTGTTTATTTCATTGTGAATTAACACTTTATAGTACTCTTTACAAATAATAGCATAATTATTTGGAGATTTATCTACATAAGTAATTATAAATTTGTTTTGTAGTTCTGATATATGTTTATTTATGTTTTTAAAAGCTGCATGTGTAATATGTTGATAATTTTTTATAATTTCATTTTTAAATTTATCTATTACAGAAAATCTCCATCCACTAAAATACTCGATAGGTTTATTGTAATCAATAGCAATTTTATATATAAATAAATCAATATCTTGAATAAACTGCAATATTATGGATTTGATTTTACACATGTATGGAAGGCGAAATTTTGTGCCATTATGCATTAAGTTTTGTAAAATAGGTTGTTCTACAATATTAAGATCACCAGTAATAATATGACCATGTGTTGTATTTATGTACTTTTGAAATTTTGGGTCATTACAATAACAAGGGTAATTATTTGAAGAGATCAATTGTTTTGCAAAAGAATTGTAATTAAAAATTTTACGTCCAAGTGTGCGATTATATTTATATGTCTTGTGAATAGTAAAATTTTTTATTGGAAAATTATTAGTATTGTTGTTTATGATGTAACGATTTCATTAAATCTCCCACAGTCTGCTAATTATGCAAAATAATCAAGGAAAGAAGTTCCCAGGTGTCGGAAAACTTCTGTCATATTTTTCTGCTAGCTTGCAAGAATGTCGCCGACCTGCAAAGGCACAGAATAGCTTCGATCAATCCTGTGAACGGAAACTGTTTCGACAGCAAAATATTTCTCTGATCTCGCCGGCTTCATGTGTGGTCGCTTTAGCGTGAGAACTTTACCCGTGTGAACATGTGGTATTTCAGTAAGACCTCCCAAAAAGGAATCCCGATCGAATCACAGGAAGACCGAATGCTATGACGTGAACGGAAACTTCTTTGATTGGTGAACGGAGAGACTTTTGTTGGAGCCAAGGGACGAGAAAGAGAATCGAGGGGAAGTTAGTTAGAGTTTCGGGGGAGACGAGTGTTGGTAGAAAAACACTCATCTCAGGACGGATTCCCATCTTAGTGGGGAAGAAAAGGTTTTGCTGACAGATTTTAAAAAGAGAGAGGATTTCTCTGAAGGCAACGGCAAGGCCGTCGTTTGAGGAGTGAAAAAGATACTCCGGTTGGATGTTAAGATTTCAAATTACTGCACAAGACTGGACTCTATTGATTTATAAATTGATTGCAAGTTGAAACGAAACCAGCTGAAAAAAATTGTTGTAATGAGTTGTAAATATTAAGAAATTCGAGAACAATTTTAAATAAAATTCGTTTCGAAGTAACATATTGAAATTCATCCATATGAAAAGGCCACACGCTACCCCTTTTTAAATTATAACATCATGGATTCATTATAGCTGGTGGCAAGCGGGTCGGATATTTCAACAAAAGTTGATTAGCATCAGTGAAGAGAGCCCAGACAGTAGCAGTGACGCCCGCCCGCATCTAAGCGCGCAAGATCTGACGCCAGGTCAGGAGAGGAAAGCAGAGCCCGAAGCAAGCCCTTGCACTGGTACGACAGACACCGCAGTTCCGTCATCCGAACGTAGAAACAGAGCCCGAAGCAAGCCCTGGCAAGTGGCACGACAGACAGCAGCTCCGTCCTGGAAGCAAGCCCGTGTGTACAGATAACAAGCCCGAAGCAAGCCCTTGTGTACAAATAACAAGCCCGAAGCAAGCCCTTGTGTACAAATAACAAGCCCGAAGCAAGCCCTTGAAATGGATACATCAGGAGCTGACAAATCGAGATGACCTGTGCAATCGACGACGTCTAGGCCAGACCCGAAACCGGCGACAAATGATGCAGACCAAGACTGTAGAAAAGGTAAGCTCAATGCATTTTTGAGTGGCTCTCATTTTGTTTACATATTCTTTGGTGAAGAAAATTCATTTCTGAGAATTTTTTTATTTGAATATTGATATATGATAAATTATGATAAATTTTTAAATCTAATAACTTTTAACATATTTGGAAAAATATATGTATATTTGTTATTAGCATAAAATTTGATAGTGTGAATTTTCTTTTGGCAGTAAAATAATATAAGGATTGTCAGGCTAAATGTGTATATATATATATAATTTTTTTTTCTCGGTAAAAAAAGAGATAAAAATTTTGATTTTTCAAATAAGTCGATTGTCTAGTTATTCCTGATTGAAAGATTTCAAAGGTGTACTTTCTTATATTATTAGTGAAACAATAGATGTTGTTGATAATCAAATATTTTGCATATGTGATGTTAGGAAAATTTTTTAGCAGTTGCAAAAAGTGGTCATTTTGTTACTGGGAAAATTGTTACCTGCGGGGTCAGAAATATCAGGTATTGGTTGAATTATGTGCACAGAATTTCAAATTTCTAAATTTGTTTTAAATGTGTATGATCGACACCAAAACGTGTCAGTGTATTGAAAATTTTACAATATTGAAAATCTATTTTTATATGTATACTATTTTTATTATTCCTCAAATTGAATTGTATTTAAAATTGTTAGTATTATGTGGGTAGTAGCAGAAAATTTTCCATAAAGTGTTAGAATCCCTATTGCATAAGTTAGCGAGCGAAACTATCATTTTCATCTTTATATTGTATTTACATAAAATTTTAAAATGCAAGAAGTAACTGATCTGAAACAGTGCAGGAAAATTGATTTGCAGAATTTAGCGGAAGAATTGGGAGTGGAAATAGGGAAAAATGACAGGATACCGGTAATTATCCAAAAAATCGAAGCTGCCGATCATTACAATAAAGATTTTGCATTTACGCAAGCTGCGTATATCATAAAAGATCGCGAAGACAAGATAGCCGCGGATAAAGAGGAAAACAAAGGGAATATGAGAGGGAGAAAGAAGAAAGAGAAAGAGAGGAAAAACAAAAAGAACGCGAATTTACGTTGGAACAACTTAGATTGACGCAAGATGCAAATAGACGCAGTTCAACGACCAGTGGCGGGTCGGAACGCCCACCTAAATTGCCGCTCCGAACAATCATGCATCGATTTGATCCGGAACGCTCGGATATAACTTTGTTTTCAAATTTGTTCGAACGACAGGCGACCAAAGCGGAAATAGAGACAGGTGACTTAGTGACGCATTTGTTAGCTTTAGTGCCAGTCGAAATTGCAGAATTGATTTTAAGGGAACCGCAAGATCGGACTGATGACTTTGAATACGTCAAGAAATTTTTGCTAGAGCGTTTCCGCATGAGTCCCAAATCGTATCGTCAAAAATTAATGAAACATCCACGCAATCCAGATGCTCCTTGGAAGGACATTATTTTCGAGATCAACAGTTATTTAGAGGGTTGGTTGAATGGTTTAGGTGTTACGGATTTCAGTAGTCTGAAAAATTTATTGATAACTGACCAGATCAAGCTCCGTGCTTCTAGTGAAATGAAAGAGCATTTCATTGATTCGTGAGCAAATTAGAAAGACCCTTTAATTTTAGCTAAATGTCTGGACGAATATAAAGCAGTAAAAGGGATTTCAGATAAAAAAGAGAATGCGAGATCTTTTTATGATAGGAAATCTGAAGAAACGAAACTCGAGGAAAATTCTGGAGAAGAAAAAAATTCCGACAAAAAAATAAATTGGCGAGACAAAGAAATTAAAGACAGGGAACGTGCCTTTGAACGAAAGAGGCGCTGCCATACGTGTGGAAGCGAATTTCACCTAATGGCCCGTTGTCCGAAAAGACAAAGGGATAGTACGGAAGCAAAATCTTTCGAGAGCATAAATCACTTAGGCGATATAAGCGAAGACAAAAGCTTGTTCCGACCTTTTTTGAGTGAAAACAAAATAAATGGGAAGAGGGCGTGTGTACTTAGAGATTCAGGTAGCTCGTATTGTGTTTGCCCATGGAATTTGGTAAATAAAAGCAAATTAGGCAACGAATATGTTTGGCTTAAACAGACATTTGATAAATATCCAAAACGATTTAGAGTGGCACGTATAAAAATGGAAATAAAGGGTCTCGGATATGTAAATACGAAAGCGGCAATCCTGCCTAGACACTCTAAAATTAAACACTATATCTTAGGTAATAAGACGCAAGCTTTAATAAATGAAAGGATAAAGCGAAAGCAGAAATCACAAACTAATTCCAGTTTTAAGAACCTGGGGAACGAGATAAGCCCTTTAACAGATCTCCAAGGGCAGGAAAAAATTCTTTTGTCATTTTCCCCCGAAATGAAAAACCACCGTTCTCAGGGCATTGGGAAAAAGACACTTTTTTGAATAGGTCAGGGAAAGTTGACGAGTTTGTTGTTGACCAGCAAGGAAATTCGAAAAATAAACGCGAAAATATGGAAGTGAGTGTTGACAGGAAGGATTATCATTCGAAAGTTAATCTGGAGGAAGTGAGCGGATTCACAAAGAGTTTTCTAAAATCCTTCGAAATTCTGTTGAAAGAGAGTATGGACAGTGGAAATTCAGGCCTTTGTGACACTCTTTTTAAAGAAATTGAACGTTTGTGTAAAACGTATTGTTCGACAAACACAAGTAAAGAAATTCAGTAGTAAGTTTTTGAGTAAAATCCAATCTTTTGTACATATTTGATTATTTTTAGTTTTATTGTTATTTTGGCATGTGTAGTAAAAAAGTATCTTTCAAAAAAAAAAAAAAGTCTCTAAAGCTAGATGTTCAAGCAATGGTAAACAGTATATAAAGAAATTGGGTCACTTATGTATATAGTGAGGTTAAATTGTAATGTTATTTGAGCCACTCAAATATGTTGAGCTAACCCTTTTTTTTGCAGATTTTCCGTGTTTCACCCGGAAAATGTTTTAAAGGTGGGGCTGTTGTAACGATTTCATTAAATTTCCCACAGTCTGCTAATTATGCAAAATAATCAAGGACAGAAGTTCCCAGGTGTCGGAAAACTTCTGTCATATTTTTCTGCTAGCTTGCAAGAATGTCGCCGACCTGCAAAGGCACAGAATAGCTTCGATCAATCCTGTGAACGGAAACTGTTTCGACAGCAAAATATTTCTCTGATCTCGCCGGCTTCATGTGTGGTCGCTTTAGCGTGAGAACTTTACCCGTGTGAACATGTGGTATTTCAGTAAGACCTCCCAAAAAGGAATCCCGATCGAATCACAGGAAGACCGAATGCTATGACGTGAACGGAAACTTCTTTGATTGGTGAACGGAGAGACTTTTGTTGGAGCTAAGGGACGAGAAAGAGAATCGAGGGGAAGTTAGTTAGAGTTTCGGGGGAGACGAGTGTTGGTAGAAAAACACTCATCTCAGGACGGATTCCCATCTTAGTGGGGAAGAAAAGGTTTTGCTGACAGATTTTAAAAAGAGAGAGGATTTCTCTGAAGGCAACGGCAAGGCCGTCGTTTGAACTTTTTTGTGAGGAGTGAAAAAGATACTCCGGTTGGATGTTAAGATTTCAAATTACTGCACAAGACTGGACTCTATTGATTTATAAATTGATTGCAAGTTGAAACGAAACCAGCTGAAAAAAATTGTTGTAATGAGTTGTAAATATTAAGAAATTCGAGAACAATTTTAAATAAAATTCGTTTCGAAGTAACATATTGAAATTCATCCATATGAAAAGGCCACACGCTACCCCTTTTTAAATCATAACATCATGGATTCATTATAATGACATTTTGTAAATTGATATTATTAAATACATGATTGGAAAAATTTATAATTAGTTGTGTATTATTAGTTTTATATTTAGGTTTATTAGAAAGACTTGTATTTAATAGGTTTGCTCTATAATGAAGAATATCATAAAATATATCACAAAAATGTGGAGAATATTGATTCTTTTTAAATACTTTGAAATATTGGTTCAAATATTTCTTTTTAATACTAAAAATATGTTTTCTTATAGCTAACCAACTATAATCATTACAAAATTGTACCTCAAGATCATCAAGCTCTTGTTGTATCACAATATTATCAGTGTATTTTTTGTTATTATGTATACCTGTACCAGATCTTGAAGTTTTTTTCTATGTTTGAAAAATTTAATCCTGAATAAAGATTTTTATAATTTTCATATTTAGTTAAATCTGAAAAAACAGGATGTGATTTTTTGTATACTAATTGATTTAATCCATAAGGATAGGTAGTATTAAAATGTCTTGTATATTTAGATTCTAGAAAAAGTCGTCCAGTAAAATTTTTTTGTATTTTTTTAATAGTAATATTTTTAAAATCATGATTTTTGAAATGAGTATATTCAATATTATGAGTAGTTTGAAATTTAGATTTTTTAAATTTATCAATATGAGAACGATGTAAATTTAGCCGCTTATGTAATTTTTGACAAGACTGTCCAATATATTCCATATTACACGAATTGCATTTCAATGAATAGATTACATTGTATGCTTTGCAAAATTTTACCGTATTAAGATTGTGATTATTTGACATCTGGGACTTATCAGCTAAAGGACATGTAAGGCAACGCTTAGATTCACACTCTCGAAAACATAGAACAGGCTTGGGACAATAGAATAGGTTATCTGATAACGATCCAGGAAGATCCCTAATAATCTTCCTGTACCGAGCATTAGTCCTGGATCCACCAAGGCCTAAATTGCCAGTATCTAACAATTTACTCATAACTACCATATTGTTTGAAAGCAATAAAAATTGCAAGAGATACATAGTAAAAATTATAACATCAAATAATAAAATTTTTTAAACATCTTTATTTTTATAAAGTACTCTTGAATAACCATAAAAGGAAAAAATATTTAAAATAAGATTAATGATTGTTTTATACTTGATTAAATATAATAAAACTATTTACATATATACATAAAGTCCCATTAAGCAAACGAACATCAAAAGACAACAATCTAAAATCCCTAAGCAATAATAAGTCAATACAAAATAAATTTTGGCAAAATACAAGAAGAACCTGAATAAGATGTTATAAAGATGCATTTGAAAATTCAATAGATGAACAAATGATACCAAGATACAATAGTAATATTGTATAATTATTATTATTAAATTATTATTAAATACACAATTAAAAGCGCAATGCAGCTATAGTAACTAATGTATTCCAAACAGAAGCTAATCAAAGTGATTTATGAGCCAAATAAGCTTAATTATGGTATCATATGAAAATCAATATATATTTAAACCTTCAAGAATTCTTTTGACACCTGTAGTTTATTTGAAGTATTTTAATGAGTTCGTTTTTCCATGTGTAATTAAAAAATGTTTAAATTTTTTATTTTTATGGTTTATATTCAATAAGTTTTAATATCTTTTATGTAATATGCATTGATGCAATAACCCAATTCTGTAGCATTTAGTAAACTCGATTTATATGAATAATCTTACTAAACTACTATTCTATTAGAACTTCGTGTCACATATATTATTATTTTATTGTTATCTTTTATGTGGTATCAGATAAGAATATATTTAAATAATAAAACTAGATAGTACCCGTCAAGATTTGACGGTAAATAACTCGAAAGTTCCTTTAGAAATATACTTTTATTTTTAATTAGCTGCTTTTAAATTAATTAAGTATTGAAAATTTTATGAATTGTTATATTGTGTAAGCGATTCCTATAGATATAAGACGATAGATTGTGGTGTCAGTCCAGCCTACTCAACTAATGAAGTGAAATAATTTTAAGCTTGTAATTTACATCCTATTATATTTGAATTAATTTAGCAAGAATTTAACGAAAAATATTAATTTAATGATTTATTTTTACTTACTACTGTCACAAATTTTTAAAAATATATATCAATATTTAGTATTTTCTAATTTTTTTAAACTACGCGACCTTTAAAATTTTTCATTAATTTTATTTTTATCAGCCTGACTCTAAAGCCGAGATAAACCATGGATATCAAGGTGATTTCTTTTATAGTTCTTATATGGATGTTTTTACTTTTTTCTATTCTTTTTTTTTTCTTTAAGGAGAATAATCATATAGTTTTCTTAGTTATACAGGTCATACAAAATATAGATAAAAGCGTAAATCACTTTATTTAATCGATAACTACACGCAAAATCTTTTAATTTAAGTATTTATAATATAAAATAAGTAATTAAAAAATGTTATCGGTTGTTAAATTTTATTTATCACAGTCCCAATACTAAAAAAAAAATTACAATATTTGGTATTTCTGTTTATTATTTTTTTCTTTTCTTGTAACTACACGACCTTTAAATTTTTTCATTAAATTAATTTTTATCAATTTGATTCTAAAAACCTGAATTTAAACTTTACTGTTTGCAGCTAACGATTTATAATACACAATTTTTAATTACTTGAATTTATATTTTACATTTTCACACATTGTTTAATTGTTAAATCATGGATATCAAGATAGTTTAGAGTTCCTGTATGAATATTTTCCTTCTTTTTGTTTTCTCTCCTTTTATTTTTTCTTTTTTACGAAAAATAATCAAATACTTATTATATATATGACATCTTGATAATGGTCATTCCGAATATAATACAAGTTGTAGACCAGTTCAATTTATTTAATCGATAATTACACATGCACAGCATTTTAATTTAAATACTTTTAATATAAATTTAGTAATTAAAACAAAATATTCTTGGGTGTTAAATTTTACTTAATTATAAAACACTCGAATAATAATAATAAAAAAAATTACAAATTATACAATTTTTCCTCCTGAATTAAATATGGCATTATTAAAATGAATTAATGCCAATAAAATAAGAAAAATCATTCTGTCCGGAGTGGGTTTCCAACCGGCACGATGATCGGAACAGAAAAGCACTGCGCCTTATACCACTCGATCACCGTTTTCTCATCCGAGTGTAAAAACTGGTTAAGTTCTAGATTTAATTTTACTCATGCGCAAATGGTCATTTTCGTGTGAAAAGTGGATTTGACGAAAATACCTTTTCGTTTTAATATATAGGTTATTTAAAATAAAATATCCGAAATGATTTTTTTGATTAATTAAATTTGCATTTATTATTATTATTATTATTATTATTAGTATTTAAATTTAAGATGTTGTTGTATTGGATACTGTTACAGGCTTTTATATAGTTAAGATGCAGAATTAGGAAGAATAAATGAATATTAATCGTTCCTAAAAAAAGTTGTTAAATTTTAGCGAATCTCAAAAAATAGGTCTCTCATTTCAAGAATTTTAATCTATTATACGAAAAATAATTTTTTATGAAAATGGATTGATTAGAGGTGACATCCCTCAAATAAAACGGTTTTGTGCATCTTTCTTGGCAAGTGAACCACAGAGGATTGCAAAAAATATCAAGACAATATTAGATTAAAAAAGCTGTTTAAACTGCTGTACTGTTAAAAGGACGGTTACATCGTTATACCTCATTAGGAAAATAAAAATGTTAAGTAATTTATTCTACTAAATTAGTTTAATAATAATTAATTAATAGAAAAAAATGTTATCAAAATAGCTGTAAAAGAAGAAGAACAACAACAAGAGCAACAAAAACACAGCCCATGGAAAAATTAAAAACATGGATATATAATTAATTTTCAAACAAGAAAATCATTAATAAATTGAGCTCAGTACTTTTCGGTCGGCATACATAGCCATCGATCAATAGACTTATTTTCTACAACTTTCGTTTATTTTCAGATTCAATTATGTGCCTATATAAGAGAAAATTATCGTATTACTTTACTGACACGTGTAACGAAAATGGATGAGAATCTACACATACCCATGTATGTCCTGTAACATAATATTTTTGTCAAAACGGATTGATTAGAGTCGGCATCTCTCCAATAAAACGCTCTTGTGCATCTTTCCTGGCAAGTGAACCACAGGGGATCACAAAAGATATCAAAAACAAGATTAGATTAAAAGAGCTGTTGAAACTACTGTTACTGTTGAAAGGACAATTACATTGTTACACCCCATTAGAAGACCTGTATGGAAGATGTACTTGTGATTTTCCCACGTTCAGAAGGTAGGCAGGTAGGCTTTGTAGAAACCTCCATCGGACTGGTGTATTATGCAAATAATATTTTCTCCGTATTCTTTGTATTATGCAACGTTTGTTAGGTGTCACTAAGCTTTCTTTTGTGCACTTCGTTTTTCTTTCTGGACATCAGGAAAAAAATGAGGTTCTGAGAAACACGCTTTGCATATTAGTGTCATTTTAACTATTGTTTTCATACTCTTAGTATTCATATCTTTAAGATGAAAGAATATTGCATTTAAGAACAACCGTAACACTTTAACAAGAAAAGATAAATAACTCAACTTAAGGTTTGAATGCCTTGCTCAACAACGCGAAACTTTCTGACGCAAAGATTGCCTGACTATTGAAGCGATTTAGAATCGAATTGCGTTTTCCATTTTTTCATAAATAAATTACTTATTGCGTTATAAACGATTCTTGTCACGTGATAGAAGTTTTTCTACTTTCTCGTGCCGCCGCATTTGGAATTTGGTTCAAAACGCCGACAGTATTTCCTGAAAGATCTTCTGTCTTTACCAAAAATTTGAAAATGTCCTTCGATTACATAGTTTCTGAATAAGACACCTGGCAATTTCATGCGTTTCCGAACAAAAATGAATTCAGATATGTGTCAGAAAGTAGCTCATTTTGATGTGAGAACACCCTTAACCATTTAATTATTTTTTATGGGTTCTAAATTAAGCTTCAATATACTCGTTTTGACACCCTAATACAACTTCAGAAGTTAAGTAAACTCAAAATTTATAAATGAACCATTTCCACAGAAGCAAAAGGGAGAGTTGAAATCGGCAAAAAACATCACGCATTCATTATTTTTTTACTTTTTTTTTGTAACTCTCTTTTCAAAGATGAAAAATAAGAATAAAATTGAAAATTTTAAAATAAAATGGAAGTGATGGAATTTCAGATGCTATAATAGGCTACGTAGACGCTTTTCTGCGGGAGGTATCAAGTATTGAGTCAAAACTCTTAAGGGTCCTCTTCCCTCACGCGAAAACACCCGATCGCTAATGTTAATCCTATGGGGCATTATTTTTCTAATATCTCGTTTGCAAATAAAAATATATAGAAAACTCCATATAATACGAACGGCAAATTCACCTTCACAAATTTATAAAACACAATGTAAACACATTGATAATTTATGTTACTACAGAGGTGCCTTAATTCAAAACCCAGTTTTAAAACATTAAAACTATTAGATGTTAAAAATGCATGAGCTTTCGGCTAAACATTAGCCTTCCTCAGATGAAAACAAGCCGTCGAGAAGACGCAGCTCCGAATGGCGCGCTCTGGACGCTCTGGAAAGGTCGAAAATGGGCGAAAAATCTTTTCGCCCATTATGGGTTTTTCGCCCATTTTCGACCTGTCCAGAGCGCGCCATTCGGAGCTGCGTCTTCTCGACGGCTTGTGTTCATCTGAGGAAGGCTAATGTTTAGCCGAAAGCTCATGCATTTTTAACATCTAATAGTTTTAATGTTTTAGAACTGGGTTTTGAATTAAGACACCTCTGTTGTAACATAAATTATCAATGTGTTTACATTGTGTTTTATAAATCTCGTTTGCATTTCAATATTTTTAAACGAATTTTTTGCATTGGATAGCAGAGATAAATCGCTATTTCGGCCGTTGATTACTTTTTCGATTTTCTTTTCGGATTTTTTTTTACAAAGATACTTTTAATTTTTAAACAAAAAAATCGTTTAAAAATATTGAAATGCAAACGAGATATTAGAAAAATAATGCCCCATAAGATTAACATTAGCGAGCGTGTGTTTTCGCGTGAGGGGAGAGGATCCTTAAGGAGGTTCTCAAATGACCGGATCAACAACGCGAAACTTTCTGACACATTTTCTGAATCATTTTTAAACGCAAAAGCAGCCTGATTGTTGAAAATATTTGGAGTCCAAACGAGTTTCCCATTTTTTTTTTAATAAATAAATTACTTATTGATTTATAAGCAATTCGTGTCACGTAACCACACTTTTTACCCCCTTTTCTCGTGCTGCCGCTCCGGGAATTCAGTTCAATACACCGACTTTGACAGTATTTTCTGAAAGATCTTCTACCTTTACCAAGAAATGGAAACCGTGTTTTGATTACATAATTTCTAAATAAGAACACTTGCTAATCTCATGCTTTTCCGAAACAAAAATGAACTTAAAAATGCGCCAGAAAGTAGCTCCTTTGATTTGAGAACAGCCTTAAGAGCCTACATCAGTCATGCAAAAAAAAAACGCGCAAGCTAATGTTAAGTCTATGGGAAGGTTTTTGGCAGATTTCTCGCTCGCATTTTAATATTTTTAAATGATTTTTTTTTGCATAGGATAACTGAGGTCGATCTCTAACGTTGTTAGTTTTTACTTTTTCGATTTTGGTTCCAGTTTTTTTAATGTAGGGGTACTTTCACTTTCAGAACCGGTTCCAACCGATTCCAAAATTGATAATGTCCGCTTATAAAAAAAAACTGTAACCAAAATCATAAAAGTAAAAAATAACAACGTTAGAGATATCCTATGCAAAAAAAAAAAAAAAAAAAAAAAAAAAATTATTTAAAAATTATAAAATGCGAGCGAGAAATCTGCCAAGAACCTTCCCATAGACTTAACATTAGCTTGAGCGTTTCTTCGTGCAGCCTACACTAGTCACGCGAAGAAACGATCCAGCTAATGTTAATCCTGTGGGAGAGTTCTTTACAAATATCTCGCATGCATATTTTATTTTATTTTTATTTTTTACATAGGATACCTAAGATCGATATCTAATGTTCTGCGTTTCTACTTTTTCGATTTTGGTTATAGTTCTTTTATATGCGGACACTTTCTGTTTCTTCAAAAAAGAAATAACTCTACTCTTTGGTGTACTGTATAAAAATCTTGTTTATTATTCACTTCGTGTTAAAACTTAAGGAATGCGAGCACCACAAAGAATGCCAACCCCACAGCTCCTTTCTCAACAATTTTTTGGAGCAACACTGCATACTCATTAACTCTTTTTTGATAGGTGGCGCTGTTGCAACAGCGCTTGCTGTTTGGTACGGAACATTCCGCCCCACGTTGCATTGGTTACATTCAAGCATTAAATTATACAGTAATTTCAAATACAAATAGAAATTAAACACAGTATATTGATAACATAGAATTACACATAAAAAAAACATTAATATAAGACTACACATTAATAGGTAAAATACAAATCTTTGATATTGGTCGTTTGTAAATTCCAGATTGAGTTTTTATCTTTACAACTCTGACCCGTTTGTCTTCACCGAAATAGAGCTCAATTATTCTACCTAATGCCCATTTTTGAGGCGGTAGATTTTCATCCTTAAGTAGCACTAACTCATTGACTTTCACATTATCTTTTTCTACCATCCACTTGGTCCTCTGTTGCAAATTATTAAGGTACTGTATATGCCATTTCTCCCAAAATATTTGAATTATTTTTGTGCTTTTTTTTCCAGTTAGATAATCGATTATCTTTAACATCAATTAAATTTGGCTCTATAACAGCATTTAAAGGTCTGCCAGTTAGGAAATGGGCAGGGGTTCATCATATACTTCAGTATCTGACGACAGAGGCACAAGTGGTCTAGAATTTAGAATTCCTTCTATTTGGATAACTATACCGTTAGGAATTATTCATAAGTCAATATGGAATTTGCTAAGACTTTTTGAAATGGAATTTAAAAGCCTTCACTCCACTTTCCCAGATTAGAGGCTCTCGGGGGAAGGAAATTCCATTCAATTCCTTTACTTGAAATATAATTAGCAAGGCCATGGTCTGGTTTTATAACTAAATTGTGTAACCTAGAAAGCTTCTTATTCGCACCTGTGAAATTTGTGGCGTTATCCGAATATAATTTTGAACATAAACCTCTGCGAGCCATAAATCTTTTTAAGCACGCTACAAAAGCCCCTGATGTTAAGTCGGTTACAATTTCGAGATGAATGGCTCTTCTAACTAAACATATAAAGATGCATACATACATTTTATGATACACACCCTTTTGTTCATGTTTATACTTAACAAGGAATGATGGCCCACAAAAATCCGTGCCTGAGTAGTTAAATGGGAAGTCAGGTGCGACCCTCTCTTTTGGCAAATCACCCATTAATTGCTCAACTCCTATCGGTTTAGCCTTAAAACATTTAATGCAATCGTGTACTAATTTCCTACACGTTGCCTTATCCTGAACTGGCCAAAACCTTTGTCTAACATAATGTAGCAAAGCAGTAGGGCCTAAATGAAAATATAGTTTATGATATGGTTCTAAAACGAGCTTAGTTAATTTATGACCCTTAGGCAAGATAATTGGGAATTTACTGTTAAAACTTACATTAGCATATTTTATTCTGCCATTTACTCTCATTTGCCCGTTACTGTCTAAAAAGGGGTTTAAACATTTTATCTTACTTCGTTCTGGGATACTTTTTCTGTTAATTAAATATTTCATCCCTTCTGGAAATTCTGTACTCTGAGCAGATTTAACCATGAAAATTCTTGCTTTGTAAATCCCCTCGGTGTTCAAAGGCTCCACCTCTTTTCAGCTGGATTCCTCATGTTATCTATTAACCTGAAAAGATAGCTCAAAACATGCAACCCTTTAGTATAATTATTACTAACACAAAATAACCCTGAAATAAAAGGGTTTGAGGTCAATGTTAAAGTACGTAAATCCCTCTCTTGTGGATTGTTAAGTTCACATGTTGTAAAATCGTCTCTAATGACGGATGTAGGAATTTCACGATTGGGATACTCTCGGTCGGTCAGAAAAGTAGGACCCTTGAACCACAGTTTGTTATTAACCAGTTTCTCAGGATCCATACCTCTTGAAATAAGTTCCGCAGGATTGTTCTCGGATGATATGTGACGCCACTGCTGAACTGTTGTTAAGTCCTGTATTGTTGCTATACGATTTGCCACAAAGATACTGAGCAATAATACTACCATGTAATAATACTGTATGATGCTGAAGTAGATAATAATAATGGGTAATAATAAGTACTAAATGAACAATAATGAATGAATAATAATACTAGAGTAAACAGTGATAAATTATGCTAAAAATACTAAATAACACTGTATGATGCCATTAAGAACAACTAAATTGTTAAGGTTAGAATTTATGTAGTGTGTAAAGGTCCTTATACATATTAGAAGTCCAGTTCATCCTCAACCTCCACTAAGTCCAATGGAGGCAGCATGAATAAGTATTGATTGCGTTCTAGCAGAAACATACAATCTGCATAGCTGCCAACTTTTACGCTTCTTTGCAACCACTAAAAATTAATGGAAAATTTTGCCTTATTGAATTACATGATTTCGGCGGTTTAACAAGGTAAAACTTACTATAAAATTTTAGTAGTAGGAAGAAATCGTAAAAGTTGGCAAGCATGCAATCTGTTATTTTTTGGAGCAGTTTTGGTTGTTTGAGCACATAGGCAAATCAGGCAGACAGATTCATTTGTGATGGCTTTCTAATGTCATGGTGCGCAGCCAGGGTACAATCTAGGATATAATGTATGGACATGGAGGTACCTCTTTCCACAGGTGAATCTAGGTGACGATGCCTTGCCGAATTTATTAAGATATTGAGGAAATGGGCCATGGTTTGTAGCAAAGGTGTAGTGGTACCTATTTTGAAGTTACAATTAGTACAGATTTAGTTGGACCTTTTGCTAACGGAAAACATGTATTAACTATTACTGATCACTTCTCAAGACACATTGAACTCTATCCACTTACTGATATTTCTGCACCTAAAGTTGTTAAATGTTTATTTAGTTACATTACTACGTTTGGGAGACCTGCAGTTATTTTATCAGACTTAGGACCCCAGTATACCTCCCATGTTTACGATATTTTCAATGATTCCCTTGGCATAAAAATACGTCACAGTTCCGTTTCACACCCTGCTAGCAACAGTATTTCTGAGCGTATAAATACCTCAATTAAATATTCTGTAACTACACTTCTACAAGAAGGACACTCGTTTGAAAATGCTTTACATATTCACAAGTCACTTTACAATGGTTCTAAACACTCCTCTACACTATTTTCTCCTAACCTACTACATTTTGGTAGAGAACTTTCATTAATTTTTGACACTTATGACCAGTGTAGTAATCAACCTTTCTTAGATAAACATATTGAAGTACATAAATTACTAGATGATCTAAATAAAATTTATGACAAGGCTTATGCCAATATCAAATCAGCTCAAGATAAAAGATATCAAATATATGGTCGTAAAGCAAAATTAAGAAACATTTGTTTAAAAGATATAGTTTACTTAAAATCTGTTGATAAATTTAAACCTCGATATACCGGACCATATATTGTAACATATAAACATTCTCCCGTTTCATTCTCAATTAAAAGATTGTATGCGCATGATGATACTGCATTTCGTGTGCATATTGATAGACTACTGATAGCACCACCTCGATATGGACATTTATTTGATCCTTCAAGTCATGTCATTAATAATAATAATACTCCTTTTCATTCTGAACCTCGTTATAATCTGAGGAAAAGATAATTTAGTTTCAACCTTCAATGATTTAGTAAATAATATGTACATTGATACTTAGTGCTCAATGGTGTACAACATTGAGTGTATGTTGCGCATAACTGATCTTTAACAACATTGTGGCTGGTCCATGATTTTCTGTTTCAAAGATCATTTGTGAACAATATTTTGTGTCTTTTTACATTTTGTTCATCTTATTTCCCTTTATTTTATAGCCATATCATAATTATATCACATTTATCTACATATACAAGTTCTTATAAATTTTAACATTCATAATATAGGAATATGTAAATTTCACATGCAATACTTTATAGGATTTTTTTTTCCTTTCGTTAATAACAAATAATAGCTTATAAAATGGACTTAAATTCTCAACATCACACATGACTTGAATATATTTTACTCGATTATGTCATTTAGTCTCTCACCACTCTAGGATTGTCTACCTCTTTTTGATATATAAGATATATATCCAGTTTTTTTTAATTATTATTAATTATTGCCCTCAGAAGTTGTGGTCCGTTCAAAATTGTTGCCCTAAGGTCCCACACTTCATTGTGCTGAGAGACAACCCAGAATTGGTACGCCAATTTCTTCTTGTTACCAAAATAATGTCATATGATTTGTCGAAACGTGCTCCTGTTGAACACCAGTGCGGTCTTCATGGGGAGCAAGGGGTCCATGTTGTGGTCAAGAAACTACAATATGGGCTCTCAACTCACTCCCTCTACACCTAGGACAAGGGTATTAAACTGGCGTCATAATACTTGTATTTGTTACAAGAATAAGGGCGGACACTTTTTGCGGGCGTGCAATTGCATTCCTTTTTTTTTCCGTCCTGTGCTTCGGCACGAATCTTCACATTTTTTTCTTTTTCACTGCATCTATAATACCACATGCATTTCATTTTCATTTTTTTTCATGTAACATCTTTGTTACATTATGTATTTAGTAACATTGTGTATGTGTATTTTTTTTTTGTTGCTTGCATTTGTGATTTATATAAATTTGCATAATCAGATAAAGATCCTAGCTGGATCAAAAATGCTTGAGAATGAGAAATGTTTGCATACTTTCTCATATGTTTATCGTCATGACAAATAAATTAAGTACTGGTACCAGTCACACAAGAAGTCGAACAATTTTATACTATTATACAAAAAGTCAAACAATTTCAAAGCAGTCATGTAAGGCCAATTCAATCAAGACAAACAAACTTTTGATGACTAATTAAACAGGACGTCCTGAAAAACAACAAAAAAGTAACAACTTGTGGACTGATGAACGGACTATTGAACACAAGTTATAAAGAATTGCTATGATAAAATAAGATTTAAAAAAAAAATCTGTGCTTTTATATCTTTCTCAATGTTTATCCTTTACTTATGAACTGAATATATGTGCTTAAGAAGAGACACGATACTTGTTTTTACAGCTGTACTGTACCATTACAGCTGTTCCTGGTTTGTGGGGTGATTATATATGACAGCAATCTGTCATATATATAAATGTTTTCTTACATTTTACTTATTTAAATCAAACCCCTCTTAATTTTAAAAGCTTTCCATATTCATCCGTTTCCCTGTATATTAATATTCCTTTTTATCTCTGTTTTATTTTCATAATATCTCAGCAGTAATCTAAATGTTAAGTTATACGAATTCATTTCTAGTTCAATAAATAATTCTTTTCATTTAAGCATTCCTTTTTTTCCGTTACAATAATTGAATAAATAAAAGGTAAATAGTAGTTTTCTACATCACAGTTATATATCAAGATTTATTGCAAAAAGGAAATTAAGAACTTTATTTATTACTTTTAAATCTATTTTTTATAATTATCCTTATTGTTCATAAAACAATCCACATGTAATTCATTTTCACCTTTTATTCATTTAACCTTGAATTGCATCTCTGGATGTAATCAAACTATAGCAAATGTATATAAAATAAATATGCCTATTTATAGCTTCTAAAATAAACATAATAACAATTATTCTTTTGATCTCTCATAAATAATCCAAAAATAATTTAACTTCCATTTCAGAGTCATTAATCTGGCAAATGTTGACAGTTCAAATTATAGCAATATATTATATCAAATAAATATATCTTCATCTCATTTAAAATAACGTTTTCCTTTTCAATCTGTCAAATAGATTATCCTTAATATATGTTTTTTTTAATGTTTGCTTACTCAGAAAAATAACGGTTGTTCTTGCTTTATTCTCAGTAGCATCTTCCAATCAAAATAATGGGTGATGATATCAATTGCTAAATTTAGATCAACATGTCCAAATATGGTAACGTTTCTGGCTCTGAGGCAAATAATTATTTTAATTTACTAGAAATTCCACACCCAGCCAAAAGTATCTTGTCTTTTCGAATTCTAACGCCAAAATAATGTATTGAGTAATGTGTTTTGGCACCAATTTTGTTCGCCAAGTAATGTAAATCTCTGGCAATAATGTTATGTGACCACTCTCTCTCTTTGAATACTCACTGTGTAAGTTGCTTCTTTTGCTGGCTCCTCTTAAGAGACACCTCTCCTATATTATCCTATATTATATGATCATGGAAAAATTAATAAAAGCATTGAATGTCTATTTATGGAGTTTTTTAAATTGAAATTACGGAACCTGGAAAATATTTCTATAATTTAAAAGACTCTCTTCGCCCGCAACAATTCACCACGTCACAGTACCTATTTTGAAGTTGAAGATCTATTGATACTGTTGGGATTAAGGCGTGAGTAAAGCGGTTCGTTGTTTCCAGATTACAATCCATTTGCCATAATCTTATTAATTCTGATTTTGTTATCTTCTTTAAATGTGATGGTGGAAATGGGTAGAATTTTTGTAAGATCTATGCATCGCGGGCGAGTTTATCAGCATGCTCGTTTCTAGCTATGCCAAAATGACCACGCACCCATCTAAAGAAAATGGATATCGATGTTTGTTGCAAGTCTATAATTATGTCACATACAAGTAAGTTGGAGGTGGATATACCTTCTAATGCCTTCAGGCTAGATAGAATAATAGAATTGATTGTGTAGCTTTGAAAATTATTAGAATTAGCTCAGACTATTGCATCGTGCATTGCTAGTAGCTCTGCTTAGTATACACTATTTTCTTGGTGTAAACGAATCTGTCTTGCTCCCTGTAACACTGAACCTTTATATGCACAGAAAGCGTATGCAGTGCCATCTAATGTTTTTGATCCGTCGGTAAATATATCAATTTTGATTGTCCTCTCATTTTCTGTTTGCCACTTAAAATATTCAATGTATCCAGGTATTATGCTTTTAGTTGATATCAGTTGGTAATTTATCGAATTATGTTCATCCACCGGAACCCGAAGTCGAAGTACCCTTCAGAGAGTGGATATTTTCTTCAGCTGCAAGGCAAGCGGGAGAATTCTCGACAGTATGAAAAGAGCTGCAGTTGGAGATTTTTCATAGGCTCCCGTGACTAGGAGTAGGCATTGAGCCTGAATTGAGGAAATAAGCCTTAGACCAGGGTTGGCATTAATCGATTTCCATTTTAATTGATCGATTAGTCGACTAAACGTTCAATCATACGAAATTTAATCATGATGAATGTAATCATGATTGAAATTGAAAAAAGTAATTATGTTTACAATTTTTGTTATGATTATTTCAATCTGAACTAATTCAATCGCGATTACTTTAATCATTAATCTAATTACACAGGCGAAAATTAAATATGGCCGCCATTTACCTTTCTTAAATTCGCTTACATTGTTATGATACTGTTATTAAGGGTCACTATGCGATTTTCCTTATGGAAAATTATACAGGATCGCATAAAATTATCCAGATACACGCAGGTCAAAATGTGTAAATAATTTAGATTAGAAGGGACAGTTGAGTCCCTTTTTATAAAACTGGTATAATTTTCTTTTGTAATTATTATAGGCAAAGGAAAACAATGTTATCAAATAATTAAATCTATACTAATAAAAGAAATTTTCGCTCTCTCTCTCTGTGTGTGTGTGTCTGTTGGCGATGGCAAGGAAAATCTTGCCCACCTAGAAGGCTGGAAATTTAGATTTAGGTACTCCAAACCCTCTCCCGGTGCACCATTACATCAGAATTTTAATAATTTAATTATTTTCTGAAATATTAATTAAAATGCACAAAGAACTCACATTAAAAATACGCTTTTTTCATCGGTTGGTTGGTTGTGTAGAATATCTTCTCAGAACACATTAAATAAATCAGAGTAGCGATGCATAGATAAGGACTTATAACGAAATAGTGCCAACATGGATTGCAGTTATCTGCATATAGCCAAGCTAATGTAGCGCCATCTACTCACCGTAAATTACACAAACGCCACCTGTTTAAGACATTTCCAGGGACGTTTTTCTTCATTATAATTATCTGGGTTTAAGGTTTTTTTAAAACAGGACATATATTATTATGATAGAGACTATTAATGCAGAAAAATTTATTTAACAGATTATTTGTTAAATATTTGCGGGAATGGCAAGGGGTAGGGGTCTAATTACATTTAACAATTTTAACATTTTTTTTAGCTTCACCCGTAGCATTTAATTGTTGTTTTATATACAGAATACCGCTATTTTAAATCTCAGTTTCTCAGTAATATCTCAGTAATAATGTTCCGAACTTGTCCATTTAGTTCCATTTTTACTAAATTATCGTAAAAATCAGCATTCATTGCTTCAAGGTGTATTTCTAAAAAGCAATTACCAGTATTTCCGAATAATAGCCTAAGCCAAATTTCAAATTAAGTTCCTAGCTTAACCAAAGTAATCAATCTTTAAAGATGTATAGTGATCCTCCTAATTAGTTATTTGCTGAAGGCTTTTTGTATTTTAAGCTACCTAATGTAGACACGTATTCTTAAAATATATTAAATTAGTTGGAGTCCACACCTAAAACGGATAAGATAAACCATAGTTTGAGAGAATGGTAGCTGCTTGAAGTGTGAAGTCAGTTTTTAATTTCAAAACTGTTTAAAAAATTGAAAAAATTATTAAAAATTGTAATTTTTTAAATGTTTGTCTTTAAACCAAATAAGTGTAGTTTAATTCGCAAAAATCAAAACGTCGATAGCTTGAACGGTTTAAACACGAGAATCTACTTCGATTTAAAAAAAAATGTAGTTAAACTTTTTGCGCAGTGTTTTCTCATCCGTGGCCATTAAACTGGCTGTCACGACTCAACCCTTAATTGAACCGCCAATTGGAAGAAGGGAATAAATCCAAAAAATAAGAATGGAGATAATTAAAAAAAACTTTATAACTTTTTACTTTCAACTTATAGGCTCATGTGATATCAATGATAATGAAGAAAATATAAATTCTGATTTATTTATTAATAGAGCTGGCTGAAGTATATAATATTCATTTATATATGTATATGTAAATGTGTTGGATTTATTCCCTTCTTCCAATTTATCATATATTATATACAAAATAATTTGAAATAATAAACAATATAATGACAAAAACTATTTATTTATTAGAAAAAACGTAAGAACACTCTATTATTCATCTATTTCTTCACTTTCGGATCTTGTAGTTGGCCAGGTCAGAATAATATCGTAAAAATCTTTGAATTCGTCAGGAATATATTTGATTATTTTTTGTATGTCGTTCATTTTTTTTCTCATTTATGGGTATTTTAGTAACATATGCCGTAGTTTCTGGTATTTTCGGGTTTGTAGAAGGTTTTTGGAGCAAAAATGTAGCTTTAATGAAACCATCGATAAATTCAGAACATGTCAGTAACCTTTTTAACTTGAAATATACTCAAAGCTTCTACATTGCAAAATCTTGAATGTTGTTGCCTTGTCTAATGACTTACAGCTTTACTTGAAACATCGCTACCATGAGTTTTTAAAATCAAGTATGTCGTTAGAAGTAATGGGTTTAATTGAAAAACCCCTGATTTTTACCGCCAAAATAAGATTATTATATTCATTTGGAACGTAAATTCTGTCCTTTCTCCTAATGAGTCTTTTAGCGGTCCCGAAATTTCTGTCACACTGTCAAAACGAATGGCCACGCACAGGAAAATATTGATATATTTTCTCAAAACAATTCATTGCAACAAGCGGGAGAAAGTATCTTATAAGGGTGTTATTTTTATTCCCCCCCCCCCCCCCCCCGCAAGCATCGTTAAAAACGTGTAGTTCTTTGAAAGAGGGATCCATGTTCTGTATAGTTTTCCACAATAAACTGCATACTTCATCCGGGCCCCGTTTAGCTTCAACCTTATGGTAAGTGTAGAAATCAGCTGAATTCGTCTTTAAGTCGTGAACACAAAACACATACAGCCATAGTTTTCTTAAATAAAACATCTCTTGAACTGGGATCTTAGGAATGGGCAGATTTTGTAGGTAATCAAATACAATGGCTCCTACATCTTCTCTTTCCTGACACAAGGCCAAAATTTCTTTCTGTTTATTAAATAACTTTTTAGCACGTTTAAGATGTATCATTTTTTCCGCAACCGCCACTCTCTTCGCATTCTCATTGAGAGATGGATTTTTATTTTTGCATCGAGTTCTTCGCAAGTCGAGCAAACGTCTACTTGTGGCCGACCGAATCTGTAGCTATGATCATCATTAAGATATTTTCTGTAATAGCCGTATTTTGTGCATTAGTATTGGAGTTTTTTTTTTTTTTTTTTTTTTTTAAAGTCCATGCATTATTTTGACGTTTAGGTTCGCTTCTAAATATTGTATATTTTTGCTGCTGTAATGAGATTGTTTAAGGGGAAATGACCGGATATGTTCATCAATAGCCGTAATTGCTTCGTTTGTTAAGACATGTTTTGTTTATCGAAAACAAAAAAAAAACAGGCAAAAAGAAACACTATTTCTATACTCGTACAGTTGATAGTTGGAAGAAGGGAATAAAGGAAGGATTTGTTTCCTTCTTCCAACTAAATATTTTTATGGCCACATGAATCTATACGAAGCGAATGGTTTTTTTTCTTTTCTTCGAACTCACGATTAAGCGCTACGTCTCAAGAATGTAAAAGTGTAGAAAAATGAATGTGTCACAAATTGGCGTTTATTCCCTTCTTCCAACTGGTGGTTCAATTGCTGTTAGCGGTCTCATAAACCGTGGCCTTTTCGAATTTCACATTTTAACTACTAAAGAAATTTTGTTTCGTTTGGAGCCCTAGTACTATTAATAGAGACTTTTTAATAGGTGCATTTTAATTATAATAGTCCTGTACATAAAGTTGAGAACGGAACAGTTTCCTATGAGTTAATCAAACTTTTTATTCATATTTCGATCAAGCGGTCTCAGAGACCGTTCACATATGGCCGTAGCGACCGTAGCTATGGGTCATTTTCTTATAACAAAAGGATTGAATATTGGTTGAAACAGAAAACGGCTTTAAAAACACTTTAAAAATTCAAAAATTGTAAAAAAATCTTTTGAAAGTTTTTAGGAGATTCTCCCCCCCTAACCCCTCCCCCCAACCCCTCCCCTTAAACATCAAGGTAAACTTTCTTATAAAAGCACTGCCATAAAGCAATAAAAATTCATATTCCAAACGAGTTATATTGAAATGGTGTAGAAAAATATTCAGAAGAAGAGAATTATCATGCGTACGAACAAAAAATTCCAACGATGGATATACATGGATATACAGATATTCATGGGTGTCGTAAAAGGCTTTACTTTTGGCATGATAGGAGACGCGAACCCTATTTTACAGATAAATTTGATCGCAAAGAATATAAAAGCACATCTGATGGAAGAAATGATCGATGTAAAAGTGACAACAAACGTGACCATTGTGTATTCGGTTACTTTCAATGCTTATAAGCAAAGAGGAACCAATTATGAGAATTGTTATTGTTCGTGTCATGCAAAAAGCAGAAACTCCTTTGCGTGTATGAAGAAGTTATATGCTGAGTTATAATTTAATTATTTTTGTTTTGTTTTGTGTTTTGTTATATGATGTCCTTTCAAGTTCATAGAGTAATATCCAAATTCTAGAAGATTTAATAACTGACGATGTCGCCAGTACCGTCAGGATGGCCGAAAATGTGGTATTGAAAAGTAAGAATGAGAAGTAACAGCAACAAATGTACGAACTCAATAAAATAATAATAACCACGAGCAGCATTAAAGGCAAGCACGAATATGAAGTTACGATATACAAGAATGAAAGCGCGCAAGCATGAACAAGAGTACCATAGATTTGAGCCAAAGTAGTTGGTTGTGCTGATGTGCACTCACACATGTGCATCACTGATGTGCACTACAAGATGCTAACTATAGAATATGGAGTGCGTAGCATTTATCATTCATTTTCAGAGACACAAAAAAATTCGGTTACAATACTGTCTATAAGCGATAATTGGTGGAAGTGAGGTTTCAAGTACGGTATATTTTTTCAAATTTAACTAATTTTCTGCATATTACTACTTGGTGGGTATAAGTTCTATAGATGGTATACACAGCTTTCCAAAAGAATTCGAGTACATTTCTGCTTATTGCCAGAAATTGTTGAAGGGAATTTTCAACTGTGTTATGCGCTTACTAACTGAAATAATTTTTTTTCGTACTATGTAGTAAACATACAAATCTATAGATCATATACAAGGCTGCACAAAAAAATTGGATATTTCTCCGGCTATTGATGGTAATTGCTGAAATGTGGTTTTCAAATGTGTTATGCGTTTTCCAATTGGTTTACTTATATGTTCTCCCCGCCCGGTTTGACTTTGACCTTGTTTACTTAAACATAATCTTTCACCCTGTTAAACAGTGAAGTTTTGTTACCGTGTTCTGAATGTGTTGGAAAGTGTTTCATAATCTATGCTTGACGCATGATTTTTCGTTCTCGTTTATTTTCTCACTTTAAATTTCATTTTGGCGTATTTTCTTAAAATATAAACGGATTGGTTCAAAAGTTATTAAGAAAAAACCTAATTAATTTTATATTTTTAAGAGCACACGTCTCCTACTATTTTGAACTTTTGAACTTTTTGCAACAATGTTTTTCTTTTCATACTCTTCTTATAAATATGCTCTTTAATTGTAAAGAGCAGATTTCCAGAAAGTTAATTTGTTTAAGAAAAAAAAAATGTGATGACATATGTAAAAATACAATAAAAATTACTAATTACTAAACATTTTAATTTTTAATAAATAAATTAGTATTTGTTTTACTTAAAATACGATCTTTAATTTTATGAAATGCACTATAAGCATCGTTCATGCAAAAAATCGATTCAATTGAAAAGTCTATTGCAGTATTTTGATTATACTGATTTATTGAAAAAACACAAACTGAGGAAAAATGAATTTAAAGTTTGGAACTCTGAATAATTTAAAGGGAAATGGGATGCAGCAAAAAAGCCTTATTCTCACAATTTTAATTATCGACTTTTTAGGAAACGTCTCCAGAACAATGTTACGGACGTCTAAATCCATTTTAATGAGAAATTTGAAAATATATTTTCGTCAATTTTCACAAAATGAAGAGTATAAAGACCCCTTAAAGAATTTAAGGCATTGAGCTCATTTTGGAACTCATTTGTTACATCAAATGCAGTTTAATTTTGTTCATAAATTTCTTAAAAAGCGGTTTTTCAAATTCCCTTTCTTGATGTTGGGTCCTGTACGATAATGTAATCATTGTAAGCATTGTGCACTGTTCATTGTGTCGGAATTCCCAGTCCAACGAAAGCACCTTGCATCCTTTACATCGCAGTCTTTCGCATCAACGTCGCTTTCATGTTTCACAAAAAGAGGGAAAAGGGATGAAGAACCCCCCTACAAACGCGATGCTCCCCCAAATACACCGACGCCTACTCTTTCAGAAAAGCGTCTCCCAGCTGTCAAAATTGCTTGGGTGAAAAGATTTGGCTAGCAATAGCTCATTTGGCGACTAGAACATTTAAAATGGAATTCACAGGCATGATTTTTTAAAAGGCTGAGAGAACGTTTGTTGAACACGTTGAACAGACGACACAGTCACATGCGAATGGCTATATGATAGAGTTATGAAAAATGTACAATTATTTCGATGTTTACATTGATAAGCAGCAAAACTTATCTTTTCCATTTTCATGTGAAATGTTAACTAATTTTTACGTGAGTTAAATTTTCAGAAACTTATTTTGTTGTCGATTTGCCTGCGATATATATTTTCGTACGGTCTGATTTTTATAATATAGATTATATTTTTCACCGGCTCGTAATTTATTAACAACATATCAATAAATGTGAAGTGACAGTTGACATACCATTTAACCCTTAACTGGCATCGTGAAATTTCCATGTATAACTGGCATCATGGTGCCATTTCGTCTCCAGCTAATATTATAACGTATAAGAAAAGGAATTAAAATTTTATAAAAAGAATAATATTAGAAATATAAATAATATAAGAAAATATTTTATAAAAGTTTTATAAAAAGAATGCTACTTTTATATGACCGTATTTATCAGTTAGTATATATCAGTAAGTATATACCACTTATAAACTTTATTAGTATTACTGATTGATAAAAAAAATTGCACGAGTAGGAAAATACGTGGGAACTAAATGCCACCACAACACATTTTAAGGATTAAAGTAGTGATAATATATTTTATTAAGAAATATAATAAAAGTGTATACTTAATGTTAAAATAAAACGTAGACCCGATTTTAAGTTAAAAAGCAGTGCCGGAACGGTGTTCTGGCGCCAGTGCATCCCCGTTTGTAAAAAGGGCTGTTCTCCGAAAAATGTACAAAAAATCACGAAATATTTTTATATAAAAAATAATAATTGCAATTGAAAATATGTAATGATAGAAATGTGATGTAGTATTGTAATAAAATAATGCAATTAATTAAATAATATAAAATAATATTTTTTCATATAAATAAGATGTCTTTAAAGAATGACAAATTATGTCTATGGGCTACCACAATCTTAGTTTTTACCACATATTAAGCCTGTAAACTTAATTTAATCTTTTATTTTGATGATAAATGATATATTTTTAATCCAGTGCTCTTTAAAACTAATCTCAAATTAAATTTAAAAGAGTAGTCTAGAGTAGGCATGTCATGCACGAGTGTTTGCGATGGCCAACATAAGGAAGAATAGTAAATATACATGTGTAAGACATATCTAACTCGATTTTATATTTTACTGCCAAGAGATTATGGATGCAAAGATAACTAATCGGAAAGGAACAAAACACGGAATCTTGATTCTGAAAATTTAAAGATAAAAAACATATAGTACTTTTCTTATAAATTGTGTGGTTTTTTTTTTTTTTTTTTTTTTTTTTTTTTTTTTTTTTTATTATGTGGAAACTAATATTTTACAACTCTCTTCGCATTTACGTCATATTACGAAGTATTATGTAGTATTTATTAAATACTAACCAGATGAATTCAAAAATTAATAAAATATGGTGCTAATTAAGGACACCTAAAATTGAAACAAATAAATAATTAATTAAATAGCTTTTAAATGAGTTGAAACGAATTGTCGTTTTTATGCAAGAAAATCCCCGAAAATTTTACCCGGGCTCTTTAATTGGGCCATACTTAATTGAACACATAGATTTTAGATTAGCTTGATCTCCTAATTTCATCGTTTAGGTTGCGCGATCTGTATTTTCCTTTTATTTCATTCTTACTGATATATTCGTACATACGTATATATCAAACAATTTATAAATTGTGTTAAAGCTATCTGCTAGACCAGTATGAATAAATATGATTAATTAAAAAGATGAACATTACAGATTTCAAGAAACAAGCGATTTACAATACTTCTATATTTAAAAGAAACTTGAAATTTTATGTTCGATATTTAGAAACTTTGTCGTAGTTAGCAAAAAATGTAACATCATGATAAGACTCTACAGCAAAATGTAAAAGGAAAACTCACAAATATCTGGCCAAACTTCGGAAAGATAAACTGTCAGATTTGAAACTGGTACTTCATAAAAAAAAAACGTGTTCACCAAATGTGCGGTTGCTTTAAAAACTAATCATTTGCTTTATTATACTGAATTTCACGGAAGCTGGAATTACTCACGACGAAATGTAATAAATGATGTCCAGATCAATTAAAGAAATTTGAATAAGTTACTCGTACTATTGCTAGAGAGATTGATGATTTTTCTGAGAATTTCAGGAGTCAACTAAAAACTATAATTTCAATATATGATACTTATTACATTGTAATTCACAAAAGTATAGATGCGCGGAATTTCACTCACGTGGCTGTTTTTATTTGCAACGAAGAGCTTCTGGAAATTATACTTTTCTCGGTTTTGACTGTGAATACATTTTATCGTTTAAAAAGCGCCATGACTGTCATGAACGAAGCAATTGTCTATACAAAAAGAATAATAATATAATAAAGGATATATATAACAATATAATAAATAGGATAAATTGAATAATATATAATAATAATATATAATAATAATGTATAATAATAATATATAATAATATATAATACATAATAATATAATTAATAGGATAATATAATAATATAATAAATAATAAAAAGGAGCAATTACAAAATAAAAAAAATCTTACCCCTAAAATTTAATAGTGAAAATTGTCTTATTTAATTGTTGAAATATGCGATTAAATAAGGCAAAAAATTACATAGAATTTTAGTGGTAACAAAAAGCGTAAAGTGTTGGCAGGTATGATTATAATCGTACGTAGTGACTTAATCATCGCCAATCTAGTAATTATCTTGGAGTTGGAGTCTTGGATATATGGGTAGTACACAAAAACTAAAAAGCTTTCCTATTATAAAGTTATAACTGTTAACTTTGAATTGTTACTCGAGATTACCTTAAAAAAATGTGGATATGAATGTGGATTAGTAAAAGACCATCAGTGGATAAAGTACTTGAAGTTTTTAGTTGATATTGCAAAATATTTTAACAAACTTCCAGGCAAATTTAATTATTTTACCATGTTTATTGATAGTATTAAGGTTTTCAAATATAATTTTAATTTAAAACAAAATTTATTTAATTTTAAATCTTGCTAGGGATCATTACAAAAATGATCGAAGTTCAAATTTTCAGAATATATTAATTCAATTTCTAAAGATATCTTAAAAATAAATTAAAAAGCAGATTTAGATTTTTGAAATTAAAAAAAATATGAAAATCAAATTAATCTATTTACTTTTGATTGATCAATTTACTTTGATTTATTTTGTAAACGTTGTTTCGAAGTTATAATTGCATTTAATAAAAATTCAGTGTGATCCCACTTTTGAATAAAAACGTATGCGGGGTTTCCAAATTTCTGTAATTATATATCAGTCAACCAATTTCACAAAGTACAACACGTCAATTAGGTGTTTTTAAACTATGTTCGATAGTGTATCATTTCTGTGTGACATCTTTGATATTTTCAATTTTAAAGAATAATAAAAATTCTGAAAGATGAAGAATACTAGATCAGTACGTACAATGAATTTTTAACATAACTACAAGTTAGCAAATTCAGTTTTGTAGATTTAATTGATGAAAATTTTGTAAAGATTTTTTGAAAAATAAAGTAAAACAAAATATAAATAATAATAATAATAATTTTGGTACGTTCCATGAAATTTCTTTAACATGATTTTTTTTGTATATATATGTACGAATTTTATTCTGTGCGATGGAAATGATATAAAACTCCTCTCTCTTTTGTTTATTTGTTTGTTTCTAATGCGCCTTTGTATATGATGCTTAACCCTTAATTGCTGTGGCAGAAATTGTCACATAGCTAGTGTGAGCAGTCTGTGAGACCGCTTGATAAAAATATGAATAAAAGTCTCCATTAACTCATAGGATACTGTTTCTATACTAGATTTTACGCACAGGACTATTCTAATTAAAATTCACCTACCCAGTTAGTCTCTAGCGATGGCACCAAGAGCTCCAAATGAAACACAATTTCACTAGTATTTATGGTTAAACTTTAAACTGCGTAAATTGAAAAAAAAATGATTGTAAATTGATCAGCTTGTGAGACTGTTGAAGATAATTTAGCACATTTAATTTTTTTATTAGAACATATAGACTTTCACATCATCTCTCCCTAACACTGCCAAAAATACCATAATTCTAAGGTATGGATTAGATCAATAAATAATTAAAAAAAAACATTTAATTCCTAGATCGTACAGATTTAGACTTTCTCTGGGACAGGTTGATAAACGAAACATTAAATTCCCTACGTTTCATTATTTGATAAAGAAGAGTTTATTTAAATTTAAATACTAATCAATCTGTTATTGCTGAAACCGTTCGTCTTTTTGAGAATATTGCATATAATCCAATACCAATCTAAACTAAATTCTGAAATAGTAAAAAAAATAACGAACCAATAATGCCATAAAAAGAATTACGAACTTTAAAATTTAACTAACAAAATGTTTATTTACTACAAGATATAAAACTGAGCTGCGACGCCAGGAGCCTACGTGCGCCCGTCAGGCACGTCAACCGCTATGGACGGTGGGAGCGCCGCCTCCTGCTGATTACTCCCAAGGAAATGATGACAAAGGTCGCTGCGATAAGCGGTGGTGCCTACCCTCTTAAGTCACCACCACTTTGCACTTGGGGAGCACTTGGCTCAATAGACAGCCATCCGGGAACACATAATAAATAACATATAACGAAAACACAAGCAAACAAAAACAAAAACACAACAAAATGTTAGTGAATGGAAGGTTATGTTAGAACCGCTATCAGAATCTGAAGGACGCGGAAACTCCTTTCAAAAGCGAGATAGAGGTGGTCCCGATTGAGATTAGTAGCTTGAAAGTTATGTCTTAGACTCCTGCTAATCCAACCGTCGGACGCAGAAAGCTCCGACTACGCATATAGACATGCTGGATTGATTTTCGACCCGGAGTACGAGCTTTGGTTTGATCGCCGCCGCGTTAGTCGGCAAACCTCCGGTTCCGGTTCCTTGTAATCAGACAGTCCAGGAAGTGATTTAGATCTCCTCCCAAGGATGTGACACGAGCCACAGGATATAGACCTGAAGGGTCCTCTACGGATTCGAGTCACGCTTGGTCAAACGGGCGCTTCCCTTTCGCCCCGTCCCGAGGTCCTCGCAGGAGACATCAGCCCAAACCCCACGTCGGCAGGCGTTACCGTCCTCGGATCATAAGTGAGACTCTGCATTGGTCCTCCCGGGCTCAGTCAGGCCGCAAACCTCCTGCATCCGAGAACCAACTCAAAGGAGGGGATAGTTCAAAGCCATGTGGACAGGCGTTACCCAGCCTCCGGCACTATCGGTTAATCGGACACTACTTTGCCACCTGTCTTCCACATTGAGGTGGTGCTTCGGGAGCTTACCTGCCCCCGTCGTGTCGGAGAACGTCTCGCAATGCCGGGCTCCCGGTCTTCTTCCCCACTTAAGGGACCGATTCAGGACTACCTTGAAGGGCGTACGGGATATTTACAAAGTATATAAGCTAAGTAAGCACAAAAATTAGTCTATCTACATAGACTTCATTTACTTTAAGTTTTAAATCTTTAGATTTTTTTAGCATAATATAAGAGTTTTTCCATAAAAGAAGATTTAATCACTCTTTGTAAAAGAGTATCAGTTGTAATGATTCTCCCTAATTTGATTAGATTCATTTGTTAAATTTATTACACAAATATATAAGCATTAAAATTGACTACTGCACTCTACCAGATGTTAACTTCCCTAAGCCAATGTAAAACAAATAACTGTTACCACGAAATGGGAATATCAATTATAAGAAAGGGTTACCATAAATTTATTTAGGCAAGCACATCTGCTGGCATTGATTATTTCCTACTCGATGCTACATTCTTTAACATTGTTTCTGATAGATTTAATTCATACTTGTCCCACTATCTACTTCCATTCTATGCACACAAGCGTTGGTTCTTTTTAGCTATCTATGGCGACATATCCAGTCATCAGCGTCAGAAAAGGAGAGCTCCCATATGTTCTTGAAGTCAGAAAAATACAGAGAATGAAATAATTTTTTCTTCTTGATATCGAGTAAAAATCAAAATATTCCCCTAAACTTAAGCGGGTGGGGTTCTAGGACGTTCTCCATCCTCATACATTAGTTTTAGTCCCCCCTATAGCCAGCTACCATTCGTTCCTTCATTTTTACGACTATGTTTGATAATATCTTCAGTCTTCCATTGGCTTTCCGTGATTGCTATGGCTCCACGAGTCTGAACCTGAGAAAATGACCCTTGACCTTACTAGGCGTTTTATTGCCTACACTTGAAGTGTAGCCATAAACTAAATTCTGTTGTATTCAGCTCAATTGTCACTTTAGGAGTCTCATATCTGACTGCCATAAATCCGTTATGTCTCTGCAATTATTTCTGTCGCCTGCAACCGCTTTCTCATAATTGGACCACCCAATAACGTTGTAACGAAGTTAATAGAAAAAAAATATATGTTTACTATACTTACAAAATGTATATACCAATTTTAAAATCAAATTTAAAGTAACACGTATTTAAAATGAATCCAATCTTGGTTAAACAATATTACATTCTTCTCTGTAAACAATATTACATTCTTCTTTGTAACTAATTGTCCATTAATGTAAAAAGTTCATGTTGCTTTTTGAGTAAGCATGGATAGTGTGATATCCTTCCACTAGAGACAGCTAACAGCAACGGCCCTTGATGGCAAACGAGTTTGACATGCCTGATCTACAATATTTAGAGTTCTTTTTGATAAATAACCAATGTCACTATAAACTGAGTCACGTCTATGGATAGGAAAAATTATTAGCTAGTAAATGGATCAACAGATCACAGAAGATGAACACTTCAGAATGAAAAAGAAGTCTGTTAGTCACGTTGCCTGGAGCAATAAAGCCTAATATGTGTTATTTGGTAAGGGGGATGCAATTTTTATGTTTTAAGGGGGGACAATTTTTATGTTTTTGGAAAATATAAATGACGACTTACTTTAAACGGAAAACATTATTAAATAAGACAAACTTTAAACAACAAACTCCATAAAATTTAAATTAATCTGATCATTAGGAAGCTCAGAACAAGAAAATGATTCGTAGTTTCCCTTCTGATAGTTGGGCAAAGCACTGTTGCTTGCTAATGCTGATTCTGAAACAAACAAAGGGTTTTAGTTGAATATAATAATCCAGTAAACCATTCATTTTCATATTATATATATATATATATACACACACACACACACACACACACATATATATATATATATATATATATATAATATGAAAATGAATGGTTTACTGGATTCTATATTATTTGGTTTAATATACAGGGTGATTATAAAGAAACTTTGCCAACATCTGCACTTCTAGCGGCCGTTCTATTTAACCGATCAAGATGAAATTTTAAATATAGTTGTTTGAAGGTATGCGCTCGAGATTCTGTGAATGGCAATACAGTGGTGCTCACGGTTACGGTTATAGTTACAGAAACTCGAAAATTTCGAATGGCAACGCCTACTTTTTCCTGTCTCAAAATGTTCAGCGCATGCGAAAACCCTAAATAGCGTTGAAACGGTACCGATATGTCCAAAAACCGACGTGTTATAGACATACAAACCGTTCTTTAAGGCGCACCGAGCAATAATGCATTCGACAGAGACAAGAAACTGCTGAATGATGAGAACACATATCAGACAAAAGAAAACCTTTATTGGCATCAAACATTTTCCACATGG
This sequence comes from Maratus michaelseni, assembly GCA_963931845.1. Classification (NCBI taxonomy): domain Eukaryota; kingdom Metazoa; phylum Arthropoda; class Arachnida; order Araneae; family Salticidae; genus Maratus; species Maratus michaelseni. The sequence goes on from OZ007586.1 coordinate 446,716,538, forward strand.
GTGCCATCACAAGCAATTACGCATTGCATGCGGGAGACGACGGACAATACCGCTGAACGCAACATGACGCGAGGAATGTTTCTAATCTCACGCCGTATAGAATCCTGCAAGCCCGACAATGTTTGCGGATTGCACAGGTAAACTCTGGATTTGAGATATCCCCAAAACCAGAAATCCATAGGCGTCAGATCTGGGGATCGCGCAGGCCACGGAATAGGATAATGGCGTGAGATGATGCGATCACCAAAATGCTGATCTAGGAGCCTTTTAACTGACCTCGCTATATGTGGAGGTGCACCATCTTGCATCCAAACAACGTCATTGAGTGCATTCCGCCGACGCAACTCCGGTAGTACAGAATTTTTCAGCATGGCTGCATACCGAGAGCCTGTTACAGAACATGTTGCAGGACCCGCTGGGGTCGTTTCCTCAAAGAAGAACGGGCCGAGAACAAATGTAGCTGTAATGCCGCACCACACAGTCACTTTGGCGTCAAATAATGGTACTGGTGCCACAGCGTGAGGATTCGTCTCTCCCCAGTGCACACAATTCTTTGTGTTAATGTTGCCATGTAAGGTGAAATGCGCCTCGTCCGTCCATAGTATGCGAAGTGGCCAGTCGTTATCAGCATCATATCGTAATAAAAATTCATTTGCGAAGTCCAGACGTTGTTGTGGGTCACCCGGCTGCAACATCTGGACGCGCTGAAATCGATAGGGAAACATGTGAAGTACTGAGCGCAAGAGCTTGCGGACCGTTGTGTTCGGAATATCCAACAAGCGCGATAATCCTCTTGCAGTTTCTGTGTGCCCTGTAGTCACTGTATGATGCACTTCCATGACAACGTCCTCAGAAACTGTTGGCCGTCCGGAGCGCGGTTTGTCACAGGTGCAGCCTGTATCTTCGAATTTGCGCACTAAATCACGCACAGCTTGCAGAGTACATGGCCCACGTCGTTGTCGATGATTGCGGCGATACACACGCAAGGCTTCCGCAGCGTTCATCCCATTTAGATAATAGAGTTTGATCAATTCACCGCGAACTTTCCCAGGAAGAGTCATATCGTCGGCATGTGCGAGTTCATGAATGACGACTTCGCATACCCGCTTGGTATTTTATAGGCTTCCTCCGCTGAATATCTGGCGAACGGCGTTCTGTGATTGGTATCTTGCCTGTGTCATATGCAAAGTTACTGCGTGCGCACAGATCGTGTTTTGTTGGCCGGTTTTCAGAACTCTTCTTTGTGTATGCATAACACGTTTGTTTTTGGACATATCGGTACCGTTTCAACGCTATTTAGGGTTTTCGCATGCGCTGAACATTTTGAGACAGGAAAAAGTAGGCGTTGCCATTCGAAATTTTCGAGTTTCTGTAACTATAACCGTAACCGTGAGCACCACTGTATTGCCATTCACAGAATCTCGAGCGCATACCTTCAAACAACTATATTTAAAATTTCATCTTGATCGGTTAAATAGAACGGCCGCTAGAAGTGCAGATGTTGGCAAAGTTTCTTTATAATCACCCTGTATATATATTATTTGAATTTTAAAGTGAAATTTTGAAAAAAGGAAATGAAAAAGGCTTTTTTAGAAGTCACATTTATTTAAAACAGAAAAGAATGTAAGAATTTTAAAAACAAATTTAATGGTTCACTAGATAAGTACAAGCACATGTCTCATGTAGCTTCACTTCATGTTCGAAGTCTATAGATTAATTATTATATTTGCCACAAGGCCCACTAGTTCAAAAATGCCATTTTGAGAAAAACACTTTTAAGTGTTTTAGAAAATCTATTGACGCTTTTTGACAGCTGGAGCAAACAAAAACCCGTGCAAGCGTCGTTTTAATTGAGCACTGAACAAGGAGAGTTGGAAAAGGGAAGATACATAGAATTTGTTAGTCTAAAAAAGGTTTTACAGTTGCATCAGCCCCCCCCCCTTATTCTTTTAGAACAATTTTGAAAGAAATCCTGTATGTAAAAGTTCCGCCATCAGTTCTACGGTCAAATTAAATACAGGTAAGGGCTATAGAATAGTAAAATTAAATAGAATATTATGTAATATTAATTGCACTGAATGTAGGGTCAGTCAGGGAAGTAAAAACAGGCGCAACAGAAGGCACCATATTCAAGTAGTGACCTATCGAACTAAGAGTAAACTTGAACAATGGAGAAGAATAATCTCAGACGTTTCCGCTTTTTCTAAAGGTATCTGATTAGCCTTGTTGACGTTTGATCCAAGAGTTATCACAAAAGTTAGACAAATAAAGTTTTGTCTTCTGTTATTTTCTCTTCTGCGCACACACAATGAAGGCAAGTTGCAGAAGGGTTATATATATGTTTCATTTGTAGATCATCACTAATATACTGCTTGCCCAGTCTTAAAAGATAGACCTTGGCATGCTGCCAAAAAAATAGACCATTCCGAAGGAAGGGAAGCGTTGGGTTAGGAGGAAACAAAGTTCGGGTTTTGTTTAACCCGTCTGACCACATGATGTCATTTCTTCACTGGCTATGTTCTTGTACTAGTAAATACGAAACTATCGGAATTCTCCTATTCATCCCACACAAAAGCAAAACTAAGGGAAGATTCTTTTCACTACCTACTTCCTTATTATCAAGGATAGACTCGTCTTACTCAGACCTGTTAGTCACATGACTAGTCTTTACAGCTTAGTTCAGCAGTAGTAACATGTCTGTGCATAATGTGTTTTATTTTGTTTAACCACAGTTCTTAGTTTACAATTATTCCAGAAGTTTTCTTAGGTGGGTAATTGAAAACAAGTTTTTATTATTAGGTATTCGTATTGTTTAAGATAAAATTGCGTTTTATTTTTACAGTTTTAGATTGATAATGATTTATAATTGTGATGCCTTTTGTTGTGTTGCAAGTGAAGAATATGCCGTGAACTTGCATGAGGAAACCAAGTGGCTTCAGCTTGTGGACTTCAATGATATAGGCTGTTTACGAGGATGTTACGAATCACAACATAGCATTCAGACAAGCTCTTAAGTCAAAAGAGGTATTGAAGAGATTCAAAGAAGCTGAAATCTAATAAGGAAACTAAAAGAAAAGGGATGAACCTGCTGTTATTACCAATAAGCGGGGATAACATTAAAAGGAAAATCATAACTGTGAGGAAGAACAGAATTAAAGAGAAAATAATGTATTAGTAGAGGAAGACAATATATAGAAAGAATTCGTCAATGCAGAAGTCCAAGAAGCTATAGTAAAGCACAAAGATAACTGTAAGAAGAAGAGCAGATGAACATCAATCAACAGCAAGAAGCGCAGAATTCCTGTCAAGAAATGTAGGGATGGAAATGAACAGTATGACAGTGAAAAAGAAGATGAAGAAAGTTTACTGATAGACGAAATGGAGTCAAATAACGATTTTGATGCTACAGGTTTTAAAACCATCATAGAATCGATTACGTCTCAGGATACTGAAGAGAGAACATGCATCTAGAACCTGCAATTTGATGACCTGACGACTAATACGTTTTCATTGGTTGATATTATTAGAGGTTCAAACTCAAAACACATTATACCCACGTTTGCAAGATCGACTAAGTTGGTAGAAATAATTTAGAAATTACTGGGCTCAAGAATGTCAATTCTGCGAAATCAAATTTTGTTATGGATGAAAATGATAAGTTTTCAATAAGATGAAGTGGGAAAAGTGTAACCACGTTTTGCCATAGTTGGACCATCATAGTTAACCGTTTCCACACTTTTACTATTAGACATAATCAAGTGAAGTGGCCATATTTTTCGTTTAATATCCTTGTTTAATGGTCTATTAGGTACACTATCTCAGATCTGAATTTAAAAAATCTTTTTAGCGCTATGAATATTTTTCCCAACTGAAGTCAGGTTTAACACTTTCCTTGCCTTTCGAGGCAAGTGGAACTTAGACCTTTATCTTGCCTTTAAAAATATGGTTTCAATCCTGGGGAAGGTGTAATATTCTTCTAGTTATATTGATTTCATATTTCATTTCATTTTTAAGACTTGTTTCGATATTTTATTTCAATACAAATATATGTAAATTTTTATGATACGTAGATACGCTTTAAAAGAATAATGCGGATAACTAAAAAGACTGGTTTATTAAAAAAAGCACACACACACACACACACAACAGACAGTTAAATTACATACAGCAATGCAATTTTTTTCTCATTAGTATAACACATTTTTCCTTCTGTTCAAATAGTAGGTATTAAACCAAAAATAATTTCTTAAAATTATAATAAGTTTTATATTATAAGCACTCTTCCACTTTATCGTTAAAAAGAATGTTGCATTAGAAAAGAAAATCACTTTTTATTTGTTATTTTTTATAACTTTGATTAAAAAATAGTATGTTCTAAACAAATATCGTCTCAGTTTAATTCTTATTTAAAACAATATTAACAATAATTATTTTGTGATTTCTACTGCAATTTATATAAACAGAAAGAAATCAGAAGAAATATTTCTCCTCCCCTGCGTAATGAAGGTTGTGATAAAAATGTTTCAATATCTGAAGCAATCTCTGCTTATATATCACTTACTGACTTTTATTGATATTACCCTGAGTTGATGTGAATGAAAAGTGTAATTAGAAGTGGTGGGGAAAGTTTAACTAGTGTGGTTTACACTTTCTCTATAGTTCATGTGGTTACACTTTCCCTACAAGCAATATTGAAAGGGTAAGAGGAGCCACAGCTGTAAAAAATATATATTAAAGAGCTACAGAAAAATTAGCACATTTCTAATATCTATATTCTAAAGTTAGCTAAGAATATAAAAATCAATGTTGAGACCAGCAGTGTTTGAGGGCAGCAGAAAACTGAAAACTGAGAAAGCCGCTACCATTGAACATCAAAATGTACACTATTTTTGAAACTGTATTTAAACTATTCAATGGAGCTTTTCTTGACTACACTCCCTCAAATATTGTGAAAAACTGGAAAAACGTACCAACTTGTTGGTTGGATAACATAACATTTTATCATTTACTAACAAGTCAGGGGTTACACTAGCCCTGTGATTACGTTTACCCCACTTCACCTTAATAAAAACCCTTGTCAAAGCTCTACTTCCTAATACCGTGGAGGAAACAAATGTAGGAAGCTTGTATATTTGTTTTCTGGTTAGGCAAATCTTAAAAAAAAAGAACAATCTTGTTTAATCGTGCTTTTTCAGTTTGTTCATAAAACGTGTTCAACTTGCTTACTCTAAAGTATGAACCAAAAATGATTTTGGCTCTTTTAAATATTTCAGAATTTTGGTTGTGATTGATCTTTGCAGTACTATTTTCTTTCTTAATTTGAATTGAATAAAAAATTCCATTGAATGCAGTGACGTCCATTTTTAAGTCATGAAATAATGCCTATGGAAAGTTACTATTGGGGTATTAAAAACAACACAATGGTGTAATTGTGAACATGCTCCTAACAATACGACAACAAAGTAGCAAAGGTGTTGAACCGAGTTCTTATACAAACTAACATTATCCCAGTTCTGCTTTTTCCTGTTGCCGAAATCCATTTTTCTAGTTACCCTAATTTTGCGGGTCAATAAAAAATATGAAGGGGTATAAAAAAACAGGCAACAACGTCCAAACAGCGGTGAAATTTTGATTAAAAGTTTATGAAAAGAACGTATTCCAAGGAATATATTTCTGCTGTCTGAATAAAACATGTTTGATAAATGCTGCTTTGGTAGTAGGACAAACACAGGAATGTGAAATTATTTTCCAATTATCCCGGAGTGACCCAATTCAGCTGAATCATTTCACTTAACAAAATATTTAGTGTGTTAAAAATATTTTTTGCAACAAGCATTATCTCTGTGGACACCGTGTCTATGCCACGATGTGCCCAAGTTTAGGTACAATCCTAAAAATGTAAAAAAAAAAAAGAAAATCAAAACACCATTCCATGCTACTTTATCATCATATTATCGCAGAGAGATGCGAAGGCTGTCATTCAGCCGGGAATTCCTTCTACTTTCCAAATATGAATGCTATTTTTGAAATACGGTTCGTCTACATGTTAAAAATTGTACTAATTTTAGTTTTTTGAATAGTAACACGTACTTTTGACACTTTATTTGGATTCCTTGGATCAAATCAAAGCAACCAGAAAAAGCTATGTATAATCGGTCAAAAAAATAAATAAATAAAATAAACTATTTTTTCTCTAAATTACACTAGTCTGCACTAAAAAAATAATTTTCGGAACAGAAACCGCAATCACCGAATGTTCTGCTTTTGTCGACCCTGAATATAAAAATAAAGTTAATTTTCCCCCTTCGCTCATCACATTTTTGTTCACAACTTTGAGAAATTGATGAAAAAATAGGAATTTGCAAAGTGGCCAAATTTATCGGTATATGAAATTATACAAAGTAAGTAAAATTGCAATATTCATAATTTATTTAGCTTATGACATAAAAAAAATCTTGTAGAATATCCATAAGAGATAAAATATAAGGCAATAAGAGATTAAATGTACAATCGTCCAAAATAAATAAATAAATAAATAAATAACACCCCATCTATTTTAATCGCAAAAATATCACAGAGAAGAACGAAAATAGCCCTTCAATTGATAATTATGTCCTCTTTCAATTTAAGTTAAAAAATAAGCCTAGGAGGACGTCTCCATATTGAAATTGTAGAAAACTTTAAAAATTTTAATAGGAACATCCAATTTTGATATCATATATATATTTCGGATACCAAACAGGAAATCATTCAGTGAAATTGTTTAAACATCATGCAAATGTGAATTTGGTACTCCTAATGTTAAATTCCTTTTTTTTAAATTTCGAAACAAGCTGCAATGAGGGTAGTATTTTAAGCGTAACTCAAGACTACGTAGCGGAATTAGCTGTAATTTTGGATTCGTATATTTAAAGCCTCTAGAAATCGATTTCTGTTAACATTTTTATAGGTTAAAAAACATGTTTTTCGTATATTAATTTCATGACTTTACAGTAGCTGGCAAAATGTTTGTGACGATCTGTTTTTCTGACATAACTTTTTCTGTAAGCAAAATTATTTAATGGTGTAAATTAGTAATGTGTCGCTTTAGTCATCCTATATGGTGCAAAACTAATGATATGTGTGAACATTGATAATTTAAAAAACACCAAACATGAATATGAAAAGTTGAAAGCAGAAATTTTGAGACGATCTGATAAAATTCAAGTTTCTAATACTTGACTTAAATACATGTGGTATTGTCACACACACAAGGGCTCCGCTAGCTGAGTGGATAGGAAAGAGAAATTATGGGTTCAAATCCCGTCCTTGGCTTTTAAATTACATTTTCGTTATTTCCTTTATATACGAGCTGTATGCAAATGACTTTATAATTTCGATAACTTTGCGCAGATATGCAAATTAGTAGTTTTACCTAGTCATGTTCCCAGAATGTTCTAGAATATGCGATGCTTCATATATAAAGAACGAAACAGCCCGGCACCTAATCCGGGTTGTTGTATGCGAAACTCATTTGCTTAATCCTTAAAGCATTAGAATTCTATTTCGTACGTGAAAATCTTAACGTTAGTATCTGTATCAGTTTCAGTATGAAGACAGGGGAAAATACGCTTTTGGCCATTCGTCTTTTAATTATTAAAGAAGCGGGGGGGGGGGGGGTGAGGGATGTCATATTCTGCTTTCGCCAGCAAGTTGGGAATTCCAAAATCAATTGTTGGCCACATAGTAAAGTAGTGGAAGGATGGTAAAGGTGTGCGCGATCTTCCAACATTAGGAGCCTCAAGAAAAACGACTCAACGTCAAAACGCGTTGATCCGAAGGAAGTCGGTCGCTGATCCAAACAAAAATGATGCTGAAATATGCAGGGAGATGGCCACCGAACATGAACTCACAGTGCGTAAGTATACCATAAGACGTCGTCTGGATGCCTCTGGATTGTGTATACGAGTCCTTGCAAAATAAACCCCTCTCATTCAGGCAAAGAATAGGAAAATCCGATTGAAATTCGCTAAGGAGCACGAAACGTGCACAACCAAAGATTGAAAGAAGGTCCTTTGGAGCGATGAATCCAAATTCAATTTGTTTGGAAGTGATGGCCGACGTTATATTCGTCGTCCAAAATGTATCAGAATAGATTCCCGGTACCAACGTCCAATAGTGAAGCACATAAATAGATCAGTAATGGTCTGGGGAGCTTTCCATTATAATGGCGTCGTCCCCCTCGTACACATCGATGGGATTAGGGATCAAAATGTTGATAAAAACATTTTAGAAGATCACATGCAGCCTTATGCTTGTAAAAAGATGCCTTGTCGATGGATGTTTCAGCAGAATAATGATCCAAAGCACACCTCTAAAATGGTGACAAATTGGTTTAGAGCTAAGAAAAATAAAGTTTTGGACTGGCCGAGTCAGACACCTGACCTCAATCCAATTGAACATCTTTGGGAACACATCGAAAGAAAAGTCGGGACACGGAAGTATTCTTCAAAGGCAGAACTCCTTCAGGATCTTCAATCGGAATGGGCGAAAATCCCTAGGTCTACCTTAGAAAGCCTTGTTAGCCAGACAATGTGCCCAGACGATGTGCTGCAGTCCTCAAAGCAAAAAGATATGCAACTAAATATTAAATATTGCTGTATTTCGTTACATTAAGACGCTTAATTTCAATAAAAGTTTAGAAAAACTGAATCGTCTCAAAACTTTTGCTTAAGTAATTTTGCGATTTTTTGAATTATTTTTAATTCATCCATACGTCTCAATTGTTCTAATGTTGCATTTTATTGAGCTTTAAAAGGGGTACAAATTACTGATTTACATAGTTACGAAATTTTGTTTACAGAAAAAGTTAGGACAGAAAAACATATCGTCTCAAAACTTTTGCCAGCAAACACTCAAAAACACTGCCAAAAACACTCAATTAGTTACCAGAAAAATTATGCAGAAGTTATAAATATAAAATAAACTCACTTTATAGGAGGAAAACAACAAAAAAAATCCGGTAAGTTTCCAAGATTTTCTTTTCTATGGATCCTTTGATAACAAAAGACCCCTAGGTCGTCAAAAAGTAAAATTTCTCTACTAGTGATAGGAATTATTTGTAAAAGCACATAGTCATGTTTTGCTGACATCTATTCCTTTTAGTAAAAATTTATATAGCATATCTTTAAAGAAGTGACGTAATAGAACATTTTTAATTACATTTTCTGTTTCAGCATTAAGAATGTTTTATAAAGCACTCATTGACTTATGCGTTCTGAAAATCGTGTAGACCAGTATTATCGCAGAAATATACGAGAGGTACCATTCGACTGGAAGTTGTGTCTTGTATTCTAATATGAATGCAGTTTTTGAAGTAGGTGTCGTCTACATAATAAAAATTGTATCAACTTTGATTTTTGAAATCGTAACACTGACTCATGACACCCTATTTGAGTTCCTCGGATTAATTCAGCTCGAAAAAAAATTATAGTTTATATAATTCTTCTTATATCTTCATAGAGTTATTTAAAACATGTCCTCAAGGATTTATTCATAAATTTCGGAAAAACAAAATTAAGATCTTACAAGAAAAAGTACCAAAAACACTCAATTAGTTACCAGAAAAATTATGCAGAAGTTATAAATATAAAATAAACTCACTTTATAGGAGGAAAACGACAAAAAAATCAAGTAAGTTTCCAAGATTTTCTTTTCTATGGATCCTTTGATAACAAAAGAAGACCCCCTCATGTCGTCAAAAAGTAAAATTTCTCTACTAGTGATAGGAATTATTTGTAAAAGCACATAGTCATGTTTTGCTGACATCTATTCCTTTTAGTAAAAATTTATATAGCATATCTTTAAAGAAGTGACGTAATAGAACATTTTTAATTACATTTTCTGTTTCAGCATTAAGAATGTTTTATAAAGCACTCATTGACTTATGCGTTCTGAAAATCGTGTAGACCAGTATTATCGCAGAAATATACGAGAGGTACCATTCGACTGGAAGTTGTGTCTTGTATTCTAATATGAATGCAGTTTTTGAAGTAGGTGTCGTCTACATAATAAAAATTGTATCAACTTTGATTTTTGAAATCGTAACACTGACTCATGACACCCTATTTGAGTTCCTCGGATTAATTCAGCTCGAAAAAAAATTATAGTTTATATAATTCTTCTTATATCTTCATAGAGTTATTTAAAACATGTCCTCAAGGATTTATTCATAAATTTCGGAAAAACAAAATTAAGATCTTACAAGAAAAAGTACCAAAAACACTCAATTAGTTACCAGAAAAATTATGCAGAAGTTATAAATATAAAATAAACTCACTTTATAGGAGGAAAACGACAAAAAAATCAACTAAGTTTCCAAGATTTTCTTTTCTATGGATCCTTTGATAACAAAAGAAGACCCCCTCATGTCGTCAAAAAGTAAAATTTCTCTACTAGTGATAGGAATTATTTGTAAAAGCACATAGTCATGTTTTGATGACACCTATTCTTTTTAGTAAAAATTAATGTACGTTTGGCAATTGAGTTGGCGCCGCAGGTGAGAACTAAACCAGGGATCTCATGAACAGTAGGCGAGAGCATTAGCGTCGAGCAAAAGGCCAAGCCAGTTACTCGCTTCATACAGTTCAAGTTAAATGAGATCTCTACACACTCCATACCCATTGAGGAAAACGTGTTGTTGACGTCCGACGACTGATATGCACTCGTGAGTGATGTTGCCATGTTACCGTGCGCAGGCTTTGTGCTTTCGTACGCATATGTAATGTGCGACATGACAGGCTTTGCTCTGTGAGCATTTCACAGGCTTTAAATGCTGGAGATGATTTATTTGGTGCTGCCATCTGTTGGTTATGAGATGATTATTGTTGTTGAAGGTTGCGTTGTTTGTCCGGGTAATCAATTTGGAAATTGAATTGCTGCCGGGAGAGTTTGAACCAAGGATCTCATAAACAGTAGGCGAGAGCGTTATCGTCGAGCAAAGCACGCCAATCCAGTTACTCTAAGCTACTAACTCACTTTATACTGTTTAAGTGAGACGAGATCGCTATATATGTTGTAGTAACTCCTCTATACCGACCCGATAAAAGATGGTGAGTGGTAGCGAGATCGGATCGTTGGCACAGAGAATTTCTCGCATAAATTAGAAAATAGAATTTTATTGTATAACAATGTTAATTCTAATGAAAAATATATACAAGATGTCAATACAGCATTTAATTATTTTTCGTGAGTCAATCGCTTATAAGTTAATGACCTCTTGACTCCAAGTGTAACTGAAACAAACAAAAGTCTCTAAACATTACAGACAGTCGTGACTACAAAACAAAGTTCATTCGGACCAAGGCTCGTCCGTTCCTTCTCTTCGGAAGATCTACTAATACTCGTTAATTCTGAGTCTAAGAAGTCTCACTCTCGCACTTGGTGTGCTTTTTCACTTCGCTGGGATTTTCACCGGATACCTGCTGTATCAATTCTAGAGGTCGGACCTCACTAGCGCTTACACCACGCTGAGTTAGAAACTGACGTTTCCTTTTCCCTTCTCCAGAGAGTCAACACTCTCCTTTTCGATCTCTCCAAAAACTGTCCTCTCTCACTTTTTCATTCTCGCAGGAGAACTTCTTCTGGGGGCGGGGGCTTTGTCGAGGCGGGCCCCTCGAAACTCTCCAGCCTCTTAGCAGCCTTGAGATCCCTCTGTTTCGTTTTCACTAAGTCCGTCATTGGACGTTCTAAGACAAAGGGCAAAGTTTCGGGCGCAAACCTAAAAATCGTGTGCAGAGATCGCTTCTCTCGCAGATGAACTCTTTCCCACGAACTCGGCAAGGATCAAAGCATAAGACCCCTTTTTGGGTAACGCCTTACCACTTCATCACTGTCCGAACTTTCCCCTCACAGTACAATAGAATTCGGCGTCTGCTAGTCTTCAAGGCAAAAATAGCGAGGGAAGGTATGCAGTTAAGTGTACTCACAGGAAATGCTAGAATGACACATAGTGCAGCTGGATGTCGAAGCTCAATTCTTTACAGCACCTCCTCCTCAAACGATTCTTAAGGGTGAAACACTAAGAATCTCTAAGAGTCGGATAAAGAATTGCAAGCTCAAATTACATCAGAGTGGCAAGAAATAAAACATACATGAATAAGATAATACTACCTTCCTTTTTTTTTTCCGCGCTCTGATAAGAAATCATGAACATATAATGAAATAAAACACAGTGAAATAAAAAATAAAAAATCTTAAAATAATTATATACAAAAGTTTATCAAGAAATCTCCTTAAACTCGACTCAGACAATCAACATGCGGAATGTCTTTGCCTGCGCGATGAGAAATGGCATAATTATAAGGTTGCAGAGCTAAGGACCACCTTAATAACCTGGGATTATTTCCAGAATTTCTTTTTTTATTTTTGCCTTTAAGCGCCCTCGTTAATGGTTCTACAATCACTGCATAATCTTTTATGTACCGGGAATAATATCCAGCCATTCCCAAACATCTACGAATTTCAGTTTTCGATTTCGGAACCGGTAATTCCTTAATTGCCCTTACTTTCGCCTCAGCTGGCCTCCGTCTACCCTCACCCACAATATGCCCAAGACATTTTACGGTTTTCTGAGCGAACTTGCATTTGGCCAATTTGATTTTTAGTTTCGCGTCATTAACCCTTTTTAATACTATTTCTAGATGACGCATATTGTCCTCCCAACTATCTGAAAAAATCGCCATATCATCTAGATACGGTAAACAGAAATTCTTAAGTGCGTTTATTTCCCGCGTTAAGATATCTGCTAACTCCACCCGTTTTTTGTAAGGCTTTACTAAACTCACGTGAGAAATCTGGGATTTCTGTCGCCTCCCAGGAACATTCACAATATAATTTGTTTCCGTAATTATTGACTCCTTTCTTCCCGGCCCTATCCAACTATCTGACATTTTATTTGGCTTACTGTTAGTTAAAACTAAAACCTCATCTTTCACATTAAGCTTCCGTTTTACCGCCTTTCTGTCAAACCAAAATTTCCTCTTTTCTCGTTTTTCTGACACATTTTCAACGGCTAAAACTCGACCTCTTTTTAACCTGTTCGTGAGATTAAACACACATCCCTTCACGAATTTATTTTCCTCCGTTTCTCTTATCCATTCTCCAAATACTAACGCTTTCAGAAGCTTTCTAACTTTTCGATGCCAACATGCAATACTATCGCTTATTGTGCGACACACTCTCGGATTTTTCAACTTAACACCGAACCTTTTTAGAAATGCGGTAGTTAAATCGCTTATCAATCTTTTCCCAAGGTCTAAGTATTTTGACACATTTCCTTTAACTTTCCCTTTCCCTAAGTGTAATGACACTTTTTCTAGGCACGCTCCAAAAATATCCACCTGACAATGCAACGGGACAAGCACCTGCTTCCTCCCACTCACGCGATTTTCTCTGGCTTTTGCCACTATCAAAGAATTTCCCGCATTACAATGCGTTTCTTCAATTTCCCCTTTCCCTCTAATCTCTTCGAGAGATGGATACCTGTCATTTTCCATTTTACTAACCCTTCTTTCAATGTTTGCTAAGATCGAAGATTCCTCACATATCGGCAAAGGCGATAATCCCTTATCCACACTGACCAGTTCAATAGGGTTTTCTAGGTTTTCACCCTCTAGTTTTGAATTCAACGCTTCCGCTTCACTGCACTCGCGAAAAATTCCCCCTTCTCTTTCTTTTACTGAATTCAAAGTTTCCGTTTCAACATTCCCGCTAGAAATATACTCTTCTTTTTCTTCCTCGGAAATCAAAGTTTCCGCTTCAACATTGCCGCTAGAAATTTCTTTTTCCCCCTCGGAAATCATAATTTGTTTATTTACCGGATTCAAAGTTTCCGCTTCATCGCGTCGGTGAACATTCTCCCCTTCCTTATCGGAAAACATAATCCGCTTATCTTCCAGCTTTGGAGTATGGTCAATTTTTTTCTTTTGAGCCCGCGTCAAAACTGCATTTACTAACTCGGGTTTTATATTCGCCTGTTCTAATAACTTTTGAGATTGATTGCCCAACAAATAATAATCCATGTCTGAATCGCTATTATTTACTCCTGCCTTGGTTTCAATGATTCCTACACCTTCAATTTCTAAAGTGACTTCTGCTATAGGTAAGCAGTACAATTTCCTGTCCACCGGGGTTTTAATCCAAACATGATCTCCATTCAAATTATCTTGACTGACTAAATGGTGCGGGACCAAATCTATCTGGCTCCCATTGTCCGTTAAGGCAGTTGCCTGAATTCCATTCACTAATATTTTGCTCAAATAAGGGGAGAAGGTTTCTTCAAGTGTCGGCTTACTTATTAAGTGACTGACCCGCGCAACATCTCTCTTTTTAATTTCCGGACAATCTACTTTGTAGTGACCGCTTTGAAAACACGCGTAACACTTGACTTCTCGCCTTTTTTCGTAAACCCTTTCCCTTTCTTTATGATCATCGCGATCCCTCCAATTATTATTAATCTCCGGATTTCTGTTACCGTTTCGCACATTATCAAAAGTTCTGGGTCTTTCAAATTTCTTCTCTAAAGGGAGTTTCGTATTCCAAGTTTTTTTTGACGGGCGCTTGATTGCCTCGTACGCATCTAAAAGCCTCACTAACTCTTCGGGATATTTAATCTCCGCCCAGTTATCTATAAAATGTTCGCGCATTTCTGGAGACGCTCTCCGTTTGATTTGGTCCGTGACAAGCAAATTTTTCAAACCCTCAAAATCCGAAACTTGTAAGCATGACAGCCAACCTTCTAAAAAACTATTAAGTTCGAAAATCAGATCCTTCCAAACTGTATTAGGATTTCGTGGATGTTGACTAAATTTTTGTCGGTATGTCTCTGCATTCAAACGATAGCGTTCTAACAGTTTTTCTTTCACATATTGAAAATCATCAATTTTGTCTTCGGGTTCTCTTAAAATTAACTCGGCCATTCCCACAGGTAATAATGATAGTAAATTCGTCACCAACTCATCCGAATTTAGATTACATTTTTTTGCCTGTCTCTCGAATAAATTCAAAAACAACGAAATATCCAAATTCTTTTCATCAAAGCGATGCATAATTGTTTTTAGGGGTAAATTACTCGTTCTAACTGAGATGCTACTAGATGCGGTACTCCGGTCATCTGTCTCTTGTGTTGCTTTTAATCTAGCCAACTCATGTTCCCGCTCCACTTTATTTTCCCTATCTTTTTCTATAAGTTTAATTTGTGCTAAAGCTAGCTCTTTCTCAAAACCCTCTGACGACTCTATTTTTTTTATAATTTTCGGTACAGTATCATTTTCCTCTAAAATGACCTCAAATTCGTAAGCTAACGTTTGCAAATCAGCTTTCCTAAAATATTTAAGCTCCGACATTTTTAAAGTATAAAATTAGAAATTATCTTTCCCACAAATATAAAACAATACAATACGATTAAATCAAATCCTACCAAGTGCGTCAAAATATTACCAAAATATACGCTCATAAAAAAGGTACGCTTAGCAATAATATAGGAAATATGCAACATATAAAGATAAGCAACTCTATCCTATCGTCCACATTCACCTTGGTATTTGGTTATAAAATACATATGGGATAAATTCTACACAAAACAAAAATTTCAAATTCAAAAAGCACAGTAAAAATATTTTAAATTGCAAAAGTCTCATTCAATTCCCTTTTTTTTTTAAATCAATGGTGGTCTTAATCTCTGCATCCACTCTTAAAAAATTTAGAATAATTCACAAAAAACATATAAAATCAACTCTGTTATCGTAAAATATGAAATGCGTTCGATACTTTTTTTTTTTCAATGAACTCTCATTTATAGATTCAGCTAAAATTTTGTAACACTGCACAACTCTCAGTTTGCATTAAATTAATTCAACAATAATTTAATTTTTAACTACAAAATTTGTCTATTAAATAAGTTACAGTAATCGGAAATATCTCACACTTTTTTTTTTCTACCGGAAAAATTTCTCAAAATATTTACTCTCACAAAAATAAACATACAACTTTTTTTTTTGAAGCCTACAACACCTATACAAACACTAATAACAATTAAAGCCACTCTGAGTATAAAAAGAGCTTACCTCCATTACTAAGAGTCTTTCAGGGCGTCAGAAGCACAGACTTCAGAGATTCTCAGGAGCACAGACGGGGTTCTCTGTCACACTTTTCGGATGGGGGAACACTCTCCAGAATTCTTGGTAGATTTCTCTTTCTGATGGGGGAACACTCTCCAGAATTCTTGGTAGATTACTCTTTCTGATGCTGTGTTGATCCACAGGGGTGTCTAAGGAGACTCAGGTCACAAGTCACAAGGAGACTCTCTCTTGGAGCACTTTGATGATTTAAATTTCAGAGTCCACTCTTTGTCTTTGAAGATTGTCATAAATTTTTGCTAATTAATCCATCACCGCAAGCCACCAGTTGTAGTAACTCCTCTATACCGACCCGATAAAAGATGGTGAGTGGTAGCGAGATCGGATCGTTGGCACAGAGAATTTCTCGCATAAATTAGAAAATAGAATTTTATTGTATAACAATGTTAATTCTAATGAAAAATATATACAAGATGTCAATACAGCATTTAATTATTTTTCGTGAGTCAATCGCTTATAAGTTAATGACCTCTTGACTCCAAGTGTAACTGAAACAAACAAAAGTCTCTAAACATTACAGACAGTCGTGACTACAAAACAAAGTTCATTCGGACCAAGGCTCGTCCGTTCCTTCTCTTCGGAAGATCTACTAATACTCGTTAATTCTGAGTCTAAGAAGTCTCACTCTCGCACTTGGTGTGCTTTTTCACTTCGCTGGGATTTTCACCGGATACCTGCTGTATCAATTCTAGAGGTCGGACCTCACTAGCGCTTACACCACGCTGAGTTAGAAACTGACGTTTCCTTTTCCCTTCTCCAGAGAGTCAACACTCTCCTTTTCGATCTCTCCAAAAACTGTCCTCTCTCACTTTTTCATTCTCGCAGGAGAACTTCTTCTGGGGGCGGGGGCTTTGTCGAGGCGGGCCCCTCGAAACTCTCCAGCCTCTTAGCAGCCTTGAGATCCCTCTGTTTCGTTTTCACTAAGTCCGTCATTGGACGTTCTAAGACAAAGGGCAAAGTTTCGGGCGCAAACCTAAAAATCGTGTGCAGAGATCGCTTCTCTCGCAGATGAACTCTTTCCCACGAACTCGGCAAGGATCAAAGCATAAGACCCCTTTTTGGGTAACGCCTTACCACTTCATCACTGTCCGAACTTTCCGCTCACAGTACAATAGAATTCGGCGTCTGCTAGTCTTCAAGGCAAAAATAGCGAGGGAAGGTATGCAGTTAAGTGTACTCACAGGAAATGCTAGAATGACACATAGTGCAGCTGGATGTCGAAGCTCAATTCTTTACAATGTCATACTTCAAAAAATTTTTAATATGAATTTATTAATTTTACAATTAAAAACTATTTTTGAATTAAAAAAGTGCTTAGAATATGTTTGGGTCTATTCATTGTGTCTCAATTAAAAGAAAAATTTCAATCGGATCATTTTTTCAGGGAGGAGGGGAGGAGATATAAATTAAAGTTTGTGGACATCAGCATTCTTAAATTTTGACATCATGTAATTTTCTTAAGATTTAAGAAAATTTATATAAACTATACATTTTCCTGGTCTTTTTCAAAGTAGACCAGATCATCATCCTAGGAACTCAACAAAGCATAAAATGGGGGTGTTACCATTTTAAAAATCAAAGTAGGTACAATTTTCAATATGCAGACGACTTCTATTTCAAAAATTGCTTTCATATTCAGGAAGTAGACATAATTCCATGCCAAATGGTACCGCTCGTATATCTCTACGATCATTTGGTAACAAAATTGTATGAGAGTTCCTTTTTTAGGGTTTCGTTCATCTGTCTCACTCCTCTGCCTGTCTGTCACAGAGTTCGTTCTCAGTGTGATAGATCCAAGTTGTTAGAAATGTAAAGGGGTAGCGTCAAACCTTTAGGATGGACCAACTCCAGGAAAACTTAGAAAATAATTTTATTATAAATTCGATTCTCAAATGAAATAAAAATTACAGATCATCTAGGTTTTCTTAGAATTTCACAACAATATATTTAGAGTTGTGTCGGCTTATAATTTGTCTGCAGTCAACAGAAAGTGTCCAGCATCAAACATAGATTAAGTTGTCAAACTAACCGGGATCACGTTTCCCTTTCAAAAGGTAGTTGCGGGAACAATATTCCGTTTTCCTGGTCCTTCACGAAAATGCAACTAGTTCATAAAGATGATCAATCACCTTCAAAATACGAAAAAGGATTCCAGATGGTTTGTTGTCTAAACAATGTAAAGTTTCGCGTTTGCTTCTCATAAATGGTTTCCCAATGAATTCACCGTTAGCTTCAGAGAGAGGGTCTCTCTATTTAAATTATATCACAAGGAAACTATGTTCCTACAAGGTTCAGAGAAATCTTCAACCTTTTCACCAAGTAAAATGATTACTCTACAATCTCTCAGCCCCAAACTGACTGACCCTTTTTTTTCTCTTCAACCTCGGATAAACTTTTTGAACAATAGGTTTTCCATTAACCACTAAAAGAAGTTTTAGGTGTCGTAATAGTGTATAGTTTTTACATGATAGGATGAGGGTTTTTTTTTTTTTTTTTTTTTTTTTTTTGGGAGGTTCCTACCAAGATTCGAAGCAGCCCAAACTTTCTCACGGTGATTGTTTATTACGGTGGCGGTTTGATGATAGACATTCTCTTTTACCCGGCCTATTCTTAACACTGTCTACAAAACTTCGAGTGGCAAGATTGATAAGGATTTATCGAAACCTTTGTAGTTGGCGACTTTTTTAGGAACTTAAAAAAAAATACGATGAAATCCCAAACACATAGGAACTCCTATACCTTGCTATCAGGCTTAGCTAGCATACTGTGTGAGATTTAAGGTATCTCTCACATCAGAAACTGTATAAGTTAGAGACTTGAAATTTTGCATCCTTATAGCTGAATACCTCCGATCACTCGACAAACCTTAATTTCAGTCTTTTCGCGTAGGCTAGGGGTCTCATTTGTAGCGCATTTGCCTGCTGTTCAAAAAGTTCCTGGTTCGAAGCTGAGCACCGGAGTTTGAAAATTTTCCCCGGAATACATTTCATTATCTAATAGATTCAATTTTACGGAAATTTTGTATTTTTTTTTAATCTTTTTAAGGCCAAAAGTTGTTGAAAAATATTTTATCAATTATTATTTTTTATTAAAAAATCCTTTTTTGAGAAATTGCGAAATTTAAAATTTTGTTTAAACTTCCGTTACATTTTTGAAATTTCGGAATTTGAAATTTCGTTTAAACAATTTGTTTTGTTTGGAGAAAATTCGAAATTCTGAATGTTTCTTGAACAGCCACTAAATTCTTGAAAAATTTCAGCATTTAAATTTCATTTAAACATTTTTTTTTATTTTTTAAATTTTAAATTTATTTAAACTTCCGCTAAATTTTTGAAATCTCGAAATTTTGAATTTCATTTATTTTGAAACAGCTCGTATTTTTAAATATTAAATTTCTTCTTTAAATCATTAATTTTCGTTAATGAGTAGTACTGCCATCTCACTTTTAATTTATTAAAATTCCTTTTGAAGTAATTTATATTTTATCACTCAAAATTTAAATTATATAATGTAATGTTTTAGATGAGTTTTCAATTGCCGATTTATACACTAGAAATTCTAGGTGCTTTATTATCACTGTCTGATGCTGAGTAAAATTTTGTTATTGAATATTTTTGCAATTCGAATAGTAGTGCAATAACAATTAAACATTTTCGTTTACGTCCGTTCCGTGTCATCCGGAAGTTTGATTCAAAAGCTAGAAACGCCTTCCTCTTCTAATCATTTTAATATTAAATTTAATGGTTTTGTCATCTGTGTTATTATTGATAAAGGATAAGTATTTAATAATTATAAACTAGTAAATCTGCAGATCAGGAGCCTCAACGTCAGCTCTAAAAGTCATTGTTTTTAAATCTCACTTTTCATATTATTTAGCATCTTAGAATCCGCAATTTATTTTTTTTTATATTACATACATATATTTATAGGCATATACCATACTTCGGATGTTTCAGAAATTAGAAGCGTTAAATTAAACACGGTTTACCTAATGGCATTCTGAAATTCTAATGAACTTCTTATTCATGTAACTTTTTAGATAAAAAAATAAACTTGTATCAAAATAAATTCTCATTTATGTCAGTAGAATATTAAAATATCCGGAAAATAATTTATTTTGCTAATAAAATATTGCAGCAAGTGAGAGTTACTTGAATTTTATTATTTTGATATTCTTTGAAATAGGGTTACTAAGCAACTAATAAATTAAAGAACAAAGTAAAAAGAAATTAATTTTAAAATTTGTAAAAAATATGAAAATAAATTGTTTTATATTTCCCAAACAGATGCAAAAAATGTTCCAATAATTTAAACAATTAATTTCTGAATTCTAATAAATGTATCGGCAAATTTTTAAAGCTACTGAATATATTTAAAACCTTCATATAAAAAAATTAGCAGCAGTAATTTTACGTTTAAATCTATTATTCAAATATATGATTTTCATTTCAGTTAAAAATGAAATTTAATTTGAAAATCGTCTGCATTCCCAATAGGAAAGCATTGTGACCTAAAACGAAATGTTCTATATTTTTCGAACGAATGAACCAAATGTAACTAAAAACTATACAGCTAATTCCGGTTACGTCACCAACATACTCACGAAAAATCAACCTAATCGTTCGTTTTTTACGGCAGTTATCGCGGAACAGAGAGACAGACAGACAGACAGACAAACAAACAGACGGAAACCAAAAACTTTTCGCGTCTCCACAGTGAGCCTCAACTGACGTTTCGGCAATTAATGATTTGGATTTATTAATTAAAAGATAAAGTGTTTTGAAAGGAATATTAAACGAAACCATTTGTGCGATCTTCGATCACACTTACCCACTTGTTTGCTGTTGTTAACGGACTGTACTTTTCTTAAATTTTCATTGAGATAAAAGAGGTCAAATTTTGAAGATGCTAAGGTTAAGCCCACGTGACACACATTAATTAATATTTTCCCAAAAAATGATCCGATTGAAATGTTTCCTTTTCAATGAGATAAAATTAATATGTCGAAACTTATTGCAGACATTTTTTTTTCGATACAAAATCATATTTTTAATTATGAAAATTATTATCAAATTCACATTAAGAAATAAGAATTATTACAAACCTTAATTTTTACATAAAAATCAGTGTCGCCCACAACATTGGTATGTGGTTTTACAACTCATTCCTATCATTAGTTTTCGAGATATTAATTTATCTATTCGACGATCTAAGAGGACTGTTTCTTTTAATCATAGGTATCCATATAAAAGAAAATCTTAGAAAACCACCAGAAAAAAGGTATAGAAATTTCTTTCATATAAAGTGAGTTTAGTTTATGTTAGAATTTTTATATAAATGGTAATTAATATTCTAGTGATTAACTGAAAGTCCTCGTTTACTTTTCCTTCTAAGATCTTAACCCCGTCGCTCCCAGCGCTTTCTATGCATAACGCTTGAAACGAGGATAACGAAAAAGAAAGGCTACCGCGGTGCTTCACGCGTATCTTTTTTTACAGACCACTTGACTCACGTGATGCTCGAATGCACCAATGCAGTTGTACGAAAAGAGCAACACGTCACTCTAGTTGTCTGTAAAAAATGATAAGTGGAATGCACCACGGTAGCCTGTCTTTTTCGTTAGCCTCGCGCTTGAAATAGCTGTCGTGTGCAATGCTTCTTAAGAACTAGTTGACTCTTCCGAAATTTGACTTGCATCCGGAGAGCATTAAAGATGTATATAATGTATCAAAATCAAAATATTTCAAAGAAAATAAGATTTTATAGTTTCTTTTTCAAGCATAAGGTTAATATTAAAAAGTGCTTGGACATAGATCCTTGCATTCAGCAGTGCTGGGCCAATATAATACTTCGTTTTCACCGCGCTCTCTAGTAGTGAACGGGTTAATTTTACTTTTCGAAATTTATGAGCAAAACCCAAACACATTTTATTTTATAACTCTAAGATTTAAGAAAAGGTACATACACTATACTCTTTCCGGGGGTTCTGTGATCCAAGGAAATCTAATAAAGTGTCAAAAGCGAATGTTACCATTTGAAAATTAAAAGTTGGTACAATTTTTAATACGTAGGTGACCCCTATTTCAAAAATTGCATTCATATTCGAAAAGTTGGCACAATTCTCAGTGAAATGTTACCTCTTCTATCTTTATGCAACAATTTGGTGGTAAAATGTTTTCTTTCTATCTTTCTTTGTTTTAATTCCCTCGACTTGTACATGGTAGATGGGACATTTATAAAAAAAATTAAAAGTAAATTATAAGTCTTTCTAAATCATAATTATTAAGCAACTTTTTGCTTTTTATGTTTTTTTTAAATTATTATTCACCCTAAATTTCAGATTTATCTTAGTATCAATATTTATAGACAAAATAAATTTCAGATTGTTTCACAGCAGCATTTCAGATAAACCATCAATAACTAGAGGTAACGAGTTGGAAATTGTACGTCAAACGTGACAAATGAGGTGCGTTGGTACTATAACTAGTTTTATAAATATTCAGATCTTGGTTCAAAAGCTGATGCACTCTTATGCAAAAATACATGAATACAAAATTTATTTCATGTGCAGATTTTCACATTATAGATATTCATTTTATTTTATGAAATTAAGTTTCATTACACTTTTACAAACAATTAATTACAATTCTGTTACATTAAAATTATGCTATGCGCAAATATTCAATACAAGACAATGTAAAAAAAAAATCATCGTTATTATTTCAGTGAAAAAATTAATTATATCGTCTGCTATTATGATATGATTAATCTCCTTATTAAAATAAGTACATTTTAAGTTGGCAACATTTTATCTTCTGTTGACGTTTACTGAAAATTCCAATGAGAAACTTAAGCCTAGCTTTGAAAAATTTGATAAATTTCAAAACTTGAAATCCATATTTAGACTCTTTTTCCATTTAATATCTATTTCTCCATAAACATCTATCCAAAAAACTGTCGGTAGATGATTATATGATTGTTATAATTAAACAATTTTAGTATACAAATTCGGTTTTTAAATCCAGTAATACGGAAATAATATGACTCCATCTTAAATATAACGTAATCACCATGGCAACCTAGAATCATTACCTATAATGGCATATCATTGAATTAATTACGTATAATAGGATTTAATAGAATGAAGAAAACTTTTATTAATATCTTTTTAAGTTTTGATTCGATTTTCATAAAATTTGAAATGACTCGACAAAATTCTGCAACGATTATATATATATTAAATTTCACACCATTCGGTTGGGAAAATTTTCCACTGTTATATGCGGATAGACGGACAGAGGGACAGACAGACGAACCAGACGATGACTATAGATGATACGTATTTATATAATTACGAAGGATAGCTTTGACAATTTTTTGTCGCAAAATTAATTTTTTCCTATCTTGGTGAATATTGATATGATGCTATGGATAATTTCAAAGAAATTGAACGCAATTTTTTATATCCCTAATTTCCACTTAAAAAAACAGTATTGAAAATAAACAGTTCGCAAAAAAAAAAAAAAAAAAAAAAAAAAAGAAAGAAAGAACACCCTATACAATTTAATCACCAGAATGTCTCGGATAAAACAAAAATATCCATTCGATGGGAAATTATGTCTTCTTTCAATTTATATTAAAAAAAAAAAAAAAAATGTTTAGTGAGCCGTTTCGTCTTCATATCGAACATTAAAATTGTCATAAGGGCACTTAATTTTAACATCAAAATACGAATATGTTGTTCAAATTAGACTAAATTTCATGAGAAATTAGCAGTTTTTACAAGTTTCTATGATTAGTTCCAGATATACTAAATATTTTAATATTTAATTTGGGAGTCGCCTCAGAAGTAAAAATCGTTATGTTAAGCCATTCCCTGCGGATGGTGCGAAAATGCATGATTATCTTAAGTAATTTTTTCTGTTCTAAAACTAATTGTTAGTATCAACAAAATAATTTCCTTGGAAATTGGAAAGTTTATTTTAAATAGTATTTTTTTGTTATCAGTCGCAATTTTTATACTAAAGAAAATGTGCAATTATTAGTTTTTGATTCTTTGCATAAAATGCAACGTGTCTGTACATGCTAAGTGCTTTAAAACGTTTGATAAATAGTCAAAATGTGAATTTCCGTGAATTTTTATTCACATTAAAAAAGAATTAATATAAGTTACTTTTGAAGTTTTATCAATATCTGATTATATCTATTAGTTAGCTTTCATTACAAAAAAGCTACGTATTGCAGCAGTTCGGAGGAAAGCAATTAAAATAAATTGGTATAATTTCACCGATCCTCCCAGACCCCAAAACCACTCTCCGTTCAAATGTTGATATATATATATATATATATATATATATATATATATATATATATCTGACATTTGTAATGCTGAAACTCTCTTATTTATGAACCGATTTGGATGTGACTGAGTATGTATATAGGACATAGCAATGTCTCGACCGAGTTCGTTGGCCAGCTTTATCCACCATCTTGTTTCAAAATGGCGCCCAGTTAAAAAAATTTTACATTTTTAAAAAATCAAAAAGATGTGCAAAAAATTATAAATTGGAAAAAGTATTTCCATTAAGTATTAGAACATGATACAAGGATTCTGGAACATTTTTTGTTTTGGCTATATCTTAAAAAATGGCTGAGATATGGCAGTTTGAAATTCTAAGGAGGCTGAGATTTTGAAACAATCTGATTTTTGTTATGCTGTAACTCTCGTATTTACGAACCGATATGAATGTGACTGATCATGGGTACAGAACAAACCAAGGTCTTGACCGAGTTCATTGGCCAGCTTCATGCGCTATCTTGTTTCAAAATGGCGGGGCAGTTAAATTTTTAAAAATTTTTAAAAAATTCAAAAATATGTATAAAAAATTATAAATTGAAAAAGTTGTTTCCGTTAAGTATTAGATCGTGATACAAGGATTCCGGAGCATTTTTTTTGTTTTGGCTTTATCTTAAAAAATGGTTGAGATATGGCAGTTTGAAATTCTAGGGTAGCTGACATTTTGAAACAATCTGATTTTTGTTATGCTGTAACTCTCATGCTGAAATTCGCATTCCAATCCAGTATTAAAGAAAACCGAGATTGAATCTTCTATAATCGGGTTCTAAGTAGTCTGTCATAAGAAGCCATTTTTTAAGATAGGTATAAAAAAGAATTGAAATTCTAGGGTAGCTGACATTTTGAAACAATCTGATTTTTATTATGCTGTAACTCTCATGCTGAAATTCGCATTCGAATCCAGTATTAACGAAAACCGAGATTGAATCTTCTATAATCGGGTTCTAAGCATTTTAGCTTCGGATGTTCGAGTAAAATGAGTTGAACTTTTAAAAACATGGACTATGAAAGATACCTTTTCCTCCCGGTACAGGCCGGAAGGACTTTTTTTTTTTTTTTTTTATAATCTCTGCTTATGGAGAGTTTTTGCAACAGTTTACAATCCTTAAACTAATAAAGCTAATATTTTTTTCTTTGCCGTTTTGTAGATAACATGACCTATTTGTCATAAAATATTAGTTTGAAGCAAAAATTTTAATTGTTCAGACTAAAGTTCAGAGTAAAATTTAATTGTTCAAAGTCGTTTCAGAGAGCGTTCCATTTAAAGTTCAGATTTAATGCAAATTTTATAAATACTTTTCAATGGGAATTATTATTTGCATTAGAAAACCACAAAGAAGTAATTTAAATATTCCAACAAATAATTAAGATTGCTGTTACATCTATTACATTTTTTATGAAATTATTAATTTTTCAATGACTGAATGGTTCCACAGACTGTTGTGTTGATTGTTTAAGCATAACTCAAAAACTACTTATCTTATCTAGCTGAAATTTTGTATATGCATATCAGAAATTTCTTGAATTCGATTTCTGTTAAAAAATTTTACAGGATACTCATATTAAAACATCTTACACTGTTTAAATATTCATTTTTTTTAAATATTAGTTTCGTATTTCACATATAACATTTTAAAAATATATGAAAATCACATAATTATGTTTGGAAGGATTAATATTAACATAACAAGACACAAAACATTATTACAGTCGATATGAATTATTAGAAATTAATTTAATATTAAGAGGTTAAAACCTTACATCCATGTAATTCCCAAATTTCTTGATGGCTTCCCTTTTGGCATCTAAAGTTAAAATATATACTAGAATCAAAATATGAAGTGAAATTTGAGTGTTAGTATTGAAAAATTGTTACTATTTAAATATGGCGACGATCCCATAAGCTTATTTCTTTAATATAAATTTAAGAAAGGCATAAACAGCTATTTTTATTTTTCTTAAAAATAATTTTGTGATTAAAATGTTTGGGGGTGTTCTATATATAACTTTCCAACATACTTGAAAAGTGTTTATGACTTCGATTTGTCTGGCCGTCTGCCTATCTGGCCGTGCTCTAACTCGATTAGATTCACCTTGAGCTTGGTATATTTTATTGACGTTTATATTCCCTACAAAATAATTCCAACCCATTATGGTCTATAGGGGGGGGGGGGTCGTTTGTAGAGCATTTTTATAAAGTTAATAATTTTCAAACATAATGAAATTGATATGCATTTTTAAGATGGAAAAAAATCATTCTTCCTGCAGAATATGGAGTGCATAGTATTAATCATTCATTTAGAGGCACACAGAAAAGAGTTCCGTTACTCTATGCCCTATGCGGAAAAATCATTAGCAGTGTTTTTCAAAGATGTTACACTCTTTTAAACATAATGAAATAGATGTTTATTGCTGATGTCCCCTAAAACATGCTTACTGTAAAATATGGAGTGTATAGCCTCTATTTATTCATTTACAGGGACACAAAAAATAATTCGGTATGAAACGTAAGCATGAAACGTATTTAAGTATTGCGCGGCAGCGCAATACTTATTTATTTCCAGTGTGACTTCTTAATGTTAATTTAACATAGCATCTCCCGTTGAACAAGTTAACTACTAGACTTTTTCAAACCTTTGTAAGCGGTGCCACAAAATTTTTACTCTGTGCTAACTCTATTCAAATTTGAAATTTGAAATAGTGAAATTGTTTGGCTGACGTCTGGATCAAAACTGATGATTAAATGCCGTTGCATATAGGTGGATTATAATCAAGGAAGTAACATAGGCTATGTTTTATTTACGTTATTCATATATTTTGCTTAATAATTCAAAATTTCATAATTTTTATTGGGAATCAATGAACATTTTTCCTATTAAATTTAACCATGTTTATTTATTGTTGCCAAAATTCAAAAAACGTAATAATAATTTTTCCACAACAATTAATTTTCAATTAAACGATTTGTACGTTCAAAATGAAGTTGAATAATTTTTTTTTTTTTTTTTTTTTTTTTTTTAAGTTTAATAAAAGAATCAACACGACGTCATACTCTAAATAAACGGACATTTTCAAATATTTGGTTATAATTCAAGCAGAAAGCAGGTGAATGTATCGCCATATTTGTTACAAAAAAAGCATTTTCTTAGTTCAGCAGCAGTAATACATTTGTTAATAATACAAGGAGCATCAATATGAATAAATACAGGAACCAGGTGTATATGACGTCATATTTATAACAAAAAATTTAAATAACTTTTCCGATACTGATTAATAAGGATGAATATCAGTTACATACAGGAGAAAATTTTCTGTCAAACAGTTTTTAAGAGATTCCGCTGGGGAGAAAATTGACGTTTAATTATATATTAATGGCGTAGATGATTATTATGAAATAGGTTGTACTGCTTCAACACAATTTCCTTTTTCGTTTATAGCGCCCGCTGGGAGGAAATAAGGTAATCAAATTTAAATAAAATGGATTTTTTTTGTGTTTCATTGTGTAACGACCGAAGAAACCCGTGGCCTATCCTGGACTCGTGAGTTGCTGGTCTAGTGTTGTCCAGAGTTTGTCCATGGTTTTGCCACTTAGCTTCGGAGGTTGATTGCCGTGTAGTCGTGCAATCGAGTCGTGTAATCGAAGCGAAAGGACTGTTTTCGATATGCGAAGAGACTGCAAGATATGTTAGTTGGCAGGTCAGGGGAAGTGAACCGAGCTAAGCTGATGGAGATGGAGAAAAAGTGTACAGATGATGGCTGAGCAAAAAAATGTGAACTTTGCGTATGTAAAATATGGAGTTTTGTTCGCTGGGGTTTTTAAGGAAAAGTGTGACGTGTTTTTAAAGTTTTTATATTGTTTTAAGTTGTATCAATGAAGCTGAATAAAGGTGTCGGACGTAAAGCGTCAACTCGGATCTGACTGGAGTTGTCATTCACTTCGTTACAGTCTTATGTAGTTAAATGGAGGTTCCACCGAGATGGTGTTGTTTACATGTGAAACCAGCGGAAATTTTATGAGAGGTATGTCATTTTCCCTTTTATCCATTGCAGTGTGCCTTTGGTGTTAGTAGTTTTATATGTTTATATTTAAGAAAGTTTATATTTGGGGTTTTTGTCCCAAACTGGGTTTTTTGTTTTGTATTAAATGCAGCGGTTCACAATTGCCAGCAGGGTGTATTTTATTTGGAAACTGGTTTTGAGTTGTATTTGTATAAAAAAAATGTGCATCTTATTTTGAGAAAAAAATGGTGATTTTAAATCTTAATACTTAAGATAAATACAGGGTGATTCATAAAAGATGGGCAGAACTTTAAGGGGTTATAGTACACTTAAAGACAAATAATATTAAATAGGAGACTAAGGGTCCCAGACGTATTCCCAAGGAGATAGGGGGCATTAAAGTTTAGGGTCCGAAATTTCAAATGATTATAAAACATGGAAAAATTGGTCGATTCGTTTGCGGTTTTTGCAAAAAATTTTCTTTATGCCAGTATTTTCTTGAAATAAAATTTTAAAGTTCAATTTCAAAAAATGCCGATAGGGGGCGCTTTAGACTTTGGAGTAACAAACAACTATTTTTTAACGTTATTTTTTGTATTTCTTTAAATGATTTCGAAAGCTTAGACTTAAACTTAAATTTTGATCTAAAAATCTGAGTCCTAACGAGTAGTTAAGTAGCGTAAACTGAAATTTGAAATTTGAAACCCTTCTCCCCCCAGAACAAAAATCAGTTATTCCCGATCTTTGTGTCGTAGATTAGGCTCTAACTACTGCCGCGTTTTGCTAAAATTATTCTTTATGTCAGTATTTTCTTGAAAATAAATTTTAAAGAAAATTTTCAAAAAATTCCGATAGAGGGCGCTTTAGACTTTGGAGTAACGAACAACTATTTTATACCGTTATTTTTGTGTCTCATTAAATGCTTTCTAAAGCTTAGACTTAAATTTTCAGCCCAAAATCTGAATCGTTAGACGTGGTTAAGTTTCTGGGGAGAGGGGTTTGAAATTTCTACTCCTGAGCACAGTTCAGTTTACCATGTCCACACATTGTGTGCTGTGATACGAGGTAAAAAGACACAAATTAGGATTATGTTACCAAAGCATATTTATTAACATGTAATCACAATAAATGTTCAAAATTGTGACCACCAGAGGTTATGCACGCAGAACAACGGCGACGAATGGAACGGCGAACATTCGCGAAAACATCAGGCTTTTCGAGCACTTCCCCTACAGCGGCGGAAAGTCTGGCGACCAGTTCCTCGGGGGATTCAATGGGTGTCTCATACATAAGAGCCTTCAATCGTCCCCAAAAAAAGAAATCGAGGGGTGAAAGATCTGGCGAGCGAGCAGGCCAAGCAACAGGACCACCTCGACCAATCCATCTGTTCGGAAATGTGATGTCCAGATAGTTGCGGACGTCTCGTACGTAATGGGCTGGCGCTCCATCGTGCTGGAACCACATGACCCGCCGGATGCGTGGAGGAACAACGTTTAACAGGTCTGGCAGCACATGTTGCAGAAATGTGAGGTATGTTTTACCGTTGAGGCGTTCAGGAAGAAGGTACGGTCCGATTAGGTGGTCTCCGAGGATTCCTGCCCAAACATTGATGGAAAAGCGTCTCTGATGAGCATGTGGATACGTAGCATGTGGATTGACATCCGCCCATACATGTGCATTGTGTGTGTTAAATGTACCTTCACGTGTGAAGGTACATTCATCGGTGAAAAGCACAGTTCGTCCAAAATGTGGATTTAGCGCGTTCTGCTGCAGAAACCAGCGGGCGAATTCAATACGATTTGGATAATCCCCTGGAGACAGTTTCTGGACTCGTTGCACATGAAACGGGAGCAAATGTTCATCCTTCAGTACCCTCCAAGTCGTGGACTGTGAGGTATCCACCTGGCTAGCCACTGTTCGTGTACTTGTACTTGGCTGCGCCGCTACTACATCCAGAATGGCTTCTGCAACAATTACTGATTCGTCCTTTTTTGCACGACCTGCATTCGACCGGGAAGCGAGAAATGATCCCGTCTCACACAACTGTCTGTGCAAGCGCTCGAAAGTTTTGCGGTTAGGCAACCGCCTGTTAGGAAATCGCTCTCCGTACATTCGTTGTGCCTCTGCACCATTTCCATCTGCCGCTCCGTAAATTAAATGCATCTCAGCCTTTTCCTTATTCGTGAAGGGCACCATCTTCCGATTCATTACTACAGCGACTTACACTTGACTCACCGTTCAGTGGTTTTTATGCCTGAATCGTGTCGAAATTTTGCATACGTGTTCTTCTTCTTCCCCATTTGACATTTGCATACTTTCTGTTTCCTTCTTCACCCGGTGACTAGCGTCAGGAATGGAGCTTTAACGTTTGCATGAGCGACGTTTCCAACTGTGCCAGTGCCTTTATGAGTGAATTCTGACTATGCAGTCCTTGACGAAAGTTGTATTTTTGCCTCGTATCACAGCACAGAATCGTTGGGCATGGTTAAGTAGTGCAAACTGAACTATGTTCAGAAGTTGAAATTTGAACCCCCTCCCCTCGCTACTGAACCACGCTCAGCGATTCAGATTTTGAGCTGAAAATTTAAGTTTAAGTCTAAGCTTTAGAAAGCATTTAATGAGACACAAAAAATAACGGTATAAAATAGTTGTTCGTTACTCCAAAGTCTAAAGCGCCCTCTATCGGAATTTTTTGAAAATTTTCTTTAAAATTTATTTTCAAGAAAATACTGACATAAAGAATAATTTTAGCAAAACGCGGCAGTAGTTAGAGCCTAATCTACGACACAAAGATCGGGAATAACTGATTTTTGTTCTGGGGGGAGAAGGGTTTCAAATTTCAAATTTCAGTTTACGCTACTTAACTACTCGTTAGGACTCAGATTTTTAGATCAAAATTTAAGTTTAAGTCTAAGCTTTCGAAATCATTTAAAGAAATACAAAAAATAACGTTAAAAAATAGTTGTTTGTTACTCCAAAGTCTAAAGCGCCCCCTATCGGCATTTTTTGAAATTGAACTTTAAAATTTTATTTCAAGAAAATACTGGCATAAAGAAAATTTTTTGCAAAAACCGCAAACGAATCGACCAATTTTTCCATGTTTTATAATCATTTGAAATTTCGGACCCTAAACTTTAATGCCCCCTATCTCCTTGGGAATACGTCTGAGACCCTTAGTCTCCTATTTAATATTATTTGTCTTTAAGTGTACTATAACCCCTTAAAGTTCTGCCCATCTTTTATGAATCACCCTGTATAAAGGTGAAGCCAAACTAGCTGAAGTAAATGAATAACAATTCATGTATTGAAAATCAAACTGATTTTAATTAAATTGTTTTGCGCCAAACTGGCAGATATGAATGAACAGAATAGTGATTCATAAAGTTCTTAAGCTGAGTATAAGACAGTATATTGTTACACCAAACTGGTGAATTAATTTATTGGATGTATATAGTGTCAAAACCAAACTGGTTTAAATTCTTAAACTAAGAATATAGGTTGAAATAAAAAAAGAGAGTTGGTGATTTCAGAAATTGAAAAATTGTTTAAAAGTCTGGTATTGGTAACATTTATACAGTATTTTGAAAGTGAAGTGATATTGTAAATTTATATTTAATGTGTTTGGTTTAAACCTTGAAATTGAATTTAAAATTAATTTTCAGAAGATGGAAATTTGAGTTTTAGAAATTTATCTGGTTTTAAACTGATGATGTAAGTTTTAGAGAAGTAATGTAATATTACTGTTTGAAACTGGCGTTTTCCAGTTATGTCCTGATATATACTTGTGTAGTGTATAAAAATAGTTTTATAGATGTGTTGAAAACTGTTTGAAAGTTTAATATTTAGATATTGTGAAATATATATTTGTTTACTGAGTTAGTAAAATTCATTCTATTGAGTAAATAGTTTTGAAAGTATCGAATTAATTTTAGTTAGTTGGTTGGGTATCTGTGGCTCTGAGGAAGTGTTTGAACTACGCACTAGAGTGCTGAAATTGAACTTTGAGATGGCGTATTTTGGAAAAGGCCGAAAGGAGGACCTGAGAGTTGTTGCAGTGGAATTGGGAGAGGTGGTTGACGATAGTATGAGAATCATTGATTTACGGGATTTAATAACGAAAAGTGTTAATTATGAGGAAGAGTTTGTAAGGGAAATGCTTGTGTCAGTTGTAAATGAGAGAATAGAGCGAGAAGAAGCGGAAGAGAAAGAGAGGGTAGAAAAAGAAAGATCGGAGGAAAGAAATTTTCAATTGGAAAAACACAGATTGGAGTAGCAATTAAGGGAGAGCAAGAGCACTGACGATTCGGTTAAATCTAGTATAGGTTTCGAATCGAGAGTGGAGATTCAGAAACTGATACCGAAATTTGATGCGAAAGATCTCCCGAAAAGTGGGTTACTCAATTAATTGGTGTTTTGCCATCTGAAATTTCTCAATTGATAGCTCGTGAACCTGTAGGAAATGCTAGTGAATATAAGTATGTTAAAACATTGTTGCTGAAACGTTTTAAATTGAGTCCAGAAAAGTTTCGTCAGAACTTTGTGAAAACTCAAAAATCACCCGATGGTACTTGGTATGATTTTTAATGAAATAAAAAAATATTTAGAGGGTTGGTTGAATGGTTTGAAGATAGAGACATATGATAAATTGAAAGATTTGATGATTGTGGATCAGATAAATAAGAGGGTACAGTCAGAATTTAAAGAGAGTTTTTTGGATCAATGGACAACTATAATTTCGCCAGTTGATTTTGTGACTAAGATTGAAGAGTTTGAAGATGTAAGAGGGTGTGTTCGTAATAAAGCTTCGATGAGTTATAAGGATCGAAATGAGAAGAAATCATGGCAACCGAGATCCTGGAGGGGAAGTGGCCAGAGAAATGAAACTACACAGGATGTAAGGGGAAGGGAAAATTATTTTAAAGGTAGAAAACCCGATCCCAATTTTGATAGAAGGAAACCTGATCCTAATTTTGGTAGAAGGAAACCTGATCTTAATTTTGATAGAAGGAATCCCGATCCTAATTTTGAGAGAAGGAAACAGTTCCGTTGTTACGAATGTGGGGATTCAACGCATTTCAGACCTGATTGCCCCAGGCTTAAAACTAGAAATGGTTTGGGAGTTGTGAATCATGTTAAAAATAAAGTTGATGAGGACTTATTGGCACCATATACGATTTCGGGAACGATTAATGGAACTAGTATTCCTATTCTACGAGACACTGGAGCAACGGTTGATGTGGTGCGTCAACAGTATGTTTCACCTGAAAGTATGACAGGAGAATATGTGTGGGTGCAGCATTTGTTGAACCAGCGGAGATCATATTTGCCTATGGCCGAAATTGAGATTGATTGTGAATTGGGCCATGTTACCACTAAAGCAGCGGTTCTCGGAAATGAACTGGATCAGGGGAGATATATCCTGCGGACACAGCTTAATGAGGAATTGGTGAGTGGTCAAGAAGAGAGATTGGAATTGAGTGAAAAGTTGAAGGAGGAGGGAGATGAGTGTTCTGGTGAAAATTGTAAACTTTTGCCGGAGATTGTAGAGACTGAAACCATTTTGGATTTGGTGAAAGTGAATTCGAATAAAGTTGTTAAGGCGTAACAGAAGAGTGAAGAATTTTTTTCATTGTTTACATTGGCCAAAAGGATTGAAACAGAATCCAAAGAATTTGGAATAGTTAAAGAAGATTTATTGGTTAAGACGAAAATTGAGAAGATGGGAATAGATGTGGACTTGCTTGTGATTCCTGATCATACTGATCAAATATTACTAGACATTGCTAATTTGTTTAAAAGTGTTCCTGTGAATGGTGAAACAATGTGTGGTATGGATGCTATCGCTGAGATAAAAGAGAAAGAGAGTTCGAGTGAAGAGACTTTCAATAGCGAGTTGAGAGCGTTGAACTTTACTTTAGTTGAAAATCAGTCATTGGTTGAGAAACTCTGTGAATCTACTAGTGTTGAAATTGATAATGAGGCAAAAGTGAAGGAGGAGCTTGAATTATCTAAATTTCAAGATGTGAAGGGGGAACAAGAGAAAATGTTGAAAGAGGGAAACGAAACCCAGGAAATGTTAAGCTTAAAACAGATTAATGGAACTGATAAGTTAATCATTGAAGAAGATAGAGAACTATTCAATTTATCACAAGTTGGAAATTCTGTAGATTTAGATGAATTTGGTAATGAGCCTAATTTTGAATCCAACGTTGGACATTTTCAAATTGTTGTTAACGAATTCTGTGGAGATGGTTATCTTTTTTGTTTGAAAAATAAGGATAATTCAGAAATAGATAATGAGGTTCAGAAAGAGGAGAGTTTTAATCCTACTAGATATGATTCATGCGAAGAGCCTGAATTTAAAGGTAATGATGAGATGGACAGTGAGATTGCTGAAATGACTGAGGAAATTGTGGAAGGCCATCAAAACCCTCTTATGGCTGATTTAGTAAATGAGGCGAAAGTACCTCTCGCTCACCTGTCGATGTGCAAGTGAGAGAACTCTGCACCACTGATTTTACCTGCAGATATATGACATCGAAATGTAGCCAACAGCAACGGAGAGTTCCCAGGAGCTCGCCCTCCTAAGTGCTGATCACGCTCGATGTTTCTTCACTTTGATGTTCTGGTGACATGGTGTCTTACATCATGGATCATGGTTTGCCGTTATTTGGAAAATGTGAAATAGGACAAAGAGGATTTTTGAGGGTTTACGCTAAAATGTGTAAAGTTAGGGAAGTTTTCCTCATTGCAGTTTTCAATTATATGAATAATAAATATCAATAATTTTTGGGCATATAGGAAATATCCCCGTGTCAACTAACCGCGGTTCCACTGTATAATATTATTTATTTATTTAGCTTAAGCTGGAGTTAAATCGAATTGAAACAAATCATACTGATAATTTTTGCTTTGAGAGTTTTCTAGGGAGTTACTCTAATTTGCAATTATTCAAACAGAAGAATAAGGTAAGAATAAGGGAAGTGGTTGGATAGACATTAATACGTTTCATACTTGCATTGAGTCTATCCGTTGTTTTAATGTTCCGGTGAAAACGAATCGTAGGAAATTTAATTGTTTCGATATTGTTTTCATTAACTTCCATGCTTTTTTCTAAACGTTTAAAAGGGAACGCATTCGACTTTTTCTAATACAGCCTAGTTAAAAGCGCGTTATTTGATTACTATTAAGTGGACATGGGAGTTTTTCGGCTTAAAAAAAGAATTTTTTGTGTTGCATTTTCTGAATGTCTGACATTTTATAACTGTTCGAAGCCGTTTTTGAAAATTTAGATACATGTAAGAAGCAGGGCTCGAAGCATATAGGAGACATTTTTTTCCTACCATTGTTTCGAAACAATTATCTTTGTGGTATATTTCTATTGCATATGTTAAAGAAATTTACCCCAAAGATTATTGATTGGATATTGATAGGAACAATAAAATTCTCTTATATGTCCTCCTAATTCTCCTAATAGCCCTGTAGAAGCTATAGTAAGTCTTGTAGCACAGAGCACGAGCAAGCGGTACTTGTTGCAAAAGTTTAAACTCGATTTTCTCGAAACAAAGTTTGTTTTAAGTATGTACCATATATATATCAGAATAGAATGAACCAATTCCCGCTTTTTTTGAAAGCGCATATATATTTCTTGTCCTTGGCCGATACTTTTTAAAAATTTTTAACTCTTCCGTTTTTTATAAACAAAACAATATCAGATTTTTTGTTGAAAATTGATACGTTAAATTCGTATTCTATGCGCAATAAAATGCTAGGCTGCAATGGATTTTAACAAAATCTGCGAAATATACTTATTCCATTAGATTATTTAATAGCATAGAAATTTTTAATTCTTGCTGCTTACAGATATTCATAATAAAATTTCCTAATAATTTTACTACCCACGTCTGAATTTTATTGATTTTTCTTACATTTTTAAGGATTTTTTAAATCTAAAAAAAACCCAGAGTTAAAGTAGAAGTGAAATAGCAACATGAATTTAAAAAAATTCTTCTTTGATTTCCATAAAAGGGATAATCACAACGTAGTCTCGAAAGATATTTATTAATGGACCCATGAGGCGCCCATCTTCAACCCTTCATGAAATGGAGCAGAACGTGCATACCCCAGCAACTTTAGATACATTATACATTTTTTTAGGGGGGGGGGGAGGACAAACTCGCTTTTAGACATTATGATATATGCTTTCTCTTCGTCGACTAATGAAGGAATCTATTAACTGATTACTCTTAAAACTGTGACCGTGTATATCCTTTTTACAGAGTTCAAAGAAGAATTTTAATTGATATAGACTCGTTTGGAATTCATTGAAAACACACCACAACAAATTTTATTATTATTTTATTATTATTTTGTTCTTTTAATGAAGTCATGTGATATTAGGTATGTCTGAAGTACTCAATTCAAATCGATTATAAACGAATATCTGGTTTTTTGTTAAAAATTGATACATTAAATTCATATTCTATACACAATGCAATGGTAGGAGCTGCTATGAATTTTAAACAAATCTGTGAAATATACTTATTCCATTAGATAATTTAATAACAAAATTTTTTTAAATTCTTGCTACAGGTATTCATAACCAAAATCACGTTTATTTTACTATCCACGTCGGAATTTTTTTGTTTGTTCTTATCTTTTTAATGATTAAAAAAAAAAACTAAAGTTAAACTAGAAGTCAAGTAGCAACATCAATTAAAAAAAAAACCCCGTCTTTGATTTCCATAAAAGGAATAATCACAACATAGTCTCGAGAGCTATTTATTAATGACACTCGTGATGTACTCTTCTTCAACCCTTCACGAGATGAAGCAGAGCGTGCATACCCCAGCAAATTTAGATACATTATACACTATATATTTTTTGGGGGAGGCGGGGAGGAGGATAAATTCGCTTTTAGCAATTTTGGTATATGCTTGCTCTTCGTCGACTAATGAAGGAATTCATTAACTGATTGCTCTCAAAATTGTGATAGTGTGTAGTCTTTTTACGGAATTCAAAGGAGAAATTTAATTGATATTCACTCGTTTGTGATTCACCGAAATCACACCACAACAAATTTTATTATTATTATTATTATTATTATTATTATTATTATTATTATTATTATTATTATTATTATTGTCTTCATATATATGTTTCATATATATATATATTTTAAATTTCGTATTGGAGTGCCATTTCACCGTAAGATTTTGCAAAATGTCGAATTTTTTGTGGTTAAAGAAAAAAAAATTAGTTAAAATAATTCCTTTAACTATTTTTTGCTGCGCAGATTCTGACCATTTGCCAAGTATTATGGTGCAAATCGCACTCCGATGCGACATAAAAAAAAATTTTTTTAGGAATTTTTGAAAAAAATGAAAGGATTTATGGGTCTCTTTGAAGTATTTTTATTTTCCAAACACATAGTGTAAGGAAAGTATTGTAATAATGCTTTGTATCTATATGTGTGAGTGAACACAATAACTCCCAAATAGTATTTTATATTGAGCTCTCATTTGGCGAATATGTTACAGACCACTGTTGCAAGAACTGTATAGATTTTCGTAAAAATCGGCCGATGGATTAGAAATTTAATTCATTTTTAAACCATTTTCAGACCAATTTGAGATCGATTCTATAGGGAAAAATCACCAAGGAAATGTGGCAGAGTATCACTGATAAATATTGCGGCGACGGAAGCATTACTTCATACTTTTCCAGTTTCAAAACGTTCGAAACAAACCGTTTCCATTTTGTCAGAAATTTATATCTATTTTTTTTTACTTTCTGGACACTTACACCAAAGAAAGTCAAGTGGAGTCCCTTCTTAACACTTTCTAATATAGTTGAAAAGTGTTTATGAATTCGGTTTGTCTGTCTGCCTGTCTGATGTCTGTTCTTGCTCTAACTCGCGTAAATATACTCGGAATGTCATGCAATTGATACATGTTATTGAGGTTTATTATGGCATGTTCGGTATTGAAAATGAAGTGTGTAGCACTTATAGTTCCTTTACAGGGACACACAAAATAATTCAGTTACATTACGGTCTTTGGTGAAAAATCATTTGCGGTTTATATTAATGATGTTACACTATTTCAAACTTACTGAAATTGATATATATATCGCTGAGTACACTACAAGAGGCTTACTATAGAATATGGCGTGCATGGCACTTACAGTTCCTTTACAGGGGCACTCAAAAGAATTTCGTTACATTACTGTCTATGGGGAAAAATCATTTGCAGTTTATTTTAATAATGTTTCACTATTTCAAACATATTGAAATTGATATAAATCGCCAAGGTTCATTACAAGAGGGTTACTAAGGAATATTGTATGTATAGCATTCATCGTTCATTTACAGGGACACACAAAATAATTCAGTTAAAGTACTGTCTGTTAACAATAATTTCTGGATGTGCGTTTTCAGTTCCGGAACGGGTTTTTAAATGTTACTAAATTTTTGCCTATTACTTGGTGTATTAAATTCTATAGATCATATACAGGACAGCACAAAAGATCTCGAGTACATTTCCGTTTATTGACGAAAATTCCAGAAGGGGAATTTTAAATTGTTCTATGCGGTCTTCTGACTGAACTAAAATCTAACATTCTATGTTATTCATATCTATGAATCATATACAGGGCTGCACAAAAGATTTCGGATATTTTTACGCATATTGTTGGTAATTCCTGCAATTCGGTTTTTAAGTGTGCTATGCGTTTTCCAAATTATTTACGTAGACAATGGGCGGGGCTAGTTCAGCTTAAGCCGAAAGGTAGGCCTCCCCGCCCGGTTTGACGTTGACTTTGTTTACGTAGACATCACCTTTAACATTATTAAACGGTAAATATTTGTAAAAGTATTTTGGAAGTGTTGGAAGTGTTACATAATCTATGCTTTACGCATGATTTTTCTTCCCGCGAAATATTCCACTGTTTGAAAAGTCTTAAGGTGAAAACCGGCACGATAATTTGTTATAGTTTCATGATTTTTTGAAATTTGAACTTACTTTTGATCTTTTTTTACTTCTTTTCTTCTATCTACATAAGAAGAAAGTATTGGATTCGTGAAAAATTTCGACTTCCGGTTTTCGTTTGATTTATACATTTTAGAAGATCCTGAACACGATTTGATTAGTTGTCTGCCCTGAGTCTGTGTGCCTGTCTGTATGTGTTACATATTTTGTGGACGCTCTAACTCACGAACTATTGCGTAGAATAGAAAGAAATTTCATATGAAGTTCTATTCTTATGTAAACTTGTTCTAATTAGTTTTTTTGGGAAAAATCTCCCAAAAGGGAGTGCCGCAAATCGTTGTTGATTGGTTCAATTTATGTGATACTTATTATAACTCCAGTTTATGTGCGCAGAACTCAACGATACATCAAATTTAAAATCCTCATAATAGGAATAGATTGCCATTCAATTTTAATTGCGGTTATGTAAGAGGGACTGCCGAAATTACATGATTTGTTCGAAATATGCGATGCTTATATCATTAGTTTAAATGAGCAGAATTCAACGAAACTTCACGCTTAGCATCCTGAATATGGGAATACATTGTGTAAAAAACCTATTTGCTAAATCGATCTAATTTCTTGTAATACAGAGTGGTTATAAAATAAGTATCTCTATTTGGAGCTGTCTGTAACATGAAGGAATAACAGGAATGAAACCAAAATCGGTACACTTACTATTCGAGAAGGGGGAAGGAGAATGGAACAATAAAAAAATAATTGCAATGATCGCCGACAGATGGCGCTTTTGAGTGTGACATGTAATGTGTAATATTGTGTACCGTGGAGGTGTCACAAACGTCAATTACTTTACCGCATATCACAACATGTGCGAAACATATCACTCCTGGTGCGTTACATTCCGCAGTTGAGCACGCAGTGTAACCGCCTGGATTGTGTCCTCCAGCAAAATGGCCATGTGGAACCTGAACATGATCGGCACCGCCATGCGAAAGCGTAGCCACATTCATTGTGACATTTTCCATCAAATTAGGTATGCCATCCGGTTTTACGCATTAATTTTTTGTTCTTGTATTATACATTACATTTCACACTCAATAGCGCCATCTGTCGGTGATTATTGCAATTATTTTTTTGTTATTGTTCAATTCTTTTTCCCCCTTCTTGAATAGTAAGTGTACCGATTTTGGTTTCATTCGGGTTATTCCTTCAAGCTACAGACAGCTCCAAATAGAGATACTTATTTTATAACCACCCGGTATATTTAATTGATTTTATTTATATATAAAAAAGTTTTGTTATGATTACCGCATAGAGGAAAAGGTGTAAATATGGGCACCCTTTTTTGTTTGTGCCTTAAAGTGACTTTCCCTTTGAAAAATTCCAGATTTTTTACCTTCGTTCACAGCTATAACAAGTTTACTAAATGATAGGAGGAAAAACAATGATTAATATCAATTATTTCAATTCGAAAACGAAGATTTACGAAAAGCTTTTAAAAAAGCACCAGAAAAAAATGGGGTGCAAATATGGGCCCTCTCCAAAAATGTCACAAAAATAGTTTTAAATGTTTTAAAACAAGCTAAAACAATACAAAATTGTAGATAATTTATTTATTACAGAAAAATATATTTACAGAAATCGCAAACATAAATGGCTCTTTCAGCCCCGGCACAATATAAGGGCGCCCACATTTGGCACATAACACAGTTAACCCACAATTCTCCTCGAGTGTCTTCAGAGAACTTTCCATCACAAAAGATGCAACTTACATCTCTCGAGTCTGGTTTATCCCCATCGTTGATATCCACATTGATATCATCATCGCTGTCCACAAGGGGAGTCACAGTAATCTGATGAGTCTGGAAGGTCTTTGGTCTTCCCACCCCTGCCCCCTAGCAATACGCCATTATGTTAGATTACACATATTACCAGATATATTATAAAATAAAACTAACGAATGCTTTGAGGATTTAAAGATAATAAAATGCCCTTATAATTATCGATAAATTTATTATTTATCTACATCTAAGGTAATTTTAAAGTTTTCTTACCTCAAAGCATTTGTGGTTTATTTTATAATATATTTGGTAATGTGTATATTCTAGGTAATTTCTGTTTTCACGTAAAAACATATTGAAATAATTTATGTTGTTTAAGAGAAAAGGTAGTGTAATTAGGGGCCGCCTTTAAATGAGTGCCCATATTTACACCAACCCAACCTAAGAAAGATGGCCACTTTCACATGTAAACTTAAAGCGTGCGTGACTAAAGGCGTCCTTCTAAATGTAGCTTAGGATCTCCGCTTTCCGGATA
The DNA here is from genome assembly GCA_963931845.1 of Maratus michaelseni. NCBI lineage: Eukaryota > Metazoa > Arthropoda > Arachnida > Araneae > Salticidae > Maratus > Maratus michaelseni. The sequence continues at coordinate 446,758,372 of OZ007586.1, forward strand.
TCACTGTGGAATTATTTTAAACTAGCTATAATAACATGAAAAGAAAACGATTTCAGATAGCTGTCAAAAGTTTGCAGTCCATAACAAATACCAATTCACACAATAACTCACGCTGCATCCACACTACTTGAATGAATGGTTCCAACTGCTCTCTGCTATCTCATATCAACAAATGCGTCATCTACAGTCCTGGTCGCCAGTCTTCAGCATCTCCCATAGCCCCTTAGGGTGGGGTGCCCATATTTACCTCTGTGCTCGTTTTTACACCTTCTCCTCTATTAGTTTTCTACTGCCACAAAAAATCCGGCTCTTTGATAAATCTTACAATGCAAATCGCACTCTGATAGGGCAGTTTGTTCATCTTTTCTGAAATTTTGAATTCAGATAAATGTCTTTATATTCAGATAAATGTCTTATTTTTAACCTCATCATCCTCAAGTCAAATTATTGGTTATAATAGGCCCAGGGTCAAAAACTGATTAACAAAATCAGCAAATAAAATCTCATAATGGAATATGAAACAAAATATTTGATGCTTACAAAGGAACCTACCTAAAAGGTACACCCCGATATCTATGGAACCTTTATCATAGAGAGTACTCATGATATGATGAAGAATGATACAAATTTTATCGGCCATCGTCGAAGTTTAGTATTTAAAAAATATTTGTAAAGTGTCTATGAATGCAACTAATGAAAATCGCTAAATATTCCAATAGTTTCAAACAATCTAATCGCCACAGAACTGATAATTAGTATAAAAACGACTAAAACACAATGAATTTTTACACCATCCACATATTATAAAATGAAAATTTTCACTATGGCAATCGGTTCCATTACTTATGAAACAAAAATCAATTTTCATCGCCTTGATTTGTTGATATGTTTAAATATGTATGGTTTAAATGTGGATATCTTGAAGAAAAGCTCGCGAGTTTCCAGAATCCAGTTGATTTTTTTTACAAGTATTGGAACCGAATGTCATGAATATGAAGAATTTAATTTTATAATTTGTGGATGGTGTAAAAATTCATCGTGTTTTACTAATTTCTATACTAATTATCATTTCATTGACGATTACGTTGTTTGAAATTATTGGAATTATTTATGAATAAAACATTTAGCGAATTTCATTAGTTGCATCATATATACTTTGCAAATATTTAAAAAATACTAAACGTTGACGATGGCCAATAAAATTGGTAACATTCTTCATCATATTATGAGTACTCTCTATGATAAAAGTTTTATCGAAATCGGGGAGTACCTTTTGGGCTGGGTCCCTTGTTAATAGAAAAACATGCATCATAAAAAATGGTATAATCGAGAATGTTTCAATATTTTTGTAAAAAACAAAAGGGACATATTTCTCTTATCGCTAGACACGCATAGTATTGATATAATTAATACTACATATGTGATTTAAAAAAATTTAAATTTTTTGGCACATATAGTTACTATTGGGAAAATATCAACCTGGTAAATGCAAACAGTTGGAGCGTAGGAAATCAGTAAGTCGTCATACTGTGTGGAATAACAAACTTTGTGATTATTTTTATTTGCTCTTAGAAGTAAACGCTTCATTAAATATTGTTTTAAAACGTAACGTGAAACATTTGTAGATTTTTAAATTAGATAATTCATGCTTTTAAAAATGCATATTAAAGTTTTAGGTCCCCAAAATCAAGGTGCCTAGAATAACGGCTTCGTTAGCCCCGTGCTTCAATTAGTCGCGGGTAAGTGCGATACTTAATACTTTTACAGGGTGATGCAAAACATTATAAATGTTGTAGGGTACATTTCAACAAACTTTTTTATATAAAAATCTTGGTCACACTTCAATATTTTAAAAATACAGGTTGTTCCAGTCCAAACAGAATTTAGATTTTTGTTCATAACTAATATTAATGAAGATGTTGTAACAGTACTTTCCACAGACTTATATGTAAAATATTATGACATTATGAGAAGTGCTGAAAATGGTTTCCATTCGTAACCAAACAACGCTGAGCTAGAGGCTCTATTATTCAGAATGTAGCTGATACTACATACGGTGTCATTAACCAAAGTACAAGACTTTTTCGCAACTTCCCATGATGTCATCTAATTCCACACAAAGCAATATTCAAAATTATGCCAATTTCTTCATTTTTGTTAAAGTTATGAGTAAATCTGATTTTGTTTTGAAATGAGACACTTTGCATTTTTAATTGTCTGAATAAGTGAATTGCGACCCTGGTTTCCAAATACAAAATTGTTTGCTGTAGTGTGCTCTACCACTCATGATCTGAATTATCCTGTATAAGACAGGCGTGATGACATTTAACCCTTTCAGGTGCAATGTACTTCTGCTGCTAAAATGTTGAAATTACTGAATGACATCAGAATTTACGAACAAATTTATTTGAAAATAATTAAAAGCATTTCTTTACCTATATATTTTTTTTTACCTTATATAAAATTTTATTAAAAAAATCTGGGTACCATTTGGCATTTTGGAATTAAAATTAAGTGTTCGTGCCATGCAAACACCGCCGTTGAAAGATTAACCCTCCAGTTCCCAATGCATCCTCGTATAGGGTGCACCTATTTTTTATTCCGTAATCCCTGAAAAAATTACCACAGGTAAGTTAAGGTCCCTCTATTGGCTTCTTGGGAGAGCTAATGAAAGTGTTGATTAAGAGTTACAGTTATAATCAGATGCTTTTTAAAGTTTTCCCACTTTCATGTGCCTTTTTTTTTACTCGCGACACTTGTCTAAGTATTGTGTTTAACATCACTTGTAAAAAGGGAGAACTGATATTTTTTTCACTCTTTATCATTAATATAATATTTTAAAGATCTTGTGTATGACAAATTTAAAAGAATCTTTGCTCCTGTGCCCAATGCATACTACAGTGTGCAGTACTATAACAAATAAATAAATATAATATAATGTAATAGTAATATAATATAATATAATATAATATAATATAATATAATATAATATAATATAATATAATAATTGAAATTGAAGATTTGTCTTATTTAGAGGCTAAATAACTAAAAACAATTGAAAAGAATGAAAATTATAAAAACGAAAATGTGGGAACTGAAGGGTTAAAAATCTTATTTTCTGATGAACAGCAGTCTGGTGCTTTCATTAAAAGACGTTATTTTCTTTTCCAGTATTTAAAATACGTGTGAATAACACATTTGGGTAAAGAAGTGCTCAGCAGTTCTTTCCTGCTGAAACATATTGGTGCGCATTATTTGAAAGGTGTCCTTTATTAGAGTCGGAAAATTATAATCCCACATTTTCTCCCAGACATTCCGAAAAACATTATCACAAATGTTATCCCCGCCTTGCATTGTGATGAGGAATTTACACGATTATCTACTATTTAATTTGAATTTTCGGTGTTATGAACATGAATAACGTTACTAGAATTAAGTGGGCTGATCACATCAGGAGTGAAAAAAGTTTATTTTATGAATTCTTAAAAAATGTTTGGCTGAAGCTTTAAGATATGCATTTAAAAAATGTATTTTAATTTTTAAATGATTTTTTAAAGAAAGTTTCGGAATTAACCACTTGAATTCGGTTTTATTTTTTTGTTTGAAAATTACTTGTTTTGAAAAGGATTTATAAACAAGTAAAAGATTGCTTGAATGCATCTTCATTCAAGCTTCAAAATGTGTTTCTAATTATTTGCATAATTCCTTAACGCATTTTAACTTATAATTGTCTTTTTCAAAGAAACAGCCCTGAAATTTTGTATTTAGGGTAAATGGTGTATGACAAGCAAGACGGAGAGAATATGTGCGTGAAGGAGTGCATTAATTCTTTCAGGAAAAAAACAAAACAAAACAAAAAAAAAACCTAGTTTGCTGTGGTCATCATAAAACTCTCTTGCATATCATTGTAATATACTAATTTAAGATCACGTTTACTTATTATAAAAAAAAAAAATCGATTTATTATTATTATTTACAAAGGTACAAGTGTGTAGAAATGTGCTGCTGAAAGCGTTTTTCAATCAATTCATTATTTACGTCGCTACAGCCTGTGAGGTGACATCTGCTAGCACGTATAAATAACCTCCAATTGACAGTGTATTTCGAATTCGAATTATAAAATAAAACTTAAATCATTGAATAGCAAAACCAACAGCGGATAATTAATCCTAAATTAACTGTATTATAGCAAATAGTATTAATCGTAATTATAACAAAATAATCGTAGTCTCTGAGTTACATAACTATTGATACGCTGGTTTCATGAATAGTATAAATTTCCCTTGGAATTGTCATCTGCTAGTACGTATAAATAACATCCAATTGACAGTGTATTTAGAATACGAATTATAAAATAAAACTAAAGTCATAGAATACCAAAACCAATAGCTGATAATTAATCCTAAATTAATTATATTATAGCAAATAGTATTAACAGTATTATGTCAAAATAATAGTAGTATCTGAGTTACATAACCATTGATACGCTGCTCTTATTAATAGTGTATTTCTAAATATCTGATAGTATTCATAATTCCTATCGAATTTATTAAAACCCTCGGTTTTTGAGAAAGGACTCCGATCAATACTTTACGCGATTCTTTTAATACCTTAAGTCTTTTGCACTGTGTTCAATAAAATATATTAGCTCAAACATATTTAGTTTAAACTTATATAACCAGTAAATTTCATTGTATGAAGGAAGCTAATTTTACAGACTACAGTTACTTGTTGCATAAATTCATATTTAAAGATTACATAAATAAAAATAAAAAACCTTGAGGTAATTTACGCAGATATACTTATGCTGGAAAAATGATTGATAATACAAGCATTATCGCCTCGATCATATCAGTTTCATGCTATTATCGGGATGATTGATGATAATTATTATAAAAATTATCATTAAATGAAATGCTGTTAGAAAAATAAAATGTACATAATTAAGATGATTATGTGAAATCAGCAATGTGCAAAGTTGTTGGAAGTTATTTTTTCCACAATATATACTTCTTCCTTGCAAAAAATAGATTAAAATAAATAATAAACAAGAAAGAATAATCATGCATCATGGCATAGATTATAAAACACTTTCCAACACTATCGGTATATTGTTAAAAAAATTTCATTTTTGTTCGTACAGTGAAATGAGATATCTAAATAAACATTAAAAATTAAAAAAGAAACCCCAACGCAAGTGAAAATTTATTTTCAGCAATGGCTGTCCATAGCTGGTAATGTGTGCAATTCTTCCGTGCAGCCCTGTATATGATCTACACACCTCGTAATACACAATAAAAAAGTTAGTTTTAAAATGCATATTACAGCTAAAGCGCACATCCAGCAGTTATGGCTCAAAGTCAGTGCTGTAACCCAGTTTCTTTGAGTGTCTCTGTAAATAAACGATAATTTCTACGTACTCAATAATCTATAGAAAACATGTTGTAGTGCACTACAGTAATGTATATCAGTTTTATTATTACTTCAAGCGATTTTTCCCCATTGATCAAAATATAAAGGAATTTTTTGTGCGTCCCTGTAAACGAACTATAATTACTACTTACTCGATACTCCATAGAAAACATATTACCTACCATCTCAGTGAAGTATATCAATTTCATTATGTTTGAAACTGTGTAACATTATTAAAATGCACTTAAAACGATTTCCCCCATTGTCTATAATCTAACGGAATACTTTTGAGCGTCTCTGTAAACGAACTGTAATACCTTACTTATTCCGTATTCTATAGATAACACGTAGTCGTCCAACTCAATGATGCATATCAATTTTATTATATTTGAAATTGTCTAATGACATTAAAATGCATCGAATAGATATTTTCCCCATTGACCGTTATTGACCGTAATGTACCGGAATACTTTTGAGTGCCCCTGTAAACTAACCATATATGCTACACACTTCATTTTCAATACCGAACATGCCATTGTGAACCTCAGTAATATATATCAATTACATGGCAATCCGAGAACATTTACGCGAGTTGGAGCACGGACAGACGGCCAGACAGTCAGTGACCACAGACATACAGACAAACCGAATTCATAAACACTTTTCAACATTGTTGGAAAGCGTTAAAAAGATTAATTGAAACATCTCGCATAATTCAAAAAGTACTTTACAGATTAAATTTAATAAACTCATACGAATTCTGTATATTTGACTGTTTTGTTTTAAATATTTTGTTGATTTATTAAAGCTTATCCATACAGACAATGCAAAAAAGAGAGAAGTGTTTTTTTATCAATAAGAAGATTTATGAAAATATAATAAAACCTCTTCCGAGTTACCCACGATTCCGAAAAGGGTTCCTTTATCTTTAAACTAATAGATTTCTGAGATTTAAAGAAGCATTTCTGAAACAAACGTTTCTTTTTCTGTTCGTAACTTTCGGGAAAAATTCTCAGTAGTTTTTACATTCTCAACACGCGGTATCAACATGAAATATCGATTTTTCGGATGCTAGTAATTCTTAAGTAAATATTTTCAGCTGCATAACAGAATTTATACATGCAAGCGTAACAGAATAATGTTCATTATACGCTGTTATTTACTATGTTTGCTGTTGAACCTAATAATATTTACTTGAGAATTGAGAGCATCCGAAAAACCGATATTTTCTGTTGATAACGGGCTGAGAAAACTGATTAAAGCGCTGTAAAAACTACTAGGAAACGTTTCAGAAAATTACGGAGAGCAAAAGAAAATTTTGTCTGAGAAATGTTTCTTTAAGTACAGGAAATTAATTGTTTCTTAGGTTTCTGAAGATAAAGGAACGCTTTTTGAAACTGCGGGTAACTTGGAAGAGGTTATAATATGTTTTCGTAAACTTTCTTGTTGATCAAGAAACATTTATCTTTTTTTATCGTGTAGGTTAATTTATGATCATGTTCAAAGTTGATTTATTTCCATTTCACCTAAGGAAAAAAGAAAAGGTCGTTTATAAATGTTATCATTTACTGCATGACGGATGGGAAGTAGTAAGAAAAAATAGGGATGGTTGACCATAGAGGAAATTTAACCAACAACACTTAATTTATTTTAAAAATACTCATAATAATTAGCCGTACATGGTAGTTTAGTACAAGCCACTTTTATTGTTTACTCCATTCTTAGCTTTTTGCAGTGAAAACAAAAACGAAAAATAGTGTTTTATAATTATCCCCCCCCCCCCCCCCCCCAAAAAAAAAAAAAGTAACCTAATCTATTTGCCAATTTATTCTCCTATACTAAGTTGTAAATATAATTAATGAAGATGTTTTTTCTTTAAAGTGAATACTTATTTATAAATTAAAAGAGGACATAGACAATTAGAATGTGATACAGGCCATGCGCATGTGTTTTTGTAATTACTTTTCAAAACAGCAGCTGTAAAATTTTGATACCAACCAGTAACAGAAAAAAGGAACAAATTCAAAACTCAAAACTGATTTCCACAACGGCAGCACGTGTTTTTATATTACAAAATCAACCGAAAAGCTTACTAAAATTTGCTGAAGTACAGAAAAATATTTCTCTCTCGTCTGTTCGTATTCGCACATGGAAAATTATAATAAGAAAACTAGAAAAGAATAATTGCCACTAAAAATGTGTTAGCGTAACTAAAATTTAACTAAGCGTAATTAGTACAATTCAAAGTTAAGTTTCAATTCTCATTATAGTAGACAAATTACTATGCATCGTTATCCTAAAAACTTCGTACATAATATAGTTATATAACAAATTAGCAAATGTTTGCAATTCCACTATCAACGAGAAAAAACTTTGCAGCTCCGTATCGATGAATAAAAAACTTTGCAGCTCCATTAGCGAGGATTCAAAACCTTTGTAGCTCAACTATCCATGAATAAAAACTTCGTAGCTCTATTAAAGACTTAATAAAGACTTCGCAACATCCCCATCTCACAATTTTATTTATTCACTCTTACACTTATATTCTAATTTTGCCGAAGGGAAATCCACGCTTAAATAAGTATAATATTAATGTGCAACAGCATACTACTGAGTTTTACTGTATTATATTAGTATAACGGAATAACACCGATTAACCAAGCCTCGATTTACCGAACTGTTCAATTATCATTACAGCAGACGAATAAAACGCACACCTTGAGACGAGATGTTGTGCGTATTATTAGATTTTTGCAATATAGATAATTTTACACATCATTAAACTAACTTTGCAAACAGGGGCAAATATGTTTAGAACATAATGAGTATACAGTTGAAGAATTTTATAATCCTGGGATCAGAAGTTGTACAGACTACAGATTTTCGCATAACATAGATCATTTTGCACACTGGTAAATTTAATTTGTAAACATGGTGCAAATATGCCTGGACCAAATCGCCATATTAAAACTTTATAATAGTTTTAAAATACAAAAATATACATTTTAGTAGTTTTTATTATTCATAGAAATAAATAAAATATAAATAAGTTAGCAGTAAGCATTATATTTAAAATTGTCGCTTAAAAAAAATTGTGAATGGTATTTTGCTTCAGTAGTTTTAATTTTTCTCATTGAATTCTGTGAACAATCAATACTACTTGATCTGCTATATAAGTTTTGTGGTTCGAGAAATTACAAACACTGCTAACCCAATTTAACTCTTTCTGATACAGAATTTCTCTTTTCCTCTGAAAAGAAATGACTTTGTTTGCAATGACCATCAGATAGATCTATCTATGTTCTACCTCTACTCATTTTATATCTCTAAATTTTGCTCGTGTAATAATGGCTAAAAGCTCCGAATTAAGTAGATAAAGATGAAATGATGCCTCAAACATAGTCCTCTAGAAGTTAGCAATATTTCTACAATGAGGAAAGCAGGTGCTTCTTAACTGAAAAATTCACTGTTTACATCTGAGAATTTGCGTGTTTTACAGAGAATTACATATCATAGAACGGCGTTATAAAGATATTCTACTTATTATTTTACACGAACGAAATATTCTAAAAAAAAAAAAAAATAACAAATAATAATACTACTAGAAAAAAAATCTCCCAATGCATATTTGATGCGTAAATCTGTTAATCAGATTTTTCACCCAGTTAACATTTACAATAAATTATTAATACAGTAAACTCTGTCTTACGGCGGAACCGAAGGGGGGGGGGGGGGGGGGAGCAAGAAAATTTTCCGTCGTAGACGGAAATTTTATTATTTTTCAGATAAAATTAAGTACATATATTCTATGTGCTGCATGACAGAATTATATGTAATCATTTTTTTAAATTTATTAACTAATTTTATTAATTATTTGTTATTATTTATTAATTCATTTATAAATAATTTCATTTATGTTTTACATTCTCGACAAACAAGTGAATTAAAAAAAAATTGTGGTGGGCACGATACAAAACATTTTGATTTACACGTATGTCAAAACTTCGACCCTTCCCTTAAATTTTTGTGTTCGCCACTGCAGTCCCTAGTAAAATGTATAAACGATGTTCTACTGTACTTTATACTATGTATCTGACGTTGAACGGTCAAATGTATGAATGAGTATGTAAACTATACTACTTTGAATCCGATACCATTAAAACCTTTGTCTTTCTTATCGAAAAAATAAATAAACAAACAGTACGGTGACGTAAAAAACATATATAAACGATACTCCATTGTAATTTTTCTTTTACTACGAATGTAGAAGGCTGGATGAATGAATGAATAAACTACGTTACTCTGAATATGTGAGTTTTGTTTTCGTTTTAAGGGTGTTGAAACTTTCTGACACATTTTGAACGTAAATGCATGAAATTTGGAGATATTACTTTGGAATTATTATTTAAATGTCAAAGAGATTTATAATTTTGGGAGAAAAAATAGAAGAAAAAGAAAAAGGTGAATGTAGTTTGAAGTTTGAAGGGGGGAGGGGGCTTTGAGACCTATAGCGGCTTGGCTGTCGTCTCGAAAGGTGAATGTAAAATGTATAAACAGTGTAACGCTAAACTTTATTAAGGTATGACTCTAGCGACTCACAAACGTATGCGTCAATTAATTCTCGTTTGTGCAACTGCTTTTGTTTCAATTAAGCGGCTGATTCCAATACACTGGAAAAAACAATGTGATTTATATAGCATTGTTATTTCAATCCATTTGAAATAAAATATTTATATTTTATTTTATTTATTTATTTATTTGCTTGTCAGAGTTTAATAAAATGTCTCTCAGTCATTTAATTTCTATAATTTACCGTAAAACATGTGCTAAATAAATTCATGAATGAATGGATGAATAAACGGTAGTATACTCAGAAACTGTTACTATTAAAACTATTTATCTCGCTTTAAAGAAAATAAATCATCCTATGTTTACAGTAATAGGATTTATATACATCTTATTTCTTTTCGTGGTCAAAACGAAACCGGCTTTTTGATTTTGCTCTTGTATAATTGAGTTTTACTCGATAATTCTTGGCGATCTCTGCACCCAAACAATGCCAACCTCTTTTCCCGGCAACCCTCATTCAATAACACGTGCGGATCTGCTGTGGGAGCGTCGGTGCAGCTTGTTGTGAGTAAAAAGCAAAAATGTACCCCGAAATTTAAGATGGCTTGTAAAAAGTCTGTAGAAAACAACCGACTATCGGTTGAATCAAAAGAATCATCTTACATGGGTTTTGATAGAGGGATCGACTCTGACATCGAAATCGAACAAGGGTGCCGATCTGTGGACGCTCAAGGGAATAACTCCAATGATCCACTGACAGCGGGGAGAAGCTCCAGTGAACCACACCTCAAAAGCCAAAGAATCGCCCTAACGCCGAAACTGGCAAGGTAAGTGCATTTTACTAACTGTCACATCCTTTTACCCGCAAACGTGAAAATATAACAGGAGAAAAGAGAAATCCAATGTTTGGCAATGCAGCATGTGCATCCAACTTGAAAATCGGGAATATAAGATAACAGGGAGAAAGAGCATCAGCAGGCAGTAGCGTAGCAATTCAAAACTTATGAGAGAAGCTCGAGTAATCTTTAAAAAATAAATTGAAAATTAGGACTATCAGTAATGAATGAAATATTTCTGAGAATAATTAATCGTTAAAGATAATTATTAATAACATATTTACGAAATTAACATTTAAAAAAAAATTTTAAACAGAAGATTTAATATATTGGAAATTGTAGAGAGTTACGATTATTAAATTATGAGATAATGGGGTGAGAGGGGGTATATTTTTATAGATGAATAATCAAACATTCAAGTCAGAAAATAATCTTTGAAATAAGTTCTGTGACTTAAAAAAATCTTCTTATTTGAATGGAGCCCCCCTCTACAGTAAAATGTTTTCACAGAAAATAAACGACCTTACACTATAAGTGCATAAGAGTTAAATCTCCTGAAACTACTTGAAACCTTTACGTGAATATTACGTTTATATTAATGTGAAAGAAATGAAATGGCTGGTTGAATGTTTAAAAAATTAAACTAAATGAATCCAGAAAATAAATGCGACTTGTAGAGTTGACATTGAGGCCCTTGATTTGCAGATTTATACATCAGAAATATAAATTATATCTATCATACTTCTTTATGTACATTTTCAGAGATGAATTATCAAACACTGAAGACACAAAATAATCTTTGAAATAAATTCTGTGACTTAAAAAAATCTTATTTGAATAGAGAGGACTTGATCCCCATGAGCCACTGTCTTTCCCATGTCTCTGTCATGTGTCTGTCCAGAAGCTTTTGACAGGGTCATGTTTTTGTAAAATTGTGAATGTTGTTTTGTATTTGTGAAAAATCAATAATTGTATGCATCTGAAATTAGCGTTATATTCAGGTTCCGATTTCATTTTCAGGCGATTCAATTTGTGAAGAGATTTTTAGACTAAAATTTTGTGCAAGACTCGTTTTCTAGATGAAAAAATTTGTAAAAGGGTACATTAATGGACCCAAATTCTTCTTAAACAAATCCCTGATTAGTGATATAATAAGTCTTCCAGGAAACCTTGGAGATTTTAAATAAATAAGAAAATACATTTAAGTAAACAGATTCTAAATGTCCTGGACCTAGAACATTTTTTAAGGGGGTGGGGGTAAATTTGGTTTTTATTTTGGATATTATGCAAATATAATGATATAGTACCGATTATTTGAATGTGTGACGTAAGTTTTTATGCTAAGTATCATTATTTTGCTTTATCTTCCATTATGAAATTTATGTGCTGAGTTTTTTTATTAGATTTTGCCCCTGTACTGAGTATAATCACTATTATATACCTTTAGAATAGGATAAACTTAAAGATATATTGATCTAAATATGTATTTATGCATATCATTGTATATTCATATATGTATTCTGAGGCATCAAAAATGTTTATTTATTTATTTTTTTGTAATGGTATAGAAAGGGGTCCTCGAATGAACATTAGTTTAGTGCATGGCCCTAGTAAACAAATAAAATAAATCTTTTGGAACGGATATATAAATGGCAGTTCTATAGGTTTTATTGAAATATACTAATTTTCAATAAATAATAAGGTATAAAGTACATTTAAATAAATGAACGAAACGGCTCTTGTTAGAAATCTATAAATAACACATTCTGAGGATGAATCTATTTATCGACGTATTGAAATAATATTTTTAAATAACAAATTTTAGAAATAAGTACACAAAAGGATTCAATCCTATCAAAAAGAAGAGTATACGAATAACATGCTCAAACCATGAAGAACATTATCGAAAAATTCAAATATTTATTTAAATAAATTAAACAATACATTTAAATAAACAAACGAATTGACTCGTGTTCAAAAAAAAAAAAAAAAAAAAAAAAAAAACTGTAAATGGCGACTATACATATAAATGTAACACGACCCTAACAATGAATGTAGTTATCGATACATTGAATTATTACTTTTTAATATTAAACTAAAAAAATAAACTAGTAACACAAAAGAAAAGAATCCTATAAAAAAGAACATATGGAATAGTATACTTAGATAATGGAGGCTTTTATCTAAAAATTCAAATATTTATTTTTAATAATTAAATTAATTTAACTAAGCAGACGAAATGATACTTGTCAAAAGTAAATTAATTGCTATCATAATATATAAAACAAGTTCGGAATGCTTAAATTCATCTTTGTCAAATTAAAATGAAAAGTGCACACAAAAACATGTGAATCCATTACCGAAAAAATGATTAAAACTTTAATTAGATTTTAAAACGTTAAAATAATTAAAATCATTAAAATTAATGATTTTAATGTTTTAAAATCTAATTAAAGTTTTAATCATATTTTAGGTAAAGGGAATCACATGCACTTTTCATTGCTATAATAATTATTGAAATATTGTATTATTACTTTTAAATAATAAAGTTAAAAAATTAAGTGCATAAAAGGAATAAATATTATCAGGAAGAAGAATATATGAATTTCGTTCTCAAATTATGAAGCTTTTTATTGAAATATTGAAATATTTGTTTTAAATAAATGGTAAAATATACTTAACCAAACGAACGAAACGATTCGTGTTAAAAGAAAAGACTATAAATGATATGCTCTAGCGATGAATATGTTTATTGAAATATTTAAGTATTAATTTTAACTATTAAACTTTAAAAAAATCATAAGCGGAATAAATCTTACTAAAAAAAAAAAAAAAAAAAAAAACATGAATAGCAAGCTCAAATGATGAAGGTTTTTATCAAAATATTCAAATACTTATTTTAAACCAATAAGAAAATATATTTAAAATCAAACGAACGAAACGACTTTTGTGAAAAGTTCTCTTTAAATGACGTCTCTTTAAAAATATAATAATCTCTTTAAAAATATAATAAATAAAAGCGTCTCTTTAATGACATGCTCTAACGATGAATGTAACTATCGAAATATTTAAGTATTAATTTAAAATAATAAATTAAAAAAAGAAATTTCACAAACGGAATAAATTTTACCAAAATGCAGAAAACATGAATAACATGATCGAATGATAAAGGTTTATTTATTATCAAAATGTTCAAGATAAAAAAGATAAATTCAAGTAAACAAACGAAAATAATCTTGCTAAGGGAAAACATATAAATGACATGTTCTAACGATGTATTTTTTAGCAAGATATTCGGATATTTAAATAATAAATACTAAAAATGAATTAAATTTAGTACACAAACATAATAAATCTCATGAAAAAAAAATAAAAAATACGGATAACATGTTCAAATTATGAAAGTTTTTATTGAATATTCATTGTACATGAACAGACCGAACATTTAAAGAATTAAAAAAGTACATTTAATTTTTAAGTGCTACAACTGAAATGAATCTTATTAAGAGATAAATGTAAAAGCAAAATGCTCTAACAAAAGTTGTTTTTATAGAATTATTCAAATATTAATTTTAAATAATAAATATTAAAAAAGAATTACAGTAAGTTCACAAGTGGAATAAATCTCATAAAAAAGAAGAGGATATGAATATAATGGTCAAATGATGAATGTTTTTATTGAATATTTGAATATTTACTTTGAACGAATAATAAAGTACATTTAAATTATAAGTACAAAAAAATTGAATCTTGCAAAAGAAAAATAGATAAACTCTGTGTTCTAACAATGAATATTTTTATGAAAATATTGAAATATTGATTTTAAATAATAAATTTAAAAAAGAAATCACATTTAAGTTTACAAGCAGAATAAATGTTATCAGAAAGAAGAATGTACCGAATAACATGCTCAAGTTATGGAAGTTTTTATGTTATGGATGTCAAGTAATGGAAGTTGATGGAATATTCGAATATTTATTTAAACAAATAATGAAGTACTTTTAGGTTTTAAGTATAGAAATAAAATTAATCTTGTCAAAAGGAGATATATGAACAACATCTTCTAGCGATGAATATTTTTATCGACATTTCAAATATTTATTTAAAATGATAAAATTGAAAAAAGGAATCATATTTAAGTTCACAAGCGGAATAAATGTTATCAAAAAGAAAAAAATATATATAACATGCTCAAGTGATGAAAGTATTTATCAAATATTTGAACATTTATTTTAAACAAATAAGAAAGTACACTTAAATTTTAAGCATAGAAACAAAGTGAATCTTGTCAAAATAAAATATATAAGTGACATCTTCTTAACTAAGAATATTTTTAGAGAAATATTCAAATATTATTTTTAAATAATAAATTTTAAAGAGAAATTTCGTTTAAGTTCACAATCGGAATAAATGTTTTCAACACAGAAAAAAAAAAAAAAAAAAATGTACGAATAACATGAAAGATATTATCAAATATTCCAACATTATTTTAAACAAATAAGAAAGTACAGTTAAGTTTTAAGTATAAAAACAAAATGAATCTTGTCAAAAAGAAAATATGTAAACGACATCGTCTAATGTTAAATGTAATTTTTATCGAAACTTCATTCATACATTTATTTAAAATATTAAAAATTAAAAAAGCATTATGATGAACATAAATGAATATGCGGATAACATGTTCAAATTATGAAAGTTTTTATTAAATATTTCAATATTTATTTTAAAAAACTAAGAAAATACATTTAACTTTTAAGTGATACAACTGAAATGAATCTTACTAATAGAGATAAATGAAGAAGCGAAATGTTCAAACAAAGCATTTTTGTATAGAATTATTCAAATATTAATTTAAAATAATAAATTTTTAAAAGGAATTACAGTAAGTTCACATGTGGAATAAATTTTACTTAAATGAAGATAATATGAATGAAATGCTAAAATGATGAAACTTTTTATACAATATTCAAATATTTCATTTTATCAAACAAGAAAGTGCATTTAAATTTTCAGTATGCAAACTAAATAAATCTTGTCAAAAGATAAAAATATGTATATATAAATGACATATCTTCTGACAGTGAGGGTTTTTATCGAAATTTCAAATGTTTATTGAAAAATAAAAATAAATAAAAATAAAAAATAAACGGTATTGCATTTAAGTTTACAAGTGGAATACATTTTATTAAAAAGAAGAGCGTATGAATAACATGCAAAAATGATGAAAGCTTTTATAGAATATTCAATTATTTATCTTATCAATTAAGAAAGTGCATTTAAATATACAAACTAAATAAATCGTGTCAAAAGAAAAATATATACATGTAAATGACATATAACAGTGAGTATTTTTATCGAAATATATACATTTTAATAACAAATTTTAACAAAGAAATTGCATTAGCATTCACAAGCGAAATAAATTTTATCAAAAAGAAAAGCATATGAGTAACATGCTCAAAAGAATGTTATTATTGAATAATTAAATGTTTGTTTTTAGCAAATAAGAGAGTACATTTAATTTTCAGTATACAAATAAAATGCACCTTATTAAAATTAATATATTGAAACATCTTCTAACGATGAGTGCTTTCATCTAAATATCAAAATATTAATTTAAATAATAAAATAGGTTTTAAAAAGGAATTACATTTAAGTTCACAAGTATATATATATATAAATTACATACGCAGGTGTTTATTTTAAAAAAAAATTGTATATTCAAATAGTTCTTTTAAACTTATAAGAAAGTGCACTTATTTTTTTACTATACTATGTGGATAGTTGTCAGGCTGCAGATATAAGCATTGACCAGGTTTTTGCCCATATTCTTGTAGGAGGGATGACATCAGAGAAAACTTTTAACGGGAAAGTAACCTGAATTATAGTTATCGTATCAGGAAGGTCCCGAAAACCTGGTACAGTTGAGGTTGTGCGAAGATGGCTCTTTCGTCGGCCTCTTTGATGCGGGGAATCTTTGCGCATTGGAAGAGAATGCGAGGAATAACGGAGAAGAGTTCCTAACATGTTTATCACCTATCCTGGGGAGAATTTCTTTTGTTAATTTTTTTCCGTTTTGCTTCCAAACTTTTGAAGAACAACAAAAAAGGCCACAACTCACCACAGAGCCTTTGGAAAAGAAATCCCAAAGAAATGATTCATGAATTCTCCTCTCATAATTTGAAAATGGGATCTGCAAGGAGCCTTAAGGTTCGTTCAGATAACATTCTCGGAAGGCGGCTCTTTTGCCAGCCTTGATGTGGGAAGTCTTCTGTGGCGCTGAAAAGAGGCGTTCCCGCATGGATGACGGACCCGGACATGTTTATCAGCACCCCTGTGAAAAATGTCTTTTGTTGATTTTGTGCGCTTTGTCCAGGTTCCAAAAGTACAACTGACCACAGAGACTTTCAAAAAGAAAGCTCAGAGAAATAATTTATGATTTCTTGTCGCAGAATTTGAAAATGAGATCTGAACAAAGCCGTACACCGCCCAGACCGCGCTGGTTTCGAATTAGAGGTCTGCATGGGCCCAAGACTCGTACCCGGCCTGGCAAAATGAAGGTAAATTTTGAAATGGGCCAGGCCGTTATATTCAAATTAGACATTAAAAAATACATTAAAAAAATTAATGTATATGTTTAGAATAAAAGAAAAAGGATGGTTTAAAAAATCATAACTTTTTTGCTGTATATTTAAAAAAAAAAAGTAGATTTTTGGAAATGTTTCTCTATAATTTATTAAAGCATATATCCAAAGATTCCGTTAACAAAAGTTCCTTATCGCTATTGCTATTTTTACAAAACAAATTGCTTGCTCGACACATATTGGGAAAAAATAATTCCAGTTTCGGCCCGATAAAAAACGGGCTAGAGAAAAAAATAATAAACGGGCTATAGCGGGTCGATAAAAAAAATTAAGCGGCCGACCGTCCCCATTTAACAAATTTAAAAGGATCAAACTAAGCTGATAAAATACGAATAATTTTCAATGGACGTGACTGGGACGAGTATAACTATACATTTGCTGCACGAGCCGATGCTAGCTTGGCAACATCAATACAGAAATATATCATGTCCAGCATAGAAATCGGCATCGGACAGTTACATCGTTCTGAATCTGACCCCGGGCTTAATTTTTTCAGTAGACTCGGGTAGGCCAGAATCAGGTTTACATTTTATTCTACATGTTCGGGTCGGGCCGGAACTGGAATTAATTGTTTCCAATATGTGACGAGCAAGCAATTTGTTTTGTAAAAATAGCAACAGCGATCATGAATTTTTGTTAACGGAATTTTTGGAAATATACTTTAATAAATTATAGAGAAACATCTCCAAAAATCTACTTTTTTTATTATACAGCAACAAAAGTTATGATTTTTTAAATCATATTTTTTCTTTTATTCTAAACTATACATTAATTTTCTTTAATGTCTTTAATTGAATGTAATAGTCTAAAAGTTTAAGTGAGCATTAATATTGATATTCTGTATTCTATGGCTTGTGAACGTTTAGTAATGTAAAATTTACTGTAAAATTTTCCCATAAATGTGTACGCAGTATTCATTAAAAGAATCGTAATTTATGTTAAGGTTCAGTCGAATCGGACCGAAATTTTAGTTTTCACACCAGACCGGGTCGGACCAAGGTAGCTTTCGTTAGGGCCGGGCCGGGTCAGGGCCTGGAACGGCTCGTGCAGACCTCTATTTCGAATTTGCGAACATCGGTCCAAACTCTTCCTTATGTGGCCAACACATGTTGGGCTGAGTGGCCCCAATTTTTTGGATATATAAATAATATATTCAAATATTAATTTCAAATGATGAGTTTTAAAGAATATTCAAATATGAATTTTAAACAAATATGAAAGGGCATTTCATTTTTTGTATACAAACAAAATGAATCTTGTCAAAAGAAAAGTATATAAACGATATCTTCTACGATGAGTGTTTTATAGAGTTATACAAATATAAATTTAAATAATAAATTTTAAAACGGAATTACATGTAAATTTTATTAATTAGAAGAACAAGTGAATAACGTGCTCAAATGATAAATGTTTTATCGAATATTTAAATATTTATTTTAAAAACAAATAAGGCAGTACATTTAAATTTTACAATACATTTAAGTAACTGTACAAATGAATATCAAACTTGTCAAAAGATAAGTAAATAAGCGACATGTTCTATTCATGAATAATTTTATTGAAATATTGAAATATTAATTTTAAATAATAAATAATAAAAATGTATCAAATTTAAGTTCACAGGGGAAATAAATCTGATATAAAAATAAGAGCATATGAGTAACATGCTGAAATGATGAAAGTTTTTAGATATTTTTTTTAAATATGGGGGAAAGTTACTTTTAAATTTTCGCTAATTAATAGGAATAAATCTTGTAAAAAGAGGAATACGAAAATGATGTGTCTTAAAGATGAAGGATTTTACCAAAATACATAAATTTTAAATAACAAATTACGAAAAGGAATTACATTTAAATTCACAAGCGGCATAAGGCTTATAAAAAAAAAATAACATGCTCAAATGATAAATGTTTTTACCAAAACTTCAGACATTTATTTTAAACAAATCAGAAAATACATTTAAGTTTTTAGGATACAAAAAATATGAATCTTGTCAAAAGATAAATATGTAGATGACGTGTTCTAACAATGAATAATTTTATTGAAATATTAATTTTAAATAATAAATTACAAAAAGGAATTACATATAATTTAAGAGCATATGAATACAGAATTTTCGCAGGTTTGAAAAAAGGTAGGGTGCTACTGATGGAAAAATAGCACTTTTTATATTCTTAAGGGTACTTTTTTTAAAAATTTTAAAAGGTCTTTTCATATTTACATTTTCAGGGCATTCTTTTAAAGACACAGCAAGTCAGTTTTTCCAATGCAAGCAAATGTTTAATACGAAATGCAGTGAGTACACCATTTTTTGTCTTAGGGGCAAGAAGGGTGCTATATATATTTTTTTTAAATCAGGGGCAGGAAGGGTGCAGCACCCTCCTAAAACTGTCGGGAGGAGGACACCGTGATATCACATGATCAAATGATGAAAGTTTTTATCAAATATTTAAATATTTATTTTAAACGAATAAGTAAGCACATTTAAGTTTTAAGTATACAAACGAAATGAAAAAGGTCTAAAGATAAATATATAAAATACATGTTCTATTTTATCGAAGTATTCCAATTTAAATTTTTTATAATACATTTTAAAAAAGGAATTACATTTGAGTTCACAAGAGGAATAAATTTTATCAAATGAAAGAGCGCACGAATAACATGCTCAAATGATGAAAGTTTTTTATCGAATATTTAAATAGTTATTTTAAATGAAAAGGAAAGTGTATTTAAATTTTGAGCCAATTAGGCGGAATAAATCTTGTAACTAGAGGAATGTGAAAATGGTATGCCCTAATGATGAAGGATTTTATCGAAACATATTAATTTTAAATAATAAATTATAAAAATATATTACATTCAAGTTCACAAGTGGAATAAATCTTATTAAGAGAATAACATGCTAAAATGTAAATGTTTTCATCGAAAATTTAAATATTAATTTTAAACGAATAAGAAAGTACATTTAAGTTTAAAGGGTGCAAACGAACATGAATCTTGACAGAAGATAAATATATAAATGACATTTTCTAACGATGAATAATTTTATTGAAATATTAATTTTAATTAATAAATTATAAAAAAGGAATTACATTTAAGTTCACACACGGAATGAATCTTATTAAAATAACATGCGGAAATGAGGAAAGATTTTATTGAATATTCAAATTTTTATTTGAAAAAAAAAAGTTTTGAGTCTACCGGCGGATTAAATCTTGTGAAAAGAAGACTATAAAAATGATTTGATCTAACGATGAAATAATTTTTCGAAACAAATTAGTTTTAAGTAATAAAACTAATGTAAACAAATAAGTATATTTAAGTACGGAGGAAGGTAGTAACTGAAAAAACAAAGAGAAATGAAAAGTTGTAAAAAAGAAATATTTCATTTTGGCAAAGAAGATTATATTATTGACATGCTTTAATAATGAAATTTTTTTCGGCTTTTACTACTTTTCTTTTTTAAATCTAAATTTTGACATATTTAATTTATTTAGAAAGGTTTTCGTTTTTAGTGCCAGGAAACACAGTAATATCATAATATTCAAACTATAGGATAACATATTTCCAAGTATAACTTATAGGAAAAATTGGTACGTATAAAAAATTAAATTTCGTACTTTAATATGTATACTTCATTTGTATACCTTTCACAACTGAATGTATGTTTCTATATCATCAGGGGTTTAAGAGATAATTCCCATTATATCTATATTGAATCACCCGTTATAGAGTCCTGCGAGGGTAGGGTTATATCCGACCCAAACCTGCAAATTCTATTTAAAGTCAACCCGACTCGAACCATGGGTCGGGTCGGGTGCGGATAAAATCCGGTTACACGACCCGATACAAACTTCCTAATAAATACTCCGTTAAATGTAATAAGGAATATATTTTAGTTAAGAATTTTAAAATATTCAGCTGCTAAACAATTATTGCTTTTAAGGAATCCATCCAGACTTAATAATGAACAAGTTATTAATCCCATTTATACAAATAAAAGCTCAATTCATGTAATGGAAAAATTTGCACAATAATATAAATCGCGATTAAGATTTCATATTCTGTTAAAGCTCAGAGTAAGGAAATTAAAAATCCGAAAATAAATAACAACTTCTTTAAATCATGGGTACAAGACCTTCAGTTTCAGGCCTGATTTTAGTCTTGAAGAAATTTTTGACTGGTAGCAAATTGTACTTTATATATCTATATTATAAAACAAAAACATATCCGTAAGTATCGCTGACATCATATTGACGGTGACAACACCAGACTACACCAGACTAATAAATTTCATTTTACAGTATTTTTTTTTAAACTTCTAAACATCGCACTATTTCAATTTTCCCACCGTCAAATAGGAAAAAATAATACTCTTTCAAATGCGATAGGTTTGAAAACTGTATCTCAATTTACTGATATTTTATGGTTTTTAAAATAATTTTAAAGCACGAATTTTTTAAAAATCTACATCGTGTGCAGCCCGATTACGAAATATTAACCCGTTTGCACTTCAAACCAAATAAATAGTTCAGCCACTTTTTTCCGGCTAATAGTCCATAACAAAATTAAAACTTCATGAATAAATAAATAAATAAATAATATAAATAAAATGCAAATTTAAGAGACATGTAATCGAACTATGCGCTTAAAATACTGAAAATATTAGAATAAAAAAGGCTGCTCTAATTAGTGAAATCTTTGGAAATTTCTTCGGCTATTAACTCCAGGCTTGCGGCTAATACGAAAGTATTGCATTTAAGATATATATATATATATATATATATATATATATACAGGGTGTCCGAAAAGTCTGGAAACGGTCGAATAACTCGAGAAATATACATCGGACTGAAAAACGGAAAATGCATGATCAATTGAAAAATCTATTTATTAATATCAAAGTTGTCCCCCAACTCTGCCCCCTGGGGAGGAAAGGGGGTCAACTTTGAAATCTTAAACGATAACCCCTCCCCCCCTTTTTTATTGCAGATTCGGATTCTACGGGAAACAATCGTAACTTTTGTATTGAACATTTTCTTCGGAAAATCGTAGATGTCGCTGTAATCGAGTAAAATGCAGTGAGAATCGTTTCCATTGAAAAGTTTGGAAACGGTCAAATAACTCGAGAAATATACATCAGATTTAAAAACAAAAAAATGCACGTTAAATAGTTATAAAATTTTTATTTAGGGATATCAAAGTTACCCCCCCCCCAACTCTTCCCCCCTGGGGGAGGGGGGGGACAACTTTGATATCTTAAATAGTAACCTCCCTTTTTTTATTGCATATTCGGATTCTACGAGAAAAAATACGTAACTTTTGTATTTAACATTTTCTTCGAAAAATTGTAGATGACAGTATAATCGAGTAAAATGCAATGAGAATCGTTTCCATTGAAATGTCTGGAAACGATCAAATAACTTGAGAAATATACATCGGATTGAAAAACGAAAAAGTACCTGTTCAATATTTTAGAAAAATCTATTTAGGGATATAAAAGTTGACACTTTTCTAAAACATGGAACACGTATTTTTCCGTTTTTCAATCTGATGTATATTTCTCGAATTATTCGACCGTTCCCAGACTTTTGATTTTTGAAAGGATACGATTCCCACTGCATTTTACTCGATTACAGCGCCATCTACGATTTTCCGAAGAAAATGTTCAGTACAAAAGTTACGTATTTTTTCCCGTAGAATCCGAATATGCAATAAAAAAGGGGGTTATCATTTAAGATTTCAAAGTCCCCCCCCTATTTCCCCCAGGGGACAGAGTTGGGGGGACAACTTTGATATTAATAAATAGATTTTTCAAAAATATTGAACATGCATTTTTCCGTTTTTCAGTCCGATGTATTTTTCTCGAGTTATTCAACCGTTTCCAGCCTTTTCGGATACCCTTATAATTAATGACAAAAAATGTAACTTTAATAATCTTCATATATCAAGAACATTTAAATATCCAATTACAATAGGTACGAATATTTTTCATAATAATACTTTTTTCAAGAAATACATCTTCTGCTAATTCTTTTCCTTGTAAATGCAATGACCCCTCTCTAAACAAATTTCTTAATACTGATCATGGACACATAATCACTGGAAATTTAAATATTGTAAATGATTTTGCAATAAAAAACCAATGGATTATGGAACAAAATTTTGGTTTCCTTCTAAATTCAATATTACACTGTAAAAAATGAAGTACTCAAAAATGAGTAAGTCCATGTACTCATTTCGAAATGAGTATTTTTGGATAAAAAATGAGCATGTGCATTCTCAAAAATGAGTAAGTCCATGTACTCATATCGAAATGAGTATTTTTGGATCAAAAATGAACATGTGCATTCTCAAAAATGAGTAAGTTCATGTATTCATATCGAAATGAGTATTTTTGGATCAAAAATGAACATATGTATTTTCAAAAATGAGTAAGTTCATGTACTCATTTCGAAATGAGTATTTTTGGATCAAAAATGAACATATGATCAAACCCAACATACATGTATATTTCATAATGTGTAATGACGAAATTACGGAGCCTAAAAAGCTATTATTTGAAGGAAAAACGAAGAATAAGAGAAATGAAAAGTGGATCTGGTTCTTTGGGATTTTCATCAAAGTGGATCCACTACAACACATTTACTCTTTTTTTTTCCTCACATTTTACACATCTTTTTTTTTTTTTCTTGATAGTACTTCAAAATTATGATTTTTTTTCCCACTAATTTTTTAAAAATTTATTTTAACTTTTTTAACGTGAGACAATATTGTGTTATTTAAAAGTTTCATAACATAATATCTTTGCAAATTGGTATTAAACTAAACTGATTTGGCTTACAAATTTATGAATTACGCTAAAATTTATTATTTTATAAATTATAATTTTACAAAGTTTATAATTTTAGTATTTCAATCTATGATCTTTTCTAATGTCATTTTTTAATTAATAATTCTTCGAACTACCTGTTACTTCAGACATTATTTTAATCTTTAACACATATAGACAGGCACTGTACATCCTTAAAAACATATTTAAAACCTCTATCCCTTCCTAACAGATGGCGCCAGGTGCCAGATACTGTTAGGAAGGGATAGAGGGAGAGTTTCAAAGTAACTAACAACATTTGAGAAGAAGGCGTGTCCCCCTCATGGCGCGTTGGTTTGGGTCGTCAGGTTAGTAAACAGGACATCGCGGGTTCGATTCCTCTCTTGGGCAAGGGTTGGTTAATTACTATAAACTCACGCAGGAATGAAAAAAAATGAGCAGAAATGTATGTATAATCCCTTATAAGGTTGTCCTCGCGAAGTAACTTTTTTTTTTATCCTATAAATTTTATTTTAACGACATAAAAAATTTTAAATTTGAATAAATCCATGGGATCAAAATTGAGTACATAGGAGTTCATATTTGAATACATCTATGGGATCAAAAATGAGTACATGTGTTTCTCAATTTTGAGAACATTTGGATCGGAGCTATTTTGAGTATGTGACGTATTCAAAATTGAGTACTTTTTACTCAATTTTGAGTACCCATTTTTTACAGTGTAATAATATTGTAAAACAGTTCACATATGATATTGATTTATTTATATATAAAACTAGCTGATCCATCTGGCGTTGCCCGGAAATCACTAACTTTCTTTATCGATTTCGATAAAAATACTCATTTTCGGCGCGCATTCTGTTCTAAAACCTCCTTCCGAACAAAAATCCGGTACTCGTCCCCGCTACCTACGGCATTGTATAGAAGAAGTGTAGTGCACGCGCTGCAACATAGTTTAGCTTCAATTTCCACCGCTAGGGCGCGAAATCATCTTAGTTATGTACATCTTAATTAGTTCATGTTAAGTTGAATGAACCAATTCCGGTTGAAGAAGATTCCAAACATTTTTTAGAACACTTTGTTCAAAATATGAAAATGCCCTAGGCCGACCACTTTCAACCACCATATCTCCAACATCCTCACAGCTACCAACATGCAGCCAAAGAATATCTACTCCCTGCAACCACCATAGTACAGGATGGGGGATTCGAGGCTACTACCACACACAAACACCAGTGGTCTGCGCTAGGTAGTTGTGGCTGCAAAGTGATATATAGGGACACAGACTTCTATATGAAGATATCCTAGGTCAACCACTTTCAACCACCATATCTCCCACACACCCACAGCTGCCGACATGCAACCACCATAGTGGAGACTCGAGGCTAGTACCACACATAAACACTAGTGGTCTACGCTGGGTAGTTGTTGCTACACACGTCTATTTATATAGATATATAGACATATATAGATTTCAATCTCTTACAATAAACCTGTTGAATATTTAAATCAGTGTAAAACAATGGTTATTCAACAATTAACTATTGAATTAAAGAACAACATTTCAGCTCTTGTTTCCATAAAGATGACGCATATCTTCCAACAAATTACTAATTTAAAAAAATGTAATTATATATGTAGATAAATCTCTAAATAACTATGCCATCATATGCAAATCTTATTATCAACTTCTATATATCAACTTCTTACATCCACTATTTCTTTGTGAAATCTGTAGTAATTTGGGCCCATTGATTCTGATACAATTCCAAAAATATTTCATTAATTCACTTTTTCTGATTTGGATTATCTTTTTTTTTGGTCATATTTCATATTTTTCCTTCTTATCCCTGGATATTATTCAAACAGATAGGGACTCCCACTGACTGACACTTTAAGGATTCTTTCTTGTACAAATCAGTATTACAAAAATTTAAATCTATTTTATACTTACCTTTGCTTTTGAAAGGATAATAGAGATATATTTAAAAATTATTGTTGGCAAAATTCTGAAAAATTATACATATTATTATTAAAAATTAATTTTATTCATAAATATGATCAAAATCTTCAGTAACTGACACCATCCCTATTTTGGAACACTAATAACTGACACAAAGTGAATCAGTGACTGACACTTTATTTTAAAAGATTAAAATGCTTATAACCCTCTGACAGTCTTGCAAAAGGGCAAATCTGTAATGTTTTTTTCTGTGCATTTCGTTTTAAATGCTAAGAAAAACTAATTTTTCAATATTGAATATAAAAAACTTAATTTCGAATATGAAAGTATTCCTTCAGAAAATTAGTCATTTCTCAGCGCATTAAAAATGCTTGAAATCAATAGAATTTTATTACTTTAAATAATGCTTATATTGCAGTGAAACCTGGAGCTTAGTGAACGTATTAACACGGGCTTGTCAGTGAAAGGGTTGTTGTTTTACCGGTGTGTTTGACACCAGATGTCAGTTACTGGTTCATAAATGTCAGTTATTGGATAACTGTATTACTAATAATGCAGTATTAAATATTACTCCTATATACTCTTACTATATACTCTGCATTACTAATAATGCAGTATAGCTTACTAAATCCCACTTTTTATAATAAATATTAATGTATTTTGTTTTTATAATAAAGAATAAAGTTTTTTTTTAACCCTTTCACTGACAAGCCCGTGTTAATACGTTCACTAAGCTCCAGGTTTCACTATTTTAATGATGCACAAAACATTTGGTAAACGTTTGGTGATGGTGCACAAAACGTTAATGGGGTAAAATACATTTTTTTTCCTGTTGGACGGTGTAAAAATTTAAATTGTGCAATGGTTAGAAGGTTAAAAAAATGCAGTAAAAAAGAAATTTATGAGCCAGGTTGTTGCCGCCGTTAATAGGCTATCAGCGTTACTCACGGATATGTTTTTTCTTTAAGATGTAGATTATTCAGTAAAGAAAGTATATAGCCACACAGTAAAATCATTTTTAATTCAGCGATGCTTATCAATTAATATATCCACCAATTTTGATTATGACGATAGATAGTACTTTAATTTCTGTAACTAAATTAGAATTATGAATTTTTTTTATTAATCAATATATTTTCTCACAGGATCTACATTTAAATATTTAAACATATCTTATTTTCTCCATAGTGAGTGAGACTTCTTCTTTTTGAAATTTCTGCTTAAACTTAAAATCAATTTCAATTCCATTTTTATCTTTGATCTTTATTTAATAATAAAAATATAAAATTGTCTTAGCGCAATCAAATATACCAAAGATTTGTTTAATGAAGCTATCTTGTTTCTATTTACTTAATACATATTTATTAGTTAGCTCTATTAAAACGCAGAATAGCAGAACATGAAACCTTAGTTTTAATAAGGCTAGAAACATTCTACCAGACAAATTAAAAAATCAATATTTATATTTAAGTGGTCGAATGATAGTGATTCTTTGTTTGTGAAGGATTTGTTAGATATAAATACAGGATAAATTTAGCCATTTAATTGTGATATGATAGGTGTTTATTTAAAGCATGGATGTAAGAAATCCATGAAGCCAAGACATATAAGAAGCAAATATAGTTTTATATTTTACAATAAAATATAGTGATTACCTTTTTGCTTGTAAAACTGCTATTATTAAAAGTAGGAGATACAACCCGGCTATAGCATATAGGTGAAACCGTATTTTTTAATTGAAAACTCCAATAGATTTTTTTTACATTTAATTATATATATATATATATATATATATATATATATAACGGTTGGGTGGGTAGACGTTGGATTGAGGAGGTGTGTGGCGGCGTTGTATGGAAAAATACGCATGGTTAATTTATATTATTAAAAAAAAATGGGGGCATTTTGATTTACACAATTGTTTGATCATACATATTTTATAATGGACTGCGATGTGTTATTTTTATATGTATATTCATTTAGTTAGATTTACTTATTCATTATTTAATTATTTTAAATGAATTTATATTCATTAATATTAAGAATGTATTTGATCTAATGATTTGGATTAATACCTTTGGTGGACAATATCATATTTACTTCTAAGATAATGTTTACTTTTATACAGTGTTAATATAATATGTTTTAATTTTATTAAGTGTTTTTATTTAATTTAACTTTGTTTGAAGCCACATTATTTGTGACTAATTCATTTCAATATTTAATCAATATTAATTTTAAATTCTTTGATTCTTAATTCAAATCTTTAGTATTTTAATTTAATTTATTTTAATTGATATTGCATTTTTAGTACAGTTATTTAATCGTTGTTGTCATTTAATGGTACATTTTTAATGTTGCATTAATTATTAATTTTTCCATATTACTACTTAATTATAACATAGTATTATTAATTTATACATCCATTACTTAGATATTATTCAACATTCTATTTATTAATTAATTTCATTTATTTATTATTTAACTAATGGCTATCATTAAGATAGTAATTTGGTTTAATTAAACACTAATTTCCATCCATTACTTTATATTTACTTTTACCACTAGAGGGCAGCACAATTTTAAGTTGTTTTTTATTATTAATTTTTCCATCTTAATACTTATTTATAACATAGTATTATTAATTAATACATCCTTTAATGTAATTCGATTTTCTATTTATTAATTAATTTCATTTATTTATTATTTAACTAATTGGTATCAATTAAGATAGTTATTTGGTTGAATTATGAAACATTTATTTCTATCCAATTCATTCGATTCAGATTATATTCACTTTTACTAATAGATGGCAGCACTAATGTTCCTGTTTATTTTATAATCCATTATATTTTAACATTATTTCTGGCATCACTGCAAAGCAATTTATATTTCTAAACAATTTATATTTCTAAAATTGGCAACATGTTATGATTTTTTATGCAATTCATTCCCCAGTCATGATGGTTCATGAACTGCAAGGTATCTTATTTATATCTCTTTTCATCTTTATGGATTTTATACTTAATGTCTCTATTAAATGTTCTCTCTGTAATTTATAAGTATGGCTTCTTTCCTTTTTAATATTGTATTTTATTTTTTATTTTATCACTGATTTGATTCATTGTATTTGAGATGTATCCCAATATCATATTTTTTAGCAATGTATGGCTAATATGATGATGAAACATCTCATTTCATTTTATTTGTGGTATTTAGGCAATTGGGACTTGATAATTCTGTCTAAATTCCTCAAATTTCATTTCAATTAATTCATTTAATTCCATTTATTCAATTTTTATTTAATTTCTTATTCTTTCAAAGTTTTTGATTCCATATTAAGTGTGTTGGGGAATCTTTCATTGTCAACTAATTATTTCATATTTAATTATTTCATTGTTTAAGTTGGTGTTATGATAATGTTTCATTTATGGTTATATATATATATATATATATATATATATTCTAACCCATCTTCATTTGGTTTTCGAATTCCATTTTTCTGTCATTTGATATCTAAATTCCATTTTTTATTCAAATATGTCATTAAGTTATATTTATTTTATTTATGTAGCATCTTTTATAATTTTATATATTTATTTTTCCTGCTTTTTTTTCTCTAAACTTATTATGTATCTATTCAGAGATGCCCCTCAGAAAATAACAAAAAAGAATAAATTACGTGTGAAGTAAAATTTACGACATTTTTCACAACATTTTTGCATGAATTTTGTAAACTATATTGTTTATAATTAACTAAATAAATTATAAATATTAAAATTTATAACTAAAAATGTTTTTCAACTAGCTTAAAAAATGATTTTTTTTTTCTTTTGTAAACTTTAAGCACTTTCCCTCAAACTTGTTATTCGCTGCACTTTTAATTCTGTTAATGCATCATCCATCATGCATTAAAACTTATGCTATTTAGTAAAATAACATATTTTTTTTTTAGTTTACAGTATTTTATATCAATTAAGGTAATCCAGCAATAGATTCAATGAGCTAAGTGAAGAATTTTATATCACAGCATTATAAATGGATAATGTCTATTATTCTTGTATGTTTAATATTATACTCTTTATAATTTTTTAGAAACTTTTTACTATTAAAATTACACATGTTGAACATATCACAAAGTAATTTTAATTAAAACAACAAAAGAATATCAATGAAAAATATTCTTGAAAAATAAAAGCGTTTCAAATGAAAATAGTATAAACCTTACATCGGTATAACATTTATATTAACAGATACGACCAATTTTATTAAGTAATATAATTAGACCCACACTTTTTTTTTCTCGGAAAGTTTTCTTTGCCCCAGATTTCATTTTCCCACATTTTACCAACTTTAAAAAGATATATCGACATTCTTTAATGAGATATTTTTATGTAATTTGAATTGATATACTTTGATATAAAAAGGTGCGTTTTAAGAAGCAGATTTCTATTTTTGTGTTTTAAATAATAGAAAGTTTGTTAATTATATTTATATAAATCTTGCTAAATTTTTTTCAAAAAGTCCTGTTATGTATTCAAGTTATGGAATTATGCAAATTAAACAACTGGTTGAAGAGTTTTATAAAATGTAATGCAGAGTTAAAAGTTAAAATTTTTAATTAAAAAAATTATAAATTTATATTTATAGAAAATGTTTTCAATCTTAAAGTTATATTAACATAAGCACACATAGCAAGTATTTTTCATTTGTTTTACATTTTTTTATTTATATAATTATTTGAAACTAGTATTTTATATATATGGATATTTTTGTGTATAAGTTCGTAATTAGTTATTTCAAATACTAAATATATTTTCAGGTATTTATATATTTAAAAATAAAGTATTAGATATTTCTGTTTTGATAAAGAAAAAAAAAACTACAAATGCTAGAATTATTGCCGTACACATTTTTATCAAATATTCTTTAAGCCCATGAAAAAAAAGAAACCTGTACCTTGTTTACGAAAAGCCTTGGCATTTTTTGTACATGAATGTCTGCAAAAAATGAACATGGAGAAAATCCACTTAAAAGATTTGATACATGAAACAAATCGGAGTGAACATACGAAGCCTCTTAACGAAGAACATCATCATTCTACTTCATTTGCATTTACTAACAATTGAAAATAAAATTGTTTCTCCAGTTTTCAGACATCATCGCTTTTAGAGACCACCATGCACCCTTTTAATAACACAATATAAGAATCTTTAAATATGTGTCATCATAAAGTAAAAGCTTAATAACTTCTAAATTACAGTATTTATAAAAAATACTGAAATTGTATTTACTTCTGAAATTCCGGCTACCCACTATAAGAAATATCCAGTAACTTACCTTGGAAATAATGAGCAGTTAGTTGGTCAATCTGTTTCAAGAAACATTTCTTGAAAATATCAGAAACTTAGATGTAGGAAGCTCGATTCACGTACAGTTGATACATTTGAAGGAGAATTGTTTTGAGACCTATAAGCTACTAGGCTGTTTGTCTCGAATGATCCATATTTTTATTCACAGAAATACATAGAACACGTTGACAAATTACATAAATATTCTTCTTGACAAGGACATGATAGACACCAGGAAGTAGATTAGACAGTCATAAAGACACACACACAATGACATCCATGCCTCACCAGGATTTGAACCAGAGCCCTCACCGTGGCGGTCGCCTCTGATACCAACCACGCCGGGGGGGGGGGGGGGGCGGTGATTCACGTAAATTTTGATCGAAAATGTTAAAAAAAAAGAACCCGACTTTTTCAAGAATTTGTGTTTGGGCAGCCAGCTACCCATTTTTTCACAGGACCGTTCCTGGATTTTGTTTTACAGTGCATAACGTATGAAAGACATAACTAAAATTAAAGATAAAAACGTTATTTTAGTATTTTGAACGTGTTTTATATACTCTCACCGCCTGAGTAATTACACTCATCTGAATAGCAGTTAACATTGCAAACCGTGTCTGGAGCTGTGGTTCTTAACCTTTTTTTCTGCATGCTTCACGTAAGCTTCTTTAAAATCATGATATCCCCTATGAAATATCATTCTTGTTAATTAAACTAGTCTTTGGGGGCCACCGTAATACTTACCCCTCATGGATATGCATAATATAAAATATGACAATAAAACATGTGTAAACTACTTATAAAATGCATTGCAATTCGAATAAAATCGTGGCTTGATGACGTCATAAACTTTAAATGCTCTATAACGCCAAAATGAATAATCATATTTACTAACGGTTTACTGCGTCGGATTAAGCGTCTCATTTCCAATTAAAATATATTTTTAATTGAAATTTGAATGAAATACAGGGTCATGAAAAATCGAATAGCCTGGAAAATACAATTACAAATTTCTCGACAACTAATTATCCGTTCAACTTCATTCTTTATGCAAAATATATGTTTTTTTTTTTTTTAGTCTTTTATATTCACTCCTTAAAATAAAAAAAATTCGAAAATTTTTATATACCTTTTATCAGAGCGAATATTTCGAGAGTCCGAAAAAAATAGTTCCGGATAATCACGAACATCAAGATTAGTATTCCTAAATAAAAGCGTTTAAACCTTTTGAAATAAAGGAAAACGTATAGAAATGCTGTTTTTCTTTGTCTGATAGTTTTGAAACAGAATATAGCTGAAACATAAATTTGGTATCGAACTACTCAGAACTAAACTGGTTTTCATTTAATATAAAAATATAAAAATTGATTTTTTGCGTATTTAAGATGTTCTTAATACTTGTGAATTTAATCACATTAGAATATTGATATTTGTATCTTATTTTAAGTTTGAAGGAAGCACTCAACCAATTTCCGCAAAGAAAAAAAAAATGCAAAATATATAATGAAATTTCATTATAGTGAACTGATAACTTAATACTTGTGAGTTGTGAATGT
The DNA here is from genome assembly GCA_963931845.1 of Maratus michaelseni. Classification (NCBI taxonomy): domain Eukaryota; kingdom Metazoa; phylum Arthropoda; class Arachnida; order Araneae; family Salticidae; genus Maratus; species Maratus michaelseni. Next base: position 446,791,535 of record OZ007586.1, read on the forward strand.
AATCGCATTAGAATATTAATATTTGTATCTTATTTTAAGTTTGAAGGAAGCATTCAACCAATTTCCGCAAAGAAAAAAAAATGCAAATGAAATTTCATTATAGTGAACTGATATTGGAAATCCTGTGAAGTCCATTCTAACGAAACACGACTAACGACTATTCTTTCACCCATTCTACTAAGAAGAGAGATCTTCTCAAATTATGTGCATTACACTGATCATATGTGTAATATTATATGAAGTTATGCATGATATGTAATATTATATAAAGTTATGTACAATAGCCTAATCTGTTACAATAATTTCTCTCACAGTTAGTTCTCAAAGAATTATATTAAGGAATGTGAAATCTTTTTTTTAGATTTAATAATTGTTTTTATATGGATCTTTCTGATGTCTATTAACCTGAAATCTATACATTGAGAAGATAAGCATTGTATTCCGTTATGGTTATCATTCTTATAACAGAAGAAATTGCATTGATGCCACAATAACGTTGGCGTAACTATGAGTTACCGTTCTGTAGCCTTTAGTCTTATGATCAGTTTCGTTACTTTTTATAAACTAGCGAACACGGAAGCCAAAATACAGGGAGTTGATACCCCGTTTAGGTTGACATCAGATTTAACACAAATTCGTATCACTTTTCCATAGTAAGACCACCCTGAAGGCATTCTTCGCATGACTATGTGGGCAAAAGCTCACGTTCCCACATTCGTCACAGAGATAACATTACTTCATCCGAACATTTCGATTATCAAGGTATTTCATATGTACTACTAAAGTATCATTTCTTCTGCAATAAATTTTGAAGATTGTATACATTGCAAAAAAAGACAAGTGTTTCTTGATTCAGGAAAATATTACATAACCACAAACGAAAAAAATACAATAATCTCTTCCAAGTTATACTTGCGATTCCGAAAAGAGTTTTTTATCTTTTGAAACCTTAGAAGCTAATATATTTTCGTGATATAAAGAATTTTCAAAATCCACTGATTTTCGGAAACATTTCCGATTAGTTTTTATAGTGTAAATTAGTTTTCTCAACCTGACATATAAGTTTTTTGGATACTAGCAATTCTGAAGTAAACATTTTCATGTTCAACAAACATGGTTTTGCAGACAAACATGATAAATTTAGAGCATTAACAATAACATAAATATTAATATTATTTTATTACTTTTGTATATATAAATGCAGTTACGCAGCTGAAAATGTTTAATTGACAATTGATCACACCTTAAAAATCTATATACCTTTTTAAAATTGATTAATACACTATAAAAACTACTCGAAAACCTTTCCGAAAACCAGTGGCAACAAAAGAAACTTTGTGATCATAAAGAATTCATTAAATCTCGAAAACATTGATTTCTGGGGTTTCTAAAGATAAAGAACGCTTTTTGAAATCGCTAGTAACTCGGAAGAGGTTATTGTATATTTTCGTACGTGACTGCATATTTTCGTAGATTAAGAAATATTTGTCTTTCTTTACAATGTATATCTGTGAAATGTGTCCAATGGAGTAGAATAGTGTTGCCATCCCCATAGTTACAAAAAGCGGGAAATACAGACAATAAAAGCCAGACAGTGGCTTCTAAATCTCTCTCTCTCTCTTTATATATTTATAATTAAACTAGTGTGTCCCCATATTTCACTTTGCAGCCACAACTACCCAGAGCAGACCACTGGGGTTAGTGTGTGGTAGTAGCCTCGAGTCTCCCATCGTGCACTATGGTGGATGTATGTCGGTAGCTGTGGGGGTGTGGGAGATATGGTGGTTGAAAGTGGTCGATCTAGGGCATTTTTATATTTCGACCAAAGTGTTCTAAAAAATGTGTGGAATCTTCTTCAACGGGAATTGGTTCATTCAGCTTAACATGAGCTAATTAAGATATAGATAACTAGGTAAGATGATTTCGCGTCCCCTATCGGTGGAAATTAAAACTAAACTATATTTCAGCGCGCGCGTAGCACGTCTGCTATACAATGCCGTAGGCAGCGGTGACGCGTGCCAGAGTTTCGTTCGGAAAGAGGTTTGTTTAGAACAGAATGCGCGCGAAAATGACTATTTTTATCGAAATCGCAAAAGAACGTTACGGATTTCTGGGCAACGCCGGATGGATCAGCTAGTCGAAACATAAAAATACAGTTAATTTTATGAAAACTAAACCTGTCTGAGTCGAAGAAAAATAAGAGTTCTGCATCATCGGGAGCAATGAGCAGGGAGCAGGGGGTGTGGCCTAAAGGTGATGGACAGGTGACAAGTGAGTGATATGTGACAGCTGAGTGATTGACAAGAGTGATTAATGAGTTTAATGAGTTAATTAAGCTTAATGAGTTAATAAGGGTCACGAACGAACATAGTGTAACACCATACATATGAACGTGGAGTACTAAGACGATCGCGGTGTAGTAAGACGAACAAGGTGTAGTAAAGAGAGATAAGAGGAGAGATTAGAAGGTTAGTGAAGATGAAAGCGGCGAGATCGTAGGGAAAAAACATACTTACGGAGAGCGGTATGGAGATGACCTTCTATCACGGTGTCCGCCGGGCAACTGAACGGGGCTTTTAACACGGCTTATGACATCATTCTCCTAGGGTACGCTGCGATCGGCGCTCTGATTGGTTGCTTCCATTTCGCCTGAGAGCTTTTCCCCCTAAGAGGGTGATGTCTTAACATGTGTTCACCGATAGACGTAATATATATATTTTAAATAATTTGTTAAAAGTAAAATTTAACATTTCATTTTTTAAACTTGAATTGCATCCCTTTGTTTATGATTGTGCCATCCCTCGTGAAACTAGTGCAGAACTCGCGCAGAACTAGCGCATAACTAGCGCATGCGTCGTAAGTCGTCTAATTGTTCTAGAACATGACGTCATCGAACTACTTTAGGATGACAACAAGCTTTGGTATTGCCAGCCCCTCAGGCGAAATGGAAGCAACCAATCAGAGCACTCCCTAGGAGAATGATGTCATAAGCCGTGTTAAAAGGTAAACCTCGTTCAGTTGCACAGCGGACACCGTGATAGAAGGTCATCTCCATACCACTCACCGTAATCATGTTTTTTTTCCTACGATCTCGCCGCTTTCATCTTCATTAATATTCTCATTTACTTTCTAATCTCTCCTCTTATTTCTCTTTACTACACCTTGTTCGTCTTACTACACCGCGATCGTCTTACTACTCCGCTTTCATATGTATCGTGTTTCGTGTTACACTATGTTCGTTCGTAACCCTTGTTAACTCATTAAGCTTAATGAACTCATTAAACTCATTAATCACTCTTGTCAATTACTCATCTGTCACCTAACACTCACCTGTCATCTGTCCATCACCTTTAGGCTACACCCCCTGCTCCCTGCTCATTGCTCCCGATGATGCAGAACTCTTATTTTTCTTCTACTTGTCTGTAACAGAATCCTGTCTTAATCATAAAAAATTCTTGCTCCCTACGGAAGGAATACCACACAATTAAACCTGCTAAGACGAAAACCTGTCTAAAACGGAATCTTTTTCGGTCATGAGATTTTGTCGTAGTAGGTTTTAGTGTACTAAATAAACTTAATAATCTTATACAATAAAATATATAAAAGCAAGATCACTAGGGACCGAAACAAAATTCCATTTTGGAGAAGTTTCTGATTGAGTAGTCATGTATGCTGTTCATTCCTTCTGTAGGGACCATGGATTTTTAGGATGGTTTGTTTAGAAATCGACCTTATGCAAACGCTTCGTTTATATATAGATATCTAGATATCAATCTCTATATAATGAAAATCCTGTCATGAGGTTAACGTCCGAAATACTGAATCAATTCAAGCCTAATTGGGACAATGTATTGATCTTGCCAATATCTTGGAGGAGTTCGTTAGCTCTCATAGTTTGTTTACAGGGACATACAACGACAAAAAACATGTAAAGTTTGTCATCACAATAATATCCGAAATACTGAACCAATTCAAATCTAATTGTGTAGTGTTTTGATCTTGTAAGTACCATGGATGAATTCGTTAAGCAAGTATGTTACAGCAATTTTTTTTTGTTTACAGGTTACACAAAATATTTCAGTGACATTCATTGAATGGTTTTGATTATTTTACAGGCTACGCTCGATTTTTAAAAGATGATTTCAACAAATTTTTAACAGTTTGGATAAAAAAGCCTCATATCCATTGAATTACATTTGGAAAGCCTAATTAAAAAATTCCCTGCAAGTTATCTTTCTCTCAATAATGAACTTAGAAGCAGTGAAACCAATTTGTTTAATTTATATTAAATCTGATGTATGTATCTTAAAATAAAATAAATAAATAAATCAATAAACCTAATTTTTCGACTGAATCGGAAATTTACATTTAACCCCTTCAGGGGCAAAGTACGTTAAAATTCGTAAAATGCTCAAATGACTGAATGACACCAGAATTTATAAACAAATTTATTTGAAGATATGTAAAAGCTTTTCCTATTTTCTTAGTAAAAGGGAAATTTTCATTCCAAAATTCTGCTGCCAATGTGGCATTTGGGGATTAAAATTAGTGGTCCAAAAATGAACCACTGCCCTTCAAGGGTTTAAGACAGAATGTTGTTATAAACAGGCTCCATTTTCACATATTTTGCTAAAAAATTACAGTAAAATCTGTAAAATAAAATCACTACAGACCGGATAGATATTGCGTCTTAGACGTCTTAAAAGATAGATTTGTACGGTATTCCTTTCGGCTGAAGCATAAATACTTTCCGCTAGCTTATACACAAGGTTCTATTTCCACAGGTTTTACCGTATTCATTCCACTTGATGCAGACAGATAGCATGATGCTAAAAGAAATTTAAGAGGTCCGGGTATTATCCCCGGGGTATATAATTAATCCGGGTATCAAAATTCTCAAACAAATACATTTTTCTCTTTTTTGCTAATAAAATACCAGAAAGTTAAATAAATTAAATAAAGCAAACCGCGTGCTTCTACGATGATCACATCAGCAGATATAACAATTTATGTGTTGTACTAAGTCCTGCCTCGCCCGTAACTAAATAAGTCCATTCTTCTCTTCTCGTCACCTGATCAAGGTTCTAAATTACGAGACCTATTAAATCTGTCAATTCAACAAAGTTAAACAGAAACCTTGAACCAGCAAACAAAGATAACTGTAGCAAACCACAAGAGAGCAAGCACAGCAGCGATGTCAACAAATCCATAGTCAGGTGAATCACAGCCTTGCTGTGATCAGCCGATTTCCGCCCCGCACCCAGGTACTAACCCGTCAAGCTAGGCATTCATGCCGGACAGGTAGGGGCCTGGTTAGCGGTATATATATATATAAAAAGTCCATTCTTCTCAAAATGGATTTTTTCATAATTTGTCATGTTTAAAAATACATATATAAACTTCCTTGCAAGATAGGTGTATGGAATTTTATACACAGCTTTTATGTTACGCTTGTGATAAATTTTCTTCAGGATTTTTAATTTCACATGAAAATTTTGAAAATATAGTCCTCGAAGTAAAAATCACTCTCAAAAATTCTCTTTTTTACTTTTTGATGGTGAGAAATACCACCATCTAGATCTAAACTAGCACACACTATAAAAAAAAAAGTATTTGGTTTTTTTTCTGCATATTAGCAGAGTATTTGGTATCATTTTAATCAGTGAACAGTGAACAATACAAATTAATGATCCATTTTAGGATCAGCGCATACAGATAGATAATTGTGGAACAAAGTGAACCACGGCAGTCAAGGAAATATTTGTTTTTCCGTTCCCACGAATGATTTAACTACACCTAATAAAAATGTCATGGAGAAAATTGTCAGAACAATAATATGACACATTTATTTATGAGAGCTTAAATAGGCACGAAGACTTCCCAAGTCAAAGCATCTTTACCTCCCAGACACAGCACGGCGTCAAGAGGAATCGCTATTGTACCGACGGGCCTTCGCTATTGTACTGACGGGCCTATGAAACACTCAAGGGGAGTACCAAATTTCTCCCGCCTGCCAATGGTCATCTCTCTAAGATCAGAGGTATGGCCGAAACATGCAAATTTTCAAGAAGTTAAAATGTATAAGGCCTTAATTTTATGTGAAAAGGGAAGAATGATTCCATCCCTTTTTTTTTGCTCCACGAAAAAAAGGTGATTTTTTTTGAGAGTTCAGATTCAAAAAAGATGGAAAAGTAGAAGGTTGACTGCTCTCTAACTAAAAACAGATTTTGAGGGTGTGTGCCAATAGATGGAAATGTACGCGCTAAGGAAAAGCGAAAACGCATCAGCCATCACCTCCTGCTGTCAACGTTATCTAGTAATATAAGGTAACAAACAATCTTCCTTCACCATTGTTCCATTTTATTTAATTAAGCTATATTCTTTTAATAATACGAACTTATGTGTGTATGAAGATCCTACCCCGATCTAAACATAAAAAGGCTAATAAAAAAAATACTTCTAGGGTATGGATCTCTGTCTTCAAAATCGAATTTGTTAATTCAGTAAGATAAACTGTAATTCTCAGAAAATAAAGGTTGAGAATACAGTTCTCAACTAGGATCGAATATGTTTTTTTTTTTTTTTTTTTTTTTTTTAAACATTTATGTTTGTTTTTTAATTAAATGCTTATAATTATCTTGTAAATAAACTCAATTTTATATTCAATTAATTTTAGTCAGTTTTCCTTTTGTTTACTTAATTTATTGAATTAATATTAATTCTTTTATTTTAGGAAATGTTTTCTTTAATATTACAATAGGTTTTAAAATAAGCCATTATTTATTTAATGTTCCATAACTCTCTGCAGGTAACCTTTGATGATTGTAATTGGCTCAAAGAGGATCCGAACTTCAAAAATAATTCACAACGCAACTTTTTCTTTTCTATAATTAATTGATAATTTGTCTAATAAAATTTTCTAAGTATAAATTATCATATCAGATCCTTAGAGTCATAGGTGCAAAATAAATACTATACGTCTTGGATAATTTAAAATACTCATATTAATCAATAAACAGCAATTTAGTGGAAATCCTATGCAGTCAGACTTAAATTCAAATAATTTAATTGATCACTCTGTAGCATTCCACCATAGGGTTTACAGAATTAGAAGTGGTACCGTTACCTCTTTCTAAATTATTTTAATATATTAATTTAATTTTAGAAATAGAACTTTAGGTTATTGTATAATTTTTTTTTAAATATAAAAATATATATGCAATATTAAGACTGCAAAAAAAAAAAAAAAAAAAAAAAAAAAAAAAATTTTTTGCTAACATAAATGTTCTTAATTTTAAAATTCTTTTGAAAAATTTTTTTTTCCTCTTTTCAACAACTAATAAAAAAAAAAATTAAGCATTCATTGGGGAATCTTCATACACACTCTGTAACATGCATATACTTGGCAACTCTTTTTGGGTACCTCACTAAATATATAATGATATATTAAATAATAATAAGTGTTATTGGATTGATTTGTATTAACAAAGAATTGAAAATATGACTTGTGTTACATATACTGCAACAGCAGCAAATATAAAATAAATACATAATAATGCTCAAATATTGAAATGATATATATTATATATACTTGTTTTCAACAACTGTTGTAAAAACAATAATAATAATAATAATAATAATAATAACAATATATATATATATATATATATAATTAATTTCTCGAACAGTGCATAACAATTCACCATTGGGTATCTTTTATTTTATGTTAAACGATTTTTTTTTGCTCTCTCTCTATTTTATGATTTTTGTACTTTAATTGGATGAATAAGCGTAAAAGTCAAAGAATTAGTAGAATAGATACTGGTGTCAAAAGTAGACAACAATTACGCGAATTAAATAATCAAACTGTAGACACTAATATTATTTGTAATAATAAGAATAATAATAATAAGAAAAAAAAGAAAGAGAAGAAAATTATAAATTCTGAAAAAGCTACTCCTAAAATTACTACAATGGACACCCCAAATGCAGATAGCCTAATTAATCTGATTCCATACTATGATGGAAAAAAGGAAGCAAATATTAACCATTTTTTCTTACAATTTGACAATCTCATCAATAAAACTGAATTGAATAATGATTCTAAATTAACTATATTAAAGGCGAAAATTGTAGGAACTGCTAAAGATAAATTGATGAGGGATCAAAATTTGTTCGTGGAACAGAACTTAGAAACCTTTAAAAAAAAGTTAAAACAATTATTCGAACCCAAAACCACATTTCTAGAAGCGCAAAAGAAATTTTGCAATCTCAAACAAAAACCGGAACAAAACATGAACGAATTTATATTAGAATTTAATGCGGCAGCAGACCTTTATCTAAAAAAAAGTGGGCAAGATATAGGAGCTAACAACAGCTCTACATTCATGGAAATGATCAAATTATCTCAGTTTTTGGAATCAATTCGTAGTGATTTAAGTCTGGAAGTAAGAAAAAACTCTCCGCCGGACTTTAAAACAGCGTGCAACATAGCTTTAAAATTAGAGGAGGCTTATTCACATGTCAATTTAAAGGACATCAACAACATTTCCAAAACTAAAGATTCTGATTTGTTAAATGAACTGCTTAAACTCAATGTAGAAAGTGCAGAGAATATAAAATTATTAACCGCGGAATTAAACAACATAAAATTAAAGGTAAATGCCACTAACAATGATACAACTAGGTTTTGCAAGTACTGTAAATCCACATCCCATACGAACCCACATTGTTGGTTTTACAAGGGCAACGAACAAAACAGCAGTAATTACGTGGACGAAAATAAAAAAATTCCTGAGAATATTCAACTCGAAAAACCAAATTTTTATCAAGGGGGAAACCAACAAGCTCAGGGAAACTTTCAACAAACCCCAAATTACACGCACCAAAACTTCAACCCAATGCAATATTCTGCTCCTCAGTACATGTACTATGCACCACCCCCACCCCACCAACAATTTATGCCAATATCATATCCCAGTTTTAGGAAATTATGGAGGCAATTTCAACGAACAGAGATCATATGACCAGCGAAGAAATTATAGAGGGCATAGAGGGGGCTACAAGCAAAATAATTATAAAAAACATGATTATACAAAAAAAAATAATTCACAGCAGACATTTGAAAACAATAAACAAGATAAAGATCATGATCAGAATTCTAGTAACAATAAGGGAAACTAAAGTCGGGACTTACATTCTCAAATACAAGGCACCCGCGTAAGTCTCACTGCGGGTCTAAAAAAAATAACAAAATTATTGCTAGTGTCAAAAGTAATGACAATTCTCAACTTCCGATTATTACTTTTGAAATTAATGGTGTTAAGATTAATGCTTTGACAGACAGTGGGGCGGCAGTAACTTTGGCATCACCTATATTGTTCGAACAATTAAAGAATGCACACGTAAAATATAAAAATCTCTGTAACCAGGAAAAAATTCAAACATTAACAAATTCGACAATCTCTTTTAAGCAATGCATTAAATTAACTTTCAAATTGGAAAACGTTTTTGTATCGGGGGCATTCTATGTTACAACTCAAGATTTTGGTTGGAACTACAATATGCTATTGGGATTCGATTTCCTCAAAACAAACAATATTATCCTAGATTTTGAAGATAAAATCATGAAATTAAAAAACAAAAACATTGCACTTCAATTTCTAGAAAATGAACCTCAAAGTCTGATAAGTAACTTAACTGCTAACTCTAATGAGAATCAAAATAAAGAAACAATACGCAAAAAGAAAAAAAACGCATCTCGCACAAAAATTTTGTTACAGCAAAACTAACACAGACAACGGAGTTACTACCAGGCGAAAAAAAAATTGTTGCATTACTATTAGATCCAGATAAATTCGCGACTACAAATACAATACTCTTGGAACCGATTAAACATAATATGAAAATTTATTATAAAACATCAATTCACGAAATTGCCAAGGATAATAAAATTCATATAATAATCACTAACAAATCACAACAAAAATTAATCTTAACAGAGGGAATGAACATTGGCAAAATTTCTAAACATTTTGAAATAAAATCAGTTGACACTGAGGGTCAGGAAGTAACGAAGCAGGTAGTGCACATTAATAATCAGAATTTAGAGCAAGTTCGTGAACGGAGAAAAGCAGAACTTAGATCAGACGACTTTAATTTACAACATTTAGACTCGGACACAGCAGAAAAATTAAAAAAAATACTTCTAAATAATGCACATGCCTTTTCTAAGAATTACGATACACTCGGACAATCTTCATTAGTCGTCCCAAGATTTAATTTAATACATAATTATCCTCTGCAGACTAAACCATACAAAACTGCACACAATGTTAAAGAGTATGCTAAAAAAGAAATTGAAAAACTTTTGAGAGCAAATATCATTCGTAAATCCAACTCTGATTACGCTTTCCCTGTTATTTTCGTTAAAAAAAAATCTTTGCAGAAAAACGAACAGGCCAATGAAGTTAAATATCGTATGGCGGTCGATTATAGACTTTTAAATGAAATACTTCAAAATTATGCGTACCCCATACCCGAAATTAAAGAGATTCTGCGGAGAATGAGTGGAAAAAAATATTATACAGTACTGGATCTACACAGTGCGTTTTTCCAAATAAATTTACGTGAAGAAGACACTGAAAAATTAGCTTTCATAACGGAGCACAGTAAATTCTCCTTTTTAAGATTGCCTTTCGGAACGCGCCTCAGTACTGCGGTGTTTGCAGAATTAATTGATAAAGTGTTGGGCCACTTTAATGAAGATCAAGTCGCTTATTTTATTGACGATGTGATCCTAGCAGCCGACTCACTCGAAGAAATGTTAGATCTGTTAGACAAAGTCCTTAAAGCTTTTATTGAAAATAATTTAACTATTGAGCCTACTAAAATACAAGTCTGTATGTCAGAAATCGAATTTCTCGGTTTCACCCTAAACAGCGAAGGATACTCTCCTTCAAAAAGAAACATAGATAAAATTCAAAATTTAGTTAAACCTAAAAATAAGAAGGGAGTTAAATCTCTACTTGGTCTTTCGAATTATTTTAGATCGCTTATTAAAGACTATTCTAAAATAGTTGACCCATTAATTAATCTTACTAAAGACAAAGTGAAATTTAAATGGTCTGACATAGAAGAAAATGCTTTCAAAGAAATCCAAGCAGCGATAGTTAAAAATCCCACATTAAAACCCCCGGATTTCTCAAAAGATTTCATTTTAATCACAGACGCTTCTAAAACAGCTATTTCTGGAATTTTAGCACAAGAATACGACGGAGAACAGCTGCCAATTGAACATTTTGGGCGAAAATTAAGGGATCCCGAAAAGAACTACCCCAGTTTCAAACTCGAACTACTGGCGGTTCATGAAGCGGTGATGTATTTCAAGCATATTCTCGCAGGGAGAAAATTTAATATTTATACAGACTCCAAAGCGCTAACGTATTTTTTAAATTTGGAAAAGCAACCAGACATTGTAGCAAGGTGGTTGGACAATTTGTCCCCTTTTAACTACTCTTTTCAGCATATCGAGGGATCTAAAAATCCTGCTGATTATGTTTCGAGGAACATGAATAATATAATTTCAAGAGAAAAATTGCAAAATTCATTTTTTACGGTAAACAAAGCTCTATCAGATGAAAACATTAAACTACAACAGTTAGAAGACGAAAAATTGAATAAAATAATAAACAAAATTAAAACTGACAAACAAAACAAAACCACTAAGAAATTCACTCTCAATCAAAAAGAAATATTAATATTAAAGCCAGGCTCTGATACAAATGAACTATTAATTGCTCCGGATAAACTTAAAGCTGAAATAATACAGGAAGCTCATAAACCACATTTCGGATTTTTTAAAACTTATCAAATAATAAAAGCTAGATTCTACTGGCACGGGATGTACAGGGATGTAAAGAATTATTGTACTAAATGTATACCATGTAACACGACTAAACAACATCAAACTATTAAAGTTCCCACACAAAAAATAATCAAAGATAAAGAAATCGGATCAGTTTTGCATATAGATTTAATTGGTTTGCTTCCAATGACGCTACGCAAAAATAAATTTGTATTTATGATTATTGATTCCACATCAAGATTCTTGCAGGCTGTACCGGTTCGCAATTGTGAATCACAAACACTTCTAAATGTATTGAATCGTTATTTTAGTAATTTCGGATTGGCGCGATCCATAAAATTGGATAATGGCCGGTATTTTCACTCCGATTTATTCAAAGAATACATGGATTCTCTGAACATAGACCTAGATTTTACGTCCGTGAATAATCCACGCAGTAATGGGCTCTGTGAGATATCTAATAAAATATTAAAAAATTCAATTGTTGCCATGTGTAAAAACTCTCTGGAATGGGATACCAGAATTGATTTTTTTTAAATTAATTATAACAGTACACCGCATAGAGCTACGGGATTTTCTCCGGCACTTCTATTTTTCGGTAGGGAAGTAAGAACCCCTTTTTCCATACACTTGCCTGACCAAGACATAATTGTCAAAACCTACGTTAAAAATAGAGTCCAACATATTGAGGAAATAAAGAAATTAGCCTTACATAACAAAAAAAAAATGATGGCGGAGTACATCGACAGTACTCCAGTCCAAAAAGTAAAATTTCTACAAACGGGACAAGAATGCTACTTAAAAGTCGTGGGTAAACCAGGTGTACTTCAGCCAAAATTCTTGGGACCATTGGAGGTGGTAAGGAAGCTTAGGAATAACAATTACCTATTAAAGGAAATTGCATTCCCAGATAAAGCGACTATTAAACGCCACATAAATAAATTATTCTCACCAACGAAAGTGGAATCACAGACTATACACATAAATTCCTAGATAGGGAAGCGAGAAATTTTTTTTCTCTTTTATTGCTGCCGAGGCAATATGTATATATTTATTTTAATTTTTTTATTGTTTATAGATGTCTTATTTTTATTTAGTTTAGTACACATTTTATAATATTCCATTATTGTTTATTTACAGTCCATTGAGGACAAGTTACTAAAAAAAAAAAAAAAAAAAAAAAAGATCGTTTAGGGAGGATACTGCAAGTTTTTTTTTTCTTTTCTACACAATGTACTACTGAGGAATATGGCTCGTCAGAGGGAGTTATGAACAAACATGCACGCTAAATAAATAAAAAATAATAATAATTACGGTAAAAATAAAAACAGAGGCAGCCTTGCCATGGTATCACCCTTTCAAACCCATTTTATTCTAATTTATATAACAAAACAAAAAATTTTTTTAATATATAACCTTACCCCCTTCTACTAAAAGTGAAAATAAAAGTCTTTATATGTAGCACAAAACATATAACTAATCGATTTAAAATTACAAGTCAACATCTATTCACTCGGCGACACAAATATAAATAATAATAATACAACATTTTATATTGACCAATATTTATAATAATTCGTCCTTTGCTTAAAGCCACGGATTGACGAATCCACTTGAATTATTATAACAAAAAAAATTTTTGGTCAGATTTTACAAAATTATTTTAGTTTAATATTTATGATATAATCTATAACTTGGTTAGAACAACGCGTTTCAATTTTAATTTTAGAATAATTGTACGATTTCATATTATAAAACAAACAAGTAAAAAAAAATTATTAGTTGTCCCTAAGGATTAACATTTCAGATAATTTAATTACAAAAAAAGAATAAAAAAAAAATACCATTGAACGTTTCAATTATTACAAAACATAAATTGGATGTATAATTTATACCTTAAATATTTAGGTAAATTATTTCATACTTAAAAAATAATAATAATAAAAGGTGTTGTATACATGTCAATGATCATTTCAGCAATTTATTGGATGTTAAAGTCTCGTTTTTGCAGGCGAAATTGAGACTATTTGCGCAGAGCATCTAATAATGCATTTAGCTGAGATATTTCTAATTAACTAAATTTCCAAACTTTACAAAAAAAAAGAATTTGTTTAATCTTTTTTTTTCTCTCTAACTATTATATGTAATATTTTATAAAACAAAAAAAAAATAAGAGAAAAGAAAAGCGAACGCTCGCTTTCCATTCCTTAAATATGTATATTTACACGTTAATATATTTAAAAATAATAATAAGAAGAAGAATAAATAATTAAATAAACACTTTACAATTGCATGCACATTTTCGTTTGTGCAAAGCAACGCTTGTTCTCGCTAACTTAAATTGTAACTAGAAAATCAATATTATATTAAAAAAAATATATATTATAATACATTACGTTTTTATACATAATATAAATAAATAAGTAAATATATAAATTGACGAGAAGATAGTGCGATGCAAACGGATTTGACCACGTTACCACGTGTACCGATTTTTTTTTTATAGAACAATTCTCTGTAATTAAGCAGATATACACATTTAATGATTACATACCCCATTTTTTTTGTTAAATCCAAGCCGGATATACACGACTTTTTTTTATTTTAATCACACATTTAATTTTATTTTAACAATAAAAAACAGATAGCTGGATTTTTGCGAGTAATCCTTTTCACAGACACACGTGCAATCAAATCGTTTCACTGATTTTTTTTTCCACGGTCAGTAATCCAGGAGTTTAGTAAACATTACCCACAGGTGAGGAAAGATACCTAATACACGGCTTATCATTTCGCAAATCGTCCCCCGTGTACAACTGAATCCGAAGGTAGGGAGATGGGTCATTGTCCACAGGTAGGGTCATCTAGCTGTCATTCTCTATCCTTCCGCTTAGCGGTGATGGATTAGAGGGAGAAAAGATTATTCTTTTTCTTCTTCTGCTTTTTTTTTCCAACCCCGTTCATTCCAAGGCAGACAGTTTAAAAGTGTATTGTGTTTGACTTTATCGATGGATATTTAAATTTTTGGTATAGAAAGAAGAAAAAAAAATTCATTTTTTCGATCTGTTTCCTTTATGAAAATATATTATTATTGAGAATATCTTTCATTCAGAAAAGTAGCCTTTTCACATATTCCAAAACAATTGTTTTAGTAAGAATGATAAGATTTTTTTTTAACATAACATTTTCTTTATATATATATAAAAAAAAATAAAGAAGTTTTCCTTTCTGCTCAAGAGAAAATAATTCATGTGAGAATTATATTATAATGTTTATAATAAAGATTGTAGTACAACAGACATGTGATTATATAGATGTGTTTTCTCTCAATGTTTTTCATATATTATATAATTTTTTTTAATTGTATGGTATTCATTATCAATGCATACAGTTTACTGATTATATTGAGTATTTGTTTTAAATGATTCTGTATATTGTGTTTCAACGTATGGTACCTAATTAGCCTGTAATAATTAAAATAAAAGATTTGCCAATTTATATGTATGTAATAACTAAAATATAAGAGTGGAAAATAAAATTAATTTTTTTTCTTTCCTCTCTCGGGCACTTTATTTTATTATTTGGCTTATTCAAATTTTCATGCTTTATTTGGATTTGGACCTATTAAAACTCAAAATTTTAATAAATGTTTTTGGAACAATGGAAATTGAAACCAACTACACATGATAACTTGCTGAAGAAGTCATGTCTTTCATCAGATTTTTCAACAGTGAACTTTTGATTACGCTTTATTTCACCAATGTGTAAAACTTTTTTTCTGGTGTTGCAAACCTACTTACACTCCAAACCTAGTGACACTCCAGCTTATCCCAAGTTCCTAGACTATTCCATTTAAACATTTTCAGTTTTGATCTTCAATATAATACGACGATGGACTTTCATCGAGTACTTTGTGGCTACATATATATATATATAAAAAAGATACTGTTGACTTTTTTTTTTCTAATGTCGGGGGAAGAGATGATGGTGAGAAATACCACCATCTAGATCTAAACTAGCACACACTATAAAAAAAAAAGTATTTGGTTTTTTTTTCTGCATATTAGCAGAGTATTTGGTATCATTTTAATCAGTGAACAGTGAACAATACAAATTAATGATCCATTTTAGGATCAGCGCATACAGATAGATAATTGTGGAACAAAGTGAACCACGGCAGTCAAGGAAATATTTGTTTTTCCGTTCCCACGAATGATTTAACTACACCTAATAAAAATGTCATGGAGAAAATTGTCAGAACAATAATATGACACATTTATTTATGAGAGCTTAAATAGGCACGAAGACCTCCCAAGTCAAAGCATCTTTACCTCCCAGACACAGCACGGCGTCAAGAGGAATCGCTATTGTACCGACGGGCCTTCGCTATTGTACCGACGGGCCTATGAAACACTCAAGGGGAGTACCAAATTTCTCCCGCCTGCCAATGGTCATCTCTCTAAGATCAGAGGTATGGCCGAAACATGCAAATTTTCAAGAGGTTAAAATGTATAAGACCTTAATTTTATGTGAAAAGGGAAGAATGATTCCATCCCTTTTTTTTTGCTCCACGAAAAAAAGGTGATTTTTTTTTGAGAGTTCAGATTCAAAAAAGATGGAAAAGTAGAAGGTTGACTGCTCTCTAACTAAAAACAGATTTTGAGGGTGTGTGCCAATAGATGGAAATGTACGCGCTAAGGAAAAGCGAAAACGCATCAGCCATCACCTCCTGCTGTCAACGTTATCTAGTAATATAAGGTAACAAACAATCTTCCTTCACCATTGTTCCATTTTATTTAATTAAGCTATATTCTTTGAATAATACGAACTTATGTGTGTATGAAGATCCTACCCCGATCTAAACATAAAAAGGCTAATAAAAAAAAATACTTCTAGGGTATGGATCTCTGTCTTCAAAATCGAATTTGTTAATTCAGTAAGATAAACTGTAATTCTCAGAAAATAAAGGTTGAGAATACAGTTCTCAACTAGGATCGAATATGTTTTTTTTTTTTTTTTTTTTTTTTTTTAAACATTTATGTTTGTTTTTTAATTAAATGCTTATAATTATCTTGTAAATAAACTCAATTTTATATTCAATTAATTTTAGTCAGTTTTCCTTTTGTTTACTTAATTTATTGAATTAATATTAATTCTTTTATTTTAGGAAATGTTTTCTTTAATATTACAATAGGTTTTAAAATAAGCCATTATTTATTTAATGTTCCATAACTCTCTGCAGGTAACCTTTGATGATTGTAATTGGCTCAAAGAGGATCCGAACTTCAAAAATAATTCACAACGCAACTTTTTCTTTTCTATAATTAATTGATAATTTGTCTAATAAAATTTTCTAAGTATAAATTATCATATCAGATCCTTAGAGTCATAGGTGCAAAATAAATACTATACGTCTCGGATAATTTAAAATACTCATATTAATCAATAAACAGCAATTTAGTGGAAATCCTATGCAGTCAGACTTAAATTCAAATAATTTAATTGATCACTCTGTAGCATTCCATCACTTTTAAATTTATTATAAATTTTGTAAGCAATTTATTTTATGAGTCCTGAAGACAAATTTACATGAAACCTTTCTGCGCACAATAGTGTAAACATTTATGAAATCTGGCAAGTGGTTCATGAGTTATATCAAAAATAAGTTTAAAATTTAATTTTTTTAATATAAACAATTTCAAAGTTTTCAACAACTTTATATCAGGAAAGTAATCTTTATAGGAAAACATTTTTCATGGGAAAAAATTCTTTTAAAAATGTCTATAAATAAAGAATAAAATTTTGACCCCCTGACCCTCTTAAAAGGTTTTGTGCATCTTGAACAATCTTGACTTTTGACGTACCCCCGCGAAGTGGTTTGGCTTTACGAGTCTTGGAACCCCTCAAAATCGGGACATCTGGCAACGCTAGAGTAGAACATCGTTTATGCATTTTTCATTTTTGTAACTTATGAATGAATTTTTCAGTGTATGCGTTTTTCCACTTAGGTATTAATTTGATTTTGTATTGTAATGATGAAATATTTCATTTACACAAGTACGTTCTTTGCCTCATTTATACTTTTATTATTTTTTTTTAAATTTTTGAATTGGAAATTCATTGTTGTGTATCAAGTTTCGTTCTCCTTTTAATTTTCTTAACTCTTTCATTTTCTGACTGAAAGGCATCTCATAGGAAAATATCAGAATTTTTTTTACCTGCTTTGCTGTTAAAGCCTATCTACCCCCCCCCCCCCCCCGCGTTCCCAATATATATTATAAAGCAAAAACGATAAATTTGGCTTTTACTGCAATTTTTTAAAATTATAAACATCGCACAATTTAAATTTTTACACCGTCGAATAGGGAAAAACATGTTTTTTTCAGATGCAATTTGTTTGAAAACTGTATCTGAATTTACTGATTTTTTATGGTTTTTAAAATAATTTTCCAGCATGATTTTTTAAAATCTATTTCTATCGCGTGCAGCCCGATTACAAAAGATTAACCCGTTTGCACTTAAAACAATATGAATAATTCAGCATGAATCGCCAAACTATGCAGTTAAAAAAGGCAAAAAATTCTATTAAATTTTTGTGGTAACAAAAAAGCATGCAGCAACATGTGGTAACAAAAAAGCAGCTATGTGTCTGGGAGTAAACCAACTATAAACGACATACGGAATTACGATTTTCTCGTCTTGAAAGAAAAAAAAAATCAGAGTTTAATGTGGATTCGATTCTAATCCTTCCGATCTAAATAAAGTTAACCGCTTCCCTGATTATTCCTTTTTAACTTGTTTTGTTATATACATTTAATATTATCCTGAGACAACTTTGAAGAATAACACATGGCTGATAAGTTCCCGGTCTGGCACACAGATGGCGTTGCAATCGCCAAACCGATGTTTTTTTTAGTAAATACTAACCTTTAAAAGGTAGTAGAAAAAATGCCATGACGATTCGCCGTGTGGATAAAACGTTAGAGTGGTTTTAGTTGAGCGACTTTCTTGATAAACAAAAAAATGGATAACAAGAATTTCAAGAATTGTTATTTGATGGGGAAAAAATACCGTTCAAACAAAAGCTTTTCTAGATAAGCGTTATCCGGACACTACACCAGGTAAATCAACCATTATTGACTGGTTTGCTGAATTTAAACGTGGTCGTACGGACACCAGTGATGCACCCCGCAAAAGAGGTGGTTACTCCGGAAAACATATAAAAAGTCCACAAAATCGTTTGGGGAACCGTAAAGTGAAGTTGCAGGAGATAGCTCAGACTCTGAAGATATCCAAGGAACGTGTAGGTTTTATTTTGAATGAACATTTGTCTATGAAAAAGCTGTTGTCAAAGTGGCTGCCGCGCGTGTTGACTTTTGACCAAAAACAACAACGAGTTCTGAGCACTGTTTGGAGCTTTTTCGTTATAAAATTATGTTATTTATTATTAAATTATTATTATTAATCATTTATTAAATTATTATTATAAAATTATTATTATTAAATTATTTTTAAAATTATTATTATTAAATTATTATAAAATTATTATTTTAAAATTATTATTATTATTATTAAATTATTATTATTTATTATTAAAGTTATGTTATTTATTAAAGTTATAAAGTCATAAAGTTATAAAGCTTTGTTAAAAAGTTGTGTTTTCTTTATTAGAACGGGAACTTATCAGCCCATGTGTTAGAGCTTAAATATTTATAAATATTTAAGTATACTTATAAATAATAAAATAAAACAAAACAAAAACTAAACTCAAAATCGTTTAATATCCTTGGGTTTTTTTTTGTCTAAAAAT
Source organism: Maratus michaelseni (assembly GCA_963931845.1). Lineage (NCBI taxonomy): Eukaryota > Metazoa > Arthropoda > Arachnida > Araneae > Salticidae > Maratus > Maratus michaelseni. The sequence goes on from OZ007586.1 coordinate 446,811,211, forward strand.
ATAATGAAAAAATATTTATTGCATCCCCTTTTCATTTTGTTCATTAAAGAAAGCGTTTTAAAAATTTCAGCTAACAAAGAAAGCTTATAAAGGTTAAATTGCCTATTTATTTTATGCCTAGAGATTAAATCACATTCCATTTTATAAAACCAATCCCGATTAGGATATAATAGGTGTCAAGTTAATACTTATAAGTGAGCATTAGAAAATAAAACTACGAAAATAAGAAAGGAATTTCTTAATAAAGCGAGAGACTTGTATAAAGAGAGAGAGAGAGAGAAATACTAGAGATTAAAAATAGGATGCTATAAAACTAACGTGCTGTCATATGTTTGTCATTTTTTTATGTTAAAAATATATAAGTAACAAGAGAGGGGAAACAGAAAACTATCCAATAAAATTAAAAAAAAAAAACTTGTACAAGTTATTTATTCTAACACGAATTAATGTCACTTTTAGTTGCGATGATGTATGTACTTCAAAATTCTCTTCCTCATGCGGAAGTGTTGAATATGTGTTCTGTAATGTTTTTGATAGTAAATTTTGAATGCAATGAAGAATGTAATAGCTGATTTACTATAAATCATTTAAAAAAAGAGATTATCTGTCACGTGCAGTATCTAAGGAAAACCATATACAGTTTATTAAACTAGAAAGAAATGTTAATGCATACAATTAAATACATATTATGAAAATTCGAGGACATATATTTGAAGAAACGTGTAAAAGAATGTACTATATAACAAAAACTGAATTTCATGAAAATTAAAGTGAAAGTTTTTCATCGTAAACTTTTTGATTTATTTTCTTCTTGGTAGCATATGTTTTAAGTTTTAACAGGTGGTAATAAACTCTCTCAGAAAAACTTATTAATATTTAATTATTAAATATTAAAAAATATATTATTTAAATTATTAAATATACAAATATTATTTATTTGTATGTCTAATTATTTGTATTAGACACTGGACACTTTTCAAAAATGATTAGAATCTTATCTTAGTATTTTAGTTTTCTTCATACTATCTTCATCCATAAAATAAAACAATTTTTGAGAAATATGTGAAGTAACACCTTTCACTCGTGTCTTCACTTGTTATACGATATTTCTAATTTCCTCTTTAATTATTATGATAATAGCAATGAACTAATTAAGGCTATTCCTAAATTCAAACTTGATAGAATACGGAGTTTCATCCTCAGTCAGTTTCATAATCACATGATTTGATATTCGTGTCGCATTCGTGTTTCAAAGACATTGACAAATTCACAGGGGGGTTCTTGGCACCTCCAGATATTTATGGTTGTATTAGAAGTATAATATTAGAAGGCGTTGCGTCATCCTTTCATCTGCAATATTCCCCTGATCAACGGATCTTACTAGCATACCAAAAGTAAACGCCCTAAATCCGTCTATGCCAAAGACACCGACAATTTTTCTCATTTTCCTATAAAAGCGAAGCACAGTCAGAAAATCCTATGAAAGCTGGTTTTGGAACACAGAATTCAGAAGAAGGGGGCCATTAAGACAACATTCGACTCATATCACAATCATAGCACAACCATATTTACAGTAAAATAGCAAAAGTTGTTTGATTCTTTAGGATCTGAATGAGAAATTTTCATAAATACAGTGATAAAACTTATTGCATTTGTGATATACTAGATTTGTAGTTGTGACAAGGATATTTTTCCCCAACAGTGTTTTTGGATAGGGAAATGAAATAGGAGTAGTACTAACGACTGTTCATAGATTATTTGTATCAATATCAGTGTCTATCTATGTAGCTAGCTTATCTATAACCGTGAAACTCACTTATATTTTATTACTACAGCTTCGTTAAAAATGCCTCCTTTTTAGATGTACACTTGTAAGATAGATAGGCTTCTTCTGTCAAACGGGGTCTTGAACCCCCCAGTTTTGCTATTTTATGTTCACCGGAATGTTAAGGGTGGAGTAAAACATGAAAAAGAGTAGAACGCAAGCAGCAGTAGGATGTTGACCTCATCAGTCCCTTCGGTTCTTTTCTTTGGGTACTTGTTCAAAGAAATCCCTTTTAACTGTCTTTCGGGTCTCAGATTTCTTGGCCACGCTATCAGATTCTTCTAAGAACTGCTCATGGTGATAATTTTCTTTTCTTTCGCCTTTTTTGATGCGTTGAAACATATATTTGTGCTTTTTCCTTGAATCACTTTTTCTCGCATAAATTAGACGAGTGTTCAGAATTAAGTATCTTGGTAATCTACACCCTGTAACATTTTTCTGCTGTGGGAAAAAAATAGAAACATAAAGTGTTTGTAAACAATGAGAATTGTTATACATTAACACATTATGGAAACGTAATGGATATAGATAAATGTTTTTGTAGCGTTACCGGAGGCGTAGCGTTGTTTTGATATATTTGTTTTGTATGTTTTGAAGATATCAATATACACTATATGGTCAAAAGTCACTGGACACTTTCGATTTTAGACGTTATGTCGAACAGCTGTAGGAAAACTTGGCAACTTGTTCTGGAACTTCACTAATATAAACAAAATGTTTGGCCTTATATTTTTTCAGAAAAGGTGTGGTCACGAGGACAAATAGGGGACCAACAGCAAGTTGAATAAAATAATATTTGCAACCACCCTGTAAAATAAAATTCTCGAAATGATGTGTAGATGAAGCACATGACTATGTGGGTCATGTACAACATTTGTGTTAATTTGTGTAAAAATAATACGCATATTCATGGAGATAGTTTCGTGGTTTCTTTAAAAATTTCACGAAATTTCTGCAAGGGTTTTCAACCAAATTTAACGCCACATAAAAAAAAAAAACTTGACAAAGTACAGTAGAAACAACATACTGAAATTAGAATATAAATATGTTAAATATTTGACGAAATATGAGCATTTGTATGATATAATTTTTATCTGTGCATGCGCAAAAGATAACAAAAACTTTTTGCATAATTTATTAGCCAACTATATAGGGCAACTGATGTAAAAATTCCAGTCAAATATCTCAAAAATTCAGAAAGATACAGGCGATATAGTGAGCGAAATTTCAGTTACTCTCAAGTAGCTATGGATGATAAGGGATTTTCCTCAAATTTTCATTTTTCATTTGTTATTTTTTTATGTTTTAGTTCTTACTGATAGAAGAACCATCACAATGAGCTCATTCTAACGAAAAATAATTATTAAAGTCGAAGCATATGTTCAAAAGCTATACTTGGACATACGTTAAATGCATATTCCTTTGCTGGAAGCGAGTTAATAATAATAATAAAAAAATATCATTTGTGGAAAATCCCTTATCATCCAACTGCTTTCAGAAAGCAATTGAAATTCAGGCCGGGATTGATTGATTCTGGATTTTCCCTGTTTTCTCAAAAAATATTTTAGATATCGGAATGCGACAAACTGAATATTGTAGCCAGAAACATTATCTATCTATCTGCCTCTGATAAATTTAGTGGTTGTTATGCAACCGTTTCTGAGCCTATTCCTGACAAACTAAAAGACAGGCAAATTATTTTTTATAAATGTTATTTTTACCTTAATTTAACTCTATTTTGACCATAAGATGGTTTATAAGGATGTTTATTAAGAGTTATATTACGCTTATGTAACCGTTTTCTATAAAAACGGTCGAAAGACTGGACAATTTGCTGCAAATTTCTAACAGTGTATGTCGTCTAAATAGTCGAATGAACTTATAAATAGGTGTCTTTCGAAAAATTACACACAAACAATCCAATTTTTAACACTTTCCAACATATTTGAAAAGTGTTTATGAATTCGGTTTGTCTGTCTATCTGCCTGTCCGTGCTCTAACTCGCGTAAATATATCCGGATAGTCATACAATCGATATATGTTATTGAGGTTTACTATAGCATGTTCGGTATTGAAAATTAAGTGTGTAGTACTTATACTTTTTTACAGGAGCACTCAAAAGAATGCCGTTACATTATGGTCTACGGGGAAAAATCCTTTGCAGTGCATTTTAATGATGTGACACTATTTCAAATATATTGAAATTGATATACATCACTGAAATACACTACACTTTGCATAACTTTGCATAACTTTGCATAGCTACACTTTGCGTAAGCAGATGCTTACTCCCGAACATGGTACATCTAGCACTTATAATTTCAGGGAAACTGAAAATAATTCCATTACATTATGATTTAATGTGGAAAATTGTTTGCGGCGCATTTTAATCATGTTACACTATGACAAACATAATGAAATTGATATCAATTTCTGAGATGTACTAAGACATGCTTTCTGTAGAATATGGAGTGTAAAGCTTTTTTTTTTTTCATTTACAGTGCCTTACAAAAGTATTCTTTTACATAATAGTCTACGGGGGAAAAACTGTTTGCAGCGTATTTTATTTATTTTACGCCTTTTCAAATATAGTGAAACTGATATACATTATTGAGGTTTACTACAAGATACTTGTTATGTGCATAGCATTTATCGTTCATTTACAGTAACACACAAAATATTTCAAGTACAGTACTGTGTCCGAAGTATTGATTATAAGCCATAATTGGAAGTGGAATTTTAGTAAGGTATGCGCTTAACTAAATCTTTGAATGCTATGAGGTAGTTATAAATGCTACAGATCATATAGAGGGATACACAAAAAAAGTAAGCATTACTGTGCATCAGCGTAAATTGATTAAAATGCGTTTTTAGTCGAGTTATGCATTTTGAACGTGAAATATATTTAGTATACCAAGAAAGATTTGTAGAATATGAATAAAATCATAGATAGGGCCATGTAAAGAACTGAATACATGGCTGCCTATGAATGATAATTTCTGGAAGTGTGATTTCAGCGTGTATTTGCCTGAATTAAATTATAGCGTGTATAAAAAGCTTAAGGGCAGCACAAAATATACAAAATAAAATAAAATAAATTACCAATAATTAATAATAAATACAATATAAAAGAAATTAATACAGGACAGCACAAAATAATTCAAATATGCTTCCGTCTATTGGTAGAAACTGCTGAAGATGAATTTCCAACTGTGTTATGTGTTTTATTACTAAACTAAATTCTAGCATACTATAGAAAATATACAAATATATAAATTATATACAGGGCTGCAGAAAAAAATTGGAGTACAATTCTGTCTATGGCCTGTAATAGCTGAAATCTGGTTTTCAAATGTCTTTTGTGTTTTTCCGAAATGTTTACTTAGATACCTTATTTACCTTATTAAACAGCGATGGTTTGTTAAAGTATTCTGTTAGTGTTGGAAAGTGTTTCATAATCTATGATTGTGCATGATTTTTCTTTCTTGTTTATATTAGTATAGATTATTCATTCATAATATTTAAGGTAGGTTCCGTTACAGAGAGCTTTTGTCTTAGCAGGTTTCACTCTAAGTACGTTAAATAATGAGCATTTGTCTTAGTAACAGGTTTAAATTATTGATTCTCCGTTTATTATTTATTAGCTCACAGGCTATCAAAGCCTGAGATTTAATGTGCCCGCAGGTTCTGTATGTACGTACGTAACGCGATAACTCTTGATAGAAATATTCGACTTGCTTCAAATTTTGTATACAGGTTTAGTCTGATAAGGCGCTTCTCTGATTAGTTTTCGGGTTTCATTGGTTAAGTATATAGGGGGGGGGGGGGACGGGGGGGGGATAATACCACCCTTAATTCAGATAAATGTGTTTTTCATGCCGAATTATCCGATTTGTTTCAAATTTAGTATATAGGTTCATTGTGATAAGGCGCTTCCCCGATTAGATTTGGGAGTTCATTGGTAAAGTATAAAGGGGGGAACGGGGGGTTAATACCCCTTAATTTAGATAAATGGGTTTTTCATGCAGAATTATCCAATTTGCTTCCAACTTTTTATATAGGTTCATTGTGATAAGGCGCTTCCCTGATTAGTTTTGGAGGTTCATTGGTTAAATATAAAGGCGGGAAAGGGAGGGTGTGAGTAATATCTCTCTTAATTTAGCTAAGTGGGTATTTCATGTAGAATTATATAATTGTGTGAGTATAATATACAATCAGTGTGAATAGCCTGTGAGCTCAATGTCTTTAGTTTAACTGGGAACTTTTATTTTTTTAGCTCACAGGCAATCAAAGCCTGAGAACTAAAGTGCCCGAAGGTTCTATATGTACGTAGTATGTATGTACGTACGTAACGCTATAACTCTTGATAGAAATATCCGAATTGATTCAAATTTTGTATATAGGTTCATTCTGATAAGGTTCTTCCCTGATTAGTTTTGGGGGATCGTTGGTTAAATATAAAGGGGGATGGGGATAATCCCCCCCTTAATTTAGCTAAATCGTGTATTGCATGCAGAATTATCCGATTTGCTTCAAATTTGGTATAGAGGTTAATTTTGATGAGGCGCTTCCCTGATTAGTTTCGGAGATTCATTGGTTAAGTATAAAGAGGGAATCGGCGGGGGGTGTGTGCTAATTCCCCCTTAATCTAGCTAAATGGGTATTTCATGCAGAATTATATAACTATGTGAGTATAATATACCATTAGTGTGAATAGCCTGTGAGCTCAATGCCATCAGTTTAACTGGGCATATTTCTTTTTTATTTATTATTGTATCGAATAATTTTCTGTTTCAGTGAGATTTCCGTTATAGACACGCTTCGTATTGAGAGATTTAACTGCATTTAATAAATAAGTTTTCTAATGAATAATAGTCAATTAATTAATCATTTATTACTCATTAAAAAAAATATATATAATGAATCATTTTTCTTTAAACGCTTGAATTCTGTTAAAAACAGGTTCCGTCTTCGCAGGTTTTACAGAATTTAATAAATAATATGTATTTGCATTATATATAATGTGTTTAAATAGTCGCTTATTCATTTCATTTGTTAATTATTTATTTATAATGCAATTTAATTAATTACTATTCATTTAATGTTTTCGCCGGATTCTCGTATAGAGGGGTACATTTTAACAGGTTTTACTGTTTTCAGCAAACAATCAGTATTTCTGGTAAAACCACTCAATTAATTAGTGTTTTATTAATTAATTGATTATATATTATTATATGTCAGTTATTTTCCTTTTTAGGCAGATTTACTTTATAGATAGGCTCGTTTTAACAGGTTTTATTGTTTTCAGTAAAGAAGTAGTATTTCTATTACAACTAATCAATTAAATAAAATTTTATTTATTTATTTATTTTTGTAATTATTTTCCGTTTTAAGCAGGTTTACTTTAAAGAATTTTTCCGTTTTACAGATGTTCCCGCGTTTCGATTTTGTCTGATTTTGGATATGTTGTTCAGTAATGATTTCCGATTAAAAGACAGTTTTAAACCCTTCTATTGCAATTTTCTTCCGGTTTCAGCATAAATTGCTTTGACTACGACTTTAAATGCTGAATTCCGTTTTAGACGGGTTCCGACTTCACAGGCTTTACTGAATTTAATAAACAAAATGCATTTTTATTAAAATATAACTGGTTAAATTAATAATTTATTCATTTCATTACTCATTGTCATGAAATGTTATTAATTATAACTCATTTTCCGTTTTAGCCAAGTTTACGTTATAGAGAGGTTCGTTTTAACACGTTTTACTATTTTCAGTAAATAATAAGTACTTCTATTGAAAATACTCAATTAATTGGTGTTTTATTCACATATTTTATTTATTGTTATATGTTACATGTTATTTGCTTTTCGTTTTAGGAATGTTTTCAGGAATAAAGAGTTTATAAAGATATAAAGGTTATATTATAGTATACGGTATCACTGTAAAAAAATTTCCGGAAGGTTCCGGAAAAAAGTGGTGGCATTAAGATGCCACGGCTTTTTGCTGTTACGTTTCACAACAAAGTAGTGAAACATTCCAATTTTTCAGAAACATTACGTAATATATACTCATTACTCGTATTAAATAGTAGGAAGCTTATTTCAAAAGAAAATTGAAAAATATTACTTATCTATACATTTTAATAAAAAGCATTTTCTCAATTGGCAGATTGATACATTCAGTTTTTATTACAAAGAATAATTATTTCATAATTAGACATTATAAAACATAATCAATATACTTTTTTTATTCAATGTCTTATTTAAGCAATTAAATTTTATAAAGTTTCGTATTACAGATGAAATGAAAATTCAAATAATGAAGCATGAAAATATTTAAATTACCTATTTACTTTATCGGTTGATATCCAAACAAAGAATGGTATTTGTTCAGAATGCATCTGTCTGTAAATACCTAAGCAGCTGTTTTTTATTCTTCTTTAGTTATCAAAATGGCTAATGGAACATAAAACATGAAGCACGCATGGGCAGAATGTTGGGAAAAGTTGAAATCTCTAAAAAATATTACACGAATTATTGCCGTAATGGACGTGGGACATAAAGAAATTCGAAATTCCGGTAAAATATGCGAAATGTTTCAGGATAATTTCTTGAAATGTTCCAAAATTTTTTTACAGTGATAAAGATATTCCGATTTAGGGGTGTACGGGAGGTGCTGGGTTCGATCCCAATCGCGCCCGTCGGCCTAATCGTTCGGAGTTTTCGTGGTTTTCTTCGAGCCGTGGATTTATCCATGCGTAAATACGGATTAGGTTCCCTTAGAAAGACCCCCACGAAGGGCACTCCCCCCGGGCCTATATCCCTAGTGTAGATAATTGGCCGTCAATAATCAACCCAACCCAACCCGATTTAGGGGTGTTCCCGTGGTTCTATCACGGGAAAATTGCATTTCCAATTTTCCAAATAAATTTTTTAGAAAATTCTGATGTGAATTCAAATTTACAGAAACACAGTTGTTTGTCCATGGAAGGGTTAAATGTAGTCTATAAGAAAGAATAATAAAAAAAAAAATTCTGGCAGTGTGCCGCAGGGATGTAAAGCAACAAAATTACTATTTGTAAACATTCACATAGTAGTCATTGTCTAAAGCAGTGAAAACAAAAAAGGTTAGAACATCATTAAGATGTCATAAATTCTTACAGAATATATAATAGCAATATTTAAAAGAATTATAACCGGACTGGCGGCCGGCTGCTTATTAACTCCCTTTCCACGGATACAGACAACAAAGCATTTTTCAGAAAATTCAGTTTTCAGATCGAAACAAAAAACAACTGTAAATTTTATTTTCTTAAAAATTTTGGAAATAAATTTTTGAAGTTAAAATTTTATTAATTTCCCCAAATATAAACATTTAACTGCATTACAATACCAATGAATGGCGCCACAATTTTTTATATAAATATTTTTTGTTTTTATGGAAAATAATCACCACTTTTCTAAGTGTGTATGTCTTCTCGGTCAATTGTAATAAAAAATATACAAAAAATCTAGCTCATTTTAGTTTATTTAATCGATAATTACATGCCAAAGCTTTTAATTTAAAAATTTAAATACAAAATCATTAATAAAAAAATTATATTGGGCGTTGTCAATTTACTACTATACAATTTTTCCTCCTGAAATAAAACATAATTTGTATTATTGAACTGAGTTATCAGAAAACTAACAACTTCTACCAGAAGCGGGGTTCGAACCCACTTTCCCTTTGAAGAACCAGAATTCCGCTTTCGGGCGCCTTAGACCACTCGGCCATCTCGACTTCGATCAACTTTCCTTTGAAACTGAAGACCTTCAAAGCTGGTTTCCCACTCCGTTTACGACAGAAAGCATCGCAAGCTCAAATCAGCCGAAATCGGTCTTAAACTTTCAGCTTTGCGTTTTAAATATATAGATTGCTGTTATTATTCAGACTCTTAAATGCAAAAGAGAGGTATATAAACAACTTATATATATATATATATATATATATATATTTTTTTTTTTTTTTTTTTTTTTTTTTTTTTTTTTGACGAACTTGGCAAATAATTAATTTCGAACAAAAAAGTAGTATAAAATCAGTATTGCCAGAAAATATTACCTGCTGTTTGAAAGTTGGAAAAGTAAATCGATATTCAAAAGTAATAAATTTGAAATTAAAATTCTAAAATACTGTACATTAAGCTTAAAAACATTTATATTACTATCTATATTAATAAAAGAAAGTTTCGTTCTCTCTCTCTCTCTGTGTGTGTGTGTGTGTCTGTTGGCGATGGCTAGCAAAATCTAGCCCACCTAGAAGTCTGGAAATTTAGGTGTGGATAGTCCAAGGTCTGACCATGTACACCTGAGTCTCAGAATTTTAATATTTTGATAATTACTCAAGATATTAATTAGATTCTCATTAACCATCGCTTCTAAAATGACATCTTTTAAGTCAAAATGGCGAAAGAAACAAACCGGCGCTTGGATTTGCAAGCGGAAATGAAAGATTTCGAAATTATTTTACTAATTAGCTAATAAGAAAACTAATTGAGATATCAATTTGAAAATTTCTGAGCATATGTAAAAAAATATTCTGCATCTGACTATGTGATTTTTGAAAAATTCGGTTTGTATTTTTTTTTAATCTATGCAAAAAACTGCCAAAAATCTGCCGGCGCCAGTAAAAACGATCCGAGAAACTTTCAGACAGGGATCTACTTTCATTAAAAACTGAACTACAAAGAGATCTGTTTCACTGGCCGATCCCTCCATTTAGTTTGCGAAAATGAAAGGAAATAATTGCCAACTTTTACTAATGAACAAAAATTTAGGTAACTAATTAAGATATAAATTTGAAATTGAGGACGGGAAGGGGTGTCATCTGCCGGCTATTTTAGCGTTGCGCCTTCGTTATGTTCTAATTATCAGAAAAATTTAATTCGTTTTTAATGATCGCGTTAATGTAGCTGACGGTGGTTCTCTTGAACAAATTATTCATTATATTTGCGGGTATGGGGAGGGAGGGGGTTAACGCCTTTCTCTGAGATTGTAATTATCTCGGGCCCGGGCAACGCCGGGCAGGTTAGCTAGTAAAAACATAAAATAAAGTTAAAATTTCTCCGAAATAAAATGCAGAGTAGGCCAAAAGGCCTTGAAATATTTTGAAATTCAATAAAAAATTCCAGTAATTGGCGTATCAGTGTGCTGTTTGGGCGAAAATGCTTCTCATAATATAAATTGTGTTTAAACAAAAGTTAGTTCATAAAATTACCCATATATGGCGCTATACCTTGAAAGCTGAGAAAAGGCATAAAAAACAAGACGGCACAGACCATTTATTTTGTTCAATCTACTACAATATTTCAGCGTGTGTGCTTTTGTAGTTTTAATCACATCCAAATGGAACTCAATTTCATTCTACAAATTAAATTTTGTTGTAGTACATTGCACATTCGTTACCCCCCCACCCCCCCCCCCCCCAAAAAAAAAAAAAAAAAAAAAAAGAAGAAAGAAAGAAAAAAGGAGATAGGATAACTCCATACATTTTAATCCTCATATTGACGCAGAGGAAAATAGAAATAGCCATTCGATTAGGAAATACGTTTTTTCAATTTACTGTACAAAAAAAAAAAAAAAAAAGATTTGTAACTGCTTATTTTGAGTCGAGGTTTTTTTTTTCTTAGATTTCAAGGTATAACGCCATCTATGGAATTTTTTTAGAATTATTCTTTTAATAATACTAAAAAGGAACTTTTGAACATGAGCGGCATTTCCGCTCAAACCGTGTTCTTGTACGTCAATTAATTTATTTTTCCTTGAATTTTAAAATGTGTCAAGGATTTTTTACCCACACTGTATTTTACAGTAAAACCTGCTAAGAGGGAGACAAGATTCCGTGTTAATAAATACACCATCTTTTATTGTATACTTTTCTTTGGGACCTTGAAACTTTCTGACTGATAAAGTGTCCACCATTGGTACTGTTACCTTAATAGATGCATGATGAAATTTAGATTGTCTTACATATTTGTATGTAGATTAGCTGTTAAACAGGAAAGTTTTTAATTTTTGAGTAGAGAAGTTAGAAAAAGTGGATCTGTGCTTTCAGTCAGTGAAGAATTTTGTCAAGATTGTTTAGTAGATTAAACAGATTATAAGATTAAACTAAACTAAAATTAAAGTTAGCTTTGTTTCGCACTCTTAACATCTTTTTCAGCCTACATGGACGTCATTAACCGTAACTGGAATCGGTTTAAAGAATTTTTTCTCACACGTGTAATTTTGTTAAACTAAACATTAAAAAATCCAAGCTCTGTGAGTTTAACCAAATTGCGTGATATCATATGGAAATATTTTCAAAAACTTTATATGTATGACACATTGTGAAAAGCTAAATATTCTAAATATATAAATTTCAGAAGATCACCGTTTATACATTTAATTTATGCTTTTTTTCGATCTAAGCAATTTTGAGTTAAGGCCCCACCTTTATCGTAAGTTTTATAAAATTAGAGCTTCGATTATACAATTACAACAAAATTTTAAATTACATCTTTTGTACTCATTTGCTAACTTCATGTTTAAAAAAAATTCTAAATATAAATTTCGCTTTCATAGATTTCTGTATGGGCATTTCACGTAGTCTTTTTCTAATATGTGTTCATATTGTTATAATAAAGGTATTTCATTTGTTTGATTTGTAAAGTAGTTGGGCTCCCCTGACAAAAATATTTATTGCGAAGTCAGTTTTTCATAGTACAGAAGTTACTTGTCCCATATTATTTACTTGCAAAGGGTTTGAATATGTTTTCTGCAAATTGTCTATCAAACTACGATTTGATATTTGCATTAAATATGGACTATTTGATTTTGTGCAACTTTTGAAATTGTTATATTATATATACATATATATATATGACAAATCTCCTAATAATTATGCAATCATATGTAAATCTTATTATCACCGACTACTTACATCTTGTATTTCTACTAACAAATCGTTTCAAAAACTAATGAAAATGTAATTGTAAACAATCGTAAAATTCACAGTTATTATAAACTATTAAATATTTCTTCTACTAACTTTAATTATCCTTATTTAGTTCTTATACCTAAATTTCATAAAAATCCAATTAAATTTAGGACTGTAACTATAGGATGCAATACATATAATAATATAGCCAATAAACATCTATTAAAAATTCTCAATCAAATTTATACACTGACAACATCCACTGATAATACACATTGTATAAAAAATAGCTATCAACTCGTCAATATTTTGAAAAATCTTAAATGTGTTAACAATATAATGACATATGATTTCAAAGATCTTTTTAATAATATAGATTTATTAGATCTACATAATATTATAAATGCATTATTTAATAAGTATCATCATACACTAGTAGGTGGGAAAAGAGAGTTTCACGCCATGAGGCGGTGCTGCGATGCGGCGGCGGTGCTAAATTGTTGTAAAAGACTACGATGATAAAATTCAAACTTAAAATCGAGAGTGGGGCGAAAGGGTGTGCTATAGGAGAGGGGGTTTTAGGAGGGGGCAGCATGTTATAGTAGGGGGGTATTTTTTTTAAGGGGGGGCTTAATTTTAAAAAATTTAAAATTGTCTTATATTACGAGGTATCGGCTATGGTAGAGTACGACTACTATCCCCTTGCCCCCCCTCCCCCCTCCCCCCATTTTTTTTTAAGGGAGAGAAAATTTAAAGTGGTGTCGCCCTCTATCGGTAAGTATGAAAATTATAGAATTTAAAATGACTGCTTCTGAATTTTAAGTTATAGCATAGTATAAAATAAAATATTCTAAAGTATCGCACCATACTGCTTACAATGGAAATTTAAGTTATAGCATGGTGTAAAATAAAGTAACTTACCACTGCTTACAATGGAAATATTTAGTTATAGCATAGTATAAAATAAATAATTTTAAAGTTTCTTACCAAACTGCTTACAATGGAAATATTTAGTTATAGCGTAGCACTTAACAAAAATTTTAAAGTGACACATGTAAATAATTATAGTTATAAACCGACATATAGGCAGATAGGCAGGCAGGCAGGTAGGCAGACAGACAGACACACAGTGAACTATTTGTTACGTACACAAGCATGCATATACGAAGTGAACTAATTGTAATAAAATACAAGACGTGCATACGTTTTAAAACATTTTTTTTCTTCACAGAAATTAAGAAAATATTAAATTTCGACTACAACTTTCACTTTGAAATAGCGTACTCCCTTGTTAAAAATTATTAGCTTTTAACAAACATTTAAATGAAGCGGGGTTCGAACCTCGAACTTGACAAAATGATCTCATGATGTGTAGATTTGCAGTAGGTTTAAACGAACACACCATGAGACCATGTTTATTAGACGCGATTTAAGATATATAAGAAAAGGTGTCACGTGACTGAACATATTGGATTATTACTATACAGTACTAATGATATTATAAATTTTGTAAAATAATTTAAGCTTTACGATAAACTTTAATGTTTAAATTTACAAACACATTGGAATGTATTTATAACATATAAAATAAACTTATAAAAGGTTGGTTGGTTTGTTGGTTTTATAAACTTGCAAAGCAAAGCGTATCTTACCAATTTGCATACAAGAGATTTTGTAACATAAATTATATAATACAGCAAATTTTCACTTACCAAGTGAGGTTTAAGGATACTGTAATAGAATTTTTAATTGTATACTTTAAAAAAGAAAGTTTAACTTACCATTATGTTTATGCTCGGATTCGAACTGTCAACCTTTTGGCTAGCTTTCCAATGCGCTCCCAATTACGCTACGATGGCTCCGTACAATTAATATAAATAATGAAACCTAACACAATGTTACTTTTTTTCCTAAGATTTTCAAGTTAATAAAACAGGATATGACGACATTTATAGAATAACATCCTGTTTTACAACGATAAGAATAGCAATATAAGAAGCTTGTACAGCATAATGAATTTACAGTTTAAAGTTTTGACTTAAACGATTATTCTTCTAATTACTTAAAACCTTGCTGTATATTTGCTTGATCACCTATCTGTTTACCTTGCTTTTTGGATACTTCTAAACCTGAAAATGACTACTTCGCTTAACACATCTTACTATGAAATTTAAGAAATCAGCGAATTTAGTAGAATATTTCAGTATTTTGACGTTTTTACCCCATACCATTGGGACTTAGGGGAGGATACGATTGTCGAAGTGCAAATGAATAAGGACTGTGAGTTAAACGTTCACATTCAAAAATATAAAGAATTTGAGAATAGTGGTAAAATGTACCCTACAAATGAAGGAATTACAATATCGTGCGCAACCTTTGATAAATTTGAAACGAGAATGACAAAATTTAATTTTGACTCTGCAGAAAAAGAAACATTCGTATCTAACAACGACTTACTAACGATTTATGTGGATAAGGAATCATGCATACTGCAAAAACTATTGAAACCTGATTGTTTACTACTTACAAAAGAACAATTTCTCAAACTAGAGAAAAACTGTATTGAAATTAGCGAATGTCTTATTCAAACTTTTTTAACAAAACTTTTACCTGTTTATGTTTTAAAAAACGTAAAAATATGTAAATGTTCTCACTTTACAGAGGAAGAGGCGATGGACTGTTTTTTAGAATGCTTCGATCATGAATTAGAGAGATCAGTATATCGCACGTTTGACTGTTATTTATGTTCAATCGGCCAACCAGTAGAAATGGATCATGAATGTATGAGATATAATTTAAGAAAACAGTTTAACTGGTGCGCAGACAGTGCTTTGTTAAATTTCAACATTAAGGAATTTGTGAAAAACCTGCTAGAGAAATGTACATGCAATTATACTTATTTATTTTTTGAATCTATGAATATAGACTTTTATAATAAGCATTTGAGCAATGTATTTATAAATTAACGTAGAAATGTTTTATATTTAATAAATATTTGTTTAGTTTTTCATCATGTGTCTGTTTTTTATTTATGTATAAGGAATAAATAAGTTTAGTTTTCGGAAAGTTTTACAATTTTTATTCAGAAAATGTAGAAACTTGTTTTATTTTTCTACAAAAATTAAGGATTTTATACTATTTCATTAAACATGTGTATCATTATTATAATATAACTTACATATTGTATACAAAATACTATCCTTTACATGATAAATTATTTAAGATTTTAAACCAAAACTGAGCAATATTATAAAGATTATCGAGTTTGAAAATAGATCTGTTGTCTACCAGAGCAAAAACTGGAAACTACTTATTTGCGGATAACATCCCTGTTTTCTTACTGATAACGGTACTTCTTGTACAGTTTAAGGTATAAAAATTCTTTCACTAAATTGAATATTATGTTTTTATTTTTCATGATATGTAACTTAATTAGCAATACCATATAATGAACGAGTATTTTCACACATTTAAATTTGCATTTTAACCATGATGAATACATAATAAAACATTACTTGTATACTTTTACATAAAATATGCAAAATAAATTTGTACTTAACTTATTAAATCACCCACTGTATAAAAGATACTTTACCTAATTACTTATGTTTAACATACAGACTAATTTCTGTATAAGATATATAACACGTGACGCTATTTTTAATTATTTTAAGCATGCGCGCCCTCTGCAATTAAATAAATATTCTTGAAAAGTTTTATTTGAAATAATATTCATACTGTTTCTGTACCGTTAAGACGTTCTAATTTTTTCTCCGTTTAAGTAATCTCTGATTTTAATTGATTTAAATTAAATAAGTACAATGCAAGACATGGTGTTAGACGAACCAACCAAGATAAGAAAAGCCTTGACATCGGAGTTTAAGAAGCAAATCGACTCTACTATTTTAATGAAACCTGTTTTGAATAAGGAACCAATGGCCTCTTCATCAGATCAAGTCGATCAAAAGTTTCCTTTTACATGTGATACGTGTAAAAAAGTATTTACAAAAAAATATATGTTATTAAGACATATGAACTTACATTTAGGAAAAAAAACCTCTAAGTGTGATAATCTGTTTACTACAAAGAGTGCTTTACGGGATGATATGCTAATTCATCCAAAGTCATCTGCCACATATAAGTGTGAGAAATGCAGTAAGACTTTTTCGCGAAAAAATGTATTAGTTAGACACATGAAATTTCATTTAGAAAAGAAACCTTTTAATTGTAAAATATGTTCGAAATCTTTTGTGCAGAAAAGCGACTTACAAAAGCATAACTTAGTACATTCTAAACAAGGAGTTGTGCATAAATGTAATGAATGTGATAAAAAGTTTTTACGGGAAAAAAATTTAATAAATCATACTATGATTCATAACACCCCTCAGCAAAAGCAAAGGAATATTGAACCGTTTACCAGACACTATAAATGTGTCGATTGTTCTGAAATATTTAATCACAGATTTGACTTAGTGAAGCATAGAAAAATTCATCTCTCGCCCAAAGAACATATATCTGAACAGCGTACTGAACTTTTAAACCATTTACAGAATTTATTACTACGTATAGACACTTTACAAAATGCTATAAAAAATGAAACTATTCCTTTTTGAAATATTGACTTTACCAATTTATTTGAACTATACATATTCATGTATATACTAATGTATGTGTTTAAATAATTAAATAAATAATAGATAAGTGAAAAAGCTTTTGTGTTTTATTTTTCAATATGATTATATTATATCACTCTTATATGAATGAATGGACTTGTAAATTTATACACTATGTATAAAAGTAAATTTTTTGGACTTTTACAAGAAGTAAAACTTTAATACAAATATATTTCAGATTTTTTAAATATATTATTGATTCACATATGATAGTTAAATTAATATGCTATTAAACATATAATTTTGTATGATCTATATTATTAATTTTCTTTAACACATATTACTTTTTTACAATAAATCGATTTAACTAATTATACATTTGTGTAATTAAACAAACTTATTTTACTAAATATACGTATCGATAATTAATTTATATTATTTACATACACATCATTATACTTTTTATCGTACGCGATTAACTATTTATACATTTAATAAGCGTTGCCATACCCGCTTTTATAAATAATTAGATATTATAAAGCATACGGATTTCACATAAACAAGCAATATTCATTAAATGAACAATTTGAATCTTTAAGCTATAACGTCATATTTACTTTTAAACTTGCTTTTAACTGTAACCATCACTCTTTTTTAACATATGTTAGTAACTGTTTAGATATAATATAATCAGTTTACTGTTGACTTTTGTCGTGACTGAACCTTTTACTGTTTGTTATTTAAAAATGGCTTGTGAATTAGATGGGATTAAACGGTCGTGTGAAGAAATGGCTTCTTCAACAAAGTTTCAACGTTTAGATAAACCTATGGAAAATTCTGATTTTTTATAAAAATGAATTTTTACCCAAATCTAATATACAGGAGAACTATGAAACACTATCACCTACCATGGACTTGTATGCAGCAGAGCCTAAGATTACCAAGGATTCTACAACCCCAATATTTACTAACTGTGATAATGACGAAACGTCTTTCCCCGACACCTGTTGTGAGTCTACCTCTGCTAAAAGCTTTTTGGATACAATGTTTAAGGATCTAGATTTTAAAAATTTGGAAACATATCTTACCTCACAGCCTACAAGTGGTTTAATTTCTTCAAATGAACCATCAACTAGCATTACACATAGTAGTGAACAATTATATAACATACCCCCTCCCACCGCATGTGTGAATAACATTTCCAAAACCAAACATGGTAAATCTCGCATTTTTGTCATGTTTCGGATTAAACTTGCTGATTTTATATTTTTAACTTTAAAACGACATTATAAACAGTTTTATGTACATATTGAAGAGATCAAACACAATGTATTTACAAATGAAGAAATTTCATCAACAAATAGAATTTTTATGGATATTTCAACATGGTATGAATTCCAATATAAAATTTTTGGATTTAATTTAAAATATAAAAGTTCATCGTTTATTGCTAACAATACAGTATTAATGTTAAATTATAATAATTCTACTATGCAAATAAAAAATTTAAAGAATTATACACATTGTGTTTTAAACGATTTTCAGTTAGAAAATTTAAAAGAAAAAGCTATTGATTTTAATAGCAATCTTATTAAACACTTGTATACAGTTCATCTACCGCAGTTAATTAAGCAAAAATGCACACTCGTTAATTTACCTTCTGAAATCGAGCGTGTTTTACTAACGAAACTTATCTCTTCTATTGAGGATAATGTACTGACAATATTAAACCAAATTTATGAATGTGTAGGATGTATATTTAGACACCAATCCCAAAGTCTACATACATGTTTCACCTTTAATAAACGTGAAAGATTTAATCACTTAGGGGATATGATTTTAATGCTTGTAAATTTTGATTATGTTATTTCAAGGTTTTTAAACGGAGTTGAATGTATCAGTGAAAGCTTTTTACGTAACATTAATGTGGAATTTATTCGAAATGTATTATTTAAGTCCTGAAAATAAAATATTTTGCTTTAAATCTGTGTGTTTATTTAAACAAAATGTGTGTGTGTTTATTAATATTGTTTAACTTGCAATTTAAGATTAATAATTTCTGTTATATGTTTATAACAGAAACATGATAACATAGTATGTTTACTAAATGTTAGTAACATACTACACATGTTAGTAAATGTATTTTTGAACTATTATAAAAGTTTTTAAAATTTTACAAGATAGCAAAATTATTTTTCAGTTAAAAAAGTTTTAAAACTTAATAAAAGTATTTCATACTTTATCAATGTTGATTCGTCTTGTATGTTTATATTATATAATGGTAACATACTATATAGTTGTTATGTTACTACATGTACTTATAAAAATAATTTAAACATGTTATATTATTGTAAAAGTTTTTAAAAAATTTACAAAGTAACTTAATTAAATTATAAGTAAACAAAATAATTATTTTTTTAATTAAAATAAATTAACAAAAATGAAAAGTTATAAAAATTATTTTATAAATGTTTTAAAATACTTAATTTTAATAAATTGTGTCTATGTATATATATATATATGTGTGTGTGTGTATGTACCTATATACATGTGGAACTTTAGTTAATTAATAGAAATTCTCAATCTTTGTCATTAGACACCCTATATTCTGATAATTAATAACAATTAGCTTTAAATTAAAGAAATAGATTAATTTATACTTACAAATATAGCCCACTTATAATAGCACATCCATCTTACATAGTTACTTCAGACATTATGCTTGTTACTATCCTAGCAACAGGATGTTTTTGTCGTACCACGTGATATCCTTTAAAGTCACGTGATCATGAAGATAACAGTTAAACACAACGTGTTTGACATTTTCACTTCTGCTATAGAAGAGGCTTGTTTAGTAAGTTATAATGTCCTGTATTCTTAATTTTACACTTTATTTTACAATTTATTAAGAAGATCTAATTTAAATAACGTTTATATTGCAAACGCAAAGTAAAAGCACTAAATTATTGTTTTAAAAGCCTTTTATTTTATAATTCTATCGACCATAAGATGATGTAATACATTTAAAATCTTACTATTGGGTTTTATTTTAGCATAAATATTATTTATTCAACTGGCTAATGCTTTTAGAAGTAACTTAATTTTCTTACACAAGCGGAAAATAATATTTCTTCATTAATATATCATGTTTACAAAATTTTTAAGTTATATATAATATATCTTGTAAATACATAGTATATTTATATACCAAATCCATAAGTATACATATATACTTAAATAACATGTAAGTATACATATACTTATAGTATAAAAATATACTTAGTATAAATATAGTATAAAAATATACTTAAAAAAAATAATTATTTTGTTTACTTATAATTTAATTAAGTTACTTTGTAAAATTTTTAAAAACTTTTACAATAATATAACTTGTTTAAATTATTTTTATAAGTACATGTAGTAACATAACAACTATATAGTATGTTACCATTATATAATATAAACATACAAGACGAATCAACATTGATAAAGTATGAAATACTTTTATTAAGTTTTAAAACTTTTTTAACTGAAAAATAATTTTGCTATCTTGTAAAATTTTAAAAACTTTTATAATAGTTCAAAAATACATTTACTAACATGTGTAGTATGTTACTAACATTTAGTAAACATACTATGTTATCATGTTTCTGTTATAAACATATAACAGAAATTATTAATCTTAAATTGCAAGTTAAACAATATTAATAAACACACACACATTTTGTTTAAATAAACACACAGATTTAAAGCAAAATATTTTATTTTCAGGACTTAAATAATACATTTCGAATAAATTCCACATTAATGTTACGTAAAAAGTTTTCACTGATACATTCAACTCCGTTTAAAAACCTTGAAATAACATAATCAAAATTTACAAGCATTAAAATCATATCCCCTAAGTGATTAAATCTTTCACGTTTATTAAAGGTGAAACATGTATGTAGACTTTGGGATTGGTGTCTAAATATACATCCTACACATTCATAAATTTGGTTTAATATTGTCAGTACATTATCCTCAATAGAAGAGATAAGTTTCGTTAGTAAAACACACTCGATTTCAGAAGGTAAATTAACGAGTGTGCATTTTTGCTTAATTAACTGCGGTAGATGAACTGTATACAAGTGTTTAATAAGATTGCTATTAAAATCAATAGCTTTTTCTTTTAAATTTTCTAACTGAAAATCGTTTAAAACACAATGTGTATAATTCTTTAAATTTTTTATTTGCATAATAGAATTATTATAATTTAACACTAATACTGTATTGTTAGCAATAAACGATGAACTTTTATATTTTAAATTAAATCCAAAAATTTTATATTGGAATTCATACCATGTTGAAATATCCATAAAAATTCTATTTGTTGATGAAATTTCTTCATTTGTAAATACATTGTGTTTGATCTCTTCAATATGTACATAAAACTGTTTATAATGTCGTTTTAAAGTTAAAAATATAAAATCAGCAAGTTTAATCCGAAACATGACAAAAATGCGAGATTTACCATGTTTGGTTTTGGAAATGTTATTCACACATGCGATGGGAGGGGGTATGTTATATAATTGTTCACTACTATGTGTAATGCTAGTTGATGGTTCATTTGAAGAAATTAAACCACTTGTAGGCTGTGAGGTAAGATATGTTTCCAAATTTTTAAAATCTAGATCCTTAAACATTGTATCCAAAAAGCTTTTAGCAGAGGTAGACTCACAACAGGTGTCGGGGAAAGACGTTTCGTCATTATCACAGTTAGTAAATATTGGGGTTGTAGAATCCTTGGTAATCTTAGGCTCTGCTGCATACAAGTCCATGGTAGGTGATAGTGTTTCATAGTTCTCCTGTATATTAGATTTGGGTAAAAATTCATTTTTATAAAAATCAGAATTTTCCATAGGTTTATCTAAACGTTGAAACTTTGTTGAAGAAGCCATTTCTTCACACGACCGTTTAATCCCATCTAATTCACAAGGCATTTTTAAATAACAAACAGTAAAAGGTTCAGTCACGACAAAAGTCAACAGTAAACTGATTATATTATATCTAAACAGTTACTAACATATGTTAAAAAAGAGTGATGGTTACAGTTAAAAGCAAGTTTAAAAGTAAATATGACGTTATAGCTTAAAGATTCAAATTGTTCATTTAATGAATATTGCTTGTTTATGTGAAATCCGTATGCTTTATAATTATTTATAAAAGCGGGTATGGCAACGCTTATTAAATGTATAAATAGTTAATCGCGTACGATAAAAAGTATAATGATGTGTATGTAAATAATATAAATTAATTATCGATACGTATATTTAGTAAAATAAGTTTGTTTAATTACACAAATGTATAATTAGTTAAATCGATTTATTGTAAAAAAGTAATATGTGTTAAAGAAAATTAATAATATAGATCATACAAAATTATATGTTTAATAGCATATTAATTTAACTATCATATGTGAATCAATAATATATTTAAAAAATCTGAAATATATTTGTATTAAATTTTTACTTCTTGTAAAAGTCCAAGAAATTTACTTTTATACATAGTGTATAAATTTACAAGTCCATTCATTCATATAATAGTGATATAATATAATCATATTGAAAAATAAAACACAAAAGCTTTTTCACTTATCTATTATTTATTTAATTATATAAAAACATACATTAGTATATACAAGAATATGTATAGTTCAAATAAATTGGTAAAGTCAATATTTCAAAAAGGAATAGTTTCATTTTTTATAGCATTTTGTAAAGTGTCTATACGTAGTAATAAATTCTGTAAATGGTTTAAAAGTTCAGTACGCTGTTCAGATATATGTTCTTTGGGCGAGAGATGAATTTTTCTATGCTTCACTAAGTCAAATCTGTGATTAAATATTTCAGAACAATCGACATATTTATAGTGTCTGGTAAACGGTTCAATATTCCTTTGCTTTTGCTGAGGGGTGTTATGAATCATAGTATGATTTATTAAATTTTTTTCCCGTAAAAACTTTTTATCACATTCATTACATTTATGCACAACTCCTTGTTTAGAATGTACTAAGTTATGCTTTTGTAAGTCGCTTTTCTGCACAAAAGATTTCGAACATATTTTACAATTAAAAGGTTTCTTTTCTAAATGAAATTTCATGTGTCTAACTAATACATTCTTTCGCGAAAAAGTCTTACTGCATTTCTCACACTTATATGTGGCAGATGACTTTGGATGAATTAGCATATCATCCCGTAAAGCACTCTTTGTAGTAAACAGATTATCACACTTAGAGGTTTTTTTCCTAAATGTAAGTTCATATGTCTTAATAACATATATTTTTTAGTAAATACTTTTTTACACGTATCACATGTAAAAGGAAACTTTTGATCGACTTGATCTGATGAAGAGGCCATTGGTTCCTTATTCAAAACAGGTTTCATTAAAATAGTAGAGTCGATTTGCTCCTTAAACTCCGATGTCAAGGCTTTTCTTATCTTGGTTGGTTCGTCTAACACCATGTCTTGCATTGTTCTTATTTAATTTAAATCAATTAAAATCAGAGATTACTTAAACGGAGAAAAAATTAGAACGTCTTAACGGTACAGAAACAGTATGAATATTATTTCAAATAAAACTTTTCAAGAATATTTATTTAATTGTAGAGGGCGCGCATGCTTAAAATAATTAAAAATAGCGTCACGTGTTATATATCTTATACAGAAATTAGTCTGTATGTTAAACATAAGTAATTAGGTAAAGTATCTTTTATACAGTGGGTGATTTAATAAGTTAAGTACAAATTTATTTTGCATATTTTATGTAAAAGTATACAAGTAATGTTTTATTATGTATTCATCATGGTTAAAATGCAAATTTAAATGTGTGAAAATACTCGTTCATTATATGGTATTGCTAATTAAGTTACATATCATGAAAAATAAAAACATAATATTCAATTTAGTGAAAGAATTTTTATACCTTAAACTGTACAAGAAGTACCGTTATCAGTAAGAAAACAGGGATGTTATCCGCAAATAAGTAGTTTCCTGTTTTTGCTCTGGTAGACAACAGATCTATTTTCAAACTCGATAATCTTTATAATATTGCTCAGTTTTGGTTTAAAATCTTAAATAATTTATCAAGTAAAGGGTAGTATTTTGTATACAATATGTAAGTTATATTATAATAATGGTACACATGTTTAATGAAATAGTATAAAATCCTTAATTTTTGTAGAAAAATAAAACAAGTTTCTACATTTTCTGAATAAAAATTGTAAAACTTTCCGAAAACTAAACTTATTTATTTCTTATACATAAATAAAAAACAGACACATGATGAAAAACTAAACAAATATTTATTAAATATAAAACATTTCTACGTTAATTTATAAATACATTGCTCAAATGCTTATTATAAAAGTCTACATTCATAGATTCAAAAAATAAATAAGTATAATTGCATGTACATTTCTCTAGCAGGTTTTTCACAAATTCCTTAATGATGAAATTTAACAAAGCACTGTCTGCGCACCAGTTAAACTGTTTTCTTAAATTATATCTCATACATTCATGATCTATTTCTACTGGTTGGCCGATTGAACATAAATAACAGTCAAACGTGCGATATACTGATCTCTCTAATTCATGATCGAAGCATTCTAAAAAATAGTCCATCGCCTCTTCCTCTGTAAAGTGAGAACATTTACATTTTTTTAAGTTTTTTAAAACATAAACAGGTAAAAGTTTTGTTAAAAAAGTTTGAATAAGACATTCGCTAATTTGAATGCAGTTTTTCTCTAGTTTGATAAATTGTTCTTTTGTAAGTAGTAAATAATCAGGTTTCAATAGTTTTTGCAGTATGCATGATTCCTTATCCACATAAATCGTTAGTAAGTCATTGTTACATACGAATGTTTCTTCTTCTGCAGAGTTAAAATTAAATTTAGCCATTCTCGTTTCAAATTTATCAAAGGTTGCACACGATATTGTAATTCCTTCATTTGTAGGGAACAGTTTACCACTATTCTCAAATTCATTATATTTCTGAATGTGAACGAATAACTCGCAGTCCTTATTCATTTGCAGTTCGACAATCGTATCCTCACCTAAGTCCCAATGGTATGCTATAAAAACATCAAAATACTTAAATATTCTACTAAACTCGCTGATTTCTGAAATTTCATAATAAGATGTGTTAAGCGAAGTAGTCATTTTCAGGTTTAGAAGTATCCAAAAAGCAGGGTAAACAGATAGGTGATCAAGCAAATATACAGCAAGGTTTTAAGTAATTAGAAGAATAATCGTTTAAGTCAAAACTTTAAACTGTAAATTCATTATGGTGTACAAGCTTCTTATATTGCTATTCTTATCGTTGTAAAACAGGATGTTATTCTATAAATGTCGTCATATCCTGTTTTATTAACTTGAAAATCTTAGGAAAAAAAGTAACATTGTGTTAGGTTTCATTATTTATATTAATTGTACGGAGCCATCGTAACGTAATTGGGAGCGCATTGGAAAGCTAGCCAAAAGGTTGACAGTTCGAATCCGAGCATAAACATAATGGTAAGTTAAACTTTCTTTTTTAAAGTATACAATTAAAAATTCTATTACAGTATCCTTAAACCTCACTTGGTAAGTTAAAATTTGCTGTATTATATAATTTATGTTACAAAATCTCTTGTATGCAAATTGGTAAGATACGCTTTGCTTTGCAAGTTTATAAAACCAACAAACCAACCAACCTTTTATAAGGTTATTTTATATGTTATAAATACATTCCAATGTGTTTGTACGTTTAAACATTAAAGTTTATCGTAAAGCTTAAATTATTTTACAAAATTTATAATATCATTAGTACTGTATAGTAATAATCCAATATGTTCAGTCACGTGACACCTTTTCTTATATATCTTAAATCGCGTCTAATAAACATGGTCTCATGGTGTGTTCGTTTAAACCTACTGCAAATCAACACATCATGAGATCATTTTGTCAAGTTCGAGGTTCGAACCCCGCTTCATTTACATGTTTGTTATAAGCTAATATTTTTTAACAAGGGAGTACGCTATTTCAAAGTGAAAGTTGTAGTCGAAATTTAATATTTTCTTAATTTCTGTGAAGAAAAAAAAAATGTTTTAAAACGTATGCACGTCTTGTATTTTATTACAATTAGTTCACTTCGTATATGCATGCTTGTGTACGTAACAAATAGTTCACTGTGTGTCTGGCTGTCTGCCTACCTGCCTGCCTGCCTATCTGCCTATATGTCGGTTTATAACTATAATTATTTACATGTGTCACTTTAAAATTTTTGTTAAGTGCTACGCTATAACTAAATATTTCCATTGTAAGCAGTTTGGTAAGAAACTTTAAAATTATTTATTTTATACTATGCTATAACTAAATATTTTCATTGTAAGCAGTGGTAAGTTACTTTATTTTACACCATGCTATAACTTAAATTTCCATTGTAAGCAGTATATTGCGATACTTTGGAATATTTTATTTTATACTATGCTATAACTTAAAATTCAGAAGCAGTCATTTTAAATTCCATAATTTTCATACTTACCGATAGAGGGCGACACCACTTTAAACTTTCTCTCCCTTAAAAAAAAATGGGGGGGGGGAGGGGGGGCAAGGGGATAGTAGTCGTACTCTACCATAGCCGATACCTCGTAATATAAGACAATTTTAAATTTTTAAAATTAAGCCCCCGCCCTTAAAAAAAATACCCCCCTACTATAACATGCTGCCCCCTCCTAAAACCCCCTCTCCTATAGCATACCCTTTCGCCCCACCCTCGATTTTAAGTTTGAATTTTATCATCGTAGTCTTTTACAACAATTTAGCCCCGCCGCCGCACCGCAGCACCGCCTCATGGCGTGAAACTCTCTTTTCCCACCTACTTACACTAAATTTATCAATTCATATAGATACTGCTTATTTTAAAACTTTAGCAAATTTCATTATATATAATAATTTTATAATGCATGTTAATACGTTTTATTTACAGAAAGTCGGTATACCACAAGGGGGATGTACATCTAGTATACTTTCAGACTTATACTTGTATCACTATGAACGTACTTATATTAACAGTAATATACATTTATATCGTTATATTGATGACATAATTTTAATTGCCACTGATCACACTAATATTTCTATATTTCCAGTTGATTATCCCATAGCTGCCAACTTTTACGCTTTTTTGCTACCACTAAAAATTAATAGATATTTTTGTCTTATTGAATTACATGAATTCGACGATTTAATAAGTTTAAATTTGCTATAAAATTTTAGTGGTAGGAAAAAAGCGTAAAAGTTGGCAGCTATGTTATCCGACTAATTTAGAATTAACGGAAAACCTCCTTTCTAACAATACTATTAACTTTTTAGATCTTAAAATTACACTTAAAGAAAACAAAACAATAATTGATCTTTTTGATAAACGTAAAGAATTTAAATTTAAAGTTAATACATTTACTAATTTTAAATCTTGTCTTCATAATTCTGTATATCGTAATATACTCCTTAACCTTTTGCTTACGGTGGGATTACCGTAGTCCCAAGAAAAAGACTGTTGAAAAATACGGGGTTGGGATTATCGTCATCCCGAAAATTTCCACCCCTCAAAGATGGAGTGCAGGAAATCCTTAATAGCGTTTGGCTCAACGGGGGTCTCATTGGGTATTGGAGAAGGGAAATTCTATAGGGAATATATTAGTTATCATAGGGAAATACAGGGAAAAC
Source organism: Maratus michaelseni (assembly GCA_963931845.1). NCBI lineage: Eukaryota > Metazoa > Arthropoda > Arachnida > Araneae > Salticidae > Maratus > Maratus michaelseni. The sequence goes on from OZ007586.1 coordinate 446,839,353, forward strand.
TTATGCAGCAAAGAAAGTAAACATTGTTCAAGCGCTCGATTTGAAGCTGTTTCTACCTCACTTCCTCCAAATTAGTGGAAGATAATTTTTGTTTGTGATATTAATATGAAGAGAATAGATTATTTTCAGTAAATTGTTTTATTATTTTAGTATCGCTGATTTTGATTTTTTCTTCTTAGAATGTTAAGTATTGCAGGTTTTTTTATTTCGACAGTAGTACACTAGATATCTTAAAATAATATACGTAACTTTATTTATTGAACTCAACAAAAATGAAATTATTATATTATTACTATCTAACAAAAAATACAGTTAATTTTGTAAAATTTTTATGTATAAACTTTTTTGTAAAATTAATTACTTTTACACAGTAGAAAATAGTTAGTTTTATGCTCACACACAACTTAATAATCATGTTTTATATTCTTTGCATGGAATTGAACTTTGTCTGTTTCAGAATGTTATTAATAAGTAATGAAATTCTAACGATATTTACAATTAATTTACTCCGCAATCATCTGATTAAAAAAAAAGTAATTGAAGTTATGCAAAAAATAATACAAGTTACATTAATTGTTCTTTATATATTTTTTAAACATATGATTATAAACAAATATAAATGTCGTACAAATGTAAGTCCTAAGCATTTTTCTGCTATGTTCAAAGAGGCAATAGCTGTTCCAAAATCGTTTCGGAAAACAATTTTATTGCCGTACTTTTTTCTTGGAAACTTCTGAAGCTAATTCAATACTTTATTTTATTTTTATTTTGTATTATACTTAGGTATTATACTTATTATATAATTAGTATTATGTTTATTAAACTTTGTATTATACTTATATATAAATAAGGATTGTCTCTCAAAATTCATTCATTTTCAACAAAGTTAATTAACGCTGTTCTCAAATACAAAGGGCCTACTATCAGATACATTTTAAAATTCATTTTTGTTCAGAAACGCATGAAACAGGCAGATGTTGTTATTCAGAAACTTCGCAATCGAAACACGTTTTCCATTTTTTTGGTAAAGGCAGAAGATCTTTTATAAAACACTGTCAAAGTCCGCGTTTTGAACCGAATTCCTGATTCTTCATCGCACGAAAGGAGAAAAACCTGTTGTCACGTGACACGAATAGCTTATAACACGACAACTAATTTATTTATCAAAAAATTGAAAACTCATTTCGATTCCAAATTGCTTCAACAGTCAGGCCTGCAAATTTTATGATTTTGCGTTTAAAAATGCGTCAGAAAGTTTTGCGTTGTTCAGCAGAACATTGGAGAACCACATTCAAAATAAAGTAGAATGTTTAGTTTGTGAAATCGTACACCTATTGCACTTTTTAATTTCATTTATTGCCGAATGACCATTTATTGTTTAATAAACTTCAAAAATATGAAAAGGAATTTCTTTTAAATCGTTTCGGTAATTTTCGAGAAAAATGAAATTTACTCCCAGCTATTTTCTATATGATTTCTCTAGTGTTATTGCTTGCTTTAGTATTATTATTCTAAGGTTGTTTGAGAGGGGGGGGGGCATTAAAATTAGAGAGACTCAAAATCAAAAAAGCACATTTCATAAATTAGCAAGGCATAATTTAATTTCAACGCGGTTTTAAATTCCACGTACGGGAAATATAGTATTGAGTTGTTAGAAAATACACAGCACACACGTAAAATGTACATGTTTTTTTTTTTTTAATCCTTAAAAGTTATATATATATATATATATATATATATATACATGTGTGTGTGTGTGTGTGTATTAACATTTAGTTTAGAGGAGGCCCCACTAGTGGCTGAGAGGTTCTGCTCTCAAAGCTGGTAGACAGGAGGTCCTGGGTTCAAACCCCTGTCACGCTCGTCGACCTAACCGTTCGGAGTTTTCCGTGGTTTTCTTCGAACCTTGTCGTAAATACGGGTTATGATCCCTTAGAAAGACCCCCACTGATACCATCCCCCCTCCCTAGGGCCTATATTCCTTGTGTAAATAATCGGCCGTCATAAATCAACTAACCAACCGACCATCAGTTTAGAGGAGCTAGGTATTTTTTAGTTATATTCTCTCATTTTTTGCACATTGAAAAAAAATGCTTATTTAAGGAAATTATTTTTATTAAACTTATTTAATTTTTAAATGTATCTGAATGCTTGGAGCTATTATTACATAAAGTAATTTTGTATTAGCATACAATTTTTTTTCTTATTTTACTTATAACATTTGCTTAATATTTTTATTCAGATTTCTACTACTATTTCTGTATAGTACTATTCGACTTATTTAAGTACAACATAAATTATAATACAATTTGGAAATAGCGGTTTATTTTTTAATTTAAAAAGTAAATGCACAACTGTTAACACCAAACCCGTTGCATATAACTTTATTCTTCTTTACTATGTTTTATACCGATTTCTATGTATTTATTTCTACCTTTTTCTTCTATTTTTTTATTTTTTTATTTTTTTTTTAGTTATAATCTAAATTGTAACGGGAAAAAAATACTTTTTTTTTAAAAAATAAATTATTTTTGTATTACTTATTTAATTTTTAAGTGTATCTGAAAGTTTACAGCTATTTTTAATTAGTATTGTGCCTAGTTGTTTGTGTTATAAAATGAGTATGTAAATGTTTTGCTTATCACATTAGTTTAATTGTTTTTATTCAGATTTCTGTCACTATTTCCGAATTTTCGCTAATTTAAGTACAAAATAAATTATAAAACACTGGAAGTGTAAGTATATTTCTGAATGAAAAAAGTTAATGCCTTACTGGGAACACTAATTCAGTTGGATAAAACTTTATTTTTCCTTACTGTTCTTTGGTGCGATACCCATATATTTATTTTTACATTTTTCTTATCATGGAATTTATTTTTTCTTATAATCTGAATCATGATAAAAAGAAAATAAATGTTTATTTAAGGAAATTATTTTTTATTTGCTTATTTAATTTTTTAAAGTACCTGAAAGTTTAAAACTATTTTTAAATAAAGTATTTTTATATTAGCATAAAAAATTCTTCTTTTTTTTTTCTTTTTTGTTTGTAGCATAACATTTTCTTTTATATTCTCCTTTTCAAAATATAAACCACTATTTAAACGTTCATTGTAAGTGTTTTTCTGCTTATTTTTAAGAGACATCACTCAATTATTTCAAAACCTAATCTCTTGAATTTAATGACTTCACAGAAAAAAAGTGCAATTTACATGTCCGTATAACATTTAAACCTTATTTATAACGATAAGCTATTACTTATTACTTTTAACAGATGAAAAGGTTTCCTTTAGGGAAAAGTAAATCCTGAAATTTCTCACGATTGAAAGTCGTTAGCGGACGCGCCTAATGATTCCAGATGTTCTACCGTCACCTGGGGTGTGATGCTTCTGAAGAAAGGGGGATGAAACGGTCAAGTTTTTCCCGTAATCAGAGGATATTTAAAGTATTCATTTCCCGTAAGCTACAGGTTAATCATATTTACAGAATAAAGAGTTTATGTTCTTCTCAACTAATTAACAACAACATTAAAAAACTGATCTATGATGCATTACAACATGGTTTTCCAAAAAAATTCATATATTCTTTAATATATAATTAGTACTTATGTGATCTTAGCAACCAAATTAACACATGCGTTAAAAAATGTATAAAAAAACATATAATATTATTTAAAAAAAAATAATAATAATTAATTAATTATAATAGGACGGATGGGTGGGTTGAGGAGGTGTGTGGTGGAGTTGTATGGAAAAAACGCATGGTTAATTTATATTTACAAAAAAAGGGGGGCACTGTGATTTACACATACGTTTGATAATACACATTTTATAATGGACTATGATAAGATACTTTTATATGCGAATTAATGTAGTTATATTTAAATATTCATTAATTAATTTAAATGAATTATTCATTACTATTAAGAATGTTTTTGATTAATTGTATTTACTTTTAAGCCCACGGTGGACAATATCATATTAAATTCTAATATAATGTATACTTTCTTAAACGCTAATATAATATATGTATTAATTTTAATAAATGTTCTTCCCTAACCACTTTCATCATGTGTATTTAATTTTTTACTTTGTATGCAAAAAAATAATATGTAATTATTAATTTAAATATTTAATTAATATTAATTTTAAATCCATAGCATCTTAATTAATTTAGTATTTTAATTTGATTTTAATTTAATTTTTATGATGTTGCTTTTTTGGCAAAGCTATTTAATAGTGGCTATGTCATTTCTTGGTACATGTATTTTTATGTAGCATTAATCATTAATTATTAATTTTACCACTTTACATCTTATTTTTTAACATAGAATTAATCATTAATACATCCATTTTTACTTTAATATAATTGGACTTTTTATTTATTATTTAATTTCATTTATATATTATTTAACTAATTATTATCACTTTAGATAGTATATGGTTTCAATTTTTAGTTCACAGGCTATCAAAGCCTAAGAGCTTATGTGCCCGCCCGTTCTGTATGTATGTATGTACGTATGTACGTACGTAACTCTTGACAGAAATAACCGTTTTGCTTCCAATTTTGTTTATAGGTTCCTTGTGATACGGCGCTTCCCTGATTACTTTTGGGGATTGATTGTTTAACTATAAAGGGGGGAACGGGGGGGGGCTAACCCCCCTTAATTAAGATAAATGGTTTTTTCATGCAGAATTGTCCAATTTTCTTCAAATTTTGTATATAGGTTCATTGTGATAAGGTTCTTTCCTGATTAGTTTTGGGGGTTCATAGGTTAAGTATAAAGGGGCTAACGGGGGGGGAACCCCCCCTTAATTTAGATAAATGAATTTTTCATGCAGAGTTATCCGATTTTCTTCCAATTTTGTTTATAGGTTCCTTGTGATAAGGCGCTTCCCTGATTAGTTTTGGGGATTGATTGGTTAACTATAAAGGGGGGGGGAACGGGGGGCTAACCCCCCTTAATTTGGATAAATGGTTTTTTCATGCAGAATTATCCAATTTTCTTCAGATTTTGTATATAGGTTCATTGTGATAAGGTTCTTTCCTTATTAGTTTTGGGGGTTCATAGGTTAAGTATAAAGGGGGTAACGGGGGGTTAATCCTCCCCCCTTATTTTAGATAAATTATTTTTTTCATGCAGAGTTATCCGATTTTCTTCAAATTTTGTATATAGGTTCATTGTGATAAGGTTCTTTCCTGATTAGTTATGGGGGTTCATAGGTCAAGTATAAAGGGGGTAACGGGGGGGGTTAATCCTCCCCCCTTATTTTAGATAAATGATTTTTTTCATGCAGAGTTATCCGATTTTCTTCAAACTTTCTATATGGGCTCATTGTGGTAAGGGGCTTCCCTGATTAGTTTTGGGGGTTCATTGGTGAAGTGTAAAGGAGGGAAACGGGGGCTACCCTCCCCCTTAATTTTGATAAATGGGTTTTTCATGCAGAATTATCCAATTTACTCCAAATTTTGTATATAGGCTCATTGTGGTAAGGCACTTCCCTGATTAGTTTTGGGGGTTCACTGGTAAAGTATAAAGGGGGGAACGGGGGGGACTAACCCCCCTTGATATAGATAAATGGGTTTTTTAAGCAGAATTATCCGATTTTCTTCAAATTTTATATATATGTTCATTGTGATAAAGAGCTTCTCTGATTAGTTTTGGGGGTTCTTTGGTTAAGTATAAAGGGGGGACGGGGGGCTAACCCTCCCCTTAATTTAGATAAATGGATTTTTCATGCAGAATTATCCGATTTTTTCAAATTTTGTATATAGGTTCATTGTGGTAAGGCGCTTCTCTGATTAGTTTTATGGGTTCATTGGTTAATTATAAGAAGGAGAAACGGGGGATGGTTACCCCCTCTTAATATATTGTCGATTTCTTCATTTTTCGAGGGCTTATTTCAAATTCTTTGAAATAAGAATATAATTTACAGTTAGTGTGAATAGCCTGTGAGCTCAATGCCGTCAGTTTAACTGGGCAGTTTTCTTTTATTAATATTGATTTCTTCCACTGCATATTCACTTTTAATATCACAGATTGCAGCACCATGATTTGTGTTGCTTTAAACTATTCCATGGTAATTCATTTTCTAAAAATTATATTGGCAACATGGTTTATCATCTTCTAAATCTGTTTTTGGCAACTTTTAGAAATTTTTTTTGCAATTCATTGCATCTGTATATTTAGCTTCATATATCTGGTCAATGATGATTTCACTTTTAATATCATAGATGGCAGCACCATGATTTGTGTTGCTTTAAACTATTCCATGGTAATTCATTTTCTAAAAATTATATTGGCAACATGGTTTATCATCTTCTAAATCTGTTTTTGGCAACATTTAGAAATTTTTTTTGCAATTCATTGCATCTGTATATTTAGCTTCATATATCTGGTCAATGATGTGCACCAACATCATTCTTCCTCTCATTGTTTTTAGCACTTTAAGATTTAATTTTATGTTTTTTTCTCATAATTATGGGTAAGTTTTCTCTCCTTATTAATATTGTATTTATTTTTTGAATTTTAAGATTTTTTCACTGTTTTCATTCTTTGTTTATGAGTGGTCGTCCCAAAATCATATTCTTTAGCAATTTTATGGCTAATATGATGATGAAACCACTCATTTTATTTGTGGTATTTATGCATTTGGGACTTGATAATTCTCTATAAATTCCACAAATTTCATTCTTTCAATTTCTTTCATTCAATTTTTAATTTTTAATTTAATTCCTTCTTCTTTTAAATAAGTATTTGATATCTATATTTAGTGTGTTGGGGTTACAATTTCGTTGTCAATAAATTATTACTTACTAAATCATAATTTCACAGTTTCTGTTGGTGTTTCGGTAATGTTTCATTAATGGTTATATATATATATATATATATATATATATATATATATATATATATATATAATTATAATATCTTTGAATTTCAAAAAACATATCAAGTTCTTGTAACATTCTAATTAAATTTCCTAAGAGATAATTAGTAATAAAGTGTAGACAGAATACCACATAGTTAATAAATTAACAAGTGCAATCCTAATTTTACCATAGCATTTGCTTCAATGGTAATTGGCCAAAAATACTGAAAATATGAAGAATATTTAAAAAGGGAGAGAGAGAAAAAATTATATAATAAACCGTAAAATGTTAATAATTTGAAGATGATATCAAGTGAATACAAATGGATTTTGAAATGAAATATGAACTAAATATAATGGAAAATTGGATAACAAGAGATTTAAATTAGAATTGGATATGAAAAAACACGTGTAGATATCATCAGCCTGGATGTATCCACACGTGTTTTAAAAATAATAGAGTATTTCATAAATATACTGGCATTTATGCTAAGATCAGTATATTCATCCAGGTATACTGTATTATTACCAGAAAACAATTGAAAATAGTAAAATTGGAAATAAAAAACTTGTAAAGAATAGATAAAATATTTTACTCACAATAATTATCCATAATTCTGTGAACATCACAAGACATTTTATAGACTTTTTATAACTGATCATTAGTATCACTTAATATAAAGGTGATCGCCTAAACGCTCACTCACCATGACCATATAAAGTGTAAACAATGTTCAACCAGCTTAATAATAGTCCTTATATATGTTTTAATTGTATTATTTGCTATATCATTTGCAATATTTTATCGCACACTAAAACAAAATAAATTATTACATAACATGTTTATATTTATATAATGTAATAAATGTTATTTAAAAGAGTTGATAATTGAATTTATCAAAAAAATAGGATAACCATATAGTTTTGCTTGATTTCGTATAAGTCTAATATTTTTGTTTTTATTTATATCTGAGCATATATATTTTATACGATGAAGGTAATTGATAATTATATTTTTATAAACTGATTTATGTAAACATGAAGCAAAATTGGTAAAAATATTTACTTTAAATGGAAAGTCAAATCTTTTATCATAAATATCAAATATGAATTTATAATTATCATTAATATTAATTTTTAAGTCAAGAAAATTTATATTATTATTAATCAAATCATTTTCGCTTAATGTAAGCTGATTAGGATAAAAATTAAGTGGTGATGTGCAATTTTTTATCATTGAAATAATAAATGATAATGTGATCAATATAGCGATAAAATACATAATCATTGTTCGGACCAATATTTCTTTCATAATAATATAAGTAAAGGTCAGAGAGAATACTAGAAGCGGTCCCATCCTGCGGTATTCCCTGACATTGTTTATAAATAATATTGTCATATATGATGTAATTATTATACAATGTAAAGTTTAATAAAGTTTTAAAATAATTTATGGAAATATGATCTTTTAATTTTAATTGAGATTTAAATTCTTTAAATAATATACACATTGATTTATGTAAGTCTTTTATATCAATGTTATTAAATAAATCATTAAAATCCAATGTTTTTATGAATTTTACCGGATTGATATTATGTATTTTATTAATAAGCTGAAAACTGTTTTTTTAGGCAATGTTGGTTATTATGTTTTATTGTTATATCATATATCTGCTTTAAAATATTAAGAAGTAAATTGCTTGCATTATTATTATATGTGTTACACCCGATGGTAACTGTGCGAAATTTAATTGGATTTTTATGAAATTTTGGAAAACCATTTATGACCAACCAAATTAAATGATGATCCAAAATTTATACATGCATGGATATAAACATTTTCATCATCGTGGTTGGTACAAAGTTTATTAGAGCCTACACCAGTCTTGCGAAAAAACGCGCAAGCTAATGTTAAGTCTATGGGAAGTTCTTGGCAGATTTCTCACTCGCATTTTAATATTTTAAAATATTGTTTTTTGCATAGGATAGCTGAGGCTGATAGCTCTAACGCTTTTAGTTTTTACTTTTTCGATTTTGGTTCCAGTTTTTTTTATATAAAGGTACTTTCACTTTCAGAACCTGTTCCAACCGGTTCCAAAATTGATAATGTCCGCTTATAAAAAAATTGGAACCAAAATCAAAAAAGTAAAAACTAACAACGTTAGAGATCAACCTCAGCTATCCTACGGAAAAAAATCATTTAAAAATATTAAAATGCGAGCGAGAAATCTGTGTAGAGCCTTCCCATAGACTTAACATTAGCTTGAGTGTTTCTTCCCTTGACTAGTGTAGGCTCTTAAGAAATTTCATTCTGTTATTTGATAAGACTTTGAAGTTTTACAAGTATAGAATGTTTAAGTATATTTCATATAATATTGATAATCGTGCAACAATCTATGAGAAAGGAAAAGTTTTTTCTTTTTCGTTTCTATCTGTCTATTTCGTATTATCGTATATTACATAATCAGGGGTCATCAAACATTGATCCTCGGGCTCACTTGCGCACCAGTTTTCTTGAAGGAAGGATTGCGATTATATAACATACATCTTGACTAAAGATGACTACTATATTGTTGTTTTAAATAATTTAAATGTTACCAAACAAATATTTAAATCTTAAAAATATCAGGTATGTCTTTAAAACACATTGTTAGAATTTTGTTATTATATTCGATTCCTTATATATTTGTGCAGCAGATAACTTTCAGTAATACATTTTGTCGAATACACTGTTTTTAAAAGACTGTCCCTTGAAAAACGTTTGAGCAGTGCTTCAGTTTATTATATGGACTTTTAAAGGAAATACATGAGTCATTCATGTTACTGTAAAAACATTGCTGCATTGGTTGCGTTATGGAAAAAGCAAACAACAGTAAAAAATTCTGATTTTAAAAATTTATTAGTTGCGTGGCAACCCGATGTGTTATATTTACATTTCATGAGATCTTCCTATTTCTTGAGGGAAAAATATATTCAATATTATTGTACATTTAGAAAAAAAAAAAAAAAACTTACAAAATTAATTTTATTGAAAACCAAATTTCAAGCAAGAAATTGTATTTACAATGTAGGTTAAGCAGAAAAAAAAGAAAAGAAAAAAACATTTTGCAGATTATGTGATTTTTGATGCAAAACTTTGTCAAAAGTTTTTATATAGTGGTGAGATATAAATGACGTCTCTTTGACAAACTTACAAAAATATTTTAGGTTTTGAATTAAAATAAATGCTTTACAGGAAAAAAAAATATTACCATTTTTACCCGATAAATCACTTTACTTTAGCACCTTTGTGAAAGTTTAAACCGCCAGCTTTCAAAAATAATTAATTGAAATTGAAAATAGTATATGATTTTTCTTTAAAATTCATTCTTGTGAATAGGGGTCAATAATTGTCCACCTAAAATGAAAGGAGTTTAAATCTTCTTCCTTGGTTGAATGTAAAGCTGAAAACAATCTACAATGTAATAATTTCTAAATGTCAATAGATCGACAGATGATTTTATTTCTGTAGAACAAATTGTTGATGAAGTTTGAATATGTGAAAATAATTTATTTCTTCGAATTTTCTTAGAAACTTTTATTTAATCAAGCCCCCCCCTCTATTGAAATTCAAAATAATTTCTCTCTTCAATTTTAATGAGAAAATGATGTAAAATAATGTAATAATCCCTACCGCCCCCCCCCCCCCTCTTTCTTTCTTTTATGCCCAAAAATGGAGTAATTTAGCTGCCACCATTGAATGACAGGTGGTCATTTAATGACAGAAATGTCATTAGAAATTACAAAAATAATTAAATTATAATAATAATAATAATATCTCGGAAACATTAAAATTTTAAAGTTGTAAGACCTTATATGACATTCTCGAATCCATGTTGATAACTGGTGTTAATTTCATCGTCCAACGTGCAATGTTCTAGAAGGAATAGAGGGGAAATACAAACATTAGGGCGTAATATAATAAAACAGACAGGCAGATTTTAATATAATAAATTATGCAAAATGAAAATGCCTTTTCTTTGATACGTACCGTAACCTAGACTCCTATAACTGTATTTTAACAAATGTTGATATTCTAAACACATCTTAAACATCAAATCTGCAAATACTGTTCTGCTACTCCGCCCTTTGTATGTTTTTTTACAGTTTAGTGACCTTTCTTTAGGGTGAATACTCACAAAATCTGAAATCACGTATCTTCAGAGTTATTGTTTTTTGTAGACGTTCATAAGCCGATTTCCATGGTAGATAGCGAGCATAATAGTACGTTTTGCAAGTGACTAAAAGATTTTCACGGATGATGCGTATTTAGTTATTTTTTTAATGCATGTTCGAAAAGTGATTGTAAGAAGCAAGGAATGAATTTCGTGTTAACATTAAACGTTTCTTCACTAAAACATGTGGCGCAAAACCTGATTTCCGTTTCAATTAAATCAAAATTATTTTGTACATATAAAAATATTTGCGAGTGACTACTTTTCGGTTTGAAGGAATAACTCTAATAATTTGGGTTACCCCAGCAGAAAATTGTTTTTCATCATTTTAACGACTCTCATGGGAAAAACTGAAAATCGTAAGCCGTGGATGGTTCATTAAGTTATGAAATAATTGAATTCGGTGAATTTCTGAACTTCAGACAAGTATTGTCATTTCAGTTGCTAAGTCATATAGTGGATAACGAGGAATAACGGCTTTTCTTTCAGCGCATTTTCATAGTTTTTCTAAAGTAAGTGATTTTTGAGCAATTTTAAAGTGTAAAATAGTTTTCTTTTTTCTTTCTTTTCTTTTCTTTTCTTTTTTTAAAAATTTTTTTATAGAGAATTTATGTATCATAAACAGCCAGAGAATTTTTTTAAATATTCATGTCGTTGCCGTTGGAAAGCCATAATGAATGGTATTAGCTATTTGAAATCGAAATGGACGTCAGATACATTCTTATTTTCGTAAAAGTCTGTTTTTTAATATTTCTGATTTTGTATTCTTAAACGATTTTTTATTTATCTTAATTTTATTATCTTTCTTCTTCTTCTATTGAATTTTTTACCAATAATGATGGCAGTTTTTTTTTAAATGATAAATGGTTTTATTTTTATTGTAAACTCAGTAATGTGCTACAAATTTTGAAGCAGCTCTTTTATGTAAGAAAGATAGAAAATTTAAAATATTATAAATTTTGTTTATATTTAAACAGTATCGTAACCAGTTTTGAAAATAATGAGCAAATTTATCGTTAGCACCTGTACAATGTACCTTGCGACAATTATTACAAATAGGTGGTACTGTTATTTCTTTTGTTGTTTTCAATTTAAAGAAAAGTCTGTATTTTCATATGTTGAAATTTTATTTTTCCGGTAAAATTATGTCGTGGAGAATGAATTATTTATTTATTTTTGTTTTAAACAATTATTTTCGATGCATTTACAGCAATTGATGTTAAATTACCGTTATTTAATGATAAATTCGACTCTGAGCTTGGACTAGAAGGAAATTGCATAATTATCTCCTTTAATAGAGTATTGTTTTCCCTTTCTAATAATTTTAATTCATAATGAAGGGCTAAATAAAATAAAACTAGTCTTTCAAACTAGAACTGAACAAACTACCTGTTCTCTGATCATAATCATTGTTATATTAAAATCAATTCATTTGATCTTTCTTGCCATAAATTCTTTTAGTTTTATTTACGCTGCACTTAAAAAAAAAATAACGAAAAATACTGAGTGTAGTATTTAGATTTGTTATTTCGTAATATTAGATGGAACTGGCAATAAAAGAGAGATTCATTATGTACAAGTTATAGAGCTTTTAACCACAATATTTTTGTTTCGGTAATCGTTCCGGTTCATTTAAAATAAAAATAAAAAGCTGCAGTTTTCATTTCCTCTAAAATAACATTTCATAATTTTGTAAAATCTCGGTTTAATACAGAAGATTAAAGATTCATATTCAAGTAACTCCATCTTAATCTTAATGACAATCTTGCTTCCTGTCCTAAAAACATCTCTAGTCTTGAAATTTGAGAGAGGAAAATATCCTGTATTGAATCCGTTAATAGTTTGGTACTTTAGAATCAAGTGTTAAGATGGCAATGTCCATTCATATACCTTAATTAATAAATATTTTCCTTTTCAGCAGTTTATTTAGTTTCAGTATACATAATTTCTGATTTAACTTTTGAGATGCTTTATGTAAAAATTAAAGAGCAGAAATGAATGATACATTTTGATTTGAAATTTTATAAATTGAATTTTTAAAAATAATATTTTTACGTTTTACTTCCGGTACAGAAAAATAATTTCTGTCCAGTTTCAGAACAGAAAAAGTAGTTTAAGTTAAGTTCCGGTTTTTTTCCCATTAGAAATACCGGTTTGAAGCCCTGGGCATGTAATAAATTTTAAAGTTGTACAAAAAAAAAAAAAAAAACTTTGTCAATATTTTTGCCTAAATTTTTAAATATATTTTCAGATGCCACTGATACATTGTTTCAGTTCATGAGATTTGAATATGATAAAGGATAAGGAATCAGTTATGGTAGATTTAACCCTTAATTGCATAGTGATGTAAATTTCCATCACTGTTTATTTAACTTTTAATAAATAAATCAACTTCTTCGCCACCACTATATTTATATAGAAATATTAATCCAGTAAATTTCCCGTGAACTATGTCGCTGAAGAAAGTTAAAAATCTATCTTAAAATTTCTGGTGTCTAATATTTAATATATGTATAAAAAAAACACAATTGTAAAAGAAAAACTCATGCAAAGAAGGGTTAACATATCTAGTGACAGACTCAGCAATTGTATCTCATTATTGCTGTATTAATAAGTTATTTCTCAACATAACTAATATAAACTAACTAATAACATAACAAATAACAAACAAAAAAAAAATGTAAGAAAGGAATAGTTTGCAATGCATATAGAAGTAAAACGATTATTTAAAAGATAAAAAACTGATATAATACAATTTTCCTTGAAGATCACGATGAAAATAAACAAAAATTGACTTATTTATACGCAGGCTTGAATTTTCAGCAGATATTATCAACTACACCATGATGGAAGTTTTGCTTTACATTGTTCAATAAAATACTCAGGTGGGAACCAAACCAGGTACTTTTCGCCTATTCAAATGATCGTTTTTCCTTTTATGGAATAAAACGTACAGTAACGGGGATCGCAACTGTATTTATTTGGGAATGGAATGTGCAAATATTTACCTATATAATAGATAATTGAAAATAGGCTGAACTTATACAATAGCTGTACAGTCAAAAATCGTAATAGGTACAACACAGTAGCCCGTTCTTATATCGTGCATGCCGGGAGACAAGAAAAATATCACCTTTGTTTGCCGTCACAGCAAAAATATCTATCGTAAGCACATAAAAATACCTTTCTGTGCATAGAAATTTAAAGAAAATGATTCCTGTGTGTACTTTGTAATAAAAGGCACCCCATACAAAATTTTACCGTGTTAAGAAAAAACTAATATAAATTTATTAACAAAACTGTCTATTTTAAAATTTAAATTTTGCAGTTAGGATAGATAATTCAGTGAAAAGGGTGTGACTTTATCTTTTTTTTTTTTTTTTTTTTAGTGTTTCGTTCATCTCACGAAACCCTATTCGTTCTGCTACGTTGTCTGTCCGCCACAGAGCCGGTTCTCAGAAACTATATAAGTTACAGACCTGAAATTTTGTTTACTTCTAGCTGAATACCTATTATGAAGCTAAAAATAATAAAATTAAAAAAAATCGTATTATTTTAATATAGAGAGATAAAAAACCAAAAATCTAACAGCCTTTTCCTATTAAATTTAAACATTTTTCGTTATAGCAGTTGCCAACAATTAAAAATTCACAATAAAATTATTCTACAATAATTAAATTTCTATTCAAAGATTTCCACGTAAAAAATGAAAATGAATTAAAAAGTTTCACCAATTGAAAAAAGATTAATATGACGTCATATTGGTAATAAAACGGAAATTTTCAAACATTTCTCAATAATACAAGGAGTATCAGTATGTGTAAGTACAGAAAGCTGGTTAATTATGATGTCATTAGAGAATTAAAAAGAAAATTAATCTGACGTCATATTGGAAGTTTAACGGACTTTTTCAAATGTTTGAGAATAATACAAAGAGAGTATCAATATGAGTAATAGAGAAAGCAAGTAGATATGACGTCAGCAGGTGATTATAACGTCATATGAGTTTGAGGAACGTATTGAATCATGATAAAAATCCAATTATGGAAATATTGGCATATTTTAACATTTTGAAAGTACAACATGTTTATTTTGAAATTGATTTTTTTAAAAATATCGCATTTAGTCCACATGACAGATATTATTATGACAGAGTATAATAGCGGGCTTCACCCGCTATCGGACCGGTTCAGATTTTCGAAAAAACGCGAAAAATAGACTGATAAATTTTTACTTTATAAAAAACATGACTTTTTTTAAAAAATAAAATTGATTTGGATTTATTAAAAAAAGGATAAAGTGTTTTGAAAGGTATATTAAACGAAACCCTTTGTGGGATTTTCAATCACACTTACCCACTTGTTTTTTTTTTTTTTTTTTTTTTTTTTTTTACTTTATCGAAAAATTCTATAGTATATTCTTTTTCTTTATTTATCACATTATAAATCTTTCAATAATGTTAATTAAATTGTTAATCAAACAAAATTAACCACAAATAAAAAAGTGTTTCTCTCCAGTATTGTCGAAGTGCTTATGATTGCGATTTATCCCTCTTTTTGATATATTGACACCCCGCTTGTCTGTCTGTTCTGCTCTATGACTTTTCCAAGATTTTTTAATTGTTATAAAATTTTATAGAAGTGGACTACGGAATATTGCTTATTGCAAACAAATTTTATAAACTTTATATATTTTTTGCAGAGATGCACAAAATAATTCGAATAATTTCGGTCTACGCGCAGTTATTGCTTGAAGCGCGTTTTCATAACTGTAGGTATTTTAAAATTTGACGAAATGTTAACATACTGCTTAAAAGTGTGTATATATTTAGTATATTTATATATCAGTCTGTCCTCTCTCTCAAACTTTCGTGAAAAATGTTCGGAATTCTCAGAAATTTTAATTTTTTGTTAGAGTTGTTTTTTTATCCACGTGATCTTACTTAGAAGTGAACTTTGAAGGACTTGCAATTATTTTACGAGACCTCATACATTAATTCGAATATATTAACGACTATAGGCATTTTTATTGTTTGAAATGCGTCTTAATAAAATTTCTTATTTTAAATCTCCATCAATTTGATTTTTTGACGTGTGTTTATTAGTTTTCTTTTTGTGCCTGTCTTAATATTTTTCTGTCCTTTAACACACTATGTTCAAGGCTGTCTGCCAGCCTCTCCCCTTCCCCAAAAAACCCGGGTGTTTTTTTCCAAAACACCCACCTAAAAAAGCCCCCCCCCCCCCCCCCCCACAAAAAGAAAAAAAAATCCCTGCTTTCAAAGTAAAAGGAGAAAATTGGCAATTTTTAATATTTTTTTTGTTAATATTTTTGCACTTTTATAATTTTATTCTTTAATCCACTTTTCTAAGAAACTTTTTACGTCTCTCCTCATATCCTCTAGTGGCGTATACTTCCTTTAAAATAAGATTCATGAAAAATTCTTTGTATTTATATATATTAGGATAGAGAAAAGATCCACTTTCTTCTGCATTATCAGCATAATTTCTTTTGAAATCAAATATTTGAGTCTGTTTTAATCCAATAAATAAAATGATAATTTTTATTTAAAAAAATTTCAATTCTGATAATTGATCTTTTCAAAAAATGATTGAAAGGGACAGGGTATCATTTTGAGTTCATTACTTTGTATATAATTATCATCAAACAATAAGGTAAACATCTTTATGACAGTGTTTAATTAAAAGAATATTACACTGTATGAAAATTGTATGAGGGAAACTTACTTAAATCAAAATATTGAATTAAAAAGGAGACTATTACAACTTAACCAAAATAGAGCATTTTAATGTTATAATTTTTTTTTTAATTACAATTAATTTTTTTTATATATGTAAATTTTAAAAACAGTATGCTGGAGTTAAACATAAGTTATTTGTTATAATCCTCATTTTAACCTACTTTTTTTTTTTATAAAAAATATATATAAATAAATAAAATTATTATAAGATTTAGGAAGCTTTTGTTTGTCAGTTTGGTTTTTAAAACATATTTTAATTTTTTTATATTAAGTATTAAGATTTCAAACTTTCATAGATTAAGTACTAAAAATATTTTGATAATGTAAAAAACCCCAATAACTCAAAAAAAAAAAAAAAAAAAAAAAAAAAAAAAAAAAAACTTGAAACACCCAATAAACCTTGCCTGCAATTGTTTTATAAAGAAAATTGTTTTTTTTTTTCAGCCCTGAATAACTTGCGTGAAAATGATTAGATCATGGCGATATAAATATTGGTATTTTTGAAGACTTG
This sequence comes from Maratus michaelseni, assembly GCA_963931845.1. Taxonomy (NCBI): domain Eukaryota; kingdom Metazoa; phylum Arthropoda; class Arachnida; order Araneae; family Salticidae; genus Maratus; species Maratus michaelseni. Next base: position 446,856,705 of record OZ007586.1, read on the forward strand.
AAATGCGAATACATTAAGAACGTATTCAAGTAATTTAAAAGACGTTCTATCAAAAGTATATTTCGACAGAAATTTTTTAGTAGTAGAAGCTAGGAAAAATGAGTAATTATATGTAATTTTTCGTAATGTTAGTTCAAGCTGTTTAATATAACCTAATATAACACATATAATACCTTTGTCTGTTTAGATCTATGCATGAACTATCATTTTTCATTTTTCTTTAATTTATAAAATATTTTAAGATTTTTTTCTGAATTACTACATGTATTATTCCTTCTATGTACAGTGTACACGCGATAAATTGGCAAAGATTTTTAGTAAAGGCAAAATTCCAGTTTCTAAGAACATACGATCTGAATCAGTTATATTCAGGAACTATCTTACGAACTGCTGCATCCGACAGGTTTGCTATGGGATGCATGGACTTCCCAGCATCTTCATTGATGATCTCCTGGATTCTGTGCACGATATCATAACTCGTATGATCCTTGCGTATCTTATGCATTTTCCTTGTTTGTGTGACGACATCTGGATCAGCATACTATATAGTAGTACACCTTAAGCTCCTATACCCTTATATGAGCCTTAAGTACACCTTCTTCGCAAACTGTTCGTAAAGGGATGCTATCATTGAAGTCCGCAACTTCACTAGCAGTTCGCCTTGCACATAAGCTCAGAAATTATTGTTGCTCTAACTTCGTATTCCTCCGACATGATGATTGCCATCAGCATTTAATATTTTTATCTGTAAGAAATAATATTAAATCAGAAATTCTATGTAAATTTTCATAATGTTAGTTCAAGCTTTTAATATAATCTAATATAACACACATAATGTCTGTCCTGTCTGTTCAGATCTGTGCATGATCCATCATTTTTCTTTTTTCTTTGATTTATAAAATGTTTTATGATTTTTTTTTCCTTTCTGAATTACTATCTGTATTATTTATCCTATGTACAGTGTGCTCACGATAAATTGGCAAACATTTAGTAAAGGCAAAATTCTAGCCTCTTCTAAGAACATATGATCTGAATTTGCTATCTTCACCAACAATCTTAATGAACTTGCTATGGAATGCCCAGGATATTCCTTGATGATTTCCTAAATTCTGTGCGCAATACCTAAACTTTTATTATCCTTGCGTACCTTAATGTTTTTCCTCGCTGCTATGGTGACATCTGTATCAGCATCGTACACTGTAATGAAAGACAAATGTTTCTGAATCTATGAAAATATAACACAACCACGAACGAAAATATTCAGGAACGTCTTTCGAGTTACCAATAATTCCGAAAAGCGTTCTTTATCTTTGAAATCTGAGAAACTAATATGTTTTTGAGATTTAAAGAATCATTTATAAAAACAAAGTTTCTTTTGCTGCCACTGATTTTCAGAAACGTTTTCGAGTAGTTTTTTAAATGTATTAATTATTTTTATCAATCCAGAATATAGATTTTATGTTTTTCGGATGCTATCAATTCTGAAGTAAACATTTTCATGTTCAATAAACGTGTTTTACAGACAGACACGATAAATGAACTGTGTTAACATTAAAATTAAAATTAATGTTGTTTTGTTATTATTGCATGTATAAATCCAATTACTCGGCTGAAAATCTTTAATTTAGAATTGACATCATTCTAAAAACTGATATTTCGGTTTGAGAAAACTGATTAATACACTACAAAAACTATTCCGAAACGTTTCCGAAAATCAGTGGCGTCAAAAGAAACTTTGTTTTTATAAATGCTTCTTTAAATCTCGAAAATATATCGGTTTGTGACGTTTGTCAAGATGTTTTCGGAATCGACGGTAAGTCGGAAGAGGTTATTGTATATTTTCGTTCATAGTTATATTATATTACCCTAGATTAATAAACATCTGTCTATTTTTACAATGCACACTTTATTCACAAACTGTTCGTATAAAGAGATGCTATTATTGAAAACCCCAATTTCCCTAGCAGTTCGCCCTGCACGTAATTTAAAAATTGTTGTTGTTCTAACTTCGCATCCATCCGACATCCCAGCATTTAATCTATTATCTCTGAGAAATAATTTTAAATTACAAACTTAAGACATTTTTTGCAAAATTAATAAGAAACACGTGAGATAAAGAGATCCAAATTTATTGCCAATTTATCGTGCACATCCTGTTACTGTTTATTTTTATTATAGAGATCTTTATCTGAATATACAATTTATAGAATAGACAACGTCTGCTACCGTTTTCAATCGAAACGAATTGTTTTATTACACCGCCAATATAATTATATACCGAGACTACTTATAATTTATTTGATTATTAGGTGGGAGAGTCTTGATCCACCAGAATCCACTGGAGATTCCGAGACAATGTCCCCAGAATCAAAAATTACTGAAATTGGCAAAAGTAATTCCTTAATGCAGATGAAAAAGTTTGATCTCGAGAATGGCATTGAAAATACCAATCAGAGTAAGATTTATTTATTTTTTATTTTGTTTTTTCTTTATCAAGAAAATTAATTTTCTTTCATAAACATTTCTGTTATTACAATCTTTATTTAGATATTATATACGTATTTAGTAAATTGACACTTTCAAAGATATAGAGGAATTCTTTTGCAGTTGTCGGGGGAGAATGATGATTTATTTTCCATACTTCTTATAAAATTTTTCTTTTGATTTAAAGGAGCATATGATTGTAAAATCTTCAAAATACTCGATATTTGAAAAAAATAAATATGGAATCGCAATATTTACTGAGTATTTTAAAACAAACCGCACGAAAAAATTCCTGCAATTACGCTAGTTATGACGAAAAATTTGTCAGGTGTTCTTAATAATCTCAAAATGCTGAAAAAGTACTCAAGATTTGCCATATATAAACTATACTTAATATTTTTACATCTAATCTTCACTGAATATCTTAAGACTGATCCTAAAGTTGTGTATATCTTAGCAAAATTTCTATTTTTAAGATAAAGCAATAGATTTTTTTTCGGAGTTTATCTATGCATACATTTTTTATGTGGCTGTAATAAGAAACAAATTTAGGATCAATTTTAAAGCGGTTCTAAAAAAAAAATTATTTTTCTTCGCTCAACAACGCGAATCTTTTAGGCATATTTTCTGACTCATTTTTAACCGCAAAAGGATGGCACTTGCAGGAATGATTATTGAAGAGATTTGCAATCGAACGAAGTTTTTCATTTTTCAATAAATGAAATCTTGAGTTATAAGCGATTATTTTCTCACAGCATCAGTTTTTTTCCCCGCGCTGTCGCATCCGGAAATTCGGTTCTAAACACCAAATTTGACAACATTTTCTGAAATATCTTCTGCCTTTACCGAAAAAAAAAAAACATTTCTATTACAAAGTTTTTTAATAAAAACACCTGCGGATTTCAAGCATTTGTGAACAAAAATGAATAAAACAAATGTGTCAGAAAGTATCCAGCTTAGATTTGAGATATAAGCTTTAAACCATTCGCTACTAACCACGAGTATACTCGTGGTGGTCAACATTCAAAATAAAAGTGTATGATAAAAAAAAAATCTGCCTAGCCACTATTTCAATATGTTAAAAAATACTTTATTTAATGACAAAAACTTTGCTATTAAAGTTACCAAATATCTTTCAGAATTTTTGGTGGGAAACGAATTTCAATAAAAATATCGAAGAAAAAATATCCCACATAGTTTTGGGCAGTTAATGGGTTAAGGTATAATATATAACTCCGTGAACATTACATATGAAAACATTAAGAAATTGGAAATCTTGTGCGGAATTTTAAAAAAGCACGTTTTTACCATTTTGAGATAAACCGCAACCCCTTGAAAGACGGTGTGATATGGTATATATCCCACTTAATTTGAATCCTCGATTGCCACAATGACACCAGAATGTGAAGACAATAAATTTATTCGTAAATCCTGGCGTCAATGGTCAATGGATATTTCTACATTTTAACAACAGAAGTATACTTTGCCCCTGAAAGAGTTAAGGGGACCAGAAATGGTTTGAAATGACGAAATGGACTGCAATTCGATCGTGGATTAGGAAGCCTATAAGTAATTTAGACTACTACTTCTTTTTGCATTTATTTATTTGTTTTTAAAATAACTAAGAAATATTTTTAAATTGTTAAAAGCGATAGCGAAAGTTTTAATATTGTACGAAAAAATAATTTGATTTTGAAGTTCAGGTTTCATGTTTTTGAGTCGTCATTTCTTTTTTTAATACTGCTTATTATATTGTCTCTCAATTGTACCCGAAACAAACAACAACAACAAAAAATGAAAAAATTGGAATAAACGATTCAAAATGCATAACAATTGATCATATTTTTTGTTATAACTTGAAAAAACACATTTTTTGTTTTGTTTTTCAGGTATAGTTTGTTTGGAGAGAATTTAATTTACTTTATCAAAAAAAGGAACATGTAAATCCGTTAGCGTGTTCAAAAGTTATCGTGACAAAACCGCTGAAAACAGTGTTTCGAGGAAATTGGGATTAAAGCTTTCAAATGCAATTTCAGAAATTTGAATTTTCCTATCACACCACCTGTACGGCATTCTTAAAGATTCAAACATTATAAAATAATAATAATAATACATTTTCTCGTCACCTCAAAACTTGCTGGTTCTCTTAAAGTATCATTACTTACACTATATACAAAAATACAAATGTCTACATATAAAGGTATTCTTAATCTACGAAAATGTAATATAATGTCGGGCGAAAATTTACAATAATTTCTTCCGAGTTAACCCACGATTCCCAAAAGCGTTCTTTATCTTTAGCAACTTCTTCAGATACCAACATATTTTCGAGACTTAAAGAAACATTTATAAAAACGAAGTTTCTTTAGCTGCCACTGATTTTCGGAAACATTTCTGAGAAGTTTTATAGTGTATTAATCAGTTTTCTCAAACCGGAATATTGGTTTTTAGAATTCAGTCAAATATGAATCTAACATTTTCAGCGGCGTAACTGAATTGATACATGCAATAGTAACAAAAAAATATTAATTTTAATATTAATGTAAATGTAAATGTTGTTAATTTATCATGTTTGTCTGTAAAACCAACATGAAAAAGTTGTTTGAGAATTGACAGCATCCAAAAAAAAAATATATAGTCCGGGTTGAGAAAATTCACTAATACACTATAAATCTACTGGGAAACGTTTCCGAAAATCAGTGACAGCAAAAGAAACTTTGTTTTTAGAAATACTTCTTTAAATCTCGAAATAGGTTCTGAGGATAGGATCCGAAATAGGTTTCTCGAAATGTTCCTGAGGTTTCCAACGATAAAGAACGCTTTTCGGAATCCTTGGTAACTCAGAAGGAACTATTTACAGGTATATTTTCGTTTGTGGTTGTATTAAATTTTCCTAAATTATTATTATTATTATTATTATTATTATTATTATTTTACAGTGTACATTGAGATCATCTGACATAGTTTTAGTCATAACTAGCGTAATTATAAGCTTTTTTTTTGCGTGTGTGTGTAGTTTGTTTTAAATTGCTCGGAAATTATTGCTCTTTCATGTATTTTTTTGTTTCACAAAAATCGAACTTTTTAAAGATTTAACAGTCTCAATATACATCGGAGCAACAAAAACGAAAGAAATTAGAAAATTTGTCAGAATTAGCTAGACCTATTTTTGTGCTGCTATAAATGGCAATACCTATTCATAAAAAGTGAAAAATACTATAATTTCTATGATAAATAACTGTATGCTTGCATTTTACCATACTGGATTTTTTCTTTTTTTTAAGTTTCTTTTAAACTAAATTTCAATCTTTAACTTGGTACCTATAAAAAAAACTTTAAGGAAGATATATTTATTTTGCAAATAAACATTTAAAACTAGTCAATTATTAAATATTCGATCAACACAATTTCCATTTTTTTCGTCATTTTTGGAAACTTATCTACCGTGTAAATCGAAGGTCAAATGCATTCGTGGGATGGGATTTTTAAAAAATTCGTTATTTTCGTAAAATAAATAAAGCCTGACGTCTAAGTAGTTGAGTGTGGGAAAATATTTAAATATCTACTAAGTAGTTAAATGTGAGAACTTTACGTTTAAACCGTAGTATTTGCTTACTGCATCTAGCGTTTATTTTAAACACCTTTATATATTTTTCTATTTATTTTTTTGTTTGTTTATTCTATGAGCATTTAAAATTTTTCATGGCAATTAATTTGCTGCTTCAGTTTATGCAAAAAGTAGAATTAGGTTGATCTTTCTTGATCCAAAAGTGGCACTGTTTAAAATATTTAAAGATTAATTTCATTATAAGACATTTCAATATAATAGTATAACTTTTGTTTTTGCAACACACTAACTATACCGCATAATTTTGACATTTTAGTGATATTCTCCTTCCATGGATGTTATTCTTGAAAGATGCCATATTGCGTAAAACATATACTGGTTTGTATTTATGTTTATTTTGCATGTGAAAAGCATACAATAATGGTTATTGTTGTTGCCCAATCTTTTCTATGCATATCGCACTCATTGTATAAATATAAATATCATACTATACAGGGTGTATCTGAAATGCTTCAACAAACTTAGAGGGATGGTAGTACTCATGAAGACGAACAAAAAATGCAATGGAACATGGGGTCGCAAATGACGTTTAACCCTTTCAGGGGCAGTGGTATGTTTATGAAACGACTTAATTTTAATTCCAAAACACCACAACTGCACCAGAATTTTGCTAAAATCTTTTCTGTTTAATATGTATGTGAAATATAGCCTTTTTCTTATTTAGAAACAAATTTTTTTTGCAAATTCCGGTGCCAGTCCATTTTCAGACGCATTTTCTCGATTTTCATCCTTTAAGCCTTTCAGGGGCAAAGTACTTTTAATACTAAAATGTTGAAATAAATGACTGGCACCGGAATTTACAAAAAAAATTTGTTTGTAAATAAGAAAAAGGCTATATTTCACATACATATTAAATGGAAAAGATTTTAGCAAAATTCTGGTGTCATTGAGGCGTTTTGGAATTAAAATTAAGTGGTTTCATAAACATACCACTGCCCCTGAAAGGGTTAAACGTCATTTCCGACCCCATGTTCCATTGCATTTTTTGTTCGTCTTCATGAGTACTATCATCCCTCTAAGTTTGTTGAAGCATTTCAGATACACCCTGTATATGTATATATATATTAAACAATGTAACATGTCAAGTGAAAATAATAATTCGAAATGGAGGTGTAGCTAGCAAAAATACACATATCTGTCCACCCATTTGTTAAAGCGTTAATTCAGGGTGTTTCAAAAGAAATTAACAAACTTTTAGAAGTGGTAGAACACAAGCAATTTTTGTACGAGAAACCGGCGTGACAATCTATTTGTTCAGTCAGAAATACAGGGTGTCTCACACCAACCCGAACCCCAATTTTTGTTCACAACTTCAACAAGATTGAAGCTATTTTCTTCGTGTGAAATGCGATGACATGACGAAAAGTGCAAGAAATTCATGGTAATTCGTTCAGTGACACTGCATGAAATATCAATTTCAGTCTAAAATATGAAGCGTCTATTTCAACGCCGTTTAGATGCATATGGTTGCCACTTATAGCACTTCTCGTGATATTATTACATTTCGCACAAATCAAGGTAAATCTGATGAAAAATGCGTGAAAATACCTTTATTGTTAAAATTACGAACAGAAACCCGGGTTTGGTTTGGAATGGACACACTATATTTTCGACAGAAAACTGGATTGCGATCCTGGTTTCCTATACAAACATTTTTTGTTGTACTGTGCTCTATTACCTCTTAAATTTGTCCTCCCTCCTTTTTTTTAAACAAGCTTTATTATAGAAATGATAGTAATATTTTAATTAATCTTTCAGATAAATTATTAAGAATAATATTTTATGCTTAAATATAATACAAATATGGAATTGAAAAATTATCTGGTAAAGTTCGATTAATGCTTAATAGATGGGGTACATAAATTTACGTTTTTTAACGCTGTCTCCTTACACATGAGTGAAACGTTTACGTCTCATACGTTATATTATTTAACACATACACACGCATAAAAAGTTCGAAGTCTGAAGTATTCCACGTTTATATAACAAATGCTTAGTGCATTATAAAAAAGTCGATAATATACATTACCGTTATTATGTGCATACATTAATAGAATAATCACATATTAAAAAGAATGTTGGATTGCTATCATTTGAAATAATTACAGAAATTTCATCAAAAAATTCATAACATTCCCACTAAAATGTTGTTTAAGATACATCAATGACTGAATGTTAGTCAGAGACGATTAAATATTTTTCCTAACATTTTATTACATATACTGATGAATGTCTACAAATTACACTCATGGTATTCCCCTTTTTCGTAAATTGAAGCTTAATTAAAGATATATATATTCCTTAATTCTTAATTATTTCTTTTAATAAAATATATCGACAATTAAATATTAGTCGTAGCCGACTAAATTTGCATATAAATTTGATTTATGCTGTCACATTTTGTCGTAGAATTAACACTGCCACTGAATGATCTGAAAACAATCCTGCCTAATCACAGAACATCACCTGGAAGTAATGCAGGCCTTTCACCCATCCAAGCGGCAGCTATTCTGCCACCTCCTGCAACAAATAATGGTGCGAGTTCTTTCAATAGTTTGGGTGTGCATTCTGCTGCGAGAAGTAGATTCGAAGCCTCTCAAATGAATAAGAAGTACACAAGGTAAGTTTATGAAATCTTCGTTTTGTGGAACTTTCCTATGGTTTCTTGGGAAGCACAATTAAAGTTGTAAAGTAGATCTTCAATAGTAATGACAGTGGGAATTCTTAGAAAGTTCAATAAACGGAGATGCATCTTTTCTTGATAACAGGTGGAATGAATAACAAAAATTATTACCTAGATTAATTTTGTCTCTTCTCCAAATATCTCAATCTTTTTCAATCTTCCTTTATTAACTAAGAAAATGAATCTGGTTTATTTTCATTAATATCAGCGTACAATATCCCTCTCTCTCTCTCTCTCTCTCTCCCCCCCCGTCTCCCCCCCCTCTCTCTGTCACTTTCTCTTTCGCTCGCTCTTTCTGATTCTCTTTCATCCTCCTCCCTCTTTTTTACACCATAGATTTTTTAAAACCCTTTTGGGCCTGATGTCCTTATAATAGGACAGGTATTTACACGTACAGTAAACTTCCGATTATCCGTCACTCACGGGACCGACCGGGTGGCGGATAATCGAAATAGACGGATAATCGAAAGACCATTATTAAAATCACATTTATATTTGCTGGTTTATAAATAACAATATTTAAACGCGTGTTTTTTTATTAGCTGTGTATTTCATGAATAGAAAACACAATTAATAATAACAAATAAATTTATGAGAGTAATTTAAAATTTTACACAGTAAATAAATTACCTGTTTTCATCAAAAATAATTCGTTTTACATGTTTGTTTGCAGTTTGCTTGTCCTTTTACAGCAGCAAGATTGCGAATTTTACGTAATAAAAGTACTTGAGTTGCATCGGCTTCATCTTGCATCTCAAACCAATTAATGCACTTCGAGAGTATTGTCTCCACTTCTGCATGACTGACTCTTGGGTCATCATTTTCCGATTCATCAGATTCAGGTTTCCCTGGATTCAAAATATTTTGGATAATTTCGTCATCCATAAATTCTTCATAACCAATATCATTGTTATCACAATTATGCCAGTTTTTCATTTCATATGCAGAAATATCTTTTAAACATGGTACGTTTGATACCAAGGTCAATATCTCTGTATCATCATCAGGTACATCTTCTGTGCTGGTAGTATTGGTAGCATCTTCCGGTGTATCAATAGTGTTGGGCCACAATTTTCTCCAGCTTCTCTGGAAAATCTGTTCAGATAAATCATTCCAGGCATCAGCCAAGTTGTATATGGCATCTTTGATAGTGTATGATTTCCAAAAAACGAAGACATTTGATTCATTATCAGCGAGTAGCAGCTTTTGAATTAAAGCTTTCCGATAACGTTTTTTCATCGATTCAAAGACACTTTGGTCCATTGGTTGTATCAGTGATGTTGTATTAGGTGGAAGAATTAAGCACTTGATGTTACCGTCAGTAGATTCTAAATTTCCGGATGTGCTCCTGCATTATCAAGCAACAAGATTGCTTTCTGAGGAAGATTACTTTTTTTTAAATGTGCTTTAACTCCGGGAACAAAGATATAAAAAAAAACACTTCATAAAAATATCTTGCGTCATCCAGGAACTTTTTGTACTGTAATAATTGACAGGCAGTGTTTTCATGTTAATATTCTTAAAAGCTCTAGAATTCAGGGGGCGGTGGCTGCAGTTTAGCTGACGTCACACAAGCATTTTTCTCGGAATAGCGCCGCCTCACTCGGGTTCACTGAACATGCGTGTTTTTGTTGTTCGTTTCAGATTGAAAAAAAAAATGGAAAGGGGGGGGGGGGTAGCGGTTAACCGAAGGTGGCGGTTGATCGAATGGCGGATAATCGGAAGTCTACTGTACTATTATTTTGTCTTTATACTTATATTCTTATTTTGTTTTTACTTTTGTTATTATCTGTATCTAGTAATGATAAGTGAATGTCTTTAGATTTATTATTATCACTTCATTTATGTTTTAGCCCTTAGATATAAAAAAAAAGAGTTCGCCTAAACCTCTATACACTGTTGCTGAGACTTTTATTCAAAAACGTGTTTCGGTTTTTATATTTAAAAGTACTTGACCAATCCAATAAATTATGATAAAAACGAAAAACATACTGGAAAGTTGTTATGTACATTTAATGCTGATGTAATACGACATTTTCCAAACGTCTATAGCCTATTGTCATATACCTTATTGTTATATAAATAGCATGCAAAATAACTATTCATTAGATTTAATTAAATGGCATATTCGTTAAATTAACCTTAATTTTTCTCATCTGGACAGCTAATTTTAATTTTTAAACCTGAAAGTAATATTTCCCCAAAAGTTTAAAAAAAAAAAAAAAAAACACTAGGTCGAAAGTGTTTTTAAGGAAATACTAAAATTGTACAAAACAAAATATACTAAAAAATCTACTATCACCAAATCTACTACTACCAAATCTAATCTATCTACTGCTACCAAAATCTCAAAATATACTAAAAAATCTACAACTGTCTTTTCAAAAGTATACAATTACCATTCAACAATAAGAAATTTTCTGCCACATTCATGGAGTAATTTTTATACGTAAAAACAACAAACTTTGGGCATAACAGCTGAAGTGATTTGGAATCGAATAGTATTTTTATTTTCCTGTTAATGTATTGCACCATCATGGTGATCCTTTACCCTTCGACTGTCGTGTCCCAAAAATCAGCTCAAAATGCCAAATTTAACAGCATTTTCCTTTATGTTTGTTTATAGAAAATAGAGAAATGCAATTCGATTTCTTTGTTTCTGAATAAGAATACCTGAAAATTTGGGGAATTTATTTCGAAAAATGAATTTGTGAATATATCAGAAATTAGCGGGTTTTGATTTGAGAATAGCATTAAGAGGACCTTCTAATGAAGCAAGTTTTTATCTCATTCCACAGCAAAATCCCACCTTAATTTATTTAAAAAAATGTAAAGACAAGATTCTCATTCACCTATCACATTCAACTATCAATGTTTGGTTTTCATCGTCAGAAATTTCACGTCGAATATCGATGTACTGTTTTTTCAAAAAACATTTTCTCCAATTTTAAGTATTTTTAAAAAATGGATAAACTTTGAAATTTTTACTTGCACACAATTTTCAAAATTTTTTGTTTTCAGAAATATTTAAAATTTAAGGAGACAATTTTTAAAATGCAGTACTTCAGAATTCGGGCATCTAGTTTCTGAAAGTGAAAATTTTGATAATTTTATAAACTAATGAGTAATTGTATGTATAAATTTCCCTATAAGAGAAGACACCTGCTTGAAACTTTCAAAAATTGTTACTTTTTATTTTTTTTTATTTAGTTTTTTTTTATAACTTATAGTGTCTGGTATATAGCCCAAAAACGATTTTTTGAAATTTAAATTATTGCGAAAGTTACAGCGACAAATGTCCGTTATAACTAAATGCCGCTAAACCAAATTTTAGACGTTTTTTTTTTTTTTTTTTTTTTTTTCAAAAATACATTTTTTTACCTGGGCACTTCAATGTCTCGAGTACCGCTCGACCGATTTATTTTAAAGTTTAATATAAACGTTCAGAATTGAACTCTCTACACACTTAAAAATAATTGGAGCAAACTGTTCAATCATTCGCGTTTTTTATTTTTTTAAATGGAAAACGGTTACATAATCAAAATTTAACTTTATTCTGACCATAATATGTTCAATAATATGGTCAGATGCGCTTAATAATATGGTCAGATACGTTTAATAATATGGTGAAGTAACCGTTATCTTTAAAAACGGTCGACTGACTGGACAGTTTGTTACGAATTTTTAACAATGTATAGCTCTACCTAAGTAGGATTTTTTTTTTTTCGATTTTTTACAAGCAATTTGGGGTCATTTTTATGGGGACAAATTAAAATTGTTTTTGAAGATGCCGCCATTTTCTCAATTTAAATTTATTTCGAAAAAATCCCACGCTACTGTTAAAATTCTGCAGCGAACTGTCCAGTCATTCGACCGTTTTTAAAGATAACGGTTACTTGACTATATTATTAACCTTTAAAAACTCGGGCGGAATACTGAGTGCGCCACTTAGTGAAAACCAGTTGCGAATTACAATGTAATTACGTGATTAATACTAATTAATTTTTTAACAATTTGATATTTACTGCTTTTATACTACTACATTAAACAAATATATCATTAAAAGTTGTTATTTAGGCGGTGATAGCGCATAGAGTGCACCGCCCGTGTCTTTATGTGTGTATATAAACCGTCCGTGTCTTTAAAGATTAAGCGTATTTAACCATATTATGGTCAGAATGAAGTTACATTATGGTTACGTAACCTTTTCAATAAAAACGGTTGACTGGACAGTTTGCTGCAAATTTTTAACAGTTCAGCCACAGCCAATATGCTAAAGATTTATTGCATTAAGATTTTTTTTTTTTTTCAAGGAGTTTCAGGATGTTTCAGGAATGCTTGATACAAGCGACCAGCTGACACTGCATTTTCAGGAAACTCTTGTTTACATGCGCTGTTAAAAATCTACAGCAAACTGTCCAGTCATTCAACCGTTTTTATAGAAAACGTTTAAATAACCGTAATTTATCTCTATTCTGATATTATTTATCTCTATTCGTAATTTATCTCTATACTGTTAATTTTTTGCAGCAAGCTGTCCAGTCATTCGACCTTTTTTTTTTTTTTTTTTTTTTTTTTTAAAGGTTACATAATCGTAATTTACCTTTATTCTGACCGTAATATGGTCAATAATATGGTCAAGTCGTCGTTATTTTTAAAAACGGTCGAATGACTGGACAGTTTGTTGCAGATTTTTAACTGTGAATGAGAACGCTTCAAATTATTGTCAAATAACCGTTATCTATAAACACGGTTGATTGACTAGACCAGCCGTACTCAACCTTTTTTTCCCGCGGGCCGCAAACATATGTTTGCGACGTTAGGTGGGCCGCAGCACACTTAAAAAAGGGTAATTATAATAGAAAGATAACAAAAGCAATATAACACAGTTAATGTTATCAGAATAGAAGGATTAAATGTTTGTCGCGGAAGGAATGTTACGAAATAATTTTAACACCACTATCTTTAAACAATAAACATCGTGGTAGATTTCTATTGCAAATGTTTCAAAAATAGGCCGCAAAGTTTGTTAGGAAATACCAATGTAAAAAAAAAAAAATTGGTGCCAATTTTTTCTGTGAGAAACGTTGAACCCTAAAAAACAGTACTATAGCTATATAATAAGTATAAAACGTTATAATATAACAATGCGAAGTTTCCAAGTTCTAAGGGGGGGAAAATAAGAGATTTTCTCTAATAAATCAGCTTTTTGCTCAATGAAAACCTTTTTATTTTAATTGTAGAAATATATAGTGCAAATTTAATTTTGAATAATGTTTGCTTAGTGTTGAAGATTAAGAAATGTATACAGCACTGTTGCACAAATAGAATAAAAATAACTTTTGACTATGAAAATAGTATTTAGGATGTTTTAACATGATTTTAAATTAATTATAAATAACAAGACAGATTTTGTCTTCCCATGAAAATACATCAAACAACAGTGAAAGTCTTAAATACTTTTTATGCGCATCTAAATTAATTTTATAAATATGGGCAAAACGATTGTGTCTCGAGCAGTACATAAATGGTCGCCGGGCCACATACGGCTCGCGGGCCGTAGGTTGAGTATGGCTGGACTAGACAGTTTGCTGCAGATTTTTAACTGTATGGATGCCAATGATGGCATTTATGATTTATTTATTTATTTTTTAATAATAAAGAAAATTGAAAGATTTGAGTAACAGAGGGGACATTTCAGCGATTCTCGTTAAACGAGAAATCTTGTTTAAAGGGGTGATACTAGCTTAAACGTGTCGGTAAAAAGGTCATACTTTAGAAATTCTTGTGGGTTTCGAAGCATTCAAAAGTTATTACTTTAAATATCTAAATTATATATATTTGTGTGCACATGGAGAGTAAAAATAAGTTCGTGACTTTGCCCAAAAAGAAAAAAAAAAGTGGATTTGAGGATCACTATGAACTTGCTGTGCTATTACGATTTAAAACTAATATCTAGATGTAAAATTGTATCACTATTATAAACTCAGTGAAATGATCAAAAATGACTAAAAACAAAGCGCATGCATCGTATGATTTTTTTATGTAAAACAATTGCAAAATACTAACCAAACATAACTTAATATATTAAAAAAATATATAAATAAATAAAGCTTACGTTGTTACTGAAACCATAAAAATTCCTAAAGTTTGACCCTTTTTTTTACATTATTCAAACTAGTGTCCTCTCCCCCTTTACATGAGATTTGTCAATAAGATAGAGTCACCCTCTGTTTCTCTAATCCCATACTCAATCTTTTATTCTGGCTGGCCGCAAATTAATGTTTGCAACGCTAGGCTGGCCGCAAGGCACTTATATAAAGGTTAAAAAAAAAAAAGCGTAATCGAAATATTAATATACCATAAATAGTATAACAAAGCAATATAATAAAGTTTATATTATCAATAGGTTAGAACGTTTGTCGCTGAAGAAATGTTACAAAAAAGTTTTAATATCACTACTTCCAAACAGTAACTTTGTGATAGATTTCTACTGCAAATTTTGTAGAAATATGCCGCAAAATTTGTTGTTTGGAAATAGTAGTGTAGAAAATTTTTGGTGCTAGTTTTTTTTTTCCGAGACAAACGTTTAATCCTAAAAAGTACTATTAAATATATTATAAACGTAAAACATAATTATGTATCAATGTAGAATTTCCAGATCGAAAAGAAAAAAAAAATCAGGAGATTTTCTCTAATAAATCAATGCAAAAACTTTTATTTATTTATTCATTTAAATGTGGAAACATAGAGCAAATTTAATTAATTTGCAATAAAGTTTAATTAGTGTTGAAGATTAAAAAAATGTATAAATCACTGTAGAAAAAATAGAACTACAATTAAAAAGAACTTTTGACTAAGCAAACGGCATTTTTGAAGTTTAAATAATTTTAAATTAATTATGAATAAGAGGGCAAATTTTGTCTTCCCATGAAACAACATTTAAAGTCTTAAATTCAATTCATGTACAGTCGAGCGTCACCTTAACAAATTTTCAACAGACTGAATATTTGGTTCGTTATATCTAGGTTTTCGTTATTTGCAGTGTATATATTAGGTGTAGAAATATGAAAGAATAAAAAAGTTCCTTTTATCCGGAGTCTCATTTTAACTCGTGTTTGCAGTAACAAAAATTGATTGTATTTTTATTTATAATATATATTTTAATTTTTGTAAATTTTCTTTTTAAATGTAGTATACAAAGATGATTTTATACTTATCTGCTCAGCAATAACCGCCATTTCTTGTTTTGCTATATCTCAGAAATATATTTAAAAATTCAATAAGAAAGCATTTTTTTGTACGTTGTAAAAAAAATTGCAACTAACTATCCAGTCATTGAACTGCTTTTATAGAACAAGAACAGGTTTACTTAACCGTAATTTATTTCTATTCTGACCAATGGGAACGGTTCACAGTATGGTCAAATAACAGTTATGTTAAAATGGTTGAATGAGTGGGCAGTTTGCTGCAATTTTTTACAGTACTAGATACCTTTTACAGGAAAATGAAAAATAAAAACAAGACTGTTCGATTCTATGAAGCTTGAATAAAAATATCTAAACTGTAAACATTTATTTATACATGGAAAATAAAAATAACTTCGTAACTTTGCCAAAAAAGAAAACAAAATATATTTGACTGTGCTTTTACGTTTTATAACTAATATCTAGATGTAAAATTGTATCAATGTTATAAATTCAGTTAAATGATCAAATATGACTAAAAATAAATTTTCGCTTGAAGAAACGCCTATATAAGATATTTAATCGTTAAAATATTTTGTTTGTTTGTTATTAGGGTTCGATCAATTTTTATCGTATTGTCATAAATTGAATACTTATTCAAGGAAGACTTTTGAAGGGAAAATGATTCCAAAATATTCTTCTCATGCAAATATATATATATATATATATATATATAATGATTGACCGCCTGGAGAGTTTGCTGCAAACTTTTACCCTGTAGAGACAAATCAAACCACAATTTACAAAAAAAATTCTTTGTAGTAGATTTCTTTTGAAAGTATCCTGGTATAAGTGTGTGACAGAGATTATTTTTCCAAAAGTGGTGCGAATAGAATAAAGAAACGGTCCTTGGGACGACATATGTCCCGACCCCGTAATCAAAGGTATAATAGTACGCAAAATAAATATATTCGTTTGATTTCAGTAATACTTAATTTGTGTCATTTGACATTTGAGTAGATACTTTTAAATATTTTAAACCTAAAAGTAATTCTCTCTCTCTCTCTCTCTCCCCACCTCCCCCACCCGCAAAAAAAAAAAAAAAAAAAAAAAAAAAAAAGGTCTGACACGAAATGTTAATACCGGTTATTTTGCAAAAATAAGAAACACCCGAAGGAAGTGACTTCACTTAATAATTCCAGAGTTAAAAAATGTGTAGGATATTAAACATAGCTTAACAAATTAGCCAACCAGTCAGTCATGTAATTCAATTATGAGGATGATCAGTTGACAATGTCAGGCAATCAGTCAATTATAATGAAGTCGACGTTTCATATGATACTGAGCATATAACAAAGGGAATATTATTTGGCAAAATTAATGGGGTTTTTTTTCTCATTTTTTATCAACAAAAATAATAAACGGATCGATACACGAAAGAGAAGAATATCGTGTTCCAAAATTAATCTGCGTACTGGGATAAATAAGAAATGATCTCCTGATGGGCAAATCACGCTACATTTTAATGCTTCATTAAATTTTACAAAATGAAAGAGTGCCCACGCTTGCGGAGTTCTATTGATGTTCATTTATTTTTAATTTGTTGCAATCACTTGCTTCGATATTTCTAATAAAAAATCAGAGTATCCACAAAAACATGTAAAACTTCAATATTCCATTTAACAACAAATAAAAAATTTCTTTCAAAGCCAAAAAACATAATATCTACGAAAATTTGTTCTTAAAACATCAATAAATCTCTACATACTTCCATTTAGTTGCTAGTCGGGTATTGAATTGATGAATTACAAATCAGGCTAAGTACAGTGGGTAACAAAATCCCACGAGGGCTGCTGCGCCGCTGATGTATTGTTAAATTTTATAATATATTTTATAATTTTCGTGGTGTACGATGACCTGCGAAAGCTCCCGCAAAAATAATGCAAACAAATTCTTCCTAAAATTTATTAAAATGCGAAATTAATTACAAATTTTAGACTAATTAGTAAGACAGCATTCAGTGACATCTGTCGGTAAAATTTGTAACTAATATTTATGAATATCAAACTTAAATGTAATGCATTCGTACATCCATATTACTTTTGAAATGATTCTATGATTCTTTTTCGCTAATCTATTTTTAATAATAATTATTAATTTGGAAATATTTTTCAGTCACTCTATGGAACGATGAAAGCACGCTATAAAAGTAAGAACTTTTCTCCACACTGATTATCTGAACCAATCAAAGGATAATATGAAAATAATCAAAAGACATGTTTAATCATATGTTGTAACCAATACCGTTATAACTTTAGGAAAAAAATATCTGAAAGGAAGGAGGTAAAGTGAGAAACCTGACAACTTTATCCGTGGTAGGTCACATACAGAAATCGATGTAGAACGATTTTATGGCTACTAGATCTGATGATCACAAATCTTGAAAACGAAGCTATGATACATCATTTTATTCATATAGTATAGGATAATTAAACCTGGTATCAGATAGCGTTATCTGTACAGAGGAGTCAATGGGATTCAAATTCAGTTTCTGAGCCAATTAACAATCCTGTGTTATTAGAATATTTATGTTAAGCCTACATATGAATTGCAAATCAAGGCATATATATATAAATTCCGCAGGGCGGAACCGCATCTAGTATTCTCTCTGACCTTTACTTATATTATTATGAAAGAAATATAAGTCCGAACAATGATTATGTATTTTATCGCTATATTGATGACATTATCATATTTTATTTCAATGAAAAAAATTGCATATCACCACTCAATTTTTATCCTACTCAGCTTAAATTAAGCGAAAATGATTTAATTAATAATAATATAAACTTTCTTGACTTAAAAATTAATATTACTAATAATTATAAATTAATTTTTGATATTTATGATAAGAGATTTGATTTCCCATTTAAAGTAAATATTTTTACCAATTTTGCTTCATGTTTACATAAATCTGTTTATAAAAATATAATTATCAATTATCTACATCGTATAAAATACTTATGCTCAGATATAAATAAAAACAAAAATATTAGATATATTCGAGATCAAGCAAAAATATATGGTTATCCAATTTTTATGATAAATTCAATCATCAACTCTTTTAAATAACATTTATTATATAATTTAAATATAAACATGGTATGTGATAAATTATTGTTTTAGTGTGTGATAACATATAACAAAAGATATAGAAAAAAAATAATTATAACATACATTATTACAATTATAACATATTAGGAAATTTAATATTTAATTTTTTTTGAACATTATATACACTTTATATAGAAAATTACAATTATAACATACATAATTACAATTATAACATATTAGGAAATTTAATATTTGATTGAACATTATATACACTTTGTATAGTTGTGATTGTGCGTTGCTGATCACCTCTGTTTAAGGTGTTATTGATGTGCAGTTTTCATACATTTATAAATTAACTTATACAATAACAAATTAAATTATACATGGATAACATTGGTGATTATAACTCATAAACATATCTATTTGCAATATATATAAATATAAATATATATAGTTTTTATTTTTGTCTATGAATAATTAAATTTAACAAGTATTTTAATTACTGCATTGCATTAATTTGATTGAAAAACAGTAGTAATACTATTAATTATCAATTTTATAAATTTTGAGATATTTTGAATTGTTTATGAATTATTTAATTAGATATTTAAATTAATCTATGAAATATAAAATATATTTACAATGTAGTATAAATTAAACATTAATTATTTAATAACAAGTCTAATATATATTTAAGTAGTAGTAAAAATAAAACATTAATTATTTAATAATATGTCTATAATATCAGTGGATTAACACAGCTGGCAGCAAAAACAATTTGAATTAAAATAATATCTCTTTTACATAATATATTCTTGTTAAGAATATCTGAAATGCTGTGCAAGTTGAATTAATTCTGTGTAGATTTATTCATATAGTAGTATTATATTTTATTTGAATTTAAAGTAAAACTACAAGTTAGTATTGTTTTTTAAAGTTTATTTATATAATTAAATCTAATGAAGCGAGTATGTAACTAATAAAGTGGATATCTAACTAAATATTAATTAGGAATTATTATAATACCAATAGATGGCGACACTTTACCTTTCAGGTAGTTGTTGATAATATTGATAGTATTATATTTAATTTAACTGTAGAGGGAGCTATTGATTGTATATTAATTTTACTTTCAGGAATTAAAATTGGATGGAGTAATATATATTCACGGATATAATTTTGTTATAAGTGTATTAAAACCAGAATTATTTTGTGTGTTTTGTGTGAATTTGTAATACAAATGGATTAATAAATTAAATATGAACCATATACAATGGAAAATTGGACCACATGAGAATTAAATATGAATTGGATATGAAAAAACACATGCACATGTACTCATCACCCTGGATGCACCCACATGTGTTTTAAATAATAATTCAGTGTTTCATAATTCTACTGGCATAATGCTAAGATCACTAGAATCATCCAGGTACACTGAATTATTACCAGACAACAATTGGAAATTTTAAAATTTGGAAATATTTAAATAGGAAATAAAAAACCATTAAGAATATACAATATATTTCACTCACATCGATTATCCCCAAAACTGTATTTAACACCTCACGAAATTACCACGAGATAACAGTTTTGAAATAATAAAATTGGAAATATGAACGCATAAAGTGTAGATAAAATATTTTACTCACAATAATTATACAGAATCCTTAAAATGTCACAACTTCTGCATAATATTCACATCCACATGGCAATGCATCATACATGTTGACTAAGTCGAGTTGAGAGAAATGATTTGAAAGACAAGTTGAGAGCACACTTTTTTTAAAACACAACCCCATCGATGACACCCAAGCACAAAATGATTCAAAAACACACAAAATAATTCTGGTTTTAATACACTTATAACAAAATTATATCCGTGAATATATATTACTTCATCCAATTTTAAATCCTGAAAGTAAAATTAATATACAATCAATAGCTCCCTCTATAGTTAAATTAAATATAATATTAACAATATTATCAACAACTACCTGAAAGGTAAAGTGTCGCCATCTATTGGTATTATAATAATTCATAATTAATACTTAGTTAGATATCCACTTTATTAGTTACATACTCACTTCATTAGATTTAATTATATAAATAAACTTTAAAAAACAATACTAACTTGTAGTTTTACTTTAAATTCAAATAAAATATAATACTACTATATGAATAAATCTACACAGAATTAATTCAACTTGCACAGCATTTCAGATATTCTTAACAAGAATATATTATGTAAAAGAGATATTATTTTAATTCAAATTGTTTTTGCTGCCAGCTGTGTTAATCCACTAATATTATAGACATATTATTAAATAATTAATGTTTTATTTTTACTACTACTTAAATATATATTAGACTTGTTAATAAATAATTAATGTTTAATTTATACTACATTGTAAATATATTTTATATTTCATAGATTAATTTAAATATCTAATTAAATAATTCATAAACAATTCAAAATATCTCAAAATTTATAAAATTGATAATTAATAGTATTACTACTGTTTTTCAATCAAATTAATGCAATGCAGAAATTAAAATACTTGTTAAATTTAATTATTCATAGACAAAAATAAAAACTATATATATTTATATTTATATATATTGCAAATAGATATGTTTATGAGTTATAATCACCAATGTTATCCATGTATAATTTAATTTGTTATTGTATAAGTTAATTTATAAATGTATGAAAACTGCACATCAATAACACCTTAAACAGAGGTGATCGGCTACGCACAATCACAACTATACAAAGTGTATATAATGTTCAATCAAATATTAAATTTCCTAATATGCTATAATTGTAATTATGTATGTTATAATTGTAATTTTCTATATAAAGTGTATATAATGTTCAAACAAATATTAAATATTAAATTTCCTAATATGTTATAATTGTAATAATGTATGTTATAATTATTATTTTCTATATCTTTTGTTATATGTTATCGCACACTAAAACAATAATTTATTACATACCATGTTTATATTTAAATTATATAATAAATGTTATTTAAAAGATTTGATGATTGAATTTATCATAAAAATTGGATAACCACATATTTTTGCTTGATCTCGAATATATATAATATTTTTGTTTTTATTTATATCTGAGCATAAGTATTTTATACGATGTAGATAATTGATAAATATTTTACCACATGATAAACCGAAGCTTTCTGATACATTTTCTGATTTATTTTTGTACATAAAAGCATGATACTTGCAGGCATGATTATTGAAGTGATTTGTAATCGGACCGTTTTTTTTTCCATTTTGCGATAATTGAATTACATCTTGATTTATAAGGATTGTTGTCTGGCGGGATAAGGATGGCGGGTTTTTTTCCTTTCCTGCGCTGCCTGGATTAGAAATTCGGTTCAAAAAGCCAACTTTCACAGCATTTTCTGAAGTCTTCTGCCTTTACAGAAAAACTGGTCGATTACACAGTTTATTAATAAGAGTACCTGCCAATTTGATACGTTTGCGACCAAAAATGAATTAAAAAATGTGTCAGAAAGTAGCCAGTTTGTATTTGAGAAGAAATAGCCTTAAATGTGAAATTTTAATACAACACTAATATACAAGATGTTTCATAATAGAGCTCTCTAAATTTAAAGTTCAATAATTTATTAACTATAATAAATAGAAAGATGAAGTAAGTGAAATGATTATTAGGTAGCTCGTAAATTTTGTATAGAGAGTAATTAAAAATACAGTGGAACTTCCATTTAACGAAGTCTCATCGTTACACTTAAAAACTTCGTTATGAAGAAAATTCGTTAAATAGAAATCAACTTAAATTCGTGAAATTTTTTCTTCAGATATGACAAACAGGTATTGGATTCTGAAGTATTTGATTCAGTTTTAATTATGAAGCCGTCTTTTACAAAACAGTTGAGTACGGTCGATGAGATCACGTCACATTTCCAAACTTTGCCTCAAGCTTTCATCAGCTCTGATACACAGGTTCTCAAACTAATGTTTTCACTACATTGTCTTTTTTGATAATGTACTTCAAGATTTGTTATTATTCCTTATTCTGAAGTTTAGAAGTTGCATTGGAAGGAACAAAAATAACTTTGATGATCTTCGATTTGCATTGTCTCGGTGTGGGAGAGTAATGATAACAAGTATTTTTAGAGTGAAAAACAATTGTTTTATTTAGCACCAAACATAATGGAAAATATTTAAATGTGTTAATTTTCATACAATCCGCTGAAATAAATTCGCATATCCATCGCAACATCAACCTCTTAGTTTGAGTTCTGTACACGTACAAAAGTGGAATAAACTTCGTTATATAGAATATATTTTTCGTAATATGGAGATTAATTTACATGCTAATGGTGTTCAAAGTCAAAGTTTTACAGAAAAATTCGTTAAGTAGAAAACTTCGTTAAATAGGGATTTCGTTAAAGGGAAGTTCCACTGTATATGTATTTCAAATTTTTATGAATAGATGGCGCTGCACTGTCTCAAACTATCAGAATACTCAAATTAAATTCAAAATCTTGAAATACAACTTTTTTAGCGTTTCAATTGCTATATAGAATAAAAAGAAAAAAACAGAGGCGTTTGATGCACCTTTACACGTTTGAAAACTCGAAATATTTTTTTTGCAATTTACAGTATACAAAATTTTGTGTACTACCTGATAAACATGTCACTTATATCTTTATATTTAATATGTTAATGAATTATTCAATTTTAATATTAGAGAATCCTGTATTAAACGATTAATGATTCTTTTTTGCTAATCTATTTTTAATAATAATTATTAATTTGGAAACATTTTTCAGTCACTCTACGGAATGATGGAAGCACGCTATAAAAGTAAGAACTTTTCTCCACACTGATTATCTGAACCAATCAAAGGATAATATAAAATAATCATAAGACATGATTAATCATATGTTGTAACCAATACCGTTATAACTTTGGGAAAAAAATAGCTAGTATCATAAAAATAATGTATCATATATATAGCGTATATGTAATATCATATAAGCTATGTATCATAAAAATAGTAGTTATTTTTTATGATACATATATTAAAGGAAATGTGAGTTGTAATTTGTACTGTCTTGGTGGGGGGGGGGGGGTGACTACTTATTTGGATTCTCCGGTAAATTTTATTTCGGATACGAAACGGTAAGTCATTTGATAAAGTAGTTTTAGATATTTGCAGGTTTAAAGTTCGGAACTTCTAATGTTAAATTTATTTGTAATCATTGAAAACCGATTGTAAAGCGAGTGTTTTTTTTTTTTGTTTTTTTTAAGCATAACTCAAAAACTACTTGGGGCGGAATGATCTGTAATTTTGGATTCGCATATTTGAAAATTTTAGGGATCGATTTCTGCAGTGGCAGCTCGTGACTGTCTTTTTGGATGCACTAAATGCATGCATGAAACCCATATTATTTTAATACCATTATTTTTTTACAAGAAATCTTTTCCTTGTTTAATGGCAGAACTTCAAACAGTAAATAAAATAAAGTATGCCTTTTTAATAATAGTGGTAACAGAAGAATAAATTTAGCAGCTATATGCACTTAGTACCCTAAATAAACCCAGTCAAAAACCGCCACTGGATTTCTGTAATATATATATATATATATATATATATATAGGTTACAATTCATATTTTTTTTCAAAAATTATAGTTTTCCAAAAATTAATTTTTGAAGAAAATGTTAATTGCACAATATTTTTTTTTTTAACAGAAATCGATTTCTAGAAGTTTTTAAATAGGTGAATGCAAAATTACAGTTAATTCTTTCAAGTAGCTTTGCCTACCCGCATTGCAGTCTATTTTGCAACGACTACAAATAAATTTATCATTAGAAGTTCCAAACTTTAAACCTGCATAGTTCCTAAACTACTCGACCGAATGACTTCTCGTATCCGAAGGTAAAATTTACGGAAGAATCCAAACATGATGTCAAAATTAGGAGTTAATATTGAAAATTTTTAAGTTTGTTACAATTTCTATATGTAGACGACCCCCTAAGAAAATTTTAAGTATAGCATTAGTAGAAATTATTCTTTTTACACACTTTTATTTAACTCGATTTGTTTTTTTTTTTTAAGATGGAATTTTGTAATAAATTTTTCACTCACTTCCTGATATGCTAAAATTAAAAAAATTACATACACAGATGTATTTCCAACGGCAATACAACATTTTAATATTTTTTAGAATATTTATTAGAACTTAATTATAATTCAATGAATTAATTTTAAAGCATTTTTCCGTTAGCCGGGCGCAAGTGATAAATCACCAAGTAATCTTTATGGCTACAATTGTTTACGAGTTACAAAAATAATGGAGTTGATTATGCGCTAAACCATTCTCGCCAAAATACACCAACTGGCTGTGAAACTGACACAACGAAATATTTTAAATACTAAAAAGTAGAAAATATAAATAAAAAATGAACAGTGCAATAACTTTTTAAAGAAAATATTCTTTTATTACTTGTACTAATCGATTAGTACGTTACATTCTATAAAATGACTTCTGGCAAAGTTAGTAATATGAGGTCAAAATTAGGTGTTAGTATTGATAATTTTCAAGTTTGGTACAATTCATACGTGTAGAAAGAAAAATTTAGTATGCCATTGATTAGTAGACGTTATTACTAATGAAGTAGTACGAGTTGCATTTTTGTACGGTGATTTGCTGCAGAGTTAGTAAGGGTGATTAATTACTTTTATTCCCGGGATTTACTTTGAGATCGTCTCAAATTAAAATGCCTCTTTATTGTGTAATTTTACGCGAACACTTCGTGTAAATATAAGTATGCTACTGGGAAAAAATTAATATATTTACAGTAAAATGTTCTGGGAAAATGAGAGTTAGCTTTTTCTACCGAAAAATTACGCCGAATTACAACAATTTTAGCTGTAACTTTTCCCATGAACAAAGAATTTCTGGGGGGGGGGGGGGGGGATCGTTTAGGAAAAATCGCTGACACTCATTGTACCAGAAAATTTACATTTTAAATGTTTATTCCATAATTTATTTTAAAAATTTCTCTGCTGGTTTATCAATTAATTCATTTTTCAAATACCCTTCAGAATAACCAATGAAAGCTTTATATGGAAGTGTTATATGCATTATATATTTAAAATAACATGCTCAATTTATTTAATACATTTTTTCAATTTTTCAATTACAGGAACAGTGTATGGATAATGCTATTTAAAATGAAACTCAGAGGACCTTTTATTTCATAAAACTTTCCGTAAACTTCGCAAACCTATTATATTCGGATGTTTCTGACCGATTTTTCTCCCAACAGTTTCTGAAATTAAGACAAATTTTTCCGGAACCGTTGTGTAAAGACGAGGTTAAATTGAAGTTTCGTAAATGTTTCTGGTATAAAAGGAAAATCTTTTGCAATTTTTTTTTTTTACAAAGTGACATTTATTTGTTTCTAGTCAAGTTTCTACTTGCAAGATTTTCTGTTGATAAATAATAGAGTGCAATATACATCATAAACAAATTATCTAAGCTGGTACAGTTTACTGTTGTTATTCAGTATTTTTATTAGTTTTTTTCCTACTCCGATCGGGCCTGGCGTCAAAATATTAAGACATTTTTAAATTGACTATCCGGGAAAAGTCCCATATCCTGTGCCGGAAAATTTGACGAGTTTATTTTGGCTACAAATGTTTCGATGTGGTTATTGCGATTGTTTGGCGTTTGATAAGATAATTTGGTAAAATTATAAACAAAATATAATATAAATAAATATAAATAATATAAATACATTATAAATAATAATAAGTATATAAATAATAAAAAATATATATATAATATAATATTATGATACATTATATATATATATATATATATCATATTATAATACATAAATAATATTATAAATTAAATTAAATTAAATTAAAATATAAATTTAGCAAGATGCTAAAACTGCCTTATGGCACCATTTGGGATATTTTCACCTACCGCGCCAAGCGGCACAGGATACGGAACTCTACCCGATTAGTTGTTTGTCTTAACAATTACTTTTTGTTATTCTATGCATGTAGTAATAATAGTATACACTATATATTTACTATTATCACTTCGTTTTATGTTTCAGCATTTAGTAATGAAATAATAAAAAAGGTGTTCGCCTTAATCTCTTTACACCATTGGTGATTATTTATTTCAAACACCACTTGTAATTTTTTTATTCCAAACATGAATTTCATTTTTTAAATATAAAGGTTCGAATAATCAGTAATTTATGATTAAAAAATATATATTTGGAAGCTGTTATGTCTATTTAATCCGGTTGTAATACGATATTTTGCGAACATCTTTAAAAATTTTCCTTATAGACTATTATCACATTAATAGTATGCAAAATAATTATATTCGTTAGATTGTAGTAAAAGACATATTCGTTAAATTCTAGTAAACGTTAACTTATCATTTGGATACAATATTAAAATAAATAAATAAATAAATAAATAAAAAATCTAAAAGGGGTTCCCCTACTAAAAAAAGGTAAATAAATAAAATTTGACCCGAAAGGGTGAATGGTTTCTTGCTTTCAAAAGAATATTTCTATTCGCTCAACAACGTGAAAATTTCTGACACATTCTCAGAAACATTTTTATACGTAAAAGTTCAAAATTTGCAGCGATGACAATAAAATTGATTTGGAATCGAATACTTTTTTCATTTTTCGACAACCATATTGAGTAAGAATCGAGGAAATCTTGGGTAAATGGTCACTCCCCGATGACGGACCTTCTTCGGACTTTTTCGTGTTTCGAAAATCCGCTTAAAAGAATTAATTTTGTTACAATTTTCTGAAATATCCTTTATATTTATAGAAAAAAGAATTAAACTAAACTAAATGTCATAAAACAGAAAGATAATTATTGATGAATTTTTGAGGAAGAGAAAAGAAAAATAAAAGAAATATCTTTATAAATTAAATTCCAATGGATGACATCCCCCTTTTATTTGACAGGATTCATTAAAATGAAACATTTAACAAAGAAAGAAACTTTATAAACTGAATTCCAGTGAGTGACCACCTTATTTCATCTGACATTATTCATTAAAGTGAAACATTTCCTCATTCTAGCAAGTAACATTTAAACAGAAGAATTACATAGCGAACATTTTACAGTTTCTACAAATAGCTTGTCAAGCATCTAAAAAAAAATTCTTAATACGATGGATTTCAACTACAACTTCATATCAAACTGAATTTGAGTGACAGTTTCCGACCATATTTGGCTTCATCTTTTTTTTTCCCCCGTTCCTTTTCGATTAAAAATATTTATTTGAGGCAGAAAATATTATTTTTGAACCGATTAATCATATTGTAACTAAAAGAAAATTGTCATTAAATTTCGTACAAAATATTTGCACTGGAACTACCTATATTTGTTTTTGATTCGTGAAATTGATATGAACAGGGTTTTGAACCGGAACTGAACCGAAACATAAAATAAAAATTGTTATTTCCCTAGTAGTACACAACATTTTAAAATTCCGGATACTTCGTTTTAATTTCGTTTATAAAACGCTTTATCAACGTTGTGTGCAACTAGGGAAATCGGAACTGAATATAAATTGTTTTTCTAGTTCTAGAATTAAATGGGGGGGGGGGGATTGAAGGAAATGGAATACGAATACTCGCTTCCATCTCCATGTTAGGAAAACCATATGAAAAAATTAAACAGCGTCAGGCGGATTCGTCCTTGGGAACCATGGATGTTGGTCTCCTATTTATGACAAGCGCTTTAAAAACTGAATTGTGTGCAACCAGGTCCAAGTTGGGTAAAATAGCCCCCTCTTGTAGGGGGTTTTACTCAGGGCTCGAAATGGAAAAATCACGAACCTGAACGGTATTTCAAAATTATTGTAGAATTTTTTTTTTTATTTTTTTTTTTTTAAGTGTAGAGAAATTTAACCATACAAAAACAATTTAAAAAATGCATTCACGATTCTAAATAATAATTTTAAAAAATCCCTGACGGCTTGGCTTACAGGCACAGGTAGATTTCGAAGACGCAGACCGTGGGGCGCCTGTTTATTAGGAATTGCAGAAGAAATGACCTTTTTGCCATGATGCGGCAGTTGGAACAACCCACTTCGAAATCTACCTGTGTCAAGTAGGCGGAGCCAGCAGAATTTTTTTTTTTTATTTTTTTTTTTTTAAGGGTTAGCCCTATAAAAAATTGCCAATATAAAAGTTGTAGATAATATTAAGAAGATTTATAATAAATTTAAGCGGATTTGATATCTTGTGAATTGACAAAGTTTTGATTTCCCCTCCTCCTCTTGAGGCCATTTTCAATGATATGAAAAATCTGTGATACATAAATTTTCGGCCCTTTTCCTAGAAATAATAATAATTATTTACGGATTCGATACGTATCATAATTAAGAAGTTATGTTTTTTTTCTGTTTTCAAAAAAGCCTCCCCCCTCCCCCCTCCCCATGGTTCGATTTCGCCCATTAACAAACTTGACCGAGATTTTATGCCCAAGATTTTATGTATCAGTTTGGAAGAGACTTCTGCAGAATTTTTGAAGTTATCGTGTCCATAAAAAAGTGACATAGATAGATAGATAGTAGATAGATAAAGTTTTGAACTGGGGGTGGTTTTGGGTTCTGGGAGTCATGATCGGTGTACATCTGCAAAAATTTTCCAAAAAATCCCAACATAGGGGAGAATGTAATAGGCAGTATTTCTTACGAAATCTACCTAAAAGTTACACAGCGCACACACTACGTTTACGTGGCCGAAAACGGCGAATAATTTCTCTTTTGCCGATAGAAACAATCGGAGTGTAAACAAACTCCGTTTTTTCGGTAATAGTCCAGGGGAAATGTACCAAAAAAAGGCGTTACCTTACAAAAGGTCGGGTAGAAGATTTTATTTTTTTGACTTGTATATAATAAGGCCAGCATGGAAAAACCGAATTATCCAACAAAATTTCTTAAGGGAGAATTTTCTGTGGCCAAAAAACACCAAAATTTTGGGACTTTTATTGTTGTTTTTTAAATATCTAGAGACCCGTTGTCGTAGCGTATTATTTGTTAATTACAATGTTAAAGAAGACAAAATTCTCTACAACTTTCACATTTACAACTTTTTTATACGCTCAATAGCAAGCGCAGTACGATATTTCAAAAATAAGACAATTTTTTCAATGTCCTTAAAAACCGTGAAAAACGTAGTTTTGTCCCGACGCGCGACGATTCAAATGTTCCCCACAGATGTAATGATGTATGTCAACTTCTACAGATTGACAGCAGAAAATTATCTATTATTTGCACACCCTCTTCTTCATTTTTATCACAACAGACATATTTTAAATTCAATAAATCTATATAATTTAGTAAGTAGGGGAGAGTGTAGATGACTAAGACAATTTTCATATTTAGACAATAACTTTAAGTATATACAATTTTTAATTTTAAAGTATTGTTTAAAATAATATTTCAGTATTTAGTAACTTATCGGCACGACAGTTTCAATAAAAAAAAATCTTGTTTAATTTTAATAATTATTTTTATAATGCATGAATATGTTCATTTTATTCCATAAACATTTTATTCTATAGTACAATGGTATATTTTATTTACCGATTATTGATGACATATGTTTTAATGTTTTACTGTTTTAAGTATATCAAACATTGGATTGTAGTTCTATATAAAAGGAAAACGTAGTTTTGTCCCGATGATTCAAATTTTCTCCAAGAATTTAATCATGGATGTCATCTTCTACATATTGATAGCAGTAAATTATCTGTTATTTGCACCCCCCCCCCCCCCCCTATTCTTAAGCGCAGTACGGCTTTTTAAAAATGAGGCTATTTTTCCAACTTACATACCCGCTCTGTTATACAGAGTGGGTATGAGGAAGAGGGGACGGGGGACAAATAACTGCCAGGAAAAAAGGAAAAGATACATCTAGAGCAGGGATTGGTAAAAACTATGGTACGCGTACCAGTACTGGTACAGGAAGCTCTGACTACTGGTACGCAGAAATCCGATACTGGTACGTGGAATAAAATACAGAAATCAGCATATCATATGATACACCCTGGCACTGTATCTCACGATAGAGGAAAGAAGTGAACTTATTCAGCTCTCCTGTGATGGATTACTGGAGTCCACATTCAAAAGTATGAACGTCACAGATTTTTTATTGGCGAGAATATGAGAGTACCGTTTGTGTGTGATATCGTCAAAGTCTGCTTGTGTTTAGCACAACATATATCTGTGAATGTGCTCCCCCCCCCCCCCCCCTTCGTTACATCAAAAACAAACACACGAATAAAGTAAACTTCGAATGTGACTTATGACTAAAACTACCTAATATTGAGCCAGACATGAGGAAGCTGTGCTTGATAAAACAAGTCCGCCCTTTTTCATTAGCGATAGAAGCAAATTAGCCTACTGTAACAGTACATGAATCAGTGTGCGTCAATATGTCATTAAGTATTGTGCCTTTTTTCCTATACCAAAACATTTTTTTTTATTGTATGCATTGTTAAAATTTAATGGTGATACTACTTTTTACTTGAATGTTATTACAAAGCAGCCAATCTTAGTACCAATTTAGTTATGTAATTATTCATTTTTAAATACAATAAAACCTGCTATGACGGAAACAGGAAAGACCGAAGATATATTTCGTTTTAGGCAGGTTCCTTTTTATAGGTTTTTCTATATTAGCTTTACGTTTTTTATCTGGTGGTACGCGGAAGTATGAACTTCGATTTAGTGGTACGTCGGTCTAAAAGTTTGGGAACCCCTGCTCTAGAAGAACCATGATCCTTGATATATCTTCTATCCAGGAAACTGAACGCTAATAATCCTACAACAGTCCCATCAAAGAGACAAAAATATTGTTAAATATCCCGTAGAAATTATCATTATTAAAATACATTTTTTCATTTAGCTTATGCAGTCATATTGCGTACCTTACTTTATTGTGTAGGGAAAGTGGACTTGAATGAGATAGGGGATGAATGTATAACAACAAAAATGTTTATATGGTCTACAATCATAAATAACTCGGTATTTCATTTGATAGATGGTAGCACTGAGATAATTCAACAGATATAGTTTCAAAACTGTACATATTACAGAATATTAGAATATTCCACAAAGTGTATTTTTCAACAACAAGTTCTTCTGTTTGAGCTTTAAAGCATTTAATAGATAAAATCTTAAAATTTTATATATTTTTGCACGCTAAAATGTTATAATTTCTTGTCATAATATATAATAAAACTGGGAAAATATTGACAATATTTACTAAAACTAATATTTTGAAAATTTTTATGAAAATAGTTATCTCAAATATTTTATTGATAGAATTTTTAAATTTTACAAGAGATATAAATGCATAATATTAGTTAATGAAATAATATGTTGTCATTTTTATTGCAGATATTTTATAAGGTAAAAATATTTGTTACATAAGATATATTTATTTTTTGAGTCCCTACTTTTATATAGAACTACAATCCAATGTTTGATATACTTAAAACAGTAAAACATTAAAACATATGTCATCAATAATCGGTAAATAAAATATACCATTGTACTATAGAATAAAATGTTTATGGAATAAAATGAACATATGCATGCATTATAAAAATAATTATTAAAATTAAACAAGATTTTTTTTTATTGAAACTGTCGTGCCAGTAAGTTACTAAATACTGAAATATTATTTTAAACAATACTTTAAAATTAACAATTGTATATACTTAAAGTTATTGTCTAAATATGAAAATTGTCTTAGTCATCTACACTCTCCCCTACTTACTAAATTATATAGATTTATTGAATTTAAAATATGTCTGTTGTGATAAAAATGAAGAACAGGGTGTGCAAATAATAGATAATTTTCTGCTGTCAATCTGTAGAAGTTGACATACATCATTACATCTGTGGGGAACATTTGAATCGTCGCGCGTCGGGACAAAACTACATTTTTCACGGTTTTTAAGGACATTGAAAAAATTGTCTTATTTTTGAAATATCGTACTGCGCTTGCTATTGAGCGTATAAAAAAGTTGTAAATATGAAAGCTGTAGAGAATTTTGTCCTCTTTAACATTGTAATTAACAAATAATACGCTACGACAACGGGTCTCTAGATATTTAAAAAACAACAATAAAAGTCCCAAAATTTTGGTGTTTTTTGGCCACAGAAAATTCTCCCTTAAGAAATTTTGTTGGATAATTCGGTTTTTCCATGCTGGCCTTATTATATACAAGTCAAAAAAATAAAATCTTCTACCCGACCTTTTGCAAGGTAACATGTACATTTCCCCTGGACTATAAGGCCCCAATTCAGCTTTCTTCCATCTTCGTTATATTAAAGGATTAAAATTAAAAAGCTTGGAAGTGTGGCCTGTCATATTTATTTAATTACTAAAATTTAAAAAGGTTGGATGTAGGATCGTGATATCACTGTATGAAATATGACTGTCAAATGTAAACAAATTCCACGAATCGGAACGATATCCATAATTTCACGAACCGGAACAATATTTATCATAATTTCACGAACCGGAATATCGTTCCGGTTTGCTCCGGTACATTTCGAACCCTGTTTTTACGCGTAATAAGAATTCAGTAATTTTTTTTCGGTAAAATCGCAGGAAAGCACCCATTACGTAATTTGCCGAAATTGGCAAATGTCTAACATTACCTCCCCCCCTTTTTATTTTAAAGATGTGTAGTTTATGAATGCGTAAACCTGATAATTTTAGCCAACATTGTCTATTTGTATGCAGTTACCTTCAGTTTGTACAATGGATGTGCACAGAAATTGTAAGCCAGGTGTAGGATGATCAAGATCCCCCTACAGATTACGCTTATATGCATATGAATATGTTTAATACGAAATCGACCCCTTTTCAGCTTAGGGCGCGGTACAGCTGCACACCCTGTCTTCTCTGCACGCCACTGGTTTGTATATATATATAATTTAGAAAAACTATTTGTTCATTTATTTATATAATGTAATGTTTTTTAAAGTTATTTATTCATATATTTATGAATCTCTCTCTCTTTTTTTAAAATATATTTACTTTAGCGAGTCTTTATTGAACATGTTAAGTGGAATTTACTCCAAGCTCCTTATAGTTATGGGCATCTGCTTCCCTATAGCTGAAGTAATGTCAAAAAAGATTCCCACATCTTATTATGAGGTAATGATTTTCGTTATTAAGTAATTAGAAAATAATATTGTGAAAAACTGCATGTTTTTGCCTTAAAATAATAACGTTATTGATAAAATTACACAAATACACATTTATTTTCCTTTTTATTCTAAAATCTATTGTCATATTACTAATTTTAAATAGCCAATAATAGTGTTTAATAGGAATTAATTACTAACTGTATGACTAATACAAAATGCTTGGACTTAAAAATGAAAATATTGCCATAATTTAAGTAAATATTTATCTAAAACATAAACAAATTTTAAAGTTTATACTCATTATACTTCATATTAACTTTACTCTTCTATATTTATGTAATGTAATTAAAAAAAAAAAAAAAAATTGGCAAAACTTTTATTTTTCATTGATAATGTTTTTTCCACAAATATTAAATTTTGTTTTTTAACACATTTCAACATAGTTGAAAAGTGTTTATGAATTCAGTTTGTCTGTCTGTTCGTGCTCTAACTCTTGTAAAATTCGGATAGCCATGTAATTTTTAAATGATCGGTATTGAAAATGAAGTGTGTAGTATTTATAATTCGTTTACAGAGACATACAAAAGAATTCCGTTACATTATGTCTATGGTGGCAAAATCATTTGCGGTGCATTTTATTGACGTTACGATATTTCAAACATAATGAGATTAATATGCAGCACCCAGGAGGACTATAACTCGCTTTCTTAGTAGTATAGAGTAAGTTGAGTTTATAATTCGTTTACAGTGACGCACAAAAGAATTCCATTGCATTATGATCTTTGGGGAATAAATGTTTGCAGTGCATTTTAATGATGTTCTGATACTTGAAATATAATCAAATTAAAAAATATCACTGAGGTGCACTCCAACATGTTTTCTATAGTGTATGGAATGCGTAGCATTTATTGTTCATTTACAGATACGCATAAAATAATTCGGTTTTAGGACTGACTATGATTGATAATTGTTGGATGTGCGTTTTTCGCTGTGGTATGCATTTTTAAACATATCTAATTTTTAGTGTGTTACGTGGTGCGTATAAATTCTATAGATCATATACAAGGCTGCACAAAATAATTCGCACAAATTACAGGATATGGATAGAAATTGCTGAAAATGGATTTTTACTGAGTTATGTTTTTAACACTTTCCAACCTAGTTGAAAAGTGTGTATGACTTCGGTTTGTCTGGCCGTCTGCCGTATGGCCGTGCTCTAACTCCCGTAAATAAGCTCGGATTGCTCTGCAATTTTTATATGTTATTGTCGTCATCTAAAGGATGTTCCCTATTTCAACGGAAGTGTGTAGCACTTATAGTTTTTTTCACAGGGACACTCAAAAGAATTCCGTTACATTGCGGTCTATGGGAAAAATCATTTGCGGTTTATTTAAATAATGTTTCACTATTTTAAATGCATTGAAATTTATATGCATCACTAAGGTGCATTAGAAGAAGCTTATTATGGAATAGGGTGTGCATAGCACTTATAGTGACTTTACAGGGACAGTCAAAAGAATTCTGTTACATTACATCTATGGAGAAAAATCGTCTGCGGTTTAATTAAATAATGTTTCACTATTTTAAATGCATTGAAATTTATATATATCACTAAGGTGCATTACAAGAGGCTTACTACAGAATAGTGTGTGTATAGCAGTCATCATTCATTTACAGGGACACACAAAAGAATTCCCTACTGTCAGTTAACAATAATTCCTGGAAGTGCGTTTTAAGTTACTGAACGTGATTTTAATTTTAACTCGCTTTTTATCTATTACGTGGTGTGTATAAATTCTGTAGATCCTATACAGGGAAGCACAAACTTCGCGAACACATTTCCGTTTATTGACAGAACCTCCAGCCAAAGAATTTTAAACTGTGCTACGCGTTTCCTAACTGAACTAAAATTTAGCATCCTATGTAGTATATATACAAATCTATAGATCCTATACAGGGCTGAATAAAAGTATTCGGATATTTTTACGAATATTGTATATGTTGGAAATTCCTGAAATTATGTTTTTAAATATGTTATGCGTTTTCCAAATTGTTTACTTAGATGTTATCTTTTAGCTTATTAAACGGTATGATTTGTAAAATTATTTTGGGAGCGTTGGAAAGTGTTACATAATCTATGCTTGACGCATGATTTTTCGTTCTTGTTTTTTTTTATATTGCTTATTGAGATATCTCATTTCATTGTATGAAAAAATGAATTTTATAAATGATTTTATGCTACTTGAATGATTATAGGCGCCGACTTCACGGAGGCAAAATAGACAATCAGGCATACTTCTAATTTAAAACCACTAATTTAAAAAAGTTTTATTTGTCCCATTTAATCACTGTGATTAATTAAGAGAAAATTAACTTTTTAAAATTAGTGGTGGAAAGCCTGATTTTCCTCCGTTGCTGCAGTTATGTTCGCGCTATGCGTATGATGATTTTCATTTTCAGCTTTAATTTTTATCAAAAAACCTATCAATTATTTTTATTTGCATAGCATTTGTTTACATTTTTATATGTAGAAGTACTCCATATTGTGTTATAATTTCAGCTGTCTGTACATTAATACTGTATAAAATTTTTCTATTTTATTTTATACTTTTATAAATAATACAGAGCAATATCAGTATAAGTATGTTTTTCCAATGTATTTATGTGAAATAAAGTTATGTTTCAGAGCAAAATTCCCATTCCATCTAAGCCGAAAAAAAACCCTGTTATTTTCAATCTAACAAAAACCGAACCTGAACCCATATTTGTGAAGTCTTTGATATTTGCAAAGAGAAATACATTCACTTTATTTAATTGCAGAATTTTGCAACTGTATAAGGCGAATATTTCTATTCCAAAATAGTGCAACTTAAAAATAAGAGATTTAGCAACTGTGTGAACCAAAAACCGTTATTTTTAAGGAAAATTGGAACTGAACTTAATTTTTGTTAACATAAACGTATTTTTTTAAATTTAATTTATGAAATTTCAATTACTTAAAGTAAAATAAAAGCCTTTGAATTTATTTACTTCTTGTATTTAATTTTGTTTTATGTAAGACATGTCAAAAGTTAAATCAGAAATTATGCATGCTGTATTTAATTATACCGCCAAAAATGAAAATATTTGTTAATTATGATATAAGAATATAGAAATGAACTGTGCTAGCTTAAAAGAATTTGATAGTTGGGTATAATGGTATTTTGAATTGGCATAATCATACATCATTTGACGTTTTATTGAAACTAGAGCTTAAACTGAAAATCGAAAAAAAATGTTATTTCTTATTTCACAGAAACTGGAACTGAACCAAAAACCGTTATTGTTAAGGGAGAAAAAACTCGAACAGAACCAAAATATTTTAACTGAACTGGAATGGTAAACAGAGAAAAAAATGATTTTCAGTCCTACTTTAAACAATTGATTTGTATTGTTAATATTTCAGATATCTTTCTCATTATCATCTAGGTTTGTGTATGTGTATAAAATGATGCTTTTTTTTTCAGGGTTTTTATTTATACTTGTATGGTGTAAGCATCGGCTATCTCTTTTTCATGTACTGCTTTATCTTGAGAGAAAGGAAAGAACACAAACCAGTCTCATTCAAAGAAAAATTTCTATTGTGCTTTAAATCCTTCCATAAAACTGAACATTCTGTTGAGCAGTCTGATGACTGTAGCAGCCACCATAGTAGTATGAGAAGCATTAATCAATCCTCCAAATTGAGCAGAACTGATGAATCACATGAATACACATATTGCTATTTAAGGCTTGGTGTTGTTGGTAAGTCATTTTGATCAAAATCTAACACATAATCTTAACTCATATACTATGTGCAGTGTTTCTCACAGCAGGGTAGGTATACCTTTAGAGGTATACAAAGAAATTCTAGGGGCATGCAAAGAGTCTGTGTTGGCAATCAACATATGGTACAGCACAGCTATACAAGATGTCCCCAAAAGATTTAAATAAACTTTAATTTTTTTTTTTACCTGTTGGATTTATGCAGGCAATGTAAATTACAAAAGTGTTTCAAAATAAGTTAGGATTTAAGATTATGTTGATAAAATTATCCTGGCATTAATTTTCAAAAAGTTACACTTTTTAAATTTTTAGATGGTTCCTGGGACATATAACTTATAGTTAGAAAAATTTTCCCCATGCTCTGTCAAGTACAATTGTAATAATTGCATTTTTCTATGATCAAAATTCACTAAGTTATGATACTTTGAATTTTATGAAATTTTGGAGTTTTCTGAAGCTAAAAAATTGTCTAGTTTTTAGTGCCAGAAAGCTCCAAAATTTTACAAAGTTCAAAGTAGAGATGTTTTATTATACCTTAATGATGATGAAGAAAAGTATTAACAACATATCATTTAAACAGATAAAATACACAATAGTCAGCATACACAAATTTATCAGTATGAATCATTATTCACATAAAATACGATTTGACATGGGTGCTGGCATGGGGAGAGGAGACATTACCTCTCTCTGGATTTCACAATTTATTAACTATATTTTCTTTTTTCTAATTATTTTGAAAAGAAACTATAACCTGAAAAATTTATTTTACCCAAGTGAGTTAAAATAACTAAACATTAAGATAAAAAAAGAACTAAAGCTTTTTAGCCAGGAGAACTCTGCTTTTTTTTACTCCCTGAACCCCTGTGAAAGACAATGTTTAGTTCTGTTTTTCTTTTATGTTCATGTGTTTAAAAATTATCTTAAATGGAAGCTTCAAGCAGGGTGAGCAGAGCCTTCTGATGATAAATAAAGAAACTGTTTCAAGCCTCCATTAAAAAAAAAAAAAGAAATCTGGTCAAAGTGATTGTGATAAATGTTCTAATTAACT
Organism: Maratus michaelseni; assembly: GCA_963931845.1. Taxonomy (NCBI): domain Eukaryota; kingdom Metazoa; phylum Arthropoda; class Arachnida; order Araneae; family Salticidae; genus Maratus; species Maratus michaelseni. Next base: position 446,895,891 of record OZ007586.1, read on the forward strand.
CATTTATATTTGTAGTTCATTTACTGTATGATCATGATTACTGCACATACTTTTTGTTAAATAATGTTATATACATTATTTAATAGTAATATTTATCACAAAATGAAATAAAAAACAAACAGAAAAAAAATATTAGTTGTTAATTTGTAAATCTCATGAATATTTTCAGATATTTCATTTTCAAAAATAAAATCAATTGCAACAAAATCTGATACTATGAATCTTTGATATTTGCTTGGAAAAAAACAACAACATATATATTCATTCATACACACACACACACACACACACATATATATATATATATATATATATATATATATATATATATATATATATATATATATATATATATATACAGAATTTAGGACATGTAATGATTGTGACATCGTATAAAAAAAGTAAAATTTTAAATGTTCCCAATGAATAAAGTAGAGTTTACTAGTACAAAAAAATACTAGCTATATGTAGTTAGTTTCTAGAATGCCAGAACTTTGGAATACATGTGTGTACTTTGATGAAATATCTGTAATTTTACAATACTGATATAATTAATGCCCTTCATTTTTATGATGTATGCATTGTTTTTTAACAGCTTTTGGAATTGCAAGCATGATTTATTCAGGGTTAGAATTTGGACAATTTTTTGAGCTGCAACCTGGAACACCATGCTTTAATGTATTGTTTGGAATTAGTCCTATTGCAAGAATGGCATTTACATTTATTCAAATGTATTTTATCTTTTTGAATTCTCAGGTAATATTATTTTGTCAAATGTATTAAATTTATTTTAAATTTTGCTATTCTAATTTTAATTCTAACTAATCAAACAATAACAAATAGAATGAATTATAAAATGAAGAAAGTAATAATAATAACAAGAAATATTGCCATAAAATGGGATGAATCGATACTTTAGTTTCAAAATTTGAAATCTAACATAAAATAGAGTTTTATTATTATTATTAGGTAATAATTCTTCAATGACTACTTTCCATGTAGCAACAGTTAATAGTCTAATGAAAAGCCTTTCATCAGCAACAAATGAAAAGTCAATGGCCATTGATCATAAACTCTCCTCATAAGACAAATTTTCATCCAAAACTCACCAGACATTTCTTATCAAAATCTCCTCAATTGATGATCAACAGACACTAAAATTTGAACAGAAATGCCACTTTAGTTTATTGTGGATGACTCCTGTTCATGAAAATTATCTTCCTTACAGTTCATGAGAAAATGTTATAGTTTTGATTTTACTTTATGGTGATATAAGACATTTCTTCATCAGACAGTGCATGTCAAAAAGGTTCTAAATTAAATTAGTTTGTAGACACTTAGTGAGTTTTGGATGAGATTGATGGTTGGCTAATTAAATATGGAATGGATTGGTACTGCAAGATTTATAATATCAATTCAATTCATGTAATGATTTTTTGACTCATATTTTCCTCCTTTAAAAAAGTTAATCATCCTATATCAATCACAACATCAAAGTGAGCAAATTTGATACAAGGAATACATTTTGCAGGAATTAAGGAATAAAAATAATAAGGTTTATACAATAAAAAGGGATATTTTAATACACATTCAAAACCTAAAACCTAATATAATATAGAATTTTATTATTATTGTTAGGTTATTTCTGGATGATTCCTTAAGGTATCCAAATCATGTAACTACTTTTTATTTTCAATTTACTTTTTCCCCTGTAAAATAATAAATCATCATGTATAAGGTCACACAATCAAAATAGACAAATTAGTACAAGGAATAAATTCCAGTTTGTTTAAATTTATGAAGCTTACAGGGGTGTACTTAGAAGAACATTTTAACAGCTCTATAATGTTTAAAAAACACAAATTAAGAAAAAAAATGCCTTTTATAATTTTAGTTAGCATAGGTGAACTTACTAGATATTTACATACTTAACAAAAAATGAAAATCTTAATTTATTTTGTAAAATTGAACTTTAAAAGTTAGTTTTATGCTCCTCTATGTTTTTCAGTAAAAAAATCTTCAGAAAACTTTAAATATGTACAGCAAAAGTGCATTTTGTTTACACAAACCAACACCCATTTTTTAAAAAGTAGACTATCAATGGGCAAAAAATCTTTGTAAATGGGTGTTCTTTTAAAAAACTCATTTTCAATGTTTTGGATTACATATTGCTATTTTCTGTTATATTAATAACTTGCACTGCATGTTTTTTAAGTTCTTATAATTTAGTCTTTCAACTTTACAACCACCAAATCACCTAAGATTCAGGTCTGGTATTCAGCTGGAAGGTTCTTTCTAAAATTAGGCCTTTTTTGCATTGTAATATGAAAGACAGCTAAATTTAATAATTTTTTTGTATTACAAAATGAGGTGATACATGCATCACTTCACTTGGTACTTCATACGGAATTTAAAAATATTCCCTTTTTGCAATTTTTTAATATCAAAGGATATAATAGTAAAGGAATGGGTCAGAAAAGTAAATATGCAGCTCATGTTTTCAAGAAAATCCTTATCAACCAAAGTTTAGGAATCTATTTAAACACATAAGATTTCTCTACCTTAAAAATATGGGGACTTAAGCCTCAAAATCTGAATGTCAAAATTGGGCAGTAAAAATAAAAGTAGCTGACTAACTCAGCTGGTGGAATGAATCTAGAGGGGGGGAAATATTAGTATTTCCAACATTTAGTTAATTTGTGTTTGAACAAAGATATCTGAAAACATTTTGTCTCACTTCATAAAAGTGTATCAGTTTGCATTGTTTGATGGTATTGTGTTGGTAAAAATTGATAAAGATCTTGTGAACATTAAGGAGCCTTAGCAACCTAGAAATAACAAAAATAAAACACAGATTTTAACAAATTTTTAAAAACAAAAATATGTTTTTGCAAATTCTATGAATAAATATTAAAATACATAAATAAATTAGCCTCACTGATAACTTCTTTTCCAACTCTTTCATTAACAAGAACTTTTACATTATCCATCATACCTACATTAAAAAGTTATTTGAATATATATATATATATATATATTTACTTCCATATACCCACCATAGCTATTAACATTTTTATTTGAATATAAAAAAAAAAAAAATATGTTTTAAATGACTTTTTAGAAAATAGTCATAGCAATATGATGGCAGTTTCAAAAACAAACTTCAGTATTTATAAGGAAAGTCCTAAAATAAAAACTAAAAGATAGTAACATGAAGTTGATCTCTGTAGAATTTAAAGTCAATTGCATCTTTTTTGTAAAAAGCCATTGGGTAATGTCTTAAAAAATACATTTCAGAACATATTAAAATTTTGACTATTTTTATTACTAATTGATCAACTTTTAATTATTAGGCATATCTTCATCAGCTTCTTAATTTTGAAAAAAAAAAAAAATCAGAATTAATCTCAACATATTTTACAACTGAATAAATATATTAAAAAAGTTGAAAAAAAATGTTTTATCTACCTAGGTGAATGAGTTTTCTTTAACTATGTTTTTACTATTGTGAGGAGATATATGCCTCAAACAGGTAACATATTCAGTGGTAAAAGGATTAATGCACTTTGCTTGAAAGCTTAAACACTGTCTTTAATTTTGTAAAAGATTCTTGCCTACCTCTGGGGGTGCCTAGTCAGGTGAGGGTCTCGTCACCTGATCAAGGTTCTAAATTACGAGACCTATTAAATCTGTCAATTCAACAAAGTTAAACAGAAACCTTGAACCGGCAAACAAAGATAGCGGTAGCAAATCACAAGAGAGCAAGCACAGCAGCGATGTGAACAAATCAATAGTCAGGTGGATCACAGCCATGCTGTGATCAGGCGATTTCCGCCCCGCACCCAGGTACTAACCCGTTAAGCTAGGCATTCATGCCGGGCAGGTAGGGGCCTGGTTAGCGGTATAAAAAAAAAAAAAAAAAAGATTCTTGCCCCAGAGATTTTATTCAGAAGAAAGACCATAGAAAAGGCAATTATCAGTTAATGGATATATAAAAAGAGAACATTTAACATAATAATTTGTCTGGAGAGTTTATGAGTGTTTCTTTATTACAGAATATAACATCATTGTATATTATAAAATATTTTTCATGTTATGCTAGATTTATATATAAGCATTTTTTATTTTTGGATATTTGAATTATTTTTCAAATTTATCATTTTCTGTACTTTAGGTCTGTATCAAAAGGCATCAGATTGTTGCAAGGTTTGGATTAATGCATCTGATAGCTACAAATATCTGCATATGGCTGCATGTTTTAGTACAAGAGACCAAGCATGGTATCCTTAACCTGATGAATGTTAATTTGACCTTATCAATGGCTTCTTCTGTTCCTTTGAACATTTTGGCTGCAGGTATACTTTTTACTTGATAAGCTGAGTAGCAACTTTTAACACACCAATGAAGCAGAGAATGAGCAAATTGGTTTCAACAACATAACAAGGATACCGTAATTTCCGGCGTATAATCTGTGGATCAAATTATTCTGTTTCAACCCAGAAATTTTATTCAATAATTGTAGTCAAATATTCACAGTGATCAAGTAAGTTACATTTTATAAAATAAAATTTCTGGGTCGAAACATGATTGTTTGATCCGCGGATTATATGTCGGAAATTACGGTAATATGATCAGTGTAAAAATGTAATTTTATTTTGACATCAGTTTAGAAATGTAAGTGCATTTTTACACTGATAATGGTATGTATGCTTGGCAAAATTTATGTGTGATTTTTATCTGTGAACTTCTGACTACTGAAAAAAAGATTATACAAGAATTACCAATCGGTGCATTGGATGCATATGTAAATATATAAAATTACAAAATACAAATAAACTACTAATTTATAATGAGTATACTAATAAATAATATAACATAATCTATACAAAATAGAAGGAAAAATTTCTGTAATGATGGATTATGTAATGATTAGACACGTATGTTTACTTTTTAATCCACCCTCCAAGACATGATGAAAAATCATAAAATAATCAGAGGAGGTGCTGACATAGGATTAAAAGGGTATGTAATGTGCATGTCTTTGGGGGGAGGGGTATGCTAATTGCCAATCGTTGCAAAATATTCATTTTTGAATAAATTGAGGAAAGATGAAAACATTATGTACTATAATGATTATACGAAATAGAAAAAAATATAACTTCATGATTAATGAAGATTTTGGATTATAATAAATTCTGGATTACAAAAGTTTTCTAACAAGAATGCATTTAGATAAATAATAATACTAATATCTGTCATTAATATGATAATAGAAAAATGAAAAGAACTTGATAATTTAAAATAATTGAAAAATACTAAGAAATTTCAATTGAATTTGATGTGATTTATATAACACATACATCTGATCTGTGTGCTTGACATCAAGTGACCACTTATAAGTCATCATCAATATGCAAGGACGAGATAGCCAGAAGGAAATTTAGAATACCAGAGAATTATAACCAGGAACTCCACAAAGAGTGTGTAATGGAGCTGATGGGAGTTGAACCTACCGACCTGACTCCTACGCTCTCAAGTGATTAATGGAATGGTGCCTTAGCCACTTGGCAATGGTGGCCCCATTTCAATTAAAAATGTCCTAAAATAGTTTTGTAAAAATAATAACATTTTACACAGCGTCACCATCTGTTGGAAATAGTACAAAATACTAAGCTACAAATTTGACTTTGATGCCATCTACAAATCAATCAGTCAGTAATTTTTTTGTGATTAAATATCATAATAACATTAAATACAACTACAAATTCTTTCAAAAAATAAATAAGAATTTTTTAAATCAGCAAATTTAACGTATTTAATGAGAAACTTCCATTATTGATATTTTTATTACCATGGAGGTAAATTAACAGCGAAACTAATGTTTGGTCATATTGTTTTTTCAGATTGGCAACAGTTGCAGTTGGTTGATGTTACTTACTTTTATGTTTGTACACATTAATTGTGAACAGTGTGAAAAATATCTGAGAGCACTGCTGGGAGTAGAAAGATTCACAGAGTAAAGAGGAAAATAGAGATGAAATGTTTACCTTTGGTGTAATGCTAAAAATGCAGCCGTAAAGTTGGCCCAAACAACTGGTGGCTTGCTCTGAAACCTCTGAACATCCAATGAATCCAGTCCTTGTTCCACGTGCAGCCTCTCTCTGTCCAATGAAGTCAGCCCTTGTTCCACATGCTTGGCTAGTTTGGGCCTAATGATTTGAGCGATAACCAGCTTCATATTGCGAGCCATTTTTAAGGTTTACTGCCTCTCTATTCTTTCTCTTTACTCTGTGAGAAAGACTGGTTCTAAATCTAGGTCAACTGGCAATCCTTCTGGTTGGCGATATCATGTTTAAAATAGGCACGCCTTTCTGATGTGGTGAAAAAAATTCTCCGAGCTTGAAAAAAAAGATACTTGGTATTGACCTTGACGTGCTGGGTAGAATTTTTTTGGGGAAAGGGAGCATTTTCTCGAGATTTTTCAAAATTTTCTAATTCGTTTAAAATGTGGAAGGGGGGGGGGCGTTTGATTGGGAAGGGCTGATTAATGGGATTTTATGTACATGATGAAGTGGACAAAAATTGCTTTCAGATTTAATGGACCTGTCTTGGTAGTCTAAAGATTATTAATTGGTGTGTTAAACATTACTACTTAGTTTTTTTCTCTTTTAATTTACTAAGTAATTGCTATTTCTAACACAAATTTATGAAAAGATGCATTTAACTTTTTATTTTTCTAATTTCAATTTCAGTGTCTAATGAGGTCAATTTTACGGATTTGATATTTGACGTACCTGGAAATTTGTCAAGAGTGGAACGTTCTATTCATGAGCATCTTCCTCAAGAAATTTTGGAATGCCGAAGATCAAATATCATGGGAGAACTTGTTCAAGAAGCCAGTCATTTCCTCTTCCCTTGTACTATTCAATACAGTCTAATTTGTGCTGCTATTTTGTACATAATGTGGAAAAATATTGGAAAAAGCATCCAAACAAAAATAGCTAATACTGTCATTGTGAATACTGAATCATTTAGCAGCACTATTCAGAGACAATATAATCATGTTGATTGTACAAAAGCAAACAAAGGTTTGTTTACTGGCATACTAGTTTTAGTTTTATCAATCATAAGTATCATACTATTTTATGTTCTTATCAGTAAACCAAGCTATAAAGGACTAGCTATCACAGAAGCAAGAATAACAGAGCTGGGGTTATATCTTTTAACATCTGTAGCAGTTGCTATTGCACTAATACAAGTTCGTGAGCTGAAATATAGTGCAAATCAGGACACTGAACTCAACCAAATTCTTCTTATAGTTGCTCAAAGTGGCCTTTATCTTTACATAATGTTCAGTATTATTGGAAGCCACTTTACTTCAGATCAAAATACATTATTGGTGCTTTTGACATCATCAGCTTGTATTATACAAGCTACACTACAGACCATTTTTATACTTGATGCATCCAACTGTTATGCAAGTACAACGGACCAGTTGAGAAGAAAACCAGGAAGGGAACTGGTTACTTTCCTTCTTGTTTGCAACTTTGCTATGTGGGCCATGAATACTCTTCAAACTCAACGACCAGATTCTAATCCAATTCAACTGGAATTTTATGGTTTATGGACATGGACAGTCATAACTTATGTAACAACACCTCTTGCTATTTACTTTAGATTCCATTCAACTGTTTGCTTATGTGCCATATGGAAAAAAACTTACAAATTAAGAACTGATTATGTCTGATTTCTTTCTTTCATGGAAATACATTTAAAATTCCCTTACAAATTTTTCAATAAATCTAGGAAAATGCATACAGTTAACTTTAAGAAATTAATGTAAATGTCATAAGTTTTATTTTCTAATGTTTAGATGAATTTTCATGTGTCATAAATTTGTTGACAATTATTTAATGCTGACATAAACAGTATATATTAAAATATAATGTAAACACATAAAACATTATGTGATTTTTTGTATGAACAATATAAAGGACTGTTAACATAAATAATATTGATGAAATTTTGAAAAATAGTATACACAAAATCTTTTTATTTTGCTTTTTCAGATAGTTATTTTAAAGAAACTGAATTGATAATTAATCATTAAAATGTCATGTTTAGAAATATATTGAGAATTTTGAATTTATTAATTAGGCTAAATTATAATTTCTTCATTGTTGTTTATATTTTTTCATCTTTTCTATTAAGCCTAATATACTGCATTTTTGAAGAATTAATCTTGATGACTGATGTGTATATATAAATGTATAACATTGCAATAGAGAATGAATTTTTTTAAATTTCTGATGCCATCATTGAACTTTTGATTTTAATCTTCTTCTTATTATTATACTTACATATTGAGTACTTATTTTTATTTATTATCTGTATTTTTCTAATAAGGAACATTTTTATTATCAGTTACACAGATAGAACAGCTATTTAAAGAATCTGAACTATCAGATTTTGTTATATAACTATGACATTTTAGAAAGCCATATGAAAATAGTTTATATTTGTTTTGTGTACATCTAAATTAGTTACAAGATATAGCTTAAAAGTGTAAACTGTTTGATAACTGTTTAACTATTATCTTTTCATTAAGATTTTTCTAAAGATTTTCCTCATTTATAGGACTTATTTTTTTGTAAATTACAAAACTTGAATAGTTCAAATAAAACACTATTTGGACTAATAAATGTATATGTGCAATTTATTAGCTGGAAGTGTATGTCTTTATATATATATATATATATATATATATATATATATATATGTATATGTATGTATGTAAATTTTTTTATCATAGATTTTTACTATTGGAAAAGTGTTTCTAAGCTGTTTATAGGGAAAGAAAAAAAAAATGTTTCATGTATTCATTTCAGTATTTCGTAACGTTTAGATAATACTACAGCTTTAATGAATACTACTTTGTAATGTATGAAACTTCTTTAGGGTTTTGGGACCATTTTTCTATTTATATTATTGAATGCTTATTTGAACTGCATTTCCAGTCATCATTCCTAACAATTTTTATTAGATCTGTATTTTTTATGATGTTTATCAAAATATTTCAAAAATATCCATTGATATTCCAGAAATGATTTTAAGGAGATAAACTTTTGATAATAAGGTGTGTGTACATAATGCTGTTTTATTTTAACTGTATTTATTATTGTACATATTAGAAGATTGAAGGACACATACTTATGTCATCTTAAATATTTGTCCTTCCCCTTTTTTAGATAAATTTTATTAATTATTTAGTTGTTATTGTAATGTATATCTTATCAGTATTTCTGTACAAATTTCTCTTGTGTAATTAACTCAACTATTAATAAAGAACAATACTAATATGAATACATTATTGCCTATTTCTTCCTAGAAAATCAAACATATATGCATTTATTGTGTATACAACTGAGTTTTGATGTGTTTAAAAATGTTAATATGCAAGAATGTTTTTAATTATCATGTTATGTTTATGTGGTGTTTTATAATAATTTGTTTTTTAATCCTAATTATATACTAAAAACCATCTTTGTTTGTTTTTTTCATAAATCTAATTCTAATGTTATTCATTTATAAACTATGTAAATATGTAAATAAGTTCATCTATTTATCTTGCTTTATAAAAATATTGAAAAGTTTATACAAAATATGGCACTCATTACTTGCATAAAATGTACTGCTTTTTATAGATATATTTTATTGATATTGATATGATATTGGTACAAGAACATTTTTTTGTAGCCTTTCCATTAATTGAAGTGTTCAGGTGTAAAAAAAGGTAATTATTTAGCTTATTAAGTTTCAAGAAACTCAAAATTTAATTTTTCTAAGGAAAACTACAGACAAAACTATTGTGATTGCTTCCTCTAAAACTCTTCCTCTCTCTGATTTGTTAAGACTGAACCTTCAATTAACTTATGTGTTGTGGATCATTCGGGACGATAGCCGTGCAGCTATATGTCCCAAACCCTCCCCCCCCCCTCAAACTTCAAACTAACTTATGTGCAATATTTTTGTCTGATAGGTTTTATTTTATTGGACTTATGTGCAAAGAGTATTTATCATTAAAATTCATACCTAAAATTTATCTTTGATTATCATGGCCTATATTGAGTAAAACATATACCTTGTACTTTTGAAAGGTTGTGAAGATGCAGTTAAAAATTTTTTACATGAAAATCAGAAAAAAATTAAAATATATCAGTTATCATGATTTACACCTGATCTCTTGAATTAGTTTATAGTGTATTTTATATTAACTTTTGACAAGGTATGCTTGACGAATTTAAACATACTACATGACTTCAATAAATGGATGTTAAGATTTTGATATTGAATACTATTTAAAATTAATTGAGTAAATAAAATACATATGTAATGCATAAAATTACATTATATGACTTTCCCTCCCTAAATTCACCCCCTTCTGCTTAAACCCAGAATTTTTAAGAATGTCTACATAGAGAAAATCCTATGTTTACGTTTTTTCAATGCATTTGAATAAACTTATCCTAAACATATAAATCTAGCACATTTGGCAACCTAAATTTTGAGAATATTTGACTGTCCATTGTAACAGTAAATTTGTAATAAAGTTGAGTAACCAGTTGACCACGTAGTGAAGAAACATAACAAAAGGATCCTAAGGACTTTTAATTTTGATTGTAATAGCCTATGTTAAAATATAAGTATGCATTAGTGAATGTGGCCGAATCTCCTTTATAATCTAGATTTCTTCCTAATGTACTATGTTTAAGAAATCTCAGTCCTTAAATAATTTCTATGTCATCTAAGTTCTGAAAATTAGGTTAGACATATGTATAAAATGTCCTTGATGTAAATTAATTTCAAGATTTTTCTGAAACTAAGATTTATATATTGAATTTTCAAGAAATTCTTAAATCAGTAACAAGCAGCTTAATATTTTATAGTTTGTTATGTAGAGGCTTTTAATTCTCAAATTTCTACTCTATTTTAAAACATTTACTCAATTTCTATTACTATATTGAAATATTCTAATATTTTCTATTTTATATATGAAGGACTAGAGTTTAATATTACACACTTTTGATATCAATGGTAATTATTCTTGTAAGTATTAATCTGGAAGTAGCTTTAAAGCTGTAGGCTATTCAATCTAAATTGAATATTAATTTATAAAAAATAAAATATATATTTTTCTTGTTCTGAGTACTGAACCCTAAAGGCAAATGTATTTCATTTATCATGTTTAAATATCATGCTGTGTTTATAGTTTATGGAATCCTATTGATTCTTTTACAGAAACCTTAGGTTTCATTGCTGCATTTAAATTTTTATTTACAGTGATAAAATTACATATTTACTAAACATGGCTTTTCTCCAGAGAACTAACTAAAATGAAAAGCATGCTTTGTAAAGTCAGATATTAGAAAAGTGCATACACTTTTGAAATACTTACATTTAGTATCATTTCAAATACATAAAAATGATTTTATGATAAATTTTGAAACATGTGAGTAATCATAGTCTTACATTGCAATCAGGATAAAATATTTGGTTTCTTTTCCCACCTGTTTTTTGTATATTGTTCCTTTTTGAGCAACACACAAAGCACTGTTTCATCAATCTCAATTGCTTGTCAGTAGGAAAAATCATTTCTAAAAAGTGTCTTTTAGTCAATTATAATGTATTGGGTAAAATTCCTAGTCATTGTTTTTTTCTCATTCACTTCCCATGCTTTTCAATCAAGTTAGTCCAGTATGCAATCATTGCAAACCAAAAACAGTAAAATATACAGGCAAATCTGTGAAATAGTTTAGAAAAAAAAAAAAACTGTATGAGCAGCATTTAGGCAAATCGGGATGTCCTGTTCCAAGCACACAAACAATGTACAGGCAAAGCTGGGAAGTTATTAATTTTTTTATTACCAAAGATATTAGAATATGAGACTGATTTTATCTGAATTAGTGAGAACTCTCACTATTAAAATTATCATGTAGACTGATATTTGATGTAATGTCACTATAAAGTAAGTTTAGCATTTCTGTTCTGTTATTATTTAAATATTGGTATTTGTTATCTGAAAACTGTACTTGTTTTAATATATTTTTTCTTTCCAATATTTCTTAAAATGTCATTCAAAAGAATGCAGATTATGGGCCAAAATTATCTGAAACTCTACTTATTTTAATATTATTAATGCTTCTAATATTTCTCAAAACATGTGAATTATGAGTCAAAAATATTTTATGGGTCAACATTATATTATAAAAGGTATCCTTTGCACGAATTATACAGAGTCTGATTATTGTACAGCATCTATAAGAGAAAGTACACTTTTAAGAGTAAGTAAAGAACTGAAATGATATTTTTTGGCATCATTTAACTCATAATGTAATCATGAAGTGAAAATTTTAGTAAAAATAGGAAAAAGTCAAATAGTACCTCATCAGGTGAATACTGAGCATTCCAAACATATTTATGGACGCTTATTTGCCAATAGTAACAGAAATGACAGATAAATTGTTATTTGCATCCTAGAATTAACTAAGTGCAAAATTTGACAACTTTGTCTTTTCACATATGTACTATTAGAGTGAATTTTTCGCTATACTTTTTGTTCACAGTGGTAATTCATGTTAGCATTTCTAATGTAGTTAAGGTAGAAAGAAAAAAAAAATCTGTTATCAGTTATATTGGCCTCTGGTTGACTGTATTTCTAAACCAAGTTTTGAAGGCACAAATAAGAGTAACTTCCATTTAACAAGGTACCACAGGGGTAGATCAAGTCAGTGAACTTAGCATTGTAGGTGGCTGTACGATTTTGACCTTTACTAGAAAGAAGAATTTTCTGGCTGCATACCTCACTCCCATCTACAGACCTCTCAGCAAGAGAACTCTCCATACCACTGATTTTTTTCTGCAGGTTTGTGGCATCTACACAATCCCAACAGCGGCACAGTGTTCTCAGAGGTCACCCTCCCAAGTATTAACTTTGCTCAATGCCACCCAACTTCATTGCTTTGATAGTAACCATTTCTATACTGTATTATATGCTGTTGCCACAAAATACATCTAGACATTTTAACCGTGTCACATTCAAAGTTACATTAAATTTAACATATGTGTAAAGGTTTTTAAATTTTTTAAATTTGTATTTTAAATAGTATACTTGGAAACATCTATTTTAAATGCTCATCTATAATATTTAAAATTATTATTATTGTTGTTAGTCTAAACCTGTGAGTTAACATTTTCTTTACATAATTTATTAAGTGTTTGACATCTGAACTGTATGTGTATATGTAATCTCTTATGCTACCAACTAAGTACAAATGGCTGTTCTTACATTTGTGAAAAGTCAGTTTACATTTTAACTTTTCTGGGAATGTGAATTTGAAATTTAGTACAGATTTAGATTTCTGTAGCTCAATTTTGTATTTAATGCTTTAATACTAGAATATTTTTGTACACAATTTTGATGTATTTCTATTATCTTTCAGTATAGACTACTTTGATATGAAGACTATTTGTAAATTCCCTTTTTAAGGGTTTATTGAAATATCACTTTCAGTATTGTGTTATTGTGTATTATTATTATTTTTTTTTTTACTTTTCTAAAGATTAAAATAAAGTTTTTTTGGTAAATTGAGGAAATCTTCAATTTCTTAATACTGCAGGCAAAAATTGGGTTTTCTATAGAACCCCTTCACTAAATTCTATAAAATAAAAGAGGTCCCTTCACAAAATTCTGTTTAATAAAAGAGAACTCATCATCTATATATTTATTTTTTCATCATCATTTGAAATCTTTAATTTGTGAACAAAACAAGCTCACCTAAACTTTAAAGGCAAACTTTAACAGATGAACAGAATATAGTATAAATAAATGTTTAATTTGGATTCAATTAACTGTATTTGATCTTTTGTTACAAAATTTTATTTTTCAAAAAAATTAAATAAACCAGAGTAGCGATGCATAAATAAGGATTTCTAACAAAATAGTATCAACATGGATTGAAGTTATCAACGTAGAGGAGCCATGCGATTGTCGCGCCACCTGTGCATGACAAATTATACATACGTCCCACTGATTGAAATATTTTGCAGGCATATTTTTCTTCATGACAATTAGTCAGGTTTAAGTTTTTTTTCTTTTTTACATGACATTTATTATTAAGATGGAGATTAAAACTTTATTTAACAGATTGTTTTTTATGTTTGCGGGAATGAAGAGGGGCAAGGGTCTAATTACATTTAAGCTTCAAGGTGTATTTCTAGAAAGCAGTTATCAGAATTTCCGAATAATAGTGTCAGCCAAATTTCAAATTAAATTCCTAGCTTAACCAAATGAATCAATCATTAAATATGTATTGTGATCCTCCTAATTAGTTATTTGCTGAAGGCCACTTGAACAACCCCCCCACCCCTCCCGGCCTCTCTTTCAAGGTTTTTTCTCTAACTCTGCTCCGTTTCCATATCTCAGCAACTATCTTTCCGATTTCAACGCAAGTCATTTCAAACATTATAATTAACTTAATAGTCACCCTTTATAACATTAAACTAAATTTATGAGTAGCGGTTACCACTATTTACGAATAACAGTTTAAGGCAAATTTGTAATTAAATTCAAAGCTTAAGGAAATGAACGAATTTTGAAAGATGCATAGTGGTCCTTCTAATTAGTCATTTGCCGAAGGACACTTGAACAACCCCTCCCCCCCCGGCCCGTCCTTCAAGGTTTTTTCTCTAACTCTGCTCCGTTTCCATATCTCAGCAACTATCTTTCTGATTTCAACACAAGTGATTCCAAACATTATAATTAACTTAATTGTCACTCTTTATAACATTAAACTAAATTTATGAGTAGAGGTTACCACTGTTTACGAAAAATAGTTTAAGCCAAATTTGCAATTAAGTTCAAAGCTGAAGCAAACGAACGATTTTTGAAAGATGCATAGTGGTCCTCCTAATTAGTCATTTGCTGAAGGACACTTGAACAACCCCTCCCCCCCCCCCCGGCACTCCTTTCAAGGTTTTTTTCTCTAACTATGCTCCGTTTTCATATCTCAGCAACTATTTTTCCGATTTCTACACAAGTGATTCCAAACATTATAATTAACTTAAATGTCACTCTTTATAACATTAAACTAAATTTATGAGTAGCAGTTACCACTATTTCCGAATAATTGGGTAAGCCAAATTTGTAATTAAGTTCAAAGTTGAAGCAAACGAACGATTTTTGAAAGATGCATAGTGGTCCTCCTAATTAGTCATTTGCTGAAGGGTACTCCTAATTAGTCATTTTCTGAAGGACACTCGAACATCTCCTCCCTTCGGCACCTCACAAACCTCCAACAACCCTCCCCCCCCCGGCCCCTCATTCAAGGTTTTTCTCTAACTATGCCCCGTTTCTATATATCAGCAACTATCTTTCCGATTTCAACGCAAGTGATTCCAAACATTATATTTAACTTAATAGTCATCCTTTATAACATTAAATTAAATTTATGAGTCAGGGGTGATTCTGGTCCGAAGTTTCCGAAAATTCCGAAAAATTAAGGCAATGTTTTCAGAAAATAAAAAAATATCGGTCATAAATCCGAAAATTCGGACATAAAATGTATCGGTATTTTGGCAATTGATCGCCGAAAAAAATCAATCTTGTCATTCGTTCGAAGTAAAGTCACCAATTTTGTCAAAGGATCGCGAGAAAAACGTGACTTTCGTCAGAAAATCGTGAAAAAACGGCAAATTTCGTCAAAAACATTGCGAAAAACGGCAAATTTCGTCAAAAGATCGCGAAAAAACGGCAAATTTTGTAAAAAATATTGCGAAAAACGGCAAAGTTCGTCAATAGATCGCAAAAAACGGCAAATTTCGTCAAAAGATCGCGAAAAAACGGCAAATTTCGTCAAAAAGATCGCGAAAAAACGTCAAATTTCGTCAAAAGATCGCGAAAAAACGTCAAATTTTGTAAAAAACATTGCGAAAAATGGCGTGAGTGGACACCCCCCCGCCCTCTGTTATAACTTTTCAGAAAATTTGCTGTGAATTTCAGAAAATTTTTTCTTACTCAGAATCACCCCTGTTATGAGTAGCTGTTACCACTATTTACAAATAAGAGTTTAAGCCAACTTTGTAATTAAGTTCCTAGCTTAACAAAACGAACGAATATTTATTGATACATAGTGGGCCTCCTAATTAGTCATTTTCTGAAGGACACTCGAACATCTCCTCCCTTCGGCACCTTACTCAAGGTTATTTTCTCTAACTGTGCCTTATTGCAATAACTGGGCTAATAATGTTCCAATCTTCTCGAAACCAGCTCAATTTTGTAGTGCGCCTACTATACAGTAACGTAGGCAGCGGGGACCTGTCTCAGAAGTTCGTTCGGAAAGAGGTTTGTTTAGAACAGAATGCTCCCCTGACGGTGGTAGGGGGAAATAAAAGATTTTCTAGAGTGTACGAGCATGTAATATTTATATATATTTCTCAGTAATAATGTTCCGAACTTTTCCATTTAGTTCCATTTATACTAAATTATCGTAAAAATCAGCATTCATTGCTTCAAGGTGTATTTCTAAAAAGCAATTACCAGTATTTCTGATTAATAGCCTAAGCCAAATTTCAAATTAAGTTCCTAGCTTAACCAAAGGAATCAATCTTTAAAGATTTATAGTGATCCTCCTGATTAGTTATTTGCTAAAGGTCACTTGAACATTTGCCCCCCCTCCCCCCCGGGGCCCTCCTTCAAAGTTTTCTCTAACTATTCCCCGTTTCCATATCTCAGCAACTATCTTTCCGATTTCAACGCAAGTTATTCCAAACATTATAATTAACTTAATAGTCACCCTTTATAACATTAAACTAAATTTATGGAGTTGCGGTTACCACTATTTCTGAATAATAGTTTAAGCCAAATTTCTAATTAAGTTCCTAGCTTAACCAAACGAACGAATTTTCAAAGATGCATAGTGGTTGTCCTAATTAGTCATTTGCTGAACGGCACTTGAACATTCCCGACCCCTCCTTCAAGGTTTTTTACCTAACTATGCCCCGTTTCCATATCTCAGCAACTATCTTTCCGATTTGAATGCAAGTGATTCCAAACTTTATAATTAAGTTAATAGACACGCTTCATAACATTAAACTAAATTTATGAGTAGAGGCTACCACTATTTCCGAATAATAGTTTAAGCCAAATTTGTAATTAAGTTTCTAACTTAACCAAACGAACGAATTTTTAAAGATGCATAGTGGTCCTCCTAATTAGTCATTTGCTGAAGGGAACTTGAACATCCCCTCCCCCTCGGCCCCTCCTTTAAAGTTTTTTCTCTAACTATGCCCCATTTCCGTATCTCCGCAACTATCTTTCCGATTTCAACGCAACTGATTCCAAACATTATAATTAACTTAATAGTCACCTTCTATAACATTAAAGTAAATTTATGAACAGCGGTTACCACTATTTCCGAATAATAGTTTAAGGCAAATTTGTAATTAAGTTCCTAGCTTAAGCAAACGAGAGAATTTTTAAAGATGCATCGTAGTCCTCCTAATTAGCCATTTTCTGAAGAACACTTGAACATCACGTTCATCCGGCACCTCACTCATGATTATATTCTCTAACTGTGCCTTATTTCAGTAATTCGGCCTATAATGTTCCCATCTTCTCAAAACCAGCTCGATTTTGTCGCAGGCCTACTATACAGTACCGTAGGCAACGTTGACCTGTCTCAGAGGTTCTTTCCGAAAGAGGTTGCTCCCCTGGCGGTGGAAGGGGGAAATAAAGGATTTTTCGGAGCGTGCGAGCGTGCCCAGTATACGGTGTCGAAGCCATCGGAGACCTTGGCCAGAGTTTCGTTTTTTAAAAGATTTGAGTTTATTACACAGGCTCGGGCAACGCCGGGCGGGTCAGCTAGTATATAATAAATTTCACAAAAATATTTTTTTTTTCATAAAATGGGGACCCAATCAAAAAAATAATGATCTCTGATTATACAAACATATTTACTTTACTTAATTAAAAGTTTGCCATATCTACTTCTGCTTATAAATCTATTATTAAACAATCAGAATAATACATCTTGTTACAAAATCAGACTATATTATAAAATAAAATGTATGGTAAATGGGCGTAATTCTATTTAATTTGTGAGTACAAACAAGCATTCCACAAATAGATTCACTTGATTAAATGTTTGATATCTCAATATTTTTGCTTGTAACAAAATTTATTCTTAAAATATCAGGGTAATATTTGATAGTTATTCCAAAGTTACATTTATAAATGTTCTGAAATCAGCTGAAATTTTTATTAGTAACATATTCATAAAATTCATTTATATGAAATATTTTTATGAAAGAAAATTTTAATGAAAATTAATTTTCATCCTATTTTACTAATGCCAGCCTTCTCTCTTAATAAGCGGTGCTACGTGGCCAGCTGACTGCATGTGGCCCTTAAGTTCATTTCATGCAACCCTGCAAGTTGGGTACATAATTAATATATATATATATATATATATATATATATATATATATATATATATATATATATATTGCAAAATGTATTTTTTAAAGAATTTATGATTGGTTTTAAAATATGATACAATAAAAAATAATTTAAGCCTTCTACATATTTTTTCCTAATCAATAACCCCAATACTGGAGTAGAATATAGCATGTCTGGTGTATACCATTCCATCTCATCTTCAAGAATCTCTCGTATTAACAAATGGAAATTATTTATTACACAGTTCAAGCCCATGCACAGGAGTTTTATATGAAAGTGGTTAAGGGTGAAGCATTTTCTTAAGTTTAGATTTTTGTAAAAATTACTATCTACACACTAATTTACGTTAATTATACTTTAATTTAAATTAATTAACCATTAAATTAGTTATATATTGATTTATATTTATAACATTAATTTATACTAACTAAGTATATCATCAACACATCTGTAATGTACGTTTCACTAATTATGAGAAAGCCATCTCCTCGGTTACGACTTAAACCAATAACAAGTGAGGAAGCACTGCAGCGATATCAAATCTATAATCAGGTGGATCATAGCCATGCTGTGATCAGGTGATTACCACCTGGCTCCCAGGCACTAACCTGTCAAGCTAGGCATTCATGGCGGGCAGGTAGGGGCCTGGTTAGCGGTATAAAAAACAACCAATAACAAGTAAAGACTAGTCCTAATTATCATGTATTACAGTAAGATGTTATAAAATTTGGAGTAATTACACAGTATAATTTAAAAACTTGCTGAAACACAAAGCGTTAGTTCACCTAAATAAATGAAATATATTGAAGTGATAGTTAATTTCCAATTATATTTACAAATTTTTAATTTTTTTTTCTTTCCATTTCGAACAGACTTAAAATATTCTAGATATTAAAAATTGAACTCTACTAAAGAACCCTCCCCCCCTCCCCACAAAAAAAAGAAACAGAAAGGGAGGTGCTAAACTCCCAAAACTACCCATTTGTGCGCGGCTTTGACACAGTTAATATTAAATTGTTAAAGTTAATATTTGCATATTAATAATTAGTATATAACAGTAATTCATAATAATAGAGTAGAACTCGGTTAAAACAAGAAGCAAGGGAATTATAAAAGTTCGCGTAATAACTGTTACTCATAATGCCATAATACCCGCGAAGATAATAAAATCTTAAAAACACATATATTATTAAACTAAATGATACTATCAATTACACTAATTATCTGAATGGTAAAATTAATTTAATCTCATAAAATTAACATAAATATTCAGTCTTCACTTTGTGAGTACTACTTATTTAGACAAAATCACAGTAGCCTCTAAAAACTAGTAATTCTAAAGGACATGAACGACGCACGTACAGTAATGCAAATGATCACTTCTCCTTTTCCCGGAAAACTTGGCTAACATTGAAATAGTAACAGCAATTTTTGACTTTTCATTTTAAAAGTACAATAAGAGACATGAAAAGGCTGATTAAAATGTCCAGGATGTCTGGATTTAAAGAACGAAACAAATAAAGTTTTTTTTCTACGTTCCTTCCTTTCCATGGTTCAGTTACAAATTTTACAAACAGGTGGTATTTTAAACTTCCTTACCTTTCCCTTCTTTCTTTCCTTTTTTTAAGACCTCACAACACGACATTCTTTTGCATTTTCTAGGGTAGGGTGTCTCTTTGAAGGTAGAAATTCTGTCTGGTAATACTAATAAATTACTACATTATGACAGGCAGTTGTAATGCAGAAATATTATCGATGAGAGAGAACAGTGTTCGATAATATAAATATAAATATATATTATTTATTTCCTAATTATATCCAACTATTTGCCGAAAATCACATTGAAATGAACAGCTGTTTTGCTCATATTAGCCATGATCCTGCTTTTGTAGCTCGTGAAAATTTTAATATATTTTAAATAATAGCCGTGCTAGTATTAAAACATGTTATAACTTTAAAAAATATATATCGAAAATTTCTGCTCTTTTTTGCTATTTTTCTACCGCAATTATACAGTAATAATAATGTGTTTTTTTGCAAATGAAAAAGCATATCTTGAAGTTTTAAAAACAATTTTTTATTTGGAAATTGGTTGAAAAAATGGTGCTCTAGCGGCATTTGATACAGGGGTGTGCAAAAAATGAAGTGCTCCGGAGTACCAGATGAATCTCAGAATCTGCTTATCTGTAACAAAAAAACAAATACAAATCTTAAAATGTACGGTATTTTGTAGTCTTTCTCGGATGGGTTTATCAATTTTTTCGATCCCGAAGAAAATGGTGGCTGTTGAAATTTCAATACAAAAAAAAATTTGAATTTAAATCACGTAAAAAATAAATAAATAAATAAATAAATTACAATTTGAATATTGAAAAACGCGTCCGTGAGGGACTAAAATATAGTATATACTAGAAAAGCCTAAAATTTCAACTAAATCGGTCGATCCAATCTCGAGTTTGTTATGATCTACTCGCCTTTTGTGGTCACCGTAGTACTTCTCCTAGACTTGAGAACTTAGTCTTATGGTATTTGCTGCCACCACCGATATTAGACTGATACCGGACACATTGGAAAAGAAGTTCTCCCGTGTATAATCAACTAATAATTTATTGATTAAACTACTATGAAAAAATGTTACAGTGATAGTTATTATTGGTCAATACCGATTATTGTTACTTGCCGTATGTGACTGTCGAACGACAATCTCCCTGATCGTACGTTTTACTCTGTTCCGTTATGCACTATTCGTACACACCGTTCCGTCTACGCTGTAATTAATTCACTCTGGACCAAACTGTCCGATGCACGTTCTCTCTGCTATTCAATACACTCTTCTGCCCTCTTGGCTCTGCACATCTATCCTCTACGCTGTGCACCAACGACTCTTGCGTCCTATGCCCTTCGTTGCGCCTCCACGAGTGCCTCGTCTCACACTCTCCCTGGCACACCCGTGACTCACACGTCTCTCAATCTTCACCCCACTCTCCAAACCAACGGGGCTGTCAATCTTATTTCACGGAGTTTCCCTATCTGTAGAAACATCTTGAAAATTCCACCCCTCCATTATCCCCTGACCCCAGCTTGCTAGGAATCCAGTGCTCGTTGTATTTTCCTTCCAAAGCCAGATTAGTAATTTTCACAATGATCTCGTAAACATTCCCCAAATACGTAATCGGTTCAGGGAAATTCCATTGTCAATCCCATACGGGATTTACAGAAAAAGAAAAATATATATCAGAATACAGTAAAATATAATAATGATTAAATATAATTAATTAAATTAATTAGAAATACACAATATAGGTTCTGTTAAAGTCAGAAACCTGAATCCCCCTCCCCCGACCTTAGCGAAAAATATACCTTTCTCAAACACTTGATGACTTTAGAGATAGTATGCAATTCTATTGAGTCCAATTAGTTCATAAAACAGTTTTATTTGATTTAATATCTCTGGTTGTTGCATACTCATTTCCTGGTGTCTGAACATCTCTACTGACGTTTCCTTTGAACCATATGAATATATATATCATTATAAAAAAAACATTACACATTGCTAATTAAGTTACCTAATACAGAATACACATAAATAGATATATACAAAAAATAAAGTTACACTAGGAATATATTATTTCAATGGCAGTCCTCAGACTGATATTGCTGGAGGCGATACTACTTTTTCCTTCCAGTCCTTCCTAGTTAACCTAATAGGTACATCCCTTTCCGCAGTACACCCGATCGGATGACTAATTTATGCCTCTGATGCCTTAATTAAATTCTATTCTAACCATTCGGGAACTTGCCTATCCATGTCCTCTTCGTACGTGATAAGGACATTGTATAGCTTCTGTTTATTCCTAACCATCCCCGGTTGCCGATCAATCCTATGTTTTTCCGTTTCTACCGATTGTATAGGACCCATAAATATTTCTTTGTTTTTCCTCAAGATCGATTTTATATCACCCACTTGAGTACTTTTTAACCCTTTTATTTCAAACCCTTTCATGTTTTTAACTACCGGTTGTTCCCTATTTAACACAAGAGTTTTTTCACGGTCTTCAAATTCCCTATCACTAGTAAAGACAATATCAACTACGTTATTTCTAGCGATAAATTCTCTCTTTTCAATTTGGCACACCTGCTTTTTACTCCCATCCACTAACTCAAATATAAATGAATGTTGATCTGTTTTCTCTTTCTCTCCATCACTGACATTCATTTCCCTCGTTAACTTACACTCTAAACATGACTCACAAAATGTTTTAGCTTCCTTAGCCATGCCTTCCCAATAAAATGAATATTTGATTCTTTCTAACATTCTCATAACCGCGTGATGCTTTCCATATATGGAAGTATGCGCTAATTTTAGAATTTCCTCCCTTCTGATTTTGGGTATTACTAATTGAGCTACAGTTTCTCCCACTAATTCCTCTTTATGATACAACAACCCAATCACAATATAATAAAACCCTCTATCCTTTTCAGCTAATTCCCAAGCTTTCTCTAAATCTTTACAATTCATTTGGGATCTCTGCAATGTATTTGAACTACTTTTCGTAACTTCCTCAACCTTACCTTTCTCTACCTCCATTTTTTTCTTTTCCTGACTTTGTAAATTTACGGACCTTGTTTCTATAGCATAAAGGTTACTTTTATTATTTCCTATCCTTTCCCCCTCATTCACTTTGTCATTACTATCTTCCTTACATTCCCTTTCTTCCGATTCTCTTAATGATTTCTCGTGGTTTATCCCTGCCAATTCATTAGCCACGTCAGGATGTAAAATTACCTGTTCCTTACTATTATTAATTATCGCACAAAGTACATCCTGATGAATTACATTAGTTTACCGCGTTTTGGAATAGCTAAATGTAATTGAATTAACGGCGATTTAACTGCCTCACCAAATATCCCTTGTAAATAAATGCTACTTGCCCCTTTTAGTTTTTCTGCCGGTACTAAATCTTTATGAACGACACTTATTTCACAACCAGAATCCACTAATCCTTTTGCTCCTTTCCCATTTACACTAACCTAAATTTCTCGAGTTTATTTAATTTCTCTCCAGTAACTTTAGTTCTCTGTTCCCTTTGTGCTGCGATTCTTGCCATTATTGCTCCCTTTGATAATTCTTTAATTCCTCGCACAGAGACATTATTTATACTAGCCCTTGGTTCTCACCCCTTATTAACCTGCCTATTTCCTTCATTATTTCCTTTCGTACAAAATCGTTGGTAATGACCCCTTAAGCTACATTTAAAACAAGTAGGCGTTGCATCCTCATTAGATTTTTTGTATTCCGGTTTTCTACCCGAAAATGGAACTAGTTTAAATTGTAATTCATTATTCCCATTTTGTCTCCAATTACCATTAAATCCCTCGTCTTTTTCCCTTCTAGACTCTTCGTTATTTACATACCTTTCTTTACCTTTAAAACCCTTATAAGTTACCGCATAAGATTTCTGTTTAGCGTCGAAGAAATTATCACATTCCTTAGCAATTTTCGAAGCTTCTAACCAGTTACTTTGCTGCCTTAATCCGATATGCGCAGAAGTTTCATAATCTAACGAATTTACAAATTTATCGGTAATGATTAATTGATTCACCTTTTCACATGTGTCAGCACTCGGAACTTTACAGTAATTTTCCCACATTTATTGCCATACAATTCCGATACACCCACACAATTGCGATACAAATAATACGTGAGTCTCGTTTTGATTCCTCCTAGCTTTCTTAAAATTCTCCAAACAAGCTTTTGGTGTTGGTTCGTATTCCCTAAGAACTAATTCTTTTACCTCCGTATAACTTTCCATTTGTTCGTTAGTGATGTAGATTAGCAAATTCTCCGCCTTATCTCCTAACATATTTAACAGAATTCCAGCCTGCTTTGCTTCTTTTCAGGCTTTAGTTTTAAACGCCCGTTCCAGGCTGTTAAAAATAAATTCCATCCCTCGGTCTCTTCTGGTACCTTGATCGATAGAGTTTTGACACTTCTAATCAGTTCCTCTATGCTAGTTTCATTGTTATAATCCCTATCCCCATTATTATGGTTGCTGACCCCCGAATTCTTAATCGTTCTATCTCTAACTCATGGTCCATTCTCAATTTTTCTTTTTCTAACGCTAACTTTTCAGCTTCCCCCCTTTCTGCTTTTTCTAACCTTTCCCCCTCAATCCTTTCTGCTTCTTCCCTTTCCGCTAAAATAGTGTTAGCTAACTCCTTAATGCTTTCTTCCTCATACTTATCGCTTTCGATAATTTTGTTTTTAAGGATTATCCTGGTATCCGTTTCTGAAACTTCCACCCCTATTTCTTGGGCCACTGTCTGAAGATCAACCTTTTTAAATTTTAGTAAATAAGCCATAGTTTCTGTTAGTTAATTAACGTTACTCTGTACTTTATTAACTGAACTTTTTCAGAACATTTACTCTAACACAGTTACTTTAACACATCTATTCTTTAATTTACATAAAAATAATGAATTAACACTTTTTCTATCACAATATACTTTCATTTGAACATTGATACCCCAAAATATACTTTTATTAATAATATGCAAAACAATATATTACTTTTAAATGCTAAAGGCGTAAAATTAACAACTATATAATATAAATTAAAATAACTTTTATTAGTTGTTTTACATGTTTCGACTCTTTCCGAGTCATTTTCAAAAACAAAATGAGAATATTCTAAAGCTGCACGGGCTTTGAAGTTATTATTTTCATGTACTTTTTTAAAAATTACGCACTTTATCTATTATTTTTTACTTGATTGTTTATTTTCATATCTTTGACCATGGAGTAATTCTAGCCACAGTTTCGGTAAATTAAAAGATGCCGCATCGTTACATATTGTATTTTTACGCGTGAGTATCTCTATGGTTTCTCTTATTATGAATGGATAGTATAGACTGGAGGGAAATATTATTTTACTTTCATTGAAATTTATTTGAATGGTTTCTTCTTGATATAATCTTGCCAGAGCTGTAGTTTTTCTATTGTATTTAATATCAGCTATATGCTCTTTTTTTCTGCAATTAAATTTCCTGCTGGTCATGCCTATGTAGTAATTTTTGGATCCGTCTTCTTTAATAAAAGATATTTCATATACTCCTGAATAATTCTCAAAATTAATTGGGTCAATTTTACTGCAAACGATATTCTTTAATTTCTTA
Organism: Maratus michaelseni; assembly: GCA_963931845.1. Taxonomy (NCBI): domain Eukaryota; kingdom Metazoa; phylum Arthropoda; class Arachnida; order Araneae; family Salticidae; genus Maratus; species Maratus michaelseni. The sequence continues at coordinate 446,921,581 of OZ007586.1, forward strand.
GGTGGTTTGGCTATTAAGCAGATATTGAAAAGTTTAAGGCTGTGTTTTAATTTTTCAAAAAAGCTTGGATAATATTGCAGAGTATAAAGTTTGTATTTTTGCGAATCATCTTTCTTTTCTGGTTTCTTATTATTGGTGATATCCATGATTAATTTATTAATATGGTTGTATTTTTGCGAATCATCTTTCTTTAATATTAATAAATTAATCATAAATTACCATATTAATAAATTAATCATGGATATCACCAATAATAAGAAACCAGAAAAGAAAGATGATTCGCAAAAATACAAACTTTATACTCTGCAATATTATCCAAGCTTTTTTGAAAAATTAAAACACAGCCTTAAACTTTTCAATATCTGCTTAATAGCCAAACCACCTAAGAAATTAAAGAATATCGTTTGCAGTAAAATTGACCCAATTAATTTTGAGAATTATTCAGGAGTATATGAAATATCTTTTATTAAAGAAGACGGATCCAAAAATTACTACATAGGCATGACCAGCAGGAAATTTAATTGCAGAAAAAAAGAGCATATAGCTGATATTAAATACAATAGAAAAACTACAGCCCTGGCAAGATTATAACAAGAAGAAACTATCCAAATGCGACATCTTTTAATTTACCGAAACTGTGGCTAGAATTACTCCATGGTCAAAGATATGAAAATAAATAATCAAGTAAAAAATAATAGATAACGTGCGTAATTTTTAAAAAAGTACATGAAAATAATATCTTCAAAGCCCGTGCAGCTTTAGAATATTCTCATTTTGTTTTTGAAAATGACTCGGAAAGAGTCGAAACATGTAAAACAACTAATAAAAGTTATTTTAATTTATATTATAGTTGTTAATTTTACACCTTTAGCATTTAAAAGTAATATACTATTACAAGGTGTTATATTTTTATTATATTGTTATGCAAAACAATTTCAATAAAGACACTACTGCAAGACAATATAAAATATAGTATCGGTTCAAGACTATTTGGATAAGATTACTAATGCAACAATAATTTGAATATAAGAGCACAGCCGTCCAACAGTTTAATTTGGGATATTAATATTAATTATACGAAATAAAAAATGCAAACAATTTATACTTCATTACTGGTTCTTACAAAAAAAATCTAATTACTGCTATTTCCTCGCTTTTAATCACTACTTCTCCTAAGAGCGAGAGTTTTTGCTCACAACAGCGATGCAGACAGTCTCTAAGCTTGTCATTAGATTAATATTATATGCTCACGTGAATTGACGAGAGAAAAAAATATATATCAAATAAAGCAAAATGACTTTCTCTTAAATAATGCATAACAGAACTATAATCATTATGCATTTTAACGCAATTCTTAAATTACCTATAATTATAAATATACGAATGCTGCAATTTTATTTATATAAATAATTTCACAATAAATATTTTACGTTAAACCTCTATCTTACGGTTCCGTAATGGATTTGTCAGTAGAAAAATGAACAAAACACCTTACCGTGACTCAATCATTTTCTACTCCTTCATTCGGCTCCTTGATTTTTGATGAACACCCGTTACACACCTTTTACGATTGTTGATCACACAAATTCACACACTAACTGTTGATATTATTATTCTGTACAGACACACTGCTGACACATTTCTGTATACACCGTTGACCATTTTCTTCTTTCCCGTTGCTGTTTTACCGTCTTTCCTGGCTACTGGTTCTCGTGGTTCTATCCTGCCATCATTGTTATGGTCTAGTTGCTTTTTGCGGTCATCGTAGTACTTCTCCTAGAGTTGAGACCTTAGTCTTAAGGTATTTGCTGCCACCACCGGTATTAGACTGATACCGGACACGTTGGGAAAGAAGTTCTCACGTGTATAATCAACTAATAATTTATTGATTAAACTAGCATGAAAAAATGTTACAGTGATAGTTCTTATTGGTCAATACCGATTATTGTCACTTGTCGTATATGACTGTCGAATGACAATCTCCCCGATCGTACGTTTTAATTTATTTCATTACGCACCACTCTTACACACCGTTTCGTCTACGCGGTAATTAATTCCCCCTAGACCAAACTGTCCGATGCACGTTCTCTTTGCAATTCTACACACTCCTCTCCACTCTTGGCCCTGCACGTCTGTCCTCTCCGCTGCACACCAACGATTCTCGCGTTCTACACTCTTTGTTGCATCTCCACGAGTGCCTCGTCTCACACTCCCCCTGGCACACCCGTGACCCACACTTCTCTTATTATTCACCCCACTCTCTAAACCAATGGGGCTGTCAATCTTATTTTACGGAGTTTCCCTATGTGTAGAAACATCTCGAAAATTCCACCCCTCCATTATCCTCTGACTCCAGCTCGCTAGGAATCCAGTGCTCATTGTATTTTCCTTCCACAGCCGGATTAGTAATTTTCACAATGATATTTTGAACATTCCCCAAATATATAATCGGATCAGGAAAATTCCATTGTCGATCACATACGGAAGTTTTACAGAAAAAGAAATATATATATCAGAATACAGTAATATATAATAATGATTAAATATAATTAATTAAATTAATTAGAAATATACAATATAGGTTCGGTTAAAGTGAGAAACCTGACAGAGTTCTACTTGGTACCGATTTGTAAAACTTAGTTTAAAGAAAAACAGGTTTAAAGTTTTATAACGTTTTTAAACAAACATAGATAAACAGTGACAATTTTCAGCTCACATAAAATTATCTATACTAGGCGAATATAATGAAACCTCTTGGACTTCCTCTTTCTGAATGATTTTGCTTCTACCTACACAATACGCTAAAAATGAGCCTGTTCACTGCAACACCAAAAGGCGGATAATTTTTTAATTATTACGAATTTCAAAAAAACCCTTTACCACAAAGTTTTTTGAGGGCTTAAGGAGTGAAAATATGAAAAAAAAAGAAATCGATATTTTTCAAAAAGAAAATAGTTATAATATGCCTTAAACGAGTTGGACTGTATATTATATAATAGTCTACAAATACCTAAATGCGACCCTCGAGCTCAGTCTTCTCCATATTTCTTACAGAAGTTTTTGTGAGTACCACTCTCTAAACGAACGTGGGTGAAAGAAATTATTTAGGGACGAAGAACACTTTTTGAAGAACACTATAGTGTTCTTCAAATCTTTTTAAAAATTCTTATTCTTATTGGGGTTCTCTTATAAGCGCAGAAGCCAGGTGCACGTATGCGTGTAAAAGATTTTAGGTGTATACTTTTCTTTAAAAGATAAATAAATAAATTAAAATTTGATTCTTGTTGGCTCTATCAGCGCCGGCTCCGCGAGCATGGCATCCACCGTACCCCCGTTCTAGCATGCCCTGACTTAGAGGTTAAAATACATAAAAAGTAATAAATTTTCAGAGGATTTACAAACTGATTATTATATTTTACATTTTTTTGACCTATAAGACAAAATGGTATAAAATGATATCTGGTTCCTTTCAATGTCATAACTATGTACGTCGGGTCGGTGCACGTTCTTGATTGCGTACGTAAACAGAAATAGAAAAAATCTGGCTTGTGTCGTATTAATCTTATGAATAAACATGGTTAGTCTTTTTTTTTTCTTTTATAGGAACAGGAAAGTAAAAATAACATTACTCATGTTCCTTTTAGTCAGGGGTCGGAAAAACAACTTTTTTATTGTAGCGGACTACAATTACAACTACTTTATCTAAAATGTAGTTAACTACAACTACAACTACATGTTTAAAAAAGTAGCGACCACAAACTACTTTTAAGAAGTAGTCACTACTTCGCTACTTTTAGATTTTTTCAAAGGGTTCCATTTACACAGTAAATTGAAGACACGGATTAAAAATTAAAGTGTTATATTGCGTCTGCGGAGATATAATTAAATAAATGCGACACAACCGAGGGCATTAAAAAATTAAGAAAGATAACATACAAGAAAATGTTTTGTGTTTGTCTCCAAAATATTAGTTTATACACACATTAAAAATTCGTAGCAAAATTAAGAGAGATATTATAATCTAGAAAATTACAGACAAACAAATTTAAAAAGAAACAATAGTAGTGAAAAAAGGAGAGTTTAACCTCAGCAGATGGAGCCAGATGGAGCCAAATTATCGTCTTGTAGTATGATGATAAAATTCAAACTTAAAATCGAGGGTGGGACGAAAGAGTGTGTATAGGAGAGGGGGTTTTAGGAGGGGGGCATCATGTTATAGTAGGGGGAGGGGGGTATTTTTCTAAGGGGGGGGCTTAATTTAAAATTTTTTTAAATTGTCTTATAGTACGAGGTGTCGGTGATGGTAGAGTACGACCACTATCCGCATACCTTCCTCATATCCCATGCCCCCCCCTCCCCCCCATTTTTTATTTTATTTTAGGGGAGAGAAAGTTTAAGGTGGTGTCGCCCTCTATCGGTAAGTATGGAAATTATGGAATTCAAAAATGACTGCTTCTGTAAAAGAATTTTGTTATAGCATAGTATAAAATATTTTAAAGTTTCTTACCAAACTGTTTACAATGGAAATATTTAGTTATAGCATAGCACTTAATAAATAATTTTAAAGTTTCTTACCAAACTGTTCGCAAAGGAATTTGTAAAAGAATTTTGTTATAGCTTAGTATAAAATATTTTAAATATAACTCACCATACTGCTTACAATGGAAATATTTAGTTATAGCATAGCACTTAATAAAAATTTTAAAGTGGCACATGTAAATAATTATATTTATAAACCGACATGCGGGCAGATAGGCAGGCAGGCACACAGACAAGCAAGCAGGCAGGCAGGCAGACAGACACACAGAGAACTATTTGTTACGTATACACAAACATGTATATTCGAAGTGAACTAATTGTAATAAAATATATGACGTGCATACTTATTAAAACACATTTTTATTCGCAGAATGTAAGAAATTAAGAAAATATTAGATTTCAACTACAACTTTCACTTTGAAATAGCGTAGTCCCTTTTTAAAAATTATTAGCTTTTAACAAACATTTAAATGAAGCGGGCTTCGATCCTGACAAAATGATCTCATGATGTGTTGATTTGCAGTAGGTTTAAACGAACACACCATGAGACCATGTTTCTTAGTCGAGAGATTTAAGATATATAAGAAAAGGTATCACGTGATTGAACATATTGAATTATTACTATACAGTACTAATGATATTATAAATTTTGAAAAATAATTTAAGCTTTACGATAAACTTTAATGTTTAAACTTACAAACACATTGAAATGTATTTATAACATATATAATAACCTTGTAAGAGGTTGGTTGGTTTGTTGGTTTTATAAAGCAAAGCGTATGTTACCAATTTGCATACAAGAGAGATTCTGTAACATAAATTATACAATATAATAAAGCAAATTTTAACTTACCAAGTGGGGTTTAAGTTTATTGTAATAGAATTTTTAATTACATACTTTAAAAAAGAAAGTTTAACTTACCATTATGTTTACGATGGGATTCGAACTGTCAACCTGTTGACTTGCTTCCCAATGCGCTGTCAGTTACGCTACGAAGGCTCCGTACAATTAATATAAATAATGAAACCTAACATTACTGCTTTTAAATATTTTTGAAAAAATTATAAGTTATAAAACAGGATATGACGACATTTGTAGAATAACATCCTGTTTTACAACGATAAGAATAACCATATAAGAAGCTTGTACACCATAATGAATTTACTGGTTAAAGTTCTGACATAGACGATTGTTTTTCTAATTACCTAAAACCTTGCTGTATATTTGCTTGATCACCTGTCTGTTTACCCTGTTTTTTGGATACTTCTAAACCTGAAAATGACTACTTCGCTTAACACATCTTATTATGAAATTTCAGAAATCAGCGAGTTTAGTAGAATATTTAAGTATTTTGATGTTTTTATCCCATACCATTGGGACTTAGGTGAGGATACGATTGTCGAAGTGCAAATGAATAAGGACTGCGAGTTATACGTTCACATTCAGAAATATAATGAATTTGAGAATAGTGGTAAACTGTTCCCTACAAATGAAGGAATTACAATATCGTGTGCAACCTTTGATAAATTTGAAACGAGAATGGCTAAATTTAATTTTAACTCTGCAGAAGAAGAAACATTCGTATGTAACAATGACTTACTAACGATTTATGTGGATAAGGAATCATGCATACTGCAAAAACTATTGAAACCTGATTATTTACTACTTACAAAAGAACAATTTATCAAACTAGAGAAAAACTGCATTCAAATTAGCGAATGTCTTATTCAAACTTTTTTAACAAAACTTTTACCTGTTTATGTTTTAAAAAACTTAAAAAAATGTAAATGTTCTCACTTTACAGAGGAAGAGGCGATGGACTATTTTTTAGAATGCTTCGATCATGAATTAGAGAGATCAGTATATCGCACGTTTGACTGTTATTTATGTTCGATCGGACAACCACTTGAAATGGATTACGAATGTAAGAGATATAATTTAAGAAAACAATTTAACTGGTGCGCGGACAGTGCTTTGTTAAATTTCAGCATTAAGGAATTTGTGAAAAACCTGTTAGAGAAATGTACATGTAATTATACTTATTTATTTTTTGAATCTATGAATGTAGACTTTTATAATAAGCATTTGAGCAATGTATTTATAAATTAACGTAGTTATTTAATAAATATTTGTTTAGTTTTTTATCATGTGTCTGTTTTTATTTATGTATAAGGAATAAATAAGTTTAGTTTTCGGAAAGTTTTACAATTTTTCTTCAGAAAATGTAGAAACTTGTTTTATTTTTCTACAAAAATTAAGAATTTGAGACAATTTCATTAAACATGTGTACAATTATTATAATACAACTTACATATTGTATGCAAAATACTACCCTTTACTTGATAAATTATTTCAGATTTTAAACTAAAATTGAACGATTATCGAGTTTGAAAATAGATCTGTTGTCTACCAGAGCAAAAACAGGAAACTACTTATTTGCGGATAACATCCCTGTTTTCTTACTGATAACGGTACTTCTTGTATAGTTTAAGGTACCAAAATTCTTTCACTAAATTATATATTATGTTTTTATTTCTCATGATATATAACTTAATTAGCAATACCATGTAATGAACGAGTATTTTTACATTTTAACCAACGATGAATACATAATAAGACATTACTTGTATGCTTTTACATAAAATATGGAAAATAAATTTGTACTTAACTTTTGAAATCCCCCACTGTATAATAAAAGATACTTTACTTAATTACTTATGTTTAACGTACAGGCTAATTTCTGTATAAGATATATAACACGTGACGTTATTTTTAATTATTTTAATCTTGCGCGCCCTCTACAATTAAATAAATATTCATGAAAAGTTTTATTTGAAATAATATACATACTGTTTCTGCACCGTTAAGACGTTTTATTTTTTTTTTCCGTTTATGTGATCTGCGATTTTAATTGATTTTGATTAAATAAGTAAAATGCAAGACATAGCAATAGACGAACCAACCAAGACAAGAAAAGCCTTGACATCGGAGTTTAAGGAACAAATCGACTCTACTATTTTAATGAAACCTGTTTTGAATAAGGAACCGATGCCTCTTCATCAGATCAAGTCGATCAAAAGTTACCTTTTACATGTGATACGTGTAAAAAAGTATTTACTAAAAAATATATGTTATTAAGACATATGAACTTACATTTCGAAAAAAAACCCTCTAAGTGTGATAATCTGTGTACTACAAAGAGTGCTTTACGGGATGATATGCTAATTCACCCCAAAACATCTGCCACGTATAAGTGTGAGAAATGCAGTAAGACTTTCTCGCGAAAAAATGTATTAGTTAGACACATGAAATTTCACTTAGAAAAGAAACCTTTTAATTGTAAAATGTGTTCTAAATCTTTTGTGCAGAAAAGCGACTTACATAAGCATAACTTAGTACATTCTAAACAAAGAGTTATACATAAATGTAATCAATGTGATAAAAAGTTTTCGCGAGAAAAAAATTTAATAAATCATACTATGATTCATAACACCCTCAGCAAAAGCAAAGGCATATTGAACCGTTTACCAGACACTATAAATGTGTCGATTGTTCTGAAATATTTAATCACAGATTTGACTTAGTGAAGCATAGAAAAATTCATCTCTCGCCCAAAGAACATATATCTGAACAGCGTACTGAACTTTTAAACCATTTACAGAATTTATTACAACGTATAGACACTTTACAGACTGCTATAAAAAATGAAACTATACCTTTTTTAAATATTGGTTTTACCAATTTATTTGAACTATACATATTCTTGTATATCCTAATGTATGTGTTTAAATAGTTAAATAAATAATAGATAAGTGAAAAAGCTTTTGTGTTTTATTTTTCAATATGATTATGTTATATCACTATTATGTGAGTGAATGGACTTGTAAATTTATACACTATGTATAAAAAGAAATTTCTTGGAATTTCTTTTTTACAAGAAGTAAAAATTTAATACAAGTTACTTAAATTATATATTTAAATTTTTTTTAACATATTATTGATTCACATATGTTAGTTAAATTAATATGCTATTAAACATTTAATTTTGTATAATCTATATTGTTAATTTTTTTTAACACATATTACTTTTGTACAATAAATCGATTTAACTAATTATACATTAGCGTAATTAAACAAATTTATTTTACTAAATATACATATTGGTAATTAATTTTTATTAATTACATATGCCTGATTATACTTTTTATCGTACGCGATTAACTATTTATACATTTAATAAGCAACTTGCGTTGCCATACCCGGTTTTATAAATCATTAGATATTATAAAGCATATGGATTTTACATAAAACAAGCAATATACATTTTCGTTAAATGAACAACTTTAAACTATAACGTCATGTTTAGTTTTAAACTCGCTTTAAACTGTAACCGTAACTCTTTTTTAACCTATGTTAGTAAGTGTTTAAATATAATATAATCAGTTTACTGTTGACTTTTGTTGTGACTGAACCTTTTACTGATTGTTATTTTTAAAAAATAGCTTGTGAATTAGATAGGGTTAAACGGTCGTGTGAAGAAATGGCTTCTTCAACAAAGTTTCAACGCTTAGATAAACCTATGGAAAATTCTGATTTTTATAAAAATGAATTTTTACCCAAATCTAGTATACAGGAGAACTATGAAACTCTATCCCCTACCATGGACTTGTATGCTGCAGATCCTAAGATTGCCAACGATTCTACAACCCCAATATTTACTAACTGTGATAATGACGAAACGTCTTTCCCTGACACCTGCTGTGAGTCTACCTTTGCTACAGGCTTTTTGGATGCAATGTTTAAGGACCTAGATTTTAAAAATTTGGAAACATACCTTACCTCACCGACTACAAGTGATTTAATTTCTTCAAATGAACCATCAACTAGCATTACACATAGTAGTGAACAATTATATAACATATCCCCTCCCATCGCATGTGTGAATAACATTTCCAAAACCAAACATGGTAAATCTCGCATTTTTGTCATGTTTCGGATTAAACTTGCTGATTTTATATTTTTAACTTTAAAACGACATTATAAACAGTATTATGTACATATTGAATGGATCAAAGACAATGTATTTACAAATGAAGAAATTTCATCAACAAATAGAATTTTTATGGATATTTCATCATGGTATGAATTCCAATATAAAATTTTTGGATTTAATTAAAAATATAAAAGGTCATCGTTTATTGCTAACAATGCAGTATTAGTGTTAAATTATAATAATTCTACACTGCTCAAAACAATTAAAGGATATTGCAGTTTTAGGTGGATTTTGTATCTGGGAAACTTTTTAGCTGATTGATACATGGTCGACAGACATAGTAGGTTATATGAGAATAAATTACACATGTTTGGCAGAAAAAAATGCATTTTATTGCGCATTTGTGTACAAAAGGAAAAAAACACAATTTGTGCATATGAGAAAAAAAGAATAAGAAAAGGTGTTTTCTTCAAAGAAAATCATTTTCAGTAGGGGGTATGGTTTCCACGGGCGGCCAGCAACGTTGAACACCTTTGAGGCATGGACTCAATGAGGCTATTAATGACGAGTTGGAGTATTCTGCCCCACTCTTCCAGAAGAGCTCTTTCCAGTTTTTGGAGAGTTTGTGGGGGTTGTTGGCGGCCAGAAACTCGTCTTCCTAGATCGCCCCAAACGTGCTCGATTGGATTCATGTCTGGAGAACACACTGGACATTCCATTCGAACGATTCCTTCCTCGAAAAGGAAATCCTCCACCAGGTTTGCACGATGTGGCCTGCAGTTATCGTCCATTAAAATGAAGTTATCTCCGATTGCTGCAGCGTAAGGGACTACAATAGGTCTGAGGATCTCATCCCTATATCGGCGACCAGTCAGAGCTCCATCTCGAATGATGTAGAGGTCAGTGCGCCCGTCAATGGAGATGCCACCATACACCAACACTCCTCCACTGCCAAATCTGACACTTTCGTGCACGAACGCAGGATTATTCCTACTGCCACGGTCCCTCCAGATGAAAATACGCCTATTATCCGGATGCACAGAAAAACGGGACTCGTCAGAAAACAGAATATTGCTCCATTCATTTCTCCTCCAGTTGACATGCTCGGTTGCCCACTCCCTGCGGTCGCGACGATGCCTTGATGTTAATCTAACACATACCATCGGTCGGCGAGCATACAGACCTACAGCATGGAGCCGGTTTCGGACAGTCTGAGTTGAAATCGTGGTGTCTGTAGCCGAGCGAAGGTGTTGTTGGAGAAGAGTAGCGTTCATTTTTCGGTGTCTCCGAGCTGTTAACGCTAAATACCGATCTTATTATTTATTCGAAATGTATTGTTTAAATCCTAAAAATAAAATATTTTGCTTTAAATCTGTGTGTGTTTATTTAAACAAAATGTGTACTAATTTATAAACAATATTTACTAATATGTGTAGTATGTTACTAACATTTAGTATACATACTATGTTATCATGTTTCTGTTATAAACATATAAGAGAAATTATTAATCTTAAATTGCAAGTTAAACAATATTAATAAACACACACATTTTGTTTAAATAAACACACACAGATTTAAAGCAAAATATTTTATTTTTAGGATTTAAACAATACATTTCGAATAAATTCCACATTAATGTTACGTAAAAAGTTTTCGCTGATACATTCAACTCCGTTTGAAAACCTTGAAATAACATAATCAAAATTTACAAGCATTAAAATCATATCCCCTAAGTGATTAAATCTTTCACGTTTATTAAAGGTGAAACATGTATGTAGACTTTGGGATTGGTGTCTAAATACACATCCTACACATTCTTAAATTTGGTTTAATATTGTCAGTACATTATCCTCAATAGAAGCGGTAAGTTTCGTTAATAAAACACGCTCGATTTCAGAAGGTAAATTAACGAGTGTGCATTTTTGCTTAATTAACTGCGGTAGATGAACTGTATACAAGTGTTTAATAAGATTGCTATTAAAATCAATAGCTTTTTCTTTTAAATTTTCTAACTGAAAATCGTTTAAAACACAATGTGTATAGTTCTTTAAATTTTTTATTTGCATAATAAAATTATTATAATTTAACACTAATACTGTATTGTTAGCAATAAACGATGACCTTTTATATTTTAAATTAAATCCAAAAATTTTATATTGGAATTCATACCATGTTGAAATATCCATAAAAATTCTGTTTGTTGATGAAATTTCTTCATTTGTAAATACATTGTGTTTGATCTCTTCAATATGTACATAATACTGTTTTATAATGTCGTTTTAAAGTTAAAAATATAAAATCAGCAAGTTTAATCCGAAACATGACAAAAATGCGAGATTTACCATGATTGGTTTTGGAAATGTTATTCACACATGCGATGGGAGAGGATATGTTATATAATTGTTCACTACTATGTGTAATGCTAGTTGATGGTTCATTTGAAGAAATTAAATCACTTGTAGTCGGTGAGGTAAGGTATGTTTCCAAATTTTTAAAATCTAGGTCCTTAAACATTGTATCCAAAAAGCCTGTAGCAGAGGTAGACTCACAGCAGGTGTCAGGGAAAGACGTTTCGTCATTATCACAGTTAGTAAATATTGGGGTTGTAGAATCTTTGGCAATCTTAGGATCTGCAGCATACAAGTCCATGGTAGGGGATAGTGTTTCATAGTTCTCCTTTATACTAGATTTGGGTAAAAATTCATTTTTATAAAAATCAGAATTTTCCATAGGTTTATCTAAACGTTGAAACTTTGTTGAAGAAGCCATTTCTTCACACGACCGTTTAACCCTATCTAATTCACAAGCCATTTTTTAAAAATAACAATCAGTAAAAGGTTCAGTCACAACAAAAGTCAACAGTAAACTGATTATATTATATTTAAACAGTTACTAACATAGGTTAAAAAAGAGTTACGGTTACAGTTTAAAGCAAGTTTAAAACTAAACATGACGTTATAGCTTAAAGTTGTTCATTTAACGAAAATGTATATTGCTTGTTTTATGTAAAATCCATATGCTTTATAATATCTAATGATTTATAAAACCGGGTATGGCAACGCAAATTGCTTATTAAATGTATAAATAGTTAATCGCGTACGATAAAAAGTATAATCAGGCATATGTAATTAATAAAAATTAATTACCAATATGTATATTTAGTAAAATAAATTTGTTTAATTACGCTAATGTATAATTAGTTAAATCGATTTATTGTACAAAAGTAATATGTGTTAAAAAAATTAACAATATAGATTATACAAAATTAAATGTTTAATAGCATATTAATTTAACTAACATATGTGAATCAATAATATGTTAAAAAAAATTTAAATATATAATTTAAGTAACTTGTATTAAATTTTTACTTCTTGTAAAATTCCAAGAAATTTCTTTTTATACATAGTGTATAAATTTACAAGTCCATTCACTCACATAATAGTGATATAACATAATCATATTGAAAAATAAAACACAAAAGCTTTTTCACTTATCTATTATTTATTTAACTATTTAAACACATACATTAGGATATACAAGAATATGTATAGTTCAAATAAATTGGTAAAATCAATATTTAAAAAAGGTATAGTTTCATTTTTTATAGCATTCTGTAAAGTGTCTATACGTTGTAATAAATTCTGTAAATGGTTTAAAAATTCAGTACGCTGTTCAGATATATGTTCTTTGGGTGAGAGATGAATTTTTCTATGCTTCACTAAGTCAAATCTGTGATTAAATATTTCAGAACAATCGACACATTTATAGTGTCTGGTAAACGGTTCAATATGCCTTTGCTTTTGCTGAGGGTGTTATGAATCATAGTATGATTTATTAAATTTTTTTCTCGCGAAAACTTTTTATCACATTGATTACATTTATGTATAACTCTTTGTTTAGAATGTACTAAGTTATGCTTTTGTAAGTCGCTTTTCTGCACAAAAGATTTAGAACACATTTTACAATTAAAAGGTTTCTTTTCTAAGTGAAATTTCATGTGTCTAACTAATACATTTTTTCGCGAGAAAGTCTTACTGCATTTCTCACACTTATACGTGGCAGATGTTTTGGGGTGAATTAGCATATCATCCCGTAAAGCACTCTTTGTAGTACACAGATTATCACACTTAGAGGTTTTTTTTTCGAAATGTAAGTTCATATGTCTTAATAACATATATTTTTTAGTAAATACTTTTTTACACGTATCACATGTAAAAGGTAACTTTTGATCGACTTGATCTGATGAAGAGGCATCAGTTCCTTATTCAAAACAGGTTTCATTAAAATAGTAGAGTCGATTTGTTCCTTAAACTCCGATGTCAAGGCTTTTCTTGTCTTGGTTGGTTCGTCTATTGCTATGTCTTGCATTGTACTTATTTAATCAAAATCAATTAAAATCGCAGATCACATAAACGGAGAAAAAAAATAAAACGTCTTAACTGTGCAGAAACAGTATGTATATTATTTCAAATAAAACTTTTCATGAATATTTATTTAATTGTAGAGGGCGCGCATGATTAAAATAATTAAAAATAACGTCACGTGTTATATATCTTATACAGAAATTAGCCTGTACGTTAAACATAAGTAATTAAGTAAAGTATCTTTTATTATACAGTTGGGGATTTCAAAAGTTAAGTACAAATTTATTTTCCATATTTTATGTAAAAGCATACAAGTAATGTCTTATTATGTATTCATCGTTGGTTAAAATGTAAAAATACTCGTTCATTACATGGTATTGCTAATTAAGTTATATATCATGAGAAATAAAAACCTAATATTCAATTTAGTGAAAGAATTTTGGTACCTTAAACTATACAAGAAGTACCGTTATCAGTAAGAAAACAGGGATGTTATCCGCAAATAAGTAGTTTCCTGTTTTTGCTCTGGTAGACAACAGATCTATTTTCAAACTCGATAATCGTTCAATTTTAGTTAAAAATCTGAAATAATTTATCAAGTAAAGGGTAGTATTTTGCATACAATATGTAAGTTGTATTATAATAATTGTACACATGTTTAATGAAATTGTAACAATTTCTTAATTTTTGTAGAAAAATAAAACAAGTTTCTACATTTTCTGAAGAAAAATTGTAAAACTTTCCGAAAACTAAACTTATTTATTCCTTATACATAAATAAAAACAGACACATGATAAAAAACTAAACAAATATTTATTAAATAACTACGTTAATTTATAAATACATTGCTCAAATGCTTATTATAAAAGTCTACATTCATAGATTCAAAAAATAAATAAGTATAATTACATGTACATTTCTCTAACAGGTTTTTCACAAATTCCTTAATGCTGAAATTTAACAAAGCACTGTCCGCGCACCAGTTAAATTGTTTTCTTAAATTATATCTCATACATTCGTAATCCATTTCAAGTGGTTGTCCGATCGAACATAAATAACAGTCAAACGTGCGATATACTGATCTCTCTAATTCATGATCGAAGCATTCAAAAAATAGTCCATCGCCTCTTCCTCTGTAAAGTGAGAACATTTACATTTTTTTAAGTTTTTTAAAACATAAACAGGTAAAAGTTTTGTTAAAAAAGTTTGAATAAGACATTCGCTAATTTGAATGCAGTTTTTCTCTAGTTTGATAAATTGTTCTTTTGTAAGTAGTGAATAATCAGGTTTCAATAGTTTTTGCAGTATACATGATTCCTTATCCACATAAATCGTTAGTAAGTCATTGTTACATACGAATGTTTCTTCTTCTGCAGAGTTAAAATTAAATTTAGCGATTCTTGTTTCAAATTTATCAAAGGTTGCACACGATATTGTAATTCCTTCATTTGTAGGGAACAGTTTACCACTATTCTCAAATTCATTATATTTCTGAATGTGAACGTATAACTCGCAGTCCTTATTCATTTGCACTTCGACAATCGTATCCTCACCTAAGTCCCAATGGTATGGGATAAAAACATCAAAATACTTAAATATTCTACTAAACTCGCTGATTTCTGAAATTTCATAATAAGATGTGTTAAGCGAAGTAGTCATTTTCAGGTTTAGAAGTATCCAAAAAACAGGGTAAACAGACAGGTGATCAAGCAAATATACAGCAAGGTTTTAGGTAATTAGAAAAACAATCGTCTATGTCAGAACTTTAACCAGTAAATTCATTATGGTGTACAAGCTTCTTATATGGTTATTCTTATCGTTGTAAAACAGGATGTTATTCTACAAATGTCGTCATATCCTGTTTTATAACTTATAATTTTTTCAAAAATATTTAAAAGCAGTAATGTTAGGTTTCATTATTTATATTAATTGTACGGAGCCTTCGTAGCGTAACTGACAGCGCATTGGGAAGCAAGTCAACAGGTTGACAGTTCGAATCCCATCATAAACATAATGGTAAGTTAAACTTTCTTTTTTAAAGTATGTAATTAAAAATTCTATTACAATAAACTTAAACCCCACTTGGTAAGTTAAAATTTGCTTTATTATATTATATAATTTATGTTACAGAATCTCTCTTGTATGCAAATTGGTAACATACGCTTTGCTTTATAAAACCAACAAACCAACCAACCTTTTACAAGGTTATTATATATGTCATGGAGATAGAAATAAGAAGGAGAACAGTGAAGACAGGCTTTCAAGATCACAACATGGACCGGGAATTAGTACTCAGTTTGTGGCGCTGGTGCTCCCAAAGGCCGGTCATGTGACCTGTCAAACATGACAAATTGTCGTCTGCTCTTCCTGCATTTTGGTTTCGAGCATGGTAAAGAGATAGAGGGCGCTACACTTCCTAAAGGCCCAAAAGACCAGAAACGCCGCCATACTAGGTACCGCTTTTAGTTCCATAAGTAGAAACATTATCTTTGTTCTCCTTCTTTCTATCTCCCTGATATATGTTATAAATACATTTCAATGTGTTTGTAAGTTTAAACATTAAAGTTTATCGTAAAGCTTAAATTATTTTTCAAAATTTATAATATCATTAGTACTGTATAGTAATAATTCAATATGTTCAATCACGTGATACCTTTTCTTATATATCTTAAATCTCTCGACTAAGAAACATGGTCTCATGGTGTGTTCGTTTAAACCTACTGCAAATCAACACATCATGAGATCATTTTGTCAGGATCGAAGCCCGCTTCATTTAAATGTTTGTTAAAAGCTAATAATTTTTAAAAAGGGACTACGCTATTTCAAAGTGAAAGTTGTAGTTGAAATCTAATATTTTCTTAATTTCTTACATTCTGCGAATAAAAATGTGTTTTAATAAGTATGCACGTCATATATTTTATTACAATTAGTTCACTTCGAATATACATGTTTGTGTGTACTTAACAAATAGTTCTCTGTGTGTCTGTCTGCCTGCCTGCCTGCTTGCTTGTCTGTGTGCCTGCCTGCCTATCTGCCCACATGTCGGTTTATAAGTATAATTATTTACATGTGTCACTTTAAAATTTTTATTAAGTGCTATGCTATAACTAAATATTTCCATTGTAAGCAGATTGGTGAGATACTTTAAAATATTTTATTCAACGTTATGCTATAACTAAATATTTCCATTGTAAGCAGTATGGTGAGTTATATTTAAAATATTTTATACTAAGCTATAACAAAATTCTTTTACAAATTCCTCTGCGAACAGTTTGGCAAGAAACTTTAAAATTATTTATTAAGCGCTATGCTATAACTAAATATTTCCATTGTAAACAGTTTGGTAAGAAACTTTAAAATATTTTATACTATGCTATAACAAAATTCTTTTACAGAAGCAGTCATTTTTGAATTCCATAATTACCATACTTACCGATAGAGGGCGACACCACCTTAAACTTTCTCTCCCCTAAAATAAAATAAAAAATGGGGGGGGGAGGGGGGGGCATGGGATATGAGGAAGGTATGCGGATAGTGGTCGTACTCTACTATCACCGACACCTCGTACTATAAGACAATTAAAAATTTTTTTAAATTAAGCCCCCCCCCTTAAAAAAATACCCCCCCCCTACTATAACATGCTGCCCCCCCTCCTAAAACCCCCTCTCCTATACACACTCTTTCGTCCCACCCTCGATTTTAAGTTGGAATTTTATCATCATACTACAAGACGATGATTTGGCTTCATCTGGCTCCATCTGCTGAGGTTAAACTCTCCTTTTTTCACTACTAACAATAAATAAATCTGTAAATAAAGCAATTTCGAATAATAAAAAACCCGGCGTTATAACATGAAGACTTTAGAATGAGTAAATAGACAAGTGTTGCCAGCAAGGAAATCAATTCATTTGCTGGGTTAGAACTTGATTTTAGCAGCAAGTGTCAATGGGAAAAATCTATGACTTCATGTGAAACGTTGCTATACACTGCAGCTGAGATCTGCCACTGAGGTTCGCAAATTGTTGAACAGAAAAAATTTTGCATAAAAAAAGCAAGTTTCGGCCATGTGGTTTGCAAAATGGTTGGACTTTTTGGCCATTAAAAAGCATAAAATCTCAAACCTTCTAGGGGGTACATTTCAATGCTGCGGGAGGAAATGTCCCACCTCAGTTCAGTTGGGGATGTATCACGGCTAAGGGTATTGCAATCAGGTGAACTGAATTCAACGCTGAGATAGTCTGTCTATAGCTTATACCGTATGTTTTTTTTTTTTTTTTTTTTTTTACGACTACAGCATTGCACATGAATGTTTCAATATAAAGAAAAACATTAATTGCTTTTGAAAATTGAAGATCCCAATTCTTGGATTTTTTTTTTCCACTAAAGTATTTTTATATGTTCACACGTTTAACAGTAACATATATAATATAACCCCAACTGCCTTATAATTAAACTAACGGTAACTAAATAAAAGTTCTCACAATTATCTCAATTCTCTAAGAATAAAAATTCTAAAATAAATAAATAAAGAAATAAATAAAAAATAAATAAATAAATAAAACAACTTCTTAAATATCAATCTCATTTAATATAAGGTGTAAATTTATATATATTAATTTTTAAAAAGAATAGATTGCTTTGTTTCATATAAATAACATGAGATTTAACGCATCTATATTAATTATTTAAACCAGTTTTGAATTCAGACAATTTTTTCGGGGAGTGATTTCAGCACCCCATAAAGGAAGGGGATGTGAGGGGGGAATTTTAACATTTAGTCATACAAATTCAAATCTACTGGGGGGGGGGGGGGTGGCGAGTTGATGCTCCTTTGGACGGGAAGATCTCTCCTAGGCCTCCCCCTGAATTCATCACTGATTTAATTGAGGTAAGCAAAATAATAAAATAAAATAAAATAAAATAAAATAAAATAAAATAACTTCTTAAATATTAATCTCATTTATTATATAGAGTAAATATATATATTAATTTTTAAAAATAATAGGTTGCTGTGTTTTCATATAAATAACTTGAGATTTAACGCAACTATATTAATTATTTAATCCAGATTTGAATTCAGACATTTTTCTCGGGGTGTGATTTCAGCACCCCATAAAGGAAGGGGATGGTGTGTGTGTGCGGGAAAGTCTCTCCTAGGCCCCCCACTGAATTCATCTCTGATTTAACTGAGGTAAGCGAAAGTCTTGAAGAGTTATTCCACATGAAATAACTTATATAGAAACTCTAAAAAAACTTCTAAAAAATCAATTATCATTATATTAAAAAAATACTAAAAAACAAATTGTATGGTATAAACATTCAACTTGCATTTTCTTGAATTGTATCCAATTTTTGAGATTCCAAACAAATTACTATATTCAAACAGGCTTCTTACAAAGTTAGTGCTGCCCTCTATGGTAAACTATAATAAAGTTTTTTCGTATACGAGATGAAATAATAAACCGCCTTATTCTTTTATTTTGTATAAAAATTCAAACAAATGATAAAGTAAAAAGAAAATCAAATATAATTGTATCTTCGAAAAGAATTCATTCATAAAGAATGTAAATAATTTAAAGTATGTAATATTTGTGACTATTACAAATTCAACTTTTCTGGCATAATATTAATATACCGTAATTTCCGGCGCATAATCCGCGGATTAAACAATCATGTTTCTACCCAGAAACTTACTAGATCTCTGTAAATATTTGATTTCAATTATTGAATAAAATTTCTGGGTTGAAATGGAATTATTTGATCCGCGGATTATACGCCGGAACTTACGGTAATTATGTTGAAGGCAGTGGGGAAATATTCTTTTTCAGCACAAGATAGGCGTTGAGCTATTTATTCTATTTATAAAAAGTAATGTGGTTAAGTTATATTAAATATTTGTGGTGTCGCATATATTTTTTGACAGTTTATTAAAATGGACCCCCCTCCCCCCACCTCAATATATCATTTATATATAAGTGTGTGTGTGTGTGTGCGTGCGTATTAAAGGTGTTCTCAAAGAATATTTTTTCCCTGTTCAACAACACGAAACTTTCTGACACATTCATGGCGTCAGTTTTATATGTAAAAGCATAGCATAACATTTGGAGAAATGACAATTGAAGTGATTTGGCATCGAATAGCGTTTTTTATTTTTCGATAAATGTCTTTCACTCTGAGTTATAATCGATTGCTCATCTGTGACGACCTTTTCCCGACTGTTGCTTCCAGGAAAACAGTTCAAAATTTCGACACCATTTTCTGAAAAATCCATTGCTAAGATTTAATTTCGTTTTTGACATCATTCGATGCAGAACAGCTTATTTCTAACAAACAGGTAATGTTGAGGGCGGAAGATTTTTTTCTTTTGTAGGGCTTTTAAATTTTCAATTTGTATAAAACAAACTGGTTAAAAAATCCATTTTTTTAATTATTTTATTGCGATTCTCTGTCATTTCTTATTTCTGATATCTTCACCTTTTTAACACCTTCCAACATAGTTGAAAAGTTTTTATGACTTCGGTTTGTTTGTCTGCCGTCTGTCCGTACTCTAAATCTCGTAAATGTACTCAGATTACCATGTAATTTATACACGTTATTGAAGTTTACTGTGACATGTTCGCCATTGACAATGGAGTGTGTAGCATATATAGTTCGTTTACAGGGACACTCAAAAGAATGCTGTTACATTAGGGTCAATGGGAAAAAATCGTTTGCGGTGCATTTTAATGATGTTACACTAATGAAATTGATATGCATTTATAAAGTGCACTAAAACATGCTTACTGTAGAATATGATGTCCATAACAGTTATCATTCCTTTACAGGGACACACAAAAGATTTCGGTTACAGTACTGTCTATGGCTGATAAAAGCTGGAGGTGCGTTTTTAGATGTGCTATGCGTTTTTAAGTTTAACTAAATTTTTGCATACAATGTGGTGCGTATAAATTCTATGCATCATATACAGGTCTACAGCAAATACTTTGTCAGCATTGCCGTGTATGAGCGTTCATTACTTAAGGATGTTTTTTAATTGAGTTATGCATTTTCTAGCTGAACTATACTAACACACCCGTATTCACCATCTACCTCAGCTGCCAGTTAGCACGAAAACCTCGACCGAACGCTTAAATGGTATTCCCCATTAACCTGATTGGGTATGATCGGAATCTAATCAGATTAATCGTGAATACCATTTAAGCTTTCGACGAGGTTTTCGCGCTTAACCAGCAGTTAAGGTAAATTGCGAAAACACGCCTCAGATTTATATATATATATATATATATATATATATATATGTATATAAATAAAATTATATACAGGGTCACGCAAAAAACAGGTACATTGCCCTGTATGGATTTAAATTTCTGAAAGTATGTTTCCAGTTGTTTTTTTCTTGAATTAAACTTTAGTTTAATATCAAGAGTGTATAAAAATTTGTAGATAATATACAGGGCTGTACAACATTATTCGAGGGCATTTTTGTCTTTGTTCGAAATTGCTGAAACTGAATTTTCGTCTGTGTTATGCGTTTTGTAACTAAGCTAAATTTTAGTATGTAGTGTATATTACAGATCTACAGATCATATACAATTATGCTTCCGAATTCGAGTATTTTTTAGCTGCAGACGGTAATTGAGGAAATTTAGTTTCACCTTTAACCCTTTGAGGGGCGGTGGTATATATTATATACCACCTAATTTTTATCCGATTCAAACCAGAAAGTTTTAATAAAATTTTACTGTTTTAACTTTGACGGTAAAAGTTTAAAAATTGCTTTTCCTTATTTTGAACTAAATTCTTTCGTAAATACCGGTGTGAATTCGACGTTACAGGAACACAACTGCTTGCCCCTGAAAGGGTTAAAAACACTGAAGTTTCGTTACAGTATTCTGGGCGTGTTGGAATGTGTTTCATAATCTATGCTTGACGCATGATAATATTTAAATTCGCTGACTCGATGCACAGGCACTTAAAACAAATTAGTTTATTTTCTAATTCAGAAAAGTTGTGTCAAGTGTTAGTGGGTGGCTGTATTCTTCAAAATTTATGTACGATAAATGAAAAGTTTGCATAATTTGTTAAATGCCTTTAAAAAAAACGTAGCTTACACTTTATCACTGATTTAAACATTTATACTTTATTTTCTATTGTAACTTTTTTCTTTCCAGAATATTTTTTTCTCTGAAAACATTTATTTTATCTGAATATGTAAGCCCATTTTTTCATAATTTCTTCGCATACTTTTATTAAAAGTATATTCAAAAACTGAAACAAGTTAAAAAAAAAAAAAAAATAAGTAAGTAAAAAGCCAAAGTAAAGCTTTTACGATTTTAAAAATTTTAAATAAAGATTTTTAAAAATGTTACGATACTAAATCTGATTACAAAGTAAATTTGCAGAATTTGAAATGTTGCCTTTTAAAGCAATGTAAATTGGTAAAACATTGATGGAAATTTAATGAAAATTTTCGCGACATACTAAAGGGTTTCTCACGGGGTGCCATTGTGCCGAGATTTTGAGAAATACTACATTAGAGGGCTGAAGGTATATTTCAGTTATGTAGTTTTTTCGGTTATAAATATTTTTAAGATTGTTCGGTGAAAAATCTACGAAAAATGCTTCACTGGTATTTCGAAACTATGTCATTTCTTTATACCAAAAATGAGAGGGATAGATGACGAATTGAAGATGAAAATAAGATACGTTTCGTAACATATCACACTGTAAATATTATAGATCCTAATCCAGAAATGGGACTGGCAATCGTGTTGCCAGTACAACATTTGTATTTCTACGGAATTTGTTTGTTTAGTGGCAGTTTAACTAGACTTACAGTCCTCAGCAAAAGTTTAGACACTGGTGATATTTAACCTTTAAATAAAAAATACTAACTCTTGGATTACACAAATCGGTATACTTATTTTAAAATATATTTTAAACATTTTACGACGGAAATATAATGGTTTTAATGTTTAATATTTAATTTATTTGAAAAAAGTGAAATTTGCATATTGCAAAAGTTTAGACACTTTCCTGCTTTTTGGCAACTGTTCACGGAAAAATGCAAATGTTAAACCTATGACGTTACATGCATGAAGTATTTAAGTGCACCTTACATTAGCATCGGTTACTGAAGATGCCGCGAGCTAGGGAGATGTAACCAGATGAAGGAATTGAGATATGGAAGTTGAGATCGAAAGGGAAGACTGTTGCAGAAATTTCAGCTACTTTGAATCGTTCAAAGAAGTCTGCCTATCGAGTATTGTCTAAGGATGACTCCTACAAAGCAAAACGTAGATCTGGAAGGACTCGTGTGACCAGAAAACGAGATGATAGAAGGATCCAGAAATTGGCATCTACACAATTGATGAGTGCTAGTCAGATTAAAAGTGAGTCAGGACTTTCTGTATCAACATATACGATTTGTAGGCGAATTAAGGAAAGAGGTAAATTAGTTTATAGGAAAATGAAAAAAAAGCCATCTTTGAAATCTCACCACAAATTGACGAGAATGCAGTGGGATGTCATATGGACCCCAGTGGCGTACTGTGATATTCAGAGACGAAAAAAAGTGGAATTTGGATTGCCCAGATGGGTGAACCTATTATTGACACGACTTGCGTAAAGAGCCTAGGACTTTCATTAGTCGACAACAAGGTGGTGGCTCTTTAATGATTTGGGCCTCATTTTGCTTTAATGGTCAAGTAGCTCTAGAGTTCCTCAGTGGTTGCCAAACAGCGCAAGACAACATACATACGTTGGAGAACAATTTACAACCATTTGGGGAACTTTTATCTGGTCCAAAGTATGTATTTCAGCAAGATAATGCATCCATTCATGTTGCATACGAAACAAAAACTTGGTTTATTACTGTTCTCGATTGACCCGCGTGTAGCCCTGACTTGAACCCAATCGAAAACCTTTGGGGCATCATGTCTCTTAAGATTTATGCAAATTTTCGACAATACTCCTCTCTAAATGAACTTCGAGCTGCTGTTGAACGTGCTTGGTACGATATAAATCCCCAAGTGATGCAGGATTTAATTCCTTTGATGGAAAGTCGCATTTTTGGACTAATTGAAAAGAATGGAGGTGCAATTCGATTTTAATTTATGGTTATTTTAATGTAAATATATAGATTGTCTATATTTTTGCAACAATGTTAATTTTGTTTTTTTGTCATTATATATTATCTAAAGTGTATAATTCAAAATTTATTGTTTGTGAACAAAGGATAAGTCACAAGCAGTATACGGCAGTTGACTTGCAACAATTCGTTACATATACTTCTCAGTACAGAAGCGTAATTGACCATTGTCTAAACTTTTGCTGCGCACTGTATAGCACTGTTACTTTCAAGGATATTCTTATATTCATATTCATTACTTTCTGACACATTCAAGAAATCGTTTTCGTAGGAAAACCATTATCGAAAACTACGGAGCGTATATTGGCAATCGATTGCCAGTAAAATTCCCGCATTTTTAAGGAATTTTTTTACAAGGTTCTACAATAAAAACATATTATATATGGATTTCTCTGGCTTTTCATTATTAAATTTTCCTTCTTCATTCTTGACACAAAGATCCCGAACAAAATCAAATACTATTTCAGATGTTTTCGTGCTTCTCTGGGAATACAACGCGTAACTTTTTAGAGCCTATGCGTGCATTTAACTTTCCTTATACCACTATGGTAATTTTTATACAATTATAGATTTTTTAAAAATAAAAATAATACATGCACCTTAAATCTCGTGCACTTGAAATGCAACAACACAAAAATTTCCGTAATTTAAAATAACTGTCTACTTATTCATATTTAGCGTGAAGAAAAAAGCAGTGGTCGTGAACAGAAATACACATATTAAACGCAATTTTGGAGAGATGCTAACTGTTCAGTCATTACTGGCAATACAATACTATCTAAAGTATATTTTCCTTAGATGTATTGAATATTCAACAGCAGGTAAATCCTTTTTCCTAGATAAATTTGAGACATTTTTGTCATTTTCATATAAAACGACAGCATCTTTTTTTTTCCTGTATAGGGTCACGGTCCAATTTTATTTGAAATTAAGATTTAACAAATAAATTATATGGAAAAAAAGTATCGAAAAATACGTGGTTCCCACTTAGATAAGCGCATATAATGAAATCGGCTTGTTTACTGACTTCATAATGTAAAAAATAATTTTCTTGACTGTTACCTAACACAGGGAGTTTTTTGTGTTGATTTGATGAAGCTGCCAACCCATCCGATTCATGACATTTTACTTGCTCCATAAATCTCCCCGAAATTATATTTTTTTTTCGGAAGAGGGAATATCTTGGTTCCGTACACCTCTCTCACTTAGCAAGCTACCTGCGGGTGCACTCTCAGTACCACTGATTTTACGTGTAGGTATATGACATCTACACGAAGCCAACATCACGCTGTGTTCCTACGCAGTCAATTCCACAAGTACTGACAAATACGAGTACCACAAGTACTCAATGCTGATTCCCTTCAGTGTTCGAATGGAAATCTGTAATTTACGCATTGCAGGTCATTGGCCTGATATTAACCTGTACGTAAATATCTAAAGTTGTACGCGATGCGATATCAGCCTGCCCAATGAACTTAAACAGAATATATTAAACGCGGTATTTAGATCACCCACCATTAGTTTAATTTTTTTAAAGAAATGTTTTAGACTTATAACGATTTTCACTTCGGTTACTTTGATGCTTTTATATAGGCAGAGGGTGCCCACTAAAGTTCTGTCCAGCTCTATTACTTTCAGAACGGTGACATCTGTAGTCATAAACGCTGAGCATGTTTAAGTGTGATTTACTTATTAAAATAAACTGTACTTTGCTTACATGCGTTAGTTTTATTAATAAATTTGCATTTGCCTTATAATGCCTCATGTCTGCATGCAAATTGGGGCGTATTTGAGATGGTGATAGGATATAGAAGAATTTACATTCCAGGGCTTCTAATACAGTTATTTTTACATGTAAGGCATCATTTCATACTAAATCAAGGATGTTCTACAACTTTGTAATTGATTTCCCTCCCGTATCTCGTACCATTTTCGAAATAGGAGCGCCATTTCTGCAGTTTGCCGCTAGATGGCGCTGTAAGTGGTCTCATCGTGTAACGTGTAGTGCATAGAAACTTTACTATACCTAGATACCAAGTTTAAGAATGTAGCTGTCGCTTTTCTGAAGTTAATGGGGGGCGTGGGCAGGACTTTAGTGAGCATTCTTTATATATTTTTTGTAGTTAAAATAGTATTTAAAGAGAAGGTAAGAAAATATGAGACATAAACATAGTCCACTTCTAATTCATTCGAATCGAAATAATGGTTTATTCGATCTCGGCTTTATTCTCCTTGAAAGCCGCATTAAAATCTATGTTTAAAAATCATATGTAATTTGAATTTTCAAGCGACCTGAGAAATTCTTGACTTCCATTTTTGATGAATTTACTATTTGTATAAGTAAAGTAATAACTGAAAATTGCAGTTTACTCTGTTTCATTATTTTGCTGTTTAGTTGGTTGGTCAGCAAATAACAAAAAATATGTGTTTTAATGAAATAATTTTTTTTTTTTCTGAACCGTTCACAAAAAAGTTAAAGCTGAGTATGGGCTTGTAAAAGTGAATGTTGTTGTAAAACAGTAAAAAGAGTGTACCCTCTTATCGTTGCCCAATATCTAATTTCTAAACCATTAGTTTTAGAGGTATAATATGTACTTCCAATTGAAAAATTATTAAATGTTGTTTTTCATAATCTTAGAAAACATTTGAGTCAAAATACTTATTATTGTAAAAGTTACAAAATTAAAATTTTTATAAGGTCTATGGGTTTTACAAGCAGTGGCGACTCATCAAGGGGTTCACAATCGCTTTACTGCCAGAATTTTTGTTCATTTAAATATGACCTTATTAAATTGTGAAATGTTCTACGAATAAAAAAGGCTAAATTTAGTTTATAAAAATACTGGTAGAAAAGTGATTGTGAACGTTCTGACGAGCCGCTACTGCTTACAAGTAATAGTTAGAAAAATACTCTCTATGTTCTAAAAAGTAAAGCAAAACAAAATAAAACATTTCATTCTTTTAAGACAAAAACTTTCCGAGTTACGATGATTTGAATTTTGTGAATTTTCAGCGTTTTACCAGCACATCTTTATGTTTTAAGTGCCGAAAAGTGCTGAAAATTCCTAAAATTCAAAGTATATAAATAGAGAATTTTCAAAATTGTTCAAGGACACAATGGTGAATGAATCGTAAATATATTGGAAATTTTTCAAATGTACAATTGCATAAATTTTGTAAGTTTCAAATTTAATTATCTAATATAATGATGTAAAGAAAGCAATCCGAATTATTTAGTAACAGCAGCAACATATATTTATTTACCTGTTACAGTAATGATTACTGAAAAGTCGATCTAAAAATTGCGAGCTTGCTCAAATTATTCTGCTAATGCATGCACAATGTTACCCCTTTAAACATTTTCGAATTTACAACACAATACATGCACCAAGATTTATTGTATTATTCGCAGAATGAAACTAGCATTTTATGTAGAGAATATTAATGAAATTTTTATTCTAAATATCACACAGACATATGAAACCTTTCCTCGCATTCCTGTTTTTAGATCGTATTCCAGAATTTCACATGTGATCTAACTCAATGCAATTATCAGGTTACAGAGTAGTAGAATTTTGTAATACAAACTGAATTTACTGATGTAATTGTGGAAGCTTTTAATTTTCACATTTCAGTAACACATTTGGTGCGAATAAAATCTTTTTTGCTACTAATTATACTTTAAACTAGGGGTTCTTTACCAGAAAGATTTCAAGGAGTCCGTTGACTTAGAAAAAATAAATTTATTACGCCTAATTTAACCCTATAGTTCCCACATCGAATCTACCAGAGCAAATATAAATTTTTCAGTTGTTTATAATTATTTAGCATCTAAATTTTTTATTCGTTTATGATAGTGCCGCACACTGCAGTGTGAGTAGTAAGGACCTTAGGGAACAAAAAAGGGAGTGTCTAGCTGCCAATCAAAAGGGGGATGGAAGAGGGGGATGTCACGTGACTTTTTCATTTACGATAACGTGAGTAATTTGTTGAGTTGTTTTTCTTTTGCTGGGCGTTGAATGGTAGGTGGCTGTATTAAAACATACAGTCACCTACAGGGGGGGGGGGGGGGTGGAAGTTTGGGAGAATGTCACGTGACATTTGTTATAACAATGGTATTTTATTAACCCAGGTAGCACACTACGTTGTTATAGCGTTGAAAATAAATCTGAACAGTTCAAAATTGGCTACGTTGTTTTATTTTCTTTGAAAAATATACTTTATTTCGCAATATTTTTGGCTAAACAATTTGAAAATTTAATCAGTCTAGATAATACATTTAAAAGACGTTTTTTGTTGGTCATATTACTGCGCTTTTTGTCTAACAGATTTTCAATGACTAAAAAACCTTATCCCACAACTAAAATTCGACGAATTAAAAATTCTATTTCAGTCAACAGTCGCCATCTTAATTAAACAAACAGATAATATTAGTAACCTTAAATACAAGCTCGCCGATGGAACATTTATTGACAAAAAGTTCGGAAATAAGTTCCTTAAAGCCTTAACTGTATCTATGACTGCATATGTTTGTTTAAATTTTTTTTTGCTTTCCCTGATTTCTGAGGAAAGTGATTTTGTGTGAAGTGAAGTTTCCTGTTTCTACCCCATCTTGTTTCTCGTGCTCTATTCTATCTGGATCCTCTGTAACAAGAATTGTCAACTTGTGTTTAAAATTGGATTATTAAGAAATAAACTTTGGATTATTAGTGATGAAATAGCCTGAATACGTGCAGTAAATGTGATAGTAAATATAGTAGTTCGTGCAATATTGTGTACGCTATCTTGGTACTAATCAACAGATATTTGATACAACCCCTCATCTTTTTGCTTCTTTTTGGAAACAACGGATTTCGAGCTTATTCTATCGACGATAATTTTCAGAATTTTCAAGCAATGATTTTGAATCTTTCACAAAAATTGCTGTATATACTTAGCTAATACATTATGCATATTATATTTTGATTGCATTCGCGCATGCGCAGTGAAACATTTGTTAGTAAACCTGCTCATTTTTCATCCAATTTTTATTATTTTTTAATTCCGATCGAAGAGTGTTATGTACAACGTTGTTTGTCATATTTTCTGAAAATAACTTTTTTTTTATATTAAGAACTCTGCAAATTATAAGCAAAAAACTAGGCGCAATTTGGGACTGTTTTTATAAAAACCTTAATTTCTCTACGAGTATACATGCTATCCTCATAAAAATGAACACAGTATATTACAATAAGCCACTTATTAATAATCTCGAGTTTGAACGCCTTTGCTACATTAGTTTTTGCAGGGTTATCCAAAAGATATTCGTTCTTTTTCAATTTGTTGACAGTCCCCAATAGGGTTTCGTGAAAAAAACTTCGCGGAAATATAACCTATACTGTGTTGTTTACACACCTGCAGTTTCAGGTTAATTCCTCATGTAATTTTCGAGATAGTTAACAAAACGTCTAAAATCTCAAGTGACCGGTCACCTTTGGCAATATAGTGTACATAATATACATCCTGTTCCTGTACACATGTCATATATATGTGATGCCCGAAATTATTCATCGTAGACCGGATGCGAAGAGAAAAGAAAACTGCATCGGAAGGACTCGGTCATAGTGTAAATTCCTGCAAGCTAAACGCTATTTTTAACACTTGCCAACCTAGTTGAAAAGTATTTATGACTTCGGTTTGTCTGCCGTCTGTCCGTGCTCTAACTCGCGTAAATATACTCGGATTGCCCTGAAATTTTTGTATGCTATTGTCTTTACTATAGTATGTTCCCTATTTCAACTGAAGTGTGTAGCACTTATAGTTTTTTTTTTTACAGGAACAGTCAAAAGTATTCCGTTACATTACAGTCAATGGGAAATAATCGTTTCAAGTGCATTTTGATGATGCTACTGCTACGTCATTAAAAATATGATGAAATTGATATATAATTATGAAGCACATTAAAACATGCTTTTTGTAGAATATGGGGTGCAAAGCATTTATTATTCATTTACAGGGTCAAACAAAAGAATTATGTTACACTATTTCAAACATAATGAAAATCATATGCATTACTGAGGTGCACTATAAATTGCTCTCTTGAAAATGTGGTGTGCATTGCGTTTATTTACAGGGACACACAAAAGATATCGGTTACAGTACATGTGCGATATTTACAGTCTATATGTGAAAAGTGCGTTTTCAACTTTGGTGTGCGTTTTTAACTAAATTTTTTCGTAGTACGTGTGTGTTTATAAACTCGGTTGTTCATATACAGGGCTTCACAAGGGAATCCGTAAGTACTACAGACTATGGGAGTGAATTGCTTAAGGGTGGTTTTTAATTGTGTTACGCATTTTTCTGCTGAACTATATTTAGTACACTAATCGAAGTTTGTGGAATATAAATAAATTCTTATACAGGGCTACGCAAACAAAAAGACACATTGTCGATTACAGATGGTAATTGCTGCGAGTGAGTTTTAAGTTGCTTTTTAGCTTAATAGGTGGTGTGTACAAAAGTGTTCGGATAATATACAGGGCTGTGCGAAAGATTTCGAGTGCATTTAAATCGATTGGTGAAAATTGCTAAATGTGAATATTCTAACTGAACTAAATTTTATCATGCTATATATCCACATCTATTGATCCTATAAAGGGCTGCACAAAATAATTTGACCACTTTTTTGACACTGGAAGGTAATTTTGAAAACTGTATTTTTCAATGTGTTATATGTTTTCTAAACTGTTTATTTTCATATTTTCTTTCACCATTTTTAACGGTGAAGTTTCGTTACAGTTTTCTGGCTGTGTTGGAAATTGTTTCATAATCTATGCTTGATGCATGATTTTACGTTC
This sequence comes from Maratus michaelseni, assembly GCA_963931845.1. Lineage (NCBI taxonomy): Eukaryota > Metazoa > Arthropoda > Arachnida > Araneae > Salticidae > Maratus > Maratus michaelseni. The sequence goes on from OZ007586.1 coordinate 446,952,464, forward strand.
TTGTTTTTCACTAAGCTGCAGCCAGCCCGGATACCTGGGGCAGATAACAATTGGCTTCGGACACAGAGAGAGTGTCTCTGTGGGCCGCTGATTTTCTATTGTTTGATTGGCTGTTGTCTCTTAATAATTTTACTGGTAGCTATCAAACTAAAATAAATTGTTTAACTCATGAATGTTGGAGTACTTCATTTGTAAATATTCATATTATTATGTTTTAACCAAGAGAAAATTAAATATTTAAAGTAGTATTAAGGTTGGACATTCATTTCAATTTGACTTGCCTTTTTCCTTCAACCATTCCGCTCCTACACACACACACACACACACACACACACATATATATATATATATATATATATATATATATACCATATATGACTATAACTGAGCAATATGTGTCTCGAAATGTTATATACATCATATATATTATAATGTCATATATTCTTTAAAATTTGGCGATAAATCTTGGTCGCTTGGAGATTCATCTTCGGGGAAATTACCGAAAGATTTTGAGGATAGGGAACGATGCTAGGCTTCAGTAGTAGTACGATTTAACCATACACTTTAAATGAAAATTTGGAAATAGTTTACTGAAAATAATACAAAGATATATATATATTGATGGGGTCGATAAATTAACTAGTATTTATAACCCCACATGGCATCGTAGCATTAAAATGGAGCCATCAGATGTGAAACTAGATAGTCAGACTTGGAAATTATTGTACGGAAATGACAATACCATACTTCACTGAAATCTGACTTAAATGTAGGCGGTATCATTCACATAAGTAAGGAAGAACCACGTTTTGAGAAAGGATACGCATTCAATTGGACAAAAGAAAATTTTACTGTTCAGAAAATTATACATTGGCTGCCTGTTGTCTATTAATTAAAAGATTTAGCAGGGGAAATTATAAAAAGAACTTTTTAGAAATAAGAACTGCAAAAGGTTTCGGATTTAGGTTTTTACCCCAGTGTGAATGTTTTGCAAAAAAGAAAACGAAATGGAAAAGTGCAGTATTTTGTGAAATGTCAGGGATATCAGAGAAATTCAATGTACGGGTTAAAAATATTAGAATAACATATGAATAGAAAAATTATCATAATTACCACACATTTCATGACAAGATGTCTTTCTATGTTACGTTAAGAAATGATAGACCTATTAACTTTTTTCCAAATAATGAAATATTGCAATTAACAACTCAGTTGCCCAGGCTCATAAAATTTAAATGGTGGTTGGGAAATAGCTTTGGTTAATTTTATTTATCTGCATACGTTGCACAACGTTAGAAATTATAATAATTTGTTTGTTTTGACTTATATTAGGGGATGGAAAATTAGAAGGCTTGAGAGTTCCTACCGGATGTTATGAAACTATACCGGACATTATCAAAGCCATGATGCTGATAACATCGCATAAATATAAGACTGAATTTCATTATCACTCTAAGGCTGTTCTCAAATTCCAACTGACTATTTTCTGATCTATCACAAAGTCATTTTCCTACATAAATGCTTAACTTTTGCAGATTTTCGTATTCATTTATTAAGAAATCAAATCGCGTTTGCATTTACCTATGCAAGCAAAGTATCTTCAAGAAAATGTTGTCAAAGTTTGTGTTTTAAGTCAAGCTTAGGAACGCGATAGCCTGGGAAAGGCAGGCCAGGGAGCAAACAGGAAGCTAATCAGGAAGTAAGCGATTATGATTCAAGATATATTCCATTTACAGAAAAATGAAAAACACTTTCCAATTACTAGTCACTTGAATAATAAATTCTACAAATTTTATGGATTTACGTTTAAAAACGAGCCCGCGAATGTGTGAGAAAGGTTCGTGATGTTGAGCAGGAAAAATAAATATTTGAGAGCATTCTTAAGACTATTCTCAAATACAAAGGATCTACTTTTTGACACATTTCTGAATTCAATTTTTTTTCGGAAACGCATGAAATTGGCAAGTGTTCTTGTTTAGATACTATGTAATTGAATGGTGTTTTCCATTTGTTGGTAAAAGCAAAAGACTTTTCAGAAAATACTGTGAAATTTGGAGTTTTGAACTGAATTTTCGGACGCGACAGAACGCTAAAGTAGAAAAACCTGTCGTCAGGTGGCAAAAATCGCTTATAACTCGATAAATAATTTATTTATAAAAAAATGGAAAACATCATTTGATTCCAGATATCTTCAATAGTCAGGTCTGCCAATTTTATGCCGTTTAAAAATGAGTCAGAAAATGTCTCAGAAAGTTTTGCGTTGTTGAGCACAGGGAATTTGAGAATCGCTTTAAAGGAATGATTCAGATTTTCTTTCATTTTCATAATGTCAAATACAAAGGAAAATAATTATTATATAGGAAAAAGATCAATTTCAAATGATTTTTTTAAAAAAATTGAAAAGTATTTGATCATACTTGTCTCAAGTGATGACTACCCTCTGAAAACTGAATATTTTGCAGTAAGAAGGAGTTAATTCTATTTTCAGGGCTCCCAAATGGTCCGCTTTATGAATACCGGTATTTTCTTTAAAAAAATTTCTCTTTAGATTTTTCTTGCAAATTTTGCGAAACCACCTTCGGAGGTAAATTTTTGCGGAAATGTTGTAGAAACCTACCATGAAATTTTCTTTTAAAATGTATTGGTAGTTGGCGGACCATTTGGGAGCCCTGTATTTTTGTACTTTTAGAAATAAACAAATATTAAATTTAAGTTTTAAAGTTTCGTCACAATTATTTTCTCCACTTATGCATTAGTACATGAACATATGCATGGTTTGCCATTAATAAGATACCAAAGGCCTTCTCAAAAAATGCCAAAAAAATGGAGCTAACCCCTTTATGCTGCAATTGTGATGTTTCTCTCTCTTTCTCATTTCTTACAGCTTTCAACTACTTATTCAAGACAGAGCGAATAAAGGTAGCATTTTAATTTTGCTATATGTTACGAGTATAAGGATTTATAAAACCTTAATTTAAATTTGGTATACCTTAATCCACTCATACTTGAAAAATAATCTTATTATACTTTTTTATATATTTATTTTATATATTTTAAAATATTTATATAACCTTCAATATCTGTAAATTATATTTCTGTAGCGTCAATAAATAAATAATTTTATTGTAGTATAAATTTATTTTAAGTCTTTATTAACCCTTTCAGGGGCAAAATACTTTTCTTGCTAAAATGTTGAAATTATGTTGAATGACACCAGGATTTACAAAAAAAATTATTTCAAAATAAGTAAAGTCTTTTATTTACGTTCACTATAAAAGCAAAATTTTATTTCAAAATCTTGGTGTCAATGTGGCATTTGGGAATTAAAATTAAGTGGGATACGTTATATCCCACCGCTCTTCAAGGGCTAATTCCCATTATACATTATTTACTTAGCATTTTTAAATAGTTTTTCATTGCGTTTTGTTAGCTAATTATTCTTATATGATATACTTTAAAAATTAACATGAATGCTTTAGGGGCTACTTTTATAGTAAAATTAAAAATAAATGTACAACGTGAAATGGCACAAATTAAAAATATATGAATTGGCAAAAATCTGTTTCGGAGCCCCTAAAGCTCCAAGTGACAATTCAAAAGATTAAAACCGATTTAAAATCCTAAGCCATCTCAATTGGCTGTTATTGTCAATTTGGCAGTCAGCTGTTTGCCAATTTATATATTTTTAATTTGTGCCATTTCATGTTGTACATTTATTTTTAATATAACGGCACAAAGTTTAATCCCCCTTTTTAGATATTTCGGCTGCAACGGACCATTGGATTATTTATTTGTTTGTTTTAATAATTTCTTGTCAAAATTGACATGGCTTAGGATTTAAAATCGGTTTTAATCTTTTGAATTGGCACTGATGATGGAGCTTTAGGGGCTCCGAAACAGCTGTTTGCTAATTTATGTATTTTTAATTTGTGCCATTTCACGTTGTACATTTATTTTTAATATAACGGCACAAAGTTTAATCCACCTTTTTAGATACTTTTATAGTTTTAGGTCTTATTGACCGTTGTCCTTTATTTTCTTCTCCTTAAACGAATCTTTGATAATTTCTCCAATAGTTCTTAACAAATGACATCAGTTGCTTGAACTCAGTCAACCAAAAACTATTGAAAGTTCATTCTCAGTTAAACAATTGGGAGAAATAAATTGATGCCCAAAGAATAAAAATTCTTGTCTCGTGCGCGCTTGCTTACAGTCGTACAAATTACGCATTCAAATGTTTGATTACTGGATATCTGGGTTTGCAGTGCGTAGCTCACACGCAATTGTTTCATGTTCTTTTTTTTATATTTTTTTACGTCGATGTCGATTAACGTATTAGAATTTGATTTCAGAGAGCAGTAGGCCTGAAGGTACTTACAACTTGCTATCTGTTTAGCTAGTTACAAAATTATTTAGTCTGTGTAGCTTTATTCAACGTTTCGGAAAACATTGTTAATATTTGTTTAAAAAATGTATATATAAGCAACTATTATCTTACGTTAGAGCATTGATGAGTTCCAATTTAAAAAAAATCTAAAAGATCAGGCAAGCGTGCAGTTAGATACTATATAAACACAGATACATTATTTATCGTATAGTAAACTTTTTTCTCTTCTCTCTATTTTTTAAGCTAAATAATCACAGTTGTCCTAATCTCAAATTTAAACAGCTCAAACAAGTAGTTTTTTTTTTTTTTCATTTAAAGTCAGTGGCGGATCGTGATCCTGTACGTGGCAAACAATTTTCCAGAAATCTTAATTTTAGACGGATAACAATAGACGGATCACATTCAACATATTACTTATATGAAGAAAAAAAAAATACATTTTATTGAAATTCTTCTACATTGTGATAAAAATGTATAAACAGAACTTATTGAGATGAGTGCTAGGCGGGCAAATATGGATAACATGGACCACCCACCATTTATTGGTATGCAGCATTCCTTATTCGAATCTTAAGGCTGTTCTCAAAAAAATGTTTTTCTCCGCTCAACAACGTGAAACTTTTTGACACACTTTTGACGCATTTTTAAATATAAAAGCATGTCACTTGCGTGCATGACAATTGAAGTGATTTGTAATTAAACAGTTGTTTTCGTTTTTCAATAAATGAATCTTCAACTTGATTTATAAGCGATTGTTATCTCAGAGTGATAGTTTTTTCCCTGCGCCATGTCGCTTCCGGAAATTCGATTCTAAATGCTAATTTTGACAGCATTTTCTGAAAAATCTGTGGCTTAACCGAAAAACGGACAAACAGTTTGATTGCTTATAGTTTCTTAATAAGAGCACCTGCCAATTTGATATATTTCCGAGCAAAAATGAATTTTGAAATGTGTGAAAAAGTAAGCACACTTTGGATTTGAGAATGATCGACGTAGTTTGATAGACCGCTTGTCGAAAATTGCCAGTCTCAAATTCTGGATTAGGATTTGAATGTTCGTAGGTTTGGAATAACTTTTAAAGGAATGTACCCTTTGAACTTTTTTTTTTAAATTTTAGCGTTTTATAATACCCTTTTGACACATTATTAAATGTTTTATAAAGGAAAATGATTTAATTAAGAGAAGAATACAATTCTTGTGGTCAAATTTGAAAAAAATATTAATATTATTATTTTTAATTGAAGAATATTTTAAAATCTCTCTTCTTTTACAATTTTGAACCAGTTGAAATATTTTTTTTTGCATGATTTTTATTTGAGTGTGTTTTTTAACGGCAGGGATCAGATTTCCAAAAAGTTAATGATTTTAAGAATAAAATGTATAAAATGTTTTGGCGCAATACAGTAAAAATGACTATTTACTTAACATTTGTATTTAAAAAAAAATAAACTCTTTATATTACTGAAAATCAGATCCTTAATTTCATGCAATGACAAGTAAAAAAGAAATAGGGAGTTAATTGAAAAGTACATGTTGAAGTTTAAGGTCTTGTGCTGAAATGCGACGCGATTCTCCATAGTTTTGTCGCATTTAGGTTATATTTGGCATTTTATTAAATAAATATTTATATTTTTAAGCAGAAAATGAATGAATACTATGTTTTAATTCAAAACTAACTTGTTTTGTAGAAATTGAATCATTATATCTGTGATATGTGCAAACAGTAGTACGATTGTCATTTTTGACGCATTTACAGTAGTTAAAACCTAAATGAGACGTCCAAAGTCCTAAATGCGACAATACATTTTATACATGACAGTTCATCTTAAAATAATCATTATTTAATTGCTAAAACTTTTAATTATTTAATAAATATTTGAAATACATAAAATTGAAAGTTGGATAGCTAATTATTGAAATTACTTAATATGCTAATAACTTTATTTAATAATAACTTAAATAATACAAAAAAAAACTGCGGTAAATAATCTTGAATATATTATTATTAAATAATGCATACTGTACGCACTTTAACTTTTATCATGGAAAAAAACAAGAAAAACATAATTGAATGACTGATACAACATAAATTTTACCAAATTTCTTGCTTCTCAGTTTGCTTTTAACTCATTTTTGGTTTTCATCTTCCGCGTAGGCCTCAATGTTTTCTTTTTGGTTTCTGAATGGCATGTATTTTAGGTGAGTTTGAGGTTTAAGCTTTTTCGTAACTTTTAATTTCTGTTACACCTTTATTTCCAGATTGTTTCAGTGACTAACTTCGAGTTTTTGCCGAATTCTGTGTTTGAAGTGCTGATTTGCTTTGTTAAGTAAAGTTGTTCTTTTTTTCCATTTTTTGTCTTTGTTTTTGCGCTTTCACTTCATTATCTTCTCTTAATATTTTCATATAGGCTTCACTTGTTAAGCATTCAGCAAAGTTTGACTCTACTGCTTTTCGCATTTTGGCTGGATTTTCATTTATTGGTGAAACTGTTTTTAATAAACAATTTTCAAAAGCAAGAGATGGATAAAAATATAAGTAATATAAAGAATGAGCTACAGGAAGAGATATTTGTGAGTGTGATTCTGGATGAACTCCAGACTGTTCTCGAATAGAATCTGATCTGGTTTTGAACACTAAATTTTTAAAATATGCATTCATTTAAAAAAAAAAATTCAAAATCTTCATCACCTATATTTCTACGCAATCTTAAATTTGTTTGAACAGATTTAAGATTAACATCACACATTATTTTAGAAGTTGTATTATTATTTCATGATGCTCAGTTTCAAAACTTGAGTTTGCAGAACAGCCAGCATTAGTTGTTAAGTTTTCATTAATCATATATTTATCAAATCATGTTTAATTTAAAAATCAGGAAACATATTGCCATCTTTACCAGGAAAATCATCCTTAATACTCAATTCCTTAACATGTAATTTCCTTAAGTTCTTTCAATGGTAAGTTCCTTAACATTGTTAATCCTCAATACAAATTGATTTATTGGCAGGAAGCAGGTCAGTGGTCAGTGTACAAATAATTGCTAACAGCAAAATTGTTATCAGCCAAGTCATTGGTGGGTATGACTGGTTTAGAAGCATTTAATTCATTTAATTCATATTTCTGATTTTGTAAATTTTTATAGCGTTGACTGGCATTGGGATCGAATGATTATTCTGGAACAGCACACCGACTGAATGGGAAATGCCATGTTTTAATTTCAAATTTTAAAGTCATGTATTTCTTTTCTATTTTGATCACGTGAAACACGTATTTAAGTGATTAGTCAAAGAAAAACAGTAGTGGCGGATCACATTGAAATTCCTAATTCATTAACTCAACACAGTTTAATTAAACACAATATCTTCTTTAACCCCTTGAAGAGTAGTGTTATATAATGTATCCCACTAAATGTTAATCCCAAAATGCCACATTAGTACCAAAATTTTGTAATAAAGTTTTCCTTTAATAATGAAAAGGAAGAAAAGCTTTTATTTATTTTTAAATAAATTTGTTTCTAAATCTTGGTGTCAATCAATCATTTCAAAATTTTAGCAACATAATTAATTTGCCCCTGAAAGGGTTAAACATCATTTTAATACAATATATGAAAATAACATATAAACTTACCACAGTTAATCTCCTAAAAGCCTCGCTACATTTAGGGCATTCAGTACGTCGGTAATAGGTCTCTGGAGAAAACCAACTACCAAAATGAGTAAAATATTTTAGAACTCTAATTTGAAAACTTGTCGACATTTTCCGAGCTTACACTTTAGGGGAATGAAACACACACTACATTTTATACATGACAGTTCATCTTAAAATAATCATTATTTAATTGCTAAAACTTTTAATTACTTAATAAAGATTTGCAATACATAAAATTGAAAGTTGAATAGCTAATTATTGAAATTACTTAATATGACTTGATTACTTAATATTACTTGAAATATGAATTTAAAGATTGCAACTCAGATACATTTAAAGGAAAGTGTATGCAGTGAAAAACCTTTTTCAGATATTTATTAATAATATGATAATAACTTTTCCAGAATATAATAGAGATGTTTAAATACATTTTAACCATTTTAGGGGCAAAGTACTACTGTTGCTAAAATGTTGAAATGATTGAATGACACCAGAATTTACGAACAAATTTATTTGGAAATAAGTAAAAGCTTTTCTTCACTTACATTATAAAAGAAATTAAAAACCTATTGCAAAATACTGGAGCCATGGTGGTATTTGCGGATTAAAATTAAGTTGTATACAAATGTAAAACCGTCCTTCAAGAGGTTAAACAAAAATTGGAAAATTGATATCTCCGCCATTTTCCTCAAAGTGAAGGGTACACAGTCCCTTTAAGTTATAAACCTGGTCTGTTTAACACTCGTGTGCAAAAGTTAAGAAATAATAACCAAGAAACATTAACCAAGATATATTAAAATAAAAGTATGTAACAATCTGATTTACCGTGTAAATCAGAATGTTTTGATTTTCTATGAAGCTTTGAAATATTAAATATCTGGTTATGGGTGATGTTTGTAATTTTAGAACAAATTTCTTTAGGAAAAACTGTCCTCGTGACCTAAATTCTGATATATTAAAAAAAAAATATTGTACTCATGTGAATTTTGCTTTCCTTGAAATTGCAATCTGTAAAGTTATATAAAAAAAGAATGTACAGTTTACATTTTTATAATATTTTAAAAAATACATCTGAAATTGATCTGAAAAGGCAAAATCTCCCACATGTCTTCAAAAATAAACTTACGAAAGAAATTCATGCAAACTGAAGCGTTTGCATTGGAAAAAGATGTCAACATTTTTACAATTAAAAATTAAATGACAATAATAGATCTTAAGTTTTGGAAAGATAAATTCATTTTATTGTAGCTGAATAAAATAAAAAAAAACTTTATGTAAGTGAGCAAATTAAAAAGTTTGTAATCTTTATATTGCAGTATCAAGAAACAATCCAATGGATTAGCATGAAACGCAGCCAGAATAATCTTGGAAAGTATATATATAAGTAGATATTTTTTTCTTTATATATTGAGCAAAGAACACAAATATAATTTCGATTGCAATTAATTATTAGCTTACTTCATCAGGTTATGGGTAGCCATGAATATTTAATCGTACAAGGGAAAACAGATTCTACAAGGAGATTTTTATTTCTTTGATCTAAATATAAAAGAAAAAAAGTCTGGGGAGAGAGCGGTGTATGCCCCGAGAAACAAAACTGTCACTGTGGAAGAGGGTTCTAAACGAAAGCGAGATGGAAAAGAAAAGCAAAATACATAGTTACCAACGCATACAAACACAAGACGAGGTATAGAAGGGATGTCAAAAATATTTCTAAAACTTTGACCTAGAATGAAATATCGAAAAAGAAATATAAAGATATTAACGAATTAAAAGAATGTAAAAAAAAAAAAAGTAAATTAATAAGGATCATGATAATAATACTTGCTGGAAGATAAGAAACATTTTTTAACTAATTCGTAGAGGTAGAATAAAGCAATAAAGAGACAAAAAAAGTTGTGTGTTAACGATATTATTGGAATATAATCAAAATGTTTTGAAATACCACAAAAACAAAAATAGTTTAAAAGGTACACTAATGAAGATAAAATCAAAATTGATGGAAAATTTAATATTAAAAAAAAAAAAAAAAAAAAAAAAGGGGGGGGGGGAGAAAGAATTACAAGAATTTTAATGAATAAGGGGAGATAATTTTTGAACAAATATATCCAAGCACTTGAGATATAACTTGCTTTAAGTTTTTCGTTAACAATTTTATCTGAATTTTAATAAACAGATAGATTTTCTAAAAAGTCCATTTCATTTACATTAAACGTGATTTTTGTGCTCAGATAGTCTTTTAATTAAAGCACACTGGGTTTGACCAAATTAAGATAAATTACAATTATTTCTAGGAATATTATAAACCCCAGATTTATACAGATTTAGCTGATATACAGTTTTAGTTAAAGGTAAATAAACTTTATTAATTGGTTAAAAATTAGTTTCAAGAATTTGGTTAAAATATATTTAAAGATAAATAAAATGGGAGAACAACGGTTTTATCAGGTATATTATTTTTAATGGAGACAAGAGTAAAGAATGTAACAAGAGTAAAACGAGATGGTATATGGCTTGCGAGGAAATTTCTCAACTTCCTCAAAAATAAAAGGATTGAAAGTTTTATTTATCGTTACAGATTGAAAATAATTTAATTCAATAGAAAGACAATCAGCATCAGAACAAATATTAAGTTTGAAAGAATAGTTGTTTTTTACTCCTTATATGAAGAGAAAAGAAAATCTACTTCAACATATTTTTTGAATCCAGTTAATGTATCGTTATCTTAGAAGGAAATTTATCCAATTCATGTCTAAATTTAAACGTATTTCATGTCGTAATTTATACTTTTTATTCATAGACAAATATTGAAATATTGTCCCAAGTTTAATTAGCTAGGCATTTTTTACTGAATGCAATTATTTCCAGACATAAAACTATTATGATGTAATTTAAAAACAGCACTAGTTTGAGGGACTCAGTAATCAATGCAAGAGAATCTAGAGCGGTATAATCTATCCCTAGATTGAAGTAATTTGAAAATCATGGGTCATTAAACTCGAATTAAATGATCCGATTATTTTAATGTGTTATAGCGATTAAGAAAACTTGAGAAATATAATGATAGGTTTATGAACACGTTTCTGATATTTAAATTCGAACTGTAATTTTATTAGGTTAGGTTCCATTAACGAGGGGGAGAGGGGTTTGAATAATTATTTAGGAATTTTTGATGGTTTCAATAACAGCGTAAAGAGTTGGGGGGAGGGTGTTGCAATATATTAAGTTATGTTTGGAGAGTGTTTCGTAATTTTTCATTAAAAAAAAAACGACTTCGTGCTTAGCATCGATGTAAGCGAGGATGTTCTGAAAATGCAGTGTAAACCGAAAGCTCACACCGAGTATTCCTGAAACATCAAAATAATAACAATCTTAAAGCAATTAATCTTTAGCATATTCGCTATGGTGTAGCGTAGGATATTTTCAAAATTTAATATTTATGAAAATGGCGGCATTTAAAATAAAAAATCAAATTGGGCCCATATATATGGCCTTGAAATGCTTGTAAAAAATCAAAAAAGGAAAAAAAAAAAAAAAAAAAAGCATACCTAGTGCCACAGAGAATTCATTTCTCAACATTTATATTAAAATGTAAGAGAAATCGGCAATTTTTGAGTGGTTAGTTCAAAGCGCCAGGTGAAAAAAAAATGTCGTCTTTAGAAAAAAAATGTGTTTAAAGTTTAAAGTTTAAAGTTTGGTTTAGCGGCAACTAGTTACAACGCCCTATTTATCAATGTAGATTTTGTAATTACTTCGAATTTCAAAAAATTGTTTTTCGGCTCTGTTCTAGATACTATAAACTGTCAGAAAATGATTTTTTTTCTGAAAGTTTTAAACTGATGTCTCACAGTTAAGGTGATCCGGGACAAAAGAAAATCTCAAAAATGTCACTTTTTTACTTTTTTTGACTTAAAAATACTCTTGATGTTCCCAGTCTTTATTGTTATGCGAACCACTTAAAAATGTACAGATTTTTCTTGACCCACACCTAATATGTAGGTTTATAGAGGTTTGTATAATCTCTCCAGAAAAACAGGTGAACTTTCGTACAAAGTAAAAATACGAAAATAGATAATAAATATATATATACATATGTAAAATTTATAAATTTCGTATAATTTATAAGTATACATAAATTATAATAAAATAGTAATAGTTCTTTAATGATGAATAATTGTATAATAAAATGTTAAAAAATAAATTAGTTTTATCGTTAATCCGTCCAAATAATAATCCCAATTTAATTATTCCTTTGCATTAATAACTTGTTATCATTAGAATCCCAATTTCCAGCTTCCTAGTACATAAATTTTATGCATCAGTAGCTATTTCCTTTAAATGTTTCCAAGTTGTGTTGTTGAAGTACAGTAGTAGTGCTGTATCACTTTTTAATTTATTTTGAAATAAGTTGGTTACTGGTCACTGGTTAGTGGTTATCAACCCTTTGATCTCAGGATAATGGATGTAAGGTTCACTCACTTTATATAAGATTCCAATATGGTGTGAAATCATCATAGTAATATAGAACTGTTTTACGTTTGCAATTATATTTTAAATGCTATATTTTTATTAAAAAGTGTGTTAAACCATTGACCTTTTTCTTGATGTTTCACTTTTGATTAGGATTTTATTTAGGGTCGGACAAAAAACAGTTAGTTTTTTATTTATGACAGTATAATTGCAAGTATTTTTATTTATTTTCTTTTTTGAAAAACAAATAAGTTAATTAGCGTTTATTATACATTTACATTATATATATTTTCGATGACACTTCTATTAATACCAACGAGCAGGGAAGACCGAGCTATGCTCGGTCAAAATTAAATTTGAGTTCAAATATCATGACCCATGACCAAAATGACCCACTAATTGAATTTTCTCGAACATGTAACTTAGCCCAACAGTCTTCTCGTGCCCGAAAACCATAGGATGCAAAATTTAGTGTAAATAGTCTGAGCCGTTTTTAAGATAAAATAGCTTGACCCATAATGACCCATGACCAAAATGACCCACTAATCGAAATTTCTCGAACATGTGAGCTAGCCTAATAGTCTTCTTGTTCCCTAAACCTGTAGGGTGCTAAATTTATTTCAAATCCTCTGTCCCGTTTTTAAGATAAAATAGCTTGACCCATAATGACCCATGACCAAAATGACCCACTAATTGAATTTTCTCGAACATGTGACCTAGCCCAACAGTCTTCTCGTGTTCGAAAACCATTGGATGCAAAATTTAGTGTAAATTGAGCCGCTTTTTTATCTTGACCCACAATGACCCAGAAATGACCCACTAATCGAATTTTCTCGAACATGTGACCTAGCCCAATGATTTTCGCTTGCCCGAAACTCGTAGGATACAAAATTTAATCAAAATCGTTAGAGCCGTTTTTTAGATAAAATTAATTTGACCCGCTTTGACCCAAAAATGACCCAAAAATGACCCACTAATCGAAAGTTCTCGAACATGTGACCAAGCCCAATAGTCTTCTCGTGCCCAAAAATAGTCGGATACAAAATTTCGTCAAAATCGTTTGAACCGTTTTTTAGATACAATTTGCTTGACCATGACCCAAAATGACCCAAAATGACCCACTAATTGAATTTTCTCGAACATGTGACCTAGCCCAACAGTCTTCTCGTGCCCGAAAACCATTGGATGCAAAATTTAGTGTAAATTGAGCCGCTTTTTAGATCTTGACCCACAATGACCCAGAAATGACCCAATAATCGAATTTTCTCGGACATGTGACCTAGCCCAATGATTGTATCGTGCTTGAAACTCGTAGGACACAAAATTTAATCAAAATCGTTAGAGCCGTTTTTGAGATAAAATTAATTTGACCCGCGTTGACCCAAAAATGACCCACTAATCGAAAGTTCTCGAACATGGGACCCAGCCCAATAGTCTTCCCGTGCCCGAAAATGGTAAGATGCAAAATTTAGTCAAAATCGTTTGAACCGTTTTCTAGATAGAATTAGCTTGACCCTGACCCTTGATGACCCTTGATGACCCACTAATCGAATTTTCTCGAACACGTGACCTAGCCCAATGGTTTTCTGGTGCCCCAAAACGGTAGGACACAAAATTTCGTGAAAATCGTTAGAGCCGTTTTTAAGATAAATTTTGCATATATATATATAACCACACTGAAGATTTGCTCGTATTAGAATATATGATTTCGTTGATGACATGTGAAACTAGATCAACGATGGCGATTTATCCGTAGGAGCACATGCGCAGCGTGGGACATACCCTGGTTGCGTACGGTTTCTACATTTGTCATCACTACTTTACGAAAAATAATCTTCGACTTACTTTATCACAGAATTTTTAACAATTGTCTGCAATTAAATAAGGAGACGAAAAGTATCTGGAAGTATTGATGACAAAATACATATCGTACGCACCTTGATTAAGTTATACCCTGCATGTGTGCTTCCAGGTTAAAAGAAACAAAGCAAGATCTACTACGAATTGCACACCAGTTTCGGTAGCATTCAGTGTCCACTGATCACGGATGCATATTCAGCACTGACTACGGTACGCTGAATGTTACTAAAACTAGTATGAAATACTTGGTAACACCTTTGGTGTTCAAAACATTGTATTATTTACTTATATTTATAACGCCAAGTCTTATCTGAATTCTCAAATCAAGATCCTTTTTCATTTTAAAATTTTAATTGAGTCCGGAACACAGGAGTTGCGAAAGAAATACTTATGTTCTCTTTAAAAAATAGTGGAATAATTTCAGATAGAAACGAAACAATTGCACATCTCTAGGATTATTATTACGTTCTTCATTATAAAATGTTAATTTTAGTTCATAGTTTTGATAACATGTAACACGTATATTATGGCACATGGCATAATAAAGACACGAACGCATATTGTTTTGAGACATTTTATAATTCCAAGCTCCATCTTACACTAAAACACTTAACGTATGGATATTACACAACGATTTTATGCGATTCACAAAACAGCTTAGTTTTAGAGACAATAAACTCTTTCAAGGCTTTTCAGCAGCTTCTCTTCAGTGACAAAATATTTATTCTTAAGAAAACTATCCAAATGTTTAAAGAAAGAGACATTTGGAGGAAAAAGGGGATGAGGAAGAACTACGGCAATCCGAAATCTCCAAGACCTTCAGTTTGGAGAGTCATATATGAAAAACGCGGTATTACAATCGGGCACTGTAAAACATAAATCCAAAAAAACTACATAATATGATAGCTACTGGGCTTGTAGCAGATTCCGACAGGTGTTCCAACAGATGTCAAAAGTCGAACAAGTGTTTGTGATCCAAAAAACGTTTAGAAAGTAGAAAAAAATGGTAGAATGAGAAGCACCTGACACAGACATTTCAAATTAAAATACAGGGTCATTGAAAAAATTAGGATACATACTAGGGTCACACAGAAATTTTTGAGACACGGCTAAATGGTACAAGCTAAACTTACCAACTCTTAGGAGTGTTCGAAGTAGTTCCGTCCAAGATCAATGCACTTTTGTAGTCGAATTCTCCAATGATGAAATGCCTCGAGCCATCCATTTCTTGGAATAGATGAAAAATATTCTTTTATAGACTCATCAATCTCATCTTCGAAATGAAAACGACGCCCACGTAACTTTTTTTAGATTAAAAAATAGTCAAATGTCACATATTGCAAGATCAGGAGAATAGGGTGGATGTTCTATAACTTTGATGTTTTTTTGTTCCAGAAATTCGACTGTAATCCTTGCTGAATGAGAAGATGCATTGTCATGGTGAAGCATGAGTCCCCTAACATTCACCTCTTGAAGAATTTCTGGAAGACACTTAGTAGTATATACACTGTAAAAAATGACAAAAGTTTTTTAATCTAGGAAGATATAATATAACCTCAAACGGAAATATACAATAACCTCTTCCGAGTTACCCACGATTCCGAAAAACGTTCTCTTTATATTTAGAAACCTCAGAAACTAATACATATTCCAGACTTAAAGAAGCATTTACAAAACAAAATTCTTTTGCTGTCACTGATTTTTGGATAAGTTTTCGAGTAGTTTTTATTGTGTATATTAATTAGTTTTCGCAACTTGGAATATAAGTTTTCGGATGGCATCAACTCTCGAGTTAACATTTTCATGTTCAACAAATACACAACCAAACATGATAAATTAATGCATTAACATTAATATTAAAATTAATATTATTTTGTTACTCTTGCATGTATAAATTCAGTTACGCGGCTGAAAACAGTGTTGCCGGTAGGCTACTTTTTGGAAGTTCAGATTGTTTTATTCTCGCCACTATTTTATAAATAGTGTAATTGGCCTTTTTCTCGCTTTATTTAATCAGTCATTAAATAAGGTGAATATGTCTACTACAAAAAAGTCGTGGCAATCAAGCAATATGAAATTTAAAAAAGCAGCCTACTGGCAACACTGGCGGAAAATGTTTATTTGTGAATTGATTGCATCATAAAAACCAATATTCCGGTTTGAGAAAACGGAGTAATATTAAACGTCTCGAAAACTTTTCCGAAAATGAGTGGCAGAAAAAAAAACTTTGGTTTTTATAAATGCTACTTTAAATAAAGAAAATATATCGGTTTATGAGATTTCTAAATATAAAGAACGCTTTTAGGGATCGTGGGTAACTCGGAAGAGGTTATTGTATATTTTCGTTCATGGTTATGTTATAAAGAAGCATTTTTCTTTTTTTAGCGTGTAAATTCAAAAGTTATTAAGTGGCGAACTTCTTCGTTCTGCGAAAAATGATGAAAAAAATTGATGTTTTAATTTTTTGTTTTGCTTAAAATGTATTTAGACAACTCTAGTTTGATCTTAGTTAGTCTCATGAAGTTTCTCATGAAGTTTCGAAAGGATCCGTTAATTATAAATATATGAAAAACTCTTTTTATTGCATTCATATCCCTTTAAATGAGTCAGAAGTATTTAAAGGGGTGAAGGTATCACATTTCTCAATTTGTGTTTTTCAATAAATCAGTATGTTCTAAAAGCTAAAACTTCAAGACGTATTTCTTAGTTGATTTGATTTCTTTGTGGAAGTTCCTTATGGTGCGTTTTATAAAATTATGGATACGATCGGCAATAATATAAAACATATATTAAAAAAAAATAAATAAATATGTTAAGCAAATATATTTTTTGTGGCATTTTTTCATATATCAATATATCATGTCATTTTATTTTTTCTCTGGGAATTTTTTGAAATCTAATTCTTAAAGTTATGGGCAACAGCTCTAAGAAGTGTATACAAATAAAGCTATTACAAAATATTAATAATTGTGAGAGAAGGGGGGGGGGTGGTTAAACAAATTCAAATTGTAACACATGAATTGTTTATCTTAAAGTCATTTTCCTTGAAAAAATCTTTTAATTATATGTAAAAAGTTTATGGTAAAAATCTTAAATAAAAATAAATGTTCTAAGACCCCTAAAGGGTGACCCTTGTTGCATTAGTTATGGCGTACCCTATATCTAAATTACAATAAATGTAATTCGCTGTTATAAATTTTAATAAGACAATATTAATGCATAAGAGAGTGAGGATTTTGGGACAGTTTCCGATAAATAATTTTTTTACATTTAATTTTTTGTTTAATTTTTATCAGATTCATGTTACATATAGTTATTTGATTCCTTAACTAAAGAATAAGTTAAGTGGTTGCAATAAAAGACTTAGAAAAAAAAAAGAATTTAAAGAAATGTACACCTCTTGGAGAAGGTTGGGACTGTTGAGCACAAACAAATAATAATCTATGAATAAGTACAAAATGCATAAATATTATGATTAGAAAAGTAATTTAATCAAACACTGAACACAGTAGTTACTTTATAATGTGTATTTTGGCATGTTAGATTGAATTGTTCCTTCTCAAATTCTAAGAAGATGGATCTTTGACTTAATGTCTTTTTTTGACGATTTAAATTCAACAAAATATCAGTTCCATCAACAAATGACAGAAACCAGATGCAAGATACTTCTATATTAGTGTTTACACTAATGCTTCTTAATCTGCAAAAATAGACTGGTGGACAAAACTTAAGGACCACTGTTACTTTCAATGATTACAGTTAGAGATTTATCTTCAGCAACGTGTGTAAATTTGCATGAATGAGGGATGTATTCTGTTTTGTGAAACTTATGCAAAGTTTGTATTTGCGCATTTGTTGGTCACGTGACAGCAGAGATAAGAGATTTCAGGCAATGGACGCGTGCTGTGAGTTGTCCTGAGACGTAAAAATCGAAAGAGAAGAATGAAGTTAGAACATTGAAATTTTGAACATGTCTTCCAGGCATCATTTAGATGATTTTACTAGTGGAAGAATATTCGGAAAGCTGGAAGAACGATGCCAAATGAGAGTTGTTGCCCCTGAATTTAAGATCGCGCACAGTACCGTTTCTAGGTTATGGGCAGCATTTCAAACGAGTGGAATGCACACCAGGCGCACGGGAGGCGGTCGTCTTAGCTGTATGATGTTCCAAGAAGATCCGTATATTGTTATTTCGGCAAAAAAGAGCCGACGCAGCTCAGTTGGTCAAGGTCAAACCGGGCGGGGAAGCCTACCTTTCGACATAAGCTCAAACTCAGCTGGTTAGTTGGCAAATCAAATTTATGCTGCCACTTTGTTAATATTTTCTAAGAAGATTAATTCCTATTCAAAATTCTCAGAGTTTTTAATATTGTTCACAAATAATTAATTTTTTCCCAAAGGTTTTACTGACTGCACTTTCATTATATTGATTGATGTTGTTGAATGCTGATGTATATTACATATAGATACATTAATGAGTAAAAGAGATGCTGTATAATAATACATTATAATAAAACTCACCAGTCATAAAAAATAAACTAGAATTAGTAAAAAAAAGTATACTTACATAAAACATTAATGAAAACATTGGTAATTCTCGTCATTCAGCTATTTTTACTAATAAAATGTTACTTTTTATCATATTCATTATTCGCAAATATATTTAAATAGATGTTAAGAAACTAAAAGACTTTTTAAAAAAAATCTTGAGCACCTTAGATTGTGGCCCAACTTTCCTATTACTGTGTGTCTCAACCTGTCTCAATTTCTTATCTTCTGGTTGCATAATTTCAGCTTGTTAAGCTTGAGATTAACAAGATTTTTAATTCTTAATAGTATGATACATGCGAGTGTTTAAAATATTTTACAATTGAAAAAAATGCAAAACATTATTTTTTTTGGAGGCTATCATTATTCTTAGTTTTTTGTAATCTCCTCTGTTATATCGCGCTTTTTTTATTATCTCCCGGAATGCTCAATATAAAGAAAGAAACTCTCTACTTTTTGACACATACATGAAATTAATCACCCTTCCCCAATGTGATTTTCAATGTGATTTTTAACGATTTTTCGGGTTTCCGCAACGAGTTTTTGAAATTTGTAAAAGGAATTCGGTTCCAAACTTTTAGCCTAGTATAGTAAGTTCTGACCTCCGCGATTTTAGAATTTTAGCTCTTTTTAGCATTTTTTCATGTTCTGCAGCGATTTTTTGACATTCGGGAAAATAATTTGGTTTCAAACTGATAGCCTAATATAATTTTATCCTCTACGATTTTTGAATTTTAGCAAATTTTAGTGCGATTTTCAATGCGATTTTTTGCGATTTTTTTCTTTTCGCTGCGATTTTCTGACATTAGGAAAAGGAATTTGGTTTCAAACTTTTAACCGCAGCGATTATTTGACATTCGGAAAAGAAATTCGGCTTCAAACTTTTAGACCACTACAGTAAATTTTGTTTTCTCAGACTTTTAGCGTTGTTTTGCGTTCCTTGGCATTTTTCTGATATACGGAAAAGGAATTAGGTTTCAAATTTTTTGCCTTGTATAGTAAATTTTATCCTCCGCGTTGTTTGAAATTTTAGCGATTTTTAGCGTATTTTCGAGTTCTACGGTAACTTTTTAAGATTCGTATAAGGAATTCGGTTTCAAACAATTAGCCAATTATAGGAAATTTTGTCCTCCTCACTTTTTCATTTTTAAGTGATTTTTAATGCGATTTTCAATGCGATTTTTAGCGTTCTCTGTTACTTTTAATGTAATTTTTAAAGTTTTTTCATGATCTGCTGCGATATTTTGACATTCTAAAAAAGAATTCGGATTCAAAATTTCCCCTTAATATACCAAATTTTGCCCTCCTTGAATTTTAAAAGCGTTTTGTGTCATTGGTTGGCATTCCGCGGCTACTTCTAGACACTCGTAAAAGGAATTCCGTTTCCAACATTTTGCCTAATATAGTTAATTTTGTCATCCGTGAGATTTAGTACGATTTTTAACTTTTCTTTTAGTTTTGCGCAGATGTTTTGAACGAATTTCCGTTACAATGTTTCAGCCCACTGTAGTAAACTTTGCGATTTTGCACGTGATTTTTTTTTTTCCGTGGGTGTTTGCAATTCGAAGCGATGTTTCCACATTAGTAAAATGCATCAAGTTTTATTGTTTTAAGCCTAATATATTAAATTCTGTTCTTTTCTTTAAAAAGTGTATTCGGAATTCGTACAGTAATTTTTGAATTTTTCGCGAATTTTTTATGCAATTTTCAGATTTTTTTCGCGTTTTGCAAACATTTTCGTCATTGGTATAAGAAATCCTGTTTTAATCTTTTAGCCAAATATAGTAAATTTTGTCCTCTGGGATTTTTAATATTTTAACGTTTTCTTCGCGATTCGCTGCGACTTTTCAAGGAATCCTGTGTTTCAGTCTTCTAGCTCAATATCGTAAATTTTGTTCTCTTTTCACTAAAGTTTATTCAGGATTCGTGTAACAATTTTTATATTTTACGCGCTTTTTTATTGTAATTTTCAGAGTTTTTGCGCCCTTCGTGCTATTTTTTGATGGGACCGGGCAAAGTCAGCTAAGAAACTATAACTATAACGAAAGTATTTTAACTAAATATTCAACAGACTTATCTCGCTTACCGTAAAATGTGATGACATACGAGCAATGCTAGCGGCACCGTATGTAATTTGCATTATATAACGAAACATGGCGCGTCTAGTTCAGCTTTGTTTGGATGCGGATGGTGGTCACATCCACAATATCCTGTTATCATTACAATTTTACAGAAAAAGATAAGTCAGGTGTAAATTTCGTTAAAATATCTTCATTATTTTTAATGTTGTTATTAAAAATCCGTGCGGAGATTGAAATCAGAAACCCTGTATTTTTGACAATAAATGAATTGTGACCCTAGTTTATGATACAATAATTGCTTATTTTGTGTGCCCTACCTCCCCTCGAAATTTGTTCGCCGAGTTCCGGGACACCCTGTAGATTTGATTGTACGAGATTGTCGAATTCGTAATTGTGTCAGAATGATAAATTAAAACTGCTTGGCGAGTGAAGAAAATAAATGCAGTCTTAAAAAGACAAAAAAGTGACCTCCTTTAGTGGCTAAAATTATTTAAATAGTAAATGAGCATTTTTACCTTTGTTTTATAAAAAGATCAAAATAAAAACTATCATATTAAAAAGAAAAGTTATTAAACGAAAAATATTTGAATTAAAAAAATGTTTTAAATGTGTTTATTTCTTTTTATTTCATTCTTTAAATATAATATATGAAAAGTACTTCGACATCACAAATAATATTCTATACATTACTCACTCGACCTCAAAGATTTCTTTCATGGGTATTTTTTAAAATTTATAGTTTAATGCAATATTTCTTTCTGTATCTCTACACTTAGAAGAACAATGATGCAACAAAAATACCTTAAAGAATAGAAAAAAGTCATGATGGTCCAGTAATTTAAGGCTTAATGTACAAAATAGTCTATATCGTATGAATCAGTGAGCAAATAAAAATGGACGATATAGAAATGAGTTGTTCTCATAATTATACCTTATGTCTTAAATCATGATATGCATTACTGACGGCAAAATTTATAAAAAATAATCCATTATTGCCGTATTAAAAAAATAGCAACTTCTCTCTTTAAACATTATCCACTCACGCGTGCTATATCACGACGTTCAAAATACTTTCTCTAGTTTATTTCGTGAAAAAAAGACATCATGACCTAGTCAAGAAAATATAAAACTAAAGAAATTCTTGAACTTGCTATTCAAGGCTGTTAAGGAAATGTTAAGGCTGTTAAGATAATTCAATGAAGCATAAGAAATATTATGTGATGTTGCCAGAAATTTAACAATAAAGATACAAAATACAGTATTCATTTTCGAAAGTAACAAAAAAAAATTATAGGAAGAAACAATTTCGAAAGATAATTTAAAAAAAAAATACTTATTTCAAATTCCCCCTCTCCAATGTTAAAATTTGGAATACATTTGTATTTTTCAAATTTCTCACCAGAAAACGAAATTTTTTAACATAATTTTTCTGTATATTTTTCTTATAGGATATTTCTTTTCTGTCTAATTGTCAAAATATTTTTTAAATCCACACTTAATTTTATATTTTAAGTAGTAAAATCTTAGCGAATCTGAAGATCTGGGAGTAAGGTTTTAAAGCTTAAAAAAAATTAAGCATATATTTTAGAAATACGTCAAATAGCAAAGAATCATCATTTAATAAGACATAATACTTTTCAACTGTGTTCGATAATGTGTAACGTGGATGGCATATTTGAATGATAGTACATTTTAAAAATATGTTACAAACTGTTAGATTGTTTGAAAAGGTGGTATACTTGACTTATCGCGTGTGTTTCAGTTTGAGATTTTAAATGAAATTATTAAATTTTAAATTAAAATCTACCAATAAAGCAGTTTTTACTATGCTCGTAGCTTCAATAGCGGCGAAATATGATCATATCTCAAAAAGTATTAGATATATGGAAAAAAGTCAATTAAAAAGTTGTTCAGCTTCGTAGATTTAGTATGAAAAGACACTACGTGAGCATGACTAGCCTAAGTTGAAATCTGAAATTGGAAATTTTATGAAATTTACAACAAACAATAATGAAATCACCAACTGCAGTTGATGCGATTGCGTCATTGCTCTGGCAAGAGCGAACTGTTTGTGGTCGATGAGGATCAATTCAAGCATATACACAGTAAACTTCTGTTTCTTTTGTCTTAATAATGTTGTTTTATTGCAATTCCAAGACCCCTTTCTCACACTATTATTCTGTAACGAAATCAACAATATAGTATCGACGGAAATAGGACAAATATAAATTCTCACTTTTCATTTTTCACTTAGGGTATTCATCGACATGGTGCATTACCTACTAAATCGATGATGCTGAACAATTTTATAATCGACATTTTTTTCATATCTCCAATATTTTTTGAGAAAGGATCGCTAAATGATCTAAATGACTTAAAATAACTTCACCGTTAGGGACGCTGCGAGTGGTCTCAATGTGCAGCGCTACTCACATTGCTATGTGTAGATATCATTGTTCTAACTGTAGTCACATTCGTTCATAGATTAAATGGCTGCTTAACTTACATGCTTTTCACCCTGAATATTTATTGGGTTAATATGGAAGTTCGTCCTGTTTTTGGCGCTAAATGTCGATAATCGAAAAACCGACGTGTTATCTATATTTCACACTTGTAAGTTTTGATATTTTATGAAAGAACTACTTCGTCGAGTACTTGAGAAAAAAATTATGCTAATTGGTTTTGTTTAAAAAAAATTAGCATTAAAAATAGCAGAAAATAAGGAGCAATTTCGTTATATTAATATTTTTTTTTAATTTCCGGAAAAGCAAAATGCTTCCCAGATTTAAAATAAGATATGTACTGTGTACAGTGAGAACACTGTTGTCGATTCCACGCGTACTAAGTGTTTCAGAAAGTTTCATGCAAACAATTTTAATTTTAGCGATGCACCACGTTTTCGACAACCTACTGATGCTGATGGCAACGAAATATTGGCTATAACTGAAAATGACCAACATAGAACAGTTCGAGAAAACGGAGAATTTATTGGAATAAATCATGCAACAAGTATCAAGTTGATAATGTAAACTTGCAAACTTGGAATGGTTACTTGACCGAAATATGGATGCGTAACAATTAATTGAGAAAATTCAATAGACCGGAATTTCAGTTCTCGAAACGGTATTAAAAGTGATCCTTTTTTAAAACAAATTGAACAGGGGATGGAAAATGGATTGTGTGTGATAATGTTAAGCGTAGGAGGTGATGGTTTGAGCCTGGAGATATACCAGTGCAAATGTTAGGTTATATCCGAAAGAGGTTTTCTGTACATTTGGTGATACTGGAAGGGAATCGTTTATTATGAGATGTTACCTGAAAACCAGATCATTAATTTGTAAAAATACTGCACTAAATTAATGCTTAATTAATTGTCGCAACTAAATTAATTAAAGCAAGCCATCGACCAGAAGCTGCTTGAATTAGCCAGCAAAAAGGGAATTGTGTTCCTTCAAAACAATGCTAGACCCCACTTGTCTTTGAACACCCCATACAGACTTTTATAACTTTTTAGTTAATACATCGCGTACTCCCAGCATTTCGCTCTTCTATTCCCATTTATTTAGATCACTTCTAAAAGACCTTAAATGATAAAAGTTTACTTTCTTGAAAAATTACCTGGTTACTTCTATATTCAGAAACTTTAGATATTCTATGAGCGTGGGATTATGGAGGCACCAGAAAGATGAAGAAAGGAAAATCAAACGGAGTAGCACGTTATGTATTGATTAATTTAATTAAATGTAATTTTTTGTAAATAAAAATTTTCTTTCAATTTTGTCAAGAAAATAGAACGAATTTTTGTATCAACCCAATATAATTTTTACTTACTTTTCCCATTTTATTACATAAAGTTAAAACTACCCTTTTTTTGATTCACAATGATTGAGTATGAAGGTAACTTGTAAAGTGAAAGTATAATATTTAGTTATAGTAATAGCAGAGTAGCGGATAAGATGAACCCCGGATAGTTATTTTCCATTAATATTTGGTGTAAAAAAATAGGATAAAAATTATGAGGTATTTTATATTCTGTTGCTTTTATCAAAAATACAGTCGAACCCAGTTAAGACGCGTTTCAAGTGACTGGACAAAAGTCGTGTATTAAGCGAGATCGCGTATTAAACGTGGTCTGTATAATGTGGCAGGAACTGAGCTTATTTACACACTTAATCGTATAAATGAACTTTAGAGATTATGCTTATGTATTCGCGGTTGAAAATAGTGTCTTTTACGCATATTTAGATTAAAATTTAACTGCATTCAAGTTTAATTCATTGTATTTTTCTATAACTGACTAAAACATAACTGAAAAATATATGGATTCAAATATGACTTTACAACCAAAAATAAAAATACACAAATAATTTTCCTGATAGCCTATTTTCTTTAACAGAACCAAAAATATTAAATCTTTACAGAATAAACCAGTTATTAAAATTTATTACTTGTGATAATCAGCAACGCCTTCCTATTGATTTTATACCTATTCACCATATTAATAGAAAATTTGCCATAACTCAACACACACAATCAGAGACGACTTGACTCCATGAAATTCGTGGTACAAGTAACTTACCGGAAATGAATAAAACAGAAGGCAGAAATCAGAAGTGAGGAACGAAGAAATGGAATTGAAAACTAAAAAACTTTTTCATTTCTCTTTAAAAAAAAGTTTAAACACACACAGTACTAGGGAGGCTTTATTTACTACAGT
Source organism: Maratus michaelseni (assembly GCA_963931845.1). Taxonomy (NCBI): domain Eukaryota; kingdom Metazoa; phylum Arthropoda; class Arachnida; order Araneae; family Salticidae; genus Maratus; species Maratus michaelseni. The sequence goes on from OZ007586.1 coordinate 446,978,176, forward strand.
ATACGAGAGAAAAAAAAAACAAAAATTGAACACATACACCATGCAAAGAAAGAGGAATAAATAGTTAAAAGCTACAAAAATCCGTCTATATTTCTCTACTTCAGTAAAAACATATACGAAGTGAGACACAAAGAATATCAGGACGCGGGATCAAAGACAAGTTCCAGCGTTGCTAATGTAGGTAATTTTTTTTATTCAAATAGCTATCACTATTTCCGATTAGTAATATTCACCTTAATTAATCAGTCATTAAATCTATTTCCGAATGTTACTATTCAAAAATAGTGGCAGATATCCGAATAAAAAAATTCGACTAAATTGGCAACATTGGAGAAAAGAGAAGAATTTCGCATCTTGATCTGTCAATTCACGAGATTTTTTGCCTCAAGTGACCAAATCTATACCGCGTATTAAGCGGGATCGCGTAATAACTATTCGCGTATTACACGTGATATTTTTGCATTAGTCTTATGGACGATGTTCAAAGAAGCGGAAAAATCCGCTTATTAAGCGGGATCGCATATTAACGATGAGCGTCTTAACCGGGTCCGATTGTACATAATAAATAAAAAGAAAAGTGCCCAGTCAAACTGATGGCATTGAGCTCACAGACTTTTCACACTAATTGTATATTATTATACTCTTATTTCAAAGAATAATGTCCCTCAAAAAATAAAGAAATCGACAATAAATTAAGGGGGCATTTAGCCCCCCGTTTCCCCCTTTAGATTTAACCAATGAACCTCCCAAACTAATCAGGGAAGCGCCTTATCACAATGAACCTATATACAAAATTTGAATAAAATCGGATAATTTTGCATGAAAAAACCATTTATCTAAATTAAAGGGGGGCATCCCCTGTTCCGTCCAATTTATACTTAACCAATGAACCCCCAAAATTAACCAGAGAAGCATCTTATCACAATGAATTTTATACAAAATTTGAATCAAATCGGATATTTCTGCATGAAAAACCCATTTATCTAAATTAAGGGGGGATTACCCCCCATTCTCCCCTTTAAACTTAACCAATGAACCCCCAAAACTAATCAGGGAAGCGCCTTTATACAATGAATTTATAAACAAAATTTTAAGCAAAACGGATATTTCTATCAAGAGGTATCGCGTTACGTACATATGTATATACGTACATACATACATACAAGAACGGGCGGGCACACTAGCTCTCAGGCTTTGATAGCCTGTGAGCTAAAAAGGATAATTTTCAGAAGAAAAAAAAAAGAGTTAAACTCCTTAAATAGTATTTTTCAGTGTGGATCATACGTGGATATCTTTTCTTTTCCTCATAAAAAATAAACCGTTTGATTTTTTTAAAGATTTTCACTTTCATTTCTATATAGGAGGATATTTTTGCTTAAAAAAAATACCAATAAATGACAGCACCTATACTGATTTTCTTATAGAATAAATGATTTTCATAATTATTGAACTTAGCCACTTTACAGTAAAAAAAGGGAAGATTTGTAGATTATTATTATATTTAACCCTTTATGTCTTACGAAACTTTAAAGTACCATTATAAATATTAAATTTTATATTATTTTAAAATACTCTTAACACATCGATTGGCAGTAATGCAATTTAGGATGACTTATTAGATACTATACCTCAGCATATTCCAAAAACATTATTCGTTGTACAGAACAGAAGTAGTTTTAAATGGATAATATATATTCCAATTTTAATTGCTCAGCTTTTTTTATGTTAAAAGTCATGGAGTGGAAAGTTTAAGTTTTGAAAAATTTCTACATTTATATTTTAAAACTATTAAATTAGTGCATTTGTACATTTTCTAATTCTATAAAATGCTAAAATGAATATTTTAAAGGAATGATTCGAGTAGAGTTGTAAACATTTTTGTAAATATTTCACAAAATCCTAATAAATACCAATTTAGCTTATTAATTTTAACAGACGAAATCTTTCTTAAATTAATTTAAAGATTGCACAAATCTCCTAATTTATTTCCGAAAAACCAGAAAAAATCATTAGGAAGGTAAAATTTTTATTAATTCACTATTTGGAATGTAAAGTGTGCTAGTAGTTTTAAGTTCACATATATGAACCTAAAATTACTAGCCCCTTAAAATATCAACTTCAGGGATAATTTTTTTCTGTGATATATGGTGTCATTATATCACTGTAAAAGCAGTGAATGAGAATTTATAGTATTATTCTAACTTCGAGTATGAAGAGATTAAACATCTCCCGGACAACTCCCCAAAAAATCAATTTTCGAAACATTAGTGTCTATAATATGACCCTCAAAGCCAAAATATGCCAACCAAAATTTAAGTCGTGACAACCAGATTAACGAACCGTTTTACAGCTGAAAAATGAGCTGATCAAAAATTTTAAACGAGTTTTTCTTGAAACAAGCTTTTTTGTTTTGAATCGGTGTATGTTCTCATGCTTAAACCATTCAAGATATCAACGATTTATGTTTTGCATGTTGTTTGATATGTTGAAAAAGTAAACCAGACTTTTTTAAATTGAGGACAAACATTTAAAAATTTTAAGTCTTACGCTTTTTAATAATTTTGATTTTTCAAACAGCTTTGAAAGTGAAACAAGTTGGAAATTGTACGTCAAACGTGAAAAATGAGGTACGTTCGTAGTATAATTAGTTTTATAAATATTCAGATCTTGGTGCAATAGCTGTTGCACTCTTATGCAAAAATGCATGAATACAAAATTTATTTTATGTGCAGATTTTCATATCATAGGTATTAATTTTATTTTATGAAATTAAGTTTAAATACACTTTTACAAACAATGAATTACAATTCTGTTACATTAAAATTATACTATGCGCAAATATCCAATACAAGACAATGTAAAAAAAAATAATCATCGTTATTATTTCAGAGAAATGAATTATATCGTCTGTTATTATGATATGATTAATTTCCGTGATAAAAGAAGTACATTTTAAGTTGGCAGTATTTTATCTTTTGTTGACATTTACTGAAAATTCCAATAACTTGGAATCCATATTTAGACTCGTTTTCCATTTAATATCTATTTCTCCGGAAACTTCTATTAAAAAAAACTGTCGGTAGATTATATGATTGCTATAATTAAACAATTTTATATATATTCGATTTTTAAATTCAATAATACGAAAATAACATGATTCCATCTTAAGTATGACGTAATCACCATGGCAACCTACAAACATTACCTATCATGGTATAACATTGAATTCATTACGTATGTGTATGGATTTAATAGAATGAAGAAAACTTTTATTAATATCTTTTTAAGTTTTGATTTGATTTTCATAAAATTTTAAATGACTCGACAAAATTCTACACCGATTATATATAATAAATTCCAAACCATTCGTTGGGTAGTTTTTGTGCTGTTATATGCAAACAGACGGACAGACCAAACGACGACTATAGGTGCTACGTATTTATATAATTACGAACTCACTTAAAAATAGTGCCAAAAATAGTACTCAAACTTGAAACAACCACCATTTTGGGAATTTTTGATTTATTTTATCACTTTTACGTTTTGGCTCCGACTAATTTAATATATTTTAAGAATCCATCTGAAAATTTTGTTTCAGATGATTTTAAGAGCGCAATTTATACCTACCCATATTTATTGTGCGCGTCGTGCATAGTGTGCTTTAGAGATGCTTAGGTAAATTAAATGATGAACATTTTTATCTGAAAATATTCGCAGAAAGTACAATAAATTCCATGCCAAAAACAATATTTTTTTTCTATGTGCATTAATGATAAAAAAAAAAAAGAAAAGAAAAACCGAAAATGCCCTAAAAATCTTGCTTTATCTGGAGAACCTCCCTTTAATTATAACATCACAGATAAAATATCAACCCTAAATTGACGAAAAAGTGAATTGATCACTTAATGGTTAAGTGAAGCATTTTTCTCGGAACCAATTTCATTTTCCTCGGATGTAGGTCTCCTAGGTATGTCACAGTCGCGATCTGCTGTCTGATTACCTGTTTATCAGGATGGCGTGATATAAAATCTTGATAAATATACGAAGGGGGAGCTGAAGATTTTAGGTAAGACTTTTTTTAAAACAAGTTAATGTAGGTCATCGCAACCCGCAGGCTTGATTTCACTTCCGCCATTCCTACACTTGGACTGCTTTTTTATTCTTTTTTTCATTTGTTTCATTGGGGGTTTTTATGCCGATACGCTTGACCAGTTGCTTTATCTTTCGGAATTGACGTTGTAGGTTTCAGAAACCACTGTGTGAAGATGCTTCTACAGAAAATATAAAATTTATGAAATTGATATGTGGATTCATTTTGTGCAGATCCTGTTTGATGCCGTGGCTTCTCTGATTTGAAAAAGGGGGGGGGGGGGATTTGGCAATTTTATAATTTCCCATTAAAAAATCATAGCTGTATAACTGAACATCTATGTATGCACGGCCATGAAGGAAATAATCCCCTTTTGATTTTCTTCCGTCAATATATTAAAGTATTATCGATTATACACTGCAATATTAAAGAATTATTCGATTATACAATGTTGATTTTACAGAAAAAGATTGCCAGCCAGAACATCAGTAAAAAAGTTTTATTTTACGGAAATAATCTGTATTTATTACGAACTTTCTATTATTTGAACATATTTTGCCCATACGATTGTAAAAAATAAAGATTATTTCCGTAAAAGAAACATTTTTTTTTTTTTACTGGCGTACTGGCTGACCGTTTTTTCTGTGAAATCAACAGATTTTTTTTCTTTTTACAGTGTATCACTGTTTAGTTATGTAACTATGCTAAGTATGAATATTTTGTTTGATATTCCATTATAAGATTTATATGCTGAATCTTTTAATAATTTTTTGGCCCTGTATTGAATATATTCAATATTTTGTACTTTAAGAGTAAAAGGAGGTTTAGGACACGAAAGGTATAATTATTCGTATTTGTACCAACATCTTATTTATATACACAGTACTGAAAAAAAATGAAATACCCCCCTACTAAATATGACCCAAATAATCGCATAAAAAATATAGATTTTGTGCAACTTGTCTTAAGACTTCATAGAAATGCAAAAGAAAATGAGCGCGGTTTTATCAATAAATTTATGAAAATAAAATTAAGATGTTACATTGAAGGTTCTTTCGGTTCTCCTATGGTTTTTGAAGATACGGGAATCATGGATATGTCAGAAGTTTTACAGGATGTCATTAAATTTTCTTCAACGTCTCTGATATATCAAGAAACGGTTCTGCATATTTTAAAAGTGTAACATTTAATATTCTGTTAATCTAATAATTTTCGTTGGGATTTATCTGTCCCATTTGTATTTTCCATGCACAGTCAAACTCGGTTAATACGAGAAGCAAGGGAATTATAAAAGTCCACGTACTAATCGTTACATGTAATACCCGAGAAGATTATAAAATGTTAAACACACACATATAAATAAACTTATTACAGCTGTTAATTGCTCGAAATATCCCAATGCCAGCATAATACAACAAAGTTTCCCGGAAAAACTCGACTAACATTGCAATAGTCGCTGAAATTTTCAAGCTATTGATTTCACATAGCCTTTTCATTTTAACAGTGCAATAAGAGACATGGAAAGGCTGGTTAATATAGCATAGAGACCGGATTTAAGGAAAGAAACAAATAAAGGTTTTCATATATGCTCCTTACATGCCATGGCCTAGTTGTAAATCTTACAAAGAAGCGTTATTTCAAATGTCCTTAACTTTATTTTTGTTCTTTCACTTTTTCAAGACCTCAGGACCTCCTTTTCAAGACCTCCTTTGCAATTTTTGGGGGGTAGGTTGTGGTCCTTGAAAGTTGAAACTCTGCCTGGTAAAACTAATAAATTACTACATTTTGACAAACAGATGTAATGTAAACATATTATCGCTCAGAAAAAACAGTGTTTGATAAGAAAGTGTTTTTTTTCTTAATTACACCTTACTCTTCGCCGAAAATCACATTGAAATGACCAGATGTTTTGGTCATATTAGTTGTGAATCTGCTTTTGTCGCTCGTAAAAAGCGTGGAAATCTTAATATAGTGTAAATGATGAACCACTCTTAAATGAAAATTGCTCGTTTGAGCCGTGCTCGTATTAAACGAGTTCGACTGTATTTATTCAAAAGCTTCTTAATTACAAATATTATACTTGCAGTTAAAGATACCTGTTTAACATAATTTAATTGGTAAATAGGATAGGAAGTGAGGAAAAGAAATCGTAGTCATAGGGTTTAGAAACATTTACTCATTTCTATGCATACGTTTTCGAAACTGAATTTGAAAATAGAAGTAAAAAGAAAAAGGAGCAATGCTCACCAGATTCAAAGTGGCTATTTGGGAAAGACTGATTCATAAACAATGGTGTATCTGGTATCAAATGTGCAAGCCGTGAGAACAAAATATATCTAGATAATTTTAGTGGGTTATTTTGAATAATGTACAAAAACTGTCGTATAAAAAGTCGATTTTTATAAACTGAACAAATTTGCACTTTTTTAACACACAGACACATATATATGTGTTTTATTATTGGTGTATTCTTTGTTTCTTCATTTATGGGATAACAATAGAAAAATAACGATTTGGAAGAAAAACGATTTCGTGATAATAAATTTCGATACATACCCTTCTCCGTTTTTATGTTAAGGCTGTTCTCATTTCCAAATTCGTTACTTTCTGGCACAATAGCGCAGTCATTTTTAAAAACGCACAAAATTGTCAAGTATTCTTATTCGGATATTAAGAAATTGAATAGTATTTTTCTTTTCCCAATAAAGGCAAATGATGTTTTATGAAATGGTCTCAAATTTGGCTTTTTGCACTGGTTTTAAAGACACGACAGTCAGGAAGAAGTCATTGAAAGCAATTGGTTATAAATCGAGATGTAACACATTCATAGAAAAAATAAAACTACTCATTTCCAAAGCACTTGAATAATAATATTTACAAATTTCGTATTTTTATGTATAAAAATGACTGAGCGAATGCATCAGAAAAATTCGAGTTGTTGAGGAGGGATTTTTTTCTTTGTTTTTTGAGAAAAGCCTCGAATATCAAAGTTTTCCTTGGAATTATGTAATAGCTTAATATGCAAATATATATATATATATACATAAGAAATAAAAAAATTAAATAAGCAACAATATCAACTGCTTCCTTAATTATCCAGAGCTAACACGTGACAGCACAGGGGGCCACAAAAAGTTATTAAAAATTAAAATGACACAACGTTGTTATTCCTAGATCGAATTTACTGACAACTTCACAACTTCAGAGAAACTCAAGAAATGAGTGGAATTAATAGAAGAGATTTTCCAACTGCCATTTTTGCAGAAACTAACGTCTGCACACTAATCTAATCTAAAAGAAAATCTCGTTCTTTTTTAAAAGGGTGCTCGGGTTTGATTTATTGCGAAGATCCTTTGTTAAAGATCTTGGAGTCTTCCCTGTTATCTTTTACAATCGAAAAAAAGCTACACAATGCTCCAGACAATCAGATCGACTTTATTTTAAAGAGAAGTGCTGATGTATTTAATAGATTACCAACAAAGAATATTGCAGGTGCGCAATTAGGAAAGAAAAGCCACGTATTTATGATCAATATCTATTTCAATTTCAGCAGCATATACTAATAATTAATGCTTAATTTGACCTTTTTAAAACTTTTCTTTTATTTACTCATTAGGGAAATCATCATATCTTCCCCAGGATTAACATTAGCGAGCGGGTGTTTCCGCGTGAGTGAAGTAGCCCCTTTTAAAGAATTTTTCATAGCTTCATTCATCTTATATGTATGATTTCCTTATGTTTGTTAGACTAAGAAAAACAGAATAATTTTTCAGACAAATTTCATCAAAATATGAGTTTTTGCAACGACTATTGTAACTAGGTTATAATGTCAAAATATTTTGCTTTCAAACCCGAGAGTCAAGCTTGTTTTTCAATTCATGTGACGTGTCTAAAAAATAAATAACTCTTTATAAGGCAGTGGTAAGTATTTTACCACTTAATATCAATCCAAAAATTCCAAATTTGTACCAGATTTTTTTAATGAAATTACACATTCATATTTTACGTGACGAAATCCATTTAAAATATTGTAAATTAATTTGTTCTTAAATTCTGGTGGCATTCCATTATTTCAACATCTTATCAACATAAATAATTTGCCTTATAAAGGGATAAAATGGTCAAAGTACAAATATAAGCTATAAGTGATAAATGGGTAAATAATGCTATAAAAAATATTTTTTAAAAATATACCATGTTTTTCGAAATACAAAATATATTTTCTGAATTAAAAAATAATATTTAACTGATCCAAAAAATCGGTAACTGCGTTTTATACATTCGTATTAAATTTAGTTAATGTGTAGTATTTTAATCAAAACCGCATTCAAAATTTCCTATTAGAAGAAAAGTTATAAGAAATAACTTGAGCTATTGCAATATACAGCATAAGGAATATTCATTTTTAAATCATTTTACTCACAACGTTTATTCTAAAGCTTACGCATACGATTTCAAGAAAATGGTAAGTCAGTTTTTTTTTAAATTCGAACATCTTGTAAAGTAAATGAAGTTAATATATATATATATATATATATATACAGTCCCTGGCCAAATTATTAGACGCAGTTGTTTTTATTAGAATATTTGGTATGTAATGAGCCTAAAAACTAATTCAGCGTGGTAATATAGTTTTAATTCATTAAAATAATGTACGCCGCATATTTTCCTAATTTGAGAAACTGCTTTTGTTGACATGTCAAATTATAACACTGTCTCAAGATCAACCGAACTAAAACATGTCATGACAGGCTTCAATTACATGGCTATGTGCGATGATCATGGAGGTGTTTGTGGCATTGTAAAATCAGTTGTTAGATGTTTATTTGTATTTCTATTGCAAATATATTATTTTTAATTGTGAATATATTTCTTTTAATAGTCAATATACTATTTTAATGTAATTAAAATATGGGTAGAAAAACAGATTTGTCAACAAAAAAAAGAAAGGCTAAATAAAAGCGCTTTTAAATATTAAAAAATATTCGAATAGATAAATTTCAAGAAAATTGAATGTTTCTGAAGCAAGAGTAAGGCGGGTAAAGACGAAACTTGGGCTTGGACAAACATTGAGCCCAAAAAGAAAGAATAAATGTGGAAGAAAATCTGTATTTACACCAAAGATAGAAAGACACTTAAAGAAGATCTGAGTGGAAAATCGATTTGCTACTACAAAACAGATAAGATCGAAGCTCGAAGAGTCTGATGTTGTTGTGTCAGAACGATCTGTACGCAGAAAACTAACAACTATGAATTTCAAGGCCTTTAGACCAGCTAAAAAATCAAAATTAACCGAAGCAATGAAAGCTAAGCGACTGAAGTGGGCTAGAAAGCATAAATACAAGACATTGGAGTTCTGGAAATCGGTAATTATAAAGTTATTCTTATTTTATTAATACTTAAAACATTTAACAATGTCTGTCTTTAACCATTAGATAAATTCTTCATGTTAAAAATTATTTATTTCAGGTTTGCTTCAGTGACGAAAGCACTTTTGAAATTTTAGCAAACAAATCCCAGTTTGTGCGTCGTCGTCCTGGCGAAAAGTTTAATCAAGATTGTGACGTGCCAACTGTCAAGCACCCAACAAAGGTTATGGTTTGGTCTGTCATAAGTGGCAAAAGCACTGGACGTCTTTAAATAGTCAAAGGAACTATGAAACAAGAGCAATACAAAGAGGTGTTGCAAAATCGGTTGTTTCCACAACTAAAAGAATTGTTTCTAAATGGATAACCTTTCACATTTATGCAAGATGGAGCTCCTTGCCACACAACACGATCAGTAAAGGCTTATTTACAACAAGAAAAATCCCTGTATTGGACTGGCCGGGTAATTCACCAGATATGAATCCCATTGAAAATGTTTGGGAACTGGATGAAGAGGGAGTTGGCCAAAGAGGTCATAACGGACAAAATCCAATTGATAGAAAAGCTTATCCCTGTCTGGAATCATCACCCACACATGCAATAAACTATTCAATGTTGCCTTAACAGTATGCCACGACGAATAGAGGCACTGATTGCCGCCAAAGGAGGTTCCACAAAATATTGATATTTTCGAATCTTAAGTAAAAAGTTTTTCAAGTTCAATAATTTTTATTTGACTTAAAAAAATAAATAATTTTAAAGTCATTGGTGTGCTTTTTATTCATTCTTACCCTACAATTAATGTTTATTCTGAATTTTAATTGTTTCTACAATAATATCATCTCTATGAAGCTAGTAATATGATTTTACATAAAAAAAACATGAGTGCGTCTAATAATTTGGCCAGGGACTGTATATAAACCTTTGAATTCAAAATACAGAAAAGAAAGTTCTATGAACAAAACTGACCAAATCTCCAATTTTTTAAAGATAGGTAAGTATAAAGTGTATACAGAATACTATATAAAGCTATATTGTCATATGAGGTCGTCTATGTCTTAAAAATTGCACAAACTGTCATTTTTCAAATGGTTCTTTGACACTTCATTTGAGTTACTTGGATAATATCCCGGAAAAGTATATATTTTATGCACTTTTTCTTAAACCTTCATAGACTAATACAAAATATATTTATATATTATATATTTAAATATTTATCCATAAATCTAGAAAAATAAAAATTATGATCTTAGACGGAAAAGTTCCGCGTCCATTCAATTAGAAACAATAAAAAAATGTATGAAAATTGTAAATATAAAATAAAACTTAATATAAAGGTCAATATTATCGAATTTTGTCGTTAAATTTCTAAGATTTACTTTTTTATGTATGTAAACGATACCAGGAGAAGGTCCCTTTAGACCGTAAAAAAATGTCATTCTCTATATATCGAAAACTATAGAAATTAGCTGTAAAAGCAAGCAGTTTAGACGTCATGTTTTAGACGACTCTCATTCTTTTTAAGCAATTGTTAATATAAGGTCATAACTTTAAAACAATAATATGAATTTATAAATGGTGTAGATGCAAAATTCACACTCTCCACATAACATAGTGTTTAGAAAAATGCAAAAAAAATTGATTATTATTAATAAACATGATATAGTGGGCACAATTGTTTTGTGTGATATACTTGTTGCCATAACAACTAGTTGCACATTAAACCTGTAATAATTGTGGTAAAACTAGAATTTAAATTTAAATATGGAAAATGTGAGTTTTGCAGCAAACTTTTATTGGTAATGTTAGTTATAAAGCAAAATAGTTATAAATTTAAAACAGCAAGAACCCCCCCCCCCCCCCCCAAAAAAAAAAAAAAAAATCTGAATATTAGTTTTTATTATGTTATTTCGGAGGGTAATAAACAATAAAATTTGAAAAACATTTATAAAAAATAATTTGTGCAAAAATTTTACTATTAGACATGGCTCGACTTCTTCACTATCATTAAATTAGTGCAACATTTTACACTACTTCTTACTTCTGATAAGTAAGCTAAGCTTACGTACCTCCCTGATTGGTTGAATTGGAGAGTGTGAGTTTTGCAGCAAAACAGTTGTTGGATAATGTGAGTTATGCATCAAAACGAGATTTTGAAGATTTTTTTCAACCATAATATATTTTTCATGGTCCAAATCACTATTAAAGACTGATTCGCCTTAAAAAGACGAACACGGTGATATGAATAACTCAATACCTTAAAAAAGTGGATAATGTGACTTTTGCATCTGCACCATTCAAATAATTTCTACAATTCAAAATATCTTATTTAATTTTAAAAAAAAAGAAAAAAAAATGTTATGCTTGGGTCCATTCAATGCAACACATTATAACAGAAACCTTTCAATCGGTTGCTTTTTTGGAATATGTAAATTAAAGTTTGTCACTTGGATTTAACATCAGCATCCTCAAATTTTGACGCCTTTTAACTCCATGAAGATTTAGGAAAAAGTGTATAAACTATTTAATTTTCTGGTCTGCTTTGATCCAAGAAATTCATATAAAGTGTCAAAAGTAGATGTTACCATTTGAAAAAGGAAAGTTGGCAAAATTTGTAATATGCAGATGACCTCTTGAGACAAAATGAATCGCATACAATATTATAAAAAACTTTATAAGGGTGAAGAAGGTACTTTTCTTTTCTTTTTGCATTAAGTAGAACTGAAGTAATAACCATCGTTCAGATTTTGCTTGAAGTACGTACATGAATTGACCTATACTTTTGTTCCTATTTTTTAAAAATATTTATAAAATGATGTTTATTTTATATATTATTTTATGTTTAATTTATATATCTTTATGTTTTTAAAACGGTTTCAAATTTTCAACTTTCATGAAATATATATATTTTTTTTATTGTTGAGATAGTTTTGTTTCAATAGTAGGCCATTTTAGTTACATACTGTTTATATCTAAGTATTAAAATTTTTAGGTTATACAGTTAGGTTATGCGAGTAAGTTATGCAGTCGAAAAACTATGTACATTTACGTATGATATAATTAAATATATAATTAATCTCTTAAAAATTCCAATTCAAAAGAGTATCGTTGTTCAAATATTCCATTAACATTTTTGTACAAGTGAATCGAATATTTTTTTTTAGATAACAATCTTTAAAACTTTTGTAACTTTTGGCTTTTTTGAAGTACCTTACTTCTTAACCCATTTGCATCATTAGCGTGCATTTCAGGAATTTCTTTTTTTATTCAGAAATTCCGAATGCATACCGAAAATTCCGAGAGGAGAATTTTTACTTTATGTAATCACGCAACGTCAGTCATTAAATAACACAAAAACTACTATTCAGAATTTATAGTCTTAATGCGGAATTTCTGAATAAAAAATAAATTTCTGAATTGCCGCATATATGCGCTAATGATGCAAATGGGTTAAAATATATTTACATTTTATTAAACAAATTTTTTTGTTTATTTTATCTAAGAACTTAGAGTTGAAGGTTAATATTTTCCACCTGAGGAAAATAATAGCAATCTTTCATCTACAAAAAAATGATAATAAAGCCACCTTACTTAAGCGATAAGGAGGCTTTCCGTAGAATAGAATTAGAAAAATAATCACGATTTTATTCCTTACAAGAATAGCATGCAATCAAATGTGCTCTTGCATCTTCGTGTATTCAATTGTGTCCCTCAATCGCCCTGGGACCTTGCGGATTTAAAATGAATAAGCCAAAGGTTATTGAACTGAAGTAACGATCATCTGGGAATAAAGTTTTAACTAATTAATTCTTTTCAAAACGGCCTTAAGGTGTAATCGAAAAAGGAACATCCTTGATTTCTAGGTGAAAAGTATTCAATAGATTCCGCTTTAGAATGGAAAACAGAAAAGAAACAACTAATAATAAAAATAGAAAATATTTCGACTTAATAGTTAACATTCTTCAGAATTAAACAAAGCTCTGATAAAGTAATTTTTGTACAGTGAAATATAGTTTTTAGAATTATTCTAATTTTTATTTTATGATCTATTATGCATTTCCCCAAAAAACATGTCTGAGACACTACATTAATCATTCACTCTGTATATATTATAAAAGGAAAACAGGTCCGTGAGTAACGCTGTCGTTATATTAACGGTGGCAACAACGTACGCAATCCATTTCCCTGTTTTCACAAATTTAATTACTTCGAAACATCGCTTAATTTTGATTTTTACGTTGTCGAATAGGGGAAAAATGCATTTTTAAATGCAAATTGTCTGAAAACTGTATTTCAATCTACTCATATTTTAAAATGGTTTTTAAAGTAATTTTGAAGCATGATTAGAAAAAAGAAAAATCTATCTGTATCGCGTGCAGCTCGATTACGGAAGATTAACCCACTTGCACTTAAAACAAAATAAACAGTTCTGCGATTGTTTCGGTTAATATTCCATAACGAAATTAACACTTCATTAATAAATAAATAAATAAAATACTATAAATGAAACATATAATCGAACTACGGGCTTAAACACAGAAATAATCAGAATCAAAAGGACTGTTGTAAGTAGCGAAATCTTTGGCGATTTCTTCGGCTATTAATCTCTGGCATGCGCCCAATATGAAAATATCGCCTTTGATAAATTTAGAAACTTTATTTGAAAACACAATTGTTATTTTTCATATAAAAATACTTTTTGGTGTTGTTAGTGACCAATTTAAGCAAAAATATATTAAATGCAAAAAATTCATTAGAGCTTACAATAAAAAAAAATAATTTTGTACCTATAAATTGGTACCTATGTTCTGTATACTAAGCAATACGTTCTGTAACCAAGGAAGACCGTCTTGGATCCTCTGGTTATAATTAATATACCAGATTCAAAATAGAGAGTAATGGCGATTACCTCTAAAACCAATGATGACAAAAACATACTTCCAATTACAAAAATTGTACAAATAAGATACAGCTTTTAGATATGGCATTTGTTTTACAAGGGGCTGTATACATATTAAAATAAAAAATATATATACCTAACACGGGCAAATTATTTATTTACGAAATTATCCAACTAATAGGTGTCTACTCAGCACTGCAGAAAAAAGTGGTGATTTTACAGTATAATATTAGCACCCCAGCTGCCAGTATAATATACCGAAAAAATAACAGTAATAAACAGTAAAATAAGCAGTAATACGCTACCGCTCATGCACGTGTCCGTCAAAAATCTCACATTATACTTTTAAAAATTTGCTCTGTATAACATATCTGTTTTTAAAAGATAAAATGCCAAAATATTTTGTTGGCATGAAGACAATAACACTAATTAATCAAGTCACATAAATATTCAGATTTAGAAAAACGCAAAAAATGTCATTATTAAAAATACTGCTAAGAATATGCTTTTTAGAAATAAAGAGGACAATATTTCATATTTATCCACGAACAGACATCGACCCCAAAATAATAAAATCGTATTCAGAACATCCCCAAACGTCTAAATCCCCGAAAAACAAAATACAGGGCCTGATTTTTGCCCTCAAAAGTTTGAGGGTCCTCAAATCAACTTAGCTCATTTAAAAACGTACTTATTAGATTGCGATATCAAGATTACTTGAAATCTGGATGGATTTAATAAAAAATTAAATTATCTATGATATTTAATAATCATCAAAACTACGTACAAATGTTGACAGGTTACTCATACCCAGCTTTAAATACTTACTGTATTATACGACCGGCAAATACATGTGAATGGTAGTCCCCAAATTTATTATGTGCCATGTATTCAAAATTGTGTAAGTCGTGATTAACGACGAAAATCCTCACGAATCCAATAACTTCTTCTTAATTATAAAGAAAACAATATCTTTGTGATTTGATAAATGTTAAAATAACATTTTACTGTTCATACAATCAAATTACTGCTCATAAAAGCAACATAACTTTTTGTGTAGACATAGGTGAGAAATAAACTCGAATCATTTCACCCGTGTCTGAACAGTTACTAATCCATCTATTTTCACTCTGTCCGTTCCTATTGAAGCAGATCGAGATAGGACTGTCGTTACATTTTAGAATATGTGGCTTAAATCTTAAAACTTGAAAAAAAAAGTTGTTCTGGACTTTTCTTTCAAGATAATAAGCAAGAAAAATTATATCATTTTCACGTCAGATGAGCGGCTTACTGTAACGAATGGTTGCATTCGATAACGAAATGGTTGATTTTATTTTAGCTTGTTTCTGTAAGTTCAAAATTAGTCTTATTTGGGTTAGTTTTTATTCACCTGTGTAAAGGTGTTGGCTGATCAGATCATAGTTTGTTATTGTTGTTCGTGATCGAATAAAAATCCAAAGGAGACAGGTTCGTTGTATAATAAAAAAAAACTCCAGAATGATCGTCAAGTCATTTTATTATAAGATCATTATGACGATGCCAAGATGATTGCGGGCAGAAGAGGGGAAACAAGAAAAAAACCATTCTTAGACGGTCATTATTATGCGAAGACAGGAAGCGAAGTGAGTGTTGTTTCCACGATACAAGTTGGAATTGCACTGACAAGAATCTCGCCAAAATAGGGTTGCTACAGAGTGTCTAGGCGTAAATACTTTCAGACAGAGGTACGCATAACAAATGGTATTTGCCGGGCGAGGTTACCAGATTATTGGCGACAGGACGAATTTTGTTTCAAAAATTAATATCGCCACGGCGATTATAACCGACAAATATCTTTCTCATGTGAACGGATTTCGACAGACAAAACAGTATGTGCTTTTAACAATCAAAATATATTTTTAGACATGGGTGTGAGTGATTGAGTTATTACCACTACCAAATAAGGGCATGCATTTGGGCAGTATGCACAGATAGACATAATTTTTAACGGACCTTGTGGCCACAAAAATGCGTTATGAACACATTGTGTTATAAGCTTGGTTACGGAAAGTAAAATTACGAAAAGGCATCTGTGCTGATTTAATTCTTTTCTTTTTCTATTTTTAATCGAAAAGCCGTGAGATATTAGTGATCGAGCACAAGGGAAAATGAAAAGGGAAAGGGTATAAATTACAGCGGGATTATTGTTTGTAGTTAAAGATAACTCAATTAAATTTTGAAAAAGGAAGGGGATCACCAAGCGTAAACTAAAAGTGCATTTCATATATTCCTTTTGAATCAACCTTGTTGTTAAAAATATGATATAAAGGCAAAAATCTAGAAGGAAAGTGTTGTAACATACAAAAACTAATATTAATTAATGTATTTTGTTAAACATACCTTTCACGAAATTGCATGCACGGAGTAAATTAATGAAAGTAGCTGGGTTACCATTTCTAGCAACACAATACCATAAATTTAATTAAAAAGTAAACAAAAAAAAGAAGAATTTCTGCATTGTTATGACATTTTAAGTCTGGCTTCTAATCAGCTTGATCATGAACGTTATTTCTTAATTATTATTATTATTTTTTTTGTTTGTTTAATAATTCCTTTTGAAGAATCAATGCGTTATTTTGATAACCAAAGTACTTTAAAGAAATTATTTCTTAAATTTAGCAAGAAAGAAAAAAAAATCTATAACATAACATAGAAAAGTCCAAAATTAGTTTATTACCCAGTACGACAGTATAAAATTATGCATGCAACATTTATTATCTTTTTGTACTGTGTTTAAAATTCCAACCTTAATGCAACAGTATATTTTATATATTCTCTGGGTCCTGTCAAATATGAGAAAAAAAAAAAAAAAACATGCAGCAATTTTACTTTGCTGTTCTATAACAGTCAAAAGGGGAAAAAATGTAAAAAATATATCTATTTGCTTAGAATAATAAAGGATCCAGTGGTTTTACTATTTCAACAGATATTTCAAATACCTTAAGTTTATCAAGAAGCAGAAAAAAAAAATAATAATTTAACTTTTAACTGTTGTATGCCTAAAATATTAGAACACAGTGCAAATTTCTTTTAACCATTCCTTTTTATATACATATAATTGCACAGACTACAAATTGTTATTTTTGTTATCATTTATTAAATATATTTAGAAGAGAATAAATAAAAATGCAATGCATATTGGCATGATTCATTTTTTTGAAAGAGTAACTTACCTTGATGACCTAATAAATCCAGAATTTTTTTGTTTTTAAAAAAGATATAACATAGATTATTTTATAATAATATTAGTTTTTGAGTTTTTATTGGAGCAAGTATTTTGTAATCCAACTGTCTCACTAATTATCGACTCCAAAAAAAAAAAATATCTATACTTCATATTTATAGTGAGAATTAATATATCGTAAAGAAATTACTCCTATGCACACAGCACAATAATGAGCACCAAAACGAATATTAAAATGTCGAGCAGACTATATAAAAAAAAATACCGGTGATGCAGATATCATTCCTTTTTTTTTGTTAACACCAAATTGTACACATAATCATCTCGATGGCACATCCGTGAACGAAGGTCATGATTTGAAAAGTAGAATAAAAGAGTTGCATCGTTTACTGCGTTGAAAAATATCAGCTGTTTATCGGCAGAGGAAATTCACTTATAGTATCAAAGTTCATCTAGAGTAAAATGAAGTTCGTCGGTGAATTTGGATGTTTAGAAGTCCGATGAATAATAAATAGAACGGCGTTTGATGAAATAAAATAACACACTGGAAAAATTGAATCAGGAAAAATTGAAATTTTGAGCACTGAATTCAATTGCTTTTTTTGAAACTTAAGTAACTATTTGTATTTCTCGAGTGTCATGGGGAACTTGTATGCATATGACATACAGAGATGCTTAACAATTTGAAGAAGTTGAACTCAGAAAAGTCGAGGGCTACTAAATAACCGCGGGATCGTCGACACACATGGACACAGGGTGCAGAGGGCATGGGGGCTTGGCACAGGGAAGATTATCACGGATGACTGCAGTTTCTAAAACTGATGAACTTCTATTTAGCACAATTTAGTAGCAAGATTTTTGTAATAGGCACATTTGCAGTAAAACATGGACACTGGTATTATAGTTCGTGGCACTGGCGTTGCTGGGTGAAAGAGAGACGGGCGAGACTGGCAGAACACAGGGAAGATAGAACTTGGTGACGAAAAAAATTGTAAGTGGGGACGTGCTGACACAGGAATTACATCATTGCATTGGCTCAGTCGAGATGGTGATAATCAGGCCGGGAATTCCTCCTAGGCATGATGATAATCCACAGCACAGGAAAGTCTCTAAAAACCAGGAAATTGTAGGCAGAGAGAGATTCCATTAATCCATTTTGGTCCGGCGAATGACACATGTAGGAGAAGCGCTGGAGAAACAAATTAGCGACGAAAGGTGAATCAAAAGCGTCCCCTCTTCTGCGAATTATAATTTTTTTTTTTTTTTTTTATTTTGCCTGGAGAAAAAAAATGTGGTCACGGAAACCATAATTTTGTAAAGGTGTTGGCTGATCAGATCATAGTTTGTTATTGTTGTTCGTGATCGAATAAAAATCCAAAGGAGACAGGTTCGTTGTATAATAAAAAAAACTCCAGAATGATCGTCAAGTCATTTTATTATAAGATCATTATGACGATGCCAAGATGATTGCGGGCAGAAGAGGGGAAACAAGAAAAAAACCGTTCTTAGACGGTCATTATTATGCGAAGACAGGAAGCGAAGTGAGTGTTGTTTCCACGATACAAGTTGGAATTGCACTGACAAGAATCTCGCCAAAATAGGGTTGCTACAGAGTGTCTAGGCGTAAATACTTTCAGACAGAGGTACGCATAACAAATGGTATTTGCCGGGCGAGGTTACCAGATTATTGGCGACAGGACGAATTTTGTTTCAAAAATTAATATCGCCACGGCGATTATAACCGACAAATATCTTTCTCATGTGAACGAATTTCGACAGACAAAACAGTATGTGCTTTTAACAATCAGAATATATTTTTAGACATGGGTGTGAGTGATTGAGTTATTACCACTACCAAATAAGGGCATGCATTTGGGCAGTATGCACAGATAGACATAATTTTTAACGGACCTTGTGGCCACAAAAATGCGTTATGAACACATTGTGTTATAAGCTTGGTTACGGAAAGTAAAATTACGAAAAGACATCTGTGCTGATTTAATTCTTTTCTTTTTCTATTTTTAATCGAAAAGCCGTGAGATATTAGTGATCGAGCACAAGTGAAAATGAAAAGGGAAAGGGTATAAATTACAGCGGGATTATTGTTTGTAGTTAAAGATAACTCAATTAAATTTTGAAAAAGGAAGGGGAAAAATATAATTTAAATGAAGGATAGGAGAGATTAAAATTAATATATGATTCTCATATCATAACCTGTATAACAAAAAATAAAAATAATAACTTACTATCTCTTTTGATCACACGAAAAATAGACAGGACACGCTAAGCTCTGCATCGTGTAACGATGAACGTCTAAAATGTATTTTTTCAGAGCAATTTCTAGTTTGAAAAGTTGTGGTGCAACCTTCAGGTCCGCCACCTAAATAAGTAGCCATGACACGAAAATAGTTAACAATAACAAAGATTTATTTAAAATCAGAAATATATAAGGATGGAGTGGAGCAGGGCTACTAAATTAACGAAGATCAATTTATAGCTCAAGTAAGAACTGTATGAGATTCATTAAAGTCAAACTCCAATTTACATAAAAATGGCTACTCTAACAGTCTGCAAGAAACGAAGGAAAAATCTGCATGAGATCGCTAGAAACACTGAAAACACTATAAGAAAAAAAATGTCGCTTGAACAATACTGTAATAGCACTAAAAAGGAACCCCGTGGGCTCCCACTTCTCTTTATCTGAAACACTAAATGGTAACGCCTTAACCCTTGGCATACTCCTTAGTTGGAGAATTTGCAGTGATGGCACGAAACTTGATGAAAGTTCAGAAACTGCCTTGAAAATTTTTTGAGGGGACGAGACTCGTCAAAATCCAACGCTACTAAATACTACCAGCGT
This sequence comes from Maratus michaelseni, assembly GCA_963931845.1. Taxonomy (NCBI): domain Eukaryota; kingdom Metazoa; phylum Arthropoda; class Arachnida; order Araneae; family Salticidae; genus Maratus; species Maratus michaelseni. The sequence continues at coordinate 446,998,615 of OZ007586.1, forward strand.
AGTTATACTAACCAGCCAACCACAGAGTCCTAATTAGCATATCACACTAGCGTTTCGGGGAGAGAGAACGACTTCTAATAGTAAAACTTCGCCTTCCTTTCTAGTAGAGAAAGGGCAAAAAGTACTCGGTTCTTCCCTCAATCTTATGTAGCCTTTCCCTTTTCGCTTGTATTTATTATTCGGTTATGGAAGTCAATAAAATTATAATTAAAAAAGTGAAGAATCTAAAATTTTATAATTTGAACAAACAAAACATTTAATTTGCAAAAATAAATTATTTTCAAATGGAAATAAATTAAAAAAAGAAAAGATTTATAGTAATGGCTGTTATTTATATAAAAATCTTTTGTTATATAAATCTGTAAAAAAATTATTTTTATAGCTTCATATTTTAATGTTATAATAATATAAAATTTAAAAAAAGTACATTTGTCAATTCTGCACTATATTTATATATAATATATTAATTTGACAATAAATATTACATATAAATATATTCAGAAGTTATCTGTGTCTGTTCACGGAAAACTGATTTTTTTTTCTCTCAAACGGCTCCTCTTTACTGTATTCATTTCTAGTAAGATTTATAGATGAATGTTTTACCTTTCCGTCTTACTACCTATCCTCTCCTGCCGTAATCTTCGTCAAAATAGGCCAGTTTTTGTCAAAATTTCTATTTAAGGGAATTATGTAAACTTTGAACTTTTTGTTATTTATGCCTTTTTCACGTATTATTGTAAAGTTTTATGAAGGAAAATTATTTTATTAAAGAAAAATTAAATTCCCATAATAAGATTTGAAAAAATAATTAAAAACATTAAGAAAATTTTAAAAGCACACGTTTCCTACAATTTAGAATTTCTTGCAAGATTATTTTTTTCATAACTTTCTTCCACGTGCGCTCTATAACTGTAAGGACTAGATTTCCAAATAATTAATCAGTTTTAAAAATAAATAATATGTCATGACATATGTAAAAATACTGTAAAAATGATTATTTGGTTAACATTTTTATTTTTAAAATACTATACAAATAATCATTAATAGTCTACTCAATCGTCTATTTATATTACTGCAAATACGATTCTTAATTTTTTTTTTTAATGCACCATAAGTATTGTCCATTTAAAAAGTCGAGTCAATTGAAAAACATATGTTAAGTTTTAGCATTTTGATCATACTGATATATTGAAAAAAAAAAAAAAAAAACTTTAAAGATTGCACTTAAAGATTTATGCTTTAAATATTGCACTTAAAGAGTTATGCTTTAAAGATATTTCTTTCCTAAAAGAGTTTAATAATATATCAAAAAAGTATTATAAAATGCTCAAATTAAAAAAGTCCAAAGATTACCAAATTCCCTTAACTGGAAATTTTTACACGTGCTTTCAAAGGAAAAAAAAAAGTAAGATACGCTGGTTATTTTTAAAAGGTTATTGCTAATCTTAACAAAATATTAAACATTTACGACAGTTCGCCTATGTTGAAAAAGGTTACGACAGGAGAGGGTAGGTAATCAGACAGAAAGGTAAAGCATTCATTTACAAACCTTAATAAAAATTAATATGATAAACATGAGCCGTCTGAGGGAAAGGAAAAAAATAGTATTTTGTGAACAGCCACAGATAAATTTCGAATATATTTATATATAATATTTATTGTCGAATAAATATATTATACATAAACATATTACAGAAATGATAAATATACTTTTTATTTTAAGTCGGTTAAAAAATGTATTAAAATATTATAATATTAAAATATGAAGCTATAAAATATATTTTTTACAGATTTGTATAACAAAAGATTTTTATATAAATAACACCTATTACTAAAGTCTTTGTTATTATTATTATTTATTTATTTCGTTTTGAAACTAATTCATTTTTGCAAATTAAACATTTTCTTTGCTCAAAATCTAAAATTCAAGATTCTTCACATTTTATTTATAATTTTAATGATTTTCATAATCGAATAATAAATGTAATGGGAAAAGGAAAAGCTACATAAATTTGAGAAAAGATCCCAGTACTGTTTTTCTCGTTTCTGCACCGCTGAAAGAGAAAGCGAAATTTTACTGTTAGAAGTCGTTCTCTCCCCAGGCGCTCATGAATATCACTGCGTAAAGTAGCCGCGACAATCACATTCAGCGAGTTTCAATCACACGCGAAAGTAAAAATGCATAATAATTAGAAACCGGACAACACGATCACACACAAAACTCAACGATCCTTTTAATCCTAGACTACCTTCATAAACAGAGTAGCTAGGAACTACGCTACATTGTCAGTAAAAATTTCTCCTTTAGCCGCGTGAATGATATTAAAATAATTTTTTTTATGTGTGACTTCCGGATTTTGATGTTCTCAAGAATATGCATTTCCCTGCTCAACAACACGAATTTTTCTGACATATGCATGGACTGAATTTTATATACAGGGTGATTCATAAAAGATGGGCAGAACTTTAAGGGGTTATAGTACACTTAAAGACAAATAATATTAAATAGGAGACTAAGGGTCCCAGACGTATTCCCAAGGAGATAGGGGGCATTAAAGTTTAGGGTCCGAAATTTCAAATGATTATAAAACATGGAAAAATTGGTCGATTCGTTTGCGGTTTTTGCAAAAAATTTTCTTTATGCCAGTATTTTCTTGAAATAAAATTTTAAAGTTCAATTTCAAAAAATGCCGATAGGGGGCGCTTTAGACTTTGGAGTAACAAACAACTATTTTTTAACGTTATTTTTTGTATTTCTTTAAATGATTTCGAAAGCTTAGACTTAAACTTAAATTTTGATCTAAAAATCTGAGTCCTAACGAGTAGTTAAGTAGCGTAAACTGAAATTTGAAATTTGAAACCCTTCTCCCCCCAGAACAAAAATCAGTTATTCCCAATCTTTGTGTCGTAGATTAGGCTCTAACTACTGCCGCGTTTTGCTAAAATTATTCTTTATGTCAGTATTTTCTTGAAAATAAATTTTAAAGAAAATTTTCAAAAAATTCCGATAGAGGGCGCTTTAGACTTTGGAGTAACGAACAACTATTTTATACCGTTATTTTTTGTGTCTCATTAAATGCTTTCTAAAGCTTAGACTTAAACTTAAATTTTCAGCTCAAAATCTGAATCGCTGAGCGTGGTTCAGTAGCGAGGGGAGGGGGTTCAAATTTCAACTTCTGAACATAGTTCAGTTTGCACTACTTAACCATGCCCAACGATTCTGTGCTGTGATACGAGGCAAAAATACAACTTTCGTCAAGGACTGCATAGTCGGAATTCACTCATAAAGGCACTGGCACAGTTGGAAACGTCGCTCATGCAAACGTTAAAGCTCCATTCCTGACGCTAGTCACCGGGTGAAGAAGGAAACAGAAAGTATGCAAATGTCAAATGGGGAAGAAGAAGAACACGTATGCAAAATTTCGACACGATTCAGGCATAAAAACCACTGAACGGTGAGTCAAGTGTAAGTCGCTGTAGTAATGAATCGGAAGATGGTGCCCTTCACGAATAAGGAAAAGGCTGAGATGCATTTAATTTACGGAGCGGCAGATGGAAATGGTGCAGAGGCACAACGAATGTACGGAGAGCGATTTCCTAACAGGCGGTTGCCTAACCGCAAAACTTTCGAGCGCTTGCACAGACAGTTGTGTGAGACGGGATCATTTCTCGCTTCCCGGTCGAATGCAGGTCGTGCAAAAAAGGACGAATCAGTAGTTGTTGCAGAAGCCATTCTGGATGTAGTAGCGGCGCAGCCAAGTACAAGTACACGAACAGTGGCTAGCCAGGTGGATACCTCACAGTCCACGACTTGGAGGGTACTGAAGGATGAATATTTGCTCCCGTTTCATGTGCAACGAGTCCAGAAACTGTCTCCAGGGGATTATCCAAATCGTATTGAATTCGCCCGCTGGTTTCTGCAGCAGAACGCGCTAAATCCACATTTTGGACGAACTGTGCTTTTCACCGATGAATGTACCTTCACACGTGAAGGTACATTTAACACACACAATGCACATGTATGGGCGGATGTCAATCCACATGCTACGTATCCACATGCTCATCAGAGACGCTTTTCCATCAATGTTTGGGCAGGAATCCTCGGAGACCACCTAATCGGACCGTACCTTCTTCCTGAACGCCTCAACGGTAAAACATACCTCACATTTCTGCAACATGTGCTGCCAGACCTGTTAAACGTTGTTCCTCTACGCATCCGGCGGGTCATGTGGTTCCAGCACGATGGAGCGCCAGCCCATTACGTACGAGACGTCCGCAACTATCTGGACATCACATTTCCGAACAGATGGATTGGTCGAGGTGGTCCTGTTGCTTGGCCTGCTCGCTCGCTAGATCTTTCACCCCTCGATTTCTTTTTTTGGGGACGATTGAAGGCTCTTATGTATGAGACACCCATTGAATCCCCCGAGGAACTGGTCGCCAGACTTTCCGCCGCTGTAGGGGAAGTGCTCGAAAAGCCTGATGTTTTCGCGAATGTTCGCCGTTCCATTCGTCGCCGTTGTTCTGCGTGCATAACCTCTGGTGGTCACAATTTTGAACATTTATTGTGATTACATGTTAATAAATATGCTTTGGTAATATAATCCTAATTTGTGTCTTTTTACCTCGTATCACAGCACACAATGTGTGGACATGGTAAACTGAACTGTGCTCAGGAGTAGAAATTTCAAACCCCTCTCCCCAGAAACTTAACCACGTCTAACGATTCAGATTTTGGGCTGAAAATTTAAGTCTAAGCTTTAGAAAGCATTTAATGAGACACAAAAAATAACGGTATAAAATAGTTGTTCGTTACTCCAAAGTCTAAAGCGCCCTCTATCGGAATTTTTTGAAAATTTTCTTTAAAATTTATTTTCAAGAAAATACTGACATAAAGAATAATTTTAGCAAAACGCGGCAGTAGTTAGAGCCTAATCTACGACACAAAGATCGGGAATAACTGATTTTTGTTCTTGGGGGAGAAGGGTTTCAAATTTCAAATTTCAGTTTACGCTACTTAACTACTCGTTAGGACTCAGATTTTTAGATCAAAATTTAAGTTTAAGTCTAAGCTTTCGAAATCATTTAAAGAAATACAAAAAATAACGTTAAAAAATAGTTGTTTGTTACTCCAAAGTCTAAAGCGCCCCCTATCGGCATTTTTTGAAATTGAACTTTAAAATTTTATTTCAAGAAAATACTGGCATAAAGAAAATTTTTTGCAAAAACCGCAAACGAATCGACCAATTTTTCCATGTTTTATAATCATTTGAAATTTCGGACCCTAAACTTTAATGCCCCCTATCTCCTTGGGAATACGTCTGGGACCCTTAGTCTCCTATTTAATATTATTTGTCTTTAAGTGTACTATAACCCCTTAAAGTTCTGCCCATCTTTTATGAATCACCCTGTATAAAAGTGTGCAATTTGCAAACAATAGTGTTTAAATTCTTTGGAACTGGTTGGAGTTTTCATTTTTCTATAAATGTATAACATCATGAGTTATAATCGATTGCTCTTGAATGACTACATGGTACTAACTGGTGTGTCTCTAAAATCAGTTCAAATCGTCAGCATTGACAGCCTTTTTATGAAAAATAGAAACATTATTCGATTTGTGGAGACATGAAAAAGAATACCTGAAATTTTTCTGTACTTAAGAATAAAAATGACTTCGTGAATGTTTTAGAAAGTAGCCCATTTGGATTAGAGAACAGACTTAGGGGAACCAGAAAGGTTTGAAATGAAGGAAATTGGACTGAAGTTTGATCATAGATTAGAAAGCCTATAATTAATTTAGACTATTTCATATTTTTGCATTTATTTATTTATATTTTATATAATAACAAAATATTTATTAAATTGTAAAAAATCAATAACAAACCTTTTAATACTGTACGAAAAAATTAATCTTTCAAACCTATTTTTACCACGATTTTGAAATTTAGGCTTGATATTTTTTTGTTGTATTTTCTTCTTTATATTGCTTTAATATTGTCTCCCGATTAAGCCTGGAAAAAGCACATTAAAAAAATATAGTAAAAATTTCAAAATCCATAAAAATGAGTGATATTTTTTTGTTATAACTTGAAATTTTTTGTTTTGTTTTTTCAGGTATAAGCTAGAGCAGCGTTTCTCAAACTGTGCTCCGCAAAACAATTCCCAGTGCTCCGCGAAAAGGTAGGGCATGTTTAAAATTAAAAATATTTTTATTAAACATATTTTAAACTTTTAAATTAAAAATATTTTTCACGAAAAAAATAGGACAAAAATATTTGAATATTATGACCTATTATGACCTTTTGCGCTTTCGGTGTATAACAAAATATCGAGTATAAATCATTTATCACCGATCAAGTGAAACATTGACTATATAAAAAGGTAGTCGGCATTCAAGGTGTCAGTTTCTCGTCTGCCAGTGGACAAAACAAATTTACATCAAAAGGCAACACCAGACAACACAGAGCCAAACAGAGGCTGGACTCACTTGTCTCCGCGTTTGCAGAAACAATTAGAAGCTTCAACACCTTTTCAGAATTATCGAAATTTTTTTATTGCATATAAAACTGGTTGTTTACTTATTTCTCCAATCAGTTGTATTTTAGTCAACATTCAGTCGCGAACCGAAAAATTATGAATTTCATTATATGAAATTTATTATTTTTAAAAGTCAATTTTCTGTAGCTTCTCAGATTTTTCGTTTAGATGACAAAATATCTGCCTTGTAAAGGTTTCTTCAAATACTAAATTAATGATATGATGGAATAACGTTCATTTTCTTTCAATAGATTGCTGGCTGGAGACGGGGTCTTTAAAAAATCATCAAAACTTCTGCCAAGTCAGTTGGAAAAGACGTGGAGACATCAACATCTAAGAGGTATGTACTCGTTTTGGTTTTATTCGATGTTTGAGGGGACACAGCACCCCAAATATATTAAGATGTTTAGTTCTTTTATTTATTTTTTTAAATGAACCGTATTAAATTAAAAAATATATAAAGTCATGGCTGCGGTTTAAGGCAACCATTTCATGATCAAGAAACTTGAGATATAAACGAAATATTTCTTTATTTACATTTCAGTTTCATTAGTTTTTCATATTTTCATAAAGAAGAAAAAAATAAATCATTAAATTAAATAATCTTAAAAAAATATTTTGCCTCAAAGAATCTTTGTAGATGCAAAGTCTTGTTTAAACTTTTTACTGAATTTATGCTGTTGTTATATACAGCTAATGGTCATATTACTTTCTAATTGCAGTGCGGAAGAAGATAGTTCTTAGTTGTATTTAGGTACATCGTCAACCGGGGTGACTTTGTCTCATTTGTTTGCCTCTTGTTGTCTTTAAAGATCCCAAAATTGAAATTTTCATTTATTCAATTTCAAAATTTTTTTCTAGTTTCAAAAATCAATTGTAAATTTTAAAAGTCACATTAAGTATTTAAAAAAAAGATTTTTTAAAATTATTTTTTTATACAGTGGGACAAAAAGAATAAATCTTTAAATTAAGTAATCTTAAAAAAGTAAAAAAAATATTTTGCCTCAATGAATCTTTTTAGATACATTAACTTATTCAAACATTTAGACCTTATTTAAATTTTTTACTAAATTTATGCTGTTGTTATATACACTAATGTTCATATTTCTAATTGTAGCGCAGAAGAAAATAGAGGTGTTACTGCTTCTGTACAAGCTGGTTTTTCGAATGAATCCTTGACTGCGGATGCAAAATAATTTCTGGAATTATCGAACAAGTTGCATAGCTCTACTTCCTCGAATACAAGTTCCACAATTAAAAACAAGTGGGTAACTGTGATCAAAGATCGCACAAAGGGTTTCGTTTAGTATTCCTTTCAAAACACTTTATCCTTTCTTTAAAAAATCCAAATAAATTTATTTAGCAACAAACAAAAAGTCATGTTTTTTATAAAGTAAAAATTTACAGGTCTATTTTTCTCGTTTTTTTCGAATATCTGAACCAGCCCGATAGCGAGCGAAGCCTGCTATTATACTCTGTCATAATAATATCTGTCATGTGGACTAAATGCGATATTTAAAAAAAAATAGTTTATATAAAATAGATATTTTAACCTATCGCGTAATCCTCTGTAATTCAGGTCCTACTACCAAATTGCGTATTTTAGAAATGGGACTTTTTGTGACAGTTCTTTAAAAGTCTGTCTACTTTGATTTTAAACTATATTGTTGCTAGCAAACGCCCATGTTTGGAGCTAACCTTGACCACAGATTACGGAAGATTGGTTATTTTCTATTTTACTAGCTGTTACCCGTGACGTCGTTCACGTAACATTAAAAGAAAAATAAATGCATTAATTAAAGAAAACGTTTCACTCCCGATAATTAAAAACATATGTAAGTCTCTTTATAACAAACTCCGTTTTTTTTAAATATCTGAACAGGCCCGATAGTTTGCGAAGCCCGCTATTATACTCTGTCATCATAATATCTGTCATGTGGACAAAATGCGATATTTAAAAAAAAAATCAAAATTAAACATGTTGTACACCTTCAAAATGTTAAAATATGTGAATATTTCCATAATCGGGTTTTTATCATGATTCTATACTTCCTCATGATTCAATACTTATCATGATTCAATACTTTCCTTCTAAATGAAACTCATATATTTACTATTCTCTATTACTCATATTAATACTCGCTTTGTATGATTCTCAAACATTTGAAAAATCCTTTAAACTTCCAATAGAACGTTAGATTAATTTTCTTTTTAATTCTCTAATGACGTGATATTAATCGGCTTTCTGTACATACACATACTCATACTCCTTGTACTATTATTGAGAAATGTCTGAAAATTTCCGTTTTATGACCAACAGGACGTCCTATTAATCTTTTTTTCAATGGGTGAAACTTTTTATTTCATTTTCATTTTTCATGTGGAAATCTTTCAATAGAAAATTAATTATTCTAGAAAGAATTTTATTGTGGATTTTTTATGGTTGACAACTGCTATAACGAAAAATGTTTAAATTGAATAGGAAAAGGCTGTTAGAATTTTGGTTTTTTATCTCTCTATATTAAAATAGTACGATTTTTTCAAATTTTAATATTTTGAGCCTCATAGTAGGTATTCAGCTATAAGTACACAGATTTTCATGCCTGTAAGTTATATAGTTTTTGAGAACGGCTCTGTGACGGACAGACAACGGAGCGGGAGTAATAGGGTTTCGTGAGATGAACGAAACCGTAAAAAATTAATACGAAAGTATCATGATTCCTGTTTGTATATTGGGTTCGCTGAGACCACATATAATAAACCTCAGTGCGTAATTTCTGGCAAAGTCTTACCGAACAGTTCAGTGTTTCCAGCAAAAATGCGTCGTCATTTTGAGGGGGTCCATCCAGATTGAAAGGATAAACCAACTGAGTTTTTTAGAAGGAAGTATAAAGAACTCAGGAAAGTCCCGAAATGTATATCATATCATTCAAAAACTGTCAACGAAAAGGTTTTGATGGCTTCTTACTTAGTAAGTTACCGAATTGTTAAAGCTGGCGAAGCCCATATTGTTGCTGAAAACCTTATCAAGCCTTCTGTAAAATACATTATCGAATGCATGTTTGACGAAAAGGCTACAAAATTGATAGACACAATTCATTTGTAAAATGAAACAATCTCCCGACGAATCGGAGACTTAGCAGAGAATGTGAAAGCTACTTCAATTTCTCGTATAAAATCTACTAAATTTTCGCTTCAAATCAATTTTTCAACCGATATGGCTGGTTTGTCAATATTAATGGTATTTGTGCACTATTCATATTTGGACTCTTATCAAGAGGATTTACTTCTCTGCATACCGCAAGTGACACTGAAATATTTAAATAATTAAATGAAATTTTCGTGGAAAATAGCATCCTATGGAATAGCTGTGTTGATGCGTGCACAGATGGAGCGAAAGCTATAACTAGTAAGATGTCTGGCGCAATCGCAAAAATAAAAGAAAAACCAAGGGTTGCAGCAGTAGCCACTGCATACTTCAGCGATATGCTCTTGCAATGAAAAAAATGCACCTTTTATAAAAGAAGAGCTGGATGAAACTGGGGAACAAGTGATTATCACTTGTGATAATCCCAAGATAAAGGAACATTTGGGTGTCCTAAGACTCCTAGGGTGTCCAACGCTTCCGGAGCGACGATGACGTCAAAGAAGAGGTGAAACGCTTCCTCAGCGGGCTGGCGGCGGAGTTCTACGACATTGGATACAGAAATTGGAGCACCGTCTACAAAAATGCGTAGAAAAAGATGGCGATTATGTAGAAAAATAGAGAAAACTTTCTTCTTTCCAACGATGTAAATTTCTATGAGAATAAACAATGTTGTATATTTGTAAATTGGATGGGAACCTTATTTCTGGATCGACCCTCGTAGAAGGATTTAAAAGAAACTGAAGTATTGGGTAGAGACAATCAAAAACGGAAGCCTGGATTGTTTTCCACTAACAAAAGGATTTAAAGAAGAACTTGAATCAGACATTTCTGCGGATATCTTAAACGAGTTTGAAGTTCATCTACTGCGTTTGATTGATACTTTGAACTCAAATTTTGCAAAAGGATTGCATGAAAAATAGAAGAAAACTTTTGGGTTGTAACAGCAAAATCTACACTGCTGGCCATCCAAAATGCAACACCATGAAGGAATGCAAACAACAGAATGATATTTATTGGATAAATACATTATTATGGGAAGGGCAAGTGATTACATTTTCAGAAAATTTGGAGGTATAGATCCTGAGAAAACACTACCCAAAGCAGCCACCTCTGTTCGCAATAACAGTATTTATCTGCCTAGCCATAGAGTCGAACAGGGATTGGATGTCATGTACAGGTACATCAGTCCATGCAACTTCAACACTATGTCACAGTTCATCAACCGTAGTGACGGGCCAGTCGCTCAGAAGCCATTGACAGGACATTTTCAGTTGGTGAGAAATCAGGAGAACGTGCCGGCCAGGACAACAGTCGAACATGTTCTGTATCAAGGAAGGTCAGGATAGTACGAGCAATATGCGGTCGTGCATTGTTCTGTTAAAACGTAGAGTTGCGGAGGCATCAAAGATAAGGCAGAACCACGGGCCGTAACACATCAGAAATGTAACGGCTGCTGTTGAAATTGCCGGCAATGGGAACAAGATCTTACCGAGACGTGTATCCAATGGCACTTCTTACCGTCTCTCCAGGTGATATGACAGTATGACGATTCGAATGCAAGCTGGCAATGTGCGTTTTCCACTATGCCGCCAAACATGGATGCTGGCATCATGATGCTGCATACAGAGCCTGGATTCATCAAAGACGGCGTGAGACGCCATTCCTGCGTCATACACAGCATCATATTGCCAGCATCCATGTTTGGCGGCATCATGGAAAACGCACATTGCCAGTTTGCATTCGAATTGTCATACTGTCATATCACCTGGAGTGACGGTAAGAAGTGCCATTGGATACACGTCTCGGTAACCTGTTGTTCGCATTGCCGGCAATTTCAAAAGCAGCCGTTACATTTCTGATGTGTTACGGTCCGTGGTTCTGCCTTTTCTTCGATGCCTCCGCAACTCTACGTTTTAGCAGGACAATGCAAGACCGCATATTCCTCGTACTATCCTGTCCTTTCTTGATACAGAACATGTTCGACTGTTGCCCTGGACGTCGCGTTCTCCTGATTTCTTACCAATTGAACATGTCCTGTCAATGGCTTCTGAGCGACTGGCCCGCCACCACTCGCACGTCACTACGGTTGATGAACTGTAGCATAGTGTTGTTGCTGCATGGACTGATGTATCCGTACATGACATCCAATCTCTGTTCGACTCCATGGCTAGGCAGATAAATGCTGTTATTTAGGTCAGAGGTGGCTGCTTTGGGTAGTGTTTTCTCAGGATCTATACCTCCAAATTTTCTGAAAATGTAATCACTTGTCCTTCCCATTATAATGTATTTGTCCAATAAATATCATTCTGTTATTTGCATTCCTTCATGATGTTGCATTTTGGATGGCCAGCTGTGTTAATCGAAAAAAACTGTACTCTCAGACATCACAGTTATGTGAACGCTTGCTTGATTTGGCATCAGATACAGCGATATGATCAGAGTTTGAAACTGAGAAATAAATCTCAGATTTTTGGTGTACGCTAAAATATGAATTTAAAATCCTATGAGATAAAGTGAAACTTATTATCCTGCCATTGACAACCACTTATTTATGCGAAACAGGATTCTCTGCATACGTCGTTACTAAAACAAAATACAGATCACGTCTCAATGCACAGCAAGATATTCAGTTGCAAGTATTCGAAATTCAGCCAGCTATAATCTCATTGTGCAAATCAAAACAGCCTCATACTTCTCATTAAATTTCTGTTTCACGAAACCAAGTAAAAATTTGTAACAAATGTAATAATGCCAAATTAATAACACAACAAATTGTGGATCTGCAGTATTTGCTCAAAATTTATTTTCAAATGCTGTTTTTTCTTTTTTTTTCTTGTGTGTGTTTTTTGTCTGCAATGGGAAATTAGTGCAGAAAAAAAAAATAAAAGGTGAAATCTAATGTCCTGAAAGATTAAATGATGAAATTACCTTATATCTTCAGTGCTATTTTGTCGTTCGATTTACTAAATATAGTATATAGCTGCGAGATAAAAATTTAATGCTCCGCGTTTAATTTCCAATTTCAAAGGTGCTCCGTGACTGAAAAAGTTCGAAAACCTCTGATCTAGTGACAACGTGATAAGCAGTATAAAGAAGATATGACTATTCAAAAATATGGTACCTAGACTTCAAAATCGTGACAAATTTAGTTTTGCAAGATTAATTTTGTCGTAAAATATTAAAACTTTTGTTTTTGTTTTTTACAATTTAACATTTTTTCATTTCTGTAAAACGTAAGTAAATAAATACAAAAAGAAGTAACAACCTAAATTAATTACAGGCTTCTTAATCTATGGTCAAACTTCAGTCAGTTTTTAATCATTTTAAACCTTCTGGCCCTCTAAAGAAATTTCTCTAGAAAGTATTAAACAGCGACTGACCACAACTTAAATTAAACTGTAGCTTAATGGAACCGTAACTTAGTGGAATTGTAACTGAATACTGTAAAAAAATCTAGAAACGTTCCTGTAAAATAATAATGTTCAACTGGTTTCCCAAAATACATATTTCTGGAAAATTCTGGCTTTCTATTCTGAAACATTCCTGATCAAAGTTGACTGCAATAGTGTGTGGAACCAGCTTCCGCAAAATTTCTGATATTTTTCAGAAATTTTGTTAAAATTTTGAAAAGTTCAATGTTGAAAATTTTTAGCTGTCCATTATTTCCCGGTAACGTTCCCGGACTTTTTTACACTCTATGAGATAAATCATTGTTCTCCGATCTAGTAAGATTTCTAAGGCTAAAATTCCCCTTTAACCGAAGTTCTGCTAACAATATTTTTGAAAATAAAAGCATTTTATGACATTTAACTTACATTGATGAACACCTAATCAAATAGCTTCTGCAATGTTTTGCATCTACAATATTCTAGAAGATTATAGTTTATATTAATATACCAATTCTGCACCAGACAATTGGTACATTAATATAAACTATAATTATAATAAGGACATTAATAAAACAATTATTTTGTTTATTAACTATCTAAAATACTAGAAGATATTATATTTGATAATAAGCATTGGAAATTGTGACTAGAAAAAATACAGGGTGATTATAATTAAAGTCCAACTTTCAAAATTCTGTAAAAAAGGAACCACTGGTCAGAATGACTTCAAATTTGAACTGAATATACTGAAAGAAGGGGGAAACGGTATGGCATAAGAAAAAAATATTCCAAAGTGTATCAATAGATGGCGCTGTAAGCGTCATACCATGCAAATTAAAAGACACTCATGCGCAATTAAAAAAACCGAATCATTATGTGCTTTTTATGCGGTTTTTGGTACAAGAACAGTTAAAAACCAATTTTTCCAATCCAATGTGGTACGAACTTGCCGTGGTGGATGGGCTTTTCACTAACAGTACCACAAATTTAGAAGTCATTTTTTCCGCCCAACAACCGAAACATTCATGCACATTGAACAGTACAGTTGGTTTACTGTGAAACTCATGCCAAAGCCGTCGTATTTCGACTAAAAATGTCACTTGTAGTCGAATCCACTTTCGTTATGCTGCTTACAGCGCCATCTACTGATACACTTTGGAACTTTTTCTTTCTTATGCCATACAGTTTCCCCCTTCTTCCAGTATATTCAGTTGAAATTTGAAGTCATTCAGACCAGTGGTTCCTTTTTTACTGCATTTTGAATGTGAGACTTTAATTATAATCACCCTGTATATCAATACTTAAAGAAATAAAGCTGCGATTTATATATTTGGACAGTATTTTTAACCCTTGGAGTACTATTTTTTTTTCCAACGGTTGATACAGGATTGTGCCAGGAAATTGATTCTTTACTACTTTGTCTACCATTATTTACATAGAATAATATTCATGATATACTTCTAGAAGAAATTTAAATAGTATTAGGAAAAATAATAAAATAATTGTCGCCTTTACCTTACTATAAGTGGTATAAATGTTAGTAGCCAAAAGGGTTAACAGACGATTCATTTATGAAATTTATCTATGCTGAATATTAAATAAAAATCAAGATTAACAATTTTTTAACGATAATTTTGTATAATTTTTTTTTTGTAATATCTTTAAGATTTCATCGACTCATCGACAAGTTAAACTATGCTTTTAAAATTTAGTGAGATAATAAAGAACTAGACACGATTTTTGAGCTTTCAGTAAAAGAGGATTTAACTATACTAAATAATGCCTCTCAAAAGTTATAATAACATCTACTTTAACAATCAGTTATAAAATACTTTGGGACTTTATAATACAATTTCTTTTTCGTTGAAAATTTTACGTAATTATTTAGTATACAATTCAAAATTTTAATACGATATGGTAGTTACCGAAAACAAAAATATATATAGAACGCAACAATTTACGTAACGTATTTGAAACTGATATACAGGACTTTTAAAATAACAGATTCTTTTAATTCATAGTCTAGAGAAAGGGATAAAGAAAGAAATAACATAATGTCGTTAAAAGTCAAAATAGTTGATGTTTATGTACTATTAACAGTTAATGATTTATCAATTTACGAAATTACTCTTTATGATTGTTTATTTTAAATTATTCATTCTGTGACTTTATCGAGTTCAGGAAATAAATCCGATGTTATTTAGCTATTAAGTAATTTCTTCTTTGCTTGATTTTGCAAGTGATTCACTAAAACTGATCTTTAAAGTAAACGGAAATGTACTTACCATGTTATTTAGGTAAGTAAATGCATAGTCATTACATGAAAAGATTATTTTTTAGAATTTAGTTATAACAAATGGATGAAAAGTAGACTACAGTAAAATATCTTAGACATTGTATAATTTCTAAGATAAATTCGTTCCAAAATGATGAAATAACGGAAAATGATGGAATAATTTTTTTAATGATTATTTTCTTTAATGGTTGAGGATTTCAAAAACTGTTTATGTAAAACTTTACAGCAAATAAATAAGCTGTAGATAACAATGTGCAGTAAAATCATACAAGCGAATTAAAAAAAAGTTTTTTTGAAAAAAGAAACACATAAATTTACGATAAAATAATAAGACTAGTTATATGTCTAATTATTATCTATAATATAAACACTTTTATCCAGAGACTCACTGACTCACTGACTGACTGGATTATTTACTGTTCATTTCTGGAGTAATTGTTTTTATGTTCATCCGAGTTGTGGCCATTCTTATGATCATAGTTGATTTTAGCCATTGTTGGATCATTATTTTAGCCGTTGTTGTAGTCATTGTTGGAACAATATTGTAACGATTGTTGCCGCATTAAAACTTTGGTAATTTTTCCAGTGAATTGAAGACAACATTATTGCCGTATGAATTATAAAAATATTTTCAGTTAAATAAATAAATAGAATTTGCCGGATGTATTACAAAAATAATTCTTTTTTAAATTTTAGGAATTTTTAGATGAACATTTTTCCCGAAGAAAGTAAAATATCACATGACCATTCATGTAATGATGGAAAGATACTTTTTTCTTCTTTGCCGAGGATAGACCCAATCTCGAGCTATATGACAATGGCGGACAGGATGGTTGCTGAAAGCTGCTAGTTAATAATAATGATGATAATAATAAAGTTTTACTTACAACTCTTTGGAATGCTTAATATGCCGTGAGCGATATATAGATAATTTATAACTCAGTGGTTCTTCACCATGGGTACGAGCCACCAAGTACAGCACGTCTCGCTGTCTGTGATTTTTTTTTTCATAGGAATATTTTCTGAAACATAAAGTTTAGCTTGTCTTACTGTGCCAAAACTGTGAAACCGCACAACATTAGCAATTTCTGTTATAACATAAGACATGCTCACACAATTATGGGATGAATTAAACAATTGCATGCCGTGTCTAGAGCAATATTTAGCATTTGTAATAAATGCAAACAAAGCTTAATATTCAAACGCATCGTTTTCACTTTAATGCATATTTCTCTTGCAGTAGAGTGCCTAGCTACTTTTTTATAAGGGTACTCTAATGTAAGGGTACTCTAATGGATGAGTGAGTTTTGATATTTGCGTTCGTTAGTGGTGTTCTGAATTCTAAAATTTGTGCGTGAATGAGACCTATTCTGGTAGATTTTAAGTTTCGTAAAGTGTATCTCCGGGAATCTGATTGTAATTTTTTTTTGTAATATGTTAATTTACTAACTGTGGGGGTATAGTTGCTATATTTAGTGCCGTCGGCGTTTTAATCAGTGGATTTGCAACGCATATCAATAACAAATGCCCATAAAAAAACCCGAAAAATTAATTCTTTGAACTAAAGAATCTCTTATACTGTCCTAGGGAGCCAGAAAAAATTCGACTCGGAAATCAGAAAATGAAATAGTAATTAGAGAAACGCTAAAGACAGGAGCAACGAAAAAATTAGACAGAAAACAGATCGTGATATCATTTCCCAGATGGTACTCTCTGATTATCGAAATCAGGGTTCTTGGACAATTTCGTCTACAACAATAAAGTGAGGAAAGCGATAATGAGTATACCTTTAAAGCAGCATCAGCTGTTATTACCAGATGACACCATTTGATGTAAGCATGTTGATACTATGATTATGTGGGGGAAGCGAATTAATTTTTTTTTCAATTCATTGTATAACACTAGTTTACAGTTTAAGCGAAACATCAGTTATTTAGATTAATCCGAATATGCGGAATTCTGGATAGTTGAGGCAGTAATCTAAAATAGCTTTTTTCTAAAATAACTATTGTAAATAAAAAGGTATTTCTAATGTATGTTGAAAAGAAGACCACCCTTTGCTACAAACAATTAAAAAATATCTGAAGTGACTCCACTCGACTTTACTAACATTTTATAGAATACAGAGGATTCAGATAAAGTTATGACACTATAGAATCAGCAGGATTCGAACTCTGGACATCCGTTTTGAAACTGGAGACGTTACCTCTGAGTCACTAAATGCTTGAATACGTCGATACAATATCTGTCACTTATACTCTGTTACATTTCCTTGGTGATTTTTCCTATAAAATTAGTCGGAAAGTGCTTTTAAAATAGTGTTAAAAATGTTTTAATACTTCATCCGTCGGTCAATTTGTATGAAAATCTATACAGTTCTTCCGATAGTGTTCTGTAGCATATTAACTAAATGGGAGCTCAATCAGAAGTACCGTTTGGAAGCTATCGTGTTCACTCTCACAAGTGGTTAATGACAGCAATTTTTTTTTATTGTTATTGATATGTTCTGTTCATACAGGGTGTCCCCAAAAGATTAAAACGTGCTTTAATATTTTACCTGTTGGAGATACGTAGTCAATGTAAATTGCAAAAGTGTTCAAAATACGGTAGAAATTAAGATTATATTGATGAAATAGTCCTGTCATTAATTTTGAAAAAGTTACACTTTTTAAATTCTTATACTGTCCCTGGGCCTTATAAGTTATACACCCAAGTCTAAACTAGAATCTGAGTCAAATGCATCCCGACTAGTTGTCAACGGCGTTGGAGCTCTTTTCCATTTATAAATCATACATGATTGTCGTTATCCGACATCGGAGCACTTTAATTGCATTGATATACTCTAAGCGATTTTCCAACTGCCGATTCGATAAACACAATCCTATAGATAATGCCTCAGGACTGGCTATGCTATAATGTATGACGTAGTTGGGGATCAGCCAACTTTTTAATGTGTACATACTTTTGCGCTTCTATGCATTGGTTTTGTAAATTAATTGTGAGAAATTTTTATTATGATTATGAGTTTTTAAAATTGTGCATAAATGTTTTGTACCATTTTGTAAGGCTAATTATAAAATAGATTCTAAAGAAACCACTTTTGACTTTCCAAAAGATGAAGAATTGAAAATGAAATAACTTGCTTGCTGCCAGTCATCATCATCAGAAGGATTATGTTTCAACCAATCAATCTCGGGTTTATTTTTATTGCTGATTTATGAGTTATAAATTTTCATTTTTGTTTTTTTCTGTTACAGAAATCTAAAGAATTACAATAACAGAATAAATTGAGAATGTATGATTAATCGTATTTTTTTTTAACTGTGTGGGAGAAAACACTTTGCAAATTTTAAAATATCTGTAACATTTCTTCATGATATGCAGATGCAAAGATTATAATTTCATTATTAAACATAAATTTTTATGTGCAGTGATGAAAGTTAATTTTTTTATGATTTTTGTAAGGTAAATAAGAAATGTCATAACTAAAAAAAATAGTTTTTATGCTTCAAATACTCAAGATTGCACTTTTGTTTTGGTCATAAAGTGAATATAATTCTCATTCCTAATATATAGTATCAACTTAATACTAAGCCACATTGCTTGAATTATGTTTCATAGTTTGCCTTGTTATAAATAAATTTGATAGACAGTTTGTAATTTACTCACTTTTTACAGCTTACTTCTTAAAGTATAAAAAAAGTACTTCTTAAAATGTTAAATCAATAGTAAACAACTTCGAAAGATGCAGGGAGTTTGAATGTAATCTATTGAACACTGGTGTTGATTGGCCGATCTGCCGTGACATCAAAACTCAGCTCTTAGGCATTATCTATAAGATGGTGTTGATTCAATGATGATTTTGTCCTCTTGGGCTCTGTTCACGATACGTCAACTAGGCCGTCCGCGCGCAAAGAGATATCCCTCATAGAGTAGATCTTATGGGAGAAAGGAATTTTGAAATAATTTAATTATTTCGTACTTTTATGGTTCAAAACAGGTGAAACAAACTACTACATCTCTCTATCTTCCCAAAACAATGGCTTGTAATAGGAATATATGACTATATATTCACTCAGACAAAATCCAAAACATTCACGAAAAGCATCACGTGATTTGATTTAGCCTGATCGGCATTCAGAACCCACAAATTTTTCGTTCAGGCTTAGCTCGCTCGACCCACAAAAAATCTGTGGGTAATTTTATCACATGATTGGTCTTTTTGTGTTTATGTTTTACTTGGTTTGGTAGGTTGATGATACAGCTTTAGCAGCTCGAACGCATATATAAAATTTTTCAACTTTTTAGCATTCTAAAATTATTTTTTAAAACTTCATATTTCCTAATGACCTAATATAAAAATAATAGAGTACCGGAGTATGATTTATATATTAGTTTTACTGACGTATAAGCTGATAGCAGTTATATAAATATCTGTATTGTACAAATCAATGCATATAATAAAGCTTAATTATTTTCTATAACGAATGCATCTTTAACTAACAAGGAGAGGACGTTCGGATCACCGATTTGCCTACGCAGTGTTGATTCGAAAAACGATAGTAAATAGCCCTAAGCGTAAATTCTCTCTCAAAATAAAAAAGAAGAATTTGAAAATATTAGAAATACTGCTACGTACTTAGAGTGTTTTGTGTTGCACTATACACACAAGCCTGTACGGAATGGGTACAAAATTCGTGGTCTCTTTCCATTTCAGATATTTTTTTTCTATTTTTATTTATTTAAAAATGATTTATAAGTTGCTTTATATTTTTCGTGATAAATAGAATGCTGTTAATAAACCAAGATTGTGATATCAACATGTTATCATATTTATTTGTAATAGTAGAATAAAACCTTTCTTAAAATTTGATAAAAAGAGCTTTTAAAAATTTCATTAAAATATCTTTTTCGATAGCAACATTGGTGAAACATAAATACCTAATCAGCTGAATTAATTTCTAAAAATATATTTTTCTTAAAATTAAATTTTTGATGAAATTGCATTTTTTATTATATTTATTTTCTTATGAGTGTATATTTTAATAACATGCGGATAATAAGCCAATAAACATCTATCTATACTAAATAAAAGAAAGTTTCGCTTTGTGTATGTGTGTCTGTCTTCACCGCAGATTGAAGTCTAAAAATTTAGGTGAGGATAGTCCAAGGCAGGTCCTAATGCACCTGAGGCTCAGATTTAAATTTTTTTATAATTAGCCGATATATTAATTACAAACTTATTTTTGCAAAATCAACAGGTTCAGCATGGCCAAAATCTGATTTTTCAGCGGAAAGAAAGGAAGAACCAAATGATAGCGGTTTTTGGCTTTTTGTTTTAACCTCCAAATGCCAAACTGTTCGGGATATGAGAAGCAAAATAAATATTCTTAAAGTAATTACTTTTACGTCTTAAACATCGCAATCAGTTCAAAAAATGTCGTTGTGAACCTTTTGAATTTTTTTTTTCAAAAAGGGCCGTTTTAGCAGTTGACGTTTTGCTCTTTACGGAAACGCTCCTCTACGCCACAATTTTAGAAGTATTGACAAACAAAAAATATACTTTTAAAACTGAGACCTTTTTCTTTTCGACGGTGCAATCGGTTTTTAAAAATACGATTTTTAACTCTTTCAAAAATATTGGCGACCGCAAGTCACTTCGCTCTTCCCGGAACTTTATTTTCTAAAAACGATCTTTTTTCTACGCTAAAAGTAACTAAACGTCCGTGTTTCGATACAGTCTTCCCGGAACTTTATTTTCTAAAAACGATCTTTTTTCTACGCTAAAAGTAACTAAGCGTCCGTGTTTCGATACAGTCAATTTAGAGCACCTCGGCAGACAAGATTTACACCTCCTACAAAAATTTTGAAACATTCAGACAAGTAGAAACATTTATAAAAAATCTGGAAAATTTTCGATGAAAACGGCAAAACGCGGGCTGTTTCGGCGCGGCTTCGGCTCATGTTTTCAGTACTAAATATACAAAGAAATTATTTTTGCATGTTTAATAAAAGATTTCGTGGAAAAAAATTTTTTTTTCACGAAATTCTAAAGAGAGATTGGATACAAATGTATTTATAAGCGATTAAAATTTCACAGAGTTCGGAACATGAGAACTAATTTTTTTTAATGTTAAAAAACCCGACGCAAGAGAGAAAAAAAACCGAGAAGCAAACACATGTTTTCTACAACTAGATAGCAATATTTTTTCACGACGAACAAAACATCATTATAATAAGCGCCATAATTAATCGAATATGTGCTCTGAACGCCTGGCTTTCAAGTTCACTACTATGTTCCAGTCTCCAGTCTCCTTCGTGGACGCGCGACCCGATCGCCGTTCGTGAACAGAATCATAGCGTTCATGAATGCATTTTGCGTGCAATCGATGTCGTATAACGACAATCGTGTACGATTTATTGGTGTCATGTTGGTAAAAGGAAAGCACTCTTACTATATGAAGATTGGTGGACTAGACATTTGAAAAATACACTGCCTCTTCCTCACTTAAAAAAATGCATGTTGAAACCAACGTGGACACCAATTTTCAAAACACATGAAACATTTTGCAATTTCTTTTCAGATAGACAGCAAATGGTAGTTATGTCGATGTCTTTTAACACTATATTTACAGATTCTGATTTTATTTTATGTTTAATAATTCTCAAAATATAAGTATTATATGTTTATATATATGCATTGGTTTTTAATGATATTACGATGCAAATACATTCTTTAACACATTTTCTCCACTGGCCGCCTCATAATTTTATGTATCTGTATAAAATGAACTAAAGTTATTAGGAAATGTGCATTTTAACTACCTCCGAACCAGCGTTGCATATATGCGTTTTCATAGGTTGTGGACGATCAGTATTTCGGACTACCATTTTTTCCGAATAGTAATCTTTGCCTTATTAAATCGCAGAATTTTTGCAGTTAAATAATATATGAATTAGGTAAAGATTACTTTATAGATATACTAGTCATGGACATTAAAAACGGGTATTAGAGATTCTGGTACTAAAGTGGTTAATGTACCAGTCAAAATTGCGGATTTCAATAAAAACACAGGTATACAAACCATGCCCATAAATATAGTATTAAAATATATGTGAAGATGCAAAGTTGTGTTGAAAAATGTTCTTAGAAACTCACAATGTATTTGCTGTAATGTTGCTTGAAAATTAAAAAAAAATAATAATTATTTTTACTTACTGTTAAATATTAAGGTCGAAAAGACGAGAACGCTGCTAATAAAAACATTGAAATATATGATACGATATGTAAATATGATCAGTATGTAATGTACAGATATGTAAATATGAAACAGATCGATATGTATTGATATGTAATGTACTGATATGCATGTACGGGTATATAAGTATGAACTTATATTAAAATAATTAAAAATTATGGTAATTTTACATAACTTTATTTAAAACAAATGTGATAAGAATCGTCCTTTTTTATAGGAAAGTGCTTTTAAGGTATTTTCTTATTAAAAAAAAATAAAATTAGGATAAAATGATCACCTGATCAGCATATTTGAATTTTAATCAATATTATACTACTACTTTCAATTTTTAAAAACTGAGTAAAATGTTTTAAAAATGTATAATGTCCTCAAAAACAGAAGGCACATGATCACCTTATTTAAAATACAATTCTCAGAAACGAAGAAGACTAAAGTTTTCAAACTTAAACGACACTGACTCGAATTCAATTACGTTATTTTAATAATGTAAACACACATATGTTACAGGGTGTGCCAAAAAGATTTAAATGCGCTTAAATTTTTTACCTGTTGGAGATACGTGGGTAATGTAAATTATAAAAGTGTTGAAAATAAGGTAGGATTTAAGATTATGTTAATGAAATAGTCCTGCCATTAATTTTCAAAACCTACACTTTTTAAATTTTTATACGGTCCCTGGGTTATATTTAGAGGAACATTTTTCCTCAGAATTCCATTTTTCTGCGACCATAACTCACGATATTTTGAATTCTATGAAGTTTTGGAGCTTTCCTGGACTAAAAACGGGATGACGATTTTTTAGTGCCGGAAAGCTCCTAAATTTCATAAAATTGAGTTATTGTTGTAGAAGGATGGAATTTTAACTTTTTTAATTGCCAGAAAGTTTTTAAATATTATTTATAGGACTCGGAAACCGTATAAAAATTTAAAAAGTGTAACTTTAAAAAAAATGAAGCAGGACAATTTTATCAACATAATCTTAAATCCTACTTTATTTTGAACATCGTTACAATTTTCATTGACTATACGTATTTCCAACAACAACAAAAATTAAAGTGCGTTTCAATCTTTTTCAAACATCCTGAATATGCTTCTGCAATTAAAGCCAGCAAAACTTTGAAAAGTATTTTTGAAAATTTGAAAAGTTTGTCAGGGGGAATTTAAATTCGAAAAAGATAACCACCAGGATACCATATCCTAATTTCAATCAATGTACTATCTTCATTTATTTTTTTCAAAACTGAGTAAAATGACTTAAAAATGAACACTGTGATCTAAATAAGCTGATATCTGGTCACATTATTTAAAACACAATTCTCAGAATGGAATAAACTAAAGATTTCAAATTTAAATAGCACTGATTTAAATTATTTTAAGAATGTAAATACACACACATATATACATGCTTCTGCAATTAAGACCAGCACAAATCTGTGAAAACCGCGCTTTTATCTTGGTGCAAGGCTACACTATCCTCCGGATAACAATCACATGAAAGATTAAATTTCATTTTCATTTTACTTTTTGTTTTCACCTTCCTATTGAAGGTAGAAAGGTTTGACACGATTTCCAGTAGGACTCGTTAGTAGATCGGCAGAACTGCAGAAGTCAATGGCCGGCAGGCTTTCCCAAACAAAACCCTTGTGTGTCTGCATCGAATCAGGTTCAGCAGTTCACTCAGTCAGTTTCAGTTTGCTTCAGCGGTGATCAACATCGGAACGTGAACGTGCTCAATCGGTGACAAGACGCACGTGTTTTCTGTGACACTGTTTTGACTGAAGAAATCTTTAGTGAAAGTGATTCGATTACAGGAATTTTCAAAAATATTTTGGTTCTAGCAATGTGGATTATCAGTTTGTTTCACTTGAAGGCTTTTTGATTTTGATTTTCTATCTAATATATTACAATAATTTTGAAAATGTTTCAAATATCAAATATCAATATGCAATATTTCACTATTATTAGCTCATGCTGAAGTAAAATGTTTATCATCTTTTTATGAAATTCTAGAAAAATTTAATTGTATGAAAAATTGTTCTTATTACCGCCTGATTTCATTAAATATAGGATCATAGGCAGAAACATACATTATAAGAAAATCCAAGAAGATTTATGTCATGTAAATAAAAATAATATTTTTTTATAGAAGAATATCTTCAGAAATTGATGTAGTTCTTTAAAAAAAAAAAAAAAATCATCTGAATGCCATATACGATTGCCATATTTCATTAGGGTGTGAAGTGTCATATTATTTTAAATTTACTGTGATATACCAAAGCCATTTTTAAATTATCTATATTGTGATGTTCCATGGAAATATTTCTTTGTCAGTGCTATGTCATCAACATCTATTATGAAGGAAATTTTGTGTTTATTTATTGCACAAAAAATGAAAGAATTTTGAAGCAGTCGTCATGTCTTCATCTGTTCGATATCAAATACATGAAAGAAAGTTTACAGTAAATTGTGTGCAAATTTTTAAGTTAAAATACTGTGCAAGATATTCCATTTCGATACTGTTTAATAAAATATTGAACTTCAAAATAAAGGATTATATACTTTTAAATAATAAGCAGTTATAAAAGACAGAACTCAACATATATTATTCAAGTAAGTAATTTTAAATTATTTATATAAAAGTGAATTTACATAATATTTATATCATAAAGAATGATTGTGTTTATATAATAATGAGTGTATATAAAATAATAATTATATTATAATAAATAAAAATCAGTTAGTTTAAGGATCGTCCACCGTTGGTAAGGTACAATTTGTATTTATGTGAGAAATAACTATGCTACGGTAAAAATTTTTTTGCTTTAACTTCATACATGCATTTAAATAATCTCCATTATCACTCATAGTGTTTTGTTGATAATTTTGGAATTAAATGTGTGTTATTGTTATTTTATAGCTATCAAAATCGTGATCCGTTTTCAAGTGGGCAGATTTTTGTTAAACTTGTGGTACTGTGCATTCTATGTGAACTATCAATTTAAGAAACTTATATAGATGGAATGAATGTTGTATGTCTAAGAATTTTTCTTAACCTCTTCAAATCCTTAGACTAATACTATAAATACTTGTTCATTGTTTTTATACTCCTATGATAAAAAATAAATCACAGAAAACGGTATCTGAAATTGAAGTTTTTGTATCCCAAAAATATCAGTAAGTATCAATAACTTGGATTTATACAATAGGATATTTAATGCTTTAACTAAATTAATAATTTAAAAAGCATCGAATTTTTTAAGTGTCTAAGTTAAATAATTATGAAAATTTCTTAATTTTTAGACTAAGATGTTTTGCAGAAATTTTGGAAAACCAAATGAAACATTTATTTTATAAAAAAATCAGCATAGGTGCTGACATTTATTGGTGTCATTTTAAAGCAAGACATTCAGCAATATACAGGAAATACCCACCCGGAGCACCAGCCAAATGGATTGTGGCGTATCCTCTCCGGCAGTAAATTCTCCACTACCATCCTGTGGAATCCGAGCCATGAAACTAACCCAGACAACGGACGTTTATTAAAAATAAACAGAGAAAATGCATGAGAAACTATCCCAATATTACAAAGTGTAAAAAGTACATAAGTA
Source organism: Maratus michaelseni (assembly GCA_963931845.1). Taxonomy (NCBI): domain Eukaryota; kingdom Metazoa; phylum Arthropoda; class Arachnida; order Araneae; family Salticidae; genus Maratus; species Maratus michaelseni. The sequence goes on from OZ007586.1 coordinate 447,024,852, forward strand.
GAATCAAATATCTATGAGCCCAGTAACAGAAAATGCTCAAACATATTTATTAACAAAGGATTAACAAATGTCTGTGAATTCAGCAATATACAGTATAACCCCGCTTTTACGTTTCCGGAAATCATGTTTTCCCGCAATTTACACTCTTTCTTTATCTCTCTTGATGTGTGTAGCCGGGCCAGATTATTGCAATTGCAAACTTTCTCCATCATTTAAACTCAGTTTTTTTTTGTTTTTAAATCTTCAATAAAGCGAAAATTTCTCCTATAATATACTGGTGGAAATTTGCCCCTGCTGTGCAAAAGCGGAGTTCCATTGTAATTTTTTGCCATTTACACTTTTCTATTACATAACTTGAAAAGTGTACAAGCGGGGTTCGTCAGAATCTCAAAAAATCAAACGGTTAATTTTTTATGAGAAATAAAAGTGGAAGTTCACATATATAGACGACAGGACTGAAAATGTTAATAAGGTAATATCTCCTAAAGAATTTCTTTATAGTGAATTTGTTATTATATTTCTCTTGACTGTATTCGCAAATATATTTATTACAAAATAAAAACAGAATGTATCAATTATTTGATGACTATATAATATATATCACATCTTACAAATCTATAATGTACAGGGTGTCCATAAATTATTGTTGGGATTTTCTTACCTGATAACTTTTGATTTAAAAACATGATGAAAATATTACTAAATATTCGTAAAGTAAAACTGAAAAAGTATTTTTAATAACACGAAGTTAGATATGCGTAAAGTTGCGAACTAAAACGCTATAAAATTTCTCTTATAGTATACTGCTTGAAAAGTTTGCCCCTGCGGTGTAAAAGCGGAGTTCTATTGTAATTTTTCGCAATTTACACGTTTTCTATTATCTTGAAAAGTGTAAAAGTAGGGTTCTACTGTAGAGGTAAAGTCAAAATATCAAAAAATCAAACTGTTAAATTTTTATGAGAAAAAAAAGTTTATAAGTCCACATATATGAACGACAGGACTGAAAAGTTTAATATGATAATGTCTCTAATAAATAATTTCTTTATTGTGAATTCTTTATCATATTTCTCTTGACTGTATTCACAAACATATTTATTACATATTTATTATAATAAAAACAGTAAGTATCAATTAGGTATAAAGGTACACTTTGTGTGGTTATCAATACGAAAAAGCTAAAAACAACGTTGAAGCACACAAATTAAAAAACTTTAAAACACATACGGCCGTTTCAAAGATGCATAGATCCCCTTCATCAGTGTAAGGCGTGGGGGAAAAAAATGTTAAAAGGGTTCAAAAGACCCACGCTCGGCTATAGCCCCGAGTGCTGGCTGTAATCTGACCAAAATGGCAAAGCAAGTGTAACCAGAGCAGAAGTGACGCAGCTGACAGGAAATCACCGAAAACAGGCATCACTGCGCAGGCTCTCTCCAAACGGGAGAAAGAAAAGGGGTGCTAGATATGTCGTTCACCAATGAAACTGTATATTTATAAATATAATGTGCTTCATAAAAATCAAGATCAAAAATTGAATTGCAATTTTGAATAATTTTGGCTCCGGAAAAGTTAAATCTATGGTCAAAATTCCAACAATGCTTCGCTATTGTAGATTTATCAAGTTCTTGCTTTTTGATATAATTTTCGTGTTCTTTTAATCTAAATTTAAGTGCTCGCCTCGTCTGACCAATATAAGATAGACCCCATTCACAATATATTCTGTAAATTCCCCAACTGTTATGACTTGGAATCGGATCTTTAAGATTAGAGAAAGTGACTTTATTTATTGGAGAAAAAACAACTTTAAAATGAAATTTATTTAGAATCCGTGAAATTTGAGAACTGACTTTTGGAAAATATGGTAGTACAATAACATTTTTGAAATCTTTGTTTCCAGATATAGGATTATCTATCTTAGGGGATTTAGATAAAATACGATCAATGGTATCCAATGGAAAACCACGATCGATAGCAATGGCTTTAATATAATTTATTTCACTATTGAATAACTCTGTATTCGAACACACGTTACGTGCACGGGAAATGAATGTATTGAAAGAAGCAAACTTATGTGCAGGGGGATGATTAGATCTGAAATGAGGGGGCAAACAAACAGCAAAGGGTTTACGAAAAACAGTCGTAGAAAAATCATGTTCATTACGAATTACTAAAACGTCAAGAAAAGCCAGACGTTGCTGACTTTCTATTTCATAAGTAAACTGGATCAATTGAATTTAATAAATTAAGAACAGCATCAATATTATATTGAGACAAATCGATTAAGGCAAAAGAGTCATCCACATACCGAGTATAAAATGGAAACTGTATTAGTTTAAATAACTTAACCTCAAAATAGTGCATATAAATATCACTTAAGACGGGGCTCAAAGGATTACCCATAGCCAATTATTTGATGTCTAAACAAGATATATCACATCTTAAAAATCTATAATATACAGGGTGTCTATAAATTACTGTCGGGGTTTTCGTATCTCATAACTTTTGATTTAAGAGTCTGACTAAAAATATTATTACATATTCGTAAAGTAAAACTCAAAAATTTTTTAATAACACAAAGTTACATTTGCGTAAAGTTGCAATTCAAACCGTTAATAATCAAATAACGATTACAATCAAATAATAATTAATCTTAACATTTTAGCAAATATATCAAAAATTTATTAATATCTATTATTATGTAATATCTGTCTATCTATCTAATTTTATGTTCATAATTCATTGATAACTTTTTGATAAATTTGGTAAAATTTTAATATTAATTATTATTTGATTATAATCGTTATTTGATTAATAAAGCTTTGAGTAATTTTACGCGTATGTAACTTTGTTTGTGTTATTAAAAAATCTTTTTACGTTGTACTTTATGAAAACGTAATATTTTCGTCATGTTCTTAAATCAAAAGTTATGAGGTAAGGAAACTTCGACAATAATTTATGGACACCTTGTACACTATTTAGAAATATTATTATAATGCATTTTCAGTGTGTATAGGCGGGTTTCTCTAAAAAATTGCACAAAATATACTTGTAACCTGAGAAAAATTTGAGTTTTCTTGTTAGAAATAGTGATACCAAGTTTTAACTTCATTTGTAATAAATTTTAAAAATCTCTTTTTTCCCTTTAGATGTACCCTTTAAAAAATTATTCTGCAATCTGTTTTTCTTTTCATTTTGAGGAAACTAATAATTCAAATTCTTTGCAGAACTTCGTTACATGTAATTTCCGTATCAAGTTGTGTGTTATTTATAGCAAATTTATAGGAAAATATGGTAAATTTATTAAGCTTTAGATGGGATTTCTGCATTTAAACACATCATTAATAAAACAAAACAAAAAAAACTTTTTTCTTATCCCCCTTGAATTTTTCCCGACTGATAATAGTTTTATGCCAATTTTAAAGCATAATTTTTTTGAGCTAGTTATTTCTTTATTATTTATAAATTTAAATGTTTTTGAATAAAGATTTCAACGCTGTGCACTGGAGCAAATTACTTTTAGCTACTTTGTGCAATTTGTGAAAAAAAAAAAATCCCACATGTGATTTGTTAAATAACAATCAGAATTAAAAATAACAAAAAATAAAATAAGAAAAATAATTTTCGTACGTAAGTGTATGCAAGATAAGTGCCACAAACATTTTATTAATTAAAAATCTTACGCTATATATTTTGCAGAGCATTAGGAATCAATCTGTAATTAACCCCTTGGGTACATTTGACGACTGAGACTCGTCATCAGTATTGTCCACGGATTTTTTTTTAAATTCAGAAATTTAGAATTTATATCAGAAAATTCAAACAGTACTTCTCGCTTCTTTTTAATCAGGAAATATCTGTCAACAAATACAGAAAAAACACTATTCCAAATTTCTGGTGTGTCTGTTCTGTATGTTTTTTTTTCAAATAAATCAGTAATCAAAGGGTTAAATAAATGTTTCCATGTTATAGATCGGGACAAATGAAATGTAATTCACATTTAGAAAATTTGCATCCTGCAAGTTTTTCTTGGAAAAACCCGAACCAACGAAAGAGACAGGTTGAGATACTTACACCCCTCTTCGCTGTCATATGTTTAAGGCTAGTTTCTTGTCGAACTGCCATATGATCAAGATAGGCTGAAAAGTAGCCGAGATCGGTGAAGTGCCGCAGCCTGCTCTTTCGTTGGCTGTGCAATAACTGCTCTAACTTCCCGTCCTTGTTTTCATTAATATTGTTCAATTTCTCTTTGTGATTTTCCTGTTTTTTCTTTTTCCTTCTTTCGAAAGGTCCTGTAACGCAGAAACTAACTGATATACTAACACACTTCAATAATTTACAATTACTTATTTTTTTTACTCTAAAACCTTTACCAATACTTTTATTATGCAGAAGAATGATTTGAAAATAAAGGAATAATTGAATACCTCGATTTTAACTCTGATGGTGGAACACCAGCTTTGCAGGCGAGAGATACCGGGATAGATACCCAGTGCTTCCAAGAAAATTAATTTTGAATAATAATTTGGTGTAACTCTAAAAATTTCTTTAAACGAAAGAGCTTTAATAAAATAACAAAGTAAGAGTTTTCGTCCTTGAGATAGAGAGGATAAATATTTCAAAGCAGGTGAAAGTAACTCCTAATAATGGAATTTAAATATACAAAAATTGATCTCCTAAGTTGCTAACGTTGTTATATTTATATAGAACAAATTTACGCTTTTAGCTAATATACATTTTTTTTATGTAACATTATTAATTATTTTTCTCACCCGTCGTTTTGACGGTTTTATGTAGTGAACAAATAGTTAAAAACCTTTTATTTTCCTTAAAGTTTTCTCACGATTAACTTTTTTTCAAACAAAGAGATAGGGTATACGATTTTGTTGTCCAGTGTTAAAAAATTGTAAAAGTATAAAACATTTCATCGGAATGTATCATTGGAACAACTTTGAGATAAAATAGCAAAAATTTTATTTAAAATATTTCAAGATTTTCTGTATGAGACATATTCGAAGACTTATCTGAACAAATGAATAAATTTTAAACTTGTTTTACAAAATCTAATAACATAAAACGAAAATAATTTTACTTCTTGGTAACGAGAAAAAAAAAATTACCTACTTTGTCATGCCTTTATTTTCTTTATATAAAACTTCTTTATATAAATCTTGCTTTGTAAAACCAGCCATAAAGAAAAATTCGAAAATTAACGTAAAATCATATCAGAAAATTATCGAAAAAAATTACTTTCTTTTAAATGGTTTTTATGTTTCGCATTTTTATTTAATCAGAGAAAACAAGAACTAATGATTCGATGGACTAATTTTTAATGATTGCAGAGTTTTTAAATGGCTCTTTATAATTGTGTTTTATAGGTACATTTTAAGAAGGAAATGGCATTTTAATGCCTTTAACAGCTTTCTAATATTCTTGAGAAAATTATATCCAATTTTTCAAAAGCTTTTTCTTAAAATAAATTTAAAAAAAAAAATTAAATGTGTTCAATACTTTTACACTAATCCTGCAACAAATTTGAAAATAAAGATTTATTAAATGGGTTAAAAAACCTAAAGCTACCTGAAATAAATAAAAATTAATGAAATGATAAATGAAAATAAAATAAAATGAATAAATATTTATTACAGGACACCCGGTATGAGACATATTCCCATACCGGGTGTCCCATAAATTTGTTAACATTTCACAACTAATTAGACTAAGTTTAATCGTATTACAACTTTGACACGCAATAAAATTTATAAGAGAGAATATAGTGAAATTATGATTTTCGTACACGTAACAGCAAGACAAAAGGTTTTATTTCTAAAAAAAGGGTTTTTGTAAATTCTTTCATAATTGTGGGCTAATATCAATCATTTGAAGACAGGAATTACAGATAAAATTGCAGACATTTAGGGAGATAAGCTGGAACATGTGTCTAAGGAAATGGACTATCGTTTGGATATTTTGCACATTATCAACATCAGTATTGTAGTCGTACAAAACCAGAGGGTATATGCTATAGAGGATATATGCTAGAAAGCTATGGCTTTATTTGAAAAAAACAGAGGGTATACGGAGCTTCTAAAAAGCATCGAAAGGGTAAACAGCGTATACCATCGTATACCCTCCCCTACACCCCTGATTGACAGAGCCCATTTGAATGTTTCGTTAATATAAGTGGTGATTTGTAAATAAAGTTTAAATGAAAAGCTTTTTATTGCAGTCCAAAGCTCTTGATTATTTTTATTTTTTTATTACGTATAAAAACAAAGAAAGAAAGAAACACATACAAAGAATCCACAATTTGCTTGCAAATTTTATGTGTCGTTGTACATCTACAAGCAGCACAATTTGGCAATCGTACGTATTTCAGATATTATTGAGTATCAAAATTCTAAAAACCATTCTCGTTCACCCTGTACGTTTATATAACTTCTAATAAAATGTATTTTCCACTGAAACCAAAATTGTCCAACTTGCCCCATTTTCCTTACCGTTAAGCGAATAAAGCTTCTTAAAACAAGAATATCTTGAATTATATTATTTCATAAATGCGGGTCGTAATTGATGCAATCAGGGAATTAGGATATCATAAATAAGATAGCGTATGTGTGCTCTTAATATGTGCGTGACATCAATAAATAAAACTTCCATTTTCTTAAAAGAGAACTATCTCATATACTAAAACAATAATGATCTAATGTTACCTTAATCATCAAAAATATATTTTGCTGCAATTATTATTCAATATTTACTAATATCACACAGGAAGTACATGGGACGTCACTGTGAAGTAAAAATCGTCACAAATGGTCACAGTCACAATGGTAATCCAAAAGGGATTTCTTTAATTTGTCGCACTATGACACTCAGGTGGCCGCACTTCGTGACTCCAACGTGCAGTCACTGTGATACATTTTTCAGTCACAGCAACTCTTCACAAAATGCGAAATATCGACTTCTGAGGCAGATCAAAGGAGTAAGTCATACATTCGTCACCCTTCGGACCCTTTAAGTCTCGTGATGCTCTTTTCTTGTACTTGCATTCGTGCATTTTCTGCACCTGTGTCACAAAAAGACATCATGTAACTCAAGGGGTCTGAAGGGAGACTGACCCGTGATGAAGAGGTGGAAACGAAACCTATCTTTTTGCCTGTCTCGATGGACTTTATAGTGATGTGGATATGACCTCTTCCACTTCAGGTGGCGTCAATACCAACCACAAGAATTGAATTTAGGTCTCTGAGCTTTCGCACTTTTGTAACATCTGGCCCACGGTGCTATTAGGGATTCTCCTGTTTTAGAATGTGGTCCTTTTCTGAATTACTAAACATTACTAACAGACATTACTAATCCAATATTGTGCGGTGCATTGGATATATTTACACCGTTGTGCCAATGATTATTATTAAGAATAATCAGCAAACCTTAAAAAATATATTTTCTTAAAAATATTCAGCGTTTCCCAGAAGTATGTTTCTATTAAGTATACTGTATACAGTGAGAACTTGTCATGATATTTTCAATAGATTTTTCCTAATCCATTATATGCAGATTGATAAATTGAGGAGTAAATCCCATATAATACTGTGGATTTCCTCCTCAATTTATCAATTATTGCTGTAACTTTGTGAGTTTTCTTGATATTTCACTTGTCTTTTTATATGAGTTGCCCTATATTATTGACTATCAAATCATGACAAAAAATCTTTGCTGTAGTTCGCGCATGCGGAGTTAAAATTTATTTCATACAAATACCCATATCTCATCAAATATTCAATATATTAATATTTTAATCACAGTATACTATTTCTACGATGTTTTGTCAAATTTTTGGAAAGCGGTGTTAAATTCGGCTAAAAACTCTGCATGCTATTAAAAAAAAAAAAAAAAAAAAAAAAAAACTTTTGGAATTTTTCGCAGAAACGTTAACATCTTCACGAATATGCTTACACAAATGCACACAAACGTTGAACAGGACCCACATATTCATATTTTACAGTGATAGACCATTTTTAGCATTTTCTGTTACTTGGGTGATCGAAAATATTATTTTATTATTATAATTATTCTTGCCCCCCCCCCCCCCCTAATTGTTCTCGCTGCAAAATCTTCACTGAAAAACATGAAGTCAAACATGTTATTTAAATCCCCAAAGTTCAAGGACATTTCGGGCATTTCCTCACGAGTTTTAGTAGATATTCGATGAAAAGTCTAAAATTGGTCACTGCCCTTTAATTTCTGGACATCAGTGTATTAGAAGCCATAGCTCTCCAGAACCCGCTGGTCGATGTCTTAAATAAATCGCTTTTAAATTTTTCCCGTGGGATCTTCAGTGATCGGGACTGCCTCCTTCCCAATAGTCTTGAAAGCGACTGCTTGTTCCACGAGCACAACATTCACGCGATACAGCACAGCGGTCGAACCGATCGACCGATTATGGAAAAAACTATTCAAGTTTGAAAGATGATTGTTTTTCTTGGGCCATGCACCCATTTAATGTTAAAATATTAACGGTTAAATATTTTTTGCAAAACTTTAAATTAAAAAAAATGTGAAATCCACATGTCGATTTTCAAACAATCGCCGCTTTGTTTTCTGTGGGCCAGTTTCAATTAAAATGGATTCGTTCCACAAATTTAATTGACTTTCACAACTCGTATCTTTTTGTGTTTCATATAAATGTACGAGGCACAATCCTGTATTACGCAAAATCGTTCACGCTACGCACACTTGTTTTAATATAAGGTTACCCCACCAGTTTTTATATTTTGTACACTCAAAAAATTGTCAAAATAGACAAAAATATACTTGTTTAGTCTGAACAAATCTGGTTTTGTTTTATTAATCCTTCATTAAAAAAAAATCTCTAAAACTTGTTACTTTTAGTCTTACAAAGTAGAATATGCCTTTCAAAACAATAATTCTTGATAAAGTACGTTAAAAGTTAAAAAATATATATAACTAGTCGGATGTGCCAATCCCAAAACTTTCTTCTATCTCATATAGGTTTCACATACACCAAAAACGAATCAGCACCAACTTATATCACGGTCTAACTGAATCTAAAGTTTTGTAAAATTCCGTGCATTAGTTTTTGAGATATGACTATCGCTAAAATCATAAAAATCGTGAAAAATGCAGCATAGCAGCGTCACCTGTTGAACGGTTTACACTCAAACCTAATCATTAACAACTCATGTCAATGTCTAACTGAATCTGAAATTTGATAAAAATCCGTGCATAAAACTATATATTCATATCCCCTAGCGTGTAATTCTCGCCAAGCTTGGCGACACTTGACAAAATATCGCCAAATTTGGCGACCAAAAACAAATCGCCATAAAGGTAGACAACTTGGCTATAGCTGACTAATTTGGTGAAATTCTCATTCAAATTCCCTATTGACGAAAACTGGAAATGAATCTTCTCTAATCGGTTTCTTTGCATTTTAGCTTCGGGTTTTCGAGTAAAAATAGCTGAAATCTTAAAACTGAGACATAGGGAAGCTACCCTTTTCTCCCGGTACAGGTCGGAATGACTTGTTTTGTTTGGAACGTGAAACATAATATTTTTTGTATGTCTGATATTACTTTTATACACTTTTCTTTTTTTTTTTTTATTCACAAATTTTCGAAGATATCTAAATCTGTACTAAATCTGTACAATATTGCTGGGAATGTTCTTAAAATAGTGACAACCTATAAAACTTTATTGTAAATGTTATGAATGCAAATTAAGTAAGAAAAAAAAAAACTTAAGAAAGAGGCCAAAAGGATTAATGACATTCTTAAACCTCTCATGCATGGATTACTTTTAAATGAATAAAATGCAAGTTTTGCACTTAAAATTGATTAAAATGGATTATTAAGAACAAATAATGTTGAATTGTTCAAAATCTAAATTTATGACAAAATTACAAAACGATTCCGACATAACGTTTACAAGCACTAAAATGTTAGAATTAAGTATTATTAAGTAATTTTTTGTCATAATTTAAACTTTGGCCATTTTATCACAAAGTAAAAAGTAACAAAACATTTTTGGTCATGTCTTTGTTTAGATTCAAGGGCAGAATTTCTTCGAGAAAATCTTCCACCGCGCAAAACAACAACAACAACAACAAAACTCAAAAGTAGATTTTTTAGCGAAATATTCGAAAAGAAAACGACTCTTCTATCTATTCTATATTTCTCAAGCATTTTTTAAATTCATATGAGTTTTATATGCGATACAGGAATAAAAATAAAAGTATCCACAGTTCGCTGGAAGTTAATTAACAATACAACTTCATATGAGGTTTCCATGGATGGGAGGGATAAAATTAGATAGTACAAATAAGAAAAAAAATCATATACCTCAATGAAATTGTACATTATTTTCCATAAGGCATAATCGACACCTAAAGAAATCGGTGCATAACTCAGAGAGTTATATAAGTGACAGGCGCATAAGTCAGAGGACATAATGTCTTCGAAACTATTTAAAGGAATGAATTGTAAAACGCACCTATGACTTTGGCAATTCCGATTCTTTTTATGCAAAAAATAATATAAGTCACGATTTAAATTTCTTTTGTAAATTAATTTATTAATATTTTTTTCTCGTAAAAAATTATGCTTGAATAAAAATTATTCATATTATATTTAGGGCGTTTGATTGATTTCTATTTAAAAAATTCGGATGATTTTTTGGGAAGATGAAGTGTTTCAAGTGGATTTACCTTTAGATTTCTCAAAATTCCCCACTAAGATTGACTTGAAATCCATGAGCTGTATATTTTTTTGGGCTGAATTAATCCAAAAAATTCAAATAAAGTTTAAAAATGAGGCTACCATTTGCAAAAAAAAAAAAAAAAAAAAAAAAAAAAAAGAAACTTACGTAATTTCTGAAATGTAGATGCAAAATGAAAGAAAATTATCATATTCTGAAAGAAGACATTATTTTAACGTATATCTACACCTTTGACGTGATTTTAATGAAAATGGTTTACTTTGTTGACACATTAGCATGCATCAGCATATTTCGTTAAATATGCATTTTAAAACAATAGAAGCGTCTACCTCTTCTAAACGTCTTTCGTAAATTGTTTACTAGATAGTTTTCTTAAGTTTATGCATCGGTAAATATCATTCAATAAATGGATTTTTTTTAATCAAATATTTTACAGTCTAAACGAGAAATCTCGTTTTCCGATGCGAATAAGCAAACATTTTAAAGCTAACAAAGCTCGAATTTAACCGATTAAGCAATGTGGTTTCTAGACGATCATTGTTAGTGGAAATGATTATGTAATGACATACAGTTAATAAACTTTTAAAATCTGTAAGACTTCCAGACATGATCCTCTGAAAAAAAAAAAAAACAGCCATTATTAAATGTTATCAACATCTTAACAGATATATTTGGTGATTATTTTCGACAGATGAATCGAGTGATGACGTAAAAATAAACTTTGTTAAGCAAAAATTTTAAAGTAAACCCAACAAAGCTCAAATCTAACCAATTAAACAATGCGGTTTCAAAACGATCACTGTTAGTGGAACTGATTATGTAATGACATACTCTTAATAAAATCTTAAAATCTGTAAGACTGCCAGACATGATCTTCTGAAAAAAATATCCCTTATTAAGTGTTATTAACATCTTAAAAGATAGGTTTGGTGATTGTTTTCGAGTGATGAAATGTAATCCATTCGGAAATTCAAAACATTTGCTCGTTACGTCAAGTTTACCATCTTTATCTAATCAACAGATAATAAGATCATCATATCTGAAATGCGACGGACGGGTGATGTCATTAAAAGCACGAGTGAGCATAAGGCAGCCTAACTTCAATTGGTCTAACATGAGTAGCCATTTAGCTCGAGTCAGAGAATACACATTTATCATATCCATTAGAGAGTTACTCGAACATAAAGTCGTAAAAGGAAAGACAATTAATTATAATAGGAAAATGATCTCTTTGAAAAAAAAATTAGAAACAGCTAATGATTGTTTAAGAAAAGATATTTTTTTTCCAGGAATAAATTCGTAGGTTGCAGTTTATGCATTCTGCTTATTACATAACAGTTGAAAAAGAGTGTGGCAAAATGGCATTAACCCTAATTTACAAGTGCATATGATTATTTTAACTGCTTGAATCGCACGCAGCATGACCGTGCTATTACGATTTCATGTCTAAAAGAGACAATATTTGATCTTGATCGGTAAATATCGATGATTCTGCTGAAGTCAGTCCGCTCATTTTTTCTGATTATTGTTTGTAGCACCATAATTCGCCTTTTATGGCAATTATACAGGGTGTTTCCTTAATTTAGTTTCGCCTCAAAATACTGGTGAACCGAGTTAGCTACAGCAATGAACGGGGTATTTAGGTAGTAAAACAGATATACGCTTCACGATGAGGTAGAAAACCATAACTGAGTTAACTGAGTTAAATCAGTTGCAGGTTCTGTACTATGAGGTAATAACCCTGAATGTAGAGTGACTGGACATTGCCGGGAGATTTGGGAAATCCGCCATTTTAGTTCCAACTTCAGCATTCGTCACCATTGCGCTGTGAAGGATTTTTGGATAATTGCTCATACAATTTTTAAAACAATTACATCGCACTGCAATACATTCAGCGCATTTGAACTTCATTTTACTCTTACACTATTTTGAAAAAATAAATGTAACTTTTCTTAGATTTTCATGTAAAATGAATTGCCACTAGAAAATAAATAACATTATTATTGTTTCTCACTAACCTTAGTTTCTTATAGAGATCTAAGAAATAGTAACAATTATAAATTAGCTATTTTTGAATTGAAGATTAAAAATAAATAAAGATTGATCATACGGTATATCTCTCTTCCAAAAATATACATTATTTAAGCTTAGCTTAAAATCTGCACTGAAGAGATTTTTATTTTATCTTCTAGACACTGTGTTTAAGGCTTTAAAACTTTTCATTCTCTAAATATACATATCTGATAAATATAGTATTAGAATGAGTAGTGCTACTGATGTTGAAATACATTTTTAAAAGCATGATAATTAAATATGGCATCGTTGTTAAGAGAAGCAAGTAAGAAATATACCAGCTGAAAAACATAAATTTTATGCATAAATGAATATTCGATAGTTAAATATTGGGTAATTTATTTATTTATTCAAAACATTATTATTTTTATTTATTTTATTTAATAAATAAAGCAATTGAGTTTTTTGTTTTTTAATTTAGATACATAAAGAATCGATAATTTAATTAAAATTATTTGATTAATAATTTTAATACCTATTGTTAAGAGAGAGTTAATAGCTCAATAAAAAGCATGAATTCTACAAAGTATGTATTTCTCTCTCACCGTTTAAGAATATCAAAATTTATTATCCTCTTTCAAGACTACTACTTCCGATCTACTTCCAATCAGATTCGAAATAACCCTCTAGTTCATCAAAGTAAAAATAATTTCATAGAATTCTTATTCAATAAAGTGAAAGTGCGTGTAAGTTTATGCTTTGGTTTTGCCAAGCCTTGGTGTCGGCATAAGACCCCAGACATCAGTCAAAAGCTAATTGACCAATTAAAATAAATGATCCTCCCAATTTGACTCTTTCTCCCTCTGCTGGAAAATATCCTAAATTCTGATTAAAACCCCATGCAAGGGCGAAGAAGACAGTTTTTTGGCACATTTGAGCGGTCAGCCAAACCCTCGGCCATGTAGATCTCAAAATTTAACGTAAATGGCTCGCGGGACCTCCGACTGAACGCGCGAAGATGTCTGTACGAAGAAATGCTTCAATAAACGAGTTCGATCTGTCCAGAGGTCCCGAGTGCAACTTATTTGTATGTTTCTGTAAAGTATTAGTCTCCCAAGTCGTCCCCGGATAATTCCTTACATTTTATTTCTGAAGTGATATAAAACGATTTTTCCGCGATTTTAATAGATCGAAAAGTGTCAAAAATCGATGAAATTGTATTGCGTTCAACGGTGATCCGTCGAATTTGGAAGTAAGATGGCGGTCATTTCGTCAATTTCAATCTGTCTCTTAAGTAGGTTCTCTACTATGATATACCTGTCAAAGCCCCATGTCGGCAGCGGGTTTAGCGTATCTATCTCGAAAATCGTACGAGGTAAGGGAAAAAAGTCAATTTTAAAGTTGTACGCATTCTCCATTTAGTACGAAATGACGTCCTATAAGTAAAAATAAGTTTATTAAAAGACCCGAAGTTTAATTTTTATATATCCAATTAGCAGGTTAAACACGCCACAAATGCGATGACACTCGCATACTAATGTTAAACCAATGGCAGAATTCTGTATAAATAAAAAATAAAAATTTACTTGTGAAAAGTCTTAATTTTATCGTAAATTGTATGAAATTTATGGTAACGAGAAGTAGCGTTGTGAAAACTTTATTTTTATTTATTCATTTTTTTGGGGGGTGGGGGTACATTATCAAGGATGCCCTTATGTTGGGCCATGCACTAGCAAAATAATTTCACTTCATTTATACATCATATGAAGGGGTTAGAATGACAGTGGAGTAGGTCAACATTTAGTGAGTTGAGAAATGAAGGGTTTTGTGAAGCTTGTAATTCCGTTGCATTGAGTGGTCCAACTTGTTTTGTCCTGTAGCGACTCCCTAAGTGAACTATGACTTGTTTGACTGGTACATTGAACAGATTTTATTGTACGTTCAGTGAAAATATGGTTATCTCGATTTTCAAAAATTTTGACTTACTCCACTGTCATTCTAACCCCCTCATATAATAGAAAGGAATTGTGTGAAAATTTAATGATAATGTCTAAAATTCAAAATATTCATGATGAAAAAAGTATTTCAATAACATGTCCGCAGTAATTATTAACTGTCTGATAAGCAAGAAAGAGAAACACTGGTTTGAAACTCTGATTTTATTTTTTGTGTAGTTGATGCGCAATAGATTTTCAAGAGTTTTCATGCTAAAATTTAAAATATATGAGGTCTGGAAAAAAATAAATTGCCTCTGATTACGCATAAAACTGTTGCCTATATAAAAACATTTTTTTTCTTTAAATTGCCAGTTCTTTAAAATTGGATATTTCAACAGTTTTTTACTTTATTGAAAATCTCATTCCACTGGAATGATAAAAAATGAAGTGATAATTGGGCCTAAATCAATGTCATGAAACGATTGCAAAAATTTGTGAATGTCAGTTCAAAAAAACTTTTAATTAACAATGAACTCTTAGATAACGATATTGCTTTACATTTCGATATTCATATCACACCTTGAGCTATCAAAAAGTATTTCTCTAAATTTGACTATAAGAGTATGAAGTGCCAATAAAAGCCATTTTTAGTGAATTAAATCTTTAAAAAATATTAACAAAATAATTTATAGATAATCCTTTAGAATTTTTATAGAAAGCATTATTCGTTTATGAGAAAAAAGCTTGTTTATTTGGTCTCGATGATCGAAGTCCAATTTGAGGGAAAAAATTCCGTATTTTCCGGTGTATAACTTGTACTTTTGATATAAGAAAATTCATCGAAATTTACATCTGCGCGTTATACTCTGGTCATAAAAATGAAAGATTAAAAATTTTTAAAAATGATGATGATAAAATCTAAGAGTTTTAATTCAACGTACACTCTATTTATTTACGAAAAATAATTCAGGATTCCTACAGGTCAGGGAATTTCCCTGACTTTATGTCAGATAAACACCAGTATTAACTAAAACTTGTCTTATGTAATCGTGCGATTACATAATCCAAGTTTTTCTATAAGAAAATACTGGTATTGTCCCTGAAACTGTAGGAATCCTGTAATTTTCGCTGTCAAGATTACATGAAAAGTAATACTGTTATTATAGTGTACAATAATTTTTATTTTATTTTTTGCTCAATAAGATTTTTCTGCAAAGAATGTGGTGCGTGTTATACATCGGAGCACGTTATATGCCGGAATATACAATACTGCCTTGGCAATCTTGCCTTAGCAAAGATGTTTGCAAATACGAAACACAGTGGTAGTATTTTGGTTTGGGTGTTATGGCTTGAAGTGGTACTAATACACTGTCAATAATCGACAGAGTTCTTTATGCTGGAAAGTACATTGAAGTATTTCAAGATAATTTATTTGAAGGGGAATTGAATTTAGGAATCATAGCCAACTTTGTTGGAAAAAGAAGTCAATGACTTTTCTTTTCAACAAGCCAACAACTTCATACATATGACCCGAATAACAAAAGATTATTTATTTTATAAGTTGACACCAATATTTCAAGCACCTCTCTAGCTTCTCTAAATACTGCCTTTGCCATTTTCACAGGCGATTGTAAGTATGAAACATGGTCGTAGTATTTTTGTTAGGGGTTGTATGGCTTGAAGTGGAATTAATAAATTTAATAATTGACAAAACTCTTCATTCTAGAAAGCATATTGAAATATTGCGAGATAATTTATTTCAAGGTGAATTGAATTAAGGAATCAGAGCCCACTTCTTTTCCCAACAAAACAACTTCATACATAGGGCTCGAATAATAAAAGATTATTTATTGTATAGGTTACTCCAATATTTCAAGCACCTCCCTAGTTCCTCTAAATACTGCCTTGGCCACCTTTAAAGAAAATTGTAAGTACGAAACACGATGATAGTACTGTAGTATGGTCTCTATGGCTTGAAGTGGAACTGGAAAATGCATCCTCAGAATGATATATGTAGCAATTTACATAATAGTAAATTACAGAGAATCGCTAATATTTTAAAACTATACACCCCAATTTCTCTCTTCCTTTATAAAATGCTTGTATGTGGTCAGATGCTTGAGTAAGATAACATTTACGCCCTCCATTTCTAAAAGTCTAAAGCACCAAGATTAAATTTAGCACATGATAACATTCTTTTATTATTATTTAACTATGATATATAGTTTTTATTGTTCAACTATTTTAGTTCCTCTGTTATAATTCTTCTCTAATCAGGACCGTTTCTAGGTATTTTGCCGCCCTGCACTGTACAAAATGACAAATGTTTCTTTATACAGCTCTTATTTTTATTAAGGTTCAGGAAAATTTAATAAAACCTCTTCAGATTTACCCCTGATTTCGAAAAGCGTTCTTTTATATGTAAAAGACTCTGAAACTAATAGATTTCTGAGATTTAAAGAAGCATTTCTTAAAAAAAAAGTTTATTTTGCTGTCCGTAATTTTCGGAAACGTTTCCAAGTACTTTCTACAGTGTATTAATAGGTTTTCTCTACCCAGAATATTGGTTTTTCGGATAGTATCGATTCTCAATTTAATATTTTCAGCTGCATAACCAAATTTATACATGCAAGACTAACAAAATAATGTTAATTTTAATGCATATTAATTCTATTAATTTATGTTTTAATGTTAATGCTGTAAATTTTTCATATTTGTTGAACAGGAAAATATTTACTTGAGACTTGATTGCATCCGAAAAACCCATATTTCGAGTTAAGAAAACTGATTATTACACTGTAAAAACTACTCGGAAACGTTTCCGAAAATTAAGGCAGATTTTTTTTTTTTTTCAGAATGCTTCTTTAAATTTCGAAAATCTATTTATTTTTGAAGTGCCTGAAGATAGAGGAGCGCTTTTCTGAACCATGGGTAACTCGGAAAAGGTTATATTGTATTTTTGTAAAAAGATGAGAGTCTATTTGTCTTTTTTATAGTGTAGGCGAAAATTGAAAAATTCCGCTTACGATCACTCTCTTTCCCTCCACTATAACTAACATCTAACGATAAAAAAATGCAAAATTAATATTATACTTTTAATTATTAAGCCTATTTCATTTGTATTTTACACACTTGCATTAGTTATTATGTAACATTCAGGTATTGAGACTAACAAAACAATTGTTACACGGTGATTATTTTATTCTTCAATTTTTATATTTTTTGAAATATGTGACATTAAGGAAGTAGCTATCAGAATAAAACATTGTTTCACCCAGGCTAGAAAGAGGACATGCATTACATAAAGAAATTTAATTCAAAATTAAAGAAAAAGGACCGGCCAACCACGGCGCCCAGTACGGGATTTTTTAAGCGTAATACGAATGATATCTTCTAAAGAAACTATTAAATTTTAATTAAGTATTTTGCATTTTCCCCGCCCCAGTTTTCAGCCCTCCGTATTAGCAACCACTTTCTCCCGTCTCTAAAGCTGGCCTTGTAAGTACTAAAATAAACCAAACATTTAGAGCTAAATGAGCACTGGTCATAATATTTTATTTCGTTTTCAATTTTCTCGCTTCTAACTTGTATTATTTTAGTTTTTCAGTAATAGCTTTATTGCCTTTAATTTAGAAAAAAATCTCTAATTTCAAACTCTTTTTCATTTTTTCCTCATTAGCTTATTTTTATTAACACTTTCCAACATAGTTGAACAGTGTTTATGACTTCGGTTTGTCTGTCTGTTTGTCTGCCGCCTGTCTGTCGATGTTCTAACTCGCGTAAACTTTCTATGATTGCCATACAATTGATATATGTTATTCAGATTTACCAATGAACGATTTACCATGTTCAGTATTGCAAATGAAATTTGTAGCATATATAGTTCATTTACAGGGACATTCAAAAGAATTGCGTTACGTTACGGTCTATGGGGAAAAATAGTTTGCAGTGTACTTTAATGATAGTATACTGTTTGAAACAAACTGAAATTGATATAGTATATCACTGAGGTGCACTTCAAGATGCTTACTATAGAACATGGTGTGCATAGCATTGATAGTTTATTTACAGGAGCACTCAAAAGAATTCCGTTACATTACGGTCTATTGGAAAAAATTGTTTGTGGTGTATTTTAATGAT
This sequence comes from Maratus michaelseni, assembly GCA_963931845.1. Lineage (NCBI taxonomy): Eukaryota > Metazoa > Arthropoda > Arachnida > Araneae > Salticidae > Maratus > Maratus michaelseni. Next base: position 447,043,676 of record OZ007586.1, read on the forward strand.
TTTATTCTATTTAAAACATATAGAAATTGATGTATATCACTGAGGTGCATAGCAAGATGCTTACTATAGAATATGGTGTACCGTTCATCGTTCCTTTACAGGGACACACAGAAGAACTCGGTTATATACAAATCTATAGACTAGATACAGGGTTGCGCAAAAGAATTCGGATATTTTTCCGACTACTGATGGCAATTGCTGAAATTGGGTTTTCAAATGTGCTTATGCATTTTCAAAATTGTTTATTTAGATATCATCTTTCAACTTATTCAACTGTGAATTTTTATTACAGTATTCTGAATGAGTTGGAAAGTGTTTCATAATCTATGCTTCATGCATGATTTTTCATTCTTGTTTTTTTTCTTTTCGATGTAAAATTAATTTTTCTCGTCCGTAAAGTTGTGCTGCCCAAGGCGGTCGCTTAGTTTTGCTAAACATCCTGGCTCTAATAAACAAAAATATGCATGAAATGAGGTTATTTTAATTTAAAAATTCACGGTGTGCCACTGAAATTCATAGTTAGATGTAAAGTATGTCATGAATCTAAAATGGTTGAGAAACACTGTTTCAAACTAATGAAATATTTGCTTTTTGTCATCTTATTTTCATCTTTTTGGGAGTTCAATAAAGCTAGCCAAGCGCAGACAAGTTATATTCTTTTGTTCGGGTGACAGTGAATGCAAGACGTTTAGTAATATCGTAATATGTTAAATAGAGCAATTTTTGGAGATAGTTGTGTCATGTTTTTTATAATGCTTGTTGATACAAGAGTTATATTAGGACAATGTAAAAAAACAAAAAAAATTAAAAAAGAATAAAATATATGTTTCCTTTCAGAATATTTAAATGCCTATAGCAGTAACTCAGAAATCAGGTTTAATTTCCATAACAGTAATACCATATACACGAAAATATCATTAAAAAAATCGCTATTTAAAAATAATTACTGGTAATTTTTGCCTGCATAGTTTTGAAAACATTAATTGCGAAACAATATGCTTTTCAGCGCAAAGTAATAAAAGAAATAGATATATAAATTTATCTAATGTAACTAGGGAAAAAAGTGCTCTGAAAGCATAATATCGCTAGTCAATTTAGAATACCTACAAATGCCATCTTCAATTAAGAAACCGATCTACATGCATTTATACAGATCACTGCAACATTGGCAGCTGAGGTCATCATATGATTCATATGCCAAATAATCGCATGACGAGCTTTCCTCGTCAAAGGATTCTAATGGGTTAGAAATGAAATCCCATAATTGATGGAATTAATTTCAGAAAATATAAGACTAATAATGGAAATTTCAAATCGAACAGATTAATCTAGTTTAATTTCAAGTATCGTATATTATACAAGTTGACCCAAATACATTGAAATGCTCTTAAATGTTTTACTTGTTGGAGAAAACGTTGGCAATGTAAATTTCAAAATGGTTCAAAATAAGGTATGAATTAAGGTTATGTTGATGAAAATATCCTGCCATGAAGTTTAAAAAAATTACACTTTTTAAATTTTTATACGGTCCCTGGGTCCTATATAAGTTATATTTATAAAAAATTGTCCATGCTCGTAAAACAATAAAATTTTCCATTCTTGTACGATCGAAACTGACCGTGTTATGATACTTTGAATTTTTTGAAAATTTTGACTATTCTGCATTAAAAAATAGTCAGTTTGTTTTTACCTTATCCGCATTCAATTTAATTTACGTTGTTGCCAGTACAGTGCCTTTATAAATAAACGAGTGACTACATACGCAAAGGGCACATGATCAGATTGGGAGTTTTTGGCCAAATTATGACAACTCACATTATAGAACATGGCAATACTCACTCGGACAAGTTCAAATAGACAAGTGAGACACGTCAACAAATATTTACTTGGTGATAATGGCACACTGCTCAAATTATATTTGTTTAAAATCCTCTCGACAAATACAATTTTTTTGGCCATATGTCACCATTCACTTTTAAAGGCACTCTAATTTCTAGGAACACTCACGTATGATCAAAGTTGCAGAAATCCCGGTTTATTACAAGGTTTCAACAGAGTTAATTTCAGCATTTGCAAATCTGCGTGTGACACATTGAAATTTTTAACGCATAACTGAAGAAAAAAAAATTACACAATACAATTACAATTTATAGCTTAAAACATTCCCTGGTCTTCTAAAACTGTACTGTAAAAAATTACATTCATATTGGAGTTCAGTGGCTGTTGAGAAAATTGCAGACATACATACTTACATGCATACATACATATCGCCAAAAACAAAAGTTTCTTCTCTTTAATCACTTGTAAACGAATGCTTTCACGTTTTATTCAAACATCAAATAACAAGTAATATGCCATTTTTTGTGGTCTTATTATTCATTTACATGTCCTTTGCATAGCTTTTCAAAAATGTGGTAAATTTTAGTAAAATATTATAGTTTATTTTTAAGTTGAATTTTGTATAGTAATTATTTTACCCAAACTTTAAAATATAGATGGTATGCTTTACTTATGGTTTCTTCGAATTTAGTATTAGGTGTACAAATAAGTTTTAACCCTTAAATGCATAGTGTATCAAGTTTGCATCACTTATTATTTAACTTTTAATAAATAATTCAAGTTCTTCGCAATCACTATATTTATATAGAAATATTAATCCTGTAAAAATCACATAAATATGCTACTAAAAAAAGTTAAAAATCTATCTTAAAATTTTTGGTGTCTAATCTTTACTATAAGTATAGAAGAACACAATTCTAAAAGAAAAATTCATGTATTTAAGGGTTAAAGCATTTGTTCTGCGATCGGCACCATGTGTTTGCAAAGAAATTGCTCCGTGCGTGTTTGTGACATGGCCATAACATGTCCAGAACCAGTGTCGTAACGAGAGGCGATGGTGTTTGGATACCCCTATTTTTGTATGAAAATCTCCATCTCATTTAATTGCAGAATTCTGCAATCAAATAAATGTATACTAAAATAGTGGCATCCATATACCCATGTTCCTTAACGTTATCAAATGGAAGAAGGCAAGCGAAATTAAATTTATTCACTACTGCTACAGCGCCTAGAATACATAGTGTGGAAAACGGCTACAAAATAGTACTAAAAAATTGAATCCGATAAATGTAGAACGATGCGAAAAAAATAACGGGTCGATCGCAGTGACATCTTCTAGCAGTGGCGTAGACAGGGTGGAGCTCCAGATGGTTTGGATACCACTAATTTTATAAAAATATTTTTGCCTTATCTAATCAGAGAATTTTCTGCGATATTGAAAGCGAAGAAAACTTTATAATATTACCGGTTTCCAGAGCATTTGGACCCCCCCCCCCCTCTCTGGCTACGCCACTGTCTGATAGCTCTTTTCAACTCAAACATTGTATAAGAATCGAACTGAGAAAACGTTTCAGCTGTTGGTAAATATTTTAAATAATTAAATTATACCCTATTGGATATCCTTTGACTTGGATAGTGATTTTCATAAGCTTTGAAAATATGAATGATATTGATCATGGCCAAAAATCGTGATACACATTCTTTTGTGCCTGGTTGCAGTACTCGATACAAGAGAGAAAACTAGAAACTATCCCTATTTAGCGTACCAAAGGATAAAGAGTGGAAAAGATTAATTCCCTGATATGATAAAAAACTAACTTCAAAATCAGTTACATCTGAAATATACACTTACAACAAGATTTTATTAACAGAAATTATGTTTATGTTGTCAATAGTGAGACGGTTACTTTTGCTAGAGGTAAATCTATTTTTAAAGCAGATCTCGCTGCGATCGCTCTATTATTGTACCGCATCGTTGCACGTTTATCGGCTACAATTTTTTAGCACTTTTTAAAGCATTACCAGTTTGGCTTGTTTTATATTCCGAAATATCGCATTCATACCAGAAATTCCCTATACTGTTCTTTTCCTTACTTATTGGCAGATATTTCGTGACTTTTTAAAGTAAAAATTCTTGTTTCGGAATTTCCGGTTTGAATTCGAAAATTTTGAATTAAAAAACGGTAAAACCGTTTTCCACACTATGTATTCTAGGCGCTGTACCAGTGCATTCGTGACGAATTTCACAATGGTAAAATTGGTGCAAAAGCCTGTGCGTCGATATGTTTTGCTCTACGAGAGATTATTGTATCGAAAAGCACATTTGAGTATTGATTGAGGAGGTTTAAAGCCGGCAATTTGGATTTGAGTAATCAAGGACGAAGTGAAGTCCCGCCGAAGGATCAGATTAAGAATTCCAAACTTGTTTGTATGCAGATTCATCTCAAATCCAAAGGAATATGCTAAAAAGCTCAATGTAAATCAGCAAACTTTTTCTCACTATTTTCTCGCTTTGAAAGTGCGTGGAAAATCGCTTTAAAACTTATTAGTACACTTAAAAATGACAAAATAAGTAGTAGTCTCACGAATTCTTAACCCATTATTGATCTATAATAAATTAAAATTACTCATGCAAACGGCTTGATTGTGTTAACTTTTGAACTAAATAAAGCTCATATACGGATATATACTTTTTGGAGTATCATATAGGGATCAAGCGATATAGCGAATATGATGCAACAGTAAATCTTATTAGCTTCATTGGCGACTACTGATTTTGTGGATTGTACTGCACATTACTGAAATTTTATCCAAATAAATTTAAATTCTTCACTATATATCCTGTAGTGTTACATAAAAAGTATTCTATAGAAACTTTATTAAACATACCGATTGAGTTAAATTGAATCTGAGGGACAAATGTGAAGCAAATAGACCGTGAAGCATAATTTTAGAAAAAAAGTGTCGAGGAAATTAAGTTTAAACTTGGAAATTATAGTTTATTTTGAACTTATCTTTATGGATTCCAATTACATGTTACGGCTCATTCTGTTGACCTTTGTGACACATTTGTAATGTCAACGGTCGTTGCAGTTCATTGCGGACCAATTCTTATACGTGATTCATGGTGGGGTTTTCAAGGTATGCTATGAATAACTTAACGTAATTAAGGTAGGTTTGTAATATAGAAAAGGATAAAGGAAAAATCTAAAGTTTAATGATTTTTAGACTCCTAATTTTTTGTTCATGTTCTTCTTTACAAATGCATCAAGCAACATATTTTGAGGGATTCGGTAAAATAGACGCATTGAACTGTTTGGTAAAAATGATGCATGGATCAAAAATCCATGTTACGGCTCATTCCGTTGACCTTTTCGACACATTTGCTATATCTACGATCGTAGTAGTTCCTTCAGGAACAATTCTTATACGTGTTTCAGTTTGTGTTTTACTATGTATGCTTAAAACATGTATAACTTAAATTAAATAAGCTTGGCTAGTATTACAAAAAACAGAAAGGAAAAGTTTAATGGTCTTTAGCCGCCTAAATTTGTTTTCAGGTTCTCCTTTAGTGATGAGCCATCCAACATATTTATGGGAGGTTTTCTAAAAAAAATTGAATTGCTTGGCAAAAAATACATATGGATTAAAATTAACATGGTACGGCTCATCCTATTGACTGTTTTGATGCATTTGTTATGTCAACGGTCGTTGCAATTCCTTGCGGGCTTATACGTGATTCATATTGCATTTTACTACGCATGCTATGACTAATTTAAGTAACTAAGGTAGGCTATAGTAATACAGGAAAGAGAAAGGAAAAATCTAAGTTTAAGGATTTATAGTCACTTATATATTTTTTTCTCGTTCCCCTTTATTAATGCACCATCGAACACATTTTAGGTGGTTTGGTAAAAAAGACACATTGAATTATTAAGTAAAAATGATGTAATCGGGTTTTGAATTAGTTGGAAACTTTATATAAAAGGTTACAGGTTTTCGGAAATAGTGTCAATACAATAAAGTTTAAAATTAGAAAATACCGATTCTTTTAATGTTGTTATTAGGGATATAGTTTCCTGCAACTGCTCATTTTATCAAGATTTTAGCACAATAGCAACGGCCGTTTCAGTTCATTGCGGAACAATTCTTGCACACCCGAATCATTTTAAATTTTACACACAAAAAAGGGAATCGGTTTTAAAAAGGTAGGTCAGGAAGAAAAGACCGCCAGTTCAATAACTTTTAGTCACACGTAGTTATTGTTTAATGATACAATTTATAAATACGTCATTAAGGATATAGCGGCTCTCTTTTGTTTCATAAAAACGCTTAGTATGGTAAACTGAAAATTATCTCTTTCCTTATTCGACACTGTAAGAAATGTTTATGTATGTGATTCATATAAAATATACTGCTCAAGTAAATGCTCTATTTTAATACGAAATTTAACTATTTACATCTGCACTAACTAATAAAACTATTTACCCTTCCAAGCATGACAAGTGTTGTACCCTCATGTACCAAGAACAGCGTAACATCTTAAATTGCTATGTATTTGTAGACAATTGATTCATCCAATCTCAATCAAATGTAAAAATAAAATTTAAAATGGGGTATTAAAATAGAACAAAGTATCATTCTTTGTGCTGTGCTTGGACAGTGTAGAAGAGAATTTCGATTTAGGTCTGTTAAATCAAAGTCTAATCCTATGGTGATTTTGCTTACAGGTAAGCTAGTTTACTTCTTCATTTTTAGTGGTTAAACAACAAACCGAAAAACTAATATGAAATTTCTGAGTTGGTAGTGTAAAATATTTAATAATTGCATAAAAAATCTTTAAAAATCTCATTAGGACTAAAGTTATAACTTTAAAAAGTGAAGCATAATTCATTTTTTCTAAACTAAATAATTATCATCAAAGCCGTTTTTTTTTCACTATATTTCGCGCTCTCTATTAAAAAAAATATGACTTCAGAATGATAAAATAATGTTAAAATAATGTTAAAAAAATAATAATTTATAAAAATTATTAAAATAAATTTATGTTTAATTTCTATTTAATTGATTTTATCTTATTTTAAAATGCCCTCTAAAAACATGCCGGTATTAAAATAAAAAAAAAAAAAATTTTTTTTAAATCTCTGTGTCATTTCTATGCTTGTGTCATTAACAAAATACTTAAAATCATGCACGCAACAGCCACCCTGTCCTAAAATTATATCTAGCCTTGAAATTAGTGTCCGAAAAAGAAAGAAAAACTTTGTATTAGATTCGTTTTTCGGATTGGTACTTTGGTCACAGGTGTGAAAGATGACACTGTTAATTCCAATATTTTTGTTAATAAATATTTTCATTTTTGGTAAATTAACTACTTTAAGTATGGATTTAACATTTGACATACCTTATATGAAAAATCTATAGACTAGAAATAAATGATGTCAATATCAGGCATTTTAATTAATTTTTTTCAAATAATTGATATTTCATAAATTGAATTATTAAAAAAAAATCTTTTACATTTAAGTTTCCGAGTAGAAAAATAATTTCCTCTTAGTTCAGGAATTGAAAAGAAAATTTAGATTTAATTTTAGTTCAGGAATTGAAAAGAAAATTTAGATTCATTTTCGCTATTTGTTCCCTTAAAAACAAAAATTTTCCGTTTAGTTCCTGTTTTCACTCCATCAGTAATAACATTTTCCCATTTTTTGGTTCTGTTCTGGTTCAAAGCGACCCAGCCTCAAACGATAACTTTTGAAATTACTTTTCCAATAAAGATTCCTCAGAGAGGAAAATTGAATACTGGATAGTCTTTCATTATATTATGCAAAGTATATGCAAAAACATTATGTAATTTATTTAGATTTTCTTAATTTCTAGGGCTTTATCTTTAACCTATATTTTGGTCTTTTGAATATAGACTAGAGTTCTGCATGGGACGGGTTTTGCCCCACTCGAACCGTAAAATTCTACTTAAAGTTAAGCCGAACTCGACAAAAAAATTTAGTCGACTCGGGATCCGATAAAAAAAAAAAAAAAAAAAAAAAAAAAAAAAAAAAAAAAAATTCGTCAACGCGAAATCTAACGTGAATTCGACGAAAAAAAAATAGTCAACCCAAAGTGAAAGAAAATTAATACATACTAGCTAACCCCCGCCCGGCGATACCGGGGCCCGTGATAATAAATAAATTTTAAAAAAATCAAGCTTTTATTATTTTAGATTTTTAACCCTTTTTTTAACTTAGGGTCGTTTCATAGTTTTATAATATAAAGTTTTTTTTTGTCCAAAATCTTTGAAATCTTTATTGGTGATAAATAAAACGGTTTTACAGCCCGTGTAAAAATTTCGTGAAATAATTTTGTTATCTAGTTATAAAAGAAATGTTTTCTTCTCGCTTTTTTGTTTGTTTGTTTGTTTACGCGTCGGCTCCTTTAACATAGCAATAAAAAATAGTTCTCATCTTCCGAACTCTCTGACATTTCAATCGGTTTTAAATATTGCTGTATCCAAGCCTTCTTTAAAATTTTGCGAAGAAATATGCATATTTAGTAGTGAACGCATCTAGGTCTTTAAACAAAAGCTTTAGCTTTGAACCTCAGAGCAAAAATAAATCAGAAGGTCTATGCTTTCAATGCAATGTACCGTTTCATTCGTTTTCAATCAGTCCTTTTCAATCCCCTTGCTAAACAGGTGAGGGTTGGGGTAATCAATCAGGTTACCCGTTTCTGAGGGTAGAAGCATTCAAAAAAAAAAAAAAAAAAAAAAAAAAAAAAGTTGACGAATGCGCAAAGTGACGATTTTCATGTGGATTTGACAGAATGCGCTTTTCGTTTTAAATATATATATATTAATACAATTATGAAAAAAAAGTCTAAAATTATGTCTCTACTACAAATTTTATCTTTTTTGTATAAAAATGAACACATATGCGCTCATTAATATTCAAATATATAGTTTATTTTCACTTGAAAAATAGACTCGCTTTTCGAATTGGTACTTTTGTCACGGGTGTTAAAGATGAAACTGTTCATTCCTATATTTTAGTTAATAAATATTTTCATTTTTGGCAAATTAATTAGTTTAAGAATGGGTTTAATTTTTGGCATGTCTTATATTAAAATGTTATACACCATAAATAGCTAATGTCAGTGGCAAGAATCTTAATTTATATTATTGAAATTTCACAAATTGAATTATTTAATATAAAAAATCTTTTTGCGATTCAGTTTCTGAGTAGAAAAATTAATAATTTAGATTATTTTCTGGTATTCCTTCCTTTAAAAATAAATTTCCCGTTCATCTCCTGTTTTCACTCCCCCCCCCCCCCTGTAATAATATTTTTTCTCGGTTTTCGGCTCGGTTCTAGTTCAAAGTCCTGCTTTGATAACTTTTTAAAATTACTTTTCAATAATTAATATTCCTGGCAGTGGACAATTGAATACTGGATATTCTTTAAGTATTACGCAAAGTATATATAAAAACATCGTGTAATTTAATTTAGAATTTCTTTATTTATCTGGCTTTATCTTTAACCTATATTTTGACCCCTTAAATATAGACAAGTGATCTGCCATCTAAAATCTTTATGTAAATTTCACGGAGTTTAAATATTTTATTGAATAACTTTAATGGATAATATCTAGAAATGGGTAATATCTAGAAATAATATTATGTAATATTTAGTAATATGTAATGATCAGCAGTAAGTTGTGTCATTCATCCTCACTTACAAACTTGGAGGGGTTACAGAGGAACAATAAACATTTTTCGAATAGGAAACATGGGTCGTAATCCATTTATTCAGACAAAAATACAATAACATACCGATGACATACCGAATGATGCTCAATGATATACCGAAATACAACGACATGACAAAAAGTGCTAGCAGAACACAGTAAATTAGTCATTAATATCGTATATAATTGAAATTACATTCTGAAGCATGGCGCGGCTAGTGTGGACACTTCCACGATTTCTCGTGATATAGTTATGTTTTACATAAATGAAGGAAGGTGTTCTCAATAATATTGTTGATATTTACATAGTCAATAATAACAATAATAAGGTTAACAATAATAAGGTTATATCCATTATTGTTAAAGTTGTGAGCAAAAATCTGGGATTGGACTGGAGTGAGAGAAGCTTTATTTTTGTCTTAGTAGACGGATTGCAACAACAATTTTCTATGCAAAATTTGTTTGTTGCCTTCCTTCAAAATTTGTAGTTCCGATACAGCCTCCATATTTGTTACTTATTTTAAAAAGCGTAACGAAAATTTAACTATAATTTTACAAAAAATCTGTTTTAACAATGTGAAAAGAAAAAACGATTTCACAAATGTATATATTGCATATTTTTTTTCTGTTAATTAACTATATTCCGATAATGATTTTAATTAATAAAATATTTAACGACAATAAGAGTAAATTTGAATTATATATATATATGGTGTGTGTGTGTGTGTATGTGTATGTATAAAATACCTTTGAAATAAAAAATAGCTAACAAATTTGTATAAAAAAATGACCGAATCTCTAAATTTAACGATGGCATGCAATAATATTTTACATTACTTGTTATAGGGGAAAAATATACAAAACATCTTAATAAATATAACTTACCAGGAAATCACATTATATTCGGAATAATAAACATTTTAAAGATAGATCAAGCCAAACAACAAATGAAAAAGTTATAATCATAAAATGGAAAAAAAATGGAAATGAGGATGTGAGTTTCAAAACTCGCCTTATCCAAAATTTAAAAAATCGTGTTTTCTGAATCAATCTATTCTATTGGTAAATCTTCACTGAAAAAACACTGCAATCCGCAGAAAAACTAGTTTTAGCGTGTATTTTTGGCGTTCTAAAATCTTGATTTACAATGAAAACCAATAGAAGCAATCAGAGGTTTTTCGCGATTTCCTCGAATTTTATTTTTTGGATAAGGTGAGTTTTGAAACTCATGTCCTCAAATATAAATATACTATATACAGGGTGATTAAAAAAACAATCCCGACATTTGGACCCCTAACTATCATACCATTCACAGAAACTGAATGAAATTTTGGCAAAAGGTATTTTGAGGTATGCGCTCAAGAATGATATGGAAAACAATAGTGTCACTCAAACAATTACGGTTACAGTGAGAAAATTTCGAAAAAATCAAATGGCAACACCCAGTTTTTTGTATTGGAATGTGATCTCCATTGTGAAAAACCCTAAATAGCGTTGGAACGGTAACTGTAGCATGAAAATCACCGGAACTAGGCAAGGGGAAAAAAAAGGACTTTGCCATGCACCAGAGCATTAATTTTAGTTTCATTTACGTCACACGTCACTCCGTTTCTTTGGCTGATATCCCAGCCTGATTAGTTCTCCACAAAATGAGAAGAAGAAACCAAGAAACGCAAATTTCGGGTTCTTCGTAAGACACAGTCATGACTGACGTCGTCCCGCTAGGTGAAAGAAAAGGCACTGCGAAATGCGAGCCGCGTATGTTCCTTTCTGCCATTCCGAACAAGATGCCGCTTTCAGGGCAGAACGTGGGGAAATCGTAAAGATTTATTACCTGAATGGACAAAATGTCGCAGAGACATTGCGTGTTTACCGCAGAAACCATGGATTACGGCGAGGCCCGTGCACTGTCAAAGCTGTACGGGACTTGATTCATAAATTTGAAGAAACTGGTTGCACATGCGATCGACCTCGGTCTGGACGACCTTCCGTTCCTGTGGAAGCTGTTGCAGAAGTCCATCAGACGATAAGCACAGTTCGTCCCGCAACTGCACGCGGTGTTTCACGTGTTCTGGATCTGCCGAATTCAACTGTACGCAAGATTCTGCGCCCTGTTCTAAACATGTTTCCGTATCGATTCCAGCGTGTCCAGATGTTGGAAGCGGGAGACTATCAATTACGGCTGGATTTTGCAAATCAATTCCTTATCCGGTACGATAAAGATAGCAGCTGGCCTTTGCGCATTCCGTGGACAGATGAGGCGCATTTCTTGTTAACTGGTAACGTGAATTCGAAAAATTGTGTGCACTGGGCAGAGAATAATCCACATGATGTGCATGCACGTCCATTACACGAGAAAAGGTGACTGTGTGGTGTGGTATAACGAGTACGTTCATCCTCGGCTCTTACTTTTTTGAAGAGGTTATTGCCGGTGATCTGAAAACGTGTACAGTAACGAGTGCTCGCTATCTGGACATGTTAACTCATTACGAGATTCCCGCATTGCAACGGCAAAATGCTCTATCTGAAGTTGTGTGGATGCAAGATGGCGCTCCTCCACATGTCGTGTCTTCAGTCAAACGTGTTTTAACTCAACACTTTGGTGACAGAGTTATCTCCCGTCATTTCCCGTTTCCGTGGCCACCAAGGTCTCCTGATCTGACACCAATGGATTTCTGTCTGTGGGGATATCTGAAATCCAAAGTGTATCAGTTTCGTCCTCAAACTGCATCTGATATGAAAGATGCCATCAGAACTGCGATTCAAGAGATTCCTATTGCCGTGATACGTGCTGTGGTGCTATCCACCATCAGCCGCATGCAAAGTGTCATCGTGTGTAAAGGAGGTCATGTGGAAAATTTGTGAAACACAATAAAATGCTTTATTTTATGCTGATTCTCTGTCCTTATTGGTTGCCCTCACTTTTAGCCTATCTTCCGCCGGTGATTTTCATGCTACAGTTGCCGTTCCAACGCTATTTAGTGTTTTTCACAATGGAGATCACATTCCAATACAAAAAAACTGGGTGTTGCCATTTGATTTTTTCGAAATTTTCTCACTGTAACCGTAACTGTTTGAGTGACACTGTTGTTTTCCATATCAGTCTTGAGCGCATACCTCAAAATACCTTTTGCCAAAATTTCATTCAGTTTCTGTGACTGGTATGATAGTTAGGGGCCCAAATGTCGGGATAGTTTTTTTATAATCACCCTGTATATATTCATATATTAGCAGAATGAAGTGAAATTAATTAAATTATAAAATATAATTTAACATTTTTTTTTACAATTTTTAATTCTGGATTTATAAATTAAAAAAAGCCTATAAAATCAATCAAATAAATTAGGTTTATCGTATATATATTTTTTGTTTGAGTACGTTTTCCTTGCTATATAATTTGTTGAACAGAAAAGGGTAAAACATATTTTTATTTCATGTATATTGTTTTTTTTTTATTTAAAAGATGTTAAGACTACAATTAATGACTACATTAAAAAAACAAGAACGAAAAATCATGCGTCAAGCATAGATTATGTAACACTTTCCAACGCTTCCAAAATAATTTTACAAATCATACCGTTTAATAAGCTAAAAGATAACATCTAAGTAATCCGAATACTTTTATTCAGCCCTGTATAGGATCTATAGATTTGTATATATACTACATAGGATGTTAAATTTTAGTTCAGTTAGGAAACGCGTAGCACAGTTTAAAATTCTCCGTCTGGAGTTAAATAATACAGAAATGTGTTCGCGAACTTTTGTGCGTCCCTGTAAATGAACGATGACTGCTGTACACACACTATTCTGTAGTAAGCCTCTTGAAATACACCTTAGTGATATATATATAAATTTCAATGCGTTTAAAATAGGGAAACATTATTTAAATAAACCGCAGACGATTTTTCTCCATAGACGTAATGTAACAGAATTCTTTTGACTGTCTCTGTAAAGTAACTATAAGTGCTATGCACACCCTATTCCATATTAAGCTTCTTCTAATGCACCTTAGTGATATATATAAATTTCAATGCGTTTAAAATAGTGAAACATTATTTAAATAAACCGTCAATGATTTTTCCCCATAGACCGCAATGTAACGGAATTCTTTTGAGTGTCCCTGTAAAAAAACTATCAGTGCTACACACTTCCGTTGAAATAGGGAACATGCTATAGATAACGACTATAACATATAAAAATTGCAGAGCAATCCGAGCATATTTACGGGAGTTAGAGCACGGACAGACGGCAGACGGCCAGACGGCAGACGGCAGACGGCCATACGGCCAGACAAAACCGAAGTCATAAACACTTTTCAACTAGGTTGGAAAGTGTTAAAAAAGGAGTTTCTGAATTTTTTCGAGATGTCTCACATAATTTCAAGAAGAAAATTGACCATTCATTTAAGAAAAAAATCAGATATTTTTAGAAGTTTTTAAAATTCTTGTCCATTATACTGACGTTTTCTTTATTTAGACCAAGTTTTTTGCATCATATTTTCATATTAGGGCAATTGTTTCCTTGAATTTTACTCTTTAAAACACAATATTCTCGTTAAATATAATACCGATAAAAACGAGTTCAATTGTACTTAGGAAATGCTGTCAATGCTCAAAATACCAAAATTTTATGAGAATTCTTAATTAAGTAAACACCTATATTAAATGTTTTTGTAAAGATATTTAGACTTTCATGTCAAAAAAAAAAAAAAAAAAAAAAAAAAATCCACCCACATTATCAAATCAGCTTTTAGCATTATTGCCATGTTTTTTTTTTTTTTTTTTTTTTTTTTTTTTTTTTTTTTTTAGTATTTTTACTTCAAATAACGAAATCTTTAATTACTTGTAGCATAACAATTCTTTTCCTGCAATAGTGCCTAAGATATTTGGAATCTCAAACAACCATGGAACCGAACTAAAAACCGAATAAAGAAAAAAAAAAAAAACGCTTTTTTTTTCGAACGGAGCGGAGACTTTTTTTTTTTTTTCCAGTTCCAAAATTGAACCTTAAAAATATTTTTACTTTTTAAAATTAATTTTATAAACTATCAATCATTTAAAAGATAAATTAAAATACAAGCCACCGGCACCATTTACATCTGGACTTTTAACTTTTTGATACAAGACATCTCAAAAGTTAAATAAGAAATAATGCATACAGAAAGTAATTAAACTTTCAAAAATGAAAATAATTATTAACTAAGGTATAGAAATGAATAGTACACATGTGCCAAAAGCAGGGTTTCGAACCGGAATCGAGCCCGAACAGAACCGAAAGCCGAAAATCTGACGCAACGAATACCGGAACTGAACCAAAAACCGTTATATTTAAGGAAACAAATACCGAAATTGATGGGAAGAAATGTATTTTAATTGCACCAAAACTTAACTGGAACATAGAATATTATGATTCAGAGCCCTGCAAACAATTGAACAATTAAACTCCTCTTCTTGTAAATGTAGCCCTTATGAGGAAAGAAACCAACTTAAGGGGATGTTGATGTTATTAACTAAATATAGATGGATTTGTTTTGCCTATTTTTGTAAAAATATGAAAAGCGATTACAAAATATCTATTAAGAAGAATTACAAGGCTAATCGTCTATAAGAAAAATTCCCAATCCGAATTCTCATTAATCTATTCGAATGAAGTAACAATACACAAAACTTTATTGTGAATACTTCACAAGAACTTTTGGATAAGTAAACTGATGCTTTATCTTTTAAGTTATTTTTACCTCTTCATGTTCGAGAACTGATTTTGTCCTACATTATCAAACTGTCTTTTGCAGTATTATTTTGTTCTGTCAAATTTCCTGATTCATTTTTAACGAAGTTATTATTGTTGCTGATTACAAGTTTGTAAGCTTAAGGTACATCATCCGCTTAAATAACAAATAAACAGAAAGCTGAAAATTATGCGTTTCCTTTAAAAAGATTTAACTGTATAGGTAAAGAAATGACTGCATTTTAGTTAGATTAAGTACGGTTATAGATTGGTTGCAGAAGAGTTTGTTAAACTGCCTTCTCATGATTTTGTTTGTTGATTTAAAGCATGTTTTTGATTTAATATTAATTGTTCTGAGAACACAGTGCCAGGAAGTCAATGGATTAAAACACTGGATAAAATTCCTTGAAGTATGAAACGAAATCAACAGAGAGGTAATAATCAATATTTTTTTTGTTTTTGCTAAATTTTGATATTACTTTATTCTTATAAACGTAACTGATTTTTATAAATGATTTTGCGGTTTGCTTTACAAATTTATGTTCTCGCATAGATATTCTGAGCATTTTATCAATATGCAAGCCCACTTACTTCACTCGTATACCGTCTAATACCGTCTAAGAGGAAAAAAAAGTGGTTAGAAAATATTAAAATTTTCTGCGTGACATTGGCTGATTTTTCTACGAAATGTTTCAGAGTATATAATAGGACTTGTATGCTAGCATAGTAGATCTAGGAGAAGATATTCTTAGACTTTAGAATGGTTATTAGCAAGGCTTGACAAATGCGGTCGCCAGGTCGTTTCTGGCGATAGTTTTTTTTTTATATAGCGACCAAATTATTTAATCTGTCGTTTTTTGTTTGTGTTTAAGAATAACTATTTTTCTTCTTTTTTGTACAACTAAGAAATGAGCATAAACGGCATTTTCTCTCTCCCCCACCCCTAGAATTGCCCAGCGAGCAGTGATATTCATCTTCTCTCGTACTTTTAATGATAGAACCAAGTTTAATAGGCATTTTCCATCTCATGCACAGAAAACGCCATTTCTTCCGATCTACCTAGCTAACATGTCGTGAATTAGGATGTAGAGGAGGGACAGGTATCAATAAAACAGTAAGAAATATTATTAATACAGCATTTGTGGCACCTAAAATTAGATACAATGCGAAAAAATGCACATCATCATACATAGATTTTTTGTTGCATTCAACTAATCGGGCATTTGAAGCATTCAGCAATAAGTATTTCCCAAAAATGCCGGTTAATTCAGCTTTTACAGTATTTCTTTTTTTATCGAGTGATACGTAATTTCGATAATTTTCAATACGAAACTTTCTTTTTAAATTGTGTACTATTCTAATCTATATTACTAATAATTTTAAATTATGCTTGTTTTTGTCTCAATTAATTAATAAAAAACACTTTTGTGCTGTTTGAAAGTCAATGACGGCGGGGAAGGTGGGGGAAAAATATTTTTACTGGCTACTAGAATTTTTTGCTGGCTACCAGATTTTATCAAATTTGTAAATTCCTGATTATTAGGCTTTCAGATGAGATTAGCTTTGGTATCTGAA
Organism: Maratus michaelseni; assembly: GCA_963931845.1. Taxonomy (NCBI): domain Eukaryota; kingdom Metazoa; phylum Arthropoda; class Arachnida; order Araneae; family Salticidae; genus Maratus; species Maratus michaelseni. The sequence continues at coordinate 447,060,557 of OZ007586.1, forward strand.
CAAAAATTGTTAGATTGTCTATTGGCATTTAAGACTGTTCTAAAATCAAATCAAGTTACTTTCTGACATATTCACGAAGTCATTTTTGTTCTTAAATATGCGAAATTAAGGTGTTCTTATTCGAAAAATCCAATACCGTTTTCCATTTTTCGGTAAAGGCAAAAGATATTGCAGAAAATGCTCTCAAATTTGTCGTTTTAACACTTTCAAGGGCAAAGTAAAATATTGAAATGATTGAATGACACCAAAATTTCCAAACAAATTTATTTGAAAATAAGTAAAACCTTTTCTTCACGTACTTAATAAAAGAAAAATTTCATTTCAAAATTCTGGTGTTAATATGGCATTTAGGGATTAAAATTAAGTGGTCCAAAAATGAACCACCTGCCAAGTCTCCGGCTTTTAGGACACCAGTAATTTAGTACAGAAAATGTTGTTTTATTGAATCGGAGCATTTTGGGACACGACAGCCCGGAGAAGGTCGTCATAAGACAGCAATCGATCATCATGAGAAGTGTCGGAAATTGCCATCATTCATGTTCAAACAACAATGAGCTAGATGTCAAGTATTCAAAAATAGCTGACGTTTCCGACAGTGTCAATAACCGAAATACAGTGAATTTTCAGCTCTTACAATGATGTCCTGATATTTCTCAAAAAGCAATGTTATTTTGTTCAAAAATTCGATGAAATACCTTCGATACTGTCTAGAGTTATGGGCAAAAATCTGGGTTGAGCTTTTATTCAGATGTGTTGTATTTTTAATAGAAGAAGAGGATTTGGGTCATGGTTTCATTTACAAAAAATATTTGTTTTAGCGTGTTCTACTGTTTCTTAAAATTTTTGTCAGGAGTTCTGAATCATCCTTTATAATTAATACAGACAAATTACGACATTAAATTATCTTGATACTTTAGAATCATTGCTTGAAATTTGTTCGACTTCATCACTATAATTAAATTTTATTCTAAAATTGTATAAAGAATTGAATGGAAAATTTAAATAGTCAGCTGCAAAGAAATTTTAGGGTACCAAAGAAAAGGAAATAAATTTATAAATACTGTCCAAACTCTATTTTGAGGGTAGTGCATTTAATAAACGAATAGACTAAAACTTGCTGGGTCCATGTCTTAGAGAAGTTTCACATATTAGAATAAAAAATCCGTTAATAATCCTTGAAATTCTTTAAAAGATTTATAGATTCTAAAATTATAATTTCTAAACCAGCTCATCTAGAATTATTATCAAAATCTGTTTTTTTGATAAACTTCTTTCAAACATCCATACAAAATTTAGATGAATTTCATGTATAACACTTTTTCTTTCTGTATTATGTTTTGAGTAAATGCAAATAGTAAAAAAGATATTTTGGGTAAAAAACGTAAAAATAGTTTTTTATTTAATTTTTTATTAAAAAATTCCAATTAATTAAATTATTAAAAAATTCTAATAAAAAGCAAAATAATGTTTTTAATAATAATTAAAAAGAGTCTAATTAAATTCTGGTGCATTCCTGGCTTACAATTACTGTTTAGATTGAGTAACAAAAGGTAAAAAGAAATTTTTTTTGCTGCAATTGTCGGTTAGCAAAATAGCACTTCCGGTACATGATATAGATTCTAAAATTATAATTCACAAAATTTAGTTTATCTGAAGTCATACTCACAACCTGCTCTTTTGGTAAAGTTCTTCAAAACATTTATACAAAATTTTCATGCATAGCTTTTTTTCTACATTATGTTTTGCGTAAAGGCAAATTGTAAAAAAATATTTTGGGGAAAAAGCATAAAATAATTTCAAAGCTAACTTTTAATTAAAATATTCTAATTAATTTATGGCACACTACGGACTTGCATAGCAGAGAAATAATGTTAGAGTCGTTTTAGACAATGTTAGTCGAGAAGCAATGCTATAAAACTCTTTTGGTGTAATATGTAGTTATAAGAATGGTACTTTAAGTTCAAGATTCTAAAATTATAATTCACAAACTAGTTATCTGTAATCACAATCATAATATGTTCTTTTGGTAAGCTTCTTCGAATGATACATACAAAAATTCAATATATTTCATATATATATATTTTTCCGTATTATGTTTAGCGTAACGGCAAATAGTGAAGCCATAATTTTGGGAAAATGCATAAAAGTATTTTTTTAAAATAACATTTAATTAATAAATTTCTAATGAATTTCTGGTTACTCTCCAGATTTACATAGAGCACATATACTGTTTAGAGTAGAAACAACGTAGGAAAAAATTCTTCTGATGCAATAGATAGTTTGCAGAATGATACTTTCAGTCCATCAAATAGATTCTATATTTATAATTCACAAAATAACTGCCCATGAATCGTAATCATTATCCGTTTCTTTGATAATATTCTTTAAAACATTCATACAAATTTCAATGTATTACATGTACAATGGTTTTTTTTCTTCATTATGATTTTAAAAAAGCAAATAGTATAAAGAAATTATTTTGAGAAAAATGCACAAAATTAAATTTTTTAACAAAATCTTTACATAACAAATTTCTTGTTAATTTCTGGTTCAGCACTGACTTACATACATTTACTTTTCAGTTGAGAAACAATAAAAAAGTCCTTCCGGCCTGTACCGGGAGGAAAAGGTAGCTTTCCTATATATTCGTTTTAAAATTTTAGCTAATGTTACACCAAAACAGCAAGTTAAAATGCAAAGAAACGTTTACAAAAGATTCGTTAATACTGAATTTTAATAAGAATTTCGCCAAATTATTGAGCAATAGCCAAATTGGCTTCATTTATAAAGACTTATTTTGGTCGCCAAATTTGGCGATATTTCGCCAAATGTCACAAATTTTGCCAATTTTGGCGCTAACGGATATGAATATATAGTTTTATGCGTATGATTGGGAAAATGATTACAACAATGAAAGAAAATAATTTGCGAGTAATCGCGTTAATGTGCTGTTTGTTTCAAAATGTCAGCCACCCTAGAATTTCAAACTGCTCTATCTCAGCCATTTTTAAAGATAGAGGTAAACCAAAAAATGCTCTAGAATCCTTGTATCAAGGCCTAACACGTAATTAAAAAATAAATTTGAATTTTTAACTTTTTGGTATATTTATTTTAGTTTTAAATTTTTAAATGGCCGCCATCTTGAAACAAAATGGCGGACCAAGCTGGCCAACGAACTCCGTCGAGACATTGGTGACCTTAATACACACAATTAGTTTCATCAAAATCGATATATAAATACGAGCGTTATCGTATGACATAGGTCAGATATATATATATATATATATATATATATATATATATATATATATATATATATATATATATATATATATATATAAACTTATTGCAAAAATTAACCATATATATATATATATATATATGGATATATCTATATATATAAATCAACATTTGAACGGAGGGTGGTTTTGGGGTCTGGGGGTCATGATCGGTGAAAATATATCGAAATTTTCCGGAACTGCTTTCCTCCGAACGGCTGCAATAGGTAGCTTTATACTTTTTAGCTCACAGGCTATCAAAGCCTGAGAGCTTATGTGCCCGCCCGTTCTGTATGTATGTATGTATGTATTTATGTATGTATGTACGTATGTACGTACGTAACGCGATAACTCTTGACAGAAATAACCGTTTTGCTTCCAATTTTTTTTATAGGTTCCTTGTGATAAGGCGCTTCCCTGATTTGTTTGGGGGATTGATTGTTTAATTATAAAGGGGGGAACGGGGGGGCTAACCCCCCTTAATTAAGATAAATGGTTTTTTCATGCAGAATTGTCCAATTTTCTTCAAATTTTGTATATAGGTTCATTGTGATAAGGTTCTTTCCTGATTAGTTTTGGGGGTTCATAGGTTAAGTATAAAGGGGGTAACGGGGGGGTTAATCCTCCCCCCCTTATTTTAGATAAATTATTTTTTTCATGCAGAGTTATCCGATTTTCTTCAAATTTTGTATATAGGTTCATTGTGATAAGGTTCTTTCCTGATTTGTTTTGGGTGTTCCTAGGTTAAGTATAAAGGGGGTAACGGGGTGGGGGGGGGGTTAATCCTCCCCCCTTATTTTAGATAAATGATTTTTTTCATGCAGAGTTATCCGATTTTCTTCAAACTTTCTATATGGGCTCATTGTGGTAAGGGGCTTCCCTGATTAGTTTTGGGGGTTCATTGGTGAAGTGTAAAGGAGGGAAACGGGAGCTACCCCCCCCCTTAATTTTGATAAATGGGTTTTTCATGCAGAATTATCCAATTTACTCCAAATTTTGTATATAGGCTCATTGTGGTAAGGCCCGTCCCTGATTAGTTTTGGGGGTTCACTGGTAAAGTATAAAGGGGGGAACGGGGGGGACTAACCCCCCTTGATATAGATAAATGGGTTTTTTAAGCAGAATTATCCGATTTTCTTCAAATTTTATATATATATGTTCATTGTGATAAGGCGCTTCTCTGATTAGTTTTGGGGGTTCTTTGGTTAAGTATAAAGGGGGGACGGGGGGCTAACCCCCCCCCTTAATTTAGATAAATGGATTTTTCATGCAGAATTATCCGATTTTTTCAAATTTTGTATATAGGTTCATTGTGGTAAGGCGCTTCTCTGATTAGTTTTATGGGTTCATTGGTTAATTATAAGAAGGAGAAACGGGGGATGGTTCCCCCCTGTTAATATATTGTCGATTTCTTCATTTTTCGAGGGCTTATTTCAAATTCTTTGAAATAAGAATATAATTTACAGTTAGTGTGAATAGCCTGTGAGCTCAATGCCGTCAGTTTAACTGGGCAGTTTTCTTTGTTTGTATTGAAAGCTACCTAAAATTTTTGATATAATAACCGGTTAGTATGGTCCATATTATAAAGGTGCGAGTTAAATTTAAGAGCTAATTACAAATAAGATGTGAGAAACATATTTAGTATGGTAAATAAGTGAGTTCTAATGTGTAACGTATAAAATAGAATATCGATTTTCTTTTTAAAGCAAAAATACGTTTTAAAAGTGCACGGATATTTAAGTCACTCAGATAAGAAAAGCGTTTTTCTTAATAGATTAGAATTTTGTAGTTCTCAAAATTTATATTTTAAAATCAAATAATTCTTATAGATTATATAATTATGGATACTGACATCGTATAAATTGTAACAGAGTGAGTAACAATGAACATTGACCAATCCGTTTATTGTTTCAGATGATCTGGAAAAGTTTTTAAAATGTAACTGGGGAATTAGTGAGATGCAAAAGTTGCTCAAGGAAATGAAATGAAATAGCCCTTAAATTTGTGAACGAAGTCAAGTAAAATTAAAGTTGAACAAAATTTGGAAAAAAGAAAACAATTCTGTCGAAAATATGTAATAAAGTTTTACGCTTAACTTTATAAAAGATAAATGACAAAACAGCCGTTAGTTAATAATTCCTTTATCATAAATTTGCTTTTACGTCAACATCAGAAATCTCTTTAGTTAAAAGAAATAAAATGAAACTTCTCAAAATTGTAATTGATACTGTTAAAAAAACACAAGATTAGGATTCAAACTTTTATGAAACATTTTCCTTTTGTTGTTTACTAAAGACAGCAGACATTATATAAAAATTTGCAATATATTATGTATAATCGCGTATGAGAAAATATTTTTCTTTTATGAGCCATTAAGCTTTTTTAAAATATCTGCAGCATAATATCTTAGCTCACTTTCTCTTAATCTCCAGACTTGCACGTGACTAAATCCAATAAAAAGATTTCTTTTCCCGGATGATTTTAGCTGCAGTCCTGAATAAAGTGTTTTTATTTTTTCCGTGTAGCAGTCGTGCTCTGTTGACCAAATGGAAATTCAAAAAATTTATTACTCTAAAAGCACGTGAGCTATCGCAAAACACACACAAACAGTGCTCTATTATAACAATAATTGTATTTTTTATCGAACCAGCAATTTCCGATATATATATTTTTATTATTATTATTAGGTAGATTTAATGAGAATACAAAAGCTGATATTTTAAATTTTCTGACAAATGACCCTTTTGGAGTGAAATATTGTTATCGAAAATAAAATATGTATCGGTGATTCATTGGGTAGTGTATTACGCGAAAATAAATATATAGAGGGTGTTCCAAAAAGATTGAAACGCGCTTTGAATTTTTACATGTTGGAGATGCGTATTCAATATAAACTGCAAAGTTGTTCAAAATAAGGAAACAATTAAGATTATGTTGATGAAATTTTCCTGGCTTTAAATTGCAAAGGTTACACTTTTAAAATTATCAGACGGTGCCAGGCTCCTATAAATTATAATAAAAAAATTCTCAATGCTCTGATAAACACAACAGTAAAAACTCCATTCTTCTACGACCAAAACTCACAGAGATTTTATACTTTGAATTTAATGAATTTTCGGAACTTTTTTGCACTACAAATGGACAAGCGATTTTTTAGTGCAGGAAAACTCCAAATTTCATAAAATTCAAGGTATCATAACTAGGTGAATTTTGGGTCGTAGAAGAATTGAATTTTTACTGTTGTACTTGTAAAATCATGGAGAAAATTTTCAAAATACAACTTATAGGAGCCGTGTATCGTATAAAAATGTAAAAAGTGTAACTTTTTGAAAATTATCGGAAATACAATTTCATCGACATAATCTTAATTCCAATCTAATTTTGAAAGCTTTGCGATTTGCATTGACTAGGTATCTCCAACATGTAAAAAATTAAAGCGCACATTTCATTCTTTTTGGGACACTCTGTATAAGTGTGTGCGTAAGTATGTGAACACTGCTGTGTTGTAGGAATAAGCGTCTTTCAATTCACACTAATAATTTGCAATAATTTTTCTATTAGATAGACGCAATGAGAATTCAAATTTGGAATTTTAAATTTTCTTTGAATTAAAAATATTACATTTCCATTTTGGAGCGCAATATTTTTTAAAATCAAAATTAGACTGTGCATCCGTGATTCATTGTGTCGTAGTCTAATACGCCAAAATAAGTACGTATTTCTAAGTACACTACAGTATTATATGAATACTAGTCTTTCAATCCAAACTAACAGTTTACGATTTTTCGGTAAGTTAAATGGGAATTAAAATTTTTGACTTTAGATTTTCAGAGTAATGTTCCTTTTGGAATGAAATATTGTAATTAAAACTAGACTGTGTATCGGTGATTCATTGTATGCGAAAAATGTGTGCATTTCTAGGCATACTGCTGTAGTGTAGGCATAATGATAATCAAAACCAAGAATTTATGATTATTTTCTATTTCATGTGCTCTATGATAACTCAAATTTGTGATTTTAAATTAACTTAAGAATGATTCTTGTGGAACGCAATATTGTTATTGAAAATATACTGTGCTGGGTTTCATTCTGTACTCTACTATGTCAAAATAAGTGTGTATCTGTAATCACACTGGTGTATTATATAAATAACTGTCTTCCAATTCAAATTAACAATTTACGATTCTATCTCCAATAAGTTAGCTCAATGAGAATTCAAAATTGTGATTTTAAATTAACTGAAGTGTGGATTTTTTAAAAGTACGATGTTATTATTATTTTTAAATAGACTACATATCTTTGATTAAGTATGCAGTGCACTGCGGGCCAGAATATCACAGTGGGACACGGGTACATGCTTCGGCCGGCCACAAATTACAAAGGAACCCCCAAATGTATTTTGTGTACTCTCGGAAAATGTAAATTTAAACTAATATACGTCTATAGCTCATAGAAATGAAATTTTTGCATTTGTCTACACTAATTTATCTCAATGTTTGTTACCAACGGTAATAATTTTAACATAAACTTCGAAATTACTAAAGAACGTATATTCATTCAAACATGCTTCAGTCAATCCGGCAGGCTTAGGGTTTAATTCGTTCTAAATAGCATGATGAAAAATATAGTGCAGAAGATGTTGTCTACCTATATAATAATTGTCTTAAAAGTGATTTTCAATTACATGGTAAGGTGCCCTATTTCCGTCCTCCACTCATTTTTAGGCTCTTGGAAGTTGTAATTTTCAGTGAAAACCTACCAAATTTGGATTTTACACTGAATACCTACGCACATAGAAACATAGGCAAATCTCGTACAAAAAATTTCAACAATGCAAAAAATTACTTTTCAAAAGTATCTATGTAGGGCAAAAAAAAAACAAAATAAATAATAAAATAATAAAATAAAATAAAAAAATGTCTCAATTTCGCCCCCCTCAAAAAGCCGAGGCTTAACTTATTACTAAATCAAAATTTATTTAAAAATGAGTAAGTAATTTAAATTAATTGGCAAAGAAACGTACTATTAATCAGTGGAAGAATAACATAAAAAAACATTAGCCATCCAAACATGAAGAACATGTAAATTTTGTATTGTTTTTGGCTGTTTGTTGAGCAGGTTTCGCGTGACCAAGTGGAGCATTGAAGGCACAGAACCCATTGTTCTCCATCTTTATTGTCAGAAAAACGCTTTAAGCAGATAGGGCACTCTGCATCTTTGTCACCATCATTATCGTTTGTATTATCATCAAAGGAATTTCAACAGAAGAGTCACTTTCATAATCAGAGTCGCTGGGTAGGTCACGTTTAAATTTTTTACATGGTGGATTCTTTCCCTTTCCCTTGGCAGTGGTGGGTACCAGAAGATTTTTTTCAGCTGAGCGTTTCTTCTTCGCCTTGGAATTGTTCACTTTGTTTTTACGCGGAGATCCAGTGATCAATGTTACTGATCCTCTTCGGACAGAGGTTGCTGGTGTGATCACTGGCACTTCCCGGATCTCTTTAGAGCTGATGACAGCAACAGTTTCCTGAACCTGGCCGCTTGATGATGGTTGATCAGCTACCATGGAATTTTCGCCAGATGGAGAGGGATGAGGTTTCGCCAAAAAATCTTCAGGTCCAAAAATGGGGTTAAATGGCATGATGCCCGTCTTTTTTAAACCATTGACAGAGGTTTTAACAACAGCAGCACGCTCATAGGCTTCATTAAAAAGTTGTGCGACTTGTAGGTTCCCAACTTTTCGACCAGGATGGTTTGGCAGCCAATTTTCTATTGCTTTAGCATAAAACGTTTTAAAGAGAGACATAAACGCTGCATCGAGAGGCTGCAGTTTTGCTGTTGAGTGGGGAGGAAAACACACGATTATAACATCATTCTCCCGTGCAAGGTCAATGGCAGTCAAGTTACGAGAATGTGAGTAATGCCCATCCAATATCAACACAATGGGATCGTCTTCTAATGGACAAAAAAGGGCGAAACCATCTTTTGAAAAGTTCTGCTGTAATTCACCCTGACTCATGCACAGCTCCGATTGATCCTGAAGACGCACCATCCATTAGCTCTTTCTTCATCAGGAGAGGGGGCACAAACCCCTGCGGATGACATGCACATCACTACAGCAATTAAGGAACCCCTCTCCGTAGATGATACTTTATGGACGTTTTTATTTCTTTTCATGGCTACGATTTTTTGGGCTTTGTATTAGACAATAAATGATGCCAGTTTCGTCTACATTGTACACTTTCGTCGGGTCGAATTTTATTTTTTCTAATTCTGCCTTCAATATGGGGAAAAATAGTTGAACACTTTGTTCTGTGAACCCCTGAATGCGAGCGAGTGATAATGATTGGTCGCAACCATTTGGTCACTGCCATTTTTGTCTTAGATGAGAATGGGTGTGGTAAGTTATTGCGAAAGAAATGCCATTCGTCTCAAATCTTTCAGAGTGAGTCCATAGAAATTTCACTCCATTTCTGTACAGTATAAAACTAACCCACTCTCCAGTTCAAGTGGGAAAACTGTTTTCCGACCGATTCTTATTGCAATCAAGCACGTTTATACCCACCCTTTTTTACATAATTTTTCAATGTTGATCTTGGGACACTGTACTGTTTACTGGCAGCTTTATAGCCCCATATATATATAATAATTTTATTTGTGCTTCTTTCGTAATTGGTCTACCCAAATTCCTGCCCCATATGTTCTGATTTTTTCTGTTGTTGTCGTGTACCAGATTTTAACCATTGTATTTTTAGTGCCCTATGTGTTAGATGTTAATTTAGTAGAGTTGTGGTAGTAGTTAATGAGATTAAGTTTTAAGTAATTGATATGTGCAAACCAGTTTTTGTGTTTGTCAGGTTTCTGACTCTAACAGACCCTATGTTGTATATATATGGTTAATTAATTAATTATATTTAATCATTATTATGTATTACTGTATTTTGATATATATTTTCTTGTTTATAAACTTCCATATGTGGAATTTCCCTGATCCACTCAGATATTTGTGGGATGTTCTTGGGGTCATTGTGAGAAGAACTAATCTGGTTTTGGAATGTGGATACAATGAGCACTGGATTCCTAGTGAACTGGGTTGAGAGGATAATAGAAAGGGGAATGTTCTAGAGAAATGTTTCTACAGGTGTAGAGAAACTCCGTGAAGAAAGAAAGACAGGCCTCGTGGATCTGGAGAGTGGCGTGAAGTGTGTGACACGAGACAGTCGCCAGCGAGCAGTGGAAAGTGTAGGAACAGAGTGTCCTGGGAGAGAGTAGCGGCGTAGATGAGCAGAGCCTAGCGTGCAGAGGAGAGGGTAGTACCGCAGATCCCAGCGAGCAGTAGAAAGTGTAGGAACAGAGTGTCCTGAGAGAGAGAGTGCAGTTTCGTAGACGGGCAGACCGCAGCGAGGACGTGCATCGGACAGCTTGGTCCGGGGTGAACTAATTACAGCGTGGACAGAACGGTGTGTATGAGTGGTGCGTAACGAAATAGAGTAAAACGTGTGATCAGGGAGATTGTCATTCGACATTCACATACGGCAAATACTAATAACATATATGGACCAATAAGGACTATCACTGTAACATTATTTTCATGCGAATTTAATAAATAAATTATTAGTTGATTATTTAAGTGAGAACTTATTTTCACAGCGTGTCCGGTATCAGTCTAATACCGGTGGTGGCAGCAAATACCATACGACTAAGGTCTCAAGGATAAGATAAGTACTACGGTGACCGCAAAAGGCAGCAAAACCATAACAGTGTTGGTCTATGGTTAGGCCTAGAAGTTTTAATTTGGGGACGTGGTGTACACTGGTGCCATTAATTCTGTTAGTTGGTTTCCTTTTTAGCTTGTGTTGTTTCACGAATGTTAGGGCTTGTGATTTTACAGCTGATAGTTCCAGGTGTAGAGACTCCAGGAGCTGGCAAAAAAGGGAAGGGCTGAAGCTGCGTCCAGTTCTAAATCCAGTCGGTCTTTGATATTGTGCCTGTGCCTCGAGACCCACATGAAAATAATTAGGCCCTGAGTGTACTACATAAAATAAAAAAATTGAGGTTTTTAACAACTATGCCATTGTAATAGATATGCAATTTCAAATAAAGTTATTTGTTTTATTTTGTTTATTTCAAATAACAATCAAAATAGAAGTAAATGTGTTCGATTTTCTTTTCTACCGTCATAAGATGATGAACGGTACGATGATTATATTCAAAAGATACTGTGTTTTATTTTAACACCACATTTACATTTCGCAGCATTTTGAGAATTTTTATGGAATCCATAGTTGAGAATATTTTCGCCTTTGTGTAAATACATCATGTACTAGATGTCTACTTTCAGTAAAGAAAATACATCTTCCTACCTTATAAATATATCTGAGTTTTTTGAGGCAGTCTGTATATTTTATTAAAGTTAGATCATGGAGAAAAGTAGTAGGCATGAAGGCAGTAAAAAATATATGTCATTCTAGATACTAATAAAATTAACATGGAGCCAACTGGAAAACGGTCCCTTTAAAACACAAATTTTAGAATAGGTACACCCATTAGAAAGTTATAAATTCATTAAAAAATGTATTGTCTAATTGAGTTAACTTTTATTTTCTATGTCGATAATAAGCGTGTATGTATAAGCCAATGTCTTCGGTACGATCAAGAGAAAAATTCTGACGCGTCAATTGCTTGCTTAGAAATTTCATAAAAAATCGCATTATCCCATTCCTTTCATGATAAATTATAAGCAGGGGCAATCATAATCGGCGCCGGGTGTCATGCACCCGGGCCACGTGCTTACACAGCACTTAACAAGACTGAAAATCATTTTTTTAACATCTGAAAAAAATGTTAGAACCTCAAAAATTTTGCACTTGATCTCTATATTTACAGAAGCTTTCAGTGAGTATAAAATACCTTGTTCTTATCTCTGAATGTAATTTAGATTATCTAAAATTTTCTTGCGCCCGAGCTCCAATGAAGCCTCGAGTATAAGGATATTGCCAAGAACCATCAATCTTTCAGTCGTACCTGTCGCACGAACTTAAAATTTCCAAAATAAATGTTCAAGATAAATAGGTGTTCAAAATAAATGTTCAATGTAATTTATGCATTTGAGTCAGGGATTCTGATGGTCATATATATAAATGATAATCATATTGAAAACTAGTTGTAAATAATTTGTACATTTTAAATTTTATTTTGACGAAAATTTTGTAAAAATAAAGGCATTAGTTCAAAAGTTATTAACGAAAGAGCTTGCTGAGTAAATAATGGTCATACCTGTGAACGAGAATAAAAGTCGTGCATAAGACCATTACCCAAACACACACCCTGCTATAAAACAGAAAAATGCTCGTATAATTTCTAAAGGTGTGTGTATGTGCATGCGAGTGCCGAAAACACCTTTTTTATAGCACCAAAAGATTAGACCACTCAGTCTAGTGGTTAAGTGGTTAACGTACTTGTTAGAGAGATGAGTACCGAAGTTCGTGATTTTGTTTCCGCGTAACAAAAGGGATTGTGTATAGTTTTCATTGTTTTCCATGCACAAAAACAATATTTATGGTGTCCCTCCCTCCAAAGTTCTCTCTGAAGGCATTTCGCCCATGTTAGTAAAGTCAGATTAGCCCTGCGCCTAAATACACATGTGTGTAGCAGAGAAAATACGCAGTCCTCTATTGTAAAATTTACTTTAAAGTAAAATCTAACGTTAGAATAAAACATAACTTCTTCTCCTAACACAATCAATATAATTCATTGCGTATTATATTGCAATGATCAGATACGGTGATTTAGTTTTATCTGTTGGTTTTCATTACAAAAAGTCCTTGAGGACGTTGAAAGAATCAATAAATTTAGCGTTTGTAAGTACACATTCTACTGATTTGTGAAGCAGCGGTAACCATAATTTCCTGAGTTGCTTTGCAGATCGTTACCGCTGCGAAACATTGGGCAATCAGTTCTGAGAACGCTTTTCTTTCAAACGGCGAAAGTAAGATTCATCGTTTGAAAACGCTTATCATTATCAAATCATTTTTATTAACTTTATCTCTGAAATTATCGCATTGTTGAACATGTTACGGTGATTTAACACATACTTCGATAGGCGTCGAATGAAAAATGTCTCACAGAAAACTGCCTCTGGCAAGATTTAGAAATGAAAGATAATTTGAACATTTCAAATGTCTATTTTACTAGAATGTGTTAAGTAAACCATAAGGATCTTCCTAAAACTACATTATATTCCACAACATCAACGAAGCTTTGCCATTTTTTAAAAACATTTTAAATATCATTTATGGTGTTCGTTTTTGTTTCCAATTTTACCTAAATCATCTTTCTCACTATGCCTTATGGGGTAATCCTACAGTAATATAAAGACAATGTTAAACTGAAAGCTGTTATAGAAGGAACAGTAAACAAAACCACTTTCAACACAGTTTGTCAGGTTAAAAAAATAAAGTTTTATTTTTGAGTTATAGAAAGCTTAAAAAATTAATTTTTCGAATCACACAAAAAATTTTATTTATTTATCCAACAAATTAATATACAGCTTTAGATATATGATTAATTCAAAATTTTAATCTACACACATTAAGCAGATTGAAATAAGGCATTAAATCTGAAACATTACACAGAGATATTAGAGAGAAAATAAGACTCTTTTCACTTATTACCCAGACTAAAAGAACAAATCGGGGTAATGAGAGACATCGGTGAAAATACGTACTTAAAAAAAATTCACAATTTGAAGAATACATTATGAATTACCATCTTATTTGTAATAAACTGACTTATCAATTATACCTAAAATATTAACCCATTATACGCTATAAAATTTTACTTTGAAAAACCCTTGAATTATTAAGAGTATATTAAAGTGAAGGTATTATTCAGAGATAAAAAAAATAGATAAAAAATTTTGATACATCTTTTATAGGGAAAATATTTTAGCATATTTTTTATATTTTTAAATATATATTTATAGCGCTTTCCCCGTCTCTTATTACTCTTGTCTCTTATGCCATTTTCCCTTATCTCTAAAATTCTTGAGATATTTTAGAAATTATTATAAAATAAGTGTATGAGATAAGAGCTTACAAATTGGTCCTCTAATTTACAGTTGACTCTCCTTAATTTGAATGCCGATAGTTCGAAATGTTGGTTAATTCAAAAACTTAGATTTATTCTTCTGGAAATCCATATTCAAAACAATGTTAAAATCTTGAGTAATAAAAATTTTCGAACCACTTGTTTCGATAATTAGAAGATTTTGAGTCAAATACATTTATTAAAAGGCAGTTTAAGTCATTAATTTTCTAGTTATTATTCTAGTTATCCAAGGGAAATCGTGGTTAACTGGAATTTTTTTTTTTTTTTTTTATGCTTAGTTATTTTCTAGCTAATAAGAGAAATGACGCGTTTTAACCAAGAAAGAAATTATGTATCTATATTATAAAGAATAAACGTGTCCGTGCGTAACGATGACGTCATTTTGAGGTTGGCAACACTTGACGATTAAATTTTGGTTTTCCAATTTTCATTACTGCAATTTTTTAAATTCTAAACTTTGTACATTTTAAATTTTTACACCGTTGTATAGGGAAAAAATGTACTTTCAAATACAATTTGTTTGAAAACTGTATCGCATTTCACTCATTTATTGAGGTTTTAAAAATAATTTTCATCCATGAATTTTTTTTAAATCTATCTTCATCGCGTGCAGCCAGCCTCCATTACGGAAGAATAATAAGAAGTTAAAACTTCATAAATAAATTAATAAATAAATGATGTAAAAAAAATAAAAAAAATAAAACACAAATTTAACATATATGTAATCGAACAATTTCAAATTTTTTACCGCCGAATAGGAAAAAGAAAATGTATTTTCAAATGTAATTTGTTTGAAAACTATATCTCATTTACCGATTTCTTATGTTTTTTAAAAATAATTTTCAAGCATGAATTATTTTTAAATCTATAAGTATCGCGTGCAGCTCGATTACGAAAGATTAACCCGTTTTCCCTTAAAACAATATAAATAGTTGAACATTTGTTTCCATCTAATATTCCAGAACGAAATTAAAACTTCGTCAATCAATCAATAAAATAATATAAATAAGACACAAATGTAATAAAAACAAAAATAACAGACATGTCATCGAAGTAGGCGCTGAAATTATCAAAATGAAAAAGGCGGAAATAAGAAACGAAATTTTTGGAGATTTCTTCACCTATTAACTCCTGGTATGTGACAATTACGAAAGTATCGATTTTAATAAATTCCAAAACTTTATTTGAATACATCATTGATATTTTTATATAAATATGCTTTTTGGTTTTGAACATCAGGTTATAGAGCATTCTAAAAATATACAGGGTCATTCATAATTCCCTCCGGGGTTTCGAAACGTTATAGTAAAAAAACGAAGACGAATATGAAAAAAAGAAACATATGAAATTATTCCGAAACTATTCAAGTTTTACTGACATACATTACAGGTGTTCTATGTGTGAACCCTTGGTCACACGGCATACATCCTGGCAGGAACACGGCATACAACTGGCAGGAACTGGACTATCGCATGGATGTATGCCGTGTGACCAAGGGTTCACACATAGAACACCTGTAATGCATGTAAGTAAAACTTGAATAGTTTCGGAATAATTTCATATGTTTCTTTTTTTCATATTCGTCTTCGTTTTTTTACTATAACGTTTCGAAACCCCGGAGGGAATTATGAATGACCCTGTATATATTAAATGTAAAATAAAATCTATTATATTTCGAAAAAAATTTTTTTTACCTATGTTCTGTAACCCGGGAAGCTCGGGTTGGATCCCGTAGTTTTACTAAATGCGCAAAAACAAACCAAAAACTAAGTTTATGAGTTAATAGCAAATAGCTTCAATGGCGTATTTTAATAAAGAAAGAAATCGCGTATTTTATTAAAAGATTAAAAACGATTAGTTCATGGGTTTCTTAAAACGAATATTGTCGTTGTATAGGCTTGCTTAAAGAAATAATTTTATCGATAGTTCTTTAAGAAAGAGTGTTATTCATGTTCTTTATATTGTTTATAGTGTTATATTTTCTTGATTTTTTGAATACGCAAGTTTTGTTCAATTGTAATTTCTGACAATTGGAACATTTTACGAGTCTCACTGGAGTTCGAATTAAAATAGTCCACTGTATTTTTTTTTTTTTTTTGACAAATTCAATAACTTTACACATGTGTATCTATCATTGTGCGAAGAACATATAGCCGCGATTCAATTCCATGCATAGTGAGATAGATACGGCTCACCCCCCTCCGATAGGATCACAAATTTGTATCCGTTTTCTAAGATGTTTTGAGCGTTTTAGTATAATTTATGATGTATATTTACTGCTTTCTGATTGATTTTGTTTGAAAATTGTTTAAATGTATTATCCAAGATCAGAAACATTGGTTTATTTGGAGAATTTTAATGTATTTCAATTGTATCAATTTGATTTATTTTTCAATATGAAGCGCTCATTACACCATCGTAGTTATTTTTATATGTTTTACGTTTTGATACACACATTAACGTATTAAAAAAAAGCTATCATGGTGTTATGAGTGCTTCATATAAAAAATAAATAAAATTGATACAATTAATACATTAAATCTGCTAAATGAACCTACTATGTTTCTGATCTTGTGTAACATATTTAAAAAAAAATTAAATAAAAATTAATCAGAGAGGTGGTAAATACAGATTCTAAATTACATTAAAACAGTTAAAACATCATTGAAAAGAGTTATTTTAGAATCCTATTGGGGGGGGGGGGCAGAAAGGAGCTTTATCTACTCAGCACCTTTTTGTTCTCTCCCGAAATGTTCCATTTGCATCCAAAAATTATGTAGAAACAAACTGAAGTACCAACACTTCGGATGATACCGTGCCCAAAAGTTTTTAAATCAGGAATTTCCAAACAGGTGGACTGGGCGAAATGTGTCTATACATGTGCAAGATTCAGGGATTTTTCATTAATACATGCTCGCCAATCATACGAATTTAGTGGCGGCACAGCAAACCATGCAGAAAAGCAACGCAACGGTTCCCACCCGAAAACCGAAATGAAGCAGCATTGCGCGTGGTTAGTAGTTTGGAAGGAGTCTTCTTGTCAACGCTTCATTGCTATTCTTCTCTCGTGGATGCCAAATGCCTGCACGTGTGGAGAGTCCTTTCATTAGGAGGTCGGTAGGTAAGAAGAAAGTATCTCACTTCCAGTAACGATCAAAATTGCAGGAGAAATTGTGGCGAATTAAAACACCACAAACCATATTCGGTTGACATATCCATCAAGTCAATTTAGTCTGTCAAAGATTTTTTAAAACTGTAACGATACATTTTGGATTCCCTGTATATGGTAAAATAAGCCTTTTAGTTGATTTCTTATGAAGCTAACGAGAGATAATTTTTTAACTAATATTCAAGAAAAACTCGTTATTAACACAAAGAAAAGATGGCAAATAATTTAATCAAAAATTATAGAAAGAATAATAACGCCTTAAAGTCCTTCAAATAATAAGAATAAACCTTTTTATGCATAATTTAAAAATAGTAAGGTGGGGTGAAATATATCATACATAATCGAACTTATTATATAAGAAATATGTAACGCAAAATTTGGCTGCAATATTAATTTTAAAGGGAGGAAAATAACGCATTTCGATTTAAAATATGCAAATTGATTATTCCACTAAACCAGTATTTTTATTTTGTAAATATTTTTTAATATTGTGATATATAAAACGTCGTAAAGCAATGATTTCTCTTGAAACAAAAGCAGAAATATATCTTCTAGGGTTTCGCCCAGAAATACTTTACTCTTTAAACCTTTTTCAATAAATAAACCCTTTTTTAAAAAATTATAGCTTTTCATCAAATATATTAGAAAAAGAGTAATTATATACATAGGGTATGTTTCACTGGCACAAATTCTACCTTTAGTTTCAGTTTTCATATTATCTCACCATTCAAAAACGTTATTTAGTACGATAAACGGAGGAATGTGAACGATAATGCATTTCTAAATGGGTAGATTAAAACTATGAGTGTTCCTTCTTTAAATCCAGAATAATATGCACCAGGGGTCACCAACCTTTCAACTATCGCGGGTGCATTTGAAATTTATAATCATCTTTATGGGCTCCCCTCCCCAACACACTATCTTTTACATGATGTAGATAAAAATTTAAACATGGATATAAATTTACAGAAATTTCATGGACACAACAAAAGTGGTCGGAGGGCACAAGTATGCCCACAGGCGCGTTGTTGGCGATATATGATATGATATATGATATATGGTTGGCGATATATGATATGATTTCACTTTGTTAGGATATTTATAAATAAAATCTACACTATTGTTATCCATAATATACACCGTGATCTCAAAAGCAGCATTAATTTCGCAAACTTGCAAGTCTGCCTGAGAGAGCCATAAATAATACGACGTCCCATTCTTTCGGAACGATTTTGTGGTTTTCAACAAAAGAAAGGGGAGTTTCGATTCGACCAAAGAAAGAGGCGTTGATAACTTGTCACCATGCTCCCTTGTTTGACCTCTGAACTTTAGACATGCTAAGAAATTCATAAAATATGAAGGGAAGTGCTTGACCAAATCAAAATTAGTGCCATGTTAGACCGCGCTCTATTTTCACTACTTTAAGGGGCTACTTCACTCACGCGAAAACACCCGCTCGCTAATGTTAATCCTATGAGGGAAATATTTTAAGATATCTCGTTCGCATTTCAATATTTTTAAATGATTTTTTTTGCATTGGATAGCTGAGGTCGATCTCTATGCAGGCTCTTTTTACTTTTTTGATTTTGGTTGCAGATTTCTTTATTAAGGATACTTTCACGTTCAAAACCGGTTCCGAAAGTGAAAGTATCTTAATAAAAATAAACTCGGAATCAAAATCGAAAAAGTACAAAAGGGCCTGCGTAGAAATTGACCCCAGCTATCCAAATATTTCCCCCGTAGGATTAACATTAGCGAGCGGGTGTTTTCGCGTGAGTAAAGTAGCCTTTTAGCTCACTGACTGACATACTAACGCTTGAAAGCTTATACGTACAGAAAAATGATTTTCGAATAAGAAAGTTAGTCTCAATAATAATAGAAAACAATAGTCCACTGAGTCACTAACGGTTCAATATTTATATAGAATAGTTTTATTATTTTAGGTAATATCATTTTTTTTTTTTTTTTTTTTTTTTTTTTTTAATTATTTATAATTTCTTTCACTTGCTAGGGATACGGGCTTTCATCTAATTTATTTATATTGATTGATACTTCTTTATAAATTGTAAGACGTGTTATTTCGTTTTCATTTTCGTATGTCAACATATATTTGTAGTATATTTAATTTTATGAAAGGGAAGGATTCTTTCAAAGTGTATGTTCAGGCATCTGCCTAACCAGAAAAAGCTAAGGCGATCACTCGTCAATTGTTGTAATGCTGCCGCTTTCAATTTAGTCTTGCATCTTTATTTATGTTACTACAAATGTTACTTTATTTTATTTTTGCAAATGTTTGTTTTGTTGCTTCATGTTTTTATTATTACATCACGTATTTATGGCTGCGTCACGTTTGATTACATTAAAAAAAATTACATGCTTGAAATTTACTCAAAAAATCATCAAAAATCAGTTAAATTAATTTGCAGGTTTCAAAGAAAAAAAAACTGTATTTTTTGTTCTACGCAATGGAGTACAAATCGAATTTATGCAACATTTAAAAGCGAAGATAGTACATGAGCGAGAGCGTTTCGCGACATCTAGTATTACTTTTGATTATAATATAGATTTTATCATAATTTCCCTGTGCTGATTACTTTCAATGAGAATCTTCTGAATAGAGTCCTGCGTCGGTTAAAATAATTCTTATTTTATCTGCACTAATTATTGGCGCTATTGTTTCCGTTGATGGTCGAGTTGACACTTACTTGTTTCGGGTTCGGGTCGATTTCGGGTTAACTCTTTGTTATCAACGCGTTGCATATCTGCAGCATCTGTAACGTTGCATATCTGCAATGTTACTTATACAGTGTTTTTTAAAAGACGATTTTATTTATTGCTGCTATCTTCCAACACAGAAGTTGGTATAAATTGATCATATAATTCTCAAAAAACGGTGATAGTGAGTTAATTTTTCATGCCGAAGCTTTATTTATCATTTGAACAGTTTCACATCGTTATTGCTAAAATGAACTTCGTAGTTTTTATCAAAAATAGATTTTTTATAAAGATGAATTCGTATACTTAACAAGTTTGCATTAGAAAATTGTTACTATTTATGAGAAGTATATAATTTTCTGTTTTTTGCAGATGTGAAAAACGCAGTCAATAATTGCTTATTTTTCATGCTTTATTTTTTTAAAATTATTTTTTACATGCTTAAAATGATGTATTCTAACATCTGAGTAAATATGTTTCAAATCGGAGTTGTTGAGTCATAAAGGGTTAACCTTGATGTTTCAAAAGAAAATCCAGAGTATTGTTTCAGATAAAAAACTACATGTATTTGAGTATGAATGAGTCTTTACTTGTTCATTTTTCTAAATAAAAGATGAAATTAATATCAGAGATATGATTATAAAGTATTTTTTGCATAATTTTTACATAATTCCGGCTTTCTGGTCCACGAAAGTTTTTTATTAGGTTCGGGCGGGTTGCGGATTGACTTTATGTATAATTTGCGGGTTCGTATGGAGCATAACCCGACCCGTGCAGGACTCTACTTCTGAAGAGAAAGTCATCCGAATATTAAATTTTTATGGGATAAAAACCTGAGATATACCAGAAGTGATCCAGAAATCCAGACTTTTGAAAACTTAATAATTAGAAAACTATGTACATTAGAAAGATGCGCTTTATACGGAAATGCTTAGAAACATGTGGAATTTTGAATAATAATAATCTCTTTAAATGTTATAATAGTTACATTTTTCACCAACAGGTGGCGCTGCTGTTTAGGAAATAGTTTTGCAGTGGTATAATACAGAAGAAATAATCAGTTTCTAAATTTTATAACTTTTCAATAACTTTTATCACTTATGTACAGCCTATCATATAATGCACACCCTGCACAACAACCTTTTTATCATAGCCTTCAAATCACCTTTTCCACTTTAAACCATCGTACGACAGTAACGCAAAGATAAACTTGCCGATTCAACGTTTTTATAAAACTGTTTAACTAATAAAGCTTCATCTTGTAAAGATAATGTGTCTAAACAAAGAAGCTACAGATCAAATTGTATCGAAGTTTCTTGAAATTGCATTTTATTTAATCTTCTTAAAAACTTTGAATGTTCGTTACAGCGAAATTTTAGCAACATCCTTGTTCCGGACGTTGCGCATTGAAGCCATATGCTTATATAAAATATAACGTATGATATAGATACTTTCTGCATTGAAAATATTATTCTAAGCAAAATTCCCACATGTTTTTCTTCCGTGAAAACCATATATTTCTATACTGTACATATTTTACTAATTATTATGTTTTCAAAAGTCCTGGGACTTCTAGATCACCTACCGTACTTCACTATAGTATTGCAAATATGAATCTTCGAGATTCGGCTCCACACTCCTCATTTTTAACACCTTTCCAACCAAGTTGAAAGTGTTTAGGACTTCAGTTTGTCTGCCGTCTGACCGTCTGTCCGTGCTCTTGCTCTAACTCGCGTAAATATACTCGGATTGCCTTGAAATTTTTGTATGTTATTGTCGTTTACTATAGTATGTTCCCTATGTTCCTTATTTCAATTGAAGTGTGTAGCACTTATAGTTTTTCTACAGGGACAGTCAAAAGTATTCCGTTACATTACAGTCAATGGGAAATAATCGTTTCAAGCGCATTTTGATGATGCTACGTAATTTAAAACATGATGAAATTGATATATGAATATATACATATATACACAACATATAATAAATATGAAGTGCATTAAAATATGCTTTTTGTAGAATATGGGGTGCAAAGCATTTATTATTGATTTACAGGGTCAAACAAAAGAATTCTGTTACACATGTTTCTATGGAGAAAAATCGTTTGTAGCGTAATTTAATGATATTTCACTATTTCAAACATAATGAAAATTATATGCATTACTGAGGAGCACTATAAATTGCTCTCTTGAAAGTGTGGTGTGCCTTGCATTTGTTTACAGGGACACACAAAAGATATCAGTTACAGTACATGTGCGATATTTAGAGTATACGTGTCATAAATGCGTTTTCAACTTTGGTTTGCGTTTATAAGTTTAACTAAATTTTTTATAGTACGTTTGTGTTTATAAACTCGGTTGTTCATATACAGAGCTACACAAGGGAATTAAGTATTGCAGATTAAGTATTACAGACTATAGGAATGAATTGCTGAAGGGTAGTTTTTATTGTGTTACGCATTTTCCTGCTGAAGTATATTTAGTAGACTAATAGAAGTTTGTGGAATATAAATACATATACAGGACTACGCAAAGAAAAAGATTGTTGGTAATTGCTGCTAGTGAGTTTTAAGTTGTCTTTTATCTTAATATGTGGTGTGTACAAAAGTCTTCAGATAATATACAGGGCTGTACAAAAGATTTCGAGTGCATTTCCATCGAATGTCGAAAATTGTTAAATGTGAATATTCTAACTGAACTAAATTTTATCATGATATATATCCTCATCTATTGATCATAAACAGGGCTGCACAAAATAATTCGATTACTGTTTTGACACTGAGAAGGCAATTTCGAAAATTGTATTTTTCAATGTGTTATATGTTTTCTAAACTGTTTACTTACATATCTTCTTTCACTTTATTTAACGGTTAAGTGTCGTTACAGTTTTCTGGCTGTGTTGAAAGTGTTTCATAATCTATGCTTGACACATGATTTTTCTTTCTTGTTGAGATTGACATGAAGCTGATCTCCGAGCTCATTGGCTAGTTTATGTTTCAGAACTGTGTTAATAATAATAATTTTGTGAATGCATTACAAATGGAAGGAAATGTTTAATTTTGGAACATTTATTTTGTATGATTTATAATAATAAAAACTGAAAAGAATATTCGAAGAACGATGCCTATTATGCAGGAGTCTCAAAACACATTGACCAAGTTTAGAAAATAATATAAAAATAAGTTACATAGGGCAAGTAACTTCAAATTCATAGATTTGTTAGCTGATGAAGTTAATAAATTTCAATATATGCTGCTTTTGATGCCTAAAGAAAATGTAGCTGATATTCAGTTTAATGCCACTTATGTGCCCAATATGGTTTCTGTACCACATGCAATTGCGGAAGTTATGCGTGTTTTTTGGTCTAAAATATTTTGAAACTTTGAAAAATTAACTTTTGACTTTGACAAATCCGCAAGAAAAAAGAAAGTTTAGTTTCGGATAATAGCACCTCAATATTGGTAGTATATATTAATAGAGAAAAAAAATTATATTAATAATTAGAAACGGTTGATTTTGGATTGTAGGAAATACATTAAAATTTTGAAGAAGGGACTAATACGATGAAGTAAATTTCAAATGGAGAAATGTAATATGTATTAAGCAGCATTTTAGGAGCGCGTAAACATGAATATATTGCTCAATTAATTATTAATTACTCTACTCTATTAATCATGTAAAAAAGTACTGATATAAAATGCAGAAAATTCACGAATCATAAGCTTTTATTTTTTTTCCTATTACCAAAAAAAAAAAAAAAAAAAAAAAAAAAAAAAAACATTGACAATAACAAAAACAAAAATGAAGAAAAGCTAAAATAAGTATATAATTATACAAAAATACTTTTACGATGATGAATTGGATCAAAGTAAAAAAAAATATTTAGGTATTATTGGTAATTTTTTATTGTAATTCCAACAAAATAGGCTATACGATTCGTTTGTATAGATTTTATTTTATGCATGTCCGCGCATATCTTCTGAACGAGTGCTCCGATTCTGATAGGAGAACTTCTGCAGAAGTTCTCGATACTTGCGAAGGCAAAAATTTACACTCAATTTTCTCGAAACTTTGTTAGACAGCGGTTTTACCACGATAACTTTTCAACCAGTTAACGGATTTACATGTTTCTATTTTTTTTTTAATACAGGAAATTAATTTTTTTACAAACTACTTGAAAAACAAACAATTTTATTTTTCAAGTTATATCAAAAAATATTATCTGTTTTTATAGATTTCGAATTTTTTATTATATACTTTTTATCATATATTTTATTTATTTATTTATTTTTGTTATTTCAAGTATAAAGAAGAAAAGGCTACTCAAAAATATTGAGCCTGGACTTCAAAATCATGGCAAAACTAGTTTTGTAAGATTAGATTTGTTTTACAATACTAAAACTTTTTTTATGGTTATTAACAATTTTACAAATACTTTTTATTTCTATAAAACATAAATAAATAAATAAATAAAGTAGTAATAGTCTAAATAAATTACAGGCCTCCTAATCCACGATCAAACTGCTGTCAATTTTCGCCATTTCAAATGTGTCTTTAAAGGGATCGCCCCACCAGTGGACGAGAGATTCTGCTCTCAAAGTTGGTAGACAGGAGGGTTCGAACCCTCCTGGTTTGTTGGGTTCGAACCAAATCGCGCCTATCAGCCTAATCGTTCGGAGTTTTCGTGGTTTTCTTCGAACCTTTGATATCCTTGCGTAAATACGGGTTATGATCCTTTAGAAAGGTCCTCACGGAGGGATTTCTTCTCGGGCCTATATCCGTCGTGCAGATAATCGGCCGTCCTAATTACACCACCTTAGAGGGCTACTTCACTCAGACGAAAACACCCGCTCGCTAATGTTAATCCCATGGAGGAAATTTTTGAAGATATCTCGTTCGCATTTCAATATTTTTAAATGATTTTTTTTTTGCATTCGATAGCTGAGGTCAATCTCTATGCACGCTCCTTTCTACTTTTTCGATTTTGATTACACTTTTTACTTACCCATCATACGTAGTATAGGGTAAGTCTTGTAATCGTTTTGAAAATCGAAAAATTTTTTTTGACGGATTTACACGTTTCAGACACTGGAGATTCCGAAAAACATATTTTTAGAAAAAAAATTTTGCCGTCCGTCTGTGTGTCTGTGTGTGTGTCTGTGTGTGTGTCTGTGTGTGTGTCTGTGTGTGTGTCTGTGTGTCTGTAAACGCTCTATCTCCCGAAAAAATTGAGATAGAGACTTGCAATTTGGTATGTACTTAGTATGTAATAATGGGAAGAAGCCTATTTCATTTCAATAACCTCGATTAACCGGAACAATTTTTTTCGGACTCTCGAAATATTCGTTCTGATGAAAGGTATATAAAAATTTTCGAAATTGTTTATTTTAAGAAATGAATATAAAAGACAATAAAAAAACATAAATTTTGAATAAAGCATGAAGTCGATCGGATAATTAGTTGCCGAGATATTTGGAATCCTATTTTCCACACTCTTCGATTTTTCATGACCCTGTATTTCATCCAAATTTCACTTCAAAGATATATTTTAATTGGAAATTTGACGCTTAATCAGATGCAATAAACCGCTAGTTAATAGGATTATTATTTTTGGAGTTATAAGGAAAAACCTCTTTCAAGCAATTCAGTAATCGAGCCTTTAAAGTTTGTGACGTCATCAAGCCACGATTTTATTTGAATTGCAATGCATTTTATAAGTAGTTTACACATTTTTATTTTAATATTTTACATTATACATATACATGATGGGTAAGTATTACGATGGCCCCCAACGACTAGTTTTTTATTAAGATACTTTCACTTTCGAAACCGATTTTGAAAGTGAAAGTATCTTAATAAAAAAAAAGTGTAATCAAAATCGAAAAAGTAGAAAGGAGCGTGCATAGAGATTGACCTCAGCTATCGAATGCAAAAAAAAATATCATTTAAAAATATTGAAATGCGAACGAGATATCTTCAAAAATTTCCGCCATAGGATTAACATTAGCGAGCGGGTGTTTTCGTCTGAGTGAAGTAGCCACTTAAGGGGGCCAGACAGCTTTAAAACAACGTTTTACTCAAGATGTAATATATTTAACGAAAAATTGAAAACGCTTTTCGATTCTAAATAACTTTAATAGTAGGTAAACTTTCAAATTTCATGTTTTTACATAAAAAGAAAAAAAACTACTCTGTGAATACGTCAGAAAGTTTCGCGCGGTACATCGTACACCTTTTTTTTAGAGTAACTTTAAGTTTCAATTAACACTCAAATTTGTAAGTAGATGTTGAAGAAATTGCGGAAGAAAAGAATTATTTTGATATTTCATTTTTATTCTTAAACTTTTTAAGAATAAAATTAACCGTAAGTTAAGTTCTTAACTTTTTAAGGTTAAAAATAACCTTTTTAACTTTATGTTATAGAAGTTTTTTTTGTTTAATTATAAATAAATCTCGAACATTTTAAAGCACTAATCTTGTGATAGAAGTTTTTGTTTAATTATGAATAAATCTCGAATTATATAATGTAACGACTTTCGCCATCGTGTAAGTGTGCATTTCCGATTGTTTATGTTAAGAAAACACTTATAGTACAGTAGTTTTATAATTTGCAATAGTTCTTATTTTTAGAAATTATTGAATATCATGGGAGGTATATTTTAAAACTTTTTAAAGCAATAACCTTATATGATAGGAGTTTTGCTGTTTGAGTATAAATAATTCTTGAATTACAAAATGCAAGGACTTTCTTTTTCAACTTGTATCTGTAAGTGTGTATTTCCGATTGTTCCTGTTAAGAAAACGCGGACTTTAGTCTTATAATTTGTAATAGTTCTTGTTTTTAGAAAATTTAGAAAACCTTAAAAGGTACATTCAAACGAAATTTAGAAATTGGGAATGAAATTAATGTTGTTTTTAACTGCATTGTATACATTTACTTCTGTTCTGATTCCATTGCAAAACAATGTTAATCAGATTTGATTATCAGAAAATTAAGTGATTCATTCTTCAACTTTATCTGAAACTGGTTGCTAGCTGTTGTTTTTGGTCTTTCAGTGACCATAGATCATGTGGCAGTGAGTTCTGAAAGTTCGTATTAGTTTTAACACCCAATTTTGAATGTTGTGTGATTAAGTTTTATTTATATTAATTTAAATATTTATCGAATATTTATTGAATATTATTGAAATCTGGCAGTGATCCAATATTTATCGTATATTTATTTCTCAGTGAAGTCCGAAATATTTTGAAGATCTTGATCAGACATATTGTGTACAGAGGTTGTAATTCATTATTAATCTTTTTTTATATTTTAAATTACATAAGTTTATTTTATTATATTTAAATATGCAGATAATATTACTTTTTATTGCAAATCATTGAAGCATAAATTTCATTTTAGCTTTATTAATTATTATTTCTTCTAAAGGTAAACTGATTTTCAGTTCTATAATTCCAATTTACTGTTAAATTCCACTTTAATATTTTAATATAACGTTTTTTTCTGTACCTAGAAAGAAAAAGGATCAATGTATATCTTTGGAATTTATAGAAAAAAATTTATTTAATGCTTTTTATTTTTTTCGGGTTGTTGCTGATAAAAGAAATTTTCTTGTTGATAAATTAAAGGAAAGACATTGGCATTTATTTCTCTTATAACTATTATTATTGTGAAGTAGTTGGTGGACTAAAAAAATGGTGATTATTAAGTAACAGTGATTATTAGAGAATAATGATTATCACGGAATGTATTAATGAAAGAACATTGACATTTTTTTCTATTATACCTATGACTATTTTTTTTTTTTGTAATTTATGGATATAAATCAAGAATGGTGATTTTCAATAATGCCTTTATTTATTTATTTATTTATTTATTTTTTATTTATTTTTTATTTATTTTTTATTTTTTCTTTCTTTCTTTCTTTTTTCTTTCTTTCTTTTTTTTTTATAACGAGGTACATATTTAATGCCAATTTGTCGAGTAATTGAAATGATATTTTCTATTAGTTAAAACCAGTGGCGTAGCTATATATTCAACGCCCTGGAGAATGAAAATATAGGACACACTTTTGTCTCTTGGAAAGGTCTGCAAAATTTTATTTTATTTTTAACACTTAAAAATCATATACCGGGTTCGTACGGGTGCTTAATTTTGGATGAAATTATTTCCATAAACAACATTTTGTTTTCTTTAACCCTTTCAGGGGCAAGCAATTGTGTTCCTGTAACGTCGAATTCACACTGGTATTTACGAAAGAATTTAGTTCGAAATAAGGAAAAGCAATTTTTCAACTTTTCGCGTCAAAGTTAAAAAAGTAAAATTTAATTAAAAGTTTCTGGTTCGAATCGGATTAAAATTAGGTGGGATATAATATATCCCACCACCCCTCAAAGGGTTAATCGCAAAATCTTGCAGTTAAATAAAGCAACATTTATTTTTAGGAAATACTTGTATGCCAAAGTAAGCAGCCACACAAACGTTGATATCTGTTCTTATTTATTTAAAACATTAATTAATTTATTTGAAATTCAAAACATTTTAAGAATATGTTATTCAACGCTATAAATGCAAATAAAATAATAAAACAGTAATAATGACTTACATTTTCGTACGGGGTTTTTCTGTTTTATATGGGCCCAATGCTACCTGCCAATGATCAACCTTTATTGTCCGTTCCAAAGACTTCGAAAACAATATAGAATTCTAATAAGGAAACACACTATCGGAAATATCAAAATTTTTAATTTTGACAGCACATGGCTTGAAGTATTTCAATGAAAAGTTAAAAATAAAAAGAAGAAAAAACACGTAGCTATACATTATTATAGTGAAGTGATTGTAACTATGATGACTATATAAAAAAAAGTCCTTTTAATATATCGATTGTCTCAATCTGTCAAAGCTGGCACTTTGAGACTCTAGTCACAGTATTGTTTCGTGCTAATCCAGCTAATAATATAAGTAACCTCGAATTTCAGCATTTCCCCCCCTCCCCTTCTCTGCTACTAAAGGTAAAGTATGTACAAATAGTACAAATTCAAAAAAAAATTCTTGCATTTGAATTAATTTTTTAAAACACAATAGCGAGGCCATATTACCTTAATGGAGTAAACTGGACATTTATTTGTTCAGTGTCCCCAGATTAAAGGGCCCCTAAATTAGATATAATACTTAAGGAAATGTGTGATGCGAAAAGTGCCACGAAACCTCCATTTGGACCCAGTAGACTTAAAAAATTCAGTTCTTAATGAAATAATAATAATAAAAAAAGCATTGAATTCACATGAAAAAGGATTGCTCAAAGTATTTCTCACTGGACCTCTCGACCAAATTTATTTAAGACTGTTCTCAAATCCAAACAAGCGACTTTCTGACACATTTCTGAATTCAATTTATTTCGCAAACGCGCATGAAATTGACAGGTATGCTTATTGAGAAACTGTGTTTTGCATTTTTACCCCTTTTTTCAGTTTGCTCCAACTGTTCCACGGTAACTACGCCCCTGGTTAAAACTAATATTTCTGTGGCGTAATAGAACGCGTTCTATACTTATCACAATTAGCATAAAAATATCAATTAATATGAGAATAAAAGTTTTACTCGACCGGAACTAGTATTTTATCCACTATACATACAGCCTACAAAAATAATTAAAAAAGATAAAAGTATACAGTGTGATGAAAAAATTATCAAAAGATAATTCTTAGTCTTGGAATGACAGGACCCTAACTGACAAAATGAGTTAAAATGAGATAAGGTCATTTACTGTCTTTAGTCTTATCTTCATTTTGAAATGATATACAACGCATTTTGGCGATAATTTTGATTAATAATAGGAGCTCAAATAATATAGCGCTAACAGCGACTCTGTGGAAAAACGATATTTTCTAAAGAGGGGCTAAAGTAGATAGAATCTTGTTCTTCTAAGGTAAATGGTTATCCAGACAAGAAATATATCGTTTGATTAAAAATTATATATTCTTTTGATTTATCTAAATAACATACTTTTAAGAGGATATCTTTATAGAGAAATGATAATTTAATTTATTTTTTAAAGTTTTGACACGAAAAAAATTAAGATGTCAGGTTTTAAAATTACTTCAATATACAACGTCTTTTTTTTTTTTTTTTTTTTTTTTTTTGTAACATTAGAAGAAAAATAAAAAAATTATAAATAGAACCTCAAATTGGAACCGAACTCGAAACGAAAACCGGAACTAAAGCTAAATTGTTTTTTATCTGCTCCGGAACTGAGCCGAAATTATTTTCTGTTCCAGAAATAAAACGTGAAAAAAAATTATTTTTAAAAATTCAATTTATGAAATTTTAACTTAAAAAAAATTAAATGAAAATCATTGACATCATTTACTTCTGGTGTTTAATTCAATAAAAGATATTCCAAAAAAAACTGAAACTAATTGAACTGTCGAAAATGAAAACATTTATTATCTAAGGTATAAGAATAGAACAGTTCCCTCTTAAAACACATGTCCTGAAGTACCAAACCGAAGAATAAACGCAATCCAAAATTTGTTGCCTCTAATTTCAAGATTTGGGATATTTTTCGATAGTGTATAAGATTTTCAAAAATATTAAGAAGGAAGTTTGAATGTTTAACATTCTACATTAACACAAGAATTTTGTAAAATTATGGAAATCCTCAGACGAAAAAAAAGTAAGAATTTGAGAATTCGGTTTGATGATATTATGTATTCGTAAGTGTACATATTTTGACAATTTTTTGAAATTTCGGCTTCAAGCCGGGATCGAACTGAAAACTGAAAACTAGATTTTTTTTTTCCCCTGATGGAATGAAAACCGTAGCTAAACTGAAAGTCATTATTTTTATAAGGGAACAAAAACCACATCAGAACCGAAATATTTTATTTCAACTGAGTTGTAACGATAATCAGAACGAAATATATTACGGCGCTGTTTATAGAGCGTCGTTTTTGTGGAAGTGCAAATTTTTAGCGAGAATATCTGCTTGGCATGACAATGATAAAATCAAAACCAATTTTGATACTTTGGGGCTGTGCATATGTAATGTTATCCTTTTAGAGGGGAGGGGGAGACTGGCACTGCATACCGTAAGATGTCACTAGTGAGAGGGGGGGTTGTCTTTTATATCGTTATCATTTTTAATCCAACAAAAAAAATTTTTTTGGTAACTTTGTTTACATCAAAATAGTCTTTTTTTTTTTAAGTTTGTATTTTCTTTGTATTTTTATGAAAATACAAAGTTATTATTAAAACCGTTAAATGGTTATAAAATTATTTCATTCCACAATATGGAATATCGCACCGTTTGACATTTCTTTTCATCTGCCATATGCGCGCATAAACCGCTGTTTGAGAAACCAGGTACGAAGTATGTTTGAAATGATACTTATTGGGATTACTAGAAAGAAAAGAGAAAGAATATTTGTCCACCTAAAAAGAATGTGCAAGAAAATAATATTGCTGCTGAATGCATTATGCAACAAAAAGCTATTATAAAATACATTTAAATAGTAACTATTTGTTTTAAGTATTAGATGATATAAAGTTATTTTATATATAATAGAGATATGTTACTGAATTCATTTCTTCACTTGGTTCAGTAAAGTATGCGAATAATAAATGCAAAACTATGTCTGTATATTACTGCAAATATATAACAAGCTGGAAATTGTACGTCAAACGTGACAAATGAGGTGCGTTCGTACGGTAGCTAGCTCTATAAATATTTAGATCTTGATGATTTTTAATTCTGTGAAATGAGTGATATCGTCTGCAGATTAATCTCTGTCATAGAATAAGTATCTCGGTCGCTTGACGATTAAACTTCGGAAGCTCCTCTAACAAAAAAGCACCGATTTAAAAAAAAAATTTCAAATTTCTTAATAAATATTTTTATTAATATCTTCTAAAGTTTTGATTCGATTTTAATAAAATTTGAAATGTCTCGACAAAATTCTGCAAAGATAATATATCTTAAATTTCAAACCATTCGGTTGGGTAGTTTTTGCGTTGTTATATGCGGACGGACGGACAGACAGACGGACGGACGGACAGACGGACGGACCAAGCGACGACAATAGGTGCTACGTATTTATATAATTACGAACGCACCTAACAAGAGCGAAAAATCATGCGTCAAGCATAGATTATGAAACACTTTCCAACACAGCCAGAAAACTGTAACGAAACTTCACCGTTAAATAAGGTGAAAGAAGATATGTAAGTAAATAGTTTAGAAAACATATAACACATTGAAAAATCCAGTTTTCGAAATTACCTTCCAGTGTCAAAAAAGTAGTCGAATTTTTTTGTGCAGCTCTGTATCTGATCAATAGATGTGGGTATATAGCATGATAAAATATAGTTCTGTTAAAATATTCACATTTAGCAAGTTTTGCCAATCGATGGAAATACACTCGAAATCTTTTGTACAGCCCTGTATATTATCTGAATACTTTTGTACACACCACCTATTAAGCTAAAAGGCAACTTAAAACTCACTTGCAGTAATTACCAAAAGTAAACGACAATGTATCTTTTTTGCGTAGCAATGTATATGAATTTATTTATATTCCACAAACTTCTATTAGTCTACTAAATATTGTTCAGCAGGAAAATGTGAAAGCACAATTAAAAACTACCCTTAAGCAATTCACTCCCATAGTCTGTAATACTTACGAATTCCCTTGTGTATTCCTGTATATGATCAACCGAGTTTATAAACACACACGTACTATTAAAAAAAAAAAAATTATACTTAAAAAGCAAACCAAATTTGAAAACGGACTTATCACACATAGACTGTAAATATCGCACATGTACTGTAACCAATATCTTTTGTTTTTCCCTGTAAATAAACGCAATTTACACAACAGAGCAATTTATAGTGCACCTCAGTAATGCATATAATTTTCATTATGTTTGAAATAGAGAAATATCACTAAATTACACTGCAGACGATTTTTCCCCATAGAACGATGTGTAACAGAAATCTTTTGTTTGACCCTGTAAATGCATAATTTATGCTTTGCAACCCGTATTCTACAAAAATCAGGTAGTAATGCGCTTCATAATTATATATCAATTTCATTATGTTTTAAATGACGTAGCGTCATCAAAATGCACTTTAAACGATTATTCCCCATTGACTGTAATGTAACGGAATACTTTTGACTGTCCCTGTAAAAAAACTATAAGTCCTACACACTTCAGTTGAAATAGGGAACATGCTATAGATAACGACAATAACATATAAAAATTTCAAGGTAATCCGACCATATTTACGGGAGTTAGAGCACGGACAGACGGCCAGACGGCCAGACGACAGACGGCAAACAAACCGAAGTCATAAACACTTTTCAACTAGGTTGAAAAGTGTTAAAAAGAAAAACAAACAAATACTTGTAAAAATAAAAAGAGTTTTTAGACATTGATAACGATTTCATTGGGGGAAAGGGGAGGAGGGTTCGATGAATGATAACGTATGATATCATAAGGGGGGAGGGGGTTCAAAGTTACCAAAAAGTTGATATCGTTATATATGTACAGCCCCTTTTTGTATATTTTATTGAAGCTCTAATGTTAAGGTGTTACATACATTTCGGTTTAATTTGAATATTGTCGAAGGAGATGTTTTCCAACATGTAAAAGTTCTTGACTGTACATTAAACATTTTTATAACATAATACACGTGTAAAATTTTCGCCCTGGTCTGAACCAACTACTGGTGCTGCAGTAGCTGCAATCATAAGATGGTGCAGTCTCGTTCCAAAACTTGGATCCATGATTTAACCACAGCTCGAAATGTTGGAACGAGATTTCAACATCTTATGGTTGCATCTATTGCAGTACCAAAGGTTAGTTCAAACCAAGACAGAATTTTTAACAGTATAATCTATTCTGAAAAATCTATTCCAAAAGATAACAGTATTAAACTCAAATTACCGAATCTTGGTTGTTAAACAGTGCGTTCAATTTTAAGTTTATTGGCAATAGTCCTTGTCTTACGTCTATCATGGAAGTTTGTTACTGTTTTTACTCGACTGCGCATAAGGTAAAATTCTGACCGTGGACAATGTAAGATTCTTTATTTCCTGATAAAATCGGAACACACGTTTCCTGGGATAAATAGATATTTTCAAAATGCTTAAAATGTTTTTTTTTTTTAGGTATATATTCAAATTATGAAAATTTAACAATTAATCATCACCAATGATAATAAAATAAATATACAGTAAACAAATTAAAGAAAAAATAAGGAATGAAATCATATGGCTATAAATATTGAGATAACTTGATTATATTATAAGAATGAAATCTTTGCACTTTTCTTTTGCTAAGTTTTGCTATGCTATTTTTGAAAATCGTTTTTATTTTACTAATAAATTACTATGCTTAAGCTAATACAACTGAGAGTTATTTTTTTTTTCTTTTTGAACCACACCTTATGGAAAATGTCTTACTGTCTCTTGTAATAAGAGCCTTGTTCAATTGTTGAGTGGTGTCATTTTCGAACTTCGGTTCAGGTTTGTATGTTTGCTATGATTTATATGACACTTCAAGTTGAAGATCCTAATCTGTTAAGTCCTTATGAGCGAATAAAATAATAAATAGATAAATAATAAAATAATAAATAGATAAATAATAAAATAAAATAAACTAATAATAAAAGACTGCAGTGCCACTTAATCTTGTGTTGCTAAAAAATTATGTGTGTAATCTAAAATGATAAATCGTTCTCGAAACAACAGAATATTTCAGGTTAAAGCAGCAATGTTTAAAACTGTAATAAATGAATGAAAACAATAAATAAATAAATAAAATACAGGCTTAGCTTATATGTAACGGTATTTTGGCTTGAGAGAAGACAAAAGCATTTACTAATGAGATTTAAAATAATCATTATGTGATTCGTAGATATATTTTGCGCCGTACTAGAAACAAATTGTCTACGACATTCTAGTGCACAAAACTCAACGTCGACAGACATAAAATGCAGGCCTAAATTACGTCAGTCATAAATCCGACTCCAGACTTAGTCATGTCGTGAGAAGCAGTAAACCAATAGGATATTAACGACGGGTGGCCGCCTGTGTCATCGAAAATTTCTTTTCCACAACTGATGACGTCATCGTAAAATGTACCCAATAGGAATAAGTTGACAGGGCCATCATAAGTAAGCAAAGTCTAGACAATTCCCTTTTTTTTTTGAGAAGTGTGAAATCTGTGACTACTTATTAAAAGAATCTTCGATACTATTCTTTTAAGGCCCTGTTTTCCATTATGAGCCCTGTTTTCCATTTCCTAGTATTTGTAATTCAAGTGTCTAAATATGAATTTAAGGTGTTGTAATGCATTTATTGCTGAACTGTAGAATCGTGTTTAAAAAAGCTGTTTTTCTTCTTTTTATTTAAATTCTGGATATAAATTAGATTTTAAAATCATGGAATAAATTTTTTTGTGAAGCAGTAACCGAAATTCCAAATACATTGATTCATTTAAAATTTTCAAAGATGACAAGATTGTGTGAGCTTTCGGTATAGAAATGGAGGTAAAAATGATTTGCACACAAATTAATTTTTTTTATTTGTTTATTTTTTAATTTGTTTAAAATTATATATATTTTATGGAAGTTTTAAAGTTACATAATCTTAGGTTATGGAATGCTAAATTTATTTTTCATTGTATATAACGTATTATATATTAGTATATTACATGTTAAATTTGTTTACGTTTATGTATATATATGAGAAATAATTTAAATAACGTCATTTGTGGAATTGTTTTGATTTAGATACGAAGTTTTTGAGTATATTTTATGTGAGTGTTACAACTGTTATACTGTTGTTGATAATTGAATGCGTTCTATGTTAAGATATTATTTTTTTTCTATTTTTGTGCAAAACTTTCTAAAATACAAAAGTAAATGCAAGCCTACGACTCAATAAATGGTAAATGACTTTCATCATTCAGTTTTGAACAACAAAACATTTTTTTTTTTACTTTGGAACAAGAAAGTTTGGACAACAAAATATTTGTCTGAGTTTTGAACAAAAATGTTTGAACAACAAAATATTTGTTTTGAGTTTTGAACAGAAAAGTTTAAACAAGAAAATATTTATATCCTTTGTATTCAGAATGTATTTGTTTTGAGTTTTATACAAAAAAAGTTTAAGCAAAAAAATATTTGTTTTAAGATTTGAACAAAAAAGTTTGAACAACAAAATATTTGTTTGAGTTTTGAACAACAAAATATTTTAGAATTCATCCTAGGAAAGTTTTTGACGTTGAACGATATTACAGTGTAAATGATAATATAACTTTTAACCATGGGATGATAGCGTGTTTAAATTTTAGCGTGTGTAAATTTTAATTAGCGTGTGTAAATTAACAATAATTACATTAGTTTCATACAATAAAGCATCTGAACTCGAACACGCTACAGTTCTAGAGTTAAAAATATATCTTGCAGAATATATCTTTAACAATTAACAAATAACAATTAACAAAATAACAATTTTGTTATTTGGTAAAATTATATTTCAACATATATTTTTTCACAACTTATTAAATATATTTTCTCCTATAAGTATTTTCTTTCTCTTTTATCTAAAATTCATAAAAAACTAATATTTACTTGTTTATATGCGGGGTATACCAAAAATACTGAAACGCGCTTTTATTTTTTACTGGTTTGAGATACGCAGTAACGTAAATTGCAAAAGAGTTCAAAATAGGCTAGGAATTAAGATTATGTTGATGATATAGTCCTTCCATTAATTAACCCTTTGGGTACTGATTTATTTGAAAAAAAAACATACAGAACAGACACACCAGAAATTTGGAATAGTGATTTTTCTGTATTTGTTGACAGATATTTCCTGTTTTAAAAGAAGCGAGAAGTCCTGTTTGAATTTTCTGATATAAATTCGAAATTTCTGAATAATAAAAAAAAAAAATCCGAGGACAATACTGATGACGAGGCTAAGTCGTCAAATGTACCCAAGTGATTAAAAAAAAGTTACACTTTATAAATTTTTATATGGTCCCTGGTTCATATAATTTATATTTATAAAACAGTTTACCGCGCTCTAACAAGTACAGCAGTAGAACTTCCATGCTTCTTCGACCAAAATTAACCAAGTTATAATTTTTTGAATTTTATGAAATTTCGAAGCCGTCCGTCCGGCACTAAAAAATCACTATAATTTTCAAAAAGTTTTACTTTTTAAATTTTTACGTAGTCCCTGGCTCCTGTAAGTAATATATAGGAACATTTTCTCCATGCTCTGATAAGTACAAAAGTAAAAATTCCATTCTTCTACGACAAAAGCTCACCGGGTTATAATAGATTAAAGTTTATGAAATTTTGAAATATAATTTATAGAACCTAGAGACCGTACAAAAAATTTAAAAGTATAAATTTTTGAAAATCAATAGAAGGACTATGTCATCAAAATAAGCTTAATTCTTATCTTATTTTGAACACTTTTTAAAATTTACACTGCTTTACGTATTTCCAACATATAATAAAATAAATCACGTTTCAATCGTTTGGGAACACCCTGTATACTAGACGTCTTCTCTTTCCACACTCTAATAGCTAAACCCTAAACCGTTAATTTTAGAAGTATACTTCCATTTGCAAAAATATTTCAAATGTTGTTCTTCATCTTCATAGACGTCTTTTAATAAAAACATTTATTTTTGTAAAAGTTGCGAAATTTATAACTTTACTTCATACGCTACCTGGACCCTGTATGTTTTATTTAGAAAGATTAAATCCATGCGCTAATTAAAAAAAAAAAAAAAAAAGAAAGAAAAGAAAAAAAGAAAAAAGAAAAACCGCAAAGTTATACGACAAATACTTACCGAGTTACGATAGGAAAACTAACTATTTAGGAATTAGCTATTAGGCAAGAGAGGACATTCCGTATACCCATCCGATATTTAATTGGTTATATTTTTCATTGTTTAAAGATGATTAGAAAAATTCTTTCCCGTCAAGAATGTAATATTAATTTATTGAGTAATTTATAAAGTTGTCAGAAAAATCATAACGCATAGCTTCCAACTTTTACTTTTTTTTGTTACCATTATTTTCGAATAGTAAACTTCACATTTAATGTTAGAATTTCTCAAGATAAAAGTTATTGGAGTTATATTATACCACGAGCAATATTTTTTAACATAATATATATTTTATACAACTGCTGTTGCACTGCGATTGGCATTACGTTGGTTCTATACCACGTGTATCACATGAAATAGCTGGATGTTAAACCCCCAACATATGGATTTATATTCTGAGGCGTTTTTACAACTTTCTGTTTATTTTTAATTGTCACCAACTTTCTAGACCTTTGTAGATTTGATTTTCCAGAGAAGAAGTAATGCTTAATAATGTCTGTTATGGTAATGCATACACCGCAAAAAAAGACAAATGTTTCTTTATCTATGAAAATATAATATAATTACGAGCGAAAATATGCAGTAATTTATGCAGAGTTAACCATGATTCCGAAAAGCGTTCTTTATTATTAGAAACCACAGAAACCAATATATTTTCGATATTTACAGAATTAGTTATAAAACAAAGTTTATTTTGCTGCCACTGATTTTCGGAAAGTAG
Source organism: Maratus michaelseni (assembly GCA_963931845.1). Lineage (NCBI taxonomy): Eukaryota > Metazoa > Arthropoda > Arachnida > Araneae > Salticidae > Maratus > Maratus michaelseni. Next base: position 447,099,462 of record OZ007586.1, read on the forward strand.
TTTTAATGGTGTGTATGTCGTAGACTATTTGAGATCAGCCTTTTAATTTTCAGGTTTATTGCAAAAGTCTATGCAGCTTTAGGCTAAATGGAAAATTACCATTTGTTTCTCAATCAGCTTCATTTTGTTTAGAGTTATTGCAATGAGTCTATAAAAGTTTAGTATAATTAGAAAATGACCAACTGTTTATCCAAAAATCCAGCCTTATTGTAATAAGTCCAATGTAGTGTTTAAACATTTCATTTACAAAAAAGAAATATTAAATTTCATCTAAATATATTAACCATGTCTCCTTTACTATTTATCAGATCGTCAAGAAATTTGGGCACAATGTTCTGGAGATATTAAGGTTCATTTTAGGATAAAAATCTGAAATTCGACATTTTTGTTATTTTATTTTATTTTTTCAAAATGAGAGATACTGAAGTTCCCTTAAAATAATTCTTTTAGGTGTTGAATATGCAAGTGGTTTTTATCAAGTATTTGAAGTTTCAGGAGTTAGTGTACGTACTTTTGATTTGAACAGCAAAGTTTTTGCAACTAGATATCAAAATTATAGTACGAATATAATATACTGACTTCGGAAACATTATAATAACTCAAAAAATTTTCAAAGAGTTTGGATGGAAGTCACTTCTGGAACTTCTTTCAAGCATTGGAACTCTTTTCGCGAGACTTTTTCGCCCTCAGTCTCTCCTCTGTAGAATATTTACCGAGAGGTTTTCGTTTGTGCTCATGCGTTGGGAAACATATTTTCAAAATGGAGAGATATTATTTTGAGTTTAAAAGAGGGATGGTGTTTTATATTATTTAGGTTTTCTCAGGAACTTTTGATCAGAATTGAAGGTTTAATTTATCTAATGTCAGAAAGCAAATGAGCAATCACTGTAACAGTCCGTTAAATCGGTTGGGTAGATTTTCATTTAAAAATATAAAATTATGCAAATCCGAGGGTGTACGCTACCGAAAGCAGTAGAGTCTCCAACATTAGGTTCGTTTGGAAAGATTTTCGTTTAAATATATACATTCATTCAACACTGATATTAGCTCTATTTAAGGTTATTATCTCGGGTCCGGGCTACGCCGGTTTTTCATTTAGAAATATAAAATAGAACCTTAATCACACGGGGTGTACGCTGCCGAAGTTTTGTTTGTATAGATTTTCATTTCAAAATATAAAATTATGCAACTTTGAGAGTGTACGCTGAAGAAGGCATCTGGGCACTCAGTATTAGGATCGTTTAGAAAGATTTTCGTTTGAATATATAAAATCATTCAACATTGATATCAGGTATATTATAACGGGTCCAGGAACGGGCTAGTCTATATATATATATATATATAGAGAGAGAGAGACGTGTGTTTTCCTATATTTCACTTTGCAGACACAATTACCCAGTGCAGACCACTTATATTTGTGTGTGGTAGTAGCCTCGAGTCCATCATCGTGTACTATGGTGCTTGAATGTTCGTTCGAATGTTCGTTAAATTGCATTTCATAATTTACAGTATTTTATATTATATAAATTGCAGCTTGTGAACCCCCTTATAGTCCAGTGATTTTTAGAAAGTAACTGAAATACATCGTTTATAATTTCTTGAATTTTTAAGTATATTTGACTGGCTTTTTAAATTAAATTACCCTGTTTAGTTGACTACTAATTTATAAAAGAAAAAAAAATTCTATCATTCGCACATGGTCAGTTAAAAATCATTTCATACAAATGCTCATATTCTATAATAAATTTAATATATTCAATTTCTAATTTCTGTACTTTGTCAAGTGTTCTAAAAGTGGTCTGAAATTTGGTTGAAAACCCTGCATGTCATAAAAAAAGGAATTTTTTTAATGAAACGTTTTAATCTTCATAGATATACTTCATGAACTTACGCAAATGCATGCACGCATGGTGCAAGGCCTGTATAATCATTTGTTACATTCACAGATCATTTTGAATTTTTTATGATAAAGGGTGATCTCAAGAATTATTATTTTTATTTAATTTCTTGTTGGTCTCCTATTTGCCCCCCGACTAAATAATCGTAGAAAAATATAAGGTCAAACATGTTCTTTACATCCCCGAAGTAAAAGAACAGTTCGTCAAGTAGTTTTCTAGATTTTGGACAAAAACGTCTAAAATCGAAAGTGTCCGGATACATTTGAACAGATAATGTCTTTAAAGGTTGTTTTCAGTAAAAAAAAATCACGAAAACAAAACTCAAGGTAAATTCAAGTTGAGAAACATGAAGAAAAGTAGTATAGCAGTTAATCCATTTCACTCACTTTCCTTTTAATTTTTAGAGATGATTCTTTAGAATGACATATTGAACTATTTGTATTTATATGTTAACAAAACACATGAAATTGCTGAATATTGCAAACGCAAAATGGTACACCATTATAAAAATTTAAAGATCAGTCACATGCTGGACTATGGTAACATTACCGCTTCCATTTCTAAACATCTAAAATATCAATAATAAATTTAGCACGTTTTTATCAACTTTGTTATTATTATGACTTATACATTTTACTTTTCTGCTATTTGAATCTATTTGTCGGCCCTGTTACTTCTTCATTAATAACTTACATGAATCGTGTTAAAGTTAACTATAAAAGAATCACGATGTGCTGCCAAAATTCTTTTTAAATTAAAAATGCGCCATTAATCTTAAACGATTGAGAAATATTGGGTTAAACCATAAACGTAAACATCTGTAAAAAATAGTGTCACCCTCGAAGGTTTTTATTTCACTCTGGATTTTTTGTACACAAAGTTGCCACAATTGCAGGTAGATCCAAACAAAGAAATATATCTTGCAATAATTAGTAAGCAATAAAGATGACCTTTTAAAACCTCAAATTGTTTGGTGATTATTTGGAAACACCCAAGCAGGAAGCCACTTAGTTAAGAATACATAAAACACCTAGCAGCTTTAATTTAAACTGATTTCTCTTTTAGGTCAGTAAACTCCAACCCAACGAAAAGGCAAGGTCGAGTGAAAGTTTTACTTGACCTATAAACTTCATTATCAGGTGCAACACTGAAATCTGCTTGATTATATATTCAGATGGAACTCGTTGAACTTTCACAAAGACATTAATTAAATAAATGAAGCTTTGATTAAATATCTTTGAAATATATCTAGAAATCTTTATCAGCTTATTAGCACATAATGAGATTAGTAGCTAATTGAAACTAAATCTCTGCCATTAAAATGAAATAAGTGTTCAATGATATAATTGAAAAAATTCACTGGTAAATAAATATTAATTAAAATTACTTTTGATATATTGTTTTATCAAAGACAAACAATAAGAACTAATTTAATAGCAACTGATAAAATCCATAGCTAATTCAAAAATGAAAAAAAATCATCTAAATTAATTATTTTTTCAATAATATGCATTAGGATAATTAAATTTAGGCCTTCCATGCCAGTGTGTTATGGTTGTGGCGGAGAATTATTCGATAAATGTATGCAAAATGTATTGCAAAAGTTATTATAAATTGAAAACTGCTTCAATTTTTTTATAAATCTTTTGCTTTCTTATCTTTAAATGGATCCTCATTGTAATTATGAGAGGTAAAATAACTTTTTATCTCAATAAGTTAAAAATACACGGTTAAAAAAAATAGGTCAAGTGCGAGTATAACTCTCGCTCAAAGGGTTGCGTAGAATTTATTAATTACTATTTATTTATTAATAAACTCCTACTACTCCTAATTTTTTTCATAATTTTAGTTTCAGTAGATTCGGAATTTTTTTTTTCAAGTAACTTAATTAATTCGGCTAATTACCGACAATTTTTTTCGAAAATCATTATCAAATATCTTTGCATGAGTCTGCGTCGATAGATACTTCGAGGGCACGACAACTCTCTCGCTGACCGCCCGAAAAATAAAGTTATGAACCGAAAAATGCGTTTTTCTCAAAAGCTATTTACCTAGGAAAATCGCTATAGTTTTCCTGCAAGGTTTAAATACACTTTTACTACCCCTAATTTTTTCATAATTTTAGTTTCAGTAGATTCGGGAATAGAGGGGGTGGGGAACATATTTTTGCAGTGCATTTTCGACGATATCTCTGAAAATATAATACCTAAAATTAAAACAAATATATTTTTGTGTTTAGTATTATTACATCTTTCACACGATATACAAAATGAAAACCCTTTTTTTAAGTAACTTAATTAGCCCCTTAAATTTTCCCTAAACATATTTGTGAATGGCTAATAATCTGAAAATATATGGGTAAAAAGGGTAACTTTCCACGACCCATAATTTACGAGAACGAGGGCTCTGACAGACGGACAGACAGACACTCGAGTTATCTTATAATGGTTCCGTTTTTACTTTTAAGTACGGAACCCTAAAAACGAATTGTTGCTTTAATCTGTAACTTCCCACTGCAAGCATCAATTTAAAACACTAATCGGAACACGGTTTACAAAAAACTGTACTTTTACATGCCACGCTAACAATGTGTTACAAAGGTTAACAATAAACAAATACACTACATTTTTATCATATGACATTTTTTTATTTCTTGTAAATTCCAGACAATTTGTTCCAACCTTGATAAAAGAAAAGCTATCCGCTTTTACAAAAAGTTAATTTGAAAATAATTGTTAAATGTTTTTTAAAGTACAACTTGATATTTAATTTTATATTTTTCACCCGCAGGGAAAGTGCCACAACTTTAAAATACATTTCACAGGAGAGACAAAAGAAGATTTGAATTTTTATTTTTATTTTCAATGTAACATTAAACTATAGCACTTTGCTCTGCATGCAGCTGGAATACAAAAAATAGTAAAACAATTAAGAATCAAGATGTAGAAGAGATTGGGAGGATTGATTAAATTTATCCCCCCCCCCATTCTTTCTGTGCTGAGAAAGTGACATATAACGTTATCTAACGGTCTTTCAGATAACTACACTTATGACACTTTTCCTGTAGCAAGACGCACATAAGTCAGACGTATTAGTAGAGTAAAACGCAAAAGGATTTTTTTCGAGTTGCGTCACTTTTCTTGCGAGCGAGTGACATCAAATGTGTATTTTTAAATTTGACTAAAGGCCTTTTAATTATATGATTAATATTTATTTTCAAAACCTTCATCTTCGCCCCCTCCCCCCATTTAAATGAAATGACCTACCTCTGGGGAAATGGAGGAGAGAAAGAAATCGTTTGCGATTTCTATGTTTTGCATAAAACACGATAAAAGGAGAACCTTTCTTAGAGTAATTTTTTCTCTTTAATAATACAAACACACACACACACACACACACTTATACATATGGAAACTTCATAAATTAGATACTTTTGGACATTTTAAAGAAATAGATTTAGCCGTAATTAACTTTTAATTAATACTCCATAATTAATCTGTAAACTCACTAGGTTTAACGCTTTCTTTTTTTTTTTAGAACTAGGTTTTCAATTTACACAGATTCCAATTTAAGTTTCAATTAAATTTTTAATCTGAATTTTAAATGACAATACAAAGTACAATTTAACTTCCATGAAAACTTTACGTATTGCTAGATTTATGTTTTTCTTCATTTTTGCTATTCTTTTCTTTTCTTTTCTTTCTTTCTTTTTTGAAAATAAGCAATTACGGTATGGCAAGCCGCTAATCCGCAAATCTTGGTTTCAAGCGTTTTGCGGATTTGAGACTTTTTGCACGTTACAGGTCATGGGTATTTAATCTTTGTTTACGATTTTTTATTCATATTTTGGACAAATCTAGATTGTTAAATAAATAAATTACACACTTAAACATATGAATTAAGTAAGAATTATTTTTTAAATAATTTATTGATTTTTATATATTTTTAAATATATCATCAGTAGTTTCTTATATTAAAACATGTGATTTATGTTTCCGCATTGTATCGTGCAGTCTTCTATAAATAACCATAATTGACTGCTAAACCATAAAATTTTATTTTTAGAAATTTAAATATCCTTTATCAAATATTATAAAAACATGTATAAACAATAAATATGATTTCATTGATATTTATATTTATTAACATTAATTCAAGTAATTAAGTGTTTGATCTTTGTGTATAAACTATTTTATCTTCAATTCTATAAATTATAATTATTTCTAAATGATGAAAGATTAAATGTATTGCCTAAGTAAGCATCTTTCATCAATGCATATATTTTTTAAGAGTAAATTTTGAAAAGGAAATAACTTTTTTTTATATTACCATATAAATGATTAAATAAATGAAATATTTTTATATGCACTGTAATTTTCAATTGTGAAATATAAGTTTAATTGATGCATGATACATATGTATCACATAGAAGATGAAAGCTAAGGGGGAAACTAAAAAATTGTTGCCATTTAGATATTATTTTTTAAGAATTAAAATTATTTGGTTCCATTCATTTATTTAGTGCGGATTACAGGCGTTTGCGAATTATAGGTTTGCGGTATACTCTACTGTATAATACAAATAGTTTTCATATGTGTCGTAAAAGGAATCTCTAAAATATTCTTTTTTTTTTGATTGGCAACATATATTTCTTAAAAAGCATAAAAATGTTTAAATTTGTATATTTGAGTTCATCTAAAGTTTTTCAATATGGGTATTAATTATTCGCTTTCCATGTGCCATTGTCAAAGCTTATGCATGAAAATTATATATGCATGAAAAAAATTAAATTGCGTCAATAAAATAATAAAACAATATTAACAATTGTTGTATTTTGCCTTTTTCTACTACATTTTTTACGATCACATTTTGAAACAGTGAAATTTTAAAAATTTAAATTTTCTCATAATTCCACATGATAAATTAATATCTGAAGGTATTTTTAAGTTAGCTAAATATTTCCAAAAGTTGATGCGACTGATTCGATATCGACCGATTCGAATTAAAATTTTCACCTCAAGTTGGGCATTATTTTTGGGAAATACATGTACTTTTGAATAACATTTTTTGAGGTATACACAGAGCCGTCCTTAGCGAAAGCGAGGCCGGGGGCAAGAACTTTTGCGAGGCCCTTCACTCCCAAACTATAGTTAATCTCTCAAATTCCCATACCAACATTTAGCTCTTTTTTAATTCATATTTCTTTATTTAATGGCCGACCATCCGTGATTAATTAAAGTAAAGGTAACTATTCGGAAATTCTGGTAAATATGTTGAATAAAACAATTCCCTAAATTGGCAGCACTTCTTGCCACAACGCAATCGCCATTTGATAAAGCTTGCATGACATACACACACAGTTGCGCACCAAGGATTATGCATTTTTGGGGAAGGAGGATAGTATGTTTTAGTAGTGTAGAGATTTATACAGACTCGGGCCAATTTTCTTTCATAATAAAAGGATTAGAATAAAATCATATTAAAAAAATCTTGAATTATGATCGACATTAATTTGTACAGAAAACGAACCATAATTGCAAAAAACATGGGTATTTACAACTCATTCCAATCATTAATTTTCGAGATATAGATAATTTTTTCTTTTTGGTGGCCTAATGAGACTGGCTCCTGTTATCATCAAACCATTCACACACACAAAAAAAATAGATATTAACCGGAAAAAAATATATTATGGTATTTTATTACATATAAATTGATTTTGGTGTACACTAAAAAATTTTGTATAATTTTTCTGGGAACTAATTGAGTGTTCTCAAAATATCTCCTTGTAAGATATTTTTATTTTTCTAAATTTAGGGATAATCTCATAACTCGTTTTTTTTAATAATTCTATGAAGAATTAAGAAAAAGTATATAAACAATACTTTATTTCGGGCTGCCTTAATTAAAAAAAAATATTATATAAAAAGTGGGTGTTATCATTTGAAAATTTAAAGTTGACGCACATTTTAATATGTAGACGCGGTCTTTAATTCATTATTTATTTTCCTATTCGGGAAGTAGACAAAATTCTGAATCGGAAGATACCCCTCTCAACTGTTCTCCGAAATTTGACCATTAAAATGTATGCTCTCTCTCTCTCTCACTTTTTTTTTTTTTTTTTTTTTTGTACATTTGTTAACGAAATCTGTAGAAATTTATTTTGACTTAATAAATTAAAAAGAAATATATTTTTTAATCTATTTTTTTTTTCTTTTAAGAATATAGAGCTTTCCTTCATAGAGCGCTTCAAAATTATGACTTTTTTAATCATCCTTTTCCTTCCTTCTAAACTATTTAATTTAAATGAGTCTTCAATTGAAAGTCTTAAGTGATCATTAATATTGTAATTCCGTATAACATGGCTGTCGGACATATAATCTAAAAAATTCTATACTTTAAAATGTTTGCTTAAATATGTATGCAATATTATTTTAAACAATTTTAATTGTAGGATAATACTGGCTAACAAATATCAGAAATTTTTGTAGGTATTGAGTTGGGTCGGGTCTGATTTTAATGATTTTTGCTCTCATCTCACCAGGACCGAGCTGTTAATTTTTATACCGGGTCAGGATAGTTTCCTCTGAACCGGGGTGGATCTCGGTCTGAAAGTTTCGGCCCATGCAGACCTCTAACAAGAGGTCCACAGCAAGACCTAACACCGCATTTGTGAGCAGGCGATCAGTGATCAACCAAATGCCATTGGACATTATGCAAAAATCAAGCAATTATTAAAACAATTTGATGGAAATAAAAGTTAATTCGTTTCTGATGATTTAAACATAAGCATAAATAAAAATAATGGCTAAAATATGCATGTATTTGAATGCGCAGAGACATATACGTTCCACGGACCGATAGCAGGGCTGCCACTATTGAATATTTTAAAATTTGATTTGTACTACTATTTACAAAAAGTGGTAGATTTAAAAAAAAAAAATGTCATAGACGTGTACGTAAAAGGTTTTTTTTTTTTTTTCTTTTTTTTTTTTAAAGAAAGTGCTACGAGTAAAATAAAAAAAATAGCCGCCAGTGGTGAAATTTCCATTAAAAAATTTAATTTGTAGTGAAAGGATTAATCTATTAAATTACTCGATCAATCATCGTAACCTGTTTAACGTTTTTCATTTAATTAGCAAATATTAAACATGTTTATATTTTCAATTTAATAAAAGAATTTCAAAATAGGGGAAAATCTGAGTCAAAATCAACATTTCCCAAACTTTCTAAGAACTTTCTCTAAGAATCTTTAAAAACTTAACCTTTCATAACTTTTAGAGAATTTAAATCTTCTGTTTGTCTTGTGGTCTGGGGGAAGGGGTTTCATTTTCCTTGCCTCACCGACGTGTTTACTCGGCGTGGGCTACGGAACATCATATTCGTATATAATAAACTTGCTGTGCAAGAAGGAAAGCAAACCAGTGCTGTTACATTACAAACAGTCATTAAAATAATAGCGAGCAGTTTGGCTGAATTATCATCATCAGCACCGATCACGTAACAATTCACATTCCGTCGATACGCTTGTCTAGATTTATTGTACGGTTACTGCCTAGGGTAGAGAAAATTAATGCCTGTAGATTGAATGTAAGGTACAAAAAAGTATTCGCTTCTCGAGCGTCCACTACTTGCCCGAACATTTTAATGATAAAATATATACGTTTTATAAATAAGCATGTTTACACATACAAATTTTATTATACAATAAATATTCACAACAAAGGTAATAATAAGTATTTAGCTATCTGTATTAATTTTTTTTTTTCCAGCGCGAGGCCTTCCTAGGTGCGAGGCCCTGTGCGGCCGCACCTGTCGCACACCCCTAAGGACGGCTCTGGATACATATATTATACATTTGTCAAAATTAGCTTCACATCATTAAGAAGAAAGCATAATTTGAAATACTGACATTGAAATAATGTATAATTTGAATTCAAAGTATTGTAAGTACAATACAAAATATTGAAAGTTATGTAATCTAATTGTATTTTTAATATTGTAATCTATTCATGCAATGTAAATGTAACCTAAAATATACTAATTTATATAATTTAATTGTATTTTAAATATTGCAACCCAGAATATTATTTTTTACGTAATGTAAATGAATTTGAAATATTTAATTCAGAAAATATCATGTAACTTGTAATATTGTAGTTAATATAATGTAAATATAATCCTGAATGTTAAAATAATGTATATATATATATATATATATATATATATATATATATATATATATATATATATATATATATAAGATATATTGCGCCAACCTCCTCGTGTGGTATCTTCTGGGTAACGTTAATAGGCTCAAAGATGTACAAATGTATGCTATTAAAAAGTTCTTACAGACTTACATTGTTACTATTTGATTTTACTTTTATGATTTACCAATATCTCTTTAATTTAGTGACTTTCTTTTTCAAAAAAAAAAAAAAAAAAAAAAAAAGAAGAAGCTCAATCAGTAATAAAATGATAAAATTAAGGGATAAATCAGACGAATGCTAAAATAAAAAAGTCCATCTGAAAGTTAGCATAATGATATAAAAATAAAATTCGAGGTATAAAATAAATAATAATGCAAATTATCTCTAATAAAATTGCACAATATTTTGTTATGTTCAAATTCCTGTATAATACAGGAAAAATTCAATGTCGTGGAGTGAATATTATACTACAGTGAAAAATTTACTTTAAAAAAATGAAAACTCATTTGAACATAACAAAAGACTGTGCATTTTATCAGAGTTGATTTGTATTACTATTCATTATTATATAGTTATAACTTTATTTTGACATTATTAAGGTAACTTTTAAATACAATTTTATTTTATTTTAGTATTAGCATAATCTCCCTTTATTTTTTGTATTTTATCACTTATTGAACTTTTCCTTTTTAAAATTAAAAATAACTATTTTTTTTTTTATAAAAACATTATATGAACTACAATATACGTGTTACATTATATTCTCTGGATTAATTTCATATTAACTTTACATTACATAAAAAGTAATATTCTGGATTACAATATTTCAAATTACATTTACATTGCATGAAAAATATTCTGGATCACGCTATTGCGAATTTGAATTACAGTGAATGAAAAATATCTTTCTGGATTATTATCTTTAGAATACAATTAGATCACATAAATTGCAATATTTTGTATTGCACTTTAGAATACTCTGAATTAAAATTATACTTTATTTCAATCCAAATATTTCAAATTAAGCTCTCTTCTTGTAATGATAAAAGATTTTGATAGTAAATAGCAAGTCAGTGTCCCTCCAAGTCCACCGTTGCCAATTTTCCTGCACATCTGCTGGTCAGTTCACCTACGCCACCTCCTCTTTGGGAGCGGATTTGCAGACTTGGAAATTTTGAGATTTGCTGAAAATCTAAGAAAAAGTTGAGGAACTGCAAAGTACCCTTTTTTAAAGTACGATTTGTTATTTGATTTCATATAGTCACTCATCCGTAGGAAAAGTGAGACAGACAACTCAAAAATACTATATTTCACATGAGAGGCAAAAGAAACTGCGCATTTTCTTTTTTTACTGTAACATAAAATTAACACTTTGCTCTGCATGAAGGTGTAAATTATACATAAAATAGTGAAATCTTTAAAAATCAAGACATTGAAGTGATAGGGAGGATTGAGTAAATTTAACTCCTCCCCCCGCTTCTGTGGTGGCAAAGAGACACATAGTGTAATCTAACGGTCTTCCTGATAATTAAATTTATGCCGCATTTTTTTTTTTTTTTGCGTTACTTATCTTGCAAATAAGCGATATCAAATACTTTTTTTTTAGTTTGAAGTTTTTTTAATTATATAACTAATATTTATTTATAATGAAAATTTTTGTGATTTCTTAATAAATATAAATGTAGAAACAGTAGTTTTTTTTCTCTGATGTATACCTCTGATGTAAGTTTGGTATCACTCATTTTTCCCCTTGTTTGATTATTATTGAGGCTGAACATGACGCATTGAAATAAATAAATATTTACAAAATTATTATTTATTTGATTCTTTGAGCACGCAATCTATATGTAAAAGAAAATGCTGCAAATTGTACCCAATGATTTACAAGAAAGTTTTAACAATCTAAGTTTAAGCAAATAACTCCTTAAACATTTTAAAATTACTAGTTGGTTTTCAGTTTTAATTAGTTAAAAGGTTGTTATTACTGAGAATGTAGATTTTTTTTTTTTTTTTTTTTTTTTTTTTTTTTTTTAAGAAGGCGTATTTTTTTATTAAACAGAAAATCAAAATGCTTAAACAAATAAAATATTATACAGTTTTTTTAAGTTCTAATTCGTTTCTGTGGGTAAATAAACTCCCTGTAGGTAACTAATACGGCAGAAGTAGTGAAATATTAATCTTGATTAATATTTGTTTTAAATTCTCTCGAAAAATAAACTATTGGAAGTATATTATAATCTTTTACTGTCGCATTTGAATTTTACGTAGATCTAGGGGAAAAAAATGTGAAAAAGGTTCTTATGAATTTGAAAAAATTCAAATAAATCTGAACCGGCATTAGAAAAACTGCGATTCAAATCTTTAAAAATGCAAACCATATTGTGATCTCCTCATGACGCATCATGAAAATAATGTAAAATCAATCAACACACAAGTAGTAAGCAAAAAATCACAGTTTTTAATGTATGATTTACATTGACCAATGTCGTAAAAATGATATTACTCTTACAACATTCAGGGATATCTATCGACATTCGCAACAACAATATCATTTTTCGGACATTTCAGGATATTTATCGACATTCAGTATGTTTGACGAAGTTTATGTAACTTTAACCGAAGTGAACGGACAGTTCCGAAGAACCACCCATTTGTATGAGCATGCTATCGAGACGGCTGTTGTGAAATTTGCACAGAAAGAATATACCTATATATATATTTTTTTTTCTAGGAATCTATCGTTATTCATATAGAAAAAAATCTTTTGAAATTTTTTATAAAAAATCTATGGAGATTGCTATAGAAAATTTTCTTTGGAACCTTTTATATAGAAATTTATAGAAAAATATCTTTAGAAACATTTTATATTATAACCTATATAGATATTGCTAAATAGAAATTTTATAAGGAAATCTGAAATTATTGCTCTAGAATTATTTGTATTAAAAAAAAAAAAAGTTATGTAGAGCTTATAACGATATTAAAATATAACAAAAACTAAAGATGTGATTTATGCATTATAAAGTTTCTGCAGACGGAAAATTTCACTTTATGTAATTTTTAAATTGATGTTTTTTTGTCTTTTTAAAATGGTTTCGAATTTTAGATTTTTATAAGAAATTTATTTTCCATTATTAAAATAAATTAAATTTTGTTTCAATAGAAAGTCCTTTAATTAAACATTACTTATCTAAGTTATAATAATAATTATTGTGTACAATAATTATAATATGCTTATACGGCTTATTTATTTGCGTGTTAACGTATAAGAAGCGCATCAATTTTTTTAGGAAATGTAGACATATTTATTACTCAAAATTAATAAAAAATATGTATTTTGTTTCTTACAAAGCAAAACTCGAAATAATAGGGTGGTTATTGCCTTTATTTACAATTTTGTGCAAATAGAACTCATGGTTTCTAAGATAGCAAGCTTTAAAATTTCTTACAACATTTCTAGCTAACTTAAAAATAAATAATTAAATGTAAAATTTGGTTTATAAAAAAAAAACCATACTTTTATTAAAATTCACAAAAAAAGTCAACTTATGTTATAAAGCACAAATGTGTTCGTCACTCAATGCTGACTTCATAATGATGCGGGCAACAATGCGGTGAAAATGGATTGCAACAATAGAGCTATTTTTTCAATGAAACAATCGTAACGTTATTTCTATTGGGAAATGCAAGTTTTGGATAGATATTGACCCCCCTTAGCGATCGAATTAAAAAATAATAATGATGTCCAATTCATGTATTGCCCTCAGGATAAATATATATTCCAAATTTCAAAGCCCTACGTCAACAGGATGTGGGTGAAAATGAGTATCAAGATTTGATTGCTACATGCATACAGAAATGTAAGTTAAAAGAAAGTAAGTAAAAAATATATTTTTGATAAAAAAACGTAAAAAAAAAATCGATTTGATTTGAACAGATGAGAGTTCCAGAGAATTATTTAATAGCTTTGTCAAACATTTTCCCACTAAAAGAAAAATCCACTCGCACCACCTTTTACTAGAATCTTTTTATAAACCTATTTTTCCCTTGCTCGCTCAGGTTTATACTAAAGTCAAAGACTTTATAATAATCTAATTGAATAAAAGAAAATCAAGGGAATGTTTTTTAAATACAAATACCATTTCTTTGGAATTAATTAAAATGTTATTTGATCTTTTTTGCTTTAAAAATAATACATAAAACCAAATAAAATAAGAGAAGATGATAGTTTCTTTTCTTTTAATACTGCCTCTGTACTGAAGTAAAATATGTAATCTTATCAAAAATGTTGAAATAGTCTTGATTTCCGTATTTTCTTAATAAAATGTATAACTAAACTTATACATAAGTGAGATAGATGTTATGTATACAAAAATGTTCGTATGTAAAACTAAAATGAAACAATTCATATTTAATACATGGAAATTTTTCCAGAGAAAATTTCTCACGCCTTGCATTCATAATATTCAAATTTTATTTGCTTAATAGGCGTATAGCCAACATAGTGAAAAAGTACCCAAGCCGGGACTCGAACCCGGGTCATCAGATTAGCGCACTCTACCAACTGAACCATTTGGGAACGATACCCAGCTCGGAACTTTTTTCACCATAACATGTTGGCAAGGCTACAAACGCAGCACAAGATGGAATATTTTCTGTGAGCCACCAACCCTGGGGCAAACCCGAAATCAAAGAGAATCCAGCATCGACAGTTGAATAAATTCATATTTAATGCATGGAATTTTTTCCAGAGAAAATATTCCATACTATACGCCTATTAAGCAAATAAAATTTGAATATTATGAATGCAAGGCGTGAGAAATTTTCTCTGGAAAAATTTCCATGTATTAAATATGAATTTATTCAACTGTCGATGCTGGATTCTCTTTGATTTCGTGTTGCCCCAGGGTTGGTGGCTCACAGAAAATGTTCCATCTTGTGCTGCGTTTGTAGCCTTGCCAACATGTTATGGTGAAAAAAGTTCCGAGCTGGGTATCGTTCCCAAGTGGTTCCGTTGGTAGAACATCAGTGCGCAAATGTGATGACCCGGGTTCGAGTCCCGGCTTGGGTACTTTTTAACTATGTTGGCTCTACGCCTATTAAGCAAATAAAATTTGAATATTAAAATGAAACAGTTAGAAACTTTAAGATTATTTGTTAGATTCCATAGAAGCATAAGCTTAATAATACATACACTGTCTGTACAATTTGTGGAGTATCTGCCAGAATTTAAGTTGCACTTGCAATGCGTTTACAAGTATCTAAAGAAATATTTTGTTGTAAGGAAAGTTTTGAACATGTTTTTGAGAAATTTCGAGCAAACGAAAACAATTAGACTTTGTCTTTATATTTAAAAATATAAGTCCCCCCCCCCCAACTTATAGCCATATTTCAGACTGTTTCAAAATTTTGTCAATGTAGAACCGCGCTGGTCAAAAAGCAAAATTATATCGAAGTGACTTATAAGAGCATTTCATGAGCAAATGGTTTTCCACCTGAAGAATTTTGGCGAGAAAGAAACGTCATTCTTCTTTTTTCACTTACAACTTAATTAAGACAAGATCTAATCTTCTATGATCTGGTTCATAGTCAATCGGTGCATTATTGCGAGGATGATTTAATCAAAAGTTATTAGATTGAATCTTTAATGGTATTCACATTCATTTTAAAGGAGTCCAATATCACGGACTTTTGTTGGCAAATCTTGGCAGTAGATCCAATTATGGACATACAAATAAATTTTTTCTACATACAAATCAACTTTATTTAAATTTAGTTAAACTATTTCTTGCAAGGGGGAGATAAACAAACAAAATGTGTTGATTCCGTGCAACTTTTTATGAACTTAAGTACCGTTTCATACGGTAAAACATAAAAAAATAAATGTTACTTAAATTTGGTTACCGTATTTCTCGCTAGGGGGTGTTAACGGCGTAAAAGATCATTGAGTTGAATTTGTCTTATCTAATTTTAACTTCGGGGATGGTTGCCAAATGAAAAAACATTAAAAAAATCAATTTTAAAATTTTAATTATTGAGTTTCTCACGAAGGGCGCTACCACCGTAAAAAAACCTATAATGTGAAAAATTTTATCAAAACACAAATTTGACCATGGCAGAAGCTTATGCTTTAGATGTATTTAAAAGCAATATAAAATCAATTTTATTTAAATTTAGTTACGTTGTTCTCCTCCAGGGGGTGCTATAAAGAAAAATAAAATTCTGTTGAATCTGTCCAACGTATTTTTAATTTGATTACTGTTCGATATAGTAAAACATAAGAAATCAATTTTATTTAAGTTTAGTTACCAAATTTCCCGCCTATGATCGCCATACATGCAAAAGAAAATTGTTTTGAATCTGTACTACTTAACCCCAGTACAGCTGTCATACAGTAAAACATGAAAAATCAGTTTTATTTTATTTATATTTGGTTGCTGTATTTCTCACTAGGGATGATATTGACTTAAGAGAAAATTGAGTTGAATCTGTCTTAGGGTCATTCCACAGTATTCATGTATTACGTACGGGACATTTCACAGCAAATTTTTGAGATATTAGTACTTTTTTCAGTATCAAAATATAAATGAGAAAGTTTGCAATTATTTTTAATGCATTATATATCACTTCAACTAGATTCTTATGAAATTTCTTTTTGTTTGAGCCAATACAGATATATTTTTTAATTAATAAAGTTGTGTTACGTACGGGACATCACAAAAAATTGTTTTAAAAGTACCTCTAGCAATTTGGATTTTGCTCTGAATTTATTTAATATTTTCACAAAAAAATTTAATGAGTAGAAGCATAAATATACATTTTATTAATTAACTTTAAAATTATTTTTTTTAATTGCGTCATTAATTAATGAAAGCTAATTATTTCTGTTACGTACGGGACAAAGCTGTTTGTTACGTATGGGACTTATGACCAATTTTTTCTATATAGCTGCAGAAAAATGCTCTAATTTTTATTTGATTTTAAAAAGAAAATAATATTTTGGATAAAATTTAATAGAAGAGATTTAAAGCTTTAAAATGATGTATTACACTTAACTTTTTATAAAACTTGTTTTTCAAACTTGTGAAGCCAAATACTGTGGAATGACCCCTTAACTAATTTTAACTTGGAGTATAGTTTCCATGTGTGAAAACATTGACAGAAAACATTATTGACAGAAATTGCTGATGCGGAAATTTCAACTGTGTTATTATGCGTTTCCTAACTAAACCAAATTGTAAAATAATTTGTAGTACATATAGAAATCTATGGGTTATACACAGAGCCAGGGCCGGACCAAGGGTGATGCGGGAGATGTCCCCGCACTAGGCGCTATCAATTAGAATAGGCGCTGACAAGCTTCGACCCCGAGACTATACACTACTCATGCATCAACGATCGTTAGAAAAACTAACAAGGGGTTTCGCACCAGGAGCCAAATAGGGTTGTTGCGGTGCTGCACAGAGCTGTATAAAAGAATTAGGATACTTTTCCAACAGTAGATGGTAATTGCTGAAATTGGGTTTTCAAATATATTATACGCTTTCCAAATTTTTTACGTGGATATTATCGTTCACCTTATTAAACGTTGTAGTTTTGCTACAGTAATCTGAATGTGTTGGAAATCGTTTCATAATCTATGATTGACGCATTATTTTTCTTTCTTGTTTATTTGTGCACTGCACGTGGCTATTTCGTATGAAGAAACCGGTTTTAGTCTGCTATCATGTTTATTAATATTTGGTATCTTTATGACTAAACTTATCAATTGAGAATCCCGATCTTTTTATGTCTAAATTTGTAATTTGCCAATCAGACAGAAACTTTCGATTTGTGTCAAAACTGTACATGATGAAATTTTTCAATGAGCATAAAAAAAATAATAAACACCCTTCATTTCCAAGAAAAATATCTCATTGGAGACCTGT
Organism: Maratus michaelseni; assembly: GCA_963931845.1. Classification (NCBI taxonomy): domain Eukaryota; kingdom Metazoa; phylum Arthropoda; class Arachnida; order Araneae; family Salticidae; genus Maratus; species Maratus michaelseni. The sequence goes on from OZ007586.1 coordinate 447,117,501, forward strand.
GTAATTCTTCTATTCGAAAGCTAAAAATAAATACATTGCTTCCTCGTAAAGACGGTAACTTGAAAGTCCCATTTCAAAATACACTTTAAAAATAAAGTAAAGGACTTATATTATTTTAATTTAACAAATAGCATTATTTATGAAACATTAAAAAATAAGAAAAATTCAATGCAATGGACATGTCTATAAATGTTGAAATGTTTCACAGACAAAAGTTAATATCACACATCACATAACAAGATGTAAGTTAAAATGAAAAAGTCCTTCTAAAACATATTTTACTTCACAGAACTACTAATGGTATCTATTTGTGGTAGAGTGGAGTATTTAACATTGATCCTAAAACGACGTTAGTAATGGATGAACCCAATTTTGTTAAAAACAATATAACTCCATTGTTTACCATAAAGTACCGTGGGTGCGCATAAAGGGTTAATAATATTGTAACGGAGGATGTTTTGTTTAAAAAAATACTTTTAATTTGAAAATTGCTATGCCCATTTAGGGTAGAGTATATAATTTGAAGCTTTAGGTATATGGATTAAAAATTTGTTTTATTAAATAAACAAGTCTATTAAACTTGTATTTTATTTATATTTTTGTATTATTTTATTTGTTTATTGTTTAGTTTTAATTTTGTTATGGAATATTAGCCCAATACAAAAACTTAACTATTTATATTGTTTTAAATGCGAACTGTTTAATCTTTCGTAGTTGGGCTGCACGCGATAGAGATACATTAAAATAAATCATGCTTCAAAATTATTTTAACATCTTATGTCTTAAAAACAGTAAAGAAGCAGCAAATTGAGATACATGTTTCAAACAAATTGCACTCGAAAAAACTTACACTTTCCTTTTCGACTGTGTAAAAATTCAAATTGTGAGATGTTTAGGAGTTAAAAAAATTGTAGCAAAATGCGAAATTTATTGATGAGATAGCATCAGGTCAATATAACTTCATCATTAGTCATGGACTTGGTTTTGATTTATAATATAGATGCTTACGTTTTGAATCACGAAAGGAGGATACATAGAGTTCGTGACCATTTATAGTTCCGTGAGAGCATTTCAAAATTACTGACAAACGACAATGTGCACATTCACGGCTAACAAATGAAATTAAAAGGCATGCTTTCTGCTTCTGAATATTTTTATTAGTTGATGAATGCTACTATATTTTGGAAACTATTGGACAGAATTTTATTGTAATAGAGAATTAAAAAAAAAACATGTAACAGCAGTTCAGATATAATTTTTGAAAAAAAAAAATTCATAAAAAACTTTAATTTACATATAAAAGTATTTTCAGAGAAAAAAAAAATTATTGAATGAATGATATATTTACCACATTACCAAAATAAGCAAAAATGCAAATAGAAGAAATTAGGTGTAACATGTAACGGAGACATACAAGTATACCTCTGTTCCTTAAAAACAAAAATAAATAAAGAATTCACAAATGAACAATTTTCATCAAACACATATTTCTAATGTGTGTTCTATTGTTTAAAACCTCTAAAACATTAAATATATATATATGTTCTATCAAAACGTAACCACCACGTACCGAAAAAGTAAAGCTTTTAATAGAATGATCTAAAAAATATATGTTTGTCTGTCTGCATATATATATATATATATATGTTATATAAAAAATTTATTTCCTTGCATTTATTTCGCATTATTCCTTTAAATTAATCTAACTTCTGACATAGTCATTATTTCCTTAATTCTTAATAATATTTATTCCTATTTAATATTCTTTTGAAAGTAATAACACGTATATTAATAATTATCTTTTTCCAAATCTTAATCTAAAACTTTAAGTTCATTCGTAGCTTTTATCAACTCCCCAATCTATAAAATTCTGAGAGACGCGTTTTGTCATTTCGATTGTTTTTATAAAGCCATTTTTTAAAATTTTTATTCCATGCTTTGCTTCGCACGCTGAGTATTTTTCACGTCAAAATCAATGCGCATCTACGATGGGGATTCTTTCGTGTTAAATCTTCTCCCTCGCACCTCATTCGCTTAGCTTAAATTCGTCTCTCACTCATTGGATCGTGCGCTCGTTACGTCGTTTTCAGTAACCCTACGCGCCGTGAACAAAATTCGCTAGCAAGCATTTGGAGAGCAGATTTTTGTCGTGTTTGGAAGTGCTGACCAAATGGTTATCTGGTGTTTAACTGACTTAGAATTTCATAACAGCTCTTTAAGATCTATTAAATGATGTAGTGAGCCATCGTCAAGCCTAAGGGCTATAAGTTTATACAGGATACTGTGGGAACTGTTACTGGCATCGCTCCTGTTCATTAATAAACGATTTATCTGGAAATTGACTGCTCCTTATTAAAGAAACTCTTGTGGTGTCTCATCATTGCCTTACCTCCTCGCCATGATTCTTGATACCGACTGCAATCATTCTACATCTTTAACAAACTGCCATTTTCTCGAGGAATATTAAATCATCTTCGTAAAAAGTTCACATATACATATATTACTTTATAGGCTTTAACATTCGTAAAAATCGATCAATTGTCATAAGTATCCGGACAATTTTTACTTTATACATTTTCTCGGATATCTAAAGAAATAGAAAAATTCTTACAGAACTTCAATAATGTAAATAATACTTTTTTTTTTTTTTTTTTTTTTTTAGCGAAGATTTAATCAGAGGACAATTTGGGGTCACAAACAAATGAAATAAAATGTAATAATATTTGTGATCACCCTATAAAATAAAATTCTGGAAATGATCTGTAGCTATAGCATATGACAATGTGGGTCCTTTACAACATTTGTGTTCATGTGTATCAGAATAGCACGTATATTCATTCACACATATATTATTATTAGTATTATCGTATATTCATTCAACATATCGTGGATATGTAAAAATTTCTTTAAAAAATTCAAAATATTTTCGAATACTTTTTGTTTATAGTGTGCAGGGTTTTTAACCAAATTTAACTCCATTTTCAGGAAACTTCACAAAGCGCAGTAGAAATATTGTACTGCAATTAGAATATAAATATATTAATCCTTTGATGAAATACGAGCATTTGTATGAAATAATATTTAACTGCTCATGCAAGAACGATCACGATTTTTTTGCATTTAGTAGGCCAAAATACAGGACAGCTTCTATAGAAAAGCCAGTCAAATTTTGTGAAAATTCAGAAAAATATCGGTGGTATGGGAAGCTGAATATCAGTTGCTTTCTAAAAGTAGCTGGATGATAAGGGATTTTCCACAAAATGGCATTTTTTATTAACTAACTTCCAAGTATATATTTAACATATGTTAATGTTCTGATTTTGAACGGATGCTTCAATTTTGATAAATACATATATTTTTTTGAATGGGCTCGTGCTGATGGTTCTTCAAAAGAAAACTAAAACATCAATAAAAAATGACAATAAAAAAATAAAAAATGAAAAATATCAATTTGTGGAAAATCTTTTTTCATCCAGCTACCTTTAGAAAGCAACTGAAATTCATCTCCCTATAGTGCCGATATCTTTTAAAATTTTTACGATATTCGACTGACCTTTCTATATGAGTTGCCCTGTATAGTTGACTACTAAATTAACAATAATTAGAGAAATTATTTTGCGTATATGCGCAGTTAAAATTAATTCATACAAATGCTCAAATTTAATCAAATATTTAACATATCTATATGCTAATTGCAGCTTATTGTTTTTACTGCACTTTGTCAAGCTTCCTGAAAGTGGAGTTAAATTTGGTTGAAAGCCCTTTACGTTATAAACAAAAACCTGCTGTAATTTTTTTAATTTTTTAAAGAAATTTTTATATTTTCATGACAAATGAACAAATATGTTGTACAGAGTTCACATAGTCAACTCCTATAGCTACAGATCATTTCGAGCATTTTGTTTTACGGAGTGGCGCATTTTTTTTTCAATTTGTTATGATTTTGCCCTCATGACTATACATTCCGTGAAAAATATGATGTCAAACATTGTCTTTATATTCCTGACTTCACTTGATATTCATCTAAACGTTTACGATCGAAAGCGTACGAATGCTTTTGATCCGATAAGTGTGCACTGTACTACTTTGTTTTAACATAGTCGTGGTATCGTGTATATGTTTTTTTAAATGAACCCGTCAAAATATTAAATATATATGACTCAAAATGAGTGATATTGCCATCAGTGGAATTTCAAATGAACACCATTCATCGTTTTGCATCGGATCGAATATCTCGATTGTACCCTGGTGCTAATTTTTGTCTTTGCGGGTCGGGTTTAGTTTAATTGTTTTGTATTGGGATTTGACTCTTACAGGTTAGGTTTGGTAACCCGTTTTATCAAAAGAATGTCCACAGTATTGTTTCAGATGAAAAACTATATATTTGAATATAAATGTGAATGTATAATTTAATATTTTTACATAAAAGTTGAAAATGATGTTACAGATATAAGTATTTTTCCATACTTGCGAAAGAATGTGGATTAATTTATTTCCATTTCGGATTTTGGAGTGAAATGCGTCGGGATGAGTTCAAATATTATTTTCATGTTCGAGTTGATTATAACCAAAGGACTCTAATATAGATAAGAATAAAGTGTTACAACAAAATTAAGAAACCTCCTCTTAAAACTTTCTTCTATTAGTATACTAGCTGACCCGCCCGGCGTTGCCCGGGCCCGTGATAATAAATTAAAACAAACCTCAAGTTTGTATGATTTTATATCTTTAACCCGAGTTTGTAAAAAAATTATTCTTTTAATGACATTTAAAACGATAATGCGAATTTATTCATCAACAAAGTAGTGTAATTATGATCCATATACTTACTCACTGATAAAATAAAAAAAAATCATGTATTTACTTTTTAATAATTTAAACTGCATTAAAATATTACTTAAAATTTATTAACATTTTGTATTTACCCCGTGGCGGTGGAAAGTGGAACTAAAATCTTTTAGGTGATCGAACTCAAGTCGAATGAGCCAAATCCCGTCGTAATCGGGCCCATAGAACGCGAGATAAGAATGCACCCCCTGGCTGGGGAAAGTGGAACTAAAATATTTAAGGCTATCGATATCAAGTGGAATGAGCCAAACCCGTCATAATCGGGCCCATAGAACCCGAAATACTCCTGTAGTTCCACCCTCCATCGCCTGGGAGCACAATCTGTTCTATACGAACATGACTGAAATTTGTAAAGCTATCGAATTCAAATCAAATGAGCCAAACCCTGTCTTAATCGGGCCCATAGAACCCGAGATAGGAAAGCGCCCTCTATCGGTAAAAAGTGGAACTAAAATATTTAAGGCTATCGATATCAAGTCGAGTGAGCCAAACCCCGTCGTAATCGGGCCAGTCGAACCCGAGATACTCTGAAATGAAATAAAAAAGATTCTGAAGTTATTATTCGAAAATAGTGGTATATACAACGCATAAGTTCACTTTAATAATATAGAAGGTGAGTATTAAGATAATTATATTGTTTGGAATCAGTTGAATTGAAATTGGAATGTTAGTTGCTGAGTTATGGAAACGGGGCATAGTTAGAGAAAAACACATTGGAGAGGGAAGGGGGTTGGGGAAATGAGACTGATTTTTGTCAAACAACTAATTAAGACTACCTGGCTACTTGTTCAAAGACAGGGAATCGTAAAAAAGCTTAGAACTTAAAAAAATTGCTGAAGTTATTGTTCGGAAATAGTGGTAATTATCTATACATCACAGCAATTAAACGCTACTGATGAACATAAAAAAAGTTAAATTTGTTAAATGGAATTAGTTATTTTGAAATCGGGGCATTAAATTTGTATATATTAAAAATGGGGTCAAATAAACCCGACGCTAGGGCGCGCGCTACACTAAAAGCGATATTTATTAAAAAATCGCCCCCCCTACCCTTCCCCGCGAATAAAAAATAATACAAACATCCCTATTCGCATCTGGTAACGTTACTTCCATTAACAAAAATTTTGCGATGCCCCCCACGAAACGATGCACCCCACTTGCCCAGACAAACATACAGTCTAACAGACACCACAGTGGTGGAAGTCGGACTATGCTCAACCTTTTTCTCAACAATTTTGAATGTTAAAAGAAGGAGGCTCTGTATCTCTGTCTCACTTACCAACCTTGTAAGGAGAGGATTTTCACAGCACTTATTTTAGATGCAGGTTTTTAGCATCTAACAAGCAGCGAAGATATTCCAAGAGGTCACTATCTCAAGCACTGAGTACGTTTGAAGCTGCTTCACTTCTAATTTTCTAAAGGAAACCGGTGCTTAACAGCAAGATTTGCCGTTGCCCGAAATTAAATTCTCAGAGACATAATCAGCAGAGAAAATAATCGTCAGAATACAGTATATAGATTTCTTTTCTAGAAGCAGGGTCGAAATGACCAGTTTCAAACCGCTCAATTGTAAAATATCTGTATACTAGCTCTTCCCGAATGAAAATATTGTCAGTCGCATTCTAGTTGGATCACTGTAGCATAATTAGACTCATGTTGACCAACAGTAAGAAATGTCCTCCTTGACGTACCATTCACTAACGAACCATTCGCCAACAAAGGCCCAACAATGCGCCAACCGTTAATTGCTCAGATATCCGTTCAACTCTATGTGGCCGAAGAAATTATTTTTTGTTTGCTGAACAACGCTCCAAATTGGAGGGGCCTCAGTTGGCTTATTCTTGGCATATGGGTCCACCATTCAATCTATCATTTTCCTACGGTTTCCACAAAATGCCAACGATGGGCCAACTATCTGCGCTACATGGAATACGGGAATTGCGTCATAGGTAGTTGCTAATATGCTTCTTTTTTTAATACGGCAAATGCGGCAATAATACGTGCATAGCTACCTGTCAGCGTGTTTTCAGTAATACACGAAGACGTAACGATGACACAGTGATGGAATGTCTTCGCAAGAAACCTTCAGAAAGCTTATTACACATTCAAGAATCAGAAAAAATCAAAATTTCTCAGCGTGAACATTATTTGTTTACAAAACAATATTTTCTTGGAATGAAGAGACAAATAGGTATGAAGTGAATTTGTAGAATTTGTCGAAATAATGTCTTGCCAAAACTAAAATCAAATATATTAATACGAGCAAATATTGTGTGTGTGTGTGTGTGTGTGTGTGTGTGGTTATATAACACATGGGCTGAAAAGTTCCCGGTCTGGCACACAGATGGCGTTGCAATCGCCGAACCGATGCTTTTTTTAGTAAATACTAACTTTTAAAAGGTAGCAGAAAAAAAATGTTATGACGATTCGCCGTGGGGATAAAACGTTACAGTGGTTTTAGTTGAACGACTTTGTTGATAAACAAAAAAATGGATAAACAAGAATTTCAAGAATTGTTATTTCATGGGAAAAAACACCGTTCAAACAAAAGCTTGGCTTGATAAGCGTTATCCGGACACTGCACCAGGTAAATCAACCATTATTGACTGGTTTGTTGAATTTAAACGTAGTCGAACGGACACCAGTGATGCACCACGCAAAAGAGGTGAAAACTTCGGAAAACATAAAAAAGTGCACAAAATCGATTTGGGGAACCGCAAAGTGAAGTTGCAGGAGATAGCTCAGACTCTGAAGATATCCAAGGAACGTGTAGGTTTTATTTTAAATGAACATTTCTCTATGAAAAAGCTGTTGTCAAAATGGGTGCCGCGCATGTTGACTTTTGACCAAAAACAACAACGAGTCGATGATTTTGAGCGCTGTTTGGAGCTCTTTCGTTATAAAATTATGTTATTTATCATTAAATTATTATTTTTATTTATTTATTAAATTATTATTATTAAATTATTATTATTAAATTATTATTATTATTATTATTATTATTATTATGAAATTATTATTATTTATTATTAAAGTTATGTTATTTATTAAAGTTATAAAATTCTAAAGTTATAAAGTTATAAAATTATGTTAAAAAGTTGTGTTTTCTTTATTAGACCGGGAACTTATCAGCCCATGTGTTATATACGCAAATTTTATTTTAAAAACGACTCTAACGATTTTGACGAAATTTTGTATCCTACCGTTTTGGGGCCCCAGAAAACCATTGGGCTAGGTCACATGTTAGAGAAAATTCGGTTAGTGGGTCATTTTGGGTCACCATGGGTCAGGGTCAAGCTAATTGTATCTAAAAAACGGTTCAAACGATTTTGACTAAATTTTGTATCCTACCATTTTCGGGCACGAGAAGGCTATTGGGCTTTCAATTAATGGGTTATTTTTGGGTCAACGTGGGTCAAGTTAATTTTATCTAAAAAACGGCTCTAACGATTTTGATTAAATTTTGTATCCTACGAGTATCGGGCACGAGAAAATCATTGGGATACGTCACATGTCCGAGAAAATTCGATTAGTGGATCATTTTTGGGTCACTGTGGGTCAAGCTAATTTTATCTAAAAAACGGCTCTGACTACTTAGACTAAATTTTTCATCCTATGGTTTTCGGGCACGAGAAGACTGTTCGGCTAGGTCACATGTTCAAGAAAATTCGATTAGTGGGTCATTTTGGTCATGGGTCATTATGGGTCAAGCTATTTTTATCTTAAAAACGGCTCAGGGGATTTGAAATAAATTTAGTATCCTACAGTTTCAGGAAACAAGAAGACTATTGGGCTAGGTCACATATTCGAGAAATTTTGATTAGTGGGTCATTTTGGTCATGGGTCATTATGAGTCAAGCTATTTTTATCTTAAAAATGGCTCAGACGATTTGAACTAATTTTGTATCCTACGGTTTTTAAGCACGAGAAAAACATTTGGGCTGGATCACATGCTCTAGAAAATCCGATTACTGGGTCATAGAGTTGCAAAAATCCGGTTTATTCCCGGGTATATTTCCAATAGACCCGGTTTATTCCCAGGTTTATTCCCAAAAGACCTGGTTTATTCCCAAAAAACCCGGTTTATTCCCATAAAACCCGGTTTATTCCCAGGTATAAACCGGGTTTTTTCTAGCCTTTGCAACTCTACTGGGTCATATTTGGGTCACTGTGGGTCAAGATAATTTTATCTAAAAAACGGCTCAGACTATTTTGACTAAATTTTATATCCCACGGGTTTTGGGCACGAGAAGTCAATTGGGCTTGGTCACATGTTCGAGAAAATTTCATTAGTGGGTAATTTTGATGGGTTATTACGGGTGAAGCTATTTTTATAAAATAAAAGGCATTACAGTAATAATACAGAGAGAAAAATATATCAAGGTGAACTCGAAGCTAATTTTGACCGAGCATAGCTCGGTCTTCCCTGCTCGTTTTTATTACATGAGAAACATCATGTAGGCAATATCGTGATGCAATAACCCACATGCAACGATGAGAGACTTACTTGTATATAGAGAATTATGTATTATGTGCAGAAATATCAAATGATTTCGACAAAAACTTTAGAAATACGCTTCGAAAAATCTAATACTTTACTTTGCGCTATTAAGAATGACAGTGCTGAATGAATGAAGCAATGAGGTTTTGAAATTAATAATATCGAGTGCGTTTTACACGGTGGTTTTATTAGCATAAGCATCTCCTTGTAAAAGAGATCTTATTCTATCCTAGTAACGATTTTACTTTCCTGCAAACCACAAAACATCTGCATCTATTAGAGAAATTAGGTAAAATTTCGTGCAAGGAAGATTCCTATAGACAGTAATGATTTCAAATTCTGTAGTGCTGCTCTGTATATGATCTGTAAACTTTCATACGTCTCAGATATAAATTAAAATTTAATTCATTTTGAAAATTTATAACACAACCACTGTTGCCAGTCCGCTTCTTATTTTTTATTCAGATTGATTGATTGATACAACATTTTTTGAAATAGTAATAATCGTTTTATTTAATGACAGATTATATCTGGCGAAAACGAGGCGAATTATACTGTTTCAAAAAAGTGGTAGCAATCAAGCAGTCTGAATAAAAAAATGTAGCGGACGGACAACACTGAACACAACTGAAAACACAATTTCCCGATATATAGCAATCCATATAAAGCAGTATATCCATATTATTTTGTGCCACCCTGTATCTAAATTTATTTATATTGTACTCACATCACTTAGTATGGAAAACTTTATTTCAGTAGAAAAACGCGTTCACATAGTTGAAAATGTATTTTTAGGAATACGTATACTTACCCTTAGGTGGCAATGTGTTCGACGTCTTTTTTGCAGTTCTCTGTATATCTATAGAAATTAATAGATATCATATAGTACTATGTTAAAGTTTAACTCTTTTCCGGATATTACCATACACAGAAAGTAATGTATCCATATATTTTTGTGCCACCCTGTATATAAAATTGCTTATATTATAATTACAGCACTTAGCATAGAAAAATTTAATTATTCGGAAAAACACACAACACATATTGAAAACGTATTTTAAGCAATTCTTATACATATACGTTAATATGTTTGAACTTTTTTAGGAAATTCTGCATATTCTCTATAGAATTTAGACATCACAGTCTATAAAATACACATAACATTATACACTAAACATTTTTTAAGCTTGAAAACGCAAAAGGAGATTGAAAATACAATTTCCTGTAATTATCGGTCATAGACCATACTGTATCTGAATTATTTTGTGCGTCCTTGTAAAAGAATTTTATAACTGTTATATGCACAGTTTTCTATAGGGACGATATTATCGTGCATATCGTGTGCAGTGTCTTTATTGCTGCCAGTAATCTGTTTTTAGGTGCGTTCGTAATTATATAAATACGTAGCACCTATTGTCGTCGCTTGGTCCGTCCGTCTGTCTGTCCGTCTGTCCGTCCGTCCGCATATAACAACGCAAAAACTACCTAACCGAATGGTTTGCAATTTAAGATATATTATCTTTGCAGAACTTTGTCGAGTTATTTCAAATTTTATTAAAATCGAATCAAAACTTTAAGAGATATTAATAAAAATATTTATTAAGAAATTTGAATTTTTTTTTTTTTAATCGGTGCTTTCTTGTTATAGGAGCTTCCGAAGTTTAATAGTCAAGCGACCGAGATACTTATTTTATTACAGAAATTAATCTGCACACGATATCATTCATTTCACAGAATTAAAAATCATCAAGATCTAAATATTTATATAGCTAGCTACAGTACGAACGCACCTCATTTGTCAGGTTTGACGTACAATTTCCAGCTTGTTTTTTCTTATCAGAAGGTTTATATTGCGAATTCCAATTGTGTGGTGTCCGTTCTAAATCACAATACCGCTTGCGCTAAATCCATATAAATCTTATAAATATTAAAAATATTGCTACATGTAAGAAAAATATTAGAATAGGGGGTGGTTGGGGTAAGTGGAACCCCTTTTTGGAATACTTCATGTTTGAAAACTTATACAAAAATTTGAAACATTTTAATTTGAACTTATCAACTTATTTTATTTCAGACTATATTAATAAACAAAAGTTTATCATTAGTTTAAAAAATAATGCTTTAAATATTTTTTAACTGCTTTTCTTTTAAAAAATCAGGTTACTCCACAATAAGGGGTAAGTAGCCCACCGCTCTTTATTTAAATTTAAAGCAAGCAGGAAGAGGTAAGTGGGTGTTACTTGATAAAGAATAAAAATATTCTATTGAAATATTTTATTGTAAATGTATCCATGTACGATATATCTACTCACATTAAGATCAGTTTGACAGGTACTTATAGAATAAAAAATAAAACAAGTACATCTATGAAATGTTTTGAAAGCCTAAAGGCTTATGTTTCACTTTAACGTATAAAACAGTGCTAATGAAACATAATAAGGTTGATTAAGATTAATTTTGGCGCATTTTAGCAAACACTTTAAGTTGAAAAAGAAATTGGAAACACTAAATGGCAGCGTCTATTTAAAGTTGGCCGAGGAAGAATTATTATTACCTCATCCTCAGTAGTAACTCCAACATCATCTGCATCCGACCAATAAAATGTCTCACTATTTCAATTCTTTCTCGAAATTTAGCAGTTTATTTTTTCATTTTTCAAATATGAACAAATCAAATTTGGCAATTTGATTATATTTTCATAATCAACTTCTAAAATTAGAGCAACATAATATTTTATTTTTTTATGCAAGTTTCACAAATACATAGTCTCCAGCTTTAGAAGTTTTTTTTAGCTAAATTATTAATTCTTTCTAGGTCTTCATAATTGTCTTTTAATTCATCCATAGAAATTTGTTTATCAGAGTTGCTTTTCACTTCAAAATCTTCACTGTCGTCAGATTCTGCTGCATATTCAGTTTTCTTTTTTTTACTTTGAGATTCTTCTTTCTTCTTTATATTTCCATCACTTTTTTCTCTTAATTGTTGCATGTATTTTTCATTCATAATGATTTGAACACCTGAAGATGCTTTAGATCTCTTTGATGGAATTGTGTTTACACGTGGAGATGTACACATAAAGGTGACACACCCTCTATATTCAATTTGAAAAACTAAATATAACCATTATAAATATAACCACTATAGCAATTTAAGGCAATTTGTTTAAGCCATAATGCAGAAATTTATTTAAATTTACTTAGTGGGGTAAGTGCGACTTACCCCTAGTAGGCTACCATTATGGGGTAAGTGGGACACCTCCTCTTAACCCCTTCAGGGGCAAAGTACTCTTGGAGCTGAAATGATTGATTGACACCGAGATTCACGAACGAATTTATTTTAAAATAAGTAAAAGCTTTCCTTCATGTACCTCATAAATTCAAAATTTGATTCTAAAATTCTGGTGACATTGTGGCATTTTGGGATTAAAATTAAGTGGTATATATAATATACCGGCGCCCTTGAATGGGTTAAACACTTCTTAATAACAGTTTTGTAAAAATTCAAATTACAGTATGTATTTTAGATTAAACTTTGCACAACAGTTTAATAAACATTAAAAGATAATGAAGACTAACCTGGAAACACCTTTTGAGAAAATCTAGCTTGAATTCTTTAAACAAACTATTCTCGAAATCTATTTTGCATTAGTTCCATGGCATGAAAAATAAATGAAACAAAGCTCAAATATATGCAAAACCCATCAGTGAGACGAAATCTGACATAATCAATGCAAATAAGTGTGAAATATCCTGTACATATTTTAGTTTGTGGGGGAGGACCCACTTACCCCAGTTGCCCACTTACCCTAAGCAACCCTACAAAAAGTCTACTGACAATTGGTTTGGTTGGTTCATTACCAACAAATCTGGAAGTCAGAGGCTTCGGTGACAGCTGTGAGAGTCATCACTTTCTATTGAATATCAAATGTTTTTTTTAATATGAAAATTAATTATCTTTATATTAGTTTTACTCTATGAAAGATTTCATGTATTTCCTGAAAATTTAATTGTAATGTCTTAAGCAAGATTTTATGTAATGATGCACAAAATTAGCTGCATTTTGTTTCACAGAATTAATGTGAACTGAATAAATGTCTCTTTTTTTTTTCGCATATATATTAGAGAGAATGTTTTATTTCTCCATTTCAATGATGGTTTCCATAAGTTATCTTTTGCAGAATATTTTCTATTAGATATCCTTAACTTAGCACTTAACTTATTTCTCTTATATAAAGCCAATTCCATTATGCCACAGTATTTTACTTTGAATTCTTCTTATGTAATATTTATTAACAGTTGTGTCCGGCGTGTGTACCTCATTTATCCTTGAGCATTCCAATAGATAACAATATATGTCACTTTCAGAATTACACTAATGTCCTTTCTTATTTTTTCAGATAGATTTCGTCAAGATTTTCATCTTTCGGTAACCATGACAACCACATCCCACCTGCTGGATAGCGGGTGGCTCTCACTGGTCATAGCAGGTCATGACTCAGGCAAAGTTTCGGCCACTACGGTCACAACTGACCCCGCCCGCACTGGACTTCATAAAGCTCCAAATACAATTTCAGCAAAACTGAAAGTAACGTGCGAAAAGATGGATTTAGAAAAAGCACGAAACGGAAGCTTATCTTCTCAAGAGGAGTCTTGTATTGGGGGTTGCTCCAGGAAAAATAGGCCTAAAAATCCAAAGTAAGTTTTTTATGAATTGAATGATACCATTGTTTAATTTTAAGAATGTTAAATATAACATTTCTTTGTGGGTTTTAACAATTCTCTAGAGTTTTTATATTATCGCTGTCATCGTCATTAGATTTAACAATGTATCTGCAACATAACATACTACGGAAACTTCATCATGGTTTCAATACTACGATATTTAGTCAATCATTATTTGATTTTAAAGTCAAATCTACAACTTCTTTTTGGATTTATCTAAAAAGTACAGTATTCGTGACAACGCTATCTTCATAATTCGGTTCATTATTGTAAAAGCTCATTGTTGTTCCAGGAAGAAAAACCTTAAAATCCAAAAAATAAGACCATTCGTGAATTGAATTATATCATTACTTATTTTAATAATGATAAATCTGAAACTTCTTGTGCATTTTAACTATTCATTAGAGTTAGTATATACTCGTTTTATCATCATTAGCTTTTGGAATGCAGTACTTATTATAGTAACTTCATCGTGGTATCAATACTACGATAGTTAGAGAATTTTTACTTAGTTTCAGGTTTGACTTTTTAAAAATTTCTTTAAGGGTTTTAACTAAACATTACAGTATTTATGCTAACGTTATCTTCATTATTTATCAGTGTAGTAGACATCACGATTACTTCATGAAAGTAACAAAATTATAATAATGTTTTTAAAATTTGACTGTTTTACCAAATTTGGAAATCTACATGAATAAACAATTATTTAATCATTTTCATAGATAAATTGATCTTTGAAATGTGATTTAAAAAGTTTTAAATTCTTTTCTCGAACTTTTTGGCAAATGAAAATACATATTTTAAGATGCTTAAATGTTAAAATAAAGTTTTATTTATGAATTATGCATTGCAATTTTATAGGATCTGTTCAACAAAGTTTCTTTGAACAATTGCTTGAAACCTTTTTTGGTTTCATTCGTTTCTGGCTGTTTCATTTATCTCTTGTCTAAAGATAATGTATGATGGTGTCCTATTCTGTAGATAATAATCCTTATTTTAAATTTATTAATAATTCTAAAACAAAAGATTTTATTAAGCTTCTCAATCATGGTCCAATAACCTATATTACAAAAGAAATACAGGGTGTCAGATAAGTCAATACCTATTTTAAGTTGCATCCCGAGCACATTTTAACATGTATTTGGCCATGGAAGCTGAAAAACACTTATTACCACTGCAAATGTTCCGTCGTAGAACTCAATATAAGCATCAGAAATGTCAATACACTTCTGAAACGATTTGGTACATTATCCACGGCTTTTCTTAAGCAATCGTTGGGGCAGCATCCAAAACATTAGTTATGCCTATTAACAAAACCACTGACATAAAAAATATACTTCATCATTGCATACATTATCAAACAGATTAGCATTATTTTCATTCCATCAAAACATAATTTCTCAATATTCCATACGGTGATCGTAGTCCTCGGAAATGCGTTGGATGGAAGGGAAATAATCCTAGCCAGTTTGATAACTTTTTTGTGGACTGATGAGGCATTTTCCCATGGTTTTGTTAATACTCATAACTAACGTTTTGAACGCGGTCTCCTACAATTTCTCTAAAAAAAAAAAGCCGCGGATAATATACCAAAATTTTTACAGAAGTGTATTAACGATGCAGGTCGTTATGTTGAATTCTAAAGAGAATCATTTGCAACGGTAATAAGTGTCCATAAGCTTTCATGGCAAATACGCGATAAATGTACATAACTATTGTTCAGGGTAAAATTTAAAATATTAGATATTGAGAAGAAGTAGTGTGTATTACTTGAATATTTATACTATAGATGCTTATTAAAATAGATATTTATCAGACACTCAAAGAACACTCATCATTATTTTACATAATCATACTGATTGATAAAGATATCATAAAAGTTGAATTTTTTCAACTTAGTTTTCCAGGCTGGGAATCGAGCTCAGAAACTTTTTCTTAAATTACCAATGCTCCTTTAATTTAACTACATGAAACGACAACCGTCCGACACAATTCACCCAGACAAACTTTTAGCAATGACATCTGTTTTTGCTATGAAGACAGCTCAACAGAATAAGCGTCAGGTAAAAGAACGCCATTATTTTCTATTGCTGAAAGGTTCTCATAGTAAATTGTCGACGACCGGCTGTCGTTCCAGCTCAATTGGAAGAACATTGACAATTTAAGTCAACGGTTCTGGGTTCGATTCCCGGCCGGGACAGTTTTTTTCTCAGGTGGAAAAATTTCAACTTGTAAGAATTCAGTGAATATTTAAAGTTTTTGCTGATTCATGCTAAAATGTATTTTCAGATGACAATCTTAGCATATTATTTAAAAGATTTGTGTCAATATTATCACCATAGTCACATCCTGAAATCAAAAGTACAGAGTATAAATTTACCATTCTATCTTACGCTCCCAAAAAGCACGAAGAAAAGCTACAGTTATAACTCAAGTTTTAAATTTTCTTCGAGAAATACGATCATTACATACGAAATTGCAAAATATCAAAAGTGTTATCACTTATATTAGCCTACAGATTTAGAAAAATTTACCTTTTTGAACTACATTTTGAACTAATAATTCAATCATGAAAATCGAATGTTTATAAGAGAAATTAATTAATAAATGACATACAAATATCCAAAAATTTTTCAAACTATTTTCTTCTAGTCGTATTTCAAGTTTCTATATTTATAAAATAACTATTTCGCCACAAAATTGTTAAAATATTTGCTACGTCATGCTAAAAGTGTTGTCATTTATGAAATTTAATATACACTTTTGTAGCTGTTCGATTTTGAAACTAAAATTCAAAGGATTCGCGATGCAAATCAATCATTCGGAAACAAAATTAGAAATACGATATACGAATCTAGAAAAAGAGTATTTTTTACAACTTAAAAAATATATCTGACAACATCTAACTTTTCATATTTCTACTTTTATGCGACAGTCATAACAGGATCATTTTTGCCGCATTAAATATTACTGACTGGCCAATGAAAGA
The DNA here is from genome assembly GCA_963931845.1 of Maratus michaelseni. Classification (NCBI taxonomy): domain Eukaryota; kingdom Metazoa; phylum Arthropoda; class Arachnida; order Araneae; family Salticidae; genus Maratus; species Maratus michaelseni. Next base: position 447,134,560 of record OZ007586.1, read on the forward strand.
TTGTCACCGACAACAAATGTATTTTTTCTGAAATATTTCTGTAAAAATATTTTCATCATACTTTTGCGGTTTTTTTAAATGTATGATAACCCAAATCTAGCAATTTATAGTTTATTGTAGTTAATAAAGCTATATAGCAAGTAAAGTCTATATAGTAAAGTCTATATAGCAAGTATTATTATAGTTTATCGTGCAAGGATGAAATCGTACATTTTTTGTGGAACTACAGTAATATGGGCTTGACATCAGCCCATAGCTGCAATAGATTAATAGCTGCAATAGATTAATAGCTGCAATAGATTTCACAACTTTTTCAATTTTTTCCATTTTTTATTTTGGATAATTTATCATACCAGGCATGAGTTGAAGATTTCATCCCTCCCCTCCCCCATTTGTATATGATGATTTTAATGTGTTTCTGTTATGGTTATATATATATTATAGATATTTACATAGATAGATAGATATGTCGATATTCGGAAGGCACACGGCGCTACATATGAATAAATAATGAGAATATCCGCTGCATTATTTTGAAGCTTTGAACTAAAGAGTTCTATCGACCATGCCTTGATAGCTATGGTTAAGTACATTGAGCGTTTAGCAGGTGTTTACGTCGAATGCTCAACAAGATTTTCTGTTTAAAGGGTAACAGCACTTTAATGAAATAAAATTTAAGGCTTTTTGGGGGTTTACCTTTGTTTCTTTCTTTTTTTCTTGTTTTCCCTTTTTTATCAGTATTTTCTTTAGTTGATGCATTATAAGAGCGGTCTGACAGTTGATAGATGTTGGGAGCATTTTTAAAAATAGGATCGAGGTGGACACGATAACTCATTGTAGTCTTAACCTAGAACAGTGATACAAAAAATAGTTTTTTTTTAGTCCAAAAGCTGGCGACATACATAGCGGGTGTGCACCGATTTTCAAAATGCTGGAGAAAAAAAAATTATAACGCGCTTAAAGTTTTTATTACTGTTTACACGCTATGGCTTTCTGTATAGTTATAAAACTTCATTTCCTTTCCGCATTCGATATAGATTTCTAACTAATCAAATGTGATTTTCGCGTTATAAAGAGTACTTTAAGCAATAAAAACATTTCAAAATTTTGTATCGTTCGAAATGGTGTTCTGAATGTTAAAAAAACATTCAGAAAGTTGAAAAATATAATCAGAAACAGTCTCAATGGCGGCTATTTCAGAATCTTGGAATTTCCGCATTGAGTTTTCGTCTTATTTCATATAAAAATTGCACAACATTTTAAAACGCCCCTTAACAAAGCAAAAGTTTATTATTTGTTTTTATATTTAAATATAATTTTCAGACTTGATTTTATACTTGATGTAAATTTTGCGAATTTAAATGCATTAGTTCAAAAGTCATTACAGAGGTTCTAAAAAAAAAAAAGGAAAAGAAATTCCCCAGCCAACAACCCAATATTTTTTGACACATTTTCTGACTCATTTTTAAACATAAAAGCATGATACTTGCAACATTGATTGTTGAAGTGATTTGTAATCGAACATTTTTTTTTTCTTTTTCCGATAAATTAATTACATCATAAGTCATCATTAATTAATTATATCATAAGAATTGTTGTCTCATAACAGCAGTTTTTTCCTTTCCTGCGCTGTCATGTCCGGAAATTTGGTTCAAAACGCCAACTTTGACAGCATTTTCTGAAAAATCTTCTGTTTTTATAAAAATCGAAAAACAAAATTCGATTGCATAGTTTCTGAATGATAGCACCTGCCAATCTAATACGTTTGCGAACAAAAATGAATTTTAAAATGTGTCAGAAAGTAGCCAATTTGGATTTGAGAACAGCCTTAAGAAATAATTTTGCTGAGTTAATTAGGGAACACCATGTAAAATGTACCTTTTTAAACGTTAACTGTCGCATATAAGACAGTGCTATTAACTCAATGGGAGGAAAATCATGACAAAGCTCCATCTCATTCGCATTTTTTTTACTGTTTTTATGGCAGTTAAAAGAATATCTGTCGATAGCTGGCTCTATGTTGATCATAGTCCGTAACTTTTGTAAAAGGAAAATCAATAAAACAAGCGACGTATTTTCCACTTTTTCTGTATTCGTTTATGTGTTTCTTGTTTTAATCTGTACGATTAAAATGCAATTTCATATTAAAACAATAAATCAATATATTGTGATCTGAGTTAGGTTAGTCTCCTGGGCGGCTCGGCTGATATACGACTACCCGAATCCAAAAATCCGATTACAGTCAATCCGAAACCAAAAAAAAGTTTTCGTCAACACGAAATCCGAGCCGAACCTGAAATACTTAAACCCGAACATGAAATGGAGGAAAATTAATCTATATTTTAAAACAATTGTGGAAAAATAGTCTACAATTATATCTCTAATATAGATTTTATGATTTATGTTGAAAAATGAACATATATATATACTCATTAATGTTCAAATATATAGTTTATTTTATCTGACAAAATAATGTACATTTTCTGAAAACCAGTTAAAACCAGTTAAAAAAACCAGTTATACAATAGTCAAATCCCACCATGAAACTGACCAGCACTTGAAACACTGAAAGTAAACCCGAACCGAAATACACTCGCAATGACAAAAAAATATTATCTACCCGACATGATCCGAACCGCGTGTCGTGTCGGGTAGGGTTAAAACGGTTACACGTCCCAGTATAAAACTCTATATGAAGTGTAGATAAAATGAAATTGTAATCCAGAAATATTTTCATATAAGATTAATTATCTTCAAGATTTTTTAATAATTATTTTACTATTTATTATAATTTATTTTTTAGTATAGATATAGCCAAAAATTTCTGATGTAGAAATAAATAAATTATTTATTGATTTATTTATCTATTTGTTTAATTTTGTGACTAATCTCTTTATAAAAATTAAAAAATCTCTTTTTAATTAAGATCCTTAAATAAAAAAATCAAACGGAAAGTTTCATTTAAAACTTACATTTAAGCATCATTACATACTGAAGTTTTAGCATTTTATTAGCACTTAGATTAAAATATTCATTCATCAAATACTCTTTTTAATTAAGAAAATAATGTGATCTTAAAATAAATAAATATAAAACAAATCTTCTGTATTTGAAAAAGCTTCTAATTTTTAAGCTGCACTATCAAACAAGGAATTCAAAAATAGACAGCTAATAATTTAAATTGTCAAATTATGGAAATTGATTTGTCTAGCATGATTACCTTTATAGACAACTCAGACAGAAATTAATTATTTATTAAGACTATAATGTCATTCAATTGGAAGTTTTCAAAAAATCAGACACGGATATCCTCAAAAAGATTCTAGAAATCTCTTCCTGCACTGTAACAAAAAGACAAATGTTTCTTAATCTAGCTTGTAATGCACGAATTTCGACTCAGTAAGGATTTACTGGTAACTTCGCATAACATTTTATTTTGGACAACACGCACAATACACAAAGTTATACATAGTTACACGTAAACATTTCACACCAAAAATTCACAGTCTAAAGTTTAAAAACACATAGGGCAAATGGATTATATTTTTACCAGTCGTTGCATGCGAATTTCTTTCTCAGAAATTAAATCCTTAATCATTGCCGGATGAGGAGGGGGGTTAAAAGACTATCCGGGCGAGAAACCAACGTTCATAGCACCCTCTGACAAAGCGCAGAAGCCGGTAAAAGTAAATGCGCGTTACAAGCTTTTATTTTATTTTATTTTACGAAAATATAATATAACCTCCTCCGAATTATCCGCAATTTCGTAAAGCTTTCTTTTATCTTTAAAAGCACCAAATACCAATCGATTTCCGATATTTAAAGAAGCATACCTGAAACAAAAGTTTTTTTACTGCCCGTAATATTCGGAAACGTTTCCGAGAAGTTTTTACAGTGTATTAATCGGTTTTCTCTACCCGGAATGACGGTTTTTCGTATGCTTATCCATTCTCAAGTAAACATTTTCAGCTGCGAAACAGAATTTTTACATACAAGAGTAAGACAATAATATTAATTTTCAATGGTTACGTTAATTCTGTTAATTTATCATGCTTGTTGAACATTAAAATGTTTATTTGAGAATTCATAGCATCCGAAAAACCCATATTTCGAGTTGAGAAAACTAATCAAAACACTGCAAAAACTACTCGGAAAAGTTTCCGAAAATTACGAATTGCAAAAGAAACTTTTGTTTTAGAAATGCTTATTTAAAATTTGAAAATCTCTTGGTATAGTATCTGATGATAAAGAAACATTTTTTGGAATCGTTTTTAACTCGGAAAAAGTTATATTGTTTTGTAAACCTTAAGAATGATAAGAGCTAGATTATGAAATATTTGTCTTTTATTTACAGTGTGTGATAGCTACTAACAACAAGCATGATATAAATTTAACTTTATGATACTTGTACGTTTTTAGATATTTTTGCATGCATAAAGCAATAGCTGTTACTCTATAGTAGTGCTCGCGAATATACGTTTATATACGTTTAAACGTATACGTAATTAATCCTTTTTTCCATGTGATTTCTATCCAAAGTCGTTACCGGTTACAATACGTTTTATACGTATTATACGTATAATCGCGACCACTACTCTATAGTAGCATTTCACAACCGGTGGTGCGCAGTGAGCGTCACGACGAATCTCTCGAAATTAATTTTGAAAGCAAAATAAACTAAGGTATCCAAATCGGACTTCCCGGGCTACAGAACATAGGTGAAAACCATTTTTAAAACTTTCCAACATATAGGGTAAGTCAAAATGAATATAGCGATTACAAACGACTATAACTATTTAATGGAAAAGAGTTTATAGATAAGATTAACACAGAATTTAGACGGAACTACAAAATTTTGTATACATACGTCATAGATGTTCTATGTGACTTCCCGTGGTCACACGGACAACATCTAGACGGTAGTCCATTTCACGCCATACATTCTGAAGCATTTGTTCAGACTTGACCTGTTCTGATTTGTTCTCCGGACTTGATACCCTGCGTTCTTTTTCTATGGGGTTATAGTCTAAGAGTCAGAAAACACGTGATTTTAGCAAGGCTCATTTTTCTATATATTCTCCGTCTTTATTGTGTAGTACGAATGCGGCCGGTCTGGCTGGTGAAAGTGGTTGCGTTTACCTGTGGGGGGAGGGTCAATGCAGGTAAAAAAGTGACAAAATTACGTCATTTTAGCATGGATTTTGTTTATAAAACTTTAATCTGCTAACTATTTGTGATATTAAATTATTAGTCTGGCACCGTTTTAACGTTGCCAACACCGTGCCAGACCCTCATTTATAGGCAAAATGAGGTGTCAAATTCACGTCATTTTAGCATAGCTGAAATTTTAGTATGTTATACTTTGGCTATCAGATAAGCCATAATTAATTTGCCAGACCGAAATTCGGTTGCTAAATTACTGCCAGACGCCGATTTAAATCTGGTAGAGAAAGCGCCTATTATGAGAGTTAGCAGCTTTTGTAGTGCTTTGTCTACTTTCAATACACAATAAAGCCGTAATTGTTGCCAAAGCAACGATCCTTGCTTTAGATAAAAGTATCTCTCTCTCTCTTTGTCTCTCTCTCTATATATATATATATATGAATAGCCGCCCGTCCCGACTTCGTGTGGGTTACTATCAATACACAGCCAAGCCGTGATTGTCGCCAAAGCAACGATTGTTGCTTTCTATAAAAGTACATATATTTATGATTTGAAAAATGCCACGCAAAATATCTAATAAAAAATTAGCAATAGATGTCTTATTCGTTTAGTCTTTCATAACCGAGTTCATAGTCGATGTTGGCTCTAAAATCGCTGTCTCTAAAATCGCTTGTTCTAAAATCGCTTGTTCCAAAATCGGTTAAATATATGTTTAACTCCTTTTTTAGTAGAATTGGTATGCTGAATTTCACACTCCTATCTAAAACTGCTTTTCAGATATGGCGGGGAAATGACCTAAACTCTCAACCACCCCCATTTAACTCCCTTACTGATTGAAATTCTAAAATCCATGAAATAAATGTTTAACTATTTTTTTAGTAGATTTGTTATCCTGAATGTCATACTCCTACGTAAAACTGCTGCAGAGATATGGAGAAATGACCTAAATCTTTCGAACCTCCCATTTAACCCCCGTAGGGCTGAATTTTCAAAAATACTTTCTTAGTGGGTACATATCTTCCAAATTTTGTAGTCCTAGGAGCAGCGGTTTAGACTCGGCGTTGATTCTGAGTCATGAGGACATGCTCTGTTATAAGTATAGAGATGTATAAAATCGCCAAAGGAGCGAAAAAAGAGCAAAACTGAAACTCCACCGTAAATTGTCAACCATTTATTTAAATTCTGTCTTAATTTTTAAGTAATATTATAATTAATCTTTATTAATATTCGTTGTTAATTTTAAACAATACAACATATATTTTTTTCTCTTAATTTTCTAAATAAACTTATAGTGGTTATAAAGAAATAGGCAATGTTAATGATGATAAAGATGATAATAATTCTTATAATGATGACAGCAGTGACGAAGATGAAGACCTTGAAAATGCACAAGGCGAAATAATTTTGAAATAATATTTTAAGTTAATGTACTTTTTAGCACTTATTTTTCATTATATTCAGCACTTATTTTTATTATTATATATAGCACTTATTTTTCATTATTATATATAGCACTTATGTATAGCACTTACTTTTCATTATAATATATTTTTGAAAACTCAAAATGGAATGTATTCACTTTTTCTTTCGTTTACCTGTTCGCTACAGTTCGCTGACCTGTTATTGCTAATTTATGCCTATTATTATATTATTTTTAATTATTTATTATTATCAACTACGACGTATTTTCATACTTAATTTTATTGCTTGCTTACTTCTTTCTAGATGTTAGCATTAATTTAGCAACGGAATTGGTGTTTGGCTAATTAATTATGGTTTGTCTGATACCCAAAGAATAACATATTTAAATTTGAACTGTGTGTAAATGACGTGTTTGACGTGTAGATGATTTATTTTTTACCTATAAATCAGAGTCTGGCAAGGTCTTAAAAACGTTGAAACCGTCTGGCATTAATGGCTTAATATCACAAATAGTTTGCAGAAACAAATGTTATAAACAAAACTCATGTTATCAAAATTTAATGTTGTAATTTTTTCACCTGCATTGCCCTTACTCTCACAAGTAAACACAACATCTTCTGCCAGCCAGACCGTCAAATAAGGTTATATAAGTTTATTCAGATAATTAAGAGAAAATATTTACTAAATTATTTAAAAGTTAAGAGAGAATATTAAAAAAAAGTTAATTCACTAAGGGGGTTAAATGCAGGTTCGAACGTTTTAGGTCATTTCACCATATCTCAGCAGCAGTTTTAGATAGGAGCACAAAATTCAGGATAACAAATCTACAAAAAAAAATAGTTAAACACGTATTTCAGCGATTTTAGAAATTCAACTACTAAGGGGGTTAAATGGATTGTCAAACGTTTTAGGTCATTTCACCGTATCTCAGCAGCAGTTTCAAGTAGGAGTATGGAATTTAGGATAATAATTCTACTAAAGAATAATAGTTAAACACGTGTTTAAAGCAATTTTAGAAATTCACCCACTAAGGGGGTTAAACAAAGGATATGAACTCGATTATGGAAGATTAGACGAATAAGACAACTACTGCTGATTTTTTATTAGATATTTTGCGTAAGACATTTTTTAAAAGAAATTCATTTAATCAATTATAAAGCTGAGGGATTTAGCATGATAGCGTCAAAATAACATATGTTTTTTCTGAATGTCATTTTGACGGTTTATGGACGCGGATGCGTTATTGTGATCGGCGTATTTTTAGAATATTGAATTTTTACTTATGTTACCTGGTAGGCCAAGGTTAATTCGGGTGAAGCCTGGTGGTTCTGCTATATTAAAATTAATTTATTATTGTCATTATGTACATAAATAGAAAAACATTACTTATCACATTTTTACAAGCTTTTATTTAAAGTTTAAAATTTGTAAGTACTGCAGTTTTTTCCCACCTCCACTTCTATCCTATTTAGAATTATTTTAGAATATTATTTAGAATAATGTTTAATTACCTACCACCTACCCTGCATTGTAGTCGACACACTGTGCACCCACGCGAAGTCGGGACGGGCGGCTATTCATATATATAGAGAGAGAGATAGATACTTTTATCTAAAGCAAAGATCGTTGCTTTGGCAACAATTACGACTTTATTGTGTATTGAAAGTAGCCAAAGCACTACAAAAGCTGCAAACTCCCATAATAGGTGCTTTCTCTGCCAGATTTAAATCGGCGTCTGGCATTAATTTAGCAACCGAATTTCGGTCTGGCAAATTAATAATGGCTTATCTGATAGCCAAAGTAGAACATACTAAAATTTCAGCTATGCTAAAATGACGTGAATTTGACACCTCATTTTGCCTATAAATGAGGGTCTGGCACGGTGTTGGCAACGTTAAAACGGTGCCAGACTAATAACTTAATATCACAAATAGTTAGCAAATTAAAGTTTTATAAGCAAAATCCATGCTAAAATGACGTAATTTTGTCACTTTTTTACCTGCATTGCCCCTCCCCCCACAGGTAAACGCAACCACTTCCACCAGCCAGACCGGCCGCATTCGTACTACACAATAAAGACGGAGAATATATAGAAAAATGAGCCATGCTAAAATCATGTGACGAAAACGTTGCTAGCTCTTAGACTATTAAGTGAAAGACTGCGCCTGCCATGCCCAAAACAATTGAAGAATTCAAAGTATGCATTTGTAATGCGCTTGCGTCGGTGACTGAACAAATGCTTCAGAATGTATGGCGTGAAATGGACTACCGTCTAGATGTTGTCCGTGTGACCAAGGGAAGTCACATAGAACATCCATGACGTATGTATACTAAATTTTAAAATTCCGTCTACATTCTGTGTTAAACTTATCGATAAATTCTTTTCCATTAAATAGTTATAGCCGTTTGTAATCGCTATATTCATTTTGACTTACCCTGTAGTTGAAGTGTGTTTAGGAATTCAGTTTGTCTGTCTGCCGTCTGTCCGTGCTCAAACTCACGTGAATATAATTGGATTGCGATGCAACTGATATATGTTATTGAGGTTTACTGTGGCTTATTCGGTACTTAAAATGAAGTGTGGTTTATTTTAATGATGTTACACAATTTCAAACATAATTAAATTGATATATATCACTCAGGTGCACTACAGAATATGGAACTTATAGTTCCTTTACAGGGACACTCAAAATAATTCCGTTACATTACGGTATACGAGGAAATATTGTTTGCGGTGTACTTTAATAATGTTACACTATTTGAAACATATTTGAATTGGTATATATCAGTGAGGTACACTACAAGGCTTATTATAGAATAAAGTGTAGATAGAAGTCATCGTTCATTTTCAGGGACCACATAAAAGAATCCGGTTACAGTACTGTCTATCAATAATAATTAAATAATTATTGCTGGCAGTGCATTTTCAGTTATGGTACGCGTTTTTAAATGTAACTCTTTTTTTTTCATATTACATTGTGTATATAAATTCTGTGGATCTTATACAGGGCTTCACACAATATCTCCAGTACACTTCTTTTATTGGCGGAATTTTCAACTGTGCTATGCGTCTTCTAATTGAAGTAAATTTTAAAATCAAATGTGTTATGCGATTTCCAAATTGTTTACTTAGACACTATCTTTCAATATATTATATTGTAAAGTTTTGTTACAGTATCCTGAATATGTTGGAAAGTGTTTCATAATATATGCTTCACGCATAATTTTTCTTGTTTTCTTATTATTGAAACCGCTAATAAAGTGTTTACATTTACTATGTATATATATTACACCAAAAGCATTTTCATATGAAACATATCAACAATGTATTCAAATAAATTTTTCAAATTTATTAAAATCGATACTTTCATATTAACCGCAGGCTAGGAGTTAATAGCCAAAGATATCGCCAAAGATCACTATTTGCAGCCTCCTTTTTTCTAATAATTTTAGTGGTTTATGCACGTAGTTCGATTACATGTCTGGTAAATTTGTATTTTATTTATATTATTTTAAAACTTTATTTATTTGTTGATGAAGTTTAAATTTTGTTTTTGGAGTATTAGCCCGAAACAAATTATGAACTATTTATATTGTCTTAAGTACAAATGGGTTAATTATTGGCAATCAAGCTGCAGGCAATAGAGATAATTCCTTTTCTTTTAAATCATGCTTGAAAATTATTTTAAAAACTATAAAAAATCATTAAATTGAAATTTAGTTTTCAAACAAATTTCATTTGAAAAAATATTTCTTTTTCCTATTCGACAGTGCAAAAATTGAAATTTATAAGTTTACAAAATTGCAGAAAAATCAAAATTTATTGGTCAGGTGTTACCACCGTCGATATGACGTAAGCGTTACTCAAAGTCATGTTTTTTCTTTATAATATAGATTCTGTTAAAATTTTATTGACATTCGAGTTTATTACTCAGAAAATGAATCCTTCCAGCACCTTTAACTTCAGATTAGATGTAGAAATGCTCGGAAAAAAACCTGGAAATTTTAGGAAAAAAACAGTTTTTTTCCTTGTTTTCTCTGAAAGGGTTATTTTTTAATTTTTCCATTAAAAATAATATGTTAAAAATTTTGTAATATCTATAATCTCATATTTTTTCTTTATATATACATTTTTTTCATGTTCAGTGTCCCACATGAAAACATTAACATGGAAAACATGATATGTAGGGAAGGAATCTGTTTAGAAAGAACTTGAGTCCTTAAAAGAACCCTTCACAATTTTTTCACCTTTAAACGTAGGACCCTTCACAAAATTATTTCTCTTAAAAATAGATATTTCATAAAAAAAACTGCTTTATAATAGCTGAAATAACCAATGAATCTATTATCTAGCTGTATATATGTACGAAATACCTTATTAAAATTTATTAATATATTGATCAAGTTGGTTTGGTACAATAAAGTAAAAAAAAAAACTTCTTAAAAACAATCATAAAAATTAGGAGCCGAATATTAAAAACATGTAAAGAATCATTACCCAGTAAGTTTTGGTAAGCATTAGTGATTACTGTCAAAGCCCTAATGAACAGAATCCCCTCTATACCGTGATATAAAATATAAAATTGGATAAGGTATCAAATAGATATTATTTGATTAAAAACAAATATCTCATTTTCGGCAAAATAGGTACTTATATAAAAAATATTCAAAAATTGCTGTAGGAATTCCCATTTCGTCTAAAATATCTAAATATAACGATACATAAAATTTACGAATTTCTAATTCACAAAATTCTGATTACACTTTTTACAAGCATATACAAAAGTCCAAAATTTCACAAAAACAGGATCGTATGAAAAAAATGCAAACAGACCCCTGGTAAGACAATTAAATGGAACTTCTCCTGCTAAAAAATAAAAATTCATTTACAAAATTACTTCAATAATATACCAATTAATAAAAATGTTTTGGATGAAAATTTAATATAAAATTTGAAACATGCATTTATATTTTTGGCATAGATGCAATTTTTCACTATTATTAGAAGAAAAAATGATTTTTTAATAACATGCAGTTGAAAGTAACCGATCTGACAAACAAATTTATAAAAAAAAATAAAGATTATAGTGACGAATTGATCGGAATGATCAAAGAAATGTTTTGTAGAAGTGATAATTATGAGAGTGTCGGTGTAGTAGGTTGTTTGCGTGATGAAAGTTGAGAGCGTGATGGTGTAGTATGGCTATAGTTTGCGTCCTTTTGTTAGGTGTGTTTCATTCATATTCAGTCTGTACTTGCCAGGTATGGGGAGTGTTGCATGCGTAAAACTAGTTAAACCCAGCAGTGCATGTCTCAAACTATGCCACCTGTTGTGATTTCTAGTTCTGTGTTTAAGTAGTTTGTTTTGTTTTCTTGTTTTAAATTTATGTGATTTATAGATTTTAATTGGCTTTTGTGATATTAGTTCTGCATGTGTTCCTTCAATGGAGTTTATTATTATTGTATATATATATATATATATATATATCACCTTTTCCATTTATAGTATGATAGCAGCATTAGTTAAAAGGCCGTTTGCAGTTGCAGCTTTTCCTTCTTTTATTATATGGTAGATGGCAGCACCACACATTCCTTTTCTATTATTACTATTCTTATACATGAGAATGATTCAGCACTTACATGTTTCCCGTTCCTGGTGATGAGCAGTGGACAAGCTCTTGATAAGTTTTTTTTAAATCTTTTTTAATCATTTGCACTGGTTGTTTTTATAGTGAGTTGTGCCTATTTCCTTATGGTCTGTTATCTGTTGCTGATGAATCATGTATTATTTATGCATTTATTTATTTATTGGATCTCTTATTCCTTTTACCTCATTTTGGTTTTTCGAAATGTTATAAGGATCTTAATATTGTCATTTTTAGGCATAATGCTGACAGTATTTGATGAAATAGCATATCTTTAGTATGAATTATTCTTATGATGCTCCTCTGAAGATTCCATAAGATATTCATAGTATTTCATATTCCACTTTTCATTTTATTCTGTTTAATTTTTCCAGTATACTTTCTATTGATTTTCACACATGTGATTTCATTTTAAATACACACACACGCACACACAGACACACACACACACATATATATATATATATCCTTTTTTTCCCAATTCTAGCATTCCAGTCTTCCATTATTAATTTTATGTAGCACTGATTGTCCCCTTTGATGCACTGAAGAAAGAAATCCTCAATTTCTTCATCAGTATAGCTCATTGTTGGTGCATAAACTTGGATAATTTGCAGCTTGTGTCTTCTTGACACTTGTATAACTAACATTGCAACTCTATCTGATGCACTATTATATTCTACACGTGATTCTTCCACCTTTTATGAACCAGAAATCCTACGTCACTTATTTTCCATCTTCTGTGCCTCTGTAGTACAATACATGTTCACTGGAAAGATCAATCTTCTCTTCATCTTTATTTTTCCGCATAATCCTAGAATGTCCCAGTTGATTCTTTCTAATTCTTCTTCAAGTTTCTGTAAACGATTTTCCGAAGATAGGGATCGCCCATTATACGTAGCCAAGTCATCAACTTATGGCAGCCAAGTCAAGCCCGCTGATTCTTAGCACCCTTTGTCTTCATGTCTTTCTGATCGCTGCCGTAATCAGGAACATGCAGACTGCCGGGTATTGAGGACCGTGATTTGTTTCGTGAATTCATGGTGAAATAAGAAGGGAGTAGCCATATTCCTACACACTGGCCAAGCGGGTTGGAGAAAGCCCATCCCCGTTCGTTCCCCATGCACTAGGCAAGGGTACTAATGGGCTGCACAGGTGGAAGGTGCGAATTGTACATTAACTCTGCTCTCAGTCGATTCCTTTATGTCCTCCTGAAAGGCATTTAAAGGTCCTTCTTCTGGTTAACAAAGCAGAAGATATAAAACAGCCCACATATATATATTCTAAATCACTTTTAGAGAAATTATTTTTACGATAAATGGGGAAATTGAGCTGACAAGCCGATTAGGAGTATAACTTCCGTATTTGTTTCAAAAAATCTTTAAAGTGTAGAACTTTACGACACTAAACTGAAACTGAAATATTGTATTCAAATAATAAACGTTGATTCAAAAGAGATTAAGTTATGGGAGGATTTTAGCACATAAACTTATTTTATACACTTTCTAAAAGTCCTCATCTTTTACACTAAAATTAAAATCGAGGTATATATACAGTGCGATTTATATATATCGAAACAATAGGCTATATCCTTAAATATTGCCCCTAGGCACATACTTCCAATTTCAAAGTTTCATAAAAAAAGGTGCAAAACTTGATGAGGTCTCTCCATGGGGAGTTGCTATTTATTCAACTATTTGAGAAAATACAAAAATAAAATTTTTATACAGCCCCCGTAGGATAAAATTTCCAATTAGAAAATTTTTCTTTATCCATTCCTGAATTAAACAAAAAAATTCCATCTTGATAACTGCAAAACTCAGAGAGATATGTCCGTTTTAATAATTCGGGAGGTTTCAAGGAACAAATTGAAATTCGAGTAATTTAAGAAACAATGTTACTGTAAGGTGTCCGGGAAACATTTTTTTTTTTAAATTTATGTATAGAGTTAGAATTTAGAATTTAGAATTGTTTTATGGTTAACATATAATTTGTAAACAGAATCACATCATAAGACTTCTTACAAAATTTAAAAAGAAAAAAAAATTAAAAAATTCAGAGTAATTTAAAATTGTTGTAACTCGAAATATTATTTGTCGAATAGAATTTTTTTTAATGAAGCAGAAATATATAAGTTTTAATTTTGATTCAGAATTAAAAAATATATATTAATTTAAAATAATTTAAAATATTTAAAATAGCAATTTAAAAAACTGATGCAACTTATTTTAAACAAATCAATCATATTTTCAAAAACGAATATTTTTTCAAATTTGCCAAATTAAAATTTAAGTAAATTATTTAAAAAGATATATTCCAAGTTTGAACCATTTATCTTTAACGGTTGTTGACTTATATCAATTTAAAAATGAGAAATGTTGAAAAAAATCTGTGACGCAGAAAAATGCATTTAAATTTTTGAACAAAGTTTGTTTCATAATAGAACGTTTAAATGTTTTTTAAAATCTTCCAGGTGAGTAACTCCTTCCTGTAGCTTTAGTTTAATTTTTGCCATTCTTACCTTCTTTCTTTACTGTTTAGATGTGTCAGTTGATTTAAACAAGATTTTTCTAACATGTCGATTTCAAGTTTTTTCATAGTTTTAGTACTGACAACTTCATATTTCCCCCCTTAAAAGTGCAATTACACGAGGCGTAAAAGTTGCTCACTGTTAATCTACGGCTTTAAAAGAGTTGCTCCGAAAGCAAGCAACTATATTTTCTCGGAGTAATTTTGCCGCCTGCGATTACCCTCAAACACACTAGGAAGCGTTGTCGTTCGGAACAACCAATCAAATGCTTAGAAAACTGACGATGGAAAAGCCATTTTTTGAAAAAACAAATAAAATGCTTTGAAAACTGACGAATGGCAGGCAATTTTTGTCGCTTCAAAATTTCCCGTGTAATGTCACTTTAACATTTCTAACGATTTTAGAAAATCTTTCAAAATTTACATTTCATAAGAAGTCGTTTCCATGACAACCACGGCTTGAAAGCTAGATTTTGGAAACAATGCAAAACAAAACAAAATAATAATAATAATAATAATAATAATACCTGTTATATTTAAGATAGAAATATGATTTAAATGCCATTTTAAGCGGAAAAAACAGGGAATATTTTACTGCTTTATTTTTTTAGAAAATTTAAAGTTTTTGTGTCTCAGATTTTCTTAAAGAATCATTCCGAAGAAGACAACCATTGACATGATAATTTCTTTGATGTAAGGTCATGTCATGCAATTGTCACGATGTATTTCAAGCATAAAAGTTTTCCTTGTGCACAATGAAGTTAATCTGAGCTGGCAGCATGTCGCAGTACAGCAACAACGAATATTTCGAAATGTTAATGATTTATGCTGTTTGTAATCGTAATAGTAGGCAAGCTGCGGAGGAATATCGACGTCGTTTCCCGAATTCTCGGCCTCCTACTAGTACAGTCAAACTCGCTTATAGCGAGCACGAAGGAACCGTGATATTTGCTCGTTAAAATCGGGTGCTCGTAAAAAACGGGTTCATAAAAAAATATATAAATTCATGCATACTTAATTTATTATACATATTTTATTTATTTTTTATTTCCGTACAGTACAAAACAAGTTGGTTAATTTGCTTTGAACTGTCTTATTGTCTCTTTCTTGTATTATTGTTCTTCGGAGAAGACTCATGGCCCGCAAAACATCGTCATTTGCACCTTTGACTTCGAAAAAAGTTTGAAGTTTTTCTGCGCACTCAAAAGCGGTTGAGTATGTTGAGGGCGGTTCATCTTGAAGTTCTTCACATTTGTCGTTATCATCGTCGCTTCCATCATTTTTTTCATCATATTTAGCTTGAATTTGAGCTACAATATCCTCGGGAGTAGGTATCTCGGAAGTGATAACATTGGCATCAACAGATACATAATTTTCAAAATCTTCTCTACTCATTTCCAAATTTTTCAAGTTGTCTTCTTCTACCTCAGAGATTTGCCCCTCTTGAGGAATGTCTAATCCAGCCTTACGGAAGCAATTGATAATGCATGTTGATGCAATGTTTTTCCATGCATTGTTCATTAAACGTATCGCTTCCAGTATGTTTACATTAGCATTTGAGGTTGTTCCTATTTTTTCTCTTCTATCGAGAAATAAAAATCAAGTGCTTACGAAAGTTTGATTAAAACTTCTGATGACCCCTTGGTGCATAGGCTGGATAACACTTGTTGAATTCAGTGGTAAAAATTCAATCCTGATGTTTGTAACTCCAGTGATTTCGAGATGAGTGGAACAATTATCAATTAAAAGGAGAATTTTACGTTTTTCTTTCCTTAGTTGGCTCTCCCATTTTGAAATAAATTTTGTGGAAATGCCCACAGTCATCCAGGCATTCCTGCTGTGTTCATAATTTTTTTACATGCTTAAAACACCTAGTGTTTTTGGACTTACCAATAACCAACAGTTTCTTCTTGTCTGTGCCAGACATATTGGAGCACACTAAAGCTGTCAATCGATTTTTGGAGAGCTTGCCTCCGACGCACTTTTCACCCTTGAACTTAAAAGTCTGCTGTGGGGTTACATTGTAGAAAATGCCCGTTTCATCGGCATTATAGATGTCCTTTTTCGTGTATCCTCTGATGACTGGCCACTTTTCACTCATCCAAGTCGCGATATCCACCATGTTTGCAGACTTCGCTTCTCCACAAATTTTCCCAAAGGTTATCCCATGTCTATTCTTGAATCGATCAAGCCGTCCATTGGAACATACAAATCCAGACTAGCCAAATTGTTAAGCAAATTTTTCTGATTAAGCTTTTAAAAGTGGATCTTCTACAGGCAAATCTGTACTACGTTGCACGTTCATGCACGTCAAAAGAGCTTCGTCCAAATCCTCTTTAGCGCATTTCTTCAAACGTTTACAGTCATTCTTATTTTGATCAAACGCAGCAATGAATTTTTCCTTGTTATTTAACAAAGATGAAACAGTAGAAGATAAATTATACTTTTTGCAGATTTTGGAATTGTTTAAGCCATCCTCTAATTCCCGTAAAATCCTTACTTTTTCGTCAACTGATAAAATTTTATGTTTTGACATCGCAAGATAAAATTTGACGAGCGTACTCTATAAAGGCAGATCAAAGAATGACTTCCACACTTGTCCCCTACCCTGCCTTTCCTACGCAGAGTAAACTTCCATCTAATCTGCAACCTCCGTCCTCTCCATACGTCTCCCCAAGTTCGTCGTGGGAGGTTCTTGCACGTGCACTCCATATGATAAAAAATGCCGCCATCACTTGTTCTCAGGTTTTATGACTCATCACTAACTTTCGCCTGACTTCGGAATGTTACAGGAATTTTTCCAAGAAACGATTAGCTGTGCTGGAGAGGCGTACGTCAATAGAAATTTTATGAATCACTAAAATTTTGCTCTCTATAACCGGGGTTTGCTCGTTAAAAGCTAGTTATGCTCCCATAGACTTAACACTGCATTGTACCAACCAAGTATTTCTGATTTCCTCGTTAAATCCGGGTTCTCGTTAAATCAGGGCTCGTCATAAGCGAGTTCGACTGTAGTTGTATTTTTTGCCTTGTCCAAAGAATGCAAAGCACAGGATGCGTGCATAGACAGAGGGGTGCAGGTAGGCCTATGTCCAAGATTGATACCGAAATTGACATTTTGTCTTATTTTTTGAGTTATCCTCATGCGAGTACGCGAAATGTTGCGGCAGAATTGAACATTCCACGATCAACAATATTGAGAATATTTCGACTAAATAATTGGGATCCATACAGTATTCGCATGCACAGGTAGAATCAGACTATCAACGGTGTCTAGATTTCTGCAATTGGAGACTAATTGGCTAGCGGACCGTGTCGTTTACGGACCTGGAGCCAAGCTCGGGCTCATGCAGGCAGACCTCTAGCATATTTCTCAAGCAAGTTTAATGCAAAAATTTATACGCTGTTATTTTATATCTATAAGTTAAGGCATTGTCTTAGATCGACTTTTAATAATGTGTAAATTTATGATCGATCCCTAACTTGCATTTCAAATGAACTGATATCGCGCCGCTCAGAGGTATTTTTAAGTGGTGTAAGTCATGAATTTTGGATTTTAATATCTCTGTGAATTTTGTAGATATCAAGATGGAATTTTTTTGTTTAATTCACGAATGGATAAGGAAAATGTTCCTAATTGGAAATTTTATCCTACGGAGACAGTATAAAAATTATGGAGTTGCAACTTATCTCATCAAATTTTGCCCTTTCTTTTTATGAAACTTTGCAACTGGAAGTATGTGCCTAGGGGTAATATTTAAAGAGATAGCCTATTGTTTCGATATTTATGAATCACACTGTATATATACGTATTCATAAAAGAATTTTTCTTAGAATCCGTTTTATTCGTATTATATTTGTACCCAGAAATCTCCGTTTTAATTTTAGTATAAAATAGGCATAATTTCAGAAAGTGTATACAACAAGTTTCTATAACAAAAAACTTCCCAGCAATTTAATCGCTTTTGAATCAACGTTTATGATTTGAAAACAGTATTTCAGTTTCCGTTTATAGTGTCCTAGTGCTCTATACTTTAGAAAAATTTTGTTTAAAAAAATACGGAAAATATACTGATAATCTGGTTGTCAGTACAATTTCCTCCTTTTTCTGAAAGAGTATTTCGATAAAAGTGACTTCGTGAATTTCTCAGAAAGTAGGGGATATGGATTTGAGAACATTCTTGTCAGACAACAGTACTAAAAGTCTTTTTAAATTATCATTTTCATTAAACAAATAAATTTGGTAAAAATACGGAAATTGTACTAGCATCGAGTAGACGTTACATTTTTCGAAGTTTACGGATTTTTTTTTCACAGTGTAGCAATATTGCCAGTCCACTACTTTTTTTAGCATTCAGATTGCTTGATTGCCACCACTTCTTTTAAATAGTATAGTTCGCCTTATTTTGGCATTCTTTAATCTGTCATTAAATAATGGGAATATTTCTACTTAAAAAAAGTCAAAAAATCTGAATTAAAAAAAATAGAGAACTTGCAACACTGTAGTATAGAAAGTTTCAAATTTCGTTTCTTTGTTATTTTTACGTGCAAATATATGTATCTGAGACGTTAGTGAGTATCACAGAATATTATATTAGCTTTTTGATTAACTTTTTTCATTAATGATTAAGGATTATTTACCAGTAATATTATCCTCTTACGAATATAGTGTTAAAACTGGATTCTTATTACTGAGATATAAATGCTTAGACATAACTGCCAACAGACATGCTTATTTTCACGCATATCATTTACTCAGAATAGCTCCAAGACAGAAAAACTACTTAAATTTGAAAAACGCATGTTTTTTTTTTTTTTTTTTTTTTTTTTAGCTGTAGCCTCTTTTGAAAAGCATCTCAATATATTTTCATTTTTGATACACCATCTTCTCAAAATTTATTCAACATGGTCTTAGTTTTGATAAACGCGCGGTAAGTGATTACATAATTTTGATCTCCTTAATTTGAATACATCGTTGTTCTTTAAAGGATTCACAATTAACTCTACATAAATTATAAACGTAACAAGGGTATATAAATTCTTTATTTATTACGATTAAAATGAAATAATACTCGTCGTTTCTTTAACTATGTTAAGTTTTAAGTACTTATAAGCATTTAAAAGTGAAACCAGCAAATATTCATTTTCTATCCAAAACTACTTGGTAAAAAATAGGCAGGTTCTTGTTCTCAGTTTCAACCTATTTTTTTACATTATACTAGAATTTGACACAGAAGAAATAATATTATGAGTTTCTAGCTTGTCTTCATTGTAGTAAGCATCATATTATATAAATTCTTGATCGGGCCATTCAATTAAATTTCGTGTAGGTACAGAAAAGGCACTTTTCGTTTTTGATTGATACTTTTCTTATTCCAATAGCAGGAAACCTATTCGGTGTTATGTCATATAAATGGACATCCGTTCTTCTATTCGTCTTTCCTATGGCTTTTAATAGGCTATTTTTCCAGCTGCTTTTCCGTTCCCATGACGATGCAGATTCTTTGTGACCACTAACAATAGTCCAAAATTGTTTTTTGTATTCTGCTTTAATTTTGAAGCAAATGAATAGAATCATCTATAATATTTCCAAAATCTGCTGAAATACATCAAACAAGCGGAATGAAAATTTATGCTATACGGTGGTTTTTTTTTTCCCCGACTGCTTCAAATATTTTATGATAAAACTTCATAAATGTGCGTCATTAGTTTTAGCTTTAGGACTATTTACACGTTTCATGGTCAAGTCGAACAAAGCCTTGGAAACAATACTTATTTTTTTCATATCTATAAATGACATTACAAAATATATTAATCTTTTGTGCTATGATGATCATGTGTAAGCGAAAATCAATATAACAAAATAAATAAATATAATAAGAATGTAAAATATTCTATAGAAGTTGTAAGTCGTAAAATGAAAGCTTTTATTCAATTCAAAATGAGGAAAGGTGGAAAATGTAGCAGCGGTAACTTATGAACTTAGTCCATTTATTCTGTGCAGTAAATACGTGGAACTCTTGCAACATTTTTTCCTTTTTTTATGTCATTCTACACTAAAGAAAAGGCTCTCAGATGAAGGCTTTATGGAGTTAGTTCACATTCATATAGATTAGCTTGCATTCTTCCTATTTTCGTGTTTTCTTCACGTTGGTTTTTCATGTCATATATTTGAAGGAAAAATATCGTCGTGTAATTTTAAGACAGATACAGATCAAAATGTCCTGCAAATGCGATTCCATAATGCTTTGAAATTTTAGGAAAAAATCATAGTTTGCAATGGAGTTGTGAGTGTATAACTAACACATTAAATTGCGTTTAAGTGAATAGTTATTAAGCTTTATTTATTTGTTTTGTCGTTATTAAAAGCCAACGGCAGAATATTCGTTTTATTCAATAAGTCCAAAAACAGTCTCTTCTTAAAGTTGATCAATAGCTAATTCCTAAATCGTTAGTTTTAGGGTCATTCCACAGTATTTGGCTTCACAAGTTTAAAAAAAATGTTTTATAAAAAGTTAAGTGCGATACATTATTTTAAAGCTTTAAACCTCTTCTATTAAAATTATCCAAAATATTATTATTTTTTTTTAATCAAACAGAAATTAGAGCATTTTTTTTGCAGTCATATAGAAAAATTTGGTCATAGGTCCCATACGTAACAAATAGCTTTGTCCCGTACGTAACAGAAATAATTAGCTTTCATTAATTAATGACGCAATTAAAAAAAATAATTTTAAAGTTAATTAATAAAATGTATATTTCTGCTTCTACTCATTAAATTTTTTTGTGAAAATATTAAATAAATTCAGAGCAAAATCCAAATTGCTAGAGGTACTTTTAAAACAATTTTTTGTGATGCCCCGTACGTAACACAACTTTATTAATTAAAAAATATATCTGTATTGGCTCAAACAAAAAGAAATTTCATAAGAATCTAGTTGAAGTGATATACAATGCATTAAAAATAATTGCAAACTTTCTCATTTATATTTTGATACTGAAAAAAGTACAAATTTCTCAAAAAATTCCCGTACGTAACACATGAATACTGTGGAATGACCCTTTAGCATTAGTACAGCGTCACGTTATGTTGTTTACTTTATTACCAGTATTATTATATACTAAATTTGGCCTTATTTAATCGTATAACGTTCAAAGAATAAATGAGGCCAAATTTAGTATAAGATAATACTAGTAGTAAAGTGATGCAGCATCCTCAGACGATACGCTACTGAGTTTTAGGGGTATAGTTCCAATTGAAAAAAATGTTTCAAAACAGGAAAACACTCCTCTAGTGTTAATTTCCCCAAAAATACATAAAATTCCAAAATATCATAACTTGGAAAGTTTTTGTCGTAGAAGATTGAAATTTTTATTTTTTACTGTGTAACTTTTCTAAACAAGTAACTACGGTTTCGCAATTGGAACTATACAACTAACAGTTTAAGAGTGAATTATTGGTCAACGATAAGATGGCGCACCCTGTATCTTTTAAATAAAAAAAATGAGGAGGGGGGGATTCCCAAAAGCCATTCAACTTTTATTATCTAATTTCCTTAATATGCTGATTTAATTATAAATTTACGAAAGCTTTGACCTTTTGGTTTATCGGAAAAATAAGTTTGATGAGACAAACATTTCGTTATGGACGACCCAAATCGTTTACTTAAATATCAAGACCTAATATTGTTAATTACATTTTTTTTTACTCCAAATAGATATTTTTTTATTATTATTATTCTATGAATTTTAGATTTTCTGGTTATACACGTATTATTGAAATACCTTTAAGTGTCAACTTAGCTGTTGACAACCTTTTCTTTGTGCCAATATAAGTTTGCCGTGGAAGGTCTTTCGTTATGAACGAACAAATCCTTTAGAAATATATACCGTGTTAGGCGTCAAATTCCAAGACTATTAAGAAGAGTTTTGCTTCATAGTTATACTAAATAGAAAAGTTTTTTCAAAATTAATCTGAGAATTTTAAAGTTACTGATTATAAACATTTCATTACAGGATCTTTGACCCCTTAACTGTGGGAGGTTTTTTGACACGATAAACTAAAAATAGGCACAATACACCACTTTTTCCGTACTAAAATATTTGCTTTATGTAATCGAAAATGTCTGCCGATTAATAGAAAACCAAGATTGCATTTAAAAAAATTACTGGTGTGCAAAAGCTTTTAACATGGAACTATAAATAGAGTTTGTTCTTAGTTCCATGGCTTTTAGTAACAAAACAAGCAAACTCTTCTTGCCCGAACTGAGTTCGGGATACACAGTTAAGGGGTTAAGTATCAGCTTGCTTATTGAAAACCGTATTAGCTGTAAATGAAGAAAATTTAAATTAAAAGGGTTTAAGAATTACAGGGTCATTCTTACGTACGCCGTTTTCTGATTATTACAGCACAAAAATATATAAAAGAGTATCATACGATAAAATTTCCAATTTTGATATTGTCAGAATTTTTATTTTATTTTTTGCTAACAATCCTTTTACTTGTTCTCACCCATCTCCAATTCAAAGCATAAGTATGTACATATGCATATTTTATGTATGTGTATATTATGTGATTAATTGATATTACAAAGGTGTGACTTGACGCAATTAATCTCATTTTCGTCGGATTTTAAGTATATATTTTTAAATGTTTAAATTTTAAAGTAACCATCCATACAAAGAATGAAAGAAAATTGGCAACTAATTCTGTATTTATTTCCGAATAGGAAATATACGTTATAAAAAAAATAGAAAGAAAATTATTATAAAAGTTGTGGAGATAAAATATTTTAATATTTAACACGTTCACTGCCGGGTTAAAATTACCGGAATTTTATTTTATTTAGAAAGTTCGAATTCATACCAGAAAATATTAACAGCAATATTTACTTTATTTAATTACAGACATTTCGTGATTACATAAAATAAAAATTCTTGTTTCGAAATTTCCAGTACGAATTCGTAAGTTTAGATTGAAAAACTACGAGTACACTCGTGGTTGGCAGCGAATGGGTTAATTATAAAAGCCTCTGTTTATAATTCGGAAAGAATAGATATATAATAATTAAACATATTAATCTAGTTGTGTTATAGACCATTTATAATGTGTTGAGTATACGTTTATGTTAGTGTATTGTTTCCTTATTGCCATTTCCTGCATCATGAAAACTGAAGCAATTTTTATACTTAAAAAACTTTTTATTTTGGAAATTCCAATTTTAACAACTATTAATGCATTTATGTGTAATATCATGAATATTTATTCTATGTTTGGCAGAACTTGCTACGCAATCTATTATTCGTTAATACTAAACTCCTGTCGCATTATTTATACTTTGAATTACGGTTGCCAGAAGAATATTAATATTTCCTTTTGAATACCACTATTTTTGTAGAGAAATAGTTGCCTTTTTTTTTTTTATATACCGCTAACCAGGCCCCTACCTGCCCGGCATGAATGCCTAGCTTAACGGGTTAGTACCTGGGTGCGGGGCGGAAATCGCCTGATCACAGCATGGCTGTGATCCACCTGACTATTGATTTGTTCACATCGTTGCTGTGCTTGCTCTCTTGTGATTTGCTACCGCTATCTTTGTTTGCCGGTTCAAGGTTTCTGTTTAACTTTGTTGAATTGACAGATTTAATAGGTCTCGTAATTTAGAACCTTGATCAGGTGACGAGACCCTCACCTGACTAGGCACCCCCAGAGGTATTATTCACAGGTAACTTGGAGGGCTTTGCACCCACGACGGATTTTACATGCACCAGGTGCCATTAGCGTACATAGATTTACATATTTACCATGTCTGTAGGCTTGTCACGTTCATGGTGGGTTGTCGCTGTAGTGTTTATCGCCTCTTTTATGGGCTGATTTCCCTTCTTCTTGTATTTGTCTCTGTCAAGGCTTTTTGGCGTTTTTATAGGCTCGCCCCTGTTGTGGGTTGTTTTTTGTCTATCATTCATTGGTTTTTTGTCTCTTTCTTATATATTTTTACCTCTAGCTTGTGCTAGAGCTGGTTTTCCCATTTTGAATCTTGGTCTTCTTTCGAGAGTTTCACTGGTTATTATGTCACTATCGTGGGTTTTGTCACGTTGTAACATTTGTTACTGGTGGTTGTCACATTGTAACTTTTGTTACTGGTGGTTGTCACATTGTAACTTTTATTACTGGTGGTTGTCACATTGTAACTTTTGTTACTGGTGGTTGTCACATTGTAACTTTTGTTACTGGTGGTTGTCACATTGTAACTTTTGTTACTGGTGGTTGTCACATTGTAACTTCTGTTACTGGTGGTTGTCACATTTCTGGATGTTGCACACTCATTTTTGTTGTCTTTGTCACTTTATCTCACCCAAGCATTGGGGATTTTGATTTTTTTTCCCTTCGTGAATACGCTTTTTGCGATCAGTCCATTGAATCCTAATGGCTGTTATCACTGCTTTTGAATTTTGTGCAACTTGTTGATTTGTTGTTTGAGAAACTTGTCGCACTAATGGAGTGGGGCTTGTTCCGTGGCCGTTAGTCCGTCATGTATCTATGAGGCTGTATTCACTTGATTTGACACTGTTTTTTTCCCCATTAACTTTCTTTGGCAGGTGTGCTTTGTGCATTCACCATTTAATTATTTTGTTCACTTTTTGTTGGCTATAGAAGTTTTGCGCTTAAATCAGGCGCCATACGCAAATAGTGGTACTCAAAATAAAATTTTAATATTTTCCTGGCAACCCTGATTTCACTGTTCCACTTAACCCTTTCAGGAGCAAAGTACTTCTATTCATAAAATTCTAAAATGATTGATTCACACCAGAATTTACACACAAATTTATTTGAAAATAAGTAAAAGCTTTTCTTCAATTACTTAATAAAAGGAAAATTATCATTCCAAAATTCTGGTGCCAATGTGTCATTTAGAGATTAAAATTAAGTAGTCCAGAAATGAACCATAGCTCTTCAAGGGGTTAAATCATAGTTAACACTCTGTTGGCCGGCCACGAATGTACTCGTGTTTTTAAAACCAATGTCATTTACTAAAGGTTTGTCCTAAATACTTAGTTCCGCCTATATAATTTTTAAGACATAAAATCTTTATAAAAAAGAATGCGTATTTATACGATACAGTTGCGAATACATTGTTAGACTGTAAGAAATTTTACATGAAATTCACATACTGTAAGATATTTACTGATGTATAGGTTTGAAAAAGTTAACTAGACAAAGAGTATTCCAAAATTTTTTTAAAAAAGGGCAAAACTTATATTGACGCAAAACAAACATTTCATATTAAATTGCCGGTCAACAATATGTTAAGACTTTTCACAAATCTAACCTCGCTACTTTCTGATACATGCACGAAGCATTTTTATTTGTAAATGTATATAATTTGCAGATATTCTTATTTGTACTTATCAAGATATCGATTAGCATTTCCTATTCAGAACATGCTGTCAATGTTGACATTTTGAGACGATTTCCACCTTGAGAGATTTCAAGAATAATCGTCATAGAAAAACAATCGGCCTTCCTTAACTCAGCAGGATGTGTCAAATTTATGAGAAAATGGAAAACGCTATTCGATTTTAACGATGTATTTATTCCAAATTTCATTCATTTACATGCAAAAAATGAGCTTGTGCATGCGTCATAAAGTTTTGTTTTCTTGATAAAAAATAATTAAGAACAACTGTGTTGTCATCATAACAATGCGCTAATCCTTAAAAAAAAAAAGGATTTTTGAACTAAATTTAACCAATGAGAAAATCAATAAATAAACTTATCAGATAGATAATGTGTGCTAATAAGGGAGAGTTTTGGAATAATTTGAAAGAAAGGGGAAAATCCTTTGAAGTATAAAATCAGAAATTAGGAAGTAAAAAAAGTGGTTCCCATTTCCTGGAAGATGATCTCAAGCATGAAGTGAAGAGACGTGCACACTGCCATCGAAATTAATCAAGTTGTAAAACTACTGCTCCGTAACAAGAAAAGTTTATTATTTATTTGAGAGCAACTGGAAAAGTTAGATATTTAGTACCTTTAGATATGCATGTAGGCAAAATAAAATTAATTTATATTATTTTTACAAATAATTTTCAGTTATTTCACCAATAGAACTTAACTCGATTTCATTACCGCACAATATATTGAAATTTTGTTTTATTTAATATGCTTAGTTTTTTGTCACTGATTTCTTTTATAAAAAATAATATATTTGCTTATCAACTTACTTTTCTAATATTTCAGACAATTCATCATTTAACCCTTTCTGGGGCAAAGTACTTATATTCGTAAAATACACAAATGATTGAGCGACACCAGAATTTACAAACAAATTTATTTGAGAATAAATAAAAAGTTTTCTTCCCGTACTTAATAAATTTGACAATTTTTTATTCCAAAATTCTGGTGTCAATGTGGCATTTAGGGATTAAAATTAAGTGGTCGAAAAATAAACCACCGCCCTTCAAGGAATTAAATATGATATTCTAACACTAATAAATATTACTTAGTATATGGAATTCTAAGTGGTTATAGAATGAATGTTTCAAATTAGGCAATTGTGCATGATTACCTATTAAGAATCTTTATATTCCAACGGATATAGCCTCCAAGAATGATTAAAGAAATGCATCTGGTAAATAAGTAAAGGGAAATTTAAAATGTGCTAAATGGCTATACAATGCATTGTA
Organism: Maratus michaelseni; assembly: GCA_963931845.1. Lineage (NCBI taxonomy): Eukaryota > Metazoa > Arthropoda > Arachnida > Araneae > Salticidae > Maratus > Maratus michaelseni. The sequence continues at coordinate 447,162,003 of OZ007586.1, forward strand.
TGGTTAAAATACAGGGTGTTTCACAAAGTACCCCTAACTTTAAAAATCAATAACCTGGAAACGGTGATAGATAGAAACATAAAACCAGAGGTATGTTTATTAAAAAAAATCGTAAGAATCTTATACCTAAATCTCAAAATTTAGTTAAAAATACCACAGATAGATGGAGCTGAGAGCGTTAAGAATCCTTCTAAAGAGAATTCAGAAGCATAGAAAGACTAGCCGTTGAAGATTTCGCCATGGAAATCTGACTGCTATTAGCGTATAGTGAAAATAATTCCGAAAGTGATGTATACCGTGGAGGAACGTGTGTTTATTGTGTTAGAGTACAACCCATTATATCAGAGTCCTACTGTCTGTCACAAGGAGAAGTTTTCAAACGCGATTTCAAGTCGCAAAAGGCCCAGATGGGAAAACAATTCGTGAGCTTTTCAAAAAAATTCAACAGACAGGCAACGTGGCCGATGCGTTAGTCGGAAATGCGGGTAGGACCCACTCCGTCGTTACTCCTGAAATTCAGCGACACTTGTTGCAGTTATTGAGCGTAATCCGAATAAATCTGTCCACAGACTTGCAGCTGAATCGGGAATAAAGCCATCCAGCACGTACAGAATCCTGCGGAAATCATTACACATATTTCCTTACAATATTCAATGCTGGAACGCCATACCAGCTCAAGCTGAACGACAACGAGAGCATTTCGCTAACGAAATGCTGGAGAAGATTGATTGTTCTGGTTTCGATGTCGGCCGAATATGGTTTACAGATGAGGCCCATTTTTATCTGGATGGTGTCGTTAACAGACACAATTGGCGTTTTGGGGTACAGAAAATCCACATTTGACTCACGCATGACCACTCTATAGCCAAAAACTTACAGTTTATGCTGCAATCTATCGCAAAGGTATTATTGGGCCCCTTTTTCTTGCGAAAAACGGTGACGACTGAGCGATATATTGCGCTTTTGAAACAATTTGTCGCCACTCATCAAGCGTTAGACGATCGACCAGGCACGGCGTGGTTCAGGCAAGATGGGGCTCGTCCGCATCGTACAAAAGACGTTTTTGACTTTCTGGACGAATACTTCGACGATAGAGTTATTGCGTTGAACTATTCGACAGTGAAGAGAAAAGGCATGGACTGGTCTCTGTATTCACCCGACCTCACTCCCTGTGATTACTTTTTGTGAGGCTCATTAAAGGACATTGTTTACCGGAACAATCCTTTAATACTCGGCGAACTCGAAGAGGCTATTTGTCAAGCTTGTGTGTCAATTTCCGGTGACACACTACAGAGAGTCACTGACAATTTCATTCTGCGTTTGCGACATGTCTGTTGTGTAAAAGGTGCGCATATTGAATCACTTTTAATGTGATACACCTATTTATTGCAGTGCCATCTATCGGCGCTATTTTTAACTGAATTTTGAGATTTATGCATAAGATTCTTACGATATTTTTAATAAACAAACCACTGGTTTCATGTTTCTATCTATCACCTTTTCCGGGTTATTGATTTTTAAAGTTAGGGGTCCTTTGTGAAACACCCTGTATCTTGTATTCGTCTGAAATATCACGAAAAGCTCTACAAGTTGTTTTGTCATATTTAATTAAAACACATATAATAATAATAAACTACTACTTTATCCACACATTATAGTGCAACTTCGCTGTATCATTACGATGTTCAAAGTAAACTAAAAACTATGTAATTATCCATGATCTTACTTAGTGAAAAGATCTGATTGATGTTTTTTTTCATTTGTGCTCTGAAAAAATATATATATATATATATATATCATAAAACTCGAATACATGTACAGTAAATTTTATATTATATATTCCATTTTCATTTTTAACGGCATGGGTAACGTATTTCTACAGTACATTTAACTCAAAGATACAGCATATGTACCTCTTTAAATGTAAATTCTTTTTTACCGTAAAATAACTGTTTTCTGGTTATTATATGGCATATCTACCGCTAATTAATACACTGTAAAAAAGTCGTAAAATTGCAGTATATGTAAAGTAATATTACTGTAGTTGAACCATTTTCATTCCTTATAGCAGTGGTTCCCAAACTTTTGGGCTCGCGGAGCCCTTTTTGGGAAGAATTTCTAAGTCGGAGCCCCTTAGCCGCTCGGTGCTCTATGGTTTACAATTAATGTTTTTTTATGCCGATAGAGCGGAGAAATCTGCTGGATAAGAGTCCGAACCAGTAGTTTCCAACGTGGGGCCAGGGTTCTCAGTTTAGCCCTTTTCTTGATACAGAAATACTGAATTCATGATAGAAATTTTGAAAATCAAATTTTATATTATTTAACCCCTTAACAATTTTATTTACTATTACTATTATTGGACACAATAAATTAAAAATAAGGATTAAAAACCACTTTTTTGTATTAAAATATCTGCCTTGTATAATCGAGATATGTCCGCCGAATCCAGCAAAAATTATAGTTAAAAATTTGTGGTTTCTGAAAGCTCTTATTAACGAAGAAAACAAACTCTTCTTACACGAGCGATGTTCCAGCAATACTGTTAAGAGGGTTAATGACATCCATTTTTAACATAAAAAATATTCTTTCGGAATTTCCAGTATGAACTCGGAATTAAAAATCAAAATGGTAACCCTGTCTGGGCAATGCATTGCATTGGGGATTACTTGAAACTATTACTATTTATGGCAGAAACCACACACACAGAGAAAAAAAAGGTAAGTTGTACAGTTTTCATATACAAACAGAGACTTCTGTATAATCCCAATAGGCTAATCGCGAAAAAAAAGAAAATGCGTAGGCCCAGTCACCCACGAGTAATTATATAACACGTTTTCGCTAGTCCCGCCCACTCGTAATAGAATCATGCAATTACGGATCCTTTTTTTGTTCTTCTTTACGTTTCTAGTACTTCTAAACATGCAACAAAAACGAATCGCCTCTGAGCTTCTTCTTTTGAACTATTTTTAAAAATAAATTTAGAAGCAGAACTTCGTTTTTGTGTTTAAGTGGCCGGTGCAAAATCTATAACCTGTATTGTTAGGTGCAGCATCGTTCACTTTTTTTGGATGTTTTATTTGAAGTATTTAGCTATTAATTATAGTTTTGAAAGAAATTTTCTTTCACCATTGTTTTTGCCTCAAAATAGATATACGGTTAAAAGCTACACATGTTAAAAGAACTGCAACTAGTAGAAAAACTTTACTAACAAAACGGGATATATGGGTGGGGTTAAATTTATATCAGGGCGGGTACTCATTGACAAAAAAAAAGTCTAAGCAAGGGGAGGAGCTAAAAGCCGTCAATCTCATGTTATGTGTTTAAAAAATGTACAGTAAACTTCCGATTATCCGTCACTCACGGGACCGACGGGGTGCCGGATAATCGAAATAGACGGATAATCGAAAGACCATTATTAAAATCACACTTCTATCTGTTGGTTTATAAATAACAATATTTAAACGCCTGTTTTTTTATTCGCTGTGTATTTCATGACTAGAAAACACAATTAATAATTATAAATAAATTTATGAGAGAAATTAAAAATTTTACAGAGTAAATATATAGTTACCTGTTTTCATCCAAAATAATCCGTTAAAAATTTTTGTTTGCAGTTTGCTTGTGCTTTTACAGCAGCAAGATTGCGAATTTTACGTAATAAAAGTACTTTGAGTTGCATTGGCTTCATCTTGAATCTCAAACCAATTAATGCACTTGGAGAGCATTGTCTCCACTTCTGCATGACTGACTCCTGGGTCATCATTTTCCGATTCTCAGATTAATCCGCTTCATGTTTCCCTGGATTCAAAATATTTTGGATAATTTCGTCATCCGTAAATTCTCCATAACCAATATCATTGTTATCACAATTAAGCCAGTCTTTCATTTCATCTGCAGAAATATCTTTTAAACATGGTACGTTTGATACCAAGGTCAATATCTCTGTATCATCAGCAGGTACATCTTCTGTGCTAGTAGTATTGGTAGCATCTTCCGGTGTATCAATAGTTTGGGGCCAGAATTTTCTCCAGCTTCTCTGCAAAGTCTCTTCACATAAATCATTCCAGGAATCAGCCAAGTTGTATATGGCATCTTTGATACTGTATGATTTCCAAAAATCGAAGACATTTGATTCATTATCAGCGAGTAGCAGCTTTTGAATAAAAGCTTTCCGATAACGTCTTTTCATCGATTCAATGGCACTTTGGTCCATCGGTTGTTTCAGTGATGTTGTATTAGGTGGAAGAAATAAGCACTTGATGTTACCGTCAATAGATTCTACATTTTCCGGATGTGCTCCTGCATTATCAAGCAGCAAGATTGCTTTCTGTGGAAGATTACTTTTTATTAAATGTGCTTTAACTCCGGGAACAAATATATCAAAAAACCACTTCTTAAAAATATCTTGCGTCACCCAGGAACTTTTTTGATTGTAATAATTGACAGGCAGTGCTTTCATGTTAATATTCTTAAAAGCTCTGGGTTTCTTAGATTTCCCGATCACTGTTGGCGGAAATCGATGGCTCCCTGCTGCATTGCAAATTAACAAAACAGTAATATGATCTTTTTGAAGTTTAAAACAGCAGCATTTTTTTCACAACCTGATGCAAGTGTATTAGTCGGAAGAGCTTTCCAGTTCAAGCCAGTCTCATCACTATTATAAACTTGATTTCGTGTTAAATCCAAGTTTTCTACTGTCTCTAAAAACTTCTTTCGAAATTCCTCAATGCATTCAGTACTATTAGCACAGAGTTTCTCCCCAGTAATGGCCAATTGTCTAATTCCATGCCGATATTTAAACCTAGTAAGCCACCCGTCACTTGCTTTGAAGCAGGTATCACCACCAAGTTTTCTATTCATTTCTATGGCTTTTTCACAAATCATAGGTCCAGAAATTGGAATTCCTTGAGTACGTTTTTGAATGAACCATTGATAAATAGCGCAATCAAGTTGTTCATCCTCTGCAGTTTTCTTTGTTTTTCGCGCTCCACCATCTGAGGTTTCTAACTTGCTGACATAATTTTTAATTTTTTCTGAATTTTTCTTTAAATCATTTACAGTAGATCTCCCTATACCATACTCTTTAGACAAATAAGTAGCAGTTTCACATTTTTTTAAACGTTTGATGATCGTCAGTTTATCATTCAAATTAAGAACAACTCGTTTTCTATTTGTCTCCATTTTGTCCTCTCAAAAATTCAGCATTAAACCAACTAAAATCAAACCTATTTCCTCCCCTCACCCACACTGCATAATTTTTTCAGCGGTAATTCCACGTTTCCAGCTGCAGTTTAGCTGACGTCAGACAAGAATTTTTCTCAGAATAGCGCCGCCTCAATCGGGTTCACTACTGAACATGCGTGTTTTTGTTGTTCGTTTCTGATCGAAAAAAAAAATGGAAAGGGGGGTGGCGGTTAACCGAGGGTGGCGGTTGATCGAATGGCGGATAATCGGAAGTCTACTGTATACTAAATTAATCTTTTGTGTTATTTTAGTTATTTTAGTTATTTCTGATAGCAAAATAGGGCATCAAGACATAAGAATCTTAGCCAATAAAGAGACCAATTAAAACAAAATTTTAAAGAGGGGTTGTTAAGAGATACAAGAAGTTAAAAAAATGCATTTTGAGCAACATACACTGCTTTAAAAATTAAGTACAATTATATAAAACAGCATAGAAAATTTAAATAACTGAGTATTAATAAAAATAAAATAAACAGATTAAAGGAATTAAAGTTACAAAAAGAAAACTATATACACAACGTATACAAATATTAAATACATGTAATGAGGGGTTTATTACATGATACAAGATGTTACAAAAAAGAAGCGTTTTGATCGACAAATATTGTTTTACTATGAAAAACAGTATAGAAAATTTAAATATACAAATAACATAAACAGATTAAAGAAATTAAAGTTATTTAAATAAAAGAAGTATATATACACAATATACACAAATGTAAAGTGAATCTAATGAGGGGCTTTAAATGATACAAAATGTTCTAAAAAAGATATTTTAAGCGATAAACATTGTTTTACTATGAAAAACAGTATGGAAAATTTAAATAACTAAAAATTAATGCAAATAACATAAACAGCGTCTTTGCTCTTTCGATTCACGTTGTGCATTTGATTCAGAGTACTATTTCTTGTAGCTTATTTTGAATCGAACTTTTAAAACACATCAAATGCAAAAACATAAAATAAAGTAATTCAAACCAAAAATATTATATAGAAAATAGATAGATCTATAATGCAAATATTTATGGAATTAAAAAAAAGATTATGGTATTTTTCAACCTAGTGATAGATGTATTTATTTTTGACACACACACACACACACAAGAATTCCTACATATTTTCGAAAAATTTTCTCTTGCAATATGCTAATTTCTTTCGTGTTTTGTTTATTTTCCTGGAACGCCACGGAGCCCCTGAAAAGTATAGGCGGAGCCCCAAGGGCTCCGCGGAGCACACTTTGGGAACCTCTGCCTTATAGTATTAGTACAGTAAACTAGAGTAAAATTTAAAACTACAGTATACATACCACTTTAATTGTAAACTGCATTTATACCATAAAATATTGTTTTCAGGTAAATGTATGACATATCTACCCAAGGGGCGTACAGTTGTACCACAATTTTTAACAGAATTTTTCGTCTAATTTAATCACAGAAAAATGTTAGAAATTCTACGAATAAACGAGGTGATTACGAATTCTACAATTGAAATAGTAGACAGAAATTATTATTATTAATACTAATATCAGTTAGTGATTGTTATTTAAATTATGTAAATATATAAATGTAAAATTCCATTCTAACCAGTTTAAACTGAAAGCTATGTTTAACTGTATACTTGTACATGTAATTATTCTGCTGCATTGGATTCATGCTTATTTTGCACTGGGACATGTCTGTAACACGTAAGAAGGCTACCTTGAGAGATATCTCATTGCAGTTCTGAGGTGTATCCTTGGATGCGTTTTCGTTGTCACTATACTTCGAAAGTTCTAATCCAATTTCAAATTCTTTCACATTCCATATATAGCGTATTTAATATAAGTATATATACCGATTACAAATGATTTTACAGTATATATATCGTACAAGTATACATACTGTGCGGTATATACAGAACATATAGTACATAAACTACTTTTTACGGTATATGTACTATTAATACAAATACTATTAAATTACGGCACATATACTGATAACATTTACTGTAATTTTACTTTACGGAATATACGGAATATAAACTACTTTTTACGGTATGTGTGCATTAAAATAATTATCTGAATACTATTAAATTACGGCACATATGCTGGTACCATTTACTTTTAGGTAGCTTTCATTACAAAAAGTTACCGTTCAGCTGTTCGGAGGAAAGCCATTCAAAAACATTTTGGTATATTTCACCGATCATGACCACCAAACACCAAACCCACCCTCTGTTCAAATGTTGATTTACATATATCAATATATATATATATATCTGACATTTGTCATGCTGTAACTCTCTTACTTATGAACCGATTTGGATGTGACTAAGTATGTGTATAGGACATACCAAGGTAGCGACCGAGTTCGTTGTACAGCTTCATCCGCCATCTTGTTTCAAAATGGCGGCCAGTTAAAAAATTGTAAACTTTTAAAAATTCAAAAAGATGACAAAAAAATTATAAATTGAAAAAAAATGTTTCCATTAAGTGTTAGAATGTGATACAAGAATTCTGAAACATTTTTTGTTTTGGCTGTATCTTAAAAAAAATGGATGAGATATGGCAGTTTGAAATTTTAGGGTGGCTGAGATTTTGAAAAGATCTGATATTTGTTATGCTGTAACTCTCGTATTTATGAGCCGATATGAATGTAACTGATTATGTGTACAGAACATACAACGATCTTGACCGAGTTTGTTGACAAGCTTCATGCGCCATCTTGTTTCAAAATGGCGGCAAGTTAATTTTTAAAAGTTTGAAAAGATGTATAAAAATTATAAATTGAAAAAGTTTTTTCCTTTAAGTGTTAGATCGTGATACAAGGATTCCGGAAATTTTTTTGTTTTGGCTTTATCATAAAAAATGGCCTAGATATGTCAGTTTGAAATTCAACGGTGGCTGACTTTTTGAAACAATCTTATTTTTGTTATGGTGTAACTCTCATGCTGAAATTCGCATTCAAATTCAGTATTAACGAAAACCGGGATTAAATCTTCTATAATTGGGCTCGAAGTATTTTACGTTCGGGTGTTTGAGAAAAACGAGTTGAATTTTTAAAAGCATGGACTATGAAAGCTACCTTTTCCTCCCGGTACAGGCCGGAAGGACTTTTTTAGAGTGTGAACAAAATAATTTTCCTGGAAAGCTGTTCTTATATATCTTTACTGTAACTGTTGATGCTTTAAAATTAAGTTATTTGTTTAAAATGTTAACATAATCGGGGGATAAAATTATTAACATGTTATGTAATAACTACAATCTATACGTATGGAAGAAACGAAACATCTTGGATTTTCATTATAAGTATTGAATATGCTTGCGTATTTATACATTTTTAGTTTGATAGAAATTGAAATCAACGCCTCATAATTTATAAAAAAACTGATTTATTGACTGATGCTATTGTGCTGATTCTTAAAAATGCTGCCGTACTAATGTTAAAATGTGCGTAATTGTTTTTAGAAAGATAGTTCGTTATTGTTAAAACATTGGAAAAAACGATGCCTGAATTAAAGAAATCTTTTAAAAATATACTTAGTTTTCTTATAAACCTGATATACAGTAATACTATTAATACTAAATAATTAATTTCTCTTCTTTAATTTAAAATGAAATATTGCGTGGGATATTTTTTTATCTCATATTAAAAATCAATTCCTCAAAGTCCGTAAAAACAATTATTCTTATTTATGTTGCTTGGAGAAAGTAAAAATATGCATAGTTGCTTGTATTAAGTATAGTACTTTTTGTTGAAACACATAGATAATAATGCTCTTTGAATAAAAATTTAAAAATCTGGTTAGGTTTCTTATAAAGCTGTTGTACCGTAACATTATCTATTCTTTTCTTGTATAATAAATTTGAATTGGACGGACTCATGCCTATGTGATTATCTGCACACAAATCTATATCTCTCTTTCATGCACTTTGCGAATAAAACCCTCTAAAATAAAGGATTGAGGAAAAATGCGCGTTGAAATGGGAGACTCAGCAGACCAAAGCACGCGATATATACATGAAACAATACGTTGAAAAGTTGCTAGATTCAACGCGTATGTCACAATATTGCTACATCCCTACCTCTCTTAATTATGAAACCTCTGCTTGCCGCTTTATGTTACTTTTTTCGAAATTAAATACTACTAAAAGCGCCCATCTAGTGTCTTCTATTATGCGTCAGAAGATAGCGTTTCCTTTTTAAACTTAAGACAAAGGATCAGCAGTTTCCTTTTTAAAACATCAATTTTGTTTTATATCTATAGAATGAATAATTTTCTTACATAGTATGTATTTTCAATAAATATGCAAGACCTTGAAAAAAATTCTCACATAATTTCTCCTTCTAAAAGTTCAATAAGTATGCAAGACCTTGAAAGAAACTTGGTTGGTGATTTTGGTGATTTTTCTTGGAGGTAAGTTTAAGACCATTTCTAATTATATTTTTCCTTCAGAAAAAACATTAAAGAAAAAACAATTGCTTTTTGTAGCCTATTTATCATATTTTTAGTGAGATTTTTGTAATTTTTTAAGCTAATCACGGAAGCACAAATTAACAACAAAGGATATTAAGATAACTCAGTACCACTCATTTTGACAAAAAATGACAGAAATGTTAAATTTCAGATTTTTATCCTAAAATGAACCTTAACATCATTAGACCATTGTGCCGAAATTTCTTGACAATCTGATAATGGTAACGAAGGTATGGTTAATACATTTAAATGAAATTTAATATATCTTTTGTGTAAATGCTCTTAAATGCTCTTTGTGTTAAACTCATTATTTCCAGTTCCTATTTTTTTCATATTTTCTATGTAATCAAAATTTTGTTTGAAAAAAGTCTGAATTTAAATATATGTGATTTTTATAGGTTTATTTCATATACATTCAATTATTAATTTTTTACTTCTGATCTAATCTTTGTATACAAAATCCGATACTTAGGTTTGTAGAATAAAGTACTCCGAGTATAAAATATAAAAATCCAGTTTGAAATACCTAAATTGGAAAAAAAAGAAGGATTTTAATTTTTTTTTTTCAAATAAAAAAAAAATCATTACAAAAAAATGATTATTTTATTAACAATGTAAGGCCTTTTATTTGTAATGATTTTGCTTTATTGAAATATGATCCAAAAACTTTAATATAGGTGTTATTTACAGAATACATGTTTTTGGTACTGAGTCCCCTTAAACTGATTAAAACTGTTAAAAGGGATGCTTATGGTCCGAGAATATTTTTAAAAAAAATTATTTACAAAATATATTATTTTATGATTGAATTGTAGTATGGCATTAAGAAAGGAATAAAATGTTATTTGTATTGCTAAGTTATCTGAAAAAATAGATAATTAATAATAGAAATTAGACAAAGTTTGATGTTTACGCCAGTAAGCTGCACATTTAATTCTACTAAGTATATTTATGTATATTGTTTTACTTATTCAGACCAGTTCTGACATTTTTCAAAGTAGATAAAAGTTTTCTATAGTAAATTTAAAAATGCAAATCTTCGTCAAACTTTCAGATTTTTTTATTTAGTTACATATGATTTTTTTCTTTGAAAATATCTGTTAGTTTAGAACATACAGCTTAATTTCTAGTTCATTTTGAAGAAAAATGCCAGAATTTAACAGGGTTAAATGAAAATAAAACCTAATTTAGTAAAATTGAACATGCTGCACTTGGAGTAAGCATAAAATTTCATATAAATTCAAACTAAAATTTCAATTTCCATAAATTTGAAAATAATATAAACAAATTTATACTTATTTTAATAATTTACATGAAAATTAAATTATAAATTTACGTATTTTGTCAATGTATCACATTTAAAAGAAAAATGCATCGAATATATGTAATGGATCCCATTCAAGGCTATACAAGTTCTTTGATTTTAAAAATTATTATAAAAACAAGTATTTGCTTCATATCAAACGCAAAAAAGTCATCATTTGCAACACTGTTGAGTAATGTATACTCTCTTTAAATACTTCAAAAAGATTATGAGAGTGTAGAAGCATTAAAATGTACTAGAAAGAAATAATCAAATCAAATACTTATAACAACTATTATCAAAATAATTATAAGTGCCATTATACTGTTTGTAGTGACACATTCTTTATTTCTATTGCAAAATATTCGCATATTATTTAAACAGATTTGAAGTAGTCTAAAATAACACCAATATATTTTATTAATATGCGCATAAATGAATTTAAAAAAAATAAATAATAACGAATAAATTCATGAAATAAAACTAGCATGGTAAAACTACTATATCTACACTATGCTGCTTGTAGTGACGTTCTCTTTTTCTACAGCAAAATATTTTTATTCTAAGTATTCATGTCATTTTACTATTAATACCATATGCCAATTCTCATTTTATTTAAAAAGTTTTGAAATAGTCTAAAATAACATCAAGATAAATTTTAATAACATACGCATGAATGAATTTTGAAAAAAATAATAATGGCTGAACTCACGAAATAAAACTAGCAAGATGAAGCTGCTATGTCAATGCAATATGCCGCTTGTACTGTTATTCATTTTTGTCTGTAGCAAAACATTTTTTATTCTAAGTATTCATATAATTTTACTATTTGCACTAAATTCTAAATCTCATTTTATTCAAACATTTCTGAAGTAGTCTAAAATAAAACATAGACAAATTTTAATAATATATACATTCATAAATTATTAAAATAAATATATGGTTAACTGGCTTAATAGTGTAACGTACAAAGAAGAAGAGGGTGTTCAAATATTTTCTGAAATATTAAGTCCTTTTAAATTAAAATTTAAAAATGAATTAAGACGAACTAGTAAGATATATTCCACTTGAAATATGTTTATTTAGGATTTCAATTTTTAAAAATAAATAAATAAATAAATAAATAAGGATATAATGATTTTGTTTTTATTGCCTTTTTCACAATTAATTTCAGAATTAATTTCAATATTGCTACATAATATCCCGAATGTAATAATTTGTTTAATAATCTGTTATGCATATTTTCTTCTTGTAAATTTTAACTTACATTTTATTCTAAAATAAAATATGAAACAACATGATATGTATATAATTGGTGCATAAGGGTTTTTCTTTTAATAAAATATCAATCGATATGTTTTATAGATGCATACTTCAAATTATACTTTTAAAAATTGGGATATAGAAATAGTAAACGATTTTAACACACTGGTAAATTAGGAAGTAGAACATATAATTAAAATAAACTGTGGAATTTTATCATGCTTAAATCTATAAAATACTCATTCATTTTTTACGGTTCATTACACATGTCTTTCTCATGACAACGTTTTCTAAATTTATTTTGCGTTTAAAAGAGCATTTTCTGGAAACATTTTCTTCATTTTCAAACAGATGTTTTCACCATGAAAACTGTAAATACTTTTTTAAGATTATTCGCCATGTGTTACTGATAAAAAAAAATTAATTAATTAATTAATCGAAGCTAAAAGAACTCGCTAGCATTATTGCATATTTTAATTCGATTAAAATTTTGTTTCAATTTTTATCAATATCATTTTATCTACTCCTATATTCTTCACTGCTTCTCCCCTATTTTATAAATGTATCTCTATTTCAATACTAAAACATAGTTCCTACACTTTCAGGGAAAATACCAGTATGTTGTTATAGAAAAACTCCACTTATGTAAACGCACGATTTCATAAGACGAGTTTTTCTCCAAGTAAATACTGATAATTTTCTGACCTGAAGTCAGCGAAATTCCCTGACCTGTAGGAACCCTGTAAAATGCCAATTTATCAGCCTATTTATCAATATTTATTCATAAAGCAGTATGCGTTTTTATATGTATATATTATTGTGGGAATATGTATACTATTTTTTACGTATATATTATTGTGGGAATATGTATACTATTTTTTACATATATATTATTGTGGGAATATGTATACTATTTTTTACACTACTATGCATTGCTTACTTATGTCCACTACTCGGTATTTAGAAATAAAATTTTTCTTTATTTCTATTTGGTTTACTGTAAGGTTGTCACTCTCTAAATAGTACTTTATGTGAGGAGTAATTCAATGCAGTAACAAACGAAGTATAAAAATGAATTTCTGCAACATACTTATATAAATAATTTAAATTGAAATATCTTACATATAGATATTTTTTTTTAAATAAATCTTTTTTTTTCAATAGTATTTTTACTAATTTGCATAAATTTTTTCATCCCATGTAAACTATTCTTTACAAATTTTTACTGTAAATATTTCATATTTATTTTAATGGTAATTTTAGCCTTCATATGCAAAAATCACGAGACTTGTATTAAAAAATCAATCACTTAAACATTTCCCCCTTTATTTAAATATTTCGTCGATACTAATGCTTCATTGGAAATGTTTTCGTAGTAACACCAATATTTCTGAATTATTGGACAAATACTGAATAGCAATAATTATTATATATTTTCGAAGTTTAAATCTTTCAATAATGGTGAACTATTGCGTAATATGAGACCAATATAGATAGGCATAGTTAATTATATATATTTAAAAAATTTGAATTCCCAAAAATTGATGAAATTTTGTACAATATGAACCAGTATAGACCTATTATTAAGCTAATATTCGTTATTAATGTTAACTAGATATATCCAAAATAGAAACATTGAATTATTGCTGAAACATTTTATAAAATCTGACCAATATTTAGCTAATAATAAATCAATGTCTGGCCAGTTTTATTTGAAAAAATTCTTATTTATTTCTCAAATTAATATATTCCTATATATTTTTAAATATTGTAACAATGTGGGCTCAATTATTGATCTGCACAATAAAAAGAGACAAATGTTTCTTAATCTTACGAAAATATAATATAACCACGAACAAAAATGTACAATAACTTCTTCTGAGTTACCCACGATCCCGAAATGCATTCTTATTTTTAGAAACCTCAAAAAACAATACTTAAAAAAAAAAAAAAAAAAAAAAATTAAACAAGCATTTATAAAAACAAAGTTTCTTTTACCGCCGCCGATTTTCTGAAACGTTTCCATGTAGTTTTCATAGTGCATTAATACATTTCTTAAACCTGAATATTGGTTTTTAAGATGATATCTGTTCTGAATTAAACATTTTCAGCTGCGTAATTGAAGTTATGCATAGGATATTAACAAAATAATATTAATTTTAATATTAATTGTTAATGCTATTAATTTATTATGTTTGCCTCTAAAACATGTTTGTTGAATATGAAAATGTTTGCTTGAGAATTGATAGCATCCTAAAAGCCTATATTCTGGGTTTGAGAAAACGAATTAATACACTATTAAAACTACTCAGCAACCTTTTCGAAAATCAGTGGCAGCAAAAAAAAGATAAATGCTTCTATAAATAATGTAATAAATTATAACACCTTGTAATAATATATTTATTTTAAATGCTAAAAGGTGTAAATGAACAACATAATACAAATTAAAATAACTTTTATTAGGTTGTTTGACATGTTTCGACTCACTCCGAGTCATTTTCAAAAATAAATGAGAATATTCCATAATTGCACGGGCTTTGAAGTTATTATTTTCATGTACTTTTTTAAAAATTACGCACCTTATCTCCGTTATTTTTACTTGGTTTTTTTTTTTTTTCATATCTCTGACCATGGAGTAACTCAAGCCACAGTTTCGGTAAATTGATTCGGAGTAAGTCGAAACACGTCAAACAACCTAATAAAAGTTATTTTAATTTGTATTATGTTGTTAATTTACACCTTTTAGCATTAAAAGAAATATGCTTCTATAAAATTTAAAAATATATTGGTTTCTGAAGTTTCTAAAGATAAAGAACATTTTTCGGAATCGTGGCTAACTCGGAGGAGGTTATTGTGTATTTCGTTCGTGGTTATATTATATTTTACTAGATTCATAAACAATTGTCTTTTTTCACAGTATCATATTTTTCTCTTACTAGGTAGTATATATTACTGTAATTTTATAGTAATCACGGTTTCCAATAAAATATATTCCCAAGCTATTAAACGTAATTTTACTCACTCGAGGTATCGTGTCATAATATTCTGATTTATTTTTTAGTGATTTGACAAGCATGAAACGATCAGTGAAAATAAAACCTCCGTAAATGAATAGATATTATTTTATCTTAGAAAACAACTGTAGGAATTAGAGCAAGGAAAAGGTTATGAAAAGGCGCAATGAATAGTTTTTTGGTGTATGCTTCAGCCTATTCATAAATTCGATCTCGAAATCCAGTGGTACGAAAATTGAAATTATCTCTGTTGTTAATCTAAATGTCTTTGTCGGTACGATTGCGTTAGCAAAGGAAGAGCAGAACATGATTCACTGTTACCATCACTCAAGATGTCCCGGTAATGTCTGCTGCAGAATCCCCGATTTTGCTTTAAAAATATATTATTCATGTTAATAATGAATTAGCTACTATCCTGAAGAGCAAATTATTTTAACAGGGTAAACTTTTCAGCTCCTTACATATTTGCATTAAAAAGAATCGATGTCACAGAATATTTCAAGGTAAGAATAATTTATATATATCGCATTTTTTAACCGTCTCCCTAATTATTTGGAATTGACTATAGTATTCTCGTATATGCTTCAGCTTATTCAGAAAATCAATCTAAAAATCCAGTTGTACAAAAATGTAAATTATCTTTGTTGTTAATCTAAATTTCTGAGTTGATACGGTTTCGTTAGCAAATGAAGAGAAGGACTTAATCCACTACTATTATTCCGGCTTTTGATAATTTAGCGCGTTTTTTATTCAAAAAATCTAGCGTAATTTCCGAACAATAATTTTATTTTTATTTAATGACATATATCCTGTGATTAAATAAAGCGAAGATTACCTTTCGGAAATTTGGGTAGATACTTTGAATAAAAAAACGCGCTAATTTCGCAGCTGGTTGTAATGATGGAGTTTTTTGACACAGTTTAGTTATGATCACAGTTTATTTCCTGGAAGTATTTTAAATAATTATCATATAATTTATAGAACAAAAATAGCTTGATTTAAATTTGAGTTTTGATCTTTTGCGTAAGGGAGCATATTAAACATATTTGGATGGATATTTTGAAATAAAAACTAAAACAGTAAAAAATAAAATAAAATAAAGGCTATTTTTTATGTTTGAAGTTTCTAGCCAAATTATATATTATAATATTAGAAGTCAATTTTTAAAATATTAAAAGAAAATAATATCCGATAGTAAGTGGATATCATTAACATTCCAAGTTTTTGATAAAAAAAATGAAATATATAAAAACAAAATCAGAAAAGGTTACTTTAAAATTGTTGATTAAAAAATTAATTCTTAAATATTTACTTGAAATATAATAATTTGTTTATTTTTTTTTTTTCACGTAAAACTATTAAATGATTTTCATAAACAAAAAATAATTGTTTTAAACTAAAAAGTTATAGTTGAAAAAGTTTTGAGTTCCCTTAAAATATTGTAAATAATTAAAAGAAATTTTGATTCATATTAAATGTTCTTGAAAGGAATCACTAACAGGATCGTAAAAAATATCTCGTTTCACACTTTTTAAATATATTTATTATCACACTTATTTATAAAGTATTTAATATATTTTCATATTCAGAGGATAGGATGGTCCGGAGCACAAAATTATACTTTTTTATTTATTTTTTGCAGATATTTTTTTCTTGAAATGTCTTTAAAAAATTATAACTTAATTAATTTTTTTTAAATTTTAGCATCGTTAAAAATTTAGAAATTTCAGAAAGAAACACTCTTTTTGCATTAATTAATCAAAGATTAATTAATTAATTAATTAAAAATTAATTAAGTTTAAAAATTCTAATTTTCAAAAGAAAAAGGCTCCATTTTTTAGCGTATTTAACTTTTTTCGCTTCAAAACAAAAATTTTGCGGCGAATTTAAAGAAGTATGTAACTGAAAACCATTCTAAAAAGTTTTATAACAATCTCTTTCATAAAAACTAGGAGATCCAACTCGGTCTTTCCGAGTTAGAGAATATGGGTGAAAGCTATTTTTTGTATATTCAAAACTGTAATAGATTTTCGACATTTAATATATATATATATAAACATAAATTTTTAGATTTCCCACTATCAATACAAAAACCATTTTTATACGAAAAATATTAATAATATATTCAAATAAAGTTTTGAAATGTATTAAAAGCGAAACTTTCGTATTAGCCGCATGCCAGAAGTGAAAACAAGCCTGAGAAATCGCCAAAGATCGCTACTTACAGCACCCTTTTTGATTCTGCTAATTTAAGTGACTTAATCGCGTAGTTCGATTACATATCTGTTAAATTTGTGTTTATTTATATTATAATTGAGATACAGATTTCAAACAAATTGCATGTGAAAAAATATATGTTTTCCTATTCGATGGTGGAAAAGTTGAAATTGTGGATGTTTAAATGCTTAAAAAGAATGCAGTAAAAGCGCAATTTATTGGTCAAGTATTGCCCCAGTCAATATGACTTCAATGTTGCAAAGACGTGGTTTTGCTATACACTATAGATTTAGATACATCGGTTTTAATATGAGAAATCTTGAAAAAAAAAATTATATTCGGAGATAAGCGCATTTAAATCCTGGTAAAAGGTGCCGCAACAAAGACATATAAAGTATATATATAAATCGGTCAAGAGCGAGTATAACTCGCGCTCAAAGGGTTCCGAACATTAAATTAATTAATTAATAAACTCCTACTACCCCTAAATTTTCATAATTTTAGTTCCAATGGATTCGGAAATAGAAAGGGAGGGGGGACATATTTTTTTCCAGTATACTTTCAACGATAGCTCTGAAAATATAATACCTAATATTAAAACAAATATATTTTTGAATTCGATGTTACGAGATCTTTCGAACAATAGCTTACTCGATATATAAAAAGATTTTTTTAAAAGTAAATTAATATCTCGGAGCGCCCGTCAACTCTCCCTCTGACCGCCCAAAAAGTAAAGTTTGTGTGTAACGGAGATTGCAAGGTTTAAATAAACTCCTACTACCCCTAATTTTTTCATAATTTTAATTTCAGTAGTTTCGGAAATAGAGGGGGGGAGAACATATTTTTGCAGCGATTTTCGACAATATCTCTGTAAATATAATACCTAAAATTAAAACAAATATATTTTTGAGTTTGGCGTTACGAGATCTTTCACACGGTACCCCACACGATATCCAAAACGAAAACTTTTTTTCCAAGTAACTTAATTAGCCCCTAAATTTTTCCTAAACATATTGGTGAATAGCTGATAATCTGAAAATACGTGGGTAAAAAAGCTTTATAACATTCCCAAGTTTGAACTTTCCACGTCCCATAGTTTACGAGAAAAAGGGCTGTGACAGACGGACTGACAGACACAGGAGTGATCTTATAATGGTTCCGTTTTTACTTTTAAAGTATGGAACCCTAATAACCAACATAAAAAGTGTTATAGTATATTTTGATCTGATTATCGTACTATTTGCATGCTGTTTGCGTCATTTTAGAATAGCTTTTAAGTTAAATAAGTAGAAATGTCGTTTTTTCCAGATTTTTGAGTCCAGGACGGCATTATAAGGAATTTCTCACTATACCACTATTTACTTTATTTAATCTATTTTCAAAAAAATTGAGCGCTTATATTAATTGACATCAAAACATCGTTTATTTATTTATTTATTTTTAAAGAAGAAGACTAGCACCATGTCCCAAATAAAATTAGTAAATGACCTTTATAAATGTTAAACGCGAAAATAATGTTGTAAAGTGTAATGAACTTGCAGATGTTCAGTCTCTTCTTTTTTGCTTAATTTCAGTTAGTATATCTACTGATAATTAATTTATATGTTTGTAAGCAGAACTATGGAGTACATATTATAATATGAAACAAATGAATGCAAAGTATTTTATTGATGTTTCACTATTTTTTCGAAAACCAATAAGCGAAACTTTTCAAAAGCATTCATGAGCAATGCTAAAAACAATGTAAGGAAAATTTTTCTAATTAATAACGTAATGCATGAGTGAAATGTAAAGTTCTTATTAAAAGAATCTTAATTATAACATTAAAATCATTAGGAGCTTAATAATTAAACATTTAGTTTTTATTAAACGAATAAAAAAATACTGCTCATGAAATACGGACAAAATTAATAGATATTTTGCATGACTTCTTCATTTCTTCTTGGTTTCATGTTGAATCATTTTCGTTTCATTTTCGTT
Organism: Maratus michaelseni; assembly: GCA_963931845.1. Taxonomy (NCBI): domain Eukaryota; kingdom Metazoa; phylum Arthropoda; class Arachnida; order Araneae; family Salticidae; genus Maratus; species Maratus michaelseni. Next base: position 447,181,479 of record OZ007586.1, read on the forward strand.
AATTAGTATTAATTTGCTTACTATTAAGAAGTTCATTAAAGCAGAAAAATGCTAAGAGAAATGGTTTATTTAAGTGGTCAGTTGCCTTTAAACCGACCAGAAAATTGATTTTTTTTATTCACTCATAAACAAATTTATTTAATTTCTAATTTTTTTAACAAACACTGTATTTAAAATGGTACATAAAAATAAAAGTGGTGGTTGATTTTTTTTATTTACTCATATTCAAATTTATTTAATTTCTAATTTTTTAAACCAATACTGTATTCAAAATGTTACATAAAAATAAAAGTGGTGGTAAACAAAACTTCAGCTATCACCACACTGTCAAAAAATGCAAACGTTTCTTAATCTACGAAATATAATATAACCACGTACAAAAATATACAGTAACCGCTTCCGAGTTACCCACAATTCTGAAAGCCGTCCTTTATCTTTAGAAACCGCAGAAACAGATATGTTTTTGAGATTTAAAGAAGCATTTATAAAAACAATGTTTCGTTTGCTGCCACTGATTTTCTAAAATGTTTCCGAGTACTTTTATAGAGGATTAATCAGTTTTCTCAAACCGGAATACCATTGTTTAGTATGCTATCCAGTCTCAATTAAACATTTTCAGCTGCGTAATGTAATTTATGCATGCAAGAGTAACAAAATAATATTAATATTAATGTCAATGTTAAAGCCGTTAATTTATCATGTTTGTCTCTAAAGCATGTTTGTTGAACATGAGAATGTTTACTTGAGAATTGATAGTATCCGAAAAAACCTATACTCCAGGTTGGGAAAACTGATTAATAAACTAAAACAAGTACTCGGAAATGTTTTCGAAAATCAGTAGCAGCAAAATAAACATTGTTTTTCTATATGTTTCTTTAAATTCCGAAAATATATTAGTTTCTGAGCTGTTTAAAGATAAAGAACGCGTTTCAGATTTGTGGGTAACTCGGAAGAGGGTATTGCATATTTTGGTTTGTGGTTATATATTTTATTTTGTAGATTAAGAAACATTTGGCTTATTTTACAGTACATAGATGGTAAAGTAATGTTATTAAAAACAATTATTTTGCAGTTTGTAGGCACGATTTTGCGAAAAGAGCTTGCCAGATTTTCATTAAATTTTAACATAAATATTCAATTTATATACACGAAATAATGTAGTAAAAGTAATGTTTGTTAGGTGCGTTCGTAATTATACAAATACGTAGCACTTATAGTCGTTGTCTGGTCCATCCGTCTGCCCGTCTGTCCGCATATAATATTGCAAAAACTACCCAGCCGAATGGTTTGAAATTTAATACATATAATCGTTGCAGAATTTTGTCGAGTCTTTTCAAATTTTATGAAAATCGAATCAAAACTTAAAAAGACATTAATAAAAGTTTTCTTCATTAATTCAATTAATGAAATTAATTCAATGATATCTCATGATAGATAATGATTCAAGGTTGCCATGGTGATTACGTCATATTATTTCCATATTACTGAATTAAAAACCGAATTTGTATACTAAAATTATTTAGTTATAGCAATCTTATAATCTACCGACAGTTTTTTTGGATAGATGTTTCTGGAGAAATAGATATTAAATCAAAAAAGAGTCTAAATATGGATTTCAAGTTCTGAAATTTTCAAAGCTAGGCTTAAATTTACCATTGGAATATTTAATAAATGTCAACAAAATATAAAATTTTGTCAACTTAAAATACATTTATTTTATTACGGAAATTAATCATCTTACTTATAATAAAATCCAAAGGCGAGAAAGTGTCTGTAACGGTACCGGGTTGTACCACTCTGCGATTCGACCGTAGTTAAACGCCATGTTAGGCTTACTGAAAAAGAAGTTATATTATCTACTTTCGTCGTTTAAATATTTGTAAAAGCATATTCAAGCTTTTAAATCTTTTAATTTTGTTTAAAACCTTAAAACACTATTTCATTAAAAAAAAATGTGTATTAACATTTCTGTAAAAAAAAAAAAAAAAAATTCTGTAGGCACTTTTTTTTTTCAGAATGCGGTGATTTATTTCCTTGGGAGAGATTTGAGGTTGATTCAGTATAGTGTCGCCATCTACTGGCGGATTTTGAAATGTCTTCCATCGTTCCGGATTTCGGGTCCTCCCGAAATTCACGATTATTTGACAAAATTCATGTTTTTTTCGTGATTCTTTGACAAAATTTGCATTTTTTCTGCTGTTCTTTGACAAAATTTCATTTTTTCGTAGTCCTTTGAAGAAATTTGCGTTTTCTTTTTGCGATCCTTTGAGGAAATTTGCGTTTTTTGCTATTCTTTGACGAAATTTGCCTTTTATTCACGATCCTTTGACAAAATTCGAGTTTTTTCTGAGATTAACGAAATTAGCGGTTGTTTTTTTCGATCCTTTGACGAAATTTCACTTTTTTCGCGATCGCTTAACGAAATTAGACATTTTTTCGCAGTGCTTTGAAGAAATTTGTGTTTTTTTTTTTCTAGACCCTTTGAAGAAATTCATGTTTTTCCGCGATTATTTGACGAAATTCGCAGTTTTTTTTTTTTTGCGATCCTTTAACCAATTTTTTTTTTTTTTTTTTTTTTTTTTTTTTTTTTTGTGATCCCTTGATGAAATTTTACATTTTTTTTTCGGAGTCTTTGGAAGAAATTTGCGTCTTCTTCGTAAGCCTTTGGCGGAAATCGCGTTTTTCTGCAATTTGTTAACAAAATTAGCGTTTTTTTTTTTGTTTTTTTTTTCAATCCTGCAACGAAATTTGCGTTTTTATTTTCGGTACTTTGACGAAATTCACGTTGTTTCCGCAATCCTTTGATGAAATTTTCCTTTTTTTCTGCGAACGATAGACATAATTGATTTTTTTCGGCGACTATCGTTCAAAATTCGAGATATTTATGTTCGAAATTTTGGACTGAAGACTTAAATTTTCGAAATCGAATGCCTTAAATTTTTAGGAAAACTTGAACAGAATCACCCCTGATGAAATAAATACATAACTATTTTTTGTTTCTAACGAATCGTAATATAAATTAATTTTAAACTAAAATTTGAGAGAAAAATGATTTGTTTTTAATTTCGGGAAGAGAAGGGGGGGGGGGGGACCGTTTTCACCCGCCACTGAAGTAACAATATTTTAGTGATTAAACATTGAAACACAATAGACGGAAAAAAAATTAGGAATATCTAAAATTTTCGAAAAAATTCAGAAAATCTAAAATTTTAGTAAAAATTTACAAATTTGAAAATTTTTCGAATTTTTCTTTCCGGACTTCGGGTTTTTCCGGATTTTGGATTTTCGGATAATGGGTCATATACTGTAAAATGATTCTTTCTTATCAAACGTAATTAAAATATAAGAAATGCATAGTACAGCGTAATTTCCATTTAATTTTGCTTATGTAATCAAACAATGAGTTATATGGTAAGTCAAGCTGTTTAAAAACTCATTGATAACACTTTTTTACAAAAACTTTCGCACATGGATTATTTGTTAATATTTGATTTTGTCCAATCGTTGAACTATTTCAGAAATTTAATACTAAATATATATATATATATCCTTATTATTTTTATTTGTAGAAATCATTTGTCCTTTTTAAAATGTATTTCAATAATAAATCTCCATGCTGTTTGTTTGTATGAAGTCTTATGAAAATGAAACGCAGATCAACAATCCGTCATTTTTGACGGGGTTATATACTAGTATCATAATAACAGACGATATAATTCATTTCACTGAAACTAGTTATAGTACGAACACACCTCATTTGTCACGTTTGACGTACAATTTCCAACTTGTTTTTGTTCTGGAAATGTTTGGAATAACCCACTCATACGATAAATTTATTTGTTGTTATTGAAAGAACACATGTTTTCCTTAGATAGTAGGTCGTTTTAATTGTCCTCTCTCTCTCTCTCTCTCTATATATATATATATATATATACAGGGTCATTCATAATTCCCTCCGGGGTTTCGAAACGTTATAGTAAAAAAACGAAGACGAATATGAAAAAAAGAAACATATGAAATTATTCCGAAACTATTCAAGTTTTACTTACATACATTACAGGTGTTCTATGTGTGAACCCTTGGTCACACGGCATACATCCATGCGATAGTCCAGTTCCTGCCATACTCCGTTTCTTTAAATCTGAATCAGTGGTGTCAGTTCAACGGGCCTTTCGTAATAAATATCGAAAACAGGGACCAACTGACAAAACAATTCATGTGTGGTACCGGAAATTTAAAGAAACGGAGTATGGCAGGAACTGGACTATCGCATGGATGTATGCCGTGTGACCAAGGGTTCACACATAGAACACCTGTAATGTATGTAAGTAAAACTTGAATAGTTTCGGAATAATTTCATATGTTTCTTTTTTTCATATTCGTCTTCGTTTTTTTACTATAACGTTTCGAAACCCCGGAGGGAATTATGAATGACCCTATATATATATATATATATATATATATTTACTTGATCTTACTCAAGTAAGATGGAGTGACTAAATCAGAAAAGTGGCCGGTGTTAATTGGATGACTAAAGCACTTGACAGGCAACAATGGAAAAATCTGGGGGAGACCTACATCCAGCAGTGGATTGAAAACGGTTGTTGATGATGATGATGATGATGATATATATATATATATATATATATATATATATATATATATATATATATATATTTCTTTCATAATATATTGTGTGCTTTTTAGGTGCGTTCGTAATTATATAAATACGTAGCACCTATAGTCGTCGTTTGGTCCGTCTGTCTGTCTGTCCGTCCGTCTGTCTGTCTGTCCGCATATAACAACGCAAAAACTACCCAACCAAATGGTTTGCAATTTAAAATATATTATCTTTGCAGAATTTTGTCGAGACATTTCAAATTTTATTAAAATCGAATCAAAACTTTAGGAGATATTAATAAAAATATTTATTAAGAAATTTGATTTTTTTTTTAAATCGGTGCTTTTTTGTTATAGGAGCTTCCGATGGATGTTAAATCGTCAAGCGACCGAGATACTTATTTTATGACAGAAATTAATCTGCAGACGATATAATTCATTTCACAGAATTAAAAATCATCAAGATCTGAATATTTATATAACTAGCTGATACATATATATCTGAATATTTATATAACTAGTTAAGATATTTGTATGAACAGTGTCATAAAATATATACTTAACTAGCTGTTTAACCCATTCTACGCACGGGATATCATGAATTTAATTCTAAAACGTGCGTACGAACGCACCTCGTTTGTAACGTTTGACGTACAATTTCCAACTTGTTTAGAATGATTTTGAATTTGTCCCGTTTGCAAATCGTTCCATTTGTGCTATCAGCTATTATTTAATTACCTATATATTTTTGCATATATATTTTGCAAAAATATTTTTCTTTGCCATTATAATTCACATTATTCGTACTTTCCTATTTGTGATGTATTAGAGAGGTTGGATCGTATCAATTTGTTATTCATTTATGGGGTCCTTATGCACTATAGGATTAGTTTTCATTGTTATCAAATATATGTCTGGTGGATTGTACATTTTGTAAGCTCGGGGCTTGTCCCGACCATATGCCACAAGCGGGTCCTATATTATTTTCAGTCTTATACATTATATAATCAAGCATAAAACTAGAGACTTTTATCACTTTAAATTTAATTATTTTATTACAATTAATCAAGATTGATTTTTATACATTTATTATTTCATATTATATTTATCTTTTTATCTAGTTTTACTTGTTGCATTTTAAAATACGTTTAAATAAAATATGGTAATATTGAGCAAATACTTAGTGCCTGGCAAGATATATTATGTATCTATGCAATATAGTGCACGGTACAGGAACATTAATAAGGTCGACAAACAGTCACCTATTTTATTCGCCTTCTCGACCTTTATTATTTCATAGATTTTGCTCTCGTAGGTTCAAAACGTATTCCCGTGCTTCTCAATCATAGCTAATTTCGGATTCTAATTTCTCTCCTTTTTGTAAAGCATTTAATGACATCTATAACATCAAGTGTAACTTATGTAGCATGCAATATATTGGACAAACATCAGGTGTAACTTATGTAGCATGCAATATATTGGACAAACATCAGGTCCACTATACATATATGTATTAATCAACATCGTTCAGATTCCACAATAAGAGCACACCTACTACAAAACATAGCCAATCTACTGCTGAAATTCAACATTTTCATAAACACACCTTTAAAAATACAACCATAGAAATCATTCATATTCATAAAAATCGCTCTGAACGTCTCTTTCTTGAATCATCGCGTATATGAATTACTATTGATCAATATGGACTTAACACTGAAAAATTCAATAGATCTTTTAAAGTTTTTTCAACAATTTAATAACATTAATGCTTATTCTCGAATTTATCCAACTCTTAATCATGATTTACACACACACACACACACACACACACACACACAAAAAAAAAAAAAAAAAAAAAAAAAAACCGCAGCAAGCGTGGTAAGTCTTATTCTTACCTAATGTTTCCAAAAAATTAATAATTAAACAATTAAATATTTTTCAAAAAATTACTTAAATGATTTTAATTGGTTACCAATTCTCAAATACATCTGTCCCATTAAAAAGAAACAAATAATTCGATTTTTAAATGTATTTATAAATGTGAAATTATCTGAATACTTTTCAGATATGTTGATTGATCTTATTATGGCTCGACTTTCACATTAACACAAACAAAAAACCCATGAGTCAAAACACTAATACTCAGATGGTCATTACTTTTTCAAATCAAATTTGTATATAGAATTAATATTACTTCTATAATAAATGACAAAAAATGTAACTTTCGTATTAATAATCTTCATATTTCAAGAGCATTTAAATATCCATTTACAATTGGTAGAAAGATTTTTAACTACAACACTTTTTCGAAAAATACATCTTCTGCCAATACTTTTCCTTGTAAATGCAATGACCCCGCTCTAAAAAAAAATCATCTATCATCAAATCACCAATTTTCAAAAGAATTTTGTAATTACATATGTTGATAAATCTCCAAATTACTATGCCATAATATGCAAATCATATTATCATCAACTTCTTACATCCAATATCTCTTCTAACAATTCTTTTCGAAAAACTAATGTCACCACACTGATAAACAATCGTAAAATTCATAGTTATTACAAACTACTGAACATTCCCTCTACTAACTTCAATTATCTGTGTTTGGTTCTTATATCCAAATTTCACAAAACACCTATTAAATTCAGAACTGTTACTATAGGTTGCAATACATGTAACAATCAAGCAAACAAATTACTGTTAAAAATACTTAATCAAATATACACACACACAAAACTACTATAGATCACACACATTGTATAAAAAATAGCTTTTAATTGGTTAATACTCTCTTTATATCATTTTAAATGTGTAAAAAATATAACAACATACGATTTCAAAGATCTTTTTAATAACATTTATTTATTATATATACATAATATAATAAATGCATTATTTAAAAAATTTCAAAATCAATTGACTCTTCCTATACATGTGGATGCAGAGTACTTTCATACACTAACTAATTTCATCATATATGATAACTTCCTACTACAAGATAATACCATTTATTTAGTCGGCATTCCACAAGGTGGATGCACATCAAGTTTACTTACAGACTTGTATTTATATCACTATGAGCGTACATTTTATAACAGTAATATACATTTAAATCGTTACATTGATGACATCATATTAATCGATACCGTCTAATCACAAGTTTCTCAATTTCCAGTAAATTATCCTACTAATTTAGAATTAACGGAAAACCTATTATCTAATAATAATATTCACCTTTTAGGCCTAAAACTTATACTGCACGGTAAAAAAACTATTACAGACGTATGAAAGACATTTTCAGATGCTATGAATTCCCAAGCAAACATTTTCACGTTCAGCAACCTTGATAAATTAACAGTATTAAAATTAACATTAAAGTTAATAGCTTTAATACTAACATATAAATTGAATTTTTTTTGTTACTTTTTCATGTATAAATTTTCTTTCGCAGCTGAAAATGTTTACTTGAGAATTGATAGCATCCGAAAAAACAATATTTCGGGTACAGAAAAATGATTAATACACCGTAAAAACTACCCTAAAAGGTTTCCGAAAATTCGGAAGCAAAAGAAGCATATGTTTCAGAAATACTTCTTTAAATCTCTGAAATCTGTTGGTTTGAGAAGTTTGTAAAGATAGAGGAATGTATTTTGGAATCATGGATAACTCGGAAGAGGTTATATTATATTTTCGTAAACCTTAAAAAAGATAGAGCTGCATTAAGAAACATTTGTCTTTTTTACATTGTACTGTAAATAAAACGGAACACACTCTCGTATATTCTGGTAAATTTAAGTTAAAAAATAATCCCTGACGGCTCGGCCTACAGGCACAGGTAGATTTCGAAGACGCAGACCGTGGGGCGCCTGTTTGTTGGGAATTACGGAAGAAATGACCTTTTTTCATGATGTGGCAGTTGGAACCGCCCACTTCGAACTAACTTGTTCATAGGCAAAGCCGGGAGAGATTTTTTTTTTTTTTTTTTTTTTTTTTTTTTTTGGCTATAAGAGTTGGTCCTATAAAAAACTTGTCAATATAAAAGTTTTAGATAATACTAAGCGGATTTATAATAAACCTAAGCGGATTTGATATCTTGTGAATTGACGGAGTTATGATTTTTTTTCTTCTAAAGCCCCCCTTCCCTCCCCTTGGGGCCATTTTTAATGATATACAAAATCTGTCATACATAAATATTCGGCCCTTTTCCTAGAAGTAATAATAACTTTAAACGGATTCGATACGTATTATAATTAAGAAATTATGGGTTTTTTTCTGTTTTCACAAAAAGCCCCCCCCTCCCCCCTGGTTCGATTTTGCCCATTAACGAACTTGACCGAGATTTTATGTATCAGTTTGGAAGAGATTTGTGCAGAATTATTGGAGTTATCGTGTCCGTAAAAAAGTGACATATATACATATATATATATATATAAAGTTTTGAACTGGGGGTGGTTTTGGGTTCTGGGAGTCATAATCGGCATAGATATGCAAAAATTTTTCATAATTTCCAACTTAGGGGAGAATGTAATATGTAGTATTTCTTACGAAATCTACCTAATTGTGTGTCGCAGAATTCGGAATAAAATAAAGAATTTCAGTAATGTAAAAAGTTTGAGAAAAAGTATTTAGTTTTTTGGTTTAAATAATGTCAATCTTTGCTAAATTTGTAAAAAGGCAAAGAAACAGTTTTTTTTAAAGCATTTTATAATTTTCAAATCGTTTATTAATTTTTATAACCTTTCAAAATCTTTAATTCAATCCACAGAAAATTATCTTCGTCGGGTTTAAAAATATATCTATATATATTTAGTGGAACTGAATATGTAGTGTTTGTAGAAAACATTAATGGTTACTAAATTTCTCTTGAAACTCACCAATATGATAGAAACTAGTTATAGTTATATATACCTAGTTGCATTGAAATAAAAGTAAATATAATTATTTGGAGGCACATATAAATGTACGAGTCCAACGCAGGCCAGGTTGTCTAACCTTCTTGAGACCCTGACTTTTTTGTAAGATGTAAAGTTAAGAAAAGATCTTTTTTTCTCGTTGGTATCCCCAATGATTGCTGGGCTTGGGTGTATTGCACTTGCGGCACTCTTCTTATGGCCAACTCTGTTTCATTGGCTCATATGTATAAATGAAACAGTGTCCCATAGTCACAAATAAATATGCGTGTTGTAAACTGTTTATTTATTCTGCTATAATAATTATGAAGTATAAGTTTAAAAACTTCGTATTCTTGTAGTAAATTAATAAAAATAAATTTATGCAAAGGGTCTATAGACAAATTATGTATGTAAAAATTTTACAGCCTCCGTGGGTTTTTAAATTAAATAAAATAATTTTTATAATTTAATTTAATATTTATATTTACATAATTTAATAATATTATTATTTATATTATTATTTGTATTATTATTATTATTTATATTATTATTTGTATTATTATTATTTATATTATTATTATTTATATTATTATTTGTATTATTATTATTTGTATTATTATTATTTATATTATTATTATTTATATTATTATTTATATTATAATTATATAATAATTATTAGTATATTATTTATTATTATTATAGTATAATTATATAATATATAGTTTATTATATTTTTATATAATTTTAATATAAATAAGAATAATTGTTATTATTACCTATTTATATTATATTATTATATAATATAAATAATAATAATGATTATTATTTATATTTTATTTAATACATTATTATTTATATAATTTAAATAAAATATAACTTGTAAATGAAATTTTGCATTTCAATTAAGATAGGGAACACCAGTTTGAACGTCGATAAAAATGTCATACTTTAGAAATGTTTGTGGGTTTCAGTAACAGCGTAAACTTTTTTTTTTTTTTTTGGTGGGGGGGGGGGGGGGTTGTTGCAATATATTAAGTTATGGTTAGAGAGCGTTTCGTAATTGTTTCATTTAAATTATAAATCATACTTCGTCCTTTGCATCCATGTGAACGAGGGTTTCCCGAAAATGTTGTGTCGGCTGGCCGCTTGCACCGAGCATCCCTGAAACATCAAAATAAAACTTAATACTTTAATAAATCGCAATTCTATTAATTTTTAACGTATAAGCTATGGCGAAGCTTAGCCTTAAAATTTAAAGGAAATCGCTCGAGCAGTTTTCGAGCAATTTATGCGGCCAGGTAAAGAAAAAAAAAAATGTCGTTTCAAGAAAAATGTCTTTAAAATTTAAAGTTTGGTTCAGTGGCAATTAGATATATCGGACTTTTTGCCGCTGTAACTTTTGTAATAATTCGAATAAATAATTAAAACAAAATAAGGCTATATTGAAGACATTATATGTTATCAAGAAATTAGTAATAATAATAATAATAAAATATTTTTTTTAATTTCAAACTGGTGTCGCTTTTTTAGCATATAACAGAAATTAAACAATATGTATTTATTTGAAACTACTAGCAATTCGTTACGTTTTTTTTTTTTTTTTTTTTTTTTTTTTTTTTTAAACGAGTTTAGCATAATACGCATGCTTTTATGCACACGCTTAAAAATGCAAGTTTGTCATGGGTAAGTCTGACTGCAGTTATGTGTCCCACAGAAAACTGTCTATTTTTAAATTTTAATCAGAATTTAAGTGCAGTTTACATTTGGGAGTTTTTCGTATTAAATTTCGCTACATTTGACTTGCACGAAGAAAGAAATGCTGAAGAATCCCCATATATCACTGTAAAACAAAAGTATTGTTTGAATCACTATGATTGAAACAATACTTTTGTTAGAATCACTATGATTTAAATTCTATCCTCTCAAAAATTTCTGATACTCGATTATGGGAATTTATTACTATTATGATTTTCAAAGAAATAATTTTCAAAAATATGATATTTTATTGAGTAATAGGGACTACAACCCCTGCTTCCCTCCCATAAATATGACCCTGCTGGCTATGATGTCTTAGCTGTATTATGATATTAATAATATGCAGTTCTAATTATTCATTCTAATTTCTAAAATTATTTCATTATTTATTGAGACAAAAAATATTTATCAAATTTAAATACCTTGTGTTTTGCACAAAACTTGCTAGATGGCAGCACTATGAGAATAAAACGGGTATCGGGGGGGAAGACGAATGATGAAGATGTTTGCTAATTCTACAGTACATTATTGGAAGAATAGGAAGTATTTCAACTTATACTTCATAATTATTATAGCAGAATAAATAAAGCAGTTTACAATATTTTTGAAATCATGTATATACATGTGTGACTATGGGGCAATTGCAGTACAGCCAAGCCCCAAGCCCCACGATTATTGTGGTTCTGAACGAGACAAATATACCTTTTCTTAACTTTACTTTTTACAAAAAGTAAGAGACTTAAAAAGGTTTTGCAACCAGGCTCGCGTCGGATTCCTATACTTATAGGGGACTCCATAGTGAGACCAAAATTTTTGTTCGAACTTTGAAAATAATTTAGGGTTCCCAAACTTTTCTCGCACCCGAGCCTCTTGAAAAAGCAGGCCATCCCTGCACCTAAATTCTCAGTTCCCATTGTATTTCTTATTCCAGAAAATTATTAGAGAGATTTATTATTCAAAAATTTATTATTCATAAAAAAATTGGCCCGCACTGAAATTTTATATTGAGTTTGTCAATTTTCTTTTAATTTCCTGAAATCCGCTCCACCGCGCATCGGGAGAAAATATATTTCCTTTGATTCTAGAAAAATGCATTTAATATTACAATAATAATGCTTATTTTAATTAATTTCCTCAAATTAATCTTAGTTGTGTATATAAAATGTGCATATGAATATATACGGCGCTTACATATGCAATTACTGGTCGAAATTACTAATCAATTGTACGTTTCTTCTTGTTATACACTGTAATAATAAAATACCGAAATTGTACTAGTACCGGATTGAAACATAACAAAGAATACGGACACAGCTAGAGAAAAAATTTAGCTACAAAATGGAGCTACAGAAATTTATATATTTTTCTAAAGATACTACAATATATATAAATACGTCTATGACTTTACAGTTGAAGGAAAAAAAATGCAGAATTAAAGAACTTGTAACAACCAACGACTACAGACATATAAGCGGAGAATTTTTATATTTTGTTACAATCTCCAAAACTAATATTGAGATATATACTAATATCTTAAAAATGTAAGAAAATTGGAAAGTTTAAAAATAGATAAACAGATAAATAGATCTCTCTTTCGGTCTATGTCCATAAATCAGGTCATATCATAACAAGTCCAACAACATATAGAGAAAAATGCCAGTGTCCTTCCTATATGTCCTGTATGTCTTGTCTATATCCTCTAATACTTTCCGTAATAATCACCATTCTTTAATAACACTGGTTGGCAAAAAATATGAATTTGGTTTACCTGCGAAATAAATATGTGAGCTATATACATCTGACCATCCTAAATCTAAATATGACATCCAAATTGCTCAAGCACGCACCATTTTTCAGAGATACACTTTTCTAAAAATAACAAATAATGATGGATTGTAATATTAATTTTCAATTCTAGATAAAATTGAAATTATGAAAAAGATATTTTCACTGTCTTACGCAACAAATCAATAAAATAGATTATGAAAATATATTTTGTTGATATTTGTCTCGTGCAATATTATTAAAAACATGATTCACTGGTCAATCATTTCACTATAATCATAGGTATAACAGAAAATTTTTGGTGTCTCCCCCTCTTTCGTGTCCATCAGTATCAACTTACATACTTTAATTCCTTTTGCCACTGTATCGTCACTAATGTTTATATACATTTATTTATAGGTTATTTACATATTCTTCAATTCATTTTATTAGTTACGCAAATTCCACTGATCATATAGTAAGACATAAAATACCTCAATTTCAAAAGCCAGCCCCCCCTACCTAAAAAATGGTACATGATATAGAAATTTCATTGCCATATTTTGATTTAATGGGGTGAAATCTATAAGTGTGAACCATTATTTTTACAGGGAAGATTTTAGTGCCGACATGTTTTTTATAATAAACATTTTTTTCTAATCTAAGGGCACCAATCAATTCACAATAATCATAGGTATAACAGAAAAAGTTGCCAAAAAGATCCCTTTAATTTATTCTGTAAGAAAATTATTTTTGCAATAAACTTTCATAGCAATTAAAAAAATTTATATAAAAAACATTATATTCAGTTTTTTTTTTCAAAACGTTTAAATCGGACATTGTTCATTTTCTAGCAAGGTGTCTCCCAGATTGTCAGGTTGGAAGTGTTAACTTTGGAACAACTATCTTTAAAAAATTATATAGTTGTCCAACTGAGCAGAAAACGTTACAGATCGAAATTCAGAAATTTTCTATGTAATCCTGTTGGGAAATTATTTTGTAATTAATATGAGATAGGCAGAAAGTAAAACTTAATACCATTCTCTTCTACGGAAGCTAAATTTATTGCTGCTTCTCAAGCATGCAAAGCGAGAATGTGGTTAGCCCAGTTTGTAAGTGAGATAGATACTCAAGAGAGAGAAAAAAAATAGCATAGATAACAATTAATGAAGACACGCAAGAATGCATTGCTTTGGTTAAGAATGCCCGTATAAATCAAGAATCAGAATATGTTGGTGTTTGTTAGGGCATTATCAGTATTAAAGACGAATTCGTTTAATCGAGCTCAGATTTTTCGACAACCCAGTTTTAACAAACAAAATAAAAGGAAATGATTGGCTTCATACAAAAAATGCATTGCGGCGAACACGGTTTTAAAGAGGAAAACTCGAATATAGCAAACACAAATTTTGCTAGCTCACAAACTTATATATTTTTTTCATTTCTCCTAAACAAAAATGCTTTTAATGCACCAGGGTGAAACATTAAAGATTATCTTTTATGCAGTCATTTCTCTTAAATGACTTAATTTTTTTTTTTTTTTACAACATACAAATTGTAGTAGCATTGCTTTTCTGAGTACATTATAGTAATTATAAGAGGCTAATTCCATGCGTGAATGTAGTATAAGTCACATAGCCGCAAAAGTTTACCATTCTTGGCCACCAGTATATTTTCTTTTAATTCTTCACTGTATTTATTTGTAGATATATGAGATTGAATATGTCAAAATTTCCTTTACTATAATACTGGTAGTCAAACACCACAGCCATTTACATCTCTGTGACTGACACTACATCCATTCCTGTAATTAGCCAAGAGTCCTGTAATAAGTAATTACCAGAAGCAAGGACTCGTGCGAAGCTTTCGCACTGCAATCTTTGAGATTATTTCCTGGTACGTTTTAGCACTAATTTTTAATTAACTCATTTTTTTTTTAAATCAAACAACGCGTTTTAACGAAATGTGGGTGTACTATCTCAGAAACTTGTTCAAACACTTTTCGAATGATACCTCATTCATCGTTGTATGTTTTGTATGTGTATAGAAAAAAGGATGTTGACAACGGAAATAATATATATGATGATTGCTTGTGTATAAGAAAATGGGAACAGATTGCCAGAAAGTTTTTTGCCAAATTTTCTTCTCTCGCCAAAGTCATTTCTCTAGGTTGCCAAGACACCTATACTGAAAGAGAACCCGAATTATAAAAAAATTGAAACACTGAATCAGACGTTTAGGGAATTCATATGAAAGCATTTCCTTAGATTTTCAAAACTGTTAAAGAAATGTCTTAAATACATAAATCAATATTTGGTACACCACTTTTTTGCAACCCTATGGGAACTTAAACATGGGATGTTCAAACTTTGTGGTCCAGCAGCCATTTAAGTGACGCCAGACTTTGTATTAACAGCTTATTGAACATATTAACAGCTTAATGAAATATTAAAAAATAAATACTTACAATTTTTGTGAATCCTAATGAACTGTATATCTAAATGAAAGATAATCCTTAAATTACGTAATCCACTGGTACAGTACTCATATACACAGGCATGATTAAACAAAGTAAACAAATAAACAATAGGTGACGCACGCGTAAAAATTAAATAAAAACCCAATTAAAAGCTCGATATTTTTCAAAAAAACGCGCAAGAAGTAAATTAACAATCGTATTTTAATTGCATTATAGGATGACGTCATCTGATAATGTAGTATTTTATTTTTGTGGCAACACTGATTTGAGGAAAACCTTTCATTTCATTCATGAAAACATTGCCGATTTAATTTTTAATTAACTTCAATTTTTAATCAAAAGCATGTTTTAACGAAATATTAAGTGTTCTATGTAAGATGCCTGTTCAAAATCCTTTCATATGCTATCTCATTCGTCGTTCTGCGTTTCGTATTTTCTGAGAAAAGGGGATGTTGACAGAAGAAATAATATATATGATAAGTCATGTCGTAAACACGGCAAAAAAATAAGTCTTAAAGAAGAATACCTCAAAAATGGATTTAAATTAATAATTAAATGGTAAGTATGTCATATTTAATTATCATCCTTTCACAGAATCATTTCTTATTTATAATTTGAGAATTGAAAAACTTATAAAAGTGAATGTTAATTAGTCATTAATAATTTCATTTCACCCTTCTAATCCAGAAATGTAAAATTGCATCTATCAGAGCAATCATTTTGGAATTTTCAATAATTCAACTGAACTTTTATTTATTTTCTTATGTTTTAACTTAACTTTTGTTACTACGAGAACTCGAATTATAGCAAACAAATGATCTAGTGTCTCTTCGTCCTCGTTATAACTGGGTTCGATTGTATTGATATATCTTACATTTATTCTATTCAAAATAGAGTGATCAAAAATCTTTTAGAGGGACCTATTACCGTAATTTCCGGCCTATAATCCGCGGATAAAACAATCACGTTCCGACCCAGAAATTTTATTCAATAATTGAAGTCAAATATTTACAGCGATTTCATAAGATGCGTTTTATAAAATAAAATTTCCGGGTCGAAGCATGATTGTTTGACTCGTGGATTATAGGCTTGAAATTATGGTAAATAATTATGTATTTTGAATAGACCATTTTTAGCAACGAATATGTGACTCTTTTTTGAGTAATATATCCATATTTCAGCGCAATCAGAATATTTTTACAAACATTATGCCGTGGATTGACTGGGAGATTAGTAGGCTGATAAAAAAGAGCTCATAAAAGTTTCTCAAACTGTATACTAAAATTTCATTGCAAATATATATCAAATATAGTATATTAAATATTCTTATGTTATTTTTTTTTTTTATTATTTTCAGGGGCAAAGTAATTCTGTTGCTAAAATTGTAAAATGATTGGATGACAGAAACGAACAAATTTACTTGAAAATGAGTCAAAGCATTAAGCAAATAAGTAAAATCAATTTCGTTACTTAAAGACACACACAGAAAATACAGATATCAATATTTCGAAAACATCTTACGTATATTTCACTTTTTAGAAAATTATGTGACGATTAATTTTCAAAAAGATTCAAGTTTATTGATTGAAAATTGGTGGAGTTAGAGTGCTCACAAATTTTGGAAGAAAAAAAACATATGCTGTTCTGAGTAAAAAAAGCTTTTAACTTTTCGTTAATGTGGCGCACTCTAATTATATAGCTCTAAAATGGCCCTTTAATTTTCATTATCGATTTCTAACGAATAAAATAATTGTTTCGTGTGTATAAAGAGTACTTTAAGAGAATTATTTATTTATTTATTTATTTATTTTAATTTTGAACTGGGCAAAGTGGTGTTGCCCTTTAAAGATAAAATTGTTATTCAAAACATAATTATAAACTATTTTTTCGTAATTAAATTAAAATACTGAATAATTTCATTTCATTTCGGGTTCTGGTAAATTCCGGTTAACAACTTTGATTTGAGACCCATTTTGAGTTGAAGTGTGTCAGGTTCAAATCGGCAAATTCTATTTTGTAGGGTTTCGGATTTTCTTTAAACTGCATTTTAGGATTCGGGTAGGATATAACCCGAGACATGCAGGACACTAACACGTGGTAGTATATATTTATTCCAGGAAAACTCGAACAAGTAGAATTAAATAATAATAATTAATTTAAAACAAAATATTTATATTAAGTTTTAATTTAGGTTCTCAGATGTAAAAATGCAATCTCTTTTACTCATTTTAATTGATAAGGAAAGGAGTTAATAAAGTTGATGAAATAATTAAATCACGAATCATTTTAAATGTTATCATAAACATTTAAAAGAGCCTGTTATCCTGTCTGAGATTTTTTCTTTTTATGAACAAAGAATCAGTATATCAACCATAACGATGCGTCTACCGTGACTGTATCTTAGCCACATTGCATTGGTTATTTGTCTCTAAAAGAATTCCTGTTATATTGTACATAAGTGGTTTCTATGTTTCGGATAATTTAGGATGTATTTTACAGTTCCAGTTTTCCGTAAGTTATTTTCTAACCCGTTTAAGATAATTTAATTACTTGCTTTCAATATAAAAGTATTTTAATTTTCTTTTTATTAATTTCTTTTTGTTATTTCATAGTTACAGACAAAATTGTCCGCAATGGAAGATGGTCAGATTAAAAAATATATATGAGAATTTGACGATATAGGGGCTCCTAGAAGCATGTAATGCGCATTTCTTTTAAAATTTATTTGCTGTCCAAACTAACTTTAAAGACACGAGTTTTACATCTCGAATATTTTTCGACTATATTTTATAGCTCATCAATAATAGTTTCAAGATAAATGTTACTTCTTTTTGTTACTTCTATCGAATTCTAAGAAAATATCTACTGTTAAAAACATTAAAAAACTTTTCAACAAATAAAAAAAATATATAAAATACATTATGTTAGAATGTTTTATTAAGTTTTATTAAAGTTATTTTCCAAATGTTATTAACAAATGATATTTTCTTAGCATTTGATGAACATAATAAAACGAAGTAACTTTTATGTTAAAATGTTGCTCTATCACTTAATATTAATGAGTTATAAAATCATGTAGAAAAATATTTTGGGGGTAATTATCTCCTTAAATTGAATTCAGGCAGCATAAAAAAAATTATAATAATAGTATTACAAGCCTCCACAAGCCACTCATATTGTCAAAGTTTTTATGATTTTTTTTTTAATTTCCAAGGTGAGGATCTTTCCTTGTATGACAATTTTTTTAAATTTTTCATTCAATTACTATATGAAAATTGCAGGCAGCGAAAGAGTCAGACCGCGATACTTTAACCTCGTCTTGGATGTCAAGTGATCAAGATAAGCTGCTTTCCACCGAAATGACATGTGATCAAAGGAGGCTGAAAAGCAGCAGAAATCAGTGGCATGCCGCGGCCTGTTTCTTTCATAGGCTGCGATGAGAATCCTATCAAGCGTTCTTTGCATTTTTTTGGCGGAAAAAATATGAGTGAAATACAGGTCGGGAATTTTATCATGTTTAGGCTTTTGTTAACAGCTTCTCTTGATTTTATGATTCGAATTAACTCGAAACTTCAAGTTAACGCTCCTAATTATTTCGAGTTATTGAATATAATGTTTTTATGGAAACACTTATATTCCATGTTGCAACATTTAAATAGATTTGTAATAAGTGCCTTTTTTATTGTTTAAGTGATTAAAAAATATATAATAAAAGTAAAGTATAAAAAAGCATAAAGGAAATAGATGAATATTTCATAATCGAGATACACGTCGAAATGGCACATTTTGGCGTACATGACTTGGCAAAATATTAACTATAGTCCTGTGAATGAAATATTTTTGTGTCAAACATTGAATGCACAACAGGATGACCATTTTTAACACTTTCCAACCTAGTTGAAAAGTGTTTATGACTTCGGTTTGTCTGGCCGTCTGCCGTCTGGCCGTCTGGCCGTCTGCCGTCTGCCGTCTGTCCGTGCTCTAACTCCCGTAAATATGCTCGGATTGCCCTGCAATTTTTATATGTTATAATCATTATCTATAGCATGTTCCCTATTTCAACGGAAGTATGTAGCACTTATAGTTTTTTTACAGGGACACTCAAAAGAATTCCGTTACATTGCGGTCTATGGGGAAAAATCATTTGCGGTTTATTTAAATAATGTTTCACTATTTTAAACGCATTGAAATTTATATATATCACTAAGGTGCATTAGAAGAAGCTTAATATGGAATAGGGTGTGCATAGCACTTATACTTACTTTACAGGGACAGTCAAAAGAATTCCGTTACATTACGTCTATGGAGAAAAATCGTCTGCGCTTTATTTAAACAATGTTTCCCTATTTTAAACGCATTGAAATTTATATAAGGTTCATTACAAGAGACTTACTACAGAATATTGTGTGTATAGCAGTCATCGTTCATTTACAGGGACACACAAAAGTACTACTCTACTGTACTGTCTCTACTGTATGTTAACAATAATTCCTGGAAGTGCGTTTTAAGTTACTAAACGCGATTTTAATTTTAAATCGCTTTTTGTCTATTACGTGGTGTGTATAAATTCTGTAGATCCTATACAGGGAAGCACAAAAGTTCGGGAAAACATTTCCGTATTATTTAACTCCAGACGGAGAATTTTAAACTGTGCTACGTGTTTCCTAACTGAACTAAAATTTAGCATCCTATGTAGTATATATACAAATCTATAGATCCTATACAGGGCTGAATAAAAGTATTCGGATTACTTAGATGTTATCTTTTAGCTTATTGAAGAGTATGATTCGTAAAATTATTTTGGAAGCGTTGGAAAGTGTTACATAATCTATGCTTGACGCATGATTTTTCGTTCTTGTTCTAACTGTCATTGCGTTCATGCGTTTATAGTATGTAATGTAACTTTGTTTTTTTTCTAATGCTGCCTGGCTCACCTAGGTGGCAGACCATGTCCCGAAGGCAACAAGAAAATGGAGGCAAAAGACTGACTAGGCCTCACTGTTTTCCCTACAATTTGTATCTTTATCGGAAGGGAGAGGAATCTCCGGGCCTGGTACTCACTCGTACTTACCACTTTCCAAACTAGGATAGTCTCAATACCACAGATTTTATGTGGCATTCGGAGCCAACAGCAGCGCAGGTCACACTCAAAAGTACTGGCCACGTTCAGTGTTCCTTCACTTCGATGCTCGAATGGGTGCTGGTGCATTACAACGTGGTTTGCTTTGGACCATTCTGTAACTTTTTACAATAACTGAATCTGCATTGCTACCGAGATTACTTATATTTCTCGCGAACCCGAGTGGAACTCTCATGTGGACTGGGATGGGATTATTTTAGATTTGTCGAAAGAAAATTGAAAATTTCAGTAAATTGGGGATTAAACATAGAATCTCCCGTAATCGGGTTGCTTGCCAAACGAGTGTACTTTAGTAAATTAAGACGGAACGAAAATGCAAAATGTACTGTAGAACTTTATACTCTAATCTTAGCCACTCTGATGCGTAAATAAAATCTGTTAATAAGGTAGTTTCTTTACCGTTTTCCCATTTACTTTCTTTTCACTTTATTTCGACATATTTGTAGACTAGACTATATATTAAGATAAAAAAGTATCTTGACTCACATCAACCTGAACTTTACCCAAATCTAAACTTGCAATAAACGAAAATAAATCAGTTCTAATTCAAAACTTGGCACGAAATTAAAATAATAAACTCAAAATAAAATAAAACGTTCCTTTAAATACAGATAAAAGTAGATAGCTGAACAGATATGATGCGTACCACTTACCTCCACTCTGCATCTAAACAATACATGAGGTTTTATCCCATACTGTCAATGCCAGCTGTAAGACAATTTACCTTTGACATAAAAATATTGATTTTTGAAACTAAAGAGCTGCTTATTTTATTTTATAACTAATACTTCCTAAAGGTTGTTAAAATGGAAGTTTACGTTTTATGTGGCAAAAAAAAAAAACATTTGTTAGATTATAAATTTTCTTTACGATTTTTATTTTATGAAATACCTTATAACCAAGAAGTGAACAACAGATATTTTTCAAGAATAAAAAAGTAAATATTTGTTATAAATTTGTCAGACCCACTGTCAAGTGTTTCGAAATATTTGAAGGGACACTGAATAATTCATGTTATATCAAAAGTACATATTAAAATACTATTGATACAAGAACATTACATTATATGTACGAATATTTGTATAATTTCAGCACATATGCAATTATTATAATAATTTTATTGAAATTTAAATGCAACAAAAAAGTTAAATTATTATACATTACTATGCTGATGGAATAGGGCCGTAATATATATGGTATATTTACCATAATTACTTAATAGATTATTTGTTATATTACTTTTTCGGCAGTATTTCAAAACAAGTGGATGCGCTTAAAATACAATATGCATAAAGGAAGTGAATAAGTACATAGACTCAGAAACTTTAATCAGACTAACATTTATCATAGAGGTTCTCTATTATTATGCATCTCATTATTTATTGTGCTGTTCGTTCGTTTTGTTCGATTCTTTATTAGACTGGTGTAACGAAATTACTTAATAAATAAGGCACAGAAGACAATAGATTGTTCTTTAATGGAGAATTCTCTCTTATCTGTATTGCATCTTTGATTAATTTGTCGTAGCAAATATGTTGTACAACATATATAGATGCGAAAAAGAAAAAAAATCACTATTCATGAAGCTTTTTCTTTACATCTGATTGAATGAAAATGAACTAAGAAGTAAAATGAAAGGAAATAAAATATATTATTTTATTTTAAACAATTCGTTTACTAACGTCGTGACTAACTGTCGTCGTAACAATTCGTTAATTTGTACCTTGGTTTAAACAATTATCTTCCTGTTTAAGATAATACATAATATTTAAACACAAGAAAAACATTTAATATAAGAAAGAACATAAAAAGCACAAATTTCACACATAAGAAGATTTGTGTCAATTCTATGCTATTTTAAGAGAAGAAATAAAAGTTTCACAAGGTAAACATCACTAAACTGTAAAAAATTCCATAAAAGTAACGAAATTGTACTTCCAAATGAGTTGTCATTATAATTTCTGCATTTGTTCGGTAAAATTTTACCGATAAAAGTGATGTTGTGAATTTCTCAGAAAGTGACGAACAGAGAATTTAAAATATCTTTTACAGATAACAGTAATAAAAGTCCACTTATATTGTCATTTTCACTATACAGACAATTTCTGCAAAAATTACAAAAATTGAATTGGCAAACAAATTTTCAGTACAATTTCCTTAATTTAATGATTTTTTACAGTGTATGCTGAAATATAGAATTAATCCAAGACTTTTGCTGAATAGAATTCGGCGTATACGTATCATTTGATTTCGGTTGAATTGGCAAACAAATTTTCAGTACAATTTCCTTAATTTAATGATTTTTTACAGTGTATGCTGAAATATAGAATTAATCCAAGACTTTTGCTGAATAGAATTCGGCGTATACGTATCATTTGATTTCGGTTTGCCAGTTGCTATTCATCATAACAGATTACATTCAAAAGTTTAGCCTTAATTTCTTCCAAATGGATTTTTATTTATTCTTATGTATTATTAAGCAATTTTTTGTTACTGTAACGAGTAATTTTCTTTGCATACAAACAAAATACGAAAAGCAAAATGGAAACAGATACACAAAATCTCTTTAATGGAAGCGATTAAGTAAAGGATAATTTTTGTTCATTCATAATCCTCATTTTTTTTACCCTCTTGGAACAAGTATGAATTGTTATCTTTATTTATTAGGGTTTCGGTTCTAATCAATATTATTACTGTTTTCCTTGTTATAATTATTATCATTATTATCAATCATTACCATTAACATAATTTCCTTTCATAATAGGGAGAATTCAAAAATATTCCCACATAGTAGTTCATGTATCATTAAAGTTTAAGACCGAAAAATTCTTTCGCGCAGAAATGATAGATGCAGAAAAATATATTTTCCTAAACTGTCTTAGCATATATTATTTAAGGTAACGTACTAGAAGTGAACCCTTTAAGAACATGTTTCGCCTATTTTTAGTGTACTGTTCTTAGTTTTAGTGGCTACGACAAAAGCCAGTATTAATTATCTCAATTAACTCCTTATTATATATGTTCCTCCTTATATTTACTCAATTAACCATTTCTTCATACGACTGTGCTGCAAAAGTTGCTACTTTAAACATTTCATCGCAAAATATTATTTTCTTTCGAATAGCTTAAATTGCGTTATTAGGGGACACGTTGGAATTCTGGCTGAAAAAGTCAAATAAAAGGTAAAGATACTACTTTAGGACCTCATTATGTTGATCGCTGTTTTAACGAGTAGTCAGGGGAACCCTTAACATTATAAGCTCCCTTCAGGACTTCCGTTATAATGATAGCCGCATTCACGATTTATGAAAGCGAATACGCTTTAAGCATGTGTCTAAGTTTTGAAGGCGGTGGGGCTGTTACAACCACACGCACTCTCTATTCTATAAAAAAAAATGTTGCAGTGAATCTCAGTAATGCATAACAATTTCATTATGTTATGAAGTAGTGTAAAATCATTAAAATACACTACAAACAATTTTCCCCCTTTGACCATAATATAACAGAATTATTCTGTGTGTCCCAGTAAACGAACTAAAAATGCTGCACTTTACATGTTTAGTACAGAACGTCCTACAGTAAACCTTAATAACATATACGAATTACGTGGAAGAAACATATTTACCAAAATTAGAGCGTGGGGAGACGAGAAGACAGACGAACCGAAATCATAAATACTTTACAACTATCTTGAAAATAATTTTAAAAAGGCACTGTTAGACAAAGAGAATATGATCAAATATTGGGGAGGGCTGTCCACAACTGGTAATGGTAATATGCAGGGGCGGATCCAGTCCTCCATTTAGAGGGAGAGGTCATGTCTATGTTTTGAAGAGTGAGGGATCACACCTGTGTATAAGCAATTTTTTATTTCTTAAGTTTGTCCGCAACTTCAATCTGCCTGTTTTATGACATATTAACGAAGTTATTTTCATTTGTAAATCTATAAAATTTGCACGTTCTATTCCGATATTAAGAAATCTAACACAGTTTCCCTTTTTCTTATAAAAGCAAAGGATCTTTGAGAAAATGTTGCAAAGCTGGCATTTTAAGCCGACTTTCGGAACGCCACTAAAAGGGATCAATTAGTCATAATTGAAGCTGTTTATCACACATAATAAGAAAATGAAACGTTGTTGTTTTTTTACGCTTAACGAGTAATGCCTGTAAATTTCATTCATTTCCGTTTTACATGACCCTGTGTGTCACATATATTTGCATTGTTGAGGATTTTTATTCATTTATTTATTTTCTTGAAAACACGTTTAATCATGAGAGACGGTAGTTTCTCGAGTGACTCAGCAAAAAACCGAAAACCGAATGCCCAAAACCGAAGATTTCCGTCACTCTATATATACACCTAGTTTGAGTTCAAACGAAAAGCGAACCGCCGCCATTTAATATATGTATTTACATTTAAAAATACATTGTTGTATACAAACTTCCTTCGTTCAGAAGGTCATGACAAACCGTGACAAACCGTGCCCTCCCCCTTGGATCCGACTTTGCTAATATGTCGGGGCACCAGTAGTGGAACCTTTAGTAGGCTGTTTCAATCACAGGAAAACATCCGATCGCTAATGTTAATCCTATGGGACAGTTATTTTACAATATTTCGTTAGTATTTCAATATTTTTAGATGTTTTATTTTTCATTGGATAGCTGAGGTTAATCTCTATGCAGGCCTTTTCTTTACTTTTTCGATTTTGTTTCAGGCTTTTTTTTTATGAGGATACTGTCACTTTCGGAACCGGTTTCAACTGTGACAGTATCCTCATTATTTAAAAAAAAAAAAAAAAAAAAAAAAAAAAAAAAAAAAACCACTGTTTTCGTGAGTGAAGTAGTCTCTTAAGAAATGTATCTGGTTGATGTAAAATTTAAAAATAAACGCAATAAATGTATTCTGAATGCCAATTTTAATCATACGGAAGCAAAAAGTACAAGAAAATTGCTTAAATCTAGACATAAACAAAATTACAATAACTATTTTTCCTAATTTGAAACTACAAGAAATCAAAATCAGTTAGCCCGCCTGCTAGTGGTTAGGGCGCTGGAATATAGACAAAAGGTGCTGTGTTCAAATCCCAACTCAGGAATAGGTGTTTTTAATTTGCCGGATTCCTCTTTAAACAGAAGTCCCGGTCTGTTTAGCCTTCGTGTGCGAGAGATGATCGGAGCACCCGCAACCAACCAATCAACCAACCACGATTAGATAACTACATTGTCGCACTGTTTGAGTTAACGCTGATGGCTTTAAGTATCTGTAGTTCAAGGTCTTAACACGAGAGGTTTCTAGCAGCAACCCCGCGTACGATGCGAATGCGAATCTCCGCATGGCTTTCAAACCCCATTATTTAAGTTCAAAGTTTAAAGTGTCTACTACTTGTACAGTCTCCGCCACTGGTGCGATTACTTCACTGTGTTAAAACAGGATTTGAGTTGGAACAACAGAATCGAAACAATCAGTGCACAGGAAATGGAAAAATCCAAGCCCGATTAAAAGAAAAAAGAATTTTTACAACTCTAGCTTAGGAATGTGTATCCCTAGATAGAAAAAAATATATTTAAGTAAAATGTTTTAAATATATTATTCAATATATAGGATAATACGTATCTATCATTTAATATGCAGTTCCATTACCTAAGGTTTAATCTACTGAGCTGCGTCATTTATCGCATACCGGATGCTAATGCCTAAAGGTTGTATGAGTGAATTGTACCTGTTGTACTTCTCCAGGATATCTTAGCTGGTCATGCGTTAGCAGCTAAAGCCAAATGATTCTGTGTTCGAATCTTGACCTGAACACATTTTCAATCCGTTGGAAAAATTTCAACTTATGTGTAACAAAATATACTCAAAAGGTGCAACGTAAATTAGCTTACACATGTATGCTACTATAATATAAGTGCTGTTCTGTCACGTAGTCTTCTTTGTATCACATTATCATATAAAAATGTTTGCTATTTAATTTAATTTATATCTCATTTGCGTTGAAACTGCTGAGTCAAAATAATCAGTAAGGGAAAAGAAAAAACGCGGATCCGATTAAGAGAGATTTTTACAATTTCAGCTTAGTAATATGTTTTACTACTTAAGTAAAAATAATTTTAAATAAAAGTAATTCATAATCATTATTGAAAATATTTGATAAATGTAATATAAAATACCCAAGAGATGGCAATATAAAATAATTTAATCATTCAAGCTGCTATAATATAAGAGATGTTGTCAGTGATGTCCAACTCAAATCCTATTTTAACACAGGGAAGTAACTGCACCATACAAACTGTAAGTGATCTTATGCAATCATTTTTCTTTCACACTAAAAATCTTTCGCCATTCAATTAAATAACAACTCGTGTGTCGAAATTGCTGAATTGAAACAATCAGTACAGTGATCCCAAATGGTCCGCTTTTTGAATACCGGTATTTTCTTAGAATAATTTTATTTTTAGATTTTTCTTGCAAATTTTGCAGAAACCATCTTCGAGGTAAATTGTTGCGGAAATGTTGTAGAGACCTACATTTTCTGTTAAAAAATATTGGTATTCAGTTTGTGGACCATTTGGGAGCCTTGTCAGTATAGAAAACGAAAAACCCTTACTTGATTTAAAGATTTTTACGTGTCCTGCATTATTAAGATGTCTTGATAGTTAGTAAAATAGCTTGAATTTTAAGTATTTAATAAATGCAATATAAAGTACTCAAGATATGCAACGTAAATTCACTTACACATTTATGCTACTATAATGTAAGCGATATTCTTTCACGTAATCATCTGTGTTTCACGTAATCAGCCAAAAAAACATTCACCATTCAAATTAACTAACAACTTCTTTCGAATATTAAGTCTGAGGTTCAGGTTATATCAAGGCTGGTCCATGACCTTCTTATATTCTTCTTAATTGAAATTGTTGCTTTTTAATCGTAATCGATAGCAGTTTCTTTTCCCAGCTTCGAGCGTTAGATGTGTCACAACTGATGTCTATTAAGCTCTATTTCTTGCTATGCTGTTTCTCAGTCAAAACGCTAATAAACATTTAAACTGTTTCTAAAGTACGGTTAGAATTTTTTACATTTGTTTTTACTACAATGAATCCCAGGTAAGGTGAATTTTCAAATGTAATATAATGAATATAAATTGTTTCTTAAAATTGTGTAAACAAAACAGTAAGATTAATCATAATAATTGCAGACTATTGTGTAAATGTATATACATTATTGCGTAAATTGTGTAAATAAAACAAGCATATTAGTGATAACAGATGAGAATGTTTTGTTAAAAATGTGTAAATAAAACAAATAAATTAATAATAATAAATGAAAATGCTTTAATAAAAATTTGCAACTAGAACAAGCATATTAGTAATAATAAAAGTGTGATAGTGATATTAATAAAGCTTTAATATATTGATATTATTATTGAATTGCCAAAAAGTCTTATGCACCAACACTGAGTATTTTTTAATTAAAATTATTATAAATGTATTTAAAGATGCAAATTTGTGTTAAAAACTAAAGAGCTTTGACGTTTGGATAATGTTATTAAATAAATAAAAATGCCTAACGATCTTTAACATTGTCTAGTATTAATTGTCTTACTTAAGTACTTAAATATATATTTAATTCTATACAAATTACACAAATAGATTAACAATGAGGAATGAAAGACTGTGTTTTTATAATACTGCTACTGGATCGATAAAAATGTCCAGTTCTGCAACTTCGAATATTTTCTTTTTATATTTTTTTATTAAATGCATTTAAGCAATACTTAAATACAAGAAATATACAAGAGATACAAGAAATTTAACATTAGGGTAAAATTATAGAATCAAGATTTTCCTACTGCAGTTTTGAATATTTCCAAGTTAAATTGGCGATTAATTTTTTAAGTAAAAAAAAGCTCAGCGTTACGCTTTTCATTATGATATGTATAGTACATTAGTGACTAATATTTACTGTTGCAACTTCGATTTTTTTAATTAAAATTATTTTAAAATGTTTATAAATAAATCGAACAGATTGGCACTAACGGATAAAACAGATTTGTCATTAACGCATTGTTGTTGGGTTAATAATAAATCCAATTGCTTTTACTTCGTATGCATTTTAGTTAAATGTTTTTTAAAGTTTTTAAATGAAAAAAAATAATATTACTGATGACTGGTGAAAGAATTTCTTATAAATTATTGCTGATAAAAAAATGTATAACTCTGAATATTTTTAAATTAAAATATTTCTTAAATTAATTTAAACAAAAGCCATAAATAGTTATAAAAAAAGGCTTTATTATTTTAAAATTCATACTATTGAATCGTTAAAAATTTCGTAACTTTAAATACTTTTAAATTAAAATGTTTTTAAATGCATTTTTTATAAAGGAGAAAATCATTGATAAAAGAAAAAATGGTTGTCATTTTAATATTATTGTTGTTTAATTGATGAAAATTCTGTAACTTTGAATAATTTTTATTTAAATGTTTTTTAAATGTATTTAAATAAATAAGAAAAGTAATGCTAAATGAAAAAAAAAAAAAAGCTTTGTAATTTTAAAAGTATTGTTTTGAAATCATGACTTCTAAAACTTTGAATATTTTCTAATTAAAATGTTTTTTTTTTTTTAAATGTATTCGAATAAAACAAGTAGATTAAGGACAAAACATGAAAGAATTTGATCAATTTGTTATTGTTACTGAATCGATAAAATTTTGAATGCTGATACATTGATTTTTTTCCTTTGCTAAAATATTTTTCAAATGTATATCAAATGTATAATCAGTGAATAAGGCTTGTCACTGAAATAACGTTACGTAATTGATAAAAATACATAAAACTGCAGTTTTAAACATTAGTAGCTTTTAATGTACTTAATTAAAACAAGCAGTTTAGACTACTGGAAATTAATGAACCTTCCCATTCGGCTATTGCTATTGAGCAAATAGATCTAATTTTTTCTATGGAAATATAGTAGAAATATCTGCTACATTACATAGTTTGATTTCATTTGCAATGTCTCGGTGTTTAGAAAAATACCTTTTTTGGTTATATATGGGCAAAATGGATTGTTGAATCCAATCGAAACAACCAGGAATTTTTAATGAAATGTATTTTACTTTTAAGAAATCATACTATTTCGAATGCATACTATTTCGATAATTTAAAAATATCAAAACAAGAATATTTCTTTTTACTTCACTGGCAAAAATATATACTGAATTTAAAGTTTGTGGAGTCATATTTATAAATTAATTTCTATTAATATTGTATTAATCCGTACAAACATAATAAAAATATAAAAAATATGGCAAATTTTCATTTCGTTATGGATGTAAATATTGCAAAATATGCAATCTGTTTACTTTATTTTAATAATTATTAAGTTGCTGTATATTTTACGAAAAAAAAAACGAAGTAAAAAATACCCATTTAAAATATTTTTAAAAATAATATGTTGAACATACAAATGTTCTTGGAATACTTGGCGAAGATCTAAGGCAGAGATGTGTTTATAAAGTTAAAGAGTTGCAAATTACAAAATTTACATTTATTCGCCAGAAATTTACGAAGTCATAATTTAGTCTAACTGCTAATGACTAAAATGACTTGGTATTATTTTCGTGTACGATTTAGTACTTCCATGAAAATTACAAATATATTTAAAACAGCATAATAATATTAATTTCTTATTCATCAATAATCCACATTTTCGTCTTTTCGCTATATTTGGATCATTCTCCAAGAAATGTAAATTTTCAGTTATTTCTATCGAAAAACCTTCGATAAACCTTCGAAACATTCTATTGATTCCTTCTGTAAATTGTTTTTATTTTCTTCTTTCACGACTCTAACGTTTTTTTATTGTACTAAGGAGGGGCTGATGTGGGTCCGAAACGTCTACAATTTTTAAATGTTTTTTTATGTATGTTTAATGTGTATTAAATTGACTGACTTTAAGGTTTTATTTTTTATATAATTTTTGATCAGACGTAATGTTTACCTATCTTAAATTATTTCTATAAATCTGCAATTCAGGTTTGTAGGGGGGGGGGGGGCAAATTAAAACAAATTAAATTGCAAATTAAGGTTATATTAAAAACATGTTTTAAAATTTCCTTGTATCCAATATCATGCTACTTACTTATTTATTATCATGCCATAATATACTTCCTTAATTACAAAAGGTTTTAAATCAAAATAGTAAAAACAGCAATATATATATATATATATATATATATATATATATATATATATATATACAAAAGTGTCTACATGTTTCGGCTTCACTGAAGGCTTTATCAAGACAAATGAGAAATGACAAACGTTTTTATATACATTATTATCATGCCATTATTTCCCAAGTTTGTAAAAAAAAAAAAAAAAAAAAAAAAAAAAAATGAAGCAAAAACTTGTAAATTTTCTGCTTGTCCACGGTCATGATTAGTATGTATATGGGATCGTACGTTTCAAGGAGAATGATCAATTTGTTATTGATTTCACTCTATATAACGGAGGAGTTTCAATAAGAATTTCGAGTGTATTAATTTCGATGAAATAGTTTTAGAAATCTGGATTTGTCTCTCACATGCATACGATTACTTAGTATAAAAATGTTCAAACATTTAGAAAACACTTTAAATAAAACATTTAAATTATGCTTTGCATTTATATGTTATTTTATGTTTAAAGTAGTTGTATTTGTAATAATATACAATGGCTGCTTTGATGATATGTTTTACCCTTCATTTAATGATTTATCCCACACTGTTATGAGTTTCAAGTTAAAAAACTCTCCGTGATAAAGCAACTTTAATGATTAAGTTTAAAATAATAAAAAAAAATGTAATTGAATGTAGCCTAACGAATCAATATTGGAACTATTGCATGCATACCGTAACAAATAAAGCGATATTATTTTTAAATTTTAAATTCAAGCACCTTTTAGAAAGCATTTGCAAAATATCTATTATTTTTGTGAATTATTTTTTTAATTAATGATTTTTATTATTCATTGTAGTTTAATGTGCTTTCAAGTCGGACATCATTAAAGCGACAAAACAAACTATTTGTTCAATCGTAAGCGATTTTAAAACTTCGAAAATTAAAAAGTAATTCTTATGTTTAGCGCTTTGCTTTTAAAATTCTATTTTCATTAAAAAAAAAAAAAAAAAAAAAAAAAAAAAAAAAAAAAAAAAAACTGCTCAACAACGCGAAAGTGAATTAGTCAAGGATTCATTTTTATATTTACATGAATTTCTAAGGCATGACAATTGAAGTGATTTTAAATAGAATAAGGCACCTGTACAAAATCACATTAAGGATTCAGATCACAATAAAATATGTTATAATGTTATAGCAGCATTAACATTTTAATTGTTGTTGGATATAATATTTATACATATTTATACAATATTAAATCATACATACTCTTTTCGCTGTTGAATTTTAGCTAGGAGATTTTAAAACAAAAGACACTTTAAAGTGGCCTTATTAGGAGTATGTGCTTTAAATAAGGCCATAGTACAAGGTTTATCTTTAATTAACATATATTTTACTAGTATTAGTTACTAGTAGAAATATTCTATGAAAATATTCAATTTCTATAATTAAATGATTATTCATATGTAAATTATGTTAGCCAATGTAACGATTTTTTGTTGTACTTTAAAATGAAGTACAAACTAAAGCCTTATAAAAATGCGAGAAATACCAAAGGGAATGCAAAAACAAAATACCGTACTTTCATTGTATAAGACAACCTATGAAAAATCTGGAATGACTCCATTCGACTTTGTCCAGAAAGTAAAGAAATGGAAGAAAATTTTATAAATTTCTGAAACAATGGAATCGGCTGGTTTAGAACGCAGGAGGATTTGGTAGATTTCGTAAGAAATACTACCTATTACATTCTCACCTAAGTTGGAAATTTTGAAAAAATTTTGCAGATCTACGCCGATCATGACTCCCAGAACCCAAAACCACCCCCAGTTCAAAAGTTTATCTATCTATCTATCTATCTATCTATCTATCTATGTCACTTTTTTCTGACCACGATAACTGGAAAAATTCTGCATAAATCTCTTCCAAACTGATACATAAAATCAAGGGTCATAAAATCTCGGTCAAGTTCGTTAATGGGCAAAATCGAACCAAGGGGGGGGGGGAATGGGGGGGCTTTTTGTGAAAACAGAAAAATCCTCATAATTTCTTTATTATTATACGTATCGAATCCGTTTAAAGTTATTATTACTTCTAGGAAAAGGGCCGAAAATGTATGTATGACAGATTTTTGATATAATTAAAAATGGCCCCAAGGGGGGGAAAAAAGGGGGGTTTTAGAAGAAAAAAAATCATAGCTTCGTCAATTCAGAAGATATCAAATCCGCGTAAATTTATTATTAATCCACTTAGTATTATCTAAAACTTTTATATTGACAAGTTTTTTATAGGACCAACCGTTATAGCAAAAAAAAATTAAAAACAAAACAAATCCCTGCCGGCTCCGCCTGCAAACAAGTTATTTTTCGAAGTAGGCGGTTCCAACTCCCGCATCTTTTCGAAACTGATACATAAAATCAAGGGTCATAAAATCTCGGTCAAGTTTGTTAATGGGCAAAATCGAACCAAGAAGGGGGGGGGAAATGGGGGGGGGGGGGGCTTTTTGTGAAAACAGAAAAATCCTCATAATTTCTTTATTATTATACGTATCGAATCCGTTTAAAGTTATTATTACTTCTAGGAAAAGGGCCGAAAATGTAAGTATGACAGATTTTTGATATAATTAAAAATGGCCCCAAGGGGGGGGGAAGGGGGGGGGTTAGGAGAAAAAAAAATCATAGCTTCGTCAATTCACAAGATATCAAATCCGCGTAAATTTATTATTAATCCTCTTAGTATTATCTAAAACTTTTATATTGACAAGTTTTTTATAGGACCAACCGTTATAGCAAAAAAAAATTAAAAACAAAACAAATCCTTGCCGGCTCCGCCTGCAAACAAGTTATTGTTCGAAGTAGGCGGTTCCAACTCCCGCATCTTTTCGAAACTGATACATAAAATCAAGGGTCATAAAATCTCGGTCAAGTTCGTTAATGGGCAAAATCGAACCAAGGGGGGGGAAATGGGGGGCTTTTTGTGAAAACAGAAAAATCCTCATAATTTCTTTATTATTATACGTATCGAATCCGTTTAAAGTTATTATTACTTCTAGGAAAAGGGCCGAAAACTTATGTATGACAGATTTTTGATATAATTAAAAATTGCCTTAAGGGGGGGGAGGGAAGGGGGGTTTTAGAAAAAAAAATTCATAACTTCGTCAATTCCCAATATTTCAAATCCGCTTAAATATATTATAAATCCTCTTAATATTATCTAAAACTTTTATATTGACATGTTTTTTATGGAACCAACTCTTATAGCAAGAAAAAAAAAAAAATAATCCTTGCTGGCTCCGCCTGCAAACAAGTTTCGTTTCGAAGTAGGCGGTTCCAACTGCAGCATCATCGCAAAAAGGTCATTTCTTCCGCAATTCCCGACAAACAGGCACCCCACGTTCTGCGTCTTCGAAATCTACCTGTGCCTGTAGGCCGAGCCGTCAGGGATTTTTTGAAACAGGAGACGTTACCTCAAAGCCACACACACGCACTTACAAATCATGATTACAATACTTTCCATCCAGCATGTGTTTAGGAAGTAAAAAATACATCTGATGTACGGTAATTTACTGTGAAATCAGAAATGTAAATATTTATTAAGAAACAAATCACATTCAATATTTATTTCGTATTCCCTCTACAGTTATTTTTATGTATTATCCTGTTTGTATTTCCTGTTAATTCAACTATGGCCTTTGATTCAATTTCATTATTTTACTTACTAATTCGCGTAATTAAAGTATAAGCCATTATTTATGATTATTTTCTATCTGTCTCAGAGATTGCAATGAAAAAGAAAATATTTTCTATTTACCGTATATATTCGTGCTTAAGTCGACTCGAAAATTAAAAAAAAAATAATATCAACATGTCCTTCCGTTTGTATATTATTATTTTCCAGTAAACTCTTCAATTTATTTAATTGCAGAATTCGTAATAATTTTCTACGACTTAATAAGAGGAAGCTTGTATAATACCACAAATAGTGGTATTATTACGGGATCACATTTCATTTCTCTCGACTTTGGTCAACTGATACATGAGTAGTATATACGGCAATTAACTATTTTAAAATATTTTGAAATATTTAAAGAGCAAAATTTTGATTAAATTACATTAATTAGTAATGTAAATATTTATTACGAAGAAAATCCCATTAAATAATTTATCCGTCATCGCCCCACAGTTATTTTTTCTGTATTATCCTGTTTATATTTCCTATTAAGTTATTTGTAACCTTGGATTTAATTCGTTGTTTTTCATATTTAGATCGTGTAACTAAAATTTAAGCCATTACAAAGCAAATCTCATTAAATATTTTGTTCACAATCCCTCTACAGTTATTTTTCTATATTATCCTATTTGTATTTCCTATTAAATCATTTTTTGCCTCAGATCCAGCTTCAAAACTTTTAATGCATAATACTTCTGGCTATAATATAAGCTACTGTTTAGGAAAATTTGTTTTATTTCTTTGTCACTGTTGTCAAATTCAAGAAATTTAGGGAGCATTTGATGGGAGTTTTCGCTCTGATTTCTTCCTTCACTTAAGTCGAATATGGAGCACGCTTCTTCAAGAACGAAGATGATTCCTTAAGCCTCTTAAATTATATAATCCTGTAAAAGTACTTTGGAATACGCTAACTATGGTTAACGGATGCTTCGCTTGAGCAACTAACCGTGTAGAAACTATTGACAGTAAAATGGGTATATTTTTCTTTTATTGACGGAAATTAAAAATGGGGTTGAATTCTTGTTCAGTAATACCCAGTCGGAATTTTAGAATCCCGAAAAAATAAAAAAAACATTACTTGAACACCCCTTCCTAGCGGCATATGTCTATGGCCTGGAAAAAGAATGATCGGATTATGAAAATCGATTCCATACCACAAGTACTAAAATGATTGACGTTAAACTGAAAATGATGTAAGTTCATCTATAGCTGTATGGACATAAAAGCAGTCACAAATATTCTAACAAATGAATATTATGTTTCCTGCATTAAGTTTTCGTTTGAATGTTTCGTAACAGAGTTTATTTAAAACTCTGGTCACAGCCTCGGGAAATAGATCTCATAGTTTAATGTAAAAGAAGAAATGTGAATAAAATTGGATCAGTTCATGTTTACATGGCATTTTAGTAATGCATATACGTAATTTTTTTATAGTCTATATTATAAATAATATGAAACGATTAAAGAGAAACATAGAAACAAAAGTCTACAAAAATATAATTTAAGCTATCCCTTTTTTCATCACTCGCATGTTCTTTTATGAATGTAAAAAAACACAAAACTTTATATTTTTCTTTAAGGATGGAACTTAATACTGTGCAAAACCGCAAAGTATACGTACTTCCGATTTTGTTTCAATCGGATTATTTTTTTTTCTTTAAGATCCTTTCAATTTAACCACAATTAATATATTTATTAAAAATAAACTGGCAATGTTGTATTCTCGAGTTTTTCAGAGAAATGCCCTTTTTGAACCTTATATATAAGTAAGAGAAAATCTCTCTTTTTAAAAAATAAATAGATGATTTTTAGTTCTTTTTTATAAGAAAGAATGATCGTGATTCCAGGCTTCCCTCATTTTTAAAAAGCAATGTTAACAATGACAGAGTGAAATAAGGGTGGGAATTTAATGTTAAAATATATCCCAGTGAATATACAATCTGTTTACAAGTATGCACGAAACATTATCAACATTTGTATTTTGTAGTTATTATGAATAATAATAGTCAATGTCATAGGCAAGATTTTCATTTAGTCACTAATAATAACATGATGATCACTTGCAATCTATTAAAACTTAGAAATGAATGTGTAAATTGTTCCAAAGTATCCATTCACCTCACACAGAATTAACTAAATCTCAAATTCATTTTAAAATCTATATTATAAAAAACATGTTCGTGAGTAACTCTGACATCATATTCAGAGTGGAAACACATGACTAATAAATGTCGCTTCTACTGCAATAATCGCTTTTATCGCTTTTTTGACTTCCAACCATCGCACAATTTCAATTTTTACACCGACAAATAGGCGGAAAAAAATGTTTTTTCAAATGCATTTTTTTTAAAACTGTATCTGATTTTACAGATATTTTTATGGTTTTTAAAATAATTTTCAAACATGATTTTTAAAAAAAAATCCATTTCTATCGCGTGCAGCCCAATTACCAAAGATTAACCCCGTGTGAACTTAAAACAATATAAACAGTTCAGCATTTGTTTCGGCTGATATTCCATAACGAAATTAAAACTTCATCAATAAATAAATAATATATAAAAATAATATAAATAAAACACAAATTTAACAGACATGTAATCGAACTAATATAACGTTATCACTTTAAGGGGGAGGGGGAGGGGGGGGGGTCTGGCACTTGATATCGTAAGATATATCTAGGGGAGGGAGGGTTAGTCTTTTGATATCGTTATCATTTTTGATCCAACCAAATTTTTCTTTTTTGGTAACTTTTTCTTTACACCTGTTTTTCTTTCTTTCTTTCTTTTTTTTTTCTTTTTTTTTAAAAATCTGTTATCTAATTTTATGAAAATACAAAGTTATTATTAAAATCATTAAATACTTATAAAATCATTTCATTCCAAAAAATGGGATATCCCAACGTTTGACATTCCTACTTTTCTGCGATATGTTCATATAAGTCGTTGTTAGAGAAACCAGGTTCGAAATGATACTTGTTATGTTTACTAGTAAAAATGGGGAAGAATGTTGGCCACCCGTTCTGTTTATAAGAAGTTCTGCTTACCCCCGTGCAGGGGGCAAGTGCAAGAAGACAATATTACTGTTGAATGCATTATGTAACATAAAACTATTATTAAATACTTTTAAATAGTAAGTATTTCTTTAAAATGTTATTTGTTATAAAGTTGTTTGATATATAATAGGGATATTTTATTAACTTCTTCTCTTTATTTAAATCAGTAAAGAATGCGAATAATAAATGTATAATCACATATCTGTTATCTGTATAACACTGCAAACGTATTAAAAAAAATAAAAAAAAAAAAAGAGAGAGAGAGAGGAATTCTAAAAATAAAAATAATTTTTAGACATTGAAATGATATCATTAGGGATAGGGGGGGGGGGGCGAGCAATGATAACGTATTAAAGGGGGGAAGAGGGTCCAAAATTGCCAAAAAGTTGACAACGTTATGCCCCTATTAACGTACAGCCAGTATGTTCTTAACCCTAGAACTACCAGGCATTTTACACAACTTTGATTGAAAACTTTTCACACCAGAATTTTTATTTAAAACTATTTAACATATTTATTTATTTTAGTTTTCTGCGGTTTATATTTGACGATGAAACAAATTCTGGTTCGAATAGTCATTTTGAATGTACCTGTCGGGTCCATTGGACCCGTCTGGTAAGCGGAGGGTTAAACCCCTGAAATTATCAGAATCGAAAAGGCTGCTGTAAGTAGCGAAATCTTGAGAGGTTTCTTCGTCCACTAACTCCTAGAATACGACTAATACAAACATATATTGCTTTTAATAAAAATCAAAACTTTATTTGAATGTATAATTGATATTTTTTACATAAAATGCTTTTCGGTGCTGTTAGTGGACAATCAAATATATATGTATATATATATATATATATATTAAATGTAAAAATCTATTAGAGTTTTCAATTTAAAAAAAATGGTTTTCACATATACTCTGTAACCTGGGAGGTATGGGATTGATCTCCTGATTATTTTATCTTTGCATTCATTTTCTGTTAAATATAAAAACGTACAAGGCATAACCTGTTTTTGATGTCCAATAGCTAATTCCTAAGCTGTTAGTTTTAAAAGTACACTTCCTAATTGAAAAAGTACTTAAAATATTGTTCTGCCTTATATTAACAGCTATTTAAGTCAATAATGTTATTTTCGTAAACGTTACTGAATTTGAATTTTTATACGGCTCATGGTCCTATAAATTATATTTAGAGAAACATTATCCCTGCTCTAACAATTAAAATTATGATATGTGTATTCTATGAACTTTCCATGTTTTCCCGCACTAAAAACAAAAAGACCTTTTTTTAGAGCCGAAAAAATCTGAAAAATGATAAAATTCAAAGCATCATAACTTGAAAAGATTTGGTCGTGTAGAAATGTTTTGTTGTGGTTTTGTATGTTAAAAAAAAATAAAGATTTTCTTTTTTTCTTTTTTTTTTTT
Organism: Maratus michaelseni; assembly: GCA_963931845.1. Lineage (NCBI taxonomy): Eukaryota > Metazoa > Arthropoda > Arachnida > Araneae > Salticidae > Maratus > Maratus michaelseni. Next base: position 447,220,492 of record OZ007586.1, read on the forward strand.
AAATGACATATATGAACGAGAAGCCGTATAAATATTTAACTTTCAAAAATTTTACAAAGAAATTATTTTAACTTAAATGGTTTGAAAGATAATGAAAAACAACATTTGAAGAATTATTGCTGCAATTAGAAGTAAAGGGTTTAGAATGACAGTGGAGTAAGTCAAAAATTTGAATAATCTAGATAACCATATTTTCACTGGACGTATATTAATTTCTATTCAGTGCAACTATGTCAAATAAGACATAGTTCACTTAAAGACCGGGAGGCGACAGCACAGACAATCACCTCGTCGAGTTCACAGCATAAATTCCAGAATTAGTTAAAACTCGATTCGCATATTATAACGCAATCGGTCTGCCAAGTCATATCTTGGTGGAAAACAGCCGAAAACCCGATTTTAGCGGTTGGCTCGTAGGTTTACCATTGTGTGTTCCTGCTCCCAGTCCTTCGTGTTTTCGTACCTTTGGGTGCAGGAAAACACAATGGTAAACCTACGAGTCAACCGCTAAGATCGGGTTTTAAGGTGTTTTCCACCAAGATATGACTTGGCAGACCGATTGCGTTTTAATATGTGAATCAAGTTTTAACTAATTCTGGAATTTCAGCCGTGAACTCGATGAGGTGATTGTCTGTGCTGCCGCCTCCCGGTCTATTAGGGAGTTGCTAGAGGGCCGAACAAATTGGACCACTTAATGCAACGGCAATACGACAAGTTTCAGAAAACTCTTTATTTCTCAAATTACTAAAAATTGACTCACTCCACTGTCACTCTAACCCCTTCATATATAAAATTATTGGTTTAGGAATTAGCTACTTCTCAGCGAAAAGAAGGTAAACCCTATATATTGTTGCCTACTTTTATCTGTAGAAAATATATTTAGAATTAAAAAAAATCGTCAAACTAACTTTTTCTCATATCATAAAGCAAAATGTTTATTGAGACAAAACCATACGTGATGGAATTTTTTCCCCATTCAATAACTTATAACATACAAGATTCAGGGGATTGCAACTTTATCATAATAAAGCAGTATAAACATTTGCAAATTGTTTAAAACTGTATTTTTATCACCGATGTATTGTTTCAATTAGATTCCTACACGGGTCGGATTGTACCCGTCTTGAATCCGAAATTTCTGCTCAAAAATCAACCCGAAACTCGACCCGCAACCGAGAAAAAAAAATATTCAACCCGAAACCAACCCGAACCGGAACTGAAAGCAAATTAATCCATGTTTTAAAACAATCAGGAAACTGTAGTCTTCATTTTTATTAACACTTTCCAACATAGTTGAAAAGTGTTTATGAATTCGGTTTCTCTGTCTGTCTGTCCGTGCTCTAACTCGCGTAAATAGGTTCGGATCGTCATGAAATTGATATATGTTATTGAGTCTTACTGTGGCATGTTTGATATTGAAAATGAAGTGTGTAGCACTTATAGTTTTTTTTACAGGGACACTCAAAAGAACTCCGTTACATTGCGGTCTATGGGGAAAAATCATTTGCGGTTTATTTTAATGATGTTACACAATTTCAAACATATTGAAATTGATATTTATCACTAAGGTGCACTACAAGAGACTAATTATAGAATGTGGTGTGCATGGCACTTATAGTACCTTTACAGGGATGCTCAAAAGAATTCCGTTACATTACGGTCTATGAAGAAAAATCTTTTGCAGTTTATTTTAATAATGTTTCACTATTTCAAACATATTGAAATTGATATATATCATTAACGGGGATTACAAGAGGCTTACTATAGAATATTGTGTGTATAGCTTTCATCGTTCATTTACAGGGACACACAAAAGAATTCGGTTAAAGTACTGCTTATTAATAATAATTGCTAGGAATGCTTTTTCAGTTGCTGAACGCGTTTCTAAATTTAACTAATTTTTTGTCTATTACTTGGTGTGTATAAATTGTATAGATTGTATACAGAGCAGTACAAAAGTTATCGAGTACATTTCCGTTTATTGTCGGAAATTACAGACTGTGCTACGCGTTTCCTAACTGAACTAAAATTTAGCATTCTATTTAGCATATATACAAATCTATAGATCATATACAGGGCGGCGCAAAAGAGCTCGGATATTTTTCCGAATATTGTTGCTAATTCCTGAAATTGAATTTTTAAATATGTTATGCGTTTTCAAAATTGTTTAGTTAGATATCATCTTACACCTTACGGTAAAGATTTTCAAAATTATTTTGGAAGTGTTGGAAAGTGTTACAGAATCTATGCTTGACGCATGATTTTTCGTTCTTGTTACCTCTAATATCCATGTTATCTTTTTGTATAAAAATTAATATATATACACTCATTAATATTCAAATATATAGCCTTTCTGAACTGAAAAATATTCAGGACATTCTTTGGAAAATCGAATGAACTCGAACCCAACCCGAACGAATCAAATCTCTACCCGAACCCGAAAGAATCGAAACTCTACCCGAACCCGAAAGAATCGAAACTAAACCCGAACCCGAAACATTTGAATTCAGCCCAACTTGCAATGAAAAAAAATAGCGTCAACCCGGCCGGACCAGAACCGAGGGTCGGGTCAGGTTAGGGTGAAATTGTGTTACACGACCTGATGTAAGTCTCTAGTTTCAATGTATAAGAAAATTTTCTTTTTCAAATACATGCAAAAAATGTTTAACGTAGAAATTGAAAAGTTCCTTCATGCGCACAATATTCATCATTTTCCACGGTTTTCTACAATTGGACCAAAACGTGTGAAATAAAATTATTTTCCAAAAAAATAAATAAATAAATAAATAAACGAAACTCTTATCAACATTCTCATTTTCAACAAAAACTGTATATTCAATTGGTTTCAATTATTTCTAAATTTTTAGCACTTTCCAACCTAGTTGAAAAGTGTTTATGACTTCGGTTTGTCTGTCCGTATGCCGTCTGTCCGTGCTCTAACTCGCGTAAATATGCTAAGATTGCCCTGAAATTTTTGTATGTAACTGTCGTTTACTATAGAATGATCCCTATTGCAAATGAAGTATGTGAAACTTATAGTTTTTTTTTTACAGGGACAGTGTTCCGTTACATTACAGTCAATGGGAAAAAATCGTTTCAAATGCCTTTTAATGCTGCTATACCGTTTGAAAAACTATAAAATTGATATACAATTATGAAGCGCACTAAAACATGCTTTTTGTAGAATACGGAGTGCAAAGCATATATTATTCATTGACAGGGTTAAACAAAACAATTCTGTTGCACTTTGGACTACGGGATCGTTTGCAGTGTAATTTAATGGTGTTCCACTATTTCAAACATAATGAAATTTACATGCATTACTGAGGTACACTATAAATTACTCACTTAAAAGTATGGTGTGCATTACGTTTATCGTTCATTTACGTACAATCGCGTACGTATCGTTCATTTACGTATACGTTCATTTACGTACAACACACAATCAGTATACGGGGTATACTGATTACGGATACAGGGATATCAGTATACGACGGTATACGTGCAATAATTAGTCTATGTATGATAAGTACGTTTTGGACATTGGTTTGCGTTTTAAATTTTAACTAAATTTTTGCATAGTACGTGGTGCGCATGAATTTGGTTGATCATATACAAAGCTATACAAGGGAATTATAAGTATTGCAGACTATGGAAGTGAATTGCTTAGGGTAGTTTTTAATTTTGTTACGCATTTTCCTGCTGAACTATAGTTAGTAGACTTATAGAAGTTTGTGGAAAATAAATAAATTCATATACAGGGTTATGCAAATATCAAGGTACATTTTCTTTTATGGCTATTAATTGGTGGAAGTTTGTTTTATTTTGCCTTAAGCGTTTTTTACCTGAATTAAAATTTAGCTCAATATTGGGTGTGTACAAAAGACTTCAGACAATATACAGGGTTGTGCAACAGATTTCGCGTGCATTTCTGTTTATTGGCGAAAATTGCTAAATGTGAATTTTCTAAATAAACTAAATTTTTTCATGCTATGTAGTATGTATCTAAATATATAGATCCTATACAGGGCTGCACAAAATAATTCGACTACATTTATGACTATGGAAGGTAATTGCTAAAACTGTACTTTTAAATGTGTTATATATAATCTATACTGTATACTTACCTATCTTCTTGCACCTTATTTAACGGTGAAGTTTCGTTGTAGTTTTCTGGATGTGTTGGAAAGTGTTTCATAATCTATGCTTGACGCATGATTTTTCGTTCTTTTTATTTTGTACAACGTGGTTCCTTTTCCTTAGCTATTTCAGTTCTATAGTTTTAGAGAACGTAGTATAATTTTGTAAACAAATTTTATTGAATAGAAAATTGGAGCTTCTAAACTCAACGACAAATTTTCTTGAGAAATTGAGCGTTTGCCGGAAATAATCAACATAATTGGAGTTTGGAAAACGAAAGTGCATACAACAAGATGACTTTAGTTGCGATTGGTTTTAGTTTTGTGATAAAGGATTAAACTCACTCAGCTTACATTTCATGTTTCGCTGGAAATATTGGACAAAGGGACTCTTTAATATAAAGTTGCTATGAATTTTTAAAAAAAGATCAACATAGAAAACATGCAGTTTTTCTTTGCAAGGTCAAAAAATATTTAGCATTATCGAATCATTCTTGATTTTGAATGATGTTTTATTTATCTTCTTCGGTTCTCCATGCCTTGGGACTTTTGTCACCGTTTATAAAGAAATGATTTCTTTTTCATTTCAATGTACATCACAAGGATTATAAATAGCTTAACTGGAGTTGAAAAGTAAAAGTACATACTTCTAGACGGCTATAAGTAGAGATTGGTTTTAGTTTTGTGTTCAGGGATTAAACTCTTATTTCAAGTTTCGCTGGAAATATCGGATAAAGGAGGTTTAATATAAATTTGTTATGAATTACTAAAAAAAAGATCAACAAAGAAAACGTACTATTTTTCTTTACAAGGCCAAAATTTATCTGGCATTATCGATTCATTGTTGATTTTCAATGATGTTTTATTTTTCTTCTTTGGTTCTCCATGCTTTAGGAAGATCTGCAGGAAAAAACACGAAATTTTTGTTATCGTTTATAATTTAATGGATTCTCTTTCATTTAAATATACATATATTTGTTAGCTATATTAGTGGTAAAAGCATTTTTTTTATATCATGCATTATATGAAAATAATGTATCTGATTTTTCATATGTTTAAAAAACTATATTACTACGTGAATTTTTAATATTTTTGAATTATTTAAATTTCTAAATGTGTGTTGTAATATCCACTAAAGATCTAGGGAAATATTTAAAAATTTATATACCAGTTTTGTGTTCAATATATTTCACATTATCTCAAATTTCCGTACAATCTTCCAGTTTTACATTTTGATTAACATGTGCCCAGAAAATGAACACAAAATCCCTAAAATCTGAAATATTGTATATGGATTTTAAAATAAGAGTGGTATCATTTTCTAAGAAAACAAAATTATATATATATATATATATATATATATATATATATATATATATATATATAGTCCTTTGATTTCAAAGGTATTATAATTATATATATATATAAGAATAAAGTGAAACATAGAACTACTTGTTAATAAATATCTATATATTAGCAAGGCTCGCAACGTTTCTAAAAATGTCTACCTTCCCTATCAGAATTTAAAAACAGAAATATTTGTCATATATTCCTTTAACACCTGCAAAAAATATACTTTTTTTTAAATACTGGTAGCAAAAAAAAAAAAAAAAAAAAAAAAAAAAAAAAAAAATTAGGAACGCTGTGAGCCCTGTATTAATTATATTTTGCAAACGCGACGAGCGTCCCATACATTAATCTTTCAGCAAAAAATCCACTAATTTGAAATGAAATTGTTGCGTAATGTTATCGCGGAAATTAATGCGAGATTAAATAAAGCTAAAATTACTACAAAAAAATACTGGTAGGAAAAATGAAGGATTGTACGCGCCTTATATGTCACGTATACGTGATGCTCGTCGCTGAGGGGTTAATTCTAATTCTTGCTTAAAACATTGTACAGTTCACTGTACATCACGGGTCATTTTAGGTACAGAACGTTTGACAATTCAAGATGTACTATAAATATGGATAAATGTGAAGTTTGAATCTCAATTTGTAAAATGTTTTGCATGTAACATTTATTGAATCGTCAAATTTCAAAAACTTTCATTTCAAAACAACATTTAGTTCACTGACTAGTAAGAGTATTTCTAAAGAGCATTTCAAATTATGACCCAGAAATGGCATCTAATAAGAATTAATTCGGTATTATAAAGACTTAAACGAATAATTTATATGCAATACGGTTTTCTTATTTTTTAAAATAAGTTAGTTTTACTTAATATGCGAAAATAAATATTTTATTTAGAAAGTGTTACATTCTAATAAATTACATTAATAAATATAATTTTTTTATCTGCGCGTCGCCATTCACGTCAAGATAGAAGTAAAAAAATAAAATAAAATAAAATAATAATCAAACCAGGATGAGCACAGTTTTAATGTAAAATTTTAACAGAATTTTTTCGCCTTCTTTAATCGCAGAAAACATTACAAATTATTTGATTAAACGATGAAATAACAATTTCTGCGATTTAAATAGTAATTTTTTTTTTTTTTTTATCAGAAATATATGTGCCAAATTCCTTGAAAATTCCAAGGAGGTTACGCACCTTGTGAATCTCGGATGTTTAAACAGTTTACAATAAATAGAAATTTTCGCGAGGTCTACGAACTTTTAAACCGGAATGTTTTAATAAGGGTAAAAGTTCGTCAAACGGAAAAAAGCATTAATAGTTTAACGTATTTTATAATATATGTTGATATTTTAAAAAGAATATTAGATTGTCTGGAAGTTCCTGTTTATTGTTTTCGCGTAAAGGTCATTTATCCCTTTTAAATAAGCAATTTTGGACAGAAAGTAGAAAGCAGTATGTCTTTAGGAAAATGTTTTTCCTGGCACTTGTCGCAATCGGTGTAGTTACAAATTTACAGGGTGCTCCATATGGGTGATCAAAAGTTGCATTTTAAATACTTGAAAAATCAATCAAGAAAATTCTGTCTACAAATCAGTGTGAATGACGTGGTTCAGTGTTTAAGAGACTCAATACCTCTTATTTTGACAAACATGTCGAATTTAGATTTTTATTCTAAAATAAACTTTAACATCTCTAGAACATTCTGCAAATATTTATTTAATTCGATAAATAGTAAAAGAGGTATTGTTAATACATTTAGGTGAAATTTAATATATCTTTTTTGTAAATGAAATGTTTAAACTCGTTTTTCTCAGTCTGTATTTTGTCGTATTCTCTATGTAATCAAAATGCTGAGGCTTCCACAATAATTGAGCAAATTGTCTGAATGTTTTAATGTATATTTAAATTACGTGAGAGATAACTAATTATAGATTTGTTGATATTTTTGAAATTTATGTTTAAAAAAAAAATTAAATATATGCGATTTTCATAGGTTTATCCATATGCATCCAACTATTATTTTTTTTCCTGATCTAATCTTTGTATCAAAAATCCGATACCTAGGTTTGCAGAACAAAGTACCCCAAGTATATTATAAAAAAAATTGTAGTTTGAAATACAAAAATTGGAAAAGAAGGAAAACATTAAATTTGTTAATTTTTAAAAAAAAAATTTATTTTAAAGAAACATATTTATTTATTAGTAATTTAAGGCTTTATATTATCTGTAATGATTTTGCTTTATTGAAGCATTATCCAAAAACTTTAACATAGGTGTTATTTACAGAAAAAAAATTGTTGGTACCGTGTCCTCTTACAGACGATAAAATAGATAAAAATAACCAAAATCAAAACTTGCAGATCTATCAAAACTTGCAGACCTATCAAAACTTGCAGATTTTTGTAAAACTATTTGCGAGTCAATGTGAAATATGTCTTTGCATCGCTGCCAACTTTCTGGTTTTTAATCAAATAAATATATTTTGAATTCGAAAACTTTTATAATAAAATTTGTCTTGTTTCTGTGTAGTACTTATTTAATTTTACTTATCAAGTAAAATTTATGGCTCAACATATATGTTCATTTGGGCATGAATAAAAAACGAAAGACTGACAACTCTGTCTCTGAAACAACATGAAATGAGACCCATTTAAAAATAAAAAAGTATTGCGTTGTCCGGAAAGTTCGTGCCAGTTGGGAAAGTCAATTCGTACCGGAAAATTCTGCCCGTTAAGTATTAGACATTAGATATCGGAATCAATATCTAATAATTAAATGATAGAATTTTCTGGTACGAATTGATTTTCCCCACCGGCACGAACTTTCCGTAAAACCCAACATTTTCGAAGATCAAAAAGTTCATTATACAGAGGGTGTTCACACATTCTTGTAACGATTTTGACTTTCTTTATGATTTAAATTTAAATAAAAAAAAAAAACCTATAAGGCATCAATGTGGAATAGGGTTTAATTATCGTCTGCATTATTAAAAAAATTCTTTTCTTTAAAATGTCTCAGGAAAATAAACAATGGATCGAAGGCTATGTATTTGCGCTTTACGAAGCGAAATACTCTTATTCAATTATTTAAAAAAAGGTGTGAAGAGCATGGTTTTAATAACTCTACATGTAAAATAAGTGACATAATTAATAAAAAAGGAAAGAATCATCAAAGTTTACATTTGACTGGGAAAAGTGTAAAAAATCCATGTCCAACGTTCACCTGTTATTATATCTATAGTAGCATCACATGTTTTTAAAAAATATATCAAACCCCAAAAGAACTATCGAAAAATCTTTAAACATCCCTATAAGAATTGTAAACAAAATTATAAAATCTCATTTAAAACTTTTCATAACAAAAAAAAAAAAAAAAAATGTTCACCGTGTGTTCTTCTAAAGTATGATGTACATCTGAATCTACTGGTATATTTTTAGAAATAAAATGAGAAATGAAGCCAAAATTGAAACTATTCCATTTAAATGCATCCCACCCATGTCCCCCAATGTGTCTCCTATGAATTATTATGCATTTGGAATTTTAAAACAAGGTCTTTATAAGATATAAAATTTGGTTAAGAGAAAACAAGGAAAGTTTTGCTAAAGTTTTATGGTTATTGCTGGGTTCTCTCAACAGTTTATATTGTTGAGATAAGGAAATAAGGAAAGTAGAAAATAAATGTCAAAATTAATTCGGATTACTATCAGAAATGTATTTTACCACCTGTTTTGAAAGAAGACCTTCCATCACTTTACACAAACCGACATCATTGTGTTAAGTTCCATCAGGATAAGGCTACCAGCCATACTTCTATATGTATTGTTATATTTTTAGAATAAAATGAGAAATGAAAATGGAATTGTGGTTTCCATTTAAATGCATTAAACGCAAGCTTCCCCCCCCGCCCCCCGCCCCCCGACGTGTCTCTTGTGGATTACTGTGCATTTGAACTTAAAACAAGCTTTATCTAAGCGGCATCAACAAATATTGGATAGACTCTGAAAGATTGCGGTCGATGAGTGGAACAAAATTAGCCTTGATATTTTAAGAAGATCTTTTTAATCTTGGAAATCAAGATGCAATGTGATAGTTCAACAAAAGGGCTATCCGTTTGAACATATTAGAAAATAAAATTCTTATCTTTGTTTATATATTTCTTTTTCCAAAATCGTTACAAAAGTGTGGGAACACCCTCTGTGTATGACAATATTGTGCAATAGCTATCTTACAATCAATTTTCAGAGTCACCTGGATAAGCAGCAAAGTTCAATAACTATGAACAAGAAATTATATTTGTATCTGTGGTATTATAAATTTATTGCTTACTAGCTGCGTTACCCATGACTTCGTTCACGTAAGATTTAAAGAACAATCAATGCATTAATTAAACAAAAAATTTCACCCGCGATAGTTAAAAACATATACAGTTAATCACCTCTTTATCATATTTTAGTGTATAGACAATACTTCTGATGATCCCAATTTACATATTTATATTTTTATTGAGCTGAGAGAACTGTTTTACGAAACAGCCATTTTCAATGATGAATGAGCTACAGACGTATGAAACAGCCAGTTCCTATGTTGAATTATCTACAGATGTATGAAACACCCTATATCCATACCAAATCTTATAGATTTATGAAAGGCCTCATATAAAAAATGATTAACTGCGTTTTCAATTTTAATTTTTGAGTTACCTTGTATTTATGTTTTGGTTTGGCTTGTTTATATGCCAGCTAATTTCCAATCTTAATTTTCCGTAACATGCTATTTTCGTAAAGAAATATTCTATTGTGATGCAAAGAACCAAAATTTTGAATATATTTAGTATTTTATATTTTCGCAAGATCAAAAGAAAAAAGAAAACTTATCAAGCTTGTGGTACTTAAAGCTTCGTGGAAAGAATCCTATTATTAGAAAATTGTTTGCAGATTGACATTTACTGAAATTAAAAAAGAAATACATTCATTATTTTTAAAATAAATTGTTAAAAATCCGGGAATTACGTTATCGTCTTGAGACAAACTTTATCTGAAAACACATTTTTAGTTTTATTCTGTGCTATAAAGAGTGCGATTATACAATAATTTGAAACGAAGATTTGAAAGGTGAAAGAAAATACATAATGTACAAATCCAGTAAAAATTCCTTTAAATCTTAAATTTTAACAATCTAAATCGTATTTTGAAAAAAATCCCTTCGAGGGGATCTCGGGTACACTTTAGAACACATCTTTCCTCAATGTTGTAGCGCCGGCATTACCCATCACAGCGTGAAAGCTTACACAACAGACGAGAAAAAAGATAAAAAGAACCAAAATTGACCTCTCAAAACTTTGCAGATTTTTGTTAAAATTATTTACGAGTCAGGGTGAAATATGCCTCTGCATAGCTGTCAACTTTCTGGGTTTTTTTAATCATATTTTGAGTCAGAAAATTTATTTAATAAAAGTTATCTGGTTCGTAGTACTTAAATAATTTTACTTATTAAGAAAAATTTCTGGATCAAAATAGATGTTCATTGAGCTTCGAAAAAACGGAAGATTGGCAATGATGTCTCTGAAACAACATGAAATGTGACTCATATAAAATTAAGAGTTATTATTGAAGATATCAAAGTTCGTTATACATGAAAATATGATGCAAAAGATATTGCACACACTGTAAACTGAAATTTCTGAAACGGATGGTTAAGAAAAGAGGCACTTTAAAGTGTCTTAATTTTTAAGACGCTTATTTGTGTCTGAATTTCAGACATTTGAAACATCTGAATCGCGGCCTTTTTTGTGCTCTGATTTGTCGGGAATAGACAGCTATTTCAGACCACATTTTCTTTTTCTTTTTTAAGCATTAAAGGCAGCCATATTTGACCACATTGAATCCTGAACAAATGGGAAAAATTTTGAATATAAAGCAGTGCTGAGGATTGTTCCAGAAGCAGAACCTGATTAAAGCATGGACAAACTGCACCATTGCACTGCCTGTCCCCTTCCCTCCGATTTTAGGGGGCCCCAAATATGGTATGCAATTTTCGAAAAGCTGATATTTTAAATCTCTTTAGACATGGTACTGATTATATTCAATGTTTAAGATTAAAAAAAAAAAAAAAAAAAAAAAAAAAAAACAATTTTATCTAAAAACAGTAAAACCTCTCAATAGTGGATAGTTCTGTTCCGCGGTATTTGTCCTCTATTCGGAGGTGGCTGCTTTTCAGAAGTAAAAGTATGTAAATATGTATGCATCTTGAATTGAAAAAGTTGTTCGCTAATTAGAGGTATCTGTTATGGAGGATTCACTCCGCTGTGAAGGTAAAATTTCGATAACAGACATTCTCGAATAGCGGACACCTTTATTTACCGAACACCTATATTTTTCAATCACAACACACACATATTTACATACTTTTACATTTACTTCTAAAAAGCAGACGCCTTCAAATAGCGGACAAATTCCACAATCCCGAGGTGCCCGCTACTGAGATTTTACAGTTTTGAGATAGTACATATATACTTTTAATCTTATCTTGGTGTAAAAGTGAAAATATTGATTATTATCAGAACAATGTCAAAATAGATTTAAAATATTAGCGTTACAAAAATTATGCACCAAGTTTGGGACCCCCTAAAATCGGGGCGGAAGGGGGCATGCAGTGCTATGGCCCAGTTTCCCCATGCTCTAATCAGGTTTTGCTTCTGGAAAAATCTCCAGCCCTGCATTATATTCCTATATTTTACCATTTATTATTATACAATCGTAGACATTTAAATAATAATTTATTTTACATGTTTTTTTAAATATTAATTTATTTTAAACATTAATTTATTTATTTTACAATGAAATCAAATTAAAGCTATTAGTTTTAATAACAATTTTAAATTAAGAATCCAATTACTAGAATTTTTGAAGAGACAAAACTGGAGGCAAATAAAGCTGTTGTTTCGAAAATTGTCCATTTCTAATTATAAAATATAAAAATTAGATCCCAACAGATGTTTGATCATTTAAATGTATTTTTAATCCAATATTAAAAATTGAGTAAGTTACACGTCTTTCATATTGAGAACAAATAATTAAAAACAATTATTAATAGAATATTGTTTTAACCGCAACAGGGAATGTTATAAAGAATTCAACACATTAAACTCATACATACATGAACTGTTTTCTGTTCCTACATTTTTTATTAAAAAAATAGATATATTAAATTAAGCAATTTATTTATATATATATACGTATATATTACTGGCTTTTTAGTTAGATTAACAGCATATAAATACATGATTCGAAGACTATATATTTCTAGAATTAATGTGTTTTTTGTAAGCCGATTAAAAAATATATTTTATGTAATACTATAAACTGTCGTGTTAGACACTATGTCAATATGTCAAAAAAAAAAAAAAAATCTTTTACCACTTACTTGAAGCGCTGTCACAAGAGGTCACAAGAGTCTTGTATTTTTTAATGAAAAGTTGCGCTTTTCATCCAAAATGCTGTACTATCCCAATGAATAAGAAGGAGGAGGTTTTGCATGTTTTCAAATGAAAATTCCTTGATATATCTTGCAAATTCATATTAGCATAATGATTCGTTTTCATCCTGAGAACATGAATCAACGGGGCAAAGTTGTTTTTATCAAGCTTTGACGAAATCAAATTAATATTAGTTAATGAAGAGATACGAATAAAAGTAAAAAAAATTAACATTCCACAAAAAACGAATCAAATAAAATTAAATTATTAATTAAAATCGGCGCGAACGTACACTCAAAAACAAAAGTTCAGTTTAAATTACAATAGTTTTTTGTGGCCCTGCCATATATAGGGATAAGATTGAATCATAGCATAACACATAACACATTCTGTTGCATAACACATATGGTCACATTCAGACACTTACGTGTCTCAATTTCTAAATGTATTAATTTCAGACATTTCATCAGTATTTAGACATTTTATTAGTTCGTTTATGCCATGATTATAGTAAGACACTTATGTGTCTTAAATTCAGACCTCTCTGATGTCTGAAATTTCACATTCAGACACTTAAGTATCTGAATTTAAGACGTCTTTTTAAGTGTCTTTAAGTGTATGAATATATTTGCAGTGGGATCAATTTTCAAAGTCACACGAATAAACGAATAAACAGCAAAGTACGATATCTATACACAAGAAATTGTTTATTTGTAGTATTATACATTTATTGTTTACTTGCTTTTATCCATGACTTCATTCACGTAAGATTTAAGGATTAATCAATGTATTAATTTAAACAAAAAATTACCTCCCGATAATTAAAAACATAGTACAATTAACCAACTCTTTTATCATATTTTATAGTAGTCCACATTTACAAGAACTCTTTGTTTTATTAACATAGATTATGAATTTCTTGCCTTATATTAAAAGTTAAACTACGATGTACTGCGCACAGTCTAAATATAGTAAAGAGAAGTATGAACTACATTCGTTGAGAACATCCAAAAGCGGAGGTGTGGTATGTTCCACCCAGTACTGTAGACGTAAAAAAACAGAGGGTATACGCTAGAGAGTAAAATGCTATAAATTTATTTGAGAAACAGCGTATATACGGAATTTTTAACAAAGAAATTGAAAAGGTATACGGCATATACTACCGTATACCCTCCACTACAGCGCTGGTGCCAACACCGAACCAGTGTGTATATGCTTAACCCTAAAAAAATAACATGAGGTGAGCATTGAACTCCAGCTCAGTGGAAGTGGGGAAAAGTGTTTTAACATTTCTAACATACTCCCCAACAATGTATTATATGACTTTCATTTGTTTCGTTCTCCTCTAAATTTTCGAGCGCAAAATTATTTGCTGTTAAAGATTCTCATAATGTTGTTCTCAAATTCAAACTGCTTACATTCTGACACATGCATGAATTCATTTTTTGCGTAAACACAAATAATTGACATCCAGAAACTCTAAAAACTAATCGCATTTTCCATTTTTCGATAAACGCAACGGATCTTACAGTAATTTGCTGCCCAAATTTGGCGTTTTGAACCACATTTCAGAACGCCAGACACTGGAAAGGAAAAACATGCCGTCCAGACACAACAATAGCTTATTATTTATTTATCAAAGAATGAAAAAAAACTTTTCATTTACAAATCACTTAATTAATCATGCCTGCACGTTTCATTATTTTACGTTTAAAATTAAGTCAGAAAATGTGTCAAAAAATTTCGCGTTATTTATCGATGAAAAATATTTTTTGAGAACCTCCTTAAATGCCACTTCGATAAATTTTTGTCTTCGAACCATCTGAGTTCTATATTAATGAGATTTTGAAATCGTTTGAAATGCGATTTAAAATTAGTGATAAATAACAAATAATACTTTGAAATATAAAATGTCTTTTTTTTCTTTCTTTTTTTTTGCTCAAATTGCACAAACAAGCACCCAAAACTTAACAGAAAAATCAGTAGAATAATTATTGAATAAATATTACAATTTATATTGCTTCATATTGCCTACTATGTCGAAAAATAAATCTCATTTACCATAGCTGCCAACTTTTACGCTTTTTTCCTACCACTAAAATTTTATAGTAAATTTTAACTTATTAAATCGTTGAAATCATGTGATTCAATAAGGCAAAATTTCCTATTAATTTTTAGTGGTAGGAAAAAAGCGTAAAAGTTGGCAGCTATGCATTTACCAATTTTTCATTTATTTAAAAATAATAGAAAAGGTGAAAAACAGTAAAACATTAAAAAAATTTAATATAAAACTAAATTATTTAAACGTGAAATACATAAATTTAACCCAGAAATGCATGTTTTTATTTAAATATGAAGAATGCCAGAATAAGATCTTCATAAAAAAAGAAATTCCCTTAAAATATAACTATGTCGTAATATCAAATATTGGCGAAAATAAATAAATCCTATTAAAATCTCTTAGTGAAATGGTGCATAGAATAACAAATAACTCTTTTTGATGGTGATATCAGCGGTAAATAGGTCCGCAAATTAAATGCACTGCTGGAGTTTTAGATATATCGATTGCCATTTGCTAGAGATGTGAGAAAAAAGTGTGGGAACTATTTGCACAAAAGCAAGAATTCTGAATGAAAATTAGTTACGGTTTGTGGAATGTGTGGAAAATGTCCTTTCAGATCGAAAAATGATTATTTGATATAGCTTTAAATGTTGTCATAAAACTTGGTTTTATGTTGAGATCTTTTTGGTATATTCTCATGTCCCGAAAATATCTGATATATTTTTGGTACATTCCCATGTTCCTAAAATCTTTGTCTTAGTACAAATTTGATATAATCATATAAAACTCGGTTTATTTGTTTATTGTGCATATAACCCAGCTATTTGAGGCTTTTATGACTTTAGAAATACTGCGGGTAGTTTTATACAAGATAGTTCGCAAGCTCTCAATAATTTAGATTGTCTTTTCTTGTGTAATTATATACTTTTTATAATCATACATTTCTAAAAAAATCTAGCGTAATGGTACTGTTTGGTTAAAGTAATTTCCGCTCTGCTTTTCTTCATTGTTTTAAACATGGTTAAATAGAGCGAAAGATTTTTAAAATATGATTCAGAATATAAGGAATATTATTCATTATTCTCTTTGGTAGATCTTTTTTACGAGTATGGTTCAGAGTATGTAAAGTAATGTTATTGTTTATTTTATTTTTAATTAGTTTTTTATTTTAATATAAGACGTCAGTAAAAATGATTGATTTGTTTATACGTTTCAAAGTATGTTAAATCTACTTTGTTTGTACTGAACTATTGATTGTTCTTAAAAACCTTTTATGGCGATTTTCGAGAGAGGTTTTTAACTTAATATAAAAAACTACATTAAGAAATCAGACCATTAATGTTAAACTGTAGTTCTTAGCAGGATAAAATCTGAAAATTCCCTATCAACCATTATCAAATTAAAGAAGTTTAAATCTGTCTGTATAAGTAAATTTTGTTTTATATAGGATCTACCGGTAGAATAGGAGGCGCGGTATTACACGTCAAGGTAAAAAACTGAAGGGTCAAAACGAAAATTGATGATAGTTGCAAACTAATTATTCATCGTTCTTTCCCATATATGCGACACTTATCGTGAATTTGCATCGTTCTTTGCCCTTTATTAGCACTTTATTAACACTTTCTGTAGAATATGGAGTGTAAAGCTTTTCTCTGTCATTTACAGTGCCACACAAAAGTATTCTTTTACATAATGGTCTACGGGGGGAAAAACTGTTTGAAGCGTATTTTAATTATGTTACGTCATTTCAAATATAATGAAATGGATATACATTATTGAGGTTTACTACAAGACACTTGTTATGCGCATACAATTTATCGTTTATTTACAGGAACACACAAAATATTTCGGGTACAGTACTGTGTCCAAACTATTGTTTATAAGCCATAATTGGAAGTGGGATTTTAGTAAGGTATGCGTTTAACTAAATTTTTGAATGCTATGCGTTTTTGAATGCTATGTTTGCTATGTATAAAAGCCACAGATTATATACAGGATTATACAAACAAATTCGTAAGCATTACGGTGCATCAGCGTAAATTGATTAAAATGGGTTTTTAATCAAATTATGTATTTTGAACATAAAAAATATTTAGTATACCAATAAAGGTTTGTAGAATAAATTTGAGAAATGTTTGTTGAATATAAATAAAATCATACACAGGGCCACGCAAAGAACTGGATACGTGGCCGCCTCTGTATGATAATTTCTTGTAAGTGTGATTTAAGTAGTTTTCAGGGTGTTTTTGCCTGAATTAAACTTTAGTTTAATATGTGGCGTGTATAAAAAGCTTAAGGTAATATACAGGGCTGTAGAAAATAATTCAAATATGTTTCCGTCTATTGGTAGAAACTGTTTAAGATGAATTTCTGTGTTTTATTACTAAATTAAATTTTAGCATATTATAAAGTATATACAAATATATAAATTATATACAGGGCGGCAGAAAAGAATTGGAATACTTTTCCGGCTGTGGACGGTAATTGCTGAAATCTGGTTTGTCAAATGTGTTTTGTGTTTTTCTGAAATGTTACTTAGATGCCTTATTTACCTTATTAAACAGTGATGGTTTGTTAAAGTATTCTGTTAGTGTTGGAAGATGTTTCATAATCTATGCTTGGTGCATGATTTTTCTTTCTTGTTTCTATCTTTAACTGTGTTTTTCAAGACTACCTTCATTTTTACCCCGATGCAACATTACCAAACGATACTGCACTTCTCAAGCTTACAGATGACAATGTCATCCTAAATCACACAAAAAAATTCGTAACTAATTATTCTTTGTTCTTTCGCTCAGTTGCGTTGATTTTTATCGTTCCTTCCCTTTATACGTATCTTCGACTATGTTTTTCAAAGATCTACCTTGATTTTTGCCCCAATTCGACATTACCAAACGATACTACACCTCTCAAGCCTACAGATGGCAATGTCATCTCAAATCACAAAACAATCACAAACTAATTATTCATAGTTATTTTCTTTAATTAGGTGGACATTTATCGTTCATCCCTTTTATACGTATCTTCAACTGTTTTTTTTTCATATATCTACCTTGATTTAATTACATTGACCAAATATCTACCAAACGATACTACACCTCTCAAGCTAGCAGATGGTACTATCATTTAAATCTCATAGAAAGTGGACTATCATCGTTTTTCTTCCTGAACATTTAATTATTGCTATGAAACGCAGGAAGACACGAAGAAATTCTTTTGCGCAACGTGCAGAAATGCCAAAATAAGAGGAGGAAATTGAAAACTATAACAAAAGAAACTGAATGCTATATGCATTTCAAAAGCATATCTGCGATCTTTGATGGAAACACCGAAAAAAAAAACATGCAATAGTATCATCGCTTTATTTCGTTAATAAAACAATATTGAAAACTTTTGACACAGCAAATTACATTAAACAATATTCATTGAATTCGTTTCATTATCTTTCACTAGAAATACGGAAGCTCCAGTCAAGAGTTGTACGGTAAAAAAAAAAATGAAGAGCCTATCAGGAACTAATTAAAACTTCTTTCTTAGATACGATGTAGCATCCTGTTGATCGATAACAAAAGATTATGATAAAGTTTGCAATTATAAGTTGCAAAGTATTTTAGTATTTAGTTATAGGTACAATAGTGAGTTCTTATTGCAAATGAAAATTTGTAAAACGTAAGTCTAGGATGACACTAAAAGAGACTATTTCATTATTAATATTACATAATTTTTTAACATTCAGATTAATTTATTATTCTCTTTGAAGTATTTCCGTTGTCTTAGATTTTAAAGCATCTTCATAGGATGTTCGTGTTGAAATGATTTCAAAGGAAATCTTAACGCAATTAAAATTATCTGAACAGTTAAATTGATACAATAGAGATTTTTTATCACAAATGAAAGTTTGAAAAACATAAGACAATAGTGATATATAAAAAAAAATCGTTATTAAAATTACATAAGTGTTTAACAACATCAGCTCAATTTATTATTATCTTTGACATTTTTTCATTACCTGTATGATTTTTATGCAACTTTGAAGGTGGTTCGCGTTAAAATTATTTCAAAGGAAAACTCAGTACAAGATGAAACCGTGCTTAGTGACGATATAATTAATCCCGCGGTTACAAATTTATTCTACTAAAATTCGTTACTCTAATAAGGATGCTGAAGAAAATTCTTTTTTTAATAAAATGGTAAGTTACTTGATTACTTTGAGCTGCTTGATAAATTTTACATAATAATAAAACAATTTATCAACATTTATCTTTTAAAAATAAAAATGTTAATTAAATAGTCTTTTTTATATTTTTAACAGTATTTTACATATAGTATACATTTTTTTTTCTCAAATTACTTAAACTTGGGATATATGATCCTTAAAGTTATGGACCAATACTTCCTTGAACAGTATAAAAAACTACTGCAGAATTTCCGTAGAAGAAGGATTTTAATTTTTTTAAACAGTTAAAGAAAATACATTTTCAACATCTACCAACAGAATTATTGATTTTCTAGAAAATATTGTTTTCCTTTATAAAATCATTTGATATTATGCCAAAAAGTATTAAAAATAATTAAATTAAACAATTCTTCAAACTATTATTCAAAGTTGCCGAGTTATTTTAAAAAGCAATTTTTTTTCATCCACATATTTTACGTTAAGGTTAAATAGTACTTTCCTTATGCTAATGCTACGTTAGCTTCATGTTCAATTTCATTAAGATGTATAGTTAGAAGCTGTAAATAGTTATATCATCAGGATTCCTAATTACATACAGTTAACGCGTGTCAAATATATATATACATAATTCAAATCAAATGATGTGTGTAAAAAGTAAATGGAAAAGACAATAGTGTGTACGTATGCATGTCCACGCATAACACCTGGACGGATCCTTCGATTTATATTATTTTTTGAAAATGTTTAAGTCTGCAGGTAGTTCTGTTTCAATATCATTGGAATCTAACAATATTAAATTTGTCTTTCTAACTGTTTTCGTGTCTTTTTTTTTTTTGGCTTTATAAGCTTTAAAATTCGTACAAATTGACCGATCGTCACGCAATCTTAATACAGTCTAGGAGAAATAAAAAAAGCCGCATTTAAAAATTATTGGTTTCTCTTTGAATTTTCACCGTTTACATGTTTATATATGCAATTAGCTTTTTTATTCGAGTTATTGCCACAATCTTTAGATAGGCAATTAGAACATTTACAAAGTCTTCAGCGAGGGAAAAACACCTTTTTGAAAAAAATAGATTTCCAATTGTTTTCAAATATGACGTGAAAAACGGAATTTATGGTTTGTGTAAAAAAAGCTTTTTCTTGATCAACATATTTTGGTTAGAACAATGATACAAAAAAAATCTAAATCTTTCGTTAGACGATTTTTTTTTCAAGATTAAAAATTTTTAAGACTTTGGAAGGAAGTGTTGCTCAGGAGGTTCCTATTGTTCATCTAAAACAGAAGTCTACGTTATAACGAAATTTTCTTTAAGAAATCGATTTCATATGAATGATTTCATCAAGAAGTTGTCAAAGTCTGTTTTATATTGAGAACGTATACGTTCTCAATATAAAACAGACTTTGACAACTTGTTGCATCGATTAATTCAATAAATTCTTCTTAATTCGATTTCATTAAGAATTCTGTAGAAACTAAGCGAATATGTTTTTCAAAATTGTGATTATTAATTACTTTTTCTCATCTCTTCAATTCTAATTTTAATTCTTATTCTCGAATAATTTCAAAAGAAGTGGGAAAATTTAAGGTTCAAATATAATTTCTGAAGTGGGTTGAAAAGTTTTTGTAAATACAAAACTGTATTAAAACTTCTTATACTGAAATTAATAAAAAGAATGCATAAGATATTCATTTGATATTTCAAAATGTAAAAATCAGAACTGTTTGCTTTTAAAGCTTCCATATTTATTTTTACTTGTACTACAATTAGTGCTATGCTGCAACAGTTTATTTATATTTTCGCTTATAAATATGTAATTCTTGCTTGTGTTTTTCAGTTATATTGAATTATATATCTATATATATATAATTAGACATTCACATGTTGCTTTGATATTTTTAATTTCTATCGTTGTTTGATATTTATATTCCATTTGTTGCTCCGGTTTATGCTTGGATTATATTCATTTCAATTTTATTCAGCTTCATATGATTTTTTAAAATATGTATTCGTTCTCTAATATATTGGAATTTCATAGTGGGTTTTATTCATTGAGATATTTTGTAATTTTCCTACGACAAATGTGTGAAATATTACTATATGCTGTCTAAATTGGAGTTTCGGTCATTTTATGTTCGAATATATTAGCTTTTTATTTTCAAGTTAGGTATTCTATACTTAAATTAATTTCATACCATCTCTAAATTAAAGATTTGATCAGATTTAGTAAAAAGAACTTGTTCGTTGTCTTTTGATATCAAAGGAAGATATACGAGGGAAAGTCATTAAGTAAGTCACAAAAGATAATTAAATAACAACTTACAATGATATTCACTTCAAAACTATTTTTATTTCTCAACATATTTTCCACCAATATTTATGCACTTATATCACCGTTTAATCAGTGCCCCAACACCAGCTTCATAACGTTCTTTGGGTTGCTGTCTCAGTCCCATTAGGACTTCAAGTTGAACCTTTCCATCATCTGTGCACATCATTTTGCTTCCAAGAGGGTTTTTAGTGGACTAAACAGATGAAAATCGCTTGGGGCTAAGTCGAAGCTGTATCGTGGATGTTGAAGAAGTTGCAAGATGATGTTCACAGATGATGAAAATGTTCAACTTGAAGTCCTAATGCGGATGAGACAGCAACCCAAAGAATGTTATGCAGCAGGAGTTGGGGCTCTGATAAAACGGTGATATAAGTGAATAAATATTGGTGGAGAATATTTTGAAAAATTATTTTTATTTCATTGATTTTACTTCTTTAATATACATGTAATAATTTTGTTCTTTTCACCATGTTTATCCTTAAACTATTTATAATTCTATTACTTTTGATTTATTTTCATTATCTTCTATATTGGCTTTACACGTTTTTTTTTAATAATCTGAATTTACTTCTTTTTTGAAATTTATTTTAATTATTATGACTATATATATATATATAATTATTATGACGATATTGGGTATCGTACGAAACACTACGGTGCATGTTATAAATTCTTTAAAATTTCACTTGATTAAGGATTTTTTTATATTTAAAAATGTAAAAAAAGGGACAAACATTCGAAAAAAAGAAATAGACTAGTTATGATAATTTTCTACAACTAGATTGCGCAATTATTTGTTCGCGCTCTACTTCACACTACTTTTCTTTACTGACAATAAAACGGTAAAGTATTTAAATATATGTTTTAACCTTCTTAAATCAGGAGATAATCGTGGAAACATTTTCTTTGTGTTGTGGTTGGATTTTGTTTATGTCGTAGTTGTAAACATGGGGCATAATACAAAGAAAGATCTTAAAGATCGAGAAAATTATTCAAGAATGCATACATACTTTATTTTTTTTATCCATGTTACAATTTGGTAATACATTGGAGCATCACTTATGCGCTTTTTTTATTATTATTATTTTAGGAATCGCCTCGTAACCGAAAATAATGTCTAACTGAAAATTTATTTCGGCACACTGACACATAAGTTATGTGTTAGTGTGCTGCTTTAGTTAAAGCAACACTTTAAATAAAAATACATTTGGTATCTTTAAATATATTTGGCATCTTTTTAATTATTAAATATATTTGATACCTTTTGAATTATTAAAGATATTTTGGCATCTGAAAAATGCTTGCACACTTTTATTTTTGTTAAAAATAGTTAAACATTTTATAATACAGTATCGTTTATGAATTTAAAAATAATAATAATCTTTAACCTATCGTATAAACTAAAAAATAGACTGACTATGAAACGTAAAATATCAAAAATTCTAATATGTATCTTAAAATTTTCAAATACATTTTTATATGTACGTATTGTAAATATGTAAAAATTAATTTTAAAGGAATTTTAAAATAATTACGTTGTAAATATTATAGTAAGGGTTGTCTTCTTTAAAATAATAACATACTTTGAGTTTACTCTGCAAATGTATGGGGGGGGGGAATGAAATGGTTGTGAACGAATAGAAATTCAGAAAATAAAAATGTTTTGCAGTTTCGAAGATTGTCATTTTAAGCATTGATATAGAAACTTTTTCATATGGCGTTTCATGTGAATACTTGTCAACCTCCAGCTTTTGTAAATAAAAGAAAATACTTTGAACTAGATTTTTTTTTTTAATTAAATGTGTCCTTCTTCTATGTGTCAGCCATTTGAAACATATTTAACTTCATTCATTACATAAATTTATAATTTAAAGTATGTTTTTTTATAATAATAAAAAATGCCAGAGATAGGCATGTATGCATAAAGAAACGCTAGGTGAAAAACATTTCTAATAATGCATCGTAAATATACCAAATATATTTTTATATGCAACATCAAAATATATTTTTAATTTTAAGGCAACAAAAATTTAAGACATTTAAAGTGCTGTTTTAACTTTCTTAAATCAGGAGATAATTGTGGAACCTATTTCTTTGCGTTTGACTTTGATTTATTTTCTTTGTTTTGTAGATCTTTGTATTATTTTATTTTCTATTTTTTTTATTTACTTTTTTTGTAAACATGCTTACAACACAAATAAAGATCTTAGAGATTGAGGAAATTCTTAAAGAATACTTACATACTATATATATATAATACGGTGAAGCATCGTTCATGCATTTTTTTAAAAATCATTATTAACGTGTCGTATAACCGAAAAAAATAGCGTAACTGAAAATGCATTTAATACATAATAAAACGTAAATATAAAAAGCATCTAATAATGTATCGTAAAAGTTTCAAATATATTTTTACATGTACGATAAAAGTATTTTTTAAATGAATTTTAAAATAATTAGCCTGCAAGTATTAGAGTATCCTATGGCGTTTTTCTTCTTAAAATAATAACATACTTTGAATTTACCCTGCAAATATATGGGAAAAAATGAAATGGTTGTGAACGACTAGAAATTCAGAAAATAAAAATGTTTTGCAATTTCGAAGATTCTCATTTTATTATATAAATGATGAAAAATAAATGTTTGTAATATTTTAGTAAATAATTCTTACTCAGACGTAAAAGTAAAAAGGTTTTTTATTTTAAGTGTGGGCGTCTATGTGTTACGTTAATATTTTAGGCTGTGTAATTAAAAACCTAATGCACGGAACATTATGTCACTTCACATTTAGATGGATCGTGACATAAATTAGTAACCGATTACATTTTAGTGTATATCGCCTAACAGATGACGTCTCATAGCTTTATTTCGAAATCTATGGAATGGAATTACACCAAACTAAATATGTAAAGTGCTTATTATAATATACTATTCTGCTTCAATTTTGGTTTTGATCATTTAACAGTAAGTGCTGCTATGCTATGCAGTTTGTGATTAGCATTATCTTATTTCCTATTGGGTAAAAATTAGAAACGTGACAAGTTTTATATTTTACATATAAATACACATGTTGGTTCAATTTGAACTTTAAATATCGGACAGAGGGCGCTATTGGGCTGCCTCAATGCACACAACTGAAACTAACACAACTGTGCTACTTAAAGAGGAAAAGTTAGCCACAGCACTATAGTTTAAAATTTTTATCTGTTTTTCCACTACTCAAGCAGTATTAAATTAAAGAAATAAAAATAAAATAGACTTATATTAATCAATTAATAAATGAAATAGAAAACTATAAAGAAATCATTTCAAAATTTGGCGATAGATTTTTTTATAGCATAACTGCCAACATTTACGCATTTTTCTTACCACTAAAAGTTAATAGTAAATTTTACTTCAGCGGAAATCTCCGATTAACTACGGCAAAAAATTGTATTACCTTTTAGTGGTAACGAAAAAGCGTAAAAGTTGGCAGCTATGGTTATAGAATCATTTCTATCATTCCCTCAAACAGGGTGCGCAGCGTTCCTAACCTTTTTTAACCTTTTCTACCAATATTTCAAAACAAACATCTTCGTGGTAACCATCTTCGAGTAATGCCTCCTTTAACACTTGCAACAGAAATCTACTACAAAGATTCTTGTTTTGAAATAGTGGTAGCAAAGGTAGAAAATTTTAGGAACGCTGCGAGTCCTACCTCAAACGTAAGATCATTCGCCTCCCCTTGTTACCAAATTTGGGGAATCAAGAGGCCAATTTCTTTTCTTGTATGTCTAACCTTGATTAATTAACTCCGATTTCAGTTTGCCATGAATTAACTCCGATTTCAATGTTTAAAGATAAAGTAATGCCTCGCTCAAACAGTTTTATTTAAAACTTAATAATTGATAAGTAAACTAACAGAAGAGGCTCAAGTTGGCTGTGACCTTAAGAGCAATTAATACGAAAATTTTCAACTGAAAAACTGAGACGATGGAATTCTAAAAATAATAATAAAATGAAAAACTCCATTTACAGAAAGGATACAAATTTCATTTGAATAATATTTATTTTAATTAGAAAAAAGCTTATTTTATTTATTTTACGTTCACTTTTTATTTATTTTATTTTTGGAAACCTTGTCGTTAAGTTCTTTTACAAACTCGAATTTGCTTAGATATCTAAAAGGAGATAACGAACTTCTAAATAAATATTGTGAATATTAATAGAATCAAACTTTTTTTTCCCGTTAAATGATTTTAAAATATTTAATCCGATACAATAAAATGTCTTTTTAAATCTGGCAGGATATTTTCTGAAAGTCGATTTTCATAAAGACACTCAGATAAATGAAGTTTTAAGAATGGTTTATAATTTAATATATTAATGCTTTAATCACCGGCACAGTTTTACGACTTAGTTCCACGAGTGCAGGTGTTACGTTTTGTATTACATTTTTAAACGAAATACATTCTCTTATTTTCAGATTATACAATAATTTATGTATCTAATAATAGTATCTTATCAGCTTATTTGTATACATAATACATTTATCTTGTAAACAAAAATTTTTGTGAATAAAACGTACCAAGACTTTTCCGTTGACAATGAGTAAACAGTTACTCTCTTTTATAGCTGCTGCATCATTACACGATCCCGAAAATTCTATTTCAAATTCCTATTTGACATAAATACGATTTTAACCACACAAAAAATATAAGTTGACATAAAGACCAACCAGAATACGGCAAAATTATTTTCGTCGACCTGTAAACCGACACACTGCAACCCCAAACCTGCTTGAACCCTAAATAAAAGATCGTTAATTCCTATTTTAATGCTGTTTTACTTTAAAAATAGTCTACAAATATACAGGGTGTCTTTCTTATCGTTGCTCAATTGGTAATTCCTAAACCGTTAGTTTCAAAAGTATAGTTTCTATTCTAGATTAATTTTAACACAATTATTCAAATTGGTAAAGAAATCATACGAGTCGTAATTTTCCAACTGGACGAAAAATGCCCGGGCCAGGATTCGAACCTGGGATCTCTTGACTGAAGCTGCCATGCTTTACTAACTGAGCTATCCCGGTCGAATCTGGGGGACATACTTCATCCAGTTAATCTTATTGATCATAGCATCTGGTCTGATATTTTAATCAACTCAACAGAATAGATCGCAGTTAATGGAACTCCAGTAAACGCTGGATACGTGATTACAGTAGATTAATTTTAACACAATTATTCAAATTGGTAAAGAAATCATAGGAGTTGTAATTTTCCAACTGGACGAAAAATGTCCGGGCCAGGATTCGAACCTGGGATCTTTTGGCTGAAGCTGCCATGCTCTACCAACTGAGCTATCCCGGTCGAATCTGGAGGGCATAATTCATCCAGTTAACCTTATTGATCATAGCATCTGGTGTGATATTTTAATAAGCTCAGCAGAATAGATCGCATTTAATGGAACTCCAGTAAACGCTGGATACGTGATTACACTAGATTAATTTTAACACATTTTTTCAAATTGGTAAAGAAATCATACGAGTTGTAATTTTCCAACTGGATGAAAAATCCTATCATACATTTATTCAACTCATACATTTATTTTCACATCATATTATTTTATTTTGTATATATATATATCATCATCATCGTCATCATCATCAACCGTTTTCAATCCACTGCTGGATGTAGGTCTCCCCCAAATTTTTCCATTGTTTTCTGTCTAGTGCTTTAGTCATCCAATTAACACCGGTCAGTTTTCTGATTTCGTCACTCCGTCTTACTTGAGGTCGTCTTTTTAGTCGTTTTACATCTCTGGGATACAACTGAAGGGTGTTTGTGCTCAATCTATTGTCTTGACTTCTTGAAATGTGTCCAGCCCATGTCCATTTTAGCCGATTAATTCTCTCAATGATGTCAAAAACTTTCGTCTGACTTCTTATCCAGGTTATTCTCTTTCTGTCTCGTCTAGTTATGTCTAGTATATATATTTCCATACTTCGCTGTATTTTTTGTAATCTTGGTACCATCCGTTTTCTTAGCGTCCATGTTTCTGTTCCATAAGTTAGTGCAGGCAAAACACATTAGTTAAACACCTTTATTTTCAAACAAAGAGACATGTTACTCTTCAGAATAATATTGTCTTCCCAAAAGCACTCCATTCATTTCTTATTCTTCTATTGATTTCATTCATGATACTGTTGTCCGATGATATTTTCTGTCCAAGCTACACATAACTTTGCACTTCTATAATCTCAGTGTTGTTGTAGACGATTTTCTTTTTTTTATACATGAATTGAACATCACCTTAGTCTTTTTCAAATTTATTTTTAATCCCACATTAATGCTAGCGTCTGCCAAATCTTGTAGCATATTTTCCAATTCTTAACGGTTATTACTGAAAATTTAAATGACATTAGCAAACCGGAGATGGCTTAAATATTTCCCATTTATTCTAATCCCTTTGTTTTCCCAATCCAGCTTCTTGAAAATACTTTCTAAGACAGCAGAAAAAAGCTTAGGCAAAATTCCGTCTTCTTGTCGTACTCCTCTTCCAAGCTTGATCTTCGCTTTTCTTTTGTCTAAACGGATGGTGGCTTTTGCTTTCTTGTAAATATTATTTATGATATTCATGTAAGGTTTGTCTATACCAATTTCCTCCAGAGATTCAACTACTGCTGATCTGTAGACCGAATCTATTCGGCCTTTCATAATCAATAAAGGCAAGGCAGAGAAGTAAATTATATTCCTTATCTTTTTCTATCCGTTCCTTTACTTTTTGAATATGATTCATTGTGCTAAATCCACTTAGGAATCCTGCTTGTTTTCTAGATTGAGCCGAGTCCAGAGCTGATTCAAGTCTTGTCGTTAAAACTTTGGTGAAAATTTTATAAATCACTGAGAGTAAGCTGATTGGACGGTAGTTTTTAATGTTTTCTTTCTCCCCTTTCTTGTAAAGTAGCACCATCACAACATTATTCGAATCTTCTGGTACATCTGATTTCTCGAGAATTTGGAAAACAGTAAGTTTTGCATTTTTGCAAATTTTTCTCCTGCTTCTTTGATAAGGTCAATTGTAATTCAATCTTCGCCAGGGCATTTACCTTTTGTCATACATCTAATGGCTTGAACAACTTCATCTGTCATCACTGGGATTATCTCTTCAGTTTCTGTTATATTTACTAGTGGATCACATAGGTTGATTTCCCTTTATCTTCATATATATATATATATATATATTCATATGCAAATATATAGTTTCTTCATATGAAATAATATGTTGTCTAATTTAAAAATTCGAGTCAAATCAAAACCGACCTGCAAATATCAAAACCCAACCCAAAACCGACCTGTACCTGAAACAATAAAAGTCAACCCGATCCGCATCCGAGCTGCAGCGAAATATGAGATTCGTCCCGCCCCGAATCCGATCATCAATGTAAAGATTTAGCGATAAACTAATTCGAACCAAACTGTGATTCGGATCGGGCTACCTGACTTGATGCTTCTAATCTGCGTTATTCGTTTACCTTATTTTAAAACACTATGAACAATAATTAGAACAATAATTAGAGTTTCTTTAATGTAGGCGCTCCCTCCCTTAATACTTAAAAAAAATTTCTAAAAAATATTCTTTTAAACTTTTCATTAATCCATTCGAGTTATATATCTGTTTTCTTTTTAGGGGAAGAATTTTTTATTTTTGGTCTAAAAAGTCAAATATCTATAAAACCCAAAAATCCAATTCTACAAAGATTTCATGTGTAGATTGAGAAATTCCGAATTTACTTCAGTAGACAAAAGCTTTCAAATCCCTTTAAAGGGAGGTCTAATATTTTTTATCCCACGTAATTTCAATCAAGATTTTTCCCAGAATTTTTAAATAAAATTTTACTTTTATAACTTTCGTGAAAAACAGTAGTAAAATTGCATTTCCTTATTTTCAAAACTTTTTATGTAAATTGAACATTACAGTAACACAATTACTTGCCTCTGAAAGTGTTAGTAGAATTTCTAGCCTTCTGAGAGAGTGGGTTAGAATTCTCTTCCACACATAAACACACACACACACACATTGTATAGAGATCTGAAGCTATTTTTCGAATCTGAAGCTATTTTAAATGAAAATAGACTTCATGATTTTTTTTTCTTAATCCCGGTAAAAATAAAATTATTAAAATTGGTATCAAAAGAAAGAAAAATCCTGCATTCTGATCTGTTTCGTTAGCATCTCTGTTTAAACTATACTAAGTTCTATTTCAGTTATTGAACCACATCCTTCTAAACGCTTTCTGGTAATATTTAATAATGAAAAATTGAGCATAAAAAATATTTTTTTAATGAAAAAACAATGTTTAATTTTATGATTTCTATATTTTTGTTAATCAACGCAAGAAATTGCAATTAAATTTGCTTACACTTAGAAATTATACAAATTTTTGGGTGGTAAAAATATTTTAATTAACTATAGTGGATGACGGCTGTAGCTTATCTTTCTACCGTTTGGCACAGTTTTTATCCCACCTAATTTTAATCACGATTTGTACCAGGGAAAAGGGTGTAAAATTGCATTTTCTTTTTTTTTTTTCAAGTGAATTCAACATTACCGAAACACAATTACTTGTGCCTCAAAGACTTAAGTCATTCGTATCTGTTTTCATCGAATTTCAGTAACTTTTTTTTTTTTTGCATTCCATATCGTCAAATGACGTGAAAGGGTTAATAACGAACTAAAAATAGTGCATTTCATATAAAAAGAAAAGTATATTTAACGACAAGATTAGCTTTATAAGATAGTACCCAAAATGTAATCTAGTTTTTCAGTACTACTAAGAAAAATAAACATTTTCACTAATATTTAAAAAAATTCTCCTTTTTTTTTTTTTTTTTACTTGGTTTATATTTATTTCTTTAAGAGAATAGAATACTGAAACTTCCATTTCATAAACAACTTAATACATTGTCATAGAAAAATGAGAATTCTCATTTTTGTTAAAAAAATATCATTGACTAAGGACGTGGCTTCTACCTTACAGAAAATGCATTTATATCACGCCCACATTTTTTTAGGTAGTAAAACATTGTATATTAAAACCGTACATATTGAAAGATATTTACTGATGAATAAACTTGAGAAACCTATCTAGGAAACCAATTTACGAAACATTTTCAGAAGAGGAGAACCTTCTACTGTTTTAAAATCCAGATTTAATAAATATTGCCCCATGCAAATATGTTAAGATACACTTTTATTCTTAAGGGATATTAAAAATACTTCTGTGAAATTTCATGGAGTTTGAAATAATTAATGTAATTGGCACAAACCTATATTTATTTTTTAGGTAGATTTCGTAAGAAATACTACCTATTACATTCTCCTCTAAGTTGGAATTTTTGACAAATTTTTGCAGATCTACGCCTATTATGACTCCTAGAAACCAAAATCACCCCCCAGTTCAAAACCTTATATATATAATTTATGGTTATATATATATATGTCACTTTTTTATAGACACGATAACTCCAATAATTCTGCACAAATCGCTTCCAAACTGATACATAAAATCAAGGGGCATAAAATCTCGGTCAAGTTCGTTAATGGGCAAAATCGAACCAAGGGGGGGGGAAATGGGGGGCTTTTTGTGAAAACAGAAAAAACCCCATAACGTCTTAATTATGATATGTATCAAATCCGTTTAAAGGAAAAATATATTACTTCTAGGAAAAGGGCCGAAAATTTATGTATAACAGATTTTTGATATCATTAAAAATGGCTCCAAGGAGGAAAAAGGGGGGTTTAGAAGAAAAAAAATCATAACTTCGTCAATTCACAAGATATCAAATCCGCATAAATTTATTATAAATCCTCTTAATATTATCTAAGACTTTTATATTGACAAGTTTTTTATAGAACCAACCCTTATAGCAAAATAAATAAATAAATAAATAAATAATAAATAAATAAATAAAAATCCCTGCCGGTTCCGCCTGCAAACAAGTCAGATTTCGGCAACAAGTTCGGCAACAAGTGGGCAACAAGTTTTCGGCAACAAGTGGGCGGTCCCAACTGTCTCATCAGGGCAGAAGGTCATTTCTTCCGCAATTCCCAACAAACAGGCACCCCACGGTCTGCGTCTTCGAAATCTACCTGTGCTTGTAGGCCGATCCGTCAGGGATTTTTATATATATGTAAGAACTTCCTTGCGCAAAATGGTTGAAGCCACAGCCTGTTGACCGTCCACAGAAAGAGCTGATAATGAATTTTTTCTTTTATTTTCTTTAGTAAGCTTGTATTACTCTTACTTTGCGAATAACAAATATTTAAATTTGTGTTTCACGGTAACTCAGTTTTACATATTATTATCTACATTTCTTCCATGTGTTTTAAAATTTTCAATCAAGTAACATCGTTTATTCTAAAAGTTTTAGGTAACATAATACTGAAGAAATCTACCAGGTCACAATATGATACGACTAAAGGTTTTTCAAAGGAAGCAATAATTGACTACTAAAAATAGTATGTTTTGAAAAAAAAGAACTTTAATTTTAAAATGGTTTATTTACACAGGCCATTTACATCCTGCTACAAGAATCAGAAGCTTCTGTATACTTCTTCACTTCCTTTTCGTTTCCCTCCCCCTTCTGTTCCTGTTTCTTTCGCGGTGATTTTTTCCCCCTGTGTTTCTTCGTTTAAGTACATTTCTTTTCACAAATTGTTTCTAAATCTAAGTTATTTATTACATAATAAAAAAGTTTAAGAATTCCTTAAAAACTCCTAAAAAGTTACAGTCTTTTTTTTTCAAAGCTTTTTCCTTAATCTTTCTGAAGAATCGCTAAAAAGAATTATAAAATGAAGGATGTTTTCCAATGCTCCTATTTGCGTCGTTTTCCTGGAAACATACAAAACGAGGTCATGATATATATATATTTTTAAATAATTGTAATGATAATATGTAATAATGAAAATGTGGTGTAATATAATCATACATTTCCATGTCATTAATCAAATAAGAAAACAATATTTTTTCATAAAACTAATATGCTCATTAAATATGGAAAATTAGGTCCATGGATTGTCACAGCTCAATTGAATTTTGATCAAAAGCTACAAGAACTCAATTATTAACGTATTGTTGTGACATCTCATTTAATCCAGAAATATTTTTTTTTTCATTATTTGATGTTTTGACTTTAATAAATTCATTTTGGTGATATATGAGAGCGTTTCAATATAAAGGCCATCGCTACACCTTTTATTTATAGCATCTGGACCCATCACACCATGTTTAAAATGTAAGCGTTTGTTACACCATGTTTAAAATGTAAGCGTTTGTTAGCACAAAATAAGAATTTTCGATATTTTAATTTGGTAAAATGAAAGCACAGTATAAGAATTTGGTTTAAAATATTTATAATATTTAAATTTGGTAAGTGTACGCACAATATTAAAAAAAGAAAGAGAAGGGAAAAAATAGTAGAAACTTAGATTAAAGAATCTGAAAAAGTGTAGATACAGTTTAAAAAAAAAGAAGAAAAAATGGTCATAGTTTTTGTAATTATTCCAATTTGGAAAAGTGCACGCACAGTATGAAGAGTAAGTTGAATAATCTTTGATTTAAAAAAATGTAACATCTCGTAAAAGTTTTGTACATATTGATTTAATTGTAGTGGTAGCATTTTAAATTTTATTTGTGATATTAAGTTTAAGCAAACTATGTTGATGCTCAGTACAACTATGATACGGAATACTGTTATTATTGTATATTAGTCTGTTTTGTACTCTATTTAGGTATTGTCTCTGTAAAATAATGTCACTGGAATGTTAATTTGTTAAAATTAATTTCATCGAGGGCTAGGGGATCTCCCACTGTTTCCGTTCTTGGCAGAGCCAGACGAAGTTTTGGTCGGAGGTCTTCGTCTTCAGAGGTTTTTGCCATTTGTTTCTGGCTCGCGGTTACATTTCCCTACCGGCAGGGATGATATTTTTGGTAGGCTGCCCTGTTCGCTTGAATGTGCCTGAAATGTATGAAAAATCCCTTTTTAACACTTTGCAACCTAGTTGAAAAATGTTTGACTTCAGTTTGTCTGGCCGTCTGTCGCCTGTCTGTACTCTAAATCGCGTAAATCTGCTCGGATTGTCCTGAAATTTTTATATGTTATTGTCGTTTACTATAGCATGTTTCCTATTTCAACTGAAGTGAAGAGCACTTATAGTTTTTATACAGGAACAGTCAAAAGTATTCCGTTATATTACAGTCAATAGGAAATAATTGTTTCAAGTGCATTTTGATGATGTTACGTCATTTAAAACATGATGAAATTCATCTATAATTATCTACAATTATTATTGGAGCATTAAAACATGCTTTTTGTAGAATATAGAGTGCAAAACATTTATATGTTTGCACTTCACTATTTGACCATTTACAGGGTCAAACGAAAGAATTCTGTTACACATTGTTCTATGGGGAAAATCGTTTGCAGTGTAATTTAGTGATATTTCATTATTTCAAACATAATGAAAATTATTTGCATTGTTGAGGTGCACTATAAATTGCTATCTTGAAAGTGTGGTGTGCATTGCGTTTATTTACGGGGACACACAAACAATATCGGTTACAGTACATGTGCGATATTTACAGTCTGTGTGATAAGTGCGCTTTCAACTTTAGTTTCGTTTTTAACTAAATTTTTCATATTTGTTTATAAACTCGGTTGTTCATATACAGAGCTACACAAGGGAATCCGTAAGTATTACAGACTATAGGAGTGAATTGCTTAAGGGTATTTTTTAATTGTGTCACGCATTTTACTGCTGAACTATATTTAGTAAGACTAATAGAAGTTTGTGGAATATAAATAAATTTATATACAGGGCTACGCAAAGAAAAAGATACATTGTCGTTTACAGTTGGTAATTTCTGCGAGTGAGTTTTAAGTTGCTCAGTTTAGCTTAATCAGTAGTCAGTTTAGCCTAATATGTGGCGTGTACAAAAGTCTTCAGATAATATAAAGGGCTGTACAAAAGATTTCGAGTGCATTTCCATCGATTGGCGAAAATTGCTAAATGTGAATATTCTTACTGAACTAAATTTTATCAATGCTATATATCCACATCTATTGATCATATACAGGGCTGCACAAAATCATTTGACTACTTTATTTGACACTGGAAGGCAATTTAGAAAACTATATTTTTCAATGTGTTATATGTTTTCTAAACAGTTTATTTACATATCTTCTTTCACCTTATTTAATGGTGAAGTTTCGTTACAGTTTTCTGGCTGTGTTGGAATATGTTTCATAATCTATGCTTTGCGCTTGATTTTTGTTCTTGATTATTTCATATTTTACTTTTTGGACACGTACAGTGGTGATCCGGTGTATTAGTTATTTATTTCAGAACTTCTAGTGGTGTCATCTCGATTTTTTTTATAATAAAAATCTTCACATTAAATTATCTCAGAATTTCTGTCAGTAAATAAGGCTTAGCTAACTTTATGTAAATAGCGGTGTGAGAATACTTTTTAGAAAATGTAGTGAATACCAGTGATCTAAGGTAATTATGCATGCGGTTTTAATAAAATCATTAATAAATACTCGCATGATGTTAAATAAGTTCAAAGCAATTCAAAAGTAATTTTTATACCCTTAATTTATAATTTTCTTTTAGGAAATTTAGTACAGAGCTACGCTTCTGAGAAAATGACCCATTTATCTATTAAGGCTCTTAAAAGTAAAAATATCTGCTTAATAACGCGAAACTTTTTGACGCATTTACGGAATATATTTTTTTTTTATTGTTAAAACATCATATTTACAGGCTTGATTGTTAACGTGCTTTGGAATTGAATAGCGTTTTCCATTTTCCGCTTAATGTATTACACTTTGAGTTATAATCGATTGATTCTCGTTGGTGGTCTTTTCCGGAGTGTCGTGTGTCTGAAATCCGCTTAAATCCCCAAATTTGACACCATTTTTTGAACATTTCTTTGCCTTAAAAGAAAATAAGGAAAACTCTTTTCAATTTCTTGGTATCTGAATAAGAATACCTCTAAATTATGTTCCTTCAGAAAATTAATGACTGGCTATTAAATATGAAATCACTTTTTTATAATCCTTTTTTGTTACCACTATATTTAAAAAATATTTTCCGCCTTATTTAATCGCAGATTTCTGATAGTAAATAAAAGTAAGATTAGTTTCAAAATTTCTGGAATAAAAAAATACTTAAAGTTGGCAGATATGAAAAGACGAGTACATTTATCACCGGCCAACAATGAGTTAAGAATAAAAATGATTTGCAGTACCTGCTGTTCTCAATACATGGTTACAAATGGTAACGAATTTATATTAAAAAAAGCCATAACCTTTTCGCATAATTAGACGAGTAAGACTCGTCATGTGATGCAGAAACAACTACGTAAAGAAACGGATTATAACTAACGCAAATGGTGTAAAATCTAGTTGTCCTCAACAATGCATTTATAAGCCAATCTGTCGACAAGATTTCTGATAAATTTGATTTTTGTCTCTGAGACAGCTGTATTTATCTATTTAAACAAAAAAAAAAAATTCTCCCTAAAAAAAAAAGTCTTTTTCAAAAGGGTTAAAATCAAATAGTTCAGAAAAGAAATAGAATGAAGGTAGCGCATTTTGAATGACTGTGTCGAGAACTATGCTGAAAATGCACTTTTACTGCATTTCTTTCATCTAAGTGAAATCCAGTATCAGGCGAGTGAAAAACTTTCATTAAGGAACACCTTCATACCAAGGAACTTCTGGTTTAGTGAAAAGAATCTCGGAAGCAGTTACTGTTATGTTATTCTCTGATCATACGGTCCGTTGCTTTAAAATCACAAAAGTTTGCTTTGCTGTTTCGTCACGCCTCGATACTACTGCAGGCGTTGAGTGACCGTAGAATAGGTCAGCCGAAAAGAACAGTTTCTTCTTCGCGTAACAATGCAATAGTTTGTACGACAGTGAGCTCTCATCCTCTAAGAAACGCTGATCGATGCAGAGCAGTTTCGGATCAGATTTGAGGATGTGATAAACCATTTATTTCAATTTGGAGAAAGAATCATCTGAAACAGCTCGCTGATGAAATGAGTCGGATTGGAAAACCGATTTCATCTTGTATGTTTTGCTTCTTCGTGCTTCTCTTCATCTGATCTTATGAATGTAATGAAAGCGCCGGTCTTTTTATTTTGGATAATTTATTGAGCGTATTTGAAATGTAAACAGCAAATATAAATGAATAATCAATTGTACTTTCAGTAAAAATCTTCGCATCATCGGTATTTTGAAGAAGAGCTTAAAAGGTGCAATATTAAAAGGACTTCAATTATTTTATTTCTTATTTATTTTTTTTACATGTAAATAAAGACAGAATCTTATGGACTTTAAAAGAATTCCCCACGTGCGTACTGCTGTTATAAATTTTATTTAAACTCTCATACAGGCGAATTTTCACTGCACGTCAGCGGAAGTGTAACCCTTTAAAGAAGAGTTTAAATGTTGCAATATTGAGAAAACATAGTTTTTATTTATTTTGAAGCATGTTAGCAAATGCAAGATCATGTGAACAGTAAAGAAATTTCTCACTAATAAGCAACATTTTTCATAAAATTTTCTGATAAAAATTAGAGAAGAATTTTCGCTGCATTGTTTTGCACTTGTAAGAATTGTTTAAAATGGTTCTGCTTACTACACAAGAGAGAATGCGTCAAAATCAAATGGAAGATATGAGAAATTTCACTGTTGCTCAATGCCCAAAAGGTACCAATCAGACATGCAGTCTTGGTCCAACATGCAACAATTGTTCTGATGGTGCATCCCTAAGGCCAAATAGCGTGGCATCTAGCATGCCTCGACCAAAGGGTGTGTATATACCGAGCGAACAGTTTAGATCAAGATACATGCGATATCTTTCTTCACAGTCAAATATCACGGAGAGTTTAGAGTCTTGTTCAAAAAGAAAAGGGTAAGTACCCATTTTCAACTCAAATTATGTGTATATAAATGTATCTAAGAATGAATTTCTACATGTTTACATACACTACATGTTTACATTATATATTACATAAGTGAATTTCAATGAGTTTATCTACGTGTAAAAATGTATGTTTATGTTTGCACATGAATAAAACGCAGTTTTTATATGTATGTGTAAATGCAACACTTTTTATGTGCATGTATGAACAATATTATGGTATAGAATACGTTATGTAATATGGTAATACTTTAGAATGAACAATGTGATATTTAAATCTTAACGTTAAATCGGAGATTCATCTTGAATGCATTAAAACTTTAAATAAGCCATATAAGATTAAAATATATTGTTTGGATTATTATGCATTTAAGTGTGCATATATGTATGTGTGTGTGTGATGCATATGTATGTATGATACTTATGAGCATGATAATTATGAAATCAATTGCACAATTTCTTCCCATCAATTCATTTAACCTATTTGCATCATTAACGTGCATTTCGGGAATTTCTTTTTTATTCAGAAATTCTGAATAGTAATTTTTGCTTTATTTAATGACAGACGTTTCTTGATTTCACAAAGTAAAAATTCTTCTTTCGAAATTTGCGGTATGGAATCGGAATTTCTGAATAAAAAATAAATTCCTTAAATGGACGCAGATATGTGCTAATGATAAAAAAGTGTTAAAATCAATTAAATTATTCTTATACCAACTTTAATTAAGGTAACCCATCACCTGCTGTTGTTACGTTAACGCAAGATTCAAAATAAAAGTGTATGAAAAAAACAAAAACTGACCCATGCTACCACTATTTTAATATGGTAAAAAATACCTTAATGACAAAAACTTTGCTATTAAAAATATCGAATATTATATTTCAGAATTTTTGGTGGCAAACGAATTTTAGTAAAAATATTGAAGACTCCGCCCATATAGTTTTGGCAGTTAATGGGTTAAGTAATCAGTGATAAGTAACTTTCAAATGGCTCATTTTGATACGTATCACTGTTATTCTAAATAGCCATCGCTATAAGCATATGTACATATAAGCATTAAAATTTTGGCCTCCAATAGAGTCAAAAAATATTTTTCCGGTTTTCTAAGATTGATTATTTTAATATAATTTAGGATCTTTATTTACCGCCTCTCTGATTGATATATGTGTGAAGATTGTTTAACCCCTTAACTGTGTAGCCCGAACTCAGTTCGGGCAAGAACAGTTTGCTTGTTTTGTTACTAAAAGCTTTTGCACACCAGTAATTATTTAACGCAACCTTCGCTTTATTAATCGGCAGACCATTTTCGATTACACAAAGCAAATATTTTAGTACGGAAAAAGTGGTGTCAAAATACCTCCCACAGTTAAGGGGTTAAATGTGTTGTTCAAAATCAGAAATAGAGCTATATTCATCAAATTTTAATGTGTTTAATTTATAGCAATTAATTTTTTTTTCGGTATGAAGCACTCAAAACACAATCGTAGTTTTTCGCATTTGTTTATTTTTATATATTAACGCATGTATATGCAAATTCAAAAATATGTACACACTCATCCAATAATATAACGAAATATCGTTCTTAAGTAAGAAATAGGTTTATAAAATAACAAAATAATTAATCGATGAACAGTTTCCTCAATCATGCTTTTTTTTCGTTTTCTTACACCATTAATCATGACAAGTTTTAAATTTCATTTCAGTTTTAATTCCAACGCACTCCAATTCCGGAGTCAAGTACTGTTATTATACAGGTTGTCCCTTCTTATCGCTCTCCAACAACTAATTCCTAAACCAAATTTTTTAGAGATATATTTTCAATAGAAAAAATGTTTAAAATTTTGTTCTTCATAATTTTAGAAGCCATTTAAGTTAAACTAGTTATTTTTGTAAACGTAGTAAAATTAAGTTTTATACTGTCCCTTAAGTTGTAATACATTCAGAAAAACATACTCCATGGTCTAACAAATAAAATGATAAACCACATTTTTTTTTAACGACAAAAACTTTGAATGTAATGCATTTTCAGAGTTTTCCGGCTCTAAACACCAGTCTTTTCACTTTTAGAAGCAGAAAACTTTGAAAAATTACGAAATTAAAAATATCATAACTCAGTAAATTCTGGCTTTACAAAAATATTTTTGTTTGATTGTTTTACTTGCTAGATCATGGAGAATATTTTTCAAAATAGGCCCCAAGGACTGTGTTAAGAAAGTAAATTTAGTAACTTTTACAAAAATAACATTTTTGACGTGCAGTCGTCAAATAATAAATAAATAAATAAATAAATAAATAAAAAGGAAAGAAAAGAAAAAAAAAGAGAAACCCGCTACTAACTCTGCCGCAAATCATCGCATAAAAATGTGATTGGTA
This sequence comes from Maratus michaelseni, assembly GCA_963931845.1. NCBI lineage: Eukaryota > Metazoa > Arthropoda > Arachnida > Araneae > Salticidae > Maratus > Maratus michaelseni. Next base: position 447,260,388 of record OZ007586.1, read on the forward strand.
CGAAACGATTAGTAATTCCGTCTACTAACTAATGCTATACTTAAATTTTTTTATAGGGGACATCTAACTATAGAAATTGTATCAAAGTCGAAAATTTTCAATACTAATGCCTAATTGTGACATTATACTTGGACCTGCCAGTAGATTTTACTTTAGGATATCAAACGGCAAGTCATTAGGCCAAATAGGAATCGTACAGCTTTAAATTTTGGAATTCCTCATGTTAAATTCGTTTTTAATCGTTGCAAAACAGATTGCAACGCGGGTAGTTTTTTAAGCATAATAATAATAATATTAAACATTTAGTAGAATCAGCTGTAATTTTGGATTCTTGTATTTGAAGCTTCTGGAAATCGATTACCGTAAAAAAATTAATAGATTACAATTCACATTTCTTTTGAAAAATAATTTTGATATTATATATATATTCATATTATTTTTTGAAAATATATAAATAAATAACAATACTTAATAACACATTTTAAATAATCATTGTTAATCTATTTTCAATTGTATATTTGCATAATATATATCTTACTGAAGCAAGTTTTCTTGTTGTTATTTGTGTCGTTGTATGAGTGTTACAGAAAATTAACAATAGCGTTTGAAATTAGTATTAATGCTTTTGATGAAGGGCGTAGCCAAAATGGAGAGATCTACCCCCACTCTCGCAATCAGTCGTTTTTCATTTAGTCAATTAATTGTTATTTTTCATATAAAAATGCTTTTGGTGTTGCTAGCGGACACTAAAAAAAAAATTAAATGAGAAAATTCTATTAGAGTTTTCCATCATAAAAAATGGTTTCACCTATTTTCTGTAGCTTGGGAAGCCCGGATCGGATTCCCTAGTTAAAATAATGATATAATATTTTTTTGTTAGGAAGAATAACAATGTACAGTCCGACAAAAAAAAAAAAAAAAAAAAAAACCTTTTCCATAATTGTTGCAGTAGAAAACTAAAATAACCAACTGAATGACAGGGTTCGTACGGTTCAGGGACTTTTCCAGGAGTGTTACCAGTATTTTTTTTTTTATAGAAAAAGAAATCTAGGTTAACCCCTTCGGGACCGGCGGCTTTTATACAAATTTTATTCGGTTGGCACCATTTAAAAAAAAAAAAAAGATACCTTTAGTTAAACGGTGACAAAAATGCTCTAATTAGAGAAAGCAAATATTACTTTTATTTTTTACTGGTGTCAAAAACAAATTCTGCATGCCCTTTTTGAGGGTGCATATATGCACCCATGGTCCCGAAAGGGTTAAACTCCCAAAACTTCTCCTTCTTTTAAGTAGAGATTTTCTGTAAGAAAATACTGGTACCGAAGAATTTCCTGGTCGCAAAATTCCAGGAGCCGTACGAACCCTAAAATGACAATTATGTCTTCTTTCAATTTATTAAAAAGAAAAAAAAAAGGTTAGAGATATGTCTTTCTACTTAAATTGTACCAAGCGTTTAAATTTTCAAAACAAACGTAATTTTGACAACACATTTGGAGCTTTTGAAAACATTTACCTTAGGATACCAAAAGAGAAGTCATTTGGTCAAGTAGTTTAGTTAGTACGCAGGTTTAAACTTTGGATCTATAGTAATTTTAAATACATTTTTAATCCTTTCAAAACAGATTGTAATGCGGGTAGTTTTTTAAGCATTACTCAAAAACTACTCGGCGGAATGATCTGTAATTTTGTACTCATATATTTAAAAAAGTCTAAAAATCGATTTCTATTTGAAAATTCATATATAGTAATAATTTTTGACTTTCATGATATATAATGTTTGAAATTAATATTCGAGAAAAATATGAATTGTAACCTGATTTTATTTAACGGAAATCGATTTTTAGAAACTTCAGATATGCAAAACCGAAATTACACCTCTTTCCGCCAAGTAGGTTTTGAGTTATGCTTAAAAAACTACACACACTACAATCTCTTTCCTTTTTTCAATGATTATATATGAATTTAACATTAGAAGTTGCAAAATTAAACCTCCATAATTCCTAAACTACTTGACCGAATGACTCGTTTAGTATGGTATGGTACAATTTTCCGAAAAGCCTAAATATGATGTCAAAATTAGGTGTTCGTATTGAAATTTTCAAAGTTTGATACAATTTCTCTATGAAGACGGTCTTAAACTTATTTTTTAAACATAATTTGAAAGGAGACATAATTCTCAATCAATCGAATGGCAATTTTCATTTTTCTCTGTGACAATTTGGCGATTAAAGTATATGATTTTTTTTCCGTCAGTTTATCTCGAAATTTTCATCACATCTTTGACTTTTAAATATATTGTGCACGTGTAATAACAGGGAAGAGAGATTTAAATTTTATCTAAAATATGTCTCCTTAAAGTTGTCCATTTTACATATTTGCTATGATGTTTTATTAATCGCATTCTTAAATAATAAATAATATTTCAAAACAGGTTAATCCAAAATTAATGTAGTGATGTTTAAACTTTTACAAAGTATCATATGGAACAAAACGTAATGAAATACATAAATGATTATTTGAGTTGTGTCTAAATAACCAACATTTCTGTTTAAGATCAATTGGTTCATTTGACGAGAATTTATATCTCACAAATTAAGCATTCAAAAGTATTGAAAATGTAGTATTCCCATGTTTTTTACCATGATGAATTGAAATATGTAAAACATTATGGTGCTGCTATTGAACTTTTTAAAGTTAGGTTCAATTTTAATATGGTAGATGGCCACTTATGACGCAATAAGCTATATACCGTCAACCGAGGTGACTTTTTCTCCATGTTTTGCCTCTTGTTCTCTTCAGATATCCAAAACTTATTGAAATCTTCATTTAAACAATTTCTAGATCTAATCTATCAATTGTAAAGGTTAAAATTCACATTTAGTATTCTTATGGAATAGCTTTTTTAAATTATTTTTTTAAGTGGGACAAAGTCCCACTTAAAAAGTCCCACTTTCCATGATTTTGTCTCATAACTAAAAATTTTTTGAATAAGCCATACAAAAACCTTGTAAGAGAATCCAACCCCACTATTATGATAGAGTAATAAAATATAATAAAAATATACGTCATTTCGTCATTTAAAAAACACAAATTTTGTATCAAAATGGATAGTAAATCGAAATTTTATTTAAAAATGACCTTCATGAGAGACACGTGAAAACAATGAACAATTAATCATGGTAAGATTAATATTTTTCAAGAAAACAAAATTTTAAATATATCTCTGTTAGATCTTACTCGGATTTATTATTTTTTTAAAACTTTAATTCTAGTTCGGAATAGAATCCTGCATACGACTGAGGAACCAGATTTTATCAGAAAGTGACACGACACGTGTCGATTCGGATCTAGAATCCTACACAAGTTCGGTTATACTGGACTTGAACCCTTAAATTATATTTCAAGTCAACCCGCAATCCGACTCTATCGAGGAAAAAAAAAATTCGTTGACGCATAACCCAGCCGAAACTCATAAATGACAAATCGACGACTATCAAAACGCCACTCATGTGGACCCAAAACACGAAATCAAACAAAATATATCAGTAATATAGCCCTTTAATTGTCGCGCCCGATATGTGTAGGCTACTTTTTTTAAATTCAGATTGTTTGATTGCCATCAGTTTTCTGAAGTAGAAATATTCGCCTTATTTAAAGGCAGATAAAATAGTGCGAGAATAAAGGCAATTACACTATTTTAAAAAACTGGTCTGAATCAAACATTCTGAATTTTAAAAAAGTAGCCTACACGGCTCGTGAATGTCTCAGGCACGACGCTTAAGGGGTTAATACATTTATAGAAAAGTAGTGTATAATCATGTTTTTCATATCTATTTTATAGTTTATATAGAAAAACGGACATTTATAATGATTCATTCATATTAAAATAAAGTTTTTCACGTGAAAAAATAGTGTAGTCTTCCTTTTGAAATATCAGGTTAACCCGAATTCAAATTGGAAAAAAAAATCTCATTCCGGAAAAAAAAAAAAAAAAAAAAAAAAAAAAAAAAAAAGTCAACTTGACCCAAACAGCAACAACAAAAACAATTATCGCAAATCTGACCCGACCCAAACTGAGGTCATATCGGGTGAGATAAAATCGAGTTATTGGTGTGGGACTTTATTCGGGTCTGTATTTTTTTTTTTTTGCTCTAAATTCCGGGTAACCAGATTTTACTAGAACTCGAGAATACGGTGGTAAATTTTCTACTACTGTCAAATACAGATTTGAATCTCGCAGAGATTCGGATAACAAAATTTTACCAAATCCGGAAATGACTCCTGTCGGATCGGCTATAATTTTTATTGATGCAACTCGTATTGCAATTAGAATTTTGCATTTGATTGGGAAACCGGCTAATGTAGCGTTAAGCACGTAAAATTGTAAATGAAAAAAAAAAAAAAAAAACACATATTGAATATAAAAATGGCAGATGAATCCATTGAAAATTATTATATATATATAAAGAAATTCTGTTATGTAAATAACAACTTTTTAAATTACTTCTACTTCCATTTGTATTATGTAACCACCAAAAATGTTTACAATACTTAAAACTATGCTATTTTGCTGTTTTGAAACGTGTAAACTTTGTCATATTTCCCCACTCTTAATACCACGAAACACTCTGACACATTTACGAACAAATATTAAAGCTCAAAAGCATATAACTTGCATGCCTGATTTTTAAAGCAATTTTGAATGAATAGCGCTTTCCATTTTTAGATAAATGAAATACTTATTGAGTTATAAGCAATTTCGGTCACGTTTTTCCCCTTTCTTGGGCTGCCGCGTCGGAAATTCGGTTCAAAGCCTCGACTTTGACAGTGTTTATTGAAAGATCTTCTGTCGTTATCAAAAAATTGGAAAACGCCATTCGATTACATATTTTCTGAATAAGAACACCTGCCAATTTCATGCATTTCCGAAAAAAAATGAATTCAAAAATATATGTCAGAAATTAGCTCTTTTGGATCTGAGAACACCCTTAATGAAAATATAAATATGCATTTTAAAATAAGTATTGTGAAAGTTTTATATTAGGAATCCATTTAAATAATAGATATACCTATTGTGCGATATTGTTAAATAATAAAAACATTGTATCGAACAATAAAACACTTTTTGATGTAAATGAAATATAAAAATAAAGATCATAAACGCAAAAATAATGTTGATATATTTTTTCTTTTTTTCATTTACAGTTTATGATAGAATATGAAATGCAGAACTTAAATATCAATCTTTACTACAAAAAACATTCGACAGTTAAAATATAAAACACAACTGGAAAAATTACTTTAATATGGTTATTTCATTGTTTCATCAATATTCAATATTTTTGCGTACCTAATATTGACATATATTGACAAATAAATTTTTAAAGCATTAAATTGTCACAATTATTTCAAATGCACCAGAAAATTATTTTTCGAAATCTCCACTTGCAACGAAAATTTCAAATTGTAAATCAAATATTAATAGTTTTAAAAATTGTATTTTTTTGTTATTGTTAAAACGAATAACTGTAAAAATTGAACTAAGAAACGCAAAATATAAATAAATTCCTTATTAAAAATAGCACTTTATATTTAAAATATATATTATTACTAAATACATTAAAGCTGCTTCTCAAATTGTCTATTTAAAACGATTTAAAACATTAAAGACAAAATTTAATACAAGTGATTTTTTAAAAAGAATATTTAAACATCTTAAAGTTTAAAACATGCACTATTAAATGTACTATTAACAAAACTGCGAAAACATCAAAAGTTACCTGCTGATCTATAGGTAAAGCCAATGTAGTTCTAGGGGTTTCGTTTTAATGGTCCTGGTCTGCTTAGCTTTCATCGAAAAATAGACTATAAAATGCATTATTTTAATTTTCAAATTGTTCCAACCGAGGCGTGTTCATAGATCTCAGATGTCAAATATCACCCAGTCCTTACGAACGTACCCAGCTAGACACATAGGTACTTTGATCTAATAAATGTTGTGGATTTGTACAATGTTAGTATATTTTATGTAATTTTTTTTAATGCCATAGCACTACTCTTAAAAGGTTTGAAATTATTACATATAATTCCTGAATAAATTACTGCTTCGTATTGCATTAGTAAGAATAATTAAATAATGAAATTGTATTAAATTGTAACTTATTTGTATTAATATGGGAAACTAATTATTTATTCATAGCTTGTTATTGCTTAGGCTCAGCTGAAATATTCTGAAATATAATACATGTAAAGTTTTCAATTGTTATCTCTTTCACATTTTTGAAATAAATATATATTTTTTAAAATATTCACAACCAATGTGAATTATTCATGCTTTTTAGTTAAATGGAAAAATTCATAATGACAGTTGTTATTAAGCTATGAAATAATCATAAAATAAATTAATACAATTTTTTAAAAGTTTAATAACATATTTAAATTTTTATGAACTACTAGCATAAATTAGTTTTGAATCAAATCATCAAGATTGGTTCAACTAAACCACAGTTATGCTTCAATATAAATATAAACATACACATATGAAACTTCTTTTAACCAGAGAAAAATATTTATAATACAATATAAATAATATTCCTAATTCCATAATTATTATGCCTAAATATAAACATAAACCTTTAACATATGAAACTTCTTTTTTTTAACCATAAAAAAAAATATTACATGATGTACAAAAAAATTAAGCAAACACATTAATTGCTACAACTTTATCTTTTAAGCTGGAGAAGAAATAATATTAACATGCCGATTGATTTTTTTTCTAGAAAAATTTAAATAGAAATTGCTTTGAGTCCAGCACCATATTCTAATATAACCAAATATGAATTTTCAAAAAATAACATTAAAATTTGATACCTCAAATAAGTAAAACAAATTAATTCATTACTTAAATTACAAAGTTTAGATAATTATTAAAGAAAAACCAAACATAATTCATTAATTTATTTTATAGTGTATTTATGAACTGATTAAAAACTGCTAAAAGTTAATTCAATTTAATTGTACAACATAAATCAATTTTATTGCTTCTAAATTTTTAAAAAAAATTTGTAAAGCTAAGTTTGTAAAACTTTACATTTAACGATATTTCTTGAATATTTAGCTAAGTTCTAATCCGAGCTTGAAATGACATAAAATATATCCATAAACCAAAACCAATTACAACGTTATAACGCACAAATATGAAAAATGGTACAAAAAAAAAACCCGCAGACGGCCGTTTTAAGGATGCATCGGTCCCCTTCCTCAGTGCAAGAGAAAAAAAAAAAGAGAGGTAAAAATGGGTTTAAAGAACCCCTCGGTTATAGGCCCGAGTACTCGGGGACGCCGGGTACTTCAGCTAGTAAGTAAAAATGAATTTAAATACGGATATTTCAAATGCTTTATAATTTATATGGCCGACAAATTAACTTCTAATGATGTTATAATATTCTTGTTTTATATGAGAGAATTTTGTATTTAATAGTAACTTCTACCGCAATTTCTTAGAAATACGCAGTGAAAATTTGCATTTTTATATATTTTTTCATACATTTCATTTCCTATAGTCATTTGCATTTGCTTTAGACGTCAAAAGTAAACATACATTTTAAATACAAATTAATTTAATAGTCTATATTAAGTAATTTCGATATAAATACTGTTCTACGATTAAATTTCCTAAATACGAATTTTTCAATTTTTACACTCTATTGAAAAAAGCAATATATTTAATAGAGGTAATATCTTACTAAGCAATGGCCAGTTTTAGATAAATTGCTATAGGAATGATGCCTCCAGGGAGAAATTTTAAAGGGAAGGTAACCTGAATTAATCATACCGTACAAGGGAGATCCTGAAAGCGCTGCACGGTCACTCCGACCAGATCGCGTTGGTATCAAACTGGCAAACATAGTGCCCTCATTTTGTAACCAGAAAGTTGACGATTGGGTTGAGTGGCTCCTCAAAATAATTAAAGATTGGACATTTTTAAAGAAATATTTTAGTATCACAACATTAGCAAATGAGTTCAATGAGGTAGTGGAAAAAATTTAAATGTTTGTATTAAAAATGCTAACTAACCTCTAAATTGCTAACAATTTTATTAGAATGGGAGCTCTATTTTTGCATTGATTTCCGCCAAAACTTTTATACGTTATTAAATTTCTATTTAAGGATTTTCATCTATTTATTATATATATTATATTTTGTTAAATTTCTTGAAAAGGGTAAGGAAAATTGTAAAAAAGTCATCTCTCTCATAGATATATATACATATTTATTTATTATTTTATTTTTAAAATACTCAATTTCTTTAAATAATGTGTGACAATGTGAAAGATTTAGGCATATGATAGAATTCAATTCTATATTGTATGAGTTTTTTTTTCAAATCCACGCCCCGATCACACTGTGACATCTTAGAGTGTTGGTAGCTTGGCCACAGGTGTGACGTGACTTTTGTACGTCATTGCCAAGTCACAAAATTTTTCAAAGTCCTCAAAAATAATTTTCTTGATGCCATAAGATGTTCTAAATTTTCTTTTACGTTTTCTTAAGATATTCAAGACGCTCACATTTTGATCACAGTGTGGCGTCACAAAGTATTGGCATTTTGGTCACAGATGTGACTCACAGTGACGTCACAATGACGTTACTGTGACTGTTATTGCTATGCGCCAGTGGTGATCACCACTGGCGTACGGGATGCACGGCCTGTTTATTTGCAATTTATTTCATTTTGGTTTTTTAATGAATTCTTTTATAAATGTGATATATATTACTTGTATACTATTACTAAACATTAGACGCTATTTTTCTTTAGCATCAAAAGTTGATATTTAGGCTTTAAACGGCGTTGACTTAGGGAGTATACCGTACCTTTCGTTATGTTACTACAAACCGTCCGTGTTATATTAATTCTAATTAACCCCTTGAAAGTGGGTGGTTTTTTTTAGACTATTAAATTTTAATCCCTAAATGTCACATTGGAACTAGCATTTTGAAATAAAAATTTTCTTTTATGATGTATTTCACGTACTTAAAAAAAAGAAAACTTTTACTTATTTTCAAATTAATTTGTATGTAAATCTGGTGTCATGCAATCATTTCAGCATTTTATCCAGAACTGGAGACTACTATTTTTACATTCAATCTTACCACAATTTACAAAAATTTTTGTGTGACCTCAAATCCTCTTAAAAATATTCTACTATGGAGTATGTGTAAGTACTCCATGTGTACTACTATATGTAAGTGTATGGCAAAGATTATTTTTCAAAACTAGTACGAATAGAATAAAAAATAGTTCATTCGGACGTATATGGCTAGACCAGTAGTCATAGTGTTAATGTAAATAAATAAAAATAAATTACAAATTTGACAAATGTTCTTTAACTTTGACGTTACTTACTGACATAATTATGTCATATTCGTATTTTTTCCCATTTACTTTAGATTAACAAACTAAAGGTCTCTCTATAAAGATTTTTTTTTGAAATTTTCAGTCAGTTTTATCTATCGAGAGATGCATGGTAAACAAAGACACACAATTTTTTTTTGCACTTACATTCTGAACAGCGTCACTTTATTAATGATAAAATTTCTTATATTTAACTTTTAATTTTTTTTTTGAAAAATTTGACAAATATTTCTGAACTTGAAAAGTATTTACTGACATAATTCTACCAGATTTTTTTTTACCTCAATTATCTTGTATTAACATACTGATATTGTTCTACAACATGGTTTTTGGAATTTTCAGTTGGTTTTATTTACCAAAATGTGCATAATAAACAAAGACGCACAGAAAAATCTGTACATGTTGTTGTACTGGGTTCCTTTAGCTACGTTGAATTATTTTATTTATTATTTTTACGAAAAATTATATTTTGTCTTTTTTTATTATCTTTATCCTTTCTTTAACCAGACTTTCAGTCTCTTACATGCACATTTGCGGAAAATTTCCATGCTGATTATAGAGAGTTTCTTTCAATATAATTTTATATTTCAATATAATTTCAACTTAAATATTTGAAATCTGTCCTATTCAATGACCGCAAGAGGATTTTAATTATTTTCAAGTAATTTTTGGTGATATAAATCTCAGCATGCGCAAAATTTAGTTTTTATATGTAAGAAAAATCACTATGTTTTTAATCCATTCTTACTTTTCGAACACATAATGTAAGGAAAGTATTGTAACTATTTTTTCTGTGTATACACATGAACACGATAACTCCCAAATGGTACTTCCGATTAGAGTCCTGCATCGTGTCGGTTTACCCGAAAAAAAAAACCCGATTCCCCCTGCTAACTTTTTTCGTTGCGAATCGGGTTCCTGTTGGGCTGACTTTAAAGTTTCAGGTCCAGGTTGGTTTCGGGTTAATTTTTGATTCTTTCTGGTTGACCCGTCATTTCAGAAGAATGTCCTGAATATTTTTAATGAAAATGCTATATATTTGAATATTAATGAGTGTAAATGTATTAATTTTTATACAAAAAAAGATAAAATTAGTATTACAGCTATAATTGTATACTACTTTTCCATAATTGTATTAAAATATGAATTAATATTCTTTTACTTGGGGTTCAGTTTTCTGAATATTTTTGGGGTTCGGGTTGGTTTTCGAGTAGACTTTAAGCAGAATTTTCAGGGAGACTCTACTTCCGATTAAGCTATCATTTGGAGAATATATTATTAACCACTGTACCGAGAACTATATAGATTTTCGTACAAATAGGCCGACTGAATAGGTTTTTAATCCATTTTTAACCATTTTGAAGCTATTTTGCACCGATTCTATTGGAAATATCATCAAGGAAATGTGACAGAGTGTAAGTGAAAATTTTTGTGGCCATGTAATCAAGCATTATTAGCGCAGATGAGGTAACGTCACCAGTTTCAAAATGGGAGATCCAATGTTCGAATGTAACCGATTCAATTATGCGGGGCTGCCACTGGCGACTATTTTTTAATTCTATCTCGCACCACTTTCTCAAAACAAAATTTTTCCACATACACTTTGACAACATGTGCAAGAGAAATATACTACAAAATTTATTTATTTTTAATAGTGGTGCAAATAGCATATAAAAATAGTCGCCAGTGGCAGCCCTGATGTCGAAAATCTATATATGGACATATATAGTCTATTTCTGGACACATGTGTTCAGCAAGTCGGGTGGAGTCACTCCAGATTTCTTTATTCATGAGTTATCTGTAATACTCTAACAAGCGAAAGAATTCATAGATTATTTTATTCTTACCAAGTTTTAAATTTATATTATTTATAATTTATAGCGAATTATCTGGCTCTGTGTGGAAGAAATTATATTAAAAACACAAAAAAGATAATTGTACAAAATATTTATTATTACACAAAAAAGATAAAATTGGTGTTACAGATATAATTGTAAACTACTTTTCATAATTGTATTAAAATACGAATTAATATTCTTTTACTTCGGGTTCAGTTTTCTGAATATTTTGTTGGGTTCGGGTCGGTATTCGAGTAGACATTAAACATTTCGGGAAGACTCTACTTTCGATTAAGCTATCATTTGGAGTATATATTATAACCCACTGTCTCGAGAACTGTATAGATTTTCGTACAAATCGCCCGACTGATTATGTACTTAATCCATTTTTAACCATTTTCAAACTATTTTGCAATCGATTCTTTTGGAAATATCACCAAGTAAATGTGACAGAGTATAAGCGATAAATATTGTGGCGATGTAATCAAGCATTATTAGCACAGATGAGGTAACGTCACCAGTTTCAAAATGGGAGATCCAGCGTTCGAATGCAACCGATTCCATTGTGTCGAAAATCTATATCTATATGTATATATAACTTTCTGGGCACCTGTGTTCAGCAAGTCAAGTGAAGTCACCCCAGATTTTTTTTAATCATGAGCTATCTGTAATAATCTAACAAGCGAAAAAATTATAGATCATTTTATTCTTACCTAGTTTTAAATTTATGTTATTTATAATTTTTAGTGAATTATCTGGTTCCGTGTGGAAGAAATTATATTGAAAACACAAAAAAGATATTTTTACAAAATATTTATATTTATACAAAAAAGATAAAATTGGTATTACAGATATAATAGTAGACTAGTTTTCCATAATTGTATTAAAATATGAATTAATATTCTTTTAACTCGGGTTCAGTCTTCTGAATATTTTTTGGATTCGTGTCGGTTTTTGAGTAGAAGTTAAGCAGAATATTCGGAAAGAGTACAGAAGACACACTGCAAAAAATAGTTGTTGATTTTGCAGTATAAAACTGGCACCCAGCTGCCAGTATTATACCGTAAAATTAACAGTATTAAACAGTAAAATAAGCAGTAATACGCTGCCGTGCAAGCAGTAATACTGTTAATTTTACGGTATAATACTGGCAGCTGGGTGCCAGTTTTATACTGCAAAATCAACAACTATTTTTTGCAGTGCAGGTACTGTTGAGCCGCAAAGCGATGAACTACAGTGCAACTAGGTATCCAGGCATACTCTAATAGTTCATAACTGCTTGATATTTTTACTATGAAAGACGCCGAGCGACACCTTCCCCATTTTCGAAATAAAGTTGCTTTCATTATTTTTTTAATGAAAAAAAAATCATGTTCACGGAACCATATTATGTATTGTTTATAATTAAAGAATTGGTTAAGATATCATTTTTAACACCAGGTTCGCTTAATGATAATAATAATAATAAATCCCATGGCTAATGGTTAGATTAAGATTTTATTATTCTGGAATTAAAATGCTTTGGGGTGGCCGAGAAGTGGTACATGGGGATAGGTGCTAGAAGAGGAGCACTCACACAGGAGACAACGGTGACAGCAAGAAGATATCTCATCACCAAACATTAACATTTTTGGCAAGTAAAAATTAACATTTTTCATAACAATATTTGGCGTCATAAATTATTATTATTAACAGAAAATAAACTCATTATTATCTAAAAAATAAAATTAATTTGTGGCTTTCCTGAATGATGCGAAATACATCATAGAACAAATTCCCACTTATTTATAGAAAGATCACATAAATTTTAAAGTTTATTGCACTTTTGTCTATAATATTTAACGATAAAGAATCATTATTTATTTATCGATATAATTAAATTGCAAAAAGAATTGCATTTGTTTAGTGTAACTGCAAAAACTCAAGGTTACTGGATTAAAAATGAAAACAAGTAATTTGAGATTATTTATGAGGGAAGGCATTACATATGCAACAATCAATCATGATAAATATATTTATCATGAAAGAATTATTCTCACTTCACATTTATATCTTTAACCCATTCGGGACCATGGGTGCATATATGCACCCTCAAAGAGAGCATACAGAATTTGTTTTCGGCACCAGTAAAAAATTAAAATAATATTTGCTTTCTCTAATTAGAGCATTTTTGTGATAGTTTAAGTAAAGTTAGCTTTTTAAAAAAAAGTGGTGCCAACCGAATAAAATTTGAGTAAAATCCGTCGGTCCCGAAGGGGTTAATATTTCGTAACGAAAGTGAAAATATATAGTATAGTAAAAGATAGATAATTAAAAGTCTTATTTGTTATAGATACAGATAACTACTGAATTTAAAGCTATATATAAAGTTTGAAATTAAACTGTTTAGCAATAACATCTCGATCATATAACTGTGATGTGGGAATTACACACATTTCTCTTTTCTTTATTTAATAAATATAACAGCAAGGAATGACTTTGAATAAGGAATGCATAAAATGAAAAGAGTTATTTGTTGAGAGAAAATAAATTCGTATCTCTCAACATATATTAATGTTGATATGAAATTAACGAGGAGAATTAAGATTTCAAATACAGGAGAAAGAATAAATACGGAAAGGTTTTAAAATCGAGAGGGGTTTAAAATCGAGAGGGGTTTAATTTAAATAAATAAAATGTAAGAAAGCCTTTATATATAACAGATCGCTGTTATAACTTCGGGTTCAGTTTTCTGAATATTTTGTTGGGTTCGGGTCGGTTTTCGCGTAGACTTTAAGCAAAATTTTCGGGAAAAATCTACTTCCGATTATCATTGGGAGACTACATTATAAACCACTGTCCCGAGAATTTTCGTATAAATCGGCCGACTGATTAGGTACTTAATCCATTTTTAGCCATTTTCAAAGTATTTTGCAATCGATTCTATTGGAAATATCACCAAGGAAATGTGACAGAGTATAAGTAATAAACATTGCAGCGATGTAATCAAGCATTATTAGCGCAGATGAGGTAATGTCACCAGTTTCAAAATGGGAGATCCAGTGTTCGAATTCAACCGATTCCATTTAAAATCAATATATATATGTATATATTGCTTTCAGGACACCTGTGTTCAGCAAGTCGAGTGGGGTCACTCCAGATTTTTTTAATCATGGGTTATCTGTAATGCTCTAACAAGCGAAATAATTCATAGATCATTTTATTCTTACCTAGTTTTAAATTTATATTATTTATAATTTACAGCAAATTATCTGTTTCTGTGTGGAAGAAATTATATTGAAAACAATTGCCTTTCTATTAAAAAAAAAGAAATAAAAGAAATGTAACTTACGTTGCTCTGCTGTAATTGAATTTATTGTGATCTTTTCACTCTCTCGGCTTATCCTGTAAAAACTATTGCATATAGAAAACTGAAAACTGGCAGTTTTATGGATAAATGTATGATTAACGCATTGAAGTTGAGAGTTTTTGAATCAGAGAACACTATTTAATTTTGCAATAAGTCAAGATAGTTCAGTTACATAAGTTTTATAGGATCAAAAACTGTACATAGCAATTTAACCACCTTTTTCAGGCCTATACTTGACTAGATTGGGGTGTGCAATGTCCAATCATTTTTTTAAATTTGTCTAATTTTTAGCAATTTTTTTCAAATTTTTAATTCAAAATTTTATTATCTTAATAAAGATTTAATTCATAGTTTGAAGTAGTCTTTTTTTACCTACTTTTACTAGATTTTAAAAAGCCCAAACAGTAACATATCCAAACACTTTTTAATTGACGCATGATTATTAAAAAAAGAAAGAAAACTTTAAAATAATTAAATGATTACTTGCAAAAAGCTTTTAATGGTTAAAATTACCTCATATTTAAAATGCTATATTTAAAACGTCATATTTAAAACGATTTTCTTATAGCGCCTAAAAGAAACCTTTTCTTCCAGACGTTATAAAAGTCCGTGAGGCAGCGACACATTTTATTTAACAGATTTATATAAGCGTTTTTTCAAATGTGTATGTGATCTTACTTAATTAATCACAAAAACAGCGTCGGCTGTCGCGACAGCGGTGGATGCGGCCTTGAAAACTGGCAAATCCCCATAGTTAAAGGAAAATGAATGGCAATTGATTACAGAATATCGCAGTGCCTGTGGGGACTGAGGGGGGGGGGGTTGGCATAGGAGGAAAAACCCCTGTTATTGATAAAAAAATAGTTAATTATGTTAACAGTTAAAAAACAGTTAACTTTAGGTAATTAATAAAAAATAATTAATTGAATTTAAAAAAATATATATTTGACAACATACGACTAATCTTTCTATATTTGGGGATTACATATTGACATAATTCTGCTCGATACTTATTTTTTTCTAATTAATTAGCATACCAAAGTTATCTCTGCAACAGTGTTGGGTCATTTTACGGGAAACATTACTTTTCGATTGTACAAATTTCAATAAACAATTTAACCCAAAAAATTTAATATTAATATTCATAGTTCACATTTTACCTCTTTTAAGATTTATGTACGTGGTCGTATGTGTTTTCATTATTTAGTGCTTAATTTACTTTATGAGGATATATCTACTAAGGACACAAATATAGAATGCGTTGTTTCATAATGAAAAGTTTTTATAGGACAGGATATGAAACTTGAAGTAAATATCTCAAGAAAAGCTCTATGTATATAAATTAGAAACTTGTTTTTATTAAATAGATTATGTTTAACTTTTAAATCAAGAACTGATACAGAGTTCCTAATCGTTTATAGTTAAGTGAGAATACTTCAAAATTAATGACAAACGCCAATGGACACATTCACGAGTATCAACTAAAATTTAAAACAAGTTGGAAATTGTACTTTAAACGTGATAAATGAAGTGCGTTCGTATTATAACTAGTTTTACAATGTAAAAAAAAAAATCATCCTTATTATTTCAGTGAAATGAATTATATCGTCTGTTAAGAGCGAAATGAGCATGCCTTTTTTTTTCTGATTACGTATACCACGTTTACAGATGCGAATATTTACCTCCATGGTTTAATATTTTTATGACTCATAATGAACGAATCTCTTGTGTTTATTTTCTTTAATGGATTGAGATATTCGACTTTTAATCTAATTTCAACTGAAGTTATTTCAGAATCTATACATATTTGAATGTACTCATGTCTGAAACAAATAATTTTTTTGAATGATCTTTCTAAAAATGTAACTTTTATGCAATTTCATTCGAAAAATAATTTTTAATAAAAATGGCTTTCTGGCATATGAAAAAATTTGCTTTCCTCAGTCACATTATTTGCGTTTTTAGGTGCGTTCGAAATTATATAAATACGTAGCACCTATAGTCGTCGTTTGGTCCGTCCGTCTGTCTGTTTATCCTTCCGTCTGTCCGCATATAACAGCAAAAAAAAATACCCAACCGAATTGTTTGAAATTTAATATATATAACTGTTGCATAATTTTGTCGAGTCATTTCAAATTTTATGAAAATCGAATCAAAACTTAAAAAGATATTAATAAAAGTTTTCTTTATTCTATTAAATCCATGTGACTGAGGACAACAAATACGGGCTAACCACATCTTTTTCCATATGCCAAGCGGCCATTTTTATTCAAAATTAATTTTTCGAATAAAATGGCATAAAAGTTACATTTTTAGAAAGATCGTTCAAAAAAATTGTTTGCTTGAGAGATGAGTTACATTAAAAAATGTATAGTTTCTGAGATAACTTCAGTGAAAATTGGGTAAACAGCTATCTAGATCCATTAAAGTCAATAAACAAAATATTCATTCATCGTGAGTCATAGAAATATTAACCATGGAGGTAATCATTCGCAAAGCAAGATCTCCATGGTGAATTTACAGAACTGTCTGGAGTCGAAAAAAATAGCATCTGTAAACATGGCATACGTAATAATAAAAAAAGGCATCCTCATTTCGTTCATAGCAGACGATATAATTTATTTCCCTGAAATAATAACGATGATTTTTTATATTGTAAAACTATTTATAGCAAGAAACAAACGCACCTCATTTGTCACGTTTAACGTATAATTTCTAACTTGTTATTATTGTATATATTACGTATGATATGATTTAATAGCACGAAAAAAAACTTTTATTAATATCTAAGAAGATATTAATTGATTAATATCTTCTAGAAGATATTAATTGATATATTAAGTTTTGATTCGATTTTCATAAAATTTGAAATGACTCGACAAAATTCTGCAACGATTATATATATATTAAATTATAAACCATTCGGTTGGGTAGTTTTTGCGCTGATATATGCGGACAGACGGACGGACGGACCAAACGACGACTAATAGGTGCTACTTATTTATATAATTAAGAACGTATCTGAAAAAGACGCCTTCTGCCTACAAATATTTTTATTAGTTGACGAATACTACTACGTTTGGAAAAATATTGCACATAATTTTATTTTAACGGAGGATTGAAGAAATGCTTGTAACAGTAATTCAAATATAATTTTTGAAATTTTTTTTAAATTATTTTCAGAACAAAATTTAACTTACATATAAACGAATTTAAGAGAAAAAAAATACATCGTTAAATGAATGATATATTTATCACATTCATAAAATCAGCGAAGATGCTAATAGAGGAAATTAATTGTTACATGTAATGGAGGTATACAAATATACCTCCGTTCATTTTATAAAAAATATATAAATTTTATTCAAATATATATTTTTAATGTGTTATATTATGTAAACCCTCTGAAATATTTTGTAAAAAACATTCTGTTATAAATTAAATACCACGTACTGAAAAAGTAACGTTTTCTGTGATTACTGTTGAACCAAGCTGATTCCGGGCTCAGGGGCTCAACTCACTGTAGGGCATCAGATTAGCAGAATTTTGGCTTATATACATTTTCTTACTTTTAAATTTAAAACTAAATACACTTATAAATGTAATTCAGGACTAATCATAATTAACAATAATAACTAAAACTATTATCATTATGAATATTAGAAACCGCCAGACAGTATTCTAAAATATTGTTATGTATCGTAGTTTGCTTCATATAGTAACTAAAAAATATGTATTGAGGGATACTTTTTTTAAGTCAATAAGGAAAGAATATGAACATCAAGAGATTCCATTTTATAACCAGAAGATTGTTATATCTTTCAATAGTTGAAATTCTACAGATTCCATAGTTGAAATTCCAGCGTAGTAAACTTTAAAATTTGAGAATGCGTCATACTCAAAGAATGTAGAACGACTTTAATTGTTTTGAAGCTTTGTTTTATTTTAGTTTGTATATTGTGTAAAAAATATTCGTATAAAGAAAATATGCCCTGTTATTATTTTCTTCTTTTTAGTAAATTGTTTCTAGAGCAAGAAAACATTATTCATACGTAAATTACACTTTTAAACTTCCGTGAACTTTTGCAAAAAAAAGTAGGTTTCATCTTAAATAAAAATAAAAATAAATAATTAAATAAAAATAATAAAAACGAGCTGTCACTCTAAAGCAGGAATATAATGTTCTATTGTTCCATTTGATTACTAGATTTTCCATTATTCACGTGCTGATGGAATTTGTTTTAATAACGAACAAACATTAAGTTTTAGTTTTTAGCCTTTTTAATGAACAAGAAACTGAGTTTCAGAGTTTTTCTTTTTATATGCATTTGAACTTCTATTTTCACGCTACCTGAACAATACGAGAACGTAGTTTGAAAAAATAATAATTTGGATTATGTTTTTGTTATTTTAAATATGATGATTTTTTGCAAAAAGGTATTTGACCTCGATTCAGTATCTACGTCAAAAATAGAAACCTGCCGCCAAATCACCGTGTGGTCTTTCAAATTTTAATAACGCTAAACTTACAATTCATTTAGTATCTAAGTCGGTTGATATTGATATTATGAACTCAGGGATACAAATGCTAATTTTTTCGTCACTAGAAGCGTGCAAATTTTAAGGCAAATTATTTTGTGTTTATACGGAGCCCGTGAAAGATCATTAGTTGTTTATAGATAGAGATTCGGGAAGTACGGTCTTATATCGGGTCGCTCCCACCTCTTTTTTTTTTTTCTAATCTATTTCTTTCTTTTTTCTTGCGAGAGTCGAGACAGGGCGAATTGATTCTAATTATTGCTATGGGTCAGGTTTTGGTCTACTCGATTCTATTTTTTTGCTCGATTTCTAGATGCGGTTTGTTTCTTGCAGATCGTCTTGAGGTATACCCGAATTTTTAAAAGAACGAACGTTGTTTCAGGTGAAAAATTGTATATCTTACTGCAAATGAGTATATATATATGTATCACAATTTATAAATTATAAATACATACATACACACACAACACATACATAGTATTTTATGCAGTTTTAAATTAATTTATTAATATTTAATTAATTTATTTGATTTGTGTGGGACAATGTCATATCTAAATCACTTCATCAACTATATTTGTCTTATTTAATTGTTTCCTTCGCCCATATAATAATAATTATTTTATTTATATATATAATATTATTCTGTACTGTCATAGAATTAACTTATTTTCTTAATTTTCGTTTACTATATTTTATGCATAATTTTATTAATAATTCATTAAATGAATGTATTTTCCCACCTCTTAACTTTTCATTCATTACATACATTGATATTCTTAATTTATTAACTTAATTTAGGTACTTAATTAAATTGTAAGATTTTCTCGCCTGTTATGAATAATTCTGATTTTCCATATTGTAATTTTTGCTGCTAGATGACAGCACTGTTCATTTATTTCTAGTTTTATCACGATATTTAAACTCCTGTGACCACTTGGTTTGAATATTTTGCAAGTTGCTCTTTTCTCATTTCATACATCTACTAAATTTGTAAATATTTTTTGGCAACATTTGCAGATTTGTTAAATCATACATGTTTTTCTGGATTTTTTATGAGGAAATGCTTCCTCACTTCAATCTTTTCATCTCTTATTTCATTCTTTATCTAAGTCTATTAACTGTGAGATTTTCCAAATCTTGCGTTATTTTAACTTATTATAGCCTGTACAAGGATGAAATCGTACAATTTTTCTGGAATCTGTGATATTTCTGCCACAGTTCCACAAATATTTCAATAATCCACTATCTTCCATCCTCATTTATTTTTCTTGATTACATATTTTAATATTTCTTCTTTTTCTGGATGTTATTCAAACAGGAATGTATTCATATTTCAATTTATCATTTTATTCCCTCATTTGTGTATGATGTTTCTGTTTTGTCTTATAACGGCTATACAGGGGCTGGAAGTAGCGCGCTACAAGTAGCGAAACTACAGTAGTCGCTACTTTTTACAGTCGTTAGTAGTGCAGCGCATTACATTTTAAACAATGTAGGTAGCGAGTAGCGCGATACAAAAAATCTGTAGTTTGTAGCGATAACCGACGCTATACTGTTAACACTACTTCAGGGGGTGAGTGCCATTCTGCAAATCACGTTGCCGAAACTTGCTTCTTTTGAGCAAAATGTGTTCTGCTCAACAATTTGCCAATCTCAGCGGCAAATTTCAGCTGTAGCGTATAGCAATGCATCGCTTGAAGTCATAGATTTTTCCCAATGGACACTTACTGCTAAAATCAAGCACTCAGTAGCGTAGCTAAGGGGGGCGTCCGCTGCCAAGGGGCGCCAATTTGAGAGATGTTTTCACCCAAAATTATTTCACATATTTTGACAATAAACAACAATTTTGACCTTTTTTGTGTAAGTGTTTTCTTTGGTAAAACATTTTATTATATCTTAATAATTAAATAAAGATATTCTGTAAATGTTTCTAGGGATGACTCAAAACACTTTGTACCTTATATGAATACGCACCTGACCCTTTTTGTGTATGAATGCTTTGAAGAAATTCGGTGAAGAAGTGGGGAATGGAAAGATTCATGAGTGTCAATCTCACATGGAGGCTCCTAGCCTAACAGCTTACGAAAGAAAGGGCTCTGCAGGCGTCACATTTCTGATATCAAAAGAGCATTTCTTTATTTCTCTATTGGTTTACACGCTGATTTTTGTGTTATTAGCATTCCATATGAATAATTTCGTGTAATAGGTGGGATTCTGTGAACCAGTAAAAAATGGTTTAGCTGTAGGAACTGTAAGTAAAGATGTTGTTCCTTCTTTATTGGAAATTTTAATTTTCCATCGAACTGGCATTGAGAAAAGCCAAATAATAAAATGTGGGTGAGCTACCTCCAAATTTTCTCTTCTTGAAACGTATAAAAATCAATGCAGGACTTTTCCCTCTTTCCAGAACGACCAGTACAAATGGCTGAATGGAAATGGTGAAAAATCAAAATTATTGTGCCTGCCTTGTTTACTGTTAGCTTCAAGTAATTGTGTTTGATCTTTAGAAGTATAATCTTATGCGAGTGTTATTAAGGAATGCAGCCTCCAAAGATCATTTAAATGCTCATGTAACCTTGAACAGAGAAAAACATTCAAAATATCTGAACTATTAAGTGAACATTGAAAATTGCAGAAAACTAAATACAATGAATGAAGAAGTAAAAAAGAACAGTGAAATATTTAAGTATTTTTATAAGGAAACATTTTTATCTATTGTATTTTTTAAATATTGTAATCAGAGCATTTTTTCAGATAATGTTTCTAAATCATTTAAAAGATATCAAAATGTAAAAAATAAATAAATAAATAAAATATCTCGAACTGAGAAAATTAATTTAATAATTGCAACTCTGATTCATTTAAAAGGAAATGGATTCAGTAAAAAGCCTAGCTCCCATATTTATAATCATCGAATTTTTAGATATTTATAATAATTGGTTCATTCACCAGAATATACTAGGATGTCTAACTTTATTTCTAAACAAAAAATTGGAAAATTTATATTTTTGTCGTTTTTTGCATAATAGTTTATATTTGAAAATTCGATTTTTTTCTTCTATTATGTGAGTGACAAACAGTGTTGTTTTCATAGGTAATCGGCCTTCTATTGCAAACTAATAATAATATTATTATTATTTATTTAAAATCACACCTTTATAAGCATTTCATGTTTATCTTTAAAATCACACTTTATAGCATGACTGCAATTCATGTAGTCTAGAAAAAAAAATCTGTTACAATGCGTTACATTGGCATGGACCTTGATAATTGAAAATTCCCAGTTGTGATTTACGCTTCGCAGAAAGTGCGAAATGGTGAATTTATTTATTTTTAACGTTTAGTCTGTTTCTTTTTTTAAGATATGTAAGAGAAAAAAGTATTATTTAAGCTATCTATTTGAGATTTCTAAACTGTTTTCTCAACGTATAGTCATAATTTATTTATTACTGATTTAATCATAAAAGAGTCTTTTTTTAAATTATCACGCTCTTTATTTTTTATCTATATTTTCTAAGTTTTAAAGCTTAAAATATTCCTTTCTTGCACTTTCTCAGCCAGATGGAAATGTTGGCAAGCTTGGTTTGGTGCATAATTAACTCAATTGTTTTTGTAACTCGTAACAATTGTAACCATAAATATTATTTGGCGGTGTATCGCCTGGAGCCGGCTAACGGAAAAATGTCTTAAAATTACTTTATTAATTTATAATTAAGTTCTTAAAATACTATAATGCTGTATTGTCATCGAAAATACACCTGCGTACATAATTTTTATGATTCTAGCCTGTCAGGAAGTGAATCAAAAATCAATTTGAAAACTCCACCTTTACATACAAAAACCAAGTTAAATAAAAGAGTGTAATATATAATAAGTGGGTAAGTGTGATCGAAGATCGCTCAAAGGGTTTCGTTTAATATTCCTTTCAAAACACTTTATCCTTTCTTTAATAAATCCAAATAAATTTCATTTAGCAACAACAAAAAAAAAGGTCATATTTTATAAAGTAAAAATGTACCGGTCTATTTTTTTTCGTTTTTTCGAGTATCCAAACCAGCCCGATAGCGGGCGAAGCCGGCTATTTTGCCGGCTGCTTTGTGTACATACACATACTCATACTCCTTGTATTATTGAGAAATCTTTGAAAATTTCCGTTTTTTTACCACTATGACGTCAATCATTTTTATTTCATATTAATCTTTTTTCCAATTGGTGAAACTTTTTATTTCATTTTCATTTTTCATGTGGAAATCGTCTGATGGAAAATTAATTATTGTAGAAAGAATTTCATCGTGGATTTTTAATTTTTGGCATCTGCTGTAACGAAAAATGTTTAAATTTAACAGGAAAAGGCTGTTAGAATTTTGTTTTTTTTTATCTCTATTTATTAAAATAATACGAATTTTTTTAATTTTAATATTATGAGCTCTTTATAGCTGGTATTCAGCTATATAAACAAAGTTTCAACTCTTTAAGTTACATGTTTCTGAGAATAGCTCTGTGACAGACAGACTACGGAGCGGGAGTAATAGGGTTTCGTGAGATGAACGAAACCCTAAAAATGAATTCATGTATTATGAATGAAATCTTCATTTATTGAGTAAAGGCATAAGTATAATAAATGAATTCTAAGGGTAAATATAACATTAATCATAGATAGATTTATAACTAAAATGTTTTATTAGATCTTTAGAAATATTTTTAAAAATAGCAAAATATTATAAAAATAAATAAAAATAAAAATTCATTAAAACCATCAGAAAAACGGGCAGACTATATACCAAACTTTTGGAGGTTTATTATCAAATCAAAATCCTCTCCCGTTATATCTGGGATTTATTATAAATCAGACATGCTATTGCAGAGATCATCAGCATACATTTTATGAGTAAGCCACAATATTATAAGTTTCGAGGACGCAACCGAAGTTAGGCCGCAACTCTTAAAAACATGTTCATAAAGAGTTTCGTTAGATTTTTTTTAAAACCAGGATTAACCATCATGAAAGTAAAATAGAACTTTCATCTGAATGGACAAAGATATATCTCTCTCTTTCTCTGGGCTAATCAAAGTAAAAATTTTACGGTAATTATAATTTGCAAACAAGGTGCACCATTGTAAATTTGTAAGATGCAGTTATTGATATTATTAAGTGTTTTTATGAAAGTTTTATGATTTAATCAAGCAAAGACGTAATTCTTGAGATAAAAATTTTAAATATATTTTAAGGAAAATTTAAAACCACACCTTTCCTACAATTTTTAACCTTTCGCAGCCTTTTTTTTCATACTTTCCTTACAAATTTGCTCTTTAACTGTAAAAACCACAGTTTCAAAAAGTTAATTAGTTAAAATGTTATGACAAATTTTGAAATACAATAAAAATGACTCTTTACTTAAAATTTTTGTTTTTAGAAAATAAACTATTTATATTCCTAAAAATATTTTAAATTTTATGAAATGCAATTTAAAGACTGTAAAGAAAACAGCTAGTCATTTGAAAAATATTTGCTGAAGTTTTGTCATTTAGGACATATGAGAACTCTTTGGAAATTTCAAAGAGTATTCACACCTTGTAAATGAAACAAGGTAGCAGAATTTTTCTCCATAATTGGGATTAGTTTATGAGTTTTAACAAACGTGGTTTCTTGCAAATTTACTTTCATTGTTGCCGCTTTCATACGCTTAAAACTACATAGTCTCACATGCTAACGTTAAATTCGTATCAAGCTTGGTTATATTTGGCTGAATAGCTTGTCGATAAAAGTAGGTCACCATAAATGAAGCCAACTTGGCGATAGCTGACTAAGTTTTCGAAATTACCATTGAAATACAGTATTGACGATATCTAGGAATCTTCTATAACCGGGTTCCATACATTTTAGCTTCGTGTGTTTTACTGTTTGAGTAAAATTAGCTGAATTCTTAAAAAGCAAGGAAGAAGGAAGCTGCCTTTTCCTACATTGGCAGCCGGAAGGACTCTTTTTTCGTCTTGAGGAAAAATAATGTAGTTATATTTTTTTTATTTAGGGGGGGGAGGGGAGCGCCGAATTTCTTCCTGCCCCGGGCGCCAAAAAACGTAGCTACGCCACTGCAAGCACTAATACACCAAAGGAATTAATTTTCTTGCAGGCAACACTTGTCTATTTACTGGTTATTAGGTCTCCATGTTTTAACGCATGGTTTCTTATGATTCGGAATTGCCTCATATACAGATTTATTTATTGTTTTTATTTAGATTTGTTTTTCTGTAATTTTCTAGATTATAATATATCTCTTAATTTTGCTACACATTTTGTAATGTGTGTATAAACTAATATTTTTGAGACAAATACAAAACCTTTTCTTGTATGTTATATTATTTTTTTTAATGCCCTCGGTTATGTCGCATTTATTTAATTATATTTCTGCAGATGCGATTATAACGAGGGGTCGCTTTATTATTTAATCCATATCTTCTATTTCTTGTCCAACTTCAACCCTTTGACAAAATATTAAAGTAGCGAAGTAGTGATTACTTTTGAAAAGTAGTTTGTAATCGTTACTTTATAAAACTAGTAAGTTGTAGTTAAATACATCTTCGGTAAAGTAGTTGTAGTTCGCTACAATAAAAAAGTAGTTTTTCCGATCTCTGCGGGTGTATATATATATATATATATATATAAGTGTGCGTATATATAAAATATATATATTAATTTTACTTTATAAGATATCAAAGTGATGTTAGAGATATATGATTGTAGGCAATTTTTCGAGACTTGTGTTTAAATATATCATTAATTTATTTTCATTTCAGTTTTTTGTCTGTGATTTTGAGTTAAAGTGCTTTGGGTTCCTGTCGGGTTGCTGCTCTCTGAATTTTTTTTTAAGGATCGACAAAAATAAACTTTTGAATTCAGGCTGGTTGTGAGCTGGCTTCAAACGAAATTTTCAGTGACAGGTCGGTAGAGATAATGAACCTGTACAACACTCTAATAGGAAAATTTATTTTTACCAATGAGGATCTCCTGGAAGATTTTGGTTAGAATGTACAGAATAAGAGCACGGTGCAAACAATTGTAGATCCCAAGTGGAGTGGCTGTGTAAGGTTTCCAGTGTGTTCTTTGCATGAAAACGAGGAACCGTCTATTAATTTTGTTTTAAAATAAAAGTTATTTTTTAGAGCTCAAGCGTTCTTATCTATTACGAACGCGAGCGTTTAAAATTGTAATATAATGTATCGTCTGCCATTATTTATTTTTATTGTATCTCGCATTGATTTTGAATATTTTCGTCTGTACAGATGACTATTTATCGTATGCACGCGCACAACATGTCTTTTCTTTCTAAATCAATGATACATTACAATTTTGTAATTGAATTTTTTGTCATACCGAAATTTGGGTCACTCTTTTATTCGAAAACATACCAACGAAGTCAGTATTGTCAAAAATAGCTGTTCCCTAGAAATAACAGGAATTTATTAAAATATTTAAATTGGAAATTGAAAATTGAAAATTGAAAAATTATTTGTCATGTTTGGATTAATCTAGGTTTGTGAGTCAGCGCGTTGGATCATGACATGTTTAACTTCATCCAATCTGTCTCGGTAGGTAAGTCTAAATTTAAAAAAGAAAGGTCATTGTGACTAAATGAGACGCGATTCCCCAAAGTTATGTCACACTCACATTTAGGGTATATCTGGCATTTTATTAAATAAATATATATTTTATTAAGCAAAAAAAATGAATGTTGTGCTTTTAATTCAAAACTAACTTGTTTTGTAGAAATTGAACGCTTATCTGTAATCTAAGAAAGAAATATGTGTTGCAAGTGTTGCAGTTAGGTCATTTTTGTCACATTTACAGCAATTAAAACTTTAATGAAACGTCGAGAGTAACTAAATATGATAATGCATTTTATGCATGTCAGATCATCCTAAAATATTCATTTAATTGCTATCAATTTTTGAAATAATAAAGAGTTGAAATACATAACATTGAAAATTGAAACACTCATTATTGAACTACTTAATATACTAATAACCTAATTTAATAATAACTTAAATAATAAAAAAATAACTTTGAGATACATAATATATTGAAAATATTATAATTAAATAATGGATACTTCAACATTCATATTTTAAACAATTTAAACTTTGACCATGTAAAAAACAATAAGTAACTAATGAATGACCAATCTATATTAATAAAAGAAAGATGGTTGTCCCTCTGTCCGTCTGTGCGTGGTGGCTAGGGAAATCTACCGCAAGTAGAGGTCTGAAAATTTAGTTGAGGATTGACGAAGACAGGTCCGAATGCACCTGAGGCTTGGATTTTTTCATTTTTTGTAAATTAACCGAGATATTAATTAAAAACTATAATGAACATCGCAAAATGGCGAATGCCTGTGCATCTCCGGATGTTTCGCGGTCCTTCACGCAGACGAAAGCGAAGCGTTCGATTTTTTCTGCATTTTGAAATCCCGATCGACAGGTACCCCGTAGAATTACAGAGAAAAAAAAGGAAAAAGAAAAACATGAACATTTTTGCCTTACCTCCTGGGTTAATATTTACTATTAAAAAAAAATCCTTCAAGTCCTTTCACAGATTCGCCAGAGATTTGTTTTCTCTTAGTGCCTTTGACATACGGTTTCTCGTTTTAAATGTACTTTGGAACATTTTCGGAGGGGTTTTCGTTTCGGCGCATGTTTAGGGAATCCTCTACATTTTCAAAACAGATTGTCAATACACCGGAAGATATCATTTCGCGTTTCAAAAGAGTGTGAGGTTGGTGTGCGTTTTATATTATTTAGGTTTTCTTTAAAACGTTTTTTTCAGAATTGAATGTTTCATATATCTAAATGTCAGAAATTAAATCGGCAATATCTATACTAGGAATCCCTTATAGTACGTGTGTATAACGATTTTTGTTTAATAAATATAAAATCATACAAATTTGAGTTTCGTTTGCAAAAACAGATCGCAACGTGCGTAACAACTCCGGTGTACACTACTGAAGGCAGTATGGCTCCCAACTCTAAGTTCGTTCGGATATATTTTCTGTTTGAAATATAAAATCATACAAATTTGAGGTTTGTTTGCAAAAACATATCGTAGCGTGTATAGCCCGCCTGGTGTACGTTGCCGAAGGCAGTGTTGCCGCCAACTCTCGGTCGTTTGGATAGATTTTCGTTGAAAAATATAAAATCATACAAATTCGAGGTTGTACGCCGTCGAAGGCAGTGGTGCGCCCAATAAGTTTGTTTGGAAAGATTTTCGTCTAAAAATATAAAATCATTCAATACTGATTTTAAGTATATTCAAGTTTATTATCACGAGCCCGGGAAACAGCGGGCAGATCAGCTAGTACAACATGCATTTTACCAAAGGAATGTTTATTACTGCATATTTTAAAGACATTTTTTTTTTCAGTTTGTCGTAAACTCATTTTTACTTTTCATCTTCCGTGTAGGGGTCTCAATATTCACTTTTTGGTAACTGGAAGGTATGTATCTTAGATAATTTTGATGTTTAGGTTTTTCATATTTTCTGTTTCTGCTGTACTTTTACTTCCAGATTGTTTTAGCGACTGACTTTGAGTTTTTGCTGAATACTCTTTTTCTATTTGCATTTTTAAGTTTTGTTTTTTTTTCTTTTCTAATTTTTCTTCTGTTTTTCCTTTGTCATTTCATTGTCCTATTCTATTTTTTTTTTTCATATATGCTTCAGTTGGTAAGCATTCTGTAAGTTTATCCTACTGCTTTTCGCTTTTGGGCTGGATTTTGAGTTGTTGGTGAAACTGTTTTTAACAACTTTCAAAAGCATGAGATGGATTAACTTCAAGAAGAAATGTTTGTGAGTGTGATTCTGTTAACACTTAAGACGGTTCTTGAATATAATCTGACCGGTTTTAGTTTTTTTTAAATATGCATTTATTGTTTGCAAAAATTTTAAATCTTCATCACTTATATTTCTATCCAATGTTAAATTTGTTTGGACAGACACATCACATATTATTCGAGAAATTGTATTTATACCTTAATGGTTTACAATTTGAAAACTTATGCTGGCAGAACAGTCAGCATTAATTGTTAAGTCTTCATTAGCGATAGTTATTAAACCAATTTTAACGTCAAAATTAGGAGATATATGGTCCTCCTTAGCTGGAAGACCGTCATTAATAGTTGATTCATTACCATGAAAATCATCGTTAAAAATCGATTTTTTTTTGCATGCAGGAAAAATATCAATGCACAAATCATCGATAATAGCCAAACTCTCATTAGCCAAGTCATTGGTGGGTATGTCTCGTCTACTCGTCTAGAAGTATCTAATTTATTGAATTCATCTTTCTGGATTTGTAATTTTTTATAACGTTGGAGAGCATTGGGACCGAAAGAGAATTCTAGAACATCACTCAGATTGAATGGGAAAACGCCAGATTTTAAAAATTTAAGTGTTTTCAATCTGCGCAAGAATTTTCAGAGCTCCAATCATTATAAGAGTATTAAATAATCCCGTGATCATATGTCTTCATATTTTGCTTAAGTATATGGCGCTATTATTACGTCATATTTTTGATTAAAATTTTTAGAGACAATTATTTTTCTATTTTCATCATTTGAAACACCTTTTTAAGTACCAGCCAAAGGAAAACACTAGTGTGTGATCATGTGAAAATTCTTTATTTATTAATTTCAACAAAGATTAATTAATCACAATTTCTGTTTTAAGCGACATGAATATAACCCCTCCCCCCACCCCCGACGGATCCAGTTTGTCGCTAATGTATATCTGACAAAAAATCAGTCATCAAAATGCGTAGAATATTCTAGAATAACTATAAACGTATTGCTTTTTCCCACTTTCACTTCAAATAGATGAAACAGACGTACGCGTACTACAATCCTTGATGTTATTTGATCTTCAAAAAGAAAAGAACGAAACCGGGATCCCTGTTTCGGGATTATTCGCCTCATTTTGGGAGTTATGGGGGACGCTTGATGATGAACAATGTGTATTGTAATGGGACATTCTTTTATGCAAAACGGTTTAAATGGACTGAAATGTTTCGCATTTTGTTCCCGAAGTTCGGATGTTTCATCATCTATTATTTATATACGATTCTTGAGTTGAGATTTTAGGTACAAGAACATTGTCGTATTTATTGGTCACCACTTTTAGGCACAATGATCTTAATTGAGACCAGATATTTGATCCGGAACCGACCCGAAAACCGGAAAAAACGTTATTTCTGATGGAAAGGTAAATGCAACGGATCCAATAAACGTTATATTTTAACGGAATATAACCTAAATTGTTATTTTAATTTTGGGAGTGAACCGAAATTTTCTTCTCCGGAAATGAATCGTAAAAATATGTTTAATTCAACCTATCAGCTTCTAATTATATAAAAAAAATAGAATATTATTGTTACTTCATGTCTTTAACTTTTTAATACAAGGCATGACAATAATAAAATGACAAATTATGTACACTGAAAATAATTTAACTGCCAGAAATAGAATTATTTTTTACCTATAATAAATAAAATAAAATAAAGTTTTATCCTAACATTGATGTGTCCAAATTGCAAATCCGAAGAACCAATCCACCTTCGACAAACTATATTTTTGCCTGTAATTTCAAGACTAGATATAAAATAATGCAAATCATACAGACAGGATGAAGGATTATCATTAAAACTAAGAAGATTGTTAACGGTATATTAATGTTTAACCTTAAAGAATTTTGTAAAATTATGAAAAAAGCTAGTGCGAAGAAAAAAATGGATACTCAGACGCATTTTTTTAAGAACCCTGTAAACAAAATAAAACGTAAAATCTCATTAAAATTATTCATAATTAGTCTTATTTTATTGTATTTTGTAATATTCTCTGACTGTTTGACTGCGAGTAAAATTTTAAATAATTAAATTGGTTACTCATTTCTTATTGGAGAAAATTGGATATATTATTCACCATATATTCGGCAACTTTCAGAAATATGTTGCCCACCGTTGTTCTTTTGTAATGTCCTGTAAATTTTACTACACCACAAACAGCAGGTGATAAACATGACATATAAAGCAATTATTTATTATCGTTCTGATGATAAAAATTGAATGAGATAAGATAAAGCAGACTATTTATAGCAAGTCTGTAATTGGTAACCAAGAAGAAATTTCGTTCACCTCCATATCGTCAATCACTTTCTTTTGCAAAATAACTTTTATCAATTAATTCCATGTCATTCCGACATGTTTTTTAGCGAGTAAATACAAGTTAGTTTTGCCTTAACCTGTTGACCCAGAATGACCGAATTTGCTTGTATTTCAGAGTTTAAGATGTCATTGTTGTGAAGATTTTTTTCTATCTGACATAATTTGCATGTACAATTTATTTTAACTATATTATTTGATTTTTTGATTTTTATAATTTTCTGTTATAATAAAGCATATAAAACAACTTTTTAGTTTTAAAAAGGAAGGAAATTGTATGCCCATATTAAAAAAGTATAAAAACTAAATACAAGTGGTATGATATATTAGTATTTCAATAAAGATATGAATTGAAAACTTGTTTGATTTGAAATAAGAGCTGTTTATGAAAAAATAAAAAAGATATTGTTCAAAACAACAGGTGTATTAGAAATAAACTTTTATCATATTATTACAGAGAGCATAAAAAAGAGACGTAAATAACTTAACGAGTAGCTATTTTTCTAACTCACTGAAAATGTGTCCAGAGCAGGGCACAAACCCAGAACTTTTAAGCTGTAATTGCTAATGCTCTTCCAATTGCATTATATGGGCAACAACCCAACCAACACAGTTCACTCAGACAACCATTTGGTAATGACACCTGGTCTGTTATTTGAAGCAGATCGACAGAGTAAAACAACATTTTCACTCAATTGAAAAAATTACTACTCATGTGATTTATTTACCAATCAGTATGAATATGTTAAAATAATTAAAGTGTAAATAAACTACTTCAAAAATGTTTATTTCAACAAAAAATGTAAACATAACTATAGTTTCGAAGTAAATTTATTTAATTTTCGTCAGGTTAAAGAAGAGACAAACTTTTAGTTTTTAAAAATGAAGTACACTTTGTGCCGATATTACAAAGAAGTATAAAAATATGTACGCAGGTAAGATGAAAATTCTCAATTCTCTCATGCTTCAATCAATATATAAGTTTAAAAAAAAACTTGAGTTGTTTGAAATGAGAGCTGGTTTATATATATATATTAGATTCACGTATGAACTACTGTTATATATTTATCAGAAAACTAGTATACTATGGCCCAACGCATAAGTTTCTTCTTTGTCATTCTAATATATTAATGAGTGCCCACCAAGCCTTCCGTTGTTTTCGGGTTTGAAATCAACAGAAACCAGCACTGGGGATTGATGTGCAAGGTTTTCAGAGGGTTTCCTTGTACTGAACGATAACTCGGGTCGCCATCCCTTCAATAGTCCTCACTGAAGGTATCACTCTTGCACAACTATCGTCAAATCTGGCCGACAATCTCTCTCCCTCCCTAATATATTAATATAAACAGTGCAGTAACATTCCAATATTTGTAAAAATGAAGTATAGTTCATTTCTTTCAATTTAAAATGATCAATGAATTTAGAAAAAAGCCATAGTACAACAGTTCCTGTTGGGTATTTAAAGCCAAATTTGGGCTAACAAATACATTTTTAATTAATAACCTAAAATATAAAATTTAATGCATATCTATCATATTGAATTTGAGATACAGTTTGAATTGTCATCGCAAAAGGCACATCATAGCAACACCTCCTGTTGAGAGATAAAATTCCAAATTCCGACAGCTTAGTTTTTTATAACAATCATCTTATATATACATATATCAATCTTGTTGCCAATACCACCAATTAGATGCGGAGATATAGCAATGATGCACAACCTAAAAAACACAGAATAGCAGCACCACCTGTTGCACGATATACACTGAAATCTAATCAACACAAATTTATATCAAGGTTTAACTAAATATGAAGTTTGATGGAATTACGTGCAATACAGGGTCAACAGAAGTTGTGCAACACACAGATAGACAGACGCCAGACAGACAAAGATCGGTCCAAGAAGGACATCCAAAAACGTGTAAATCCATGAAAAACCAGAAGCCGAAAATTTTCACGAATCCAATATTTTCTTATGAGTACAGAAAAAAAATTTCAAATACAGAAAAGAATGAAATTAGAATGGTTAAACATTTTAAAGCTTGCTAGTTTATTTAAAAAAAAAATCTCTTATAGCCTTGTCAGTATCAGGAAAGATATAACACAAACAAAGATAAATTCACGGCTCACTTATTGAATGAGATGAAATAGGAAAAAATTAGCTTTTTTTTTCACTTCTCATTCTCTCTTTTCGCTAATTTCATCGCTCTGTGATTTCAACCTCGCTTTTCCTCAAATACCAGGGATCAGATGTTGTATCAAAGTCTTAAACATTTTTCGATTCAGAAGTCATTCTTTTTCCCCAAGTGCATTGAAAGACAAATTACTCTATTTTAATAATGTTACACTTAAAAAAATTTGTGTCTTAGCAGGGACGTAGACAAGGGCGGTTGAAAGGGCAGATGGCGCATCCCTCCCTCCCCCCTGAAATTTAGTCCTGGCCTAAAACTTCTCGGTCTCGATTTTTACACCGAAATATTTCATTTGTAATATTTGTTCGCAAACCGAAAAAAATTACTTGTCACTTTCTGTGTAAGGAAAAAACATGTAGTCTAACTTTCGGAATTTTACAAATTCTCATAAAATCGGCTTGATACAGATGGGGTATAGAGAAAAATGTTTTATCTCTTTCTGTAGACTTGCTCGGTCAGTGAAGATAAAAACACTGCAGGGTCTTTTTCCTCTCTTTAGATAAGGGGAAGAGAGAATTCGTCCCCCCCCCCCAAAAAAAAAAGATACATTTGTTTTCCGTTGAATTTGGCAAGTTTAAAATTTTATCCGCAGTTGTCTTGGATTGACATTAAATGAATGTTGAAATAAAAAATATATTATTCTTCTTGAAAATTAATAATTAAAGAAGCAGAGCACTAAATTTAAAAATAGAATTTATTAAGAAAAACCATATTAATCTTAAAATATTTACATTACTATAAAAATATAGACAATTGTTTAAAAAAATTAAAATTTATCAAATTTAAAATGCAGTTTTAAAAGTGATCTTTTTTAAAAGAAAAAATATATGATGGGTCAGGTAACTTTTAAAGTGTCAAAAAATCAATTTTTCATTAATAGCTTAAATTAAAATTTGATTCTTTAGGATTTTTTTTTAAAGAAACCCCATGCAAAAATTCATTTTAGAAGGGAAGTTATGTCAAAAATATTTTGAGCTTAGTTCAAAATAGTCAAAATGTAATTTGACCTTTAAAGTCAGTTTTCTCAAAACGGTGCTTTTGGACATTGCGCGCATGATTTCTAACAAATGGCTGAATAGAATTTTATGAAATTTTGACTGAAGGTATAAACTTTATAGATGCACAAAGTGAACTATTATTATGTTCATCAAGTAAAAAATTTAGAAATTATGACTATTTTTTTATTTTTAAAAGATTTTAAAATTTTGGGTTTTTTGATTTTCATTTTTTTTCCTCAAGAACTGTGATTATATTTTTCCAGTGCAGGTCATTAAACATATTACACATATATTCCATCTCTACTTAATTTTTAAAAAAATGCCTCACTGTGACGATTCAATCAAGAGAAATCATACGCGTAAATCAAATAAGGCGAATTAATTTATTAAACAATCCTTACATTTCAAATTAAATCAAAGAACTTTATAAGCATCTAGACTCTTTTTCCGAGCATTGACTAACCCCACCAGTGGCTGAAAGGTTCTCTCAAAGCTGGTAGACGGGAGGTGCTGGGTTCGAACCCCTGTCGTGCTCGAGTCTTCGGTGGTTTTCTTCGAATCTTGCCGTAAATACGGGTTAGGATCCCTTAGAAAGACCCCCCACGGAGGGTACTCCCCCAGGGCTTATATCCCTCGTTTTGATAATCGGCCGTCATAAAATCAACCAATCAACCAACCGAGCATTAACTGTCATAATATATCATTTTTAATGTGTGTTTAAAAATTCATATCCAAAAGTTAATTGGATGCGGAGTATTGCAATCCATATTGGGGTCACCTTTACATGTAATTTGTCAGTTTGAAAGGTTTAAAAGTTACCCGACCCCTTAAAACTAATCCGTTTACTGTGAAAATATCGACTAGTGTTAAAAAATTGAAAAGTTGCCAAAATTAAAATACAATAGTAAAATTTAAGGGTTTTTAAAAAAAATAGTAATTAGCAGGTTGCTAAAAAGTACATTTTGATATGTAAAAAAAAAACAGTTTATAAAATTCAGAACTTTATCACCAGTCGAATCAAAATATTCCAAGTCCTTCAAAATACATCAGTTATTATAAATGCATTATCATTTAAGTTTATTGTTTAATTATTTTGAATAGAAATTGGATTTGTTACTGCACTGTAAAAATTTACTGAAACATCTTCTAATATGGAAGAAGCGTTTACGAAAATTTAGCGTAACTTCATATCTGTTCATTGTTCTGAAAAGTTTTCTCTTACGAGCAGAAATAAGTGAAAAAAAAAAACAGAAAAAAAAGAGTATTCTATAAAAGCAATAGATTTCGGAAATAAACAGAAACGTCTGTTTTTTGTAATGAATAAAATTTTACATTAGGTATGATGTCACTAAATCAATTACAGTGAACATCCAGCACTTACCATGGTGTCATCAAATTTAATACAATGCAAAATTATTCTGTTGAAATTTTTGTATCTTTACACCCTGTATTTTTTACTATATTATTACGTCCCTGGTTTTCTATAGAAAACGTTTTGTTGTAATGTGCTCTACAACCTCTTAAAGTTTGTCAATCGCTTTTGAATCGCAGTATTAGGTTCCGTATTAGCATTTCACTATCTCATACAAATTAAAAATGAAAAAAGGCCACTATATCGTCTGAAAATAATAATAAAATATAGCTCTTTTGCATTTTAAGTAGCAAAACATTAAGATAAGATTATTTTTTTTTTATAGGATATGATGTAATATTTTAAATCATCAATCTGCTTGAATCCTATAAATGGATACGTAAGACTTATTTTCAAAATTGCAGAAAACACATTTTTTTTCTGACACAAAAGAATGATATAATAACATTAAAACTTTACGGTTATTTTCTTTGTTGACTGTAATCGGATTAAGAATTCAAACGTTCTAAACCACTGCTCAAAATCAGACCTAAACTGAACTTTTCGTCTCATGTGACTAAGATTAAAACTTATTATGAGATATTACATGCAAATCTTTGCTGATCATTCTTTGCTTACAGGGATTGCGACAAAGCTGTTATTATGGCTGTAACCAAGAGAGAAAAAAAAGAAGTAGAAGAAGTTTTATCCGTAAATCTACACTTCATTTAGTTCCTCCAACCGTAATATTTTTTGTTTCGGCCAGTTCAGTTAAAATAAAATATTTCGTGTCGTTTTTCATTGCCTTAAAAATAATGTTTTAGGTTCAGTCCCCATTATTGATTCACGAGAAATCGAGATTTTCTTCTAAGTTTTTTTTCCCCTATTCGATACCACTTTGCAGTCCGGCTTTGGGGGAATATGCGAAGATGGCACTGTTCAGCCTATGTCTTAGTTGAGTGGTTCTCAAACTTTTATGTTTCGCTTACTCTTTGAAAAATCATATGTGCCGTAACGGCGTATAATCCGCGGATCAAACAAACATGTTTAGACCGAGAAATTCTAATTAATAAGATGTAACATACTTAGTCAAGCCACTTATCTGACTTCAATTATGAAATAAAAATTCTTGGTCTAAACGTATTTATTTTATTAGCGAATTACATCTCGAACATTACAGTATCTATCGTACAACCTATTTTTTTAAATTGAGATTTATGAATAGAAAAATTGAAACATATTAAAGAACGAATGCATACAAGTGAACATTTATTTTACCAGTAAAAAATTTTCAATGCAATTGATTCTTTTCCTTTGCATATTTGAAATTTTAGTGTTGACTTACTGAGTTAGAGTCGAAAGTCATCTTCACATCGCGTCTATTTTTACATTTTGTTTTTAAAACGCTGAATGTGATGAAAAACTTTTTCACTGGTTCATTAGCCGTGCCGTTGTTGACATAATCTCGTTGCGTACCACTTAGAATCGTTTTGTGTATCCCCAAATAGTACGCTAACTCCACTTTTAAGAGACACTATTATGAACATTTTCATTTTTGACAACTATTTTACAACTATTTACAATTAATTTCAGTACACATAATTTCTGACTAAATTGTTTACATAGCTTGTATCAGAAAGGTAAAGTTGATGCAAGTTAATAAAGTTGTAAATGATATCAAATAATTTTATTTTAATTTACCTTTTAAATATTTGAAACTTTATCAATTTATTTTTAAAAATAAACATGTTTTTACAATTCCTAATAATCATAATAATAATAATAATAACAAAAAAAATAATAATTTCGGTTCAGTTCTAGAAATGAAAAACAATAAATTATTTAGGTTCAATTCTGGTTTATCCAGCTCCTAAGAAGTTCTGCTCTCAAAGCTGGTAGACGGGAGGAGGTGGGGCTTTCCCGTGCTTTATTACATGCCTGCGTAAATATGGGTTATGTTCTCTTAGAAAGACCTCCCCCCCTCTCACGGAGGACAATCCTCCCTCTGCGTTTATCCCTCGTGAACATAATCGGCGATTATAAAACACCACCACCACCAGATTTCGTTCTATCAGAAATAATG
This sequence comes from Maratus michaelseni, assembly GCA_963931845.1. Taxonomy (NCBI): domain Eukaryota; kingdom Metazoa; phylum Arthropoda; class Arachnida; order Araneae; family Salticidae; genus Maratus; species Maratus michaelseni. The sequence continues at coordinate 447,298,359 of OZ007586.1, forward strand.
TTTTTTTCAGGTTTTGGCCTTTGATTTGGTTCCGGTTCGGAGAGTCGGTGAAATATTTACTTGGAAATCATCTACATTGTTTACAGTTATCTTAATTGTATCTCTATTAGTTTCGATTTGAGTTTGAATTTAAAATAATAGATAACTCGATTAATAGTGAATATCCAGAGTCCCCCCCGTCTCTAAAAAGAAAAAAAAAACACGTTACTGAAATGTTGGAGAAATTACAATAACATTCCAAAAACGCATTCCTTTGTTCTAAACTACAGTAGATTTTCAAATTGCCTTTCTCAAACTTCTAACACGCAAGTGTACGCTTAATCACTTTCACGAAGACATTTTTCACCATGTTTTGTTTTTGTATGATTATTACGAAATCGCTGCATTATTTGGTTAATTGTCGAGTCGCATAGCGCATACTGTTCACCAGACTTATCACTTCTTTGAACGATTTCTTCTTAGAAAAATAAACTTTGATACGTAACAATACTCTTCCAGGGAAAAACACTGCGCTGACGTACCACACGCCTGTGCGTTTCTAGACATTTTTCTGTACTCTGTTCGCTATGCCGATTTAACGGCTAAAATAGCAGACTCCAGTGTTGCATCTGGACGTTTTCAAAAGTCTCTTAAACTTGTTTTACTAGCGTTTGGATTATTTAAATTACTATTTGCAATTTTTAGAAACACGCTGCATAGGAAGGATTTTCCCATTTACTTAATTGGCACAGCCATAAATTATTGATAACTGATATTAGTGAAAGTTAAAAAAGGATATAACATACTAATGAATAGTCTTAAATAGGAATCGATCGATCCTACCATTATAACTATGATAAAAGGTGGGAAATTATTTGGGAATTTTCGCTTTTCGGTATATTTCTGGTTCGAAATCCTGGCAAAGAGTCTAGTAAAACAATAACATAAAACAGTGATGCGAAAATTATAATCAGAAGGTAAAAAAATCCAGGGAAGAAATTAAAAAATAAATCATAAAATTAAACTTTTTAGATTTTTTTTTTATAATTTCTTCTGTTATTATTGCTATACCAGGAGCTGTTCATCAGGCCAGGAGGGAAGCTAAGCCTCCTTCACATATTGAAGCTTTAAAATAAACAAAAATTGAATTAAAATATTTCTGATATAAATAAAATTTTAAATCATAGTATACTGTTCATCATTATATCACTTAAAAAAGAAATTATCAACAGCCTGATCCAGACTTGAGGCAGAAAACTGCTTAGCTTCTGATCCGATAATAGGAGAAACGGTAGTTGGCTTCACAAGTAGCATGGTTACTCTTTTAAAAGCACCAGGGCTGGCCTTCACTTTAAAGGGACAGGGTGCAATACAAACTGGGGCCCTAAATTACTTTCAAAGATAAAATAAAAATATTTTCGTTTCATCGGAGATTCCTAGGGTCCGGAGATTCACTCGGGTGAAAAATCTTTTGGTATTAAAACTTTATATAAAAAATTATGTAAAAGAGGGGTTTTCTGGCTCGCTGAGATCACCGTAAGCACGCTGCATTGCATCAGCCGCATCCTTCCCCCCGAAAAATATTTTTATCAATTTTATTTCAAAAGGAAGTGTAAATATATAATCAGAGTCTTTTTTCCAGATGTTGCTACTTTTTTAAAGGTTTCTAAAGTGTTTTACAGAGAAAGAAGACATAATATTGTATAAACACAAAACACCTTGAAATAAGATTATTACTGACATTATTAATTATCATTGATTTATTATTGAAATAATAATATGTGCCTTAAAACTAATTTGAGAATGTAATTAATTAATATTCGCTAAATTAATATTCTGAGAAGGAGAGAGAGGGAAATCTTTGTTTTACTATTGATCTCAGAATCCTCGCTTATTTGGCCCACCGGCCACCACTGAGCTACACATAGAGATTTTGTACATTGTAAATAACTTTAGCTCCAGAAGAATTGAAAATTTACCCAGCTCAATTTTATTAAATAATTACCTTTCCACAGAATATATGTAAAACTATTAAAAACTGTTTAGTTCATTAGGATGTTTCCAATTAAACATTTAAAACTTTTCAACACATTCTGGGAGTCATATTCAGGGCTTAATTTGCGCCGGAGCCCACCGGAGTTGAGCTCCGGTACTTCTCTGTTTTTCGTAAAAAATAAAATATTGGCTAGAATTTACCGGAGCTCATAAACACTGCGCTCCGGAGCCCAGTACAATAACGTTTCCCAAAAACTAATCCTAAATTACCTTTTCCTTTCTCTTCCATCTCCACTCTTTTGTCTTCTTTTGTATCAAAACACTTATAAGTGACGTAATGTGTCGCTCACGTAAGAGATGGAAATGAAAGCCTCGATTTTTAGGTGCGTTCGTAATTATATAAATACGTAGCACCTATAGTCGTCGTTTGGTCCGTCCGTCTGTCCGTCCGTCTGTCTGTCCGCATATAACAACGCAAAAACTACCCAACCAAATGGTTTGCAATTTAAAATATATTATCTTTGCAGAATTTTCTCGAGACATTTCAAATTTTATTAAAATCGAATCAAAACTTTAGGAGATATTAATAAAAATATTTATTAAGAAATTTGAATTTTTTTTTTAAATCGGTGCTTTTTTGTTATAGGAGCTTCCGAAGTTTAATCGTCAAGCGACCGAGATACTTATTTTATGACAGAAATTAATCTGCAGACGATATAATTCATTTCACAGAATTAAAAATCATCAAGATCTGAATATTTATATAACTAGCTGATACATATATATCTGAATATTTATATAACTAGTTAAGATATTTGTATGAACAGTGTCATAAAATATATACTTAACTAGCTGTTTACCCCGTTCTACGCACGGGATATCATGAATTTAATTCTAAAACGTGCGTACGAACGCACCTCGTTTGTAACGTTTGACGTACAATTTCCAACTTGTTATACCTGTCTTCGGGTTTGGGCAGACTAGAGCTCAATCTGTCTTAAATTCAAAATTTTATTTATTTCCATTTCAAACCATTTTAACGCTATTTTGATCAGATTAAAGAGCAAACAGAATTTATTTTTTCTATTCAGCATAGCTGCGAACTATTCATTTTTTTTTTTTTTTTTTTTTTTTTTGTGTTAACACTATTTCCAAATCATAATCCTGAGCTTATTTAATCGGAGAATTCTGCGATTCATTAACGTTAAGTTTAGGCAAAGGTTTCTATTTGGAAGTAGTAATAACTAAAAAGGAATAGTTGGTGGTTAAGTATACGCAGATAGATGTATTTAAATACATTTATAATAATACATTTAAATACATTTTTTATTTTACTAAATAAATAAAAAAAAAACAATGCTTTAAATTTTGAAAATAATGTATGAAATATAAATATGCAGATTGGAGTGACGACGGAGGGGGGATTGGGGATACGTTATGGGTGTTAGTACTGAAGAAGATTAGGGCTCCGGTACTTTTTTTCTTAGAAATTAAGCCCTGGTCATATTTATGCAAATGCATAGAATTTACAGGCAGGACTATTAAATATGTTTGAGAAAAACGAAAGTCGTTTTTAATTTTTCGATAAATGTATGACATGTTGAATTATATTCTATTACTCCCTTATTGCGACATTTCATGCACTGCTATAGAGCTTGTCATATTTCACAAATAGGCTTACTAAAACTTTCAGAAGGATCTTGCACTTTTGTGAGGAAAACAGAAACCTTACTCGATTTCTTAATATCTGAATAATAATACCTGCAATTTTCGTGCATTTAAGAATAAAAATGAGTTCGTGAATCTGACAGAAAGCACCGAATCTTTTAACATTTTTATTAAGTGGTGCTGCCATCTAGTGCACAATTGATCAACTAGTTTCTGACATTTTGGTAGTAGGTATATACCATGGCTTCCTGCAGGAAGCCATGTATATACTCTTTATTGTACTCTTCATGTTCCACTTTCTAAAAAGTGCATATAATTAGAAGGAAGCTGTGAACGACAGGAAAATTAAAAACTAAAACTAATAATTGGATAAAAGAACAATTAATAAATTAAAATGTTTGTTGAATTTATTTCACAACGCATTTTAAATTTAACTTCTGACATTGAATTTAACTTCTGGAGTATGCTAAAAAATCCAATTCATCGGTTACGGTTGTATTGCTATAATAATGAAACTTGTCGGTTTGTTTCACAAACTTAAGTATTAAACAAATTAATTATCAAACGAATTACCGTAACTGTTTCGTTAATTTGTATTTTACATTTAATAATCTAGAAATTAAGATGATGCATTTCCGTGCGCAAGATCTTGAATGGTGGTGCCATCTGATGACCATGTATATATACTCTTTATTGTACTCGGCATGCTCCACTTTCTAAAAAGTGCATATAATTAGAAGGAAGCTGTAAACGACAGGAAAATTAAAAACTAAAACTAATAATCGGATAAAAGAACAATTAATATATATATTTTAATTTATTTCACAACGCATTATAAATTTAGCTTCTGACATTGAATTAAACTTCTGGAGTATGCTAGAAAATCCAATTCATCGGTTACGTTACGGTTGTATTGCTATAATAATGAAACTTGTCGATTTGTTTCACAAACTTAAGTGTTAAACAAATTAATTATCAAACGAATTACCGTAACTGTTCCGTTAATTTGTATTTTACATTTAATAATCTAGAAATTAAGATGATGCATTTCCGGGCGCAAGATCTTGAATGGTGGTGCCATCTGATGAGGTTATTTTGATTCTAATCACCAGTAAATTTTGAAAACAAAGAAAAAGTAGTTTCTAGTCAAATAATTCATTTAGCGCATTATTATAGGAAGAACAGCAAAACATTTTTACAGGGAAGGAATCATAGAATGAGCGGCTCGAAAATTTTAGATTATTAGATTGTATTAATTTTTTAATTTAAAGATATCTTGGCCGAAAGAACTGAAACTGGAGAGAATTCTTATTTCACCTGATTTTTATACGATACCTTTTGACCACAATATTCACAGCTGAAAACGTCCATGTTCATTAATCTGAATAAAACCATAATTATTGGAGACGTTATTTCGTTTATTATCGCAGAAGTGATCATACGATTACATACGATTCATGGTTAAATACATCACAGGTTTCAATTCAACTAAATATTTAATCTGTGTTACCCAAAGTATCAATATTTGTATTTTTACTCTTTCTGCTATACTGAAAACTATTTGGACATATTTACACTGTTTTATTTAACTCAAATGGATGTTTGTATGTAAAGATGAAATTTTGTAACTGATTTTTCACTCACTTCCTGGTTCCTGATATGCTAGAATTATAAAAATTATGTTCGCAGGTGTGTTTTTGATGACAATACAACATTTTAATATTTTTAGAACTTAAATATAAATTAATACATTAATTTTAAGGCACTTTCTATTATCTCGTCACTGGTGATAAATCGCCAAATATTTTTTATGGCTACAATTGTGTACGAGTTACAACAATGGGTTTAATTATTCGCCAAAATAGGCCAGCTGGCTGTGAAATTGCAACGACAAACCATTTTAAAAATTAAAAAGTAAACAATATAAATAAAAAATAAAGAGTGTAATATATATTTTTTACAATACGTTTTAATCAATTAAAAGTGTCATATTAATTAAATTATACGTTGAGAAGTCAATTTAGAAATCCTAAAAAGATAGTTTAAATAATATTTGTTTTTCTTTTCTGTTAGCCATATCTTAAAAACAGAAACAGAGCAAAAATGATCATTTAAAAAAATAAATTTTACTAGTTCGCGCTTTCTACCATGGGGGCGGGGGGAATGAGTGAATTTTCCATAATTGGGTACGGTGTCCACGCCAAATTAATGTATTTTAACGGAAATCTTAAAGTAATAATCGGATAAAAAAACAACTAATAAATAAATTTTTTTGTATAATTTATTTCACAACGCATTATAAATTTAACTTCTGACATTGAATTTAACTTCTGGAGTATGCTAAATAATCCAAATTGCAGCCATTCATCGGTTGTATCGCCATAATAATGAAACTTGTCGGTAGTCCATTGGCATAATAAGGAAACTACAGGCAGTCCATCTTGGTATCAAAACTCGAATTTCAATTCCAAGCTCTTCGAATATTTTTACAAAATTCAATTTTGTTCTTATTCAAAAGATAAAAAAATAGTATATATTTCGTTAATAAGATTTTTTTTTAAAGTTTTACTTGATTTATTTCCTTTATCGAATCATTTGAAACAAGATTAAGACGATGATTTAAACTGTGCAACATTATAATGTTTGGAAGCGCTTTTCAAATTCTAGTGCTCACTTCAGAGTTTCTATTCCGAGCATAATGCTAGCACATCCCCTATTAGATTTTAAATAAACTGGGGGATCCGACCCGGGCTTCCGGGGTTACAGAACATAGGTAAAAACCATTTTTTTCTAACTCTAACAGCTTTCTTGCATTTAATATATATATTTTTTGATTGTCCATTAAGGGCGGTGGTACGTTTATGAAACCACTCAATTTTAATTCTCAAATGCCACACTGGTACCAGAATTTTGGTATAAAATTTTACGTTCATTATTTATGTGAAATATAGCGTTTTCTTATTTCAAAAAGTTTTGTTCGTAAATTCCGGTGTCATTCATTCATTTCAACAATTTAGCAATAGAAGTGCTTTGCGTACTGAAAGGGTTAACAACACCAAAAAGCATTTTTATATCAAAAATATCAATAATATATTCAAATAAAATTTTGAAATCTATTAAAAGCGATACTTTCGTATTAGCCGCACGCCAGGGGTTAATATCCGAAGAAATCGCCAACGCTCCCGCTGCTTACAGCAGCCTTTTTGATTCTGATAATTTCAGCGATTGAGGCACGCAGATAGATTACATGTCTGTTAAATTTGTGTTTTATTTATATTATAATTTATTGTAATCTATTTTTGTTGCAGATTTAATTTCGTTTTGATATAGTAGCTGGAAACAAATGCTGAACTATTTAAATTTTTTGAGAGCAAAAGGATTAATCTTTCGTAATCGGGCTGCACGCGTTCGAGATAGATTTAAAAATAATTCATGGTTGAAAATTATTTTTAAAACCACAAATAATCAGTAAACTGAGATACAGTTTTCAAACAAATTATATTTGAAAGTACATTTTTTTCGTATTCAGCGGTGTAAGAATTGAAATTGTTTAATTACATATATATTAAATTTGTGTTTTATTTCATTTTATATTATTTATTTATTGATGTTTTAATTTAGTTTTGGAAAATTAACTGGAGACAAATGTTGAACTATTTATATTGTTTTAAGTGCAAATGTGTTATTATTCTTCTACAAGGAAGCCCCCACTCGATGGAGTTAGATTTAAAAAAAAAAATCTAGCTTGAAAATTATTTTAAAAACCACAATATATGAGCGAATTGCGATACAGTTTCCATACTAATTGCATTTGAAAGTACATTTTTGTCCCTCTACGATGGCGTAAAAATTGAAAATATGCGATGTTCAGAAGTTTAAAAATTGCAGTACCGAAGATTGCAAAACAGAAATTTAATCGACAGGTATTGCCAACCTCAAAATGATATGCTGCACATACGATGATGCGCACAGACACGTTTGTCTTTTGTAATATTAAATCAATACATAAGGCCTATGATTATCACCAAGACAGAATTTGACAGTTATATTTGTAAAAATAGTACTCTTTCACAAAGGAAATATCGTCAAATTCTATAGTGAGGGCTGCCATAGCTTGGACAAAAACTTCCAATATGAGAATTTGCTCTTTGGGTATCTGTGCGCTACTCTATTCAAAAGATACTCAACGGAACACTAGCGCGTTTATCTAGTGGGAATTTTTTGAGGTTACAGAGCTGAAATAGATTAGAACATCTCAGTGTTACGTTTAGAATATGCTTTTGGGAAGATGCGCATCGTAAAGAGAGTAAGTACAGAATTCAAATTTGTCAGTTCCGCATTACAAATATAATTTTAACAGTCAGTTCGCCAAACTGAACAAAAATTAAGTATCGGTTCTATCGAAGTGCGAAACAGCTGAATCCCTCCACTGCCCCTATACTATTTTTAACTGCGTGCATAAACAAAAATAGAGAAATTCGCCCCCCCCCCCCTCTTCTTCTAAGTCTCGAGGCCCGTAGCATTTAGCATCTCAGCCACTGTTGTTACGCCACTGATGGATGTGTTCATGCACAGAGATATGATGATTTTCAAATTTCATCCACGGTATTCAGATTTTTCTTTTAAAATAATATAATGAAGTAAAATATTTTAACAGTATTTGTTCGTAAATCAAAACATTTTAAAGTGCATGTTCTTTTTATAGTTTTCCTGGATCCAAAATTATGATGACCAGGCACAGTGTGGAATTTAAGGAATGGCCCGAGGGGTTATCCCCGCCCCTCCCCATGGAAAGTTTCAGATTTTCCCATTTATTAATGGTTTGAAAGAGCAAAGGAAAATGCCTGAATTCAACACTGACCGCGGACCTGAATACATTAAACACGCACACATTACCCTTAATTCCATCTTCAAATTACTCATATATCATAACTGCCAACCTTCTTTTTTTTTTCAAATAATTTAAAACCAGATAATTTATAAAGTAAAAGAAGTTAATAACTATCCACACAGAAACAAGAAATGTTTCATGAAATAAGTTTTCTGGTTCTAATTGATTTATTTGATTTGACTTCAAAATAACAGTGGAAGATTGGCAGCTATGATATAGACAAGGAAGATTTGAAAACACATACATACTACTAGAACGCAAATATTCCACATACATCACTTTATAGCGTCACCACAGATATGAAAAGTTGTTTAGAACCTAAATTAAATTTTAAAAAAAATGTATGCATACATGGATGTGATCTATTTCATCAGCGTAATTTTACTGGAAAACATGATTTCGAGAAAAAATAATCAATTGATTAAAAAAAAAAAGGTTAAAGGATCTTTAACCGCATAAGTAATAAAAAAAGGTGCTGAACATAATATACTAAAATTTCTATATATGTATTCATTAAATGATGATAATATTCGCATTGGATACGAAAGGGCAACAAGATATAAAAGATAACATTGCGAAATTTAAACAAGTTGGAAATTGTACGTTAAACGTTACAAACGAGGTGCGTTCGTACGCACGTTTTAGAATTAAATTCATGATATCCCGTGCTTCTAACGGGTTAAACAGCTAGTTAAGTATATATTTTATGACACTGTTCATACAAATATCTTAACTAGTTATATAAATATTCAGATATATATGTATCAGCTAGTTATATAAATATTCAGATCTTGATGATTTTTAATTCTGTGAAATGAATTATATCGTCTGCAGATTAATTTCTGTAATAAAATAAGTATCTCGGTCGCTTGACGATTTAACATCCATCGGAAGCTCCTATAACAAGAAAGCACCGATTTAAAAAAAAATCAAATTTCTTAATAAATATTTTTATTAATATCTCCTAAAGTTTTGATTCGATTTTAATAAAATTTGAAATGTCTCGACAAAATTCTGCAAAGATAATATATTTTAAATTGCAAACCATTTGGTTGGGTAGTTTTTGCGTTGTTATATGCGGACAGACAGACAGACGGACGGACAGACAGACAGACAGACAGACAGACAGACAGACAGACGGACGGACCAAACGACGACTATAGGTGCTACGTATTTATGTAATTACGAACGCACCTAAAAAGGAGGATCACTTCAGTGTCAACAATATAGCATCACCACAGCTATGAAAAATTGTTTAGAATCTGCATTAGATTTTAACATTTTTATGCATACATGGATGGAATCTATTTCATCATCATGCTTTATAGAAAAGCATAATTTCGAGTAAAAGATAACCAGTGATTTAAGAAAAGATTAAAGGATCTTTAAATGCATAACTATAATAAATAAATGTGCTCATCATAATATACTAAAATCGTTATATAGGTATTCAGTAAATGATGATAATATTTGCAACGAATTCGAAAGGGCAACAAGATGTAATATATAACATTGCGACATTTAATAAAAGACGATAAATTCAGTGTAAGCAATATAGCGTCACCACAGCAATGGAAAATTGAAAAGTTGTTTAGAATCTGAATTAGATTTAAATATATATATATATGCATACATGGATGAAATCTATTCCATCATCATGTTTTATTGAAAAACATGATTTCGAGTAAAAGATAAACAGTAATTTTAGAAAACATTAAAATATCTTTAAATGCATAAGTAATAAATAAAGGTGTTGATCATAATATACTAAAATTCTTATATAGGTATTCATGATAGATATTGATGATAATATTTGCAATGGATACAAAAGGGCAACAAGATGCAAAAGATAATATTGGGACATTAAACTCATGACCTCCACACTAGTGCGAATTCGCACCGACAAGAATTTCAAATGTTGGCACTTTTTGAAAACATGCTTTCATTAACTTGCATTTTGAGTCAACAAAATGAAATTTTTGATAAAATAAATATCACAGTCCGATTTCTCATTACATTTCGTATCAGAATCATGCGTTATATTTTATAGTCATTATATTGCCAGTAAAGTTATACGCAGTTGCAGTTACTGAATCCCAAATCGCACGAGTGTGGGTGCGCAGGTGCTAAACCGAAGTATGGAGTCCACGGGTTAATAAGGAAGGAAAACTTCAATAAATAGGCTGTAAGCAATAGGGTCATTCTCCCGCACATGTACGGTAAGTAAAAATAAATACCAACGATGGCTATACCGTCAGTTTTAATAATTACAAGAATAAAAAGAATAGTACCTATTAGTTCGTATAAAGTTTTTTTGTCGTAACCACTTATCTACATATTAAATATTTCATTTTTGATATGGTAACACCACTTTTTGCCGCTTTATTTGTGTTTATTGGATCAAATCAGCTTGGAAAATCGTATAGTTTATGGATCTTTTATTAAATCTTCCTAGAGTTACAAAAGAAAATGTGTTTGGTATTATCTATAAATTAAAAAAAAAAAAAAAAATTAAGGTCTTACACAGTAAAGTACAGTCGTGGAAAAACAACTAAACTAACTCTGCAACAAATTATTTTAGAAGAAATTTACTGGTATCAAACAATTGGGGAAAAAAAGTCTACTTTTAAATGATGTATATATTTATTTTCTTAGGGGAGGGGGGGGGGGATCTACATATAAAAACAAACATAAACATTGTTTTTTTTCAATAGCAAGACCCAATTTTGACAAGATATTTTAAATATTCAGTTCAAACTATACCTATATACCAAATATTATTTCTTGCCACTATGACAATTTTACTGACTTTATATATGTTTCGGCTAATGTTATATACGGTAAAATCCCGGTGAAAACGTTTTCAATATTCATTTCGTAATGCTTTCAAATGTTTGAATTATCCGATTAAAAATATATATAAGGTTATCTGTTATTAAAATAGTTTTCGAATATGTGAATGTGATTTTATAGGTGTTTTTATAATGCTTTTTCTCAGATTTTAAATTTCTTTTACTCGCTCTTTTCTAAATTTATATGTGAAGGATATCGGCGAATACAAAATTTACAATAAAAATTAGTATAAAGAAGTATAAGGAAACGATGTAGAAAACACCCAGACAAATTGCTTTACAATCTGAATATAAATCTTAACTCGATTGCTAATGGCATATTTTTAAAACTTTTTCAGTAAATACATAACTCATATGTATTTATAAAAAACTTTACTTCAAACATATATGCAGCAGAAAAAATAAAATATGTTTATTAGACTGGAAAGGAAGCTATAAATTCAATTACAGATAAAAAAAAAATAATGAGTAAGATATTTTTTTTCTAAGGTAGGACTGTTCATTTAAAAAAAAATGAGATTTGTCAATTTAAAAATAAAAGTGAAACTAATTTACATAATTGACGTAAAATTATATCTCATGCAAATACGATTTACGTCATTTTAATAAAAAATAAGCAGACACAGAAAAAAAAATCTTATTCTAATCAACAATAAAATAAGTAAAATATTTTTTCAAATTATGCTTTTTAGCACATCATAGATGGCCCCTTAAGTCAGCTTCTTGCCGTTTTTAAGCATAATTTAAAAACTACTCGAAAGAAAAAATTCAAATTCTAAAAGCGCATAAAGCAGGATATAATAAATATAAACCCATAAAAAAAACTGTAGGTCGCAATTCATAATTTCTTCGAATATTAATTTCATAATTCATAATTCATATTATAAAATTATAAAAATTACAAATTCGTGGTATTTATGTTTGGGCTTTTAGTATTTATAACAAAACAAAATTTTAAAAATGCCAAAACACATAGCACATTAGGATTTTAATTTCAGGAGATATTAATAAAAATATGAAAATGTGTAATTTAACATTAAAAGCTCTAAATTTAGAATGTTTGTAATTGAAAAACTTATCATCCAAATGACTGGAAATTTAGTATCTAGGCATAGTTTGAACCAAAGATTAAAAATATTGTGTCGAAATTGGGTGTTGCTATTGAAAAACACAAAGTTCGGGTTGATTTTTATATGTTGATGGCCCCCTAAGAAAATTTTATATACATCATTTAAAAGTAGACATTATTTCCAATCGTTTGGTACCAGTAACTTTCTTTTACGATATTTTTGCATAGTTAGTGGAGGTGTTAAATTTTTTTTTCCACGACTGTACATTAGCTATTCAAGTACATTAGTAACCAGAAAAAATTATAAAAAAATCGAAATATAAAATAAACTAACCTTATATATAATATATATATATATATATATATATATATATATATTGTTACTTTATATGATTTTCTTTTATGTGGATGCAAACGATAACATAAGACGTCCCCCTTTCTATGCCGAAATAGGTTATCTAGTTCCGCATTTTGCTGATAGGAGCTCTGCTAGTGGTCTCATTGCATAGCGCGCACTCACATACTTATAAGCAGACATAGCATTTCGCCAAATCCATAGAGGCGTGTCTAATGCTTTTACACCTAAATTAGTTTTATACTTAAAGGGTAGACCAAACTTTTAAATTAAATATTTTATGTTACCCAACATTTGTCTATCTTAATATAGCAGCATCCATTTTCTTGAATATCACTGAAAACAAGACAACATATTAAAAAATGGTAAGTATAAAAGTAAAAATAGTTTATTTTAAAAACATTCTTTTATAAGCCTTCAATATTTATCTTGAAAATCACGCCTAATTTGATAACTGCAATGCATGTTTTTTTTCTAAATTTCTGGTACAATACAGTTATTTGGCGTAGGCACCGAACTCGATTACGCAAAATTCGCTGCTTTTTTACGCTTGGTAGAAGGCGCAAACTAGTGAATTTATTTAAAAAAATTCATCTTTGTTCTGTTTCTTTTTTAAGATATGGAAGCAGGAAAAAAATAAACATTATTTAAACTAATTTCTTAAAATTTCTAAATTTATTTTTCAACGTATAATCAAAATTTAATTAATATGAAACTATTTATTGATTAAAGCATATATGTTTAAAAAATACCTTACACTGAATAATAATCATGAATTTTTACATTGCTGAACTGAGTGTAAAATCGACCGAGTAATAAATTGAAATTGAATTAATTGAAAAATTAATCGTAATTTACTTAAACTCTTCATTTTTTATTTATATTTTCTACTTTTTAGTGTTTGAAATATTTCGTTGTTACAGTTTCACAACCAGCTGATTATTTTTGGCGAGCATGGTTTGGTGCATCATTAAATCCATTGTTGTTGCATAGCTTTGTTACGGTATTATGAATGTGTTGGAAAGCGCTATATAATGTATGCTCGACGAGGGATTTTTCTTTCTTGTTTTTCTTGCTTTTTAATAAATAGTTATATTCTACAGTTCAAACAAAAATACGAAATATTGCTTTATGTTATACATAGTTCATTATCATATTTCAAATCATCATATATTCTAATACGAGCAAATCTTGTGTATATATATGTGCAAACAATATATAATGTGTGTTGTAATATATATATGTGCAAATTTTATCTTAAAAACGGCTCTAACGATTTTGGCGATATTTTGTATCCTACCGTTTTGGGGCACCAGTAAACCATTGGGCTAGGTCACATGTTCGAGAAAATTCGATTAGTGGGTCATTTTAGGTCACCATGGGTTAGGGTCAAGCTAATTGTATCTAAAAAACGGTTCAAACGATTTTGACTAAATTTTGTATCCTACCATTTTCGGGCACGAGAAGACTATTGGGCTGGGTCACATATTCGAGAACTTTCGATTAGTGGGTCATTTTTCAGTCAACGCGGCTCAAGTGAATTTTATCTAAAAAAGGCTCTAACGATTTTGATTAAATTTTGTATCCTACGAGTTTTTGGCACGAGAAAATCATTGGACTTGGTCACATGTTCAAGAAAATTCGATTAGTGGGTCACTTTTGGATCACTGTGGGTCAAGCTAATTTTATTTAAAAAACGGCTCAGACTATTTAGAATAAATTTTGCATCATATGGTTTTCGGGCGCGAAAAGACAGTTGGACTAGGTCACATGTTCGAGAAAATTCGATTAGTGGGTCATTTAGGTCATGGGTCATTATGGATCAAGCTATTTTTATCTTAAAAACGGCTCAGAGGATTTGAACTAAACTTAGTATCCTACAGTTTTAAGGAATGGGAAGACTATTGGGCTAGGTCACATATTCGATAAATTTCGATTAGTGGGTCAATTTGGTCATGGGCCATGATGGGTCAAGCTATTTTTATCTTAAAACGGCTCAGACGATTTGAACTAAATTTTGTATCCTACGGTTTTTGGGCACGAGAAAATCATTGGGCTAGATCACATGCTCGAGAAAATCTGATTAGTAGGTCATTTTTGGGTCACTGTGGGTCAAGCTAGTTTTATCTAAAAAACGGCTCAGACTATTTTGATTAAATTTTATATCCTACGGGTTTCGGGCACGAGAAGACAATTGGGCTTGGTCACATGTTCGAGAAAATTTGATTAGTGGATCATTTTGGTCATGGGCCATGATATTTGAACTCAAAGATAATTTCGACCGAGCTTGGTCTTCCCTGCTCGTATATTACAATACGAGCAAATCTTGTGTGTGTGTATATATATATATGCAAATTTTATCTTAAAAACGGCTCTAATGATTTTGACAAAATTTGTATCCCACCGTTTTGGGGCACCAGAAGACCATTGGACTAGGTCACATGTCCGAGAAAATTTGATTAGTAGGTCATTTTTGGGTCACTATGGGTCAATATAATTTTATCTAAAAAACGGCTCAGACTATTTAGATTAAATTTTGCATCCTATGGTTTTCGGGACGTGAAAACTATTGGTCTTGGTCACACGTTCGAGAAAATTTGATTAGTGGGTCATTTTGATCATGGGTCATTATGGGTCAAGCTATTTTTATCTTAAAAACGGCTCAGAGGATTTGAACTAAGTTTTATATCTTACAGTTTTCAGGAAATAGAAGTTATTGGGCTAGGTCACATATTTGAAGAAATTTCGATTAGTGGGTCATTTTGGGTCAAGCTATTTTTATCTTAAAAACGGCTCAGACGATTTGAACTAAATTAAGTATCCTACAGTTTTCGGCAACGAGAAGACTATTGGGCTAGCTCACATGTTCCAGAAATTTCGATTAGTGAATCATTTTTGGGTCACTGCGGGTCAAACTTATTTAATCAAAAACGGCTCTAACTATTTAACTGAATTTTGTATCGTACGGTTTTCGGAAACTAGAAGGTCATTGGTCTAAGTCACATTTTCGAGAAAAAAATCGATTAATGGGCAATTTTGGTGTCACTGTGGGTCAAGCTAATTTTATCTAAAAAATGAATTTAACGATTTTGAATTAAATTTTTATCCTACCGTTTTAAGGGAAGACCATTAGGTTAGATAACACGTTCGAGAAAATTCGATTAGTGGACCATTTTGGTATCACTATGCGTGAAGCGTTTCAATGGAAATGAAGGATGCAACAGTTATTAAGTTGTTGAATAGTTGGCAGTAAACGAAGCCGGAAAATTGTCACCATTTCGCCAAATTTCAAGAAATATTGACGACATTAGGCTGTAAAATTGACTTTCAAGATTACTGATAACAAAGCACATACTTGGCGCAAATTGAAAGTTATTTCGTGATATTTTAACTCAAAGCTAATTTTGACCGATCATAGCTTGGTCTTCCCTGCTCGTTTCATTCTCGGTGAAAAGTGTAATTAGTTACGCTTAAGCGTATAAGTTTTAAACAAGTATAACTATAAAAAATATTTGGCGATTGATCACCTGTGGCCGACTAACGAAAAAAGTCTTAAAATTAGTTTATTAACATATAATAATTAAGTACTAAAAATATTAAAATGTTGTATTTTCATCGCAAACTCATCTTTGAACATATTTTTTATAATTCTAGCATATCAAGAAGTGAGTGAAAAATGGATTACAAAATTCTATATTTACATATAAAAATCAAGTTAGGTTAAATAAAAAAGTGTAAAAGAATAGTTTTAATGTGTTGCGGATAAAGGTAGATAATTTTTGGGTAAACATAAAACTATTTAATTTAAAAGTTTGGGCTTTAAAATATTTAAGTAAAGTACATGACTAATTAAGGGGTAAAAGTATAAGGCTCGCCCACACTCATCTCCATGAATTGGGCGTTTTATAACTGTAACTACACCCATTCGCAAATTAAATGCCAGACTAGAATGGTTAATAATATTCAAAATACGTGAATTTTCTCTCCAGTTACCTTAAAAGCCTGCACTGTTAAAAATTTGCAGCAAGCTGTCGAGTCATTTGACCGTTTTTATAGAAAACGGTTACATAACCGTAATTTAACTTTATTCTGACCATATCGTTTCCCATATTATGGTCAAAAATAGAGTTAAATTACTATTATGTAATCGGCCTTATCAAAACTTAGTAAAAAAGAGAATATCAACATCCTATTCAAAGAACGTAAATTGATTTATAGATCTCATTTTAATTTATAACTTTTTGTAAGAGAATCGATTGAAATATATATAAGAGGTTCAAAAGTGTGTAATGATACGTTGTCATTTCATATTCCAAATATTTGGGTAGAATGGTTGAACAACATTGCGGACTACAGATGGAGCGGATTACAGATGGAGCAACGAGCGGTGTTAAAATTGTAGAGGACATTGTATCTTCACTTTATAATAGGGGATAATCTTACATTCCAATTTTTATGTATTTGTGTGTCTTATGTGTTCTGACGATGATTAAGGGAATAAATCGAAACATATCAATCTTTTAATGTTTTTTTTTTATTGATATTTGACGTCTTTTAACCCTTTCAGGGGCAAGCACTTGTCCTCCTGTAACGTTGACTTTCCACCGGAATTTAGGAAAGAATTTAGTTCAAAATAAGAATACGCAATTTTTAAACTTTTTCTTGTCAAAGTTAAAAAAGTAAAATTTAATTAAAAGTTTCTGGTTTGAATCGGATTAAAATTAGGTGGTATATAATATATACCACCGCCCCTCAAAGGGTTAAGCATCTGAAGTGTTTTAGTATATATTTTGAAGTTTTTTGGAATATATTTTATGGTGACCTTTTAGGTTATTCTTTAAAAGTAGTGATTGAAATTGAATATTTTTCAGTGGCTATTCTTTGACTTAACATACGTTATAAAACAACATCTACAACTTTCTGCAGCGTTTCATCAGTATAATTTTTATAATTTCTACTACCTACAGGAGATTTATACATACAAGGCATTATTACACCAGCATATGCACAAGAAAATAATAAATATATACTAGTACAACGTTTATATTTGCAGTAAAATTTTGCTTTTATATTTATATTTTCAGAAAAATTAAATATAATAAATAAACAAAATTTGTGGTGACTTTGTTCCGAGACAATCTCACCCCGAATTGGCAATTAAAATGCAGGATGAGAATAAAGTCAATGTAAAATCTACAATATATAATTAGTATATATAAATATTATTGATTTGTAAAGAAAACATATTAAGAAATGAAAAAATGCATTTTCCACTTTACAGAATATAAGTATAAATAAATTTTCCAATCAAAAGTTTCCCCCAGTAAACTCACGATCGAAAAGATAAACAAAACAACAACGGAAGTGATGCCAAACTCAGTTTGTAAAATGCAGAATTAAATAAATTTATGTTTAAGCTACTGCTGTAGTCTCTCAAAATTCGGCATTATTAATTAGTTTTATTGTAATCAATTTTATTTAGTACGCCTTTTGTCTTTATCCGCGAGTTGGGACAAGGTCACCCCGGTTGACGTTTACGGGAATATATCTTGAAGTAAATGAAGCATTTATTCAATAATGGCAAAGAAATATGCACCAAACTAAGTAAAAAAAATATGAAAAATATTTGGGGATACCGAATTAGAAAAAAAAAAGAACTTTTTAAAGGGATTTATATTTAAGATGTTATAATGTTTTAATACTAAATTAATGTTAAATAATGTGAATTACAGTTTCAACAATTTTTAGAATTGGCTTAAAAAAGAATTTAGTGTAAAAATACTGGTAGACGGTTTTAAGTCTTTTCTAGAAACATTTAATGTATCTAAATATTATATGTATATATATATAATTATAATATCTTTGAATTTAAAAAAAAACATTAATCAAGTTCTTGTAACATTCAAAACTAAATCTCCAAAGGGATAATTAGTAATAAAGTGTAGACAGAATATAGTTAAAATGAAATCATATGTGTGAGAAACTAAGAAAGAAACAGTATGAAATTCAAATGAAATAATACTTCAAAATTAAACCCAAAAAGATGAAAATGGAATATGAGATACTATGAATAACACATATATATATATATATATATATATATATATATATATATATATATATATATATATATATATATATAGAGAGAGAGAGAGAGAGAGAGAGAGAGAGAGAGAGAGATTAAATATTTATATAAAAGATTTTAAAACTTCTACCAGAATTCTTTGGTTAAATTAGTTTTTTAAGACCATCTAAAAACTGTTGAAACTAATATCTCTTATTTAATATTGATAAATTTTTTTTTAAGTATTATGGGATTTTAAATGTAGTTCATTTTAAAAATCTCTTTTGTTAGTTAAAGTTTTCCGCCAAAAAAAAATTTAAAAAAATAAAAAAATAAAGTAAAATATCATAAATGAATATTTAAAAAAAATCGCGTATCTTAGTTTTATGTACGCGTATCCCTACTTTTTGCACAGAAGAAACGACAAAAAATGCGCGAAAACTACCCGTTTGTTAATATGGTATATCCAAGACAATACTAAATATCGAATAAAAAAATGTACCCAGGCAATTACATTTACTTATCGTTGTGAAAAATACTATAGATATCAATACAAATTTTCGATTAAAAGTGACCGGTATATAAGGTATGAAATGGTTATTCGATATTTCCTTACTGCAAAAATCAATAAACTTTTTATTTATTGAATACTACATTAACGTTTACGCTTTTCACGAAATACGTTTTTATTTATGTTTCACGGTCTGACGTTGCCATAGAGATATGAACGTGCTCAATCAGTGCACTTCTAACACGAAATCCAATACTGAGTCAAATATATGGTATTTTACGATTTTCATTTATATTTATTTTTAATAAGGTTCTTTTTGTTGCAATTTATGAGTATAAATATAAATCGATTCTGAGAGAGTTCAGAAAATATAAAAATAACTTCTAAATAAATTTTGAAATGCTTACTGATTATGAAAAGTATACCAGCCTTCTCACTATCCAGGAAAAAGGCAAACTTATGATGTTGCTTTCAATGTTTTCTTTATATATATATATATATGCTAATAAAATATAGTTATTCCAACACGATATAAAAAAATAATTATATATATGAAAATATATTTTGAGAGCATTAACCATCATTTAACATTTTAAAAACTTTTAAAAATCTATAGTATTATATGAATCTATATTATAAAGCATAAACATGTTCGTGAGTAACGCTTACGTCATATTGACGGTGGCAACACCTGATTAATAAATTTTGCTGCTACTACAATTTTTTTAACTTCTAAACATCGCACAATTTCAATTTTTATCGCCGTCAAATTTGGAAAAAAATTATCTTTCAAATGTAATTTGTTTGAAAACTGTATCTCCATTTACTGATTTTTTTATGGTTTTTTAAATAATTTTGAAGCATGATTTAAAAAATTTATGTCTTTATCGAGTGCAGCCCTATTGTGAAATATTAACCCCTTTGCATTTAAAACAAGTTGAGCGTTTATTTTCGGCTAATATTCCTTAACAAAATTAAAACTTCTCAATAAATAAATAAAATAATATAACTAATATAAATAGAATATAAATTTAGCAGAAATGTAATAGAACTACGTATTTAAAGCATTGAAATTATCAGAATAAAAAATGCAGCTCTAAGTAGCGAAATCTTTGGAGATTTCTTCAGCTATTAACTCCTGGCCTGCGGCTAATACCAAAGTGTCGCTTTTAATAAATTTCAAAACTTTATTTAAATATATCATTGATTCTTTTCAGATGAAACAGCTTATTGGTATTGTTAGTGGGTAATCCAAAAAAAAAATATATTAAATCAATTAAAAAATATATATATTTACCCCTATATACTATAACCCTGGAAACCTGAGTTGGATCCCCTAGTTTAAATAATAGAGAAAACTGCAGCTCTTTGAACGTGAATAAATCCGGATGGCAGTATGAGTATATGTATGAGGGCTGGAGTGCAAATCAAACCAAAACATTTTGAAGATATTTTATATTACTAACGTTAATACTTTACTAAGGTTTGAGAGTAAACAGAGTGTCCCAGAGAGGTTGAAACGCGTTTTAACTTTTATTTGTTGGAAAAAAAATAGGCAATGTAATATACGTAAGTGTCCACAATAAGGTAGGGAATAAAATTATGATAATGAAATAGTCCTCCAAATAACTTTGAAAAGAAACTTTTTAAATTGTTATACGACCCTTCTAGATAAAATTGGTTGGTTAGAAAACTTTAAGCTTTACTGCAACACGGAAGTATGATAAAGGGAAAAAATTGCTTTGAACCACTTTTTCGTACCATTTAAAAGGCTATTTTATCAGTAAAAATAGGGATTACTTACAAGTATATGATCGCGTGCCTTAAAACAACAAGAACGAAAAATCATACGTCAAGCATAGATTATGTAACACTTTCTAACACTCCCAAAATAATTTAACAAATCATTACCGTTTAATAAGCTGAAAGACAACATCTAAGTAAACAATTTGGAAAACGCATAACATATTTAAAAACTTAATTTCAGGAATTTCCAACATATACAATATTCGGAAAATATCCGAATACTTTTATTCAGCCTTGTATATGATCTATAGATTTATATATATACTACATAGGAATCTAAATTTTAGTTTAGTTAGGAAACGCGTAGCACAGTTTAAAATTCTCCTTCTGGAGCTTCTGTCAATAAACGGAAATGTGTTCGCGAATTTTTGTACTGCCCTGTATATGAAATACAGAATTTATACACACCAAGTAATAGACAAAAAGTGTGTTAAATTTAAAATCGCGTTCAGTAACTTAAAACGCACTTCCAGGAATTATTGTTAACAGACAGTAGAGAATTCTTTTGTGTGTCCCTGTAAATGAACGATGACTGCTATATACACACAATATTCTGTAGTAAGCCTCTTGTAATACACCTTAGTTATATATATAAATTTCAATGCGTTTAAAATAGTGAAACAATATTTAATTAAATCGCAAACG
Source organism: Maratus michaelseni (assembly GCA_963931845.1). Taxonomy (NCBI): domain Eukaryota; kingdom Metazoa; phylum Arthropoda; class Arachnida; order Araneae; family Salticidae; genus Maratus; species Maratus michaelseni. Next base: position 447,320,194 of record OZ007586.1, read on the forward strand.
ATTTTTCTCCATAGACGTAATGTAACGGAATTCTTTTGACTGTCCCTGTAAAGTAACTATAAGTGCTATACACACCCTATTCCATATTAAGCTTCTTGTAATGCACCTTAGTGATATATATCAATTAAAATGTATTTGAAATTGTGTAACATCATTAAAATAAATCGTAAATGATTTTGCCACATAGACCGTAATGTAACGGAATTCTTTTGAGTGTCCCTGTAAAAAACTATAAGTGCTAGACACTTCAGTTGAAATAGGGAACATACTATAGATAACGACAATAACATATAAATATTGCAGAGCAATCCGAGCATATTTACGGGAGTTAGAGCACGGACAGACGGCAGACAAACCGAAGTCATAAACACTTTTCAACTAGGTTGGAAAGTGTTAAAAATGTTTTAATAAGTGTGAAAAAATTGAAGCAAAAATACACAAAAATAAAGCATTACATAGACAGAGATCATGTAAAAAAACAAATATAGTTTTAAATCCTAGAAAAATAATTAAAAATTATTGCAAAGCATCTCAAAGTGTTTTCTTACATCTCTAATACATAATGGAACTCTTCTAATAATGCTTTTGTAGATATTTTAGAGTTCTTTGTCAGTAAGATTGCTGCAATCATACATTTCTTTTGTTTAAGCTATGTATTACTGCCAGTATTTTTTTATTGCAATATCCCACAGGTTTAAATTTCTAATTTAATATATGATCCCACTTTACAAAGATCTTTTTTTTTAAATAAACTATAACTCATTCAATTTTAAAGATTCAACTATGCAATTTTTGTAATGACCTTGTTTCATGAAAAAGAGAAACATCTTACTTGATTAATTTTTCTAGACAGGAAGGAGATCATATAAAAATTTTAAAATGGTAATTCTTATAAAATTAATGGAAGGACTATTTCATTAATATAATCTTATTTTCTACCTTTTTATTAAAAATTTTTGCAACTTTCATCGCATATCTCCAATAGGTAAAAAAAGAAGAAAAAAATCGCGCAATTTTTTTTCTTTTTTTTTTGGGGGGGGGGGGGGGGGGATTTCGGTATACCACCTCTAAATGCCGAAGTCATGTTATAAGTGAGGAAGGATCGTCTTTTCCCTTGCGGTGTATATTTTAGTCTCCGTATTGTAAATTAAGTTGATAGCCTTTTATAAAATTTATTTGATATTATGAGAGTTTAGGCTTTTTTTTTTTTTTTTTTTTTTTTTTTTTGAGAAAACTTTGGATGATTGGCTGTTTCTAAGAGAGTTTGAGATCGTTGCAAAATCTATAGCTAGTGATTTACTCTGGAACTTGTCAAAAATTTTAGTAGTGTAGCCGGTAACTAACGAAACCTTATCAATAATAATAATCAATTATCCCAACAATCAACTTTAAGAGCTGGATTGTGCACAACTTTACTGTTTAGTTTTTCCATGAATATTACGCTTACATAGGGCATTTTTTAATAATATATATATTTCTTTCTTTATTATACTTATACCTTAGATCATGCATATGATAACGGTAATGGTTATAATCAGTCTATTTGTTTATATAGTTCGTTCTATAAACATGATTGCTTTTTTTTTTTTTTTTTTTTTTTTTTTTTTTTTTTTAATAACGTTACACAAGTTACATGTAAATAAGAGACAGGACTTCGAATCATAATGCATTTTGTTTTTGGTCCGGAGTTTGTTGCCTTGAAAATAACGGGTTCAGTTCCGGTTTTCATTCCTTTAGAATTAACGGTTTCTTCCGGTTTTTCGGTTTCATTTCTGATACGATTCGAAAACCTGATTTCATCAAAAGATGTACAGTCGTAGAAAAAGATAGTGACCCCCCCCCCACCCCCACTGACACTGCAACGAAATATCGTAAAAGAAAGTTACTGGTATCAAACGAGTGAAAATAAAGCTACTTTTAAATGATGTATATAAAATTTGCTTAAGGGGCCATCTACAAAAGAAAACCAGCCCAAACGTTGTCCTTTACAATGGCAACACCCAATTTTGACACGATATTTTAAATCTTCGGTTCAAACTATACCTAGATAGCAAATTTTAAGTCATTTGGATGATATTTTTTTTTATTATAAACATTTAAAATTTAGAGCTTCTAATGTTAAATTACATTTTCATATTTTTATTAATATCGTCTGAAATTATAATCCTAATGTGCTAATTTTTTGTTTGGTAATAATACTAAGAAGCCCAAAAATAAATACGTTGATTTTGTAATTTTTATAATATAAATTATGAATTATGAATTATGAAATTAATATAAAAATATGAATTGCAACCTTCAAATTTTCTGATGGATTTATATTTATTGTGTTCTGCTTTATGCGAGTTCAAAATTTCAATTTTTTCCTCCAACCAGTTTTCAAATTATGCTTAAAAAACGGCAAGATGATGTTGATTTAAGGGGCCGTCTATTATGTGCAAAAAATGCATAATTTGAAAAATATTTTACTCATTTTATTGTTGATTAGAATAAGATTTGGTTCTTTTTTTTCTGTGTCTGCTTTTAAATCTTTTATTAAAATTACCTAAATCGTATTTGCATGAGATATAATTTTACGTCAGTTATGTAAATTAGTTTTGCATTTATTTTTAAATTTAAAAAGATCATTTTTTAAAAATGAACAGTCCTACTTAGAAAAAAAAACTTATTTATTATTTTTGTTACCTTTAATTGAATTTCTAGTTTCTTCCCCAGTCTAAACATTTCTTTTATTATTATTTTTTTTTTTTTGTGGTATATATGTTTGAAGTAAAGTTTTTTTTATAAATGCATATGTGTTGTGTAAATGCTGAAAAAGTTTTAAAAATTTGCCATTAGCAAACAAGTTAAGATTTATATTCAGATTGAAAAGCAATTTGTCTGGGTTTTTTCTACATCGTTTCCTTGTACTGCTTCATACTATTTTTTATTTTAAATTTTGTGTTCGTCGATATTCTTCGCATATAAATTTAGAAAAGAGAGAGTAAAATAAATTCAAAATCTAAGAAAAATCATAAAAACACCTATAAAATTAAAATCACATTCACACATTCGAAAACTATTTCAATCACACATAACCTTATGTATTTTTTATCGGATAATTTGACTCTTGTAAACTTTATGCAATGAATATTAAAAAGATTTTACCGTAAATAACAATAGCCGAAACATATTAAGTGATTAAAGTGTTCATATTAGCAAAAAATAATACGTCAATAGAAGTGACTTAGTCATTCTCTAGCATGTCAACTATCGAGTACCGAACTTCAATTTGGATATAGCCCCTAAAATATGCTCATTTTAAAATAATTAATTTTTCTGAAACTAATCTTAGAAATTTCATGAAATTTGGTATCTAGGCATAGTTTGAACTGAAGATTTAAAATATCTTGACAAATTTGGGTCTTGCCGTTGAAAAAAACAAAATTTGGGTTTGTTTTGATATATAGATGACCCCCTAACAAAAATTTATATACATCATTTAAAAGTAGACTTTATTTTCAATCGTTTTGTACCAGTAACTTATTTCTACAATAATGTGTTGCATAGTTAGTAGGGGATGTCCTCTTTTTTCTCCACGACTGTACCTTTAAGCTAATACAAAATATCAACAAACTAAATTATTATTTTTTTTTCCATTAGGCTTTCCACACTATTAATATATTCTTGTTTTAATATAGAATGTTAAACATTCATATTCACTTAAATTCCTTCTTAATCTAAACGACAGACCTCCATTCTGTCCAAAAAATATACCTGGTCTTGGAATTAGAAGGAAAAAAACTTTGATATTGGGTCCATTCTTGGAGTTGGTACTTTAGGCACATGCTTTTAAATGAAACTAACCATTCAATCCTATGCCTTCATTAAAAATATTTTCATGTTTGGCAGTTTAGTTTGTTTCAGTATACATAATCTCTAAATTAACTTTGATATGCTTTATATCAAAACGTTAAAAATAAGATCGAAGTAAATGATGTAAATAACTTATGTTTTAATTTATCTTTTAAATAAATGAATTTTTTTAAATTAAATTTTAAAAAATAAAATGTTTTTATGGTTCAGATCCAGAGCAGAAAATAGTTCTGGAAAAGATAAAGAGTTCTGTTCTGTTCTGCTTTTCGTTCCACCAGAAATAAAGTTGAATAAAGTCACATTCGACTCGAATCCCAGCAATAAAACCCAAAAGCGGGACAATGAAAACGTAAAAATCCCTCCCCACCCAAAAAAATGTTGTTGGTTATTAAAATAGTAATGTCAATTACTATATGAAACTTTTCATTACTGTTATTCATTTTGGCTTAGAGGGTGAATGTTTGACAAATAGTTTTATAGATGGTGCTAGACATGAGCGAGATAAGCCAAACGTGGAGAACGTGATCTTCATACTAGGAAATTGTTGGTGCGCGTGTTTTATTAGAGAATAGCGAATATAAGTTTGTTGCCTGAACATAGTTACCGATACTGTCATAGAGAGAGGAGTGCTGTCGTTGTAATTTGAACCATCCATATAAAGAAATTGCTCTCTTATGTCCATATGAAGAAAATGCAATATCTTTGCATGGTGTTTTTGTCCCACATTTATCAACCATGAGATTATATTGCATGCCAAATAAGGTTCCTCAGATGGAAACTCCAAACTACAGTGATTGTAAGCATTTATACATTGATTGTAGGCCCCTGTAGCCAGGGTAGGGGTAGGCTCTGGATACCATAATTTTAAAGAAATATTTTTCATCTTATGTATGCAGAATTTTCAGCGAATAAAAGAGGCGCAAATAACTATATGAAATTAGTGGTATACAGAGCATCTGGATTCCCACACTGGGTACATCACTCCCAGTAGTGGTTGTTTGTTCAAGCGAGAAACTTAAAGTTGCCGTTCACTGACAAAACGCTCGCATCATCAACTGCCCACTATGAAGATCACTTGCTCCACGTTTGACTCACCGCGCTCATACCTAGTATCACCTATAAGATTTTTTTCAAACATCACCATCTGGACCACCCTGTATTTTTTGTTTGCTGCATAGTGATTGCGTCCTACTCTAGATAGTTTTGTTTGAAGAAGTCGATCGCAAATGTGCTAATGTAAAATGCATGATTTCCCTTTTTCTTTAACCTTAGTTCACTGAAGTAAGCTGGATGAATATCAATGTAATTAGTAACGTACTCGGCATTTAACAATGTCACTTTCGTTAAATCATCCAATTACTTTTTTAAAAATCTCTGATTCAATGTTTTTCAACCGAATGCGTTTCTTTGCGTCTTTTTTGATTATGTTAAAGAAAGAACTCTACAACTAAAAAAATATTATCAAACAGAGAACAGATCGCATTAACTATAATTAGCGTAATTTAATCCCTAGCAAGAGTTGTTTTGACGCGATGTCAACTTAATTTTAATTAAAATGTTTAAGATTTATAGAAGTTTCACTTTAAAGATACGAAGTTTAAAGTCACTACCGTGACAGCAGACTTGCTGTATGTATTAAGATGTAATGAAGAAAGCGGAAATTACTTTTGTGACATAATGATTTACAAAATAACTTTCATGATTAAGAGATATGAACACATCCGTTCTGAAATGTTTGAAAGCATTTTGGTTCAGGAACAAAATGTTTTTAAATTATATAAAATAATTAAGTTTTTGTGTCCGCATTTTTTTTTTAAATTATTATTCTGGAGAGAAATTACTTTTAGGTTTAAAAAATTAAAACTAGCTATACAAATGACAAAAATTGAGGTTTGCTAAAATTTAACGAATATATATCATCTATTAAAATCGAAAAAATACAGTTTTAAAATAGTTATTCTGTTCTTAAGCATACATTTTCTGTAGGGTGTGATAATACATATAAAGATAGACAATTTTTATATAGGAAACCAAGTCAATTTTTTTATGAGAAATATAGAATACATAGCCACCAATCTTCTATTTTTTATTCATGTTCAATAAATTTATTTTGAACCAGAAATGTTACTTAATAAATGATATCAAATAAGTACAGAAGGAATAAGGCACACAAGAATGGAAATAAGACACATTCTTTAATAATAAATTTTCTGTTTAAAAACACGTTTATTTGACTTAAAAATATCGGAAGGTTATCAGCTATGAACCCAGCCAAACCCGGATTTTTGTTCATAACTATTACAATAATGAAGATAATATAACGATATTTTCGATAAATAATTTTCAATTTTTACGATAAACCCTTCAACAGAATAACTTTCCTCTCTATAAAATGTCATGACATCAAGTGAAGCTAGGGAATTGAACTGTAATTCATCCCGTGACATCGTATGCACTGTTTGATACCTTCCTAATTTTAAAGCGTCTAGTCCAGTTTCCACGTGCGTAGTGGCCATTTCATAGCTTCCAGCCTTTCGAATCTTTTCAAGTCAAGAAGCTTTGAAATATATTTAAAAAATATTATTATTTTATTTATTAAGAAAATTTTCTGGTTCAGAATATGTTTATTTGATAAAAACGGAAGATTTGCAGCTATGAAAGCTGTATTTTTCATTAAATAAATAGATTGCGATGATGGTTTCTTATACAGAAATTGTTTGTCTTGACACGCATTTTCACCCCTTACAGTTCTGACCATCAGTATACATAGACCATGTATATACATTATACGAGTACATAGATAATGGCACCAATTCTCCCTCCCCCGCCGGGTTAAATCGTGCCCCACCTGTTGGACAAATTCTGGCGCCGCCCATCCTTTACATTTACCGTATTTTATGATGTATAAGTCAACTTTTTAAACCGCCAAAATGCGAAGAAAATTCAGGGGTCGACTTATACACCGGATATAAAATGAGACATTCGATAATCGTATGCTGTAGCTGTAGTTAAGCGATAAGCGTCGATCATTTTTTTAAAAATTATTATTATACATCATTTGAAGGTTAAAAAAAGCGAGTCAACTTATACATCGGATTGACTTATACACAGAAAAATACGTTATTTGCCTTCTCCAGTAACTAGGCTTGTCCGTCAAACGCACGTATCTCATGGTTAAAGGAACTTGTTGCAGTCCACTCACCCAACATATAGGGGAAAATTAGTGCCCCTGTTTTAGAAAATGCCTTGTATATACTTCCTCCTCTTTTAAAATATTTTACTAACTTATATTTAGACAGTAAATTGCAATATTTTCATCATATTTCAAAAATTTACCCTTATTAAAAAATATGCTGAAAAGGTAAAATATATTTTAGCTTCCAATTACCCTCAGGAGAGTAATTGGGTGCTACACCAGTAATTCTATGACATTGCATGCTAGTTTTTGGTGGAAAGTAAGTGTTAGAAAAGATATAAAAATTAATGCATAAAACCTGATTTTATTGGATTTATTTATTTAGTTAGTTTACTTCTCTTGCTATAAACGTGCATTTCACGAATTCCTTTTTTGATTCAGAAATTTCGAATACATACCGGAAAGTCCAAAAGAATTTTTTTACTTTATGTAATCACTAAACGTCTGCCATTAAGTAAATAAAGAATTACTATTCAGAATTTCTGGTATGAATTCGGAATTTCTGAATAACAAAGAAATTCCTGAAATACGCATATACGCTAAAGATGCAAATGGGTTAAGTTAAAAAAACAGAAAATAATAGATGCGTTATAGATAACGTATGTAGATACTACTATCAGTGGCGTAGCCATGGAGGGGGTCCTAATTCTCTGGATACCAGTAATATTGTAAAGTTTTCTTCGCCTTCATTATCACGGAAAGTTCTCCAATTACATAATGGTAGAAAACTTTACAAAATTAGTGGTATCCAGAGCATCTGGACACCCTCCTACCCTGGTTACGCCACTGAATACTATAGATGTTTGCATTTGTCCTAAAATATTAAATAGAGCTATAAAAATTACTAGCATCCGATCCACCCGCTTACCTTATATTGTTACAAAAATTATTACCTAGTAGCAGAGTATATTTTGAAAACGTGGAAAATCTGAATTTATCGGTTTAGTTATAAAGTTAAAAGCTACTAGACATGTTAATGGACTTTACATGCCTTTAGGGTTACATATTTGGGGTGCCTCTGCATTCTGTATTGTTGCACGAAACAATACAGAATTGCTATGTTGTTGCTTATATTTGGTGTCAGTATAAAAATAAAAAAATACTTATTGAAAATATTATATCTAATTATATATTTAGAAATCATGCTTCGGGATCTTTAGGCAGAAGTTCCAAAGAATCCTTTCCCCGAATTTCTTAGTCTTTAGTCCAGCTATCCCCATGCGGAAAATGCGCATATAAACAGTTTCATTTATTATTATTGATTTAAAAAAATCCAGTCTTTCAGTTTTTTAGGGTTTCGTTCATCTCACTAAACCTTATTACTCCCACTCCGCTGTCTGTCCGTCACAGAGCCGTTCTCAGAAACTATATAACTTACAGTCATGAAAATTTGTGTACTTAATATTAAAATTTGAAAAAATCGTATTATTTTAATAAATAGAGATAAAAAACCAAAATTCTAACATACTTTTCCTATTAAATTTAATCATTTTTCGTTATAGCAGTTGCCAACAATTAAAAATCGACAATAAAATTCTTTCTACAATAATTACTTTTCTATTGAAAGATTTCCACATGAAAAATGAAAATTAAATTAAAAGTTTCACCAATTGAAAAAAAAATAATATGACGTCATTTTGGTAATAAAACGGAAATTTTCAAAGATTTCTCAATAATACAAGGAGTATGAGTATGTGTCTGTACAGAAAGGAGATTAATATCACGTCATTATAGAATTAAAAAGAAAATTAATCTGACGTCATATTGGAAGTTCAACGGATTTTTCAAATGTTTGAAAATAATACAAAGCGAGTATCAATAAGAGTAATAGATAATAGTAAATATATGAGTTTCAGGAACGTATTGAATCATGATAAACACCCGATTATGGAAATATTTGCATATTTTAGCATTTTGAAGGTGTACAACAGGTTTCATTTTGAAGTAATTTCTTTTTTAAATAATTGTATTTAGTCCACATGACAGATATTATTATGACAGAGTATAATAGCGGGATTATTTTCGAAAAAACGAAAAAAATAGATAGGTAAATTTTTACTTTATAAAAAACGTTTTTTTTTTTTTTTTTTTTTTTTTTGCTAAATGAAATTTATTTGGATAAAGTGTTTTGAAAGGAATATTACCCGAACCCTTAGTGCGATCTTCGATCACAATTTACCCACTTGTTAATCTTTTTTGTCTGTTTCATATAAAATAGATTCTGAATATTCCACGTTTTTTTCTTCAGGTATTATCGAATGCAAATTAATCAATAAGCCGTTAATGACGTAGAAATTAATATTTAGTAAGTGTATCACTTGTATATATCATTAAATGTAATGTATTTGTGTTTCCTTACACTCCAAAAGACACCATCAATAGACATATATTTTTCCGTTAAATATGAAGGAACATTTTCCGTTTTGATTTGTGATTTTTCCCTTTAAGTTACGGAAAATTTGCCAATCTAAAAGCTAAAGATTCAAAATTCTCCATCTGAGCTGCGTTTCCGTGAAATCATGTAGAATTTTTGCAACTGTGCTGCCAGTAATATTTTCACTTTTTGATGCAAAATGTTTGATTTGTCTATTTTTCCACAACTCACAGAATATTTTCTAGTCTAAAATTGACCTAAAACTTTCGAATCAAGTGCTGGAAATCCTGCATGGTTTCCGACAATTTTGCTTCGATAGTTCTCTGTTTCTTTAACGAAATTTTTTTTACAGTGCAATAATCTAATGGTAATTTTTTATTAATTATGTCAAAATAGAGAAATTTAGTTTACTATTAATTAATTAAAACAAGATATTTACGACTATGTCAGACCCTTTTACAAAAGTAATATTTGTTCAAATAAGTCTTCTTTCTTTTTTTATATCCTTAAACTTAACATATACATTTACTGAAAATGTATTTCTTGTTTGTTTTTTCAGGACACAACAGTTTATACTGATGAGTTCTATTTATGCACAGCTTCTTGTGGTCATTTGTGTAGTCTTCTTTACTTCAGAAATCGTCACTCCAAGGGTGCCACTCTTCTACTTTGAGGTACAATTACTTTCAAGTTCGGCCATTTCAATTATTTTACAGTTTTTGTAACACTTTCATACATAGTTAAGAGCCTACATCAGTCATTCGAAAAAACGCGCAAGATATAATGTTAAGTCTATAGGACAGTTCTTCGCAGATTTCTCGCTCGCATTTTAATATTTTTAAATTATTATTATTATTATTATTATTTTTTTTTTGCACAGGATAGGTGAAGTCGACCTCTAACGTTGTTAGTTTTTACTTTTTCGATTTTGGTTCCAGTTTTTTTATATAAGGGTACTTTCACTTTCAGAACCGGTTACAACTTTTTCACTAAGCTCTTTAAATATAAGAGAAATATTTAAATTAGCAAATGAAAAGATAATGAACATGTATTCATATTAAGATGAATATATTGAAAAAACTCTAGTATTTGGTTTTTGTTGTTGATAATGGATGAGTCTTTTACTACAGTCACCCAGACATAAAATATGCTAATCAGGTATCATATTGATATTAGTGTATTTAAGCATTCTAACATGTTAATTTGCTTGTAATGGGGGGAGGGGGGTATGGGATTTTAGTCATACAGATGTAAAATAAATATTTACTGTTCTCAAATAGAAATGTAATGATCGCATGTCCTATTGGCATCAGTATGGTAAAGCGAATTTCAGTTTGTGTATGTGTGTATTGCAGTCATACAAAAATAAAAACGTATGGTTCAAGAGCCTACACTAGTCACGGGAAGAAACACTCAAGCTAATGTTAAGTCTATAGGACAGTTCTTCGCAGATTTCTCGCTCGCATTTTAATATTTTTAAATTATTATTATTTTTTTTTTTTTTTTTTTTTTTTGCACAGGATAGGTGAAGTCGACCTCTAACGTTGTTAGTTTTTACTTTTTCGATTTTGGTTCCAGTTTTTTTATATAAGGGTACTTTCACTTTCAGAACCGGTTACAACTTTTTCACTAAGCTCTTTAAATATAAGAGAAATATTTAAATTAGCAAATGAAAAGATAATGAACATGTATTCATATTAAGATGAATATATTGAAAAAACTCTAGTATTTGGTTTTTGTTGTTGATAATGGATGAGTCTTTTACTACAGTCACCCAGACATAAAATATGCTAATCAAGTATCATATTGATATTAGTGTATTTAAGCATTCTAACATGTTAATTTGCTTGTAATGGGGGGAGGGGGGTATGGGATTTTAGTCATACAGATGTAAAATAAATATTTACTGTTCTCAAATAGAAATGTAATGATCGCATGTCCTATTGGCATCAGTATGGTAAAGCGAATTTCAGTTTGTGTATGTGTGTATTGCAGTCATACAAAAATAAAAACGTATGGTTCAAGAGCCTACACTAGTCACGGGAAGAAACACTCAAGCTAATGTTAAGTCTATGGGAAAGTTCTTGCGCGATTTCTCGCTCGCATTTTAATACATTAGAACCCCAATTATCCGAACTCCGACTATCCGAATCGCTGATTATCCGAATCGCTTTCAGCATTTGAGAAAAAAAATTAGACGGAAACGTACTGCGATTCGCAAAATAATGATTCTGTCTACGCGCGCTATATTGTCCTTCCCTCCGCGAATCTATTGCAGGCGCAGCGCGAACATTATTGGGATGATGAGTCACCGTCTCATAGTGCAGTTTGATTATTGGCTGTCGTCCGTCGCCTGGTGGCCGGCTCGGCCCACCTGGGTTTCAAATTCTAAATGACGATGAACTTATTGAAAGTGTGAGAGAAGAAAGTGTCGAGGAAAAACATGACCTTAATGTCGAAGTTGAAGCAGACACGGGACCATCAGCTAGTGAAGCATTTGCCGGCCTTGAAACTGCGTTGAAGTGGATGGAGCGTCAGCCTGAGTGTGACCACATGCAACTTCTCACTGTCAAGCGGATGCGCGACTTGGCTGCCCGAAAACGGATGAAGACTGTCAAACAGCTTACTTTGATCGAGATGTTCAGCAAGCAATATGACTTTCATTTTCATTACGATACGTACATACTGTACAGCACTTGTAACTACGCTTAACATGCAAAAGTGTTGCCTTTTCATTTAATTAATTAACAGATCTTTTTCTTTAAAAATAGTTTTTTTTCCCATTTTCAACATACATACAGTAAATAATTAAAATAGACCTTTTTTTCGGAAGAATCCAATTATCCGAATGGGGTCCGGTCCCAATTGATTCGGATAATTGGAGTTCTACTGTACTTTTAAATGATTTTTTTTTGCATAGGACAGCTGAGGTCGATCTCTAACGTTGTTAGTTTTTACTTTTTTGATTTTGGTTACAGTTTTTTTAAAAGCAGACATTTTCAATTTTGGAACCGATTCTGAAAGTGAAACTACCCTTATATAAAAAACTGGAACCAAAATCGAAAAAGTAAAAACTAACAACGTTAGAGATGGACCTCAGCTATCCTATGCAAAAAAAAATCATTTACAAATATTAAAATGCGAGCGAGAAATCGCGCAAGAACCTTCCCATAGACTTAACATTAGCTTGCGCGTTTTTTTGCATGACTGATGTAGGCTCTTAACGTGTGAAAATAAAAACTAATGAGTAATTGTCACATTAAAATCAGTATATTGAGGAAAATTATTTTTATTAATATTATTTTGTGTGTGCGTGTGTGGGGGGGGGCGGGGGGGGGGTTGCTTTTGATAAATTTTTGCATCGGTAATTTCTAGGGACTGAATAGTTTTAATAGGCGGAGTCAAAAGCATTTCAAGAAACTTAATCTTAAGTAAGCCGTAAGGCACATTTTAATATGTAAAATCAGTATTTATTCAAATATAAGTGTAAATTATAGCTTTTTCCGTTCAAAAGCAAAATTAGTTATTGGCATTTAACACTATTGTAATTATCATATCCATATAAAATATCAATTTTTCTTCTTTTCTAGGGTTTTTATGTATTCCTCTATTCAGTCAGCCTCCTGTTCCTACTCTATGTCTATACTTACCTACTACGAGAACCTACTAGCAAGCCAGCTAAAAAATTTAACATTATTGAAGGATTCAAACTCCGGATTGGTGACAAAGCACCAAAAACTGAAATCGCAGATCCCAACATAGGCTCTTCAAATACAAATCCCCATATGCCAAGAGTTAAAAAACATCGCATATCAGAAAATGATAGAAGTCACGGCAGTTTGTTTCTTAGAATTGGTGCAATAGGTAAGTAGTCAATTTAAAATAAAAATAAAATGTCATTTAGGGTCAAATTTGGACTTTTTTTGCTTTAATGGTAAGTCATTTTGAATTTTTTGGAAGGAATTTTTTATACAAAAGTAAAAGCCCAACTCACAAAGGTAAGAAATACATGTATATTTATTATTTTATCTCTTTTCCATTTTTTGTATAGATTTTTTTTTTTTATAAAAGTTGTATAGAAATATTGGATTTTTTTCAAAGACGGGAGAAAATATCCAATGATATATAAAGATTAGGATATCTTCTTATATGAAACATATTCATCTAAACAAACCTTTTTTAACAATTACATCTATACACAATGAATGATATATGATTGATATGATAGGGATGGCTTAATACATTTTACCTCTATTTAGAAACAAAAGCAAAATGCTACTACAAGATTCGTGCGGTTGCTTACTTTTAAATACCAGTATTTTCTTAAAGGACTCTTTGTCTTATCTAATCTTGAATCTTGCAACTATGTAAGGCGAAATTTTTTTTTACAAATTCGTGGTATTCAAAAGTAAGCACCCGTACAAATCCTGTACCATAAATACAGATTCGTTGCTTTTACAGACTACAAAAAAATAATCTAACATTGATTTTTAAGGGACTAGTAATTTTATGTTCTCATATATGGACCTAAAATTACTAGCTTCTAAAATATGAATTAAGTTATCCATAATCTAGATTTACGCAATAAGAAACTTAATGCTTTTAATAACTTAATGATCTACAAAGCTACAATTAATTTTACTATAAAATGCCTAAGTTAAATAATTATGAAAATTATTTATGTTTTTGGGCACACTGTTTCAAAGCATTTTACAAAGGCAGATGAAAATAACATTTATTTTATCACAAAATCAGCATAGGTGCTGCTATTTACTGCTGCTGTTTCAAAAGCAAAAACGTTCACGCATATAGCTGAAGTGAAAACTCTCAAAAAAATCCAACGACTAGTTTTAAAGAAGTAAAGAATAAAGGTCCACATATGTTGATCTCCAAACTGAAGAGGTTAAATAAATAATTCGAAAATCAATGTTTACACTATTTTTGCCAAATGAATTGTACTGAATACCGTTAAAGGTACATGTAACATCTCATCAATGTGAACGAATCATATATAGCATGGTGTACATAGTCATGTATTTTGTTTAAAAACAGCTATAAAAGTTTTTTCTCATTTATAATAGGTATATTTTAGTTTATATATAACACAGAAAATACTTGCAGCATACATAATTTTATCAAGTTTGAGTGTTTAATTATTACTAAAATGTTTATGATTATAGGTCAGTTAGGTACACTTCTCTAACAATGTCTTGCAGATAACGTCTTCAAATTTAATGTATGAAGGTTAAAAATATATCATTTTATAATAAGAAGCATTTTTCACTGTTTTCAAAATAAATTAATTTACAAAATAGTTACTGAAATATGCGAAAATCATTGAAAAAATATATACATGTACACGTTATGTAATATTATAATAAACATTAGTAGATAGTTTTAAAGTTGCAAATTAGCTATACAAGAGTGAAAATTTTCAACTCTCTAGTTTCAATAACACTAAACTCTGTGGGGCTACAATCAATAGGACCTTAGCCTACAGGGTCCAACTCAGTTTACTAGACCATGTGTCCTGAAGTGCTATACAGCATATGCCCCGTCAGGTGGTCAACCCCACGCAGAACCCTCAGTGTTTAGTTTCCAAGCAAGCTTGGCACTCATTTTATTGACCTCGAAGGTATGAAAGGCTGAGTGAACCTTGCAGGAGTCGAACTCTTAACCTATAGCATGGTAGCGAGACGCGCTGACCACTAAGCTACCGGGCTTCTCTAGCTTTAATAGATTTTATAAAATGTATACCTAAATATCTAGATTATGTATTCAGAGAAAAACTGAAAAAATATTTACACATATATCCAGGGTATCGTTTGTTTAGAATTTAAAGTCTCTGCTTTAGGTGTTTATATATTAAAAAAACTATATAAACTATATATTTTTGGAATTATCTGAGTCTTCTTTATTTTTTATATTGAAAAATCGAAAGCTTGCAGCATTTTATATTTTCTTTTTCCTTATCTCTTCTTATTCCAACAATTTCAGTTTGAGAAATAATTTACTTCAATATTTATTAAAAATGTCATTTCAATAATAGATAACTTAAAAACTAAGAAAAAAATATGGACCAATGTATGACCAAAATTAAATATTTCTTACAAGTATTATAAAAATAGATTTTATATCTAGAATTCATACACAAATATACAATATTTTTGGGTGTCATCAAAATTTTAATTCACCTAACCACAATGCTATAATTTCAGTAATTACCACATTCAGTTATTATAACATGCATGGAATTTTAATTAAAGAAATATCGTTGTAGAATCATCTGTTGGGATTTCGTCTAATAACCTATAGTATAAACACGGTAATCCCTGTTTCATTGATTGACTCACTAACGCTCCAATACCTGTGCAAGATAATGCTTTCGGAATATAAAATATTGAATGTTCCTGTCGCAGCTCATATGGTGAAGAACTAGCTTCGCATGCAAGAGGCATTCCCTTTGATACTCGACACTTTCCTGCAAGTAAATGTTGGAAAATAATTTGGCGTAAATTCTAGATGTTTCCTTGACGCAAATAAATGTTAAATTGTATCATTATAATCCCCTAGTAATATTGTTATCAATTCATCAAATACAGATATGGTATCATTATAATGAGATAGCATCTTGCTTGATTCTTAATTCTCGATAGCAGTCCAAAATATACAAGAAAATAGCATATTCAAAGACAGACTTTTGTTTTTAAAATTATAAATTAATACAAACAAATGAAAACAGATTCAATGTAAATCTCTTTGAAATGTTGTTAAAATATTCCAAGTAGGGAAAAACTAATTAATACCAATAAAAGGAGATATATTCTTGATTCATAATTCGGAAAAGACAATAAGACATTCAAAAGTAGTTTTTAAATTTATAATCGACATTTCAATGTCCGTCACTGTTTCAATGCACGATAATTTTATCTAGAAAGAATATACGCGAGAAACCTTAAAATGGTAGAATCCTTCAAAGCAAATAAATAATTGCTTAAAGGGAAAGGCAATTTGAAGTCGAAATATCGATGCAGTAAAACCTGTCAAAACGGAACCTGAACATAATTTAATCCTTCTTGAAACGGAAAAATTTCATGGTCCCGGCAAAAATTAGATAATCTGCTCATAATATAGGGCTAAGACTAAAATCTGTCTAAATTGGAATTTTATTCCAGTTTGTTAAGATTTCGTCTTAACAAGTTTAACTATATAAATATTGATAGGTGTTGTTAAATATATCCCAATTTATACGAGACAGATGTGGTATTAATAGAAGGAGATAGCATTTCTATCAATTCACAATTCGAAAAGAACTTTAAGAACCAAGATACATAAGAATGTGAGACACTCAAAAATAGACTTTTGTTTTTAAATTTATGAGCGATATTTGAACGTTTCTCACAGCAGTATAATCATAGAAATACAAGAGGTTATACGCTGTAAGCATATGGTATACGAGCTAGAAAGTATACGCTATAGCTTTGTTTGAGAAACAAAGGGTTATACGGAGTTACACCTTTTAAAAAATTCAGAAGATATACGGGGTATACCACCGAATGCCCTCCACTATATCCCTAGTCTTTTGATACACGATAACAGAGTAGTAACTACACAAGTACTCTTAGTGGCTGCATTATTTCAAGTAATTAAAACAATGAGGGAGATTTTGAATTAAAATATTAATATAATCATTTAGATATGTTGTTAAAATGATCCCAATCAATCCGAAACAGATGTGGTATTAATAGAAAGAGATAGCATTTTTCTCAAATCACAATTCGCATAAGAACTTCAAGAACCATGAGACACAAGCAAATGAGACACTCAAAAATAGGCTTTTGTCTTTAAATTTATGAGCACGATATTTGAACGTCTTTCAATGCACTACTATTTTACCTCGTAAAGAGAACCTCCAAACGAGAGAACTTTATCCTTTAGTGCAAATAAATAATTTTTCAAGGAGGGGGTTTTGGGGGCAGAGTTATTTGACGCTTTATGAGAATTTCGTCAAAGGCTGTGACAACAGAGTAGGAACCATATCAGCGCTCTCAGCGGCTGCATTAGTTGAAGTAACTAAATCAGAGAGACATTTTAAGAAACAAGATACAAGAAACGTGACGAGGAATAATTAGGAGCGTATTGTTTTTATTAAGACCAAATTACTCAACTTTTCATTTGTTTAGTTCATACATACTTCCGTTCTCTCGGCCCACACTATTGAAACATTTGACTGAAGCACTGTCTGATGAGGCACATTAGCAAATGAATATTCCTATGAGGAATTTCCATTTCTACAGAAATTATGAATACATTATTTAAAAAATAAAGGAAAAATCCAAAAGTTGATATTATGATTACTGCTTTTAAAATATTTGTGATAACCGTAAAGTTTGCTTAAGATTTTTTTTTATAGACGAATAGTTTGATATATATATATAAGATATTATTTTGGACATATGTTAAAGTTCTAAGCAAATTGAAAAAAATAATGTATATTTCAGTATATTTCTTTACTTATAATCTCTTCTCAATAATATAGTAAAATTTTCTTACCTAGGTTAGTGAGTTTGAACGCCTTTAAATTGTTTTTTCTCGTTGTTAAAAAAATTATTCTAATGGAAGATTCAATGCTTAGACAAAACATAATTTAATTCACCTAAAACCGACACTGGTGTGAATAAAAACATTAAAATATTTACATAAAATCAACTTCTGCACATTTTCATTGTGCGATCAAACATCTCTCTAAAAAAGAATGCATAGAACAATTTAATAAACGAAAGTTACTTTTCAGTTCAATTCACAGATTTGTCGTCTGCGCTCCAAAGAGTCTGCAAATAGAGTCAGAAACTACAACACAAATAATTAACAGATTAACAAGATTTGTTTTATGTTAAATAAAAATTTTCTGCAATATATTTAAAAGGACACTTGACAAGTATCATATGCATATAATAAAAATTTTTACAAGAATAAGTGTTTTCTTTCTATGTGTTTTGGGTAAAATTGGAGATTTAACCCTTAAATTTATGGTGTACCTAATCAGCTACATATCCGTTTCTCTCGAATGTGCACTACTCAAAACAATTAAAGGCTATTGCAGTTTTAGGTGGATTTTGTATCTGGGAAACTTTTTAGCTGATTGATACATGGTCGACAGACATAGTAGGTTATATGAGAATAAATTACACATGTTTGGCAGAAAAAAATGCATTTTATTGCGCATTTGTGTACAAAAGGAAAAAAACACAATTTGTGCATATGAGAAAAAAAGAATAAGAAAAGGTGTTTTCTTCAAAGAAAATCATTTTCAGTAGGGGGTATGGTTTCCACGGGCGGCCAGCAACGTTGAACACCTTTGAGGCATGGACTCAATGAGGCTATTAATGACGAGTTGGGGTATTCTGCCCCACTCTTCCAGAAGAGCTCTTTCCAGTTCTTGGAGAGTTTGTGGGGGTTGTTGGCGGCCAGAAACTCGTCTTCCTAGAGCGTCCCAAACGTGCTCGATTGGATTCATGTCTGGAGAACACGCTGGCCATTCCATTCGAACGATTCCTTCCTCGAAAAGGAAATCCTCCACCAGGTTTGCACGATGTGGCCTGCAGTTATCGTCCATTAAAATGAAGTTATCTCCGATTGCTGCAGCGTAAGGGACTACAATAGGTCTGAGGATCTCATCCCTCTATCAGCGACCAGTCAGAGCTCCATCTCGAATGATGTAGAGGTCAGTGCGCCCGTCAATAGAGATGCCACCATACACCAACACTCCTCCACCGCCAAATCTGACACTTTCGTGCACGAACGCAGGATTATTCCTACTGCCACGGTCCCTCCAGATGAAAATACGCCTATTATCCGGATGCACAGAAAAACGGGACTCGTCAGAAAACAGAATATTGCTCCATTCATTTCTCCTCCAGTTGACATGCTCGGTTGCCCACTCCCTGCGGTCGCGACGATGCCTTGATGTTAATCTAACACATACCATCGGTCGGCGAGCATACAGACCTACAGCATGGAGCCAGTTTCGGACAGTCTGAGTTGAAATCGTGGTGCCTGTAGCCGAGCGAAGGTGTTGTTGGAGAAGAGTAGCGTTCATGTTTCGGTATCTCCGAGCTGTTAACGCTAAATACCGATCTTCATTGGGCGTTGTTGCCCGTCTACGACCTTCCCTGGTCTTCGGCCTGCACATCCACTCTCCAAAAAACGGTTCCAGATCCTGGAAATGACACTTTGTGACACTCCAATGGCTTGCGTTACTTCGGCTTGAGTTTGGCCCCCTTCTAACCTACCAACAATTCTCCAAGCTTCTGAATCTGTCAAATGACTTCGCTGAGACATCGTACTCATCGAAACAAAGCAATCACTGAATGCCGATCATCCTTGTCTTCATTCTCTTTTATCCAGTTGAAAGTCAAATTTCATTCGCTGCCGCTGAAGCGACGTTTTTGACGTCGAACTCAAAATTTGCATACTCCACAGTTTGAAAACCAGAAAAATTTGCATTTGTGATTCTCTTCTTCTATTTTCGGCAAAAAAAAATTTCGTTTATATCTTTATTGTATATAAAACTTCAAATATCCTTTAATTGTTTTGAGCAGTGTATTACATGGGGATTTTTTTTCAATAAATGTATTTTGTATCCATTTATAAACGTTCATATTTCACCACCTAACACTAGAGAATGGTCACAAATTGTAACAAAAGACTCATATGATAATTTTTTAGAGTCATTTCTTCAATTATAAGTTCTACATGTCCAATTAAATAAAATAAATTGTGCATTTAAAGGCTAAATGGTCAAAAGTATTATAAGGTACTGTAAAAAATTAGGTATTCTGAAAAGCATGATATTGGGTAAAAATACATAAACTTTTCTGTATAAACATTGAAACGTTAGTGAGTCAGTGGATCACGGTATTTATATTATAGATAACAGTATTAAGATCCCCTTTCAGATGCTTTAAAAGATTTGTCCGCACTATCACAAGGACGAAAAATTGAACTACGTCATACCTGTCGAGATTTGACGTTTAAGGAAACCAATTCACGCCAAATTATTTTCCAAAATGTATTTATTTCCTAGCGCTTAGTATCGAACACTGTACAATTCGTATGCTAATTGAGCACGTCACTATTTAAACCTCTCCTGGGATATTTTATCGCAAATTTATTCCAAAAGCATATTTCTGTGTAATTATTAAAGTGTTAGTGAGTCAGTCAGCGAATCACAGATTACGGTGTTCATACTATAGATAGCGTCCTTATTTTATTATAATATTAATAAAATAATTTATTATATAATATTAATAAAGTATTTTATTGCAATCATGCAAAGTGGCGTAATTTCCACAGACTTTATCGTCCTCAAATTATTTCACGAAAAGTTAATAAACATATTAAACTGATGCAAAATTTGTGAGAGTTTAATTTTAATTTGAGACTAGGCTTTGCTTGTGATGTCGTTTATGTGAAATGCAAAGAGCCAATGTCAGTAATATAGCAAGAAATTCCCTCTCCCTTCTCCCTATCTTTTAATAACACTTTGATTATGGAAAAGTGCAAGAAAAAAGCCAGTAAAAAATCCCTACAGTAATCGGTCATCACGTCACCAGATACTTATTGAATATTCCGTGCACGTGAGACTAGATAACTGTTAATTCCTTTAAAATATCCATTTTATATATTTAAAAAATATATCTGCGGGGTATTCTTCGCCCCCATTGGAGTATATTCCTCCAAATTTAGAATCTTACACAATCCTAAATTACAACAAAACAATCGATATCATATTTTGTTCGATAATCGGCGTGCTTTTTAACACTTTCCAACATAGTTGAAACGTGTTTATGAATTCGGTTTGCCTGACCGTCTTTCTGGCCGTCTGACCGTGCTCTAACTCGCGCAAATGTACCCGGATTTCCATGTAATTGATATGTCTTATTAAGAACTATTATGACATATTCAGTATTGAAAATGAAGTGTGTGGCATTTATCGTTTGTTTACAGGGACACTCAAAAGAATTCCATTACATTATGATCAATGGGGAAAATCCTTTGTAATTAATGTATTTTAATAATTTTACACTATTTCAAACATATTGAAATTGATATACATCTTTTAGATGCACTATAAGATTCTTACTGTCGAATATGGTGTCCATAACATTTATCATTCATTTACAGGGACACACAAAAAATTCTAGAACTGTCTATCAGCAATAATTGCTTGAGTGCGTTTTCAGTTGTGGTATGCGTTTTTAAATTTAATCTTTTTTGCATATTACTTGGTGTGTATAAATTCTATAGATCACTACAGGGCTCCACAAAATAATTCGAGTACATTTCCAGTTATTGACGAAAAATTTATTTTTCGTCATTATTTTTCGAGAATTTATTTTTCGTTTATATTTATTTAAAACGTTATTTTCAACTGTGTTATGCTTTTCCTAAATGAACTAAATATTTGCATACTATGTAGTATATATACAAATCTAAATATCTACAGGGCATTACAAAAGAATTCGAATATTTTTACGACTGTAGATGGTAATTGCTGAAATTGGGTTTCGAATGTTTTATGTGTTTTCCAAATTGTTTACTTAGACATCATCTTCAGTGCCGGCGCAACGTCTTGCGGGGCTTTGGGCGAAACACTTTGCAGGGCCAAATGACCCGGACTACAATAATGGGTTAATAAAACGTATTCTTAAATTGTATGTATTTTAAAATACAAAATTGTTTAAAAACAATGCTAGTTAACTTTTTAAAAAAAATTATAAAAACATATTTAAAAAATATATTTAAATTTAAAATTCATAAAAATATATTTAAAAAAATAGTTTTTACATTTTTTTCTACTGAAATGAATGGAAAGCATCATGCAACTTCTTTCCTACTTAATGTGCATAATTTTACCTGTAATTCTTACTGGATTCAACTTAATAAGATATATGAGGTACAGCCAGTATCGTTTAACAGAATTTGTCTCAGAAGTGTATGTCGCATAACCGAGAATCCACTGTTATCTTATATCTATGCATTTAAATTTGCGATTTAAAGAATTTAGAAGCATTTTTCCAAAAATCAGAAAACAAAGTAGAATGTTAAATAGGAAAGCTGTGATGATAAATATATATATATATATATATATATATACTGCTCATTTTCAAACAGATAAATCGATTTAAACTAGAAACTGTAAAAAATATATCCAATGGTTGGAGTATCATATTTGAGATTTTTTCCAACAGACAGAAAATATGCCGGGACCAGGACTCGAACCTGGGTACTTTGGTTTGCCGTACCAACACCCTCCCTACTGAGCTATCCCGACGATATCCTGGTTGGCATATTTCACTCTTATCTGTTGGACAAGGCGGCGAACTGCGGCGCTGATTTCATTCATCCGAGCTATAATTATTGCATTTTACATGATGAATCTGAAACAGCACGGAAACTCCTGTATACCATGCAATTAGGTCAGGAGTTTATACAGGAGTTTCCGTGCTGTTTCAGATTCATCATGTAAACTTCTATAGTTATAGCTCGGATGAATGAAATCAGCGCCGCAGTTCGCAGCCTTGTCCAACAGATAAGAGTGAAATATGCCAACCCGGATACCATCGGGATAGCTCAGTAGGGAGCGCGTTGGTACGGCAAACCAAAGTACCCAAGTTCGAGTCCTGGTCCCGGCATATTTTCTCTCTGTTGGAATAAATCTCAACTATGATACTCCAACCATTGGATATAATTTACCTAGTTGGATATGCTTTTCTCTATTCATTATAAAAATTATGTTGGATATTTAAGAAACTATCGTGTTAAACATTAAGGTTGTCTGATAAATATTAAAAAAAGATAGAAAATTAAATCACATAGAAAAATTTTTAACCGTTTAAAATATTAAATGCGTATCTATCCTTTTATTTACCTTTATTTCATAGCATGCGATTTGGATATTGACTGGTTGTAAATTTTAGTCATTACCATCAGGAATGCAACTTTCCCCTAACCTTTTTCCATTGCATTCGAAGGGATAAGAAATCCAATGGCCATTATAATAAATTGCAGCAAACCAATGGTCATTATAACTTAAGAACAATGACTCTTGAATCCTGTATTAGAGGCATTAGATAACTATTTGGCTTTCAACCAAAATAGATGGTCTAGCGTCATGATATTGGATTTTATATTTAAAAAAAAATCTGTAGTAGTTTGCTATGCTTTTCTGCCCCTGGAGATTCGTAGTTTTCTTTGCTCATCTTCTACGGCCAACTCCATTGTTTATTCAGCTGAAGAATGAAAAAGTATTTTTGTTTTTTTTAAAGCACTTACGCCGATCTTGGAATTTTCAGAGAATTGGGTTCTTATTTTTTGCTTTAATGAAAACTTTGAGACGGAGAGAAAACAATTTAGACTATTGAAAAATGCCTAGTTCTACATTTAACAAACAATCCCTTTTAATTTTTTATGGAATAATGATGTTCTTCGTATTTACAGTCTCTTTCTATCTATCTTTTTTTTTTTAATTTAAAACTCGCTATATTGCTCGCTTTCTCTTATACGTAATTTTCAGAGCAACACTAAAACGAATTTTTAAATTATATATTTATACATGTTTCGGAGCTTACCCCGTTCGGCTTATAAGGGAGTAAAATTTTAGCATTATTTTTATTTTATACATAATTTTCAAATTGACGTCAAAAAATTTTTTTTAGATCTAATACGTATATCGTTATTCGGAAGCCTATATTAAAACGCTAAATTTCATTCGCTGGATTTCGGCACTTCAGTTGGATCATAGTATTTTTCGAGCATTAGCTTTTTTGTTTTGAACGTAATTTTCAAAGTAGCACTAAAATAAATCTTTAGACTTATACAGGTTCCGAGGACCCCACCTTCCCCCCACATATGGGTTTATATTTTTAAATATTAGCTTTTTTTCTACGTAATTTTTGTGCCACTAAAACAAATTTTTAGATCTTATAAATTTACAGGTTTCGGAGCCTCTTTTCAGTTCACAGTATACTTGAGCATTTACGTATGTTTATTTAACGACGAAAGGAAATTATTTATGTGTTTAAATGTAATTTATCAAAGATATAGATCGTTTTTTCGTACTATTCATTGAATACTGCCCTGCCAAAAATGCGCCTCATTTACTAGCAACCAACAAAAATACAGATCAGTTGCTTTTTCAAACGAAGCATAAACCTAGCTGATACCATACCGACAAAAAGATTACTAGATGAATAAGATACTTTAGTTTAATAATAATTTATTATAAAACTGTTTTGTCATTAAATGTAATTTTTCATCTAATGGTAAAACAAACATTAAAAGCTTTTAATAATATTTATTTCGAGTCCACTTGTTGGTTCTAAAGGGAGGGCGGTGGATTGTCCCTATCACCCTTTTCTTGTATCCGTCTTTGATTTGAGACCGAAAAATAATTCACAGTGAAACAGATAACAGATCCGGATAATTGTATTTCTCTTAGTTATAGTCGATAGCGATGAAGAAAACAAAGCAGTTGCTTACCGGGGCATCGAAAGCAATGGGACTATGTGTACAGCTGGGTAATGTACTTTTCTTAATTAATAAGATTATTTTGAGAAAAGAGAAGATCGTCCAATCATCCAATCCAATCTATTAACTATATGTTCCTTGAAAATTATACCAATTCTAGCTGTAAGAAACAAAAATCATATTCATTTTTTTTTCACGAAAAAACTTTTAAAATAAGAACTTAAAGGATTTAAATCTGAGAAAAACTATTATTGTTATTTTGCAAATTGTGCGAAAAGGCGAGAGGGGGGGGGGCTCAGTAGTCGCCTCGTTTGCCCGATGGTTGCGCCGGCCCTGGTCATATTTCACCTTATTAAACGGTGAAGTTTTTTTACAGTATTCTGAATATGTTGGAAAGTGTTTCATAATCTATGCTTGACGCATAATTTTTCTTTCTTGTTTAGCATTTGGCCTGGGAACTATGGTATATAATGGTTTAGAGTTTGGATCATTTTTTGAGATACCGTCATCATCGCCATGTTACAGCATATTGCTTGGAATAAATCCTGTGCTACAAATGATGTTTACGTTTGCTCAGATGTATTTTATATTTGCCAATGCCAGGGTGAGTATATAATTTTTACACTGTCTAAGAATTAAGCGATTATATTTTTCTATTTATTTTTCGCTGGTATATTTTCCGGTGTCAGGGCACCATTTTTCAATTGCAACATGACGCTTCCAGTGTGCGCCACGTGGGACGCCAGTACTAAAAATTTAATTAAATCTTAAACGTTCTGAAATATATTTAAACTGGATACATTTTAAAAACATTATCTACACAGGACAAAATAAGATAAATAAAATGGTCTGTTTCTAAGTAAAGAAAATCTTTTGATTTTATGGAAAGGACTCTCTCTTAGTCATGCCGTCAGAAAAAAATGTTTATTTTATGGAAAAAATCTGTATTTATTATGAACTTTCTGTTATTTTACCAGATTTTACCCATAACAAAACTGTTCAGTTTTTATCGTAAAATAAATAGTTTTTTACTGTGAAAGCAATTTTTTTTTTCTTCAGCCTGCAAAAATTTTGAATTAGTTCTCGATTTTTTTAAAATAAGAAATAATTTGTTTTCATGAAATCATTTTTCGCCTTTTATCTGAAACTTCATTTCTTGAGTTGCATCACTTTGGGTTGCTATCACCATGCACGGCCATCGAAGATGTTCGTTTTTAAAATCATTATATTGAATCATTATATTATTTTTATGGTAATTTTGCAGTTTGCGCGACGAATTCTTGAAAATGATTAGCCAGATATTTATGAAATTTTAGCGCATTGTATAGCAAATTAAATGCATATGAAACGGTCTAAATTTTTGATTTTTCAGTTAATATTTCTTAAAATATGTTTATTTATGTTATTTAACAGCTTCCGAATTTCCGGGTCTTAAAATACTCACATTTTATTATTGTAAGACTACAAATGTCGTTTAGATAATAAATCGCTTTAATTAGACAATATTTTTCTAAATATTGAAAAAATAGCCCATACGACTGAGTTATGTGAGCTTTATCCTGGCACAGTGCAGCATTGTATGAATCTTATATAACTTAAAATTGATAAAAATTAATTCTATTTAATTTCTTAAGGAGCAAAATTCAAAAGAATAGGATTGTGTAACTATTTTTTAATGTCTTGTACAAGTGGATCTAAGTTTGAAATAACAAGATAAAAACAACTTTTGGTAACTTCAATCATTTCAAAAGTATCTGACCCCTTAAATAAAAGAAATAAAAAATAAGTGAATTTCTCTTTCAGGCTTTTAGGCTGAATATTCGGTGGTTAATGTTTGAATAAATAGGCTTTCTATTGTAATATTCGTAGCAATAACTTAATATTTTCTTAATTGCAGTTGAACATACACAAGTTTAAAGTCCTTGCAAGATTTGGGCTGATGCATGTCGTGGCAACTAACATCTGCGTATGGATCCGTACAGTTGGCAAAGAAACTCTTCAGGAAATAGTGAAGCATCATCTCTCCCAAGAACGTGGTCATCCAAGTAGTCTGGAAGAACTTATTTTGCCCTTCAGAGGTAACATGAAATAATCCAATCTTTTAAATATCAGGCTTTCCCCGATAACAAACCATTATTATTGGCTAAATCTTGAAGCACTTTTGGTCAGAATATTGGAGTTTTAGAATTTTACAACCAATATTTTCTGCCAATATTTACTGAGTATTGGCTAAATGTTTGCTTAACACTGTACATGCATCCAATGAAATGCCAGAGCTGGAAAAAAATATTTGGATCAAAATGGAAATATTAATATTTCCTATAAAATGTCACTATTTGGTAATAGTAGTTGGGAGTATTGAATATACATTTCTACACCAATATTGGACCCTTATTGGCTTATAATTAAGAATAATAATGATTTTATGCATTTGATTTCATTGGTTATTAGATACAGAAGAATGGATGGAAGAAAGTTTTATACATAGTCTCTCATAAATGTAGCTAACTGAAAAAAATCCTTTCTCAATTATTCCCAAAATAATTTCCACTACAAATAAAGGAAAATATAAAATTAACAGAAACGAATATCGCAGGAGAACTCGGATTTTTAAAAGGAATGGTAGTATTACAACAGAAAGCTTGATAGAAATGTAAAACAATTCAAGACTTGAGTGGAAAGTGTAACGTTATATTTTTCTCAAAATTTGCTTTATTTTATGAATGAAGGTGTTATGGGGCACCCTACTATATGTTAAGATAATAAAGATTATCATTGCTCTTTGATATGAAACATTACCTTTTAATATTTAATATTTTAAAGAATAATAATTTTCAATATTGAATAATAAGTTAATAAGTTTTTCTGAGAGAGTTTAGTACCACTTGCATTAACATTTTACACATGCTACCAAGAAAAGAAATAACACAAAAATAACACAAAAGAAATCTCATTTCAATTTCTCGAAATGTTATTACTATTTTTTTTTAATATAGCACCTTCTTCCAATCGTGTTTTCATTAATGCCTTGCATCACCCTGTTCATTAGCAGAAAGTATTTGTAATACAATCTCAAAATAAAACGTTTGTTTTGAGCAATATTTTGCGAAATCGACCCAGTATTTTTCAAAGATATTGGTCCACAAATACGGGTGTTATAATTAATTTATTTTAACCGCTTATAACTTTGCGCAAATAGTTTTAAAATATTGAAACAGCACTAACACGGAAATTAAACTCTCTCCTAAGCAGGTAAATTATCTAGTTTTTTTTTCTTTTGAAAATAATCGTATAATATGAAAATAAGAATTATAGGATAATATAGCTTTAAAATTTTTCATGCGAAAACCTATAAAATTTCTATCTTGAACTTTTTAAAAATCAACATTTTTTCATTAAATTTTAATGTAGTAAAATCTGTTGGTATCGCAAGTCACTACAAAAAAATTCCATATTACATAGGTTTTTGACTTAATAGATACGGTCGTGGTTTAAAAAAAAAGTGTGTACCTCCCTTCTATTAATTCTGCTGAAAATCATCGTGAGAAAAAGGTAAATGTATCAACCAATTGGTAATAATGTTGACTATTAAATTTTTTGGCATGGATTAGTGTTAGGTGCCATCTATATATTAAAATTTGAACTAACTTTTAAATTTTAAATGGCCCCTTAAATAAATTCTTCCCATTTTGACAAAATGTTTTAATTTACGTTTAAATGTATGTCCGGAGACCGAATTTCATGTTCATTTGAACCAAAAGGTTTGAAATTGCAATTATTCAAAGTTTAAACTTTGGAATGTTAATTTTAGATATTTATATTTACTTTTTCTAAAATAATAATAATTTAATGCTGATTCTTTATAATTTTATAATATAAAATATAAAATAGGAAATTAGTATTCGAAAGAAATATGAATAATACCTTTAAATACCTTAATAGAATTTGGTTTTAATAGACGCGTATATAAATATTCAGCTAATTCTGCTAAGTTGTTTTTAAAATATACTTAAAAAATAATAATAATTAAAAAAACAGGAACTACCGTTTGAGGGACCTTAATCATCTACGAAATGACTAATCTCATGAAAACTGTTAATAGATGTAACAGTGCTCTCATTTATGTGATGGAATATTGGATTGATTCATTTCACGTTTTTCTAATGTTAATAATACTAGGGGATATATATATACAACTCGGGTTTCCCCAGATTGCAGAATATAGGTGAAAACCATGTTTTTTTAATTGAAAACTCTAATATACATATTTTTTTATGTAATAAATTTTTTAGATTTTCCCCTAACAACACCAAAAAGCTCTCTTATCTGAAAAATGTCAATAATATATTCAAATAAAGTTTAAAAATTTATTAAAATCGATACTTTTGTATTAGCCGCATGCCAAAGATCGCAACTTACAGCAGCCTTTTTGATTATGATAATGTCAGTGGTTTAAGACCGTAGTTCGATTACATGTCATTAAACTTTGTATTTTATTTATATTATTTTATTATTTTATTTATTTATTGATGAAGTTTTAATATCGTTTTGGAATATTAGTCGGAAATAAATACTGAACTATTTATATTGTTTTAAGTGCAAACGGGTTAATGTCTCGTAATCGGTCTGTTGCTAAAATTATTTTGAAATACATAACAAGTCAGTAATTTGAGATTCGGGGCATTCAAACAAATTGCATTGGAAAGAACATAATTTTCCTATTCGACGGTGCAAAAATTAAAATTGTGCGATGTTTAGGAGTTTAAAAAAATTGCAGTAAAAGTGAAATTTATTGCCAAGATATTGCCAACGTCAATATGACGTCAGCGATACTCACAGGCATGTTTTTGCTTTATAATACAGATTTCCTATTGAAACATTCATAAAACTTTCATTTAATCTCAACCTCACAGCAACGGATTTCACTTTAGAGACGACCCCCAAAATTAGCCCAATTTTTAATATTGATTATCTCTAAATTTAGCCTAGTCTAGTAACTCAAGAAACTTAATTTATACTTAGGCTAATATTTGAGGGTCTAGATTCTAATTCTGGTGTAAAAAGTAGGTGTTCATATTGAAATATTTACAAATTTTTGTTCATTTTAATATGGAAATAGCCTCATATGAAAACTTTGAAAGCATCAAATAAAAATAAACATTATTGCCAATGGAATGGTAGTTTCATTTATTTATTATTATTTATGAAGGAACTACTATGGGCAGTTTCCTTTTTTTCCATGGCTATATACCTTCTCCTACGAATGTAATTCAAAGGAAATGTCAAAGTTTTGATAAGAATAAATTAAGTTTAATTTGCATGTATGTAATGAAATATAGAATCGAATTAAATTGTTTAGATGATTTTTATTTTTACATTTAACTGATTTACAATTTCGATAACAACACTGATAACTGATTTACAATGTTAACAATTCATTCACATTTTCATATGCAGTATTTCTTGTAATAAAAAATAAATCCAAAGGTTTCGATAATAATTTATTTTTTTAAATTTTTGTATAATGCCGGCATTTAACAGATAATTCGTAGTTTTGTATGGAAAAAACATTAATTTTTCATTTTCCAAAAATAAAGGAGGAATGGCAAATAAAGGTGTCCATGAATCACAGTGCATTTTTCTGTGCTGCATTTGCGATTTTTTATGAAAGATTTTAACCACCTTTTTATATATTTCAAAAATTTATGCCGGCTTTTTTGTTTGTTTTCCAGAGTGCTGGTAATTTTCAAAAATATAAGTTTTTGAAACAACTAAGTTTCGCAACCTTATCTATCATTAACAGTTTTTCTTTTTCAACTTTCAAACTATACTGTTTTGCTCTATTCCTTGCAGAAATTATCTGTTCTTGTAAATAATTGTTGCATTGCTAAACATTGTAATAACATAGCTAATACCGTATATTATTCATTTATTGTCTTTTATTCTTTAGAAAACTACATCAAGAACAACAGCAATCCTTGCCAGAAACAAGATATTATGGGATCAATCGTGTCTGATTCTTCACCATTTCTTTTTCCTTTCATTGTTGAATATAGTTTAATAGGAGCTGCTGTCTTATATGTAATGTGGAAAAATATTGGAAAAGATCCCGTGTTCCACGGAAATGCTGAATATGATGACGGGTTATCAAGGGCTTCAAGTGTTCAGACCCTACCCAAGATGAACTGCGCTGGATCAAGCAAAGGCTTATTCTTTGGATTACTTATCCTTGTTATAGCTACGATCTGTCTCATAGTTTTCTTTGTTTTGATTGAAAATGAACATTACAGCCTTCTAGCGATATTTTTATCTGATGTGTCTCATAGCGCAATAATGGTAATGACTATTTTCACTATAGTATTAGGCTTCTTTCGAATAAAGCAGTTAAAGTTTCAAGCTGATCGAACGGATCACCTAAGAGACATCTTGCTTACTGTTGCTGCTTATGGTCTGTACGTTTATGCAATGTTTGGAATTATTGCTGGCACTTTGTCTCCAAAAGATTATGTACCTAATTTACTTGTAATGGTGACAAGCTGCCTCACTATAGTTCAGGTAACGCTACAATCTTTGTTTGTTGCTGAAATTACATGCAGAACAACGTATCTACCCGAACATGATCAGACGAAGCCTGGAAGACAAGTTGTTGCATTTTTGATGATGGGCAATTTAACCCTTTGGATAATTTATACCTTCGAAATGCAAAAAGCCGAAGCTAGTCCAGTCCAATTGGGTTTCTATGGATTTATGGCATGGACTGTAATTGTAAGGGCTACTTTACCTCTCAGTATTTTTTATCGTTTTCATTCATCAATTACGTTTGCTGAAGTCTGGAAAAATTCCTACAAGAACGTAGCAGCTTAGAACTATGATAAATATTTATGCATAATATATAGTTAAAATAATAGTCTAAAATAAGAGTGGCAAGAAAAATTTAGAAATTAATTGCGTACCTTTTGCGCATAACGTAATTCGTAATCTTGCACTCTTTGCAGATTTAAATGCTTCGCAGTGTCAGGAATAAAAGAGGAATTTGCAGTCATTAGAGTCTGAGACTTATTTAAATTATTTCATGTTTCTTTGTGTTTTCTCAGTCTTTTTCTTCCCCTTTTTTTCCTCTCAACATTCTTGTATCATCATTCATTCTATCAATATGACGAACAAACTTCCGTTCTTCTTGTTTCACCTCACAGTTTAAGATATTTATTTCCATTTATTTCCATCAATTTATGTTGTTAAAGTTTTGCTCAGATAGACAAAATGTGAATTGACAAAGGTTATGGAAGAAAATATGAGTGTCAAGTTTTATTAAAAGTTGAGTTTTATACTTAAAAAAAATAGAGATACTTTAAAGAAGATGAAAAGGAAAGAAGATAGTGTAATACTATGTTGTTTCTCATTATTTCTCATTTATTATTTTTTTATTTTGTGCAACGATGGCACAACATGGATGGAAATTTAGCTTGGTGATATATAACAGACACTTTCAATTAATCTTATTTTCATGAAATCCTTCATCAAGCAATGTGAAACTTAGTTGATTATCTAATTTAGATTATTATAATATTATACTCGTTGCTGACTTATCCTAAGCATTTATATGAGCATACTGCATCACAAATATTGTTTGTTAATGCTCCAAATAACAAAGAAATTAACTTTCAAAACCAGAAATTGTGGAATATCAGTGTTTTTGGTTAATGAGGAAGAAAATTTCTTTTAATAACGTTGCTGAATATCTCAAGCTATATATGATGTTCTACTGGAACACAACATGTCAAATTGGTAGTTTTTAACATTTATAATGTGAACACTGTGATTTTTGAACGATGACCTTCTATGTAGACATTTCTGTGGGAACCTGCAGTAGACTATCAACTGCTCCTCTTTTCAATGCTGTTATAAGAATACCAAAAAAAATTGTAAAGATTCATTGATATTTGTTCTCCAGAACCGCAATAATATAATTAGTAGCTTCATACATTATGGAATAGCTTTAAGAAAAATCCCATGATTCCTATGACATTTTGATGTAGTCTCATTGTTAAAATGCTATAATTTTTTTTTTCTGAAAGTGAACTTTTTGAATATTGTTTTCCTCAAACAAAACGAATTTGTAATCATGCACGCAGTTTTCTTCCTTATTGTTCTATTTATAGTAACCAAAAATGATGCTTAAATTTGTCAATTTTACAGAAATGTGATGAATTCCTTGATGTGTTGAATACAGAAATGTGATGAATTCCTTGATGTGTTGAATACAGAAACATTAACTATATATTAAGCAGTTATCCAAACTATAAAAAAATCTTACGTCTTCCGTTCTTTAACATCTTAGGAGTAATTTTATGCAACATTCTTGATTAAAAAAAATCTAGAATGAAATTAAAAAAAAATAAAATTACAATAATAATAACAACAACAATAATAATAATAATAATCCAACTATCAATGATATGTAACATTTAAAACTCAGTCTTAAATATTTAAAATACAAATATTTTCAACATACATAACTTGAAGATCCTGTTAATTTGATTGAAATTTGATGCATTTCATGCAGGCATTAACTTTTCAACATTATTGAATGAGTCTGTGATAGCCAGAAAATAATGAATAATTAATTAAATTCAATTAACATTCCTCGTTTCGCAAGCAAAAGTGTTTGAGAAAAAAGTTTACTTTATATTATATAAAAAAGTTTGTTTTAAAGTATATTGTCTGAAATTAAAATGATGTGATTTCCTATTAATATTTTTAAAAATTTTGCAGTGATACTATTTTAATTTAATGGTGCAAATGGTGAAGTGTAACATTAAGATACACAAGATCTTTTAATACTGATTTGTATTTATTTATTTGTTTTATATTTAATTTTTATGAGTGAAGTTCATATATTATTAAATGCATTCGAAAATTTTAAGAAATCATATTGACCCTTGAATTTTATTTCAGATTTCGAGGTATTTTTCTTGCGGATGGATTTATTTAGGTTGTATAAAACTCAAATGAAAATATTTAAACAGTCATATAGTCCGAAATTCAATTTTAATTTAAAATTTTTAAGTGTTATGGAATTAAATAACTTCTTTCGACCAGAAGTTAAAATAGTGCTACAAATATTCATTTATTGTTTTTACATACACATAATGACAAAATTTTAGATTCTCATATGTGGACTCAAAATTACTAGACTTCTAAAATACCAATTTACTTATCAATAACACAGACTCACACAATAAGGAATTTAATGATTTAAAAAAAGTTAATAATCAACAAAGCATTATTATTTTTTTATTCTAACGTGTGTAAGTTACATAATTATGAAAATTACTTACTTGTTTTGGCTACGTTGTCTTAGAGGCATTTAGAAAAGTTAGACGAAACAATGTTTATTTTTTTAAGGAAGTTATCATTTTTTGTCTAGTTTTAAAGAAAAAAACATTCCACTATACAAAGGTGAAGTTAAAATTTCAAAATCTAAACGTTTTTCTGAGGAAAATAATAAGTATCCACGTATGTGGACCTCAGGATTAAAGAGGCTAAAGTAGGGAATGCAATTTTATGCAGTTTATTACAGTAGTTGTAAAATCTCATTTTTCCTTAATAGGAACATAAGATAAAATAAGTTCAATAAAGGTTTTCAGTTTAAATTCTTTTTCGATTTTTAATGTTTCGCTTAAATTTGAAATGAGTACTATCATTAACACTTCCCAACTGAGTTGAAGTGCTGCTCTAACTTGCGTAAATATACTCGGATTAACATGTAATTTTTATATGTTAATGGATTTGTTAATGGAATGTTTTATATGTCACTATAGAATTTTCGTTATTGATAATGACGTGTGTAGCATTTATAATTCGTTTACAGGGAAACACAAACGAATTACGTTACATTATGGTCTATGGGGGAAAAATCGATTGCGGCGCGTTTTATTTAAATTGTTTATTTAGATATCTCATTTCATCGTACGAAAAAATGAAATTTCTTAATAATATTCTGTTATTGTTAGACAGCCTTTCATAATCTATGGTTGATGCATGATTTTTCGTTCTTGTTTTCTATTTTCATTTACGATTTTATAACCCTTTTAAAACAAATAATCTGTTGTGATGAATTCCAGGGGTGACCCGGAGGAAAACATTCTTTCCGTGAGCATCAAAGTGTTCCCCTCCGGAAGTTTTTATATTAATCGTTTGAAAGTGCATTTCCTTTCCCCCCTACACATCTTTAATGTCCCCCCCCCAAAGGAGATGGAGGAATACCTCCCCCAGCCAGTGTTAATTCAACACTGACTGTAGATTATTAAAACAGACATATATAATGCCTCTGTGTTGATTCTCACACAGTGTAATACAGATTTCTTAAGTTAAATTAAATATTGAGATAATTACTTTTTTTAGAACCATAAGTAGGCTATTCACTCTTTAATTTCACACCAATAATGCTCATTATTTCTGTGTCAGGACATTTCATGTTCATTAGCTGACTAGATAATAACTATTAAAAATACAGTTTGTATATATTTTGATGAATAATTCCACGAGTTAAAAATTTCTAATGCAGATGTGAAGAAAATATTTTGACTGCTTCCCTTAACATTCCGAGTCAACCTGTGTTAGGATATATTGAAAGTAAATAACATCCTATAAAAACACGGGTAGCAGAATTCAAATTATTTAATAGGATTAAAAACGAAATAAGAAATGTTTACATTGCGCTTTATCTCAGTTTTTCATACCAGAACATGCAATAAAAATGTATAGGGGTATTCATTATTTTAATTTTCATTTGTAAAGGGACGTTTATAAGTACTGCGATCCCAAGCGTACTTTATACATGAACAGGGTTCTTACGTCTCAGGGTATTTGAATACCAATTTTTTCAAAAAGTAATTGTTACCATATTTAAACACAGCGTTTCTTCATTAAATAAGGCAAATATTTCTTTTCGGAGAAACTGGTATTCTAATCCCATGAGGTGTAGAAACTCTGATAAAAAATCAATGAAGTTTAGAAAAGTAATTAAGAGATTTTCCTTGATATCTGAATATTCTTAAACAAGATGAAATTAAATTAGACTAAACATAGAATTTATTATAAGAAGGAATAATAATTAGCACAAATAGTTCATGAAATTTTTATTTTGAATATTGTTGTAAAAAGAG
This sequence comes from Maratus michaelseni, assembly GCA_963931845.1. Classification (NCBI taxonomy): domain Eukaryota; kingdom Metazoa; phylum Arthropoda; class Arachnida; order Araneae; family Salticidae; genus Maratus; species Maratus michaelseni. The sequence continues at coordinate 447,356,318 of OZ007586.1, forward strand.
AAAATTCAAATTTATGCTTGAAAATAGTTTCTAAATAAATAATGTCCATATGTTTTCCCTTAACTTTAAGAAGATATTTTATTATAAGTTTGAAATATTCTTTAATGGTCGATATCTTTGCCATTTTATAACCATGTATCCTGTGATCAGAGACAAAAAAACTTAGACCTAAATAAACAAAATACATTTTATTTTTAAACCTAATTAAATTATATTCAATTTTACATTATTAGTTCATCAGAAAAAATTAACTGATGCATTCTTATTATTAATATGATAATTCAAGCCCTGTTTTGGATTGGGCTGAGAACAGTGGCATAGGAAGGGTGGGGATCCAAATACTCTGGATAGTACTAATTTCGTAAAGCTTTTTCACCTCGTTTAATCACTGAAAATTCTGCACCTGGATAAAGGGAATAATGTTTTCTTAAAGTGGAGATATCTAGAGCCCTCACCCTGACCACGCCACTGTCAGAAATGTCGAAAATATCATCAGCGAAATGAAATAGCCAAAAATCGCCAACCCAAATACATCAGTTAAAAACCATGGCAAATTTAGATTAATTAAAATATTTTAAATTATAAAGAACATAATAAATACTAATAATGTTAAATTGCGTAATAAAATTTTAAAATTTTATATTTACTTAACGAAACTATTTACATTTTCGTTAAAAAGTTTTTCTCTCCGTTAATATCGGTACCGTTATTATAATCAGAATTGAATACTTCGAAATCTGAAATGTTAAAATAAAGACTATTTTTTGAATTCTATGCGAGCACCTTTAAAAAGTGGTGTCGGTTTTGCTCAAATTGTGTGATAATTTTAAGCAGTCAGTACTAAATAAAAATGGCTTCTATGAATGGATTTCTCTGTAGCAGATAATTGTAATTTTTTTGTAGCCTTTCTCTTACTGAATCTGCACTTTATCTGTATTTTAGAATTATGCAACATTTGTCTTAGTAGGGACTACATTTATCAGATTTTTTTTTCCACTTTTTGATCATGTAATTAAAATATATATATATATATACCTTTTACTTTTAGAAATAATATAGTAATTGTTTTAAGAAAAATGGCCTTTGAATAATAATTATGAAGAAAGTTTTGTGATATTTTCATCAGTAGCATTACAATGCAACATTTGTTTTAATAGACTTTACATTTTTCTCTTTTTTTAAAGGTTTAGGCGATACAGTTAAAAATTATAGATAATGCTGATTTTCAGCATAAAAAATATTGGAATAGATGATATGAGAAAATGACCTGGAATATCATTGATTAAGGAAGTTTTGTGATATTTTCATCAGTAGAATTACGATGCAACATTTCTTTTAATCACATTATCCACGATTTTTCTGATTTTTTTTTTTCACATTATAGATAATGCTAATTTTTAATCGTAGAGTTTTGAATAAAATGGCCTTCTGATTATTATTGATGAAAGAAATTTTGTGATATTTTCATATGTTCTAAACATATTTAACATTCATTATTTAAATCTTGAATAAAAACTTACTTTTCTTTGTTTATGAGAATGGTAAAGGTTTGGATAAGATCATATTCCCTGCTGGTGGGGTTTGATAAATGTACATGGAAGTGGCTACAATTCCATATTGCTTCATATTTTGTGTATTTATTATAGTCCTTTTTACATTTTTTTTCATAATAGTTTAGAATGTTTTAATTCATACGTGATGGATTTAAATAAAATTCCAAGCTCATTTTGTTCTTTCAAAAATTTTCTGTTTTGAATCTATTTAAATTACCTTTTCCTGTAATTTCTTTAGCTTTTGAATAAAATTCTTTATGCTTCTTTGTGTTTTACTTCTTAAATTTTACATAGATTAGATAATCTTTTACATATTAATATCTTTAAATGTCTTATATATATATATATATATATATATATATATGCCAACTGCTACGATTTTTTGGCATCAGTAAATCGAATATAAATCTTTTATTTATTTAATCAAGGAATTTGGCTATTAAAGAAGTCCAAGAGAATAAAAAACTATTGGTACCCAAAAATCGTTGCAGTTATGCTTAGAAAACCAGTGAAAACGTTAAATATTTTTAATTGGGAAACCGAACATTGAATACAAAATGCTGATAAGTACAATTTGTTATGAAACAGTTGAAACACCTAATGGAAATCTGCATATCGTGTACTGATTATATTTTGAAATCAAAATAGAAGAAAAATACAACTAAACGGTGTTAATGAACCTGAGATTCAGCATACAATAGGTACTTTATGATTATTTGATTCAAAATAATACTACGAAAATGGTTGGGCCAACGTTCGTTAATTGCTGTAGCACGTTGGACCATATTAAGAAATTTCCTCCTTGCCGTACCATTGGCCAACAAAGGTCCAACAGTGGTCCAACTGTTAGCTGCTCAGAATACTGTACAGATACCTTCCAAATTAGAGTGGGGTAGAGCTCCTATAATACAGGCTGACGCATCCTCGCTGATTTGGGTCTCAAATTGAAGTTCAGTCGAAAAACCAAGCTAATCAGAACCGGTTCAGCCAATCAGAACCGAGTCTTAGGCAACCCCAACTCCGGCTGCGGTAGATTGATGCTGAACTGAGCACGAATAATCTGAAACAAAATGGATATGCGTCAGCTCCTATTATAGGAGTCTTAGAGTGGGGGACTGTATCCTGCCATTTCATACCCATTTCCCAACGCTATCATTCCCAACCCTATCATTTCCAAACTGTTTCAACAAACTGCCAACGATGGTCCAACAATCTATTCTACTTGGGTCTATACGACTTAGGTCTATTGTACTTGGATATATCTGCGAAATAAAACATTTTTTCGGCATCTTTTTATATGTTTTTAAAGTTTTTTATTATTTTGAGTTCAGAAATACCGAGCTATTCGTTTTACAACATAACGCTTTTCTACAAATGAGGGCGAAATTTCAAGAAAATCACACAGAAGTTAAAAAACAAATAAACAAAAAAGGAACACTTGAAAAACACCATTTCTTACATTTCATTAGTTTGTTCAGTATGTAACAGCTGCCTCAATGTAAAATATTATTATAATAATTTTTCTTTCAATAAAAGCTCGGTTTAGAATATTTTACGCACTGCTTAGACAGTAACCAAAAGAAATCTGTTATCATTTTGATTGATGTCTGATATTTTTACAACTAAATTTATAATTTGCTTGCTAGAAACTGGTGTATTTGTGATTAAATTTAAAATTTACCAATTAGAAGTTGTGATGTCGTTTTGGCTAAATTTATAATTTTCCAATTGGAAATTCTAGCGTCTTTATAACTACATTTATAATTTACCAATAGAAGATTTATTTCGATTTGTGCCGAAACAGAACGTGATTGGAATTTTTGAGTGTTTTTTGCAAACTCAGTATCCAAAATTACATAGGATAAATTCTTCATTTTGGAAGAAAATATCGTATGCCTGTGTAATTCAAATGCGAATTTTTTAACTCCGTATCATTAAAATTGACTGAGTTTCAATATTGATTCCTTATTCAACTTTATCAACATTTTGATTATTCTCTGATATATTTTTTTAATAACATGCATTGAACTATCAATTTCATAGGCTCTTACGATTTTATTTAGTACAATAATATCTTGCATAAATACGTACTAAAATACGTACTTAATAAATATTAAGTAATAAATATTATAGTATAATAATAGTATTAATAAATAAGTACGCTGTTCTTAAATCTCTGGGATTTTAATCCAGAACTCCTGACATAACTAATCACACCTCGATATGCATTAAAGTAGAAAAGCTGCGACTTATAATAAGTTCGTAATTTTGAATTAATATGAAATAACTTTTATTACACTGTTTTCGATTTTTAAATATGGCCTTGTAAAATAATTTTAAATTTAGGTCGTCATTTTTAGTATAACTACTTTGGCAACGTATTCAAACTTCTTGGCGATCTAAGCAATTCAAATTTATTGGCGATTTTTTTTACAAAAAATCACTTTTTTTTTTTCAAGAATTCACGGAGCACGAGTAGATCAATAAACTTAGCATTCGAATATTTTCGATAGCAATAAGCTTATCATTGGAACTTCAAAAAAATATATATACTGAAAATCTGAGAAATTTGTTCTTTCAAGAAAACACATATAAAATATCGTTAAGTCACGCCAAACTTACATATGACAATACGCTTATTCCCAAAAGTTAATTAAAAATAAACTACACCTAATTAAAAATATCCGTATTTAAATTGTAGAGGAGTGGTTCTTTGTTTGTTTGTTTTTTTTTTTTTTGGGGGGGGGGGGGGGGGCATTTCCTAAATACCGGGTGAACCAAAAGTTCGGTAAAACTTTAAAAATTCATAAAAAGGGAAGAAATTATGGTAAAGAAGTGCGGTTTGCAAGAAAGGGCTCACAAAATAGTCTGATTTTTTTAGCAGCAAAAAAAAAAAAAAAAAAAAAAAAAAGTTAAAAAAGTCACCTGTAGATGGCGCTAACATGCGAGAGATTCAGCAGAATTATGCAAATTAATCCTGCAATAAAAGACTGGGATACACGAGGATTTCTCATTCGCTTTTAGAGTGTTATCATTGCCCGATCAAGCGTTGTTGGTGAAGTTCTTCTATTTGAACGGAGTATTTCTGCAATGCATTCCGACAAGTTGCATTCAGCTGTAATGGACGTTGTGAGTCGCCTTAGTTGTGTTGTCGTTGTTCATTGTGTTTCGACACAGCTGAATGCAACACGTTGGAATAAATTGCAGAAACTCTCCGTTCAAATAGAACAACTTCATAAACAACGCCCGATCGGGCAATGATAACATTCTGAAAGCGAATGAGAAATCCTCGTGTAGCCTGGTCTTTTACTGCAGGATTAATTTGCATAATTCTGCTGAATCTTTCGCATGTTAGCGCCATCTACAAGTGACATTTTTAACTAAAAATTTTTTTGCTACTAAAAACAATCAGACTACCTTGTGAGCCCTTTCTTGCAAATCGCACTTCTTTATCATAATTTCTTCCTTTTTTATGAATTTTTAAAGTTTTAACGAACTTTTGGTTCACCCGGTATATAAGCAGATCTACGGTGTGTATAGATTTATCACAAATTTGTAATAGATCGCCTTATTTAATAGAGGAAAACTATAAATTCTGCTATCAAACAAGGCGATTGCGAATTCTGTAACTTAAATATTAAATACAAAATTTTCGAATCGGAAAAAGAACACGTAAAATATCTAAACATTTAATAGAAAACTGAAATGTATAAAAATGAAATAATTTTAAGAGAAACTTTTTCTGTAATTCATTGATCACTTTAGTTGTCATACTATACAAGAAAAGTGCCTAATAATTTCAACACACAGGTTAAGTTAATCTCAAGATAAGTACACTAAAGTCAGTGATATTCTTGTATTTGCTGCCGATTGCATGGAAATTTTACATTAAGCTCTAATTGAATTAGGCACGCAGAATCGTAAGAAATTCACTACTAATAACTATTCTCGAATTGCCCCTTTTAATAATCAAACTGTTTTACTGTGGATAAGGTCGATAAAAGCCCAGTAGAGCCCAGATGCTGGTACTTATTCGGGATTATACCATCGCACAAAAATTAAGCTTTAATTGAAACTTCCGAATACATTTATATACAGGGTACCCACTAACGTCCTGTCAACTCTCATTAATTTCAGAACGGCAAAAGCTATAGTCATAAATGTTGTCTTAGTAAAGTTGCTTTACGATACGCGATGCTTACAGCGCACAATGCAGCAGACTACCGAGTTAGAGATCCTATTTCAAAAACGGTATGTGAAATGGTTGTCTGTATGCGTGCGTATTTATTACTTATATAAATAATTCAAAAGAAGTGGACTGTATGCAATTTAATCAATTTATTACACTATGAGAACAAAGCGTAGCGTGCCTTTCTGGCAGAACAACAGGAACATAATTAAATCAAGATTAAAAATGTTGCCAAACTGTAAAATACAAATTTCACAGAATGCGTAGTGGAGGCGCGAAAATTAAGAGAGATATTATAATCTGGAAAATTACAGAAAAATAACTATAAATCCAAACAATAAATAAATATGTAAATAAGGCAATTCCGAATGATAAGAAAGCCGGCGTTAAAACGTGAAGACCTAATATAATTAAATAGACAGGTGTTGCCAGCAAGAACATGAATCCTTTGTTGGGTTAGTACTTAACTTTAGCAGCAAGTGCCAATAGGAAAATTCTATGACTTCATGCGATGCGTTGCTATACACTGCAGGTGAGATTTGCCACTGAAGTTCGCAAATTCTTCAGCAGAACAATTTTTGCAGAACAGAAACAAATTTCGTCCACGTGATACGCCGAATGGCACATATTTTTTTCTCCTGAATAGCGTTAAAAGTAGCGTCGGTTCTCACTACAAACTACTGATTTTTTGTATCGCACTACTCGCTACACTACAAACTACTGTAATTTCGTTACTTGTAGCGCGCTATTTCCGACCCCTGGTCTTATTCGTCATACATTCATTTATTTAGTTGCTGGGCATTCTGAATATACAAAAAGAACTTAGTGCGGTTGTACAAAGTATAAAACTTTCAACAAATGAAAATGTTAAACGTATTGAAGTTTGCACAGATTGAATGTATAATTTGGAAGTGGCACCCTATCTAAAGTCACGGCAGTGCCTCCGCTAAGTCGAGAAAGCACAGCAGTAAGCATCATCTTCTGGAAGCAACTCAGGGCAAATTTGGCGCCCCCCCCCCCATATCTTTGCGCTGGAGTTTCCCAAAAACCTTAAACTTCGTTTCTCTAGAGTAGGTGGCTCATAGGACCAAAATTTAAAATTTCACGTTTCTGTTATTTCTAGTTCAGACGATATATGAACTCAAAGTTTCGAATTTTTGTCACTCACTCACCCACCATCAAAAAGATAAGGTACATCCCGTAGCCCTAGATACTTGAAATTTGGATTAAAGGTAGTGTTTACGATACAAAGAAAGGAAAAATTAAAAAATCCGTAAAATTCGAGAAAAAAAATTCCAAAATTCCAAAAATTCCAACTAAATTGAAAATTGAAAATAATTCGATCTTGTAGTCTTAGAAACTTAAAATTTGGTGTGAAGATAGTGTTTAAGATTCAGAAAAAGAAACAATTAAAAACACCATAAAAAAATTAATAAAAAAAAATTGTAAATTTGAAAATAATTCGATTTTCATAGAGCTAGAAACTTGAAATTTGGAATACATGTTGTATTTAGGATACAAAAAGGAAAAAATAAAATATTCAGAAAATTCGAAAAATTCGAAAATAATTGAAAAAATGAAAATAATTTGATGTTTTAACCTTAAAAACTTAAAACTCCTCGTAAAATTAGTGTTTAGGATTCAGAATAAAGAAAAATTAAAAACACAATAAAAAGCGAAAATAAAATAAAAAAATCGAAAAAAAAATCGAAAATTTGAAACTTATTCGATTTTGTAGCGCTAGAAACTTGGAAATCGGAATAAAGGTAGTATTTAGGATACAAAATAAGGAAAAATTAAAAAATCCGGAAAATTAAAAAGAAAAAAAATTGAAAAAATGAAAGTAATTTGTTCTCTTAGCCTTAGAAACTTGAAATTTGGTATAATGGTAGTATTTAGTATTCAGAATAAGGAAAAATTAAAAAACACAATAAAATTCGAAAATAAAATTAAAAAATCGAAAGATATCGAAAAATATCAAAATTTTGAAAATAATTTGATTTTGTAGCGCTAGAAACTTGAAATTTGGAATAAAGGTAGTATTTAGGATACAAAATAAGAAAAAGTTAAAAAAAAATACGGAAAATTCGAAAAAAAGAATCAAAATATCAAAAAATTCGAAAGAAAATCGAAAAAAGTTTGATTTGGTGAAATTTTCCGGAATTTTTACTTTTGTATTTCTTTGAATCCTAAACAGTACTTTTATACCAAATATGAAGTATCTAGGGCTGCGAGTAACTCATATCTATAGCACTTTCCTGGAAGCAACTCAGGGTACTTTTGATCTCCCCTTCCATATCTTTGTGCTGTAGTCGCCCAGAAAACTGAAACATAATCTAGTTCATAAACTATATGAATTTAGAGTAATCAGATGTATCAATCAAGTTAGCTGCATCAGCGAAACGTATATACAAAAACAAAATAAATATATCCAATGGTTGGAGTATCATAGTTGAGATTTTTCCAACAGAGCGAAAATACGCCGGGACCAGGACTCGAACCTTGGTACTTTGGGTTACCGTACCAATGCTCTCCCTACTGAGCTATCCCGACGATATCCTGGACTGGCATATTTCACTCTTATTGTTGGACATGGTTTCACTCTGTTGGTATAAAAACTCAACTATGATACTCCAATCATTGAACAGAATTATTTATTTTAAATTTATTTTATTTATTTGATGATTTATGTGATATTCAATCTATGTGATATCAATACATCAATTTATGTGATATTTTTATTATATTATCAATTTACACTCAAAATATATTTCTTCATTTTCAGATTTCATTTCTATTGAATAAATAAATAAATATCTAAATAAAAAAATAATAATAAAAGAAGATCATACTTATTTTTCTGTCACTCGTACAATTTATTTCACTTAGAAAACATTTTTTTAAACATTTTTATTTAAAAATGCATGATAGAGATTAATTCTTAGACATTACAATCAATTTGGGCGCTTCCTATTTTCACTGCATTTAAATGGGGCTGCGGACTATAGCGCTAATTTCATTCATCCGAGCTATAACTATAGCATTTACATGATGAATCTTGAAATAGCATGGAAACTCCTGTATACCATGTAATTAGGTCATAATGAATAGAGGAAAGTATATTCAACTAGGTAAATTATATCCAATATTGGATATAATTTACCTAGTTGAAAATAAATATATTTAGCAAAGAACAAATTCTCTAAATTTCTCAGGCAGGATCTTCTTATGTCTTTAATATAAGTATTTAGATATGTGATTATTTAATGTAGTAAAATTAAACAAATAAAAACATTAAATTTTAGGTGACTGCCTCCACCAAGTCGAGAAAGTACAGCCGTGAGCATCCTTTTATAGAAGCAACTCAGGGCACTTTTGACCCACCCATACCTTTGCGCTGGAGTTTCACAAAAACCCGAAACTTTTATTTATATAGACTTCGATGCAAATGGAACCAAATTTTCGAATTTCACGGTTCTATCTTTTCTAGTTAGGAAGATATATGAACTCAAAGTTTCCATTTTTTGACACTCACTCACTCAGCGATCATCAAAATGATAATGTACCGTAGACCTAGAAACTTGAAATTTGGAATAAAGGTAGTGTTTAGGATACAAAAAAAAAAAAAAAAAAAAAAAAATCCAGATATTCGATTTTTTTTTTCGAAAATTCAAAAAAAAAAAAAAAAAAAAAAAAAAAAATTGATTGCGTCGCCTTAAAAACTTAAAATTCGGTGTAAAAGTAATGTTTAGGATTCAGAAAAAGAATAAATTGAAAACACAATAAAATTGGAAAATAAATTAAAAAAATCGAAAATTTGAAAATAATTCCATTTCGTAGCGCTAGAAACTTGAAATTGGAATAAAGTATTACGATAAAGGATTTACGGTACAAAATAGGGAAAAATAAAAAAAATCCGGAAAATTCGAAAACATTTTTTTCGAAAAATTTGAAAAAAAAAATGAAAAATTGTAAATAATTTGATCTTTTAGTCTTAGAAACTTAAAATTTGGTGTAAAGTTAGAGTTTAGGATTAAAAAAGGGAGAAATTTAAAAAAATCGAAAATAAAATAAAAAATCGAAATATTTGAAAAAAAAACGAAAAATCGAAAATAATCCTATTTTGTAGCCCTAGAAACTTGAAATTTGGCATAAAGCTAGGGTTTAGGATACAAAGGAAGGAAAAATTTAAAAATATGGAATTTCGAAGAAAATAATCAATTTATTGAAAAATTAGAGAAAAAAATCAAAAAATCGAAAATAGTTCAATTTGTTGGAATTTTCTGGAATTTTTAGTTTTGTTTTTCTTTGTATTCTAAACAGTGCTTTTATGCCAAATATCAAGTATCTCGGGCTGCGAGTAATACCTCAAATCGGTAGCACCTTTCCTGGAAGCAATTGAGAGTATTCTTGAGTCCCCCCCCCCCCACACACACACTATAACTTAGTGCTTGCTTGGGAACTTGAAACTTATTTTTATCTAGAGGACTTTGAAAACGGAACTAAAGCTCCAAATTTTTGGTACCTCCAAATAACAAGGACAGGGCTTGGCGAAAATCAGTAGATGATGTCCAAAAAGAGCCCATAGTCAAGAAAAGGAGGATTGCTTACAAAAAGATGTGAAATCTTATCTAAAACGTCACATGTAAAAAATTGCAGCCTAGTCTCGTGATCCTTTTACCGTAAAAAGTTCTGAGAGAGTGTAAAGCCAAGTTTATCTCTCTTATTAACTCTGAAATTTTCATTCACAACTCTCTCCTAGTCTCTAGATCTTTAGTTAAGGGTTGTTTTGTGACTTGGCAATTATGAAGCACAAGGAAGTTATTATACTTTAATATGGATGGGATGGGATTATTTTATTAAACCTATTATGAATGCGAGGAATAAAAGTATATAAAGGTGGGATGTCTTTCTAAAAGGGTTTGTTTGGACGTATTCACGTTACTTCGGAAGGAAACCACCCAATCCCGACATCCAGCTCAACCTTAGAAGAAGTTTCGCACATGGGCTTACAATATTATATAAAAGTAAGTCCACGCTACAAATACATACACGTTCAATGCTCATATAAATACTATTTTATACAATATTTTATTAATAAACTCGATTATTAAAATGTAAGCAACAGCCATCCTATTCTTTTGCTGCGTAATTGCGAAGTCAAAAAATAATCTTTAACTAAAGATCTAGAGACTAGGAGGGATTTGTTAATGAAAATTTCAGAGTTAATAAGAGAGGTAAACTTCGCTTTACACGATCTCAAAACTTTTTACGGTAAAAGGGTCACGAGACTTGGCTGCATTTTTTACGAGGCTAACGAAAAAGAAAGGCTACCGCGGTGCTTTACGCGTATCTTTTTTTACAGATCGCCGGAGTCACGTGATACTCGAATGCACAAATGCAAGTGTACGAAAAGAGCATCACGTCACTCTTTCGCTCTGTAAAAAAAGATAAGTGGAATGCACCGCGGTAGCCTGTCTTTTTCGTTACCCCCGATTTTTTACATGTGACGTTTTTGATGGGATTGAGATTTCAAGTATGTAAATGGCACAAGTGGTTTATGAATGGTCGTGAGGAAGGTGAAACAAGGCGATCCAGTATGGAATACCGCACAAAAAGCGAAACTGCTCCACTGAAGCAAAAATCGACAAAGGTCGCATTAATATTTTTGGGGATTTACAGAGTATTTTGTACGTCAATTTTCTTCTAGAACGATGTACATATAATGCAGTATAGTAAGTAAGGTTAATATTTGGAGAAGATTAAAACTGCACATCTGTTCTAAAATTTTCTAGTCCAATCTGAAGGTTCCTCTTTTCCGGGACAATGCAATAACCCATACAACAAATGTAACGAAACAAAAATTTCACTGTAAATTACTCGATCACCTTCCTTATACTCTGAACTTATCTTCTGACAAACATTTATTTGGATCCACTTGGAAGTTCTCATAAATATATATTTCCTCGCTCTCAACACTTTTTGACACATTTTTCAACGTAAAAGCATAAAACTTGCAAGCATTTTTGAAATAATTTTTCATCGAACATTTTTTTTTCATTTTTCGATAAATATAAATAATAATATAAGCGATTGTTGTTTTATAATGTCTTTTTTTTTAATTTTACGACTGCAGTTGTTTTCCTCTCCCCGCGCTGTCGCTAACAGATATTCGATTCGAACCACCAACTTTGACCGCATTATCTGAAAGATCTGCTTTTACCTAAAAAAAAAAAAACCAGTTCGATTACATAGTTTCTGAATAAGAGCACCCGCTAATTTCAAGTGTTTGAGATTTTTTTTAAAAAATGTGACAGAAAGTAGTCAATTTAGATTTGAAGAAATGTTAAAGAAATGTTAGGAGGAGCAAAATTTTCATCAGATAAAGAAGTCAAAGAATTTTTGTGCAGTATGACTCATACACCTTTTAATTGTCTTTGTTATACAAGAATAAAAATCTCAAAATATGTTGAAAAATATTAATGTGTAATTAAAGAAAACTATCTAGAAAAATAACACGGGTATAATTTTGGTAAATAATAGTTGAAAAAAAATGTCTATAAAAATTTTCTGATATGATTTCTTATTTGACCCACCCTTGTAGTTAATTTTTTTTTTAGTAACTAAAGTAGCCTCTTTTGTCATAAAATAAGACTGTTAAGTGCTTTAAAAACTCTTGGCTACTGAATGCATCGGATTATGGTAGCAGAACGGCAGAAGGCTACAATTTTAAGTCACAGTTAACCAATTCATTAACGGGTCTGTGGAGGTCTTACTTTTTCATTGAAGGTGCAATTTTAACATCATGTCTCATTTAATTTTATTTCTGCTTCCCTATAAAACACAAATGCATATTTTTTTCCCCTGGTAGCTTAAAATCTGTTGCATGTAGCATAATTATTTCAATATTATATAACTCATATTTTACTTAAAAATAAATAATAATAACTTTTGACGAGCATCCATTGCACGCAACATTTCTCAAAAACTCACAAAGCAATTTGTACGAAATTTGGAAGATACGTTCATTTTGATACAATAAATAACTTATACTTCAAATTTAGTATTATAATTGCTTTGGTTATTTAAAATTAGCATTTTGTCGACAAAAAAAATTATTTTCAAAATTTCATAATTTAAATTTAAATTTAAGAAATTAAGTTTTTAATTGCTTAAAAATGAAATATACGCTCAAGGTACATTAGTTTTACATCATTGTCAAAAATATTTGGGATTCGAGAACCAATAATTTTGCTACAGTCTTTCGCCTAGTGGATGCAAGTCAAAAAACAAATTTTAAATCAAAATTAAACATTAAAACAAGAACGAAAAATCATGCATCCAGCATAGATTATGAAACACTTTCCAACACATTCAGAAACTTGTAACGAAAATTCACCGTTAAATAAGGGAAAATAAGACATGTAAGTAAACAGTTTCGAAAACATATACCACATTGAAAAATACAGTTTTCAAAATCACCCTCCATTGCAAAAAAAATAGTCGAATTATTTTGTGCAGCCCTGTATATGATCTGTAGATTTGGATATATAATACGTAGAATGATAAAATTTAGTTCAGTTTGAAAATTCACATTCAGCGCTTTTAGCCAATCGATGGAAATACACTCGAAATCTTTTGTACAGCCCTGTATATTATCTAAACACTTTTGTGCAGCCCTGTATATTATCTAAACACTTTTGTACACATCACGTATTAAGCTAAAATTTAATTCAGGTAAAAAACGCATAAGGCAACTTAAAACTCACTTCTAGCAATTACCAACCGTGAACGACATTGTGTTTTGTCCTTTGCATAGCCCTGTATATGAACTTATTTATGTTCCACAAACATATATTAGTCTACTAAATATAGTTCAGCAAGAAAATACGTAATACAATTAAAAACTACCCTTAAGCAATTCACTCTCATAGTGCGTAATACTTATGAATTCCCCTGTGTAGCCCGGTATATGATCAACCGAATTTATACAAACCATGTAATATGAAAAATATTAGCTAAACTTAAAAACGCAAACCAAACTTGAAAACGCACTTATCACACATAAACTGTAATTATAGCACTTATACTGTAGCCGATATCTTTTCTGTGTCCCTGTAAATGAACGATAAACGCAATGCACATCATACTTTTAAAGGAGCAATTTATAGTGATGCTCAGTAATGCATATAATTTTCATTATCTTTGAAATAGTGAAACATCATTATATTACACTACAAACGATTTTCCCCCGTAGAAGAATGTGTAACAGAATTCTTTTGTTTGACCCTGTACATGAATAATAAATGTTTTGTACCCCATATTCTACAAAAAGTATGTTTTAATGCGCTTCATAAAAATATATCAATTTCATCATGTTTCAAATGGCATAGCATCATCAAAATGCACTTGAAACGATTATTTCCCATTGACTGTAATGTAACGGAATACTTTTGACTGTCCCTGTAAAAAAACTATTAAGTGCTACACCCTTCATTTATGCTGTAGCAGACGACAATAACGTACAAAAATTTCAGGTCAATCCGAGCATATTTACGCGAGTTAGAGCACGGCCAGACAGCCAGACGGCAGATGGCCAGACAATCCGAAGTCATAAACACTTTTCAACTAGGTTGGAAAGTGTTAAAAAAGATATACAATAAAGTTAGAAATCCATAAAGGTTTTTCCCTTAAGTGTTCGGCCTTGATAGAAGGATTCCGGAGCGTTTTTGTGTTTCATCTCTATCGTAAACAAGAACGAAAAATCATGCATCACGGCATTTATTATGAAGCACTTTCCAACACTATCGGAATATTTTTATTGTTCATACAATGTAATGAGATATCTAAATAAACATTAAAACAAACACAACGCAGTGAAAATTTATTTTCAGTAATGGCTCTCCATAGCCGGTAATGTGTGCAATTCTTTCGTGCAGCCCTGTATATGAACTACGCACCTCGTAATGCGCAGTAAATAAGTTAGTTTTAAAAAGCATATCACAGCTGAAAACGCACATCCAGCAGTTATGGTTCATAGTCAGTTCTGTAACAACATTCTTTTGATTGTCTCTGTAAATAAAAAATAATTTCTACGTACTCAATAATTCATAGAAAACAAATTACAGTGCACCTCAGTATTGTATGTCCATTTCATTATGTTTGAAATAGTTTAACATCATTAAAATGCACTGCAAATGATTTTTCCCCATAGATCAAAATATAATGGAATTTTGTGCGTCCCTGTAAACGAACTGTAATTTCTACTTACTCGATACTCCATAGAAAATTTATTGTCTTCCATCTCATTGAGGCATATCAATTTCATTATGCTTGAAACAGTGTAACATTGTTAAAATGCACTGAAAACGATTTTTCACATTGACTTTAATGTGACCGAATATTTTGAGTGTCCCTGTTAACGAACTATATTTGTTATTTATTCCATACTCTAGAGACAACACTTTGTCGTCCAATTCAATGATTCAGGTCAATTTTATTATATTTGAAATAGGTTAACGGCATTAATATGCACCGAATAAATATTTTCCCTATCGACCGTAATGTAACGGAATACTTTTGAGTGGTTCTGTAAACTAACCATAAAGGGTACACACTTCATTTTCAATACCGAACATGCCATGGTGAAACTCAATAACATAAATCAATTACATGGTGATCCGAGTATATTTACGCGAGTTAGAGTACGGATAGATGGACATACAGGCGGACATACAGACAGACATACAGACAGACATACAGACGGACAAGCTGCTAGACAGACAGACACCCAGACAAACCGAATGCATAAATACTTTCAAACTATGTTGGAAAGTGCTAAAAAAACGGAAGGTTCAACCATGCGTATATTTCTTCGATAAATAGTGTCACTATTTTGTTTCAATATTTACCGCTGGAAAGCAGTCGTGGTAGTCTTGCAGTGCAACTAACGTAATTTTATAGGTAAACATTAAATGCTTCTTTTGTAAAATTCTATTTTTTCATATTGTGGTAGTATTCTTCCATTTGGATGACATTCTAAAAGTTTTATATTTTTTTTCGTTAAAATTTGTCAGCAATACATTTGATGTATTTATATCTTCTATTTTCACAAAATATAATATTTCTTAGAAAAATATATATGCATTAATTCATATATTTGTTTTACGATAAAAAAAAAAATATGATGAAAAATGCTGCGATTTATTTATATCCCCGTTTATTAATTTAAAGAAAATCGTTGTTTTAAACTTTTATTTTTGAAATTAAAAAAGGGGATTTTATAGGATTTGCATTTTAATGTTAAAAAATTATGTAATGTCGATATTAATCAAAATTATATCCCTTTTATTATCAGATTCTTAAGAAGCTGCTGTTATTGAAAATTTAAATTCCCGATTAAATACAAGGCACACTCACTACACTAACATTCCTAATAAACGAAGCACATTTTTAAAAAGAATTTCTTAACAAAGCATGTTTTCCAATACTTAATTCCTGATATTAAGATAATTCATTACAAAATGATTGATATTGGATCAAAGTTTAAATTAAACTGGCATATGCATTCATTTCAAAGTTAGTTTAGATTGGTTTAGTTTATTGTCTTTTGCAATATACTTTTATAACAGTTGAAGATATTTTAAATTATTTTTTAAGGCCACCTGAAGTGTATGAAGCCAATGAGAAAAGACACAATAATTCATCAAATTTTAATTATAAAGTAAACGAAGAAAAATTAAACTACGTGAGCGAAAACATTATATAATTGAAATTTATCGGTTTTAATAACTTTCCTTGAAATAGTGCGGTCGTTAAGAAAGTTTCCATCATTAGTTTTCAAAGGTTTTAAACGATTTTAGTCAGAAATTTATTACAAGAATTTGATAAATAGAATGTTCCATAGTAAAAGGTTTTCGAATAATTTATCAAAAAATCGATGATGCATTCTTATTAAGAAGTTTTCTGCGAAAAAAAAAGAATGTAAATAACTATAAGAAAAAAAAAACAATAAAAACATCAGCATCAGTTTTTCAAACAAAATTTTCATCAAAAAGTTTAAAGATATATTACGGATATATTTTCACAAGCTTTATGAAAAAAACACACATACTTTTGAAAACTGAGCCGCATGACAAAGGATCCAAAAAATAATAAAATTGTCAAATTTTACTTTTCAATACAGCTCTTGTGTAGGTCCGGTTTACCGAATTCTTAAAACTGAAGTAAGAAATTACTCGTAAAATATTGATATCATATAGGAATTTGCAAACAAGAACGAAAAATCATGATTCAAGCATAGATTATGAAATAGTTTCCAACACATCCAGAAAACTGTGGCGAAACTTCACCGTTAAATAAGGTGAAAGAAGAAATGTAGTAAACAGTTTAGGAAACACATAACACATATATAAATCCAGTTTTAGTAATTACCTTCCATAGTGAAAAAAATAGTCGATTTTTTTGTGCAGCCCTGTATATGATCTACAGATTTGAATATATAAAACATAGCATGATAAAATTTAGTTAGTTAGAGAATTCACATTTAGCAATTTTCGTCAATCGATGGAAATGCACTCGAAATATTTTATACAGCCCTATATATTATTTAAATACACACCAAATATTAAGCTAAAATTTAATTCACGTAAACAACGCACGAGGAAACTTAAAACTCACTTCTAGCAATTACCAATCATATACGACAATGTATCTTGTTCTTTGCATATCCCTGTGTATGAATTTATTTATATTCCACAAACTCCTATCAGTCTACTAAATATAGTTCAGCAGGAAAATACGTAACGCAATTCAAAACAACCCTTAAGCATCAAATTTTACTCCCATAATAATTAATACTTACGAATTCCTTTGTGTAGCTCTGTACACGATCAGCAGAATTTATACACACTGCGTACTATGCAAAAATTTAGTTAAAAAACGCAAACCAAAGTTGAAAACGCACTTATCACACATAGACTGAAAATATCGCACATGTACTGTAACCGATATCTTTTGCGTGTCCCTGTAAATAAACGCAATGCACACCACACTTTCAAGAGAGCAATTTATAGTGAATCTCGGTAATGCATATAATTTTCAGTATGTTTGAAGTAGTGAAACATTGTAAAGTTACACTGCAAATGATTTTTCTCCGTATAACACTGCGTAACAGATTTCTTTTGTGTGACCCTGTAAATGAATAATACTTTGCACCCCATATTTTAGTACGCTTCATTATTGTATATCAATTTCATCATTTTTCAATTGACGTAACATCATCAAAATTCACTTGAAACGATTTTTTTCCATTGACTCTAATGTAACGGAATACTTTTGACTGTCCCTGCAACTTAACTGTAAATGCTACACACTTCGTTTTAAGTAGTGATCATGCTATAGTAATTATCAATAACATACAAAAGTTTCAGGGTAATCCGGGTATATTTACGAGAGTTAGAACATAAATCGAAGACATAACCACTTTTCAACTATGTTGGCAATTGTTAATAAAAAGTAGCTGAGTCCCAGATATAGCAGTTTAAAACTCTAGGTTGGCTGACATTTTAAAACAACATTAAAAGTAAGAGATTCCTCCATAAACGGGTTTAATTTATGAGTTTTATTGAATGTGGAATTCTCGGGAATTTTCTTTTACATACCGGACACCGTTGACATGTGTCAACAAACAAACAAAATATTACTAAGTACCTATGTTCACTTACACACAATAACAATTACTTTTCCAAAACAATATACACCATTATTTGAAACATTACAAATATACAAACAGTATGAATATAATACTTCAAAAATATATAAATGACAATACAAAAATAGTTAAACTTGAATATCGTAAATAAAAAACTCACTAAATGCAAACAGGTGTAATAAATTTAACTGAATCCATGGTATTTAATAAAATACTCAGCTAATTTAACCAATGTTCAGAAACCATATGCATCTCCAAAGAGATGGGTTTAGATTCTCTGTAAATATTAAGCCAAGAGTTGCAATTCTATTAACCCAGTTGAACTTAACAAATAATTGTAGAACATCTAGTAAACAACTATCTAAATAATATTTGTAGAACATCTAGTAAACAACTATCTAAATAATATTTGTAGAACATCTAGTAAACAACTATCTAAATAATATTTTCAATGCTTAAACAAATTCTACAAGTTATATATCTATATGACAAGGAATTACTTTTAGACCAAATGTTTCATCTTATAAGGAAATTAAAAAAAGCTAAAATAATCTTACCATAAACACTGCATGTACTACTACATTTTTTCTTTTTCATCCATATTAGGATATACTTACTTTCCTACCCAATGAACATTTCAAATTATTTCCAAACCTCGAACAAACTCAAAATACAATAAAGTTTAATAAAGTTCTTATTAATATTTGAGAAGTTATTAATAAATTTGTATTTAAATCAGTCACTGGAATAAGTCGATAGAGTTTTTGAATTTAGTTCACTAAATCATCTCTTTTAGCTAAGAGATGTGATGGAATATGCTTAAGATTATAATGATCTAAACACAAATATTTAACTTGTTTCACTCTGTAGACGTTAAAGGGAATTTTGTCAGGAGGGATTCTGTTCCATTGCTACAACAATAGTGTATAACCATACATAATGATTGAATTTCACATAAACTTCAACTAATGTGATCATAAGATGAGTTAATAGTAATATAGCTGATAATCCTGAAGTAGGTATGGTCAATGACTTGATAGAATAAATCTTAGATTTGTTGCAAAGAGTTGAATTTATTAGTCCTTGATTGTTCGTTGGACACATATACAATGATGCACCATAGGCTTTTTCAGAAGCATCACTTTAATTTAAGCAAAACTATGTTAGTGGAATTAGAGATCAGCACAAATCTTGAAAGTTTAACTTGATGAAAATCAGAAAGATGTTCTAAGAATTTTATCCATTTTTTAAATCATTTGGTAGAATAGGATCACTCTGAACAGAATGAGATATTACACGGGATGGAATGCAGTATCCAGTATTGTGCTGGAATTAAGTCCCTCGTCCTCCGAAATTGAATGAAGATCGTAAAGGTCAGGAAAACTAATCCCTTGAGAGAGCAAGTTATATCCGTGACACCCCAGTTGGTCACCGTCACGTAGCTTGTAAAAGTTCAATCCTCGGGATACAAGGTCTGCAGGATAGTTCTCTGAACGTATATGATTCCACTGATATGTTTGGGTTAACTCTTGTAAACACTGTTGGCCACAAAGGTTTTAAGTCGATGACGAGAAGTATGAATCCATGCTAAGTCGATGGTCGAGTCACACTATAAATACACTTTACTGATATTTAACTTCAGCAAATTCACAACCTTACATATGAGTTGTGATAATAATACAGCTGCGCACAACTTCAGACGTGACACTGTCAAGGGTTTTAGTGGTGCAACCCTAGATTTACTTCAAAGTAAATTTGAAGATGAGATAGAATTTGTGAGGCAGCGTAGATAAATGGCTACTCCATAAGTAAGCTCTGATGCATCGGAGAAACCGCGCAGTTCAATTTCAGAGTTATTATCATGTAAAATCATATAAAAATGAACACATATACACTCATTAATATTAAATATATAGTTTTTTTCATTTGAAAAATATATAGGACTTTGAAATATCTGGTCAACCTGAACCCGACTCGAAAGAGTCAAAATAAAACCCGAACCCGAAACCTTTAAAGTCAACCTGACCCGCACCCGATAGCAACGAAAATAATTAGGGCCAGCGTGACCCGATGCAGGACGTCACGTACAAACTTTAAGAGGCTACTTCTGTCACGCAAAAACACCCGCTAGCTAATGTTAATCCTATGGAGGAAATATTTTAAGATATCTCGTTTGCGCTTAAATGATTTCTTTTTTGCATTAGATAGGTGAGGTCAATCCCTATACAGAGGTACTTTTTTATTTTTTCGATTTTGGTTGCAGTTTTTTTTAATGAGGATACTTTCGCTTTCGAAACCGGTTCTGAAAGTGAAAGTATCTTAATAAAAAACTTTTAATCAAAATCGAAAATGTACAAAAGAGCCTGCATAGAGATTGACCTCAACTGTCCAATGGAAAAAAAATTCATTTAAAAATATTGAAATGCAAACGAGATATCTTAAAATATTTCACTGGGAAACTGGTCTCAATTTATTTATTAAGTCAAAATTAAAGGGTAATTTACTTCAATCAGAATCCGAATTTCCGTTTATAACTTTACAAATAAGATACACCATTTTAACGATATTTTTAGAAGATTTTCTTTCTTCTATGTATAATGTAACGACTTCATGAGAAGTGATGGAAAAAACCACTATCCTGATTCAAACAGCATTAAACTTGACGCGCCTTATTTCGGAAAGTAGTTCACATTATATACGGTGTCACAAATGGAATTACTATGTTCTTCCAGCACATTTCTCAGTGTCATTGCATTTTCCATAAAACAACGTAGATGTGTTTAAAATTTCATTAAAATATCTTCATTATTGTTAAAGTTACTAACAAATATCTAAGTTCAGATTGATTTGAGACGCCCTGTATTCTTGACTGCGTAAATGGATTGCGACTCTAGTTTCCTGTACAAAAGTTGTCTGCTGTAATGTGTCCTTCCTTCCGTCCAATTTTTGGCGGGGAATTCCGGGACACCTTGTATATAAAAAAAAAAGCTGGGGGATGAAGCGTTGATGAAATGTTTGGACTCAGAGAATTTAAAGAAATGGCACATCGTGCAAAACCTTTAAAAGCACTCCAATAACTTAAGCAGCCGATTTAATTTGCAGGCGCTTCCTGTTAGAGACCCCATCCGACCTTTCACACACATCTACAAACATCCCGCGACTTAATCAGGATGTCCTCGGAGACCAACGGACAACAAGGACGTATCGCTGGACGATTGCGGAAAGGGTTGAGGAAGCCGAATGGGACAAGTGAAAGCGAACAATAGAAAAAATTCGTACTTTTTGCATATGAAAAGAGCGGGTTTATTCAATATCATTCACTCGTTAAGAGTTTATAAAGCCAACCGACACGAGTAATAAACATAATCGGTTCAAAGAGTACTAGATTTTAAAGCTGCTCTACGTCTCCAATTGAATAAAAAAAATCTTTAACCCTCTACTGACCAACTTGAAAATAAATAAAATTTACTTATGCATATCTTATTCAAAAATTCTCATTTTCATCTGAATTCTAAGATACAAGACATCTTATAAAAACTTTCATTAATCCTTAGGAGTCATCTATTATGAAAATTCTGTGGGCTTTTTTGTCCTCCCTTCCCCTGTATCATATTTTTACACTTGAGTGGTACCCTGCCTCCTGTGTGACGTCACATTAGTTAAGAGCTAATTTTATGCAAAAAACGTTATATACTATCTATTACCTTAAGTTGTTGAAATTCAAAGAAAACGGGAAAATATATTTAATACTTACCAAAATAAAAATACAAATTTTTTAATGAACTTTATTATATTGCTTGAACCAATAATGAAATAATAGGTTTTCATATTTAAGATTTGCCGTCACAACATGTTAACTCTCTTTCCTCACACCTCGCGAAGTGTAACGAAATAAATGGATGACCTCCTTACTGCCGACCTGAGAAATCCCCAAGACAGTGGTGAGGTTACAAATTTTATTTTATTTCGTATTTTTATGAATTATTATCCAAAACTATTTATAAAAAAAAACCATAAAAATGCAATTTCTTCCTCAGAAAGCATAGCTATACCATTTTTACCAAATTTTACCAAATTTCTACCAAATTTTATACTTTTTTGTTATTACCAATTTTTAATAGTATTTGCTTAATTTAATCACAAATTTCGGCGATTAAATAAGGCAAAAATTACTATATTATATCAGTCGTAACAGAAAAGCGTAAAAGGTGGCAGCTATGCTATACACATTTTCTGCACAATCGTGGAGGAAAATGATACCCCCAATAATTCAACAGCAAGTCATCGTGTAAAAATGGAACTGGTACACACCGATTGATAATAATATCTATCATCAAATGTTATGTAAGGTTTAGGATTTAGTGCCCGTCTATATATTAAAAAGTGTACTAACTTCAATTTTTAGAATAGTACCCCCCTCCTCTCTCTCTCTCTCTCTCTCTCTCTCTCTTTTGACCATTATTTGAATTGCTTGAATTTAATCAGATCAGAAGAGCATATATTTTATGCATGTTTTCTTAAAGTTTCATAAAGTTATAAGAAAATTTATAAGAGAAAATGTGTTAGAGGTTAAATTATAAATGTAGAAACAATAAATCCCGGAAAAAGTATCAGGGTTATTCAATTAGCAACCGGGTAAAGAAACCTACACACAAAATAAACGAATTTTATGTAAAACAATTTTACACAGTTTTTCCGATTGCTTTCTAAGATTTTCTTTACTGTGAATGCAAACAATAACAGGAGAAGGTCTCCTTAAGAAATTTATCTATATGTCGAAAACTATTGATATGAATGTGCGGTAAAAGCAGATAGCCATATATCTGATGACGTTGATTAGTTTTATCTAAACATTAATGTAGGTCATGATTCATATTTTAAATATGGATTTATTAATAATTTTTATAATTAAAAATACGTTTTTAATTTTAAATAAATGCATAGATTATGTTTTGCTACATTCCTTGTATCTCATTAAAAAATAAATATTCAAAGCGGGTGATTTTTTGGGAAGATATTAAATTAAAGTTTGTGACATTGATTTAACTTTATATCATCCATAAATTTTGACCTCTATGAATATTTATGGAAAAAAATCATAAACTATATACTTTTCCGGCTGATTTGAATCAAGGGGCTCAAATTTAGTGACCAAACTTGGTGAAAAAAGAAATTTATAAAAAGAATTATTTTATATAAAAAAGAAAATTGTACAATTTTCAATATGTATAGGCGCCCTTAAACCCTAATTCATACATAAAACGTAATAGTAGACGTTATTACCAATCGGTTGATATCAGTAAAATTTTTATACGATGACTTGCGGCAGAATTTATTTATTCTGTATGGTGGGGGTAAGGGGTATCTTTTATTTTCCTATTATGTACATTTAGAGCAAGGCTTTCCAAAATCTCAAACACGGGCCACAAAGATACCAATAATTTTTTAGAGTAATCTTCACCTTGTTTGATCTCAGTTTTTAAAATAGCTTTCTACGATTAAGTAAGGTACAGTTAACTGTGTAAAATTTCTGATCTGCGGCCTGCGGTTGAGTAGTTGGAAACCCCAGATTTACAGTCATTCCTTCATTTTTGAAAAGCCTTTGCATTATCTGAATTTAAAAAAAAAAATGTAAAAATGTCGCAAGTGTTGATTTTCTGTCCCAAAGTATTTATGAAGAGAGAATTATGTTTTCATGCAGATTGAAAGTTTTCATGTTTTGTCATTGAGAATAAGCTCAAAAACAAGTTACAGTTTGGGACTCAACAAAATCCACTGATTTTCCTCAAACAGTCAAGTTTAGGGAAGAAAAGAGGGAGCCCAGAATACAATGTTGTAACGGACCACCATGAGTGTAGTTATGACACTGGCCCGAGAAAAATATTATAATTCTTGGTTTAATTACTTGTTTTCAACAAAAACAATTATATAATAAAACAAACATTTTTTCTATGTTTTAATCAAAGCCCTTATATATCAAGCCTGTGAAGACAAATGGAAGAAATTTAGCGAGTTAGCGATCGCTAGCGGCTGATCGCATTTGATGTCCAGCTATCGAAAAATATTAGTTTGGATAAGTGAAATATCAGTTCTTGTTAGCCCAATGTTAAAATCTACCAAAAAAAAAAAAAAAAAAAAAAAAAAAAAGTTAATTCAGTCCACTTATTTCATTTTTTTGATTTTATCTTTTAATTTTTGTTTTTATTTTAGAGCTTTAGTAGTAATACAAAAAAAATCAGTAATAAGAATCTGTTTAACCCTTTCAGGGGCATATATAAATAAAAATTCTGATGACATTGTGGCATTTGGGGATTAAAATTAAATGGGATATATATAATATCCCACCACCCTTGAAGGGGTTAAAAGGGGAAACACGAAAATAAAACGCTGCTTCAAACGATGAAAAAGCGTATGAAATACCAGTAGCTGGTTTCCCTGCAACACTCGTCTGTTTCTACAACCGGCCACAAGGGAGAAAATTCAGGCTAGTGTGCGCTGACAAATTGAGCACGTACTGCGCACGCTCTAAATATAATCGCTGGGGTTTTAGTGATAGCATAATTATTGCAATTATTTGAAGACACGAATGAAACTAAGTGTTATGTCACAATTTTCTAAATACGTGTTTTATTTTAGGAATGAAGGACTTATATGAGGTGATCTGTCATATGATAAAGCTAAAATACTCAGATTCTAGATATACTGGGAGAGAGATATGAGATATTTTTCAATAATTAATATTTTTATATTCCTTAAATTAAATAACGATAATAATTTTTAATATTTAATAATCAAATGTTAATAAGTTTTTCTGAGAGTGCTTAGTACCACCAGTTAACATTTTGAACACATGCTACCAATAAGGCAATAAATAAATAAAAATTACAAAAAAGCTTTCATTTCAATTTTCTTCAATTAATTTTTGTGTCTTTATTTGAATTTGGTACTTCGGCACTTTAAATAGAATCTCAATCTGTAAATGTCATTGCCTTATTAGGTGCTTTCGTAATTATATAAATACGTAGCGCCTATAGCCGTCGTCTGGTCCGTCCGTCCGCATATAACAACGCAAAAACTACCCAATCGAATGGTTTGAAATTTAAAATATATAATCGTTGTTAATTTTCTCGAGTCATTTCAAATTTTATGAAAATCGAACTAAAACTTAAAAAAATATTAATAAAAATATGTATTAAGTAATTTCATTTTTTTAAAAATCGGTAGTTCCTTGTTATAACAGCTTCCGAGGATTAATCGTCAAGCGACCGAAATGTATCGCCAAGTTATCTTACATGTATGACGTTATAGTCATATATGACGTATATGACATTTTGTAACCTCTATGACCAAGTTATAGTCACATTCTTCATTCTATTAAATCCTATCATACGTAATTAACTCCGTGATATTCCATGATAGGTAATAATTCTAGGTAGCCATGGTGATTATCTCATATTTAAGATGGTGTCATATTATTTCCGTATTGCTGAATTTAAAAGCCGAATTTGTATACTAAAATTGTTTAATTATAGCAACCATATAATCTACATACAGTTTTATGGATAATAGTCCAGGCATTAGGGGATAAAAAAGAGCAAATAAAGGAAAGTTTTGGTGTAGATTTTTTTGGAAGTCCCTTTATGTTTTCTGGGTCGCTGAACACGAATCCGAGGTTTTCCAACAATATTTTTTTCGGGAAACACTTTTTTTAACAAAAAAGTGTAAAAAAAGTGACTTTTTTTCCGTTTTTTTAAAATAAATCCAAAACTGTGCATTTTGCATGAAAGTTGACTATATATATATGAATTAAAGAGAATAAAATTTCCTATATTTTATGTATTGAAAGTTTTTTTTCTCTGATCAATGGTGCAGCCGTGAGAGTGCCGCAAAAAAGGGTGCTAAAAACAAAAAAATGTAAAAAAACGGGAATTACGGTAGTGTATGTCGATGTAACATGGAAACTAACCATTTTACGCAAACGGTAACCATTAATGATACTAAAGATTATATGTTTGACTATATTTTACGCATATGAGGTAGAGGAAAAGTGAGGATCCTGCGCCAGGGGAAGATGGGAGCACTGGAGCAGTTCCACCTTCTGTCATGAGTCGAAGGTGCTCCTCCACCGGAGTACTCATACTGTAAGAGGCGGTAAAATTGAGAGGTGTAAAAGGCAAAAAACTGTAAAAAAACGGGAATTACGACCCTGTACGTCGATGTAACATGTAAATTAACCATTTTAAACAAACGTTGACTGTTAATGCTGCTAAAAACTATAAGATTGACTACATTTTTCAATGAAGTTGCCTGATAATAAATACGGCGACTCATTATGAACCTTTATTTAATTGTTATAAATTATTATGTACATTAGTAACAAACATTAGTATATTTACATGAAGTCAAAAAGCAAAATTCTTATTTCCGCAATCTTTTATTTGAAGGTCCCTGCTGTTCATCGACATCTACAACATAGAAAATAGACGTATGGAATTAGTGGATTTTTTATCTACTACCAATATTATAGAATAAATTTTTTCTTAATGGTAAATATTTCATACCTTGTGGCATGGCTTGTTCTTCTTCCATTGGGTCCATGGATTCAATGGGTGGGCAATCCATCTCCAGCTCGGTTTCAGGGTATAAATCGTCTTCCTCATCTTGATTCACCACTGAGATGTTGTTGCAGTTCCCTTCGCAGTTGAGGCACATGTTGGAGCAACAAAGACCTGCTTTCTTGCACCCACAATTTTGTTAGCAGTTCTTTTTGCACTTACATGATACAAGCTTCAACAACGCAGGGAGAGCAGGGGGTAGTAAAGTAAATACAGGCTCAAGGCCAATATTTGTTTTTTTCCATCCCCACTCTTCAGCATTTTTTTCAACTCCTAGCCATTGCTGCACCTGGTGATATACTCTCAAAGAGTTCTGTCGTGCTGCAGCTGCAGATGGTGGTAAAGCAGCAATATTTGAATTGTATTTAAACGCTGACTTCTTGTACGAAATATACCTTAGGTAGTTAAGCGTAGGCACATTCGTCCCACTATAACCGTACAGCAAGACCAGGAAACGTTCCCCAGCAGCTGCAATCATCTCTTGAGTAGCGTTGGAGTCTTTAAATACTTTAACATCGTCAGCAACATCTGAATTCTTCACAAGAGTTCTGAGGAACTTCATTTTTCCTTGCATAAATGGTGCTGATGTTGTATCATACCCGCTCATAGCATGTAGGAAGAGGATGTTTTCCGCAATCGTTGAACTCACAGCATTAATTGGAGAAAATATCACTGGAGAAACAGTGACCTTTCCAGGTTTTAAAAAGAAAACGTTTTCAGCCTTGCAGAGAGCTATCAAAATGACCAAGAGGTCTACATCCTCCCCAACTATAATCACCGTCAACTTTCCTCTGTGTCAAAGAACGTAATTTTTTCTGTTGATCAGTTTAGGCTAAAAATGGAACTTTTAGGAACTGAAGTACGTGTCAGCTCTTCTAAGCGAAAGTGTGTTTTACTTATTTTATTTTTCTGTTATTATAAAGGCAAATTAAAAAGTTTATTTTTTTATTATTATTTTATTTTTATGAGCAAATGAAGATTTTGTTCACAGACATACAATTTTTTTTTTAATTATGAAGAAAACAATGAAACTCAGATGCATAAAATATAGTTAATCATATGACGTACGTACAGTGCCATAATTCCCGCTTTTTGTTTTCAACACCTATTTTTGCGGCACTTACTAATATTTGTTGCTAATGTACATAATTATTTATAATTAAATAATGATTGATAATGAGTCGTCGTATTTATTATCAGATAACTTCATTGTAAAATTTAGTTAATCCCATTATTTTAGTATCATTAATAGTCAACATTTGTTTAAAATGGTTAATTTTGATATTACATCGGTACAGGGCCATAATTCTCGTTTTTTACAGTTTTTTTCTCTTTTATCCACTCCCAATGTTACCGCCTCTTGGAATACGAGCTCTCCGGAGGAGTAGCACCCTCGACTCATGAGAGTAGCTGGATCTGCCCCACTGCTCTCACCTTCCCCTGGTGTCGGATCCGCACTTTTCCTCTTACCTCAAATGCATAAAAATAGTCAAACATATAATCTTTAGTAACATTAATAGTTAACATTTGCGTAAAATGATTAGTTTCTATGTTACATTGACATACAGTACCGTAATTCCCGTTTTTTTACAGCTTTTGTTTTTAACACCCATTTTTGAGGCACTCTCACCAGTTAGCCAGTTGGTATACCAGTTAGCTGTAACTGTCTTCTGTCCCTCTAGCTTAATGGCTTCGGCCAGACCTGTACCTCTGAAGAACACGACATACATCACTTTTTTCATTGCTCGTTGTCTTTTCACCATTGTTGGTTTGGGATTATCTTCAAAGACCCCTACTTTACTTTCTTATTGTGTTGAAACATAAAAAAAAGGCATGTACGTCTCATCACCAGTTATGATTTTAGAAATAATGCGGTTGCAACCATCATTAAGTAATTTTAGGCTTTCTTTACTAATTCTCACTTTTACCGCTTTTTGGTGTTCTTTTTAATTATGAGGGACCCAACGACAAACTATTTTTTTAATTGCTTCATGAATAATTTATGTATAGCTGCGGATCCAATTTTAAGTTCCTTCTGTATCATTTGGTTGGTACAACGATTATCATCGATTAACATTTTTCGTACGACCGACACGTTTTCTGGGGGACTATAGCTGATAATGGTCTTCCTATGTGTTCTTCATCCAAAAGAGAATTTCGACCTCTTCTAAAGTCTGTAAACCATCTGAATACAGTGTCATGAGATGGAGCTTCATTTCCATATGCTAATTGTAGACGTTAAAGGCATTCTTCTTGATTTAGTCTCAATTTAAAACCATAGACAATCATAGCTCGATAATTCTCTCGCGTCAACTCCATTTTCTCTTTTTTCTAGTTCATTCTACGATAGTTAAATTGCAATTATTTCCACAAATTTTTGTCTGCGGACATAAATGTGCTCAAATTTACATATCCGACCAGTATTTTTTTTTTTTTTTTTGGCGCAAATCGTTTGCCCCTGTCTAAAAAAATTTCAGAGTGACCTTCGTATAATATAACCACGAACGAAAATGTACAGTAACCTCTTCCTAGTTATCCACGATTTCGAAAAGCGTTCTTTATCTTAAGGAACCTCAGAAACCAAAATAATTTCGAGATTTAAAGAAGCATTTATAAAATCAAAGTTTCCTCTGGTGCCAATGATTTCAGAAATGTTTCCGAGTAGTTTTTATAGCCTATTAATCAGTTTTCTCAAACCGGAATATCGCTTTTTAGGAATGCTATCCATTCTCGATTAAGCATTTTCAGCTGAATAATTGAATTTATATACGCAAGAATAACAAAGCATTACTAATTTTAATATTAGTGTTAATGCTGCTAATTTATCACATTTTTCTGTAAAACATGTTTGTCGAACGTGAAAATGTTTACTTTGAATTGATAGCATCCGAAAAACTATATTACGGGTTGAGAAATCTGAATAATATACTATAAAAGGAACTCGGAAACGTTTCAGAAAATCAGTGGCAGGAAAAGAAATTTTGTTTTTAAAATTGCGGCTTTAAAACTCTAAAATTTATTTGTTTCTGAGATTTCTAAAGAAAGGAACGAATTTTGGAATCAAGGAAGGGTAACGCGGAAGAGGTTACTCTACATTTTCATTCGTAGTTAGTATATTATATTTTCCTGGATTAAGAAATATTTGTCTTTTTATAGTGTGGGGAAGTTTTTGCTTAATTTGCAAGAGCAATCTAAAAAGAAGGTTATTATACTAAAAAACATGTATTTAATAAATGGATCAAGTGGAAGCTCTGTATGTATACATTAATAGTTTCTACTGCGCGATTATAAAATATCTGACAAAAATAAAACAGTAAATCAGGCGTAAGAAACAAAAGTCACATGGGAACATACGATCGCAATTCAAATGTTTAGTTAAAAATATAGGTTGTCTCAAGCATAGTTGAAACTGACTGTTCGTGCATAACTTTAACACTAATCTCGACGGTGAAACGATATTTTCAATACTAGTTTTGTGTGAAATGTGAAGATCTAAACAGAAGTACTTTAATTTCACAGTAATTCGGTCAGTGATGCCATATATTTTGCCATGTTGGAAATATGGAGCGTCTGACTAGACTTGCATGGTTGCTACTTTCAGCATGTATCATACATTACATCTTACAAAGCAAGGTAAGTCTGATGAAATGTTTGTCAAAATATTCTCACTGGTGTTTAAGTTTCGCATGAATATTCAGGTTTTAAGTTTAATATAATACATTAAAATTTAAAATCACTTTTCTTATATTCACTATTACTGTGATAACCAAAAGTAAGAATTTAAAAAAGAATGTTTGCTTTAGGACATTTTTGACCATACTGCTTCCTACGAGAACAAAAATCTACATTTGTATTTTTGGACCTTAAAACTACCGTTATTCATTCATAATTAGTTTAAAAGAAAATTTAATCTAAAATGCGCATAAAATTTATGTTTAGAGATTTACAAAGTATCACATAATAAAAGTAACTGAATAAATAACTTACGTTGCTCCAGGTGACAAAAATCTGGGGGTTTTCTCATATTAAATTTATGCTCCACAGTCTAAATATAGTATACAAGTATTGTTGCATTTGGCCAAGTGATTTTTTTTTAAATCGACATCTAAACACTTGTACTTTAATTCTGGCCAACCAGGGCATATTTATTGAAGAAGTATGATGCAAAATTTCGCGTAATATTGTACAATTTATATCACTCTCCTAAGATCAGAGGTGAATTTACAGTATATCCTATGGGCCCACATTTAAATCTCGATTGTGTCGTAGTTGTTTTAGTGATAAAGTCTGTACAGAGACAATATTTCCAATACTATTCGCTTTCTCCTAAATAAATTAGCCACCGATGCCTCTGAATAGACTACCATAATTTAAGTCATACAAAACCACGTCTCAAATAAATCTTTTTCCAACCAGAAATTTTATTTAATAAAATGTAACTTATTTCTACTTGGCACTTATTTGTTAAAATTTTTGGTTTGCGACATATTTATTTTAGCCTCGGCTTATACAACGGAAATTACGGTATGTTTGGCACTGGGAAAATATTAAAATATACCAATGGAAATAAATAATAAATTCTCAATCGCGTTACTCCTCCAGTTCTTGTTCACACATCTATCTATCTATCTATCTATCTATCTATCTATATATCTATCTATCTATCTATATATATATATATATATATATATATATATATATATATATATATATATATATATATATATATATATATACCGTATTTTGTATGTATACCGCGCCCTCATGAAACATGCGCTTTTTGAGACTTTATTTGAGGAAAAATATTTTCGAACAAAAATAAGCGAGAGAAGCATGAAAGATTTTATTCTATTAAAACACTGCAGTTATTATTAAATTGTGCACAAAAGATTACTTAATTATTTCTTACATTTATACGCTAAATGTAACGCCTAAGGATTTCATGCTATATATACAGCGACCAGTGATGGCGCAACAAGATAGAGAGGTACACAGATGAACCAAAAATTCAACTTTACTAAGCATTTGAAAAAAAAAATACAAATAATACTATTAAAAATGGAATATACACTCTACAACAAAAATAATCAACGCACCAAGGAGGATTTGTACGATTGTAACAAAAATTGGTGGATGTAAAGAACATACACAGAAACAAAAATGATTAAAATTTCAGAACAATTGAATGATTTATTCCAGAGTTTCATCGTTACAAAGTGAGGAAATCAATAAGGCGTTGGTCCACCTCTGGCCTGGATGCAAGTTTTCATCCGACGTGGCATAGACTGATAAAGTTTTTGGATGGTATCCTGATTAATTTCTTGCCAAATTCTCTCCAACTGTTGGGCTAAATCGACAACATTCCAGGATAGTTGCGACAGCCTTCTCATCACGTCTCAAATGTCCCATGGGGGAGAGATTAGGCTACTTAGCTGGCCACGGCAGTGTTTGGCAAGCTTGAAGAATATTCATAGCAACACGTGCCGAGCATTATCTTGTTGAAAAGTAAGTCTAGGGTGGAGCAGAAGGAATACAGCAAAACGGGCCGCAGAATGTCGTCTACGTACCACTGTGCTGTAAGTGTACTATTAATGACTACCGAAGGCGACCGGCTATCTAAGAAAATGGCTCCCCAGATCATAAAATCCTGTTGTGGGCCTCTGTGGCGTGCGATAGTAAAGGCAGGATCCCACGCTGCTCTGGACGTCTCCAGACACGTCGTCGGTGATCGTCAGGGCACGGTAAGAAACGGGACTCGTCACTAAAGACTATACGTCCCCAGTTAGCGCAGTTCCAAATTGAACCAGCCAAGCACCACTGAAATCGGTCTCGACGGTGTATAGGCGTAAGGGTTAAGTGGCATAACGGCCGTTGTGAGCGTAGATTTTGCTCTCTCAGTCGTCTGCCAATAGTAATGTTGGACAGATATGTACGGGTCACACATCGCATGGTTGATAACGACGAATCTGGTGCACTGACCGCTGATCTGACAATTGCTGTATCCTCCCGTTCCGTTGTGGTCCTAGGTCTACGGCTGCCGTTCTTATGCTTAAATCTGCCGTTGTTGACCCACTCTTTCCAGCATCGTCTAATGTCTGCAGCGCTTCGACCCAGAAGTCGAGCGATTCTTCGATTTATCCATCCAGCCTCTTTCAGTCCGATAACACCACCTCTTTCAAACTGTGAAATATGCTCGTAATGTCGTAATGATCACGCAGTCGAAATGCAGCAGAAATTTTGAACATCAGATCGAGAATTTCTCCGTATAGTACACCTGCTGGATGCGCAGTTCCTATGCTCTGGAGCTTCCGCTATTTATTTGTTCGACGTCTAATTTTAATCATTTGCATGTTTGGTCAAAATGTCTTTGCATACGAAATTTCATTACAATCAGACAATTCCTTCTTGGTGCGTCGATTTTTTTTGTTATAGAGTGTATTTTGAACATGTATCAATTTTGATCGTCGCTGTCATTCTCTTCTGCGAAAGTTATTGCCTTATTTTCTGAAGATATCGGACCCTCCACAATCATAAATAGCATTAGAACTGAAACGTTTTCTTTAACCCGTGGACCTTACATCGGTTTGCACCTATAAGAAATTTAAAGAGGATTTGTACTGTCATATTTATTTTTTTAATTTAAGTAAGTAGTTTGTGAAAAATTAAAATTAATGAAAGCACGTTTTCAAAAAACGCCGACATTCGAAATTTTGGTCGGTGCGAATTCGCATTAGTGTGGAGTTCACGTGTTAAACTTTTCATGATCGGAACCTGCCAAATGAGCTTCTATGCGGTCAAAAAATTCATTCGCAGATGTGGAGCAATACAGATTTTTGTTCACATTTTCCTTCAGCGTTGTTTCGTGAACAGAATTTGTCATTCACGTCATCTACAGTTATTAAAGACTATTAAAGATTGTTTATTTTATAAACTATGCCTACTTTTTCAGATTAGAATGACGATTCTTGCATGGATTGTGTTACACGCTAGGGCTTACTAGGTCTATACATACAAGGAACCTGCTTTCATCCCTTTACAAAATAGCAAGACTGTTTGTTAGAAGAAAAAATCAGAAAAACAATCTTTATACAATCTAATCATTTGATGACAGAAATGATTAAAATCCCACAAGCTGCAGGATCCCGCGACCGACATTTGTTTATTCAAAATATCTACCACAATTTCCAAATAGTAATGCTTGCTTTATTTAATCACAGAAACTTTGTCATTAAATATAGCGAAGAATACTATTCTGAAATTATGGTACACTTTTTTAATTAAAAAAAAGCAGGCTGTGGTATCCGGTAGCTTGTGTGACTGTAATCCCTAAAACATAAACAAACGAAAATTCGTCTGTTGCATGGTAGTTACAACTGCCATCGCGTGGATCTTAAAATCGAAAGAAGATTCTGTATTCTTTCGCATTAATATTTGCGGATTGCATTGCTTTTTAAGTTCATCCGAAATACAAGTAACATCCATCTGATTTATAGAGTAGAATGCTAATTTGTATGGTGCAAATATAAAAAGTAATCACACAACGGATGATTGACAAAGATAAGTTCATTTCCTGCATAACACTTTTAATTTGTAATCGGCATGGAATGGATATAGCTTTTTTATTATAATTTAAACACAAAATTGTTAACCGGTTCAATTTGATATCAGTGGCGTAGCCAGGGTGGGGATCCAGAGTCTTTGGATACCACTATTCACAATTTTAAAGAAATAGTTTTCGCTATATTTAATCGCACAATTTTCAGCTATGAAACAAGGTGAAAATAACTTTATGAAATTAGTGGTATCCGGAGCATTTGGATTCCTACTCTGGCTACGTCACTGTATCAGAAATAAATAGAGCGGGATAAAAAAAGTAATACAAAATCTTCAAGCAGTCTAATCAACAGATGATTAACAAAGAAAAATCCATTTTCTGTATGAGAGTTACAAATGATATCAAATAGATAAAGTAAGGTATTTTAATAAAATTTCAGCACAAAACTCGGCAAAAGTGGGTAGGGGTTGTTAACAGTTCAATCTTTCGCTATAAATAAAAATAATAAAAAATAAACCAAATAAATAACGTATCTTCAAGCATTATCAACAAGTGGTTTCCAAAACCAAATTCAAATATTTCACAGCTGTTACGAACGGCGTCTGAACAAATATAAACTTTTTATTAGTTTGAAGACAAAACTAGTGAGAAATTGTTAACCGGCTTAATATGAGAGACAAATAAAAAGAAATTCATGCTAAATTAAAAAAAAAAATTAAACAGTCTAATCAACCGGGTGTCCATCGGTCAGAGTATTTTTCAAGGAAAAGACTAGTATTTTCATAGAAAAAATCCCCTCATTTAATTAAGTGATTAAATAAGGCGAATTTTTCTATACTGGTATTTTCCCAGAAAAATTCCCTGACCACTGGCTACCCAGAATCAAGAGATACGGTTGAACGTTTATCGCAGAAGAAATGGCACCGAAAAATTTTAACACCATTATTTCCAAACAATAATCTTTTTGGTAGATTTCTATTGAAAATGTTGTAGAAATCTACTACGAATATTTTTTTTTATAAATAGTGGTGTTAAAATTTTTGGCGTCATTTTTTTCTGCGACAAATGTTCAATCCTACAGATGATTAACAAAGGGAAATCCATCTCCTGTATGAGAATTGCAAACCCTATCAAATAGAAATAGTAAGTTCTTCTAATAGACTTCCAACACAAAATTATATAGGAAGCTGTTATCTGGTTTAATATAAGAGATAAATAAAAAGAGATAGAAAAAATCTGAATAAATAATATATCTTCAAACAGCATAATCAACAGGTGATTGCAAAAGGGATATTGAACTATTTCTGGGCGATTGGAACTGGCATTCAACAGAGGTTAACTTTTTTTTTATAAATTTTAACACAAAAGTAGAGGAAAATTATTAATCAACTTAATATCAGATACAAATAAAACAAATCTAAAAATTCTTTAAACAGTTTAATCAAGGGATGATTAACAAAGAGAAATCCAACTTGTGTGTAGTACTTACAAACGTTATCATACAGTAAGCTTTCTTTCATAGCATCCCAACACAAAACTAAAAAGCAATGGTTAATCGGTATAATATAACAGATAAATAAAAGGGGATAAAAAATATTCTGAATAAACAACATATCTCCAAACAGCACAATCAAAGGGTGATTAACAAAGCCAAGATCGCCTCTTTCATTACAACATACTTGCCAACTTCGCACTTAACTTCCGTAAAATATGGGTTAATTTAATCGAGGTTTAACACATTTCAAACCAGAATTATTTTTAAGAAATGTATTTAAATAGGTTCCACAAAAGAAAATGAAACTAAAGATCTATTATTATCTCAGATATATTTTCTGGTTGGAAACGTGTTTAACCTGGATCAAATTAACTCACATTTTACGGAAGTTTAGTTGAAAGTTGGCAAGTATGTTACAATTGCAACCGGAATCGACCAGCTGTGAACATTTGTATTAGCTTTAACACAAAACCGGAGGAAAATTGTTTCCGTGTATCATAGACAATCAAAAGATATTCAACCAAATCTAAAAAAAAATCAGCCTAATCAACAAATGATTAACAAAGAGAAATCCACCTTCCGTATGGTAGTTGCAAATGTTAATTAGAAAATTGATATAGAAAGCTTTTCAGTAGAATTCTAACACAAAACTAGGGTAAAATTGTTAACCGGTTTAATATAAATGATAAATTAAAAAATAAGATAGAAAATAATTTGAATAGGTAATAGAACTTCAAACAACAGAATCAATAGGTGATTGACAAATGCAGACTCATCTACTTCATGGCAGTTGCAAATGAAAATCAAATAGATACAATAAGACCATAAAAGGAGCTAAAAAATATTCTGAATAAACAACATATCTTCATACAACACAATCAACAGGTGATTAAAAAAACAAAGTTCATCTCAATCATGGCAATTACAACCGGAATCAAAAGGAAATGAACACTTTTATTAGTTTTAACACAAAATTAGAGGAGAATTGTTAACTTGTTTAAAATCATAGCCAAACAAAAATATATAAAGCACATCTAAAAGATCTTCAGCCTAATCAACAGACGATTAACAAAAAGAAATACATCTTCTGTATAATAATTGCAAATGTTAATTATCAAATTGATATAATAAGCTTCTTTAATAGAGCTTTAACACAAAACTAGATGGAAATTGTTACCCTGTTTAATATCAGAGATAAATAAAAAATATATAGAAAATAATTGAATGGATGTGATATCTTCAAACAAAAGAATCAACAGGTGATTGACAAAGGCAGAGTCATCTATTACATGGCAGTTGCAACTGACATCAATTAGATACAGTAAGCTCATTTAATAGAATTCCATTGTAAAACTAGTGGAAAATCTTTAAAAGTAGCTTTCATATCAAAGTTAAAGGTGTCATAAGATACTTTTAGAAAATTACCAGGGCGTTGATCTTG
Source organism: Maratus michaelseni (assembly GCA_963931845.1). Taxonomy (NCBI): domain Eukaryota; kingdom Metazoa; phylum Arthropoda; class Arachnida; order Araneae; family Salticidae; genus Maratus; species Maratus michaelseni. The sequence goes on from OZ007586.1 coordinate 447,393,878, forward strand.
ACAGAAAATATTAAATACTGAGCCGCTGGAAAAAAGATTTCGTGCTAGAAATCATTTTACGTGATATGGAGGGAAAAAAATACATGTGAATTATTTTCCAAACATGAGTCAGCGCCTAAGAAAACTTTTCACGTCCGTTTGTTTTCGGTTTAGAATTCAGTCAAGGAATAAGAATGTTTAAAATAATGGCTTTTATTTTGCAGCTAATCTTTCCAAATCTCTCCACTTGTTAATTATTAATGGGTAATTGTAGCTCAAAGGTGCACAGACCAAAAAGAAAAACTTAATTGATTATTCAGTTCCTGTGAGTATCGCATGTTGTAGAATGCAAATTTGGGCCATGAACAGAAAGCAACAAATGACTCAGCTATAATTTGAGATGATGTGGAGAAACGTGGACGAATATGTTAGCGCTGATTTTTAATATGAAGAAACAATAATAGAATTCGAATTTTAACCCCCTACGTCCTAGCATAATTTCAAAGTAATAGTTGAAATTCATTAATACAAAATCCAAGGTTTTAGCGAAAGTTGATCGTTAAAGTGTTCTCATTAACTTTCGGACAGTTCATTTTATTTTTAAAAACTGATAAAAGGATAAAATATTCTTTTAAACTTCCTGTATTATTTAACTTACATAGTGATACCGCCATGTCGCAAACAAAGTTTTTAGTATTTTCCGGGTATTTCTTTCTCGTGGATTACAAGGAATGTATCAAAAAGTCATGTTATCTCATAGATGTAGGTAATTTTTTTTTCAGAAAATGCATAAATAAGATATCATAAACCGTCAATTATAATAAAGTGTCTGAAAGTTCGGCCTTACTTGTCGCGAAACAACAGAACACGATAACACGTAAAATTATAGAAAAATAAAAAAGTTGCATTACCGTATTATCAGTTATTAGTTTTTTAAATTTCTAAACGCTTGTTATCAGTGATTTCGGTTTAGTTATAGATTTTTTGCTCCTATTTTGATTAACATTTAAACATTTGCAGAGCTACAAAGATTAACTGAGTTCCTCAGTTTAATTTTTATACACTTATCGTGAAGACTGCCATAATTCTTTTGGAAAAAAAAATGGTGAAAGTTCGAGAGACTTAATCTCTGCTTCATTATAAATAGTCTCGCAGTTAATTAATGAGATTAGAGAAAAGAAACTGTTGAAGTAAAAAAAAAAAAATACTAACAAAATAAAAATATAAAAAACGCCATGATATCGTTTCGAATCGAAAAACCGATACAGCATCAAGTGGAAAACAGCCGCTCGTAGATAGAAAGCAATAAAAATGAAATAAAATATATTTTTATTGTTTATTTTTATTTAATTATGGAATGCTGTTTATTTATTTATTTTTCGTGGTTGCTTTTTAACTATGATAGGCTCGTTTTCTCGTGATGAAGCTTATGCATGAATTGGTTTATGTATTTTGATCCAAAACAGTGTTACCGTGTTCTTTAAAACAGACACTCTATTAGGTCCTTTTTTGAATACCACGTTTTTCTAGAAAAAATCTTCGTTTTAGATTTTTCTTACAAATTTCATAGACACCTGGAACATTATTTTTGTTTCAAATTTTGTTAAAACCTTGCACAAAATAATAATATTTCTTCAGAAATACTGATATTCAAAAAAGGACCATTCAGAGCTTTGTTAATAATTTTATGGTGTTATTAACAAAGATTTGCCAGTTTCTTGATACTTTTTTTAAAGGAACTTTTGTATTGTAGTATACTATTGCCATCAAACATTCAATCTCATATTAATTCACATTTCTTACAGTGGTGAAAACGGATTTATGAACTTACAGGTTTTTTTACAAGTATTTCTTTATTATTTTTTATAAATGTTTCATATATTTTACAGACTGTGTGTAGTAAATTATTAACAGTAAATTTTCATACAAATTAATAAATAATGTTTTTTAATATTTTTATTTTATTTTATTTTATTTTATTTTGTAATTGATACATGAAAACTGATTTATTAAATATAACATATAATTAAAGTTAATAGATAGTAAAGGCACTTTTCTTCAACAAACCTTTTTTTAATTATATCTTTCATTAATAAAACAAGATTTTGATCAATTAATTTCCAGTTTTGACTAATAGAAGTCCCTCAATCTGTGGACGATGCGTACTGTTTTCCATTTGCATTAATCAATGGAACAAATTGTCCCCAAACATTTTCGATGGGGTTGAAATCTGGACTATTTTAATGATATTCTAAACAGACAATATTCTGTTTTCAAACCAGCATTTCAGTTCATTTGAAGTATGAATAGTTGTATTTTCCGGCATTGAAATGTAGTCCAAACCATAATTTTGCGATGCAAATGGAAACAGGAAATTTTCCAGAAGTAAAGTGTACTTTAATGATGAAGCGTGGACGTCTAAAAAAACAATCCCATTTCTACCATCTTAAGAAATTGCTGTCCAAACCATCATTAGGTGATATTAAATTTTTTTTTATCAAACAGTTATTTTTTGGTACTTTTTCAGTTCAAAAGGCACTGCTGCATTGTAAAAGACTATTAAGTATTGCCATCAATCTTTCAATCCTATCACACTTCCACCACTCTTAGCATATCACATTTCCGCCACCAAATTTTTTACTAACTAGGTTTCTAAAAAAAACACTCCCTTCAACCAATCTACCTACTGATTTTCTCTTCATTTCTCGCGATCATTGATAGAATCGTGATAGCGATGTATACCAATCGCACCTCAGGCAAATTGTTCTTGGGTCAATCCGACCGTAGATGAGTTGTTCGTATACCAAGCAGATTGCTTGAGTTCTTTTGACCAATACGGGGGGGGGGGGGGTGCGTAAGGACGGCCAGTTAATAAGACGTCATTTTGTCAGTCATAATGTCAGCTGTCCTTTCTTTTTAACCTCCAATAATAATTTAACATGCCAGGACCGTCTAAACTAAACATTCTTTATTAAAAAATATCACTTTATTTCATGCTTCATCCATTTCCATTTACTAATCACAATGCTGCTACTTCTTGTGGTGCAAAATTTACTTTAGAGCAGCCTTTATTTTCGAAAATTTTAAGTTCTGCGAAGATTTAAAAATTTGTCTAACTCTTCTGGACGTAACAGAAATTCATAATTATTAACAAATTTGTATTCAACTATGCTCAGTGTGTTTGAGGCAATTTGAATGATACTCTTTTATTCCTCACAATAAAAGTAGATTACTGTCTTTATTAAAATTTTGGCTATATTTCAAAGGATCTTTCACATAATTATGTATTAACCAATGCTATTTGTTATGAATCTACCAATTTTCTGAACAGATTTGCTTTGTTTTAAATATATATTGATTTTGTCGTTTTCGACCTCGGACGTTTTCTCATCGGGCACGTTTTCTCATCTTAGGAGTTAAATAGGATGTTACTGCTTGCTTTTGGTAAAATGAACTTTCTTACAAATATTGCTCTTCCCACATTAGCTTCATCTGTTGTTTTATTACGCAATTATTGTGTAATTATATTACATTGTTTCAGAAAAGCCACAATATTCTATAAAAATTTAAATATTAAATACAGGGCGATTGAAAATAACGTGGCCCAAATGAAGGGGCAAAGCAGGCATATAAAAAGAATAAAAAATCAGACAGGAACATGGGGTCGCAAATGTCACGCGGGGTCGCTAGAGAAGGTTGCTTGATTGTCACCACACTCTTTTGAAACAGTTGTATTCGCCTTATTTAATGATTAAATAAGGCGAATATTACTAGTTTTTTTTTTTTTAAGTAGTAGCAGAATTCAAGCAATATTAATTTTTTAAAAATTTGGCCCCTCTGGCGATACTAATGGTAGCTTATATGAGCCCAGTCACAACTGTCCAAAGTAAGACATTTAACAGGAAACAAAGCGAATATTGAACTTTTCATTATTTCTGACTTAACAAAATACGAGACTGAACCCAAAACCATTATTTCTATGGGAATGAAAACCATAATTGAAACGGGCCGGAAAGATAACTAGAACAAAATATATTACATTTCGGAGCTCTGGTTTATTTTACGAATCTTACATTGAGTCGAAAAGTATTTCAATTAGGATCAAAATGTTTTAAGATGAGTGTTACAGTTCTACGGCAATGTCCACGTTATTACCTTACCATCCCTTCATGCAAAAAGTTTGAAAGATTAAGAAAAAAAGTCCTTCCGGCCTGTACCGGGAGGTAAAGGTAGCTTTCCTATATCTTCGTTTTAAAATTTTAGCTAGTGTTACACGAAAAAAGCAAGTTAAAATGCAAAGAAACGTTTACAAAAGATTCATTAATACTGAATTTGAATAAGAAATTCGCCAAATTATTGAGCAACAGCCAAATTGGCTTCATTTATGAAGACTTATTTTGGTCGCCAAATTTGGCGATATTTCGCCAAATGTCACCAATTTTGCCAATTTTGTCACCAGTGTCGCCAATTTTGGCGCTAACGGATATGAATATATAGTTTTATGCGTATGATTGGGAAAATTATTACAACAATGAAAGAAAATAATTTGCGAGTAATCGCGTTAATGTGCTGTTTTGTTTCAAAATGTCAGCCACCCTAGAATTTCAAACTGCTCTATCTCAGCCATTTTTTAAGATAGAGGTAAACCAAAAAATGCTCTGGAATCCTTGTATTAAGGCCTAACACGTAATTAAAAAATAAATTTGAATTTTTAACTCTTTTGTATATTTATTTTAGTTTTAAATTTTTAAATGGCCGCCATCTTGAAACAAAATGGTGGACCAAGCTGGCCAACGAACTCGGTCGAGACATTGGTTAGCTTAATATACACAATTAGTTTCATCAAAATCGATTTATAAATACGAGCGTTATCGTATGACATAGGTCAGATATATATATATATATATATGGATATATCTATGATATATAAATCAACATTTGAACGCAGGGTGGTTTTGGAGTCTGGGGGTCATGATCGGTGAAAATATATCGAAATTTTCCGGAACTGCTTTCCTCCGAACGGCTGCAATAGGTAGCTTTATACTTTTTTGTATTGAAAGCTACCTAAAAAAGAAGGAACAGAAAATAAAAGAAAAATATACATATGTATCAATAAGTTTTTCTCGCTTTGAAGAAGAAGATTTTATCATATTGAAAAAATTAAAAATTTATTAAAGCGAGTAATAAAAGAAAACAACAGCAAAAAAATCTATTACACTTTCTTTGCTTTTCCTGGTTTACTGAATTCTTTGTCGCTAGAAGCTACACATGGGATATCTTATCTCAGGTCAAAATAAGAAAATAAATCAATAACACTTAAATATATGCCACATTTTATTAAGTATTGAGCCACATTTCCATTCAACCTGGGTCGGATTTCGGCGTTTCTAGTGTTAATAGTTTATTAAGAAGATTAGTGCTTAAAGTATAAAAAACAAGTATAAAAAATGTAAATAACCAGTAAATGTTCAAAGATCAGAAAAGGAGTTCCTACTTCATTTAACAAGAGAAATTAAAGAGAAACAGCTTTATTGGCTTTTAACTAATTTTCATTTTGCTCGTTATGAAATGGCTGTATGATACAATTATTATGACTTCCCGTTTGATATCCCACGGTAAAAATTAGCACAAATCCAAATATGATCTCAAAATTAGGAGCTCGTGTTGATAATTTCAGAGTTTGGTACAATTTCTGAATAAAGACGATACCTAAACCTTATATATATTGAAAAACACGTAATTGTCAATTGAATGACTATTTCCGTTTGATTTTGAGACAATCTGGTGATTAAAAAGTATGTTTTCTCTCTCTCTCTTTCTCTCTCTCTCTCTCTCTCTCTCTCTCTCTCTCTCTCTCTGTCTTTTTTTTTTTTTTTTTTTGTTGACTGTACCTGAGGGTCATGTACCTAGATATGATGTCTGCACACATAATGGTTATTTCGTATATTACTTTAAATGCACTAAATATTAGGTTACGTGAAATTATGCTGATGAATTAAGTTTTGTAAAATTAATGCTACATCCTATTTTATTTAATTTTATAATCGTTACTTGCCTTTATCTTGACCACAAAAGTGATGGTGTGACCTTTACATGTAGGATAGTTTTATAGTCATTTCAAGGAAACAAAAATTATAACAGAGATTTGACTTGCAACGTAATGCTACATGAAAAATGACTAATAGGCTCCTTTTTTACACTGAAGTAACCTCCTTTTCAATCTGCTGTAACTCTGTTGAGCTATTTTCCAAATATTATCTTTCCGTCCATAGATATGACTCAGATTATTGTGACATTAGTTATTTATAAAATAAAAGTTTAACTACCCAAAACTGCCCTTTGAAATTTAACATTAGACTAGTATTATATAAAAAGCATTCTATTAAAACTAACTAATTTTTCATGAAAAAAAAATTGAAATCAACTTTATAGACTCAATAAGAGTTAAAAACAAAGGACTCTGACAGCCAACTGACATGATTTATCATACTATGTGGACACATCGTTTTATGTAAAAATTATGTATTTAATTAATTAATTAATTAATTACATATATTTTATTATTGCACTACATCGTATTTATATTATTAGCTATATTTTCATTGCAATTATATTTTTTAAATATTATATGAGATCGCTTTGCACTAATGCTAACATGTGTTTATAAGACAATGACCCACAATTTTTTCTACTCGTCAGTTATTTATGAAACTGAAAAAGTTTTCTGTATTTATATAAGAAGGTTAATATTTGATTTGTCCTGCTCTTATATTTCGCCAGTGTAAAGTTGTTTGATAAATCTCCAAGACAAAGTTTTCTCGACTTATCTTACCATCTGATGTTAAATGGATTTCTGAATTAGCTAAAATCTTTCCGGGAGATTCTTCAGAACACTTGAACAGGGCATTACTTTACGAAGATCTTGGAGAACTTGGAGAAATAAAAGTTGAACTCAAATCTATGGCTTTCTTTATTTCAGAACCAGGTTTTTACTGCACAATTACAAAAACTTTTTTTTATCGCTATAGGGAAAGATGGGGCACAGTGTACCGCTTTGAAGTTTTTATTTTTTTCTTCTGAAATTTACAGATTCATCTACATGAAAAAAAAAAATTCCTGGATATACCTTAGTTGCTTATCTTCATTTATTAATTGTTTTAAAGTATAAGTTTTAATAGATTTTTTAAAGAAAGAAATTATTTTTAGGATTTAAAAATGTGTCCCACTGTACCCTATAGGTTCACTATGCACTCTAACATCCATAATAAACGGTAAATTACAATATTGATATATATTTAAAAGGGCAAAATACTTTATTAAACATATTTAACCATGTTTTTCAATGCACATAAAAAACACAATTGATTGGTTTTACATGCGTAAAATTTTTGTCCAGAATGACATTATATGCATAAATATAGTCTTAGATAGTTAACTTTAAATGAAAATAACTTAGCATGTGTTACATAATATGTAAATAAAGTAATTAATTTTAAGAGTAATAATTTATCATGATGACTTCAGTTACAGCGAATTAAAAAGTATACAGTTTGACTTAACAATTTATCGTTCAAGTAATATAATTGTTAAGTTCTTAAAAAAGAAGAAAAAGAAGAGAAAGCAAATAACTTTCTAAATAATTTTTTCTCATTTTAATATGAATTAGTAGCCATATTCTTCAAGTTATTAAAATTGCGCAGAACATAATGTTTTTTTTAATATTTCACAACAAAACATACCTTAAAATTTTCTTAACTGCAGTTTTAATTTTAAATGGAAAGAGAAAACATTGTTGTAACTGTTTAAGTTTTCTATTGAAAAATGCACTTTTAATTCAGTAAGAAAGAGTGGTTCGCTGTGTTCTGTTTTAGGCAGACTAGTGTATCCCATGTAGACATGGAATAAGAAAATGTTCCAAAATACTTATTTGCTATAAAACTACAAATTTTGCATAGATTTGCCAATAAATGAGGGCTTTTCTTTAAACTTCAATTGTATTTTCTTCTATACTTCTTATTTTTATTAGGCACAAGTCTAAAATTCCAGAGAAGCAAAATTTACATTTATAGCTAAAAACATCAAACGTCTTCTAAAATGAATAAATTCTGCTTCGACCATATGATTTAAGGCTGAAAATATTCATTAATATCCTGCAATTTATAAGTGCTAATATCAGTTAAAATAATTAAAAAATTAACACAATTTGAATGGGTAGTCCAATGTGCCCTATCTTCCCCTATGAATGAAGATTTAAACTTTTCCATTGAAAGGGTTCGAATGAAACGAGCAGCTTTTATTATTTTCCAATAAATGCGATACATATTTTATTACACTGACCTATATAAAAATTCTCTTTGTGAAAACAATGGTTTGATCTTACAGATTTCACGTAAATAAATCAAAATATGTTAATAAAATTTTTCTATCACGTAGAGACGGCCAAAGGAAAACTAAAATATACAATCTAATTGCAATTTATTTGCATTTGCATAAGAAAGACGAATATAGCCATTCGATTGACAATGATCTCTTACTTCAATCTATGTTTAAAAAAACTCAGAAGGCCCTCTCCATATTGAAATTGTAACAAACTTTGAAATTTCCAATACGAACACCTAAATATAACTATATAATATAACATACATTCGACCATATGATTTAAGGCTGAAAATATTCATTATTATACTGCAATTTATAAGTGCTAATATGAGTTAAAATAACTTAAAAATTAACACAACTGGAATGGGTAGTCCAATGTCCCCTATCTTCCCCTATGAATGGAAATTTAAACTATTCCATTGAAAGGGTTCAAATGAAACGAGCAGCTTTTATTATTTTCCAATAAATGCAATAAATATTTTATTACACTGACCTATATAAAAATTCTCTTTGTGAAAACAATGGTTTGTTCTTACAGATTTCACGTTAATAAATCAAAATATGTTAATAAAATTTTTCTATCACGTAGAGACGGCCACAGGAAAAATAAATATACATTTTAATTGCAATTTATTTGCATTTGCATAAGAAAGACGAATATAGCCATTCGATTGACAACGATCTCTTACTTCAATCTATGTTTAAAAAAACTCAGAAGGCCCTCTCCATATTGAAATTGTAACAAACTTTGCAATTTCCAATACGAACACCTAAATATAACTATATAATATAACATAAATAAGACCATATGATTTAAGGCTGAAAATATTCATTACTATACTGCAATTTATAAGTGCTAATATGAGTTAAAATAACTTAAAAATTAACACAATTTGAATGGGTAGTCCAATGTGCCCTATCTTCCCCTATGAATGGAAATTTAAACTATTCCATTGAAAGGGTTCGAATAAAACGAGCAGCTTTTATTATTTTCCAATAAATGCAATACATATTTTATTACACTGATCTATATAAAAATTATCTTTGTGAAAACAATGGTTTGTTATTACAGATTTCACGTTAATAAATCAAAATATGTTAATAAAATTTTTCTATCACGTAGAGACGGCCAAAGGAAAACTTAACTATACATTTTAATTGCAGTTTATTTGCATTTGCATAAGAAAGACGAATATAGCCATTCGATTGATAATTATCTCTTACTTCAATCTATTTTTTAAAAAACTCAGGAGTCCTTTTCCATATTGAAATTGTAACAAACTTTGAAATTTCCAATACGAACACCTAAATATAATATCATATTTGGATTTTTCAGTAAATTTTATTTTGGGATACCAAACGGAATTGAAAAGTGATTTAGGTTCAATTCCGGTCTTTTTTCGCAAACCGGAACGTTTGTGTTTCATCCGTCTGTTTTTTTTTTCTCTCAATTCATATTTTTTCTTTTTTTTACCGCAATTAATTTTTTTTCCTTTTTTTTTTTTTCTTTTTTTTTTTTTTTTTTTTTTTGCTTCGATTTAAAAATCTGTGCAAAACATACTTTCTTTCAGACTTTTTCACGAAGTATATAAATTAAACTTTAAATGCAATTTTTATTTAATACATATATACTCTCTAGGCAAAAATATAGTATATATATATATATATATATATATATATATATATATATATACGATATATAGTTAAAGTTTTCAGTTTGTTGGTTGTACGCTGCGCAGTAAGTAAAAATCCACGTCCTTTGTTATATTCAATATAGCATACAATTTAAAAAACATTACTGATTAACGCAAGAAGTAAATTATTTATAAATCAAGTAACCTTAGTTATATCTGACAGTAATCGTTAAATAACGGGTCATAGTTAGCAAACATTTGTTTGAATTATGTCAGACACTTTTAATACTAAAAATATGTTATCTTCTAAATAACAAAATAATTTCTCTGTATTTACATAATGGGTTATTTTTATGAAAATAGTTTTTTATTTCAAAGAATGAATACAAATGAAAGCAATTAACTGATAGTGACGCCATAAGTCGACTGGACCCCTTGCTTTCAATTGGGTCCCTCACCTAAGGAGGACCCCGCGCTAGAGTAAGTATACATTTGGCTTGTTGTATAACATCACATTTCATGTTTTACAAAGAACAGCAGTTGTTATTGTAATAAAACTACGCAACGCAAGTTATAGGGATTTCAGAGCACAATTCTCTTAAAAAAAGAAACTGTTAAGGCATTAAGCTAATACAAATCATTAGAAATACATGGAATGCTGGATAATAGAAATTTCCTTGATTCTGTTGACTTGCAAATAAAGTTTTAAAAGTTAATGCTAGATCATCTGAAAAAGAAATACAGAATAAAGAGATACATGGTCATTATTTAAACAAAAGGATTCAAAATGAACTTATTAATATAATGGGTAAGCTATAGTCAAAAAAAAGAGATCAACACCCCATACTATTTATAACCAAACTATCGCAGAGAGATGCGAATGGTACTATGCTACGTGTTTACTTTCCTAATATGAATGCAATTTTCAAAATAAAGATCGTGTCCTTTTTAAAATAATTGTACCAAGTTTGATTTTTAAATGGTAATTCCCACTTTTGACCTTTTTTTTGTTTATTGGATCAAAGCTGTCCGGGAAAAAAGTGTAGTTTATGTACTTTTTCTTAAGCCTTCACAGCGTTACAAGATGTTAAAAATTAAGAATGCTGGTGTTAAATGCACGTGGAAAACTTTAATTTATATCTTCCTAATAACTTATTCGATTGAAATGTTTCTTTCGAGATATAATTAATAGATCCAAACATATTCCAGGCGTTTTTTCAATTCAAAAACATATTTTTAATTATAAAAAATATTTATATATTCATATTTTAAAAAATTATGAATTATGACTAACATTAATTTTGACATAAAAAGAACCACAGTCGTCTAAAACTTGTGTGTGTAAGTTTACAGCTCATGCCTATCCTTAATTTTCGAAATACGAAAAAATTTTAATTTTCGACTGTTTCCCAAGTATTCACATAAAAGAAATCCTAGATACTGGCCAGCAATATGTTACAGGATATTTTTTCATGTAAAGAGAGTTTATCTTATACTTAAAATTACTCTTTAATGTTTGTGGTAAGTAATTGAGATTAATTTAGTGTATTCGGTGTTTTTCCTTGTAAGATATTAATTTCACTTTACGAAATTTATGGATAAACACCTAAAAGTTTTTCTATTATTAGGAACATTTAAGAAAAAGTACATAAACTAAATCTTTTTCCGAGCCGGTTTGATCCAATGTACTCAAAAATCGTGCCAAAAGTGAGTGTTACCATTCGAAAAATCAAAGTTGGTACACTTTTTAGTATGTAGAGAACCCCTTTTCAAAAACTATTTTCATATTCGGAAAATAGGTAGAATTCCCCCATCGAACGGTATCTCTCGCATCACCTTGCAAGAATTTGACAATTATAATTTTTTTTTCTTTTTCTTTTTTGACTAGTGTACAATAAATCGTTTTGCGAATCAAGACTGCTAAGTATTTTGCAGCAATTCTGGATTATACTCTCAACATATCATCAAGAGCAAATGCCGATGGTAATTAGAAGTACCGTAAATCCTCATTGTAAGCCCCCTCCCACTTTTAAGCAATTTTGATTTTCTTTTCCATTCCCAAATATAAGCTAACCCCTCCCCCCCCCACACACACACACAAATTTTTTTGCACAAAAAATTGATTTTAAAAATCCAAGGGAGAGAATTTTAAATATTTTGACTTTTTTGTAGTGACTAGTGTAGGCCTACACTAGTCATGCGAAGACATTCTCCAGATAATGTAAATCAATGACAGCGCTCTTTTCGAATTTCTCGTTTACATTTCAATATTTCTATTTATTTTGCATAGGATATCTGAAATCGATGTCTGGAATTGTATTTTTGCATTTTGTCGATTTTGGTTGTAATTACTTTTCTAACCGGATCTCTAAAGGCTACACTAGTCATGCGAAGAAACGCGCAAGCTAATATTAAGTCTATGGGAAGGTCATTTTCCAATTTCTCGCTCGCATTTTAATATTTTTAAATGATTTTTTTTTTTTTTTTGCTTAGGATAGCTGAGGTCGATTCTCTAACGTTGTACGTTTTTACTTTTTCGATTTTGGTCCCAGTTTTTTTTTTTATATATATATAAGGGTACTTTCACTTTCAGAACCGTTTCCAACCATTTTGAAAATTGAAAAATGTCCGCTTATAAAAAAACTTTAACCAAAATTTAAAAAAAATAAAAACGTGTAACGATAGAGATCGGCCTCAGCTATCCTAAACAAACAAAAAAAAAATATGTTAAAAATATTAAAATGCGAGCGAGAAATTTGAGAATAACCTTCTCATAGACTTAAGAGCCTACGCTAGTCACGCGAAGAAACGCTCCAGCTAATGTTAAGTCTATGGGAAGGTTACCGCGCGATTTCTCGCTCGCATTTTAATATTTTTAAATGATTTTTTTGCATAGGATAGCTGAGGTCGATCTCTATCGTTGTTAGTTTTTACTTTTTTGATTTTGGTTACGGTTTTTTTTTTTTTTTTATAAGCGGACATTTTCAATTTTGGAACCGGTTGGAACCGGTTCTGAAAGTGAAATTACCCTTATATAAAAAACTGGAACCAAAATCGAAAAAGTAAAAACTAACAACGTTAGAGATGGACCTCAGCTATCCTATGCAAAAAAAAATCATTTAAAAATATTAAAATGCGAGCGAGAAATCTGCCAAGAACCTTCCCATAGACGTAACATTAGCTTGCGCGTTTTTTCGCATGACTGATGTAGGCTCTTAACCCTTAATTGCATAGTGATGTAAATTTCCATCACTTTTTATTTAACTTTTAATAAATAAATCAACTTCTCCGCCACCATATTTATATAGAAATATTAATCCAGTAAATTTCCCGTGAACTATGTTGCTGAACAAAGTTAAAAATCTATCTTAAAATTTCTGGTGTCTAATGTTTAATATATGTATAAAATAACACAATTGTAAAAGAAAAACTCATGCAAAGAAGGGTTAAGGTGGTTCCCAAATGATCTGCTGAACAACGCAAAACTTTCTGACACAATTTCTGACTCATTTTTAAACGCAAAACCATAAAATTTGCAGACCTCACTATTGAAGCGATTTGGAATCGAAATGAGTTTTCCATTTTTTGATAAATAAATTATTTATCGAGTTATAAGCGATTTTGGTCACGTGATACTGCGTTTTTATCTTGCCTGGCGCTAAAGCATCGGGGATTCGATTCAAAACGCCGATTTTGACAGTGTTTTTTGAAAGATCTTCTACTTTTGCCAAACAATGGAAAACGTGTTTCGATTACAAAGTTTCTGAATAACCAGGCCTGCTCATTTCATGCTTTTCCGAACAAAAATAAATTAAAAAATATGTCTGAAAGTAGCCCCAATCGATTTCAGAACATCCTTAAGTGGTTATGATTGACATAAACGTCATATCCAGTCTTCACTTTATAAAAATTCTATAACACGAATATAGCCGTAGAAGTTCAGAAGATATAGAAAAATTGGTACTATAAAAAAAACTAGAACTATACGGAAAAAAATGTATTTTAAAATTTTTGTGATTGTTTACTGACTTAAAATTAGATATCGTGAATGAGCTCAACGACCGGAAATTGGCCACTTAAGAAGTTAAAAACTAAAAATTCTAAAGTATATTGCAAGTTATTTAAAAAGATTTTAACTACTTTAAAACAATCATATTATCTCTAAAAATCTAGAAAATGACATCCAAAAATCACTTCATTAGTATGTCTGATTAACTTTCTCCAATTTCTGTTTTCCCATGGGAATTTTATATGTTATCTATGCTTCTTGCTCTTTTTGTGTAATGACATCCTGTTTGTTAGTCATTTTTATTCATTAGCAACATCTTCCAATTATCATTCATTCTTACTCGCTTCAATTCCTTAATAAGGTTTAAGTATACAATGTAGAGGTTTTAATTTATCTTTAAAAAATTATATAGCCTTATTTTATTTTTATCCGTTCTTGTTTCTTAAGGAAATGTATTTATTTTACGTAGGCTGTGAATTCATACTCGTCTTATCTTCGCATTTTTCAAAAATAATTTTGAAGTTTTTAGCACATATTTATCCATTTTTATTTATTTATCTTATGTAACAGTAGCATGAAAAATATGAACAAACATGAAAGTTCGTTGTCGTTGTTATTATTATTAGTAGTGTCATTATACTAATATACTAATTTATTATAAACTAGCAAGCTCCGGCCGCTACGCTGGTCAATTTCTTATAACGAACTTTTAATCAAACAAAATATTGACATTTCATAATTCACTTTTATATTTTAACAGAATAATAAGGCTACTATAATTTGTGACTCGTGCTGTAGCCAATATACACGACAGGACACGTCGCCCTTATCATTATCTTTTTACACATGAAGGTTTTGCTATGGTACTCCATTTAAAAATTTGGTAATTTTTCAAATTCAATATTTGAAAAATGGCATAATCATTAGATTTCAAATTTATATCAAAAAATACAATTTTTTACCTTACAAACGCAGTTTGCCTAACAATTTTCTGACAAATATTTTTCGAGCTATTATTTTTTTCAGTAACTTCAAATGTTTCATTTTCCGAGATTAATCTGTGGCAACAATTAGCGAAAAACCCAGTTTTCAGCAACGCATAGTTTTTTATTAAAGAGGCTGTTGGAATAGGGATTGTCACCACCAATTTGCCACCATCACTTTTGAAATCGATTCTGTAGTTCCAGAGATTCCATAGAAATTGTAATTTAGAATGTTTTTAGAACGCTTTTCGCTCATTTCACCCTTTTAAATTTCGATTTTTTTTAATTTTGTTCTTAGAGAGCATTTACATCTTATAAGTAACTACAACGCCAAATTTCAAATTTATAGCTCCTTCAGTATAAAAAAGATCGCAATTTTAGAACATTTTTCGTTCCTACACCCCCCTGGGGCACGGTCACGGTCAGTGCTTGGGAGGGTGCATCGTCTATCCTCTCTCTTCTGCCTCTGCTGTGGGACCGTGTACGTTAATGGGAGTTGGTGCTCGTTAAATCTGTTCATGGCTCCAAAGTCCTCCAAGTTCTATATAATCGTTACCTCTGGGGGTGCCAATCCAGATGCAGGTCTCTCATCTGGAATTGGTTCAAAATTAGGAGACCTGTTTGGAGCAAAGACAGACTTCTACCCTTGGGTGCTCCTGGTATCTTGTACTAACAGAAGCTGCTCCATTCCCCTTTACCATGATTCTGGAGGTCTTAGGTTTCGTGGGGATGATTTAGCAGTGCTAAACCATCTGGGATTAGAAACAACAACAACAGAACGCTTTTCTCTCATTTCACCCTTTTAAATTTCGAATTTTTTTAAATTTTGTTTTTAGAGAGCATTTACATCTTTTAAGTAACTACAATGCCAAATTTCAAATTTATAGCTCCTTCAGTATAAAAAAGATCGCAATTTTAGAGCGTTTTTCACTCCTGCACCCCCCTGGGGTTAGTGACACCGACATAAAATATAGCCTATGTTGGAGCAGGGGTTGTCACCATCAATTTGCCACCATCACTTTTGAAATCGGTTCGGTAGTTCCAGAGATTCCACAGAAATTGTAATTTAGAATATTTTTAGAACGCTTTTCGCTCATTTCACCCTTTTAAATTTCGAATTTTTTTTAATTTTGTTCTTAGAGAGCATTTACATCTTATAAGTAACTACAACGCCAAATTTCAAATTTCTAGCTCCTTCAGTATAGAAAAGATCGCAATTTTAGAACGTTTTTCACATCTGCACCCCCCTGGGGGTAGTGACACCGACATACAATATAGCCTATGTTGGAGCAGGGACTGTCACCATCAATTTGCCACCTTCACTTTTGAAATCGGTTCGATAGTTCCAGAGATTAACCCCTACAAACAAACAAACAAACAAACAAACAAACAAACAATCTTTACTCCTTTATAATATTAGTATAGATTGTGTTGTTAGGAAAGTTCTTTTCGTTTGGGAAAGTTGGTTCGTCCCGGAAAATTCTATCATTTAATTATTACATATTAATTCCGATATCTAATGTCTAATAATTGACGGGCAGAATGTTCTGGTACGAATCGGTTTTCCCAAACGGAAGGAACTTTCCGAACAATCCAATATTATACTAAAGGAACAGAACAAAGCTTTTGCATTTTGACTCTACTCTATTATTTACCTCTTCTTATTTATTTGAAATTAAAAATAACTTTAAAATGTTAAATAATAAATAATATATGTACAATATAAAAAATATGTTTATATGAATAGTACAACTCACATGTAGATTTCTTATTAAAATACAACAGTGCCTAAATTCGTGAAACCAAAGTGCAAAAGTTTTTCGATTGATGCTACATTCATCTGCATCACTCAGTTTTTACATAAATAAAGGGACTTTTTCAACAGAAATAACACAAAGTTTCCAAAAAACGTCTCAAACTTAAAATTTAATAATTTATTGACTATAATGGATATAACAATTAAATAAGTGACATGTTTATAAGGTATCTCATAGTACTTGAAAAAATAATTTAAAATATTGTTCAAATATTTCTCGATAGATAGCGCTGAACTAACTCAACTTGTAATAAATGTTACTCTGACATGTAAACCTGGATTAGCAGTCACCCATTTTTTATTACATATTCTCTGTAACTATTAAAACGCGAAATAAATTTTGTGTTTTGAAATTTTGAAGTTAATTTGAGTTAATTCTGAGAGAGATCAGCACCGTATACTGAAAAAAAAAATTAAACTCTTTTAAAAATAGCCACATGCAAAATTTATGAGTTACCTTCTTAATATGTCTCTGATTTCATTATTGAATTTTAAATTATTGAATTTTAAAATTAAAGCGTCCTTCTTTTTACACCCTATATTTATGATAATGTAACACGCACCATTTTCCACCGTGAACATGTCTCTGGTAATGAATCTCAATAGCATTGATAAATTTCATTCTGTTTGACATTTCATTCTGTTAACATTATTTAAATGCAGTGAAAATAGGAACCGCCCAAACTGATTGTAATGTCTAAGAATTAATCTCTATCATGCATTTTTAAATAAAAATGTTTAAAAAATGTTTTCTAAGTGAAATAAATTGTACGAGTGACAGAAAAATAAGTAAGATCTTTTTTTTTATTATTATTATTTTATTTACATATTTATTTATTTATTCAATAGAAATGAAATCTGAAAATGAAGAAATATATTTTGAGTGTAAATTGATAATATAATAAAAATATCACATAAATTGATGTATTGATATCACATAGATTGAATATCACATAAATCATCAAATAAATAAAATAAATTTAAAATAAATAATTCTGTTCAATAATTGGAGTATCATAGTTGAGTTTTTATTCCAACAGAGTGAAACCATGTCCAACAATAAGAGTGAAATATGCCAGCAAAAATATCCTCGGGATAGCTCAGTAGGAAGAGTGTTGGCACGGCAAGCCAAAGTACCCAGGTTCGAGTCCTGATCCCGGCATTTTTTGCTCTGTTGGAATAAAAACTCAACTATGATACTCCAGCCATTTAATATAATTTACCTAGTTGAAAATACTTTCATTTGTTTATTATAAATAATTCTGATTAAATGAATCAGGGCATACATTAAACAAATCACCTATTCAAAATAGCTAATTTATATCTAGGTTAGACACTAAACTAAAATAATCCAGGAGATTTTTTTTATTAAAATAGGAAGGCGTATGCGGATCGTCAGAATTAACCCTACATGTCCATGACAATCACATCAAAAGCAAGAGTAATTATGATTACAGCTGTTGGAATAATCTGTGCAAGTGTGCACGCTACTGGTTGCAATTTTGAAAAACCATCCCAAATACATATAAGATACTTCTTTGGAAAAACAAGTATTATAGTACATAATAATAAAGTATAATCGGTATCGATTCAAGCAGGGATTAACACTTTGACAGCTCAATTGTTTTTCAAAATACTCTCGACCAGTATCTCCTCTATTATGACATATTTCAAAACATCATGTATTTGAAATATGTAGAAAATTTATCATTTGCATTTTTCCCCTTTGACTGTGGAACTTTTAAAACAAAATTGTTTCAAAAATTGTGTATTATACATATTTTTCTAAAAATGTCTTGCACGTGGAAATCACGAGATAAGCGGTCAGACGGTTAAAGGGTGTGATAACATTAACATTAAATTACCCAAAAATAAAACCAATTGAAATTAATTAAAATTATCAATAATTACGTTGTGTCTTTTCTAAGATAAATCCTAGCGTATGAAACCAAACGTTAATAACACAAAACAACACATAGATTAGAAATAACCTAAATGTACTGTAAATCTTAAACTAAAGTTAAACAGTCAACATGATGCAAGAAATGATAAGACAAAATTAGTTAACAAAATAACTAACGTTTATTTACAAAAATATATACAGAAAAACTAAGAACACCGAACTAAAATATGCTACCACCTAAGAAACTTCACGAACCACTTGATCCAAACATTTACCAGTCCTATCAAAATTCATTACTTGAATTATTAACATATTTAATTACAATTTAAGAAAAACATTTGATTTTCATTAACGCAATTCTAAATTGCTTACTTTGAACAGTTAACATAATATATTATTACAAGTTAACAGCATTAACTGCCCTAGAAATAAACTGAAATCTTTGCCCAGACAAAAGTACTTCCACCTATTATACAAAATATCAGGGTTAGCGAAATTAAACTTCCGCTACTCGAAGGGCCCTGGAGGCCGTTCTACTAGTCCGAAGAAACAGATATTTGGACAACAGACACTTCGGAAGATGCCCTCGATATTTCCGTAATAGAAAAATTTTGTTTAGAAAATCACCACTAGATGGCGCTACGAGTAATCGTGTGAAGAGAAGACAAACTTAGATACCGAAACACTGAAGTACCTGTGGTCTTACACAAAAAGAACACAATAAGGACAGCAACACAATTACAATATTGCACTTGCAATTTATTACAACAAAACACCTCTCAAAATGACATTACTAAGCATGCAAATCAATGCTTTAAAACATGTTCAATATGCGAACCATCATGTTCGACAACACACTCCATTCTGAAAATCGCACTTTCTATTACTGACCGGAGAGAGTCAACATGGATGTTCTGAATATGGAGGCGAATACTGTTCTTCAAATCGGACACAGCTGTCAAAACGTTCCCGGTAAACGTTGTCTTTCAAAAATCCCCATAACCAGAAGTCGCAAGGCGTGCGATCGCGGAGGCCACGCTGTTGGGAAACATCGGCTGATCACACGTGCGCCTGTAAATGGCCGACTCAACGATTGTTGGACCTCGGATTGCGATGTGCGGTGGGGCTCCATCTTGCATTAATATGATTTTTTGTAGGCAGTCTCGTTGCTAGAGAGTAGGAATTACGTAGGTCTGTAACATATCATGATACCGTTGCGCGTTAACAGAACAGGCGATAAGTACTTGAGGAGTCTCTTCTTCAAAAAAATGTGGTCCGATAATGAATGCAGCAGTGAACTCGCACCATACGGTCACTTTCGTATCATGCAAGGGTTTGGCGTACACCTCGTGGGAATTTTCTCTCTCCCAGATGCAAAAATTACTGGTATTCACCTGTTCATAAAGATGGAAGTGGGCTTCGTCCGCTCACAGAATGTTCCATGGCCAGGAATCATCAACCGCCATTCTCGCGAGAAATTGTAGCGCGAATGTTTCGTGACTGTCCGGGTCGTGCCGTTCGAATTACTGAACCACTTAAATCTTATACGGGTAGAAGTTCAGAATTCTACGCATGATATGTCGGACAGGGGAGTAGGGCATATCGAGTTCGAGGGTACGTGAAATCGTCGGTATACTGACAGTTCCGTGAGGCGATTCAGTGCTTGCTTCCACGACCACTACAGCAATATCCTCTACGACGGCGGTGCTGACTCTTTTTCTTCCTCTTCTCGGCAAAAAGCCTAGCTGTCCTGTTTGCTCGAATTTCACCATCATGTCTCTGAGAGCACGCTCCGACATCGGTCCACATCGTTGTTTCTTGGGATGGCGGAACTCTCTCACAGCTGACGTTGCATTCTCACCGTTGCGGTAGTACAGTTTGACTAGTTCCTATGTGAATCTTGTTTGCCATGGCATGACAGACCAGCATGTTAAGTTTAGCAATGACCTTTTGAGACACCCTGTATATTATAATTCCCCTGTGCCTATGTAATAAGGATAAAGCTAGTTTCAACGGCTAAATAAAATAAAACGTTTTTAATAAACTAAGCAGTTTTACACATTAACTTTGCGCATTTTCCAACTTAAGACAGTCCAAAATCCTCTATTCGCGAAAATTTTAACTATTTTTTTTAATTACTGTATAGAAATATTTATGTTACCTGATAAAAACGCTATTATTTTCAGTTTTAGTAAATGGGTTATTGAATTTTAATTTAGGGAGTCTTGTATGAAATACTCTGCATGCAGTGTTGCCAATTTAATAGATATTTTGTTAACATATCTACTAGAACTTGCGAATTGTAATATTTGGGTTTTTAAATCTGTCATTAAATAAGTGAAAATGTTGCAATTCGGAATTCTGATAAATATCTGAATTTAAAAAAAATCCGCTAATTTAGCAATACTTCCTGTAGGTATTACAATTTTATAACGCATTTAAAGCAGTGTATCAAAAATATATATAATATTTGCTTTTACAAGGTAGATGAAATATGCATACAAATGATAGGAATCGTATTTCGAAATCTGGCCAATTTTGTATTGAGAAATACCAAATTCATAACAGAAAATTTGTAATAGTATTTTTATTTTATTTTATTCACAGAATATCTATCATTATTATAAAGCACGCATAACTATTCAAACTTTCTGGTGGAAATGGGAATTTTTGAATAAATAATCTGCCAGATTTGGCAACACTGGATACGACATGCACACATTTATGATATAAGTATGAAGTAGTAAATCATACATTAGGTACAGAATGCAAAATGAAGCATGGCGTTCATGGTGCCCGTAAGGAGGAGCATGTTTACCGACTCCCGAGACGAACATTAAGCTCGAAGCCGCATTGATCGTCCGACGATCTCAGAGCCCCGATCCCAAGCCTTCCCACTTTTCGATGCATTAAATTTGTGGAATTTACCGTTTAAATTTTTCCAGTATTGTCTGGTATTGTTTTAACAATTCAATTTATATATTTAAATAAACTGTTTACAGAATAATTCGTATAATATTTAAAAAAAAAAAAAAAAAAACTCTGTGTGTCTGTCTGTCTGCGATGGTTAGCCAAATCTACCGCCCATAGAGATCTAGAAAATTTGGATTTAGGTATTGTAAGGCAGGTCCTAATGCACCTGACGCTCAGAATTTTAATATTTTGTTAATTAGCTGAGATATTAATTAAAAACTCACCAAATGCTCATCTCTTTTTTTTCGAGTCGATGGAGGCGTTAGCGCATGCCCAGAACCCGATTTACGCAGTGGACGGAGGTGAAGAACCGTTTGAATGAAGAATGCTTTTACTTTGCCATTCTGTTTTAACTTCTATCGACTAAGCCGTTTGGTTTATTTAAAAACGAAAGACATATTATTCAAGATCGCACTCTTGCGTCTCAAATGCCGTAATCAATTTGAAAGAAAAGAAAACGTTAATTCTTTGAAAAACATTTTTGAAAAAGGTAGTTTTCCTGGGTGTATGAATTCTGAATAAACTATTGAAAAGGAGTCAAAATTTACAATATTGTGCTAAACGATTAGAATCGAGTTCTTTTGACTAACGTAGAAAAATCGTCGCGGAACTAAATAAATAAATAAATAAATAAATAAAAACACTCTAAAAATCTCATAAGAGATTGCTATAAATACAAATAGTCAAAAGAACTCGATTCTAATCGTTTAGCACAATATTGTAAATTTTGACTCCTTTTCAATATAGTTTATTCAGAATTCATACAACTATTTTTGAATTTTTCGTATTTTGCGGAGATTTTTCGGCATTCATAAAAGAAATTCTGTTTTAATCTTTTAGCCCAATATAGTAAACTTTGTCCTCTGCGACTTTTGAAATAAATTTTCATGATTTATAGCGTTTTCTCGTGATTCACTGCGATTTTTCCACATTATTAAAAGGAATCCGGTTTTAATCTTCTAGCCCATTATAGTAAATTTTGTTCTCTTTTCACTAAAGTTTATTTGGAATTCATACAGCGATTTTTAGAGTTTTTTTTCACGTTTCGCGCTATTTTTTGACTGGACCGGGCAACACCGGACAAACCAGCGAGTATTTTGTAAAAAAAATTGTCAACAAAGATGTTGCAAATTGGGAAAGAATACTGTCAAGGTGTTTTTTCTTCTTTTTTTAAAGCTTTACTCACTACCTTCAGATTTGATTTTCAATTTAGAAGTTTTAGATTACATTTTTGGCAATATTTAAAAGACTTTATAAAGAAACATGATTTCACCACGAAAACAGACAATTCACTTGATATATATATATATATATATATATATATATATATATAGATAGATAAATAGATAGATAACGTAATTACTTTTTCACTTAATGATAATCATTCTATATCTCTTCTTGTAGCATGTCCTTCTAATCTAGAATTTAGTACTACCTTTTTAAATAATTCTACAATTAATTTCATAGATGTTAATATCTCTATTCTTTCTCATCATACTTTAACATTCAATATTTAAGATAAACGTAATGATTTTTCTTTGAATGTTATTAATTTTACTAACTTTCATTTCTGTCTACATATTTCAGTTTACAGAAATATTCTTCACTGTAAAAAAAAAAAAAAAAATCCGTTAAATTTACGGCAAAAACTGCTGGCAGCGATGTTGCCAGCAGTTTTTACGTAAAAATCGCAGTAAAATTCGATGTAAATTTTATCGCATTTTTTCCGTCATTTTAACGGTTATAATTGTAGTAAATTTCACAGCTATTTTGTCGTACAAGTTACCACAATGAAAAATCACTAATTTTAATCAGCTTTCATTTTTAGATGATTATTGGAATAATCATAAAGTTCATCGTTTGTTTGACAAACAACATTGGAACTCATTATTTTATGTATACAAATTCAATCGAACATTAAAACATTTCTTTACTGCTCTGTATATGATATATATAAGAATACAGAATTAATTAATAGAAATTATTTAATGTGGCAAAACTGAGACATCAAATATTCATTAATACTATGTGTAAATACATATGTAGAGAGAGAATATATTTGTAGCACTAAAAATAGAAACACTTCAATTCTGAAGGGCGAGAAGAATTTAGATAATATACATATATTTTTTAGATAATTGATCTAGAATTACAAATTACCTTAGAAATATGTTTATCTAATACAAATATAAAAAACTATTTATAATTAAACACTTATATATAAACAATGCAGGCTCGTAAGCGTAAGTTAACACACCATTTTGTTCGCTTTCGCAGGCGCGTGGGTAAAAACTCGTACGCAGAAGTAGAAGTTATTTGTGCAGATCATGCTAGTAAAATGTCTTTGAGCACGCAGGCGCCGATGTAAGGAAATGTAAGGAAAATGTAAGGTAAAAATGTAAGGAAAAAAATATTTTTTTGTAATTTTCTTTGTGCAATCAATTACCAGTTCATCATATGTGCAACTATTGGCTTTATATTACGATGACAAACATGTTCATTGATGAGATATATTTAAAAAAACAATCTTTCTTGAAAATTTATGGTGTCACTTTTTCTTTGTTCAAACTTTTAATTTTATACTGTAAAAGCACGTGTAATGCGTGAAGAAATGTTCGTATAAGCATTTATTTCATGGTAGAGGTGCGGGGGGGGGGGTAGCATTTCTAATCACGTAAAAGCTTTTAAAAATCCTTATTCTGTAACTCATTAAATTTATGTCTGAATTATGTTCTATAAGATATTTATTTAGGAGAAGGATATTGATATTAATATATATTTATATTTGCGATAATCATAAATATATTTAAAATTAAAAAAATTATGTTTAAGACATGACAAGATTTATTGAAACATTAATTGAATTTTTTTTAATCATTCAGAAAATAATATAAAATACATTATTTTTCTTTTAATTGTATCCAGGTTTTTTTTTTTGGGGGGGGGGGTGAAGGGGGTGTAAAGGTCTTGGCCAGACATTCAATAAAAAGATTTTTATCGAAAATTAAGACATTTTGACAGAAAAATTGATCTATTTAACTTCATTTTTTAATTTTTCAAAACTTTTATTTCATTGCACAAAAAATGATCAGAACAGCAGAATATGAAAAGGAAGTTAAGGGGACTCAGTACCCTTCATTTGTCAAAAAATGACGAAAATATAGATTGTCCAAATTTTGTATTTAGACATCCCTAGTATATTCTGGCAGCTATGTAAAAATCCTAGAATTAAAAATATGCAGAAAAGACTTTTTAATGCATACATTTATTTGCCTTTAACTTTTTCGAAGACAAAGTAATTCTGTTACTAATATGAGTATGTGTCATCACAATTTACGGAAAAAAAACATGATTTGGAATTAAATATATTATTTTCTTCACGTCCATTATACTCGTAGAAGCAAAACTTTAACATTTTGAGTGTCATTTGTCAGACTGGAATTAAAATTAAGTTGTATAAATAATACACTACCACCCTTCAAAGGGTTAAATGATTCAGAGATGAATTTTTAAAATTCATTTTTATCATTTTGTGTTTTTAGCTCACAGGCTATCAAAGCCTGAGAGCTAATGTGCCCGCCCCTTCTTTATGTACGTATGTACGTATGTACGTAACGCGATAACTCTTGATAGAAATATACGTTTTGCTTCAAATTTTGTTTATAGGTTCATTGTGATAAAGCGCTTCCCTGATTAATTTGGGGGTTCATTGGTTAAGTATAAAGGGGGGAACGGGGGGGCTAATCCCCCTTAATTTAGATAAATGGGCTTTTCATGCAGAATTATCCGATTTGATTCAAATTTTATTTACAGGTTTATTGTGATAAGGCGCT
The DNA here is from genome assembly GCA_963931845.1 of Maratus michaelseni. Lineage (NCBI taxonomy): Eukaryota > Metazoa > Arthropoda > Arachnida > Araneae > Salticidae > Maratus > Maratus michaelseni. The sequence goes on from OZ007586.1 coordinate 447,419,387, forward strand.
CCCCTGATTAGTTTTGGGATTCATTGGTTAAGCATAAAGGGGGGTGACGAGGGCTGACCCCCTACCCCCTTAATTTAGATAAATGTGTTTTCAGACAGAATTATCCGATGTGCTTCTAATTTTGTTTATAGGTTCATTGTGGTAAAGCGCTTCCCTCATTAATTTTGGGAGTTCATTGGTTAAGTATAAAGAGGGGGAACGGGAGAGCTAATTCCCCCTTAATTTATTGTCGTTTTTTTTTCGAGGGGTTCTTCATTCTTAATTCACATTCTTCATTCTTCTTTGAAATAAGAGTATAATATACAATCAGTGTGAATAGCCTGTGAGCTCAATGCCATCAGTAATAACTGGGTACTTTTCTTTTTTTTCACTCCTAGCACTGTTGTATCCTAGGAATATAATTCATTGTTATTAATATCAGAAACGCAGCTATATTTATTTCAATATATCCTCAATATGTTCAAAGTACAGAAAATTCAACATATATTTCACAATTGACTTCATAGTTTTTATTGGGGTTACTTATGGTGTCTTTTATGAAATTAAAGATAAGATTTTCAATAACATATTTTTTCTTTATTATTAAAGAAAATAAAATATGAAGTAAAGTAGTCTTTTCTGCCCTATTTTTGAAAATGTCATGACATGTTATTTTTTCCTCTTGAACCAATTGAATGGTCCTATGTTACAAATTTTGGAATTTTGGGTTTTTTTGTTGGAAAGGGCCCTATGTGGAATGATTGATGATTACCCAGTGTTAAAAATTGAAATTTCATAATATATATTTTAAATAAAAAATTGAAACATTAAACTAAAAATAATATTAATACTTTCCTTACCAACGTAACTAGTTTTTTATGTGCGTTCGTAATTATATACATACGAAACACTTATAATCGTCGTCTGATCCGTCTGTCCGCATATAACAGTACAAAAAATTCCCAACCGAATGGTCTGAAATTTAATATATAATTGTTGCAGAATTTTGTCGAGTCATTTCAAATTTTATGAAAACCGAATCAAAACTTAAAAAGTTATTAATAAAAAAAATGTATTAAGTAATTTGATTTTTTTAAAAATCAGTACTTCCTTGTTATAGCAGCTTCCGAGAGTTAATCGTCAAGCCACCGAGATGTATCGCCAAGTTATCTGACATGTATGATGTTATAGTCATATATGACGTATATGACATTTTATAACCTCTATGACCAAATTATAGTCACATTCTTTATTCTATTAAATCCTATCATACGTAATTAATTAGTGATATCCCATGATAGGTAATGATTCTAGGTTGCCCTGGTGATTACGTGATATTTAAGATGAAGTCATATTATTTCCGTATTACTGAATTTAAAAACCGATTTTGCATACTAAAATTGTTTAATTATAGCAATCCTATAAACTACAGACAGTTTTTTGGATGGATGTTTCCGGAGAAATAGATATTAAATGGAAAAAGAGTCTAAATATGGATTTCAAGTTTTGAAAATTTCAAAGCTAGGCTTAAGTATCCCATTGGAATTTTCAGTAAATGTGAACAAAGGATAAAATGTTGCCAACTTAAACTGTACTTACGGACTAATATTTACTGTATTACGGAAATTAATCACATCGTAATAACAGACGATATAATTCATTTCACTGAAACTAGTTATAATACGAACGCACCTCGTTTGTCACATTTGACGTACAATTTCCAATTTGTTTTATTTAACACAACAAAATAAAAATATGGATAAAACACCACATTTTCCGAACTAAAATTTTCGCCTTATTTAATCGACAAATTTCTGTCATTAAAAGGAGCGAAGATCATCCAAAATATATGAGTAAAGGGGCAAGCAAACTCTTCTAGCACGTACAGTCTGCGGGCAAAACTGTTAAGACTGTTTCAAATCCAAACTGGCTACTTTCTGACACATTTTTTTTATTCACAGACAATTTTTGTTAGCAAATGTTTCAAATCAACAACTGCTCTTATTAAGAAACTAAGTTATCGAAATGTTTTTCCGCTTTTCGGTAAAAACAGAAGACTTTTCAGAAAATACCACCAAAGTTGGTGTTTTGAACCGAATTTCCGAACGCGAGAGTGCACGGAAAGAAAAGAAATGCCCTCCCGAGACAACAATCGCTTATAACTCAAGATGCAATTAATTTATCAGGCAATAGGAAAAACTGTTCGATTAAAAATCACTTCAATATTTATTTCTGCAAGTATCATATTTTTAAGCTTTAAAAATTTCGCGTTGTTGAGCGGCGAAATATATTTTTTGAAAACCGTTTTAAGGGATTAAAACTATTTAAAAACATGTTTTGGATTTTTTTTCTTTTGTCTTTTCCATTAACACATAGTCGATTCCATTAACACAAATTTCTGATAGTTATTAAAATTTAAAAAAAAATTGCTGAACTAGTGATGTGTATACTCCTCTATGGTCAACAAAGTGTTAACTCTAATTTTTTGAAAAGATATTTTTAAATAATTCGAGAAAAATCCGACTTATCTCTCTCTATATATATAGAAGTCGGATATATATATATATATATATATATATATATATATATATATATTACAATAGATAGCAGTAGTATAGCTTATTTAAAATATTAAAATTTGGAAATTTAGTATGGAGGTAATAATATCTATGAAATACTTTCAAATTATCAAGTAATATTATATATTTTAATTTATTAAATTAAAATTAAAATAAAATAATTAATGGTTTTTATTTATATGTATATCATAATTTTTTTTTCTACATTTTTTAAAATGTTGTAATCTATTTAGTTAAATAAAAATAACTGTAACTGTAGGTTACAATTTATGATCTGAAGGATTCTCTATTTAACTGTGAATTTAACCTCTTCTTTTGGATACAACTTTGTACATGTGCTCACAATATACTAAATATCTTGGGATATTATTAATATAAGTAATATATATATTTTTTAATTTTTTTTAATTCTTTTTCACACTCCTTTTCAAATTGTATCTATAATTTATAATATTCCATTGTAAAGGTCTTGTTATTCAATATTGTTTCAGCGATTGTTCGGGCAAGATATGGCACTATATTTAGCAAAAGCTGGTGTCATATACAGAAAACAATCGTTCTTTGCTTATAAATGTGATTTTCTTGCCCTTGAAAAAGTAAATTACTTTATAAGCTTTTATTTGTGTATATACTCGTGTGGTTTATATTTCATTCCTTATTTTCTATTTATTTAATTTTTTTTTCTTTCTTCTTCTTAATTTGAATTAATAATGTTACTTTTAATTTTAATTTGTAAATTGACAGGGCCCTTTGGTATCGGGATTTCAGTGTATGTGGTCAGTTTCTTATGTTTCAATGGTTAAATTTTACTTAAAGTTTTATATATATATATATATATATATATTTAAAATCTTGAGCTTTACTGGTAGGTTTTATTTATTAAGATGTTTTCTATAGATATATTTTACTATAGCAATTAATGTGAAATATTATTACATGCCTTTTTTAAAACTTTAAAATAGAGATTAGGTCATTTTTGTTAAACAAGTTTGTAATTTTTAAAAATTTTCATATGTCTGTGTTGAACTTTGAAAAAAAAAAAAGTGCGTGTAAAATAACTTCCATACAGCGAAGTAAAACCTCTATTTAACGAAGCCGCGAGATGACTATTCAGAGAGAGAGAAGAGATTTTGCTTCAGAATCTTATTTTATTTTCCGCACTTCCGCATTCCTAACTCTCAAACAGCCCATTATTCACCATATCACTTTGCCATAAAATTACACACATTTAATGAAAAATTCTCCCACTACTTGGGGTCAAGTTCTTTGTGTTCGCTTAAATTGCTTTTGCTATTTGTCTCTGCTACCAAGCGGGGTATGATCAAAGCATTTGAAATCATTACACATGGATTTTAATTTTAAGAAAATATACCAGATGACGTATTGAATTCCTTATAATGATTTGAATTACTTTTTGAAAAGTACGAACGTGTTTTGAAAGTCTAGCAGAGAACAATAGATTATTTTTCAGCATAGAAATATTTTCATTTCTAATTGTACACGAGCACTATTTCTGATATTTTCTTCATCCCCATCATTATGTAAGTTTTTATGCTTATTTTAATAAATTAAATATTGTTTAATACGTCCTGAAGATGAATTGGCAAATAGTAGTATATTAAATGTGTCTGCTGATTTTAATAAGTTGAAACAAATTATTTGAGCAAATTTCTATTTTTAGGGTTCCGTACTTAAAAAGTAAAAATGGAACCCTTATAAGATCACTCCTGTGTTTGTCTGTTCGTCTGTCAGGACCCTTTTCTCGTAAACTATGGTACGTGGAAAGTTCAAACATGGGAAAGTTATAAAGCCTTTTTACCCACATATTTTCATATTATTAGCCCTCACAAATACATTTAGAAAAATATAGGTGGTTAATTAAGTTATTTGAAAAAAAAAGTTTTCTTTTTGTATATCGTGTGTGGTATCGTGTGAAATATCTCCTAATACCGAACTCAAAAATTTATTTGTTTTAATTTTAGGTATTATATTTTCAGCGATATCGTTGAAAATGCACTTCAAAAATCTCCCTCCCCCTCCCCCTCTATTTACAAATCTACTGAAACTAAAATTGTGAAAAAAATAGGGCAGTAGGAATTTATCTAAATCTCACAGGAAAATTTTAGCGATTTTTCTTGATAACACAGTTTTTGGGAAAAAGATATTTTTCCGTTACACACAAACTTTACATTTTGGGCGGTCAGCGGGGTAGTTCACAGGCGCTCGAGGTATCTATCGATGCAGAATCATCCAACGATATTTGATAATGATTTTTGAAAAAAAAATGTCGGTAATTTGCCGAGATATTAACTAAGTTACTTGAAAAAAATTCTTGAGTATCGTTCGAAAGATCTCGTAACATCGAACTTAAAAATATATTTGTTTTAATATTAGGTATTATATTTTCAGAGATATGTTCAAAAGTATAATGGAAAAATATGCCCCCTCCCCTCCTATTTCCGAATCTACTGAAACTAAAATTATGATAAAATTAGGGGTGGTAGAAGTTTATTAATTAATAAATTTAATGTACGGAATCCTTTGAGTGCGAGTTATACTCTCACTTTACCAATTTATTAGTAACTAACCTCTATTTTACGAAGTCCTCTATTTAAGAAAGTTTTGGTCCTGATTTAGCGACTTCGTTAATTAGAGTTTCTACTTTAGTAAAAATGAAATCTCCTGTGTAAAAATCAAAGGAATCGATAGTATAAAAATCAAAGTGAAAGATACTACAAAAATTAAAATGCAAATATGAAGTACTATGAATATCTTATAGAATCGTCAGAAGAACTTCATAAGAATAATTGGTATTACGGATATGTTATTTCAACAAATATTGTCAGCATATAAGGAGCTTAATACTGTCATTTTTAGGCCTAAAAATGACAGTATTAAGCTCCTTATAACATATATAAAAATATGTGGGAAAAATAAGTTATCCAAAAAATTAATAATGGTCAAACTGTAATGGATAAAAATCTATATAATAATAGACACAACTCACCATTAAAGAGAGCAAATGATTAACGCAGATTCAAAAATATTATCCATGTGCAATACAAAGCGTATATAAAGCGCCATATAAAGCGTCTAACTAGAACGTGCTGTGTCTTGGCAAAACAGAGTGCAGTAGGGCAAAAAAAGGAAGTAGCTAATGCTGCCATCTAGCGTTAAATATAAATAAGAAATGCTGCAACCTAGCTTTCAAAAAAGAGTATTTATCTTAAGATAAATGACATACACTGTAGTTATTAAAGTAAATCAAGATATAAATAGATATGAAGATTAAACGGGAATAATATGGTAGTAAACAATAATTAAGAGTAGAAAGCATGAAGTAAATATTATTTAAAAATATGGAAAGATGATATAGGTAGTAACTTAAAAATTGAATGGATGAAGAAAACATTATTAATTAAAAATATATAAATTAAAAAAAAAAATATGAATATGTAAATGATATAAAAGTAATAATTTAGTTAATTAAAGTAATAATTTATTAATATAAAACAGTAATAATTTAAAGGGGTGAAAATATATAGCCATATATGAGTAAATGATAAAATGATTGTGGTAATGAAAGAATGATAAATGATTGTGTTAGATGCGTAAACAACAACTTTTTATTTATTTATTTTTTATTATTATTAAAAAAAATCAGTCCCACCTCAACCCTCCATAATGGCATTTCGATTTTATAAATTTTTTGGGGAAAAATTTTATTGATTTGTATATATTTTAGTTTTTTATATAAAGTTTTTATAATTTTTTCAGCAATCCATGCCCCCCCCCCATATTATTGTTTTTCGATTTTATAGTTTTTATACATATTTAATATCCAACTGGTAAGATTAGATGAATGTTTAATGTTTGATCCACGAAGAAATAAAAGAAAGGGGATAATTATAAGACAATGCTGCATGTTTTAATTTTAATAAATTTGTTCTTATAAAATGTGAGCAACATAAAAGTTTAATACGATTGCAGTAATTGAGAAGAATATTTCAGTTTACAGAAATATGTAGATAAGAATAAAAGTTAGTGAAATTAATAAAATTAAATGAAAAAGCACTATTTTTATCATGAATATTGAATGTTAAAGTATGAACAGAAAGAATAGTAATATTAACGTCCATAAAATTAATTGTAGAATTATTTAAATAGGTAGTACTAAGTTCTAGATTAGAATGATAAGCTACAGGAAGAGATATAGGTTGATTATCATTAAAAGAAAAATAATCATCTATATATCTATAAGAGAAAAATATTATTTTTAATAAACTTTCTTTCATAGAAATAAAGATATAAATATGATAGCATGCTGGAACTAGCTGCGCCTTGTGAAATACCCTGTATCTGAATAAAAATAGCATTATTTTGGAAGATGTAAAATTGAGCTGCGCGGCCAGGAGACTGAGGGGTTCTCGTCAGTGTCTCAACCGCCGTACCCATGTCCTGAGGGATACATAACACGCACGACCGGTGGCTGCTCTCCGTATGCGTTACGGGCGTCGGTGCACCGCCACCTGCGCATCACACTGATTTTACCAAGGTAGACGACATAGGGCGCCACGATAGGTGGGATCTCCGGCACACAGCGGGAGCCCCCAAACGGACCCTTGATCAATTTCCAGAGGACACCCGACGATTTTGTTTCCGGAACCCCATAAGAGGAACTAGTCGATAGATCATATGTCGAGCTCGCCTGACGACTCTTGCTTTCCCGCGGCGTATTTTGGAAGATATAGTTAAGAAAAAGTAAAAAAAAAATTAAAGTTTTGAAGTAATCAACATCAATATTGGAGGTAATAACGTTTAATACGACTGCAGTGATTGAGAAGAATATTTCTGTAAACTGAGACAGGATGTAGACAGGAATAAAAAATATTTTCATTTACATTCCCTATGGATCTCCAACAGGTAAGAATTAAAGCACATTTATTATTATTATTATTATTATTATTATTATTATTTACAGGGTGTGTCTAGATTGATGAAAAATTTTCTATAAAAAGTGAATAAATAGCAGAATGTAAATCAGCTAAAAGAATAGTAAAAATGAAACCACAAGAAAATCAAAGGAAGAGATAGTATAAAAATCAAAGGAAAAGATACTACAAAAGTTAAACACAATAAAATGAGAATGAAAATATAAAAAACTATGAATATCTTATGGATTCGTCATATATATATATATATATATACAAAGAGAGAGAAATGGGAGGGGGGAGAGGGGGATGGGAGGAGAGAGAGGGGGAGGGGGAGAGAGAGAGAGGAGAGGATGTCCCAAAAAGATTGAAGCGCGCTTTAATTTTCCACTTGTTGGAGATACGTAGGCAATGTAAATCACAAAATTGTTCAAAATGAGGTAGAAGTTAAAATTATATTGATGAAATAGTTCTGCTCTTAATTTTCAAAGTGTTACACTTTTTTAATTTTTATATGGTCCCTGATTCCTATAAGTTCTATTTAGAAACATTTTTTCCATGCTCTCAGAAGTACAACAATATACAATCCATTCTCATACGACCAAAATTAACCCAGTTGTGATATTTTAAAGTTTATGAAATTTCGGAGCTTTCCGGCATTAAAAAACCACCTGTCTGTGTTTAGTACCGGAAAGATCGGAAATTTCATTAATTTAAAAGTATCATAACTCGGTAAGTTTTGGTGATATACCGATGGAATGTTTACTGTTGTACTCTTCGGAGCATGGAGAACATTTTTTATAAATAGAAGTTATTGAATCTAAGGAACGTATAAAAATTTAAAACGGTAAGTTTTAAAAAAATGATAGCAGGACTTTTTCATTAACATAATCTTAATTCCTACCTTATTTTGAACACTTTTGCAGTTTACATTCCCTACGTATCTCCAACTCAAGTGTTGTTTTTCATCATATGAAAATCTATTTATGTCAAAATATGTGTTTTTAAAAAGTTACGAAATTTAAATTTTTATACGGTTCCTGGATCTTATAATTTATATTTTGAGAAATATTTCTCAGTGCTCTAACAAGTAAAACAGTAAAAATCCCCTTTTTTGTATGAATAAAACTTACCGAGTTAGATAATTTTGAATTTTATAAATTTTTAGTGTTTTCTGGCACTATAAAAAGGTTTTTCCGTTTTTAGTGATAGAAAGCTTCGAAAATTCATAAAATTTATAGTATCATAACTTGGTATGTTTTAGTCGTAAAATTATTTTTCTTTCTTAGATCATGGAGAAAGTTTTATTATTATTGTTAAATATAACTTTCAGAACGTAGGGATCATATAAAAAATTAAATTTCGCAACTTTAGAGATTTTGACGTAAATAAATTTTCGTATGATGCAGATCAACGTTTGAAACATTTTTGCATTTGGAACTATGCCTGTAAAACTAACAGTTTAAGAATTAGCTATTGGCCAACGATAAGAAGAGACACCCTGTATATATATATGCAGCCAGCTTCCTAAAAACAGCTTCTATATTATCACATTTCCTATAATCCGACTTTTAAAAGGTATAAACAAAACTTGTCGATCCAAATAAAAATAAAAATAAAAGTTTATTTGATTTCAGAGTATGTTTTGAAAAATTAATTATAAATTAATATATTTTGACATTCTATTACTTAAAAAAAAAATGTACTTTTAATGTAGGCAGCCATTTAAAGAGTAAATATGTAAAACATCCTGGCAAGCATCCTGTACAGGCATAGTTCCAAATGCAAAAATGTTTCAAACGTTGATCTGCATCATACGAAAATTTATTTACGTCAAAATCTCTAAAGTTGCGAGCTACTATGCTATTATTTCCCATAATCCCGACTTATAGGCCCCTTGCGTAAGAATTTTGTTATAATTCCCTGTATTCCGGCTATTAGAAAAGATTAACAAGGTATCTCGATCCAACTGAAAACAAAAATGTGCTTTCAGAGTTTTATTTCAGAATTTAATTGCAAATTAATACATTTTCTCAATCGGTTACTTAAAGAGCATATACTTTTAACGTAGACTCCATTAAGAGAGCTACTATACTATCATATCCCGACTTATAAAAGAGATAAACAAAACATCGCGATCCAAATAAAAAAAAAAAAAAATTACGTGTGTTTAGAATTTTATTTCAGAATATAATTACAAATTAGTATATTTTGTCAATCTATTACTAGAAAAATGCCTTGAACGTAGGTAGCCTTCTTAAGAGAGCTACTATGCTATTATTTCCCATAATCCCGACTTATAAAGGAGATAAACAAAACATCGCGATCCAAATCCAAACGAAAATAAAAAAATTACGTGTGCTTAGAATTTTATTTCAGAATATAATTACAAATTAGTATATTTTGTCAATCTATTACTTGAAAAATGCCTTGAACGTAGGCAGCCTTCTTAAGAGAGCTACTATGCTATCATTTCCCATAATCCCGACTTATAAAAGAGATTAAAAAAAATCGCGATCCAAATCCAAACAAAAATAAAAAAAATTACGTGTGCTTAGAATTCTATTTCAAAATATAATTACAAATATTTTGTCAATCTATTACTTGAAAAATGCCTTGAACGTAGGCAGCCTTCTTAAGAGAGCTACTATGCTATCATTTCCCATAATCCCGACTTATAAAGGAGATAAACGAAACATCCTGATCGAAATCAAAGCAAACACAACATTTTACTTGTGTTTAGAATTTTATTTCCGAATTTAATAAAAATTAATATGTTTTGTCAATCAATTACTTAAAAAAATGTCTTAAATGTAGGCAGCCCTCTAAGAGAGCTACTATGCTATCATTTCCCATAATCCCGACTTATAAAAGAGATAAACAAAAAATCGCGATCCAAATCCAAACAAAAATAAAAAAAATTACGTGTGCTTAGAATTCTATTTCAGAATATAATTACAAATATTTTGTCAATCTATTACTTGAAAAATGCCTTGAACGTAGGCAGCCTTCTTAAGAGAGCTACTATGCTATCATTTCCCATAATCCCGACTTATAAAGGAGATAAACGAAACATCCTGATCGAAATCAAAGCAAACACATTATTTTACTTGTGTTTAGAATTTTATTTCCGAATTTAATAAAAATTAATATGTTTTGTCAATCAATTACTTAAAAAAATGTCTTAAATGTAGGCAGCCCTCTAAGAGAGCTACTATGCTATCATTTCCTATAATCAGAATTTTATAAGTTATAAACATAACATCTCGTTTAACAAAAATAAAATTTTATTTGTTTTTAGTGTTTTATTTTAGAATATAGAATTTAATTATATATTAATGTATTCTGTCAATCTATTACTTAAAATATGTATTCTGAACGAAGGCGGCCGCCTTAAGTGAGCTAGTATATTATCATACTCTATAATCGACTTGTAAAAAAGATAAACAAAACATCCCGATCCAGATAAAACCAAAAATACGTTTTCATAGTTTTATTTAAGAATTTAATTATAAATTAATATTTTTTTGTCAATCTGTTTCTTAAAAAAATGCCTTAAACGCAGGCAGCTCTCTTAAGAGAGCAACTAAACTTTATGCCATCATTTCCTATAATATGGCTTTTAAGAGATATAAACAAAACAACTCGATGAATAAAAATAAAATTTTATTTGTTTTCAGTGTTTATTGCAGATTTTAATTATAAACACATTTAGTCAATCTATTACTCAAAATATATATTTTGAACATTAGCGGCGCGCTTAACTGAGCTATATTAACCTATAATTGACATTTAATAAAGGTAAACAAAACATCTCGATCAAAATCAAAAGAAAAATATGTTTTCACTTTTATTTCAGACTTTAATTATAAATTAATATATTTTGTCAATTTATTACTTTAAAAAAATGTATTTTGAACGCAGAAGAGAGGTATTATGCTTTAAGACTATCATTTCATATAAGCCGACTTATAAAAGAGATAAACAAAACATCGCTCGATCCAAATCAAAACAAAAATTCTCTCTGAATCCTGCCAATGTTTCCTCTTATCTAGCAACCCTTGGCGCCAAACTGTAGAGCGACTACTGTGAGGAGCAACTTATTAAAAGTAAATACGCATACGGCCCGTTTCGAAGTGGGCTAGTCACGAGGGTTAAGGAATTAACTTTCCAGGGAGGCTTTTTTGACTAGGCTGTTTAGGTTGTCATAGGTTTCTCTCGAATAGACACACCCTTGGATGATTGCAGGAAAGTTATGAGTGATGTGATATGCAAGCGCAACAATTTGTTGGATAGTAGCAGTGTTTATTTTGACCAGTGGGTGAGTATATATATATATATATATATTTTAAGTTACCATAGGATATTTTCTAGGTATTGTTTATTTATTTTTGCATACTTTTAAAGGAATCCAAAACTTTCGAAAAAATGTTTTTTTAATAATTTAAATTTAAAAATAAATTTAAAAAAAAAAAACATTATTTGTAAAGTTTAAAAAAAAATATATTTTTTTAAAATTATACTAACTAACAAATACTAATATATGTATATATTTAACTATTCACCAAATTAAGTTGCATGTAGCAAAATAAAACAAAAACAGAATTCTTTATTATGTAAAGAAAAGCTTTTCACTGTAACAGTAAATTTTATATGAGAAAAAAATTATGCGAAGGAAAAAAAAAAATTCGCAACAACGGAAACTGTATTTTATTGTAAAACATTCATAATTAAATATTATATTTAAAAAACAAGAAGTTCAAAACGTAAATGTGCTATTAATATTATTATTATTATTATTATTATTATTATTATTATTATTATTATTATTTACAAGAAATACTTTTATGATTTTAGGTGCCTTCTCCATTCTATCGTTTTCTTAAACATTTTCTTCATGGTTAATATCGTACATCTATTAAATTATCAAAATAATTTAAATGGTAAATTTTTCTCACTTTCACTTTTAAAGAAAAAGGCTGTGTTTGCGCTATTTAATAATAGTACTTAAATATTATTTTAATTTCATTCGTGATTAATTTGTAAAATATAATAAATCACTATATTCTCGAAATTGTGAAAGCCCGTTTTTTTTTCCAATTAATATCGAAATGTTTTCGTGTTAGATGTTCTTAATATCCAGATTGTATTTCAGAAAATCGTTTTATTTTCAGTGGCACGCTAAATTTTGTTTTTAAGAAATTATAAACATAATTTTGATAATTACCAACCTTCCGGTTTTTTTTAAGTCAAATAAACATACTTTAAACCAGATATTATTCTTAAGAAATAAAACCAAATAATTATCACTTCGAAACAAGTCATTTTATTAAATAATTTTATTAAATAATTTTTATGGTGCAAAGTATGTTTTTAAAGTGTAAAATACCGGAAGTTTAGCAGCTATGCCATTTACATATAATGACCATGAAATGTTGATATAAACTTAAATAAAATAAATAATTAAGGTATTAAAATCTTTATTATTATGCTTTTCAAATAAGCATAAGGAAATATTTTTTCTAAAACAATAAACAAGGCGAGGGAGAAAATTATTTAAGGAAAAAATAATTTAATATTTGTTAATCATGAAGTTATGTTATAAATCAGTATAAAATAAATCTAAAACTATTAAAATAATTATATATAATTTATTGTTTGGTACTTTTATGGAAATCAAACTTCAATTTCTCCCCCCCCCCTCCCTTTATTATGGCGTTTTATTTTAGTATGAACGAGCAGTCATTTGTATCTTTTTTTTTTTTTAAGAGCCAAATTGTAGCTTAATTTAATAATTTGAATCTTTTGTTTAAAAAATGTTTTTACTGTTATAATATTCTCCATATATAAGATGAGTTTAGTTGCAGCATAGATTATGAATGCGCAAGTGAATGCAAAATTTCTTCTGAATTTCTTCCTTATCTTTGAAAATTCATACTGTCGTGAACATACGGATTTATAAAGGTGTTCTTTAGATATTATCTCAGAAAACTTTGATAATAGAGAAGATAAAAGTGCAACAAGTAGTTGTTGATAATTGAAGATGGAAAATGTGGAGCAAGGTATTCTTCAAAGTTAAGAAAAAAATACCAAAAAAAAGATAATGGTGTTAAACAAGTACAAACAGTATTGCCTCATTGTATAACACAATGTTTTTCAACCTTTTAAGATGAGTGGTACACTTTGAATTTAATAAGGATTTCCGTAGCACACCATGATTTTTTAAAATTAAAATTACAGCAATTCATGCATATTTTAGTTTTTTACAGAAGAAATGACAGATCAGAAAATGCATCAAAATAGCTAGACAATAAAATTTATAGGTCATAGTTTAACAATAATAAATAAATAAACTCGTGTGCTGAGTTTAATCTTAGTATCGTAGACGTTCAGAAATGGAGGCAGTAAGTGCTGCTACCTCAAGCATCTGACTACTTACAAGCTTCTTATATAATGGCGGGCTATTTAGAGTTTAGAATTTTCAGCAATCCCCTGTGTCTTGCTAGTTCTATAAACAGTTAAATTTGTCATTCTGAGGATGCATCTTGTAAGAATACCGAGGAAAGATAGTAAACAGGATCCACTACTGCTAACTTTCTACGTGTCTCTGAATTTGAGTTTATCCTGAGTTTCGTAATCATCATTTTTGGCTAAAAACAGGCAATAAATATATCTACACCTGCCTTCAATTGCTCTGTCGTAAACAGATTAAATTAAAAGAAATTTCACTACAGATCTTTTATAATCAATTTAACGGCACACCTGAGGAGCCTTTTCAGCACACTTATATATCGCGACACACAGGTTGAGAAACGCTGGTATAACATATAGGATATCAACAACAGCTGAAAGGGATGATAAAAAACAACTGATGAAGGGGATGATCGAAAACAAATGATGAAAGGGGAAAATGTTCTTCGAAATAAATAATAAAATGGTCATCCCGTTCAAGTAAACGAGATGAAAATCTCTTTAGAGTACAGTTTCTTATACTTCATTAAAAAAATTATTTGTGAATACTTCGCAATCTTTCGAAATGTTAATAACAAGTATAATAACAATAATAATTTTCCTGCAAATATGGAAAATTTCAGCGCTGATATCCTGCTGTCTGCATATTCAATTTTCCAAAGAAAGGCCCTTTCAGTTTCATGACTTCTTACAAACACGAAAATATTTGTAGTCGAAATTCGAAGATTCGATCCCCTGTGTTTAAATAGGTGGCTTCATGCAATGCTTGGAGAGTATACACAGTTACTGGTACACATAAAGCGCTTCTTTTGTATTTTTTATCAGTGTCATTTGTGGTCTCTCTGCGACTTATAATTTGCACTTTAATTACAGCTGCTTCCCGAGAAGTAAAATGTTTGTTTTGCTATTTCTCTCAGATCTCTCTTCGAAGAGCGACAAAATTAAATACTTTATTGAAGCGACGTCACAGAGTAATGTATAATGATTTATTACTTATTGGATTAATCGTTAAATTGATTGATCATTGTTTTAATTGAATTGATCGTTGAAAGTTGGCTATATGATTTTATCCTACACCTAACAAGATCGGATGCCACATCCCTTTTAAAAGTTCTACCGAAGGATTTTTTTATCGTAGCTGTAGAAAAAAACAGGAGTCAATGCATTACAACAACGTCCTCTCACCTATAGTGTATCAAATCTACTTAAAATATTTTCTATAAAATTTTTCCAATAACTGAAACACATTGATGTACATTTCATTTCAAAATTTTGAAGCATCCGAATATAAAAAGTGCAATATACATGCATTTGAATAATCGGAAATAATCACATGTCAGTTCCTTTTGATTTATGTTCATCTCTTAATAAGTGATAATTTGATGTTTGTTACGTCATGGAAAATACCTTCATTATTGAGTGACTTCAAAATGGATGATTTTGTTGCAAAATAACAGTTTGAAGTTGGAAAGGTGAATGAGAAAAAAAATAGAGCACGATACTGAGAAAGCAACACCTGCTGTCAGCGATATTTACGAATTCATATCAAATTTCAAACTAAGTGTTATTTTGTAATCCGTGGAAAATATTCTATGATGAAAGTTAACTGTATATTACTAATCAGCTACCAAATTACAAAGAAATTTAATTTCTAAAAAGATGGAATGTACGTTTTAATTTCAATTGAAGTAAGGAATCCAACCCGGGCTTCCTGGGTCACAGGATATAGGTGAAAACCATCTTTTAATTGAAAACTATAATAGATTTTTTACATTAATATATTTTTTAGATCTCCAAACAACAACACCAAAGAGCATTTTTATATGAAAAATATCAATAATGTATTCAAATAAAGTTTTGAATTTATTAAAAGCCATACTTTCGTATTAGCCGCAAAGTCAGGAGTTAATAGCCGAAGAAATCCCCAAAGATTTTGCTACTTACAACAGCCTTTTTGATCGTGATAATTTCAGTGGTTTAAGAGCGTAGTTCGCTTACATGTCTGTTAAATTTGTCCTTTATTTATGTTATTTTATTATTTTATTGATGACGTTTTAATGTCGTTGTGGAATATTAGCCAGAAACAGAAGCTGAACTGTTTATATCATTTTAAGTGCAAACAGGTTAATCTTTTGTAATCGGGCTGCAAGTAATAGAGAATTTAAAAAAAAATCATGCATGAAAATTATTTTAAAAACAATAAAAATCAGTAAATTGATATACAGTTTTCAAACATTTGAAAGTAACATTTGTCTTCTATTCAATGGTGTAAAAATATAAATTGTGTGATGTTTATAAGTTTAGAAAGTTTCAGTAAAAACAAAATTCATTGGTCAGGTGTTGCCACCTTCAATATGACGTCAGCGTTACTCATGGACATGTTTCTGATTTATAATAGAAATATGCATAAGTAATGAATGCCTTTATATTCATGGGAAATGGTAGGACGCATAGGAGCTCAATCCCTCCTTATTCAAATGGAGACCTTTTTATAAAAATTGTTTTAATTTGAATTCCACTGAATGATTTCTTCAAAATTGTCTTCATCTTTATATAGTCGCATGAGCTGTCTCAAAGACTGTATTTTCTGCATTCAATTTCTGTTTGATAATTCATCCTTGAAAAAACAACTCTGTACATAAAGAAGATTATATTTGATCATATTGATTATATTTGTCACGTGTAAATCTGAAATTCAGCGTCAGCTTTGAAAGTTGCATTTTTATTTTGAACTCATTTTATTTAACCCTTTGAAGGGTGGTCGTATATTATTTATAGCACTAAATTTTAACACGAGAACCGCGATGACGGGTCACTTTGACCCGTACCAAATGAGTATATATAGATTCGCACCAGAAAGTTTTTCATAAAATAAATTAAATGTATGCTACCAAAAAATAACTTAAATAAGTTAAATAGTTTTAAATAAAATTTCTGGTGTGAAATATTTATTTAAAATTTCTGTAAAATTTCCCGCGGTTCTAGTGTTAATTCGAAACTGCCAATTGACACCCACGATTTTTAAATTAAATTTTGCTTTTAAGATGTACGTGAAGAAAACCATTTATTTATTTTTAAAACAATTTCTTCGTAAATTCTGGTGGAATTCAATCATTTCAATATTTTAGCAAAAAATTACTTTGCCCCAAAAAAGGTTAATAGTTGAAACTCTGAAAATGCAGTTTCATTTCTTTCATATTAAAATTACTAATTACTTTTAGGAGATTTAACTGTTGAATGCGATTGACCCGAAATGCGATTACATTCACTGATATTCCATAATTCTTTATTGTTAGTGAAAACATTTTACTACGTCTGGGAATCCTCTGAACTCCCATTATCTACTTAATTTAATAATCGTAATTATATAGCATTCATTACTTGAAATTTTAATTTAATTTTTTTAATATTGTTTTAGCGAAAATGACATTATTAATTAGATTAAAAGATTATTTATTACCACAAATATTTTACTAATAATTAATAATCTTAACTGTTTAATTTGTTTGGAAATGGCTATTTCAGTCCCTCCCATACTTTTTGAATTTCTACGCCATTGAATTCATTGGCTTAGAAAACCTATGCGGTTTTATTAATTTTTTCTGAGAGTGAAATTACTTTTTAATTAGCATCAATAAATATGATTTTATACGATTTATTTTCTTTGTAAATGCTTGAAAATTCGTTTAAGTAATTCCTTTATTAATATTATGTCAATTTAACTTCCTGTTTGAATTTTAGGAATACTTTAGAACCCCCCCCCCCCCCCCCCCGCCCCCCCCTCCGTCATGTTTTTCGATATGTCGCACTAAAGTGACATAACTCAAAAAAGTTACTTGTTTTACAGAAAATGCAAAAAACCCTTTTATCGGAATAAAAATAAAAATATTAGTAGAAAAAAATATCGTTAAAAAAGGTCTATAAAGAGTAGGTATCAAGCATTATTTTTATTTTTTACAGCCTTGGCCTTTTTTTTATGCTGTTAATGATACTAATAATAACAACAACAGCAGCAATGGTGATGATGATGCTAATAATAATAATAATAATAATAATAATAATAGTAATAATAATAATTATAATTATAATATTTGGACGCTACAAGGCGATTATAAACTTAAAATCATTCCGATTTTTTTTGGCTACCTTAATTCCGAAATGTAATCTTGAACAAGAAATTTGTTGTTGGATTATTAATAACAGTAAAATGCATTCAAGAATTAAAAATTAAAAATTTTCATGCGACTTTCTGGGTAGAATACATCTGTATGATATCTTAAGAAAATCTGTGCAGTTACTTGAAGAATATGAGCTCTTAGGCAACCTGCCAAATACCCTTTTTATTGACCTACGGAGGAAGTCATATTATGACCGTTAACTTCGTTAAATTCAACATGAAATCTTTTTTTCAAATCTGAGTGTTTTAGATTTCAATTTAAAGAATTGATACTTTGTTATAAAATACTATAAGGATCAGGTTTTATTAATAAGTGGTTTAGAATTTAATTTAAAGACCTGATATCGTCTTATGAAAATAATATAAGGATCAAATTTTATAAATGAGTGGTTTAGAATTTAATTTAAAGACCTGATATCGTCTTATGAAAATGATATAAGGATCAGGTTTTATAAATGAGTTGTTTAGAATTCAGTTTAAAGGATTGACATTTTCTTATGAGATATACTATAGATATACTATATAGATAAACTGTAGAAAAAATAATATAAGGGTCAATTTTTATAAAAGAGTGATTTAGAATTCAATTCAAAAGATTGATATTTGCTTCATAAAATTCTATAAGGGCCGGGTTTTATAAAAGAATGTATTTTAATTCAATTTTAAGGATTGATATTTTCTTAAGAAAATATTATAAGAGTCAGATTATATAAAAAAGTGCTTTGTAATTCAATTTAAAGGATTAATATTTTCTTATGAAAATGCTAGAACGATAATGTTTTATAAACGGGTGTTTTAGAATTCAGTTTGAAGGATTAATATTTTCTTATGAAAATACTATAAGCATCAGGTTTTATGAAAGAATTAAAAGTAACAATCTTCTTAAACTTTTAAAAAATTCTTATATGTCCTACTTGAAGTGTTATAAAACGCAAGTTATGCATTTTTTTGTTTACCATCTAATGCTAGATATTTTGTTTATATATATATATATATATATATATATATATAGTTGAGATTTTTTTTATCCGCAGTAGTTATTATTTTCACTGATGAAAAATTGAGATTCTTATTGCTGACATAGAATCAAATAACAAGGTAGACTCAAACTTGCCTTCGATTAAAAAAACTATGCTTTCAAGCTTCAAATAATTTAAGGAGACAATTATTCCTCAAATTTAAAATAAATATAACTTCCATTAAGTTAATAAAGACACGTTTAATAAGAAAGGGATTCATAAAAAAATTCGAAACGAAGAAATAACTATCAATTATGCATGGGATAATTTTAGGAATTTTAGTTTTTCTTGAAAAGGAATTGAAAATTTTAAGAATTCAGTTTTTTTAAAAATTTAAATCACAAAATTTTAAATTGTGACCCACATATTCCGAGGATATACAGGGTGTTTATAGAGTCCCTGACCCATTTTGATTTTTAATAACTCATAAAATAATAAAGATAGATTAAAATTAATAACATAAATGGTTAGATAGACTCAAAAAGTTTCATGACCCTTGTCAATGAACTTCCACGTATGCCTCCTTCGTCGGAGGGAGAATATCAAGTCGATAGTCAATTTCAAGCCAGGTAGCGGCAAGCATGTCGGCATCCACAGAGGCTATTGCGGTTGTAATTCTGGCTTTTAAGTCATCAATGTTCGACACTCTCCTCCTGTAAACATTGTCCTTTACAAATCCCCAAAAGAAAAATTCCAGCGGCGTTATATCAGGTGATCTGGGTGGCCAAGGAATTGGACCTCCTCGCCCAATCCATCTTCCTGGAAAATGGTCATTCAAAGAAGTACGAACGATGGTACCCCAATGAGGTGGTGCACCATCTTGTTAGACATGTTGGAAAACTTCGTATTTCCACAGCTAGAAGAGCTTCATCCACATGTCTTTTTGCAACAAGATGGTGCACCACCTCATTGGGGTACCATCGTTCGTACTTCTTTGAATGACCATTTCCAGGAAGATGGATTGGGCGAGGAGGTCCAATTCCTTGGCCACCCAGATCACCTGATATAACGCCGCTGGAATTTTTCCTTTGGGGATTTGTAAAGGACAATGTTTACAGGAGGAGAGTGTCGAACATTGATGACTTAAAAGCCAGAATTACAACCGCAATAGCCTCTGTGGATGCCGACATGCTTGCCGCTACCTGGCGTGAAATTGACTATCGACTTGATATTCTCCGTGCGACGAAGGGGGCACACGTGGAAGTTCATTGACAATGGTCATGAAACTTTTTGAGTCTATCTAACCATTTATGTTATTAATTTTAATCTATCTTTATTATTTTATGAGTTATTAAACATCAAAATGGGTCCGGGACTTTATAAACACCCTGTATTTCAACTGAACTCTAACTCCTAAAGTGATTTTTGCAGGTACAGACGTTATCTCTATTCTTCACTGTACAAATATTCTCAAATACTGAAACTAGCAGAAAAATGCATAGCAGATCTGAAATTAGATAATAACCTATACTTGTAAAGAAATTCGGTTGTTTATAAAATTAAAATTAGCCATAATGAATAAGCTCGACGGCCGGAAATAAGCCACTTGAGTGGTTAAAATTACTTTTTACATTATTATGGAACGAGAATAATTACGATATACTATGAA
This sequence comes from Maratus michaelseni, assembly GCA_963931845.1. Classification (NCBI taxonomy): domain Eukaryota; kingdom Metazoa; phylum Arthropoda; class Arachnida; order Araneae; family Salticidae; genus Maratus; species Maratus michaelseni. Next base: position 447,440,152 of record OZ007586.1, read on the forward strand.
TAAAATTAATATTAAAATCAATATAAAACCCAGAAAACTAAATTATTTTTCTGATATACGAAGACTTTATTTACTTAGATATTAATTAAAAATAGGGGAACGGAAATTAATCATTTTTTTGAACAATGAGTCATTACTCTTCGGTAAATTGTGTTATTTTATAAGCTATTTTTCTTGTACCTTGCTCGTTACTCGATTTAGATAACATATTATTAATAGTAGATGGTATAAAAAACTTGCAGAAAGTTTATTAAAATTGTGATTAAATTAAGTACAATCGTGGGGGGGGGGGGACGCAGCACGCCCTTCTAACTCTGCCGCAAATCATCGTATAAAATATGATTGGTACCAATGGATTAGTAATAAAGTCTACTAATGAATACTATTCTTAAATTTGGTTTAGGGCCGTCTACATATAGAAATTGTAATAAATAATAATAAAAAAAATTCTATACTGACCAGTAGCGGCTTGTCAGGTGGTTCAAAATTACTTTACTACCAGTATTTTAATAAACTAAATTTCTGTTTGTTTAATCCTAGTAAATTCTACAATTAAATAAGGACAAACTTCCTGTTCTAAAATTCTGGTAATAAAGTGATTTTGAACCCCTGGCGATCCAATTTTTAAAATTTCGTACCTTTACCAATTAACAATACTAAATTATGGAATAAACACGGGAGAATTTTTATAATTATTTGCAAAATAATTGGAGTCTAATGGAAAAAAAAAACTCGTCAAAAGCAGTCAGATAAAATTGTTAAACTGGGTTTATCTCTAATCTTTATTTAGTTTTTGCTGATTAAATTAGTACTTAACTTCGAAATTTACCTCGAAAAAGGATTTTTTTTACCTGTATAGTAATTTTTCGGTACAATTTAAACGTAGAATGAAAAAGTTTATATAAGTTAATTTTCTTATTTTTACTTTAAAGAGGTTTAATACAGATGATTAATTTACAGGACGGTTGTGTATTAAGGTTTAATTTGAACTTAAAAATATAATATAGCTTTCTTTCATTGAATTACATTTAAATCGAACTAAAAGTATTTAATTAAAATGCTACGGAGATAAAGTTATAATAACTTCTTTAATTATATTTTTAAAATATTATATATTATAAGTGTTAGAGTATTTTTAATCATGACATATTTACTTAAGAAAGATATTATATCGATCAAAACAGCTGACTGAAAAAAAAATAAAAAAAATAAACGAAGCTCATTTTCTGTAAATTTTCTGCAAAATCTGCAAAATTATTTTTTATAATGCAATTAGTATTGGATTGTGAAGTTATTTCTTCAAATGTTATATTATCTACATTATACATTTAATTTTTTAATCTTAAAGAGTTTATGTTTAAAATATCTCGAAAAGAAATCCATAATGTTATGCAAAACATCTAATTACTGAGAAAAGTTTAAAATAAAACGTAATGGCAATAAATATACAGGTTTTGGAGCGGTCTATATCAAAAGAGCCTAAATCAAAATTTTGACCACAATTCTTTCCTTACAAAAATTTTCGTTTTAGATTTATCTTGCAAATGTCGTAGAACCAGTCTTCGTGTGAGCTTTTTCTTGCCATTGTTGTAGAAATCTACCGCCAAAATAATTAAAAAGAAAATAGCGGTGGACATAAAAGAGACCGTTCCGAGGTCTGGATTTATGAAAATATACAATTAATTCTGTGATACGTATGCGCTTCTAACAGCGCATTTCTTTAGAGAAGACCAAAAGAGAAATAAAGGCGTATTTTCTAAAAAATATATTAGACTCTTTATTTTTTATTTATATTTTATTTTCTACTTTTTAGTGTTTAAATCATTTCATCGTTGCAGGTTTGCAGCCAGTTGGTATGATTTAACCAGGGTGATCTTACGAATAACAATATTTAGAGATTTATCACCTGCGTCCAGCTGACGAAAAAAATGCCTTAATTATTAATTTATTAATCTGTAATTAAGTTATAAAAATATAAATAAATTGTACTGTCATCAGAAACACGCATGTAAATATAATTTTTATAATTCTAGCTTATAAGGAAGTGAGGGAAAAATATATTGCAAAATTCCATCTTTACATAGAAGAACAAAGTTAAGTGAAATAAAAAAGTGTAAAAAGAGAGGATTTTTATTTTTCAACAACAGTGCCAAAAAAATATTTTTGAAACAATTATTACACATTTGCCACACTCCCAGTGATCTTGAAGTTCGCTAAAAGGCAAAGTGCGTGCACTCCTTGGAGTTTACAAGGGGTGTGGCACAAACATTTCCGATTAGAAATCTTTGCCTAATATTTTTCCTCAGATTAGAAATCTTTGCCTAATATTTTATTTCAGATTAGAAATCGTTCCGTGATTAATCACAGAATTTGTAATATTTTTCTGTTATTAAATAAGGCAAAAAATTATATTCGAAAATTGTGGTAGAACTGAACGCACCCTACTAAAAGAGCATTTTTGCATTTCTGTGTAGCTCCGCGTGCTTTCCAAATGTCTTTTCCTAAATTTTATACAATTCGGATGGTGACTGACAACATAAATTATAATTACAACAAATACTCGATTTTTGGAGGTTAATCGTGATGGAGCCATTTCAGTCAAATTGCAAAAAAATATTTAGCACTATAACCAAGTTATAAACAGAATAAAAATACTTACTGGACTCCTTTATTAAAACATTTCCAATAATGCAGAATTTTTTTTCTTTCTCATTATTAACCTTCTTGTAACGGTAGTCAAGCCATAAATTAAAAGAACTCACATACCTCTACCTGAACAAAATGCTACTCGTTTATAACTTTTTTATTTGTAAATATTTTGCCTATTTTGAAATTAATTTTAACATAAGTTTTTTTTTTTAATATAAAGACATCGGTTTAAAAGTTATTGAAACAAAAGTTTACTGAGTTAATTATGAACCATCTAAATCCAATGCAGTTTTATATTATTGTATAAGAAATGCATTGGATTTAACACTAAATATACCAATAAAGAAAAGTGCCTAGTTAAACTGATGGCATTGATCTCACAGTCTATTCACACTAATTGTATATTATACTCTTATTTTAAAAAATAATGCCTCTCGAAAAAAAAAAAGAAATCGACAATAAATTAAGGGGGATTAACCCCCCCGTCCCCACATCATACTTAGTCAATGAACCCCCAAAACTAATCAGGGAAGCGCCTTATCACAATGAACCTATACACAAAATTTGTATCAAATAGGATAATTCTGCATGAAAAACCCATTTATCTAAATTAAGGGGGGATTAGCCCCCGTTCCCTCCTTTATAATTAAGCAATGAACCCCTAAAACTAATCAGGTAAGAGTCTTATCACAATGAACCCATAAACAAAATTTGAATGAAATCGGAAAATTCTGAATGAAAAACCCATTTATCTAAATTAAGGGGGGATTAGCCTCCGTTCCCCCCTTGATACTTAACCAATGAACCCCCAAACATAATCAGGGAAGCGCCTTATCACAATGAACCTATAAACAAAATTTGAAGCAAAACGGATATTTCTATCAGGAGTTATCGCGTTACGTACATACGTACATAGGTACATACATACAAACATGCAGAACCGGGGGCACATTAGCTCTCAGGCTTTGATAGCCTGTGAGCTAAAAACCGATCATTTAATCGGTACCAAATGAAAATATTTCGACTCGAACCAGAAAATTCTTTACAAAATAAATAAAATATAAATAACACAGAAATAAGTTAAATAGGTTTAAATAAAAATTCTTGTGTGAAATATTTTTATAAAACTTGAAGTAAAATTCCCGATATACACGATTTCTTAAATAGCTGTTTAATTTATCACAAGTTTGTAATGACCATTTTCACAATTTGTATATTTTAAGCGTATTTTAAAACATTATAAAAAATAATCATGACAAAATTTTTTTAGGCTAATATCAAATGAAAACATTTACATAACCTCACTATTTGAGCAGACAAAACTAGTCAAGTATTGCATTACAAATGTCAATAAAAAAAAGACGAAAACGTAAATGATCAAGTTTATTAAGAGATCAGATGTTAAGGTGATCCAATCCTGTTTATCCTCTTATTTATTTAAGCAAAACCAGTAAGAACTTCTTTCTTGGAAGGATTTTGCGAAATAATTTGAATATAGGTAAACTTGATAAATTTGGCAATTGCTTTTACTGATTAACTGTGCAGATCTCAATGTCTTTCATGCAATATTTTGCAATTATAACGAGAGCTTACGGAAAATCTTGCATTAAGAACTATTTAAGTTAGTGAATGATCTTTTCATAGATTAGATGAAAACTTCTGTTTTACATCATGTTAAAAAAATACCTCTAAGAAGCCTCAGATTCTGATTTTTGAGTAGATATTTTTATTTAAAAATAAAAAAATGCTCTTTTTTATGTCATCTCAGCCTGTCATATTAGTTCTGAATATTTAAGTCTCAAATTTGTAAAATAAGCGTACTCATATTTTTTTCGGTAGTCACTTCGCTTTTATCTAATTTTCCTACTGTACTGGCTGTAAATAAACACCCACTTTTGACACCATATTTGACTTCTTTGGATCAAAGTATTATAGTTTATATATTTTTGATTAAATTTTCATAGAGGGGGGGGGGGAGATCAAAATTTGAGGATGCTAATGTTAAACCCACGTGACTATCTTGAATTTACACCTGCCCCCCCCCCCCCCCAAAAAAAAAAAAAAATAAATAAATAAACGTTTTTTTTTTTTTTATATATATATATATATATATATATATATATACAATGAATAAACCCGAACAAATTCTACGCAACATTTTAATTATGAAAATAATTAATAAATTTATTTTTTAAAACCGTCAATTATGACTTACATTAATTTTTACATAAAAAGAATCAGCCTTCTCCAGAATTTGGCTATGGTCTTTTAAAATTTCTATCACTGTTTTTCGAAATATAGAAAAAATTACGTTTCGGCGGTTTAAAGGTTCCTCCTATTATCGTTAACATCCACATAAAAGTAAATATTAGAGCTTAACCAAAAAATTTTTACAGAATTTCTTTTTTATAAAGTTAATTCCTTTTATTCTTGGAATTTTCATATAACTTTTTCTGGTAACTAGTTGAATGTTCCTGGTACTTTTCCTTGTAAGATCTTAATTTTATTTTTCGAAATTTATGGATAAACCTCTAACACATTTTCTGTTATAACTATCTGAGTATTTAAGAAAATTATATAAACTAAACTTTTTCCGGGCTGCTTTGAAACAAGAGACTCAAATACGGTGTCAAAAATAAGTGCTACCATTTGAATAAACAAAGTTACATTTTTTAATATGTAGACTGTTATGTATTTCTAAAATTACATTTATATTCTAAACAAGGACATTACTTCGAATCTAATGACTCCTTTGTTTTCTTTTTCTTGTAAACGGCGGGTGTATCTTTTATTATTATTATTATTATTATTATTATTATTTTTTTTGACGCAAACATGTACACATTTATAGACGATTTTAAAAAAAAAATCTATAGTGTGTAAAACGGAGTAATGTGAGATTGTATTTATCAACAAGGTTTACTCTTAAGCAGTACAGTTACTTAGGTTTGAGTATTTAATATATTTTAAGAATCCGAGTGATTTTTTTTGTTTTTTTCAGATAATTATTGAGGGTGCAATCAGGTATACCAATTGATTGTGAACGTAGTGAACTTTGGAAGTGTTTAGATCTATTAAAATATAAAATATTGGCTTAGATGCTTTACACTCACGCTAAAAAATAAAATAAAATAATCGGTTAAAAAAAAGAAAAAAGTCGCCAAATTTAGGGGATTTTTTCCTTTAATGGCAACCTAGCCATTGTATTAAGTTATTCGTTTGGCGCAGTCTTGGAAATCGCGCCAACCAAACAGTCGCCAATCTTTTGTTTACATTTTAGCGTGAGTGTAACACATCTGTTCCAAAATATTTTATTCAAATTCTTTGACGATAGTACAATAAATTCAAAGTCAAAAAATTTTTCCTAAGTGTATTTTTTAAACAAACAAACAAAAAAAAATATCCCGAAAATAACCTAAAAAACAAGCCGTATTGATAGAATATCCTTTTAAAACAAAATATACTGAAAACTGAAAATCTGAACCTTGTCATAAGGCTCCGAAAAGGTCCACTTTTTAAATACCAGTATTTTCTAAGATTTTTTTAAAAAGTTTTTTTTATAAATTTTATAGAATTCAACCCGAAGTTTGTTTCTGTTGCATACGTAGAAACATACTTCGAAAATGTTTCTTAGGAAATACTGGTACTATTCAAAAAGCGGACAATTTGAGAGCCCTGTTGTCGAAGTTTTTTTTAACTATGATGATTTTTTTAAAATATAACAAAATGTACTAAATATAACGAATTCTGTTTCAACATTATATGCCTCATAATTTAGTTATTTATAAATGTCAAAACATGTCTGAATAGTAAGGTAAAGTATTTTTGACAACATGACAACATTGACATTTTCATCCTTCAACTTTTTCAAATTCCATAAAATGAAAGCTATTTTTAAAATTGAAGTTATTCATTTAAATTATATTTATCTGCTTTATCTGATTAATAATTTAGTCTCAAAGCCATTTTTTCTTACATTTGGCAGAGTTCAGGTTTTAAAATATTATGAAAAAATTTTGGGTTTGTGTTGTTGACGTTTTTATTTTTTTAAAAATCGTTCATTATTACAGCTGTCAACTTTTACGCCTTTTTCTTACCATTATTTTTTAACGAAAAATTTGCCTTATCTAATTGTAGAATGTTTCGATTAAATAACAGTTAAAAAATGTATTTAAAAGAACTGTAAAAGTTGGAAGCTATGCATTATAATCATTTCTTCGCTTTTATGTCTAGTTTAATATTCATTTATTCTCTATTTTTTCATAAATTTACTACTGTTTATATTTCAAAATATACTTAAAAATTATTAACTTTATGCCACTTTGTAGTTTTGTCCTCTGTTGAGATGCTTTCATTTATATATGTATTGTTATATAAACATTTTTCTTACAATTATTGTTTCGTTTTAATGATAATTATTTTATCTCGAAATCATTTTCTCCCCCATTAGCTACATTTTTTTATTTTAAAAAATATATTTAAAAATATTCATTTTATGCAACTCAGTGTTTTTGGCCGTCGAGACCCATCATTTATAAATACTTTTTTTTCAGTATAATCATATTTATTTCAATTATTCCTTTGTTTTAAAGAATTAATAATATTATAATCATTTTCATTACAAAAAATATTTTGCTTTAAAAATTAATATATATTTTTTAAATCTTGAAATCATTTGCTACTTTTTTCTTTTGAAGATATACTTAAAAATCATTCCTTTTATGTAAATCTATGTTTCTCTCCGCTGAGTTCCCTCACTTATAAATAATTTTTTGTCGCTATCTCTTTTTTTTCTTTCTATGAGTAATATCTTTATGGTGTAGCTATTTTTCCGTACGTTTAATACAGCAGGAGACGTCATGCTTTTATTACCCCGAGTACATTTAAATTTTATAATCATGTTTATCGGCATATCCCCACCCATCCTCTCCAACACTCTTTTATTTATGTGTTTACTTGTGGTATTGGGTGCACATTGTGTAAATACACACAATCTTATATATAGATATGTTGGGTAGAAATAATGCATAATAATATTGAAAAATAATTATATATTTTTTAACTTATTTTTCGTAAAAAATATTAATTTTAACCTAATGAATTTTTTAACAAAAATCCCTTTCTAGATGTTTCAACAGGGTGAATTCAAAATTACAGCTTATTCCGCTGAGTAGTTTTTGAATTATGCTTTAAAAACTATAAGCATTTCAATTTCTCTTTGAAACGTTTAAAAATGAATTTAATATTAGAAGTTCCAAACTTTAGATCTGCATATCTCCTCTAATGACATGCGGTTTCGTATCCTAAAGTAAAATTTTCTGGAAAATCCAAATATGATGTCAAAAGTATTGATAATTTTCAAGTACGGCACAATTTCTATATGTACACGACTGCCGAAGCAAAATTTAAGTGTAGCATTAATTAATAGACGTTATTGTTAATCAAATGGTACCATTTACATTTTTATACGATGATTTGCGGCAGACTTACTAAGAGTGTTATTATTTTTTTTTTTTTTTTTACGACTTTAAAAATGATACAAAACTTCAAAACCATTGAGGAATAACAAATGATGGAAACATTGTCAAAAAAATGGTCGTTTTTAGGAAAAGGGAAGCTTTCATTATTTTGACCATTGTAGATTTTTTTTCTTTGAAAAAATGTACACACTGTAAACTTTCTATTTCCTTTTAAAATACATATTTACTAGCGATGAGTCCAAAATACGTATTTATGAATATCAAACTGAATCTTTTACGGGCACACTTGCGCCAAGGGGCGCATGATCGTCGTCGTCGACAACTATGCTGTAGTACAGATTTAAACATATTATCATAGATTACGTATTTTATACCACTCTATATTTTGGTACCTCAAATTACCCTCACTTATAAATAAAGTAATACAGAATACCAAATCAACTGAAGTGGTGACCGTGGTAACTACCAACATATTTGCTAACAAAGCCAGTGGATTTTCACTATGTCAATAATATTGACCAATACATTAGAATGGGATTTACTCTCCAATAATATGCGTGTAGACACGCAAAGTGAAACATTCATCGGTTCATGATTGTCTATCGTTTTAACTAAGTCCTTTTATAGAACGCTAGGCGAAACATCTAAAGTTCATTACTCTCTGACGACTAGAATGTAACAGGTGATCAAAACAAATCAAACTTTAACATCATCATTACTAGTAAAAAAGGAATAAAGTAAATTTATTCGTGTTACATATTTAGATTTAAAAAAAAAAAAAGGAATTACAATAGAATATTTTTCAATGCTCTGCAAAGTAGCTCTCCCATGTTTGAGAATCATAATGGCTCACTAATGACATTTTTTTTCCGGGGGGGGGGGGATTTTTACGGCTCCGGGTTTGGTTTGGGGGGGGGACAATATAGATTTCCGAGGGAAATTTGCACTATTTGACTATTAACCCCTTAAGCACCATACTCAATTTAGTGATAGTATGCTGAATACCAGCTATATTAAATTTCGTCAAAAATAATAATAACAAAAAATTCAAAAATGCAAAATTCATACCAGAAATTCCAAAAGAATAATTTTAATTTATGCAATCACGAAAAGTCTGTCATTATATAAAATACAAATTACTACTATAACTTTCTGGTATGAATTCAAAATTTTAAATTTATAAAAAGGCCAAACAGGCAACCTGGACGTCCTGGTACGTCCAGGTCCGTCCTGGTATTTCAGATAGAGGTGGTGTTCATGACGTACGCAGGAACGTCGTGGTGCTGAAGGTGTTAACGAGCATACATTTTCAAATCTTTTCGGGGGCTATTTCGATCCTCCGGCGAGGTGTCACCTCCCGGGCCAACCCCTGAATTCATCACCGCGAATTGCATCCGTCAATCTGAACATTTGCAATCCTAATGGCGTTGTGAATTGTGCTGTGTCGCTAAACAAACTTCTGACACAAATGGAACTCCACTTCTTGGTGGCAATTCTGGTAATGAAATTTTCAGTACTCAACAAATCCCATGTCTTTCCGTACATTTCTATGAAAACCATACCGTGTTGTTACCTATACTTTTCGAATTATTAAACTTTTATCTCTTTTGTGACTTTTGGATCACCCAGTATTTATAATTATATGGCATTAAACATTTTTAAAGAAGTATAGCCCACAGTTTAGAAAAACGCTCTCTAGTGCAAAATAATATTTAAAAAAAATTCTTTTTAAGACTCGTCTAGTGAAAAAGTTTGATGTTATTTCTTTATTAATAAACAAATTAAAAAATGTTTGGAAATAATAATCTGTCAACAGTTACAGCACACTTTTTATCTTTTATTAAAAGAATATGATTCTTCATTATTAGTACCTGAATTTCGAATTTATCAAATGATATTTACAAAATATGTTTTTATCGACTAATTATCAATGTACAACGGATAAAGAAAATGTCTTTCAAGATGGAAAAATAAATTAATTAAATAATTATTTTACGTCCTGCTAATTTATGACGATAATTAAGTTTATGCCACAATGAAATTGTTGCTATTTCATATTGTCCAGGTATGGATTCTGTTGTTATAGCATCTTTAAAAATATGGCTTTAAGTATAATTTTTATATTGAACCGGTTCAGAAAAAAAAAATATTTTTCAATAAAGTGAAACTTTTTGACATATTTTCTGACTAATTTTTAAGCTTAAAAGCATGATACTTGCAGAAATAATTATTGAATAGATTTGTAATCGAACAATTTTTTCCATTGTTCAATAAATGAATTACATTTTTAGTTATTAGCTATTGTTGTCTCAGAATGGCAGTTTTTTTATTTTTTGCACTGTCGCTACCGGAAGTTTGTTTCCAAACGCCCACTTTGACAACTTTTCTGAAAAATCTTGTGCCTTTGCTGAAAAATGGAAAAAATAGTTCGATTATATAGTTTTACAACCACTTAACTGCAGAAGAGTTTGCTTGCTTTGTTATAAAAAGCTTTTGGAAACACTATTTTTTAACTGTTATCTGCACATTATTAATTGGCAGACATTTTTCTATTACATAAGGCAAATATTTTAATACGGAAAGAGTGGTGCATTGTACCTATTTTTAGCTTATGGTGTCGAAAGAAAAAAAAACGAAAGTTAAGGTGTTAATAAAAGCAGCTGCCAATTTGATATGTCGGCGAACAAAAATTAATTAAACAAGAACGAAAAATCATGCGTCAAGCATAGATTATGTAACACTTTCCAACGCTTCCAAAATAATTTTACAAATCATTACCGTTTAATAAGCTGAAAGATAACATCTAAGTAAATAATTTGGAAAACGCATAACATATTTAAAAACACAATTTCAGGAATTTTCAACATATATTTCCGACATATACAATATTCGGAAAAATATCCGAATACTCTTATTCAGCCCTGTGTATGATCTATAGATTTGTATACATACTACATAGGATGCTAAATTTTAGTTTAGTTAGGAAACGCACAGCACAGTTTAAAATTCTCCTTCTGGAGTTTCTGTCAATAAACGGAAATGTGTTCGCGAACTTTTGTGCTGCCCTGTATAGGATCTACAGAATTTATACACACCAAGTAATAGACAAAAAGTGAGTTAAATTTAAAATCGCGTTCAGCAACTTAAAACGCACTTCCAGGAATTATTGTTAACAGACAGTAGAGAATTATTTTGTGTGTCCCCTGTAAATGAACGATGACTGCTATACACGCAATATTCTGTAGTAAGCCTCTTGTAATGCACCTTAGTGATATATATAAATTTCAATGCGTTTAAAATAGTGAAACATTATTTAATTAAACCGCAAACGATTTTTCTCCATAGACGTAATGTAACGGATTTTTTTTTACTGTCCCTGTAAAGTAACTATAAGTGCTATGACAGAATATACCATATTAAGCTTCTTGTAATGCACCTTAGTGATATATATCAATTACAATGTATTTGAAAGTGTGTAACATCATTAAAATAAACCGCAAATGATTTTTCCCCATAGACCGTCATGTAACGGAATTCTTTTGAGTGTCCCTGTAAAAAACTATAAGTGCTACACACTTCAATTGAAATAGGGAATATGCTATAGATAACGACAATGACATATAAAAATTGCAGGGCAATCCGAGCATATTTACGGGAGTTAGAGCACGGGCAGACGGCAGACAGCAAACGGACATACGGCCAGACAAACCGAAGTCATAAACACTTCAACTAGGTTGGAAAGTGTTAAAAATGTGTCAGAAAGTAGATATTTTGAATTTGTAGCTTTAACTATAAATAAATGTACGCATATAAAAGTAGGAAGAGTTAGTGTAAATAGGAGGGGCTAAAATAAAGACACATTTTCAGTACATCATTCATAATCCATTTTAATTTGTTAATTGAACAATTTCTGTTTTCTCTAAAATAATGGATGTTTCTTTGTATTACGTAGAAATCAATTTTCACTAAAGTTTTTTTATTTTAAAAAATGTTATATTAACTGTGCAAAATTCTAAAACGCTCAAAACCTTTCGTCCCGAGAGAGTAAACTAACATTTTTTTTTTTTTTTTTTTTTTTTACATTTCGATATAGTCTAAAGCAGCCATACTCAACCTTTTTTCTCGCGGGCCACAAACAAAGGTGTAGCGGGCCGCAACACACTTAAAAAGGGTATATAAAATAAAAAGATAATATAAGTAGTATAACAAATCAATATAACAAAGCTAGTATTATCGGTAGAGTTGAACGTTTTTCGCGGAAGAAATGTTACCAAAACATTGTAACACCACTATTTCCAAACAATAAACTTCGTAGCATATTTTTACTGCAAATGTTGTAGAAATAAGCCAGGAAGTTTGAAATAATGGTGTACGACTTGTTTGATGCCAATTATTTTCGCGACACACGTTCAGCCCTAATAAGAAGTATTAGCTAAGGGCCATAACCGTAAAACCAAACAATATAACAATGCAGAATTTACAAGTTCTAAAGGAAAAAGTGGGAGATTTTCTTATCTATGTATCTTTTCTATCAATTTTTTGCTCAATGCAAAAACTTTTTATTTATTATTATTTTTTTTTCATTTTAGAAATATATAGTGCAAATATAACTAATTTAGAATAGCTAATTGGATTACTGTTGAAGATTAAGAAATGTATACACCACTGTAACGCAAATAAGACTGCATGCAAAAAAAAAAAAAAAAAAAAAAAAAAAAAAAAAAAACTTTTGACTAAAGAAACGGCAATTTAAGATGTTTTAACATAATTTAAAATTAATTAGAAATGACAGGAGAGATTTCGGTTTTTTATGAAGAAATATAAAATAACAGTGTAGATCTTAAATACATTTTATGCACATCTCAGTTAATTTTATAAATATGGATTAATAACTATGTGCATTGGGCCGCACACTAAAGGTCGCCGGGCCGCAGGTTGAGTATGGCTGGTCTAAAGGTTAAATAGTTTTATTCCCATTACAGGTTGGAACATAAAAAAAATTAAATAAGAGAAAAATATTTAAATAGTTTCAAATCTTTAAGTCATCAAAAATTGTGCATCGTTTTAAGGAAACTGAAATCGATTACTCATTACTCATTAATCAAATATTAATGTACACTAGACCCCCCCCTCCTCCATTATACAACTCTTTTGTTGCATCTCCCCTCCCCCCCCCCCTCCCAAAAAATAATAAATCAGGGTGCTTACACTACTTTGAATTTCAAGACAAGTAGACAAGACAAAAGAAGTCTGGCACGACTAGATTTCTAATTAAATAATTTCTATTAAATTTTAAATATTTGACTTTGTAATTGCCTTGTTAAATTATAGAACTTATAATATTTTCTTTCGATTAAATAAGGAGAATACTCTATGAAAATATTGTGATAGATTTGTACGCACCCTGGTAAATCCATTTTTAAATAATTTTATAAAAATTTCAATAAATGTCTTTGTCGTTAAATTTTTAGGAAAAAAAATGTGTAATATACTGTAAACTAATATGTGGGAGACATATAAAACATTTACTCGTAGATAATCCACTTTCATATTTTTTATGTTCTAGATTATAACGTGCTTACTTCTTGTCTCCAAACATGTGCAATATAACAAGGGGCTACTGTGATTCATCTTTTTAAAATATTATTTCTCAAACATAATTTCATGAATATGTACAGTCATGGGGAAAAAAGAACACCCCCTACAAACTCCGCAACAAAGTATTGTAGAAAAAAGTTACTGGTAAAATAAGATTGAAAATAAAGTATACTTTTAAATGATGTATATAAAATTTTCTTAGGAGGCCATCTACATGTCAAAAACAAACCTAAACTTTGTTTTTTTTTTCAATGCCAAGACCCAATTTTGACAAGATATTTTAAATCTTCATTTCAAACTATGCCTAGATACCAAATTTCATGAAATTTCTACGATTAGTTTCGAGAAATTAATTATTTAAAATGAGTGTATTTTAGGGGCTGTATCAAAATTGAAGTTCGGTACTTGACTGTTGAAATGCTACAGAATAACTACGTCACTTTTATTAATGTATTATTTCTTGCCAATATGACCATTTTACTCACTTAATATGTTCGGCTATTATTATATATGGTAAAATCCTTTTCAATATTCATTTTATAATGTTTACAAGAGTTGAATTATCCGATTAAAAATATATAAGGTTATCGATGATTAAAGTAGTTTTCGATTATGTGAATGTGATTGGACTTTATAGGTGTTTGTATAATGCTTTTTCTCAGATTTTGAAATTATTTTACTTCCTCTTTCTAAATTTATATGTGAAGAATATCGGCTAATACAAAATTTAGAATAAAAAATAGTCTGAAGTAGTATAATTAAACGATGTAGAAAACTCCCAGACAGATTGATTTTCAATCTGAATATGAATCTTAACTCGATTGCTAATGGCATATTTTTAAAACTTTTTCAGCAAATACACAACCACATATGCATTTGTAAAAAACTTTACTTCAAACATATATAAAACAGAAAATACTAAATAGGTTTATTGGACTGGAGAAGAATCCATAAATTCAATTAAAGGTAACAAACGTAATGAGTAAAATTATTTCTAAGGTAGGACTGTTCATTTAAAACAAAATGAGTTTTGTTAATTGAAAAATATAAGCGAAACTAATTTACATAACTGACGTAAAATTATACCTCATGCAAGTACGAGTTACGTAATTTTAATAAAAAATTTAAAAGCAGACACAGAAAAAAAATCTTATTCTAATTAACAATAAATAAGTAAAATATATATTTTTTTTTCAAATAATGCTTTTCTGCACATCATAGACGGCCCCTTAAACCAGCATCTTGTCATTTTTTAAGCATAATTTGAAAACTACTTGGAAGAAAAATTTGAAATTTTGAATGTGTATAAACTAGAACATAATAAATATAAAACCATCAAAAAAATTATAAGTTGCAATTCATATTTTTTTCGAATATCAATTTCATAATTCATAATTCATATTATAAAATCATAAAAATTACACATTCAACGTATTTATGTTTGAATTTTATAGTATTGTAACCAAACACAAAAATAGCACATTAAGACTATAATTTCAGTATACATAAAATATAGTGTATAATAAAAGTATGAAAATGTAATTTAACATTAGAAGCTCAAAATTTTGAATGTTTATAATTCAAAAACTTATTATCCATATGATTTAAAATTTGGTATCTAGGCACAGTTTGAACTGAAGATTTAAAATATTGCGTCAAATTGGGTGTTGCTATTGAAAAAAATAATAATGTTTGGGCTGTTTTTCATATGTAGATAACCCATAAGTAAATTTTATGTGCATCATTTAAAATGTAGACTTTACTTGCAATCGTTTGGTACCAGTAACTTTCTTCTATGATAATTTGTTGCGGAGTTAATGGGAGCTTTTCGCTTTTAATCCCCACGGCTTTACATATAAAGGATATTTAAGTATTTTAATCTATAATTATCTATAGGTATCTATAAATAAAACTATAGTTAGCTATAAAAAGACGGAATTTTGAAAACTATATACACAGAACTCGAGTTTGTTACGAAGATTTGTACTTCAAACTTTGTACTAAACTATAAACAAACAGCTTAGGCGCCAAGGCTTTTGGATTTTGAATGCCACTATTTTAAAAATATTTCTTCGCCTCATTTAATCATTTTCTGCGATTAAATAAAGATGATATTTTTTTTTTCAAAAATAGAGGTATTCAAAATCCGTAATACTTGGCATCTGTGTATCAATTAAAAATATATCTTTGAGAAAAACAAGATTTTTTGTTGTTGTTGTTTAAGAGAAAGTGTTTAAAAATTAAATAAATTATAACGCACTTTTGCACCTTGGCTATTTGAGATAATAAGAATCATTTTACATTTAAAAAACCCGTTACTAAAAAAAAAAAAAAATACTTATTACAAAATATTAATATATTTTCAAAAATTTCAGGAAATAAATTGCATAAATAATGCAATACTGTTACTACTACTACTAACAATATTATTATTAGAAATGAATTGACGATACAGTAATACTCGAAATATCTTCATCACTGATTTTAAAATGTCATTTCGACAAAAATTCACTTAAAATTTGGCATATAAGTTTTTGTAAATTTCAAATTCTCAAAGATTTCTGTAACTCTACGTAAATACTTATTGAAATACCTACAATTTATCAGGAACTTCAATTTGAAATATGATGCTTTTGAAAAACAGAACTAGCAAACATGTTTTTCGAAAATTATATAATTATCCCTCAAAGCTTTGCTAAGTTTGTTTATTTTTTTATTTATTTGAATTTTTTACAAAGTATTCTACTTTACAACAATTTCGAGACCTATTTTAACGCTTCAAAATAAGTGCAGAGTGAAAACTCAGAAATGTAATACAAGTGTATGAGGTTTTATTCTCTGATTAGCATTCTTCAGTTTTTTATTCGGATGTATTTCAAGTCGACCTAGATTTTCAATGATATCTCATTTGTTAAATAGTCTTTACTTTCATTAAATCTACATAAAAATTCCTTTCAAAATAAATTCAATTTAAACAAGAACGAAAAATCATGCGTCAAGCATAGATTATGTAGCACTTTCCAACGCTTCCAAAATAATTTTACAAATCATACCGTTTAATAAGCTAAAAGATAACTTCTAAGTAAACAATTTGGAAAACGCATAACATATTTAAAAACATAATTTCAGGAATTTCCAACATATACAATATTCGGAAAAATATCCGAATACTTTTATTCAGCCCTGTATAGGATATATAGAATTGTATATATACTACATAGGATGCTAAATTTTAGTTCAGTTAGGAAACGTGTAGCACATTTTAAAATTCTCCGTCTGGAGTTTGTCAATAAACAGAAATGTGTTCGCGAACTTTTGTGCTGCCCTGTATAGGATCTACAGAATTTATACACACCACGTAATAGACAAAAAGCAAGTTAACATTAAAATCGCGTTCAGTAACTTAAAACGCACTTCCAGGAATTATTGTTAACAGACAGTAGATAATTCTTTTGCGTGTCCCTGTAAATGAACGATGACTGCTATACACACAATATTCCGTAGTAAGTCTCTTGTAATGCACCTTAGTGATCTATATAAATTTCAATGCGTTTAAAATAGTGAAACATTATTTAAATAAACCGCAGACGATTTTTCTCCATAGACGTAATGTAACGGAATTATTTTTACTGTCCCTGTAAAGTAACTATAAGTGCTATGCACACCCTGTTCCATATTAAGCTTCTTCTAATGCACCTTAGTGATATATATAAATTTCAATGCGTTTAAAATAGTGAAACATTATTTAAATAAACAGCAAATGATTTTTCCCCATAGACCGCAATGTAACGGAATTCTTTTGAGTGTCCCTGTAAAAAACTATAAGTGCTACACACTTCCGTTGAAATAGGGAACATGCTATAGATAACGATAATAACATATAAAAATTGCAGAGCAATCCGAGCATATTTACGGGAGTTAGAGCACGGACAGACGGCAGACGGCAGACGGCAGACGGCCAGACGGCCAGACGGCAGACGGCCAGACGGCCAGACGGCAGACGGCCAGACAAACCGAAGTCATAAGCACTTTTCAACTAGGTTGGAAAGTGCTAAAAACATAGTATCTGATTAGGCAATTTTTCTTAAGAAATATCTAATCAAACCGGTGTCAGTCTATTACTTCTTTAATATAAAGATTAAATAAAAATCGTAAATTTCAGAAATCTAAAATTCTTACATTCATAGTGCATATACGAGTATAATTCGCGTATGAGTATTTACCTATAGTTTTTTTTTTTCTTTCTTTTTTTTTTTTTTTGTGCTTACAATAAGTACTTACAATATTTATATTTTATAGATATACCATGTACTTATAGATAAGTATTGAGTTGTTCGGAAAGTTCCTTCCATTTGGGAAAGTTAGTTCGCACCGGAAAATTCTATCATTTAATTATTAGACATTAATTCCGATAGCTCATGTCTAATAATTGACGAGCAGAATTTTCCGGTACGAACAGATTTTCCTAAACGTAAGGTACTTTCCGAACAACACAATACTTACAACATTTTTATTTTATAGATATACCATGTAAATATAGATAAGTAATTGCAATATATTTATTTAAGATTAGGAGCAGTAATTCGTATATAGTATTATATAGTACGTATGAAACGGGATTAGTGAAAATCATGTTAACTTTAAATGGGAAAACATTTAGTCAAAATTATTTTACTACTTAACTCTTTGAAGGAATGTGGTATATTATTTACACTACTTAATTTTATTCCCCAACTACCAAAATTTTTAAGTCAAATTTTCCTTTTCTAATATATGTGAAGAAAATCATTTATTTATATTCAAATCAATTTGATCGTAAATTCTGGCGTTAGTCAGTCAATTTAACATTTTAGCAACATAATTAATTTGCCCCTGAAAGGGTTAAACGGGTAAATTTTTTCTTTGCTTCAAATATACGTAATGTATGATAGGTTAACTTTAAAAGAAAGAAGTGTTTTCAATAAATGTTTTTCCATTTAAGTGTTAACATAATTTTTTCTAAGGTTTACCCATTCAAATTTTAACACATTCGCGATCAGTAATTTTGTATGAAATATGATTTTAAAACAGCAAAAGCACCGCCCTCTTCTGAAAGTATATCGTAAATTGGTTTCCTAGATAGGTTTCTCAAGTTTATGCACAAGTAAATATCTTTCAATATACCGATATAATATAAAATGTCATACAATCTGAAAAAAGTATGGACGGTATGATATAAATGCATTTACTGCAAGGTAGAAGCCACAACCTTAGTCGATGTTTGATTAAATAAACACGAGAATTCTCGTTCCCGGTCTTCAGTGTGTTAACATAATTTGGATTGACCGTATATATTATATATATGCAAGAATCACATTATCACATGCTCTAATTATGCTTACGAATCTACCATCCACCCATCCATGTTAAACGGTGAAATTGTCAAATTTTTCTCGTACGCATAATGTATATTTTTATTGGT
This sequence comes from Maratus michaelseni, assembly GCA_963931845.1. Taxonomy (NCBI): domain Eukaryota; kingdom Metazoa; phylum Arthropoda; class Arachnida; order Araneae; family Salticidae; genus Maratus; species Maratus michaelseni. The sequence goes on from OZ007586.1 coordinate 447,459,340, forward strand.
ATATTTTTATTTCTCTTGCGCTATGATTATTTTTTATTGTGATAGTAATTTAAGCACCCCCCCCCCCTACTTCTTTACCACCCGCTTAAAATTTACACACACGCGCATATAAGAGTGTAGTAAAAAAAATGATTTCTTTATTTGTGTAGTTAATAATATAATGTATATATATATACATAAAATCCTCCTCTATTCTTTTTCCTCCCCGCAAAAAAAAAAAAAAAAAAAAAAAAAAAAGATCATGATTATCGTTCCAGAATTTGCTATATAACCGATTCGGAGCTAAAGCTGATTCAGAAGGTGACTACATTATCCCACTTAAAAAGGATCGACGGGGTTACTATTCTGTCCGTGTTTTTTTTCTTTCTTTTTTTATATTCTCTTTTGTATAGATATTTTTATTCTTTAAGTGGGAGCCGTTCTTTAAGGAGGATAAAAAAAAAAATGGAACGCCGACATATCAATAATGTTTGGTTGACATAAATCTCTGTAAGTTTTGATGTTGAATTCTAGACCACCACGTTACTTCAACGATTCACCTACCCTAAAACATTTTTTTTATTTTTTACTCTTTTATGTCGCGTTTAACTTATGATTTATTTAAAAAATATATATTCTTTTTTTAAAAAAACGCTCATTTTTTATGCATTTGCATTCACCCTTGTGTGTTTTCATTGCTTTCTTTTTTTCATTGTACATATTTTCAGATCCTTATATTATTATCCCCCCTCTTCCTTTAGGTTACACAATTCTTGGAATTGTTACTTTTATTCGGCATTTCGCATTCTATAATACACAAATTTATTGCCTTTTCCTTTATGCTTTCCTTTTCTTTACATATGAGTTAATACAATTAATTTCTTGTCTAATTTAATCTACGATGCTACGGGTGATAGAATTTTTCAGGGAACATATAGCAGTATTTTCTTATAAAAAACTCGTCTTAAAAAAGGCGAAGTTTCGCGCTATTAAAATAGGCGAATTTTTCTGTAAGAAAATACTGATAATTTTCTGAAACATTCCCTGAGATTAGCAACCTTGTTAAATATATTTTTTTGAAAATAATTTATATTGCTTGAGTATGAAATTAATCGAAACATATTCAGATCTACTATAAACCTAGTTTTTGTTGAAATTTATAATAAAGGGAGATTTAATATTAATTGCTATTGACTAAGATAATACAATTTTCTTAAATAGTATTTGTTCTTTATTTATGCCTCATGATACCTCTTAATTGTGCGGTTCCTCGAATCGTTATTTTAATTCAGCATTTCCTATTCCATAATACATAAATTTATTGTATTTACTTTTATACTTTCCTTTATCTGTTGTATTTGAGTTTATACAAATATTTTCTAAGCCAATTTAATGTTATTTGGAAATAACATCTTTATTTGAGTGTAAAATTTATCAAAATATAACTATTATAAATATAACTATTATAACTATTATAAAATTACTTTTAAGTTTGAAATCTAAAATTTTATAATGTAGAATGGGTTGCAATTTATATACTAAGAGAATATCACTTTCTTAAACAACATTTATTCCTTATTAATACGTTATTCTATCCCTTAATTATGCTGTTCTTGGATTAGTTATTTTAACTCGAAATTTCACACCCTATAATACACAAATTTATTGCATATTCTTTCATGCTTTTCTTTATTTTTTGTACATGAATTTGTACAAATATTTGAAAAGCTTGTTTAATATTAATTGAATATGAAATTAACCAAAATATACGCATCACCATTATAAAGTTAGTTTTAGTTTCGAAATCTAAACATTTATAATAAAGATATATTTAATATTAGTTGTAACTTATTATACTAATATCTTTCTCTGGGATAACTGGAATAATTTGGAGAGCTTGTCATTATTACCAAGCTAATGGTTTTTACTTGTGTAACTCGTTTAAACTGATTCATCTAGGTGAGTATCGTCAAATTCTGGGGGTTGCTATGGATGAAAAAAAAACTTTGAATACCATGTACGTATTTTCATATGCTCAAAATTCCATGTTCTATCACAGTTCATTCATTTTTATTTTAAACAAATCCGGAATATATTCCATACGGATCAATAATATTAAAATCTTTCGGCATTTTGATAATACTTTTAGTATATGTGATATAAGTCATATGACTTTTCTTTACATTACATTTTTAAAAAGAGAATGTACATTAAAAATCATTAATTCGATTTATTCAAACAACAACAAAGAAAAATATTTGTTCACAATTTTGGATAGCAGACGATATCCAATTATAAACATTTTTCCTTCCTTTTCTTTTTCACAAAAATGGAGTAATTTAGTTTCCATCATTAGAGAAATTCCGTTGAACGTTAAAAAAATTATATATCGGCAACTAATCCAAATTTTAAAATTCTGGGAACTTGTATGAAATCCTCGGATCCTTGCGCATAATTGGTGTCAATTTCATTCAGCTGCATTCCATATCCTAGGAAAAGTAGTTGCCAGACAGTCAGATTTTAATATAATATATACAACGTTCTTTTAAAAAAAGCAGTATTATTAATTATGGTTGATTTAATAATGTCAAATACTTTTAATTGGATAATAATTTTATTTAATTTCGCTGATTCAATTTTCTGATTTCTGATAACATATGTTCTATCTTTTAAAATTGAATTATATATTCAAAATATTAAATGGTAATAATACAATTTTACTTGATATTTCCGTTTAGAAATTGAAAAAAAAACAGATATATACAGATGGCATATTTTCGAGAATAATTAAATGCATATAAATTAGTGAAAAACTAATTTCACGTTGAGAAATACCAGCCCATTGAGTCTAATTGGTAAAATAATATCCGTACTTTATTATTTTTTTTTCTTAGCTTAAAATGTTATTTTGTAATTGCTCGAAAAAGTTTCTTGCCATGTGTTTAATTAAGCTATTTTTAAGACATTCTTTTATATTTCGTTTCACCAGTTAAGAAAAGAAATAAGTCATAAAAAAATAAAATAAATCGAGAAAAAGAAACATATTTGATTTATTGATATATTATATTTAGCAAGGGTTTTTTTTTTCGTAGCATAATTTTGTTGATACAACTTCTAATAAGTTTAATGCATTTTATTTAAATCTATACAATATATTTAATTTATTAATTTTATTTAAATACATGTAGTAATATTTTTAATTTAATAACAAAATCTTATGAGGTATAGCTATTATGAGCTTATGAGGTTATAGCTATTTGTCTCTTTTCTTCCTCCAATTAAAAAAAAAAAAGTTTTAATAAGTTGTTTATAAAACGAGTTTATAAATAATCATTTACAAGTACTTAAATAAATAAAATACGAGCAGGGAAGACCGAGATATGCTCGGTCAAAATTAAATTTGAGTTCAAATATCATGACCCATGACCAAAATGACTCACTAATTGAATTTTCTCGAACATGTGACTTAGCCCAACAGTCTTCTCGTGCCGGAAAACCATAGGATGCAAAATTTAGTGTAAATTGAGCCGCTTTTTAGATATTGACCCACAATGACCCAGAAATGGCCCACTAATCGAATTTCTCGAACATGTGACTTAGCCCAACAGTCTTCTCGTGCCGGAAAACCATAGGATGCAAAATTTAGTGTAAATTGAGCCGCTTTTCAGATATTGACCCACAATGACCCAGAAATGACCCACTAATCGAATTTCTCGAACATGTGACCTAGTCTAATGATTTTCGCGTGCCGGAAACTCGTAAAATACAAAATTTAATCAAAATCGTTAGAGCCGTTTTTTAGATAAAATTAATTTGACCCGCTTTGACCCCAAAATGAACCCCTAATCGAAAGTTCTCGAACATGTGACCCAGCCCAATAGTCTTCTCGTGCCCGAAAATAGTCGGATACAAAATTTCGTCAAAATCGTTTGGACCGTTTTTTAGATACAATTAGCTTGACCATGACCCAAAATGACCCAAAAATGACCCACTAATTGAATTTTCTCGAACATGTGACCTAGCCCAACAGTCTTCTCGTGCCCGGAAACCATTGGATGCAAAATTTAGTGTAAATTGAGCCGCTTTTTAAATCTTGACCCACAATGACCCAGAAATGACCCACTAATCGAATTTTCTCGGACATGCGACCTAGCCCAATGCTTTTATCGTGCTCGAAACTCGTAGGACACAAAATTTAATCAAAATCGTTAGAGCCGTTCTTTAGATAAAATTAATTTGACCCGCGTTGACCCAAAAATTACCCACTAATCGAAAGTTCTCGAACATGTGACCCAGCCCAATTGACTTCTCATGCCCGAAAATGGTCGGATACAAAATTTCGTCAAAATCGTTTGAACCGTTTTTTAGATACAATGAGCTTGACCATGACCCAAAATGACCCAAAATGACCCACTAATTGAATTTTCTCGAACATGTGACCTAGCCCATCAGTCTTCTCGTGCCCGAAAACCATTAGATGCAAAATTTAGTGAAAATTGAGCCGCTCTTTAGATCTTGACCCACAATGACCCAGAAATGACCCACTAATCGAATTTTCTCGGACATGCGACCTAGCCCAATGCTTTTATCGTGCTCGAAACTCATAGGACACAAAATTTAATCAAAATCGTTAGAGCGGTTTTTTATAAAATTACTTTGACCCGCGTTGACCCAAAAATGACCCACTAATCGAAAGTTCTCGAACATGTGACCCAGCCCAGTTGACTTCTCATGCCCGAAAATGGTCGAATACAAAATTTCGTCAAAATTGTTTGAACCGTTTTTTAGATACAATTAGCTAGACTATGACCCAAAATGACCCAAAATGACCCACTAATCGAATTTTCTCGAGCATGTGACCTAGCCCAATGGTTTTCTGGTGCCCCAAAACGGTAGGATACGAAATTTCGTCAAAATCGTTAGAGCCGTTTTTAAGATAATTTTTGCATATATATATATATATATATATATATATATAATGTTTCACTTTTTGAATAAATACTTCATTTGTTAGGACTATGTTTTATAATGTGTAATTTGATATAGCTATTTGGGGTAATAATTTCATTGCATTTGGTCAGTTATTTCTGTTTCAATGGTTAATTTTTGCAATAAGTTATATATATATATATATATATATATATAACCATAAATGAAACATTATCATAACACCAACTTAAACATTTATTTAATTAAGTATGAAATAATTAGTTGACAATAAAAGATTCCCCAACACACTGAATATGGAATCAAAAACATTTAAAGAATAAGAAATTAAATAAAAATTTGAATATATGGAATTAAATGAATTAAATGAAATGAAATTTGTGGAATTTAGACAGAATTATCAAGTCCCAATTGCCTAAATACCACAAATAAAATGAGATGTTTCATCATCATATTAGCCATATATTGCTAAAAAATATGATATTGGGACTACATCTCAAATACAATGATTCAAATCAGTGATAAAATAAAAAATAAAATACAATATAAAAAAGGAAAGAAGCCATACTTATAAATTACAGAGAGAACATTTAATAGAGACATTAAGTATAAAATCCATAAAGATGAAAAGAGATAAAAATAAGATACCTTGCAGTTCATGAACCATCATGAAAACTCCAACATGACTGGGGAATGAATTGCATAAAAAATCATAACATGTTGCCAATTTTAGAAATATAAATTGCTTAGAAATATAAATTGCTTTGCAGTGATGCCAGAAATAATGTTAAAATATAATGGATTATAAAATAAACAGGAACATTAGTGCTGCCATCTATTAGTAAAAGTGAATATAATTTGAATCTAAGGAATTGTATGGAAATAAATGTTTCATAAATCAACCAAATTACTATCTTAATTGATACCAATTAGTTAAATAATAAATTAATGAAATTAATTAATAAATAGAAAATTGAATTACATTAAAGGATGTATTAATGAATAATTCTATGTTATAAATAAGTATTAAGATGGAAAAATTTATAATAAAAAACAACTTAAAATAGTGCTGCCCTCTAGTGGTAAAAGTAAATAAAAAGTAATGGATGAAAATTAGTGTTTAATAATTAAACCAAATTACTACCTTAATGATAGCCATAAGTTAAATAATAAATAAATGAAATTAATTAATAAATTGAATGTTGAATAATATCTAAGTAATGGATGTATCAATTAATAATACTATGTTATAAATAAGTAGTAATATGGAAAAATTAATAATTAATGCAACATTAAAAATGTACCATTAAATGACAACAACGATTAAATAACTGTACTAAAATTGCAACATCAATTAAAATAATTTAAACTAAAATACTAAAGATTTGAATTAAGAATCAAAGAATTTAAAATTAATATTGATTAAATATTGAAATGAATTAGTCACAAATAATGTGGCTTCAAACAAAGTTAAATTAAATAAAAATACTTAATAAAATTAAAACATATTATATTAACACTGTATAAAAGTAAACATTATCTTAGAAGTAAATATGATATTGTCCACCAAAGGTATTAATCCAAATCATTAGATCAAATACATTCTTAATAATAATGAATATAAATTCATTTAAAATAATTAAATAATGAATAACTAAATCTAACTAAGTTAATATACATATAAAAATAACACATCACAGTCCATTATAAAATGTGTATGATCAAACAATTGTGTAAATCAAAATGCCCCCATTTTTTTTTTTGTTTAATAATATAAATTAACCATGCATATTTTTCCATACAACGCCGCCACACACCTCCTCAATCCAACGTCTACCCACCCAACCGTCCTATTATAATTTTTTTTTTTTTTTGTGAATATTTATAAGATTATATGATTTTTTTATACATTTTTTAAACGCATGTGTTAATTTGGTTGTAAAGATCAAATAGGAACTAACTATATATTAAGGAATAAATGAATTTTTTTGGAAAACCATGTTGTAATGCTTCAAAGATAAGTTTTTTAATATTTTTGTTAATAAGTTGAGAGGAACATAAACTTTTTATTCTATAAATATGATTAAGGAGTATATTACGATATACAGAATTATGAAGACATGATTTAAAATTAGTAAATGAATTAACTTTAAATTTAAATTCTTTACGTTTATCAAATAGATCTATTATTGTTTGTTTTCTTTTAGTGTAATTTTAAGATCTAAAAAGTTAATAGTATTGTTAGAAAGGAGGTTTTCCGTTAATTCTAAATTAGTAGGATAATCAACTGGAAATATAGAAATATTAGTGTGATCAGTGGCAATTAAAATAATGTCATCAATATAACGATATAAATGTATATTAATATTAATAAATGTACGTTCATAATGATACAAGTATAAGTCTGAAAGTATACTAGATGTACATCCCCCCTGTGGTATACCGACTTTCTGTAAATATAACGTGTTATCATGCATTATATAATTATTATATATAATGAAATTTGTTAAAGTTTTAAAATAAGCTGTATCTATATGAATTTGTAAATTAAGTGAATGTTCATACTTATAAAATAATGCATTTATAATATTATGTAGATCTAATAAATCTATATTATTAAATAGATCTTTGAAATCATATGTCATTATATTGTTAACACATTTAAGATTTTTCAAAATATTGACGAGTTGATAGCTATTTTTTATACAATGTGTGTTATCAGTGGATGTTGTCAGTGTATAAATTTGATTGAGAATTTTTAATAGATGTTTATTGGCTATATTATTATATGTATTGCATCCTATAGTTACAGTCCTAAATTTAATTGGATTTTTATGAAATTTGGGTATAAGAACTAAATAAGGATAATTAAAGTTAGTAGAAGTAATATTTAATAATTTATAATAACTGTGAATTTTACGATTGTTTACAATTACATTTTCATTAGTTTTTTTAAAAGAATTGTTAGTAGAAATACAGGATGTAAGTAGTTGGTGATAATAAGCTTTACATATGATTGCATAATTATTAGGAGATTTGTCAATATATGTTATTACATAGTTTTTTTGTAATTTAGTAATTTGCTGGAACAAATGTTTAGTGTTAATTTTAACCATATTCGATAAATTTTGTTTTAAAGACGAACTTAATTTTTCAATAACCAGTATTTTCCATTGATAAAAATATTCAATAGGTTTACTATATGAAAGTGAAATTTTATAAATAAAAATGTCTATATCATATATAAACTGTTTTATAATAGAATTTACATTAAATTTAGAAGGAAGTCTATATTTAGTACCATAACCCATGAGTTTTTGCAGTTTATAATAATTCACAATATTAAGATTACCAGTGATTATATGTCCATGATCATTATTAATGAATTTTTTTAGATTGGGGTCACTGCAATTACACTGAAAAGTACTAGCATCAGATGTATTTTTTGAAAATGCATTATAGTTAAAAATCTTTCTTCCAATTGTAGTAGGATATTTAAATGTCTTTGAAAGTTGAAGATTTTTTATAGGAAAATAACAGTTTTTATCATTAATTATAGAATTAATATTAATTTTATTAAAGATTTGATTTGAAAAAGTTATAATTATTTGAGTATTAGTGTTTTGAATTTTTTGTTTTTTATTTAAATTAATGTTAAAAAGATCAGCTCTTGTCATAATTAGATCGTAGAAAATATCAGAGAAATGATTAGAGTAAGATTTACTAAGAAATACATTTAAATATTGTACTATCCTATATATATATATATATATTAAGCCTTGCGCGGCAGGAAATCCCATTGAACGAGTTAATTTACTAGAGTTTTTCCCACTTTTTGTACGCGCTTCCACAAATTTTCTTCAAAACACCTAATTCTGTAAAAAAATAAATCCTCCAATCAAAAAACTCTAAATGTAGTAAACGTGGAGTCTTTAAATTAAAGTCCAAATACTGATTAAAGTGATAAAAACATAACACGGAATATTTAAAATAATTAGCTAAAATTTGGCACGCGATGATCGATAGATTGAAGAAGCAATAAAAATAAAAACAAATAATAATTTTTCACGTTTCCCAGTTTTGGCCAATTTAAGCACCTGCTAGCCTTGGACATGCGATCTCGTGGTATATGTTTACTATTTCAAAAATATACGAGAATATTGTATTTATCTTTAAGATCCGAAGATGTCACCAATAGTTGTGAACGATCTACATTAAAAAGGTATTTTAAATATTCCGTGTTATGTTTTTATCACTTTAAGCAGTATTTGGACTTTAATTTAGATGTTACTGTCTTTATCAAAATTGGATGAATGTTCGATATTTACTTATCTAGTGATACTGTGATGTTACGAAATGCGTTTTTAAATTTCTCTCTTAATCGATGATTACTAAAATTCAACATGGTGAAAAAATGCAAATTTTCTGGTTGCAAGAGTGATGCACGATACTTTTACAAAGACTATATGCTGGGAGTTTTGTTTTTCCCTTTTCCTAAACCACAGAAAAACTTGAGTAAATGTAACGAATGGCTTTCTGCTTGTGGTATAACAAATAAGGAAAGGGCATGTTTACAAACAAACAGTTCCATCAACCAATCTACCACTGCATTTTTGTCGAAGCTATCATTGCAGGAATCGTCATGGCGACGTAGGCCAATCATATCATAGACCAGTTTAACATAGACCAATCAAATCCCACCATCTCATGTGTATTGTAGGAGCCGTAAAGAACGAACAGGTTTTTCTGCCAAACCAACAGTAGTTTAACCAACAGTGACGTCAGATGCCCTTTCCTTATACAGAAACGATGACTAGAGACTGGTATGTTTGCTCTCGGCATTTCATTGATTTAAATGGCCCAACTGAAGAGTATCCTAACCCTATACAAAGAGTATCTCTATCTGAACCGTTAAGTGATACATCAAATAAATATTCACGATATTATCGAGGAAATCGTGAAATTATCAAAAATAAAAGAGCCGCATACTATAAAAAATGTAAAAGCCAGATACAGAAGCGTAATACTTCATATTGTTTGCGAAATAAATCAAAGGCTAATAAATATAAGCTAAAATACTGGAAAAAAAATACTCAAATCATAATAGGATTCTCACCTCTAAGAAAATTAATCCTTCAAGATATCGACAGCTTCCTTTAGTGAAAAATCTGCTAGAGAGTTATAAATCAAACATAGCTCAGCAAAGCAGAAGAACAAATATTCAATTTCTAAAAACTCAAATAAAAGCTCAATTACTTGCGCGTAAAGCTATTCATACTAAAAATGTTTTGTATGCAAAGAGTTCATCGGCTTCAGAAAATTTTTCAAACAAATTTCAACAGATGTTATCAAAATCAACTCAAAATATCACTGCAGAAAATTTATGTGAAATAATTGGTGGCGAAAGAATTCACAACTCCAATGCAGAACCCTATTTTTGGGAAATAGCATATCACCCATTAGTTCACATACATTTAGATCATAATTATAGTAGTCATTCCAATTCTAAAATAGAACATATTCCTTTAGGTGATTTACATTTCGAGAAAAACATTGATGGTCATCATCCCAAAACTCTAATGTAGAAATGTGGACCTCTCTGTAACATTTGAGAGAATTCAGTTCGAAGGTTATTGCATATTCTTCATATATTTGCTTCTTCTCAGGGCAGTTCTACAAAGGAATTATTTTCAAACATAGATTGTTGTGAGTATAAATCGTATTACATAAAAGAAGATCAAATGTGTGCTGTTAATGAAATTATTGTTATGAAATTATTGTAACAAATGAAAACGAGATCAATAAATGGACTGTTTGTGACGATAAGAAAATAACAGATCGTACACGTTTTGTAAAAAATCTTGCAGATGTTTACATTTTGCTTCTACAGAAATGTTAAATTAAGAAATTGTCAATATAAGGTAAAATATTTATTCAGCTACAAAAAGAAATATTTTGCTGAAAATTTCATCCTCCATAACTACACATTTTATAACAAAATCAGAATACAGTTGTTTCATATATGCTCATTATTATTTTTTTGCTTCTTATGTGATAAAATAACATAAGATGTTATTAATAGCTTTCACACACGCTTACTAGTGTCTCTTTCCAAAGTGGTTGCAAATGTATTTTACACTATGGCATAAAATTATTTGCAAAAATGAACATGATTCGTTTTATTATTATCATTATAAAGATGAGAAACAATCCGTTAAAGTCCGTTATATACATTTTTTTGTTAAAAATTACTTTTATTATTTTAATTGTTTACAGAATAATCAGTGTTTGAACTGTATATTTCATATTACCAATACTGATTTTGATACGTGCAGTCTTTTACATACTTGCCTCGTTTGAATCTTGTCTGCTTCATATTAAATTGTTATTAAAAAACTTGAGATATTAAAAAAAAGGAACCTGCAAAGCAAATTAAAAAAATAAATTTATTTCCATTTTGTTAAGCCCGAGAAGGGACAGATATTAAAATTATTTTATTTAGTCAATGCTACAATAATGTTGCATTTTTATATTAAATCTTGCTCAGTCTATTTAATCTTAAAAAATTAAATTTAAATTTGAAAAATGATATTAAAGCAACTTTAAAACATTTCATTTAGAAATCTAAATAAATCTTCAACTTTTTTTCAGTTTTACATGCATTATACAAAATTTGTATTGTAGCAAATTCTAACAGACAAGAAACATGAGAAGTTCAAATAATTTTAAAAAGTTGAAGATTTATTTAGATTTCTAAATGAAATGTTTTAAAGTTGCTTTAATATCATGTTTCAAATTTAAATTTAATTTTTTAAGATTAAATAGACTGAGCAAGATTTAATATAAAAATGCAACATTATTGTAGCATTGACTAAATAAAATAATTTTAATATCTGTCCCTTCTCGGGCTTAACAAAATGGAAATAAATTTATTTTTTTAATTTGCTTTGCAGGTTCCTTTTTTTTAATATATATATATAACCACCCACAAGATTTGCTCGTATTAGAATATATGATAATAAATAGAAATCCTTTAGTTTTTTAATTATTAGTACAGTTCTATTTAGCAATATAAACTGTCCTATTAGTTTGACACATCATAATTTGCATATATACATAAAAAAATACAAATAAATAAAAATTTTAAATTCATTACTGTAGTTTAAAATACAGATATAAGGGCTTAAGTGATAAAACAGAACACAATTAGGCTTATAAAAACCTTTTAATAAAATAATCAACATGTTCCGAACGCACAAAAGGCGCGATTTATAAGATCTACGCGATAAACGAACTATTCTCGATTTTTTTTTTTTTTTAAATAAACTTTAAAAACATAAACCACGAGATCATATGTGTAATAAAAAGCAGGTGCTTAAAAATAGTCCACTCTAAACGTGAAAATTAACATTTCCTTGCTGCTTTTTTGAAATGGAGAAACACCTCATGCCAAATTTTAGGTAATTCAAAGGAGGCTGATTCATTGCATATGTTCTCGTTACGTATATGTATTTTTATTGATTCACTAGATGGGAAATAAAGTCTTGATGGATAAATTAATTTGCTATTCTTAAAATCAATTTTTAAAATCTCGGTCTTATGTAGTCTTGCCAAAGCTGTAGTTTTTCTGTCATATTTGATATCTGCCATATGCTCTTTTAATCTTGTCTTAAGCATTCTAGTGGTCATTCCTATATAATATTGTAATGTCTCATCTACTCTGGTGAACGAAATTTCATAAAAACCTGATAGTTTATACAGGGTTCGTACGGATCAGGGAATTTTCCAGGAGTGTCACCAGTATTTTCTTTATACAGAAAGAAATCTAGTTTAAACTCGCAAAACTTCGCCTTCTTTAAGGAGGGATTTTCTGTAAGAAAATACTGGTATCGAAGAATTTCCTTGTCGCAAAATTCCAGGAGCCGTACGAACCCTGTTTATGTGGCTCTATTGGGTCTATTTTCTTACAAACTACATTTTTTTTAAATTTTATGGATGGTTTTGCGATACGGCATATATTTAATTTGCTAAGTTTGTACTTCAATCTCTCAAAGAACCCAGGAAAATATTGTAAAGTAGATAACTTTGAAATTTTTTTATTCAATATTTTTAATTATGAAGTTTCCTTCTCCTTCTTCTAAATGCTCGTAATAATTTTATTAATAGTGCTTTCTTTATATCCGTTATCACTTGCTATTTCATATATTTTATTCATTTCATTGGTTAAGTGATCTGGAGTACAGACTTTAAAGGCTCTCTTAATAAAATACCTAAATGCAGAAACTTTGTAGGAAAAAGGTGCTTGGCAATTTGTGGAATAATGGATTGATTCACTATTGGTTTTCTATATAGAGTACGTTTTATGCCATGGTGTGTTTTGATTAACAGCACGTCCAAGTGAGGGAGTGAGCCATTCTATTCCACTTCTAAAGTGAATTTAATCTTAGAATCCAGGTTATTGATTTGAGCAAGGAAGTTATTAAGTAAGGTATCCGTATGTTGCCATATGATAAAAACATCGTCTACGTATCTGAGCCATGTATGGAAGGAGGGGGGATCTAATTTATGTAATATATTAGTTTCTAAAGGTCGTAATATAAATTCTGCTAAAAGTCCAGATATATAAGAACAATTTTGATATATTTCATAAATTAGATTTTACCTTATACCTTATCTAATTTGCGGTAGATAGCAATCCTTTAGAGATATGGATTGTCCTATAGATATGAAGCTGGGGGGGGGAGGGGGAATGTGTAATAAAACATGCACAACGTCACTCTTATGATTTTGTCTACAATAAAACTGGAAATTTAATGCTGCAAAAACTAGACTATGCCAGTTCCCATAGTGGAATGGTAGAGTGAGTAGGAATGTTACGATACATGCACATGTCCCACAAAAAACAATATTCGTTACCTGTGCATACGGAGAGAGAAAGAAGCTATCGTATTTATAGGATTCTAGACGTTAACGTGTTATAATAAAAGATTTTATTTCTTATTATTTTAGTGACGCCAGTTTCTCGATAATTGTTATGTCTGTAATTGTTTAGCAGATTTTTTTAATTAAAAATTTTGAGTTTTTGAAAGTTTGAATTTTTTTTTTTTTTGGTAATATGATTCTTGCATAATAATGCATTTCAGCATTTAAGAAAAAAGAATGATGTTTATAACTCTCAAAATAGAAAAGATTTACAGCCCAGAATCCCACACCATTTGAGAAGTACAAGAACCACACTTAAGATAATTTCCCTAATCTCCCCCAACTTCTTATCTTTACTTCGTTGGAATTCGGAAGCAAATATTGCAGATATTTGGGCTAAAAGAAAAATAACCCTTGTTTAAACGTGTTTTAGTATAATAAAAAACGCTTAAAATAATATTACGGAGCTTTTTAAACAAACTCATTTTATTTTTTTACCTGATGAAATTTTCTACCACTTAAAATAAAATGAAATTTTTAGATCATTTTAAAGAAATGTTTATTTAAAATTAATTTCATTTCAAAGTTAAATTTCGAAAGACTTACATACCGCAGTCCCACTCAAAACTGCCACACTAACAAACACGTTACAAATGAAAATGTGAGTAGTATGTTATACCTCTTATCTTATTTAATCCATCTGTTGGAATCAGGGCTGCCAGTTTGGCTTCCTTTTTTATTTAAAAATTCCGAATTCACAACAAAAATTCCGAGTAGTATGTTTTGCAATTTCGTGTTTACATAAAGTAAAAATTATTCATTAGAAATCTCCCGTATGAATTCGGAAATTCTGAATAAAAAAGGTGGCCAAACTGTCAACCCTGACTTTTAAGCGTTTTTCGTACCACTAAAATTTAACAGTAAATTTTGCCTTATTTAATCTACGATTAAATAAGGCAATAGCACTCAGAGGCAAATATTACTAATGCCCGCAAACACCGAATATTCATTAACACTAGAACCGCGATGACGGGTCATTTTCACCGGTACCAAATGAATAAGTGTCGATTCGAATCAGACATTTTTTTCATAAAATAAGTTAAAGATATGCCACGCAAAAAATAATTAAATAAATACACTAAGTAGTTTTAAATAAAAATTCTGGTGTAAAATATTTTTATAAAACTTGAGTAAAATTTTCCGCGGTTCTAATGTTAACATTAAAAGTAATATAACTCGGTAAGTTTTGGTTCCAAAAGCTTGAAAATTTTTCAATGTCCCTCTTATTCTAATGTCAACATTTTTCTATATGTAAGTTATGGGAATAGAGGGCATAGAATTTAATATGTAGACAGCCCCTTTCAAAATAAATGTTACCTAAAAGCTATACTTTTTTGTATACTTCTTATAATTGGAAGTAAGTTTCTATCATCAGCGGTTAAAGACACAGTCGCCATAAACTCTATTTTGAATCACCCGGTACGTGGGATGATGCAAACCTTTTGAGAACCACTTCGCTGATTGCTGGCTTTGTGTCTCTTAGAAATTCGACGTCTTTTGTTTGAAAAAAAATAGTATTAGGGAAATCTAAAATATTTACCATTAAATGTAAATAAATAAAGATAATAAACCATTACCCGCTGGTGCTGTGTTGTCGCAACGGCCAAAGTAATTGCGAATGGAAAATTAACTACGAAGCTACCATTATTTTATAATTTAAAAAATGCTTTATTAAATAACGGAAATTTTGCGATTAAAGAAAGCAAAAATTACTTATCGAATTTTGTAGTGGCAAACGACTTCCAGGCAAAAAATTGAATACCCCTACCTTGTAGTTTTGGAAGTTAATATGTTAATGAAAGTGCTTAAAAGTAATTCGTCCATTCATTTCTACATCCACTTTATGACGGCCTTCAGACCACTTTAAACATTCAAAATCACAATATCTTGTTGTTTCAAAATGACATTCATAGCATTATTTTTGCATGGTTAGACGGAATATTTTTAGATTCTACAATGTACTTAAAATCAAAAGTATCCCTTTGTATTTTTTTTTTAATCTTTTGACGTCATTATCATTTTCGTATGTTTCAGCATCGCTTATGGTATTTTATTACTTAAAATCAAAAAGTCTCCCTTTGTATATTTTTTAATCTTTTGACGTCATTATCATTTTTGTATGTTTCAGCATTGCTTATGGTATTTTATTCTAAAAAAATATATATTGCTTAGTTAATTTTTAAATGATAGATATACTAGGTGTCATACAAAGATTGAAACGGTTGGTTGGTTGGTTGATTTTATCACGGTCGATTATCTACTCGAGGGATATAGGCCCTAGGGGGGGAGTGCCCTCCGTGGGGGTCTTTATAAGGGATCCTAACCCGTATTTACGACGAGGTTAGACGGAAACTACGGAAAACTCCGAACGGTTAGGTCGACGAGCGCGACAGGGGTTTGAGCCGAGCACCGCCCGTTTACCAGCTTTGAGAGCAGAATCTCTCAACCATTGGTGGGGCAGATTGAAACGGGCTTTAAATTTTTACCTGTTGGAGGTACGTAGGCATAGGCGCCGACTTAACAGAGGGGACGGGTGAAAATTAGGCAGACTTCCACCACTAATTTTAAAATGTTTTTGTCTTAATTAATAACAGTGATTAAATAGAACAAAAAAATTAGTGGTAGATGTATGCCTAATTCCCTATTTCGGCCCCGTTAAGTCGGCGCCATGTACATAGACAATGTAAACAGCAAAATTGTTCAAAATTAGGTAAGAGTTACGACTATGTTGATGAAATAGTCACTGCCAATAATTTTCAAGACGTTAAAGTTTTTAAATTTTTCTACGGTCCCTGAGTCCTATAGGTTATATTTAGAAAAAAATGGTCTGACAAGTAACACTGTAGAAAATCCATTCTTCTATGACTAAAACTCACCGAGTTATGATACGTTGAATTTCCTGAAAATTCGATGCTTTCCATCGCTGAAAAATCGCCTGTCCTGCTAAATATAAATTTTTACGAATTTTCTCCAGTTAGTTCCCAAGTTAGACCCATTAAGGACGGAATTGTTTTTCTCTTCAAAATGGAAATATTGCATTTCGCACCACTTTTTGTCTTATTTAATTGCGGAGTTTCCGTCATCAAAGAAAGCGAATATTTCTCTTCAGATTTACTAGTATGCAAACAACAAACATATTGGCAACTATACTGTGACCATATGGCAACGCTAGGCTTTAATGGGTTAAAAAGGGCCAATTTCAGGTAAACTCTCTAACTTAAAATTTGGTATTTATATGGAGTATTCGCAACAATAAATTATTTAATACTATAATGAATTTTTATACCGCAGGAGCAGCAGAAGTTATATTTATAAATATACTAAATAATAATTAACATTAGAACGTCCATAGCGGTCAATTTGTCTCGCACCAAATAAATATATTTCTATTCAAATCAGAAATTTCTTTAAGAAATATATCAAATGTATCTCACGCAAAAATACGTTACATAATTAATTTAAATACTATTACATAAAATTCTGTTTTGAAGTATGTTTATATAATTTCAGTTAAATTCAGTCTAGTGCTAAATCAAATCTATCACTTTTTTTTAACTCCTAAATCATCCCCAGAGTCCGTGTTGCATTTCTTTTTACAAACTAAAAAATTACTTCAAGAAAATAGTTATAATTTTGTATATACATGTAGAAAGCATTTATGATTTGAATGCAATAAAACATTTTGTAGCTTATACTACATATATATATATATATATATATATATATATATATATATATATACAGGGTGTTCCGTTAAAGGGGTCCAATATTAATAGGGGTGATAGAGGAGATCACATGGAGCATAAATCAGTATATAAAGCCTGGTCGGATCTCAATAGTTTTCAAGTTACAGCAAATAGAATGAAAATTCGGAAAATTGTAAAAGAACCCTCATTGCTAAACTATCGATAATGCTACATAAAAACGAAGCACATATTTAGAAAGAGCAGAAAAAAACCTACAAAATGACATCAATTGTATTAAAATAGCAATATTTATTGACGAGTTACAAGCCCTGAAACAGTGAAAAAAGTACGAAATCCAATATACATCAAAATAGTTAATCGTTAATTCCAAAAAGACAACTCTAGCTACAACAAGGAAAATGTAGTAAAATTTGGTCCATTCCGAAAACTTTCGAAAAAGCTTACAATGAACCATATCGGTTTAATTGTGTGAGAGAAATTAATCAGTTTCTTAGTTACAACTCCGCTTTCTTTGACACTAGCAAAGGTTAAACTCCGCCCATCACGATTGGAAACACCGCCTTTTTAATTACTCTCAACTATACATTTTCGATCATGCTTCTTCTGAGATGCAACATTTTTAATTATTCAAGAGTTGAATGAACCAAAATAACTTTACAATAATAGTCTCCATTTTAAAGTGGTCTTTTATTGATATAAAGCTTAAGTTAAATTCCTTAAAATTAAACTGGTGGTGAAAATTCGGAAATAATTAAAAATATTGCGATTTGTAACTATGCAAGAAGTTTCAGTACATGTTTTACAGGGACAATTATTGTATGTATATGTGCATCATAATTTATGATAGGAAATAATAATAACAAATAGCATAATAATTTTATTAATTATAAATTTAAAAAAGACACTAAATTTTAAATTAATTCATACAAACTTTGTAATTTACAATTTGAGTACACCACAGTCTGTGACTTACAAAATACTGTGCCAAAAAGTGTTGAAAATAAAAGAAAAATGACAAATAAAGAATTACATTCCACGTACTTTATGACATATGTGAAGCATAGTCTTCTGGCCTGCGCTGCACAGTTCAATGTCGGAAGGCAGACGAACGGACATTATTATAATAGGTGTTCGAAGTTGCGCCCATTAACAGAATCGCACAGCCGACAGCGACGTCGTAAAGATTGGCGAACACGCCGAAAAACTACGACGGAGTTGGGAATGTCTCCTGCAGCGACAACGATTCGCGCTAGTAAATCCTCCGGTGTATCCACAGGCGTTTCATACACCAGCGATTTAAGGTGTCCCCAAACAAAAAAGTCTAACGGATTGAGGTCTGGAGAGCGTGCAGGCCAAGCAACAGGTCCACTGCGTCCAATCCATTTCCCAGGATATGTTGAATTGAGGTGATTGCGAACACCTATGAAAAAATGTGCCGGTGCGCCATCGTGCATAAACCACATATTGTGGCGCAATGTTGCTGACACATTTTGCAGTAACTGCGGTAAGATATACCGTAGGAAAACCAAGTACGTACTGCCATTGAGTACATCTGGGAGTAAATATGGTCCTATGAGATAATCGCCGAGGACACCTGCCCATATGTTCACACTGAACTTTTGTTGTGCGTTCGACGGGAAAACAGTGTGCGGATTTGTATATGACCATGTGTGCATATTGTGCGTGTTTACCACGCCCTCTCTCGTAAATGTTGCTTCATCAGTAAATAAAATATTTTCCAGAAATTGTGGATTATTTTCTGTTACATTAAGCAACCAGCGTACGAATTCTGTCCGCTGAGCACAATCTGTTACTGATAACAGTTGTACCCGCTGCACATGAAAGGGGTGCATGTTTTCTGCACGCAGAACACGCCACACACTTTGGTGAGAAACACCGACTTCAGACGCAGCAGCTCGTGTACTTGTGGAGGGGTTATCTTTAAAAATATTCAGTACATCTTCTTCCATTGCAGGTGTTCGTACATGTCGAGGTTTCCCTGCATCAATGCTTGCTGTATTAAACGATCCAGTCTCCCGTAATCGTCTATCGATTTTTATGAAGAGTTTCGAACTTGGGCAACGTGTCCTTGGAAATTGCTCACGGTACATGCGCTGTGCTAGACATGCATTTCCATGAGCTTGCCCGTACATCAGATGCATGTCCGCATATTCTTCGTTAGAGTATTCCGGCATAATTATTATACATCAACTTACTACAATCCCACTTACAACAGCCTCCCTTTAACATAACGCCCACTGATGACTGCTGTTTTATTACACTTTTCTTCCTATACACATAGAAAATTTGCATAAAAAGTACTTCTTCTTCATCATCCTGAAAGTTCATGGAGGAAACGCAGCAGTCACGGAGTTTGCTTTAAGACAAGGCGAGAGCTGCACAATATGTCATTCACTTGACCAGACTGAATAATGAAAGGGTATTGATAGAGGTTGATCAGAAATGTATAATTGAAAGATATTAAAACGGGGTGTTTACAATCGTCATGGGTGGAGTTTTGCTCTTTCCGAGCGTGCAACAGTACAGAGTTGTAACTAGGGAACTGCTTGATTTCTCCCATACAATTAAACTGATATGGTTTATTGTCAGCTTCTTCGAAAGCTTTCGGAATGGACCAAATTTTATAACATTTTCCTTGATGTAGGTAGAGTTGCATTTTTGGAATTAACGATTAACTATTTTGCTAAATATTTGATTTTGTATTTTTTCACTGTTTCAGAGCTTGTAACTCGCCATTAATTCTCAATATTCTAAAACAACTTATGTCATTTCGTAGGATTTTTTCTGCTCTTTCTAAATATGTGCTTCGTTTTTATGT
Source organism: Maratus michaelseni (assembly GCA_963931845.1). Classification (NCBI taxonomy): domain Eukaryota; kingdom Metazoa; phylum Arthropoda; class Arachnida; order Araneae; family Salticidae; genus Maratus; species Maratus michaelseni. The sequence goes on from OZ007586.1 coordinate 447,479,794, forward strand.
AGCATTATCGATAGTTTAGCAATGAGGTTTTTTTTACAAATTTCCGATTTTTCATTCTATTTGCTGTAACTTGAAAATTATTGAGATCCGGCCAGGCATTATATACTGATTTATGCTCCCCTATTAATATTGGACCCCTTTAACGGAACACCCTGTATATATATATATATATATATATATATATTTAATATTACATTCACAATTGAAATTTCATATTATAAAATTATGTGTATAGCAAACCTCAAATATTTTTGTTTGTATTTTTAAATAGAATGTTCATAGAAAAAAATGACATATTTTAGGAGCTATAAACAAACATATATAAACATAATTTAACACTAAAAGATAAAAATTTTAACTATTTTTAGTTCCAAAACTTTTGTTCGAAATTACATGAAATTTGGTGTTTGTGTTTTAATTATTATGTAGAATAAAAAGTAATTTGTCAAAAAGCCTATATTTATTGAAAACTTTAAATGACTTCAAATATTAATACATACATTTTTAATATAGTTCATGCGTATCAATTAATAGTAGATGTTATTTCCAACCATTTGATACTATCTCCAATGGTTGGAGTATCATAGTTGAGATTTTTTCCAACAGAGCGAAAATATGCCGGGACCAGGACACTTTAGTTAGGAATCACAGTACCCAGGTTCGAGTCCTGGTCCCGGCATATTTTCGCTCAGTTGGAAAAGATCTCAACTATGATACTCCAACCATTGGATATAATTTACCTAGTTGAATATACTTTCCTCTATTCATTATGACCTAATTACATGGTATACAGGAGTTTCCGTGCTATTTCAAGATTCATCATGTAAATGCTATAGTTATAGCTCGGATGAATGAAATTAGCGCTGCAGTTCGTAGCCTTGTCCAACAAATAAGAGTGAAATATGCCAGTCCAGGATGTCGTCGGGATAGCTCAGTAGGGAGAAGGTTGGTACGGCAAACCACAGTACCCAGGTTCGAGTCCTTGTCCCGGCATATTTTCGCTCTGTTGGAAAAAATATCAACTGTGATACTCCAACCATTGGATGTAATTTACCTAGTTGAATATACTTTCCTCTATTCATTTGATACTAGTTTATATATATATATATATATATATATATACATATATATATATATATACGATGATGTGCTACATAATTTGTGGGAGGATTTACTCCCTTCCCCCAAAATTATACCTACGCGTATTTTTTACATATCAAATATTTTATCTCATGTGCATATGCTGCCAAGATAGCGTATCATATATAAATGTATAGCTTGAAAAATGTTATATTACATTCAAACAATAGAATACATAATTTCACTATTGAAATTAACTATTATTTCCTCTACAAATTATCATCAGTAAGTAATGAGTTGCAAATTCGTTTTTTGCAATTTGAAATAAAACTGAAACGTACAGTTTTTTTACAGTTAGCATAGTTCTGACAAAGATTAAAAATTACAGAACTGAAGTACCCATTATGACTTATTACAAAGTCTTTTAACATGCTTATAAAATTTAATTATATCAATTACAAATTACAACTGACATATATTAAAGTGACTGATAAACATGTTAACAAATATAAAAAATAAAATAAAATAAAACAGCTTTTACATTCTTCATATAGTGGCATTTACGTTATCACCCCTGCTATTTTTTATTACTTCCAATACATTTACCTTAGAACTTAAACCGTTACCTTTTTCTGGTTCTGGTCAGATCTCAGGCACGAGTGATTTCTGAAACAATAGAAGGTACTGATTCCAGTCACATGTTGCGCATTTCTCACTTCCACAGTTATTCATCCGCAGTTTTTACCTGCCCATAAATCACACATAATTTTAATCCCCAAATACCAAATTTATACCAGAAATTTTCAATAAAATTTTGCTTTTATAATGTATGTGACGAAAAGCATTCAATTACTTTCAAATCAATTTGTTCTTAAATTCTGGTAACATTCAATCATTTCAACATTCTAGCAACAGAATTATTTTATCTTAGAAAGGTTTAAAATATAGTGACAGTTAAATACACTATGTATATTAAAGTTACCGGACACGTTCGATTTTAGACGTTTTATTGACTATCTAGAGAAATACTTGTGACATTCTTCTGAATCTTCCGGAAAATGAGGTACATGTTTGACCTTATATTTTTCAGCGAAGATTTGGTCAATAGGGCAATTAAGGAACCAATATCAAATTCATTTAAAAAATAATATTTTTGATCCCCCTGGTAAAATAAAATGCTCGAAATGATCTGCATCTCTAGCACATGACTATATGGATCCTGGGAAAAAAATGTGATCCTGTGTTTATTTGTATAGAAATAGCATGAATATTCATGGAAATATAAAGGTTTCTTAAAAAAATTCAGTATATTTCCGCGTGTTTTTTGTTTTTAGTATGCAGGATTTTCAACGAAATTTAACGCTACTTTTAGGAAACTTAACAAAATAAAGTAGAGACAAAATACTTAGACTCAAATCTTTACATTTTTCTGGTTATTATTGGATCTTTCACGGGAGAAAATTCTGAATCAATAGAAGTTACTGATTCCAGTCACACGTTTTGCAATTCTGACTTTCACAGATATTCATGCAGAGTCTTTAATATGCCTCTGAAAATTAATTATGTCAATTATGAAATCCACTGACAGATATTAAAGTAAAATGAGAGTCAACCATTTTAAGATATAAAAAATTATAAACGAAAAGTGTAATTTTATAACACTTCCACTTCTTCTATGCTGTGACATTTACATCATGTTTACTGCTCTTTTTTTCATCAACTTTTTTATATTTGTCTTTTTTTCTGGTTCTGGAGGGATATCATATTCTACAGATATTTGATATAATAGGTACTTCATAGCTGCCAACTTTCCTTTTTCTTCAAATCAAATAAATATATTTTAAACCAGATAATTTTATTTAAATTCTACTTGTTTCTATGTGGTACTTAATTGATTTAATTTATTAAGTAATGTTTTTGGATCAAAATAGGTTTATTTGATCTAAAAAAGCCTGGAAAATTGGCATCTATGATATTGATTCCAGTTACACACTTTACATATCTAACTTCAAAAGACATTCATCTAGAGTTTTTAACCTGCTTATAAAAATAATTTATATCCATCATGAAATCTACTTAGAGATATTAAAGTAAAGTGATAGATAAACATTGCACTAGAGATAAATTAATAAATAAAACAATAAAAACTTCAATTTTATATGACTTCCACATTCTGCATGCTGCAGCATTTACATTATCTTCTTTATACTATTTTTTATGCCTTAGAACTTAAACCTTTACCTTTTTTTCTGTTTCTAGTTGGATCTCAGACTCGAGCAATTTCTGAAACAATAGGAGGTACTGATTTCAGTTACACGTTTTGCATTTCTGACTTTCCAGTTATTCATGCTTGTTACCGTCCTTTCTATTCAGCCTTATTTTGTAGACGTTATTGGCAACAAAGTGTCCATCACGATCTCCGCCAATAAAAACAAAAGAAAATGTCTATTGACTATCACGATGTAATCAAAATTTTATTTTTTTCAACGTTCTAGTAAATAGGAAATAACAACATAAATATCATAAAAAAATCCGAGTTAAAATGCTATTAGCTGTTACTACATTTTGTGAAAGAATAATATATTTCATAAATATTAACCATGCTTTTTTTTTTTTTTTTTTTTTGTAAAACAGAATTTTTTAGAACTAGAAATTAAGAATCTTCTTTTTATATTTATCTACAAAATAAAAACATTTTATGGTTTTATTCTCCATAATTCATTTTTAGAAATAAAATTTGCTTTTGACACTTGCAGTAGAGATAGGGAAGAATGATAAATTTTGTTAAATATAACCATGTTTTTTCATGATAAAGAGTTGAAATCTGAAAGCTAAACTTAAATAAACAAAAAGAGAAAAATTATATTTTTATTCTCTGTAATTAATTTTTTTAATAAAATTATACTTCTGAGTATCTACAGTAAACATAGACAAGAATAATAAATTTTGTAAAAGTTATCACGATGTAATCAAAGTTTCAATTTTTCAACGTTCTACTAAATAGAAAATAACAATATAAATATCGGAACACTAGAACCGCGGGAAATTTTACTCAGGTTTAATAAAAAATATTTTGCATCAGAATTCATATTTAAAACTATTTAACTTGTTTATTCGACTTATGTTTGTGCGGTATAAATTTAACTTGATTTATTAAGAAATTTCTGGTGCGAATCGGCAATTATTTATCTGGTACGGGTCAAAATGAGCCGTCATCGCGGTTCTAGTGTTAAGAAAATCCGAGTTAAAATGCTTTATTATTATTATTAGCTGTTACTACATTTTGTGACAGAATAATATATTTTGTAAAAACCAACCATGCCAACCAACCAACCAATAAAATTAAATGCAAAATGGAACTTCTTAAAACCAGAAATCAAGAATGCCTTTTTTATTGTTATCATCTACAAAAGAACAAACAATTTATGGTTTTATTCTCCATAATTCATTTTTAAAAAATGAAATTTGCTTTTGACATTTGCAGTAGAGCTGGACAAGATAAATTATGTAAATTTTAACCATGATTTTTCATGCTATACACTTAAAAACTGGAACTTTTTAGAAACCGCAACAAACCCTTTTTCCCAACTTTTTTGAAAAGCAAAATGCAAAAAAGAAAAACATTTTATGTTTTTATTCTCCGTAAATAATTTTTTTAATAAAATCTACTTTTGACTTTCTGCAGAAGAAATAGACAAGACTAATAAATTTTGTAAAACTCAACCACGCCTTTTCGTGATAAACAGAAATACTGTAATTTCCAGCTTATAATCCACGGATTAAACAAACATGTTTAGACCCAGAACTTTTTTAATAATTAAAGTTAAATATGTACCCCTTTTTGAGCATTTCATTAAGTAGAATTACTCAGTGACCGCAGATTATACATAGGAAATTTCGGTACTTAAAAAGTAAAATATAAGTATCTTTTTTTTTATCTACTTTTTTTACGCTAAACAGGAGTCCTTGAAAGCTAGAAGAGAAACTCTTTTACATTTTTAACGCACAAAAGGATTATTTCCACAATTATTATTATTTTTTTTTATAAAATTTACTTTTGAATTATTAAACAAAAATGATACATTATGTAAGGATAACTGTTTTTTTTAGCAAATCAGGAATCCTTGAAAACTAAAAGGGAAGACGTTTTTATATTTTTTAATGTACAGATGGAAAACATTTATGGATTTAATCTCCACAATTAATTTTTTTTAATAAAAGTTATTTTTCCCATACTGCAATAGAGTTTAATAAGCGAAAATATTTTTCATGTTTTAAAGGTCAATGATCTTTAACTATTTTCTTCCCAACAGCTCCAAGAGAAGCTAAACGAAAATAAAGGAAAATGCTAAAATTTTCTTTGGCACCGTAACAAAGAAATTAACATAAAACTTGGCTGTTTTCGCTTTTATTGAACGCCGTACTTCGTTAAGTGCGACCAAATTATAACTGCAGTAAGCAAAATATTTGAAAAATAACATATTTTCAAAGAAGCTGCGAAAAGAATTCTAACGGATACAATATTTATCAAATTTCCCTCAAGTAACAGTAGTTCGTCATCTGTAATGGGAATAAACATAGGATCAAAAGATAATTTAAGTGTCACTTAAAAAGTTCCGGCACCTTTTAATGCATTGAAAAACGGATTTTGTTTTTTCAATTATTCACGCATGTTAAAATGTAGTTGATTTGTAATATTCAAAACCGCATCACCATCCCCTGAATACTAGACCTACGCGCTGACACAAAATAGCTACTGTCTAGGCTGATTTTCTTTCAGCGTTTGTATGGTCCCTTAAATTTGAATACCAGTATTTTCTAAACGTATTCTCCGATTTCTTTTTCTGAAATTAAATAAGGCAAATAATACATTTAGACAATACTGGTATTAAAATTCAAGGGGCCGTACATGCATTGAAAAAAGCATCCTCCTTCGACATCCGGCATTTTTGAGTCAGTGCCTATGTCTAGTATTCAGGGGGAGGTAACCACATTCGAAATTTCGCTTTCCAACAAAAGTTATTGAAAATTGAACTTTAGATATCACAAGTCCCCCAAATGATCATCTTTTTAAATACTTGTATTTTCTAAAAATATATATATATATATTTTTAGATTTTTCTTGCAATTTTTGTAGAAACCTACCACAAGAGTGTTTTCTATTGCAAATGTTGTAGAAACTTACCATGAAAATATTCTCAGAAAATACTGCTATTCAAAAAACGGACTATTTGGAGCTTTGCAGTTACTGTCATCTTATACAGCATTGGAAATATTCATTTTTAAAGTCATTTTATTGAAAACTGTTATCTTGCAGTTAGTGCGCACAATTTAGTGAAAATGAATAGCCGATTATGATGAAATTTTAAACATCCTACAAATTAAATAAATATGCATATAAAAAAGATTTATTATTTTGCTCTTCTAGTTACCATTTTTTAAAATATGCTTATTTATGTTTATAAAATGTTTCCGAGATTCCTACTTTCATGAAATATTTACATTTTGTTATTGAAAGAATACAAAATTTAGGTAGGAGGTGATTTTAATTTGCGACTATTTGTCTAAGCATTTAAAAAAATATCCCATACAACAGATTTGTGCAAGCGATATCCTGTGCATATTATATAAAATATGTGTCTGCTTATGACGCGAAATTGGAGAAAAAAATAAATGTCTTTAATTTTTTAAAAAGCAAAATTGAAAAGCGTAAAATTGTATAAATATCTCTTTAAGATTCTCTATAAGTATATGTAAGAATTTAAAATAACAGGCTTTTGGTATCTTTTGGCATTCAAAAGGTACAAGAGAGAACGATACAAAGGAACAAAAGGTCCTTTAATCAATTATATTTATTTCACAGATATTGATGAAATTATTCAACTGATTCTAATGCGCTTTAAAAATAACATTATGAATTGCATTCTGTTCTAAATGAATCGATTTTTAAAAGCGGCTGAATCGTGCTACTAGGCATTCTTATAATATAAACCCTCTACAACCCATTTCTACCAATATGATAAAATATGTAAAATAGCATGGAAATTTAGCGAACATTTAGCGGGTCGTAATATAAGCAGATTACGTTTATTATATTATGAATTATTTTACCATTGATTTTTTTTTAAATCACTACAGGGCTTCCTCCCGCTGGTCCGTTTTTACAATACTAGTATTCGTGAAGAAACTTTTTTATGATAAAAATTTACAACATGTGTGACACAAAGAGCTTTAGGCGAAGGTTTCCATTAAATTTTTAAGAGAAATCTAAAAAGAAGATTATTCTTTTTATAAAACCGGTATTAAAAAAAAACTGACCGAGTGGGAGCCGTATCATTATTTAAAAAATGCGAATGATATTTATTTTAAAATTTCGTCAAGATTAATTTAAAGTTCTCACCATTCCACTAGAAAAATTAATCGAGATTATCCGTTATTTTATTTTTATTTTCAGAAAAATTTTATAGCTATTTCAGGATTGACACTGACGACTATTTTTTAATTCTATCTCGCACCACTTTCTCAAAACAAAAATTTTTCACAAAGACTTTGACAACCTGTGCAACAGAAATATATTATTGTTATTTTTAAATAGTGGAGCGTATAGAATATAAAATTATTCGCCAGTGGCAGCCTTGCTATTTAATTAAACAAATACAAAGTTATCTGCATGTTTCTCAAATAATATGCAGAAAAAATGGGTCTAATGAATACAAGAACATTAAATTTAAGAAAATAATGTTTAAATTTGTTGATAACATGAATGTTGGTCTAGTATAAATGTTTATAAAGGATGCGAGGAAATTCACGAAGAAATAGTTGGTGAAAAGTATCTAAACATTCCTGTCAGTTTTTTATGGATCATCGTCTATTTATGTGTGGACATACGGTATTGGGACATTTTAAGACCTCCGAAAAAAATTTAAGCTATGTATTTTTTTTTTTTTTTTCGAAAAGTACACATTATAAACACTCTTTACTTAAGCAGGTCAATATATAAGAAAGAACCCTGGCATCAAAAACGCCAGTGAAGTATTTTTGTATAAATTTTAATTTTAATTAAATATGAAGGTCAGGGTAAGTTTACTTGTTTATTTGTAAATAATACAAAGAAACAATTTAATATATTGAACAAAATTCTTATCAGAGGAGTGCCCTCCACTCATAATCGCCAACTTAACGGAGGCGACGGAAGCAATCGAGCAAACTTCCACCACTAATTTTAAAATATCATTTTCGTTTCAATTAATCACAATAGAGCAAAAAAAAAAAAAAAAACTTTACAAAATTAGTGGTGGAAGTATGCCTGATGTCGCCTCCTTTCCCCGAGAATTCGGCATCTATGCTTCCGTTGCTTCCGTTAGTGTTACTACACCACTATCACAGTTGTTAGGACAACAAACTTATTTTTAGCTCATAATCGTTAAAATTTGTAACAGGTTGTTAAGTTTACTTTCTGTTACTACGATTCCCATCTTTTAATCGGTGACCGAACTCTGGCAAGCCACTTTTATTTTTCTCGAATTCTGAATGACAACGGAAATGGCATTCAATTTAGGGGTCACAAACAGGGGAAAGTATTTGTTAATATTAGTTAATAATTATTAAAATTCTTAGCCAAAAAATGTTTAATTATCCACTTAACTTAATAATTTTAATACTTTTAACGATGTATTAATTCGTAAAAATAAAATATTTAAGCATTCGTGAAGTAATTGAATGGAGGTGACATGTAACAGAATTTAGCCAAATTTTGTAATAAAGATTTTGCATTTTTAAAATAATTTCAATGGTTCTTATAAAATACTGTATTTACTAAACAATTCAGTAGAACTTTTTCTAAAACACTTGGTTTCAGAAAAATGAAGTTTTAGTGTATACGGTTATTGAGAATTTTAATAAATGCTCAAAAAGCGACACATGGGGGAAGGTTTCATTAAACATTAATATTCTGTATGTTTTTTCTGGGCTTAAAAGAAAAAATCTGTAAAATAACATATATATTTTGCCCACATTTGTACCGTTAACAAATATCTAACTTTATACATTTAGTCATGAGTGCACAAACTTACGCATGAACATATTTTTTAATGGATGCATAAACACTTTTTTGTATTAGCTTCAGAATTATCTCACTTTTATTGTTAATTTTGATATTTTGACTTCCCTATACTTTTACAGTGATATTAACCCTTTCTGGTCTGGTGACATTTACATAAATTTTATTAAGTTGGCACCACTTTTTTAAAAGAAGTTACCATAAATTACACAATTGTGAAAATGCTCTTATTAAATAAGGCAAATTTTATTTTCCTTCATTACTGATGCCAAAAGCAAATTTTGCAAAGAAAAATTATCGCTCGTCAGACTCGAAGTTGGACCGCAATGTGTTAAAATATATTTTATATACGGTTAATCAAAAAATCGTCCTTTAGTACAAAGTTCTTTTTATTATAAAGAGAAACTGATTGGGATAAAAAAAAAAATACTACTCCTGAAAAATATTTTTCCGCTAAACGGCAAAACATCGCCAAGTAATGAAATATTCGTTACATTTAACTGACGGACTATTGCTTTTCTGCGAATTTCCATTTATAATTACGTGTGTACACATAAAACCTTAGGGTTTTTTTTTTCATTTTTTTTAAATACACTTTTGGAAACCTTCCTTGTCAGTCATCTAATTCGTATATACTTTCAATTAAGTTGATGGTCACGATGTTAGCACTTATGGTCGTCAAGTTTATAATTAGTAAAGAAAGGGAAAAAACAATGGAAGCAAAATCACCAGAAATTGAAGATTTTGAATGATTACTCAGCTATTCAATCATACGTATAATCACGACGTTATTACCAATCTACGACCATCAGGTGTAGTCAGAAAATAAAGTGGAAAAATTACGAAACGTTTAACCCTCTGTCTTACCTGAACCTCATACGAGGCTCCTAATTTAAATAATAAAAATAACTACTATTTTAAAATCGGTTTTCAATAAATTTTTCAACTTTTATTTTCAATGATGTATCTTAATTTAAGCCGTATGTATGGCATAATTTTCCTTTTTTTAAACAATCTTGAACAGAATTTTAATTATGCCAATTCAAAGAGGGACTTTTGTAAAGTGTAAAAAATTCGTGAACGAGAAGGTTAACCACTTCGCGACAAGCGTCCCGTCCAAAATTTTTAATCTTTCAGCACCAGTATTTCCAAAAAGAAGCCTTTACCTAATATAAACACAAAAAATTGTAATTTAACAGGTGTAAATCACTATCCGAAAATACTGAAAAGTAAAATTAAAGATTGTATGTATCTTATACGGATTATTGCCAACTTAGCCCCTTTTTTATTAAAACGAACTACCGTCTTTACCAGAATTTCTGTATAGTAAATTTTGTGTTATTTAATAACATACTTTCCGTGATTAAATAAAACAAAAACTTCTATTCTGGTAGGATGGCAGTTTTTTTTATATATAAGAAAGGACTTAGTTGCCAACACTGCTTATACATGACGTCTACGTGCACACACGACGGTTTTCGCGAATAGGCAAAGAAACAAAACCAGCTGAAACGTTTCTACCTTTAACAATACTAGCCCTTGTTTAAGAAGCTATGTTGCAATAATAAATACCCCAAGAAGAAATACCACAAAGTACGACACAATTGCTGTGTTTTTATTAAACATAAATATTCTGTATGATTTTTCTGGGATTTAAAAAATAAAAAATCCGTAGAATGCACAGAATAAACACGCTTGAAAAACTTTGCACTTGGAAAAAAGGATACTTAAATAGGAATTTTCACCTACATCCCAAAAAACTCTAAGTTCAAATAAATCTAGTTATCACTTGTTCTACAGTAAATTTATCAACTTGTGATTCCTGTAAAAAATTTTTACTTGTAGCTCATGTAAAAATAAACTAATCCAGGAAAGGGATAACGCCTCTTCATTACTAACATAAGATGTATCAGTAGGATGATCACTATTCGTATCAGTAACGGATGTAAGTAGAGTATCAGTAGAACATTAGTACAGTATCAGTAATGGATGTATCATCTCTAAGATCCATTAGTAGATAAAAATGGTACCAAGCATTATAATTGATCAGAATAATTTTTATTATAAAGAAAATATCACACTGCATCAAGGAAAAGTGGAATCAATAAATATTAAAGATTTCGATTGATTGTGGAGATAATAACTATTTTCAATTATATTGAAAAAGTCAAGCCGTCACAGGACATATTCGCAGCAGGCTTGGTAAAGAAGAAAAAAAAAGAAACTGTGCGCCATTTAAGAAACACAACCATTTGAATTTATCTTATCAATATTGTTATCTCGTGTTAAAATGACCAGTGTTAGCTCGTTATGAGTTTTCCGTGCCAAACGGTAGAAAAGTGAGTTACACTCGTCATCCGACTAAAGTTAATTAAAATGTTTTTACTACCCTAAAATTTGTACAATTCCTAATTGAATGTAAATTTAATTGTAGTCCCTTGCGAATCAATAATATACTTTTGATTATAACAAAAGACAGAAATCCTAAAATTAAACATTGTTTTTATGTTGAAAAAAAATTATGCGCAATTTTTCACTATTAAACATTAACCGAAAGGGTTTAACACTACACTGCACGATTTTTTCTTTTTGAACTATGTCTTTTTATACTCATATTTAGAGTTAGAAACCAGAAATTTTAAAGAGAAATTCTTCGCGTTATTTAATACCAGGCTTCTGTGATTTCATAATGCAAATATTTTTATTTAAATATAGTGATTGTAGGGATTTATTTATTAAAAGTTAAATTTCAATTGATTCATATGCGCACCACTGCGCAATGCAGAATTAAAAGGATGTGGATCAACAACTTAAACAGAACTTAGGATAGCTTATACAGAAACAGTACAAAACATATCGGAATACTGGGTTTTTTTCTTTCTTTTCATAGCCATTTTAATAATTCTATATTTTGAGGCATTAAGGAAAAATGCGTCTATTTTCCTGTCATGTAGCTTCTGACCAGAGTTGCCAGTTTGGTCTCCAATTTTATTCAGAAATTCCGAATTTATACCATAAATTCCGAAAGATAAATTTTAACTTTACGCAATCACAAAATGGCTGTCATTAAATAATGCAAAATTTAATATTTTCAAAATTTCTGAATTAAAATAAGGCAAAACTGGCCGCCTTGCTTCTAATTCGAAAATCTCTCTCTCTAAAAGAAAAAAAAAAAAAAAAAAAGAATAGTGGTACCAGAATTTTCGAAATTTTTTATTTGAAAATAAGAAAATGCAATTTTGCAGGGTTTTTTTTCACCAAATTTATAAAAGTAAGATTTTGTTTTTAAATTCTTGTACAAATCGTGATTAAAATTAGGTGGTATAAAATGTATTACCACCGCCCTTCAAGGAGTTAAATCACAAATACACTACGTTCTTTAATTTTACATCCTTCCCTCATGGGTTTCTATAACCAGGGCCAGTGATGGAACAGTGGCGTACCATTTGAGCTATTGCCACCATTAAGTTTTAATAGTATTATTCGCCTTAAAAATGTTCAGAAATTCTGTCCTTAAACAAGACGAAGAGTGCTATTTAAATTTAGTGGTGTCTATAGGTTCTCTAGTGCGCCACTGTTCCATCTCTGCAGGGCTCGAAGCGTACAAGAGAAATTTTATCGTTCCTTTTAATATCCGCAATCAAAAATCTTCGAAGTAAAATTTCTTTAATATATGCAATAGAAATATATATATCATGAAAGTATTGGCTTCGAAATGCTGGTAGAAACAATGAAATTTCTTCTATACACTTCTAGTCATGCATATTCATGCAACAGTAACGAATTATGAATGTTATAATGTTATATATATATATATATATATATATATATATATATATATATATATATATATATATATATGCCATCTCAAATTGGAGTTTCGGTCATTTTAAATGTTCGAATCTGTTAGTTTTTTAATTTCAAGTTAGGTATCCATATAAATTAATTACATGGCATTTTTAAATTAGAGATTTGGTCAGATTTAGATAAGATAATTTTTTCGTTGTGGCTTGATTTCAAAGGTATTATATATATATATATATATATATATATATATATATGCCATCTCAAATTGGAGTTTCGGTCATTTTAAATGTTCGAATCTGTTAGTTTTTTAATTTCAAGTTAGGTATCCATATAAATTAATTACATGGCATTTTTAAATTAGAGATTTGGTCAGATTTAGATAAGATAATTTTTTCGTTGTGGCTTGATTTCAAAGGTATTATATATATATATATATATATATATATATATATTCAAAGGTATTATAGTATATATTTATATATATATGTGTGTGTGTGTGTATATAACATAGTTTCCATTATCAAGCTATAATGTTAGATAAAATTCGTATCAAGCATCATTACTAATAAGAAGATCTATTTATAGGGCAAAGTTGAACACATTAAAATTAAAATTTTAATTCATAGAAATTAAAGGTAACAAATGATTAATCACCGATCTCTTAAGTACTTTAATTATGTGAATAAACACGGCGTTACCACTTGTGGCCAGTAAGCTTAGTAGGTAGGAAAGAAAGATAAAAGTGTGAAAAGAGAAATAGATGCAACCGCTTTGACCTGCATATTATTACCAATTCACAATTCTAGGCTAATACTCGATATACAATCTGAGAGCAAATGCCATAATGCACATGGATAAAAACATTTTTACTTAATATAAACAGTTGTGGGTTTTTTTCGAGAGGGGGGGGGGGATCCTTGAATCTGTTCTCATCTACTGTAATCATTGGGAAAATTTTGTAAAGAAAAAAAAGAATAGAATTTTATTCTGCTTTAAAAAAAAAAGCTACTACCTGTAGAAAAGTTTAATATTCTCTGTTTATCTATCATTTCACTTTTATTTTATAATCTCTGCTTATTTGTCCACTCAAATATTTTTGTACGAAAATCGACTATGGGCATAAAATACACCTTCTCTCACTAAGGAAACATTGAGATCTAACAACTAGTCATGTTTTAAAGTATAGTTACCACCCAGACAAACAAAGTGAAGCAGCGCGTTTCTGAAAATATAACGTTAATTCTTGTAGCAAATAAATACTTATTGTTACATCTATCTTGATATATTCTTAAAAAGCCACGTTTGGAAATTCATATAAAATTGGTAAATAAAGTTTCAGTTTTCAATTAATAATTATTTGGAAATGCATTTTTTTCTTTTATTCGCTAGAGTAAAGATTAAAATTGTGCAGTATGTTAAAAAGAAAATACATGAGATCAAAGCGATGGCATATGTCGCGACCAAGGTTGCCCGTTTAGCATCATTTTTTATTCAGAAATTCCGAATTCATACCGGAAGAATTTTCACTTTATGTAAAGAAATCTCTGTCATTAAATAAAGGAAAAATTGATATTCGGATTTTCTGGTATGAATTTGGAATTTCTGAACAAAAAAGGAGGCCTAACTAGCAACTCTGGATGCGACATCAAGTGTTACTTTTGAGCTTAGCAATGGTGATGGACACGTTTGTTCTTTTTAATATAGATTGTAAAAGAGAAGCGTATTTAAACAGAATATAAAATCAATTTGAATTTAATAACAAATTTATTTTGTTTGATTGAGTATGCATAATTAATATATTGTCCCGCTTGTTTCGAGATTTTATATTAAATTTAAAATACTGTGAATGTTTAAATCTTGCATTACCCATGACCATGTTATAAATTGTATAATTATGGAGTCTAATAATATATTTTTAAATATTTAATTGCATTTCTGATAGGAAAATGTAAGCAAATATCAAATGTTTAACCATTTTAAACACCTTTTAACACTCTTTCAATTGAGAACTTCGGATTAACTTGGAAAAAAAAACTACAAAAGTTTAGTTTACATTGCACTTAGAGAACAAACTTAAAAATTTAGAAGAGGAGTTGAACGCCAAATGTGATACTAATTTGCTCTTTTACGTTAGTCTTAACATTAAAGCCTAGCATTAAAGTTAGCATTAAAGCCTACTGGTACCATATGGTACCGCGATAGCTGCTCTCCATTTTGTTTCTTGTATACCAGTATATTTTAAGAGAAATATTATCTTTATCTCATGACAGACACTCCGTAATAAATGGGGACTAAAGTTGCTTACTTTGAAAAATTGGTATGAAATGCAATTTTTGCATTTTAAACATAAAAATAATTCCGGCTTTGATGGGTTAATTCGTTGGTGAGAGAAATGTTTTGTTCTCATGACCCCATAATATACCTTATAATGTCTTTTCGAAATTCATTTTATTCTTATAAAAACAGTAACATCAAATATATGTTTTATAATTGTGTTATTCCGTGTTTGAAGATTGCGGTACTATATCGAAAGCATTACTCTGCATCTGCAGTTTCTTTCATAAAATAAAATACACTCGTCTTTATCTGCAGATATTTTTCATACAATAAAATCACAAAATTGGTGTCGTCCGACTCGCAATATTGTTTTTTTTTCCTTTTTTCTTTTTTTTTCTTTTTAGAATATTAACACCCTCGCTCACAAATTTTGAGAAAAATCAATGGAAAATGTCACTCCTTGAATATGCATAATTAAAATACTATTATAAACTGTGTATAAAAAATATTCATGCTCCTATATGAGGCTTGATTTTTACTTTATTCCATCTTTACAAGAAAGTAATGGATTTGTGAAAAAATTCTACTTCCGGTTTTTGGCGGATTTATACGTTTTTAGAGGGTCCTGAACACGATTTGACTGTTTTTAGAAAGTGTCTGTTTGTGAGTCTGTGAGTCTGTCTGTCTGACTGTATGTGACAAAAATTTTATGGGCACTCTATCTCAAGAACTAATGCACGGAATTTAATAAAATTTTAGATGCAGTTAGACCTTGATATAAATAGATGCTGGTTACGTTTTGGTATAAACAGCCCAACAGGTGGCGTTGCTATACTACTTTTTTCATGAGTTTCACGATAGCTATATCTCAAGAACTAATGCGCAGAATTTTATCAAACTTCAGAGTCAGTTAGACGTTGACATAAGTTGTTGTTGATTAGGTATTGATGCAAATCTCCCAACAGATGGCACTGCTATGCTGCATTATTCAGGATTTGCACGATTTTAGCGATAGTCATACCTCAAGAACGGAATTTAACCCTTCTTTGCATGAGTTTTTCTTTTACAATTGTGTTTTTTATACATATATTAAATATTAGACACCAGAAATTTTAAGATAGATTTTTAACTTTGTTCAGCAACATAGTTCACGTGAAATTTACTGGATTAATATTTCTATATAAATATAGTGGTGGCGAAGAAGTTGATTTATTTATTAAAAGTTAAATAAAAAGTGATGGAAATTTACATCACTATGCAATTAAGGGTTAATAAAACTTTAGATTCAGTTAGACCTAGACATAAATTGGTGTTGATTTTTTTTTATGTATGTGAAATTTGTATGAGATAGCAGAAACTTTTGGCATTGGCCCATCCGACTAGTTAAGAGATGTCACTGAAAGCAAAATTTAGCCCAAATCCGATTTTTGAAGCACGGTTTTTATCATTTAGAGTCTCGTGTGAAGTTCAAGTAAGCCAGAGGGTTAATCCATTTGCATCATTAGCGCATATATGCGTGCATTTCAGGAATTTCTTATTTATTCAGAAATTTCGAATACATACAGAAATTCTGAGCAGTAATTTTTGCTTTATTTAATGACAGACGTTTCGTGATTACATAAAGTAAAATTTCTTCTTTCGGAATTTTTGGTATGGATTTTGAATTTCTGAATAAAAAGAAATCCTTGACATGCAATCATATATGCACTAATGATGCAAATGGGTTAATTACAATTTTTGAATTAGAAGTCGTCTACATATTAAAAATTGTACCGGCTTTAAATTTTTCAGTAGCAATCTCCCATTTTTTTTTCTTTTAACATAAAATGATTTGTCGCATTGCATTTACCCCCCCCCCCCCCTCCCCACAAAAAAATAATAATAATAAAATAAAAAATAAATAAATAAATAAATACCGGGTGCGCCATAAATTCGTTAAAACTTTAAAAATTCATTAAAGAGGAAAAAATGATGCTAAACAATTTGCTTGCACGAATGGGATCAGAACGAGATCGGGTTTTTTAATAACAAAAAAAAGTTGGGGTTGAAAAAATTACCGATAGATGGCACTGGTATGCATAATAGGAAGCAGATTTCTGCAAATCAGGCTGTCAATGCATGCCTCGATGCAGATAGATTCTTCATTCAATGCCAGTAGTATGCTATCGTTACCAGATCAAGCGCTGTTGGTTAAACTCTTTTACAAGAACGGGGAATCATCAACCGGTACATTGCGAAAATTCCGCACGCCAAAAGCAATCAAGACAAGAAACACGCCCGTTTAATGTGCTGAGATACTGAAGCTTGTCAGACGCTTCGAAGAAACTGGTTTTTTACTATAAGCATAATTTGCATACATCTGTGCAAATACGTGAGTTTAAAAATTATGCATGCCAGTGCCATCTATCGGAATTTCTTTTAACCACAACTTTTTTGTTAATAAAAAAAATTCGAAATCCCTTTAATCCCATTCGTGTAAATTGCAATATTTTAGTATAATTTGTTCCTTTGAGATGTTTTTTTTTTTTTTAAGTTTTAACGAATTTATGGCGCACTCGGGATATCTACGAGTAAAAGAGATATTAACCCTTTGAATACCAACAAAGACTTGAGACTATTTTTTATTTCAATCGTGCCATAACTTACAGAAGAAAATCTGGTTCATTTTTCTTGAATATATCTCATTATAAGTGTATGACAGAGATTCTTTTCAAAAAGTGGTACGACTAGAATAAAAAACTAGTCGTTGGGGGCCACCGTAATACTTACCCATCATGGATATGCATAATGTAAAATATTAAAACAAAAATGTGTAAACTACTTATAAAATGCATAGCAATTCAAATAAAATCGTGGCTTGATGACGTCATAACTTTATAGGCTCGATTACTGAATTGCTTGAAAGAGGTTTTTCCTTATAACTCCAAAAACAATAATCCTATTAACTAGCGGTTTATTGCATCTGATTAAGCGTCAAATTTCCAATTGAAATATATCTTTGAAGTGAAATTTGGATGAAATACAGAGTCATGAAAAATCGAAGAGTGTGGAAAATAGGATTACAAATATCTCAGCAACTAATTATCCGATCGACTTCATGCTTTATGCAAAATTTATGTTTTTTTATTGTCTTTTATATTCATTTCTTAAAATAAACAATTTCGAAAATTTTTATATACCTTTTATCAGAACGAATATTTCGAGAGTCCGAAAAAAATAGATCCGGTTAATCGAGGTTATTGAAATGAAATAGGCTTCTTCCCATTATTACATACTAAGTACATACTAAATTGCAAGTGTCTATCTCAATTTTTTCGGGAGATAGAGCGTTTACAGACACACAGACACACACACAGACACACACACAGACACACAGACGGACGGCAATTTTTTTTTTCTAAAAATATGTTTTTTGGAATCTCTAGTGTCTGAAACGTGTAAATCCGTCAAAAAAAATTTTTCGATTTTCAAAACGATTACAAGACTTACCCTATACTACGTATGATGGGTAAGTAATAGTCCTCTGGACATGACCCAATCTGTAATCAAAGGGTTAATAATTATAAAATTAAGATCTTTCATGAAATCCAGAATACCTCAATTAGTAATGAGAAAAAAATTATATAAAATCTAAATATAATATAAAAAAAACTTTTATAAAAGAAGATTTTAAACAACTGTCCTTTCTACTTTCTGAGATTTTTTTTTCTGTGGATGCAAACTGTAACAGGAAAAGGCATTATTTTAGAGCGCCAAAAAGTAAAATTTCTCTACATAAAAAATAAACTGCGCTTAACTATGTTTTTGACTTTGCTGATTCTTTTTATGTAAAAATTAATGTATGATATGTTACATATTTCTTTTAATATGAGTTTATTAATAATTTTAATAGATAATCTAACAATAATATATTTGTCTGTCTGTCGGTTTTCTTGTAATTTTTTAAAAACTTTATAAGCTTTTATTTTCATAAAAAATACCAATCGTCCCAATAGTTTTTTTTTTTTTTTAATCAAAACTTGCCTAGATTATGTTTGGTTCTTTGTATCTCATTACAAATGAAACTTTTCAATCGGATGATTTTCGGGAAAATATCGATTAAAGTTTGTCACCTGTATTTAATATTAGCTTCCTTAAATTATGATCAGACTAAGAAAAATAACATAAACTATATACTTTTCTAGCCTGATTTGATGTAAGGAATTCAAATAAAATGACACAAGTTGATTTTACCGTTTGAATAAGGAAATTTGATATAATTTTAAATAGGTAAGCGACCCCTTATGGAAATTTTGCAATCATATTCGAAAAGAAGATTTTGTTCCTAGTCTGTTTATGTGTTTGTTGATATTTTATTGTAAACGATTTACGAATAATTGCAGGTGTATTTTGTTTGGAAGAACTGTTGAACTGTACATACTTAAAACATTATAGACTATACATATGAGTTATTTCCAGCGTAATTTGTCGTTTTTAGAGCTTTCGAAGATATACCAGATGTAAAAAACATTAAGCGAAAAAATATTATACCATTTGAAGCTAAAAAACATCTTTACGAACATAATTCTTTACTACTTTTAATATTATATGAAATAAGTTGTCTGAAAAATTAAAGAAAATCAAAAATGCAATAGTTAATTGCATGCATGGAATTACATCTAATTAGAAAAATATAGTCATTGTGAATGTATATGACATTTTATAACACCTATGACCAAGTTATAGTCACATTCTTCATTCTATTAAATCCTATCACACATAATTAATTCCATGATATACCATGATAGGTAATAATTCTAGGTTGCTATAGTGATTACGTCCTATTTAAGATGGAGTCATATTATTTCCGTATTACTGAATTTAAAATCCGAATTTGTATACTAAAATTGTTTAATTTTAGCAATCCTATAATCTACACAAATTTTTTTTCAAATGGAAACACTATATATTTGAATAAAAATGAGCATACGTATATATATGTTCATTTTTGTAGGTAAAGGATAAAGTTGCATTAGAGATATAATTATAAAGTATTTTTTTATGGATTAAAATGTGGATTAATTTTCTTTCATTTCGAGTTGATTTCAGGTTGGAGTGTGCCAGATTCTGGTCGAATTTCAATGTCATCGAAATTGTTTTTTCGGTTTCGGATCGGGTTTCGGGTTAACTTCAAACTGTGTTGCTAGTGGGCTACTTTTTTTAAATTCAGTTTTCATAATCGCCACCAGTTTTTTGAGAAAGTAAAATTCGCCTTATTTAATGACAGATTAAATAAGACGACAATCTGAATTTTTAAAAAAGTAGCCCATAGGCAATACTGACTTCAACTAGAATTTTCGGGTTCGTGTCGGATATAACGACCCGATACAGAGTGCCAAAAGGGATAAGATAAAGTGTTGCCACAAAAACACCTTGTTTCAAAATTGTATCTCTTCTATTAGAACTCATGAATAAGAAATCTGTAAAAAGTTACTATTCATAACTAAATCTTATGACGCAGCTTTTCTTTTCTTTTTATTAATTCGGCAAAGGCGCGCAGTATATGACATACACAACTTTATTTTGTCAATACCATTTTCGAACAGTAATTTTCGTCTTATTTTATCGCTGAGTTTGCAACAATTGTCTGTTGTCTGTGATTAAATAAGACAAATATATACTATTATGAAAAATTGGTGGCAAAAGTAAAAACCTTATGACATATCCTGGGTGCGTACGAAGGATATGTTATACCCTGCAAGCCTGTTCTCGGCTTAAAAAACAATTTTCACTTGCGTATCTTGTACTTTCTCATTCTTATAAACTTGAGAATCCAGTCGACTTATGGTGGTATTTTTGTGCGCTGCAATGCTCAGTAACGAGTCAGACTCGAGGTGTATTTTTGTGATTAGGATGTGCAGTAGAAAATCATACTCGTAGATGCGTGCGTTGCAATCAGTGTTTGTGCAAATTAATTAGTCAAGCTAACGCTACATTGTTATTTATTTCGAATGATAGTTATCCCACATAATTAGAAAATAATTTTAGCATTTTATGTAATAGGTCGTTGTATCATTTCTGTTATTTTCCAATATATATGGCAGCAAAAATTACACCAGTAATTGCATGTAAAGAAAATATGAGTTGCTTTATTGATGTGATAATATTTTACTTCTGCTTTTACATTGTACAAAATTTCTGGTGTTACTTTGTTGCCGAGGAGACTGTAATAAGTGATAAATTATAAAACTACTTAATAATTATGAAGTAATTTACTTAAATAGTATCATCTTAAAGCATTTTATCTACAACATATATGGCATGACTGACATGTGAATGGGTTAAACGAAACCATAGTTGAAAAGTGTCTCGATTTTTGACTACCACTTATTCATAATATATTCATAATGATTATCAATTATTCATCATTGTATTCGCTTTATTTAATCGCAGAAATCTGTGATTATGTAAAGCGAATATTTCTGCATTTAAAAAGTCGCAATCGAAAATTTGTAATCTTGGCAACTATGCTTATACACTTAATGTATTACAAGAACTGCTTTAGAGCAAGACTTATATTATTTTATAATTTTCATATCGATTAAAAAGAGATGTACAACGAATAAATTATTTAAAAAATGGCATACTGGCATTGAGATTTGTCTGGCGAAAACACGATGTATCAATTTATTCATAATTTTGAGAAGGTAGTCATTATTAGTTACATAATCTCTTCTATCTTAAGAGAAAAACTTAAGAACTAGACATACATCACTTTAGAACTTACATATCAACTAAAAAGAAATATACAAGGAATAAATTCTAAAACTGTAACATTGTGGCATTGCGATTTGTTTGACAAAAACACGATGTATCAAGACATTCAAACTTTTTTCGAGCGGGTATGTGATTGTTAGATATTTAATTTCTTAAATCTTAAGAAAAAAAAAGGTGGAAAAACGAAAACAAACTCGGATTCTGAAAATAAGAGTGTGGGAGGAAAATAAATGTCTTAAATACGTCTTAAATGATGAACGTACTCTTCTCAGATATTTCATATACCATATGATGAATTTTACAAAAGCCATCATCACACAATGAGTTACATCTCAAAGGTTGTTCTATCCAAAATATACTATTTCAAGACATCTTAGTTCCACTGCAATATTTCTTTATCTTTGAAAATAAATTCTGTTCATTGTGGAAAGAGCACACAATTGTAACACTTAAGGAGAGTCATCAGTTTAAAAGCTTCAAAAAATCAATTTTTTGTTTTTCATATTTGAAAAAAAAATTTGACAAATAAATAAACAAAAAATCAATTTTTTGTTTTTCAATAAATAAATAAATAAATAAATTTACAATAGTAAATCGAACAACACAAACCACATAAAAATAGTCAAATTACAATCGGACAAATTTAAAATTGATAATGTGTATATTAACACCAATTGATTGTACTTTGACTCCAATTTACTTTTAACTTTACATATATTTTATTCAAAAATGCGTTTTTTGTGTTATGTTACTTACTGGCACTGTAAAAAAAAGAAAATAAAGAAATCGTTTGAAGGCAGATAATCTCTTTTGAACAGATATGTATAAAATTATTTTACCTACAATCTCTGCCTACTTTCTTTTTTCAATTTAACCCTTTCAGAGGCAAATAATTGTATTTCTGTAATGATGAATTCGCCCTAGAATTTTCGCAAAATTTCATCTGAAAATAACGAAACGCATCGCAATTTAAGGGTTAACACCATAAATTTTACTTGTTGCGATTGGAATATGTTCTTCAGGATGTATTACGTTAAAAAACACTTTGCAATCGTAAAAAATAAAAATTTCGCCGTTTAATTGTCAAAAAAAAAAAAAAAAAAAAAAAAACAGTGATTGTAGGTGTAATTATTTTATACATATCTGTGTAATAGAAACAAATTGTCTGTAAACGATTTTTTTTTTCAGTGTGCGCAAGTGCAAAAACACAATTTTGAGAAACACGCATGCAAAATTAAAAAGCAATTGGAGTTTGTGTTAAAGGAAAAATTATTAATTTCAAATTGATCCGATTCTAATAAGAATATTTTCCCGCAGTTTCTTTTGTTCGAATCACAATTGTACAATTTTTTTTTTTTTTAAATACGCCAAACAATAAATCGTTTTTCTTTTAGGTTTAAAACTGTTTATCCCCCTTTAAAAAATGTAGTATGCTGTGGCAGTCTCAAAACTTTCTTCTGTATCTTTTTAATACATAAATTAAAGTTGCACAGTTACACACCACCAATTTTGAATATGAAGTATATTGTATTTATTTGAATTTTGTTGGGTATTTGAAATCAAAATTAACCAACATATATATTTTTAATTAATAATTTAAAATATAAGATTTGCTATTATTTTACCCAATACAATCTAAGACATATATGAACTATAATGTACATCGCGAAAAGCATAATTTAGCAGTGCCCCCTGTTGAATGCTTAAAAACAAAATTTAATCAGCGCAATCAAATCACTCTAATATATTATTTAAAATAGCGTAGTTACACACCAACAATTATGAGTATGAAGTATAAAGCATTTCTTTTAATTTGACATGAGGCTACAGCGATCAATTTTGAAATAAATATAAAAAACAAGGCGCATCCCCATCCTCGGTTGCGTATTCAAATCCAAAACTAGACCATTAATATAATATTAAAAAAGAATATTAAATATAAAATTTAGGGCATTTGTAATCAGTAGAAATTTATATATAACTATACTGTTCATTGCAAAAAATACAGCATTGCAGCACCCCCTGTTAAGCAGCCAAAGCTGAAATTGAATCAGCGTTTTTTTTTTACAATAAGAATATTACTTATTAGGTATGGTGAAATTCTATCTCATAGGTACTGAAGTATAAATTACGTAAATCGTGAAAAGGCATACAACAAAATTTCAATATTATATTAGGAGAATATTTTCAGAATTCTATTAGAATATACGATAGCATTTAGAAGTATTTTGACATGAAGAAGTTCATTATTATTGTACGTAATATATTGGGTTGTCCGGAAATTTCGTGCCGGTTGGAAAAATCAATTCATACCGGAAAATTCTGCCCGTTAATTATTAGACATTAAATATTGGAATCAATGTCTAATATTTAAATGATAGAATTTTCCGGTACGAAATGATTTTCCCGACCGGTATGAACTTTCCGGACAACCCAATAGCATCGACGTAATGCGAAAAATTTACGACACACATATTAATATTTCAACTGCCAATCACCGTTTAAAGTCTTGTGGATTAGATATATATACAGGACCCACCAGTCCCTTTTATCAGTGACGAATAGATTAATTCCCAAACTTTTAATTTCACAGTAGGAAGCAAAAAAATTGCAAAAAATTCTTTTCACGCAAAAATCAAAGTTTTAAAATACATATTGTAGTTACCATTTTAATTTTAATATTGAAACACACTACATAAGTAGACTTAATGACAGGTACAGTAACTTCGTTTTTCTGAAGAGAGGATATTTGTCAAAACGATATAATTACAATCAAAATGTTAATGGAAATTCGAAACAGACTGCTATTCTTTAGTAAACCTTGTATTATTCTTATCTTAAAGCGGAAAAGGGTAGTTTGAGAACAGGAGTACCTCTTATAACATGTAATCTAGTGCGGATTTTTTAAAAATAATATGAAGGCCTATTTAAAGGTAGATCACGACAGAAGAACTTTTTTCAGGTTAATGCTCGACGTTGTCTGGAGAAAACTGCAGCTTTTCGTCCAAAATACAGCCTGAAATTTTTCGAAAATATTGAAAATGTAAACTTAATGTTATTTATTTTTTTATGGCCTATTGGTAGAATTTTGAAAGAAACTGGTTATTTTAAATGGTCCTCTTAAAATTACTAAACAGTAAAATTTCTTGAAAATCATAAGATTCAACAATTTAATAGTCGCTAAACATACCAGACTTCAGTCATATGAAAATTTAGCGACTTATCAGTAAATAAAACTCTTTCTAAAGAGTCCAGTGTTACTTCATCCACTGGACTTCAAAGTCAGTGTGTTGGACTTCAACCAGTGTTATGGGATAAAAACTCATTGTTGTGGATTTGTGGTATAATATGTATTCATTACTTTTGGAGTTTTATTTTATTTATTTATTTTTTTTTTTTTTTTGGTTGGTGTGAAAGGAAGAATATAAAAGTGTATTTACCAAAATGGTAAAAATATTAAAAAATAAAGAATTATATAATTTGCAAATTTGATTTTCTTGATCAAAATAATGCAAGCTATTTTATAATAAATGTTTTCCTAACATAGTTATGCATATTTGTATCTTTGCCAATTTTTCTGCTCCCTACTATAGATGTATACTCCCAATTGCAAAAATGTTTCAAATGCGGTTTTATTAAAACCATTTACCTAAAAATACTTACTTTTGTACAAGTTTCAAAATTTAGAACTTTATACGGTCTCTGAGTCACATAACGTATATTTAGAAAAAAACATTCTCCGTGCTCTAAAAACTAAAACAACAACAAAATATACCATTTTTTAACGACAAAAAAATTACCAGTGCTTCAAAATGCATTTTCTGCATAGCTGCATAAACTTATTATTTATCAAATAAAAGAACTTCTGTTAAATAGTTAATCTGGAAGAAGTTCTAGATTAATTTTGCATTTGTATATTTATCCATAACAATGAAGTGCTGTTAAATCGCAGCTTATTTTTTTATAACCTTCATTCTAGGATTTTAGTCTACAAATCAAAAGGATTGACACTATCTCTTTTGAATTTCAAAAAAGTTACGCTATAAAAGGAACTAAGTGAAGTCTCTTTTCCAAATCAAAGAGTGGAACCAAGCCGGATGGAGGACGTAAGATTAGATGCCTGACAAAAAGCAATACCCCGTTTCGTCTGAAGGACATGAGTACAGTGAAAAGAAGATAAAATCCATTAATTTAGACATCATGCTTTAGTCTCATTGTTTTCACATTTACATGTTTATGGTACCTAAATTTGCTACTACAGAGGATTTTTAACCCTATCATGCGTGAATTATTTTTCAATGGATGAAAAATATATTTTACCTTAAAATAGATTATATAGAAGAAACAATATCGTATTTTTAAAAATCCTACATTTATTTCAAAGTTAGAAAATGACCACGATATAACGTTTACAAGCACTACAAATTTATTATTTAAAGTTATTAAATAGTTTTTTTTTTGTGATAATTAAAACTTTGAACATCATACCACAAAGTAAAAATGTTTTTTAAAAAATTGTCATGTTTTTGTTTAGATCAAACCGCAGAAATTCTTTGAAAAAATCTTCTCCTGCGCAGAACATAAAAAATTACCAAAGGCGGATTTTCCAACTAAGTATTCGAAAAGGAAAATGACTCTGCTATATAATGCTGCATTTCACATGCATTATTGAGCTTTAAATGAGATTTATATGTGATACATGAATAAAAAATGTATACATTCACAGTATAGTGGGAGTTTCTTACAATGCAAACTCATACGAGGTTGTAATGCATGAGAAGGTTAACCAATTCCGAGATTTTATAAATGGCTTAAAAGTAATCATAATCATCATTAAAAATAATCATTTTCTGCATAATCCTAATTTTTACGAGTTGTACACCAAATGTGATTGAATTTCTTACCGTATTTTGCATTGATGATAAAAATATTTTGTCCATTTGTAAAATTATTATTATATCATATTTTGATTTTAAAAGCGTATTTTCGAAGTTCATTATTATGTCATATAAACAATATGATTTTTTTTTTCATTGTGGTATTTCGTGTTTGAAGATTATTCTTTCTCAACAAGATGAAGTAGCAGTGACAGGGCTGCCACTGGCGGATATTTTTTAATTCTATCTCGCACCACTTTCTCAAAACAAAAATATTTTACACTCGCTGTGCAACATGTGCAAGAGAAATATACTACAATTTTTTTTTTTTTTAATAGTAGTGCGAATAAGATATAAAAATAGTTGCCGCACTGGCAGCCCTGCAGTGAAAAGTGCAATAGTGGCAGCCCTGCAGTGAAAAGAATATAAAATCCATGAATATTGA
The DNA here is from genome assembly GCA_963931845.1 of Maratus michaelseni. Lineage (NCBI taxonomy): Eukaryota > Metazoa > Arthropoda > Arachnida > Araneae > Salticidae > Maratus > Maratus michaelseni. The sequence goes on from OZ007586.1 coordinate 447,507,095, forward strand.
AATCATGCTTTATTTTAATGCTTTATGTCTCAATATTTTCACATTTAGTTGTTTATGTTATGATACAGAAATTTTCTACTACTGACTTTTTTTTTTCAAACGATTTAGCGATTTCTTTCTTTCATTTTTTTAACACTCCTTAACATAGTTGAAAAGTGTATTTGGTTTGTCTGTCTACCCGTCTGTCCGTGCTGTAACTTGCGCAAATATACTCCGATTAACATGTAATTTTTATATACTAATGAGGTTCACTATAGAATGTTCGAAAAGTGTAGCATTTATACTTCGTTTACAGAGACAGACAAAAGAATTCCGTTACATTATAAACTATGGGGGGGGGGGAGAGAATTATTTGCGGTGCATTTTATTTCAATTGCGTATTCAAATGTATCATTTCATTGTATGAAAAAATTAAATTTCTTAAAAATATTCTGTTGGTATTGGGTAGTGTTTCCTAATCTATGCTTGATGCATGATTTTTCGTTCATGTTTTTATTCAATAATTGCTTAAAAGTTTCTGCATTTTGTTATTAAAAATGTATTGTTTCTATATTAAAATTTTCCTTGTTTAGACCACATTCAGCATGGGGAAAAATCTATTGGAATTTATTTAATGAAATGATAGTTTTGAATGTTTTTAAATTCTCTAAAATCTCCTAAAAGGAGGGAACTGATTTACATATATATTGCCGCTTCATTTGCTACTGTTGGGATAATGCCCCTGAGGAATGTTTCACGCTATAACGTTTGTCGCATAAAAAGTGTCACCGAACATTTTAAACATCACTATTTCCAAACAACAATTTTCGTAGTAGATTTCTATTGCAAATGTTGTAAAAATCTTCTACGAAGATTTTTGTGTGTAAATAAAACATATTTCGTGCTATTTTTGTCTGCGACAATCGTTCAACCCTATAAGCTGTTTCTTCTCATTTTTTTTAGACCGCTGACCAGGCCCCTACCTGCCAGGCTTTTGCCTAGCTTAACAAGTTGACACCTGGCAACGGGGTGAGGATTCGCCTGCTCTCCGCTTCGCGAAGATGTGTTTGTTAAATCTATAGGCCGACGTGGCTTCAGTGCGTCTTGTTGCTTTAATTGCTTTTTCTTAGTTGGCCAGTTGCTAATTGATTTTTGATGAGGCGGTTCAGCACTGCGCAGTGTAGCGAAGTCATGCCAGACGGATGTGAGATGCTGGGATATTTACTATTTTCTCGCTGCATCGCTCATCCATACGTCATGCCATCGCTACTCGAGTTGGTCTCGTAATTTAGAACCTTGATCTGGTGACGAGACCTTCACCAGACTAGGCAACCCCAGAGGTGTAATTCACAGGTAACTTGGAGGACTTTACACCCACGACGGAGTTTACATGCACGCTGTTTCCCCTCTTATATTTCTACTGGTCTTTACTTTTTTTGCATCGTATGCTTTGTATTTCTGGAATGAAGTATATTTGTTATGTTGATGATTTAAAAATTGGTAGTAAAGCCATTATTTAATTTGAAGTTTTTTCTGATTTTGATTGTTTGCAACTGTACGTACAGTTTCACAGCAGAATTTTAATAGCATATCTCAACTTATTTAATCGCAGAAAATTTTACAAACTCTGCAATCGACCGAGGTGATTACAAAGTCTGAGATTTAAATATAAATAGAAATTTTCTAATCAGAAATAGTAGTGTCAGACTCCTTGGATGTACTCACTGTGTTGTTTCAATACTTGCAAAACCAAAAAGTGAATCAGAAAGTCGTTTGCCACAACAAACTCCAAAAGATAATCGTTGTCTTAAGTAATAGCAAATGTTTCTGTCCTTAAATAAGGAAAACTTTTATATACTAAAATAGTGGTACGTTAATGGCGTGCAGCTCATAGGTTGAAGACCTTTTTTTATGCGCTATTTAACGTTTCTACTTTCTTTCATTCTGGAGTTTGTGATGGTTGAATATCTAAGGGTATCCATACGAATATGGTTTATGGATTAAAAATATATGCGTATTTTACATATATATCGTCCTAAATTTATTAGGAAAATAATAGTAAATCATAATTAATCTTTGTAAAACGTTTTGATGACAAACACAAAATAAAATCCATGCAGATACACAGCGGTAAAATGCTTCAGCTACATGAAAGACGTGAATATCGCATTATATGTATGAAAATAGGATGATTGTCTATGATAAATGTTTTATTGCCATTAAATCATGCGAGCTGCGAAAATGACAACTTAGCCCGTGCATAATTCCTGTGCAATAGCCCGTGCATGTTTCACGTTACTATGTAGACATATTTCCCAGAGTCGTAAAAAAAAAATTCTGAGAATTAACCACTCAAAAGAGGTTAGGAATTACATGCAGATTGGTCCATAAACCATAATTAAAATAGCAAATTAATAACTTTGGAAGTAATGTTTTTATATTTACAAAATTTACATTAAAAAAAAGTTCAATGCGTGCAAACTATGTATATAACAACAATTCAAGGTGCGTACATTAGAGATGAGTTCGGGAACTTTTTTCAGAGCCCGGAGGCAATCCCAGATTGACGATTTGAAATTCCGGTCCTGACCGAAATCGAAAAAGTTTGCGACATCACAGCCCTAACCCGCCCGAGCCTGATATCAAAAGTACGCAGTAGAAAATTATTAACAACATTTAAAAAAAATTCAAGAATAATTTTCTCATTTAAAAATCTATTATCCTTACATAGAAATAAGTATTGATCCTATATACGCCTTTCCTCCTCGCTTTGTGATTTTCATGTCCCTGAAAATATGTTTAAAATAGTAAATTTGTTATTTATACCCAACCACTGACAAAATTCTCCAAAAGTCACAATTCTTAATCTTTTGAAATACCATTTTACAACTATGGCATGAAGACATGAGTTCTGTTTTCCAGTCATTCTTGAAACTGACTTCAAACAGAAAACGAGGATAGACAAGCGTTATACCACGGCTTCTTTCAGAATCAGATAGCATATTTCTCCTTATATCTCACCAATAACAATTCAATACCTTACAAGTTGTAATTTTCCAACTGGACGAAAAATGTCCGGGCCAGGATTCGAACCTGGGATCTCTTGGCTGAAGCTGCCATGCTTTACAAGAGCTATCCCGGCCAAATCTGGAGGGCATAATTCATCCAGTTAACCTTATTGATCATAGCATCTGGTCTGATATTTTAATCAGCTCAACAGAATAGATCGCAAGTAATTATGCCCTAAAGATTCTACCGGGATAGCTCAGTTGGTAGAGCATTGCAGCTTCAGCCAAGAGATCCCAGGTTCGAATCCTGGCCCGGACATTTTTCGTCCAGTTGGGAAATTACAACTCGTATGATTTCTTTACCAATTTGAATAATTGTGTTAAAATTAATCTAGTGTAATCCCGTAGCCAGCGTTTACTGGAGTTCCATTACCTGCGATCTGTTCTGTTGAGCTGATTAAAATATCAGATCAGATGCTATGATCAATAAGGTTAACTGGAATAATTATGCCCTCCAGATTCGATCGGGATTGCTCAGTTGGTAGAGCATGGCAGCTTCAGCCAAGAGATCCCAGGCTCGAATCCTGGCCCGGACATTTTTCGTCCGGTTGGAAAATTACAACTCGCATGATTTCTTTTCTAATTTGAATAATTGTGTTAAAATTAATCTAGTGAATTCAATACCTTTTCATACGGATTTTAAAAGGGCTGTAAAACATTTTAAGAAACTTAGACGACATTCTTGTTTCTCGAATAGCCAGTTGTTTTTTTTTTTTTTCAATTTGTGAATAAATAAAATTTTTACTTGGAGTCCGAGTCCGAGTCCGAGTCCGAAGACTAGTATAAAAATCGAGCCCGAGCCATAAGACACGTACAAAAATCCAGGCAGAGGCCGTTTTAGTCCCGAGATCCGGCTCTGTCTGAGCTCGTCTCACATTCCAAGGAGCCTGGCACCACTATTTTGTAAAATAAATTTCTATTTAATATTTAAATCGCAGAATTCGTAATGACCTTGTTTAATCGGAGGATTTGTAATATTTTTCTGTGATTAAATGAGACAAAAATTTCTATTAAAAAATTATGGTACGCAAATATATGTACGCAACCTGTAATAAGATTTGTTTTGTTAATGAATATTTGAATATTTTGAGTATTTTTTCACGTAATACCATGAACATTTTTTTCTGAAAATTTCCAGTTCTTGCGACAACCACGACAAATATTTTGATGTTTCTGATTATATATTCTTTTAAATTTTTAAAAAAAATTCTTACACTCAAAATTTTGTTGTCTTTCCGTAAGCACCTACTACACATTCAATAGTTTTAAAATTTGCTATAAAGTAATTTAAAGCATCCCTGTGTTTCGTCATATACCTTCTAAATATTTCTTTCGCACTCAGACTATAATTCATTCCAATAAATGCTCGGTATTTGATAGATAATTTTGATGGAGCCATTTTATCTAATTTCAATAAAATTTCAAAAATATTTCTAGGTCTACAATAAACTAAAAACGAAATAAATAAGTCGATAGAACTTTTTAATTGAAAGCTTCAAAATAAAGCAAAGGAATTTTTTTTTATCAGTGTCTTTATATTCGTTTCAATATCTGTTAATCTTTTTTTTTACGGAAGCTAAGCCAAAAATTCCAGAAAAACTGCACATAATTTTCAAATACACAATAACGAAAGAAAAGTTCGTTATGCTACACAGTATTAGATCTGTACATATTTTGAACACTTTGAACTTTATTTTGCAATAAATTTTCTAAATATAAAGGTAGTGATTCAAAAATTATGAATCATCCTGACATCTACGAAACGTTATCTCTATTCTTCATTGTATAAAAAATTTAAAACACTAGCGTAATTGTTGTATACAAAATTCTACATCTATACTAATAAAGTAAGATTTTTGCCTGTGTGTCTATGGTGTAATGGCTTGAAAATGGCTTGTAATGGCTATGGCTTGAAATATCTACGCTCGTAGAGGTCTGACAATTTCGATGAGGGTGGTTCAATGTAGGTCCGAATGCACCTGAGGCTCCGATTATTATTTTTTCATAGTTACCCGATGTATTAATTAAAAACCATAGTGAACAACGCAAAATGCCACCACTGCCGATCGTCCGTGTTTCCGAACCATTCCCAGGCTTCCAAGCAGAGAAGAAGAAAGAGTGGAAAACGTTCCGTTTTATCGCGTTTTTACAACTCCGCATTGGTTTGACAAATCAAACTACAGAAAAACAAAAAATATGCAACTTTTCAAGGAATCTTTTTTCCTTAAAGAGAAGCAATTTAACCCTTAACGAGCGAATGCCGCTATATTCGCTATAACGAACTTTAATTGTCCAAATATGTTGTAATTATTTTTGTCACTACTTTTTTTGCATTATTTAATTGCTTTAATTTTGAGATTAGATAAGGTGAAATTTTCTGTGCAAAAATACTGGTGTCCAAATTCAAGTATTTTGCACATTCTCAACACGAAGAAAATCCTTGAATTTGGACTCCAGTTTTTTTTTTTTTTTTTTTTTTTTGCATAGAAAATCTCGCCTTACCTAATCTCAAAATTTCAGCAATTAAGTAATGCAAAAAAAGTTTGTCAGAGAATGTGGTGCCAAAACATAATTGAAAACAACACATTTGGATAATAAAAATTGGCTATTGCGAATATGGCGGCATTCGTTCGTTAACGGTTAATATAGGAAATAACTCCCACATAAATTATAAGAAATATTTCGAACAGTAAAACATAAAATAAAACATGACGATCGCTTAGGACTTAAAATATACCTATCCCTCATCAGGCTGACAAGCAAACGTGGCGGCCAATTATGGGACACGCAATTTATAACAAAAAGGAAAGCTTTAAGTAATTAAAATCTTGAGTTATGATAAAACATACTCTTTGAATCTGCATTCACTTTGTACTATAACTACTAATTAAAAACAACATAAATGTCCAAAAAAACATATACGTACCATTTCATGAAATATTTTACTGAAGGTGTTTGACTTCATATACAAAACTGTATTTTACATAGACAACCGAGCGCTTTCGAGCAAATTTTTGCTCATCTTCAGGGTTACAAAACAAAACGCAAGTACACAAATGACCAATGGAAAATTTTACTTGTAACCTTGGATCAATACACTGTATTTATTTAGTTGACGCACTTTTTCTAGATTTCATTTATTTTTTAAATTGTTGGTGGGGTTTAATAATTCCAGTATATCTGTCAAATTTTCATCAGAGAGAAAAATCTTGTTTTCTTTCTTTATCTGTAATAAAATACTTTTGTTTATTTTCATATACAATTTCAAATATCAGCATTAAAAATGACCTATCACATAACTCATGTTCATAAGAAAGCGCCATAAGTTTTCAAATAACTGAATAAACTTTATTTATAGACAACATTTCTAAGAGAGAACTTTTAACGACAGAGTAATCATAAATTCTTAAAGTACCATTTGAATGCTTTCTGTTGTAAGAACAGCATATGCATTTTACTTTTAGTTTTATGATAATACAAATGAAATGCGTATGCACTGCAAACAAAAAAATATCATGAAAGCGAAACGAATACAGTTCTTTTTTTTTCTGGGATATAAATTTGTGCTTCGCAACAGAAAGTTTTATTCATTGTTTGTTTTTTTCAGACGCATGGTCAAAAGCAGCCAGGATTAAAAGGGAAAAGACTCTTTAAGCTGCTGGTAAAAGATTCGAATTATACAACACATTTTCAATTCGATGAATTACTGTCTTTGCATTTGAGAACTTTCCAAATGCTAGGTTTTCTTTTGTTCATTGTCTAAAATATTTCTTTAATGCTAATGTCGAAGACAAATGGAGTGACACGTGTGATATAGCTTAGCATTAAGCTTGCAACAAAAAGTCAGTAAGATTGCCAAACTTAGCTCATTGACATAAACAAGGGAAAGTTTCTATCAGAAAGGAAGAAATTAACTTTTGAAAAGAGATTGGATAAATACAATAAGGGGTGGATTTCATGAAAATGAAAAGGTAATCTGAAGAGCTTTAAATTACAATTTAATTAATAAACCAATTCTTCGTATCAAAATAATCAACGGTTGGTTGGTGATTGTGAGGCTGATTATCTGCACGAGTGATGGGGAGAAGGATTGCCCTCTGTACGGGTCTTTATGAGGAAACCTAACCCGTAATTACACAGCGATTACACAGGTTTATAGAAAACCATGGAAAACTCCGAACGGTTAGGGCGACGAGCACAACATGGATGCGAACCAGCACCTCTTGTCTACAAGCTTTGAGAGCAGAATTTTTCAGCCGCTGTTGGGACTCAAAATAATCTACATCTATTGGCACATTACTGTTACAAATCACGCAATAAAGACAAAATCGCAGAACAAATCATGACATCGATTATTTCACATTACTATTGCTGGTTTTAAAGGGAGGTTCCCCGGGAAAACTTTCGAAAAATACGTAATTTTTTTCTTTTTTTTTAAACTCTTAAAGTGCGTAGGATATGCCCGTTTTTTTTGTTCCACATAATATGGCAACCCTGACAACTTGTTTAACTGGCCATGTCACGACTGACAAACGGAATGATAAAAAACCTTCAGCGCGTTTTTCTTAAAACAAGTTTTTAAAAAAAAATATGTGTATGTTCTCAGCCTTTAAACTGTTCAAGCTATCCAAGTTTTATTTTTTCAAATTAAACTAGACTTTTTTTAATTGGGGCCCAAATTTTTAAAAAGGGGAATTTTTTAATAATTTTGATTTTTTTAAACAGGTTTGAAAATAAAAAACTTGTGAAAAATATTAACCTCAGTTTTCAAACAGCCCCCATTTTGTGAAATATTTATTTATCTTATCAATTTTAGGCTTGGACTCCAACTGATTTATTATACTTTAAGAATCCATGTTAACTTTTTATTTCGGTGATTATTAAGAGTGTGCAATCACCTACATCCATTTATTGTGCACGACGTACTTTAGAGTATTTTGGGAGGAAACCCGGACATAAGTCCGAAAAAAAATCTTGTGCAGTACCTGTTGTTAGTTTATTTTAATATATAATTAATTATCGTACCAGAGGGCTGCTACGAATTTTTCTTCCTGCCCTCCCTGCTTTTGTAAAAGCAGTTGTAGAATAGTCGATTAGAATACTACACACGTCTCTTTTTTCAAAAAATACTTTTATAAATTGTGACTGTTGTTTTAATAGCATTCAACTTTATTGCTGAAATTATGGAAGAACATGGAAATAGCCATATTTTTCTACAAAAATGTGGGCAAAATTTGCAGAAAAAATCTTAATTTATTTTAGATGTAGATCAATTATTAACGAAATGTTCTTTTTTCGAATGAATATTTTGATCTTGAGCATTTTTGTATTAATGTGAACCCCTGTTTACCCTTACAAATTGCATACGGAAATAAAGCTTAGATTAGACATTCTACTAAATGTTTCTGAAGATAAATATTCTACATTTTCACCCATTTGAATAAAATAGGCATGGAAATGGGAAATAGCGTTATGCAGAGAGTTAGCAAATTTTGTATAGATTTTATTAATTTTTATTTTTGGTGCTTCTAAAAATGTCGGGAAATTCAGGAAAAGAAGACTTGCTTACTATTATTAAATATTTTCAGGACAAGAAAATATACGAGAAATTGTTGCTTCTTGATAAAAATCTAATTAAAATAACGAAAGTCTCTGAAGACGATTTAAAAAAATTATTTTTTCATTTAGGGTTTTTGAAACCAATTCTTTTTTAAAGGGATTAGAAGCAAACTTTGCAAAAAACTGCTCTTTGGAAAAATAATGATCAACAATTGGAATACTCTGAGAAATTTCAAGATATTGGGGAAATGGAGAATCATAAAAAACCGGCCGGAAAGCAAAGTGCATATATGCTGCGATATATACATCATCAAAAATGAGGTTCATACAGGCAGATGTCAAAGAAATTTAATAAGTTAGTACTATTAAAGAATAGATACAAAAGTATTTAAATACGGTCTTTCTGCCAGAAGAATAGGCAACTGTCAACAGAACCAGCAGAAGTAAGAATCAAACATTTCAGAAAGTGTAGAGCAAAATTTTTACGAACATTTTTCCGCATAGTTTGTAATACAGACATCCAGTGCTGCCAAATCTTTCGGATTTTTTATTCAGAAATTTCGAATTATCATCAGAAATTTTAAATAGTTTTTCTTTCTTTCTTTTTTTTTTTTTTTTCTTTATAAATATTTCGTGATAAACATTCCGTCAGTAGTAGAAGAAAATAACTATTCAAAATTTCTGATGTGAATTTGAATTTCTAAATAAAAATCCGCCAGATTTGGCAACACTGGAGACGTACTGAACAGATTTTTATTAATTTCAAATCCATTTTTAAGTTTTAATATTTAGGCAAATTAAGAAAAATAAGTTATTTTCAAAAGAAGCGTAGGAGTTAGTGGCTACTGTAGAAGAACATTGCAGTTATTAAATTTGGTAAAGAATCAAACAACTAAATAGAATAAATACTTGGTTCAAAGAAACAGATTCAGATGTTTATTAAACTAGTGGGTTAATTTATTATTTTTATTCAATTTATTTTTAGTGTAATAAAATTTTAATTTAGTTACAGCATTGATTTCAGCTTAATTTTTACTTTAACCGCATCAATTACTCCTATATTTGTGAGTTATACTCCAAGTGTATTATTCTAAAACGTATGTATTTCATGCTTAAGTTTAAAAAAAAAAAAAAATGTCCGGTTTTTTTATACAAATACTCCTATTGCACCGTGCATAGTGAACTTTCGAGGAGTTTAGATCGATTAAAATATGAATATTTTTTATGAAAATATTCACACACTTGGGAGAATATACACTAAATTCGATGCCAAAACACTTTTTTCTATGTACATTATTTAAGAAAAACAAAACAAAAAATTCCTGAAAATGCCCTAAAAGTCAACCAGTGTCGGGAGAAACTCACTTAAACCCTTCGCTACCAGCGCAAAGAAAATGAAATATTCGACTGAACTATGGATCAGGATAGTACACTAAACAGTCCGCAGCACTGTTTAGTGCGGTGTGACGTTGTGTGATCAACCATTTCTAAATATCAAGACTAACGCGTGAAAAAAAAATATATAAAATAGGGTTTCCATTAAAACACCTTCATTTTGACATATGATATATATATTATGTTACTCTTTAAAAGTGGTGAAATGATAAGACTATAATAAGAAATTACGTACAGCAAAAGAAACCCTTTGTTTAAATAAAATACTACAATTATCCAGAGTTGCGTTACGTTATAGCAACGCAAGTCAGTAACGACACTCTGAGTGTGCTGCCAAGAAGCATCGCTGGGCACAGGAGATCCATCTCAAGCATTTCTCATAGAAATCGATGGGAGTGAAGATGGTAACTATCAACTTTATCGACAATCGGCCACTCAGTATTCTTATATGCTGAAGTAGGGATTTTCAACCTGTGTCTCGCGGGCCACGGGTATCTTGCCGAGTGTATTTTATTGGCTCGTTGTGTTATTTCGATTATTAAGAAAAAAAATGTTTTCAGCAGCATTGAATGATTTGCTAAACGCCTTATTAAGCTTATATTCGTGTTAAATAAACTTGTTTGGAAGCAGAAAAATTATTTAATAAAATGTTTCATACTTCTATCTGGAACTTATTTGATTTGATTTATTAAGTAAGTTTTCAGGTTCAAAATGTTTATTTAACTTTTAAAACAAACGTAAAATTTAGTAGCTGTGACAAGTATCTTCTTTAGATCAAAAATTATCATGAAACAGTGAAAAAGCTATTCGTTAAACATATTTTTTTTTCACATCGACTCAAAGACCGGCGAAGCGAATTTGTTTCTTTCGTGCAGTAAAATTGAGACCGACAGTATTACGTTTTACTAACAGCTGACTTTTGTGTGTGTGTTTTCTCATGTATCGTTACATTACTGTAGTAAACACAATAATACTAGCGTGTTTCGCTTTTGTAAAACAGATTAACCAATAATTTATCCGTACTTCTTTAAATACTTATTTCTGAATCAAGTAATTGTGTAGAATTTCTGGTTTAAAATTAAAAATCATGCGCAAATATAAATCACTAAAATGTTTATTTTTAATTGATCAAGACGAAAATGAGTATTCTGTAATTCCGCAGCGCCTATATACAACCGCATGTCCAGGTCTTAAAATCTAGGTGTGTACACATTTCTAGCCTACGCTATTTCATTGAATACAGGGTAGCCCACGAAACTTTATTTACAAATTTGAACCCTGGTGTGTGTAAAGTTGAAGACCCCTATACTAAAAGAATATTAACTGTCTTGCATTCCAATATACAGGGTGTTTCAAAAAGAATCATCCTTTTTTTAAAAAAAATCATAACTATTCAGCTTTTAATCCGTTTTGATCGAATATTGTATGGGTAGAAAGAGGGAAATCTCGAGTTTCACGCAGTTGCCGACAGGTCGCACTAACGCTCTTCCTTCGCCCGCCACTTTAGTATTTGTCTGGCTTCCAAGATCACCTGACCTCTTAGTGTGTGATTTCTTCTTATGGGGGTTTATAAAAGACTACGTTGATGTGCCCCCCCCCTTTCCTTTTATCCATTAGCCGAACTGAAGGCACGCATGACAGCAGCCGTGGAAGCAGTAGATGCAGACATGCTCGCAAAATTTTGGGAGGAAATTGACTGCAGTATAGACATATGCATCGGTTCCAATGGTGTCAATGGGGGACATGTTGAGCACCTTTAATTTGGTTTGTAAAAGAAAACTTTTTGATTAGCCATGTAATATAAAATTAATCTCAAGTGTCTATGTTCAATATTTTTCATAATAATAATTTTAAATCGGTTGGTTCTTTTTTAAACATTAAATGTATCTATTTTATCTAATAAATGTATCTACAAATAAATACTTGAGCATTAGGGGAAAGTCGGGTAGCCGCGGACGGCGGGTAACCGCGGACATTTCAATTTCTAAGAAATTCAAAGTGTTGCGTAAATAAAGAGTTATTGTAAATGAACGCCCTCTACAGTCGAAACAAATACAGTTTAATTGCGACGTGGGTGCCGAGTAAGTTAGTCGTGAGGGAGTGTTTTGTTTTCGTCAATAAATTTTCGAAAAAACGAGACAGAATGCATCATATGCGGAGAAACATTTGAAGAAGACTGGATTCAGTGCCCGGAATGCAAAGACTGGGCTCATGAAGGTTGTGTTTATATAGATGCATCGGATTTTTATTATAATTGCGATGTTTGTAAGGCCAAAAAACGGTTGGGACTCCATTGATTAGTATGTCCGGGGCTACCCGCCGTCTCTTGTGACGCCACTAAAATATGGCCAAACTATTTTCAGTATATTTCGTTAAATAATTCGATGTTATTAGCAGTGTTTAATTAAAATCATTAAAGAAGTTCGTAATTTTATTTTAAGTCTAAAATAAAGACAGAAATATCATTCATTTGTTTTTTATTTGCAATTTATCCAAGTGTCCGGGGCTACCCGATCTTCCCCTACATAAATTAAATGCAATGGAGAAATTTTACTTTTATTGATATGTATTTTTACTAATGTTATCATTAATATAAACACCGTGATTCCTGATTTAATTACTCACTATTTCTAGAGAAAAATACTTTCAGAATAAAGAAGTACTCTGAGTTCCAGGAACGTCAGTTCTTTGGCTCAGATGGTAGATCGCTGGCTTAGCATGCACAATGATTTGATACCCGGTTTCCGGCTGGATACTCGGTGCTTTTAAAACAAGTATGTTTTGGAAAACATTTTGGCGAAAATTCTAGAAGTTTCTTTAAACGACATAGCTTAAATAAAAAGATGTAGTCTTTGAGATGGGGAGGTAATTTTTTTAAAATACGTGAAAATAACTCTTAACCCACTAAAAATTGGACACACTTAAAATTGTAGAAAGTAGATAAAATATATTTTTTATGTTATGGAATAAGTATAATTAAAGGGAAAAGATATTTCCCAAAAATATCGTTTATTACTTTTGGCGTTAACAAATTTTGGAAAAAAGGAAAATTGGCAAAAAGTAGTATATATTATTTTCTTCTTATATGGAATTGCTGTAAATATTTCGCATGAAACGGGATAGAGCATTTATTGCATGTACAGGATGTTTATACATAAAAAAGAAAACTTTGCCAATATATGAGCCTCTAGCACCATACCCTTCAAAGAAATGTGATGACATTTGGGATGTGGTTATTTTATGGCATGGGCTCGAGAATGGGGTAAAGAACAATAATAAAGATCACACAATTAAGGTTACAGTGACAAAAAGTCAAAAATTCAAAATTGCAACATCCCATTTTTTTTATCGAAAAATGATAATCACGGTGGGAAAAACAAATAAAATTAAAAAACTATGTTTCGTAATGGAAATGGCGACATAAAACAGGCTCAAAGAAAAGCAGTGACACATGCGACATCATACTATAACACACACACAAGAAAAAAACAAATAATTTGTGAGCAACAAAAAACAAATAATTTTCCTCGGATTACAAAGTGTTTAAGTGTTTATGTTCGCTACAGGAGACTATGGGCAATAAAAAATCACGGCAAGAAGACAATGCAGAATCGCACATTTGAGGACGTTATTCATGTCAAATTCACGTGTATACTTAGAATTTAAAATAACCCAAGAGATAAAAACCTATTGAGGTGCATTCTGGTGAACCTGCCGACCACGAAAACTCGAAATAGTGGTAGATGCCAATGTCACCAATTTATTCTCTCAACGTACGTGGAGCACGAAATAATCTTCTTCACGTTTGTTTTATGTCAGTATTTCTACAGCCAAAATTAGTTTTTTTAACGCTATATATAGATTTCACTGTGAAGATCGTTTTGCGATGAAACAAATTGGATATTGCTATCTAAAATTTCCGAAATTTTGTCACTGTAACCGTAACTGTGATAGCTCGATTATTATTCTTTACCTCATTCTTAAGCCCATACCATAAAATAATACATTGCAAATGGCATCCCATTTCTTTGAACGGTATGGTCCCTAAAGGCGCATACACTATATTGCCAAAGGTGACCGGTCACTTGCGATTTTAGACGTTTTGTTAACTATCTAGAAAAATACATGAGGAATTAACCTGAAACTGCAAGTGTGCAAACAGTATAGTATAGGTTATATATTTCCGCGAAGATTTTTTCCCGAAACCCCATAGGGGACTGTCAACAAATTGAAAAAGAACGAATATCTTTTGGATAACTCTGTAAAAACTAATGTAGCAAAAGCGTTCAAACTCGAGATTATTAATAAGTGGCTTATTGTAGTATACTGTGTTCTTTTTTATGAGGATAGCATGTATACTCGTAGAGAAATTAAGGTTTTTATAAAAACAGTCCCAAATTTTGCCAAGTTTTTTGCTTATAATTTGAAAAGTTCTTAATATAAAAAAAAGTTATTTTCAGAAAATATGACAAACAACATTGTACATAATACTCTGCAATCAGAATTAAAAAATAATAAAAATTGGATGAAAAATGAGCTGGTTTACTAAAACACGTTTCACTGCGCATGCGCGAATGCAATCAAAATACAATATTCATAATGTATTAGCTGAGTATATAGAGCAACTTTTGTGAAAGTCTCAAAATCATAGCTTGAAAATTCTGAAAATTATCGTCGGTAGAATAAGCTCGAAATCCGTGGAAATATGTGGCGATTATTTAAAAAAAAAATCAAGATCAATTATTGAAAACAAATAGTATATCCACCAATTTGGAAAAAGCTGTTCTGACAAAAAAAAAAGGAAAAAAAAAACTTAAAATTTTCGTTATTGATTACTCTTGTGGTGCTCTGTTTTCTCTAGCTCCAAAATTTCTCGTTCACTCTTGATTTTGAATCCTAACTAATAAAATATGATTTTCGTGTGTATAAAGTACACTTTAAACGTTAGAAAAAGAAAAAAAAAAGAAAAAAAATCGAAATTTTGAACCAGTTAGAGAAATAATAAAGATATTCATAGTTTGTTAACAAAGAATTTGCAAAATTTGTAGTTAAATTTATGCTGTAAAAGAGCAACAATAGTACGAAGCGGGTTAAAAAAATGGAATCTATATTAAGAACAACGTTATCCTATTACTCACTAACACTCAAATACTTATATAAAAAAATTATACGTTTTTTGGTAATATCTTAATTTTCAATTATTTAAATCTCCCATTTCACCAAAATAACGTATAAAAACACCTTGTTTTGGTATTTTTTTTATAGGCGCATACTTTCGAAGGATTTTCCCAGTAAATATAACGGGGAAAAATTGTCTTAATATGTTTCATCTGTCATATAGTTAACATGTAACAGGTGTGGCAAATCCGCATACCAGCGTCCCAATTGTCACCGCTATTTTCAAATAGTAATATTCTCCTTATTTAATCGCAGACTTTCTGCCATTTAAAGGCTAAAATTACTATTCGGAAACACTGGCGCATATGTTCGCCACCCCTGGCATATAAGAACCGTTAACCTTTTCAGGAGTACGTGTTCCCGTTGCATCAAGAATCATGTATTGTTTTCTTCTGAAAAAAAGTTTAAGTTGTGAAACAGTGTGCAATTTTGTAATCTGCAACGCTCTTATATGCTAATCATGTTAAAAAAATTTTCAAAACATTATCAATAGATGGCACCAGCTCCCTCATAAACCTTATATACAACGCACATATCGCACACTTATTTCTATAAGGGGGAAAACTAAAATAAATAATAATTTCATAAAAAGCAAAAACTATTTTAACGGATTTATTAAAAATGAATTAGTAGAAAGAATATTATTAGAAATAAAAGACTATAAAATTTAATAATATGGGTATACTAATTATTATTACGGATATGCTACTGATAAAAAACGTGACTTGGTACTTTCCTGGACACTACAACAACTGATAAGGTTAACTAAAACAGCTCTTTTATTTCTCGGATATAAAATTATGCATGGCAACAACATGTTTTTATTCATAACTTTCAAGCGCATGTCCAAACGAAACTTCAAAATTAAACGGAAAATAGCTGAGTTCTTAAGATGTTGCATAATTAGAGCATAGAAATTCTTAAGATACAACACGTATGCAGTGACGAAGTTTAGTGACTTAGTCTTAATAATGGCGCTTTGTCGACAAGAAAACTGTTCTCTCTGACCACTTAGAAGTCAATCACTACATTGTTTTTCCTAAAGCCGAGTTTATGTAGCCAAGCCATTTCGTTTCCGCCTCGTACTCAATCACTTTTTGTTAGAAGCCATCCTGATCATAAAATAATATTTCTGCAGTAACTTCTCGCGCGATCTATTTTAGTGATTTACGGGTTGTAATGTCAACACATAATAAGTCTTCCCTGCGGAAATAGATATAACACAAGTGTAAACTTTGTTAGCGTACTCAAGCATCGTTTATGCGTTTCTTTTTCTTTTCTTTTTCTTTTCTTTTAATTTTGGTCCCTAACTTAATCTTATGTTTTTAATAATGCAGTTTTTCACTTATGGGTTAATGTCCTAAAAATGCATTTCCATGGACAGACAGGCAAAAGTTTTGCAAATTTTTATCACAAAACTACTTTTTCACGATTTTGGCGAATATTGGCATGATATTAAATAATTTGAAATCAATTTAAAAACATTTTTTATGTATCCTTATTTTATATTTTAATTTGCCTTGCTTTACTAAAATCATCTTGCATGTCCACAGACATGACTTGCATGTCCATAGAAATGAGTTTGAAAATGTATTGTAATGATCCTTATAACATAGGAACGTACGTATTGTAAGTATCATCTGTAGTACATATATCCTTATAAATATTTCGCTTGAAATTTAATTTCAAGTAAGAACTTTAGTTGTAACTTATATTTTCCTCATCATTCGCACATTTCTTTTCTATTACTATCTGAATATTTTTATTTGCAACTATATTTAACGATGAAGTAATTTACTTCTAGTCTATATTTTTCATGTCTTCTGCAGCTTTTCCCCTATTAGTTTCTCGCTATCTTTTCTTGTCGGAGATACATATCTAATGATAAAATATAAAAATGTTTTTAATCAGATAGACAGAATTTCTCATGCAATTTATACAGGGTTTAATTTCTAACAAAAAGAGTCTCGGAGATCTAATATTTTGCTGTAATAAAAACCGTACTGTCCTCTCTACCCGTATATTTATATTTCATACATTATTTGCAAAATTTAAAGCAATTTCGTCTTCAGCAAAGGAGAATTTTTAATATATTTTGACTATATCTATATGCATTTATACATAATAAAATCTAATAAATGAGCACAGAAAAACATTAAAATCAGGAGTGGGGAATTTTCAGAAATGCCTACTCGCCAATGACTTCTTCTATAAACTAGCAAAACACAATACACAGCGCTGTTCCGGTGGGCTCCGCAGTGCAGTATTTATGAGCTTCGGTGAATTACGACTAATATTTAAATATTCACTAAAAACAAAGAAGTACCAGAGCTGAGCTCCGGTGAGTTCCGGTTCAAATTATGCACTGATTTTATGTTGTATAAAATTGAGAGACAGATAAGTAAAAAAGTTTGTTAAAATCATCTTTGAAAGATATTTTGATACTTGTATCGTAATACACTGCTCAAAACAATTAAAGGATATTTGAAGTATTATATAAAATAAAGATATAAACGAAATTTTTTTTGCCGAAAATAGAAGAAGAGAATCACAAATGCAAATTTTTCTGGTTTTCAAACTGTGGAGTATGCAAATTTTGAGTTCGACGTCAAAAACGTCGCTTCAGCGGCAGCGAATGAAATTTTACTTTCAACTGGATAAAAGAAAATGAAGACAAGGATGATCGGCATTCAGTGATTGCTTTGTTTCGATGAGTACGATGTCTCAGCGAAGTCATTTGACATATTCAGAAGCTTGGAGAATTGTTGGTAGGTTAGAAGGGGGCCAAACTCAAGCCGAAGTAGCGCAAGCCATTGGAGTGTCACAAAGTGTCATTTCCAGGATCTGGAACCGTTTTTTGGAGAGTGGATGTGCAGGCCGAAGACCAGGGCAAGGTCGTAGACGGGCAACAACGCCCAATGAAGATCGGTATTTAGCGTTAACAGCTCGGAGACACCGAAACATGAACGCTACTCTTCTACAACAACACCTTCGCTCGGCTACAGGCACCACGATTTCAACTCAGACTGTCCGAAACCGGCTCCATGCTGTAGGTCCGTATGCTCGACAACCGATGGTATGTGTTAGATTAACATCAAGGCATCGTCGCGACCGCAGGGAGTGGGCAACCGAGCATGTCAACTGGAGGAGAACTGAATGGAGCAATATTCTGTTTTCTGACGAGTCCCGTTTTTCTGTGCATCCGGATAATAGGCGTATTTTCATCTGGAGGGACCGTGGCAGTAGGAATAATCCTGCGTTCGTGCACGAAAGTGTCAGATTTGGCGGTGGAGGAGTGTTGGTGTATGGTGGCATCTCCATTGACGGGCGCACTGACCTCTACATCATTCGAGATGGAGCTCTGACTGGTCGCCGATATAGGGATGAGATCCTCAGACCTATTGTAGTCCCTTGCGCTGCAGCAATCGGAGATAACTTAATTTTAATGGACGATAACTGCAGGCCACATCGTGCAAACCTGGTGGAGGATTTCCTTTTCGAGGAAGGAATCGTTCGAATGGAATGGCCAGCGTGTTCTACAGACATTAATCTAATCGAGCACGTTTGGGACGCTCTAGGAAGACGAGTTTCTGGCCGCCAACAACCCCCACAAACTCTCCAAGAACTGGAAAGAGCTCTTCTGGAAGAGTGTTGCAGAATACCCCAACTCGTCATTAATAGCCTCATTGAGTCCATGCCTCAAAGGTGTTCAACGTTGCTGGCCGCCGTGGAAACCATACCCCCTACTGAAAATGATTTTCTTTGAAGAAAACACCTTTTCTTATTCTTTTTTCTCATATGCACAAATTGTGTTTTTTTCCTTTTGTACACAAATGCGCAATAAAATGCATTTTTTTCTGCCAAACATGTGTAATTTATTCTCATATAACCTACTATGTCTGTCGACCATGTATCAATCAGCTAAAAAGTTTCCCAGATACAAAATCCACCTAAAACTGCAATATCCTTTAATTGTTTTGAGCAGTGTATTTGACTTCTTGGTACATGTTAGTATAATAAATGAACATTCAATCATACAATTATTCAATTAAACAGACTGTTTCTTCTTATCTTTGATCAATAGGTAATTCATAAACCCGTTAGTTTTAAATGTATGCTTCCAATTTAAAAAAAAAATCGAATCTTTTTCTTCATTATATTAAAAGACATCTACGCCAATAAAGTAATTTTTGTAAAAGTTACAAAATAAAAATTTTGTAGGGTCCATGGATCTTATAACAGTGTTACTAGGAATCAGGTAATTTAAATACCAGTATTTCTTAACAGTAATCGTTATTTTATTTAATCGCAGAATTCTGTGATAAAATAAGACGCTTATACGGAAATGCTGGTATTCTAATTCTTGACAAGTAATAAACCTGCTATAAGTTACATTTAGAAAACATCCTCCAAGTTTTAACAAATAAAATAACAACAACAAATTATTTTTGTACAATCAAAACTTATCGAATCATAATATATTGAATTTAATAGATTTGTTAACGTTACCCAGAACTACAAATATTGTTATATTCCGTTAGAAAACGCCGATAATTTATAAAATTCAATTATCATAACCCGGTAAATTTTGGACGAACAAATTATTACTACTTATTATTATTGTTGTTGTTGTTATTTTTATTATTATCATCAGTAGTATTTATTTTTTAGAATAAAGAGGATGTTTTTCTAAACATAACTTGTAAGACCCAAGGTCCCTATAAAAATGTAAATTTCACAACTTTTGCAAAAAAAAACTATTCTGAAGTAAATTTCTTTTAATAATGATGAAGAACATTTGAAACATCTTTGCAATTGGAAGATGCCTCTAAAACTAACGGGTTGGTTGATTATTGACGGCCAATTATCTACACTAGGGATATAGGCCCGGGGGGAGTGCCCTTCGTGGGGGTCTTTCTAAGGGAACCTAATCCGTATTTACGCATGGATAAATCCACGGCTCGAAAAAAACCACGAAAACTCCGAACGATTAGGCCGACGGGCGCGATTGGGATCGAAACCAGCACCTCCCGTCTACCAGCTTCGAGAGCACAACCTCTCAGCCACTGGTGGGGCCTAAAACTAACGGGTTAGGAATTAACTAGAGTTCAGGAATAAGAATGGACACCCTGTATATTTCTTAGAGACAATCCCTTGAAGTAAGTATAAATTGTGCTCTGGTACGAGAAAAACTTAAGCCGATTTTCCGTCTGTCGGAAGCAGTTTTTTTTTTTTTTTAATCTTTTGAAAATTGAATTTTAAAAGACAAGGTTAACACGAAAAGAAAAAAAATAGCTCACATGAAAAATCTTAGGTTATTGTACTTATTTTTAACTAACCCAGTTTGAATACTTTTAAATTCAGCTCATATTGCGTTGCTAAAAGAATTAAATGCAAATATTTTCGTCTCTTGACATCTTAAATTGATAAAAATAATAAAAATGTTTTTTTTTTTTTTTTTTTTTTTTTTTTTTTTTTTTTTTAAATATGGTTTTAAACATATGTTGAAAACAACACTCTGGTGAACTAACGACCTAAAGTTAATGTAACCCCATTTTATTCTGATTAGTTCTGAATTCTGAAAGTTTTATGTATTTTTTTTATTATATTGCTATTTAATCATATGTGAGCAACAGGGTCATCTCTTCTTGGAGGCATTTGTTATTCCCTATAATCAGGTTCAGTTTTTGATTCGAGCCCAGTTATTCCGTTGCCTTTTTGAAATTATTTTATTATTTGCATAATTATTAGACATAATATTGTTATTATTGTTTTTCTTATTTATTATCAAAGTTCGCTTCAAAGATCAGATCACGCTGCGCTATTACAAGAAGTAAACTCTTTTTAATACTTTCCAACATCGTATGAATTCGGTTTGTCTGGCAGTCTGGCCGTACTCTTATTGTCGCAAATACTCGTATACTCGTATTGCAATATAATTTTTATATGTTATTGAAGTTTGCTCTGATATAGCCTGCATTGAAAATGAAATGTTTATAGTGCTTTATTAATGCATTTATAGTTCGTTTGCAAGGACGCGCAAAAGAATTCTGTTTCAATATTGTCTATGGGGGGGGGGAATTGTTTGCGGTGCATTTTAATGTTGTTACAATACTTTAAACATAATGAAATTAAAAAGGATCACTGAAATGTGCTACAACATTTTTTCTATAGATTACGGATGCATAGTATTTATCTTTCATTTTCATTTACGGAAACACACCCAAAAATTTGGTTACAGTACTCACTATGATGGATAATTGCAGGAATTGTGTTTTCCGCCGGGGTATGCATTTTTAGCTCACAGGCTATCAAAGCCTGAGAGCTTATGTGCCCGCCCGTTCTGTATGTATGTATGTATGTATGTATGTACGTATGTACGTACGTAACGCGATAACTCTTGACAGAAATAACCGTTTTGCTTCCAATTTTGTTTATAGGTTCCTTGTGATAAGGTACTTCCCTGATTAGTTTTGGGGATTGATTGTTTAACTATAAAGGGGGGAACGGGGGGGGCTAACCCCCCTTAATTAAGATAAATGGTTTTTTCATGCAGAATTGTCCAATTTTCTTCAAATTTTGTATATAGGTTCATTGTGATAAGGTTCTTTCCTGATTAGTTTTGGGGGTTCATAGGTTAAGTATAAAGGGGGTAACAGGGAGTTAATCCTCCCCCCTTATTTTAGATAAATGATTTTTTTCATGCAGAGTTATCCGATTTTCTTCAAACTTTCTATATGGGCTCATTGGGGTAAGGGGCTTCCCTCATTAGTTTTGGGGGTTGATTAGTGAAGTGTAAAGGAGGGAAACGGGGGCTACCCCCCCCCTTAATTTTGATAAATGGGTTTTTCATGCAGAATTATCCAATTTACTCCAAATTTTGTATATAGGCTCATTGTGGTAAGGCACTTCCCTGATTAGTTTTGGGGGTTCACTGGTAAAGTATAAAGGGGGGAACGTGGGGGACTAACCCCCCTTGATATAGATAAATGGGTTTTTTAAGCAGAATTATCCGATTTTCTTCAAATTTTATATATATGTTCATTGCGATAAGGCGCTTCTCTGATTAGTTTTGGGGGTTCTTTGGTTAAGTATAAAGGGGGGACGGGGGGGCTAAACACCCCCCCCTTAATTTAGATAAATGGATTTTTCATGCAGAATTATCCGATTTTTTTAAATTTTGTATATAGGTTCATTGTGGTAAGGCGCTTCTCTGATTAGTTTTATGGGTTCATTGGTTAATTATAAGAAGGAGAAACGGGGGATGGTTCCCCCCTCTTAATATATTGTCGATTTCTTCATTTTTCAAGGGTTTATTTCAAATTCTTTGAAATAAGAATATAATTTACAGTTAGTGTGAATAGCCTGTGAGCTCAATGCCGTCAGTTTAACTGGGCAGTTTTCTTTTTTATTAATCTTGTCTGATATTTTTAGCTTATTACATGGTATGTATAAATTCTATATCTCATATACAAGGCTGCACGAACGAATTCAAACAAATTAGCAGATATGGACAGAAAATGCTAAAAATGAATTCTTGCAGAATTTTGTGTTTTTAAATTACTTATTTAGATATTTCATTTGATTGTATGAAAATATGAAAATTTTTAATTACATTCTGTTAGTGTTTGAAAGCGTTTCATAATCTATGTCTGATGCATGATTTTTTCGTTCTTGTTTAGATTTGAGCCCAGTTTCCGTTGCCTTTTTTATATTCTATTATTATTGCATAATTATCAATAGTAATACTGTTATTATCATTCTTATTATGTAAACACTTCAAAGATCAGATCGTGCTGCGCTATTACAAGAAGTAAACTTTTTTTTTCTTTTTAGGTGCGTTCGTAATTATATAAATACGTAGCACCTATAGTCGTCGTTTGGTCCGTCCGTCTGTCCGTCCGTCTGTCTGTCTGTCTGTCTGTCCGTCTGTCTGTCCGTCCGTCTGTCTGTCTGTCCGCATATAACAACGCAAAAACTACCCAACCAAATGGTTTGCAATTTAAAATATATTATCTTTGCAGAATTTTGTCGAGACATTTCAAATTTTATTAAAATCGAATCAAAACTTTAGGAGATATTAATAAAAATATTTATTAAGAAATTTGATTTTTTTTTAAAATCGGTGCTTTTTTGTTATAGGAGCTTCCGAAGTTTAATCGTCAAGCGACCGAGATACTTATTTTATGACAGAAATTAATCTGCAGACGATATAATTCATTTCACAGAATCAAAAATCATCAAGATCTGAATACTTATATAACTAGCTGATACATATATATCTGAATATTTATATAACTAGTTAAGATATTTGTATGAACAGTGTCATAAAATATATACTTAACTAGCTGTTTAACCCGTTCTACGCACGGGATATCATGAATTTAATTCTAAAACGTGCGTACGAACGCACCTCGTTTGTAACGTTTGACGTACAATTTCCAACTTGTTTTGTTTGTGTCTTTTAATTAACATTACAAATCGGTACAGATGATAAAACAGGCAAGATTGAATTAAAAAAAAATAGGAGCTTTACGTGCAGACAATTTTAGAGCTCCCTATACGGAACTTGTCTTAGTTATTTAGTTTAACGACAGATATGTCTTCGAATAACACACACACACAAACATACACACATACGGAGTATTCTCTCTTTTTACTGACTAATAACTCATTCCTAAACAGTTAATTTTAGATGTATGCTTTGAATTGCAAAACTGTTTCAGGTGTCGTTCTCTATCATTTTAAAAGTATTTAAGTCAGAATGATTATTTTTGTAAAATTACAAAATTAAACTTTTTATGTTGTTCGGCAAATTATATTTAGAAAAATGTGCTCTATAATCTGACAGGTAAAACAAAACAAAAACTTTCTTTTGTGACAAAAAGCTACCGGGTTATGATACTTTAAATTTTATGATTTTTCAGCATTTTACGGCACTAAAAATGCGTCTTTCCGTTTTCAATGCCCACAACACGCTAAAAATTATTAAAATTTAAAATAATCACTGTAAATGTTTTTCGTGCAATTATCATTTTTATTATTTTTGTCCTTATTAGAACATGGAGCATATGTACCTAAATATAACTTATATATTACAAAGACTGTATAAAAATGCAAATTTCATAACTTTTTCAAAAAATACTATTTTGACTTAAATGGCTACTAGTAAGATGATAAATATCAACATTCAAAACATTTTTGCAAATTAAAATAAGCTTTAAAATTAACAGTTTAGGAGTTAGCTATTTGTCAGCAATAAGTGCGGACACTTTGTATCTGTATACAAATATATGTATCCACAATTTTTTTGTTACAACACCAATTATTATACTTAAATATAAATCATTTTAAATTATGAAAAGTTAGCCTTGAAAATAAAGAAATAGTTATGGTGCATTTTGTTAGTCCATTAAATTATGAAATTAACATCTGATGCCATAATGCTTGAGACAAAATTTGGGATGAGGGCAAAAGATTTGAGACAAAATTCAAAAAAGCCCGGGCCTACTGTATCTAGTGGAATATCAGGCCTTGCAAGCAGGTATTTTTGTATGTCCTTGACAGCTAAAGGGGTCAAACATGTATTGTATAAGTCAGATTAAAGGATAATTTAACCCTTTTTCATATTCTTAAAGTGTTATGAAAAAGTTTTGAAATATATTATTCCTTAATCAGTCATGGTACCAGGATCATCACTTCTTGGTACTCAATCGTTGTTGTCGAATCGGACTCTTTTTTTTATATTCGAGCCTAGTTATTCAATTGCCCTTTTTTTATTTCTGCCGGGGTGAGATGTCACATTCCAAAAGACGACACTTCCTCGTTACGATTGGTCCTTGAAGATAACCCGTGACGTATACTTGCTATCCCATCATGAGTTCGTCACAGTTCGAGCTTAAACGTGCTTTGAATTTGTTCCCTTCTATTCCCCTCGAATGAAAAAGTTCTTTTTGTTATTTTATTTCTCGTAAGGAAATTAACGACTATTTCCATTTGGCACATGTCGGCGATTCAGGGAAAGTGTATTGTCTGCCCGTGTTTATCAGTTCAACAGCTGTTTGAGATATTACTTTTTGTTTCGAGCAGTTTTTGTTTGATCGTATACTTTATGGAATTATGCGATTGTGATACTAATTTTGTGAGGGTTTTGGCGGACTCCCCAGATTGTTCCACAAAGGTGTTTAGGTTCTTAATTATGATTATGACGTTTTAAAATAAATTTTATTTCATTCATTTATACAATTTTTATTTAACAATTGAGGAATATATTAATTAAGTATATTAGTTTTAACTATCACCATGAAAAAACAAACTATAAAATTAAATGTTATTTCATATTTTTGACACTTCTCTGCATTTTCACTATCTAAAAGAGAGACCTTCAACCTGTGCTCCTTGGGCCATCAAGCTATCTCTATTTTAAAACAGAAAATATTATTAAATGATAGAACCTTATTAAATGATATAATCTTTACGCTTAAATAAAGCGAGTATTACCTTTTGAAATTTGTGGTGTCAAATAACTTTTAGGCAAAAGATTGAAAACCCTAATCTAAAGCCACTAGCGTTTGATAAACTTACGCATGCTTTCATTGTATAAGTCCTCAGATTGTGTAGAAAATCATTATTCCATCCCTTTTTGACGACTTTAGTGTCATCCAAGCTTCGACACCGTAGAGGTTTTCATCTCAAGGAATAAGAAAAGCCTCTTTTTGCGAGATCTGGTAAATATGGTTGATGTGGCTAAAACAGTAGCAATACTGACTTGCTTTAACATCGGCAGGTGCACAGATCATGCTTTAATTCATTTTGGAAAGGCGTCAGCAAGCGGAGAACAAAGTGCTGTTAACTTAGAAATGTGCAGTTCTTCATGAATAATCTTCCATACATTGCCACAAATAAGGTTTATCTCAAGCATAATTGCAAGGATGGTTATTCACCGGTTTCTGGAATACAATATTTCACTTTCTTCCCAGTAATTGTTCCATTCTTGATAGATGGCTATTCCTTTCTTGGCTCGTCAATGTGGCACTGATGTCATATGATGGACCGTTATTGCTATAGATGGCTTTCATTTCATCCCGAATTTGGTTCCAATATAGCTCTTTATATGCGAGAACTGGATCAGGCTGCAAGTCTTGATTTTAGGGGCGCCATTTGAGAAAGGATAGAGATGGGCATTTGGACCCCCAAGGAATTTTATATTTTAAAAAATGTATCTGTCAGACAGAAAAAAAAATTCAGAAATTTGACAAAGCTAAAATGATTTATTAGATTTAACTAAAATAAAAAATTAGCATTAAATAAACACTTTAAGCAAATAAATTAATAATTATCAATATTTTTTGCTATAGCTTTGCTAGTATAACATTATAACATTTTCAAAGTGACGCACATTTATCGTTAATGATTATTTTGGCTAATTTTAAAAATATATTTGAGAATTTAACTATCAATTACTTCTCAGCTGTGTACAACAAGATCAAAAGGAAACTTGCCTTTCCTCGAAGAAATCTTTTCCCCACCCCTCAAGAAACTTTTCAAATGGCGCCCCTGCTCAATTTTCATCACCATGCAGATTTGTAACGTCTATCATCAGCAGTAAAAAGAGGAGTTCAAAGTAGTACATCACTATACTTTTTTTTCCACTATACACATAATAGCTACACATATTATACTTAAAAACCTTCGGTCACGTAGCTCGGAAATACCAGAGTAACGATTAGAACATTACGATACCCCATAAATTTAGAGAAATTAATATTTATTATCATCTACCTTTATCGCATTATGAGATTGTGTATTTTATACTGCTAAAAAATGCTGCAACTTTTACTCAAAATCAGTCTGACTTCGTCAAATACTTCTTTATCTTCAGAAACCTAAAAGAAGAGCAAATAAAAAAACATCAGACAGTAAAAAGTTTCTGCAATAAACAAATATGACTGTTAACCTTTAACTAATGTCAGCGGTCTCACAGAACGCTGCTTTATTCAATTTTTATAGCTTTACTTGTAACTTTCAGTTTACAGACGCAAATGAAAATTTTGTTTTGTTTGGAGCCCTAGTACTATGACTATAAAATAGGTACATTTTAATTACAAAAATTCTATACATAAAGTTTAGTACAGAAACAGTATTCTATCAGTTAATCTAGCCTTTTAATCATCTTTAGATCAAGCAGTCTCAGAGACCGTTCACAGTAGCTAAGCAACAATTTCTGTGATCGTAGTTAAGGTTAAAAATGATTTTTTTCTTGCATTTTCTGAATGTCTGACACTTTTTGAATGTTCTTTCTAAACCGTACACATACAGAAGAAATAGCGATTCCTTTTGCACACTGAATGAGCAAATGTTATTTGTTCCAAAACTTTAAGCGCGATTTTCTCGAAAGAATGGTTTTAAGTCTGTACCAGAAACATCTTAGGAACGAATTAAACTATTTCCTTCTATTTTTTAAATGAAAGGTTATATGTTTTTCTAGTCCTTAACTAAAAATTTAAAAAAAAATTTATATATACAAAAACAAAAACAGATTTAATTTTAAGCTAATATATTACATTTGACAGTACGCCGTCATTTTGTTAAAACAGCATAAATTTTAAAATATTGTTGTACAAAGACTAGATAGGTATATATAAGTTAAAATGCTTTTTGCTTCATTGATTTCAGATGAAACGTCTCGCACAAATCACAGGTACCACGGAGCGGAGCGCTACGCGCCGTGCAACATCAAGAAAAAGTGAATCCAAAAAGCGCATTTTTCAATAAAACATAGTACAAATTTGGTATTCAAAAATTCCCAATATGGGTTTTTATGCAAAAGTCTACATATCGCACACTTATTTCTAAAGTGATAAAACTCAAACAACATGAATTTTGTGTTTTCTGCACTAAAATTATAAATAAACGTTCATCTATCATGTGACAAAAGTACATTAATCACACATTTTATATGTCATCTAGATTGCATTATGTATCACTTTGCATGCTATAAACAAAATCATACTATATCCAGCAAAAGTGGCACATTTCCAATTGCAGATAATTGCATTATAGCCATTATGGCTAAAATTTAAATTCAAAAGTGTTACAACTTAATATTTGTCACCTTTTATGAATAAAATGTAGCACGGACCAGCACCATTGTAAGTTAAGACAGTTTTGTTGATACAAATGCAACAGAAAATTTGTTTTATTTAGAGATGGTTCACTTTTTGTCAATCAAGATAACTATGAAAATTTTGTTACATCTTGAATTATTTGACTTCGAAATCCATTTAAACATCACAATTCCAAGGAGTCTGACACCATTATTTCTCATTAGAAAATTTCTTTTGTATATTTAAATAACAGACTTTGTAATCGCCTCCTTATATTGCAAGATTTGTGATATTTTTCTGCAGTTAAATACGGCAAAATATTCCATTAAAAAATTGTAGTGCAGCTGTACAGAACCTACAATTCAAAAAGAGCAATTATTCAAAGACCGGGGCTAAAAAAAGCCTAAAATGGTTCTTGATTCTTACTTCTTATAGTGTTTTCTTTTAACAGTGTTGTTTTTACCAATACATTTCTACTAAATCCTTTAAAATGTGTTATTGCCTTTACTGAAAACTTACTTTTTTAGTTGTGTCACGTTAGAACTAATTTTGTGCGATATGTCTATCATGAAACATATTTCTACTTTGTTCCTAAACATAAAAAAAATTCTTAAAATATGCCTATTTTACAAGCGAAAAAACTTTCATGCCCCCTTAATCTCTGAAGTATAATTGAGAAGAATTATATGTCCTATAAAAAAAAGACATTTGTTAAAAAAAAATAAAATTTAGTAAAATGCAAAAATTAAAGCACAATGTAAACACATTGATAAGTTACGTTACTATCGAGGTGCAATAAATCGAAATACAGCTTCAAAACATTAAAACTGTAAGATGTTAAAATTTCATGAGCTTTCGGCTAAACATTAGCCTTCCTCAGATGAACAACAAGCAGTTGAGGAGACGCCGCTCCTGTTTAGCCGAAAGCGCAATGTTTAGCCGAAAGCTCATGAAATTTTAACATCTTACAGTTTTAATGTTTTGAAGCTGTATTTCGATTTATTGCACCTCGAAATGTTTAGCCGAAAGCTCATGAAATTTTAACATCTTACAGTTTTAATGTTTTGAAGCTTATTTCGATTTATTGCACCTCGATAGTAACGTAACTTATCAATGTGTTTACATTGTGCTTTATAAATATTTTATTGGGTGAATTTGACGTTCGTATTATATAGATTTTTCTATATATTTTTATTTGCAAAATTTAATCTCGTTTACTTATACATTTTGCTGACAGGATGCTATGACCTTTATTTTTTCCTTAAAATTAATTTACTGTAACTCAAGAAATGTCGAAACAAATTTTAATTTTTCATTCATGAAAAGTTTTTAAAAAATAAATTCATTTGCTAACCGCATACTCATACATTAATTAGAGCAAGAACACATGCAAAATATTGATTTTCAACCTCTGCGAAAAACATTCAGATTAAACTTCCATTTGAAATTATCATCTCTTGCATGAGAGGCTAGTTAGTGTAATAATTAGTGATTAATATGAATGTAGAAGACTTCATATTAGTTTAATGCATAATTGAAAACTTTGAAATTATGTATATTTTGACTTATTTACATTAAAAAAATTCATACCCATAGTAAGTGGTTTTAGAAATAAACCACTCTTATTAAATCTAACTTGCTACTATGTACAAACATGAAATCTGTTTTATTCCTGCATGCGTAAAAATTTCAGATATTAAGATTCAGGTTCAGAACTTTTTTTAATGTAAAAATAAAGTATTGTTCAGAAAATATTATCAAGATACACCATTTAAATCGAATTTTAGTACACATGAATTTATAAGGTGGTCATAAGCTCACAATCGACTGTGCTAAAAGATGTACTACTTTTATACGAAAATAGATAAAGTTGTTCGATGATTCTTTTGTAACTGAATAATAATAACCGTATGTGGGATGAAAATACGTTTGTAATTGTTGCTAAAAACTTACTGAAAACTTACTGAACTTTCATTGTTAATGGAAATTAAATATTTGAGATCAGCTATATGAAGGAACTAAGGTAGATTGCTCTTCGAATAGAATTTATTTTGAAATATTTGGTTTACAAATATGTGGCAGTCCTAAAAGATTCTTGTTAAATACTCAAAAATTGTAATGATAAAATTGCAAATTTTTTATTTGTGTTTCAAATTAAAGTAGAATCTTCAACCTGTGGCCCGCGGGTCAACAAGCTACCACTATTTTAGAGCAGAAAATTTTCTCTTATTCAATGAGAGAAACTGCGAATAACTTAAGCGAAGATTACATTTCGGAATTTGTGGTGACGAACGACTTTCAGGCAAAAACATTAAAGAGTTAAAGTGTAGACGCAGCTCAGTGGTATAGATTAATAAGCTGAAAAATAAAATCTGTATTGAAAGATTTTAAGTATTTTATACTTTAATACTTTCGAATATGTTAAAAAACACGTTACAGTTTCTTGAAAAGTTTATTTTTGCAAAATAGCTATTTCATCTATACGATATTTTTAAAGCGATATATGATAATTCTACCAAAAAAAATGACTGCATAGTATTATATTTGGAATAAATGTCAAAGAGTAATCAAAACATTTTATTGTTTAACGCTTAATTGGTTTTGTGGTGCCATTTACTCCCCACGTACTTTTTTACTCGGTTAATTTCTTCATCAGTCAGTAACATTCAGATAAAAATAATGAAGTATATAGGTAGTATTTACTGATTTATTCAACAGACAAATACAGTCATGTAAAAATACCATTATTCTTATAAAAATCCATTTTATTTACTGATGCTTTTTTGAAAATTATAATACAAGCTGGGGATGAAATACCACCATGATGCCAGTTGCGCACAAAAATTTCACGACGCCAGTTAAGGGTTAACCTTCACTATTCATATTGCACAATATGCTTGCCACCCTATCCATAGAACATAAATTTCTAACCTTTCATTGTTGAAAATTATTGTCTCTATTCAGAAAGATTTAGGTCTATCTTCCACAGACTTTTCTCGATGAAGAGTCCTTGAAAGTAATCGCTTCAATAATCACGTTTGGTTCCGGATGTCCTTACGTAAAGAGATTATAATCATGTCATAGGAAAGTTACAATAAACGCACATTGAAGTTAGAAACTTTGTGTTATACTCGATTTTTACTCTTTGAATTTCCGAGCTTTTCGATCAACCAAAATATTCAATATATTTTCTGTTTGCTCTTTTACATAATAAACGTTCACTATACTAAGAAATTTCATGTGGCACTCGATTTCTGCTCTGTAAATTTCTGATCATTTTGGCCATAATAAAACAACATTTTTTCTGTTTGCTCTTATCTATACTAATATTATAATAAAGGAGTAAAGATTGTTTGTTTGTTTGTTTGTTTGTTTGTAGGGGGTAATCTCTGGAACTACCGAACCAATTTCAAAAGTGATGGTGGCAAATTGATGGTGACAACCCCTGCTCCAACATAGGCTATATTTTATGTCGGTGTCACTAACCCCAGGGGGGTGCAGGAGCGAAAAACGTTCTAAAATTGAGATCTTTTTTATACTGAATAAGGAGCTAGAAATTTGAAATTTGGCGTTGTAGTTACTTATAACATGTAAATGAAAAAAAATTCGAAATTTAAAAGGGTGAAATGAGCGAAAAGCGTTCTAAAAACATTCTAAATTACAATTTCTATGGAATCTCTAGAACTACCGAACCGATTTCAAAAGTGATGGTGGCAAATTGGTGGTGACAATCCCTCCTCCAACAGCCTCTTTAATAAAAAAACTATGCGTTTCTGACGACTGGGTTTTTCGCTAATTGTTGCCACAGATTAATCTCGGAAAATGAAACATTTGAAGTTACTGAAAAAAAATAGTAGCTCGAAAAGTATTTGTCAGAAAATTTTTAGGCAAACTGCGTTTGAAAGGTAAAAAATTGTATAAATTTCAAATCTAATGATTATGCCATTTTTCAAATATTGAATTTGAAAAATTACCAAATTTCACAATGGAGTACCATAGTGAAACCTTCATGCGTAAAAAGATAATGATAAGGGCGACGTGTCCTGACGTGTATATTGGCTATAGCACGAGTCACAAATTATAGTAGCCTTATTATTCTGTTAAAATATAAAAGTGAATTATGAAATGTCAATATTTTGTTGGATTAAAAGTTCGTTATAAGAAATTGACCAGCGTAGCGGGCGTAGCTTGCTAGTACATAATAAACATACTCTGCAGCGAGAAATTTTTTGCTGCACTCAATTTTTAGTCTGAAAATTTATGAGCTTTTTGACCGAAAAATGCAACAATTTTTCTACAAGTTTTATCCCATAAGAAACCATAGCTGTTAATTTTTCCAGTTTTTCAACTCAAATATATATTTTTAAAGCAGGCGTTTTAATTAATAAATGAAATCACATATGTACCACATGGAAACAAGATACATTTTAAAGATATATTCAAAACCATTATTATTAAAGTAAAATTATAAGTAAATTTATAAGTAAAATTATAAGTCAGTATTATTAAAGTAAAATTTCATAAATACTAAAAACTGGTTACATTTTAATGACTTTTAACGGGTTTTAATAACTTTTTATCAATTATAGCCTTTTATTTTAAGATACACTTTATTAAATAAATTTCCTGTTCAAAACATGTTTCTTTAAATGGAATAATCGGAAGGTTTTTCACCTATGAAAAAAGATCCCAAAACTAAGAAATTTTATGCTACTCTGGAATTTTACTTTGTGAATTCCAGAGTTTTTTAGCCGATTAAGAAAAATAAAACACTTTTTTCTGTTTTTTTTTTTTTTTTTTTTTTTTTTTTTTTTTTTACATAATATACGTAATATACATAACATTTTACATAATATACTGAAAAATTTCATGTTGTACTCGATTTTAACTCTGTGAATTGCTGAGTTTTTTGACAGAGTAAAAAAAGCAATATCTTTTAGTTTGCTCTTATATATATATACAGTGTACGCACAGTTCTAGCACGCACTTTTTGAAAGAAATTTTTCCACTTATTTAATTGCAGAAAAATATTTAAAATTTTTTTTGATTAAATACGGCGATTACAAAGTCTGCTATTTAAATATTAAATAGAAAATTTCAAATTGAAATAGGAGAACAATTTGCTTTGCAAATTCTAAGATGTGCACGTGCCTTGTATATAGAAAAGGTACACTGAAGTAAAAAAATATATATATGTTGCACTCGTGTTTTATTTTGTCGATTCGTGAGTTCTTCGACTAAACATAAAAAACAAAATTTTACTGTTTATTTTTATATAATAAAACTAATATTTATAAATATATCGCAATAGTCTTTAAACAAAAGATTAAATATAGAAAGGATATCCATTTTAAATGTTCAATTTTAGAAATTGAATACAAAGTTTTTTGAAGACGCCTGATAAATTATTTTTATTTTTAAATGATTAATTTGCATAACATAATCGCGTTGCATGTTATCTTTGAGCATGGGTTTTGATAAATTTATTTCTAATTTACATCTTTAACAGTTCTAATAAATAAATGCGCATAACGTGTTCAGTAACTTTACCAATTTTTACGCATTTAAATAAATCACGATATCATATACTCAAAATAATTAAAAAACACTATATATTTGTCATTTATTTTGCAAACAACTAATGTTGCTCAAAACCTACTTGGCAGAATGGGCGGAATTTTGGATTCACATATTTGAAACTTTTAGAAATTGATTTATGGAAAAAAAAGTAAATACTGTTATATTTTATATTTGTTTCAAAATAGTTATTTCAAAAATATCCATTTTTTCAAATAAATTTTTGAAAAGAAAATAGGATAAACTACTTGAGTCATGAAAAACAACACTCATTTGAACCAATTCACCTTTGTACTATAATAATTATTTAAAAACAACACAAATGTCGCAAAACACATATGCATCATTTAATAAAAAACTTTATTTAAGGTGTTTTTAAAAACATACATAACTGTATTTCACATTGGTAAGAAACCTAGCGCTTTCGAGCAACCTTAGCTCATCATACTCATTGCTCGAAAGCGATAGGTTTTTTATCAATGTGAAATACAGTTATGTGTGTTTTTAAAAACACCTTAAGTAAAGTTTTTTATTAAATGATGCATATGTGTTTTGTGACATTTGTGTTGTTTTTAAATAATTATTATAGTACAAAGGTGAATTGATTCAAATGAGTGTTGTTTTTCATGACTCAAGTTTATTTTGCTTCTATAACGTATACTGGTTAAATGGAATCTACTGAAATATTAAGACGCAGATAGAAATCACAAAGGCTGAGGATGATGAGCTAAGGTTGCTCGAAAACGCTAGGTTTTTTATCAATGTGAAATACAGTTATGTATGTTTTTAAAAGCACCTTAAGTAAAGTTTTTTATTAAATGATGCATGTGTGTTTTGTGAAATTTGTGTTGTTTTTAAATAATTATTAAGAAAATAAGAATTGTGATCTTTGAATTTTTTAAGAGAAATCGATTTGTAGAAGTTTGAAATATGTGAATCTAAAGTTGCAGTTCATTCCGCCAAGTAGTTTTATGTTATGTTTAGAAAACTACCCTCATTGCAATCAGTTTTGCCACGATATTTATTATTTTTATTACAAATGAATTTAACATTAGGAGTTCTAAACTTTAAACCTGCATAATTCCTAAACTACTTGACCTAATTACTTACCGTTTGATATCGTAGGATAAAATTAACTCAAAAAAGGAAATATGGTGTCAAAATTAGGAGTTCTAATTGCAAATTTCAAAGTTTCGTACAATTTCACTATGAAGACTAAAATATAAAGCTTATATTTTTAGCGTAAATTTAAAGAAGTCGTAATTTCCAGTCGAATGACTATTTTGTTTATTGGACAATTTGGCGAGTAAAAAGTATGGGATGTTCTCTCTCTTTTTTTTGGGGGGGAGGGGGAGTGCCGACCGTACCTTACAAACTCTGTAATTGTAAATGAAAATATATGAGTTCAGAAGAGATGAATGCCTCCTCTGGAAGAAGGATTTAATCTTTCATCCAGATCTCCTTCCTCTCAAAGAAAGATTATCTCGGAAAGGAAATAACTCTTATTTTTAAATTATGGCATTAAGAAGTATTATCTATTTTGATTTTCTCTAGTTTTAATAAATTTTGCCCTTTAGCAATTTAATTTGTTTAATCATTCGTTTGCAGATATTTTCATGTATATGCCGATAATTTACACAAGTTTCATGTATTTTTTACGGTAAATCGGAATTAATATATAGTAAAAAATGAAAAGATAATAATAATTTTGGCAGTTTAACTAAAAGTAGTGCTAAAGGAAGTGCTTTGAGATAGGTGTAGTACGCACTAATTATAGGAAAAAACAACTATATAGGAAAAAATAACTTATGGAAAAAAAATAATATAACTTTGTAACTTTGTAGAACTAGACAATTCACGTTACATTTGTTATATACAAAATATTAGTGGTGTTTGATGAAAATATGTATTCTATAGCAATATGTTATCAATATATATGCCTCAAAGAAGCTGCAGATGACACACGCACGTGTAAAATGTGCATAAGCTATTCCTTCCCTTTCTAGTAACCATTCGGTACATTTTTATAAAGGTCAAGATGTAATTTAAAATACTGAAAATGCTTCTTGTAGCATATCAAACTACATGTTTTGTATGGCAGTGTGAAAGGACAATGCACCCTACCTACTCATTGCAATTTGAACAGCACCCCGATTTCTCTTCAGCAACAGAAATGTGTTCCTCTTGCTCTGAAATAATGCCAGCATTATTAAAAAGAATTGGGACGTTTCTTAATTGTCCTTATTTGTCATTTTACAAATATCTTTATTAACAAAGTGAAGAGATTAAATAGATCCTTTACTAGTTGATAACTTGAATCTTCTGGTTATGCTAATTCAAGGAGATTTTACATTCATTAGGATTAGATTATGAGAATCTCCAAGCTTGAAGCAAAAGTTTAACTGGATTCGTATATTTTCACATAAAAATTTTACTTAATTAGAATATAATTCATGCTGTTAACAAGGAAGCACACGCGCAGGGTATGACGTACGGTTTTTACATTTTTCACCACTATCTAAAAAAAAATAATCATCGAGTTATTTATCGCAGAATTTGTAATAATTGTCTGTGATTAAATAAAGCGACAACAATTATTTGGAAGTATTGGGGCCAAAATAAAAACCGTACATACCTTGAGTATGTAATAAACTGCGCGTGTGTTCCCGGCTTAAAAATAAATATAACATATATCTCATAGGTTTTCTTTTTTTATTTCAGGTATGTTAACCAGTCTTGCACATTATGGATAATCCAAGTAACGATGTGTCCCCAAACAATGTCAAACTTTTGGCATATCAAAAGTCCAATACTAAGGAGGCTATGGCACCTTTAGCGACCTCTGAAGAACCACCACCAACCCCACCACCACCACTGCCTCCACCGCCCCTTTCTATGTGCCCTCCTCCAAGACCGACAGAGACTCATCCCTTAAACAATCCTTCAATCCCCGAAGAAAGCTCGCAGGAGGAGCCGAGTGAGCATGCAACTCTCAACACAAAAATGAATGATGATACGTCACTGGTTAAGGACAGCTCACGGTAAGTCATTTTGTTCAAGTACAATATTTTAGTTTGCGTAATAAATTTCACCACTTCACTGTTGGGATCGCGGCAGCCCAATCAGTAGAACCACCAAATATTGTATGTTCCATTATTTTGTCCAACCAAAGACCGCTATACACGCTTTTGTCAAATGATGTAGAATCCATCCTTGGATGCATAGTAGAACTTTAGATTAGCAGTGACACATAGACATGCGGTGCCTCTATAAGAGAGCGGCGGTATACGGGAAGTAAAATTTGATTGATTGAAACGTTTTGGATAAAAACGAATCACCAAGCGTCTTGGTGAGACTTCTATTATCGTCAAGCTAATATGTGTTATCCGGCTTGTCTAATCAAACTCAAATAGGCAAATATTGCTAAGTTCTGAATTGTGGTTTGCATAGTTTGGACTAAAACTTCAATCTGAGCGTACGCCCTGTACATATGGTGCCGATCCCTTATAGAGGCACCTTACCTAGGCACACCGAGCTTGAAAGGTAACGAGAGACCCCTATCCCTCAACATTATTTACAGCGGTCAGCACCCATGAATACATTTTGCTCTGAATGCAAATAAAAATTGACGATGCTTTACTTTACATCTAATGGCTAAATATATTTATTTTTTTAATTTATGGAATTAGGAATAGATCCTTGTTGTCAGCTGCCAAGCTGTTAACACTGCGCAATGTGAACTATATATTATTTCAGCAATACAATGATGAAATTCTTCTGACTGCCGATGGAGTTCTCCTGGTTTAAAAAAAATCTAATAGCACAGTTCCTTATCTAGAAAATAAAACTTCACTATATAAATTTATACAACGTTAAGAATGATTATAAATTTTAATATAAATAATTTGTTAGACAGTCGTGCCATTCTGTATAATTCACATCTACATGTATTCTGCTTTAATAAACCAAGAATGAGAATCTCACTACTTCAACTTCATACTTTCATTTCTTTATTGTCATATTTATTTCCACTTATTATTATTGTTATACATTTTTTCCTCAACATTCTACTGTTATGCAAGAAAATAAATATGATTAAAAGCATAACTGAAAAATTTAATTAAGAATTTTTTTAACTATATCTAGATCAATAAATGTATTGAAATATCAGAAAAAAAAGTGTCCACTTAAAATTGTCATCCATGATTAATATTATTAGTACTTTTTACCCTGATTAGATTATTATTTAGAACTGCATTCAATAAAAATTTAAAGAAACTGCAAATTTTAATTCTTAAAATGATTTATGAGTCGTTATAATCAGTTGATGTAACGTCAACGGTCATAATTATGAGGCAAATGGATACAGATTATTTAACATCTTTGTAATTTTTATAATACGACAAACAAAATAAATTTTCGATTAAAATGGAATAGTCTAAAGCAGGTTTGCCTCATCTGCGGTACGCGAGTCACAGAGCTTACCATTATTTCCAAATAGAATAATTCGCTTTATTTAACGACAGAAACTCTGCGATTAAATAAGGCAAAAGCAAATATTCGGAAATAGTGGTGACAACTGGTCTACAGGCAAAAGGCTTTGACATTGCTGGTGTAAAGAAAAGTTTGTTTTACTTCCACCAGCATATTTTTGTTTCTGTAGTATAGTCAATACCTCGGTTTAAGGCGTTGAAGCTAAATAGCATAAGGTTCTGACGATGATATATGTCGCCAAACAATGAAATAAGGAGAATCATAAAGAAAGGTAGACGAGCATTTAAGCAACTGATCCGTATGGAAAACAAATAAGAACAGGTGAGAAAATGTTGTAGGTATATACATAAATGTTAAGCAAGAAATTCAGAATAGGAAGAATAGATTACTAAACCACTATTCAACGATTTCCAAAATACGAGGTAAGATATAATGATGAAATCCTAAAAATGTCTTAGTATAGGAGAGACCTAACATGGAGCTTCAGGTAAGTGCGTGTAAGATTATGACAGCTGAACAAAAATTTGGTGTGGACAAATAAGAGTTTTTTTTTTCGCATAACAAAAAATGCTTGTGAATTAGACACGAGTGTCTGGCTTCAAAATGCGTGAATAAAACGTCCATTTTCCGGTTACGATAACATGTTCAATTGCAAATATCGAGCTCTATTAAACAAGCATTATTATATACTTTAACATAGCTGCCAACATTCCGGGATTTTTTCCCCCAAGTCAAATAAGCATACATAATACCATAAAATTTATTTAATAAAATCATTTAATAGTGTGACTTGTTTCTCTTTGATACTTATTTGATGTAATTTCTTAAGAAAAATTTCTGGTTCAAAGTGTATTTATTTAATTTACAAAAAAACCGGATGGTTGGCAGCTATGCCTTAATTATGTACAGTCGTAGAAAAAAAGAGTAAACACCCCTACTAACTCTGCAACAAATTATTGTAGAAGAAAGTTACTGATACCAAACGATTGGAAAAAAGTCTACTTTTAAATGATGTATATAAAATTTTCTTATCGGGTCATCTACATATCAAAACCAACCCAAACTTTGTTTTTTCAATAGCAAGACCCAATTTTGACAAGATATTTTAAATCTTCAGTTCAAACTATGACTGGATATCAAATTTCATGAAATTCCTACGCTTAGTTTCAGAGAAATTATTTTTTTTTAAATGAGTATATTTAAGGGGTTGTATCCAAATTGAAGTTTGGTACTCGATTGTTGAAATGCTACAAATTCTTGGCAAATTTCTTTTCAGTCTGAATATAAATCTTAACTCAATTGCTATTGGCATATTTTTAAAACTTTTCAGCAAATACACAACTAATATGCATTTATAAGTAACCTTACTTCAAACATATACCGCAGAAAAAATAAATACGTTTATTAGACTGGAGAAGAAGCTAGAAATTCAATTAAAGGTAACAAAAATAATCAGTACGATTTTTTTCTAAGGTAAGACTGTTCGTTTAAAAAAAAAAAAAAGTGAGAGAGAACTTTGTTAATTTAAAATAAAAGCGAAACTAATTTATATAACTTACGTTAAATTATATCTCATGCAAATACGATTTACGTATTTTTAATAAAAAAATTAAAAGCAGACACAGAAAAAGTAAAAAAAAAAATCTTATTCTAATAAACAATAAAATGAGTAAAATATTTTTTCAAATTATGCTTTTATGCACATCATAGACTGCCCCTTAAACCAGCATCTTGCCGCATTATTTTTACGCATAATTTGAAAACTACTTGGAAGAAAAAATTTTAATTTTAAATCCACATAAAGCAGGACATAATAAATATAAATCCATCAAAAAATTGTAGGTTGCAATTCATATTGTTTTCAAATATCAATTTCATAAATCATAATTCATATTATAAAATTATAAAAATTACAAATGCAACGTATTTATGTTTGGGTTTTTTAGTATTATAGCGAAACAAAAGATCAGCACATTAGGATTATAATTTCAGCAGATATTAATAAAAATATGAAACTGTAATTTAACATTAGAAGTTCTAAATTTTGAATGTTTATAATTTAAAAATTTATAATTCAAATGACTTGAAATTTGGTATCTAGGCATAGTTTGAACTGAAGATTTAAAATATCGTGTCAAAATTGGGCGTTGCTATTTGAGAAAAAAAACCAAAGTTTGGGCTAGTTTTGATATGTATATGGCCCCTAAGCAAATTTTATATACATCATTTAAAAGTAGACTTTATTTCCAATCGTTTGGTACCACCAACTTTCTTCTAAGATAATTTGTTGCAGAGTTAGTGGGGGGGGGGGGGTGTTCACTTTTCTTTTTTTTTTCTTTTTTTTCAATGACTGTACATAATAACTCATGTTAAATATCTTTCACAAACAATCAAAAAAGAAGAAGAAACTGAAAGAAATGTATAGAAAATGCAGTTAAACAGGAAAATAGGTGATCAATGCAGCAATGCAAGATATAGTTAATGGTTTCGCAATTGACAAAAAAAAAATTAGCAGAAATTAAGATAGATTTGCAGAGATTCTAACCTCTGAAAGATCTTTTTAAAATAAGAATGGGGATTTTCAACAATCACTTTCAGACTTCTCTGTAATTTTCTCAAAAATTCAATAAGATCAGAAATTTAGGGTACAAACGGGAATATGCTTCTACTTTTATAGTTAAGAAACTCCAACGATTATGAAGAATGCTTGGTTGTTTGAATCTGTGAATTTGAAAAGTACAGAAAAAAATCTTGCCGTACAACTGCTGGGAAATTTGTTTTTAAAAAATACGTAAATATGGCCAAGATTAAAGGTGATGTGGAATGAGAGAAAAATTGTTTATTTTGCGATAAATCTGTTTTGTAACTGTAAAATTAATGCTTGACCTTTGAAAAACAGAAATTTAGTAAAAAAACACAGACTTTTCTTATAAAATAAACGGTAATTTATTGTCATAAGACATGACATATAGTCATCAGGTTGCTCAGTTTATTTCGTCTGATGTACATTTTTTTTACCGTGTGTAGGTAACCTCTAAACATGCTGAGAGTTCCGATTATCATGTTATTTGGAATTAAATTGTTAAATTATGTTAGTACATAGGCATGCAAAATAATAGGATGCATTTTTTTAGCACTTAACTGAAAATAGAGAAAGGATTTAATACGTATTTGAATAATTAATTAATCCAATATTCATTCATTTCACGAATGAGGAGACACAGTTTGGTTTTCTTCTTATACGAAAAGTCTGACATCAGACCTAACCCGTAAAATTTTCTTCGTTCTCATTATTCCAGGATAATAGCCGGTAGAGTGACGCTATTGGCGAATATCCTTGTGTAATGGGGTAAATATGCAATGAAAATTTACCATGTCAGCTTAAAATTGCTAGAAGTTTATAATTCTGATTGTATGGTATGCGATATGAACTTAGGTAGCAAAACATGAACACGAGCCTAAACATGAACTGTTTCCTAGAAAAGAAAAAGTTTTTGTGATGATAAAAAAATAGCAAAAATGCTTCAAATTCTTCTGCATAATAATTATTTGATCGCGCAATCAATGGCGTTCGAGTATTGACATTTAGATATACATAGGATGTCCGAATGTATATCTAAATGAAGCGTGTTAACAGTATAATTTTTACCTGTTGGAGATACGAAGTCAATGCAAATTATAAAAGTATTCAAAATAAGATAGAAACTAAGGTTATGCTGATGAAATTGTCCTTCAATAATTTTCAGAAAATTATGCTTTTTAAATTTTTATATGGCCTTTGGGTCGTAAAAGTTATATATAGAAAATTTTTCTCGATGCTCTGACAAGTAAAACAGCAAAAATTTCATTTTTCTGCGACCAAACTTTTCGAGTTATGATGCATTGGGCTTTATGAAATTTCAGAGTAGTGCCAGGGCAAAGGTGATGTGAGCGAGGAATTTGCCTCGGATGAATAATCGGTAAATACACCAAATATGGCAACATTTTCGGTTAAAAAAAATCTGAAACGGAAAATTTATAAAATAAAGAAATTTTATGTCACTTCGGTCCAAAACTAATAACGATTTACAATAACAATGACACCAGTTGCGTAACTAGAGTGCACTGCATCCCCTCACAACTTCTAGCACGCGCCCTCTCCCCTCCCCTGCAGTGGCATCTTGTATGAAGGAGGAGGGCTATTTCCCTGAGCGCTAAACTTTAGGGGCACCAAAAAGTTGTTGCATATAAACTATGGCATTAAATATCGTATAATCACTAAGAAGGAAATACAATCTTTTGTATCCCTGTATGGTCAAAATCCGCACTATGCTACTGCACCCCTCCAGGACCCTCGAGGAATTTGCCTCGGATGAACAATCAGTAAATACATCAAATTCGGCAACATTTTCGGCAAAAAAAAAAAAAAAAAAATCTGAAACGGAAAATTTATAAAATAAAGAATTGTCACGTCACTTCGGTCCAAAACTAATAACGATTTACAATAACAATGACACCAGTTGCGTTACTAGAGTGTACTGCATCCCCTCTCAACTTCTAGCATGCGCCCTCCCTTGCAGTGGCATCGTGTATGAAGGTGAAGGGCTATTTCCCTGAGCGCTAAATTTTAGGGGCACCATAAAGTTGCTGCATATAAATTATAGCATTAAATATCGTGTAATCACTAAGAAGGAAGTACCGGTTGCGTCATAAATTCGTGCAAACTTTAAAAATTCATAATAAAAGAAGTACTGCTCGGAAAAATTTTCGGTTTACGCAAGTATAATCAGAAAGATTTTGGATTTTTTCCAAGTATAATAAAAATGATTTCAAAAGTAACCGATAGAGGGCGCTTACACGTCCTACTGAGGCGTTTTATGCAAATCAGGCTCGCAATAAAACACCTGGCTGGAAATGGATTCGTCCTTCGATCTCGGCAGCATGCTATTGTTACCAGCGCTGGCCTTTTCTACAAGAATGGTGAATCCACAACTATTGCATTACGAAAGTTTCGCACGGAGAAAGGACTTAAGGCGCAAATAAGCCCTATTTCATTGAATGAGATACTCAATTTAGTACTACGTTTTGAGGAAACGGGGAGTTTGGAGGATCTTCCACGTAGTGGTAGACCATCCTCGAGCGCTGATCGCGTCCATGTTGTAAAAAGTGTCATGGAAGAATTGGCAGCTGAGACATCAACTGGGAGTAGCAGTGCTCGTGAAGCTGGGAGAATAATGGGGAATCCGGAATCATCGATTCAACGTATTCTGAACGGAACCTTGGATCTGTATCCGTACAAGATACAGGCACTTCACCAGTTATTACCGGCAGATACAGATAAAAGACTAAAGTTTGCTACATGGGCGCTGGAACAAATGGAGCGTGACCCACAATGGTTGCTGAACGTCATGTGGACGGATGAAGCACACTTTTCACTGCATGGTGACGTCAGTACGCAAAACAGTCGTATCTGGGCGACGTCAAACCCTCGTGAGTATGTGACCAAGCCACTGCATGCTCCTCATGTAACTGTTTGGCGTGATTTCACCCCGTCTTTCATTCTGGGTTCTTTCTTTTTTGAAGAGCCTTGTCATGAATCCGTCTGGAAAACCTGTACAGTCACTGCAGAACGGTATCTTATGCTTTTGCATGACCGACCACGTTGTGCCTGCATTGCAGGAAAGACATGCGTTATCTGTCGTCACCTTCATGCAGGATGGTGCCCCGCCCCACTTTTTACGTGAAGTCAAGACGTTTCTGTTGGACACTTTCACTGAAGACCCAATGATAAGTCGAGGTTGTAAGTTTGAGTGGCTCGCATGATCTCCAGAC
Organism: Maratus michaelseni; assembly: GCA_963931845.1. Lineage (NCBI taxonomy): Eukaryota > Metazoa > Arthropoda > Arachnida > Araneae > Salticidae > Maratus > Maratus michaelseni. The sequence continues at coordinate 447,551,262 of OZ007586.1, forward strand.
TTGACCCCGGCAGATTTTTGGTTGTGTGGATCCTTAAAGTCTCGTGTATACCGGGGCTCCCCAGCCACTTTGGTGGAACTGAAAGATGCCATTCGACGGACTGTTCGGTTGCATCGATACCTATATGCTACTCTCAGCTGTAACAGGTGTGTTGACGCGCCTCACTTGCCTAATACCTGGTGGTGGTGGTGGTCATGTTGGGCATCTTTTACTTTAAAATAAATGCACAGTTATTGTGATTTGTTTCATTTTCTGTTTCTGTTTGCCTGATTTGCATAAAACACTTCAGTATGACGTGTGAGCACCCTCTACCGGTTACTTTTGGAATCATTTTGTATTATACACGGGAAAAAAATCCAAAATCCTTCTGATCATACTTGCGCAAACCGAAATTTTTTCCGAACATTACTTCTTTTATTATGAATTTTTAAAGTTTGCACGAATTAATGACGCACCCGGTACAATATTTTGAATTGCCCTGTACGGTCAAAATCCGCACTATGCCACCGCACCCCTCCAGAACTTTTTCTACCATTTCGCAAAATTAAAAAAATTCAAAGGAGCTGGAAAATATTAATTTTATATCAAATAGCCAATCTGGTTTTACTCCTTCTAAGTTCACTATTTTGGTGAGAAAGTTTAAATTTGACTTAAAAATGAAATTGAGTGGATATGCGTTAATTATATCAAAAATGGTAAAATATTGTTGAAATGATAGTTTAAAAATCATTCGTAGGCTATAATATATTTCCGATGCCCAAACGAGGTTCCAACCTCCACCATTATGAATGTCATCGACATTTTTTAATATGCCTCAACTAACAAAGTAAACAACTTCTAAAAATTTTGCTTAACATGTATTAATAATGAGCGGAAAACATAGCCCCGTTGATCGTAATGTTACTCCTCGAATTTTCAAAGGGCAAAATAATAGCACGATCAATCTATTGTCCAAATTCGGTTCTAATCGATCCAGTATTTTGGAGTTTATTGTGATGACACAAGGCTATAGCATATGGTGATACTAAGCTATACTATATTTCCTATGCTCAAACGAGGTTCGAACCCAAACTATTCAGTAAATACTAAATTCTCTTAGTATGTCTCACTTACCAAAGTAAACAACGCCTAAAACCTTTTTTGAAATCGAAGAAATTTAACGTGTATAAATAATGAACTGAAAATATAGCCCCATTGACCGTAATGTTATTCGAAATCTCAAAGGACAGTTATTTCAAACTAATTACCGAATGTCCTTGAATCAAATTTTTTAGCGCTAGAAAGCGCCAAAATTTCATAAAATCCAAAGTGTCATAACTCGGTGAGTTTTGGTCGCAGAAGAATGGAATTTTACTGTCTTATTTGCCAAAGCATGGAGAAATTTTTCCTAAATGTAACTTACAGGATCCAGGGACCGTATCAAAAATTAAATAGTGTAACTGCTTGTAAATTGGTGTCAAAACTATTTCATCAACATAATCTTAAATCCTACCTTACTTTGAACACTTTTGAAATTTACATTGCCTACGTACTTCCAGCAGATAAAAAGTTAAAGCGCATTTCTATCTTTTTCGGACACCCTGTATATACTTTAACTACTTACCATTCTCCGTCTTCAGGCATGCGACCGAGTATGTTTTGCAAAATCGGCTTCACCCGTGTCTGCGTTTCTCCATGCACAAACATTTAGTGAAATAGCCTTATCTCCTGAGCTATATTGTTGCGTAAATTACACTCCCAAGTTCCAAAAGAATTATAAAATTATAATTTTAAACATAAAATTAATTCTTTTAGTCACTAAAATTTGTTAAGTGATTAACAGATATACATGCCCAAAAATCTTTGATACGTTTAACATATGTGCAGAATTCCTATAAAACGCGTCAGTAAACTGTTTTTGGTTCCCATTATGAAGAGATAAAAACTCAAACAATATTCGGGAAAAGGTAGATTCCTCTAGCAATGCTTCCGTGTATTCGAGCTCTCATCGAAGTGTCACTATATAAACGTTGTTGCCTAACTTCTCCTGCAACCTTATTTCCTTCCTCACTGGAAATTGCTGATCGACGAACCAATATTTTTACTGCGTTCAGATCCTTTAATTTGTCCCTGTTCTGATCGGGCAGATTTGCCAAATCACAAATTCATATACTTTTATTTTCTGACCAATAAACATAATTAGCCAAATATACAGGGTTATTCTAAATGATGGACCCATTTTCAAAAAATTGTATTTATTGAAGTACAAATCCAAAATGAACAATCTTTATACCAATGAAAAGAGGAAGTTTCAAAGTTTTTTTAAGGCATTATAAATGTTCAATGTGTCCACCGTTTGCTGCACGGCAAACATCTACGCGATAGCCAAACTCGTCCCACACAGGAGAAAGCGTATCTGCTGTTACTGAGTGCATGGCTTTCAAAGCGGTGATAGTTCCAGAGGCGGCCGGTAGAGGTCGCGCGGCAATAGGCCGCGATTTCGTTTCAGTAACAACACTCAGTAACAGCAGATACGCTTTCTCGTGTGTGGGACGAGTTTGGCTATCGCGTAGATGTTTGCCGTGCAGCAAACGGTGGACACATTGAACATTTATATTGTCTTAAAAAAAACTTTGGAACTTCCTCTTTTTATTGGTAGAAAGATTGTTCATTTTAGATTTATACTTTAATAAATACAATTTTTTGAAAATGGATCCATCATTTAGAATAACCCTGTACATTGTTTAGTCCACTTAGACAGTATGATGCGCGATCGATGCTCAGTTCAACAAAAATAACACTTTGCGAAAATGTACAAATAAAATTGCTATTTTAATTACTAGCGGCCCTCCCTCGCTTTGCTTCGGGTTAACCTTGAAAACCTTCATCTCTTTGTGTTTTCTGTAGACCTTTTTAATGTGTACAATAATTAGTACATTATTTTGATAAATCTTGTAGGGTTCAGCCTGCGTTTGCAATGTATAAGCGGAAAAAATGAAATTATTTACGACGTCACATTAAAAACCTCAAAAATAACAGTATTTCTCCACTATTTAATGGATATACATATAAACCTTCCTCTTGAATCACTCTATCTATTAAAAAAACCGCATCAAAATCCGTTGCGTAGTTTTAAAGATTTAAGCGTACATAGGGATATAGGGACAGAAAAAGCGACTTTGTTTTATACTATGTAGTGATTTATCTGAAATTACAAAGCAAAACATATGGTTATTATACATATAAACCTTCCTCTTGAATCACTCTATCTATTAAAAAAAACCGCATCAAAATCCGTTGCGTAGTTTTAAAGATTTAAGCGTACATAGGGATATAGGGACAGAAAAAGCGACTTTGTTTTATACTATGTAGTGATTTATTCGTTTTGCTAATTTTATACTAATATGAAACAAAATATAGTTTTATAATTATAAATTCTGTTGAAACTCATATAATGTAATTTCAGGCGAAGATTACAAGACTTGACATTATGCAAATTCTATCGCTTTTTCCATTTTTTTATGGAAAATCGAAGTAGAATTCCTGATAAGAAAGGACCAATCCTTTTACAAATGTTTACTATGTCTAGATGCGTTTACATGTATCTGTTCTCAATGGTCAGAAAAAAAGATTAGCAGATTACAATTAAAAAATAATTTTATGTTTACACGATTTCTATTTCTATCTTGATGATTTTGATGTTATTGATGTTGAAAGCATATTTTATTGTGCATTATGTCTTTTCAGCATCAAAGTTCATATTCTTAAAAGTATAATTCAAAGGAATACAGATTAGTCCAAAGTAAGCTTAACGATTTCTAAAAAATCGATGTAGGATCAGATATCATATAAAGCAGTTCTAATGTATACACAAGTAATTAAATTTAAATGCATCCTACTCATGCTTTATCTTTGCTTTTCCCGGATACGGATACACTATAAGCCATTACAAACGATCTTTAATACTGGTTCCCTTGATTACAGATACTATTCATGAAAGAAGTCAGCTGATTTCAACGGTAGTTAGAGATCTACTGCGTGAGAGATTGAATTTCACTTGAAATGTAAGATGCAGTTCACGTCACAAACTTTTAATAGTCTCGTTGTTTTAAATCTTATTTACTTTTTTTAGTAAGATGCGGCGCATATCCAAAATTATACAAACTACATGTTTAACTCATTTGTCCCTGAATATAAATAGTACGTTTCTAACGTTCTAACTGCTTCTCTCTTCAGAGAGTTTCGTTTCCCCACAGTTTCTCTATAACGTACTATATTATTAGAGATTCGATATTACTCGAAAAGATTGTTGGAATGCGTTGTATATGAGTTCAAATTTTATACATGATTAAATACACTCTGTAAATGATTTTACCTCATTTTTAACACATTTTATTTGTTATAACATTATTATTCCAAAGCAACTACGCAAATCAAAATTATAACAATATAGAAACACTTATTTGAGTTTCGCTATTATTGATTAAATTATACGCTGAAGAGATAGCATTTGGTACACATTTGTAATAACGGGTTTTGAGAATATTACCGGAGCATCTGTTCTGTTATTCATCAGTCACTGAGTAACAGATTAGGAATTTTACCCAAATACTGATTTTATTAAGAATTGGATTATTACAATACTATTTTACTTGGTGAATCTTAAATGACTTTCTGCACAATAATACAAGATGCCCGGATTAGAACACACAAATTTTAAATAATCATAACTATTACATCTAAGACTATTTTGTTAAGTGTGCTATGTAGTAGGTGCTAAATTAGCTGTGAAAATTTGAAATAGCTATGTAGAAGGGGAGGTGACGTTGCTCATTTTTTTCATTACAGATGATGAAAATTAAAAATATCTGTTCACTTCTCTCCAATCACATTACATTACGTCCCCTAATTTCTCCCTAGGGAGATATGTAAAAGGCGAGATGTATTCAAACAAAATAACAACTACTGAACCGCTTCGTGAAAAGATCATAGTTGTCGTTGGAATAGTTGCACCACACATGTTGCAGTTAACCCGGCTGGAAATTGAGTATCGGCTAAACTTATTACTCGTGAGACGCATATAAAAATTGACTGATTGCACAGATTAAACTTTATGGCCATGTGTATACTCTAAAAAACGTTTTTTAATCTACAAAAAAATTATATAACCACGAAGAAAAATATACAATCTTTTCTGAGTTACCCACGACTCCGAAAAGCGTTCTTTATCTTTAAAAATCTCCGTAATCTACATAATTTAGAAATTTAGCGAAGCATTTATAAAAACATAATCTGTTTGTTGCCACTGATTTTCAGAAATGTTTCCGAGTAGTTTTTATATGTTAATCAGTTTTCTCAAACGGAAATATCGGTCTTTAGGATGCCATTAATTCTGAATTAATCATTTTCAGCTGCGTAATTGAATTTATTCTTCAAAGAGTAATAAAATAATATTAATTTTAATGTCAGTGTTAATGCTATTAATTTATCATATTGGTTTGAAATCATGTTTGCTGAGCATGAAAATTTTTACAAAAGATGTGAATTTTCACTTTACTAGACAGCGTACAACCAATAGAGAGAGAAGATGTCCAGACAGAGGCTCGATCCCGGATCCCTTGGTATAGCGCACCAAGTGTTTTACGATTTAAGCTATCTGGACGATATCCAGTCTAGCATTCTCTCACCCTTATATGGCTAGACTACAAACTCACAGAACAATATGGAACGTCAATCATGAGCACAACTCCAGTGTCATACATGAGACAAATTAAACCCAGTGCCGGTGAATATTTATGTACTAATTAATTTTTCAGCAGAGCTGAAATTACGCCGTGCATTAATGAAATACAAAGTATGTGAATTATTACTTTACTACACAGCGTACAACCAATAGAGTGAAAAAAATGTTCAGACCGGGGCTCGATCCCGGATCCCTTGGTATAGTGCACTAAGTGCTTTACCATGGACATTTTTTCACTCTATTGGTTGTACGCTGTGTAAGTAAAGTGATAATTCATTTTATGTTTATTTGAGAATTGATAGCATCCAATATACCTATTTTCTGGGTTAAGAGCTGATTAATACACTATACAAACTACTTGGAAACTTTTCTGAAAATCAAATGAAACTTTATTTATATAAATTACTTCTCAAAAAATATATCGGTTGCTGGTGACTCTAATAAGAAAGAATGCTTTTCGGTGTCGTGGGTAACTCGAAAGAAAATATTGTATATTTTCGTTCGTGGTTACATTATATTTTCCAAGATTAAGAAACATCTGTCTTTTTTTTTACAATGTAATCTTTGTTGTATAAATCTTTTTGATACATTCTATACGTAGGGAATTAGAGACAGTTACGATTGGAGCGTTTCTATTCGGACACCATGCATTTGAAATTCTTGATGAATTACTTTTCTCATGCGCTACTCTGGCGTCGGGAGCATCTTCTTTCTGGTACTTCCAAATGATGATACAAAGCAATAAAATTAAGCATATTTCCAAATGTGGAGGTTCAAATATATACTGATGAACATTTAATAATGCTATATATATGTAATGTTTAAAAAAAAAAAAGAAAAAAATCTCAAGAGCAAGAAATTCACGACTGAGATTTTATTAATTTTTTTTAAAGACAATATAAAAATAACAAAAATATAATACAAATATAATAGCACAGTATAATCTGTATTTTTAGGCGTGTTTTTGCACTTAAGAGCCTACACTAGTCACGGGAAGAAACACTCAAGCTAATGTTAAGCCTATGGGAAGGTTCTTGACAGATTTCTCGCTCGCATTTTAATATTTTTAAATGATTTTTTGGCATAGGATAGCTGAAGTCGACCTCTAACATTGTTAGTATTCACTTTTTTTCGATTTTGGTTCCAGTTTTTTTATATAAGGGTACTTTCACTTTCTGAACCGGTTCCAACTGGTTCTAAAATTGGAAATGTCCGCTTATAAAAAAAACTGGAACCATAACTGGTGAATATAGTGGACTTTAGAGGATATATAATCAATTAAAATATCAACATTTTTATATGGAAATATTCACACACATAGGTAGGAGTAGAATAAACTCAGTGCCAAAAACTATTTTTTATGTACATTAATTAGACAAAACAAACAAAAAATCCCGTAAATGTCCTAAAAATTAAACCGTATCGGATGAACGTCCCCTTAACCGCCAACACCCGTTGTCAGCTCCAGGGGATACGTCTGTGAAAGGATCTCTAGGCTTAGATTTTAAGTGAATATGTAATGTGATGCCCTTATTGGGAACTAGAATAATTTAGAGAAAAGTCCCATAATCTCTCGGATTTTTATTATGATACTATAACCTTCCAAACAGACAAGGGATCTCCTCCAAACAAACAAGGACACCAGTTGGTCTTCTTTTTGGGGATAAAAATGTAAAAAAGCAGCAGGTCTTTTTTGTTTGTTTGTTTTTTTCGCCTGGATGTTAAAGTTAACTAAATGTTGAATTCGTATTTGTAGGATTTCGAATGTTTGATTAATTTTTGTTACTGTGATGCAAACTTGAATTTGTGTGTCACTTACTTGATAGCATATGTACTTTTTCATAAAATTTGTTTTTCATTACTGTTTTTTAGCAAAACAAATACAATACAATCTATAAATTTGAAAAAGAAAATTATAAGTTTACTAATGGGCGTTTTAGGTTAATAAAATTTTATTTGATTTGTAAAAAATAAATAAATAAATAAATAAATAAAAATTGAAAGCTGCAGATACGAATATAGAACAAATATTGCATTAAATTTAATTAAATATAACTTTATTGATTATATTGTTTTGTTCATATCTTTTTTGTACTCACTTTGAAACAAGATATAAGATGCAAACACTCCTTTGAATGACACCACTGCTTCAGATTGAAATTTTCTATTTAATATTTAAATCGTAGAAGTTTCAATCTCCTCGTTTAATCGCTGAATCTGTAATAATATTCTACGATTAACTAAGGGGAAAAATTCTACCAAAAATCGTGGTAAACCAATACGCACCCTGCGTGTAACGTTAAATTACATAAAATATTACATTAATTGATCTTGACAAAAATTAGGAGCAAGTTTGTCTACTCAATATTTTTTTTTTACGTTCAAATTATTTTTAAATAACTATGAATAAACTAGTTTAATTGGTATTTTTATTTAACTTCGGATATTTTTACAATAATTAACACTCGTTACCATCTTTCATCTTTTGCAATGAAATTATCTTACCTCTTTAGAGAAAGATAAGTAAAGAATTAAATAAGACATAATAATCAACAACAGGGAAAAATAGCCGACCTTTTTTATCTATCTGGAATGATGTTTGCTGTCTATCTAGGCACTGGTTTGAAACGCTATCGATGTGACTTCTATAAGCCTGATTATGAATTATGTCACTGAATTTGGAGCGACTTCAGTCATCTGGCTGTTTTTAACCTGAATATATAAGTGGCATTTGATTGGATAGATAGAAATATATTTGAATCTAATTGGTAAGCTATTTATCCGTTAGAAGCCGGAACTCGCCCTTCGATATTGAAGACATAGTTATTATATCTTAAATTCCATTCTTCAAATTTTAATCCTATACTGAGTAACGTGACGTAGCTAGAGTGGAGGGTCCAGAGGCTCTGTCTACCACTATTTTAAAGAAATATTCTTCTAATATAACTTTACAAAATTAGTGTCATCCAGAGGATCTGGACCCGTACCCTGGCTGCGTCACTGCTCAATAGCTCATTTTATTTTATTTTAATTTGATGTAATATTCATAGAGGTTATAATTTATATCTAGCACAAATTTAAGAATTTTCTTTCAGATTAATGCTTGTGAATACATAATTACTTGAATAGTATTCTTAATGACCTTACTATGTCCCCTTTCGTAAATTTTGATATATTAATCATATAATTTTTAAAAAGTTAAAGAATCATTGTGTGTGATGTTATTCTGGTTCAGATGGTAGCAAAAAAAATTAAATGAGTTATTGCGTAAAAGTTATTTTTTAAATTTGTTTTTAAAACTTTATTACAGTTGGATTCAATGAGACATTTGTGTTATACTTAATCTCTTGCATCCGTAATTGGAATAACTCGTGTAATGGTAAACCTGAAAAAATATGAAAAATGTATCATTTCCTTTGTTTAAAGCATGCCTTTGTCATTGCGGATTTAATCTATAAATACTAGTTTCATCAAATGAAAGTCTTACAGCCTAAATCTACAAAGCAATAATAAGAGTTCCGTTTTATCTATACATTACTAATTCTTTGAAATTGGCGCTTTCCTTTTTCGACTCGTGGATGTAGATCGCTATAAACATGGGTTCTTAATTGAATCCTTTCAGGAAATAAGTTAGCCTCATTGACGTGCTAATGTATCCTCATTGACGACTAAAAACCTCGCATGAAAACTAGATTACGCGTTATGTGAAGAATTATGGCTGTTGCGAAGCAGATGATTGAAATAACAATCTCAAGCAAATCACTTTAAAGTAAATTACAATGTAGCTATTTTCAATGTTTTTCAACAGCGTGATATAAATCTCTTCGTTAATAGAAAGAAAGTTGTTGTTGTTTTCTTAAAATTATAGGGAACATGGCAGCAATACTTTTCCAAGTTTTTAAATGGTCGACCAAAAAGAGGCAACATTTATTTTCCTTCTGTTGAAGCTCACTTATACCAAGATCCTAAATCTTGTAGCCAGCTAAAAGAAATACCAGCGGAATACGCGTCATTTTTTGACGTAATTATAGCAATTTTTTCCGTTCTATGAATGAAAATGCACGTTTATGGTGGTATTATTCACTGGTGTACGTATTCCATATGTTTTGTGTTTAAGGACCCTACTTTATGAGCTTGGAGCCAAATTTAAGAGTTCCTCTCTGAGCAATGAGAAAGATGTATGCAGCTAAGTAAGAAATCTAAGAATTTACTTCTTCTTAAGACATTTTTAACTATTTCCCTATGCGTGATGTGGAGTGGCTACTAGGCAAATGAAAAGGTTACAGAGACAATTCCTCAGTTTAAGTATATTATAGAACGCACATTCCCTTTGTCCCATAAAATTTTCTATGCATTTTACTACCTTGCAGGAAGTGGCACGATGATGAATCACATGATTCTAGACCATGGATTTCCAATTTATAGGTGTTCGTTGTCCGTAAATGGTCATAATTTGGTGAAACGCATTATCCGTGGCATAACGAAAATTTATATGCATGAATAAAAAAGACCGTTATTAAATGTTTTATTTGATGAACATGATTGAATTTATGAGAATTTGTTTTCCTTTTCAAATAAACACTTTTCATTTTCCAGAGAAAAATAAGAATGTAGAATAAACAAGTTGTCACAAAGAGCACCACGTACCGCAAAATTAGACTTCAAGGGCCACATCCAGCCCACAAACCGCTAAATAGAATCTCTAATCCATGGCATTAGGCAATTAAATGGTTCTAGAATTTACTTTATTTCAGTTATTAACAAAAGTGCAGCATTATTTATGTGGCGATTCAGTAACTCGCAGAGTGAGACAGAAACGCAAAACAGTAGCTTATACTTATTTCAAGACCAATTTTTTTTTCAACCACATTCATTTCCATATCAACCCTATCCATTCATTTTCAAGATATTTCAAATTTTAAAGCATGAATGTAGCTTCCTTTTAGCTTCCTTTTAGAATCCATATATTAGATCTTATTAAAGTTCATATTATTCTAACTTTTACAAATAATTATATACATTCAGAATATTTAAACTAATAATACTAAATCGTTGGTTCTAACTTTAAAAAAATGGCCAAAACGAGATGACGTCATTTCTTAAGCGTATTTATTCTTGTCTAAAATGTGAGTAAACATACAAGGCATTCTAATGCGTAATTCCCATGGATGAAGTGTAATCGTTACAATATCGAAATTATACGATAAGTAATGTATTTGCGGAAAATATACATAATATTTATGTTTTTACAAAAAATATACATGTTGTGATTCAAAATTATTCTTCTTATTACAAGTGACAATAACCTTTGTTGTAAACAACGATATGTAGAGAGGAAATCGAACCCAATGCTGAAAATTGGAAGTTGTGGTAGTTTAAGTTTTGTTTGCAAACATCATAACTGTCCTACATGACTCCCCTTGATTACACGGACATCATCCAAATTGTTGTACATTTTACTCCAGACATATAAAACAATTTCATAGTAACTGATGCCACGCATCTGTATCAAGTTGTAACATGAACCAGTCTGTAACATACCCAAATAGCTGCTGCCTGTTACAGTTGAATCAGCGAAGGAAAAATTATTGTACAATATTGCTTTTAACTTCACACAAAAAAACCAGAAGAGTCACAAAGAACAATTATAAAGTACGCAACAACAACTTTGAACTTCTGTATTGTGTTCAATTGTTTTATTCCTATCGTTGCTTACAACGAACATTGTATTTCATATTCAAGGTAATCATTTTGAATCCCTCTTTATTATGCATAGAAGTGAATTAATATGAAAAATCCACATTATTATATGCGTTAATTTATAATATAAATTTGAATGCAGACGAGATTTTTTTTATTAGTAATGTTATTTAAAAATCAAGAATGTATCATTCCTACTGGTGGAGCGTGATCTAAAATATCTGTTGTGTATACTCCCTGTCAAAGTTTTAAAATATTTTATTAAAATCTGAAAATACAACCGAATTTTTGCAAAATATATTTTTTACAGTTAACTTTGCTCTGCATCGATTTAAAATTCTCATCTTATTTAATATTCTAATCCTAATCAATACATCCCACCCTTGCACTTGATCTTGCCCTACCCGTACGTTCAGCTTGTTTTTAACATTTTTTTGTCTATTTTAATAAGTGAACACACAATTCACGTCATATTATTGCATTCTTTGGGTTTCTCTCTCCTTTTTTTGACTCTTTCGTCCAAAACTTCCTATCTAAGAGAAAATAAAATTTTATATTTTTTGTTTCATTTTATGTTAAATAAAATGCTACATGAAGGCCACTGCATGTAGACTTCAGACGTCTTGTCCTTATTGAAATACTTGACAGATGAGATTAACTTCCGGAAATTTTGAACAATCACAAGCCATAATGAATATCTAATCATAAAGAGTAAAATAATTGATTATCATATCTTGGCTTACTCCTTCCTGAATTATTCAAATTGTCCGTTTTCCCTTTATTTTAAATTTCTTATATTTTTTTATTCATTATATGTAATATGTTTTTCTCAGACGAATTTCTAATTATCTCGAGTTAAATCGTGTTAATATGTATTGAGTGAGAAATAATATTTTCCCAAGCAAAACGGACGCAGTAGAATTAGAGTTATGATAAAAACTCAGAAATTTTGCAGCAGCAGAAAAAAAAACTCGGGAAAATTGAAGAAAAAACTGGGATATTTGGGGATTTATGGAATTTTGCGGTGGGGGGTGGGCGGAAACAAATCCAAGAAATCCTCAAATAACAAATATTTTTACTTAATATAAATAAAAGCTCTGAAGTTATTCACATGTAAAGCAAGCTAAAATATTCATATCTGTGCTGGGATTTTTTGTAGTTAAAAGACTTGGATCAATAAGACTATAAAATTAGCTCCTTTAAATGGTGAATATAGAAGTTTCTTCTAGAAAAATTATTATAATTTTTTTTATTGTTTAATGAATCTATTCAATATTATATACTATTTAGGGTCGCTTCAGTTGTTAAACAGATATTTTTGGTGGCCAAACTTGGCTATTCTTAGATTTTTGCTATTTATTTTTTCAGATTTTATCTATTTATTTCACACATAACTAACAAAGGTAACATTTTGATTTTGATACATATAGATGTTAAGGGTATAAGTATTTATTAAAAAATTAAAATAAAATTGGTTGTCTAATATCCAAAAGTTGAGCAACAACACAAAATGCTAATTTTGTTAATTGTGAGTATTCCAAAGAAAGTTATATAAATATAAAGTATAGAAAATATATACTTTCTCTACAGTACAGCTAGTCGATGTGACAACACTTTTACGTCACAAATAGTCACAACTGTCACAGTCATTACGGTGAACCAAACTGTGATATAAATTATTCGTCTCATTATTACTCTCAAGTACACGTCATTTGGTGACTCCACTGAAAAGTCATTGTGACTGTTGCTTTGTGACGAGTATCCAGGTGACATTAAAATAAAGTCACTTTGGGATTTCAATGTGGTGGTTATTAGTATGCGCCATTGTAAATTCGCCATAATAGCTGTTTTGTGACGATTGTTCAAGTGACTGCAAAATGAGCTCATCTTGTGACTTCAGCGCTCATGGTGAGTCCACAGTGAAGTCTATAAATGTCAGCCATCTTGATAATCACCATGTGACTCCGTTGTGACATTTGTACGCATCCCAATGGAAAGCACATGGAGACTTCAAAATGGAGTCTCCAAAATATGGTAGCAGGACTTCATTCATCTAACGTCACCAGGAGACTCGTCATCAAGCAACAGTCGCAGTGACTTCTCAGTGGAATCAACAAATGACGTTTATTTGAGAGTAAAAATGAGATGAATGTTAGATATCCCATTTTGGTTCACCGTAGTGACTGTGACAAATGTGACCATTCATGACGTAAAATTCACATGAAAGTGGTAGGTTGTGTTGTAAGGATCGTACCTAGTTTCTACACTTAATGTTTATATAACTTTCTTTTGAATTCTCAAAATTAAAAAAATTAGCATTTTGTGGTTGTTCCATAATCTTTCGACACCAGTGTTCTTAAAAAATATTTCGCAAAATATTTTGATTTGATATTTCAATTTTGATATGTGTTTATGTAGTGTATAAGGATTTATAAAACATTAACATAAAATTGGCACCTCAAATCCGTCATATTTGAAAAATCTTTTTCGTTTCCAAGATAAATAAAATTTCTTATTTTATATTTTTAATATATATTTATTTTATATATTTTATATATTTATTTTATAAGTTTTATATATTTATTTTATATGTGTTATATATTTATTTTACAACTTTTATATACACTGCTCAAAACAATTAAAGGATATTTGAAGTTTTATATAAAATAAAGATATAAACGAAATTTTTTTTGCCGAAAATAGAAGAAGAGAATCACAAATGCAAATTTTTCTGGTTTTCAAACTGTGGAGTATGCAAATTTTGAGTTCAACGTCAAAAACGTCGCTTCAGCGGCAGCGAATGAAATTTGACTTTCAACTGGATAAAAGAGAATGAAGACAAGGATGATCGGCATTCAGTGATTGCTTTGTTTCGATGAGTACGATGTCTCAGCGAAGTCATTTGACAGATTCAGAAGCTTGGAGAATTGTTGGTAGGTTAGAAGGGGGCCAAACTCAAGCCGAAGTAGCGCAAGCCATTGGAGTGTCACAAAGTGTCATTTCCAGGATCTGGAACCGTTTTTTGGAGAGTGGATGTGCAGGCCGAAGACCAGGGCAAGGTCGTAGACGAGAAACAACGCCCAATGAAGATCGGTATTTAGCGTTAACAGCTCGGAGACACCGAAACATGAACGCTACTCTTCTCCAACAACACCTTCGCTCGGCTACAGGCACCACGATTTCAACTCAGACTGTCCGAAACCGGCTCCATGCTGTAGGTCTGTATGCTCGTCGACCGATGGTATGTGTTAGATTAACATCAAGGCATCGTCGCGACCGCAGGGAGTGGGCAACCGAGCATGTCAACTGGAGGAGAAATGAATGGAGCAATATTATGTTTTCTGACGAGTCCTGTTTTTCTGTGCATCCGGATAATAGGCTTATTTTCATCTGGAGGGACCGTGGCAGTAGGAATAATCCTGCCTTCGTGCACGAAAGTGTCAGATTTGGTGGTGGAGGAGTGTTGGTGTATGGTGGCATCTCCATTGACGGGCGCACTGACCTCTACATCATTCGAGATGGAGCTCTGACTGGTCGCCGATATAGGGATGAGATCCTCAGACCTATTGTAGTCCCTTACGCTGCAGCAATCGGAGATAACTTCATTTTAATGGACGATAACTGCAGGCCACATCGTGCAAACCTGGTGGAGGATTTCCTTTTCGAGGAAGGAATCGTTCGAATGGAATGGCCAGCGTGTTCTCCAGACATGAATCCAATCGAGCACGTTTGGGACGCTCTAGGAAGACGAGTTTCTGGCCGCCAACAACCCCCACAAACTCTCCACGAACTGGAAAGAGCTCTTCTGGAAGAGTGGGGCAGAATACCCCAACTCGTCATTAATAGCCTCATTGAGTCCATGCCTCAAAGGTGTTCAACGTTGCTGGCCGCCCGTGGAAACCATACCCCCTACTGAAAATGATTTTCTTTGAAGAAAACACCTTTTCTTATTCTTTTTTTCTCATATGCACAAATTGTGTTTTTTTCCTTTTGTACACAAATGCGCAATAAAATGCATTTTTTTCTGCCAAACATGTGTAATTTATTCTCATATAACCTACTATGTCTGTCGACCATGTATCAATCAGCTAAAAAGTTTCCCAGATACAAAATCCACCTAAAACTGCAATATCCTTTAATTGTTTTGAGCAGTGTATTTAAATTAAATTATATTTATGTAATATCATAAAACAAATTATATTTATGTAATATCATAAAACAAATTTTATTTATGTTGTATCAAATACTAAATAAATTTACAGTAGGGGGAAAGGTATCAATTAAAGTTAATTTATGTTAACCCCTTCGCGACGAGCGTTCTTTACAGAATTTTTAATCTTTTGCCACCAATTTTTCAAAACAGAAATTTTCGTCTAATTGAATCTCAGAAATGCTGTTATTAAATAAGGCAAAGTTTACAACTAGGACTTCCCTCAAAGGGATTAGTCTGAGTGATATTGCTGAGAACATAGGGTTAACAATTACAATATAAAGAAAAACAGCAAATTGAATGATAGAATTACAAAATATCATATATAAATTCATATACACTGTTAAAAAAATAGAAAAGAAGTACCGTTCATCAGATGTGTTGTCTTATTTTTTTTTAACATGTGGCAAAGAATCTCATTTTCTTAAGCGCGTATTGCGCAAAACTTGAAAAAAAAAACAAAAAAAAACCGCCGGATCTTTTAAAACGCCAAACTTTTTAAAGTTACGTAATTGGATTCGCAGCCAATACTTTATTCTATCAAGCGTGGCTTAACGCAAATTTAATTTCATTGTTGCACCTTTTTTTGTGTGTAAATTAAAAAATTTTCTTCCTTGATCATATATCTATTATTTGTATAACTGTTTATAGATACTCTTACACTTCAAACCACATTGATAGCATGCTTTGCTACAAACCAGATTGCAAAACTATAGTCTAAATTACTATTAAAGTATACAAAAAATCTTTCGATGACTTCTGTAAAATAACTTTTACATTAAATCTCCATATCGGCAAAATTGAAAAATTATATATATTTCAAAGTTAAGCTTAACAGGTACTTTATTCTCTAGGAGGCTCTGCCCCCTGCGCCTTTACTGCGCCAATCCGCAGACTTTTCTTTTGCCTGTCTGTCTGTCTCTCCACAATCTGTCTGTTTCCCTATCCGTTCTTCTTCCCGTCTCTCTAACCGATTGTCTATCTCTCTACACGTCTCGCTACCTGTCTCTATATTTCTCTACCGGTCTCGCTATCCGCCAATCTATTTCTCTAACCGTCTGTCTATCCGTCTAACTACTTGTATGTCTAGCCGTGTCTCTATCCACTTCGCTACCCATTTGTCTATCTGTCTCACAACTTGTCTATCTGTCTCTCTACCCGTCTGTCTGTACGTCTCTCTACCCATCTTCTTACCCATCTCCGTAACCATCTACTGTCTCTCTACTCGTCTGTATACCCGTCTCACTATCCGTCTGTTTTTGTACCCGACTCGCTACCAATCTCATTACCCGTCAGTCAACTCGTCTCTGTACTCAACGCTCTACTCGTCTCTTTATCTACCACGCTACGCGTCTTGCAACCTTTCTCGCTACATTCCTGTCTACCGGTGTCGCTAACCGTCTCGTACCCCATCTCGCTATCCCTCTGTCAACCCTCTTTTTACCTTTCTCTCTAGCCGTCCACAGTGGTCAAAAATCGAAAAAAGCTGGCCGAAAATCAAAAAAGGTTGTAGATCCTTCTAAAATTTTTTACATATAGGTTTTTGAGGTTGCTGATTACGAATTTGATATCGAAATTCAAAAATTCGAAATGGCGGATCCAATATGGTGGACTTTTTTTTTAAATTGTTTTTTTTTCTGTAAAAGTTTCTTTAAGGGGGTTTTTGAGGTCGCTGATTACGTATTTGATATTAAAATTCAAAAATTCAAAATAGCAAATCCAATATGGCGGACCTTTTTATCATTTTTTTTCTGTAAAAGTTTGTTTAAGGGGATTCTGGAGGTTACTTTGTACTAATTTGATATTATAATGAAAACAAAATACATTAGCGCATTCAATATGGTAAACAAATAATTGAAAAGAGCTTATATTTTGTGAAATATAAATGTTTTGTATTATTAATAATAAAAATACAGTGCATTATTTCATATAAGCAGTTTGAAATTGTTAACCTTAAAAGCAACTATACTTCAAAGAATGCAAACCAATGCAGCTGGTTTTTTGATATTTCATAAAAAACATCATCAGGAATTACGTAAATATAGTGAGAACTCTGGATAACGCAAGATAAAAAGTATTTTGTTAATTAACTTTTACTTTGTGCATCAATACGTGATTTTTTCGTGTGCCTTTTCTTTTCACTTTTAAGACATAATTTATAATGAATTACATAAAATAAATATGTGCAAATATTCCTCTTACCTTTCGGAAGATCACACATTTTGCAGAATGTAATTTGCACACGTACAATAAAAGTTATTCACTGTAGAACGCGCGCAACATTTACCGCGTAAGAGCACGTGCGAGCGAGCGTTACAGAGCAGCTGACTTAGACCTTCGATACATAAGCAGGTATAAAAGATACCTCTTACTCTATGCGGGATAAGGCGCAGATGCTCCCTCTGAACGTAAAAAAGTGGTACTGAAATGAATTAAGAAACATTCATTTTTCGACTTTCGGCAAGCTTTTTTCGATTTTTGACCAGTGTGCGTCTGGCTATTCGTTTCGCAACCCGTCAGCCTACCTATGTCGCTACTCGTCTCTCTACCCGTCTGTCTACCCGTTTGTTTACTCGTCTTTCTACCTCTCGCCACCTCTTCCCAATATTTAAACGATTCATTTAATATACAGAAGCCGTTTATCAGTTGTTAAATGCAAACAGAAGTAATTTATCTAATAAGTGTAATCAGATGCATTCTTTTTTTTAAATACATACATAAACCTGAATAATAATTCGTCAGTTTTGTGTTCATAGTTGTTTATATCATTTGACAGTAAATCTCAACTTCTTAAACCTGAATTGTCTCAAGCTTTTTAAAAAAAACACAAGGTCTGTATGACTGCAAAGTACCCTGAGGGCTATATTAGCTACATGTTATTAAGTTAAGTGAAAGTTTCGTTATCGCGTTTGCAGTCAATTGCTTATGCCAGAAAGCGTGGCTTTACACTATTTTAAAATTCATTACTGTACCTTTTTTTTTTCTTTTTTTTCTTTTTTTTTCGGGGTGGGGGGGTGGGGTAGGGGGGGGGGAGGGTTTCAAATATATACATTTAAATTAAAACTTTTGCCTCCATTACATTAGTGTTGTTTGTATTATTAACTAATAGCTTGTACACCGAGCTTCATTTGAAACAAATGTAAAAGACTTCTTCTACAGTTCTTTTTTAGGAGAAACTTTCGTAATTGGGCCCAAAGCCAATCGGAGCATTTAATATCATTATTGTAACTCTTATAGAGTTAAAACAATATTGTTGCTAGCTTTACTCTTGTTTGAGACCAGCCTTGCCTTTGTATCTGAATGGGGAAAAGTTTCGTATCCTATGTCGGTTGGCGAAAAAAAATTTAAATGGTGCCAAAAGGTAGTTTTAGCATCTTACAAAATTTTTCAAGAGAGCGGTAAAACATGTTTTTCAAATATTTACAAACATACGTTTATTAAAGCATGTTTTTGCACCATCTTAAAAATTTAAGCACGATGCTAAAATAAAATTTTATCGCCATATTCGATAATTTAATAAGTAATGAAATTACATAAACTTATTTAACAAACCTAAGAGGCATTTTTGTGATAAATAATTGTTATTGTCAGGGTGGTAAATTGTAAACAATTAATAAACGGCTAGTAAATAATAAATAGCATTTAAAATATAAAAATGGAGAAGTGGTCCGTATAAAAATGCAAAACATAACATTACACACTTGATATATGTAAATCTTTTTTCATTTTTTAATATTTCCGAAGGCACAGATAAAAAGGTAAAAATCTCTTTTCCAAATGCCAAATAGAAAATATACAAAATAGAATGCCAAATATACAAAATAGAAAAATATCTGCAAAAAAATATATTTACATAATAATACATCTGCAAAAAAATAAGATTTAGAAAAAGTAAGCCAAATCCTGCAGATCCCAACAATCACATCGAAAAACTTATCACCAAAAAAGAACTCTCCAAATCTTACGGCACAGGAGATGGATTTTTCCCTCTGAAAGCAGAATATTAGTTTTTTCTTGTACGATGGGTGATTATAATATAATTGTTTCATTTCACATACTACATACCGTTTGATATATTGGTACTTTTATGTTATCCTGGCGCAGTTGATAAATCGCCAAATATTGTTCCTATAACATTTTCATATTGAATTCATTTCATTTAAATATAAACCTTTCACTCATTTAATTTCAAATACATGCCTTTCATTAATCCCATTTAAAATGCTAAAAAAAAAGAAAGAAATAATGCCATAAATCGAAACCTTTTATTTAAACACCAAAGATTTTTTTTTTTTTTTATCTACATACGCGAAATAAAAAAATCTGCTGTTGCTGAGATTTGCGCCAAATCTCTAATACCAAGTCTACCAAGTTGTTGCGGGTTTTTTCTTTCAAACAGAAAAAAATACAGATTAATTTTCAATTTCTACTAAATTGAAATATATTTTATTGTGCTGAATATTAGTGCGTGCATATTTTTTTGCTCCATGTACTCCATGAACTTTTCAATTCCAATTGTCTACGAAAATATCCTGCCGATGAAAATGACGTACGCACAAAATTTTCGTGACGCATGTACTTTAATTGTGCTTTTTTATCTATTTTTTAAATATAATTTCCAAACGGTTTGACATTTATTCTTGGTAATAAATAGACGTCCTTGTCACCTTTATAGGTACCTGCTGTAAAAAATTGAACGAAATCCGTTAAATATTTTTTGAGTTATGCTTGACGAAAGGTTTTAATATCCATCGTAGCTATATATGGGACAAAGTAATACTACGCTGTGTATGAGTCTTCGTTGCACTCAGCAATAAAAAGTTACTGGTGGGAATAATCGAGGAATCTGAGCACCTTATGCGTCACGTATACGTGTCGCTTGTCCCTAAGGGGTTAATACCCATTATATAATTTTCAGTATGTGCAGTTAGTTTATAACTGTACTATGGTATACTTTAAAACTGACATGAATGTCGCAGGGGCCAATTTTAAAGCTTTGTAGGCTTCAGTTCTTTGTTTTCTTGTCGTTAAGTATTTACTTTTCTATTATAATATCTTTCATAACTTATTTTCATGTTGTTTTAAAACATATTTAAATTAGTCAAAATATTTACATTCGCGTGCATTTTTTAAGCATTATAAAGAAAATAATTCCTAGTATATCTTGTTTATTTGGTATAGTTTTATGAAAAAATATCTAAAAGCTTGTTATATTAGTGATTCAGCATATGCTTACTGATATTAAAAGAATTTTTTAAATCGTAATTATTATGAAAACAACGTGAACACCACCATGCTAATAAAAAATTATTGATTATCAAAAGATTGATAATATAAATATTCCCAGTTTTCGGGAATTTTCAAAATTCAAAATTTGTTTTAAATTTTTTGGAGAAAGTTTTTTTTTTCTTTCGTTTATAAACTGGGAACGACTAAAGCTTCACAACTCTACGTAGAATTTGAAATTATTAAAAGAATAAAACATTATTTGCTTATATCATGTTTTAATTTAGTTTCTGTTATCTAAAATTCGAATAAGTAATATGAAGATTTTTTTTCACAAATTAGACTTATTTCCTCTGTAGCTTTGAAATTACAATCAGTTACACCTTACGTTCTATGCATTTTGTCCAATAAATAGTTTAATAGTAGCTTAAATCTGTTTTAATGTTTTAATTTCTTTTTGCAGTAGCGTATGTACATTAATAGGATAAAAGGGATAATTTGATGATTGGAATTATTTTTTAATTTCAGGGTAATTTCTGGATATTTTAAAACTTAATTTTTTTTATCTAACTATAGAAGTGATTGAAAACACAATAAGTCGATCAATGACATCGTAATTAATCAGTGCTATGTATTTCAGGGCATACGGTTTTAGCCGCCGTATAACTTCTGGATTTTTTAAAGAAACTCCGTAAAGCGTCTATTTCTCAAGTAAAGCTATAACGATATTCTCTATAGCGTATAAAATCTAGTTTTTACGACTACAACACTACATGCAATGTGAAATGCATTCCAAAATAAGACGCGTCTAGTACAATGCTGTTTTGATTTGAATTGTGGCCACTTCTAACACTTCTCGTGATATCATTACATTTTACACAAAAAAAGGCTGCAAATTCTGTTAAAAAATCTTCATTATTGTTAAAGTTATGAACAAAAATCCGGATTCGGAGTGGAGTGACATATCCTGTATTCAGTGCGACATTAAATAAAAACAATAAAGAAAAATCATGCGTCAAGCATAGATTATGAAACACTTTCCAACACATTCAGAATACTGTAAAAACACTTCCATCTATAGTCGGAAAAGTAGACCAATTCTTTTGTGCAGCCCTGTATATGATCTATATACTACACAGTATCCAAAAATTTAGTTCAGTTAGGAAACGCATAACACAGTTGAAATACCCCTTCAGCAATGCCTGTCAGTAAGCGGAAATGTCCCTTCAGCTATTTCAGAAATACTTGAGATCTTTTTTGCAACCCTGTATGTGATCTATAGAATTTATACACAAATAATATGCAATAAAAATGTTAAATTTAAAAACGCATAACACAAATGAAAATGCACTTCCATCAATTATTGTTCATAAACAGTACTATAATCGAATTCTTTTGTGTATCCCTGTATGCACACCATATTCTACAGTAAGCATCTTGTAGTGCACCGTAGCGATTTATATAAATTTCAATATGTTTGAAATAGTGTAACGTCATTAAAATACACTGCAAACAATTTTTCTCCCATAGACCATAATGTAACGGGATTCTTATGAATGCCCCTATAAACGAACAATATATGCTACATAGTTCATTTTTAATACCGTGCATGCCATGGTAAATTCAAGAACATAGATCAATTACATAACAATCAGGGTATATTTACCCGAACTAGAGCAGGGTCAGACAAACCGAATTCATGAACACAATTCAACTAGGTTGGAAAGTGTAAAAAAGGGGAAAACAGCAGAAGCAATACATGAAAGGGTGTAGAAAATTATTGGGATATTTCTAACTTTATACATCTATAGCAATCGTTCTTTTTCAAACTTTCCAACGATTACACTTTATTTTATTAACACTTTCCAACATTGTTGAAAAATATTCATAAATTAGTTTGTCTCACTGCTGCCTGTCTGCCGTCTGACGTCTGTCTGCCATGTCCACCTGTCCGTGCTCTAACGCTCATAAATATTCTCGGATTGCCATGAAATTGTTATATGTAATTGATATTTACTATGGGATGTTCACTATTGAAAATGAAGTGTGTAGCATTCATAGTTCGTTTACAGGGATACTCTAAAGAATTCCGTTACATTACGGTCCATGGGGGAAAATCGTTTGCGGAGTATTTCAATGATGCTACACTATTACAAACATAATGAAATTGAAATGAATTTATCAAGTGCACTAAAACATTCTTTCTGTAGAATATGGAGTTGAAATCACCTATCACTCATTTAGAGAGTCACACAAAATAATTCAGTTATGTAATGGTCTTCGAGGAAAAACTGTTTTATACGTATTTGAATGATGTTACACTATTTCAAACACAATGAAATTGATATACATTCTTTAGGTACGCCAAAAGATGCTTGCTGTAGAATATGATGCGCATAGCATCATTTACAGGGACATACAGACTTCCGTTAGAGTACTACCTATTGGCGATAATTGTTGGAAGTGAGTTTTAAGTTATGGTATGAGTTTTAATTAAGTTTTTGCATACTATGTGGTGTGTATAAATTCTATGATCATATGCAGGGATACACAAAAAAATTGGTAAGTATTATTATGTGTAGCTGTGAATTGCTTAAAGGGGTTTCTTAATTGAGCTATTTATATTCCAACTGAACTATATTTAGTATACTAAGAATTGTTTGTAGAATATAAATAAATTCACATAACTCAAAGAACTGGATACATTGCCGTCTATGGATTGTAATTTCTGTAAGTGTATTTTTAGCAGTGTTATGCGTTTTTTGCATGAATTAACTTTTAGCTTAATATAAAGCATGTATAAAAATCTTTAGTTAATATGCATGGTTTCGCAAAAGAATTCGAGTACATTTCCATCTATTGGCAGAAATTTCTGAAGGTAATTTTTGACTGTGTTATGATTTTTCTACCAAAACTAAATTTCAGCATACTATGTAGAATATATACAAATCTATAGATCATATACATGGCTGCACAAAAGAATTCGAGTATATTTCCGGCTATGGACGGTAATTGCGCAAATCTGTTTTCCAAATGTTTTATGCGTTTCCAAAATTGTTTATTTAGTTATCTTCTTTATCTTATTAATCAGTGACGTTTTGTTAAAGTATTCTGAAAGTGGTGGAAAGTGTTTCATAATCTAGTCTTGTCCCATATTTTTTTTCTTGTTTATAATGTCTGCTATAAAAATATAATAAGGGCATTTTTCCATTGGCTGTTATTACCTGTTGCAACCCTTGAAATACTTCCAATCTCCTAAAAGCATCACTGTCTGTTTTCACACCTCTTTGCGAAGCCGAAAGCGCAGAAAACATTGTACAGTCAACCCGTCCAGCTCGCTTTGGCTTGGTACACACAAACATCGGTCTAAGAACATCATTTTGTATCCCGCATGTTAACCACTTGGCTGAGTGGGCCCCAGTGTCTTGCTACTGTTACTTTGATTTATTTTTTTCATGTTCTACTGAAGAAGGATCTCTCTATGCTAAATTACTAGCTGCTGTCCACCAGATTAATTTTTGTTTTTATGTGTCACATATTCAGAATGTATTTTCTTATTTATATAAATGTTCTTTTTTCTAAAGAAATCAATTCTCTTAAGAAGATCGGAATTCTAAAAAAATAAAAATATGTAATATATTTTAAGTTTGATATTTTTAACAGCGTTCAGGAAAAAAATTGTAGCAAAATGTAAATATTTACATCTGACTAATTAATATTATTATACAGCATCCATATACTTGATTACTGAAAAATCACAAAATATTAATGATTACGTTATGAGATACATAAATTTTATTGAAGTGTTAGAACAATGGAATAGGAAATGATTGCAGTTAAAGTACTCTTACATTAAGTTTCTGATTATGAAGGAGTACAGTACTTTTTGAATTAATGGAGTGTTTTGAGTGCACTCCACAATATCATAATATCCCTATATAATTACCCGATTCAATATTTTTTTGCTTCGTTTTCCTATTGCCCTTTTTTATTTAAATAAAATCACTTAATTAATATATATATTTCATTTTTTATTTAAATGAACGTTTATAAATTATACTTACCCTTATAGTATCTTATATGATATAAAAAAACTTGAAACAAAACTTTTCTAGGTATAAAGAAGTGGTCTTTATCTGTTGTTTAGTGGCAAAGGTGATATAGTTTTGGTTTGTCCTTTCAAATAACAGTATTTTGGTTCAAGGGCGCTTTTGCCAAATATGGCCTAGCAAAACCATCATGAAAAAAATGAATCCTTTTGCTCGTAAAATAAATATCAGATACAAAAAAGGAGTACGTAGATAGATGCAATTACAATAAAACCTCTAAATAACGGCCACCTCGGGAGGGTGGAATTTGTCTGCTATTCGGAGGTGTCAGATATTGTGAAAAACTTGCATTTCATTTCATTGACATTCAAAATTTTGCGCAATTAAATGTATCGCATCTGTGAAATTACATTTCTTCTTTATACAGCAAAGTGTCTTCTTTATACAGAATAGTTTCTTCTTTAAGCTATACCAGTTAATAAGTATAGAATCAGTTTTACTGATATTGATTTTTCCCAATTTCTCATTTTTGCTTTTGTCATTAGTAATCTACAGATTCCTTTTTTATTTCCCAAGATATATTTTCCTCCAATGGTTTTACAACTTCGAAGCATTTATGAAGTATCCATAAACTTTTTTTTTTCTTTCTGAAGCATTTAGATTCTTCAACTTTTCCTTTTAAAATTAATCGCTTTCTTCAAACATGAAAGTAAAAAAGACACTGAATTCAGAATGCACAGAACTCAGTATTTTGTAAGAATGAAGAAATGGCACTAGAGATATTTTGACGCTTTCGAAAATTCAGCTTGTATACGAATTAAGTCTCACGAATCGATTAGTAAATGATAAAAAGTGCATTGTGAAATGTGGTACCTTACTTAGAGATTATCAATCCCTCGGCTCTTTTCTTTTCAACTCTCGAAAAATTGGTGTACAACTTCAAATAAAAAACAATTTAAATTAGAGTTATTAAAACTCTTTTCTTTTATAATATAAAAATTGCATATTAGGTTTTGAGTGGCAACATATTTTATCCTTTATTTACATTACATCAACCTCCATTAGCAGTGTGAACTGTGCTGCCCTGTAACATCAGCTACTTCTGCTCTTGATTGCATGTTGTGCATTGATGTCTAATTCAGTTACTTATTGTTTGGATTTTGAGAACGTAAGTGGTTTTCTAGGAAAATGAAAATCTGTTCCTAGTCTTTTCTTTAGAAAGTGTAAAGATTATAGTAAAATCTTTTCAAGAAAAAGAAAAAAAAATTAGAACACAATTGTCACATACACAACATAATTTCGCGAAATAAACGTAGTCAGCAAATTATCCAACCTGAAAATTCAAGTCAGTTATAAATAAGGTTATCAGATCAGACGCATATTTGAAACAAGAAAAAGTCATGTTTTACGAATAGTTTCTAATACAGGTATACCGTTATTAAAAGAGTACTTTTACAAAATCTTAATCTTTTGACACAATGAATGAAATATTTATGTATGTATGTTGGATCCCGCTTGCAATTTATTTTAGAAATATTCGACAACCCTGAAGAACTAATCATAATTTGTAACATAAAATACCTGTATCACAAAATTTGTTAGACATTGCCCTCCATCCCGATAACAGAACTCCCGCTGGACTCTTAGTGATTATTTCTTCTTTTGTGTGTGTAAATTTTCATTTTTCGTGAAAAATAGAGTTTTTAATCTTTCGTGGCCATAATTACTCTCCACTATTCAGAGGTAAAATCATATAAATAGATAGATTTGGCAGTGACGATTGAAAACGTGTCTGTTAAACAGAGGTGTCCTCTATTCGGGAGTGTAGGTTGTGGAGGTTTCTCTGCATTATCCTTTAGTGAAGTCACAAAACTGCAAGCGGCATTATCTTGTAGGCAATTGATGTTATCAGATTACATCAATGTCAAAGAATATCTTTTTCTCCCTAAATGTATACCTCGTTGTCCTGCTTTTCTTTGTTTCTTGTTATATATGATACGTTAGATCAGTTAATATAAGATATTTTTAAATAAAAAATTACCTTTTTTTTTTTCTTTTATAGAAAGGAAACCCAACGGCAAATTCAAAAAATGGCATGGGATGCCGCTGTGCTAAATGTATCTAGTATAATCTCTGTTAAAATGACAATTAGACAATTATCTGTGTATTTAATTAATAGAGACAGATATTCCATTTGCAAGTTGCTATAAAAAATTACATATATAAGTTTCATGCTAATACAGATATTTACTAATTAAATTACATAAATCTGAAAAGCACTGACAAGATTTTAGTATCTTTAAAGTACCCCCCCCCCTCTCTCTCTCTCTATCTATATCTATCTATCTATCTATCTAATTATCTTCCTATCTACAGGGTGTCGTAGAACAGATTGATGTTATTTTTAATACAATGACAGGTAAATATTGACAGAAATTAAATTTATTTTTTCGGAGGCTGGCTAACTGCGCTCAAGCTTTTAAGAAGTGTACAAACTGTGCTCAAGTTTGTTAAGAAGTATACAAACTGCGCTCAGCATCCATTGACAT
Organism: Maratus michaelseni; assembly: GCA_963931845.1. Taxonomy (NCBI): domain Eukaryota; kingdom Metazoa; phylum Arthropoda; class Arachnida; order Araneae; family Salticidae; genus Maratus; species Maratus michaelseni. Next base: position 447,578,718 of record OZ007586.1, read on the forward strand.
CATCGTCACCGCCATCTCTTTACTCGTGGAATAAACGAACAGGGCTTTTTTTTTATTAATTATTGTTAAAAATAAGATTTTTTTTCTTAGATAGAATAAGTAAAGATTCATGAACTTTTTACTCGCTTAGCGTTAATTTGTTCGCAAAATTGGGCATCTTAGGGATAATTTCAGACATCGAAAATCGTGTTTTATTGAACTTGGAATTTTTTTTTTTTTTTTAGCCTCAGAGGGTTTTTTTTCATTATAATATAACGTTAAATATCTAAAACACTTAATTCATTACATAGATCTATCATATAATATGTATGAAGTGTATATGTCGTCTACGCGCTGGTCGTTGACCGGGCAAAAACTTTTTCTCCCTCAACATATGCAGTACCATTGAATAGCCTCCTTACTATCTATATATCACTCCACGAAGTTTACTCCTATGGAGTTTTAATAAATTTTGTATGCAAAATATTCCTCTACGTACTTAAGATCACCATCATCACATCTATAACACATGAAATATTAGAACAAACTTGGGAGAAATTGAGATCCATCTGAATGTTACTTGACATACAAAATGTAATTACATAAAAATTATTATCTCATAGATTTGTCTTTTATGTAATTAAACATTTTATTTTTTGGAATATGATTTATAGATGTTTTGTTACATGATATTAAAATGGGGTAAAGAAATGTTTAAACACCCTGTAATTTATTTACACAAATATTTAGTTTTGAACGTAAAACGAGAAAGAAATTTCATTTTATAAAAGACTAAATTAAAAGATCAGTCATCTGCCTCCGTTCAAGCGTTAGGCCCGTATTTTTCCGTTACTAGAAGTCATGTTAAAATGGTTGTAGACAAAAATATTTTTAAAACAATTCATTTTTTTAACCGTATATAAAATGAAGGGATATAAAATAAATTATACCCTCAAACTGTGATAAAAAAATATATACATCCTGGGATTTACAAGCCTACTTATGAAAATACAGAAAAATCTTCAAACGCTGAAAGGGTTTTAAAACATTTCTTCAACGACAAGTAAAGTTTGTCAAGCAATTCTGTCAAAGAACTTATTAATCTGTGCCCATTTTTTAACGAGTTCAATAGCGTACAGTAGCATTTTTATTTGTTTTTACAAAGAAATTCGCGATCGTCCTTGAAAAGGAAATTTTTCTTTTTTTTCCGCAGTGAAAGTCAAAATTTCCTAATCTATCTTGTGTCAAGTGAAAATGAACACATATTGTCATCATTAAATTGCCGAGAAATTGAAATGAATTGTCGCTGCATCCTTCCAGAAGTGCATCTATTGCTTAGAATGAAGTACTTCTACAACATTCCTGAAATTTTAACTCATTCATACATTTTAAGTTTTTGTAATCCAATTCTTTTGTTTTTGAATATGGTCTTGGAAAACATTTGAAAACTACTGTTAACATAATAGACAGCTCTTGAAAGTATGTCTTTTTGTTTAAATGAAAAGGTGGTGGGTGTCTCACCCACACGCACATAAATTGCATAAAGTGGTATGTGAAAAAAAAGGGAAATATTCTTGTATTGCCTGTTTGAAAAGCTTTTTAAAACAGAATCAATAGTTGTTCACCGAGATTACCATCCTACAACAGACAGCTGAAATTTTTACGCATGCTCTGTTCGTCTCTTTTCTAGAGCACACTCTTAGTCAAAAAATGAGGATTAAATCCTTAATAAATATTAACTTTGTACATACAGATCACATTTTTCTGAAACGTCGGCATCTTCTTCCTGCGCCACGGAATCACATTCAATATTCCATATGTCCTTGTTGATCGTGATACCTTTCCTAGTATTCAAATCTCTGTAACACATGGTTAATCTATGGCACACTTGGCTCTATGATTACAGTGTGTCTACACTGTCTATATAAGGTAGTCTGTATACTATGCCAGTTATTCTTACAATTCGGTTTAAAGGGTTACAGTTTTATGATGAATTTGGATTCTCCATCGATAATCTGGGGACAAGTGTCTCATCATTGTTTAATTGAACCCCTCCCTCCTTGATGCTTAAAACCCCTCCTAATTCTTATTTTCCGTTGTTCGTCAGCCCCTTGCAAATCACCTGGATGCGAAGCGTCCTTCGCTGCACGACCCTCGTTTTTTTCTTTTGAAATTTAGCATAAATATCGCATGTTTCAGTATAATTTTTGTAAACTTTAAGAGGTGGTAGAACACACTAACCAAACAATTTTTGTATAAGAAACCATGTCTGCAATCAACTCATTTAGTCAAAATTACAGGATGATTCACTTCAATCTGAGCCCGGATTTTTTTATCATAACTTTAGTAATAATGAGGATATTTTAACGATATTTACAACAGAATTAACTTGTTGTGTGCAAAATGCCATAAAAACACGAAAAGGGGTAGAAGTTCACAGTATTTAGATCTTTGAACCGCGTGTAACGTCACTTGTATTCGAAAATGTAGATCGTCTAAGTATGATTAGATGCAGACGGTTGGCACTACCACCACTTTAAATGAGACAATCTCACGAGATACGGTTAAAGTGGCCACCTTACACATACAATCAGCACTAAATTAGACGATTCATTTTTCAGAATGTATATTTCACATTATATATGGTGCACCGATAGTACTGTGTACTTCTAGCACTCTTCGTATATTTTATCGCATTTTGCACACAACACGTTAATTCTGTTGTAAATATTGTTAAAATATCGTCATTATTGTTAAAATTATGACCAAAAGTCCGAGATCAGATTGAAGTGAAGCACCCTGTAATGTTGAATTAATTATTAGATTGCGACCTTGGCTTTCTACAGAAACATTTTTGTTTTAGTGTGTTCTACCACCTCTAAAAGTCTGTAAAACGTTATACTGAAACACCATGCACATTAGTACTAGTTATTTATTAAATATTAATGTTTCGATATGAATAAATACCAGTAAATGTCTGTAACTCTTACATAATTTTATAATTTATATTAGACATTGCTTTAATTTCATTTCTATTTCAATTGTATAAGTTAATGACCAATCTTCCGCTTTGATACTATATTATCTATCACAAAAGATTGGACTGTTAAACCACTCAATACTTAAGCTAAGCTAGCAGATACCCTTTTCAACCGAAGATTTCTTTCACAGCAAACCCCTATGATGAAACCTGCATCGCTTGAGGAAGTTCTTAAATCCAAACTCGCTACTTTCTGACACATTCGTAAAATCATTTTTACTCTTAAATTTACGAATTTTGCAGGTATTGTTATTCAACAACTAAGAAATTGATCAGAGTTTCTTTTTTTCCTGTAAAGACAATTATCCTTCAGAAAAAAGTGTCCAATTTGATATTTTAAATTGATTTTCAAGACACGACATATCGGGAAACGTCGTCATCGAAGGGCAATCTATTATAACTCAAGATAATATATTTATTTGAAAACGAAAAATGCTATTCGATTTAAAAGCAATTTAATATTCATGCCTATAACTATCATCCTTTTACGTATAAAAATGACTCCGTGAATGTATTAGAAAATCTCATGTTCTTGAGCGGGGAAAAAAATTAAGAGCCTTAAATTAGCCAGCGCCGTAGCCACTAAACAAGAGTGTTGGAAAGACTCAGTTCAGATAAATCACTGATAAAAATTTTCAGACAAATATTGCCAAATTATCTCTCATAATTTGCATTAAATGTTAGATATTTCCATGACAAAAACCTATTGCGGCTTTTTTAAATGCATTTGATGTAATTTTTTCACATAAGTGTCTGCTTGCCAAAAGCCACCATACAGCACTTCATAAACCTATCGTTTGGATATTAAATTGGCTATTATAGCAATCACCTATTTATCTTCAACAAAGAGACAAAATTTAGTGTTAAATATGATCAGGATAATTCATTCATTCTTACAAAAAGTTCAGGCTTGTTTCTAAAAATGAAAAAATAAATAAAACTAAATTAGCAGTTAAAAGCGTCATTTTAGTCAAGAACGGAATGGATTACACGTGGCCATGAATTCAAACGTAAATTTTAAGCAGCGCTTTTGTAGCTTAAATAATGCTGTTTTCATGAACGCACAAAAGAAACCAGTTTTGCTAAGGTTCAGTAAAAAAGAACCATTTTTATTCATTAAGCCACATTTTTACCCTTTTCTATCCTTTTTTTAAAAAGAACTTTTTTCATTGTAAATTTTCAAAGTATTTACATGTGAAGAGCAGATTGTCTTCTGCAAGTAGTGCTTTAAGAGCATTAACATTCCGGTTACACAGTAAATAAAACTTGCCAAATATCCTGAGACGTTTTTGGTCATGTAGATTTTAGCAATATTTAACGCGAAATAATAAAAAGTTGAAAAGTGTTTTCAGGGATTATGTTTTCACTTTTTTTCCTCATGAGATTTTGTTCAAAATGCTTAGTCGCAATTTTAAAACAGATATTTGCTTTTTAACAATGAACTGACATTTTATCGCATAATAAAAGATCTTTCTTGATTAAAAAGATAAAGTTGGTAATTTTTCGTTTGACTCATACTAATGGGGAAAACTGACAGCACAGTATTTATTTAAAATATTTTTAATATTATCAGTTTTACATTTTTGAAACGCATATTTGTTTACAGACATATTTCTAAAAGTTTACTTCATAAATCTATTTTATATTATTTACATTAATGATTTAGGAAAGTTACACTATCTCATACTGAAATCTTAATTTCTGGCATAGGATTTTCCCCTCTGTATTATTTATTTATTTATTTGTTACATTTTTGCAACTAAAAAATAGTACAGATTAAGTTAAAATAAGAATTTGAATGAATATTTTATAAATATTCATTTCACAATAGAAAAATATTCCTAATTAATACATGACGAAACTTCGAATTAAATATGTTCTACATTTTAACTTTGTACAATAATGAACAAGCGTCTGAACTTTATTATTTTTCATTGAAAATACATAAATCAGACCATATTTATATCCTTCTTCAGAAAAGGTAAATAGTTGCACAAACTGTATATAGAGAAATTATCCTTCAAGCATAGGAAGTTAACCCTTTTTGTCTTAACAATTCCGATTTGAAGCATTTTAAGCATGCAAAAAAAATTAAAAATTTATAATATAAAAGCAAAAAATTACTGACTAAAAGGTACTTTTTTACATCTGCAATGGACAGAAAATTACATACTTCTCATAAATATTGTCAATTTTCTAATACAAAATTGTAAAGTATACGAACTTACCTTTGTAAAAAATCTATTTTTAGACGTCTCCATCCTTTTTAATTTCACAAAAATTTCAAAGTTCATTTTAGCGATAATGATGTGAAACTGCTGAAATGATAAATGAAACTTTGCAGTGATGGAACAGCGGCGCAGAATTCGTACGATTCTCACCACTAAATTTTAATAGTATTTTTTGGCTTAAAAAAATCTCTGAAACTCTGTCCTTAAATAAGACAAAGGGTACAATTTAAATTTAAAGGTGTCGATTCATTCTCTGCTGCGCCACTGTTCCATCACTGACTTTGAAGTGAAAAATTAACTCAGTCTCTCCGTCTGATGAGAATTGTATGAACAATTTATATTAACTGCTGCGTTGGATGATAGCAGCATTTAAAAATTTGTCTTTTAAAGTCCACTGTATAAGTGACATTGACTTTTGAGTATGTTGCAGATATGCAACGTGGTGATAAAAAGGGTTAAAATGAAGACTAGAGTATTCAATAAATGAATTAGGAAAACATATATTACAGTGTAACGCCAATTATTTGGATTCATGTGTTCCGGACGTAATCCGGTTATGTTGAAATTTGGTTAATTTAGGCCATCATCAAGAAAAAGTTTATGTTTAAGAAATGTTTCTCTGAAATCGCTTTCCTTTAACATAAATGCATTAAGTATGTTGAAAGTATGATCGCTTTTACAACAATTTTAAACTACTCAGTCCAGAATTGAACTTCAATTTTCATAGAATATGAGAAATACACTCTCTATGAAATTAGGGAAGTACTGACTTATAATTATGCAAATACAGACTGAAAGTTCCCATTAAACGTAAATTTTAACGTTGGTTTAGGTGGAAAATTTTAAGAAAATTATATTTTTCGAACGAATACATACAGTTCATATATATATATTTTTTTTTTCCTATTCTTTTTGTTTCTTTTTTACTTTCTTTTCTACTTTCCATATAGCTGGCGATCCGGATGACTGTACTTCGGATTTATGAGAATTATATCAAGGTTTAAAATTTATAAAATAGTGGCCAAAACGCCTGTAGGAAATGGGTGTCTATTTATCATATACTTCGGCCCAAATTTTGACGAGTGGTAATGGAATTTGCAGTTGATGACTTTTAAAAAAGAATTTTTTCTGTACTTATTTTCCTTTACAGGATTTTTTTTTCATTAGAGTGTGAAAGAAAAAACATATATATAAGAGATTTCTAAAAATTGGTAAACACTTCTCATTACCTGAACTAATTGTAATTTATATAGTTAAAACTGATTGTATTTTTTTTATGGGACCATATCTTAAAGAATCGGGTACAGCCGACAAAAAAAAGGAAAAGAGTGCGAGAAAACAACCAATCAATTTTAATCGCTAAATTGTCACAGAGAAAAAGGAAAATAGCCATTCGATTGGAAATTATGCCTTCCTTCAATTTTTGTTTAAAAAGGTTAACTTAACCCTTTCGAAGTGCGATGCAGTTAGTTTTATACGCATACTTAAAAACTTACTTTGCGAAATGACCTGAAATTTTCAATTATCATATTTAAAGATTCTAGAAATCAATTTCTGTTACAACATTTTTCGGTTATAATACATATTTGTTTTCGAATATTAATTTCATAATATATAAATTATTTATATTACTAGTGTAAATGCCCACCCTAGGACGGTGGGTAGAAATCATGATTTTCAATTAAAATTTAAAATAATTGATAAAAATATTCATCGACAATAAGGAAAACTGACCTGAAACGGGAAATATGTGTGTGTGCGTGTGACTGCAGCTCAAGATCTGATTAATGAATGGGCATCTGGGGTTTTAATAACACATTTTAAATCAAGTTTTATGTAAAATTGAAGAAATTATTTTATAATAATCTATGCTAATCAATGCTACAATCTGCAAATCAGACAGACTTTTAATATTTTCAACTGATAATTTCTTTATATATTGTTTCTTCGCACCCTTTCCATAACCGTGATGTATGTTCCTTTTCCACAATTGGGGATTCTGTCCCTGTTGTAAAGTGACATACCCAATCGGTCCTTTAAAAGTAATAAAATACAATCTATTTATATACTATAGTACGCAAGTGAACAATTATGATTTCAAGCTCTTTTTTTACTGTTACTTTTAATAATTTTAATTTTCCTAAATTCTTTTACTTTTCTGAATTCTTTATTAAAAAATTAATTCATCTACCTATAATTTTTTAAACTATCGTTAACATGTAAGCAAGGTATACAATCAAGATGAAGTAATCATTAAAAGTTCCCATTCAAATCCATAATCTTAATAATTAAGAAAGGAAAATTATGAAAATTACGTCATGTTGATACAATCATATAAATTTTTCTGTTCAGTTTTTGCAACGTAAAAATAAATTTCAAACTAAGCATAACGTCATTTTCACCAGCGCAAACTTTATATACTTACTTTCATGCTTCACTAACATGTAATCCAATAAAAATATGTTTTCTATTTAATTGTAATGAAAACAAATGGCACCAATAAGTAAAAAGATAACATAAACCCAATAGATAATATTCCCGTAACGTCACAATAAATATGAATTTTTATTCGCTTATAAAAATAAAGTACAAGCGTATTAATATTTTTACAGAAATTTATCTTTCAAATAAAAGCGACGTCCGAGAAGCCACATGTCTAAATATTTTTCATTATTTCTCTTTTTTCTGCAAGAATGGTAATTTTAATTTTTACGAGAAGTTCATGTCTAAATATTTTTCGTTATTTCTCTTTTTTCTGCAAGAATGGTAATTTTAATTTTTATCAATGAATCTAAAAAAAAAATGACTCACTACACAGCTCTGTTTTATTATTATTATTATTATTATTATTATTATTATTGCATGTAAGATTTTTGTACACTGTTGGAACTTGTATATTTTTGGTTAGGTGGATGGATAATGACCGGAATCGTTACAACACTTGCGTATTATATAAATAGATTATAGAGTAATTTTAGTACTTTTCTATAAGGAGAATACCCATAGTTTTTGATCAATTTTAACACAGAAAAAAAGGAATTAATAATATTTGTGTTTTTTTATAAATCTTCGATACTAGGGAGGGGGGGAGGTGCTGAGCCTCCAGACCTGTGATATTAAATACCCCAGATACCCTATGTTTATGCCACTGATTAAATTTCTAATATTTTTAAACTTTGCTTTTCAAATGATTCCCTATTTTTCTTACTTTTGATAATTTTATAATAGGTTCGTATAAAAACGAACTTAATCCTTGGAACAATCAAATCTAGAAAATAATCTAATTAAAAATAGATCAAGATACATATAACAAACATAAAGTGATATCAATATTACAATATATAGTTTCTTTTCAAGTTTTCTTCTTAACTTCTCAAAAATGTATAATTGAAGACACAAAACGATAACCGTCTAGGTCGCAATGTTATTTGAAGATCTGCCGAAAAGCTTAGCCGATAATTTCCTTTAATACGAAAGGTCATTATGTCATACATCATTATAACCATTACCATTAACATTATAAAACGTCATGTCCTTATATCATTAACATGATAATACATCGAAAATAACACATTTGATGATACACAATGACGATCTTCGAAAATAAAAAACAAGACTAATTAGGCTTAATTATCGTTATAAAAATTGCGCTCATCATTATAATTTTCATTATAATTTAATCATATTCCCTGTCAGTGTTCATTTGTTTCAAAATGACATATTATTCTCTTCTCTGATACTTATTTTATATACAGGGTGCCCCTTCATATCGTTGACAAATACTGGTTAATTCCGAAACAGTTAGTTTTAGAGGTATAATTTTAATTGCAAAAATGTTTCAAATGTTTGTCTTATTCATATGAAAATCCAATAGTTAATTTTTTATACATTACGAAAGTAAAATTTTTATACGGTCCCTAGTTCTTCTAAGTTATATTTCAAAAAAACTTTCTTCGTGCTTTAAGAAGGAAAACAGTAAAAATTACATTAATCTACGACCAAAACTAATTGAGTTATTATATTTTCGGTATTTTTTGGCATTAAAAAATGAAAAAACGCTTTTATCTCCTGAAAAAGTTTTTGTCAGAGATGAAAAGATTTTTTATTGTTTTACTTGTTAGAGCATGGAGAAAGTTTTTATAAATTTAATTTCCTTATAAGTATCCACGGACCGTATAAAAGTTTAAATTTCGTATTTTTTTTAAGTAACTATTTTGATGTAAATGGTTCAAATGATGAAGAACAACATTTGAAAACATTTTTGCAATTTGAACCATACGTCTAAAACTAACGGTTTAGTATTTAGCTATAAGTCATTGTAAAACAAAGGTTACGTGTATAATGAACAATTCATTTTTTTCCCAGTATATAACTGGTAAAAACAATTGTCACTGGTTGTAAGCATAGCTGCCAACTTTTACACCTTTTCTTACCACTGAAATTTAATATTAAATTTTTGCCTTATTTAATCGCGAAATCAGCGATTAAAATTTTCTATTAAATTTTAGTGGTAACTAAAAAGCGTAAAAGTTTGCACCTGTGGTATAGCATATGTACCTTTTATGCAGGATGTCTCGTAACTTCGAAGGGAGGTAGAGCACAGTACAACAAAAAAAAAAAATTCTAGAGGAAACTATAGTGCAACAATCCATATTTTATGTAAAAAAAATAGCGCGTCACTATAACTTTAACAATAAAGAAGATATTTTAACAAAATTAGCAGCGGATTTACTTTCTTCTGTTTAAAATACAATGCTATCACGCAAAGTAGGAATAGTGGTCACCATCCCCATGCAAACAGTGTTGATCTAGAGTAGCTAGATGTTTCATTATTATTACTGCTTCATTATCTTTAAAGTTATTAATAAAAAATCGTATTCCTATTGGAATGAGATGCCCTGTATTCTTAACTGAGTAAATGGATTATGACTTATTGTAGTTTGGTCTATCTTCGCTTCAAGTTTGTACGCGGATCTGGGGCATCCTGTATATGTCGGAGTCATTTGAAATTTACCTTACTTAATAGTCTTTCAATTTTAGAAATACGTTCTAATTGATATATTTTTGTCTTGATGATCACTTTCTAAAACTGGGGTGTAGTTCAATATATTCGTGCTTATCATGTACCAATTTTTATGCATTTTTAAACAGACTATATTTTAATTTATTTTGTAAATAAATCATAAAGACGAAAACATGTATTAATGTAAATAAAAAGAAAACATTTAATCCACACAGTATTTTCTATGATCACGAGAATGACGGAAGTTGGCAACTGACATTGCTAAATTTTTAATTTTGAAGTTTTGTAATGCTTTGTGTTTATTTGAATACGGAAATTCGCTACATTCTTTAACACTTCATAAAATGTGATATGCAATTTTACATTTAATATTGCAGGTATAGTGTGTTCTATCACAGCCATCTGAATACTGGGCCTACGTACTGACACAAAAATGGTGGATTCATAGGCATGTTTTTTTTTTTTTTTTTTCAGCGTTTGTACAGTCCTTTGAATTCCAATACCACTAATTTTTTTAACTATTCTTCTCCTTATTTAATCGTAGAAAAATAGGACGAACGTATTTTTTTTAGAAATTAGAGGTATTTAAATTAAAAGGACCGTACAAACGCAGAAAAATATGCGCCTACGACAGCCGCCATTTTTGTGTCACCGCGTAGACCTAGTATTCAGAGAGCTGGTGCTCTATTGTAGCCAGCATAAAATTACAAACGTATGACTACGGTCCGGGAGTATACCAGTTCCAGTCCTTTATAATATGGTTATATTTCATTTAAACACAAAATTAAATACCTCTCCTTTTTTATTATGTGCATGAGTGGAATTCTGTCACCGGATAAAAAAAAAGTTTATTGAACTTGAGAACATATCTTTGGACAAGATTTGCTATTGTTGAAACTGTTTTTTTTTTTTTTTTAATACGTTTATTTTACACCACTTGAGGTATCCCATTTACGTTTTGATAACCAATCTCGGGCAAATATCAAAAATTACTTTTAATTTTTTATTTGAAATACTGTGCAATAAGCTATCCAAATCATTTTTTGTCTTCTTACAATCATTGTAAATGTAGCTATGGCTGTTTTTGTGTAAGCTCTCAAGCCAGAAGTTTGTATTTAAGTGAACGGAAGTTGCTGTTTAAGGACCTTAAGAAAGAAAATCACATCTAATATTGAGATTAACGAATGTACAACTTAACTAGTAAATCTGCAGATCAGGAGCCTCAACGTCAGTTCTGAAAGTCATTGTTTTTTAATCTCACTTTTAATAATATTTAACATCCTACAATCCGCAAATTATTTTTTTTAAATTACTACATATATATTTATACACATATAAAATAATTCGAAGATTTCATAAATTAGAAACGTTAAATTAAACACGGTTTATGCAATAATATTCTGACATTCTTGTGAACTTCTTATTATTGTAATTTTTTAGCTAAAAAAAGCATTTATTCAGGGGGGGGGCAGTTCATATTCATGATTTCCTAATGATTTTGTGAATGATTCTAATATATCTTGGATTTCGTTCTACACAGTGTTTTTTATTAAGATAAGCATTAATTTCGAAAATAATTTCAAGTTATCCTAATACCCAAATAGCAATATTTACTTACCTGCCAACCACGAAACACCTGCATCTGATAGATAATTTGAATAATATCGCGTGTACAAAAGCAACTTATGGAAATGTAAACTGAATCTACTATATTTCACTTATATCTATTTTAGAAATCTAGTGTTATTACAATTTCTGCTTCGGAAAAACAGTTTTGATGGTCATTCTATAATATTTATTTTATCTAAGTACCTATCCTGATCTAACTCGATGGCAATAGCAAACTAAAATGTCCCCAAAATAGGCTTATTTGGAAACTTTACGAATATACGAATGTAAACACAATGATACTTTAATCCAAATTACACTTTCAGTGTTATTGTAATTTTCGTTTAGAAAAATATATTTTGGTAATCATTTTATAGTAGTTAAACGGTAACTTGCATCAAAATAAATTCTCATTTCTGTCATTAGAATACTAAAATCACTCAAAAATAATTGATTTTGCAAAAAAAAAAATAAAATAAAATAAAATAAAATAAAATAGCGCGAGTTGCTTGAATTTTATTATTTTGATATTCTTTGAAATATGGTTGCTAAGTAACTAAAAAATTAAAGTGCAAAGAAAAAAATGTATTTTAAAATTTGTAAAAAATATGAAAGTAAAATATTTTATATTTCCCGAACAGACGCAAAAAATTTTCCAATATTTTAAATAATTAATTTCTAAATTCGAATAAATGTATCGGCAAATTTTCAAAGCTATTGGATATATTTAAAACCTCCATATCAAAAATTTAACATCCATAATTTTATGTTTAAATCCATTATTCAAATGTGTGATTTTCATTTCAGTTAAAAGTGAAATTTGAAAATCGTCTGCATTCCCATAGGAAAGCATTATGCCCTAAAAAGAAATTCTATATTTTTCGAACGAAATAACAAAATGTAACTAAAAACTATACAACTAACTCCGGGTGCCTCACCAACATACCTACCAAAAATCAACGTAATAGGACGATTTTTACCTCAGTTATCGCGGTACAGACAGACAGAAACCAAAAACTTCTCGCATCTCCACAGTGAGACTTCACTGACGCTTCTGCAAAAATCCGGACGACTTTAAGAACTTGAGGTAAATATTTCTAATAGAATTTCAGAAATAAAAACTTAGAAGATTTTTCTGAAAAACAAATGAAATATTCCTTTTATATAGTAATTTATTTGAAGCAATCAGAATAAAACTCAATGTTGCTTTATTAAAAAAATGGATGTCAAAGGCAATAGAATACCTTAAGAGGTTATGACGGATATAGACGACATTCCCATTCTTCATTTATAAAATTTATAAATACAGTAATTACCGGAAATTTTGTAAAGAAAAATATCTGATATAAAGTAATCTTAAAAATAACATGAAAAATATATTTTTTAAAGTTTTCCTATTTTTTTTCGTTGAATTAAAATTTACCACTGCAAATGAACTTGACGGTCAGAAGATAGACACGTAAGTGGTTAAATTGTTTTCTTTTAAAAATTTTATTTTACTCTCCGTCGGTAAATGATTAAATCATTTTTTTAGATTTTTCATTGCTATTTAAAGAACCTTCTTGCTTCTACAATATATAAATTGATATAAGCAGTAGTATATATTGCAAAAGTAGCGAAAATATTTACTTGCTTTTTCATCGGGTTTTTTCTTTTTCATTGGAAATTAATGATATGTTTAAAATAAAACTTTGTTTAACATACCACAGTTGTCGGCGGTAAAAACATACAGAGAATTTAATTTTCCAACGAAAGTTGCCTAACGGCTTAAGAAGCGTGCAAAATGCATTGCATGATTTTCAGAATAAAATGTAATCATGTCAATGAACTTCGAAAAAAAGGAAGCTTTAAGAAAGTTGAACATTTGTGTTATTTATTGGACGTACAGTTTGGCGATTTTTTGAGCATATTGTTGTAAAATAAAGTAATGTTACTTAATTATTGGTTATGTACCCATACTTTCAATTAAAATATACCTCAAATAATAAGTAAAAGTGTGTATTACCCTAAAAATAGGAGTATATAATATTCTAAAGGGGTAAATAATAATGAGAAGCGTCTGCTTAAATGTTAAATTTCTGTTATTGCTTTTCTAAATTATGATAGTATTTTTAATTAATGAAACATAAGTTTTCCAGTGATAAATATACTGGTTCCAAATGTTAAGCAACATGGGAAAAATTAACATATTCGGCAAGAGAAACAATATATAACCACAAATATGCATATTTGATAGGTGGGTCGTTCTCCTAGAAATGTACATTTCCATGGGCAAGCAAGAAATTATAAAATTTTGTCTCAAAACTAATTTTTCACGATCTTAGCAACTAACTGGCATGATATTAGATAAATTCCCAGCAATTTAATTTTTTTCTTGATTTTCATTTTAATATGTCTGTTCACAGACATGACTTGCATATCCATGGAAATGACTGAAGATATATGTTTCGGTGTGATGACGCAGTACACATATGGGGAAACTGGCATACAGAGAAAAACTTACATGGATAAAACCAATTTTACAAAAGTTTTTCAAAATAATTTTCGTCGTTTTCATAAGACACAGGTTTTACTGAATAACAGCAATAGTATTTAGATATATGTATAAGAAAACTAAACCTGCCGTACTTCAATCCCCTAAGGATACTGGCTTACAGTGCCCAGCCCTTTTCCTTGACCATGGGCCGTGAGGTGCTGCTATACAGCATATATCCCGGTCAGGTGGTCAGCCTAAGGCGGGACCCTCAATGTTTAGTTCCCAAGAAAACTTGGCACTCATTTTATCGCCCCCGAAGAGATGAAAAATTTAGTGAACTTTGTTCAGTCTGCCGTCTTGAATCGAACTGTGGCCATGTAACGTGGTAGCGCAACGTGTTGACCACTAAGCTACTGGGCTTCTAAATATATGTGTAAGCTCTTCAAAATATGAAGTAGCATAAAATAGTCAATTTTAATATTAAAATACAACCTTCCACAGTTGTATCTGATGTAAAACGTGTAACTTCTGTTACTGTCAGTTTTTGGTAAAAAAAAAAAAAAACTTCCTCAAAAAAGGTTACTTTAATATCTAACTTTAGCAATAGGATCCTTTAGTTCAAAACACCATTTTTAAAACATAACAAAACAGCAATAAAAAAAAATTATTATAACAATATGTAATTTTCTTTGCTGAGAAAAAAAAATAAGGCAAACTTTATTCATACGATTTTTAAAAAATCGAATTTATTGTATTGTACTTATAGAGTATAAAGGACTTCTCTGTTTATAAATATTAAATTTGGTTCACATCAGCATGTACGGCAAGGAGGAAAATGTTTTGAGTAACAAGACTTTTATGAATGACGTAGCATGTAAGAAACGTTACATTTAAGAAAATAAATAATGAGAAAGTTGTATAAAAAATCGTAAGTTTATTGTTTATATAAACTTTTTTTGCTTATTGTTAGATAATTTAAACAGAAATTCTATTGTTAAAACATTATTTAAATCTAAAATTGGAGCAACATAAGTTATAAACAGGAAACACACTTACATCAGAACATTAAAATGCTGATTTACATTCGAAACATGTTATGAACAATTTCAAAATGGTGTTACATTTCTTTTGTAAAAAGTGTTTTTGCAGTATAACTTAACAGTGCTGTCTGGGTGACGATTTAAAAAAAATATTTATTCTTGTGAATGTAAATGCAGTAACACTGGTTACAGAGATTAAGGATAAAAGTTAATTTAAATGTAATAAAATTAAAAAATGTATATAAATTTGAATAAATTATAACAAATTTATTAAACTATAACACTGTTAGATTAGATAAAAAAACATAATAATCATATTTTTTAAATACATAGAAATACAGTCTGTTTAAATTTGTGCTTATGTCATTCAGATAGCATTATTTCAGAGATAAACAAGAATTCAAAAAAAAAAAAAAAAAAAAAAAAAAAAAGAAGAGTAGATTTTTTTTAAAACTGCATTATAATTATCTTTTCTAAAAAATAAACTTTAAAATATTGTTATTGGCTCTTCTATATAATGCAAAAAAAAAAAAAAAAAATGCGGAAATAAACACTCATGTAAAATTGGTTTCATCCACATACCAGTATATTTTTTAAATAAGAAAACGTTTAAAAAAAAAAAGAAAAAAAGAGGTTTTATTGCAATTTCTTTATCTCGAAATTCAGAGAATCCGAGAATTTCATCGGAAATTCAGCTCAGAAATTCAGAACTAAATTCGAAATAGCCAAATCATCAAAAATAAGTAAAAGATATCATCTGAATGACGTCAGATAGGATTAGATCACTTGACATTTTTTTTAAAATATTCGATACGCATAAATTTAACTAAACTTTTTTAATCAAATTTCATTTCTTTTAGAAATTATAAAACTTAATTTTTAAAGTGTTTTTCTTCAAAGTTGTGGATCGCAATAACTTTATCTGCATTAATTCTTAATAATGAATCGATATTGACACCAATATTATTATATTGTAGGTCAGCTGGAAAGTTCTGTGGTTCTACATTATATTTTGAATCCGTACACACTACATTCCCGCCGGAATTTTGGAATAAAACTTTGCTTTTATAATGTACGTGAAGAAACTGTGTTTACTTATTTCAAAATAAATTTCTTTGAAAATTCTGGTGACATTCCATCATTTCAATATTATCTCAACAGAAGTACACCGCATAACTTTCCGGATGATCAAAAATATATTTATCATTGCTCAAATCAAGACCTCCTTATCATAGTATCAGACCTCTCAATCAGCAAGTTGCCTTTGACCACTATACTTGTCCTGCTACTAGCGCCATCAATCGTCAGTAATAGTATTTACGACACGAAATCACACGAAATTTTTTCACAGTTCCATTTGTTCTATGCATTTGCTTATGAACTAGTAGTTTTCCTACCACTAAAATTTTATAGTAAATTTTATCTTATTAAATTGACAAGATCGTGTGATTACATGACGAAAAAAATTCTATTAAATTTTAGTGGTAAGAAAAAAGCGTAAGAGTTGGCAGCTATGCGGTAGCAGACCAGCTAGATTTTTCTATAGATTTTTCTATTATATTTTTGGATACCAGTTTTTTAGTAGAGACAATTTTGTTTTGTTTGATCGGAGAATTCTGGGATTTAAAGGAACAACATTTTCTCTAAAAATATACTGGTGTTCAAAAAGCCCGAAACATGGCAACTGTGCGGTAGTATCCACCAGGCGGCGATACTTTCCGGAGAAAGTCAATTAATAAGTTGGCAATTACCACGGACATTTTCTCCCATAGACTTTCTCCGGATTGTCAAGTCTGATCTATGATAAGGGAGTCTTGGCTCAAATTATAAAGATACTGAAATAATCTATTCTATATGAAACCTTCATTCTATATCTATCCTTCAGCCTTTCGAAGTGCTGAAATACTAAGATTCCTTACCTTTTAATTTGTACACTTTACCAGTCAAAATATTATTTATAAAATGTTTCATATGTGCATATAATGGTATTTGCTGTTTCCAATATGTGTTCAGTATAATATAATCAGAATGATCTACTTAATCATCAGATTCAATTAGTTTTATCATGATTTAAATCCGTAAAGCTAGTTGACAAAATTCCTAATGAGTTTTATATAAATATGTACGTGAAATATTAGTCTCTATTATTTACACTTCGCTTAGATATAGCACTTATATATTGTTTTACTTTGTGCGTTATGTACTTACGAATTTTTTTACGTGCTTTAACACATTAGTGACGGCTAGTTTTCATTCTTTAAACAGGAAGCCCTGCCTATTTGCGTTACTCTTGCAATTACAATGTTTAACAAAAATATTTTCTCTCCTCGTGTTTATGTTATAAATGAATGTATATAATAATGGTATTGTTTCTAATCGAAGTACTTACATGCATATTACTCTAATTGTAGAAATACGAATATTGTGAATATTTTTTGAGAAATAAGGTAACACATAAAATGTCAAAGTACCGCCCGTGGACAGAATTATACATATCCAAAACACGCGAATTCACGTCTTCCGTCAACAGTGTTTTAACATATTATTGACAGGCAGTTTTGCCAATTTAACGCGTTTTTTTTTTTTTATTATTAATTCAGTATATATACCAGAATTTTTCAAAAGTGGCTTTCACATTATTTAATGACAGACTTTCCATGATTAAATAAAGGAAAGATATCAACTGTCTAAAATTTCTATGAAAAAATTATTGTAGATATTTTGAATTATTAAAAAAAAATACTAAATTAGTGATGAGTATACTCTTTATCGGTCAATACTCATAACTGGGTATTCTAGTTTTTAAAAATTGTCATATGTCTGCATGCAAATATAATGATATCATCGATATTGTATTAATGAAATGCTCCTTACTATCAGTCGCTCACAACCAAATGCATGTAGTAAAGGAACCAAAAAACATGCTCCTTAAAGATTTGATAAAATATCTTATTGATAGATAGTTTTTTCTGCTAAGGATCTTGAAATGTATGAAATACATTAAACAAATTTAGTTTGTATTCCATAATCCATCTCCTGCCAAAATCATAAACTTTTAGGTGACTAGCCATCCTAGTTCCGTACCACACACAGTCTGGCATTCCCAGCAATGTTCAGTCCTGGAGATTTTCATAAAAACGCAACACTCCATGCTATTTTATCACCAAATTGTCGCAGAAAGATGAAAGGGGTACCATTCGACTGAGAATTTTGTATACTTTCTGTATGTGAATGCAATTTTTGGAACAGACATCGTATTCAATTTAAAAATTGTACCAACAAAATATGTATTTTCAAAGAAATTAATTAATAACATAATAATCATAGAGCATTTTACGTCTTTGCTATAACAGGAAATTAATCGAAGAATTTCCGTCATTAAATAAATACAATATTAATATTAAAAATAGTGGTGAAATTTTCGCATAATTTATACGGCTCTAATTTATTCTGCATGAAAAGACAGCAATACCATCAGTATATACATTAGTGGCATTTTTCTTACTATCGGTTCCTCAACAAGCAAAGATTTAAATCAAAACCGTCTTTATATACTAAATCTATTTTTTAATCCAGAAGGATTGGAAGAGACTAACTGGGATTTATATTCCAGAAAACGAAAATCAGGACTAGAAATGTAACAGGAGAGGATTAAAATATGATACGCACTTCATGATTCCTCAATCTGTACATGAAAAAAAAACATGATATATACTTTAGGATTTCTCAAACTGAAAAATAACAAATATGATACCTACTTTAAAATTCCTACTATATGATTCCTTAAGCTGTTCTGTAAAAAGAAAAAGAACTTCATTTTCCTCTCAGTTTGAGTACCGGGAATAAAATTCAATATTAAAAAGATACACCTTTCTTATTCAAAAATCCTAAATCTTTAGTTACATTAGACTATACAGAAATATCGCGGCTAATGAGTTATTCGACTAATGAAGATTTTTTTTTTCGCAATTTTCGGATTCGGAAATCGAACATAATGCAGTTGCCTTGCATTATTTTGGACGGTAAGTCATTTTTAGGTTAACAAAGTTACGGCTAACTAATGTGTATCCAGAATAAATTATCTGCAGTAGCTGAGCAGGGTTGCCAGTTTGGCCTACCTTTTTATTAAGAAATTCCGAATTCATACCAGAAATTACGAGTAATAGTATTTTTTTATTTCTTTAATGACAGACATCTCATGATTACATATGTATGAATTTCTGATTTGAATTTAGAATTTCTAAATAAAAGAGCAGGCTAAACTGGCAAACCTGTAGTTGCGGTATCACTGTAAAAGAAAGTAATTATTACTATTCTTATGTTTATGCCTGTTTTAAAAAAAACCTACCTGAATGCACTGGCCTGACCTTTTAAATCATTGCAGAGTTGCGTTCGAAACTTCTTTTTAACATATTGTCTAGGGTTTCTAGCTCAGCATTGTTAAGTTCGGTATTTGATGTAAATCGATCATCACGAAGTTGTCTTTTCACTTTTAGGTAATGTTGGGTTTCAGAAGCCACGCGGTTTTGATTTTCGCAAGTTTTGGTTCCGCATTTCTTAAGCGATAAATAATAACACGGATTATCTTGTGTTTATTTATGAACAAACACGAAATATCTAAATATCAACTATTCTTCAATATTCAAAAGGGATGATTTGAATAACTAACGGAATAACTAATGCTATGCACTAAAGGGCGCAGGGTGGTGCGCGCAGAGCATACCCATATGCAACTGACAATATCCTTATTAATTTTAATAACTTTCATATAAAACAACATTTTTTATAGTAAAAATCTTTGATTAATAAGTAGGTAAATTCAATTTTTGGGTTACTTTATTGTTAATTTCTAATAGAAAAACAAATCCCGAAGTTAACCTACTTTTCAGTCCGCTGGACGCGGTAGCCTGCCTTTAAATAAGTTAAAATGTATATAAGTTTGAAATAATCAAACTGCATTACAATACGTTTCAAATCAAATTATGTACTTTTTTAAAATTAAAGTAATGGTAAGTAAATTAACATAAACAACCTAAAGAATTGTAATAATGCAGAATTAAAATTGCAATTGACTTTTAATGTTTCTTGATTGTAACGTGTTAAATTAGCTAGCTCACACGTGAAATGAACGCTCATGAAAATTAAATAAACTTTTTTAAAATTTCAAATCAAGCTGTAATATGTACTTTCTAACAAACAATAATACATCAAAACAATATTCTAGTACATTATTATATTTTATGTTTATGTATATTGGGATTTTGAAAAAGTTAGCTATGGATCTATTGCAGTTTTTCCCATTTCGATTAGTGTGATAATATCGCGAAAATAATTAACTGCATTAATCGAGAAAAACTTGTATAATTTTTTTTCGGTAAAATTTCATTATAAATGTTTTGATATAAAATTTTAATTAAACAATTAAATCTAAAATCTATTAATTTATAAAACATGCGTTTCTTCTATGTTTTTCTATTATCTTTTCTAGACCTAAACCAGTGAGGGGAACCACACATCTCTTTAGCAGTCTTTATGCCAAACTTCTTGTTGCAGCTACAGCTGTCCTAGTCACAACCGAAATACTGCCCAATAGCGTGCCATTATTTTTCTATCACGTAAGTATATTACACATACAAATTTTATTTCAATTCTTAAAAGTAATCTCCTAATATGAACTTCTCATGAAACTCTATGTGGTTATATTGAAGGATAAATAAATTAATAAATATTTTTTTAGGTTAGATTTCTTTTAAATAGAAGTTGTACATGCTTTCAAAAAGCAAATATTGCACCGTTATCTAAAAAGTGAAACTCAAAAACTAAAGTATTATGAGAAAAAAAGGCGAAAAACATTTTCAAAGATGAATGCAAATTCTATTCTACAAGGTGGCTCAAACTTTACTAAAATATTTTTAAAGTTCATAAATTTTTGATTGTTAGGCCTTTTTTTCCTTGTAGATTTAGAATCTGGAGTTTTTAGAGTGAGATCTGAAAGAAAAAGTGATCACTCCTCACTAACTCTGTCGCAAATCATTGTATAAAATAGTACGGTTACCAACCGATTGGTAACAACGTCTGCTATTAAATCTTATGCATGCATTGGTGTTTGGGGACCGACTACATATTGAAAGCCGTGCTAACTTTTTTTTCAAATCGTAACACCCACTTTGACCACACCTGAATAAAACAGAAGGCCAAACTGGCAACCCTAACTAATTCTAAAAGACAGTTTGAGAAGTGAATTGTTTGAGAACCGAAACAATTTTCCCTATAAGAATGATAAAAATCTGATTTATTGGTTCTTATCTAACAAATTGCTCTCTGTATTTTTTTTTTAATACAATGTAAAACACAGTACAGAAAAACAAAAATAAAACAAATTACACTACAGGGAAATACGTGAGACAATAACATTTGAAAAACATTTTAATTAAAAAATAACAGAAGCAGCAGTACACATAACTTTATTTCAATGCGCAAAAATTGGAGAGAAGTAAGGGATGTTACCATTCTTACTTTTATATTATATATAAAACATAGTGGCACGTATGTACACTTCGTGACCTGAAAAAAGAAAGAAAAGAGGAAAAAAAGTGTGTTCAGGAAATTTAAGTTTGATGAATTTATTGAACTTTGATATTGCTTTACCTCATGTATGTGCACTTCGCGCTCATGAAAATAAGATCATAAAATAACAATTCGATATTTTCTGCGTTCTTTATTTGGTCGATTTTGTGACGACACCTTCGCTGGTCGAGAACCGAATTTCTGTTCGAGAATTGAATCAAATTTCGCGTGAATTTCTTGTTCGAGAACCAAATTGTTCGACAAATGGAGCGTTTGTCAACCAAGGCTCTTACTGTATTTTCAAAATCAAAACTCACTTACTGCATTTTAAAGGGCATATTGCAGACGTGTTTGTGTGCCAAAATCTTCCGCAGAAGTGGCAACACCCAATTAAATTACACACTTTCGAAAACAAGATTCAGTAGCTGACTGGCCTCGCACAAAGAACTCGCGTTTGCCTTATGCACCGTGGGACATTCAGTGCGAAATAATGAAGTGTTCTATTTTGATAAAAGTTTCTATCACTGTTGTTTATGCTCAACAGTGAATCCCTTCATGCTAACCCTTTCAAGGGCGGTGGGTCCAAATGTGACCACTTAATTTTAATTCTAAACTGCTAAGTGGCACCCACAAAATTTTAATAAAATTTTACTTTTATGATGTACCAGAAGAAAGGCAATATTTATTTCCTAATAAATTCGTTTGTAATTTCTGGTATAAGTCAATCAATACGCCATTTTACAAACAGAATTACTCTGCGCCTGAAAGGATTAACCCATTCTCGGCTTTACCCGTCTTGAGCTCTGGGTAGGTGAATCATAAAACTATGAGTAATCCTAAGAGTAACTCGGGCAGAACAAATTTTTTCACCGTGTAAGCTATCTTTACATAATCTTAGAGGATGTCCCAAAAAGGTTGAAAAAACTTTAAATCTTTATCTGTTGGATATTAGTAGGCAAAAGTGTTCAAAATAAGGTAGGAAATAAGATTATTTTAATACTACAAAAAACTATATATATATATCTTTAAAATTGAATGAATCAGGCTTAATTAAAAATTGGCTATTGAGAATGGGGATCAATAGTCATATTGTCATATAGTCATATTCAATAATCATATATCACATTATAAATTTATGTGTGAAATATTTCAAGAAAAAAGATATGGAAGATAATACATATAGAGTTGACCTTAAATAAAAGATAATAGGTGCTTGAAACGATATTAGGGGCGACGAACTCTAAAATATTTACTGAAGCATTATTAGAAGTACTCACTTACGTATTGGAGATGAAAAGAAACACTTTTTAAATGCTTCGTGAATTGTTTTTTTAATTATATTTTTAAGATTTTAAACTACATTTGTCTCGATACATTATATATGCTTGTGCAACGCTTTATATAGATGTATTTGTGACCCAACTCTTATCGCCCTTGTTAGCATGTTTTCAATCAAAAGAACGCCATTATCAATTTGTAGATGGTCAATAATTTTATTGATGAAATAGCCTTTTAGATGGTATGAAAAAGTTGTATAAGTTAACTTTTTCTTTTTATCTTAATTAAACTAATTTTTAAAATGCAGATATGCAGTTTTTATTTTTTTTTTTCAATAATCATGTTGGAGCAAAAAAAAAAACTTTCTAATTGCCGAATTTTGTTTTCAGGGTCGTATAATTTTTTTTTAAATATATAACTTTTTGAACATTAATGGAAAGATTATTTAATTAATGCAATCTTTATTGCTTACTTTTCATTGCTTAAAGATAAAAAACTAAGACCCGTTTGAACCTTTTTGGGACATCTGTATAACACAGGCTTATTGGTTCCTTCGATCGCTGTTCTTGACTTTTCTAAGCATAGGATGATAGTACTGAACAGAAAATTCAGTTGCAGCTTTCAGGTTTTAAAGGCTCGAAGTTCCATTTGTTTAGTTCTATACAAGAATTCGCAGCTTGCTTTTCAAAGAGGAATAAGAAAGAAAAGAATGTAAGAAAAGAAACCAGATTTTATATATTTATTTATTTACTGTTCATATTAGGATGTCACATTTTATGCAATGTCTTGTTGGTCACATTTTTCAAACGCGATGCAGTTTTCATAGATAAATATGGAAAAAAGGAAATCATGTAAATACATAGGAACAAAAAAACAAAACGCCTTACTCAATATAAAACTTAGTTGGTCCTTGCATTATATCTTATCTAATTTAGTAGTTCTAAAATCTCATTCGTTCGGCCATGCTGAAAGCCATCTTTACAGGTAAGTATTACTTAATTTTTAAATGCTTTTTTTTTTTAGAACAAAAAATGTATTAGTGATGCTATCATGTTTAAAAGTACTTGCTTATAAAAATGGATATAAAAAATTATATTTTTTACCCTCGGACCAGGGATAAATTGAGCCAGGAAGGGGTTAAAACGCCAAATTTTTCCCAGATTATAAATATGAAAGAAAAACAAATTAAGTAAGTCAAAAGTTTTTATCCTTTTAAAACACCTAGTAACTTTTGAGCCATGCTGTATTTGAAATGAATCAAAAATTAATTTGATATTTGTATATCTGGGATCAAAAGTAATTTATTTATTTTCATATGAGCTATTTTAAAACAGATTACTGAACTATTAGACAGTAGTTATGTGCAACTACAACCATGAAAAACGATAAATATACTCAGATCTGGATATTCATAACCCTTTCAGGGGCCCATTATTTCTGTTGCTATAATATTGTAATGATTACAAATTGATTAATTGTCAAATCGATTAATGTCACAAGAATTTACGAACAAAATGATTTCCAATTAAATAAATGCCCCCTTTTTTTTCCCCACGTACTTCATTAAAGCAAAAATTTGTACAAAAATTCTTGTACAAATTTGGTCGTTGGGGGTTAAAATTAAGTGGTATAAATCTATACCACTGTCCATCAAAGAATTAAAGACACAGTTCAACATGCTTTTTATATGTAAATGTTGTAAAATATATTTTTATGATTTGTTTGGATTAATATCTCAATAATTATATGTTTTGAGTTGAGCTACCCTCATAATAAGTATGCGATATGTCCGTATATGTTGGACTACGGACACATAATAAGTATGTGCGATATAGGGATTTTTTTTAGTTTCTTCTGATCAATATCACATTAAAAGAATAACACTTTCAAAAAATGACATAACTGAAAAAGTATCTCTTTTAAAAAAAGAGAGAGAGATGTTTTCAAGAACGAAAGGTAATTATATTTTAATTAAAATGTATCAAATATTAATTCTATATTTCTATATCCGGAGTCAAAAGTAATTTATTCATTTCCATATGAGCTGTGTTAAAACAGGTAATGTAAGATTTAATACTAATTCTATCAAACATCAAACAGGAAAACCGATAAAACTGAATTAACTTGGCCATTCTTAAAAATAGTTAAGCATGATTTTTATAAAAGGTGAAAAGTATTTTTTTATGATTCGCTTGCATTAATATCTCCAAAATCATATTTTTGATTTGTCAGTTTTGAAATAAGTGTGTGATATGTCCGTATTCTTATCTCTTTGAAAGACAAACATGCATAACGGATAAGTCTCACATAAGTCCAGAAGAAAGATAACGAAATTTATGTCGAGATGTATTGATCTACTTTTCGAGAAAAAACAACTAGTTTTTTTATAAATTTAAAGTATTCTCTGTTTATAAGTATTTAATATTCAGAGCATAAAAAATTGCGTGGCCGTATTTAATTTGTATTTTATTTTAGTTTCTTCTGTCCAAAAGTTTGTATAGTATAAATCCTCAATTATTGTTTTTACACACATATAATCTATTACGTATGTCACCAAAGATCACAGATTTTTTTTTCCGAAATTTATATTTTAGGTAAACATAAGCGGAGCTAAAATTACTATGCCCTAAAATAAGAATTTCGCTATCATTAATTAACCTAGATTCACATAACAAATCTAATGACTTTGAATAAATAATCAACAAAACTTTATTTTTTATTATAAAGTATCTAAGTTAAATAATTATGAAAATTACTTGTTAATTTGTCCGCCCTAGTCATTTTGGTTTTCGAGACTTTTTAAAAAATTGGATTAAAATAACATTTTATTCTGTAAGAAAAACAGAATCAGTGCTGTCATTTATTGGTGTCGTTTTAAATTAAAACATTCAGCTATATTAGGGCTCGAAGCGTTCCTAATTTTTTCTACATTTCCTTCCACTATTTCAAATAAAAAATCTTCCTGGTAGATTCCTTTAACATCTGCAATAAAAATCTACGATAAATATAATCGTTATAAAATAGTGGTATCAAAGTGAGAAAATTTTAGGAACGCTGCAAGTCCTCGCTATATAAAGAAGAAGTCAAAATCTCAAAAAATCACATGGTTTAAATTTTATAGGGAAAAGAATAGAGGTTTACACATTGTGGACTTGACCCTGACGACATTAGAAACAATACTTTTAATCTCAATAAATAAAAATAAAGAATATTAATGAGATTCTTTTACAACATTTGTGTTATTATAATTTAATATTTGTGGCATTTTGTGTTAGAAATAAGTCATAGAAAATCATTGTAAGCTATATTTATAGGGAACTTTGCGTATAAAAATTTTAGGAAAGTAATTTAAAGAAAACGAAATCAAAATTCAAAGGAAATTATATTGTTACTTCGAGGCTTACAGTAGAGGCATTTAATTTGTGAAAACAAATGTCAAGACACCGCCCCCTGAATACTAGGCCTGAGCGCTGACACAAAAATGGCGGCGCTCGTGGGCCGATTTTGTAAAACCTTTATATGGTCCCCTAATTTTACACCCCAGTATTTTCTAAAAGTTTTCTTTGACGTATTGAATCTCAGACAAATAAGGCGGAGAAAACTTTTAGAAATTATTGGTATTGAATTTCAAGGGACCGTACACGCGCTGAAAAATTTCCGCCTACGACTGCATCAATTTTTGTGTCGGCGCTCAGGCCTAATATTCAGCGGGCGATGGTCAAGGAAACAATGAACAAATTAAATAGGAAAAAGAAGAAGAATTTTTTGGCCCATTTGGATCCCAATTTGAAATTTTTAGCAGTTCCTTAAAATTTAATGGTTGATGTTGAACATTTTACAGACAAATTTACATTAAATTATTTTTCTCAATTAATATTTACATAATGATAAACCGCGGCAAAATCTGTATGCTTTGGCATGGAAATGATGTTTCACAAGATATTGACACTTGTGGTATTTCAGAAATGATAAGAATATATTTGGCGCAAATAATGATTAAAATTTGCAAAAAATTCCGGAAGAATTTAAAATTTTTAGTTTATACACAACGCAACATTTTCCAGTTTTCTAAGCATGTTATATTCTTGTTCTTTTTTTTTTATTCTTTCATTTTGCTTATTATTCATTTTATTCAAAAGTAAAATAATGAAAATCAAACGCCTTCAAAATAGTTAAGCTATAAAATTTAATTTAAAAGAGATAATGCAACGTGCTTTACGAATAGCCAATCATCAAAGTGATATCAACATTAAATAACTAAAAGTATTTTTTTTTCTCAAATGCAACAAGTGACAACTTATTTCAAACGTTGAATGCGGAACAAAGTATTTCAAGGTGCTAAAACATCTCTGATACATTATCTTATATTTCTAGATGAAAATCAAGCATACTTCGCTTCGGAACGTCTTGAGGCGTCATGTAGTTAACAACACTTTTTATGGATTTTAAATACACTGAATTGCCTCATCAGAGCCAGTGAGAATCTCCTTGTGTCTCAGCAGGTTCCGTTGCAATCATTGAAATAAATCGAGCAGAGTAGCATTATTTCTTAATTCATCATAGATTATAATTCTGAAAAAATAAACGTCATACTGTGTCGTGACTTATTCATTTTACGAATTATGTGGGTTATCAAAGACTGTAGTTGCGTTTTCTTTTCTGCAATTTCAGTCATGTGGATGCGTTTAATTTCAGAAATTTATTGGGTACTTGAATTCATTCTTACCCCTTTTCATATATAGTATAAGTATAATCATTTCAACATCATTTATACATGTGAAAATACTGTCCATAACCCTAAAATGTTAGTTTATATGATTTTGCCAAAGTGTAAACAAAATGATTTTTTACTACATCGAAAATTTCAAATTTTCCCTACGAAGCAACGCATGTGTTTGGATTAATTTTGCTTCAATTTGAAACAATCTGCTGCTAAAAATCAGCGTTTACTGGTAGAAGCTTAGTACGGCATACATGTACTATTTGAAATCACTTACAAAACATGGTTTAAGGTAATCTATTCAAAAGTGGTGATTTCAACGTAAGAGACGAAGAACGTTGTAAGAAATTTTAAGACAAAGAGTTAAAAAAATTATTCGATCAAGATCCATCTCTAACACTGAAAGCATTGGTACAATATTGGGTATTTTACTTTGATGATTCAACTTTGAAAAAAGTTTAAAGTCAATAGAAATAATTTATAAGCAGTCATATTGGTCGCCACAAGGCGGAAATGAATTCAAGTACGTAATAGATGGAATACAGTAGATCTCAAATTATGTACTTCATTAAAAAATGTGTAAAACAAGTCTTGAAATAGCACTTCACAAAAATCAGAGTAAGTCATGAGCAAAAATAGTGGAGGTAAAAAAAAACTGTTTCAGACTCTAAAGTTGTAAAAAGAAAAGAAAAGAAAAGAAAAAAGAACGATAGAAAAGAAAAGAAAAAGAAAAAAACAGTTATACAAAAAACATCAAAATACAATGCCAAAAATTAAGCCTTTCAAACTTATAGCTCAAACTTAAAATTCTATAATTACAGGGCTGCCACATGCGATTATTTTTATATTCTAATTGTCTCACTATTTTAAAAAATATATTCTTTGTGGTATATTTCTCTCGCAGTTGGAGAAGCATATGGCAAGGATTATTGTTTGGAAAAAAGTGGTACGAGCCCTTTGAAACAGAATATAAATATAGTCGCCTATGACAAGCCTGCAAATGTATTTTCAATGGAAAAGTAATGTTTAAATTGAATTTTTCTAAAATGTTATATTTTTTAATTTCCGTGGGTGATAATTTTAAATATATTAAAGGTAAATATTTCAAATTTTATGTACCGTAAACTGAGGTTACTTGGACCCTGGGCTTAGACCCACAAAAAGTAGTTATTACTCAGCCCTGGTTCAACTGTGTTGACAGTATTAATATTAATTCAACAGTAGTTGATCAATCCCAACAATGCTCTCAACACAGTAGACCCAGGACTGATTTAAAACATTTTTTATGTGGGTCCAAGTAAACCACCAGGAACAAAGTAAGCCCAGTTTACGGTACACATTCCTTATGTTCTTTTCTGTAAATTGAACTAAAATCTAACTGAATTTTTGTTTAAACTTTTGGAGCTTCTAAAGTTAAAACACAGTATTTTTACTATTTTCTTGTACTGGAATATTCGCAGTTTTGGTAATATTTATTTCATTCATTATGTTTTAGTGTAGTAACAAGAAAAAATAACAAATAAGATACAAGATAAAAAGTAAGATACTAAAATGATACTAAAACGATACAAGTATACAAATTTAAAAATCTTTACCATATTAGTTTTATACGTATAATTATGACTCCTTCCCTTTTCTGAGTAACGAAAATAAACTCGTTTTTTGTCAAAATAAGAGAAATATTTACTTAACCTATATCCTATAAAAAATTGCAACATTCTTTTAGTTAACAAATGGATTCTGCAAAGGGAAGAAGTAAGTTGTTTTGAAGCAATCAAGTCATCAAGTCAATTTTTGATTTCTGCAAAAGAACTGAATTGCTTTCTCTAATTGACGCTCCGCATGGAGTAAAACAAATAATAATCTGAAGGAGCAACATCTGGTGAATACGTCGGATTGGATAACATATCCCAGCGAAGTGATTCCATAGTTTTACTTGGCTGGTTTTGTACAGAGTGTGTGAACACTGTCAATTTGTAAAACTGTCTTTTCGTGTCTTTTGTCATATTCTGGATGTTTTTACTTCAATGCTTCGTTCAAATTGATTAATACGTGCTTGCAACATTCACCATTTTTCATTTGTCGCTGTTGCAACAGTTTATAGTACAATATGCCTGTTTCACTCTACCAGACGCTCATCCACAAATTGCAAGATCAGTCAAGAAAACTCACGAAGCACTTTGCTGGGTGTGTTACTCCACCCGCTGTATTCAACGGATGTTGCTATTATTTGTTTCGCTCCATGAAAAGCACTATTGTTGGAGAGTGGTTCAGTTCTTATATAAAAATTCAAAATTGGCTTGATGACTGAATTCTTTCAAAACAAACAGGCTTTTTCTATTGCGGTATTTGCTTGTTACCTGACAGATGGACGAATGGAGTTACTTCTTTTTAGGGTTTCGTTCATCTCACGAAACCCTATTACTCCCGCTCCGTTGTCTGTCCGTCACAAAGCCGTTCTCAGAAACTATATAACTTACAGGCATGAAAATTTGTGTACTTATAGCTAAATACCTACTATGAGGCTCAAAATATTAAAATTTGAAAAAAATCGTATTATTTTAATAAATAAAGATAAAAAACTAAAATTCTAACAGCATTTTCCTATTAAATTTAAACATTTTTCGTTATAGCAGTTGCCAACAATTAAAAATCCACAATAAAATTCTTTCTACAATAATTAATTTTCTATTGAAAGATTTCCGTGTGAAAAATGAAAATGAAATAAAAAGTTTCCCCAATTGAAAAAAAGATTGGTCATAAAACGGAAATTTTCAAAGATTTCTCAATAATACAAGGAGTGTGAGTATGTGTATGTACAGAAAGCAGATTAATATCACGTCATTAGAGAATTAGAAAGAAAATTAATCTGACGTCATATTGGAAGTTTAACGGATTTTTCAAATGTTTGAGAATAATAAAAAGCGAGTATCAATATGAGTAATAGAAAATAGTAAATATATGAGTTTGAGGAACGTATAACATGATAAAAACACGATTATGGAAATATTCGCACATTTTAACATTTCGAAAGTGTACAACATGTTTAATTTTGAAATTATTATTTTTTTTAAATATCGCATTTAGTCCACATGACAGATATTATTATGACAGAGTATAATAGCGGGCTTTGCCCGCTATCGGGCATGTTCAGATATTCGAAAAAACGGAGTTTGTTATAAAGAGAGTTACATATGTTTTTAATTATCGGGGGTGAAACGTTTTCCTTAATGCATTTATTTTTCTTTTAATGTTACGTGAACGACGTCACGGGTAACAGCTAGTAAAATATAAAATAACTAATCTTCCGTAATCTGTGAGCAAGGTTAGCTTCAAACATGGGCGTTTGCTAGCAACAATATAGTTTAATATCAATGTAGATACTTTTAAAGAGCTATCACAAAAAGTCTCACTTTCTTAAATACGCAATTTGGCAGTAGGATCTAGATTACAGAGGATTACACAATAGGTTTAAATATCTATTTTATGTAAACATTTTTTTTAATATCGCATTTAGTCCACATGACAGATATTATTATGACAGAGTATAATAGCGGGCCGGTTTAACTATTCGAAAAAACAAAAAAATAGACAGGTAAATTTTTACTTTTTAAAAAGCATGACTTTTTCTTTTTTGTTGCTAAATGAAATTTATTTGGATATATTAAAGAAAAGATAAAGTGTTTTGAAAGGAATATTAAACGAAACCCTTTGTGCGATCTTCGATCACAATTACCCACTTGTTTGAATATACTTTGAATAAATCTTTCTCTCTCTCTTTTTTTTTTTTTTTTTTTTTTTTTTGAGTA
This sequence comes from Maratus michaelseni, assembly GCA_963931845.1. Lineage (NCBI taxonomy): Eukaryota > Metazoa > Arthropoda > Arachnida > Araneae > Salticidae > Maratus > Maratus michaelseni. The sequence goes on from OZ007586.1 coordinate 447,610,489, forward strand.
AAAACAAGTGTTATTTTTTTTACTCAAAACAGGGCGCAGTCATATTTATAAATCTGATAGACTTGAAGTTATCTTGCACACGAATTCAAAATATGCCTTTTCAGAAAATCCAAGTTAAAGATTAATGCTCCATTGATAATACAGTTGCGGGGTTTTTCCGGGGTTCGTACGCTTTTACCACAATTTTTTAGTATACTTTTTCGCCATATTTAAATGCAGAAAAGTATTACAAATCCTGCAATTAAACGAGGCGTCTACAATTTCTGCTATTTAAATATTAAATAGAAATATTCTATTACAAAATTGTCGTAAAAGCATACGAACCCTGTTTACAGTTTTAGGGCTTGATAAATCTAAATTATTGGCATAATTTTACGCTTTTTTCGCATAATTTTGAGAAAAAACTATTTTCAATTGAAGTGAAAAACACAAAGCTATTTTTAACCAACTTCAAACAAAGAAAGTTATCCAATTCGTTTGTACAATTGATTTAAAGTGTATATCCACTCATCACTTTTGAACAGATTCTAAGATGTTAATAATTCAAAATTTTTGTTGGAACAAGCTATATTTGATGGTAGCCAAGTATAAATTTCACCAAGATTCAAAAATTGTATGTGTGTCTTTTTTTTTTTTTTTTTTTTTTTTTTTTTGTATACATATTTTTTACTTTTACTTTTTTAAATTCGTAAAAATTGGTCTATCGCCATGAAATTTGAATATGTTGTTAAGGTAAACAGTACTACTTAACGCTTTAATGTCATTGTAGCGTATATCTTTTTTCTTTTCTTTTCTTTTTTTTTCTTTACAGGAGAAGTCAAATTTTTTATATATGATAGACTTGATAAATATTTAATATTTTTAAATATTAAATAGAAATATTCCATTACAAAATTATCGTAAAGTCATACGAACCCTGTTTACAGTTTTAGGGCTTGATATATTGCGCGTAAAACATGAACGATGCTGGCAATAATGTGGCTTAAAATGAATGTAGATAAAAATAAAGGGAGTTACAGAAAAAACCCTTTGATGTATGCCAATCCCTCCCACTAAAATATTCCAATTGGCTTGTAATAAGGAATTAAAAAACAGAAAAATATTTGTGGGTGAAGAAATAGCTATTTTCTTTTAATTATTATAGTTATTTTTTAAATAAAATTTTCTTGATGAAAAAAATGACGGAAATTTGCAACTATTTGTGATTGTCCCTTTCCATTCCAGGGCTATTTATTCACATTCCTCATGGGAGCCGCTATATTGTGTATACTGTGCATCTATATGAGTTTAATACTTCAGAAGTGCCCCGGCCTAGACGAACTAGAAGAACTCGATCAGTGTACACCAGAAACAGAATCCGTTTTACGAAGGAAATTGTACGCTGTTCCAGAAATCAGTATTTTCTTTAGAGTTGGAGCTTTAGGTTAGATGTTTTTTTTTTACAATATTACTTCAATAAAAAACAAGTTAAAATAATGCACTGCGCATTTTTGTGTATTAATGTTATTATTATTATTATTGTTGTTGTTTTTGTTGTAATATTCGTTTATTTTAGTTCATTAATTTTGTAAAATATTTTAAACTATATTTTTATATAAGAAATTTTAACTCTTTAATACCCATGGTAGAAAATATGCTATAAAACTTTAAAAGATACTTAAGAGTGCTTTCACTAAAGAGAACTGTGTATCCATGCTGTATTAGTAATGGCTGAATCGTTACTTACTGACAATTTTAAATTTAGATGACATATGGGAGAACACATTTTAGGGAAAACGCTGAAAGTAACATGAATATTTAAGAGAAGACAAGTTTCAAATTAAAGATACACGTTTCTTCTATTTTCCCATTCTATATCAGCAATGAAAATAAAGTTCTAACTTTTTTACGCCATACAAAGTCATATTTTAACTTAATGTAATGATAGAATTTGTTCCAAAATCCTCTTAAAATTCTGAAGAACCATGTTATAGTAAGGGTAACAACAAGCTGTAATTAGGAAAAAAAATTAAATAATTAAATGCGTTTTGTTTTACCATCATTTTTTTTATTTAGTCTAAATAAAATAAAATTCCAAAAAATGTAAATCATAAAAAGTTTTTTTGATCTTGTTCACTTTTCAAGGTTAGGCATTGAAGGGTTGAACAATGCACATTATATTAATATGAACGCATATGAACAATTAGTTTATGAGCTCTCATTTTTTTAATTAAACTACTAAATTACCTTCATAGAATTGCTCAAAACATTCTCATATATTTGTAATGAGCATTTTTGCAAGGTGGAACATATTTTTTTAAAAAATTTCTTAAAACGCAAATTGATTAAAATTTGTCATTTACTTTTTAAGAAAAAGGCCTCATCAGCCAATCTGTTTAAACCGGGGGTTTCAAACTGTGCCCTGCAAGGTCCCAGAGGCACCAGTATTTTCGAATAATAATCTTCGGTTTAATCTCCAAACTTGCGTAATTAAATAAGGTGAATATCAGTATTCGAAAATTGTGATGCCATCGAGACCCCTGCGGGCTACACTTTGATACTCCTGGTCCAAACAACAGGATAACGTTTTACTGTAAAAAATTGCAGAAACGTTTTCTTATGTAGAAAATTCTTTTACTAATTCTAAGTTTAACCTCGTAGTTACTTAAGTTTTTGGAAACGTTTAGCTTATCTTCAGAAATTGGTTTAATAACAATCAGAAGTGTCAGAGTCCAATTGGTCTCCGAAATTAACAGAAAGTTCTTTTCCGAAATTTATAGGCCAAAAAGGAACCATTTTATTTCAGAAATGTTGCTTTAACCTTCCAAAGCATTCCTTTTTTTATTTCAGTTGTCCTTTTCCAAATGGGTTTTGAATATGAGTGAAAGTATTCAGAAATCTTGGATAACTACGAGATAACATTAAATTTTCGGAAACTTTTCTGCTATACGGGAAATTTTTCTGCAATTTTTTTACAATGTTGAGATTTATTATTTCACTATTCAACTAAATATTGATTTTATAACGAAGCTCATTAGAATGCATATTTTAATCTACGTTCTGCAAAACTGTTTCAATATACTCATAAACTGTAAAATAAGGACTGGAGACGGCATCCTTTGAGGATCTGTCATCGGCAAGGACTTCAGTGGTATTTATCATAGATTTTACAATATTCTCTTGAAAATTAAAGCAACACAAAAAAATATCTTAGTCTATATACGTACTGGCGCTATTTGTTATTATTAAGGCTATTTATTATTATCATGCTAATGTTTTAGATTATTTTTCAAACACTGATTTTTGGATTAAAAGAAGACCATTTCAGAAGCAATGTTAGAGTTTTTATTTTTTTCTCTTGAACCAATTTCAATATTTTTATTATTTTATTTGTATTATAAGTAGTTAAATGTTTATCACTTTGTATTATGGAAAATCAGTTAAGTAACGTTAGGTAACTTTTTAGTAACGTTAAGTAACTTTTTAGTAACGTTAATTTTAAAAAAAACTGTATTTTTTCTACGAAATTGCTTGACTATTGAATTTTTGTTTTTATTTCTTGCCGAAAGATCAATTTACAGTTTAGTTGCTGTCAAAAATAAAACAAATTGAAAGCTCTTCAATAGTTTCCTCAGAAAATGTTACTTTAACATAAGCTGTTTTCCATAGGATTTCTCAAGTACTATTGCCCTCTTAAATGAGTATCTAAAAGCTTTAAAAAATATCTTTAAAATCCCTTTCATGTTCAAACATTTCTTCTATCTTTTAAAAATCGTCCATTCAAAATAAATAAACAAATTAAAATAAAGTAAAACAATCCAAAAATTATAAATACCGTCAAGCACCGTTTTAATTTTCTTATTCATGCCTTTTTCTTTTAACTTTCATGTTTTTGTATTTTTCATCACTTCATTGATATGTGTTTTATTGATAAAATATTTCGTTTATACGTTATGCCTGAAATTTCTCATATTGTAGTTTTTGGACTGGGAACACTCATAGCAATTGGTTTGGAAACAGCGACTCTATTCAGCCTGGAGAAGCCATGCGTTGATAAATTGAATTTTGTACAACCTATAATCCATGCACTTTTCACTGCCATGCAAATGCATTTTTTGTCCCTTAATTCACAAGTAAGTAAATTAAATGTTTTTATATTAAAATGTTACATAAAGTTTATTATATAATATTACATATTAAATATTTTTTTGGAATATAAATAACTAATGAATCACATTGTAATTGGCACTGAAATAAAACTTCAATTCTATATATGAACAGAATACATAAGAACATACATATAAGATACATATAAAAACAAAATACATAAAACCTTGAAAAAAAAAAATAAAAAAGCACTTAGAACAACATTCCTCTTTACAAATTCTGCAAGAGTATGTTCATCAAAATTTACACGATTGACAAATTGTTATTTAATTTTAAAAAACTACAAATATTACTTTCGTAAATCATGCATTGCAATTTTTTTAAAGAAAATTATTTTTATTTCATTATGCTTTCTTCAACCAGAATGCTTTCCATTTTCTTACGAATCTGTTAAGTTCTTTTCATGACTGATATTTTTTTGTGTTAAACATTTTTCTAATAACAAATGTAGTAATTACCTTATGCCTTATACCAGTTATTACCAGTGAGTTATTGTAACGTAACCTACAGTCGTATAATTAATAAATCTGCTGAACAGTTCATAAATGTACATTAATGTCGAAAAACAACATAACCACGAGCAAATGCATTATTTAGCATATTGCATGAGATATCATTATAATACATAACAATATGTACCACAGTTATTTAAAAAATATAAATTTACTAAATTCTTACTTATAATGTAAATAAATGGAAATTATGACTTCTTTAAATGTATGTTGCAAAAATAGGCTTAGGGGTTCGTCTTCATATAGAAAATGTAGCAAGCTGAAATTTTAAGGAGAACACTTAATTTTGACACCATATTTGGCTTTTTGGTACATTTTACCCTGGGATACTAAATAGGAATTCATTTGGTCAAATCGTTTAAGAATTATGAAGGTTTGCCGCTTAGAACGCATAATGTTAAAATAATTTGTAATCGTTACAAAACAGATATTGTAAAGCGAGTAGTTTTTTAAGCATTACTCAAGAACTACTAAACGGAATGAGCTGTAATTTTGGATTCACATATTTCAAGCTTTTAGAAATCGATTTCTGCTAAAAATATTATAGATTACAATTTATATTTTTTTATTAATTTTCTACTAAAATATGAATTGTAACCTATGAATTTTTTATCAGAAATCAATTTCTAGAAGCTTCAAATATGCGAATTCAAACTTACAGCTTAGTAGTTCTTGTGTTATAATTAAAAAACCTCATGCATTACAATCTGTTTTGCAATGATTACATACAAATTGAACAATAGGAGTTCCAAGCTTTCAACCTTCATAATTCCTAAACTTACTTGAGCGAATGATTTCTCATTAAGTATCTTCAAGTAAAATTTTCCCAAAAAGACAAATATAATGTGAAAATTAAGTGTTTCTATTGAAAATTTCAAAGTTTGGTACAATTTCAGGAAGAAAACGACCCCTAAGTCCATTTTTGAAGCACACATTGAAAGAAGGCATAATTTCCAGTCGAATGGCCATTTCAATTATTTTCTGCATTAGTTTGGTGATTAAACTTTATAATAATAGTATATAATAATGTATAATTACATATAATAATACTATAATAGTGTATAATAATAGTAATTTTTCTTACTGATCCATTCGTACATTTGCTGTACTCAAATTAATACTGTGTTTGTTAAATCATCTAACATAGCTGCCTAATGCATACCTGCCAACTGCTACGATTTTTTGGCACCACTCATTATGAAAAGTACTTTTCCCCTTATTTAATTGCAGAATTCTGTGATTAAATAATGCTAATTTTTCTTTCTAAAATATTGGTGCTTAAAAACATTAACGGTCGGCAGCTATGATTACTTACAATATGAACAATAGAAAAAAAATATTTTTACGTTTTATATCATCAAAATATTAAGAAACATGACAGATTTTCACTTCTTTGAACGTAAACGGTGCCTGGAAATCACATACGTTTTTCGTTATGTTGAATTTTCACTACTGGAAAATTTACAATGACAGTATGTGTCAATGTCATTAGAAGTTCGCTGTCATAGTCTTAATTGGAAAAGACGGAGATTCTGTCAAAGTATCCGCTAACATTCCTGTCTTCCTTTCCCAAGATTTGCTCGTCAGCTTGAAGTGTTTGATTTCAGAAGTTATAAATTTAATAATATTCATCGGAAGGAGTCATTATCCTCGAAAGATTGGATGTTACAATCAGACACTATACAATTAGAAACAATACAATTAGAAACAATTAGAAACTCCATTTTCAGGGCGAAATTTTAATTCAGCTTCTTTTTTTAACACTTTCCAACATAGCTGAAAGTGTTTATAAGTTTGATTTACCTGTCTGTCTGTGTTACCGTTTGTCTACCTATCCGCGCTGTAACTTTCGTAATTATACTTGGATTTCCACAAAATTGACATATGTGATTTAGGTTTATTACAGCATGTCCCCTTTCCGAAATGCATCGAATAGCATTTATAGTTCGTTAATCTCTTGAAGGATGGGGGTGTCCAAGAAGTCCTTGACACATTTTAAAATTCAATAAAAGATCAAACCATTGGCGTACGAGAGTGCGGTTTGGTGGAACATGCTTCTTATGATCTGAATTTTTTTTAAACAAAAAAATTAGTTCCAAAAATGTCTCATAGATGGCGCTGCTTCTGGGAAGTTATCTAATACGTAGATAGCCTTTATACATAACAATGGCGAAAGACGCACAATGCCTATGCACAGTTTTTGTCCAAACTATGGCAACCCACATTCCAGAAGTTAACAATACTCGTCTATTCATCCTCACTCGTCTAATCGAACTCAGGAGAGCGAGTATTGTTAAGTTCTGGAATGTTAGTTGCCATAGTTTGGACAAAAACTGTGGACACGCATTGTACGTCTTTCACCATTGTTATGTATAACGGCATTCTACCTATTTGATATATTTCCAGAATCAGCGCCATCTATGAGAAATTTTTGGAACTATCTTTTATTTGCTTAAACAAAATTTCAGATCATAAGAAACATTTTTTTCCAAACTGCACTCTCGTACGACAATTCCTTGATCTTATATTGATTTTTAAAATGTGCCAAGGACTTTTGGGATACCCTGTATTATTTTACCAACTAGATTTAATCAAAATTTGTACCAGAATTTTTTAATAAAATTTTGCTTTATAACTTTGGTGAAAAAAGTTGGAAAAATGCATTTTCTTATTTTTAATTGATTTTTAAAAAAATCTGGTGTGAATCCAACAATACAGAAACACAAGTACTTGCCCCTGAAAGGGTAAACAAGGGGCACTTTACATTACGGTCTGTAGGCGATAATTGTTTGAAGCACAGTCGACAAAATAAAAAATAGAAATAATAAAGAATAAATAATACCCCATACATTTTAATCACCAAATTTCCCCAAAAAACAGAAATAGCCATTTGACTGGAAATTATGTTTTCTTTCAATTTATGTTTTAAAAAATGAGCTTAGGGGTCGTCTTCATACTGAAATTGCACCAAACTCTGAGTCTGAAATTTTCAATGCGAACACGTCATTTTGACAGCATATTTGGATTTTTTGGTAAATTTTACTTTAGGTTAGGAAACGGGAAGGCATTCGGTCAAGTAGTTTAAGAATTATGAAAGTCTAAGTTTTGGAACTCTTAATGTTAAATTCGTTGGTAATCATTGCAAAACAGATTGCAATACGGGTATTTTTTAAACATAACTCAAAAATTACTTGGTGGATAGAGCTGTAATTTTGGATTCGCATGTTTAAAGCTTCTAGAATTCGATTTCTGTTGAAAAATTTATAAGTTACAATACTTTATTTTTTTGAAAATTTATTTCGAAAGAATATACATATTTTTAATTAGTTTATGAAATAAATATAAAGTGTTACCTATGAATTTTTAAACAGAAATCAATTTCTAGAGCTTCATATAAGCAGATCCAAAATTGCAGCTCATTCTGTTAAGTAGTTTTAGAGTTATGCTTTAATAACTTCACGCATTGAAGTTTTTACTGCAACTATTAATAATGACTTTAACATTAGCAGTTCTGAAGTTTAAATGAGTATAATTCCTAAACGCCCACTGAATGACTTACCGTTTGGTATCCTAAGGTATAAAATTTACCAACGAATCCAAATATGATGTCACAATCAGGTGTCCGTATTGTAAATTTCAAAGTTTGTTGCAATTTCAGCATGGAGACGGCCCCCTAAGCTTATTTTTTAAACATAAATTGAAAGAAGAAATAATTTTCAGTTGAATGACTATTTCCGTTTTTTTCTGCTTCAATTTGATGATTAAAATGTATGAGGTCTTTTTTATTTCTCTCTCTCTTTTATTTTTCCTTGGCCGACTGAACATTTTAATGATGTTACACTTCTTAAAATATTTTGAAATTGATACGAAGGTCTGATATGGGCTAGAACAGGTTCTCTATAAAAATGGTGTGCATTTATTACTTACCCATCATACGTTATAGGGTAAATCTTGAAAATCGTTTTAAAAATCGAAAAAAAAATTGACGGATTTACACATTTCAGACACTGGAGATTCCGAAAAACATATTTTTAGAAAAAAAAAATTGCCGTCCGTCTGTGTGTCTGTAAACGCTCTATCTCCCAAACAAATTGAGATAGAGACTTGAAATTTGGTATGTACTTAGTATGTAATAATGGGAAGAAGCTTGTTGAATTTCAGTAACCTCGATTATCCGAAACTATTTTTTTAGGACTCTCGAAATATTCGTTCTGATAAAAGGTACATAAAAATTTTCGAAATTGTTTATTTTAACGAGTGAATATAAAAGACCATAAAAAAAAATAAATTTTGAATAAAGAACGAAGTCGATCGGATAATGAGTTGCTGAGATATTTGTAATCATATTTACCACACTCTTCGATTTTTTATCACCTCGTATTTCATTCAAATTTCAATTCAAAGATATATTTTAATTGGAAATGAGACGCTTAATCCAACGCAGTAAACTGTTAGTTAATATGATTATCAATTTTGGAGTTATAAGGTTTGTTTCAATTCAGTAATAGAGCATTTAAAGTTCATTTTATTTTACATACACATTTCTATACATTAGTTTACAGATGTTTTATTTTCATATTTTATATTATTCATATCCATGATGGGTAAGTGTTATGGTGACCCCCAACGACTAGTTATTCATTTGCGGAGATGCGTAAACAAGTTCGAGCCCATTGCCTACTGTAGGCTTAAATGTTAGAAATGATAAGCGTTATTAAGGGGCACGATAACATATTCCGTATGAAAAATAGCACATTTAACATTTAATGGCTGCACAAAAGAATTCCGATACATTTTTGTCTATAAGCGATAATTGTAGAAAGTGCGTTTTGTGTTTTGCGCTTTCAAATGTAACTAAATTTTAGCATATAGTGCAATGTGTATAAATTATAGTAACCAGATGAAGGCCTTCCCAAAGGAATATGAATTAATTAACTTCTATCACCGAGAACTGATGAAAGTGCGTTTTAAACTGTGTTACATGTTTTTCCTCTGATTTTACTAATGTGGTGTGAGTATATATAAATAAATTCATATACAGGGCTGCATAAAAGTAATTGGATTCAAGACACATTGCGGTCTATGGATGGTGACTGACGGAAAAGCGTTTTAATTTTGTTATACGTTTTCCAATTTACTTCCAATTTCCTTTTACGTGTAAAAATCTATCGATCATATACAAATCTGCGTAAAAGAATTCGAATATATTACCGTCTATGGGCAACAATTTCTGAAAATGGGTTTTCAACTAGTTAAGAGAATTTCACTGTCGATTTTTTTTACATAAAATTTTTCTTTAAATAAATATAGAAACTTTTAAATATAATCCACCTTAAATCCTAACATCGGAAAACTAAATAACACGGCTACTTTTTTCTTTTCTTTAGAAAATATGCCAATTAGTTTACTCTCCCCTCCTATACAATAAAATAAAAAACATTAGTAAAAAATACAAAATTGTAGATTTTTTTTTTTTCGAGAATGGAGATTATGGGAACTTTTTTTTCCTCAAATATTGCATTTTAGTAAGACTAAGAAAAAAACAGAAAGCCTTAGATATAGCGATGATTTTTCGATAGCCCCTCTAAATTAATTTTAAATTAATTTAAAGAAATTCTTATTAATTCGTATAAACAAAGATTTGTTTTTGATCAAAGATTGGGAAATTCATATAAATCATTTTAATTAAAGAGGTTTTTTACGAAATACATTTAAAAAAAAAGATTTATTTCATATCTTATTCCAAAAACGACCTTTTTCCACTTCATACTGTCAGAAGTTCAATTCCAATGCTGTCGTCATGTTTTACAACTACCCTGACATAAGAGGGTGCGCTTTGCAAGTTAAACATACAGATGCATTCATTAAAAGAGTCAAGTATAGCTTAAAATTTTTCGTGATGCAAAAGTAAACGGAATACTTAAAGAAAAAAATTGATTTTAATGTCATGTGAAAGAAAAACATTATGTATTAATTATAGTTCTAATTGTAATGTTTGTGGTTATAAACCATGTCATCAGCTTTAAAAAATTAGAATACACACAAAGTTATAGACATTTAAAGTTAATTTTTATTATAAAACAAAAAATATAACATCTTATATAACATAATCTATACTTTTCAAATAACATGTCCTGACTGACTCATAATCAACGCTGTGTCTCAATCGTTGGTCCTAGGGCAATGAAATTTGGAAGACATGTTCTTTACACAATGTAGGCACCCACTAAGAAAGGATTTTTGAAAATTCACACCCTAAGAGGGTTAAATGGGGGGTCGAAAAATTTAGGTCATTTCGTCTTTTCGCCATATCTCAGCAGCAGTTTTAGGTAAAAGCCTGGAATTCAGGAAAACAAATCTACTAAAAAAATAATTAAACACATATTTCATCGATTTTAGAAATTCACCCATTACGGGGGTAAAAGGGGGAGGGGTCGAAAGTATTTGGTCATTTCGACTTTTCGCCATATCTCAGCAGCATGTTTAGGTAGAAGCGTGAAATTCGGAATAACAAATCAATTAAAAAAATAGTTAAACATGTATTTCAGCAATTTTAGAAATTCAGCCACTAAGGGGGCTTAAATAGAGGGTCGAATATTTTAGGTCATTTTGACATATCTCAGTAGAATTATAGCTAGGAGCCTGAAATTAAGGATAACAAATCTACTAAAAAAATAGTTAAACATGTATTTCAGCGATTTTAAAAATTCAGCCACTTCGGAGGGTTAAATGGGGATCGAATGTTTTATGTCATTTTGCCATATCTCAGTAGAAGTTATAGGTAAGGGCATGAAATTCAGGATAACAAATGTACTAAAAAAATAGTTAATTCAGGGTTCGTACGGGTACCGTTACTTTTCCAGGTGATATACCAGTATATTTTTCTAAAAAAATACATCAAGTTTACACGTGCGAAATTTCACCTTATTTAAGAAGAGATTATCTATAAGAAAATACTGGTACCGAATAATTTCCTGGACCCGTACGAACCCTGTAATTAGGTATTTCAGCGATTTTACATATTAATCTACCAAGAAAGTTACACGGGGGGTCAAAAGTTTTAGCTAATTTTGAGATATCTCAGCAGCAGTTTTAAGGAGGAACGTGAAACTCAGCATTACAAATCTACTAAAAAAATTATTAAATATGTGTTTCAGTGGTTTTAGAGTTAGATAGTTTGTGGACAACATCGGCTATGAACCCGAATATGGAAGATTAGACGAATAAGATAACTATTGCATTTTTTTATTATATATTTTGCGTGACATTTTTCCAAGGAAAAGATTTTTATTTTAATTTCATATTTTATAAATTGTTTTTGCGCTTTCCGTCTTTTAGCGATCGAATTTAAATTTTTATACAAAATATAACACATTTCCTCTTCTTTTCAAAATACATTTTTTGGAAGTAAAAATTTGCAATTTAAATACTGATCGCCATATTTATGGACTCGGGTATGCACAAGGCTTCCTTATAGTGATTGCCGTATAGTCTGTTTACAGGCGTGCAACCCAATGGGCCCTGTTAAAATGATTTCATTTTAATGATTTATGCGCGCAAAATAATTGAACCACGTTATAGTGATCGCTGCATTAACGATATATGGCTGAGAAATACACAGGGCCCCGTTATTTTGATCACCACGTTAACAATTTATGAGCGTGAAACCAGATTACCCATTTCCAATGATCGACATGTATCTTAGGCAATACAAATTTTTATTTATTTTATCTGAAAGATCTCCCCCCACCCTAGATAATCATGGGCATGTCCCAGCAGTACTTTGTCAGGGGGCTCATGAAAAAAGAAATATTATTAATGTCGCGAAATAATTATTTACGTGCTTTTTTGATATTTTTATTAGTTGTTTTCGTATAGTTTAAAATAAAGTATTTTATTTATATTTTTCTGTTTGCATCTAAAATGCATTTTCTGGACCCCAAGCGAAGTCAAGGCAGTACGCTGCAGAATGTATCAGGGCCCCACTCGGAAGCAACCGGCTAGACGGGCGAAGACTGGCTAAAATATTATAAATCATATAATATATACATACCGTTTAGATATATTCACTTTATTTTCCTTTATATGAGTATTTTTCATGGTAAGCTTTACACATATACAGTGGAAATCGCTTATAAAGAAATAGAAGACACTGTGAAATATGTTCGTTGTATGCACACTTCGTTATAATAATTTTTTTTTAAACATTAATAAAGAAATCTAGGTACACATTTGTTAACGTGGTTCTAATCTTACACTCCTGGAAAACAAAAATAATAACGCGCCACAACCTATACTACAGCGCCTAGAATACATAGTGTGGAAAAGGGTTTTACCGTTTTTTTAATTCAAAATTTTTGAATTCAAACAGAAATTCTGAAACAAGAATTTTCACTTTAAGAAGTCACGAAATATCTGCCTTTAAGGAAAAGAACATTATAGGGAATTTCTGGTGTGAATGCCAAATTTCGAAATTTAAAAAAGCCAAACTGGTAATGCTTTAAAAAGTGCTAAAAAAATTGTAGCCGATAAACGTGAAACAATGCGGTACAATAATAGGGCAATCGTAGCGACATCTGCTTTAAAAATAGATTTACACTATATTGCCAAAGGTGACCGGTCACTTGCAATTTTAGACGTTTTGTTAACTATCTAGAAAAATGCATGTGAATTAACCTGAAACTGCAGGTGTGTAAACAGTATAGTATAGGCTATATATTTCCGTGAAAATTTTTTCCCGAAACACCATAGGGGACTGTCAACAAAGTGAAAAAAACGAATATGTTTTGGATTACCCTGTAAAAACTAATGTAGCAAAAGCGTTCAAACTCGAGATTATTAATAGGTGGCTTATTGTAATATACTATGTTCATTTTTATGAGGATAGCATGTATACTCGAAGATAAATTAAGGTTTTTATGAAAACAGTCCCAAATTTCACCAAGTTTTTCGCTTATAATTTGCAGAGTTCTTAATATAAAAACAAGTTATTTTGAGAAATATGTCACACAACATTGTACATAATACTCTGCAATCCGAATTAAAAAACAATAAAAATTGGATGAAAAATGAGCAGGTTTACTAAAAAATGTTTCACTGCGCATGCGCGAATGCAATCAAAATATAATGTGCATAATGTATTAGCTACGTATATAGAGCAACTTTTGTGAAAGTCTCAAAATCATAGCTTGAAAATTCTGAAAATTATCGTCGATAGAATAAGCTCGAAATCCGTTGTTTCCAAAAAGAAGCAAAAAGATGAGGGGTTGTATCCAAGTACGTGCAATATTGTGTACACTATCTTGGCACTAATCAACAGATATTTGATACAACCCCTCATCTTTTTGCTTCTTTTGAGGAACAACGGATTTCGAGCTTATTCTATCACGATAATTTTCAGAATTTTCAAGCTATGATTTTGAGACTTTAACAAAAGTTGCTCTATATACATAGCTAAAACATTAGGCACATTATATTTTGATTGCATTCGCGCATGCGCAGTGAAACATTGTTTAGTAAACCTGCTCATTTTTCATCCAATTTTTATTATTTTTTAATTCCGATTGCAGAGTATTATGTATAATGTTGTTTGACATATTTTCTCAAAATAACTTTTTTTTATATTAAGAACTCTGCAAATTATAAGCAAAAAACTTGGCAAAATTTGGGACTGTTTTTATAAAAACCTTAATTTCTCTTCGATTATACATGCTATCCTCATAAAAATGAACACAGTATATTTCAATTAGCCATTTATTAATAATCTCGAGTTTGAACGCTTTTACTACATTAGTTTTTACAGGGTAATCCAAAACATATTCGTTCTTTTTCAATTTGTTGACAGTTCCCTATGGGGTTTCAGGAAAAAATCTTCGCGGAAATATATAACCTATACTATACTGTTTACACACCTGCAGTTTCAGGTTAATTCCTCATTTATCTTTCTAGATAGTTAACAAAACGTCTAAAATCGCAAGTGACCGGTCACCTTTGGCAATATGGTGTACCTCTTGCAAAAGTAACCGTTTCACTATTGACAATATGAACATAACTTCTGATAATAAAATCTTTTTGTAAGTGTATATTTCCGATGTAACTGATTTTGAAGTTAGTTTTGTATCATATCAGAGAATTAATCTTTTCCACTCTTCTAGCTGAGATTCATCCTTTGGTATGCTAAATAGGGATAGTTTCTAGTTTGCTGTCTTATATGGAGTACTGCAACCAGGCACAAAAGAATGCGTGTCACGTTTTTTGGCCATGATCAATATCATTCATATTTTCAAAGCTTATGAAAATCACTATCCAAGTCAAAGGAAATAGGTTATAATTTAATTATTTAAAATATTTACCACCAGCTGAAACGTTTTCTGAGTTCGATTCTTATACAATGTTTGCGTTGCAAAGAGCTAGCAGACAGTGGCGTAGCCAGAGAGGGAGGTCCAAATGCTCTGGAAACCAGTATTATTATAAAGTTTTCTTCGCCTTCAATATCGCAGAAAATACTCGATTAGATAAGGCAAAAATATTTTTATAAATTCGTGGTATCCAATCCATCTTGACCTCCACCCTGTTTACGCCACTGCTAGAAGATGTCGCTGCGATGGACCCGTTATCTTTTCAGCATCATTCTACATTTATTGGATTCAATTTTTTAGTGCTATTTTGTAGCCGTTTTCTACACTATGTATTCTAAATGCTGTACCTATACTAATTCTGCTGCAAATGATTGTATAAAAAATATACAGACATTAATCGACTCAACTTTAAATGTTCCGCATAAACTATGCGATTGGCACCTGCATATTGTTTGTAGGATTATTTGCGATGGTGCCTTTGTTTCAGGACTGTATATACTCTGTTTAGGATAATATATAAGAAAAAATAGAGCTATTTAAGACATTTGCATCATTAGCACATGTATGCGTGCATTTAAGGAAATTATTTTGTTACTTAAAAATTCCGAAATCATACCAGAAATTTTGAATAGTATTTTGCGTTATTTAGTTTCATCGAGTTTCGTTGACTTGCGTGCATTTAAACTGAAGATATAAGCATTGCATATTTCGAACAAATCTTCGAATTTCTGCACACCGGCTTAGAAGTCTGCAACCAATATTAAATGGCAATTTATTCCTATTATGAGGATTCTAAATATTCGTTGAATTGTGCGCATTTAATCTGACGATATAAGCATAGCATTTTTCGATGTAATCATTGAATTTCGCCATCCCCCTCTTAGATGCCTGCAACCAAACATGAATGACAATGTATTCCCATATTTAGGATACTGAGCGTGAAGTTACGTAGAATACTGTGCATTTAAACTGGTGATATAAGCATCGTATTTTTTGAACAAATTATCGAATTTTGGTACCCCTCTTAGATGACCGCAACCAAAATTGGATGACAATATATTCTTATTATGAGGATTCTAAATTTAACGTTAGGTTGAATTCTGCGCACATAAACTGGAGATGTAACTTTCACATTAATCCAAGAAATCATCGATTTGCGGCACTCCCTCTTGGGTGATTGTGTCCAAAAACTGATCAGCACCAGGCCACATACGGAGAGAACTTCATGTGAAATTTCATCCTATTCTACGCAGTAGTACTTGAGATCGAGCGTCCACAAAATTTGCGTCACATATATACCGAGAAACACTGATTCACAGACAGACATTTTCTAAAAACAGTCAAATCGTGTTCAAGACATTCTAAAACGTATAAATCCGTCTGAAATCAGAAGTCGCATTTTTTCACGAATCCAATACTTTCTTCTTGCAGTGTTGCCAGTAGGCTACTTTTTTAAAATTCAGATTTCGTCATTCCCACCACTTTTTTGAACTAGAAATATTTGCCTTATTTAATGATAGATTAATAATCTGAAGATAAGGCCAATTACACTATTTTACAAAAGTGGTGGAAATCAAACAATCTGAATTTTAAAAAAGTAGCCTACTGGCAACACTGTCTTCTTGTATAGATAGAAAAAAGTAACAAGGGAAACTATTGCAATTTGCAAGAAAATTTTAAAAATTTCCTTAACCCTTTACGGCACAGTGGTCCCACTCCGGGCACACCTAATTTTAATTCCAAACTTGCATACGGCACCAAGAATATTTTAATAAAATTTTGTTTCTAAAATGAAAGCTTAAAATAAGAAGTTCTTATTTTCTAAAAAATCGTTCGTAAATTCCGGTGTCAGTCAGTAATTTCTCATTTTACGAACAGAATTTTTCTGTGCCGGAAAGGGTTAATCCGATACTTCGAAATAACTGGGCTTAAAAAATCCGAACGAGGGCTATAACTTCAGTTTTAATTAATGTAAATATATATATATATATAAAATACGCGTGGTTAATTTATATTTAAAAAAAAAAATGGGGGCATTTTGATTTACACAATTGTTTGATCATACACATTTTATAATGGACTGCGATGTGTTATTTTTATATGTATATTAATTTAGTTAGATTTACTTATTCATTATTTAATTATTTGAAATGAATTTATATTCATTAATATTGGGAATGTATTTGATCTAATGATTTGGATTAATACATTTGGTGGACAATATCATATTTACTTCTAAGATAATGTTTACTTTTATACAGTGTTAATATAATATGTTTTAATTTTATTAAGTGTTTTTATTTAATTTAACTTTGTTTGAAGCCACATTATTTGTGACTAATTCATTTCAATATTTAATCAATATTAATTTTAAATTCTTTGATTCTTAATTCAAATCTTTAGTATTTTAATTTAATTTATTTTAATTGATGTTGCATTTTTAGTACAGTTATTTAATCGTTGTCGTCATTTAATGGTACATTTTTAATGTTGCATTAATTATTAATTTTTCCATATTACGACTTATTTATAACATAGTATTATTAATTTATACATCCATTACTTAGATATTATTCAACATTCTATTTATTAATTAATTTAATTTATTTATTATTTAACTAATGGCTATCATTAAGATAGTAATTTGGTTTAATTATTAAACACTAATTTCCATCCATTCCTTTATATTTACTTTTACCACTAGAGGGCAGCACTATTTTAAGTTGTTTTTTATTATTAATTTTTCCATCTTAATACTTATTTATAACATAGTATTATTCATTAATACATCCTTTAATGTAATTCGATTTTCTATTTATTAATTAATTTCATTTATTTATTATTTAACTAATTGGTATCAATTAAGATAGTAATTTGGTTGAATTATGAAACATTTTTTTCCATCCAATTCCTTCGATTCAGATTATATTCACTTTTACTAATAGATGGCAGCACTAATGTTCCTGTTTATTTTATAATCCATTATATTTTAACATTATTTCTGGCATCACTGCAAAGCAATTTATATTTCTAAGCAATTTATATTTCTAAAATTGGCAACATGTTATGATTTTTTATGCAATTCATTCCCCAGTCATGTTGGAGTCTTCATGATGGTTCATGAACTGCATGGTATCTTATTTATATCTCTTTTCATCTTTATGGATTTTATACTTAATGTCTCTATTAAATGTTCTCTCTGTAATTTATAAGTATGGCTTCTTTCCTTTTTAGCACTTTCCAACCTAGTTGAAAAGTGCTTATGACTTCGGTTTGTCTGGCCGTCTGCCATCTGCCGTCTGGCCGTCTGACCGTGCTCTAACTCCCGTAAATATGCTCGGATTGTTCTGCAATTTTTATATGTTATTGTCGTTATCTATAGCATGTACCCTATTTCAACGGAAGTGTGTAGCACTTATAGTTTTTTTACAGGGACACTCAAAAGAATTCCGTTACATTGCGGTCTATGGGGAAAAATCATTTGCGGTTTATTTAAATAATGTTTCACTATTTTAAACGCATTGTAATTTATATATATTACTAAGATGCATTAGAAGAAGCTTCATATGGAACAGGGTGTGCATAGCACTTATAGTTACTTTACAGGGACAGTAAAAATAATTCCGTTACATTACGTCTATGGAGAAAAATCGTCTGCGGTTTATTTAAATAATGTTTCACTATTTTAAACGCATTGAAATTTATATAGATCACTAAGGTGCATTACAAGAGACTTACTACGGAATATTGTGTGTATAGCAGTCATCGTTCATTTACAGGGACACGCAAAAGAATTCTCTACT
The DNA here is from genome assembly GCA_963931845.1 of Maratus michaelseni. Taxonomy (NCBI): domain Eukaryota; kingdom Metazoa; phylum Arthropoda; class Arachnida; order Araneae; family Salticidae; genus Maratus; species Maratus michaelseni. Next base: position 447,629,308 of record OZ007586.1, read on the forward strand.
GTCTGTTAACAATAATTCCTGGAAGTGCGTTTTAAGTTATTGAACGCGATTTTAATTTTAACTTGCTTTTTGTCTATTACGTGGTGTGTATAAATTCTGTAGATCCTATACAGGGCAGCACAAAAGTTCGCGAACACATTTCTGTTTATTGACAAACTCCAGACGGAGAATTTTAAACTGTGCTACGCGTTTCCTAACTGAACTAAAATTATCATCCTATGTAGTATATATACAAATCTATAGATCCTATACAGGGCTGAATAAAAGTATTCGGATATTTTTACGAATATTGTATATGTTGGAAATTCCTGAAATTATGTTTTTAAATATGTTACGCGTTTTCTAAATTGTTTACTTAGATGTTAGCTTTTAGCTTATTAAACGGTATGATTTGTAAAATTATTTTGGAAGCGTTGGAAAGTGCTATATAATCTATGCTTGACGCATGATTTTTCGTTCTTGTTAATATTGTATTTTATTTTTTATTTTATCACTGATTTGAATCATTGTATTTGAGATGTAGTCCCAATATCATATTTTTTAGCAATGTATGGCTAATATGATGATGAAACATCTCATTTCATTTTATTTGTGGTATTTAGGCAATTGGGACTTGATAATTCTGTCTAAATTCCACAAATTTCATTTCATTTAATTCCATTTATTCAATTTTTATTTAATTTCTTATTCTTTCAATGTTTTTGATTCCATATTAAGTGTGTTGGGAATCTTTCATTGTCAACTAATTATTTCATACTTAATTATTTCATTGTTTAAGTTGTTGTTATGATAACGTTTAATTTATGGTTATATATATATATATATATTCAATTCGTATGACGATCTTTACAATCTTAAGTGGTTTATTTTGTCTTAAGAGATCGTTTACATCTTAAAACATTGCACCAACTTTGTTTTTTCAAATAGTAACACCCACTTTTCACACCATCCTTGCATTCCGTCATTCAAGACAAGTCCGATAAAAGCTGTAGTTTATATATTTTGTTCTTAAATCTTCATAGAGACTTCAAAGAAAGTGTATTAGTTATTTATCCATGCAATTTAAAAATAAAATAAATTAAGATCTTACACGGAGAAGTACCGGGAACATTCAATTAGACGGCAGAAAAAATATAGGACCAATCAAAATATTTTTTTAGCTTGCTTTAAAATAAAGATTTTCTTTTTCTTTTCTTTTTCTTTTCTTTTTTTTTTCTTTGAGGCTTTGATAACAGGAGATGATCCCTTTAGAAAAGTCATACTCAACCTTTTATCTTCAAACATATGTTTGCTACGTTGGGTAGGCCGCCAACGCACTATAATTATAAAATAAGGTTTTTAAAAAGGTTTTTAATAACAAGAGTAATTTAGAAAGTAAGATGACAAAAGTAGTATAACAAAATTAATATAATCAATGTTAGCTATATAATAAGTATAAAACGCAATACATTAATGTAAAACTTCCGAGATCTAAAGATAAAAAATCACTATTTAAGAAAAAAAAACAGACTTTTTTCAATGCAAAAACTTTTTATCTTTTTAAATATAAAACTACTATATAGTGCAAATTTAATTAACTTTAAATAATGTTCCATTACTGTTGCAGATTTTAAACAGACACAAAAAGGACTACGTGTAAAAACAACTTTTGACTAAGCAAATGATATTTAAGATGTTTAAATATAATTTTTAATTTATTATGAATAATAGAACAAATTCTGTCTTCCCATAGGAAAATATAATACAATGGTCAAGATCGTTAGTAATTAACTATTAGTAGCAAATTACGTCTGATAAAACTAGTATGCTGTAGCCATCACAAAACTTTCTTCTATATCAATCAAATCGTCCGCAACAAAAATTAAATGACAATCTATACGTTTTACAGATATAGCTATCGTAGAAACCTCAAAAAAAAAAAAAATCCCTGACGGCTCGGCCTACAGGCACAGGTAGATTTCGAAGACGCAGACCGTGGGGCGCGTGTTTGTTGGGAATTGCAGAAGAAATGACCTTTTTGCCATCATGTGGCAGTTGGGACCGCCCACTTCGAAATCTACCTTGTCTGTAAGCGAAACCGGCAGGGATTTTTTTTTTTTTTTTTTTTTTTTTTTTTTTTGCTATAAGGGTTGGTCCTATAAAAAAACTTGTCAATGTAAAAGTTTTAGATAATATTAAGAGGATTTATAATAAATTTAAGCGGATTTGATATCTTTGGAATTGACGAAGTTATGAATTCTTTTCTTCTGAAACCGATATTTCCCCCCCCCCCCTTGGGGCCATTTTTAATGATATCAAAAAATGTTATCTGTCTACATAAATTTTCGGCCCTTTTCCTAGAAGTAATAATAACTTTAAACGGATTCGATACGTAACGTAATTAATAAGTTATGGGTGTTTTTCTGTTTTCACAAAAAGCCCTCCTTGGTTCGATTTTGCCCATTAATGGACTTGACTGAGATTTTATGCCCCTTGATTTTATGTATCAGTTTGGAAGAGATTTCGGCAGAATTATTGAAGTTAACGTGTCCATAAAAAGTGACATAGATAGATAGATAGATAGATAGATAGATAGATAGATAAAGTTTTGAACTGGGGATGGTTTGGGGTTCTGGGAGTCATGATCGGCGTAGATCTGCAAAAATTCCAATCAGAAATTCCAACTTAAGGGAGAATGAAATAGGTAGTATTTCTTACGAAATCTACATAAAAAGAACATAGCACCGACACCTGTAGTGCGGTATACACCCAAACCTAATAAGGATCTATTTTTGTCAAGGTCTAATATAATATGAAGTTATGTGAAAATCCGTTCATGATTCTTGAGCTATAGCTATGGCGAAAATCGTGAAAAATGCAGCATGGCAGCGTTACCTGTTGAGCGATTTACGCCAAAACCTAATCAGCGTCTATTTATGTCAAGAGCTAACAGAATATAACGTTTGATGAAATTCTATGCATTAGTTCTTGAGACATATATAGCTATCATACAAATCATGAAAAATGCAGCATAGCAGCGTCACCTATTGGGCGATTTACATCAAAAGATAGTCAGCGTCTATTTATGTTAAGGTCTAACAGAACTGAAGTTTGATGAAGTTCTGTGCATTAGTTCTGTAGCTATAGCTATGTCAGAAATCGTGAAAAATGCAGCATAGCAGCGTCACCTATTGGGCGATTTACATCAAAAGATAATCAGCGTCTATTTAAGTCAAGGTCTAACAGAACTGAAGTTTGGTGAAATTCTGTGCATTAGTTCTTGAGCTATAGATATTGCGGAAATCGTGAAAAATGCAACATAGCTGCGCCACCTGTTGAGCGATGCTGCATTTTATTAAATTTCGGGCATTAGTTCCTGAGATTGAGCGCCCACAAAATTTTTGTCACATACAGACAGACACACAGACTCACAGACACACTTTTTCTATAAAAACAGTCAAACCGTGTTCAGGAACTTCTACAACGTATAAATCCATCGAAAACCGGAAGTTGAAATTTTTCATGAATCCAATACTTTTTCCTTGTAAAGATGGAAAAAAATAAAAATACACAATGATTATATTCAAATGAAATATCAACAATTTAAAGGGTTTAATCATAAAATTAGTCAATATAATAAAACATTTTAACAGAATTCTGTACTAGATTTTGCTAAAAGAATTTTGAAGGATGAAAATTGTAAAAATTGCTCTTACTAATACCCACAAACTTTTAAAGATATATTTGATCTTAATATAGTTTATCACAGCAAAAACCACTGCAATAACAGAAAATAATAAATAACTGGTCTGCGACTTTTATCGTTCAACGAGGAAGATTTGCGAATAAAAAAGCAAAACAACAAAAAATAATTGATAAAAAAAAAAATGCAAAACATCAAAAAATAATTGGTAAATAATTTTTTTTAAATGCAAAAATCAAATGTTTCAAAAAACAAATGGCAATCAGCAGATTTCTGTCTTAATCAAGAAATTTGGTAAATCTGATAATGCAAAAAATAAATCTAATAAATACATCCAAGCGTTTATTTGAAAATTTATATGATTCATGCACACCTCAAAATTTTATAACTATGGACTAATGTTTGTGTCTCGAGCCGCACATAAAAGGTTGGCGGGCCGCAGGTTGTGCATATGGCTGCTATCGAGTGTCGAAAAGTAAAATGTCTCAATATCTCGAAAACTAATGATAATCTTACACATCCATGTTTTTGGACGATTCTGGTTCGTTTTATGTAAAAATGAATGTAGGTCATAATTCATATTTCTTTTCAGTATGAATGTGTTAATAATTTTCATAATTAAAAATACGTTTTTGTATCGGAAAATGCCTGCAGTATATTTAAGTCGATTCATTGCAGCGCATTAAAAAAAAGAAAAATTAATTGAATGATTTTCTCGGAAGTTATAAAATAAAGTTTCTCGCATGGATTTAACATTAACATCCTCAAACTTTGCCTTTTTCTAACTCTACGAAGATTTAAGTAAAAGTACATAAACTATAACTTTTTCCGGCTTGCTTTGGTTCAAGGAACTCAAATACGGAGTCAAAAGTGGGAAGTGGGTGTTACCAATTGAAAAAAAAAAGTTGGTGGAATATTCAATATGTACACTATCCCTTGCAGTGGCGTAGCCAGGGTGGGGGGGGGGCGGTCCAGATGCTCTGGATACCACTAATTTTATAATGTTTTCCTTGCTTTATCTAATTGGAGAACTTTCTGCGATAATCAAACCTAAGAAAACTTTACGATATTACTGGTATCCAGAGCATTTGGACCCCCCTCTCTGGCTACGCCACTGATCCCTTGTGACAAAATAAAGCACGTACGATTACAAAGAACTTCATACAAATTAAAACGGCGCCTTTCGTGTTTTTTAGGTGCGTTCGTAATTATATAAATACGTAGCACCTATAGTCGTCGCTTGGTCCGTCCGTCTGTCCGTCTGTCTGTCTGTCCGCATATAACAACGCAAAAACTACCCAACCAAATGGTTTGCAATTTAAAATATATTATCTTTGCAGAATTTTGTCGAGACATTTCAAATTTTATTAAAATCGAATCAAAACTTTAGGAGATATTAATAAAAATATTTATTAAGAAATTTGATTTTTTTTTAAATCGGTGCTTTTTTGTTATAGGAGCTTCCGAAGTTTAATCGTCAAGAGACCGAGATACTTATTTTATGACAGAAATTAATCTGCAGACAATATAATTCATTTCACAGAATTAAAAATCATCAAGATCTGAATATTTATATAACTAGCTGATATATATATATATATCTGAATATTTATATAACTAGTTAAGATATTTGTATGAACAGTGTCATAAAATATATACTTAACTAGCTGTTTAACCCGTTCTACGCACGGGATATCATGAATTTAATTCTAAAACGTGCGTACGAACGCACCTCGTTTGTAACGTTTGACGTACAATTTCCTACTTGTTTTTTATTATTATTAATTCGAACTTGAGTTACAGCCATCATTCGGGTGGGGGATGTTTTAGAAGAGGGGGGGGGGGGCTACTGCAAATAGCTAACAACCTGCTTGGTTTTTTTTCCAAATTAAAAAATATACGTGTAACCAGAAAAATTACTTAATAAAACTATTTAATAATATGGCTTGTTTCTATAGGGTACATATTTGATTTCATTTGCAAATTAAAATTTCTGGTTCAAACTACATTCATTTGAATCAGGTATGAGTACATATAACAATCAGTTGTATAACAACATATATAAAACAATAATCTTATAATAGCATACGCTGGGGATAATTTCTTAGAAAATTATGTTATGTATCACCTTTGTTATTTAAAAAAAAATACAGTAACTTTATTTTATTAATTTAAAAAAAATCGTTTTAAAAATATTTTTTATTATTATTATCCTATATTATCCAAATGTCAGAATTTCTTGCCAAGCAGTACTTTTTCATTTATTTATTTAGCTTGCTTGATTTACACCATTTTTTATACAGCTATTATTGGAGAAATTTAATGTCTAATTTGATCGCTCATTAAATTACTGTTTCAAACTAGTCGGATGTGTCAATCCCAAAACTTTCTTCTATCTCCATACAAGTTTCACATACACCAAAAACGAATCAGCGCCAATTTATATCAAGGTCTAACTGAATAAAGTTTTATTAAATTCCGTGCATTAGTTCTTGAGATAATGACTATCACTAAAATCGTATAAATCCTGAAAAATGTAGCATAGCAGCGCCACCTGTTGGGAGATTTATACCAAAATCTAATCCACAACAACTTATGTCAAGATCTAACAGAGTCTGAAGTTTGATAAAATTCTGTGCATTAGTTCTTGAGATATAGCTATCGTGAAAATCGTGAAAAAGTAGCATAGCAGTGCCATCTATTGGGCTGTTTGCACCAAAACGTAAGCAACGTCTATTTATGTCAAGGTCTAACAGAATTTGAAGTTTCCTGAGATTTTGTGCATTAGTTCTTGAGATATAGCTATCGTGGAAATCATGAAAAACGTAGCATAACAGCGCCACCTGTTAAGCGATTTACACCAAAAACTAATCAGCACCAATTTATATCAAGGTCTAACTGAATCTAAAGTTTTATTAAATTCCGTGCATTAGTTCTTGAGATATAACTATCGCTAAAATCGTATAAATCCTGAAAAATGCAGCATAGCAGCGCCACCTGTTGGGAGATTCATACCAAAATCTAATCCACAATAACTTATGTCAAGATAACAGGTTTCGTGGATTCTAACAGAATCTGAAGTTTGATATAATTCTGTACATTAGTTCTTGAGATATAGCTATCGTGAAAATCGTGAAAAAGTAGCATAACAGTACCACTTATTGGACTGTTTACAACAAAACGTAAGCAACGTCTATTTATGTCAAGGTCTAACAGAAATTGAAGTTTCATGACATTCTGTGCATTAGATCTTGAGATATAGCTATCGTGAAATATAAAATAATGTTCGACTGTTTTCAAATTCTTTAGTGTTTTATTTTTTTTACATGTGGAGAGAAATTAATTCTAGTATTGGAATGGAATATTAGTCATTATCCACTTTAGGATGTATTGCTTAAGTGGAATTTCTTCGTTGAAGAGTTTTGAAGAGATAGTGACCCAAATTCTCGTTTCCGTGCAAAACAAACTTTAAAAATCTTGTTTGCGGCATGGAATTGAGCCCGACATAATCGACTTTGAACTCCTCGTGTTCACCGAAAAAAAAACTGACTCTTTCGAATATGAATTAAATCGAAAATCGAAAAACAGAAAACGTAAATTCTGATGGATTGAAAGCCGGAACTGAACCTAATATGTTTTATCAGTTCCGAAACGGAACCGATTTTTTTTTTTTTTTTTTTTTTTTTTTTCTGCGCCAGAGCTGAACCACAAATAAATCTTTATTTTTGAAAAATAAAATATATGAAATTTTAATTATATATGAGGTAAATAAGGCTCGCTGCGTTCCTATATTTTTCCACCTTTGCTACCACTATTTATAGAAATAAAAATCTTCGTGGTAGAGTCCTTTAACATCTACAATATAACTACATCTGCAATAGAACTACCAAACTGTACCACAAAGTTTACTGTTTTATAAAAGTAGTAAAGTAATAACAAGGTTAGGAAATTTTAGAAATGTTGCGATCCCTGGGTAAATTAAAATACATGTCATTATCATCATTTACTTTTGACCTTTAACTTTTTGATAAAAGGCATGCTAAAATTTAAATCAGAATTGTGTATACTATAACACGAACTAAACTGCCCAAAGTGAACCTAATTCAAACTAATAACCGAAAACCGGAAAAAAACGTTGAAGAAATTGGTTCGAGCGAACGGAAACGGGAACGGAAACAAAATATTTTATTTGAACTCAAGTGGATAACTGAAACGAAAAACACTACGATTTGAAGCCCTGAGGAGAACAAACAATCTAACCTCTAGTGGGAGTGGATTACATTAGTTTTATTACTTTAAAATTTTGTATTACTTCAGTATTCAGTTCATTGATTTCTTCATCTGTGATTTCCTCATTATTGATACCGCTGGATAAAATTGGATGGAGCAGTTCCGAGTTGATTTTAGTACTTAAAATTAATGCAATACCACTCCATTTAACTGATTTCTTTGTTATTATTAGTTGACTACTTGCCGGTGTAGATCAAAGTTAAATTTAGTGCCTTAAAATAATTCAGTGTAGAAAGTAATTCTGCTAAACTAGCTTTCTGATTCCTGATGTTTTCTCACCATTATCCTGACATTAACCCATTCACGACGAGAATATTTTGCACTTCTTTTAATTCTTTGACAAGTTTTTCCATACTGTAAATTGTACTTATTTAATCACTCAAAATTTGAGATTAGATAAGGGGAAAATTTCCGTATACTAAAATACTGATTTTGAAGTGTAAAGGTTTCGTATGCTTTATTTGGCAAGTAAACTTGCCAATCGTCGTAAATGAGTTAATATAGAAAATAGTAAACTAATATAGAAAATACACTATATTGCCAAAGGTGACCGGTCACTTGCGATTTTAGACGTTTTGTTAACTATCTAGAAAAATACATTAGGAATTAACCTGAAACTGCAGGTGTGTAAACAGTATAGTATAGGTTATAAATTTCTGCGAAGATTTTTTCCCGAAACCCCATTAGGGGACTGTTAACAAATTGAAAAAGAACGAATATCTTTTGGATAACCCTGTAAAAACTAATGTAGCAAAAGCGTTCTAACTCGAGATTATTAATAAGTGGCTTATTGTAATATACTGTGTTCATTTTTATGAGGATAGCATGTATACTCGTGGATAAATTAAGGTTTTTATAAAAACAGTCCCAAATTTCGCCAAGTTTTTTGCTTATAATTTGCAAAGTTCTTAATATAAAAAAAGTTCTTTTCAGAAAATATGACAAACAACATTGTACATAATACTCTGTAATCAGAATTAAAAAATAATAAAAATTGGATGAAAAATGAGCAGATTTACTCAAAAATGTTTCACTGCGCATGCGCGAATACAATCAAAATATAATATGCATAATGTATTAGCTAAGTATATAGAGCAACTTTTGTGAAAGTCTCAAAATCATAGCTTGAAAATTCTGAAAATTATCGTCGATAGAATAAGCTCGAAATCCGTTGTTCCTAAAAAGAAGCAAAAAGATGAGGGGTTGTATCAAATATCTGTTGATTAGTGCCAAGATCACCGCTATGTGATATTAATATATTCGTTAAATAAATTAGTCGGGCCGTCTTAAGACATTCGCAGGCCGTGGACACGATTCTTCTTTTTCTCTTTGGAGGGGGAGGGGGTGCTTACACATATGTTTTCTTTTTTTCCCTTGATTGAATATATCCAACTGTGAGTGGTGGAGAATAGAGTTTGTTTATGCTCAAAATGTAAAATAATTATAGACTTATTTACATGTTTTTCTGTCGATATCCAGTAGAAAAATTTAATAATTTCATTCTAATAGCTACGTGCATTAAAAAATAAAAAGAGAGAGAGAGAGAGAGAGAGAGAGAGAGAAGGGGAGAGGGAGAAGGAAAAAACAGCATTATAAGTTTAAATTATTATATTTCATTTATGAACATTATCCAATTTTTTTTTCCGTATTTGAATTAGAAAACAATAAAATATTTTCAGTTCACTTAATTCAAGGCCTTATAACAGAGGCGGGACCTTGCATGGTTGAAGACACGAGGGAGACGCACCAGGCTTATGCTTCTCCCGCCTTTCCTTTCAAAAATAGAGATGATTTAGAGTACTACACATATACTTTTAATTAAAAGTAGGCCATTGTTGCTTGAAACCGGCTATAAGGTTGGCAATAAGATTGGTTTTTTCCCTGTACACCTGTATCTTCTCCATCTAAATTTTCTGAAGAATTTAAAAATTCAATAAGATGACTATCGTTGGAAATATTTCAAACAGAGGCTAAAACATTGAAATTTATTATAAACTTTTTGGTTTGATTCAATTGTTTCAAGTACATACTTTAAACACCTCCATCTATCTGATATCCTGAGAATAATGCCTTAAATAGACGATTTTTATTAAAATCTTGCATTTATTTATTTCTGAAAAAAAAAAAAAAAAAAAAAAAAAAAAAAAAACACTCAAAACTTCCAGAATTAGAATTAGCCCAGTTCTTTAGTGTTCCTTACCACTGCTCCCCGCTCCTCAGCATGCCCGTCCCGGGCCGGCTATAGAGATGGGGGCGGGGAGGGCGGGGAGGGCAAGTAGGTTGGAGCAAAAAGATAGAAAGGACACTAAAAGATAGAAAATATGCAAATGCAAAATACTTGGTTCAAATTAATAATATATTTATAAGAATTGCGTAAGGGTGCTGAAAGAAACCTCCCCCAAGTACCTGGACTTTCCTTAGAAATAGGTCTCGGTCATGCCCACTACATATAGCCCCCCTTTCTGTTAATTGCAGTGTTTCTTTCTGATCAAACGAAACACACAAATTTCATATATTTTTTTAATCAATTGGGAAAATTTCAAATCTTCCTGAAATACTGATCTTCCATATATTGTCATAGTAACTTCGTTAATTCTGCTTTAAAGGATCGGAATGTGAACAGCAAAACAGATATGAGTAGACTATTCAGCCAAAATCGTATTTTATTTGAAAATCTCGAAAACTAGCATAGAAATTAAAAAATATATAAATTCTGCCTCCTACCTCCTACCATTTTCTTTAGAAAAAAGATGTCTCTATGAGTAATCATCTGTCGCCATCTAGTGTTACTTTTCACAATTAAAAACTTGCCAGGCTTATGCTTTTGTATTCATTTTAAAATCGTTATAAAATAATCGTAACTAATCTTTTAGTTGTATTTGTATGTATTGCACTTGAAATCAAGGATGTATTGGAGGGTATACGGTGATATACGCCGTATATCTTCTGGATTTTTTAAAGGAACTCCATATACCCCCCTTAACTATAGCGTATACTCTATCGTGTATATCCTCTGGTTTTTTACGACTGCACCGCTGCTCAGCATGCATAGGCGCCGACTTCAGAGGGACGAACATAGGCGTAGCGTCGGTGGGCACAGGGGGGCACGTGCCCCCCCCCCCCCTCCTCCAACTTTCTGCCCACCAATATTTTGAAAAATGATACAGTCAATTAAAAATTGCTTTTGTCCGAAATCGAAATGACAATAACACTGTTATTTTCATTTTATATATAAATTTCATTTTTCTTACTTTTTTATAGATTTACTTAGCTCAGTAGATTACCCTTTTGGTACCTAATTTTGCATGTTCAAATCGAGTTGGCCAGAACGGAATTATTGTGAAAGATTTTCAGTCAAAAATACCTCCCTAAAGGCATTCCACTTTTGACAGTGTTGTCAAAATATGTTTTGTGCCTATTTAAATATATTCCTCACTCTTTTTTTATTATTTATTGTAAATACTTAATCTCCTACTATCATCTACTATCTGAATCTCTTTGCATTTCTGAGATGCCATGATCATGAATTTTAAGTATGAACCTTGAATGAGATGCTTTAATGCCAACGTACAGTTGTACCTTGGTTAAAGTGGGTAACTTGCTACAGGATTACTGTTCTTAATCAAAACCGTTGTTGTTATCCAATGCGCGATTTCTCATACAAAATAATTAAATAATTTAATGCGACACCTCTCCACAACCATGTCATCTTAAAAGTGCAATTTAAAGTTAATTTAAAATGTCATTTATTTATCATATTAGTTACAACTTCAATAAAATGATTTTGCGGAGCTTCGCTGGTCAGTTTTTTTTAAAACGAACTTCTAATTAAATGAACCTGGATAGGGAAACCCCACTGTTTTCACCAGCGTACACCCATGTGAGCCACACCCGCTCAAGTCTCGAATCAAATGAACCTTGAATTATTCGTTTTTCTTTCTGTTTTCTTCTTTTTTTTCGGCAGAGATTAAATTAAAATTTTCAGCATCGTCGTTCACGTTGCTAAAGAAACATTTTCCAACTTTAATTTAATCAGGACAGTACAACAATTTACCGGAAAGTTCTTTCCATTTCAGTAAAAATCTCCTGTCCAAATATCGCATCAAAACATGCATCAAAATGCCGAAAATTGCATAAAAAATTCAGTAAATATTCAAAAATTGCAGAAATTGTTTTATTATATTGCTCAAAATTTTAAAACCGGATTTCTTCTTACTTTTTACTGTCAAAAAATAGTCGCGAAACGCTAAAAGCAGCATAAAAAAATTCGCGAAAAATTCAAAAATCGGAGAGGACAAAATATACTACTTTGGTGTAAAAGATTGAAACCGAATTCTTACGAATGTCAAAAAATCGTCTCAAAACGAGAAAACATAACTAAAAATAACAGAAAAATTTCTCGAAAAAATCAAACATCACAGAAAAAAAATGTACTATATTAGGCTAATAACTTACACCGAATTCCTTTTACGAATTTTTAAAAAATGCCACGGAATGCAAAAGAATGCTAAACATCGCATAAGATATATTTCCGAAAAATTCAGAAATTGCATAACTGACAAATTTTACTAAATTTGGCTGAAAGATTGGAACCGGATTACTTTTACGAAACTAAAAAGGCTTCAGCAAAACGCGAAAAAACGCTAAAAATTGCATAAACATTTCCGAAAAATTAAACAAATCTCAGAAGACAAATTTATTAAAATGATTGAAACCGAATTCATTTTAAGGATGTCTAAAAATCGCCTCGAAACGTGAATAAAAAACGGAAAGTCGCATAAAAAATTTATGAAAAATTCAAAAACCGCTGAATAAATTCAGAACAAACTTTATTAAAAAGATAATAAAATTTACTACATCAGGGTAAAAGATGTAAACAGAATTCCTACGAATGTCAAAAAATCTTCGCAAAACGAGAAAACACGTTAAAAATAACAGATAATTTTCGAACAAAAAATCAAACAGTACACAGAATAAAATTTAATACATTCGGCTTATAAATTATACCAAATTTCTTTTACGAATTAAAAAAAAGTGCCCTGGAATGCAAAAAAATGCTAAAAATCGCATAAAATAGTCGCGAAAAATTCAGAAATTGCAGCTGACAAATTTTACTAAATTTGGCTGAAAGGTTGAAACCAGTTTCGTAGCGAAACGCGAGAAAACGCTATAAATCACATAAAGATTTCTGCAAATTTGAACAAATCTCAGAGGACAAATTTATTAAAATGATTGAACCTGGATTCATTTTAAGAAAGTAAAAAAATCGCATACAAAATTTGTGAAAAATTCTAAAATTGCTGAACGAATTCAGAATAAACATTATTGAAAAGAGAATAAAATTTACTATATTGGGCTGAAAGATTCCTTTTATAAGTTTGGAAAAATCGCCTCAAAACGCGGAAAAACGCTAAAAAAAGGGCATGATTTTTTGTTTGTAAATCTTGTAAAAAATTCAAAAGCTAGCTTCGAGGTACATAACTTTAGATATACAGGTATCTTCCTACCAAATCTTGTACCCCTGTGTGCAGCGGATTCTTCAGAAAACTGTGAAAAAACATCTTATATTTGTTATTATAGATAGATTGCGAATGAAAACATTTTTTAATTACCAGTCTTCACCGGAAGTACAGTCGGAGTTTTGTAACAAATGGACCTGTAAAAAACATGTCTATGACTGTTTTATAGTGCTTGTTTCTTAAACTGTTTTTTGAAAAGCCGCATGGATTTTTCATTAAATAGATATGTTGTTCTGATAACTTTAAATTTTTCAGAATTTCATTTCAATGCAACATTTCGAACTTTGCCAAAACATCTTTTTAATTTCAGCAATCGTAATATTTTTTTTTCTCCCCATCTTTATCTTTAGAAGAAATTTCCATTTTCTGTTATTCACATTGCTGATAGATGAATTTGTTTACCTCGTCATTTGTCAGATAACGGTCATATATATATCCAATAATTCTCCATCTTCTTCCCCAAGAAGAGATCCTTAGGTTGAAACAGAGATATAGCTTGGGCAAGAAGAAAAATCACCTTGATAAAATCTAATTGCGCTGGTATATTTTTTCTACTTTCAAGCTAGTATCATGAGCAGTTACCACAATATATTTTATCAGTTTCTGTCATTTATCTGAAGTTTATTCATTACCAAAAGAAGGACTGTTTCAAGGCAACTGATTCTTATTTCTGTCCAATCCTTTACAATTATTGTAATTCGTATGACAGTGTGTAATTATTCCTCCAAAAATTCTCTTGGGGTCATGTCATCACGCATTCTAAAGCGTCTGCTAAAAAGTGCTTTTGTGCAATGATTTCAGAATTTGCATTTATAATCTTATCCTTAGGTTGAAACAGAGATATAGCTTGGGCAAGAAGAAAAATCACCTTGATAAAATCTAATTGCGCTGGTATATTTTTTGTAATGCCCGTATGATGGCCGCATTATTCACAGGAAGGCGGTTTTGCTTAAAATAGGCTTTGGCAGTTGATTCGAACACTTCTCTAATCCAATCACTAAATTTTATTCTTGTGACATATTCTTTGCTGTTATACTTCCATAATACAACAGAATGGATTTAAATAAATTGAACTTTTTAAATGCTACGAGATTTTCTGACTGGTAAATTAACATTGGGTTTTTTACCTTCCAGTGTCCAATTGAACTTGCTGCAAGAAGCAATGTTAACCTATGATTGGTTAACCAATCACTGGTTTATGCTCAGTAAAAGTTTTCCTTCGTTTATTATAAATGTCCTGCAGGACATTTTCTACCCAAATAACCCAATCTTTTTGCAATGGTAAACCTGTTGATGTATAGGTATCTACAGTTCTTGCAGCTAATGACAAATTTATGTACTGTCGCTTTGTGAGCCTTAACCGCTTCTCTCTTACTCATTTTATTAAAACTGTGCCATCAGATAATCAGTAGTAGTTAACAAAAGCATGTGTCGTTGACCAAGGGATTTTTTCCCTACAGAAATTTGTCGTCAACCAAATACATCGCTAACTGAAGCCATCTTTAACCAAGCTACTAATGTATATAATATATATATATATATATATCCAGTAAAATCTCCATGATGGACACTCCCAAATAGGAGATATCTTTATTTAGCGAAAACTCTTTTCAATCCACAACACATACATATTTGTATATTTTCCCCTCTGAAAAGCAGACACCTCCGAATAGAGGACAATTTCTGTGGTCCTGAGGTGTCCGCTACTGAGAGGTTTTGCTGTATATATATATATATATATATATATATATATATATATATATATATATATATATATATATATATATATAACCATAAATGAAACATTACCATAACACCAACTTAAACAATGAAATAATGATTAAGTATGTAATAATTAGTTGTCAATGAAAGTATTCCCCAACACATTGAATATGGATACCAAAAACGTATAATGAAGCGTGTGATGAAAATAATGAATCAATTATTGGAAATTCCTATAACGAGGTATCAGATATCTACAAAGTAGGAATCAAATATAAAAGACACAAATGATAATGCGCAATTGCAGCAGAGACCTGCGTATAATATTTAAAAGATTGCTAAAATCAATTAGCACCATTATTTATATACTTAAAAATATATATACGATACCATAATGTATAAGAATAAAGATCAAGATGAATTGTTGAAATTCAAAATGAAAAGATATCATAATATAAAGACATTATAAATGACTTACATTCATAATTATATGCGCATGTGCAGCATAATAATTTGAATGCTAATATATAACCATAAATGAAACATTACCATAACACCAACTTCAACTATGAAATAATTATTAAGTATGTAATAATTAGTTGGCAATGAAAGTATTCCCCAACACATTGAATATGTATACCAAAAACGTATAATGAAGCGTGTGATGAAAATAATGAATCAATTATTGGAAATTCCTATAACGAGGTATCAGATATCTACAAAGTTATATATATATATATATGTTTGTGTGTGTTGAATAAGCATATGTGACCCCCCCCCCAAAAAAAAAAAAAAAAAAAATATTGTCACGCTACGCCTATGGGGACGAATAGGTAATCATGCATACTTCTATCACTAATTAAAAAAAGTTTTTGTCATATTTAATCACTGAGATTAATTAAGACAAAAATAACATTTTTAATTACTGGTGAAATTTGCCTGATTTGCTCCCGATGCCCCCCGTTAAGTTGACGCAGGTTAGCGTGGTACTCCAAAGAAAAGCCTGAAAGAATGGAATTTCTGGTATTAATCTTCTTGTCCGGTCATCGCATTAAGGAGGGCCATGTGCAAATTTTTGAGTATCAACATTTTTTCAAAGATAAAAAAGAGCATAATTACATACTATCTTTATTTATATTTATTTTTAAAAAAGAAGTTTGTTTCATAGAGGTACCCCTATAACGCAAGGGTAGGTGAGGACACAGGTGCAAAATTTTTTGAGAGACTCAATTTTTCATTTTTTATTATTATTATTTTTTATTTTTTGAAAAGGTATAAAGTGGCCTTTAAGTACAGTGCATAGAATATGTAGTGTGGAAAATCGGTTTTACCGTTTTTTATTTCAAAATTTTCGAATTCAAACTGGAAATTCTGAAACAAGAATTTTTACTTTAAGAAGTCACGATATATCGGTCATTAACTAAGGAAAATAACTTTATAGGGAATTTCTGGTATGAATGCGAAATTTCGGAATTTACATTAGCCTGCGAGTGTCTTCGCGTTATAAGCAAGGGATCTTTTGTCTAGGATGAGTAATCGTGTCTATCGCTTGACCCTCTATTTTCGAATCGTTCATAGGCGACGAAAGCAAATCAGACAAATTTCACCACTAATTTAAAAATTTTATTTTTGTCTTAATTAATCACAGTGATTAAATAGGACAAATCATTTTTTTTTAATTAGTGGTAGAAGTATGCATGATTGCCTATTTTGGCCCCGTGAATTCAACGCTTATGGAAGCGCTCTTGCTTATCAACTGTCAAGCCGCCATGTTTTAATATATCTATTAAAAAATTACAGTTTTCTGCTTTAATACGTGTATAAGAATTTAGTGTAAATAGATTATTATATAGACTTCCCATTTCTTTTTAAAAAATTCTAGAAAAGAATTAAGTTTCAACCGTAAATAATTCAGCCTTTACACGTGAAATAAAACTTTTTAAACTACAATAAAAATAACAGGCAATCTGAACCGATTTAACCCTTTCAGGAACAAGTAATTGTATTTCTGTAAAGTTCCATTCGTACCAGAGTTTTTGAAATTTTTTTATTTGAAAATAATGAAATAAAATTTTACGGCTTCTTTTTCCACCAAAGTTATAAAAGAAAAGGTTTATTTTAAAATTCTGGTACAAATCTTGATGAAAATAAATTGGCATAAAAAATATCTCATCACCCTTCAAGGGGTTAATTCGAGGAAGGCCTGAGTAGGAGCGGAATACTGGAAGGGCACGAGAAGTCCGAGCTTCCTCTCTAAAAATTAAGAAAGGTCCTAAAATGACTGAAAAGGGACCTTCAATTACCTTTTATTTTTTTCATTGCATTTTTAAGGAATTTGTAAAGCATTTTTACCTCTTTTTTTTTTTTTTTCTTGTCTTGAGAAAACTTGAGTTGAGCAAGAGAAACATTTACACTACTTCAGAAAAGTTCTATTAACTGATTGGGAAATCTGAACTTGATCAGTAGACTGTGTTAACCATAGTCATATCGCAAACTTTTAAATATGAAGATTTTTTAAATTTTAAAATGATAAATATTTATAAATAATTTTATTATAGATATTTCAAGGTTAATGCAAGGGTTAATGTTCATTTCAGTTTTAATGCTCTGTAAATTGTGCAGTTGTTATTGAAAACGAATTCAGTTGAAATAAATTATCAATAACAGAATTTTTAGAAAAGATTGCTTAAGAATATTTAGTCGAAATTAGTTAGTTACAGTACATTTTCTTAACATTTTGATTACGGGCCAGGACTGGGGATTATTTTTATATTCAATCGTGCCACAGTTAATAAAAAAATTATTTCTAGTAGATTTCTCTTGAAAATAATACAAGTGTATAGCGGAGATTATTTTTGAAAAAGTGGTACGAATAGAATAAAAAGTAATCCACTGAGACGTATATGTCCCAACTCGTAGTCAAAGAGGTAACATTTTCTAATTTTCTAAAATGCGTTGTAAAACGAGTAGATGAGGATGAGGGTTAAAAAAATAGGTTTTGCGCCCAAATGAATTTAATAGTCTTAGCTTGCGAATAAGCTAGATGACTTCATAAAAAAATAAGGAAACAAATAAATTAGTTCAAAAACTTTATTTTAAAATCATAATTATGAAGTAAGATACCAAAAAATATGTACGTAGTAAATAAGGTTTTTATACATTTATTTAATTTTACTTACATGTTTAGAAAGAAGGGTCAAACATTATAAAACCTATCATTATCAAACTCTTCTTTGTGTTCTTTCATTGTCTTCTGACCAGTAGGTGGTGATAGTACAGCGCCTAGAATACATAGTGTGGAAAACGGCTACAAAATAGTACTAAAACATTGAGTCCGATAAATGTAGAACGATGCTGAAAAGATAACAGGTCGATCGCAGCGACATCTTCTAGCAGTGGCGTAGACAGGGTGGAGGTCCAGATGGTTTGGTTACCACTAATTTTATAAAAATATTTTTGCCTTATCTAATCGGAGAATTTTCTGCGATATTGAAGGCAAAGAAAACTATAATACTGGTTTCCAGAGTATTTGCACCCCTCTCTCTGACTATGCCACTGTCTGCTAGCTCTTTTCAACGCGAACATTGTATAAGAATCGAACTGAGAAAACGTTTCAGCTGCTGGTACATATTTTAAATAACTAAATTATACCCTATTTCCTTTGAGGATAGTGATTTTCATACGCTTTGAAAATATGAATGATATTGATCATGGCCAAAAAAAGGGATACATATTCTTTTGTGCCTGGTTGCAGTACTCCTTACAAGACAGCAAACTAGAAACTATCCCTATTTAGCATACCAAAAGATGAATCTCTGCTAGAAGAGTGGAAAAGATTAATTCCCTGATATGATACAAAACTAACTTCAAAATCAGTTACATCTGAAATATACACTTACAAGAAAATTTTATTAACAGAAATTACGTTCATGTTGTCAATAGCGAAACGGTTACTTTTACTAGAGATAAAATATTTTTAAAGCAGATCTCGCTGCGATCACTCTATTATTGTACCGCATCGTTGCACGTTTATTGGCTACAATTTTTTAGCACTTTTTAAAGCGTCACCAGTTTTTTTTTTTTTTTTTTTTTTTTTTTTTTTTTTTTTTTTTAATTCCGAATTTCGCATTTATACCAGAAATTCCACATAATGTTCTTTTCGTTACTTAATGACAGATATTTCGTGACTTCTTAAAGTAAAAATTCTTGTTTCGGAATTTTCGATTTGAATTCGAAAATTTTGAATTAAAAAACGGTTAAACTGTTTTCCACATTATGTATTTTAGGCGCTGTAGTGGTAGTATGAGATGCAAAAAGTTAAAACCTCGTTTTCTGATTTTTTGTGCCTGAAAATTCCAAAAATTCATAAAATTCTAGGTATCGTAACTTGGTGAATTTTTATGGTGGAAGAATCTAATTTTTATTGTTGTACTTGCCGGAAGCAGGGATAAATTTTGTTCTAAATATAACTTATAAGACCCAGAAACTGTATAAAAATTTAATATGTGTAACTTTTTGAACATTTATGACACGACTATTTTACCAAAATAATCTCAATAGCTACCTTATTTTGAACAATTGTAGAGTTTACATTGCCTACGTATCTCCAACGGGGAATAAATTGAAGCACGTTTCAATCTCCCTGTGATACCCTGTATTTTCCTAAACATTTTCTGCTGTGGAAGATAAAATCATCTTTTGGTTATAAAAGTAAAATCTATTGGTGTTCATGCATGGGCCTATGCAAAGAGGGAGAGGACACATCCCGCCTCCCAAATCTGTAAAGATAGTAAGATTCAATTTGAAATATGAAGAAAAATGTACCAACTAGGTGTCATTTCTCCCCCCCCCCCCTCTCTAATAAAAATCCTGCGTAAATATGTTCATATTCTGTTCTTACCGAACTAAAACAAAATTATCACTAAATGGTGAAGTGCGATATTTAACATAGCTCTGAGAATAATTTCTTGTAGTTGATAATGATAAATAACAGTAATAATAAAATGAGATTTAGTTATTGCTATTTGTTATGATTCCCTTGAATTATAACTATATTTCTGTAAGTTATAATATATATATACAAAGTGTTTCGTTAACATGGCGACAAAATAAAAGATATGATGGGACACATCAAGTCAACTAATTTTGTATATGTAACCTAGGTCGCAATTCACTTATACAGTCAAAAATACAGTCTCACTTTAAGATGACCCAAATAAAGATATTTTGAAAGGAATTTTCAATGGACTTACCTTTTTTTTGTGCACAGTATGATAACATTTCAAGACGTGGTGGAAGTGCAGAGAATTTTTTCAGTGACATTATATGTAGGGTCAGCCCAGTATATTTTTTGCACGGATGGTGGATCCACTACCTGTACTTGTTATGATGTTAGAAATTTTCAGACAAAGCTATATAAGTCCATTGAAAATTTCACTACAATGTCTTCATTATTCTTAAAGATGTGTAAAAATATTCATAGGAAGAGATATACACCAGACTGTCAGGTATTTGTATACAACAGTATACAAATATCGGAGTTCAGCTTGGAGAAAACACCTCCTTTTTAATACTTTCCAACATAGTTGAAAGTGTTTATGAATTCGATTTGTCTGTTCGTGCTCTAACTTGTGTGAATATACTCGGATTGTCATGTAATTTTTATACGTTAATGAGGTTTACTATAGAATTGTTTAAAATGAAGTATGTAGCGTTTATAGTTCGTTTACATGGACACAAAAAAGAATTCCGTTACATTATGGTCTAGGAGAAAAATCGTTTTCGGTGCATTTTATTTAAATTGCTTATTTAAATATCTCATTTCATTGTATGGAAAAATGAAATTTTCTAATAATATTCTGTTAGTGTTGGAAAGCATTTCATAATCTATGCCTGATGCATAATTTTTCGTTCTTGTTATTATCTCTAAACTATTTTTGCATCCAAAATCGTTCAATTTTTTTTATTTGTATTGGGACTTATTCACGCATTTCTTTTTCATTTATCTTTGGTATTAGAAATGTCAGTCATCTAAAAATGTCAATTGTAATTAATCTGCTCAAGACAAGAATTGTTTTTTCGTGTGACAGAAGGCTAAATTGTAATAGCATGTTTAAAAAAATTGTGCAAAACAATTTTTTCCTATGAGACCGTAATTTTACCTTTCTAAATTTATGTATGGTCCCCTAACACGTTTTCTTTTATATATGCTCTACTTATGGTTATATCTGCACGACGTTTTGTATATTTGGCTAAGTGCAATGCAAAAAAACCATTTTATAATTAAAAAAATTAGGGTATTGCTCTTAGAAAACTCAAAAATAATATCTAAATAAATGTGAAAATGTCCCTTCGGGGTTGCCATTTTGTTCTCCCTTTTTATTCAGAAATTTCGAATTCGTACCAGAAATTACGAATAATATTTTTTTGTTTTATTTAATGACAAGCATTTAGTGATTACACCAAGTAAAAATTCTGGGAAATTCCTGCATGATTTCGTTATTTCTGAATAAAAAAGAGGCCAAATTGGCAAGCCTTGTCCCTTATACTAACACAATATTGATATTCTGAAGGAAAGCATCATTTCTAGTCTAATGACAGTATTGGTTTTATTGTTCAATAAACGAATCACTAATAGTGATGAGTTTACTGTTTCAAATATATATATATATATATATATATATATATAATCATTAAAAGACAACACAGAAGCGCACACACACACACACACACACACACACACACATATATATATATATATATATATATATCCAAGGTACGTAAATTCCTTGGAATTTACAAGGAGTCCGGAGCCGCTTTTTTTTATTAGACAATTTCTCTTAATATTTAAATAGCAGACATTGCAGTCGTCCCGTTTAGTTGCAGGGTTTGTAATCTTTTTCTGCAATTAAGTAAGGCGAAAAATCCTACTAAAAATTTGTGGTAACACTGTACGCACCATGTATGAAATTCTTGATTCGGAAATTTTTAAGAACATATTTCACGTAAATGAGAACGATTAATTATAAATCCATAACTGCCAACAGTTTGGCCTCCTCTTTTATTCCGAATTTTCTAGAAATTACGATTAGTCATATTTTTTTTATTTAATGAGAGGCATTTCGTGATTACAACGAAGTAAAAATTTCTCTTTAGGAATTTCCAGCAAGAATTCCTAATTTCTCTAATAAAGCAGGAGGCCAAATCGGCAATCCTGGCACTTTAGCTTTTTTCGTACCTCTAAAATGTAACAGTAAATTTTGTCTCATTTAATCACCGAAATCTACGACTAAATTAGGCAAAAAACTCTATTAAATTTTAGCGATAACAAAAAATCGTAAACGTTAGCAGCTAATCGTAAACATTAGTAACGTATAAATACATAAATTTTCAAGCGAATTTTCCTTCACTTCCGACATGATATTTTACTCATTTTATTTGTTCTAAAACATATTATATGCATTTTAAAATTTGTGATTCTCTAATTTAAACAAAGATGTCTTTTATATAGTATTTCTGTAATTATATGTATATGTAATTTTTTTAAGTTCTAACAAAATATGTATATTTCAGAAAGCCATACGAAACCTTGGTTGGTGTCGTCATTTAGTTCTCATGCATTTAACGGCTACTAATATCGCTGTATGGCTGCGACTGCTTGTGTGGGAAACAGCTAGAAGTTGGCTCGACGTAACTCATACTAATCTAAATGCTTCTGAACGATTTCCTCCAGAAGGCTACAATACAACAGCACATGCATTGTTTTCAGATGGGCGACATGAAGTATACGGTACTGCTATTTTCTTACTTTATTCAATACTTTCCTAAAACTACATTTTGTATAATATTTTCCAAGAAACGTACATTTTCAAAATCATTTCCATAGACATCTACGTTATTTTCATAGACAAACATTCAAAATTAAGGCAATGTAAAGTGCAAATTTAAAAAATATAAAATATGTTTTAAAATTATTTTGAACTTATCTAATATCATGGCAGTACTTGCCAAGATCGTGGAAGAGTAGTTTTGCGACAAAAATTTGCAAAGAATTTGCTTGTCTAAGGACATGACTAGCATGTCAATGGAAATAAGTTTCAAGGACAATGACCGACATGAAACAGTTGCCACCACTTGATAAATATTTAACATTATGTAACGGCTGGCTTGAGCGATCTTTTATGATATGGCACTGCCCATGTGTGTTACACTTAAAGTATTAATATGAGATTCAATAGATCTCAATGTTACTTAAAAAATGACATTTAAAAAAAAAAGTTTTTTTAAATGTCACCTTTTAAGTAACATTGAGATGTATTGAATCTCATATTAATATTTTATGAATGAAATAAGATGAATAAGTGCATTTCGCTCTATATATTTTTGGTGTGCTACATTTATTTCATTTTCAACATAATCTATTTCCCTTATTCATATGCATACAATAAATGCATGCATATGAAAAACATAATCCTCCAAATTTACTCATTTTACGTGCAGGCTATTTACTGTATAAACATGATTATCTTTATTGTTAAGCGTTGCATGTATTATGTAAACATAAACACATATGACAAAGCAATGGTGAAAAATATCTCACTTTCAGCAATTAACCCCTCTGATGTTGCGTTAACGCAACATTCAAAATAAAAGTTTATAAAAAAAAAAAAACGTGCCGAGCCACCACTATTTTAATATGTTAAAAAATACTTTATTTAATGGCAAAAACTTTGCTATTAACGATACCGAATATTATCTTTCAGAATTTTTGGTGGTAAATGATTTTCAGTAAAAATATTGAAGGCTCCGCCCACTTAGTTTTGGCGGTTAATGGGTTAAAGGGTTAATAAAGAAATAAATATGCTGTCGATATATCCTCTGTTGAACATTTTTTTTCAACTTTTATGGAAGGGTCATGGCATAGAATTTCGACAAATTTTATTTGTTTACTAGCTTACCCGCCCGGCGTTGCCCGTGCCAACAACCTTAAATGTACCTGAAATCAGTGTTGAACATTTTTTTATTTTTAAACAAATCTAATGTTGGGGGCCCTACTACCTTAGACAGCAAACACTGGGCGTGCCATACACACTCCCATATATTACCGTAAGTCGAGTCGAAAGAGCCATACCCCTTCATGATCCAGCCCATAGAACCAGAGATAGAAAAGCACCCCTGGTGGTGAAAATCGAAAAGCTCTATCTATGTAGAGTAGAATGAGCCATACCCCGTCGTGATCCAGCCTATAGAAACAGATATAGGAAAGCACCCTTGTGGTGAAAATCCGAACTAAAATCAGTCAGCTCTATCGATGTCAAGTGGAAAGACCCATACCCCATTGTGATCCAGCCCATAGAAACAGAGATAGGAAAGCACCCCTTGGTGGTGAAATTCAGAACTAAAATAGGTAAACTCTATTGATGTTGTGTCGAATGAGCCAAACCGTGTCGTGATGTGACCCATAGAACCCGAGTTATCTGCAAAATCCTTTAGTTACACCTTCCACCGCCAGGGGCACAATATGTTCTATACGAACATAACTGAATTCATTAAGGTTATCGATGTCGAGTCGAATGAGGCATACCCCGTCATGATCCAGCCCATAGAACCAAAGATACGAAAGCGCCCCCTGTGGTGAAAATCCGAACTAAAATCAGTAAGCTCTATTGATGTCGGGTAGAAAGAGCCATACTGTAATGACTTAACGAACTCCAGTGATCCAAGGTGATGATTAACATCCAGCACTTTTTATTAGGCATCGTTGATATACAAGTTAAAATAAGATGAACAATTAAAAAACATTACACTCTGTCATCAAAACCCGCGTACACAACCATCATATACTGTTCACGCGCACACATCATTTTCCGCTCACCATCGTCTGTTCAACTCTCTCTGCATCTCTCTTAGCGTAGCTCGGTTCACTTCTTTTTGACCTGCCAACTAACATCTCTTGCAGTCTCTTTGCATATCGAAAACTGTCCTTTCGATTCGATTACACGGCTTACACGGCAGTCAACCTCCGAAGCTAGGCGACAAAACCATGGACAAAAACTGGACAACTCTAGGCCAGCAACTCACGAGTCAGGCTAGGCCATAGATTTCTTCGGTCATTACACTGCTCTCATTGGCTGGCTGCTTCTTTGCAACGGATGGCGTTGCCGAGGCTATTTCATGGGAGGAGCTTGAAATAGCCTCGAACCCAAAATTCCATATACACGTTTTAATTTTAAAAAAAAATCTAAATTAAAATTTAAAAATCCGGCCCCGAGGTATACTGTCCGGTGACAACATCTACACATGACAAAAATTTTAGAGTCCTAGGTGTTATAATTACGGAGAAATCCGCGGGCAGGCAGGCAGACAGACACTTACTCTTTTATAGAGATAGAGATTTATTTATTTATTTTTGTTTTTGATTGCAACACCACTTCTTACTTTTCCTTTACTTTGTATGGGGAAACCTATACAGAAAATAAGTTAAAATACATTTGCAAAAAATTTCTATCTTAAAAATATTTTTAATTTTCGAGGGAGGGGGGACTGCAATTTTGCTCTTATTTTACAAAATTCAAAGATTTATAAAATCTTGCATATTTTTGAAGTAATAGAGATAAACACAAAGATCCAAAAGATCCTAAATCTACACATTTTTTTCTATAAGATCATGTAAATATTGTGAATATCTCTTTGTTCATATACCATATGAGTCCGTGAAATCTCCCTTTCTGAGCACTTTATCGACACAAAAATTACTAAAGAAAATATATAAGACAATATTTGATCTCACAGACTTTTATTGTGCGAATTCAGGGATGTAACTGTAATAACTTCATATATTCAATATTCTAATACAGGATTCATATCTATTGTTAAGAAATTCTTCTGTCTCTTGAACCTCTCTCTGTCTTCAAATTGTAACACAAAAGTATAATATATTACAGGATTACGGCTTTAAATAAACCCATAAAATTTATTCAATAAAAAAAATGTCTTGTTTCCAAATGTTCTTTTTACTTCGTAGCTGACTGTTAATTCTCCAATTTCAAGACTCTGTAACTCACAGACCAGTTGGAAGACAAGAATGAAACTTTCAGATTATAGACATTTTATGGAGAGACCTTTCCTTGCCAAAACACTTAATAATTCTACTTTTCCCTTTTGTGTTAACCCCTTCAGGGGCAAAGTACTCTTATAGCTAAATTATTGAAATGATTGATTAACACCAGGATTCACGAACGAATTTATTTTAAAATAAATAAAAGCTTTTCCTCATGTACCTTATAAATTAAAAATTTATTATAAAATTTCTGGTGTCATTGTGGCATTTTGGGATTAAAATTAAGTGGTATATATAATATACCGGTGTCCTTCAAGTGGTTAAGAGCCATCAAAAATGCTGATTTTTGAAACTTTTCAAAGTTTAAATTGTTATAATTTAGGAAGGAAAAAATACAACAGCCTGCTTATTTTTTCTGGACATGTTTGGAAGTATTAATAATACATATAAAAAGTCTATAATGTTATCTCTTTCCCTTCATGACATATAATTTAACAAAAACTGGCATTTTCACCAATATTTCAATAGTCATTAAAATATTCAATATTTAAAAAGAAATAGATATAAATCTACAAAATTCACACGATTTGACAGAACATGTGTGTAGATTTCACATCTTTTTGAAATTTTGTTTAGCTCTATTAATTAAATGTATATATATATAGAAGATTTATAAACTTTTGAATTTTGTAAAAGTGTACAGTTTTGCAGTTTTCAAGCCCCTCTAATTAAAAATATTTTACAAATGGCTGTTAACTTCTTTTCTTCATAGATTCTTACATACAAAGTGTGTAAAAAATAAAAAAATAGTGCGGCACCCTATGTTTGTCAAAATTCTGTGGAATGACCTGGAAGTTAAAGACAGTCTCATATGAAATTTACATCTGTGAAGTACAATAATTATTGTCATCATAATATATGCGATCCATCCAAACTGTCTTGCAAATACTGTGAGGAGCGATAACTTGGTGTGCGTTGCGAGTGGAATATGGGAAGAGGATGAAAAGCCATTTTTTAAGAACACCGTAACAGATAAACTGAATCGTTGCGTTGGAGCCTTGAACATCGTATTTTCTGTGTTCGTAATTATTACGTAACGAAGTCAGTTATTTAACCGTAGCGATTGTTCACATAACATTTTACTGTTAGCTGGCATGGTCACGTAATGGATCTATGAATAAAGAGGGGGAGACAGATAGTGTAGTGTCTACCGGTTGCGAGTGACGTAACTGAGGATGTAGTCACAAGATGGCGGCTGTTGTTTGTTTACATCAGATAAAACTATTGGCATCGAATGAATCGGAGAATAGAGGTGATGTGTACATTCATGTTAGCCAAGATCTCTAATTCTCTCAAAAAAATAAGACATTCTTATTAGATGTCTTATTATATTCTTATTATATATATATATATATATATATATATATATATATAATTATAATATCTATGAATTTCAAAAACATATCACGTTCCAATATATATATATATATTAAGAAAGCGTTCTTCTGAAAACATTGTCAAAATGAGCAATTTCGGGATCCGACAATCACGAAAAAGTAGTCATTAGATAACAATTGACTTTAAACAAAAATTTATCTCACGTATATGGAAATGAAAAACACTGTTCGATCCTTTGGTTATGTTAATCCTAAAAAAGAACTGGCACATTCCTGAAATTTCACTTGTATATATATATATATATATATATATATATAATTGAAACATTCTTCTTAGATGTCAAGAATTCGAATAATATATATTTATTTTTTAAGAAAGCATTCTTCTGAATATATTGTCAAAATGAACAATTAAAACCAAATATCGGGACCCGACAATTTGGTCATTCTTAACAATCCACTTTAATCAAAAATGTATCTCATTTATAGAGAAATGAAAAATGCTTTTCGATATTTCAATCCTTTGGCTTCTAAATGCGAATTCTAAAATACGAATTGGCACATTCATAGAATTTCCTTTGTAAATATATATATATATTATTTAGACATTCTTATTATATGCAAAGAAATCGAAAAATATTTTTATTTTACGTTATTTATTAGGAAAGCATTCCGGTGCCTACCGATGAAATGTTATTCCATGAGTTTTCTTACTGAAAGCATTCGTGCAACCATATGCTACATAGGAAGTTATTTTAGAATGATAATAATAAACTTAAAACTCTTACTATAATCTCATTCACTAACATTGACAGGAAGACTGTTTACGTAGTCACAATATGGCGGAACCGGTTACAGTTGAAACTTCATCATTTTGAAGATATGTCAATTCCTCTTTATTCATAATTTCATGGGTCATGTACCATCTGAAAATACCATATTGGCTTGGGTGAAGCAATTTGACAAAACACACAGTGTATTTGATGTGGATGTCACACATCTACATCTCCGCCGTATGTACAATAACTTTCGAAAACGTTTGCAAAAATGCATTGAAGCCGAAGAAGGTCATCCGTCTGATGCAGTTTTCAAAAACTAAACATTTTGGTAATAAATTGACATACTTCAATGTATAAATGTGGAAAAAAGAGGATATCTCCACACTAATTTGGCCACAAATCATTGTTTAAAAACGTTACAGCAGGGGTCGCAGCATCCTATATTTTTTATATACTTGCTACTTGCTACAACTATATCCAAACTATTCTCTTCGTATTTTAGTTCTGTAACATGTGCAATGACATGATACCGCAAAAATTTCATTTTGAAAATAGTGGTAGTAAATATTTTTAAAAAATTGGATGCTGCGACCCCCGTTACCGGTACCAACCGATTGTCAACCCCTTAAGAACCATATTCAATTTAATGATTGTATTCTGAATACCAGCTATGTTAAAATTCGTCAAAAATACAAAAAAAGTACAAAAATACTAAATACATACCGAAAATTCTAAAAGAATAATTTTAATTTATGCAATCACGAAAGGTCTGTCATTGTATAAAATACAAATTACTACTATAACTTTCTGGTATGGATTCAAAATTTTGAATTTTAAAAAAGACTAAACTAGCAACCTGGACACAATCATACGTGCTGGTATTTCAGATAGAGGTGTTCATGACGTACGCAGGTATGTCGTGGTGCTTAAGGGGTTAATAACGTCAACTGTTAAATGCTGTACACGAATTAAGATTTTGGAGTCGTCTATACACTAAAAATTGGGCCATCCTTGATTTTTCAAACACTCACTTTTGATACAATATTTCGGGTCGTGGGATCAAAGCAGTTCAGAAAAAATATAATTGATGTACTTTTTCTTAAATCTTCATAGAGATATAACAGAAAATGTGTTGGGGTTTATCAATAAATTTCAAAAAATAAAATTAAGATCTTACAAAGAAAATTACCGGGAACATTCAAACAGTCACTAAGAAAATTATACAGAAATTCTGAGTAATTCTGTGGATACCAACGATAACAAGAGACGGCCCCCTTAGACCGTCGAAAGGAAAATTATATCTATATTTCAAAAACTAATGATTCGAATGATCTGTAAACTTACACACCTATATTTTTGACAATTGTGGTTCTTTTTATCTAAAAATTACTGTACGTCATAATTCATGATATTTTTAATATAAATTTATTAATACGTAATTTTTATAACTGAAAATATGTTTTCGCATCGAAAAAATGCCTGGAATATGTTTGGGCCTGTTCATTGTACTTATTAAAATGAAACGTTTCAATCGGATAATTTGGGGGGATAATATAAATTAAAGTTTGTCGCGCGCATTTAACATTAGTATCCTCAAACTTTGATTCTATGAAGATTTAATTATATAATATTATAAAGTATATCAACAATTCTTTTCCGGGCTTCTTTGATCCAAGGAACTTAAATTTTTGTTAAAAGTGCGTGTTACGTTGCTATCAGTGCAAGCGTTTTGGCCATTAGTCTGGAATCTCCTTCTGCGCATGTTTTAAAATCCAGCCTTCTGAAATAGCTTTTCATATTTGCTACCCACATTAGTACTCAAACTTCTCCGTTACCTGCTATTACATTGACTTTATTTCTTACAGTTCCATTCCATTATATTCCTCCATACATTCTTCCATATATTACATTACATTCCTCTATATTCCATTCCATTATTTACCTCCATATCATTTCCATTAAGTGCTTCTAAGAAATGTACCTAAGAAATGTACTATTGCTTGCTATTGTAGACCCTGCAGGTACGCCCAAATTGACACTTTTACCACCATGTTCTGCTACTGTCCAAATACGATGCTTTCCTTATTGTTCAAATCAGCTTCTAATATTTCTTGTCTTCTTTACAAAGAAACCACTAACACCTTCTGTTGCTTCTCCCAAACCTTCTTCAGCAAAACCTCAACTGACGTCTATAAACAGTCTTAAATAAACTAAGAAAAAGAAAATTAAAAGACCACATCTTAGTTCCCGCTTCGCAAAACGTAAGGACTCTACATGGATACGCCGCTACGCGGAGGAAGCTATGGAGTTTATTTTACAGTGATATTATTGATCATGAAAACACTGTTTAAGAAGAGTTCACGCCGGCGTCATATTTCTAGAGTCTGGTTACAACCTGTTACCATGTGTCTTTTTAATATTTATGAAATACATTAAAATTTGCAATAACATATTTTTCTTTTATGCTTTTTTAAAAATTCTCACAGCAAATATATTTTTTCAATTTTACTTAAGTTACTAACCAAAATGCTCCAACGTTACCTCTCTTCTAGCGTTTATATCCGAATATGGATGTCAAAACCCAACCGGCCAGCCAACGCACCTTGAAAATCAAACATTTCATTGATATCAAATATTTTTACTTAAATATAAACATTAAAATCTAAAAAATATTAACCAGAAGAAATACCTTAAATAATTTTCAATATAAAAAATAACAGTTTTATCTGCATGTTCAGTTGCTATTATAATGTTCGGATGTCTATAGCTCTGACATCTGTGTATTCAACGATTTGTTTCTTTGCTGTACTAGGATATTTTTCTTTGCATACTTGTGTGGATTTAGTTTGTAGAAAGTTTACAAAACTTTATTTAATTTTGGCTCATTCTTAAAACTTACTTTCTCCTCTCTTTTTTTTATTTTAGTGTCGCCAAATTGCATATGGCTGGAACACGATGAAAAGATGGAGGATATCCTGTCACTCCGCCAATGTTATCATAATACAACAATCGGAATCATTTGGAACAAAGCTCAGCCATTCATTGTTCCATTTATTGTTCAATATTGTCTCATAGGAGCAGCTGTTAATTATATTTTATGGGAGAGTTTCAGCAACTATCGTAGGAGATTCAGAAGGGGTAATTCATGGTCACCAAGAGGTCACGATTCTGAATCATTAAGAATGGTTTCCCAACATGCCAGAAAAGTTGACTGCAAGGGATCTAGTAAAGGATTTTTCTTAGGCTTGTTAGTTTTAGCCGTGGGCATTGTTGTTCTTATTCTGTTTTTTGTTCTCACGAACAATCAGAATCTCAAAGAAGAAACGTTGTTTATAATGATAACTGTTCATTGCGCCATTTTAGGTTTGTCTTTCTTAGCAATATTGCTTGGTATCTGCCGCGTCAGTTGCATGTGCACCGATTACTCTCGAAGGTTGGATCTGCATGTTGTTTTGCAGAACATTGGTGTTTTTGCTGTATATGTACACGGTACATGTTCTCTCGTTGTTGGTGCAACCGATATAATGAATCCCAGATATTTAGCAGTGTTTGTCGATGGCGGTTTAATGATATTGCAGTCTCTTGCCCAATCCGTTTTGTTTCACAAAGTTGGCCAAAAATGCTGCTCGTCGAAATGTAAGCATGAAGGATCAAGACCTGGAAGACAAGTTGTCACTTTCCTTGCATTTACTAATCTAGTATTGTGGGTCACAGAATCGTTCACAGATCACAATCATGTTTCAAGCCAACTTCAACTGCAGTTTTTTGGTCTAATTCCATGGGGTCTTATATCAAGAGTGATGTTACCTTTGGTTATGTTTTACAGATTCCATTCATCTGTTTATCTCATGGAAACATGGAAATCAGGTTATAGCATGGAAAATTAATCTCATATGACACTCACATATTCTATCGCTGGAACGATTTGTATCGAGATGTAAAATTTAATATGGTTTTGTCTGTCTATTTTACTTTCAAGATTTAAACATGTCATGCATTTGTTTTTTGTTTTCTAGTTTTTGTAAAGATAATTATTTTAAACAACAACTAAGAAAATTTGTATATAAGAAATTTGTTTAAAGATTGTATAAAGGGCACTTTAAGGAATCAAAGCCAGAAAATATGAGTGCATTTATGAACTGTTAAAAGACAAAAAGATTAGAATTTCTCACTCACGAGAAATCTGTTTTATGTATTGTTTTGTTTTTATATTATTATTTTTATATTTCCTTATACACGAAAACAAAATGACTTTCTGTAAACCAACGTCCTTTAAAGTTATAAGAAGAAAATGTTTACCTATTAGGTGTAAGAAATTTTAGTAAGTTTTGAATAACTATGTATTATGTACGTGCACTTTATTTCAGCAACTGAAACACTGTTTTGATTTTTTTTTTCAATTTGCTTCTAGCCACTGTTTTTTAAAACTTCAAATGCTCAGCTCATTTTTAGAAAATACTGCGTCTAAAATGATACTGGTTCTGATTTTGTTCAGCCAGTATTTGTGCGTACAAACATCTGTAAAAACTTCATATTTTATTGAATATTTTGATGTACCAACTTATTTATGGAAGTTATTGACATATAGTTTTAAATCTAGTAAAATGTTAAACACAACATTTTTGCTATGTATTGGTTTTTAAACATTTTTAAACTACTCACAACACGTGTTTATATTTGTAAAGACTTCGTATTTTAAAAACTCAAGTTTTGAATCTCATGTGTACAACACTTCGAACACCATTCACTATGTGTTTTGTTTGTGAGTATGTATTGATGCTTGTCAAATGTAGCATAACTATGAAAAACATTAAAAGCTTTCGTACATGAAATAATACATGGACTTTCTTTTTAAGATTTTTTTTAAACATATCACAACCAAGACCTCCTTATCATAGTATCAGACCTCTCAATCAGCAAGTTGCCTTTGACCGCTATACTTGTCCTGCTACTAGCGCCATCAATCGTCAGTAATAGTATTTACGACAGGAAATCACACGAAATTTTTTCACAGCTCCATTTGTTCTATGCATTTGCTTATGAACTAGTAGTTTTCCTACCACTAAAATTTTATAGTAAATTTTATCTTATTAAATTGACAAGATCGTGTGATTACATGACGAAAAAAATTCTATTAAATTTTAGTGGTAAGAAAAAAGCGTAAGAGTTGGCAGCTATGCGGTAGCAGACCAGCTAGATTTTTCTATAGATTTTTCTATTATATTTTTGGATACCAGTTTTTTAGTAGAGACAATTTTGTTTTGTTTGATCGGAGAATTCTGGGATTTAAAAGAACAACATTTTCTCTAAAAATATACTGGTGTTCAAAAAGCCCGAAACATGGCAACTGTGCGGTAGTATCCACCAGGCGGCGATACTTTCCGGAGAAAGTCAATTAATAAGTTGGCAATTACCGCGGACATTTTCTCCCATAGACTTTCTCCGGATTGTCAAGTCTGATCTATGATAAGGGAGTCTTGATCACAACATTAGTCTTAACAGGCAACACGCTCTTTTTCCAATTTCAAGAAAAATCTGACTTAGTATTTCT
The DNA here is from genome assembly GCA_963931845.1 of Maratus michaelseni. Lineage (NCBI taxonomy): Eukaryota > Metazoa > Arthropoda > Arachnida > Araneae > Salticidae > Maratus > Maratus michaelseni. The sequence continues at coordinate 447,663,307 of OZ007586.1, forward strand.
GGTGATTATATGTTTAAATTCTTTTTTTGCTTAACACTTACGTGCTGTGTACACATATGAGGCGTTCAGAAGCAAAGTAGACACAAGTCCATAAAACAATATCAACAGATATTTGAAGATAAAATTAATAGGTTCTCATGCATTTCAATCATAGGGGATTAGCGTCTTATAATGCTTACATTTTCAAGCTAGGACCTTGGATTGTTACGGCATTGAACAAATTATTGTCTATATAGCAAAAATTCATTTCAAACACGGTTGAACGAAATATTGACTTGATCCATTTTTGTTCTGAATGCGTAATATTTGTATATTTTATTCACTTATAACTCCACCCATGGGCACCAGTGTTTTGTGCAGTAGATGCAACATGCATGAGTAAATGTGGATAATATCATTAAAAATTGAAAATTATGTAGTATATGTATTGCGTTAAAAGTCCATCTTTCAAGAGATTGGAGTAAGCTTTTCTGAGCTTTAAAATGTAAAAAGTTGTATTCTTAATAGGGGTTTTAAATTAACGAATATGTTCAACTCTTATGATAAGATATGCTTTACTTACTGACTCTGTATGGAACAGCTTGGATTGAAATACATTTGCTGCCATTCCTTTTAACTTTTTTTGTTGTTGTTGAATTCACTGTTTGGTACAGATTAGCATGTTATTTGTGCAAAAGGCACTTTTGCTTCCAAGGTACTTATATACAGTAGATGCCGCGTAATGTGACCAGTTCAGATCCACACGTTTTTTATAATAATATTAGATTGATATCAAAAAGCGATTTAGTAAAATACCTAATGATAAGATATAATTGCAAAAAAATTATAACTTACCATTGATGAAATGATGACTTTAAAAAACAGTACAAATCCTTTATTGGAACAATTCGATAATCTCTGTTTGCTTACAATTCCACTTTAGCCCCTTCAAGGGCGGTGGTATATTATATATACCACTTAATTTTAATTCTGAACTGCAAAGTGGTGCCCAGACTTTTTTAATTAAATTTTGGATTTATTATGAACGTGAAGAAATGGATTTATTTTTTTTTCTAATCAATTTGTTTGAAAATTCTGGTGACATTCAATCATTTCAACATTTTACAAGTAGAATTACTTTGTCCCTGAAAAGGTTAAAATAATTATTGATGAATTGTCCATACTCATACTATTTTTGAAAATTTTCCGAGTGGTGTTCTACATCTTATTTCAAAATTTTCTGCACGTTCTGCTTTGAGTATGCGCGAATGATTTTTCAATAAATTTGCTATCGTCTTCTTCCCTGATCAGCACTATTATTTTGTACTTCTTTGCAATCTTTTCCGCAATTTTTACCCCTTTAGAATTCCTTAAACTTCTTACCACTACCAATGTGCACTACCTGCTTACATTTCTTGATTGATTATACATCCCCTTGTATCTACAAAGTAAACACAAAACAAAACAGACGCTTAGTGATAGACTGCTATATTCTATATTTCTTGGAAGTCATTCTTTAAATATGTTTTATAACAGAATTTCTCTTTCAATTGCACACTTTTAAGGTTCTGGTCTGCAGAAAAAGTGATAACATTAAACGAAAATTTGATCACACAAAACGAAGGATTTTAGTGTAGAATTGAATACAGGCTGAAGATCCCGGCTGATTTCGATAATATTAAGTGATTTATAAGAATAATCGTAATCATATTAAGCGCGATCTAATGTATTACTGCAATTCATACATACATACTTGGAATCAAAAATTTGCAAAGAAATACGGATAACTTTATTTTTCTTTAGTGTTGACGTGCTGTTAGTACATAACCATAATAATAAAACCTTTTTTAAATTATACATTATTCAACTTATTTCCAGTTTTTCATAATTGAAATGGAATTCGATAATGGTAGTGATCAAATTCCATTTACCTTCCGGAAATTTCAATCATTGTAATTTACCAGGTGTTTCAAAAGATTATAGCAAAAATGAAAAAAAAGTCTAAGGATCGGAGAGACATGCGATTTGCAGACATTGTTTCATCGTAGTACGAGATTTTGTATGGTATGAAAAAAATAACAATTTAATATCAAGGCAGCAGAAGGCTTTACTGAAAAGAAAACAATGAAAGGTTATAATTTTGATATAAACTTTTTTCGACATGATTTACAGCTTCAACTGCTCAATGTGTCTACTATCCAGTGTCGGCTTGTCAAGGGGGTTCACAATAACTTTGCGACCAGAATTTTTGTATATTAAATTTGACCATATCTAATTATGGAATGCTGTACGATTAAACAACGAGAAATTTAGTTTATTAAAATGTTAGTACTAGTTATAAGTGATTGTGAAACTCCTCATGAGCTGCTGCTGCCATCACCGCATTCCAGTACTAAGTACAGTCCAGATATTACGCCTGATATGGCTCGAAACAACACATGAGTGGTAATGGCTGCTATTTCATGCCTTATTGGGTTTTCAATGCCGGTAAAGATTGCTAAAAACCTCTACAAATACGTGATTTTGGTAGCTTCACAACTAGAAATCCCACTGTGTATTTTGGCGTGATCCTAATTTTGCATTGTGCAAGCTAAATGCATATACTACACCCCCCCCCCCCATGGTACTACGTACACAAAATCCCGGATCACGATGAGATATCTAAAATACTCAAGTTTCTCTAGATTGTTTTTTCTCATCTTTTACCTCCCCCCCGGCCTTTTGAAACACCCTATTTGTTTTTTATTTCTGTTAGAAATGTAATTCTTAAACTTTTTATACCTGGTGCTTATTCTAATGCACGTGATATGTTATTTTTACAATCTATTTAACCATTTCTTGTGTATTGGAATAGAGATCAAGTTTTTTTTATTTCAAGCACTCCTGGCATCTCTAGTCTCTTTAGACACAAAGTTAGAATAATACTACAACTACTTATTCAATTTTTACACATATAAAATGACGCTATAAGACGCTGTAGGCCACAGAAAAAACATTTTCCCAAAATTTATATTTTAGGGAGTCAACTATGTGGACCTAACATTACTAACCCACTAAAATAGCAATTTAATTATCAAAAATTTAGATTCACAATATTAAAAAATATTGCTTTAAATAAGTTAATAATCTACAAAGCTTCAATTTTTTTTACTGTAAAGTGTCTAAATTTAATGATTATGAGACTTGCTTACTTTTTTGGTCTCACTGTCTTGGAAACATTTTGCAAAGTCATATAAAAACAACACTTGATTTATAAAGAAATAAGCAAATCTTTTTATTATTAAACTATTTAATGGTTGCTTTAGTTAAAGAAAAATCGTTTAGCTATATAGAAGTGACTTCAAAATCCCCCAAAAAATCGAAAGGTTTAGTTTTTACAAGGAAACGAAGCGAGTAGTAGGATAGAAGAAGTTAGTAATGAAATACAGAAACATGTTGAAACAGGAAGCCATCAAAACTAATAAAAACAAATTTAAAACAGATACGTGCAGAGATGTATCACTATAGCATAATTCGTTTGAGAAAATAAAATGAATGTGTGTTAATTATCTCGAATGTTTTGAGAATTATATGAAACAATAAGTACATGTTCAGGAACTTGAAAATAATTTTATAGTTATGCCCACATACAGGTGGTTATCAAAATAATGGAAACACCCTAGATTTTGAAGGAATTCTTTATTAATATGGCGTAGGACCGCCTTTGGCATGTAATACAGCTTGGATTCGCCTGGGAATCGAATCATACAAATTCTGAATAGTGTTTAGAGGAATATTGTACCATTCTTCATGGAGTTATTGTGAAAGTTCCGTGAGAGATGCCCGTGGAGGATATCGATTCCGGATTGAAAGCTCTAAAATAGACCACAACGGTTCGATTATGTTGAGGTCTGGGGACTATGCGGGCCAAGGTAGATGTTCCACCTCATCCTCATGTTCATCAAACCATGATTGGACAACTCTGGCTGCATGAATAGGGGCATTATCATCCTGGAAAATTCCATCTCCTGCAGGAAACAAAATTTGCATCATGGGATGGACCTGGTCAGCTAAAACTTCTCTATACTTCTCCCCAGTGATCCTTCCTTTCAGGGTTACGATTGGACCAGCAGAAAACCATGACACGGCTGCCCATACCATGACCAATCCACCTCCATGCTTGACAGTTGGACGGAGGCAATCAGGATCATACGCTTGTGCAGGTGTTCTCCAGACATGTACCCGTCCTGTTGTGGGGAAAAGTGTGAAAGATGATTCGTCTGACTACATAACAGTCTTCCACTTATCAATCGACCAGGTTTTGTGGTTGTGGCACCACTCTACACGACGTATGGCATTAGCATCTGTGACAAGTGGCTTGGGAATAGCTGTTCTGCCGTAAATGTTCTCTTTATGAAGGTATCTCCGAACTGTAATTGTTGACACTGGAGAATCCAGATGCTGATTGAGCTCTGCGGTCACTTTGGCTGCAGTTGTTTTCTTTTTAGACATTACAATCCGCTTCAATACCCGTCGGTCTCTTTCACTCAGCTTCTCCTTCCGTCCACTATTTTGCTTTGCTGAGCTTGTCTTTCCGCGCTGTGTGTATGCTGTCATGACTTTAGACACCGTACCTCTAGAAACGCCTATAAGCTGGGATGTTTCGGTCACCGTTGCTCCAGCTAGTCGGGCTCCTACAATTTGGCCTCTTTGAAAATCTGTGAGGTCTGACATCTTACGCTTCTGACAAAAAAAATCAAAACGTAGACAACTCTTCTAGAGCTCTCTCATACTACCTAATACATGTACTTTTTATATTAAAAAAAATCTGGTAGCTAAGATTATATTTTAATGCTTACGAAGGGAATTCTTAATTGTCCCTTTCATTCACAAGTGTTTCCATTATTTTGATAACCACCTGTATATCCACTCTGGTGAAGATTTAATAAAGTTTACAGAAATCAAGTTTTGAATAAAAGTGTACTTTTATTTATGTTTATTTTACCTGCTTTTTAGCTTTTTGAACTTGACAAGAAAATGTTTGTTTAAAAAAAGCATATTTAAAAAAGTTCACACATTTTACAATTAGAAAAAAACACTATGTAATTGTACACTTGTAGGTCCATCAGAAAAATGTATAAAAAAACATTTTTCTATTTGAAACAACTTTATTTTAAAGAAATATAATATAGTACATTAGGGTCATTCCATGGTAACTTACGTTACATTTAGAATAATTGACTTCAGTAATTTTAGTAATATAACACTAAAAAGTATTCAAAATGTCATGTTTATATGATTTGTTAATTAAAACTAACAAAGCTAAATTTGGATAAAAATTACTTAAATTTAGTACTATTTCTTGAACGCTAAAAATTATATTTACTATGGTAACTTATGTTTCTGACAAAAAGAACGTAAGTTACCATAATAAATATAATGGCCAGAGTTAAAAAAATAGCACTAAAGGTAGGTAATTTTCATCCAAATTTCACTTTGGATAGGTTTAATTAACAAATCATATCAACATTAAATTTTCAATATTTTTTGGTGTTATATTATGAAAATTACTAAAGAAAATTATTCTAAATGTAACGTAAGTTACCATGGAATGACCCATTAGCCATTTCTTTCATTTAAAAAAATGTACTATTTGTAAAAGAGTAATATGGATTTTGGGGAGTGATCTATTTTTCTTCAACCGATGAACCAATGCGTTGTTCCGTTTTCCATGCAGTTACAGAGTTTAACCAGTGTTGCCAATTTAGCTTCTCTTCGTTATTATAAAACCTACCGTCCTACCAGAATTTCCGCTTACATTTTTTTTTTAATTTAATGAGAGACATTCCGTGATTAAATTTAAAAAAAACTCTGTTCGTGAATGGGATGGAACTTAGTTTAAAAGCATTTAAATAAAAAAAAATAAACATACAAGTATATTCCATGAAATTTCTGAATATTGAACATCTAATAATGTATAGAATCATGCATGAGAAAATCATGATTCATAGATTCTGTCACGGATTAATCTATAATTGTCAGATGAGTATCATCATGCTGCGTTTCCATTATGAAGTAACCATCTCCCCAGGTCTACAAGGTCTACGAGGCACATGTTTATCAATCAGCGTGCTTCATTGGTTGTTTACACGCACTGATTGGTTGGCTCTTATGATTTAACGCCTGGAACGTCAACGTCTAGGACGTTAACACCATAATATAAATGAACCTTCTCGCAATTGTGAGTCAAACCTTAACGGCGCCAGGTCATAATCTTGAATGCTTTGTGGATAATAAACATTAAGTAAGTACTAACGTTTAAGCCATCAATGGAGCATAAAAACCACAGAACAGTTTCGACGACATAATATAAGTATGCATCACTATTTTTATCATCTATTATTTCAATGACATAACATGCATTTTATGTTTAAAAGGATATGAGAGTACGTGATAAATATGTAGTAGCATATAATACAACGTTTAGAGCACCAGACGATTTACAAAAATTGCAGAGTGGTTTCGGAATCATTAAGCTTACCATCATCAGTGCAAAAATAATAAACGAATTTTTCTCACACATCTACAGTATTTTTCGGCGTATAATCCGCGGCTCAAATAATTCAGTTTAGACCCTACAAGCCGTGCTCGGCAAGTTTATTTTAAAAAATATTACAAATGAGGTTTAGGCTATTGGGTTTTAACATAGTATAATACATTTTATTATTTTTTTAAATATTGTGCATAAATTGGATGTAAAAGTTTTTATAGTCCATAAATTGGATGTAAGAGATTTATAGTCCATATATTGGATGTAAAAGTTTTTATAGTCCATAAATTGGATGTAAAAGTCCTCTGGGTCCACATACGGGAGAGTGCTTTGAAAAATGTATTCATTGTCCTCTATCAATTTTACACATTGGATAATTTTGTTTAAGGAGGCATTACTTTTTAGGATAAAGGAGAACCATGAATGAAGTGGTGTGTTTGTTGGACGTTTGAGATGAAAATGCGATGTAAGAGTACATTGTAGTATATAATGTAGCGAATCACCAAGCAGGCCACAGGTGCAAGTGCATTCCGAGTTCAAGAAAGTAGCATTTTATCAAATACAATTTCTGGGTCTAAAATGAACTTTTTGAGCCGCGGATTATAGGCCGAAAAATACGGTAGTGAAGAATCATAGTTTTATTGTAGAAGAGATAAATGCAGAATAAAGAAAGGAAACATCCAACAGCGGAGAAGTGGATTGAAGAAAGCATTTTATTGACCAATAAAATAACAGGAAACAGAAAGGAACTACAATTATAACATTCTGTATTTCTATTGCCTGTTTCCTTCTCTTTCCTTCAATTATGTTGGTCATAAAACTATTCCTTTAATCCACTTCCCCACTGTCGTATGTTTTTCTCCCTTTTGCTACAATTCAATGGGTCAATAAAACAGAGACTTCAATCTGCTTCGCAACTGTATAAGAGTACATGACATCATGATTGGCAAAATGGCGTCTTGTTGATTGGCCGTCTTTAGCGATCTGATTGCTCTATGAATAACTTGTCCATTGTCCACGCCGCCATGACTATTTCTGCAATGATCGATCGCTATTGCAAAAATTTAGAAGGTAGATTGGTTGACGGAAGCGTTTGTTTGCAAACATGTCCTTTCCTTATGTGTGAGCAAAATTCCACTATTATTTTTTCACTGATGACAGTAATCTTAATGCTACCAAATCAGCTTTAAATTTTAGTAACTCTTCTGATGCTTTGTCGTTTTATCCGATGCTCTAAGTATCGTCTTATATACTAAGGGCGACCTTTGGTCCTTAGTCCTTTAGTTTAGACCTTTAGTCCTTTTCTTCCACCTTTTTACCTGAAAATCGTTTAAAACCACAAATTTGAAAATAATTGTAAAATTTTTGTTGTTAAGAAAAGCAAATTTTTCCATAAAATAGTGGTATATTGATGACCGACGGACCACGGATTGAAGACCGCTATACTAAGACATATTATTATGTCGAAGTTAGTATGAGGTTTTTATGTTTCATTGGTATCTTCAATGTTGTTATTTAGCTCATTTGTTGTTGCATAAAGTTTCATCTATACAATCACAGTTTTATCATTGCACATTCTCTATTACTTATTGGTAATTTGGGGCTTCTTCATTTTATTTTTAGATTTTACTATTTTAAAATAAAATAGCATAATTACGTTAATGGTGAATCTGATATTTAAACTTTAAATGGCTATCGTGTTGCAATATATACAGGGTCTGTTCTGAAATTAGTAGGACTGGTTTTTTTCATGAGTGAACGGGCGGACAAGAGGCGGTCTGCGCGCACACGATCAGTGGAGGGGGATATTGGGAATGCTGGGGAAAATCGGCAGTCGGCTCTCGGCCGTTGAAAAGAGCAGGTCGCTTGTACTGTGAACCCCTGTCGAAACGCCTTGTCACGGAGAATCATGGAGCGTTTTCTGGAGCAGCGGTGTGGGATTAAATTTTGTGTAAAGCTTGGAAAAACGGACAAAGAGACTCACGACATGATTAAGGGGGCCTACGGTGATGCTGCCATGGGTAGATCGGGTGTTTTTGAGTGGCACAAACAGTTCCGAGAAGGTAGGGAAAGAGTGGAAGACGACGACCGTTCCGGACACCCTTCGACCAGCAAGACCAAAGAAAATGTGTCGTAAGTGAAAAATTTACTGAACAGTGATCGTAGGATGAGTATCAGATTGATTGCTGATGAATTGAGCATTGTTCGTGTCCGCCCAGCCATCGCCAATAATTGGCGGCTGCACCATAACAACGCGCCGAGCCACACAGCGTTTCGCGTAGTGGAGTATCTTGACCAGCACAATGTGGCAACGCTGCCTCATCCCCCCTACAGCCCTGACTTGGCCCCGACAGACTTTTTGCTATTCCCGAGAATAAAATCGACGCTCAAGGGGAAGCATCACGGCTCGGTAGAGGCGGTTCAACAGGCCGTGACGAGGGAGCTAAACAGCATTCCGGTCCAGGCGTTCCTGGAGGCGTACGAAAACTGGGAAACTCGTTGGCAGCCGTGTGTAGATGCGGAAGGGTGCTACTTTGAAAAATTCTAACCGTTTGTACTATTCTCATGAATATTTTTTTTTAAATGAGTCCTACTAATTTCAGAACAGACCCTGTAAGAACATAACATGGTGAAACAAAAATTTATATACAATATAAATGAAATTTTGAAGAAAACATAAAAGGAGTCCAATCCAAAAGTAAGAAAGCAATGCACTCTTAAAAATATGCTACTTACAGTTAAAATTTATGCAAATTTACTTTAAAAATACATAATTAAACATATACTATAAAAAAAAACATAACTTATAAATTATTCAGTTAGGAACAAAGAAATGGAATAGAATTTTTCATTACCTAAGTTGTTCAAACAAAATTAACTTTCTGGTTTCTTTAAAAAAACTTTTTTTTTTTTTTTTTTTTTTTTTTTTTTTTTTTTTTTTTTTTTTTTTTGCTGTTTAGGAACGATAAAGGGATATTTATTCTTGATCAAAGAAAGAGTGATAGGGAAAAAATATCTGAGAAACAATAATTTAACAATGATTTTTATGAAAGTCATCAGTTTTAAAAATTTATTTTTAAGCTTTATTTTCGCTTTTTTGAAAACTGTATTTCTGCAACTTACACGTACTGTAAAAAAATCATTTGCAGTCAGATCATTTCTTTTCATTAGATATGTGTAAAATGATCCTTTCTCCACCTACTGTTTTTTTTTTAAATAAACGACGTACATTTTATTGTTTATGGGCTTTTTAACGTAATAACAATGATTTTTTGAAAGAGACGATGATACTCAACTGAGCTGCATGTCACTGGCCCAATGTTAAAGGAAAGTAGGGTAAAATCGGATATTTTATTATTTGTTTCTTTAAGCCAGAATTTAATGCAACTTTGAGTAAATACTCTGCTCTTATCCGTGTATAATAATATCATTATAAATATACGATTTGCTTACGACACTTTTATTAATAAACGCTTTTCTAGAAAAGTCAAATCATTCGGTCTTATCCCGTCAGTGGGGTATGATCGCATAGATATGTTAATTTTATAGTAAATGAAATATATTTGAAAAGGAACAAAATATTTACCACAATTTTTATAGATTTTTTCTATTTAATATTTATATAGCAGAAGTTGTAGATGCCTCGTTTAATTGCAGGATTTGTAATACTTTTCTGCATTTAAATAAGGCAAAAAATTCTATTAAAAATTATGATAAAAGCGTACGAACCCTGTTATAAGTCTAATGATTTAATATTTAAAAACAAAAGTAAAATTATATTCATCAGATTTTGAGAAATTGCAGAAAAGAATTTCACCTCTATCGGTTTTAGAAAACTGTAATCACTCTTGCCCATGTAGTTTTGACATTGCGTTTCAATATCCAGTTTTATCCCGCCTGGAATATTTGGTCTTACCCTTAGAGAATGAGAGTTAGAATAATATTACATAAAAATGCGCCTATAAATGCTAGTAACAGTTTCATTTTGGATAATAAATCGTAATTAAATATGCTACAAAAAATAATACAAACAATTTCAGTAATTTTAAATATGTCCATATTTAAGTATTTCGGAAAGTATCAATGATTAAAACAAAAAAAAAATGACAAAATAAACCTTCCAACACAAAAACTATTCGAATGTCAGTATGGTGATATAGTAATGGCCTCTTCTTCTTTTGGTCTAGAGCTAAGAATTTGCACCATTACCTGCTAGAGAGATACTAAAATTGAAGCAAAGCTGAAATATCCGGTTTCAACCGAATATACGATTTTAAACTACTTTAATCATACTTCTCCTAACAGCTTTTCCTCGATCTTCCTTTTTATTTCAAAAATAAATGTCAATCTATGGATTCTGACCAACAAAATTTATTATATTGTGCATATCGCTTTCATCCAAATTGTAAGATCACTTCAAAATCTGTTCCATTTTTTATTCTTAAGCGATCATTTTGTAATTTTTACCAATACTCAATGGTTCTGAAAACCACTGGTATGCGGTTGTTTCGTGTAATATTTTTCATCATTTTTATTTCACCAAGAACAAATGTAAAGTCGACCAAAAAAAGAAAATAAATTGAAGAAGATTGATAAATATAATAATGATATAATTGAAGAAAACATAAATTGAAAGAATACATAATAACCATTCGAATGGCTATTTCCGTTTTTGGGGGAATAATTTGGTAATTGAAATGTATCGGATGTCTCTTTTTAACACTTTCCAACCTAGTTGAAAAGTGTTTATGACTTCGGTTTGTCTGGCCATCTGCCGTCTGGGCGTGCTCTAACTCCCATAAATATGCTCGGATTGCCCTGAAATTTCTGTATGTTAATGTCGCTTACTATATCATATTCCCTATTTCAACTGAAGTGTGTAGCACTTATAGTTTTCTTACAAGGACTGTCAAAAGTATTCCGTTACATTACAGTCAATGGGAAATAATCTTTTCAAGTGCATTTTCATGACGCAACGTTATTTAAAACATAATGAAATTTATATATAAATATGAAGCGCATTAAGACATGCTTTTTGAAAAAAAATAGGGTTCAAAGCATTTATTATTCATTTACAGGATCAAACAAAAGAATTCTGCTACACATCGTTCTATGGGGAAAAATCGTTTGCAGTGTAATTTAGTGATATTTCACTATTTCAAACATAATGAAAATTTTATGCATTACTGAGGTGAACTATAAATTGCTCTCTTGTGTGCATTGCCTTTATTTACAGATACACACAAAAGATATTGGTTACAGTTCAGGTGCGCTATTTACTGTCTATGTATGATAAGTGCGTTTTCAACTTTGGTTTGCGTTTTTAAGTTTAACTAATTTTTTTCATAGTACGTGTGTGTTTATAAACTCGGTTGATCATATACAGGGCTACACAAAGGAATTCGTAAGTATTACAGACTATGGGAGTGAATTGCTTAAGGGTATTTTTTAATTGTGTTTACGCATTTTCCTGCTGAACTATATTTAGTAGACTAATAGAAGTTTGTGGAATATAAATTAATTCATATGCAGAGATACGCAAAGAAAAAGATACATTGTCGTTTAGAGTTGGTAATTGCTTCGAGTGAGTTTTAAGTTGCCTTTTAGCTTAATAGGTGGTGTGTACAAAAGTCTTCAGATAATATGCAGGGTTGTGCAAAATCTTTTGAGTGCATTTCCATCAATTGACGAAAATTGCTAAATGTGAAAATTCTAACTGAACTAAATTTTATCATACTCTATATCCACATCTATTGATCATATACAAGGCTGCACAAAATAATTCGACTACTTTTTTGACACTGGAAGGTAATTTTGAAAACTGTATTTTTCAATGTATTATATGATTTCTAAACTGTTTACTTACATATCGTCATTAGCCTTATTTAGCGGTGAAGTTTCGTTAGAATTTTTTGGCTGTGTTGGAAAGTGCTTCATAATCTATGCTTGACGCAAGATTTTTCATTCTTGTTTTTTTTCTTTTGGTCGATTGTACACGTCGCCAAGGTTTAGTACTTTATGCATAGCTGTCCAAATCTCCCGATTTCTCAGTACCACCATTTCTTAATAGGAATATTAGCCTTACTTAATTTCAGAAATTTGCAACTGAATAAGACGAAGTTTGGCAATAGTTATACGCAAAATTAGGTAGACTTGGCAGTTATGTTTAGGACACCAGCAAGGTCCTGAAAATTATAGATTACATCAAATTCTCTTCCATTTTTCATTCATAATTAATTAACTTGTAAATTATAATTTTAGAAAGTTAAAATAACATTCCAATAATAGAATTATTTTTAAAAGACCCATTTCCATACAAAAAATGCGAAGAAATTATTTAGATCAATCGTTGTAAAAATAAAATTCTTATTTTAAATGCTGAAACCTCCGTAAAATATTGCTTTTATTTTATACATTCAAAGTCTGAAAACTTGCGATGAGTTTTTCGCGTAACCAATACATCAGTTGAACAAAGCCATCTAAGAATTATGCATTTTTAAATGAAAATATAAATTTTGCTGTTGAAGCTGACTTTGTTATTCCCACGAATATCGCATTTGTTATTAGATGACGCAACGCATGGGTGAATACGTATTTCAAATGATAAATTTTATTGATATGTTAATGTTGATGATGTTTAATGTAAATTGATACATTAATTTATATGTTAATTGATATATCAATTGATATATTAATGATATATTAAGTTCAAGGGATATATTTTATTTTTTAAATTTAAGCAAAAGTTGATTATAAAGAATAAGAAAATATTTTTCTAATTTGTAAACAATATGGAAACATTTCGAAGCACATTATAAGATTTTGAAAGTTTAAAAAATAAAGTTTAGAAATTACTTAGAACGTTTTCTTCGCGGCACTGTTTGTTTTCTAAATCTCTTTTGTTCAGTGTTTTTTAACAACAATTAATTGATGATTAAACAATTAGCGTGTGAGAAGAAAAAACTTTGAAAAAAATATCCTTTGTTTTCTTTTATCGGTGTTGCGATAATAGTTTTGTTAGAAATTAAACAAGCAATTTTTCAAAATGTAATTTAGTGATTAAGGACTTAAGCAAAGAACGGCAGCCTTTAGAAGAAGTTCCTAGAAGTAAAATATTAACTCACAGCTGAAAACTAATACATTTACTAATTAACATTAAATTAACTCTAAGCAATCACGTGTTTTCTCCACATTACTTATTTAATGCGTAATCATTTTTAAGGATAAGTCACTCGGATATCCTTTTGATAAATGAAAGCGTTAGAATGACAGTGGAGTAAGTCAAATTTAGTTGATTTGAGAAGTGAAGGGTTTTGTGAAACTTGTTGTATTGCCGTTGCAATGAGTGGCCCAACTTGTTTTGCCCTCTAGCGACTCCCTAATTGAACTATGACTTATTTGACTGGCACATTGAACAGAAATTAATATACGTTCAGTGAAAATATAGTTATCATGATTTTCAAAATTTTTGACTTACTCCACTGACATTCTAACCACCTTAAATATCTACCCAAATTAAAAAATTGTCTGCCTTAGTATGAAACTATAACAGTCCTTGATATATTAAATGCTATGCACTTCGGCAATGTACTATTCTGTACTCCATGGATATGGACAAACAATAACATTTCCGTATAACCTAGGGCACATATAATATTTGGGCATTGACACTGTATGTTTACTCGAATTTTTTGTTTGGTTGACTTCAGTAGATCTATACTGGGTATTTCGTTAGACTTAAGGACTGTTTCTATACACTGTCGATATTCTTAGACATAGCTGCCAGCTTTTGCGTGTTTTTGTTACCACTAAAGTTTACTATTAAAATTTGGTAGTACGAAAAAAAGCATAAAAATTGCTTCGATTTTGAATAAATAAGGTCACTCTGGTAAAAAAAATCAAAACTTTTTCCTATTGTAATCTTTGCTACTATCTTCGTTTTCTAAATATTTAAGTGGTATCAACATTGGACTGTAATCCTTAATCAGAGTGCACACTGAGACACAGACATCACTCTAAAAGCAGGTAGCTTTGCAGGTAGACAATGGCGTATCCAGAGAGGGTATTATGGATGCCACTATTTTTACACAGAATTTTTCGCCTTATTTAATCGCGGAATTCTGCAATTAAATAAAGCGAAAATTTCTGTATAAAAATAGGGTTATCCCTAACCAGTCACACCTCTGACTACGCCAATACAAATCAAACTTTAAACAAGTCCGAAATTTAAAAAAATTAATTTTTTAAAATATAATTTTAATTTCAATTTCCAGGAAAACATTTAACAAATTATTTTACATTTAATGGGGTTTATTACTTACATTCCATTACTCCCAGTACATAAGTGCCAACATTTACGTTTTGTTGTTGTTGTTGTTACCGCTAAAATTGAATAGTAAATTTTGCCTTATGTAATCGCCGAAATCTGTCATTAAATAAGACAAAATTTTCTATTCGAAAACAGTGGTAACTTAAAAGCGTAAAAGTTGGCAGTTATGCCAGTATATAGAATAGGTTGTTATACACGTGGCCTGCGAGCCACAACCGGCCCGCCGACAACTTATCTGTGGCCCGTCAAGCCTTTGGCATTTAACTGTGTTTAATTCAGTTGTTCGAACACAATGCTGAAAATGTACTTTGCACAAACACATTTGCACAAGCCGTGGTCTTAGAGATGGCAAACATCAGAAAGATATGTATATGTGGTGCCAGTTGAGCGGGTTTTTTTTATTCAGAATGCTACAACTATTTTTGAATAGTAATAGTTGTCTTTTTTATTCCTTTATTAAATAAGGGGAATGTTTCTCTTCAGAATGTAGTAGCATTCTAAATAAATTAAAAAAAAATCCCGCTCATATAGCAGCAGTGATGTAAATAGGCCAATATAACCCAATTTTAAATTTTAGCTCCAAGAAATCGTGGATACAAAGATAACCAATTGGAGCGTAGCAAAGCGTGCGATCTTCAGTCTGAAAATTTAAAGATTCGTAGAATTTTTACAGTATTGTATACTTATAATGTTTATTTGTTTTAAATCGAATCTAATACTTTATACTTACTACCTTTTTCGATTTTACATTACATTATAGAATAATATGCTATATTTATAAAATAATAAGAATTGTATTGTAAAATTAATAAAATTCGGCGCTAATTAAAAACAGTTAATTTAAAAAAAATTAAAATATAAAATTAAATAGCTTTTAAATGAGTCAAATTGAAAAGGACACGAATTATTATATTTTTACTTGACACAAAAACCAAAATACGTCATCCACGTTCTTCTTTTAAACTTTAGTCGAATATATGGATTATGGATATAAGCTCTTTAATTATTTTCATTACTTAGGTTAGTAATTGTGTTATTGTTAATGAATCCTACTTGATCTTTCTTATTTATATACCACATATTTTATGGACATCCTCAAAGGCATCGCAGGATTTATATAAAAAATATATATGTTAAAGCTCTCTCCACTTTGAATAAATATGATTAACTGAAGTTGAACATAGCAGTTTTTTTTTTTCAAGGATGGTTTACAATACAATTATATTCAAAGGAAAACTGAAATTTTATGTTTGATATGTAGAGACTCTTGAAGTTTGGAAAGAATACAACATTAGGATGAGCTACAGCACAAAGTATAAGGAAAACTCACAAAAATCTGCCTAAACATTGGAAAGATAAACTGTCAAATTTGAAACTTATACTCCTTAAAAGATAAACAAATCGCTTTCACCAAGCTTATTCCTTAATAATAAATTGAGGAGGAAATCCCATATAATGCTATGGAATTTCCTCCTCAATTTATCAATTAGCTCACTGTATTGCCTGTATCTTTTTGAGATTTCGCGATATGTGACTGGTCTTTTTATATGAGTTGCTGTATAGTATTGACTATCAAATCATGACAAAAAAAAACTTTGCTGTAATTCGCGCATGCGCAGTTAAAATTTATTTTATACAAATACCCTTATCTCATCAAATATTCAATATATTAATATTTTAATTGCAGTATACTATTTCTACAAGTTTTTGTCAAGTTTTTGGAAACTGGTGTTCGACAAAACGTCTGAAATCAGTCA
Organism: Maratus michaelseni; assembly: GCA_963931845.1. Lineage (NCBI taxonomy): Eukaryota > Metazoa > Arthropoda > Arachnida > Araneae > Salticidae > Maratus > Maratus michaelseni. The sequence goes on from OZ007586.1 coordinate 447,679,901, forward strand.
CTGCCCTTAATTTCTGGACATCAGTGTATTTTAGAAATATTTTGTGAGCTAAAAAAGAAAGAGACATCCTCTAAGAAGAATACACAGAAAAATGAAGTTAAAATTATTAATTTCCTGATGAGATATTTTAAAAATAAGAATGCATTCCACGCCCATTGGCTTAACATTAGCGAGGGGAATTTGAGATTTTATGACCCTTAATGTTACAAATAAATAACTATATTGATACCGGAATTTATAAAATACATTGTTTACTGAAGAAGTTTTCCAAACGATCGAGATTGAATGGTTTTCATAAAAAAAACGTGATAACTTTCTAGAAATGCGTGTCCTCTGAGACAGGCAGGCAACAAACTTTCGGGTTATGTTTTGGACGCATTTATCTCTCAGTAGTACTGGATTAAATCCGTTATACAGGTTGTCCATAATTAAACAACCCTACATTAAAGTCGTCTACAGACGAAACTATTGATCAGAAAGTTGTGAAACTTTGTGAAAGACATAATGAAGGAATGAGAATTTGTTCAAGCGAAAAAAAATTAGTTCAAAATTTTACCACCAGAGGGCGTTTTTAATGAATTACACATCTAGCATACATTTACGATAGTTTGCATATTTCATTGCAACAAAACATGTTCCACATGGCGGCCATCATTATCAGCTACCTTCTGAAATCGTAAGATAGCATGTTCCACAGTTGACCGCAATGTGTTCTGGAAAATGCTAAGACCATGTCGTCAAATGCTGCCTAAGATCAGGTAAAGTTCTTGAATTATCACGAGTTACCAAATGTTTCAAATGCCCCCAAAGCCAAAAGTCACATGGATTGAGATCTGGGAGGCCATAGATTAAGAAAGTAGCGGCTGATGATACGTTCTTCTGTGAAGTTATTCTTAAGGACGTCCTTAACACAGTGGCTAATGTGTGGAGGAGCTCCATCTTGCATAAAAATTGTACGTGAAAGGCACTGACGTGCTTGCATATCCGGAATTATTTTATTTTATAACAAGGATGAATATCGCTGCCCGGTGATCAAGCATGTTGCTGGACCGCTAACACTTAATTCCTCGAAGAAATATTGGCCGAGAATAAATGATGCAGAAAACCCAAACCACACCGTCGCTTTTGGTGAATGCAACGGAACCTGTAAGATTGAACGCTGACTTTCTGGTTCCCAAATTCGGCAGTTGTGAGTATTCACTGAACTGTCCACATGAAAATGCGCTTCGTCTGTCCAGAGGATATTCTAAGGCCATTCTGAATCAACCTCAAAGCGAGCAAGAAACTGAAGTCAGAACCGGTGTTGAGTCTCGAAATCATGTGGAAGCAACTCCTGCACAATTTGAAGCTTGTACGGATAATACCGGAGGATAATCCGCATGATCTTTTGGACAGTTGAACGAGGCATATCCAATTATTCTGCCACAAGACGGACACTGATACTAGCCAGTACATTGGAAGCTTTGTCCTATTCCACCTGAAGTACAACTACAGCACCTAGAATACATAGTGTGGAAAATGGTTTTACCGTTTTTTAATTCAAAGTTTTTGAATTCAAACCGGAAATTCTGAAACAAGAATTTTTACTTTAAGAAGTGACGAAATATCTGCCATTAAGTAACCAAAAGAACATTATAGGGAATTTCTGGTATGAATACGAAATTTCGGAATTAAAAAAAAGCCAAACTGGTTATGCTTTTAAAAGTGCTAAAAATTGCAGCCGATAAACGTGCAACGATGCGGTACAATAATAGGATGATCGCAGCGACATCTGCTTTAAAAATAAATTTACCTCTAGCTAAAGTAACCATTTCACTATTGACAACATAATTTCTGTTAATAAATCTTCTTGTAAGTGTATATTTCAGATGTAACTGATTTTCAAGTTAGTTTATTATCATATGAGGGAATTAATCTTTTCCACTCTTCTAGCAGGGATTCATCCTTTGGTGTGTTAAATAGGGATAGCTTCTAATTTTCTGTCTTGTATCGAGTACTGCAACCAGGCTCAAAAGATGCGTATCACGTTTTTTGGTCGTGATCAATATTTTTCATATTTTCAAAGCTTATGAAAATCACTATCCAAGTCAAAGGAAATAGCATATAATTTAATTATTTAAAATATTTTCCACCAGCTGAAACGTTTTCTCAGTTCGATTCTTATACAATGTTTGCGTTGAAAAGCGCTAGCAGACAGTGGCATAGCCAGAGAGGGGGAGGTCCAAATGCTCTGGAAACCAGTAATATTATAAAGTTTTTTCTGCTTCAATATCGCAGAAAATTCTCCGATTAGATAAGGCAAAAATATTTTTATAAAATTAGTGGTATCCAAACCATCTGGACCTCCACCCTGTCTACGCCACTGCTAGAAGATGTCGCTGCGATCGACCCGTTATCTTTTCAGCATCGTTCTACATTTTTCGGAATCAATTTTTTAGTACACTTTTTAGCCGTTTTCCACACAATGTATTCTAGGCGCTGTAGCACAACATCTCTATTGCTTCTGAGGAAACAGGTTTTCTTCCTCTTCCAGAACGAACATTTAACGATCCTGTTTCTTCAAATTTGGCTACCATTAATCGAAGACTTTTAACAGTCAATGGACTTTTCCGCATCCCCTTCGAAGTCCGAAATTTCCGTAGAGCAACTAATGCGGAATTACCGTTTTGGCAAAACAATTTTACAAACAAAGCTCAGTCTGGTAAATGTAACGACATTCTATTTACCGATAGTAAGCACAGTGAAAACAAAACCTCCGCGAAAGTTTCTAGGTTTTATAACAGCTGCTGCGTGAAGGCGACAGAAATTTGTTTGCATTTTTATTTAAATTCGAGGATTTCACGTCGTCTGGTGGTGAAATTTTACCAGATGATTCCAGATCACAGTTGTCAGTTTGGCCTTTCTTTAATTCAGAAATTTGGAATTCTAACCGGAAATTCTGAAAGAATATTTTTTGCTTTATATAATCACGTAATATCCTAAATTAAACAAAACAAAAAGAACTACTAAGATTTCCTGGTGTGAATTCGAAATTTCTTATTTAGTAAAAAAATTCTGTTGAAAATGTTTTGTTGTAATAAAATTTGTAATCTATTGTAAATGTATGCTAAGTCACCTTCCACTCAATATTTTTCAGGGGGCGGTCGGTATCTTTGTCTTATTTATTCTGAGAAAAATGTAAAGCGTAAAAACTTTTAAAAGCTTTAACAACCGTACAAACTCTTAAAAAAATCCGCCTACGACAGCCACCACTTTTTTGTCAGAGCTCAGGCCTAGTTTCCAGCGGGCGGTGGCTAAATGTGTAATTCATTAAAAACGCCATCCGGTGGTGAAATTTTGAACTATTTTTTTTTCGCTTAAACAATTCCCATTCCTGCATTATGTCCTTTACAAAATTTCACAACTTTCTGACCAGTATTTTCGTCTGTAGACAAATTTAAAGTAGGCTCGTTTAATTATGGATATTAAACCTGCGCGGATGAATGGGAGAAATTTAGCGAGTTGCGCCTTCTTACGTCTGATTGTGTTTCTGCATACTAGAAAAGGAAAATAATAAAGTAGAAAATACACAAAGCGAAATTGCAAAATATTAAACGAGACAAAGATAAGTAACTGGGCCAGATGTGCCCCCTGGATTGAAACCCCATGCTTCTGCAAAGTTAGTGGGTAAGAAAGATTTCGGCTGTGGTTTTACATAAACGACGGATAATGGAACCTATGAATTACTAGTAGGTGTTTTATTAATTTATTTACTTTGCGACGAACTTTTTTTGACAACTTTTGACAAGAGAGGAAAGTGGCTGTCATGTATGCAGCAAAAATCACGTGTAGTGCGCATGCTTTAAAGATAGAAGCGCTTTAGTCTGGATTGTTTAAGTGTGCGGGTATCAAAGTGCTTCAACAATAATCATGTACAATGTAATAAATTTCATTAATTGAAAATAAGGCTTCCTAATGCAATCGATTGTTTAATCCTTTGAAAGGTGGTGGTACATTAGTCAAAACGTTTAATTTAACCCCAAATGCTATAATTGCATCAGAAAGTTTGATTAAAATTTTGCTTTTATAATGTACAGGGAAGGCGACATTCGAATAGTAGCCCAAGCCTTTAAGCCTGATGAAGTAAATTTCCTACGGTCAACCAAAACCCATCTGTTAACTGTGGTACCACGGACACGATCGGGCCTCGAAAAACAAACTTGGAGGAAGTCCCTCCTTTTTTTAGTAGCTTTAAATTTTACAAATTTTGTGATAATTTAGCATTTATAGAATTCACAATAGTATTGGAATTCAATGCATTAATTTCCATTCGTTTTCTTAAAAAAGGAGATTTTTGCAATGATGCTGTTTTTTGTAATAGATTGTTATATGTTCATTGGTTCTTTTCTTCCAAAGTACCTTTTACGGTAGGAATATCTATGGAAATAGAAGTTAGCATGTTTCTTCTTATTACTCTGACTAAATATGTTTAAGCCACTTTAATTTCTTTAAAAAATCCTGTAATAATCTCTTTTAGTAGCTGCATGGTTTAAAACATGACAATTTATAATACACTAGATGGAACCCGTCAAAACTTGACGGAAAAAAAATACTATAACAATATCAGTAAAATAAGCTTCTTTATTATTTAAGAAGAGTGCAAATGAAACAGTCTTTCAAATATTTTATTTTAAAAGTTTTATCCTCAGTGAAATACAGTACTATTTCCAATGCAAACGCCAAACAAACAATCCGTAAACAACTGTGTAATGCAAATCAGTTTAACATTACCGCCATATTCCCTACGGCAAGAAAGAAAATTTCATGGACCTATGAAGTATCATACAAATAGTATATTCCTACGTTCATCTAATATTCAGTAAATAAAAGAACATAGTAAATGAAGCACACATCTCTCCCCCATCCCCCCCCTGTGACAATGCAACCGAATGAGCTCCTATGAGCATGTGCATTGCATCTGTCCAAAAGCACCGTCGAGATTCGACGTTAAAAAAAAGTTTTAAAATGTTTAAATTAAAAATTTTAAAATGTTTTCCTTAATCATTGTTCATTTCAAATCCATATCTTCTAAAACGCATCCATTGTTTTAAGGTAATCAGATGAAGAACTTTTTTTACAATAATAAATCAATCTTTAGATGAGGGAGATTTTTAATGTTTTCAAGTGTAATTTATTGGTATAGTTTCTTCCGTCCCTTTACATAATCAAGATGGTTATCCCTTTTCCAGCACAGTCGGGGATCTTTTACCTCTTGTACAGTTAAATACCCAATGGATCTTTTAAAAAAATACAATTCGTAGCAACATATACATCAGCGGATTCAACATATAAATTTCATGTTAAACATAAACTCAAAATAGTTTTTTTTTTCTTTTTTGACAGATTTTAGTTTAGCGCCAAAATGCTCTATCTTATGGATAATCTGATCTTATGATTTATCATGGATTATTATTTATTTTTTTTCACTTTTTATGATGGTTAGAAAATCAATTTTCAATTGTGGTAACTTTTCCAGGAGCTACTTTACATTATTGAAGCAAACTGATGGTCATTGTTAAGTTAGAAATGAAAAACATTTCATGCTTGAAAATTATTTAAAAAGTCGTTAAATTAAGCGGCAGTTTTCAAATAAATTTCAGTCGAAAGCTATTTTTTTTTCTAATTCATGACGTAAGAATTAAAATTCTAAAATGTAGTAAAATATTGAAAATTGTAGTATTTAGAAGTGATGTAAGCGCGATGAAAGCTAAAGCGATAGCGCCGTTTGTTGTCATAACCGTTATACATTTCTAAAAATTGCCACTGTGTTTTCGCTGACGTCCGAAAGTAGACTACCATTTTTTGACATCGAAAGAGAAATTCACAGTGAAAGAAATATGACTTTGCTGCTAATACGGAACTGTTAAATGAACTCATAATAAACTTACCAAAATAATTCCTATAAAATATTAGCCTTATATTGTTTATTCTAGCTAAAAATACAATCATTATTTCGTTTTTTTTTTTTTTTCTAGCATAACACTATTTTTAATAATTTTAATTTTCCTGAAATCCTTTACTTTTGGGAATTTTTTACATTAAAAAATGAAATCTTCTAACCTATAATTAAAAAAAAAAAGTAATTGGTAACATGCAATCAAGATGAAGCAATCAATAAAGGCTCCAATTCTAATCTTTCTAATTAAGAATGGAAAAATCAGCTAAAGTTACGTCATGTTGACACAATCATATAATTTTTTCTCTTTAGTTTTATCAATGTTAAAATGCATTTCAAGCTAAACATAACGTCATTTTTACCGGCGCAAACTTTTCACACTTACTTTGTATATGTTACTTTTATGCGTAAATACCATGTATACAAATCAAAATATATTTGTATTTAATTGTAATGAAAAATGGCATCAACAAAGTTATAATGCATAATAATAAAATAAACCCAATGAACAATATTCCCGTGACATCACAATAAATATGAATTTCTATTCTCTTGTAAAACACGCGGATAAATATTTTTATCGAAATTTAACTTGCAATTTAAAAAATTCGGTCTAAAAGCCACGTGCTTTTAATATTATTTCTCTATTATCTCGCAACCACAGAGTTCAGAGAATAAACTATGTGCATCGCAACAATGGGCGTTAATCCGATTGCCGACTTTATGACGTCATAAGCAGAAGAAAAAGTTTAATTGAAAATTACGGCTAATTAATTAAATTTTCGACGAATGCACGATAACAAATCTGTGTCCAGACATCTTTCATTAAAAAAAAGAATTGTGTAATTTGATGCAGTAGTTTGTTCTCACGGATTGTCGAAAGAAAACGCTTAGCGTTTTAAATATATAGATAATACTTACCAAAATAAAACTTAATTATAATATAAAATTTATAATAGAAATAAGAAAAAAAATAGTGAGAATACAAAATAAAAAAAAAATAATGCAAAATATTAAAAAAAAGTAAAAGAATTAAAAAAATTACAGTGGATACAGAGATGTTGATAAAATGGATCAGGGGTCCAGGGCATGTTTAGCGAACAGGCCCGTGAAGCCTGTGCTTACCCACTGAAATAGAAAGGAGCCCCCAAATTTACTTTTCAAAATAAATTTTTCAATCAGAGTAAAAAATTCATTTTCTTTCTTAAAAAAGTTTAATCTAAATCAAGAAGTTTTATCTAAATCATATTTAGAAAAATATTTGGAAATTTTAAAAACATTGCCCTATTGCAACTATCCCTATTGCGGGTATCAAAGTGCTTCAACAATAATCATGTACAATGTAATAAATTTCATTAATTGAAAATAAGGCTTCCTAATGCAATCGATTGTTTAATCCTTTGAAAGGTGGTGGTACATTAGTCAAAACGTTTAATTTAACCCCAAATGCTATAATTGCATCAGAAAGTTTGATTAAAATTTTGCTTTTATAATGTACAGGGAAGGCGGCATTCGAATAGTAGCCCAAGCCTTTAAGCCTGATGAAGTAAATTTCCTACGGTCAACCAAAACCCATCTGTTAACTGTGGTACCACGGACACGATCGGGCCTCGAAAAACAAACTTGGAGGAAGTCCCTCCTTAGTTTAGTAGCTTTAAATTTTACAAATTTTGTGATAATTTAGCAGTTATAGAATTCACAATAGTATTGGACTTCAATGCATTAATTTCCATTCGTTTTCTTAAAAAAGGAGATTTTTGCAATGATGCTGTTTTTTGTAATAGATTGTTATATGTTCATTGGTTCTTTTCTTCCAATGTACCTTTTACGGTAGGAATGTCTATGGAAATAGAAGTTAGCATGTTTCTGCTTATTACGCTGACTAAATATATTTAAGTCACTTTAATTTCTTTAAAAATTCCTGTAAGAATCTCTTTTAGTAGCTGCATGGTTTAAAACATGACAATTTATAATACATAATACTTACCAAAATAAAACTTGATTATGATATAAAATTTATAATAGAAATAAGAAAAAAATAGTGAGAATACAAAATAAAAAAATAATGCAAAATATTAAAAGAAAAATTAAAAATATTAAAAAAATTACAGTGGATACAGAGATGTTGATAAAATGGATCAGGGGTCCAATGCATGTTTACCGAATACGCCCGTGAAGCCTGTGCTTACCCACTGAAATACAAAAGAGCCCCCAAATTTACTTTTCAAAATAAATTTTTCAATCAGAGTAAAAAATACATTTTATTTCTTACAAAAGTTTAATCTAAACCAAGAAGTTTTATCTAAACCATATTTAGAAAAATATTTGGAAAATATTAAAAACATTGCCCTATTGCAACTATACTGCATAATTTAGTAGTCAACTAAATAGGACAACTCATATAAAAAAGCCAAAAAAGCCATTCGAATATCGGGAAAATTCAGAACGATATTGGCGATATCATAGGTGCCAACTTAACGGGGACGAAGGGTGCAAAACAGGCAGACTTGTAACACTAATTTTAAAATGTTATTTTTGTCTTAATTAATCGGAGTGCTTAAAAAAGACAAAAAACTTTGAAAAATTAGTGGTAGAAATATGCCTGATTGATTGCCTATTTCCCTCCGTGAAGTTGACGCTTAAGGGCGGTATACTGAGCTGAATTTCAGTTGCTTTCTAAAAGCAGCTAGGGATGAAGCTATAAGGGATTTACCACAAATTCTCATTTTATATGTTTTGTAAGTTTTATTTTCATTTTTTATTGTTACTTTAGTTCTCTTTGGATAAAAATCAGAATGAGCCCATTTCAACAAAAATCCGTTCCAAACCTGTACATACCTTAAGTATTAACTCCTTTGTTGGAAGTCCGTTAAAAAAGTGACAGTTTGTAAAAACTTCCGTATGATTCAGTTACTTTTAGAAATCAACTGAATTTCAGCAAACTATATTACCAATATCTTTCGGAAGTTTCATGATATTCAACTTACAATTTATACGAGTTACCTTATATAGTTGTATACTAAATTATACAAAAAACATTTTCTCATCATTTGCGCAAGCGCATTTCAAAATTACACTACTGGCCATTAAAATTACTACACTGGGAAGAAATTCAGATAACAAAATGATATTTATTGGACAAATATATTATACTAGAAATAACAAGTGATTAAATTTTCAAGAAATTTGGGTGCGTAGATCCTGAGAAATCAGTACCCAGAACAACTACACCTGGCAGTAAAAACAGTACTTATACGCCTGGGCATTGATTCAAACAGAGATTGGATGGCATGTACAGGTACAGATGTCCCTGCAGCTTCAACACGATGCCACAGTTCCTCAACCGTAGTGACTGGCGTATGGTGATGAGCCAATCAATCGGCAACCATTGACCAGACGTTTTCTATTGGTGAAAGGTCTGGAGAACGTGCTGGCCAGGGCAACAGCCGAACATTTTCCGTATCAAGGAAGGTCCGTACAATACCGACAACATGCGGTCGGGAATTATCCTGCTGAAACGTAGGATTTTGCAGGGCTCGAATAAAGGGTAGAGCCACGGGTCGTAACACACCAGAAATTTAACCTGCACTGTTCAATGTGCCGTCAATGCGAACAAGAGGTGAGCGAGACGTGTATCGAATGACACCCCATACCATCACGCCAGGTGATAGGCCAGTATGACGATGACGAATGCACGCTGCCAATGTGCGTTCACTTCTACGCCACTAAACACGGATGCGACCATCATTATGCTGTAAACAGAACCTGGATTCATCTGAAAAAATGATGTCTCGCCATTCGTGCTTCCAGGTTCGTCGTTGATCACACCATTGAAGGTGCTCCTGTCTATGACGCAGCGTCAAGGGAAGCCGCAGCCATGGTCTCCGATCTGAGAGTCCATGCTGCTGCAAACATCGTCGAACTGTTCGTGCAGACACTTGTTGTCTTACAAATGACCCCATTTTTTGACTCAAGGCTCGTGACGTGGCTGCACGATCAGTTATGGCCATGCGAATAACATGCCTATTTTCTCGGCTGCTAGTGATAGGGGGCCGTTGAGACGCCGCATGGCGTTCCGTATTACCTTCCTGAGCCCATCGATTCCATATTCTGCGAACAGTCATTGGATCTCGACAGACGCGAGCAGCAATACTGCGATACGATAAACCGCAATCCTGGTAGGCTACAATTTGACCTTTATCAAAGTCAGAAACGTGCTGGTACGCATTTATCCTTCTTACACGACATCACAACAACTTTTCACCAGGCAACAATGTTCAAATGCAATTTGTGTATGAGAAAACGGCTGAACAATTTCCTCATTTAAACACATTGTAGGTGTCGCTACCGCGCCTGCTTTGTCTGATGTGCTGAAAAGCTAATTATTTGTATATCACAGAACCTTCTTCCTGCCGTTTAAATTTCACGTCTGTAGCAAGTCGCCTTCTTGGTGTAGCAATTTTAATAGCCAGTAGTGTATTTCTTTCAAATATTTCCTCAAATATTTAATACTAATTATTATTATATTATCTAATACATATATTCTAATTGCAGTAGATTGTTTCTACTGCACTTTGAGAAGTTTTCTGAAAGGGGGTTACAATTAATACTAAAAAAACATGCAGAAATTTCTTGAAATTTTTAAAGAAACCTTTATATTGCCAGGAATATGCCTTATTCTTACAAAAATGAATACAAATTCTGTACACGATTCATATAACCGCGTGGTACAGCTACAGATCATTTCGAGCATTTTATTTTACAGGGTAATCGAAAAATAAATTTTCCATTCAATTTGTTGTTTGTCCCCTAATTTCCCTCGTGATCAAACGTTCTCTGAAATATATGAAGTCAAACATGTTCTTTATATTCCCGAAATTTCCGAATAATTTGTCACGCATTTCTCTAGCTATTCGACTGAACGTCTTCAATCGAAATTATCCGGTGACATGACCTGACTTGGCAGACAATCAAGATTGTCAGACGAACCGAGCTTATAAATACTTTTAACTATGTTAGAAAGGGTTAAAAATGAACTGTATGTTTGAAATATATCTATTAGTATGGTCAACATGAGATACGTCATACCAGTTTAAAAGTAGCATGTCTGATGAAAGTGCAAAGGCTGAGAGCTGGCAGAACAAAAAATTCGGAAAATATATTTTTAGCTCTAATTTAACAATAAGTTTATTCGTAATGAGATTAAAAGAACCCTAAAAACCAAACACTAAAATTTCGTTATCCGCGGTACTAACCAAAATATCACGTTGCAGACCAATTTCATTGTAGGGGACCGGAAGTCGTCTCCATACGTAAAACGCGCCTAGATAGTGGTTGTCAGATCATCGTTTTTCGCATCTTGGCGGCATCAAATATTACTACAAAACTAAAGTTTTTGTTAACTCAAGGAGGAGATGGCTTCTGAAGTCACCGTCCACTCTATAATAATCTTCGTTCTTGTACCCTGATTACGGAAAACTGCCGGGGAAGTATCCTGATTATGGAGGCCTCCACCGGAAAAAAATTAAAATAATATATATCGATTGAAAGACATCCAAGAGCAGGTTTGTGAGGGTTGCAGCGCTTGATACATCGAGACGACCACTGCTCTTAAATAATAAAATAAAATAAAATAAATTTTAAACATTATATCAGTATTAACTGTTTTGAATTTGCAGCTATTCTTCGCATAAAATGCAAACGCAAATATGATGGTCTCATTGACCTGTATCCAGATATCATTGACGAGAGAATTTTCATGAATCAATTAATGAAGTGGCTGGAATAATGTCCTCGGCGCCTATTAATGAGTATTATTTTTTATAATCTTTATTGAAGTCTGAAGCAATTCTTTAGATAAAATGTAAATAAAAACACGATGAGCTCCGAGACCTGTAGCAGAAGTCATTCAGTGGAGAAAAAGGAATGACTCAATAAAATTAATAATTTGTTCACAACTTTCCCACTAGTAATATTTTTTCTGAATTTCACCAAAATTATAAACTATTATTATTTTTTAATACATTTTCGCGAATTTTGTAGCAAATGCTTTTGCTAAAATGAAGACAAAAACACGACAAACCCGTTGACCCGTTGTCAGAGGTCACTGAGCGAATACTCATGAATCATCTATGACAAGTGACGTCGACTAACACAACGTAACCTGCTGCAGTGATGCTTCGTGCCGTTCTCCTGTCTTCCTTCAAGTGATTCACTTCAGGAAGAAAAGCCCACTTAATTCTTTCGAAATAAATATTTCCTCTTGGGAGGGAGCCACTTTTGAATTTTATTCGCCTTCATTACCTACTACTATTCATAGGGAAGAGCTTCACAACCTTGATAGTCATTCTTCCCTTGGTAATGAAAATGGACGCGCTCCACATTTAGAACGTCATCTGTGGGATCTCCGCCAGAAATAAACTTCCACTTCTTCCATCCACTCCGCTCCCATATGATACCTGCCCATATAAGGCACCTGAGTACCGCAGGAGCTTTGGACCTAAGCCCAAAGCCACATCTGTGGACTAGAGGTCTTCACCTAACTCAAGAAATGAATGAAAAGGAACGGACACAAATATGATCATCCGTACGACACTAAACGAATTAAATGCATTCAGAATCATAAATGCTAACGAGAGTGGGATCCGTTTGAAACGATCTTCTTATAGCTATTTAACTTAGTATTAAAAGAAGTCGGTTATATCAACTGATAATCGATCACCCAAAAAACGCGATCGATGAAGTCCGACGACAAATTTTCTTTTACAGCTCTTTATCCTAATTGCAAAAGAAATCGGTAAGATACCGAGTGTTAATCAACTTTTCGGATTTTACTCGGCTGAACGTCAGTACGATATGATTTACCGCAAAGGTTAATACAATGAAGTATCTATTGTAAGTTTTCTAAAAGACTGTCTCTAAAATGAATTCTAAAAGAAAACTCATTTAAACATTATATTACATAATGAGATATAATAGAAATATATACTAAAACCCTCAAAATATATTTTGAAGATGCTGCGTGTATTTTATAAAATTATTATGATAAAATGAAATACCAAAATATTCAAAGCCAAATAAAAGATAGAGTAGAGCGGGGGATTTGGTGGCTATTTTTTCAAATAATTGCTGATAGTTAAAACAAAATTCAAAACTCAAAAAATTTTAGTACATTACTTAAATTTACTATTTTGTTTTTTTAGAAAAATATACCTACATTTATAGGTTTAAAAAAATCAAAAACTAAAAAGATATTTTTGGTCTATATGTAGAGGGAAAAAAAATAAAACATTGACAGAGCCCATATTTAAGTTATATTAGTTGTATACATGACTGTAAAATCACAAATGTTTTGGAAATTTCAATTATTAAAAAACGTTTTGCAGATTATTTTAATTTCAACCTTCCTCACATATAGAAGTTTGTAAGGGGTTGAAATTTTATCTCTAAATTATCGCACTATGGGAAAATAGGCGATATTTTTTAAACAGGCAATATTTTTAATAATTTAAACTATTTTTCTGCTAAAACCTACTTAAAATGTGTGACTAGAGTACATTTAACTGTACTTTTAATTAGTTATTACTCAAATGCCAAGTCTCTCGAATTTTGAGTGCAACAGTTTTAAAATATATTCGCTTTACTTGATGACAGAAATTTGTGATTAATAGTGATAATCAAAATACAGAAAAGTTGGTAAATATGTTATTAAAATCATCTTTTTCATCTGTATTATTGTCTTAAATTCAGTTATTTGGCTGTCCTAGCCTAATTATTTTGAGAATAATATTTTCGAACAATAAATAAATACGATAGCCATTTTCCACTCGAAGTTAACTGTCAATGAAAAGTAAGTTATTGGAAGCCGTAATGGAACTTTTAAATGATCTTCACATGAAAGTGCCAATTTTTAAAAAGTTTTATGTATTTAGAAAACGTTTTCATATAAAAGTATAATTTTGAATGAATTTTCCCTTTAATATCTTTAATATAGGCTTTAAATAGTTAAAATTCACAGCTTCAAGTTTACAATTGTAGCAGTTTGCTTTTTTAATTTTTCAAACAAAGTCTGTAAAGTTACCCAAAACATTTTAATGACTCTAACCGAGTAAAAAAATATATAAAAGAAAATTAAAAGCATTTGCTAAATGTAGTTTAAAGTTTTAATATTAACACATATTAAACCCAGCAAAAAAACATAGAACATGAACAGGATTATGACTATATATCCCAAATACTCCGCTTCAGGTGATTGTTACACGATACATGTTTATTTTTTTAAGGTTGAAAATAAATAAAGACTATAGTGTATAGATAACAAACTTCTCTCTAAAGCCTCGTCTATACTCAAATTTTGTCATTTTTAACACATTCAAACATAGTTGAAAAGTGTTTATGAATTCGTTTTGTCTGTCTGCCGTCTACAGTCTATTCATGCTCTAACTCGCATAAATATACTCAGATTGCCATGCAATTCATATATGTTATTGAGGTTTACTATGGCATGTTCGGTATTGAAAATGAAGTGTATAGCATTTATAGTTCATTTACAGGGACACTCAAAATAATTCAGTTAGATTAAGGTCTGTGGAGAAAAATCGTTTGCGGTGTATTCTAATGATGTAACACTATTTCAAACATATTTAAATTTATATATTACTTAGGTGCACTACAACATGCCTAGTATATAATACAGTGTGCGTAGCATTCATCATTCATTTACAAGGACACACAAAAGAATTCGGTTACAGTACTGTCAATGAAGAATAATTTCTGGAAGTGCGTTTCCAGTTGCGGTACGCGTTTTTAAATTTAACTATTTTTTTGCATATTACTTGGTGTGTATAACTTCTATAGATCATATACAGGGCTGCACAAAATATCTCAAGTACATTTACGTTTATTCAGTACATTTCTGAAATTGCTGAAGGGGTATTTACAACTGTGCTATGCGTTTCCTAACTGAACTAAATTTTAGCATACTATGTAGTATATATACAAATCTATAGATCATATACAGGACTGCACAAATTAATTCTTATATTTTTCCAACTATTGATGATTGCCATCAATAGTTGGAAAAATATAAGAATTATGAAGAAATTGTGTTTTGAAATGTGTTATGTGTTTTCCAAATTGTTTACTTAGACATCATCGTTCATCTTATTCAACTGTGACGTTTTGTTACAATATTCTGAATGCGTTCGAAAGTGTTTTAGTCTATGCTTTGCGCATGATTTTTCGTTCTTTTCAATATATAGGCCTTAGGTATAAAAACTTAAGAAGCAGGTCTCCCAATTCCCGACACAACCATATATTTTTATATATTTAAATAATATAAAATTTCCTATTTATATAAAAAAAAAAAAGAAATGAAAACCGTTATTAAACTCAACTTGAGTAAATACATCTGCTTCTTTATCCATTAAATATGTATATTTCATATAACAATAACGCGGAATTACTGAATACTTTGAGACTGAGACCGAGGTGTTTATTCAATATTCGAGTTTGGAAATGTTTTTTAGGCATATTGTAGATCATTTCTGACATGAATGTATTGACTACAGATAAAAATACTTGTTATATTCTGAAAGTAGGCTTTTCAAAGATATCTTAAGATCCCTGAGTTATACTCGGGCATGTGACGCAAGAAAATTTAACGCCACCCGTATCTAGTTCGGGCTTGAGTTTCAATGTGTTAAAAAAATTACTAGGGAAACAAAAAAGAGAAAATCTGGACGAAAACGAAATGTATCAAGAAGAATTTTGAATTCGAAATTGTCGGTTAAAAAGATGTATAAAAGGAAGTAAGAATTTATAATATGCTACAATAATTGCTCAATATGTCCTTCTTCATTGTCAACAACGTGCTGTAATCGCAAAATCATATTTTCCATCGTTGAGTGCAGTAAGTCTGGCAAATATTTCGAACATAGCAACAAATGTTTTTTTTTTAGAGCCAACATAAATACGAAAATATGGATCAGATCAGATACGGAAAAGCTTAATTATCAACAGACATCAGGGGTATACAAAATTAATTTCAAAGATAACGAAGGAAAGGATAATTCATATATAGGCATGACAAAAAGAAAAATCCAGGAGAGAACGAAAGAACACAGAAGAGACATAAATTTAGGTAAATCAACCACTGCAATAGCCAGATTTAACAATAAATCCCCAATTAAAATAGGTTGAAAAATTAGCCAATTACAATAATCTAAACTACGCATTACAGAGAGAAGCAATAGAAATATACACACCAGATAAAAAAAAACTTGCAACGACGTAGCTCACGCCAAAATTGACACCAGATGGCGCCAGATGCTGTTAGGAAGGGGCAGAGGGGGAGTTTCAGAAAAATAGGACTGACAGAGCAGAAAAACGAAACATCAGTATTAATGATGCCTGGGCATATTAATGATGCCTGGGCCAACAGGCGAAAATGTTCTTCTTTTAAGAAACTTTTAACGTATGGACTGGTTTTATGTGTTTTTAGATATGTTTTGAAGAATGTGCAGTGCCTGTCTATATGTTTAAAAGATTAAAATAATGTCTGAAATAACAGGTAGTTCGAAGAATTATTAATTAAAAAATGACATTAGAAAAGATCATAGATTGAAATACGAAAATATGATTTTGCAATTTATAGTATGTTGTTGACAATGAAGATGACATGTTGAGCATTTATTGTAGTATATTAAACATTTATGTGAATGCATATTGGGTATTAAAATGTATAAGCCTATTTGAACATTTAAATGAGTCTTAGAGGCCACCTTTCAAAAATTTCGGTGCAACAATTTTTTTTAAATACAAGCAATTGATTTGTTAAAAATTATAACAAATTATATAACACCTTGTAATTATATACTTCTTTTAATTGCTAAAAGGCGGAAAATAAAAAGATTATAAACAGTAAAATAAGTTTTATTAGACTGTTGACATGTTTCAGCTCAATCTGAGCCATTATCAAAACAAAATAGAATATTCTATAATTGTACGGTCTATTTAGTAATTTGAAACGCTATCATTTAATTTTTCACGTACTTTTTAAAATTATGCACGTTATTATTTATTTTTTACTTGGATGTTTATTTCCATATTTGGAACCATGGGGTAACCACACTTTTAGTAAGTTAAATGATGCTGCATCGTTACATATTGTATTTTTACGTGTTACAATCTCTACGGTTTCTCTTATAATGGATTAATAGTACAGATTGCATGTGAAAATTATTTTACTTTCGTTGAAATTTATTTGGATGTTTTCTCCTTGATATAATCTTGTCAGGTCTGTTGTTTTTCTATTATGCTTAATATCAGTTATATGCTCCTTTTTCTGTAACTAAATTTCCTGCTTGTTATGCCAATATAGTAATTCTTAGATCCGTCTTCTTTAATAAATGGTATGTCATATACTACAGAATAATTCTCAAAATTAATTGGGTCAATTTTACTGCAAATGATATTCTTTAATTTCTTAGGGGGTTTGGCTATTAAACAGATATTGAAGCGTTTAAGGCTGTATTTTAATTTTTCAAAAAAGCTTGGATAATACTGAAGAGTATAAAGTTTGTATTTTTGCGAATCAAATTTGTTTTCATGTCTTTTATTATTGGCTATATCCATGATTCATTTATTAATATGGTGTACTTTAAAACCATTATTACAAGCAATTCTATGAATATTATCTAGTTCATTATCCAATTTATTTTCAGTACATACTAAAAAGGCTCTTCTTATGAAAAATCTGAAGGCTGAAATTTTAAACGTAAATGGAAAACATGCATTATTTATATGGATATATCCAATAATGACAAGTTGGAAATTGCACGTCAAATGTGACAAATGAGATGCGTTCGTACTGTTATTATTTCAGTGAAATGAATTATATCGTCTGTCATTATGATATGATTAATTTCCGTAATAAAATAAGTACATTTTAAGTTGGCAACATTTTATCTTTTGTTGACATTTACTGAAAATTCCAATGGGAAACTTAAGCCTAGCTTTGAAAATTTCAGAAATTGAAATCCATATTTAGACTTTTTTTTCATTTAGTATATATTTCTCTGGAAACATCTATCCAAAAAAACTGTCGGTAGATTGCATGGTTGCTATAATTAAAAAATTTTAGTATGCAAATTCGGTTTTTAAATTCAGTAATACAGAAATAATACATGACTCCATCTTAAATAGGACATAATCACCATGGCAACCTAGAATCATTACCCGTGATCATGGGATATCATTGATTTAATTACGTATGATAGGAATTAATAGAATGAATAACGTGACTATAAATTGGTCATAGAGGTTATAAAATGTCATATATGTCACATGTGACTATAATTTGGTCATAGAGCTTACAAAATGTCATATACGTCATATATTACTATAACGTCATACATGTCAGATAACTTGACGATACATTTCGGGCGCTTGACGATTAATCCTCAGAAGCTTCTATAACAAGGAAGTACCGGTTTTTTAAACATTCAAACTACTTAATAAATATTTTTATTAATATCTTTTTAAGTTTTGATTCGATTTTCATAAAATTTGAAATGACGTGACAAATTTTTGCAACAATTATATATATTAAAATTCAAACCATTTAGTTGGGTAGTTTTTGAGCTGTTGTATGCGGACGGACAGACAGACGGACGGATCAGACGACGACTATAGATGCTACGTATTTATATAATTACGAACGCGCAAAAAAAACAAAACAAAAAAAACAGGAAAACAAATTTGATTAATTTATTATTATATGTATTGAAGAGTATACAAACTTTATACTCTTCAATATTATCCAAGCTTTAAAAAAAATAAAACACAGCCTTAACCGTTTCAATATCTGTTTAATAGCCAAACCCCCTCAGAGATTAAAGAATACCATTTACAGTAAAATTGACCCAATTATTTTTGAGAATTGGTCAGGAGTACATGAAATACCATTTATTAAAGAAGCCGAATCAAAGATTTACTATATTGGCATGACAAGCAGGAAATTTAGTTGAAGAAAAAAGGAGCATATAGCTGATAATAAGTATAATAGTAAAACCACAGCCCTGGCAAGATTATATCAAGAAGGAACCATCCAAATATATTTCAATGAAAGTAAAATCATTTTCCCCTGCAATCTATACTATCAATCCATTATAAGAGACACCATACAGATTGTAACACGTAAAAATACAATATGTCAAGTTGCAGCATTATTTAACTTACCAAAATTGTGGCTCCGGTTACTCCATGGTTACAAATATGTAAATAACCACCAAGTAAAAAATAAAAAATAACGTGCATAATTTTAAAAAGTAGGTGAAAATTAAATGATAGCGTTTTAAATAACTTCATAGACCGTGTAATTATAGAATTATCTTATTTGTTTTGATAATGGCCGAGATTGAGCTGAAACATGTCAATTGATAAAGTTATGAAGGATGCTCCTGTGAATATAAGGAAAAAATTATAAAAATATAAAAAATTGAAAAGTTTAAACGTTTTTAAATTTTCTTAATTTTTAAAATATATATATATATATATCTTTTTCCAAAATCTAGCAATGATATTATATTTTTTGTCGTGGAAATCATTTTGTTTAACAGTTTCATTTTATGATATGTAAAGGAGGTACAAAAAAGATAAAAGTAAAAAAATTACAATGGGTAATGAGTCCCTCTTAAGCTAATAAGCTTAGAAAAACTCACAAATTAGAAACGTAGTGGTGTTATCCGGTACAAAGTTTAATTACTGAGAGACTGACAAATTGTGAGATAAACTTCTCAACACTTATTTCCTGTCTTGATGAAAGATAGCATGCATAAATCTTGGTTAGTTTTATCCCCTCACTTCTCAGTATTTTAGTAGATAGTCACACTTTTTTCAGTTTCGTTTCAGCTCTACGTTTTTTTCGTTTAGAAACCTATTGTTTTGGAAGCGAAACACATCATGCTGTAAACTTGAAACCGAGTTAAAATAACAGGTGTTTGTTGATCTTTATTTTTTTCCTCTCTGCTTCTCTTTTGAAAAAAAAACTATTTACTGCCAAAGAAACAGACTCCAAAATAAAGCGGTTTCCTTTAATATTTAGAAACTTTAACTTTGTGAAATGCTACACATTTCATATAAAATACATAATATATGTGGTCTACATAAGAATTTTTAAATTTTCTTTTTTTTTAAATTAACGTTTCGAATCAAAGATGACAAAAGGTTTATTTTTTTATTTCCGCAGAAATATTCCGTCATAAGACATTATGCGGTTGTTGATCTTTGCTCAGTTAAATGTTGTCTCTCTTTTGAAAAAGTCCTTTATTGCCAATAAATATATCCAATAAAACTACTTTATTGCTAATAAAACTAGCTCCCAAATAAAACTTTCCCCAAATACTTAGACTAAATAAATTTAATGCTGTTGGATGCTATATATTTCATATGAAATATCTGTATTAAGTTGATGAGTTAGAAACAATTTTTCTTAACCATCTTTTAACCTATACTAACTTTTCATTTAATACTAATTTGCAAATTTTCAAAATTTAATAAAAACACTGAAATAAACGTTTTATTTCCGCAGAAATATTCCGTCGTTAACTATAAGGGACAGTTTACATATAGAGAAACCCATCAATAAATAAGGAAGCATTTTTATCTTCCGAAAATTAAGTACTTAGGTGCACTCTGGTTAAATGCAATTGTTAAAAGTTTATTCTAAATTATGTGTTTAAAGTATTTAAAGCTGTAGATTCTTTATTCATTCTGAGCTCCCAACGCTCCGGATTTTTGAACAGCACTACTTTTGGATAAAAATTTTCGCTTTATTTATTGCAGAAATTGTGTGATTAAATAAGACAAAGATTACTAGGAGGGCTGGAAGATCTGTTGATTCCATGAAAATTGGTGACAAATGAGCAAAAATTACCATAATAACCACCAACAAGTAATTTTGAAACAAAAAAAAAATCAAGGCGACTTCAATTCACTGTTTCTTAATAAAGGACTTGTTTGTAATTGTGAAAAACTCATATTATTAACATTCCCTTTTTTAAATTTATTTATTGAGAACCAGTTGGCATATTTTAGTGAGAATGGTTTGGCACAAGAGAGTATATTTTTTGACATCCACATTCAATTTAATTTACGTTGTTTCCATTTGAGTGTCTTTAAAAATAAAAGAATTCTGGCATACGTACACAGCGAGCGCTCAGATTAAAGTTTTTATCGAAACTGTTTCAACACAAATTCCAAAACATCCAGGCAACACTCGCTCGGACAACTTCTATTAAACGAGTGACACATGTCGACAAATTTTAGCTTGGCGATAATGGCAGGCTCGCCAAAGTTTTATCCAAAATTAACTCGATGAGTTAAATTTATTGCTCCTTTGGCACTACCATCTCACATATAAAAGCACTATTTCTCATTCATTTATTCGTATACCACCTCTCTCACCTTAATAAAGGTAATTATTTTGGTAATCACTCACATTTGAAACGGAGTAAAGAATCATATATTAAAATATTTTATGTATCCCTGTAAACTCTACACGATACGATAAATCCTTTTAACTTAAATCTTCCCTGGTATTCTAGAATCGCAATGTAAAAGTTACATTCAAAACGTTCATTTGAAAACCATTCGAGGACGCATGATTTCAGAATCATATGTGTATATGCTAGGTGAAAAATTATTGCCTGAAGCACCCCTATTACAGGTAGTGATTATTTCTTTCAACAAGACAATGCAAGTTGACATGTGTCTCGTGCATCACGTTCATGATTCGAGGTCAATTCATCCAACTTTTGGATTGGCCGCCAAGAAGCCCTGATTTAAACCCCACAGAGAATCTTTGGGCATTTTAGCTATAGAAGTATATAAACATGCACACTATATGCAAATACAGACGATTTGACATCATCCATAGAATTAGCGTGGAAAAACATTTCTAAACAAACTTTAACCCTTTAACGGATAAAGCACTTCAATTGCTAAAATGTTGAAATAAATGATTGACACCGGAAATTATAAATAAATTTATTTGTATATAATAAAAAAGCGATATTTTGCATACATAATAAATGGAAACATATCTATTAAAATTCTGCTGTCATTGTTGAATTTCGTAATTAAAATTTTGTGGTTTCGTAGGGAAACCAATGAACGTTAAAGGGTTAACTGGACTTTCTGAGTCAATGACTGAACGATTAATAAGGGTCATTGAAAAAAAAATGTGATTTTGTAGGATATTAATTTATGTCCAGACATATTTCATTATGTCCTTATAATTATTTCCGTGTTTCACGTCATATATTTCTATTAATATGTGATTTATAAGTTTTATTGTCATTTAATTTAGTATTAATAGGCTCCTAATGTTTCCTAATTACGAGTAGTAAATTATGTTTGATTTTGTTTTCAGTTGATAATTACTTTAATACATATTACTCATTTTTCAACGTGTCCTTATAATTTTTTCCATAGCTGTACATACATACCATAACGATCAAAAACCGAAAACTTGTTTTTTTAAGTCATTTAAAAATTACATTGTATAAATTTAACCATCCTTTACCAGATTGTTGACCGGCAGTGTTGCTAATTTAGAGTTTTTTTTTATTCAAAACTAGCTGAGCCCACCCGGCGTTGTCAGGGCCCGTGATAATAACCTTGAACAAAACTCAAGCTTGTATGACTTTATATCTTCGGAAAATCTTTCAAATGAATCTAGTTTTGGGGCTCCTCTGCCACCACTTACCTTTAACAGTAAAGGATTTTTAAGTTACGTCTGTAGTGAGTAAACGTAAGTTGATGCCGAAAAAGAAGATTAATATTCAGAGAAGGTGATAGCTGGGGGATCTAAGAAAATTTTTAGTAGTTTATAAAGTATGAGGACCTTAGAACTATGTTAAAGAAAATTGCAAGAGAATAGGATCATTTTTAAAGAAACTTCACCAGGGGCCCCAAGAAGGAGATTAATATTCAAAATTGGTCGTAGCTGAGGTCAAGAAATTATTTTGTCATTCATGTAATAGCTGGAGGACCTAAGACGTTATCAGGGTAAACAAAGCTAGTGAATCGGACGAGTTTTAAGGGAGCTATACTAGGGGGCCCAAAAGGGGCCGATTGATAGTTTTGAGCAGAGCCCTAAGATGAAAACATCTTAAAAGGTCCTAGAACTTAGCGCTTTGGATCTTCACTTGGTCGAAATTAAGTATAGGGTATAAATTAATCATTAGAATAAAATTTTAAGAAAATGTACCAAAAATGGGGGGAAATGCCTAAAAAGTGCCCTAGGGCCCTAATAAAAATATCAGCGTGGTGACCCGGGGAGAGGAGTCCGAGACTCAAATTTAAAGTTATGCATTGAGAGGATGACACGATTAAGGTTGTGAAAAATGCATGGCGCACAAAACGTTCAAGGGACCCCGGAGCGGACCCCAAGGGGCTAGCGTCTTTACTGGGATGTACAAAAGTATAGGGTATAAATTAATCATTAGAATAAAATTTTAAGAAAATGTACCAAAAATGGGGGGAAATGCCTAAAAAGTGCCCTAGGGCCCTAATAAAAATATCAGCGTGGTGACCCGGGGAGAGGAGTCCGAGACTCAAATTTAAAGTTATGCATTGAGAGGATGACACGATTAAGGTTGTGAAAAATGCATGGCGCACAAAACGTTCAAGGGACCCCGGAGCGGACCCCAAGGGGCTAGCGTCTTTACTGGGATGTACAAAAGTATAGGGTATAAATTAATCATTAGAATAAAATTTTAAGAAAATGTACCAAAAATGGGGGGAAATGCCTAAAAAGTGCCCTAGGCCCTAATAAAAATATCAGCGTGGTGACCCGGGGAGAGGAGTCCGAGACTCAAATTTAAAGTTATGCATTGAGAGGATGACACGATTAAGGTTGTGAAAAATGCATGGCGCACAAAACGTTCAAGGGACCCCGGAGCGGACCCCAAGGGGCTAGCGTCTTTACTGGGATGTACAAATGGGGGAATAACTAAATGGAGAAAGGCCCTATAAACGAAGAAGATCGGATTAAAAGGAGGCAAGTTATTAACGATTTAAGGAACAAAACTTCAAGGGGGCCCCCTGCCGGGCCCAATGGGGCAGGGTGTTAACTGGAATGTAGAAATAGGATAATAATTAAATGGAGAAATAGACCCTAAAATGAAGACGATCGAATAAAAATAATACTAGTTATTAACAATTTAGAGCACAAAAACTTAAACGGGTCCAGGGGTCCTGGTCTTAAAAAATTAAAAATCTCAGCCTTATGTGCATCAGGACACGCCTTGGAATATCCGCACCCAAATTTTCAGAGTGCTACGTGCAGTATATTTCGTTAGCCATCGCACACAGACACATACACAGATAGATACACGCGCACAGAGAGACAACCAACTTTCTTTTATTAGTATAGTTATCTACAAGAATCTTTCCACAGTAATTTTTAGTTTATTTAATGACAGGCGTTCTGCGATTAAATATGCCAAAAATTACTATTCAAAATTTAATTTTATAGATGTTCTGAATAAAAAAACTTGCTAAATCAGTGACGAGTCCGGTTAACAAAGTGTTAACTTGATGTCCAAATATTGACCATCGTTGCTATTGCAGACAAACCTTTCTTTGGTTGAGAAAAAGAAAGGAAATACTAATGATATTACTGACAAACTTATTAACTTTCAGAGAGGTAATTTTTGTTAAATAATGTAACAAAATATTTAAATGCTATTGTGGATATAATAAACATTTAACCCTTTCCGGCACAGTGGCCCCACTCCGGACTCACCTAATTTTAATTCCAAACCTGCATTCGGCACCAAGAATATTTTAATAAAATTTTGTTTCTGTAAGGAAAGCTTAAAATAAGGAGTTCGTATTTTCTAAAAAAGTCGTTTGTAAATTCCGGTGTCAGTCAGCAATTTCTCATTTTACGAACAGACTTTGTCTGTGCCGGAAAGGGTTAATTTCCTTTCAAGTGCTATTATTGTTAATTTATTTAAATAAAACTTCAGGAATATGGGTGTCACTACTTATATGTATGGCGAAGAGATTCAACTATGTGTATCATGCCAGCTCCTGAAATTCAATTATAAAATAAAAGGGAAATGTGGGCGTAGTATTCATTCATTTTTTTTAACTAAAAACACCTTAATGTAATACCGATATTGTAAAAAATACCAATGATACATTTCATGTACACATAAATAAACGTGCATACTTGCAAACTTTTAAAATCAAAAATACATACATTGAACCAGAAAACGTATTTAATTAAATATGTTTTGATTCTATGTAGTAGTCGTTTAAAATCTACTCGATTTCATTCATGAAATAAAATTTCTGGTTGAAATATCTTTCTTTGAACAAGAGTCTCCCAGTAAAAACGGGAGAGTTTGCAAATTTGAACGTGACCATTTCTGTAGAATCACATTTAGGTTTGAAGTTTTTGCTAGCCTTTTGATTACGTGTTGAGGAATATATTGGGTTGTTCGGAAAGCTCCTTCCACATGGGAAAGCTAATTTGTACCGGAAATTCCGCCCGTCAATTATTAGACACTAGATATCGGAATTAATCTCTAATAATTAAATGATAGAATTTTCCGGTACAAACCAACTTCCCGAACAACCCAATACGTCCAAGTGAACTATTTTTTATTCTATTCGTACCACTATATAAAAAAATCTCTGTCATACACTTATACTAGGATACTTTTAAGGAAAATCTACCAGAAGGAAAAAAATGTAAACTGTGGTACGATTGAATATAAAAATAATCGTCCTTTCTGGCCAGTAATCAAAGGTATAATTATCACAAAGTAACATAAGTCGAAAAATTATTTATTAATAATGATATACATGCAAATATCATTGTTAATATTGATATATATGCATATTTTATATGCATGCATCCTAATACTGGCAGATATTTTCATTCATACAATACAGCTTTTCTACAAAATAAAATATTATTAGTGCTGTGAATTTTAAACCATTAAGTTAGTTTCTTGGGCACTTGAAGTGAGATGAATAATAATAAACAGAGCTCGACTAACAACTGATTAGATTGGGACCCTGTGTCAAATGCTCGCTTCGGCGTCCCACGACAATTTTCTAACGTCAATTTTCATTCATTTAAAGAAAACACACCTGAAATCGTCTTAGACACTAATATTTTTAGGGCTTTGGAGCTCTTTTAAAAGTAGAGGCCCGAGGCAGTTGCTTCGTTTCCCTTTTGATATCTAAACTCTCATAATAACATTTAAGTTAACTATACATATTTGGAATTATTGATACCGGATATTGTAATTGGTAACATTTATGTAAGGCTTATGAAGCGGATCAATTTTCTTAATTTTGCTGATGATGTTTAACAGTGTCAATAAAATATTTCTTTCGGGCGGACAATCAGAATGTCCGAAAAGACAGAGAAAACTTTTTTATTGCATAGAAGGTACCGTGGTGTCACTACGGCCCCAAGATTTCTAGCCGTTAAAACTTATACTAAAAAAAAATACAAAATAATTGATCATTTGTGTAACAATGTTAGATCCAGAAATAATATACAGAAAATAAAATATCTGATCTTCTAATGGAAAAATATTATGATTTTTACTAATAAAAAATACTAACAATAACATTTTTTGTTAAACTTTTTCATAAAATGAGCGATTTTATACTAGTTGCTTTGTAGAGATTTTGTGAGATTATTTTTTACGAGGAAAAATAACCGCGTTTTAATGTTTTAAACCTATACATTTAATGTCAATGACATAAGTTCCTAACAGTAATTTTTTTTTGTATTTATTTTACTAAACGCTACGAAATAATAAAAAGAAATCCATAAGAAAATGAAAAACAAACCTTGAAACTTTTTAAAAAATAACATTACTAATTAATAAGTCAACAATTTTCAGGTTGTAAGACTGACGAATAAAGCAACAGGTCTTGTCTAAGAAAAACAGTTTTGAGGTAACCAAATAATCATCGGCTATTTTTAGATTTCGAAAGATAAACCTTCCTTTTCATCTCTTCCTTATTATGTTTTCCATGCGACTTTGACGGAAGTAGGTTTCGGAAAAATAATAAATCATACACAGACTTGCTCTGTTTCTCAATATTACTTAAATTGCCAATTTTAATATTAACTTCCCGTTCAGAATTTTTCCAGTTTCATGAAATTATTTTTTATTATAGATAAAAATTAATTTAGTGAATATATCAACTTTCTAAAATTTGTTACTGGTACTTATGAAATTTTAAACTTCACATTTTGCAATGTATAGTAAATATCGTTTGATTAATATTACTATCCGCACGTCAAAGTTTGATTAATTTGTGTATTTACAGGCTGTCAATAAAACAAATAAACAAATACAAATAATAAAAATGCACCTTATTCTTAATATAGCTAAAAGTTTGATTTTTTTTAATGCTCAAACAGAGCCACACTGGCATCTAAACCAAGGTTGCCAGTTTGTTATCCCTTTTTATTCAGAAATGACGAATTCATGCCGGAAATTCCGAAAGAAGAATTTTTACTTGGTGTAATCACGAAATGCCTAATAATAAAATAATTTAATAAATGGATAACGGAAAATAACCTAATGCTTAATTGGGACAAAACAGAACAACTGTACTTTAATAGAACACACACAAGAAACCTACCAACAGCAGACACATATAAAATTGAAGGAATTAAATTTAAAGAAAGGGAATTAGGGTAATATTAAATATCTAGGTATAATCATACATAAAAATCTAAATTGGTTAACACACTGTCAAGCACAAACAGACAAAGTAAAGAAAGCATTTCGGATGATGGGTCAAATGGCCAAACGGGGTTGGAGATTGAAACTAAGCATCTTAAAAATATAGTATAGAACAGTAGCTGAGAAAACACTAACTTACGCGGCCCCAATGAGAGGACATAAGCTAAACCAAAGAAGCAAAGAAGTACTAACAACATGCCAAAGGCACTTTCTGCTGGCTATAGTTAGGGCATATAAAACTGCCCAAACTGCGGCCCTTCAGGTACTTGCTGGCATGATTCCAATTCATGTTCAAGTTAAATACGAGGCAGTATACGGCACAATATCATGTTTAAGAGAACCGACAAAAATACACGGAACCACTATCTACCATACAGACTATATAAAAAAGATTAATGTATGGGAAACACACCCCGCGGACACCAAAGAACCAAGAATAGGACATAATTACAAGGACAGAGTAATATATACAGATGGATCGAAATTGGAATCCATCGCTTATTTTTATCAGTTTGCCTCAATCTATTATAACTTAGAAATATAATTGAAATTGATAACTATCTATTCACTATGTCTCTGTTGCAAGCTTTAAAGTGAAAATTATCTTGGAAAATGCTCTCTGTACTTTCTGAAATGATTGTCTCTCGCCCCTCGCGCTTCTTCTGACAATTGTTGAACAGGTAATATCACATGCAATAATACAAATGATCCATGTACTAAATTTTTATGTATTATTGGTAACAGAGGGTTCCAACTAATGCCCAAATACAATTTCGCAGTATTAAACGCATTACACTTTTAAAATTTCAATGTCTATTTCATATCAACTCAAAACTTATTCTAGTATGCCTCTGTGGCTTTTTTATAAAATTAATATTAATACGAGATGAGGTCTCTGGATTTCTGAAAAATCTTTTTGGCAATGTTTCCGACATCTGTGTTTCCATCTTCAGCTTTTGGTATATCCATCAAAAGTTCCATATTTTCTACCTTTAAATTAAAATCCTTTTGAATTTTTTTAGGCTCGCTGACATATCATTTGTCGTATGAATTCAATCCGTTTCTGCATTGGTAAAATTTATGATGGTGAAATAAAGATTTTAAAAAAATTGTCGGGGCATTCAGCGTTGAAAAGACCAAATTGCAATACTTCTGTATTTTTCAAAATGATTTAAATTCCTTTTACATCAGAAATAAGTATTTCCTCTTCAATTGCAAAATATTCTCAGAAGCACTTGATGCAAATGTAATAAAATTAGTACACGAAGTTTATTAACTATTTGTATATGTATGAGTTCTATGCTATTTTAATCAAAATGGTGGGAAGATACAGGAAGAATCTCTTCAGAATTTTTTGTAAAAGTTTAAACTTTATTCCCGCATATAATACGCAAAATTGCCCAGACGAATACATAAACAAAAATTCTCTAGAATAAAACATTCATTTGAAAAAAGAACGTTGCAGTAAAAAGTTCGATCTACGTTTAAAGACATTTAAGAGTGATTCTACAAATTATGCATACATTTTTGTAAAAAAAAAAAACATATATTTTTAACTAGATCTTCAATAGTTTCAGCAAGCTGTTAAAATAAAAAAATATCCACAATTTATAACAGCAGTTTTCGAAAAGAGAGACGTGTGATATATGCCTCAACTGTATTAAAACCACCTCTACAAAAACAGGAAGTACGGGGCGAACAATTCCAAATGGAGGATCTGACACAATGATTACTCAGCAATTTAAAATAAACAAATAATCAGCATTATGAGATATTTCATTTTCGAACTTTTGTCCAGTCCTCCTTGCTCCCCCCTCCCCCCCCCCCAAAAAAAAAAATCAGATGTATCTTTCATATCTACCCATACCAGCCTTCAGATCAGACAGAACTTTTGAATATAAAATAAGATTATGTCCTTCGTGCAAGAAAAAAACATAAAAATGTAACATATCTCTCATAGTATCTCTCATGGTATCGACAGATAGTTTGACAGGCAAGTCGAACTTTGACAGGGAAAAGGACAAATACAGCTGTCCTCTTTTTCTCTGCAAAAATTTAATTGACAATTTTTATCTTCTAGTGCTCAAGTATGCAACAACGTGGCTTGATCACATAAGTCATTAAAAATACCATCTATATTTTCGAAGAAAAAATCGTCTTTCAATAAGACGGCTGCCCCACTCATTGCAAAAAAGATCATCGATCAGAATTATCTAAATCGATGTATAGGCAGATGGGGGTCATTTTTAGAATGACCTCCCCATTCTCCAGATCTACTATCTAATGCTTTTTTGTGTGTGGTGGCACTTGAATGCAATGGTTTACAAGACACCATCCAATTTCATCGTAGTGTTGAAGCAGCGAGTTACGAGAGGCTATAATAACACCTCTCCAGTCCCTTTGAAGGTAGTCAAGAACAAGGCCTGCTTATCAAAAAGGCTCGAGAAACACAATCTTGCCTTCTAAAATTTAACTGGGATCCCAAAATGGCTCAAAAAAGAGGCCTTCAATTCCCACTTTTATTTTAGATTGAATTTTTAAAGACTTCTTTTTTTCTTTTGAAAAAACTTGCTTAGACCAAGAAATACTATTAATATATTATGCATAGTTAGCACACATTTAATAGAACAGTATTTCGGTTCTGAATTTTAAAAGGATTTGCATGAATAGATTTAATTCAAGTTAGTTGAAATAGGTCCTCTTATCATTCATACTTGCCAACATCGCACTAAACTTCCGTAAAAGTAGGTTAATTTAACCGCGGTTAAACACGATTCAAACCAGAATTTTTTTTAAGAAATGAACTCAAATAGGTTCGACGAAAGAACATGAAAGTAAATATATACTATTTTTTCTGATATATTTTCTGGTTAAAAACATCTTTAACCTGGATCAAATTAACTCGCATTGTATGGAAGTTTAGTTGAAAGTTGGCAGGTATGTATCATTTAACTAATTTCTGAAGTGCGTCGTAAGGCTAGAAAAAATTTCACTTTACATCTAACAACTATCAATTTCTATGAAGTTAAATACACGCTATGGCATTTTTATACGGGCAATAAAATTGTTTAATAAAATCTTAATCTGCTAAACCACTCCATATACAGTGGCGTGGCTCCCAAAAGTGTTCATACACTTTGACTGATTTTCTTTTTATATAAAAATGAAAACGGAAGCAGGCAGAGAAAGAGCGTGCCCCAAAAGTCTTCGTACACTGAAACATTTTCAGATAAATTCATAATTAAAATTATCGTCTGTCGCTTTATTTTTATTTTTGCATTGTGGTGACATTTAACCCTTAATTGCATAGTGATGTAAATTTCCATCACTTTTTATTTAACTTTTAATAAATAAATCAACTTCTTCGCCACCACTATATTTATATAGAAATATTAATCCAGTAAATTTCCCGTGAACTATGTTTCTGAACAAAGTTAAAAATCTATCTTAAAATTTCTAGTGTCTAATATTTAATATATGTATAAAAAAACACAATTGTAAAAGAAAAATTCATGCAAAGAAGTGTTAAAAAATCGTTTGGCTTTAATTTTTGCTTGCTTCCTCCTTAATAGTCTATTTATTATTTAAAAATAGTTCATAGTCGTAAAGAAACAACTAATAGCATTCGAAAATTTATCTTTCATAATATAGTAGTGGTAAATCAGTTCGGAATATTGCTCAATTAGTAATAAATTTATCCCCTTCTACGGTGCAGTATGTGATAATACGCTTTATAGAAAAAAATCGAATCGAAAACAAGGTAAGAAAAGGTGTCCATCAAAGTGAACACAACGTGATCAGAAATTTATAATTAGAAAAATTACGAAAAATCCACGTTTAAGTGCTGTAAAAGTTTCTACAGAATTTAATGAAAAATTTTCTACTTCAGTTTCAACTGAAACTGTTCGACGATTGCTGAGATCAGCTGGATTAAATGGCATTCTGCCCGTAGAAAAGTTTTTGTTAGTGCGAAAACCAGAAAACATAGGCTTTCCTTTGTAAAATCATTGATAAATAAACCCGAATCGTATTGGAATAATGTCTTATTTACAGATGAAAGCAAATTTACCATTTTTGGTTCCGATGGGCGTATAATTGTATGCAGAAGAAAAAAGTAACATCTTAATCCCAAAAACTGGAACAGTTAAGTATGACGATGGGGGTGTCCTGGTGTGGGGGTGCATGGCAGCATAAGGACTAGGTGATTTTGTATTTATTGATGGCATAATGAATCATGCTCTGTATTTAAATATTTTAAAAGACAATTTAAAATTATCAGCCCAAAATTTGGGTAGGGGAAACAACTTTGTTTTTTATTGATGAAATAACAAAGCAAATAAGCAGGCGAGGCCTTGGATCGAATATATATATTGAGTTACAAAAGAACATTACACAATGACAAAAACATAGTAACTGAACTGGAAATTGAACATCACTTATATTTATAAATTCGTCTGGGATTCTGCAGTCATGCTTCCCGGACGTGCAGGAAAGCTTACACAAAAGTATAATCCAATAAAATTTAAGATGTAATGCTACGATTACAACTACGATACGATATACTAACACCCGCCCATAATCTAGCATTACATTAGAAAAACACAGAATAAAAAATTACAATAAACAAACATTAAAAATATGACAGAGTTAAAACATTACTTATACAAACAGCAAAGAATCAACAATTCATAAAATTTAGCTTTAGGCAATGCCTTTGTAAACATATCAGCAATTTGCATATTTGTAGGAATATATTCAATTTTGATATTATTTTTCTTTTACAACATTACGAACAAATTTTAGTTTTATATCTATATGTTTCATTCTACCATAACTACTTTCATTACTGATACATTTTATGCAAGACTGATTATCCTCTAAAATAACTAAATCCTTAATAGTACTTACAATTTCACAAGCAATATTTTTGAACCACAACAGGTCTTGCAAACTTTTAGTTAAGGCAATAACTTCAGCTTCAGTTGACGATAATGCAATTGATTTTTGTTTATTACAACACCAGAGAACAGGCATGTTACAAAACATTAAAATGTAACCTGATACTGATTTTCTATCATTTGTATTAGCCCCCAATCAGAATCAACATACATAGATAATTTAGGATCAGATTTTTGCTTTTTATACACAAGTTTTAAGGACAAAGTTCCTTTCAAATATCTTAAGATTTTCTTTAGTGCAATCCATGCAGCTTCAGTAGGATTTTCCTGCATTTGACTCAAACAATTAACACTATACAGGGTGTTTCAGTTAAACGTTTCAGAACTTCTAAGAAGGGTAAGGTACATCCTGACAACTCGAAATCATATAGCAATGTGGGGTCGGAAAAGCTTTCCTTAACCCTTTGCGACGCAGAGAATTTCCATTGCTTAACTATTGAAATTAATGATTGACACCAGAATTTGAAAACGAACTTTCTTGTAAATATGAAAAGCTATATTTCACGCAACTAATAAACCGTAATTTTTTTAACAAAAATTCTGGTATCAGTGAGGGTTTTGGGAATTAAAATTAAGTATGTTTATCAAACCACTTAATTTTAATTCCCAAAACCCTCACTGATACCAGAATTTTTGTTAAAAAAAATACGGTTTATTAGTTGCGCGAAATATAGCTTTTTCATATTTACAAGAAAGTTCGTTTTCAAATTCTGGTGTCATTCATTAATTTCAATAGTTAAGCAATGGAAATTCTCTGCGCCGCAAAGGGTTAAGGAAAGCATTTCCGACCTCACATTGCTATATGATTTCGAGTTGTCAGGATGTACCCTACCCCTCTTAGAAGTTCTGAAACGTTTAACTGAAACACCCTGTATAAAATATCAGGTCGTGAAATATATGCTAAGTACAATAAACAACCTACAAGCTCACGGTATGGACCATTAAATGGTTTTCCATTTCTGAAATCAGATGGAGTAGACTTAGGAGAAATAGGAATATCACTAGGTTTACATTCTAGCATATTAAATTTACTTAACAATTTAATTATATAAGACTCTTGATCCATTATTAAACTATCAGATTTAAATTTCATTTGAATACCCAGAAATTCTGAAACATATTCTGATTTTGACATATGAAACTCTTTAGAGAGAAAAGAAATAACTACATTAGTTTCATTTAAATCTGAACCTGCTATAAGCATATCATCAACATACAGAGCAATAATTATTTTATGACCATTACTATAGTGAATAAAAATACAAGGTTCATTATCAAGAGATTTAAATTTTAATTTTGAAACAAATTCAAGAAACCTTTCAAACCAGTGTCGTGGGGCCTGTTTCAGGCCATATAAACTCCGTTTGAGTTTACATTTTAACCCACTTTCGTCATCATAGCCTTGCGGCTGATCCATAAAAACAAGTTCATTTAACTTACCATTCAGGAAAGCTGTTTTTACATCCAAAACAAATGCATGTAAGTCTTCATTTAAAATCACAAAAAGCACTAAACGTAAAGCTGGCATACTTATTACAGGGGCGAAAGTTTCACTATAGTCTAGTCCTTCTTTTTGCATAAATCCACGGGCTACAAGGCGACCCTTATAACGTCCATCTCTTTTGATGGTATACACCCATTTGCAGGAAATAGCTCGTTTGTCAGGTGGTAATTTTTCGAGATCCCAGACGTTGTTGATTTTCATGCTTTCTATCTCTGCATCCATAGCTTCCTTCCATAAACGTTGTTCATCAACAGGGAGAAATTTGATCTCATCAAAAGATAAAGTTTCTTGTTGGCAAAGTAATGCTTCATACACCTCAGGAGCTGGATACCGAATAGGTTGTTTTCTTGATCTCTCGGATTTTCTCATTTTATCTTCTTTCTCTTCAGAATCCTCTGATTCTTCACTAGTTCTTTCTTGAGAATCTGGGTTAATTTCACAATCAGTCAATTCTGAATTTTCCACTATGTGTTGTTTTGAGTTTATGGTATGCTTCTTCTCTTCATCAAATTTGACATTTCTTGATATAGTTATGCGTTTCGTCTCAGGATCTAACAATCGATATCCCATTGAAGAATAACCTATGAAGATCATATGTTTAGACCTATCATCAAGCTTCTTACGATGAACGGAAGGAACTAACATGTAGGCACTGCATCCAAAGACACGTATGTGCTTCAAATCGGGATCTTCTCCAAATTTTAAGAAATACGGCGTTAAGTTCTCAGTGGAGCTGCTTGGCATTCGATTTTTCAA
Organism: Maratus michaelseni; assembly: GCA_963931845.1. Classification (NCBI taxonomy): domain Eukaryota; kingdom Metazoa; phylum Arthropoda; class Arachnida; order Araneae; family Salticidae; genus Maratus; species Maratus michaelseni. The sequence goes on from OZ007586.1 coordinate 447,714,848, forward strand.
GTAAGCTGCTGTAAGAATAGCTTGACCCCAAAAAGTCTTAGGTGAATGTGATTCAGCAATTAAAGCCCTTCCTATATCCAGGAGCGATCTATTGCATCTTTCAGCAACTCCATTCAAAGCTGGAGTGTATGGAGGAGCGGGATCAATCACTATACCAAGATCTCGAGTAAAATTCACTAAATCATTGCTTAAATATTATTTTCCGTTATCACATCTGATTTTCTTCACTGTAGGATTGGTTTTTAAGAAAACTTTCAATTCTTCTGAAGCTTCACTTTTATGCTTCAATAATCGAACTTCAGTAAATCGTGAAAAATCATCTATGATAGTCATAAAATAACATTCACCAGAAAAAGTTTTCGGAACAATAGGTCCACATATGTCAGAATGTATAGCAGTCATTGGAGTACTTTCTCTTTTTCTAGGTCCTCTTCCCATTGGTGTTGCACTCTGTTTTGCTCGAATACAAACATCACAAAAAGAAAGGGGTATTGGAAGTTTCATTTCCTTCAACACTTTGGCGCTTGGATGGCCCATTCTGCGATGCCAAATTTCAGAATCACTTCGTTTTGATGTGAGAAGAGTTTCATAATTTGGGACAAAATAACTAACATATTGTCCATTTGAATCACGTTCACCAAAACAAAAACGATTTCTTCCTTTTTCTATGAACACTTTTTCATTCTTGAAAATAACTGCATAATTTGCGTTTTCGATTTTTCTAACGGAAATCAACTGTCCACTTAAATCTGGTACGTAAAGAACATTATTTAGGGTAATTTCCATTCCGTTTCATAATTTTCCAATAATATTTCCAACACCTTTAATTTCAAGATTCGTTGTTTTCGACACACACTTAATAGTTCCTGAAGATGGCTGTAAAGACGTGAAATATTTCTCATTAGAGCACATATGGGAAGTAGCTCCAGAATCCACTATAAATTCATTCTTTTTAATGTTCCCCGCAACAAAAGATACCGCTGAAGAAGCAAATTTTTCCTCATTTGAATTTTTAACAGTTTTACAGTTGCGTTTAAAATGGCCAGGAAGTCCACATTTGAAACAAGTAAGTTTTTTTCTACAGTATTTAGCTATGTGCCCCTTTGAATTATAGTTTTTGCACACATATTCTTTGCGAGTTGATACAAAAGCGGTATTATCATGAGCAGTTTTGGACTGCACTTTTTCTTTCTTTGAGTCGAGCAGAAGTGCTTCAGCATCTAACAGCCGTTGTGTGACAAATCTAGAGTCAAAACAGTATTCGGTTGATTTTCTAACGCAGTTTTAACATTTTCAAATTCTTGAGGCAACGACATTAGAATATAAACAATAGTATCGGTTTCACTTACTTCAGCACCGGAAATTTTAAGTTCCGAAATTAATTTATTTATTTCATCAATGTGACTTCTCATAGACACAACACGATCCTTTTTAATAGTTGCTAACCTTTTTCTAATTAAAATTTGATTAACTGCACGCTTGGTATCATATGTTCGTTCTAATTTATTCCATATCTTGGACGCAGTATTTTCTTCTTGCAATGACGCAAGAATCCCATCGCTTAAAAGCGATAATAATAAAGCATAAGCCTTTTTCGATTTTACAACTTCGGCAGTTTCAGTTGTCGCTTCATTGTCTAAAACTTATCCAAATCTTTCGCCGCAAATATGGCTTTAACACGCCTTTTCCAAACAGAAAAATTTCTACCGTCGCCGTCAAAAAGAGCAACTCCATATAATTATTTTTCACTTTCCATCGCTGGGTAAAAAAACAGAAACAAAAGAAAAATACATTTTCTCTCTCAAAACCGCAGCAATAAATATGAAAAGGGGACTAGCGTCACTCTGTCTGCGATTTAAACCAAGCTCTGCTGATGAAATAACAAAGCAAATAAACAGGCGAGGCCTTGGATCGAATATATATATTGGTTACAAAAGAACATTACACAATGACAAAAACATAGTAACTGAACTGAAAATTGAACATCACTTATATTTATAAATTCGTCTGGGATTCTGCAGTTATGCTTCCCGGACGTGCAAGAAAGCTTACACAAAAGTATAATCCAATAAAATTTAAGATGTATTGCTACGATTACAATTCCGATACGATATACTAACATTTATCAAGATAACGATCCTAAGCACACGGCTCTCGACGTTCGCCTTTGGTGTCTCTATAATTGCCAACAAGTTCTGAAAACACCACCTCAATCGCCGGATTTAAACCCAATAGAACATATTTGGAGGGAACTGGGGGTTAGAGTACGAAGACACGACATTAAAACGAAAAGCGAACTAAAAACACTCATAATCGACAAATGCGTGAACATTGATGCAAAAATTACAAAAAAAGAAAGAAAGAAAAAAATAAGTGAAAACTATTCCCAGACATTTAAAAGCTGTTGTGGATGCTATAGAATATCCTACTAAGTACTAATTTAACGAAATATTACAATATTTACTAATATGTATACATTTTTTTAAAGTGTACGAAAACTTTTGTGAGGTAACTTTTTTTGTTATTTTTTGATTATTGATTTCTTCAAAATAACGTTTTACTATGTTTTTAAAATATTTTATGTAGTTTTGTTAAGAATATATTATAGATCTTATTATTAATCCCTTAATCGTCGCGCCCGATAAGCGTAGGCTACTTTTTAAAAATTCAGCTTGCCTGATTGCCATCAATTTTTTTAAGCAGAACTTATTTGGATTGCTTAATGGGCAGGTAAAATAATGAGGACATAAAGACAATTACACTATTTTAAATAACTGGTGGGAATCAAACAATCTGAATTTTAAAAAAAGTAGCCTACACTGCCGTGAATGTATCAGGCGTGATGATTGAGGGGTTAAATACCCATTCTGAAATGTTAATTTTAATTAATGGATAGAACCCTATTTCTTCAAAATTCGTAAGTGTACGAACACTTTTGGGAGCCACTATTTGTATTGATAACTATCGTTGCATGTATAATTAAGAAAACTTTTACTGGATGTAAGGGGGAAGGGCGAAATGTTACTGTGCTTCCCCAAACTTTAAAGGTTAATCGGGCCGTGTTCAGGAATGAATTTCTGCAGCGGCTCTATTACTGTCAATAAGTGGAAGCCAGTCAATACGAGCATCTTTTGGGTTAAGTTGGGTTAGGTTAAAAAAATTTACTGAAAATAAGAAGTTAAACCTTTAATTAGTCATAACTTCCTTAAGAAACATAATGATCGCAAGACAATTATTTTTATGATCTTAAATTTTATTATGTTATTGTTTTATTATGTTAAGTTTTATTTTAAATTGTTCCTATTGATAAGATCTTTCAGTGATAAGCTACAACCCCCTCTTCTCGTTTGAAATTTCAAAGTTGAACCCTACAACTGTTCAGCGTGCCCTAGCCCAACATTTTTAAACCAGAAGAGGTCTCGCTTGAATTGATTGAAAAGTATTTCACAGCTTTCAGTGATGAAGCAGTGACGAAGCATTTGGGCGAATGTCACCACTAAATTTTAATAGTATTCTTCGTGTTAAAAAAATCTCAGAAATTCTGCCCTTAAATAAGATGAAGAGTCACTTCGTTTTCCAAAATCCTGGCACAATTCCTTGATTGGGGGGGTAGGATGTGGCTTATGGTGGTTCCTGTATTGTTTACCAAAGTGGAAATAGAGCCTGTGTATTTTCAAAACATAGATTTTTTTCTTCGTATATTACACTTCATCTTATGTATGTGAAAATAAAATTAAACATGTATAACCATTTTTAATGAATCTCAAAATTTAAGTAAAGATAATAATAATGGGCAGTGTTTAAAATCGGGTTAACATAAGAATTTCATGTTCAGTAATAGTGTCTGTGTAACTGCTTCGAATTTATTATTTTTTATTTGCCTTTGGCATCAATTGTATTTATGAATATTGCCTTGTAAGTACTTTACAGTCACATGCGTAGAATCGACGACACTAATGTCGCTGTAAGATTGTAATTTTTTAAGACCTTAATAAAGGGGACCGGGAGGGACACTATGCTGTACAGACTTCTACTAGTCTGAGCAGTCCCTCTTAGGCTATCAAATCAAATCAAGTTCCTCACCAAAAAAATAGTAGTGGCTGGGTATTGTTAACATTGCATATTAAGTAAAGCTTATGAAAAATTGTAGTATCCTGATCTTCAATTATGCAGAGGAGGTTTTCCCGATATGGCTCGAATTTTAGGGCTTTTTCGAGATTTTATTTTTGTTTAAACAATGCAAATAGAAAAAAAACAAAAAAACAATGGCACTCCGCTAGTGCCGACAGAAGTGAAAACTTGAACAATTACGTGTGTATTTTTTGAATCGTCAGGAAACGTTTTATTGCACAGAAAATACTTTAAAATGAAGTGTTTTTTTTTATTCATTATTATAAACTACTACTACAAAAATTATATTACAATTTTCATTTAATGCGCTATTGTACATGAAAAATAATGCATATTATTTTACATACAAAAATTGCAATCTATTGCTTAAAACGTAAATTTACAAATAAATGAAATATAAAATTTAATTAATTGGTATTCTTTGAAATGAATACCAATGAAACTTATGAATTTTCATCCACAATTTAAACAACTCTCAATACATTCATCATTTCTTCCATGAGATTTAGTTTCATATCTTTTGTAATAACATTTAGCTGCAAAATAGGGTTCCCGCTTCCTATCACTCCAAAAATGACTTCTTTGCTGCCTGTCTTGTTTACGGTAATCGTGAACATTATGCTTTTTTCTATCTTCATACTGCGCGTATTGTTTGCGGTATCTATAATTTCTACCAACAAAATTCTCTTTTCTATAAAATGATTTCACTTCATTTCCGTATCGGTAACCACGTTTCTTAAAACTTTCGTGAAATATTTCATTCAAGACCTCCTTATCATAGTATTAGACCTTACAATCAGCAAGTTTCCTTTGACCGCTATACACGTGGTTAAAAACCACATGGTTGTCCTGCTACTTACTAGCGCCTCTACCGTCAGTAACAGGAGTATTTTTAAATTTGTTTTCCATACATGTTTTCTTATTTTCTTTATGATATACTGTATGGTTGTCCTTTTCAAATGAGAATTATTTATATGTTATATTAATTATTATGTTTATACGTATGAAGAAGTGAAAAATCTACATGACAAGTTCCATAATCAGGTCCACAGCCAATTGGCGTCAAAGATGGATATACAAGTGTACTTAGCTTTGATTGGCGTATCTTAGCTAGCATGGTTTGGCGCTGGCGCATATTTAATTTCTTTGTTGTAACTGACGTACATTTCAAAACACATTGTTGCCAACATCGCTCATGTTTGACGCCACCTTGGCTTATGGACACAATTACGAAAGATTATCCGTGTTTTCATTTATTATAACGTATCAGTTTATCACAAACTTGCTAATAGAAATCTTGCCTTTCGTTCAGCAGATGCTGATGGTTATATCGATCTAGAAAATTTGAAAATGTCGAGCTTTATGAGTGAAAGCAAACATAGTTTCCTTTTTTATTCGACTAGTTTGAAATAACAAAAAACAAACGGTCTTATATAATAAATATAGTTCCATTTAATGTGTATGAATTATAAATACTATTATTGTTTATGTACATAGGCTGTATCGTACCAATAGCTAATTTATAAACTATAGTTTTGGAGGTATTACTCCATTTGAAAAAGTTTTTCAAATGTTGTTGTTCTTTGTAATATTAAATGCTATTTGCGTCAAAATAGTGGGTTTTTTAAAGGTTAGGTAATTAAAATTTTTATATATTATTTGGATCATATAGGTTATATTTTAAAAAGAAATTCCTCTTCAATAGAGAACATGCCTTAATAATAATAACAGTAACTAAACCATAATAATGTATATAGGTTCCATGGCAATCCAATTATTTTACGAAAGTTAGAAGATGGATGGACAGACAAATATACGAGCTGAAGTCATAAACGCTTTTTAAAAAAATTGGAAAGCATAAAAATGCTTAATAATGACTTAAATTATACGTGTCCCCCCCTTCCCAACTTTCCTCCCAAAAAATAAACTATTGTCATGCTACGCTTATGGTGTTTGTAAGTCTTTAATGGGGATTCTTCTGTAATCAGGCCTACATCTAATTGCCTTGTTACAGTAAGTGCAGTTTGGCAAAAAAATAAGGTACTTTTTGGTTAGCCGGGTGCCAGTGATATATATACATGTATATGTGTACACACACATATACACATATCTACATATACATATATATACATACATACACATATATGTATGTATATATATACGTATATACATATATATTTGTATATGTACATATATCACTGGCGTCCGGCTAACCGAAAAGTACCAAAAATAATTTAATTTTTTAACCAGTGTTGTAACTCCCGTACACTTGGAACCACATTCTTCCAGCATCGCTCATATTTGGCGCTAACTTTGGCTGTGGACCTGATACTACAGAAGATTGACTAATACTATAGTATGTAATAATTAATCTTATATTTAAATCTTCATTTTCAACAATATTTTTGAAAACTTGATGATAATTGTGCAAAATATTTATTTATTTATTTATGTATTTATTTTTGTGTATTTCGAAAAATGTTTTTTGAATTTTGTCAATAACACGAAATTTTTTCATAGCTCCATTTTTAAAATGCATTTTCTTATGAACTAGTATCGGTAGTATCCACCAGGCGGCGATACTTTCCGGAGAAAGTCAGTTAATAAGTTGGCAATTTCCGCGGACAATTTCACCCAAAGACTTTCTCCGGATTGTCAAGTCTGATCTATGATAAGGGAGTCTTGATTTCATTATTTTCATTTTTTTTATATTACTTCCGTTTATTTTTCTCGTGCTCGTTAAATTATAATATTTTCCGTGTTTTGTTATTACATTTTCATCTTTTGATTTGGTCTCGCGAGTTGAGTCACTTTTATCTGTTTTCACAGCACGTGCTAAATTTATCTTGAAATTATTTTCTGAAATTTTTTTATTCATAATACCAATCATTTCGCTTTCTGCACGTGAACTATTTCCGTTTGATACTTTCGCTTCATTGTATGAATTGGCAACATATACAGTGGTGTCGGTAACAGGGTCGCGAATTCAATGATTTTTTCCCATCTCAAAAAATGCCCAACGCGCCTAAAGAAGTTTTCACTTCAAAAAGATTTTTGACATTAAATTTATTGTACTTTTGTCTAAGTGTGTGAATATTGTCATTTAAAAATATTGATATTTTAATCTATCTAAAATTCTCCAAAGTTCACACACATGACGTACTCAGTCAATCAGTATGCCCGTATGCACCCTTAATAATCAATTGAAAAAAAAAGTTAATTCTTAAAACGTATTAAATTTCTTGCATGCCAAACCTCAAATTTATAAAATATTTTCAACATGTAAAAAAGCAATTAACTTAAGAGAAATCTTATATTATTTTACTAACAAAAACAAAGTACAGTCCGTCAAATAAATGAAAAAGGCACATCCACACTATTTTATCATCAAACTAACGCAGAGATATGCGAGAGCTACCATTCAACTGGGAATTGTGTCTTCTTTTCTAATATGAATTCAGTTTTTGAAATAGGGGTCGTCTATATAATAAAAATTGTACCAACTTTGATTTTTCAAATAGTAGCATTCACTTTTGACACCATATTTGAGTTTCTTGGCCCAAAGAATACCGGAAAAAGGTATTGTTTATATACATTTTCTTAAATCTGCTCAGTGTAATAAAAGAAAATGTGTTACGGGTTTGTCCATAAATTGATAAATATTATTTTATATATATACCGCTAACCAGGCCCTTAAATGCCTGGCCTGAGTGCCTAGCTTTACGAGATATATCTTAAACTTAAATTAATATCAAGATTAAATTAAGATTAAATTAAGGCTGATCTTAATATTAAATTAAGATCTCACAGGAAAAACCATACAATTACAAACCAGAAAATAATACAGAGAAGATCTAAGCATGGCATTAACGAATTTTAAAGGGTATTTTATACTAATTTAATGATTGCCCTTTACGAATTTCTTATATGTGATTGAGCAATAACAGGAGACGGTCCCTTTAGGACATCGGGATGTAAGTTTTTGTTCTATGTCTCCCAAAAATAATGATTGAAATGAGCTGTAAACATACACAGCCATGTTTTGACGATACTCATTATTTTTTATGTAGAAGATAATGTAGGTCATAATTCATAAATGTTTTGAATATGAATTTATTAAAAATTTTCACAATTAAAAATATGTTTTTGTATAAAAACATGCCTAGATTATGTTTGGGTCTATTCATTTTATCCCATTAAAAAGTGAGATATTTCAATCGGATGAGTTTTTTGGAAGACATAAATAAAAGTTTGTCACGTGGATTTAACATTAGCTTTTTCAAATTTTGAGCAGTTCTAACTTTACAAAGTTTTTAAAAATATCATAAACTATATACTTTTCTGGATTGATTTGATCAAAGGAACTGAAACATAGTGTCATAATTGGTCGTTATCATTTAAAAAATCAAAGTTGGTACAATTTTTAATACGTACCCACTCTACTTCCAAAACTGCGTTTATATTCGGAAAGAAAACACAATTTTATTCCAAATGGTTCCTCTCACATCTCTCTGCAATAATTTATTATAAAATAGTATGGTTTTTATTTTTGCCAAGTTGTACAAGTTGATAATTGTGTACAAATTGTGTATAAGTTTATAATTAATATAAAAGTTTCTGAAAATGTCAACAACATTAGTATTAATAAAATATTTGAACATATTCATCACCTTCAACCAATGCTAGGAGTAAGCAAATGCCTCTTTTTTTTACCAAATTTTATGGAAGATTTTACATCCAAGTATTTCCTTTCATTCGTAAAAAAATTGATATCTTCATTCACGGGTAATATTTAATTGTTCAACGATTTCACTGTCGTCCCATCCTTATGACAACTTTGAATGGCGCCAGGGTAGTGTTCATACTCGCAATTTAGAGCTATAAATTTGTCACTTTATGTGTTGACTGGTTTGATGTCTTGAAGCTTTCTGAAGATGAGGGGTTTCTTCATCTATGCTGTTATTCTTTCATCGTTCAATCATTTTTCCGAATGATTCTTAATCTTCGTCTGAACTACAAGAATCCGTTAATTAAAAGGCTCTTCATCACTTGAACCCTCAAATTATTTCTGTATTTTTTCTTCGTAGATTGACTTATTATTTGTTTGATTAAAAGCTTGCTATAAGATTGAACCTAATTAAGTATAATACGAAGTAAAAAATGTACGTGTACGACATTATTTTGCACCACTTTTTCAACGGCAAATAGTGAATGTTGTTTTGTTCAAAGCGTAACCTCCAAATTACAACCAGTCATACACTCTTTACCTAAAATATAGACACTGATCGAAAATGGCATGTCAAAATACAGTACGATTCATGAACTTATAGAAATTAATTCATATTGTTTTTATTCATTGATTTATTAGAATTTATTGTAACAAACATGGGCGATAATTAACAAAAACAAAAAATCATGCATTATGCATATATTATAAAACACTTTCCAACACTAACAGAATATTGTAAGGCAATTTCTTTTTTTTTTTTTTTTTTTTTGTACAATGAAATGAGATATCTAATTAAATAATTTTCAAAAAAACTCAGAAAAAATCCATTTTTAACAATTGCTTTCCATATCCGGTAATGTGTACGAATTCTTTCGTACTATATCCATAATATATGTGATCTATAGAATTTATATACACCGCGTATACTCAAAAAAATACATAAATTTAAAAATACATACCACAGCAGAAAACGCACTTCCATCAATTATCGATCATAGTCCTGTAACCCCATTCTTTTGTGTGTAGCTGTAAATGAACGGTAAATGCTCTGCACTGCATAATCTATAGAACAAATGTTGTATTGCAACTCAGTGATCCCTTTTAAATTCGTTATGTTTGAAATATCATTATATCATTAAAATGCTTCACAAACAATTTTCCCCATAGATCATAACGTAATGGAATTATTCTGTGTGTCCCTGTAAACGAACTATAAATGCAACACACTTCACTTTCAATGCCAAACATTCTATAGTACCCTTCAATAACATGTAAAAATTATATTGCAATCCGAGTATATTTACGCGAGTAAGAGCACGGCCAGACAGAAAGAAGCAGATGACAAACAAACCGAATTCCTATACACTTTTCAACTATGTTGAAAAGTGTTGGAAATTTTATACAAATTGAGAAAATTAAAAGATCGCCTACCCATAAGTTTAAACATCGTCTGATTTCAAATTGAAAAATTATTTTTAACCTTTCAGCGGGTGCGCTATAATTTTTCTCACGATCGAACGCGCGTCCTACTTTTTACGACACAAGTGTTTTGTATAGATATGCCGTTACAAATTCAAGATATTTTATAGTAATAAAAGAGGCCATAAAAGCAATTACACATATCAATAGAGAAAATTAAATTTTAATAATAATTGCAAGTATAAAAATATATCCCGAAATAACTGTTTAAAAAAAGTAAGTAGAGGAAATGGTCCAAAAACGGACTGGGTTAATTGCTGAAAGTGGCAGAAGGAGGTTGTGTACGGTCGTGGGAATGGCACCAAACGGAACATCAAGAAGGGGGAAAGAGTGGATCCACGTGGGTTAGTACAAATTATTCCATTAGAAAACCTCTGCTTTTGAGAACCCAAAATTTTCCAATGTATGTGAAATTTAGTTTCTCCCTTCCTTAATTCTTCCTTTTAAAGCAAGTGGCTTCCATCTCAAAGTAGATGGCCTGAGCTTCATGTAGAGCACCCGTTTCGATCGATTTGTTTGTTTTGTAATGGCTGCTAAGACCATCAACTTAAGTACAGGATGGCCCAAAAACGGACTATCACAGTGACGATGACGAGTTAGCGGATCCTATGGAGGATAAACCTGGTGACAATAATACAGCTTGTATTTTCTGCAAGGGACTCTTTTCAGATGATTTTAGAGGGGAAGTTTGGATTCCGAGCTACAAGTGCGGCGGTTGGGAACATTCCGAATGTGTTGGAATGGAAAAAGAGGTATACATCTGTGACTTCTGTAAGTAAAAAATGAAGAAAATGCTCTTTTTTAAAAATAAAGCTTTAAGACAGTAGTTTAATAGGTTCTTGAATAAAATTTGGTGTATATTGATTTATTACGAGATAAATTACTATGTAGCCCGTATTTGGACCACCCCTTGAAAAACAGTCAATTTCACTTTTTTGGAATAAAATGGTTTTCGATTCCTGAAGGTGATATTAACATTTTCAACCTTCATCACCTTCCAGACTGTTTTTTGAAGTAAGTGACACCAAACTAATCCCCTTTGGGTAAGCAGGTAAAACTGGCACCGCCAAAGGCGGAAGAATCGCCTTACCCAAGTTCTAGAGAACTTTTAACAATCACGAACAGGAAGGGTCCTGTGTGCTCTATGGCGGGTGGAGGCACCGCCACCCTGCGTATCACCCCCATTTCCCAAGCGATTGACGACATGGTCGCTGCGACAGCATGCGACGTTGGACCCCGTGCCCTAAGGGGCCGAGCTACACTTGGCGACGTGCCGGATTCCCCCAGAAGCTTCGAGAAACCAGACAAACAAAATGGAGCTGGGCTGTAGGCCTTAAGCCAGGTTTTCCCGACGCGTACTTGCTGTACCAAAGCTCTTGGGACGAGAAAATCGACAGAGATTGAGTAAGCAGGTAAATCGGTAGGTACCAAAATCAAAGTGGAAGCCCGTTTGTGGACAATTTCCTCTATCATATATTAAAGATGAAAAAATAGCATATAAAAAATTACACCGAGCATGATTTAATTCAAGAATGCAAAGAGAAGAAAATATTTTATTTTAAATCTATTATTTTCAAAGAATGGTCCAATTTTATCTTTTATATGTTTCGCAAAATATTTTTTGTCAGAAAGAACTTTCACAATGTACAACTTCTTCGTTTTCAAACTACTGACATTCTCTATTTTACGCCATTTTGTAGTTTTATTTTTGCCAGTATAAAATATTTTATCCTCACCTGAATCAAGATGAAGGATCAATAATGACTTGAAGTAGTTTTGGATTTAATAGCCAAGCGTTCTTGGCATTTTGCAGTAAAAAAATCTAACTCTTCGGACTTTCAGAAAACATCAGAGTATCATTTAACTCCACTATTGGATTTGTTGGGAGGTCCTGATTTTGCTTTTCAACAAGACAAATCACAGATTCGTACGTCCAACTCGATAAAGTATGGCTTCACCAGAATAATATCAAAGTCATGGACTGGCCTGCTATTAGTCCGGAGCTTAATCCTATAGAGAACGCCTACGGAAAGATCGCTCGAAATGTGTATGAAAATGAACGCAATATTTTTCAACCAAGGAGCTTAAAACAGCGATTAAGCAAGCATGGTATGAACTGCCTGAAGAATGTATGCAAAATTTAGTAATTTCAATAAAAAATCGGGTATTTAAAGTGATGAATTTAATGGAAACACTAATTTATTTTTCTTTAATTTTCCAATAAATTAACTTTAAATGATATTTTCTATAGCGTTTATAATCATACGCATCACGTACATTAATTTTGTTCTTAGGTTGTTTTTTGTTGTTGTTGTTGCTGTTTTGTCAAGGGAATTTTATGCTTATATGTATAATTTTGTTACATAGTGTACAATGATAAATAAACTATTAATTAAGATTTTATATGCATGATTTCTACATTCATTAGTTTTCACACAAAAATAAACTACACTTTCATCCTAATTAAGTCCTATTCTAGCTAACAACAAAACAAATAAATTGTGAAAAAATTCCCAGAAAAATCAAACAGCACAGGTATTTTTAGCAAACTATATACAAATTCTTAAATACAACTCAAATACTGTAAATTGTGGTTACTTGGATCTTGGGGGTCTACATGGGCCCGAAACAGAAAAAGCATTTTAAATCAGTCCCTGATTTACTGTGTAGAGAGTATTGACGTGATTCACCAATACTCTACATGTAATAGCACTAATTAGTAACACCTAACACCCAGGAATGTTTTTAAAATATTTTATTTGGTTCCAAATAGTCCTCTCATGCGTTCAAGTAACCTCAAATTACAGTATTTGAGCTACTATATTGTCATCAGTTGATATGGAGATTATTTAATATTCAAGTTGGCATTATAGCATTTCCTCCATTGGCCTGATCTAGATTAAAAAGCATAGACAATCGATGTGATGTCACTGTAAAGTCACAGTAGACACAAATGGTCACAGTCACAATGGTAATCAAAATATGACGCTTTTATTTCGGCATATTATGACTCTCAGGGTCGCAGGTTATCTTTACTTCATGACTCCACTGTGAAGTCATCGCGAACGATTTTTGAATCATTTGCAACTGGTTACAAAATGGGACATAAAAATACCACATTGATATGGATTTTTCGTGTTATGTGTCGGCAATGCAGAAAATAAAAGACATTTGAGCCACCGTGGTTTCACATTACAATCACGGTTCTATTAAAGGACTGGAAATGAAATAAAAAAGGAAACTGCCCAGTTAAACTGAGGGCATTGAGCTCACAGGCTATTCACACTAAATGTATATTATACTGTTATTTCAAAGAATTTGAAATAATCCCCTCGAAAATTAAAGAAATCGACAATATATTAAGGGGGATCATCCCCCGTTCCCCCACCCCTTTATAGTTAGCGATTGAACCCCCAAAACTAATCAGGGAAGCCCCTTATTACAATGAACATATATACTAAATTCGAAGCAAATCGGAAAATTCTGCATGAAAAACCCATTTATCTAAATTAAGGAGGATTACCCCCCCCCGTATCCCCCTTTATACTTAATCAATGAATCCCCAAAACTAACCAGGGAAGCTCCTTGCCACAATGAGCCTATATGCAAAATTTGAAGAAAATCGGATTATTCTCCATGAAAAACACATTCATCTAAATTAAGGGGGAATGATAAGCCCCCCACCACCCTTTACCCTCTTTATACTTCACCAAAGAACCCCCAAAACTAATCAGGAAAGCGCCTTATCACAATGAACCTATATACAAAATTTGAAGAAATTCGGATAATTCTGCATGAAAAACCCATTTATCTAAATTAAAGGGGGGTGAGCCCCCCGTTCCTCCCCCTTTATACTTCACCAATGAATCCCCGAAACTAATCAGAGAAGCTCCTTACCACAATGAGCCTATATACAAAATTTGAAGAAAATCGAATACTTCTGCATGAAAAACCCATTTATCTAAATTAAGGGGGGAGATTAGCCCCCCGTTACCCCCTTTATACTTAAACAATGAATCCCCAAAACCAATCAGGAAAGCCCCTTATCACCATTAACCTATATACAAAATTTGAAGAAAATCGGATAATTCTGCATGAAAAACCCATTTATATAAATTAAGGGGGATTTGTCCCCCTTTATACTTAACCAATGAACCCCCAAAACTAATCAGGGAAGCGCCTTATAACAATGAATCTATAAACAAAATTTTAATAAAATCGGATAATTTGGCATAAAAACACATTTATCTAAATTAAGGGGGGGGAAGCCCCCCTTTTCCCCTTTATACTTAACCAATGAACCCCCAAAACTAATCAGGGAAGCGCCTTATCATAAGGAACCTATATCCAAAATTTGAAGCAAAACGCTTATTTCTATCAAGAGTTATCGCGTTACGTACATACATACGTACGTACACTCCCCCACAAACACCCCCCACTAACTCTGCAACAAATTATAGTAGAAGGAAGTGACTGGTACCAAACGATTGGAAATCTACTTTTAAATGATGTATATAAAATTTGCTTAGGGGGCCATCTACATATAAAAACACACCCAAACTTTGTTTTTTTTCAATAGCAAGACTCAAATTTGACAACATATTTGAAATCTGCAGTTCAAACTATGCCTAGATACCAAATTTCATTAAATTCCTACGATTAGTTTCTGAAAAATTAATTACTTTATAATGAGCATATTTAAGGGGCTGTATCCAAATTGGTTCTCGATTGTTGTTCGGTTCTCGATTGTTGAAATGCTGCAGAATGTCACTTCTTTGAATGTATTATGTTTTACCGATATGACCATTTTACTCACTTAATAAGTTTCGGTTATTGTTATATGCGGTAAAATAATGTTTACAACTGTTGAATTATCCGATTTTAATCCCTTGGGGAGAAGTGACACGTGTACGTGACGCATAAGATGCTCAGAATCCTCGATTTTTCCCACCAGTTATTTTTTATTGTAAGCTTTGCCTTACTATATCTTAGCATTTCCACGATTCAATCAGACGAAAATTTCTGTTTTAAAAAACCGGTGGTAAATTATTAAAAATTCTGTAATAGACGCACTTCACGAAGGGGTTAAAAAACCATAAGATTATTTGTAATTAAAATAGTTTTAGAATATGTAAATGTTATTGGAATTTTACAGGTGCTTTTATAATGCTGTTTCTCATGTCTGGCCGTCTGCCGTCTGTCCGTGCTCTAACTCCCGTAAATATGCTCGGATTGCCCTGCAATTTTTATATGTTATAATCGTTATCTATAGCATGTTCCCTATTTCAATGGAAGTGTGTAGCACTTATAGTTTTTTTACAGGGACACTCAAAAGAATTCCGTTACATTGCGGTCTATGGGGAAAAATCATTTGCGGTTTATTTAAATAATGTTTCACTATTTTAAACGCACTGAAATTTATATATATCACTAAGGTGCATTAGAAGAAGCTTAATATGGAATAGGGTGTGCATAGCACTTATACTTACTTTACAGAGACAGTCAAAAGAATTCCGTTACATTACGTCTATGGAGAAAAATCGTCTGCGGTTTATTTAAATAATGTTTCCCTATTTTAAACGCATTGAAATTTATATAAGGTTCATTACAAGAGACTTACTACAGAATATTGTGTGTATAGCAGTCATCGTTCATTTACAGGGACACACAAAAGAATTCTCTACTGTATGTTAACAATAATTCCTGGAAGTGCGTTTTAAGTTACTGAACGCGATTTTAAATCGCTTTTTGTATATTACGTAGTGTGTATAAATTCTGTAGATCCTATACAGGGAAGCACAAAAGTTCGGGAACACATTTCCGTATTATTTAACTCCAGACGGAGAATTTTAAACTGTGCTACGTGTTTCCTAACTGAACTAAAATTTAGCATCCTATGTTATAGCAATATACAAATATATACAAATCTATAGATCCTATACAGGGCTGAATAAAAGTATTCGGATTACTTAGATGTTATCTTTTAGCTTATTAAAGAGTATGATTCGTAAAATTATTTTGGAAGCGTTGGAAAGTGTTACATAATCTATGCTTGACGCATGATTTTTCGTTCTTGTTTTTAGTTTATTGTCAGAAACGTGAATAATAGTGACAAATACAAAATGTAGAATTTAAAAAAATAGTATAAAGCAGCGTAAGGAATCAAAGTAAAAAAAAAAAAAAAACGCAGATAAATTGTTTTTTAGTCTGAAAATAAATCCAGACATTGCTTTTTTTTTTAGTAGCGAGGGGGGGGGCGAGGGTGTCGCAGGATTTATATTCCAATTTATTTGAAGACCTAAAACTAAATCTATGTTATAAAGACATCTGAATAACTTTACATTCGTTATTCTCCTTCGGAATAGGGTTAATAATTCTATGATTAAACCTATTCTGGTAGTTCATTTGAAATTTTACAATTAACTCATTAATGCCTCTTGGCAAGAAAACTTACCGTTTGCCATTTATTATTATTATTATTATTATTATTAGATTTTTTTGCGCACTGCTAGCGATTGGGAAATAATCTTGCCTATCAGAAAACCATAAAAATAACTTGTATTTTTTTTTCAATTAGCCTGTTTAATCGAATAGATCTAAATACGAAAGTTATAGAAGAAAAAGTTTAATTATTTTAAGTTCGTTATTAATGGAATAAAAACTGAACATCCATACATATTTGTAAAGATTACAATTTTTGATTGATATACAAAAGTTAATAAAAGTTTAAATTAGCATTTTTAAGTAACAAATACTTTCGCGTTAATACTTTATCTAACAACCATTTAGTGTAATATTGCAAACAATTTAACAAGATTTGAGAAAATCTTGTTTTAATCCCAGCCTATGAGTATAATATTTTCTCAAACAGGGATGAGCGCGCTCCGACCCGAATATCGATTCTTACCACTAAATTTTAATAGTATTCTCCAACGTAAAGAATTTCAGAAATTTTGTTCTTGAATAAGGTAACAAATACTATTAAAATTTAGTGGTGTCAATCGGGATTTCGAGTCGGAGCGCTCCCATCCCTGTTCAAACTATGCTTTAATGCACATCATAGACGGCCCCTTAAAGCAGCATCTTGCCGTTTTTTAAGCGTAATTTGAAAACTACTTGGTAGAAAAATTTAAAATTTTGAATACACATAAAGCAGGACATAATAAATATAAATCCATCAAAAAAATTGTAGGTTGCAATTCATAATTTTTTCGAATATTACTTTCATAATTCATAATTCATATTATAAAATTATAAAAATTACAAATTTGACATATTTATGTTTGGGCTTTTTAGTATTATAACCAAAATAAAAATTAACACATTAGAATTATAATCTCAGGAGATATTAATAAAAATATGAAAATGTAATTTAACATTAGAGGCTCTAAAATTTGAATGTTTATAACTCGAAAACTTATCATCCAAATGACTTAAAATTTTGTATCTAGGCATAGTTTGAACCGAAGATTTAAAATATCATGTCAAAAGTGGGTGTTGTCATTGAAAAAAATAAATTTTAGGCTTGTTTTAATATGTAGAGGGCCCCTTAGGCAAATTTCAGATATATAATTTAAAAGTAGACTTTATTTCCAATCGTTTGGTACCAGTCACTTCCTTCTACTACAATTTGTTGCAGAGTTAGTGGGGGGTGTGCAGTTTTTTTTTCCACGACTGTACATACATACATACATACAGAACGGGCGGGCACATTAGCTCTCAGGCTTTGATAGCCTGTGAGCTAAAAAGGAAAAAAAAACATATTCTTCCCATAATTATATTTATACCTATAAAATAAAGATATTTAAAAAGGACATCTCTAATTGCTTTTAAATATAAATAAACAACATCTTAAAACTGATGTTTTTGATATAGGTTTTAAACAAGATTATGTATCATAAAAGAACAACAAAACGGCCATGCTGGACATCTGAAATTGTCTCCTGGAGATACTAGTGCTATTGGTATTGATGAGAAGCTGTAAATTCTACAAAAATATCCTCAAAATTACACATTTTGAATTGAAAAGGAGCGGGGTTCTAAAAATATAAAAAATGATTAAATTTTAAGAAGATTTAGTATATATTTAAAAAATTATGTATGGGTTCCTAATACAAGTGAGTTCTAGGCCCTCTCCTATTGAGCCTATGAATAATGCGTCTTATACACCGAAAAATATGATATGTACTTTCTAAGAATAATACATAAAAAAACTATATCGTAGTGCATTATTATATTGTTTATTTATGTATATTGCGTTTAAAAAAAAGTTGTCTATGGATCTATTGTTGAATTTCTCATTGAACGTGTGTTTCGATTAGTGCGGCAATATCGCGGGATCAATTAATCGAGGAAAACCTGTACATACTTCATATAGCATTTTTACAAAAAGTTACAAATATGGGATTGTTTAGTATAAGTAATCCAGTACAGCTCAAAATCGTACTATAAGACCCTCCAAATAGAATACAAAAAATAAAGTATTTTATATTTTAAGTAATTTTGTAATTTCCATCATATAAGATTGCTTAAATGATTAAAAAATAAATTGAGGTTAGAGGTCATCCTATCAAAATATTGATGATTGTACAATATGTGTTTTAGGATAACTAAAGGAAATCCCTTTTCTTTATCTAATCTTAAATATTTGAAAATCCATCGTATTTGAAAACACACTAATGGCCAAAAGTAAAGAAAGCTTTCAGAAAAAAAATACTTTTTTGATGTTTAATGGCTTATAACACTAAATTTTGTTTTAGTAATACCATAAAACTATATATCACTGAAGGGATAATTTATTTAGGAGTATCGTGCAATACAGTTTTTTTTAATTATTAATGTTTTATCAATCATTATAACTAAATAATTAGAAAAGGCAGTAAAACTTCGCTAGGTTGATATGAAGTATTACAATTTCACTTCAATATAGCCAGTGTATATGGATGTTTGGAGTGACAAACAGACTTCTTTTTGTTTGGCAATTATTCAATCCAGCCTAGCGTAGGATCTCAAGTATTGGTGTCATATAAGGATACTGATAGGAGGGCTTTTATCAGTTTTTTTTATTGCTATCAAGTTGGAAAAATTTATGTCTTTTCAGTTATTAAGCTGGTAAATCATAACTTTATAAAAAAGTCATAAACATTTGATTGGTTACAAAGAAAGCGATGTATAATAGTACCGTTAAGTATAAAATGTTATAGTTATGAAGAAATTCGATGGAAAATTGGAAGAAAATTGTTCAAGGATTGTCTAAATTACATAAAACAAGACTGGTAAATATAGGAAAGAGCGCAATAGAGCAACTAAAGGTAGAAGAATAAGGACTTATGCTTAGAGGACAGAAAAATCATTTCACTGTTTTCAAAATGAAATGGCGCACTGGAATGTGAAATTCAAGCCACGCACAGTTCTGTACAGACTGTGGTATTTCAATCTAAATAGAAGATTTCCCCAAAAATAACATTTTTATCAATCAAACAAAAATTTAAAAGATTATATTTTAGTAAAATCCATGGTAACTAGGCAGAGAATTAGTGAAGCCGTGTTATTTGGAGTGATGACATAAAACTTTCTATGTTTCATAGTTATGGCATAAAATATGCAAGTAGAGGAATCGAAAAATATTTGAATTCTGATTGCATTCCACTTTCCATGAAACACCCAGTTGGTGTTAAGATGCCATGTTGAATGGGATCGAAAGGTGGGGATATAATTTGGATGATATTTGTGAATATAAATGACAAAAGATACACGAATGAGACACTTGAACACAAAATGAAGCTTTCCATACGTGATTTTTTTCCAAGGCAATGAAGTACTTCTATTTCAATAAAATTTAGCTTCATATCACGTTGCTGCTCTATGCTAAAAGTGGTTTCAAGATAATCATATATCACAACTACAATGGCCTGAGTTTAATCCAGACTTTAATTCAATTGAAGTTCTATGGAGACAACTAAAAAAATTTGTTTGCTGGAAACTACTCTGCAATTAAGCATAATTAACTGAAACAGTATCTGAATCTTGGTTTCATACTATGAGCGTCCAGTTGTCAAATTAAAAAAAAAATCTAAGAAAATAGTACAAAATTAAGTAAATTAAATAGAGCAAACCCCGTATTTCTACGATGATTACATCAGCAAATAGAACAATGTTTAGGTTGTGCTATATCAGTCACTCCCCGCCCGTAAATAAAATTTTAAGTCCATTTATCTCAGAAAAGGTTTTCTCATCATTTGACATATTTAAAAGGATATAACTAAACTTTCTTGCACCCCATATGTGTATGAAATTTTCTGCAGAGTTTTTATGTTATATTTTTAATAAATTGTCTTAAGGATTTTTAATTTCATGTGGAAATTTTGAAATTATATTCCTCGAAGTAAAAATAACTCTCACAAATCCTCAATTTTTTTTTTTTTTTTTTTTTTTTTACTTTTAAATTTATTATAAATTTTGTAATATTTTTAACTATCTTGAAGACAAATTAACAAGAAACCTTTTCTGCAAACAATAGTAAAAAATCAATTAAATTGGGCAAGTGGTTCATGAGTTACTGCCCAAAATTAAACAAGTTTAAAATTTTAAAATATAACTTTTTTGCAAATTAACAAAAATAAATGACACAAGATACATGAATGAGACACTTGAACACAAAATGAAGCTTTCCATACGTGATTATTATAAATTTTGTAAGTAATATTTTTATAAATCTTGAAGACAAATTAACAAGAAACATTTTCTGCAAACAATAATTAAACAAGAACGAAAAATTGTGCGTCAAGCATAGATTATAAAACACTTTCCAACACAGCCAGAAAACTGTAACGAAACTTCACCGTTAAATAAGGTGAAAGAAGATATGTAAGTAAACAGTTTAGAAAACAAATAACACATTGAAAAATACAGTTTTCGAAATTACCTTCCTGTGTTAAAAAAGCAGTCGAATTATTTTGTGCAGCCCTGTATATGATCAAAAGATGTGGATATATAGTATGATAAAATTTTGTACAGTTAGAATATTCACATTTAAAAATTTTCGCCAATCGATGGAAATGCACTCGAAATCTTTTGTACAGCCCTGTATATTATCTGAAGACTTTTTGTACACACCACATATTAAGCTAAAAGGCAACTTAAAACTCACTCGCAGCAATTACCAACCGTAAACGACAATGTATCTCTTTCTTTGCGTAGTCCTGTATATGAATTTATTTATATTCCACAAACTTCTATTAGTCTACTAAATATAGTTCAGCAGGAAAATGCGTAAATACAATTAAAAGCTACCCTTAAGCAATTCACTCCCATAGTTTGTAATACTTACGAATCCCCTTGTGTAGCCCTGTATATGTTCAACCGAGTTTATAAACACACACGTACTATGAAAAAATTTAGTTAACTTAAAAACGCAAACCAAAGTTGAAAACGCACTTATCACACATAGACTGTAAATATCGCACATGTACTGTAACCAATATATTTTGTGTGTCCCTGTAAATAAACGTAATGCACACAAGAGAGCAATTTATAGTGCACCTCTGTAATGCATTAGTTTTCATTATGTGTGAAATAGTTAAATATCACTAAATTACACGGCAAACGATTTTTCCCCATCGAACGATGCGTAACAGAATTCTTTTGTTGGACGCTGTAAATGAATAATAAATGCTTTGCACCCCAAAGTCTACAAAAAGCATGTTTTAATGCGCTTCATAATTATATATAAATTTAATCATGTTTTAAATGACGTAGCGTCATCAAAATGCACTTGAAACGATTATTTCCCATTGACAGTAATGTAACGGAATACTTTTGACTGTCCCTGTAAAAAAAACTATAAGTGCTACACACATCAGTTGAAATAGGGAACCTGGTATAGTAAACGACAATAACATACAAAAATTTCAGGACAATTCGAGCATATTTACGGGAGTTAGAGCACGGACAGACAGACAGACGGCAGACGGCCAGATGGCCAGACAAACCGAAGTCATAAACACTTTTCAACTAGATTGGAAAGTGTTAAAAAGCAATTAAATTGGGCAAGTGGGTCATAAATTATATCCAAAATTAAATAAGTTTAAAATTTAAAAAAATATTTTTTTTCAAATGAACAAGAATAAATGACAAAAGGCACATTAATGAGACACTTGAACACAAAATGGACCCCTACCGGGCCCCCTTAAATCAATCACAGACTTAAAATATTTGGTTCATTCCATGGACATCATTTTAAGGCTACTATAATCAAAGCTTTCAAAACTTTTTTATCTGAAAATTAATATTTTTAGAAACACACATATTTCAAGAAAAAATTATTACAAAATTCCTATAAATGAAAAAAAAATAAATTTTTGACCCCCGTACCCCCTTTAATCAACCACAAAACTAAAACATTTGTTTCATTCCATGGAAGTCATTTTAAGGCTGCTATAAACGTTAAAATTTGCTCAAAGAAGAATTAACTGGCTTGGTGGAATTTTTTGTATACCTACTTTTCTCCATATATTTCATATTTTCTTCTTGACAACTGCTATTAAAATAGAAATACCCTTCTGACGATTATTGCATCATATTCTGGATTAAATTATGTTTCCATTGACATACAATTTTAGGACTTTTCTTCAAAATTAAGGGCCGTTGTGAGCTATCAAATTTTAGAAATCATGTTTTTCAAAAGGTTTCCATAATATGACCATTACTGTATATTTGGATAGAAATTGAGCGGGTAGGGACAGAGAGTGCCAAGCCACATTTTTGAACTTCTGAGATGTTTCAATTTGAAAATTTGATGAAATACTCAAATCAATTATATATAACCTAAAGTTTTTTCGCCAATGTCTTAATAACATTTGAGATATTCTGAGTAACGATATGACATTACTTTAATGATATTACTATTACGTTTTTTGTAAATTAGCTATCGTCATTAGGGGCATAAACATCCGGGGTAAAAACGAAACCTGTCGCTTATGCAGCCACCAAGTGACATTAGAAACAAATTATATGTTGGATATTATATTTTACAATATTAAGCAACAGATTACAGTGTTAGATTTATTTCACCAAAAATGTGGCTTGGCACTTTCTTGCCCCGGACTCCCTCAGTTGTATTTTGAACCTTTCCATTGTAAGGTGATAGTTGATAAAAACTTTTCAACCCTTTATATGTGTGTAGTTTCTTTGTTTAAAATGAAACATGTATATAAATTCGATTAATAAATTTAGTTTTTCTCAACTTCACTGATTTGTCTTAAATTTCAATCATCGATTTTAAATGAGGCAAAATGCATTCGGAGCTCAGCATATAAAAATGAAGCATTTACTTATTTTGAATTTCAAATTTCAAATTTCAAAGTAGATAGAAAGATTATTTTGAATATTTTCACAATTCCATAGCTGCCCTCTTAAATGCTTTTTTTCCTACCACTATTTTTGAACAGAAATATTTTCCTTATTTAATGCTAAATTTTCGTCAATTAAATAAGACAATTTTTTCTATTCATAAATAGTAATTGGAAAAAAAGCATAAAAGTTGGCAGCTAAGTAATTTTGTATGTAACAATTATTAGTTTACTTATTTTTAATTTAAATTTTTAATTCTTGAAATAGACAAAAAGCATTATTCTAAATATTTCCAGTGTATCCCAAGGAAGACAACATTAAAAGCTTCCAAAATAAAGAAGCGGATCTAATGGCAACTTTATCTTTCTAAGACAATAAATTTGGCATTCTAAGACAATAGCTATGACTGCCTATTTTCTGAGAAGTAATATAATGAGAAGCAGACTATGCTGAACTAAGAATAGAATTTTCAGTATTCAAGAATAAGTTGCATTTCATACACTGTTACTTAACGGGGACTATCTAATAGAATTATGACCTGCAAAATAGCAAGTATATTTTAAAGTTCTTATTTAATAGTGCAAGAAATAGGATACGAACAAGTTAAAATACCGCTAATTAATATACTTTTTGCCCTCCAAGTTTCCATTTATGAAAATTAAGTATTTGCGTCTGTCAATCAAATTCCCCTACTTATAAATCAAATTTAAAATTTTAGAATAAAACCTTTAAAAAATCACGCACAAAATTAAACTGGTTACTGCAATTAATTGTTCTAATTATCGCCAAGTTAAAATAAACTTAATATCATTTAGTTAGCATAGAATGTTCAGTTCCTATCTTTGTAAGAACCGTGAAGAGAATACAAATCTTTAAAAAAAAATACTCTCTATTTAAAAAAAAAAAAAACACGCACATAATTAAACTAATTACTGTAATTAATTACTCTAATTATCTCTGTGCTAAAATTAACTTAATGTCATTTAGTTATCACAGAATGTTCAGTTCTTAACTTTGTGCTTCATGAGTTTAATTCTTTTAAGGGGAAAAAGCACATACACTCGAACTTTTTGTCAAATGGACATTTTTTTCGGTGAGTTGTGATTGCTTCGTCGGCGTATTCATTTGTAAATTTCGTATACCTTAACGTAAAACGCCGAGAACCATTTGTACAGTTTCATGACTTTATATAATGTGGTAAAAGTATTTAGAGTATCTAAGGCGTATTTAACTTCGTGATAAATTACAGGAGGTTCGGGCGAATTTTCACATACACTGTCATCGTAAAATTAGTTGATCTTACAGATATCATATAAAATTTCTGCAGTTTTACAGATGTAATACAGAAATAATATCAATGAAAGAGAACAGTATTCGACTAGAAAAATTTTTTATCCTATGTGTCTAGCTTGGTTTTCGTCGGACGGAAAATGAAGAAGTATTTTTTTCGTATTAGCCATGATCCTCCTTTATAGCTTAAAAGGCATATTATAATCGTAAAAAACATGAAAATCTTGAAATCTTTACTTGTGATGAATTACTTGTTTCTACTAGTTACTATGAATTACTAGTTACGATGAATTACTAGTTACGATGAATTACTTGTAAAGCATAAATTACGCGTTTTAACCGTGCTCACGTTTTAACGTTTTATCTCTACTTATTTAAAGTAAGTTCGACTGTATACAGGGTGATTCATAAAAGATGGGCAGAACTTTAAGGGGTTATAGTACACTTAAAGACAAATAATATTAAATCGGAGACTAAGGGTCCCAGACGTATTCCCAAGGAGATAGGGGGCATTAAAGTTTAGGGTCCGAAATTTCAAATGATTATAAAACATGGAAAAATTGGTCGATTCGTTTGCGGTTTTTGCAAAAAATTTTCTTTATGCCAGTATTTTCTTGAAATAAAATTTTAAAGTTCAATTTCAAAAAATGCCGATAGGGGGCGCTTTAGACTTTGGAGTAACAAACAACTATTTTTTAACGTTATTTTTTGTATTTCTTTAAATGATTTCGAAAGCTTAGACTTAAACTTAAATTTTGATCTAAAAATCTGAGTCCTAACGAGTAGTTAAGTAGCGTAAACTGAAATTTGAAATTTGAAACCCTTCTCCCCCCAGAACAAAAATCAGTTATTCCCGATCTTTGTGTCGTAGATTAGGCTCTAACTACTGCCGCGTTTTGCTAAAATTATTCTTTATGTCAGTATTTTCTTGAAAATAAATTTTAAAGAAAATTTTCAAAAAATTCCGATAGAGGGCGCTTTAGACTTTGGAGTAACGAACAACTATTTTATACCGTTATTTTTTGTGTCTCATTAAATGCTTTCTAAAGCTTAGACTTAAACTTAAATTTTCAGCTCAAAATCTGAATCGCTGAGCGTGGTTCAGTAGCGAGGGGAGGGGGTTCAAATTTCAACTTCTGAACATAGTTCAGTTTACCATGTCCACACATTGTGTGCTGTGATACGAGGTAAAAAGACACAAATTAGGATTATGTTACCAAAGCATATTTATTAACATGTAATCACAATAAATGTTCAAAATTGTGACCACCAGAGGTTATGCACGCAGAACAACGGCGACGAATGGAACGGCGAACATTCGCGAAAACATCAGGCTTTTCGAGCACTTCCCCTACAGCGGCGGAAAGTCTGGCGACCAGTTCCTCGGGGGATTCAATGGGTGTCTCATACATAAGAGCCTTCAATCGTCCCCAAAAAAAGAAATCGAGGGGTGAAAGATCTGGCGAGCGAGCAGGCCAAGCAACAGGACCACCTCGACCAATCCATCTGTTCGGAAATGTGATGTCCAGATAGTTGCGGACGTCTCGTACGTAATGGGCTGGCGCTCCATCGTGCTGGAACCACATGACCCGCCGGATGCGTGGAGGAACAACGTTTAACAGGTCTGGCAGCACATGTTGCAGAAATGTGAGGTATGTTTTACCGTTGAGGCGTTCAGGAAGAAGGTACGGTCCGATTAGGTGGTTTCCGAGGATTCCTGCCCAAACATTGATGGAAAAGCGTCTCTGATGAGCATGTGGATACGTAGCATGTGGATTGACATCCGCCCATACATGTGCATTGTGTGTGTTAAATGTACCTTCACGTGTGAAGGTACATTCATCGGTGAAAAGCACAGTTCGTCCAAAATGTGGATTTAGCGCGTTCTGCTGCAGAAACCAGCGGGCGAATTCAATACGATTTGGATAATCCCCTGGAGACAGTTTCTGGACTCGTTGCACATGAAACGGGAGCAAATGTTCATCCTTCAGTACCCTCCAAGTCGTGGACTGTGAGGTATCCACCTGGCTAGCCACTGTTCGTGTACTTGTACTTGGCTGTGCCGCTACTACATCCAGAATGGCTTCTGCAACAACTACTGATTCGTCCTTTTTTGCACGACCTGCATTCGACCGGGAAGCGAGAAATGATCCCGTCTCACACAACTGTCTGTGCAAGCGCTCGAAAGTTTTGCGGTTAGGCAACCGCCTGTTAGGAAATCGCTCTCCGTACATTCGTTGTGCCTCTGCACCATTTCCATCTGCCGCTCCGTAAATTAAATGCATCTCAGCCTTTTCCTTATTCGTGAAGGGCACCATCTTCCGATTCATTACTACAGCGACTTACACTTGACTCACCGTTCAGTGGTTTTTATGCCTGAATCGTGTCGAAATTTTGCATACGTGTTCTTCTTCTTCCCCATTTGACATTTGCATACTTTCTGTTTCCTTCTTCACCCGGTGACTAGCGTCAGGAATGGAGCTTTAACGTTTGCATGAGCGACGTTTCCAACTGTGCCAGTGCCTTTATGAGTGAATTCCGACTATGCAGTCCTTGACGAAAGTTGTATTTTTGCCTCGTATCACAGCACAGAATCGTTGGGCATGGTTAAGTAGTGCAAACTGAACTATGTTCAGAAGTTGAAATTTGAACCCCCTCCCCTCGCTACTGAACCACGCTCAGCGATTCAGATTTTGAGCTGAAAATTTAAGTTTAAGTCTAAGCTTTAGAAAGCATTTAATGAGACACAAAAAATAACGGTATAAAATAGTTGTTCGTTACTCCAAAGTCTAAAGCGCCCTCTATCGGAATTTTTTGAAAATTTTCTTTAAAATTTATTTTCAAGAAAATACTGACATAAAGAATAATTTTAGCAAAACGCGGCAGTAGTTAGAGCCTAATCTACGACACAAAGATCGGGAATAACTGATTTTTGTTCTGGGGGGAGAAGGGTTTCAAATTTCAAATTTCAGTTTACGCTACTTAACTACTCGTTAGGACTCAGATTTTTAGATCAAAATTTAAGTTTAAGTCTAAGCTTTCGAAATCATTTAAAGAAATACAAAAAATAACGTTAAAAAATAGTTGTTTGTTACTCCAAAGTCTAAAGCGCCCCCTATCGGCATTTTTTGAAATTGAACTTTAAAATTTTATTTCAAGAAAATACTGGCATAAAGAAAATTTTTTGCAAAAAACCGCAAACGAATCGACCAATCTTTCCATGTTTTATAATCATTTGAAATTTCGGACCCTAAACTTTAATGCCCCCTATCTCCTTGGGAATACGTCTGGGACCCTTAGTCTCCTATTTAATATTATTTGTCTTTAAGTGTACTATAACCCCTTAAAGTTCTGCCCATCTTTTATGAATCACCCTGTATATATGAAACCATAGGGTTAGAAGTTAGATTTAAATAGTGGTATTTTGAGATCTTTTCCATGTTAACGCCTGGAATTCCTATCCTCAACGTCAAATTTGATACCTAGAATTTTCGATATGTTGAGATTCTTTTGCATCCTGATGGTCGAAATAAATGGTTACGTTTTGTCACAGCTTTTCATTTATGAATGCAAAAATGAAATTTCTAGTCGCTTCTAAATTTCTAGTCATTTTTAGCGCTTAGTTTATAAATTTATGGTCTGATTATGCTGCAATCAAAAAAATAAATAAATTTCAAAAAATGTTTATAAGTTTTCGTATTTCCATTTTTCTTTTTCATCTGAAACCTCTCTATCTCTATTTATCGCCTATTTCTTTTTCAAATTCCCATGATGTTCAAGATGATCGGTTCGACTTAAAATGCACCTAGATCTTTCCTCTTGACACCATAGGCGCCAACTTAACGGCGATAAGGCAAACTTTCACTACTAATTTTAAAATGTTATTTTTGTCTGAATTTTGCTGTGCACAGGGATTAAATAGGACAAAAAACATTTTTTTTTTTAAATTAGTGGCAGCAGTATGTCTGATTGCCTATTTCGCCGCCTCCGTGAAGTCATCACCTATGCTTGACGCTCAAAAAAATTAACTTCAGGAGTCATTATGACACCTACTTTTAGTATTCTACTTTAAAAGACTGCTTGAAACAAAAGACCATCTTTTTATTATTTGTAATAGATCGCCTAACCACATCCAGCAAAAGAGGTAGGCTGTGGCTCTTCGAGTCATTTCGGCTGTCACGTGGATCGACAATAGTTGAACTTCTTTTCCGCTTACCTTGATTACGCGACAGTCGTGATAACTGGAAGTGCTGCGGCCTGTTTCTTTTGTTGAGAAGGGCCTAACATTGTGCTCATTTGGGAAAAACGCACAATACGTAAAAAATATTAAACATTTGCAAAAAAAAAGCAAACTGATATGGTTTCGATTTTAAAGGCTTTCGAAAATAACAGTTTATTTCTCTTTTCATCAACAGAAATTTAAATTCGATTTCATTTTTTAAAGAGCAAATATCTATACTAATAAAAGAAAGTATCGCTCTGTGTGTGTGTCTGTGTATCTGTCTTTCTGCGATGGCCAGCAAAATCTAGCACACCTAGAAATCTGAAAATTTAAATGTGAATAGTCCAAGGCTTCTCCTGATACACCTGAGTCTCAGAATTTAAATATTTTGCAAATTAGCCGGAATATTAATTAAAAATCATTAATCATCGCATCGAAAATGCCATCTTTTTTATCAAAATGGCTAAAGAAAACATCATCTGTTCTCGATTTGCAAGCGGAAATGAACAAATTTGTAATTTATTTACTAATTAGCGAATTTTAAGAAAACTAATTACGATAACGATTTGAAACTTTCAGAGAATATGTAGAAAAAGTTTCTGCATCCGACAGTCCAGTTTTTGTAAAATTCGGCCGGTATTTTTTCTTATTTTTTGCAACAAATTGCAAAAATCGGGCGGCACCAGTCCAAAATATCCGAGAAAGTAGCAGACAGGGATTCGCTTTCATTAAAAACTGAACTACAAAGAGATATGCTTCTCTGGCCGATCACTCCATTTACTTTTCGAAAATGAAAAGAAATGATCGCCAATTTTTGCAAATGAACAAGAATTAAGATAACTAATTAAGATATAAATTTGAATTTCAGGATAGGAAAGGGAGCCATCTGGCGACTATTTTACCATAGTGTCTTCGTTATGTTTCAATTATCAGAAAAATATAATTATTTTTTTAATGATCACGTTAATGTAGCGGAAGGGGTTGTCTTGAACATATTATTCGTTATAGTTGAAGGTATAATACTGAGCTGTGCCGCAAAGCGCCATTTGGCGCCCGTCAGGTACGTCAACCGCCGTACCCCAGTTCTGAAGAACTTTTAACGCGCACGACCAGGAGAGATCCTGTGTGCGCTACGGCAGTGGGAGCGCCGCCACCTGCTGGCCGCTCCCATTTTCCCAAGTATTTGACGACAAATGTCTTTGCGATTAATGGAGGTGCCTACCCTCTTAGGTCACCACCACTTTACACTTGGGTATAGGCTGGAGTCCCACGACAGCTTCGGAGCCGAAAACCAAAAGAGGAAACCGGTCCCTAGGCCTTATGCCGAGCTTCCCCAACGACTCTTGCTTTGCCGCAGCTTCCGATCATCGAGCACCTATGAAGGTTACGACTTTTCTCATCGGCTGCGGTGTATATTTGCGGGTATGGAGAGGGGGTTAACGCCTTTTTATTTAAAATAGCATTTATTGTATTTCACTGTGCGCACCTTGCCGGCGGTTTTTTCATTAATTGAGAACTCTTATTAATAAAAACAATTTTATTGCTCTGATTTACACAAAACAAATTCTATTTAAAAAATTTGACATTTTTAGCTTCACCCGTAGCATTTTATAAATGTTATATATAGAGAATCCCGAAAATTTCAAATACCGATTTTCGTAAAAATTAAATTTATGTTTCTAATAAAAGTACACAACCCGTATTTACTTGATGCATACCACCAATCAAAGTAAATGATTTGTTGTTGAGCTCTTGACCAAACGCTCCCTGGCGGGAAATCCTACAAGTAGAGTTGCAAAGGCTGGAAAAAACCCGGTTTAAACCTGGGAATAAACCGGGTTTTTGGGGAATAAACTTGGTTTTTTGGAAATAAACCAGGTCTTTTGGGAATAACCCTGGGAATAAACCGGGTCTATTGGAAATAAACCCGGAAATAAACCGGATTTTTGCAACTCTACCTACAAGGTTTTTTCTTTAACTGTGCATTCTTATCTCGGGTCTATGGGCTTGGTCACAACGGGATTTGGATGATTCAACTAAGTTTTCGATTGCGTTACAGGTTTTAGTTGCACCTCCCGCCGTCAGAGGGCGCATTATCTTCTGGAGTTCTATGGGCCCGATTTCCACGGGAATTGGTTCATTCAACTGCCTTGATACAAAGGGTACCCCTGTCGGATGTTCCTATAGAACAAATCGCGCCCCCTTGTGGTGGAATGTGGAAGTAAAGGATTTTGTAGCGCGTGCGCAACACGCCTGCGATACGGTTCCGGAGACAGTGGGAACACAC
Organism: Maratus michaelseni; assembly: GCA_963931845.1. Lineage (NCBI taxonomy): Eukaryota > Metazoa > Arthropoda > Arachnida > Araneae > Salticidae > Maratus > Maratus michaelseni. The sequence continues at coordinate 447,746,336 of OZ007586.1, forward strand.
GCCGGAGTTTTGATCGGAAGGTGATTTGTTTGGAACAGAGTGCTCGCCCTGGCGGCGGAAGGTGGAACTAAAAGATTTTGCAGCGATCAGAATGCGTCCCCTGTCATCGAAAGGTGGAAATAAGGGATTTTCCGTCGCGTACGCAGCACTTTTAAATAAATAATTTCATACAAAATCGGGTAAAAGATATAAAATTATACAAACTTTAGACTTGTTTAATTTTATTATCACGGGCCCGGGAAACGCTAGGGTCAGCTAGTAATAGAATTAATAGAGCTTTATAAATAGAATGGTTTTGCTTAATTTGTAAAAGTCCGAATTTCATCTATGAGCAGGACAAATTAATTTGCAACGGAGGACTTTGATTTGCCTAGTGATCGAATTTGAATTTCCAACCATATATTGAAAATGGAAAAGTAATGCATGAAATAAATGTTACTATTTTCGAACGTTTGGGGGTTTTATTTTATGATGTCACAGACGTTTTCTAATTTGCATTGTGATTCCACTATCAAGTAATTGTAAAAGGTGTATAATGTCGTCTCTAGTAGTTTGATTGTTTCTACAAGTCTATAAATATAGTGGTAATTATTAAAATTACATTCCCAGTTAATTTTAATAACTCTTTGATATACGTTCATAACTCATGTAGAAATAAATACAAAGTGCGTCCAAATTCCATTTGACTTTATTCAATTCCAAGACAAATATGATGAGGATAGTAAGATAGCAATACTGGAATACTGTCAGAAGTATCAGAGAGGGACCTAAACTGCACTAGGTGTTGTTTAGGCCAGAATCAGAGAGCGAATACCTGACTCTCTCAAAAATTATAAAGAGATGTCTAATTCAAATACGATGCATCAAATCAAATTGGAACCCGGTGATCTATTATAAGCCTGAGAGATAACCCTTTAATATTAATTTTGAATTGCAATCCAGCCAAGCAATTTATTATATGATTTAATGGAAGTTTTAATGCGCCAAGCGACCGTGGTGAAATATCATAATAAAAATGGCATACAGAAAGTCATAAATTATAGAAAATGAATAAAAGGTGCCTGTTATTATAATCACAGAATAAAATCATTAAGAGCTAAGGTGCAAGGTTAATACTTATTTGTATATATTATAAATTGTGGAGATTATTGAGAGATTATATTACTTTGGGGGAGAAGCCAAATAATCAAAGATTTTTTTCATTTTATTATTTATTCAATTTATAACGGTCAGATAAATATGATTGCACTGTTGATAGAAAAGTTGATTTGCTTTTTATTTATTTATTTATTTCATTAAGAGCTGAATATCTGTAAATCATTAAATAATGTTATTTATTATCTCCTAAAGAGATGAAGAGAATAATATTTTTTTTTAAAGGAAGAAAGTTTTGATTAAATATATTTGTAAAAGGTTTATTTTACTTTTAATTAGGGGGGGGGAGTAATTAAGGATATATGATCATTTGTATATTACATCATCATAAGGTGGTATTTAAAAAAAAAATTCTGCATCTTATTTGAGCATATTTTATTCTTTTTATTCTGTTTAGTAATTATTTTGGCAGCGCGATGTTTAACATATGTATTGAACCCTACAACTTTTTAAAATAGTCAAAATTTAAAATATAATTGAATATATTTATATAACTAATATATTAATATATATATATATATATATATATATATATATATATATATATACATAATACAGCAAAAAAATGTATTTAGCCTGAACCAGCAATCCCCCCCCCCTCACTAAACAAGAGTACACAAAATACAACTTAAAAAACTAAAAAAAATGCAACAATAAATTAACGAAAAACTGAACAAAAAACAAAAAACATGTTGCAGCCTCGTCGGCAGTGGGTTAAATGTTAAATTTAAAAATGCAGCCAAGCACTCCAGACAGAAACAATATGTATTTGTGGCAGTGGGTTTCGGCCAGAACGCTGCGTATCAAAATCAAAATGTACAAAAACATATTTGAAGGCTACATAACAGACGCTGCCCCACCGGACCCTACGCCACAATATCAAAATAATTTTGTTGCTAGTTATGGTAATTGATGCTTATATATATATATATAGCATATTTGCTTTTAGAGATACACATTATAAACTCGAGAATTCTCGTGAACATTAAAAGCACGAGTAGCTTATACTGTCATAGTTATTTACATTGAGAGTTGAATTTTTTTTTAAAGATTACTTCGTTTTAAATTTTTTTCGCATAATTTAATAAGTGTTAAAAATTAGAAAATTGCAGTATCATAAGTATTATATATTCAATATATTTTCTTCAAAAATTATTTTATTGTGAATTAATTATATACTTCAGCTGGTGTTATAGAGGTAAGTAACTTGTAACATGATCAACATTATACATTCAGCGTTTTTATTAAAGGTTATTTCGTTATGAACTTTTCACATATTTTAGCAGACATAACCACGAGTAACTTCTAATATAATAAATTTTACATGCGATTTACATTAAAAAAAAAAGTTGATAAAACTTTTTTAAACGAAAGATAAAATAAGAGAATGATTTTACAAAGCTTTCTCTTCCCTTTTACAAAATAAAATGTTTACATTTTTAAGAGATTTTTTTTTTTGTATTAAATTAAATTTGACAGTTCATTTATTTCACATTAAACTTCATATACAAGAGTATTATGAGGAAAACTATCGAGCTACTTTTGTTATTTTTTAAAGACGTTTAAGATAACTGTCCTATTTATAATTATGTGTGGTCCAATATCGGTTAATTTTATAGATTTCAAAAAGCTTTAACCCCTTCAGGGGCAAAGAACTCTTGTAGCTAAAATATTGAAATGAGTGATTGACACCAGGATTCACGAACGAATTTATTTTAAAATAAGTAAAAGCTTTTCCTCATGTACCTTATAAATTCAAAATCTGATTATAAAATTCTGGTGTCATTGTGGCATTTTGGGATTAAAATGGTATATAATATGTATAATAATGGTATATACCGGTGCCCTTCAAAGGGTTAATCATTGGTCGCCCCATGCTTGCATCAAAAAATGTCATTTGTTCCATTTGATTTTGCTTTTCAGTAGATAATATGCTATAGTTGACCTCAATGACCTATTTTAATTTCTAATCTCTAAACAATTTTTTTGAAAAAGACAGATTCAAATGGATGGATTACAGACAAGCAAAAGACGATTTTCAGATTTATTAGATGGTGATAGAAAGTTCAAGAGAGCATACAATTTACATTAAAATAAAACATCTCGAACAGTATATTTGATTGTGTATAGTGGAATACGTATTGACTGTTACAAAAGTTGTGAATCAAAAATTTTAAAAAATCAACTATTGATATACAAAAATACAGGTCATGTGCCAGGTTTGGTTGTAATAGTAACAGTTTTCTTTTTGTTTTCTTTTTCGACTTTTTCTTGTTTTACTTATTTATTTTTTAAGAGAAGTAAATACATTCTGATTGTCTGTTTGTATATATTTTTAATATGGAAACTATGGAATGGTATACTTTCCACGTGTTTAAGATTAAATTTATGGGAATTGATTTGATTGTATACCTATTTTTGCTTTAATCCATCATTTGGACAGATACATCAAAATGCCTATTTTCGTGATAACTTTATTTTAATTTATACGGATATGTGAAATCAGAAGTCGGTGATGAAAACAGATAAATGTGTATATTTTCACCGCAATATCATCCGCCCATTTACATCATTAGCGTGCATGTCAGGAATTCTTTTGTAATGAGAAATTTCGAATTCCTACCAGAAAGTCTGAATAACAATTTTTGTTTTATTTAATGACAGGCATTTCGTGTTTATATAAAGTAAAAATTCTTCTTTTGGAATTTCCGGTATGGACTCTGAATAAAAAATAAATCTTGGAAATGCACGCATATATGCGCTAATGAAAGAAATGAGTTAAAAGTAAATATACATATCTAAAAGAATTATTTTCATATTTTCGGAATTTATTAAATAAGATATACAAAAAAAACCATCAAACTGATGGATTCTGTAAATCTAGTTATCATAATATTGATTTCATAAACCTTTAATCTTCGGACGTCCCACGCTTACATCAAAAAATGCCATATGTGCGCTCGCGCCGATGCGCAAAAAAAAAATTTGAAAACTACCGCCACCAAAACTTTCTGCATCCCAGGCATCTTTTCCGTCCTCCAAGCGAAACACCGTGGGGAATAACTGGGACACTTTCCGTCGGGATGCAAGAAAAGGTGCTACATCTCTAAAGATTCTGCTCTGCCTTAATCCTCTCCATCTTCTAAGAAATTCGAGTCAGTGGGACACAACAAAGATGCTTCCCTGGAAATGGAATTTCATAGTGTTATTATCGGGACTTTTACTTTTAGGATTGCCGGACAGAGGTAAGTTTATATCAATAATAAAATAAAAATCGTATATTACGGATTTCTAGATGGATCTCAGTCAAAGCACTCAAGGTGCCCTTGAGATTCAATTCATGCAAAAATCATTTATATATTATAAAAGCAAAATATATTCAAGAATTACTCAGTTTTCTTACCTATTACTCGATTGGTCTATCAATTGCATATAAAATCAAATAAACTTTAGCATTCTGAGGACCTATATCCTCTAATTTCCATTTCTAACAAACGGGGAACTGTTAAGTGTGAATTTTTTTTAATTAATTTTAAATTAAAATGATTCAGATCGAAAATAAACATTTCTTATTCAAACTCTAATAAACATTCTTCATTAATAAACATTTCTCATTAAATAAATATTTCTCGTTGCTATGTAATATGTAAATTTTAATTATGAATTAATAAATTTCCAAGTAACATCCATTCGGTAGCAATTGAAATAAGGACAACAAATATTAAAGGATTACTCAGTTTGTTGACCTATTAGTCTGTTGACACATAGATTCAGTTATCTTTAACAACAGTATCCTTTAAAGAAATAAACATATTAAGTATCTTCAAGATCAAGTAACAGTATTCAGCACGCTACATATTTAAATTAAAATTATGTGTATTAAAAAATAAAACATTTTTCATCAGTCAGCCTGTATTGTATGACTTGAAATGTAAATTAATTACAGTTCAAATACCTATTTATGCTAATTATAGAAATATATTATATTGGGAAATTTTATTTGAGTTACATTTTACTATTTTTTAAAATAAATTTATCAATTTTATTTAATTAGTCAAAAACATTCTAAATAACTTTAGTGGGTTAAAATATATAACTTCATCCATATTTATTTTACTTATGTCTTTAGTCATGTCTTTAGTATGTGTTTAGGTCATCTGAAACAAAAGTTCACAATTCTGTTTAAAAATTCACTTGATAGCTCATGCCAAATTCAATTTTAAAAAATTTAAGAATAATTTTATCCTTGAAAGGATATTTTAATTGCTCTTAATGAAATTTTGTGAAAGGGAAAAAAAATCTTTGTAAAATCCTTCTCTTATTTTATCTTTCGTTTAAAAAAGTTTTATCAACTATTTTATTTTATGCAAATCGCATGTAAAATTTATTATATTAGAAGTTACTCGTGGTTTTAATGTCTGCCAAAATATGTGAAAAGTTCATAACGAAATAACCTTTAATAAAAACGCTGAATCATGTTACAGGTTACTCACCTCCACAACACCTGTTGAAGTTTATAATTAATTCACAATAAAATAATTTTGGAAGAAAATATATTGAATATATAATACTTATGACACTGCAATTTGCCAATTTTTAACACTTATTAAAATATGCGAAAAATTTTAAAACGGGGGTAATCTTTTAAAAAAACTCAACTCTGAATGTACGATAACTATGACAGTATAAGCTACTTGTGCTTTTAACACACCTGCTAAAAACTGTGATTAATTCTAAAACTCACACTAACCATATAATATTTATGATATTGAAAATAACTCATATATTTCACACTTTCTAACATATGCGATACTTAAAATCCGCTTATTGGCTTCGTGTATCATTAAACTACAAATGCAGTCATTTGTCTTATAAAGTTTGTATGTGGTGTAGGTGGGCGAATGGGTGGGTGGTTTGGCTCTTTATACGAATATACGCATACACGTTTATTTAAACATACACTGTTAAAAATTTGCAGCAAACTGTCCAGTCATTCGATTATTTTTATAGAAAACGGTTACATAACCATTATTTAACTCTATTCTGAACATATTATAGCCTATATTATGTCCAAAATTGAATTAAAACATGGTTATGTAACCGTTTTCTACAAAAACGGTCGAATGACTGGACAGGTTGCTGCAAATTTTTAACGGTATATTTTCGGTGATAGGTACTTGAAAAGAAATTAAACGTCAAAATAAATTTTTCACGATTGTTTGTTTTAGTATTACAATGATATGAAACCTTTTAGTCTCAATATAAATTAATATTCTGACATAATTTTGTTATCGTACACGGTTATAATTTTATATACAGCTTGCAAATGATTAAGTAAAATTATATACAAACGTTTTTTCTATCATCCGTTGTTTTCCTCTGTTTTAAAACCTTTTGTTGAATAGAATATATATATATATATATAATACCTTTGAAATCAAAAACAGCTTACAAGTTTGCATAACAAAAATGATTGAATTTCGTATTTAAAGATGGCATGTAATCATATTTTACATTAATTGTTACCGTAAAAACCGTTGTATAGAAAGCATCTTAATAAATAAAACCCTTCCAGGAAATCTCGATATATTAAGAATCATAAACATTTTAAATATAGATGATGCCAGATACCAAGCAAATAAAATAAAAAAGATTTAATCATTATATGTGTGTGTGTGTGCGTGTGTGTATATATATATATTCGAGCATATGATTAAGAATGTGCATCGATCTATTTATATTATACTTTTCACTTTGAATAGTGGATTATTTTTTTAATCTTATTTCTGATTTTTAAATGGTATCTTATATATTATGAAATATATAAATAGTTTGCTAGGTATTTACTTTAGCATTTAAATAACTTTTAAATGTTGTACGCTAAGTTATTGCTGCCAATTGCGCATTTTCTATATGTATTATCTCTAATTCTTATTTTTGAAGTTAATTCATACCGCAGTTTATAATATTTACCATTATCGTGTATTTTAATCATCATCTCATTGGATTTTTTATTATTTATATTTTTAAATATTTATTGTATTTTCTTTATGAATGATTTTGACTTTGTCCCATTTGCAAAATTAATTTTCAGATTTTATTCAATTACTTAAATATATTGTCCATAAAATTTTCTAAGCACGTTTTACTTCACATTATTGGATTGTTGTTCACACAATTCGTTTACTGGGAGAAATTTGATCATTATGAAATTGTCCATTATTATTCATTTATGGGGTATCTTTGCAATCTAGGTTGCGTATTCATTGTTATCAATTATTTGTCTGGACAACAGTGTACTTCAAATAATTTAAAATGGACATTTTGTAAATATTATTTTCATTCTTATAAATCATATTATATATAGGTGTGTGTTTATTGCTTGTACTTTTAAAAATTAATATACTCCTAAAAATCTACGAACAGGTATCAATCTAATAACAAATGACAATTTACGACATTTAAATTAGAGCATAATAATAGAGTTCCGAAAACCTATGAAATAAAAATTATCTGGAAATACGTAGGCTCAGTCTGGATTACATAAGAACAAAAATTTAAAACAAGTTAACTCATAAAATAATAATGCCTGTTTTATATATATATATATATATATATATATATATGCTACTGTTTAAAACAAAAACAATAGAGTGTCATATTTATATCCCATAAAGACATTTACTATCGTAATTTTTCAAACCAAAGAAAAGATTAGTTTTTAGCGCGAAACAAGCTGAAAATTAAATTTTATCGAGTTAATATTAAATATTTCGGTACGTTTTGGTCATACAAAATGGTTTATTTGTTTATTTATTTTGTTTTACTTGTTAGAGCGTGGAGACTTATTTTCTGAATATAACTTATAGCACCCAAAGACTGTAAAAATAAATAAATTTCGTAACTTTACAAAAAAAATAACTATTTTGATATAAATGGCTTTCAATATGATGGAGAATAATATTTGAAAGATTTTGAGATTAGAACTTAAACATCTAAAACTAATGGTTTCAGAATTAGCTGTTGGAAAAATATAAGAAGGAACATTCCGTATAAATGTAAAATGTTTTTCTCTAGAAGGACACTTACTTTCCACATCTATTTATTTCCACAGCTTTTTGGTATAGAACATCAAAGAAACAGGCAAAATTCTTTTTGTTAGACAAAACTTGTCTGAATGAAAATGTTTATAAAGAAAACGATTTCCTTTTTCCTTTTATTTAAAACCAGAGGATCCAACCCGGGCTTCCCGGGTTACGGAACATACTGACAGGTATACAGACCGCTTTTTTTTTTTTTTTTTTTTTTTTTTTTTTTTTAAATAAAACACCGCTAATAGGTTTTTTTGCATTTAATATATTTTTTTATATTAATCACTAACAATACAAAAAAGGATTTTTATGTGAAAAATATCGACTATATATTCATACTTTCGTATATATTCATACTTTCCCATATATTCATACTTTTGGGGATACTTTCGTATTAGCCGTATGCCAGTGCCCCACCAGTGGCTGAGAGGTTCTTCTCTCGGAGCTGGTAGACGGGAGGTGCTGGGTTCGATCCCAATCGCGCCCGTCGGGCTAATCGTTCGGAGTTTTCGTGGTTTTCTTCGAGCCGTGGATTTATCCATGCGTAAATACGGGTTAGGTTCCCTGAGAAAGACCCCCACGAAGGGCACTCCCCCCGGGCCTATATCCCTAGTGTAGATAATTGGCCGTCATTAATCAACCCGTATGCCAGTAGTGATTATGAGTGTTTGTAGTATTATTGTAACTTTGGGTCTCAAGAGGTCATAAATTAAAGCTACCACCACCACCACCACACAAACACACACGCACAATCAACGGAATGTGTGTGTTTTTTTTTTTAATCGGTCAAAAAGATTAGTTAGTTAAATTTCAATATCCAGGGAGCGCTTTTTCATTTAATAAAATTATTGATAACAATCGAATTGAAAATATGTATAATTCATATCTCCTTCCCCCACATAAATAATAAAGTTGTACAATCTGAACCACCATCTCAAATTGACGAAATCTATCCAAAATATCGTTCAAAATTTCCAATCTTCTCAGCAACGAATTAATGAATCCTATAAAAATATCAACACGCGCAGGAATCATTCGATGACTTGCATTTAAAATCACTCACTCATATGATCTGGATGGCGAAATGGGTAAGGCATTGGCTTTGTAACCAGTAGGACACGAGTTCGACTCCGGCCTGGGTAAAAAGTAAATTTAGATTATCTTTCCATAATCGTAAATAGATATTCTTCCATAGATGACAACACAAGCACTTTTTTCTAGCTGTTTATCCGGGTAAAAAAATGGCGATATTTCAGACATTTCAAATGTCTGAAATTCAGACCCTTACAAGCGTCTGAAAAATTAAGACACTTTAAAGTGTCTCTTTTTTTAAACATTTGTTTCAGGCACTTATATGTCTGAATTTCAGACATTTCAGTTTACAATGTAGTCTAAGAAATCGCCAAGGATTTTATTACTTACAGTGAGCCTTTTTTATTCTGATTAGTTCGATGTTTAAGTGCATACTTCGATTACATATCTTTTAATTTTTTGTTTTATTTATAATATTTTTTTATATTATATTTTTATTATTAAGGAGTTTTTATTTCATTATGAAATATTCCCGAAAACAAATGCTGAACTATTTATGTCGTTTTAAATATAAACGGTTCCATCTTTCGAAATCGGCTGCATGCGATACAAAGAATTTTTTTTTTTTAAATCATGCTTGAAAATTATTTTAAAAACATAAAAATCAGTAAATTGAGAAACGGTTTTCGAACAACTTGCATATGAAAGAACATTTTTTTCTTATTTAACGCTATAAAAATTGAAATTGTGTGATGTTTAAAAGTTTAACAAAATTGCAGTGAAAGCTAAATTTATTGGTCAGGTGTTGCCACCGTCAATATGACGTCAGAGTTAGTCACGGACATGCTTTTGATTTATAGTATAGATTGCTGTATTATTCCCCCGCTCTCTTTCTCTCCTTATTTTTCAGAGTTTTTCAGATATTATTTCAAAGTGTTAAGCAACACAAAGCCTTCACTAACAGAGCTCGGATTACACAATTTGACGACCAAGGCAAATTATGAATTTTGGGGCCCCATTTACATTTATTAGCCTACGTACGTAGCCTATGTTATTACGTACCCTACAGTGTGTAATTAAATCTGGATATTCGTAATTTGTCAACATTTGTATGTAATTTAAGTGATCATTAAGAATTATCAATAAATTTAATATTTGTTAAATCCATCCAATTTTCAAGCAAATTTTATATCATAGTCTAAAAAGTGCATTTAAAAAAAATAAGGTAAGTCGATTTGGGTTCCCCAAAATTTTTAGGCCTAGGCAATAATCAGGCCCTGTTTGTAAAACTGAATTGGTTTATTTGGAACATTTTCCTTTTTTGTTTCCTTAAATAAGTTGAATTAATACATATACTAGCTGGCTTCGCCCGCCAGCGGGCCCCTAATTTACATCGGTGCCTCGAAACTTTTGTATTCTCCGGCTCGCATCCCCCTCGAACCGAACGAACCTCCGACCCGGGTCCCCGCTGCCTTCGGCACCGTACACCGGTCGTGCTACGCACGCACCGGATAATCCCATAATTTGCATAATCACTTAATTTGCACATCGAATAGTATAAACCTCTAACTGAACTAATCTCCGACCCTGGTCCCCGCTGCCTTCGGCACCGTATACCGGTCGTGCTACGCACGCACCGGATAATCCCTTAAATTGCACATAGAATACTATAAACCTGTCAGTGAACGAACCTCCGGCTCTGGACCCCGCTGCCTGCGGCACCGTATAGCAGTCGTTCCGACCCTGGTCCCCGCTGCCTTCGGCACCGTATACCGGTCGTGCTACGCACGCACCGGATAATCCCTTAAATTGCACATAGAATAGTATAAACCTGTCACTGGCTTCGCCCGCCAGCGGGCCCCTAATTTACATCGGTGCCTCGAATTGTAGAAAATCTCGAATCTTGTAAAACCTCAAACATGACGAACCGCCGACCCGGGTCCCCGCTGCCTTCGGCACCGTATACCGGTCGTGCTACGCACGCACCGGGTAATCCCTTAATTAGCACATTGAATTGTTCAAACCTCTAACCGAACGAACCTCCGACCGTATACCGGTCGTGCTGCGCACGCACCGGATAATCCCTTAAATTGCACATAGAATAGTATAAACCTCTAACTGAACGAACCTCCGGCTCGGGTCCCCGCTGCCTGCGGCACCGTATAGCAGTCGTTCCGACCCTGGTCCCCGCTGCCTTCGGCACCGTATGTCGGTCGTGCTACGCATGCACCGGATAATCCCTTAAATTGCACATGGAATAGTATAAACCTCTAACTGAACGAAAACCTGCGGCTCGGGTCCCCGCTGCCTGCGGCACCGTATAGCAGTCGTGCTGCGCACGCGCTGCAGTATACGTTAGTTCCACCTTCCGCCACCAGGTGGCGCAATCTGTTTATATGATCATAACTGAAATCGTTAAGACTTTCGATGTCGAGTCGAATGAGCCATACCCCGTCGTTTTCATGCCCGTAGAACCGAAGATAGGAAAGCGCCCCCTAGTGGTGAAAAAACGAAATAAAATCGGTAAGCTGTATCGATGTCGAGTCCAATTTATTTAGACTACCGGAGTTCTAGTTCAAAGACAGGGACCTGTAGAAAAACTTAAAACTTAAAAAAAAAAAAATCGATAACGGGCGAAGCCCGCTTTTCCCTATCATAATATCTGGATAGGGGGTCCTTATTACTTTAATTATGATGTTTGGAATCAGCTTGGTGGACATCCGTAACACAGTTTCTTAGTTATAGAAACGGACCACAGTTAAAAGAAAAAAGCGGGGGGGGGGGGGGGGGTTTGGCGATGACACTGCTTTTCCTCAAACAACTTATGTAGACTACCTGTGTTCTAGTTCAAAGACAGTGAGCTGTAGAAAAACTTAAAACTAAAAAAAAAAAAAAAAAAAAAAAAAAAAATCGATAACGGGCGAAGCCCGCTTTTTCCTATCATAATATCTGGTTTCCACTCTAAAACAAAAACTTAAGATACTCGTTATGGCAGTTTTTAGACGCGGCCTACTTCTTAAAATCGTAATATCTAGCCGGCACTGTAATAGAAATCTTTCTTTTGCTTTAATTATACAAATAACGATGATTAATTATACAATAAAATAATATATCGGCTCCTAATGAAGATATGAGAATAATTTTTAGATATTCTGAAAGCAGAATCCATTTTGAGTCGCCCTGTCAAAGTTTGAAATTAATGCGCCCCTTAGATTCGGAAATGCCCCCCCCCCCTCTGAAAAAACGCAGTTGACTATTTTATCTCTTTCAGAAATGACTTAGCCGCAGACGATTTGTCTCCGTTGAATGTTGAAATAAAAAAAAGCTGTCTCTTCCGAATAGAAATAAATTCATTTGCCGTGTCATTAATGAGTTTTAATTGATATCTTCAAAAATTACTGGTCGATTTTTACGAATTTTTTTTTGTTGAATTCGCGATTTTTTTATACACGTGTTAGCAAATTTTCGCGAATGTAGAGTCATTATTTCCACTTGTTTCAAAAAGGACTGGGGCGATTCGATCTCGGATCTGTCGACCTGCATTCTTTACGGCAACCTCTTTTTACGTCTGGGGTCGATGTTGGATGTCTGGTCAGTTTTTGGCCGAAATAAAGAAAAGTTACGGTCCGAATTTCAAAAAATTTGACGTTTTGCAACGACAAAAATCGGCCGCGTGTGTACCCCGATTTTTGGATCGATACCTCCGGTACATTTTTTTTTATTCGATGATGCGTTAAAAAGCGACGATTTGGATGTCTGCGATTATCAAAACGGAAGGCGAACTTTTCGCTGTTTTGACTTCTCTTCCAACTTCGGTTTCGGTCGGTAATTAAAACACTTTCGCTCATTAATAACGCCCCGGGTCCGGGTCGGAGGCCCGACCCGATCGAAACTTGAGCGTCGCGCCTTTTTTGCGAATTTTTCGGTACGCGTCCGCCGTCGGTGCGTCGATTAGTCCCGGAGCCTTTGCGGGTACAAAGGCGGAGTGCACAGACAGACAGAAACACACACAGACGTTTACCGTCCTTAATATTAGGGATTTTGTACTTTAGATTAATACTTAAAATTTTAATTAAATTAGATTATTTTTGATGTAAGTGAGTTGCTTTGACAAACTTTAAAGTCGTTGATGCCTTTTTATTTATTCATTTTTTCGGAAAGTATAATAAATTAATTTCACTTCTAAAAACACTTTTTTATTAATTTTTGCTGTTATTAATTTTCTCTATTTTCTACCCTTTACAAATGCAGCATTCACCAACTCAATTGGGAGTAAGCATGCTCGTGTGTCGGAAAATGTTTTATTCTTTAATTCACGTAAAATTAAACAAAATATAACTTTTAAACTGTAATAACAATATAAGAATAACTTAAGAAAAGGAAGATTTGATTTTACTATGTTTCTGAATCCTATTACTAAAAACAATTCTACATCAGTACGAAAATTAGTATAAAACAATTAATATTTATTTCTATTTAGAAATAAAAAATATCTGTGAATCTCATGATTTTTTTTTCTTTTGTCATTTTTAATTTTTGTCCTGTTAATCCTAGCCGGCTACTTTTGGGCAAATGTAGTAAATCCTTCCTTGAATAATAATAATAATAATATTTACAAATTCTATAAGCTAAAAAGTGTAATTATCAACGTGAGTATAATCGTATAAAATTTTCACACGGGTAAATACTTTAATAAAAATACAAAATGGTAATTTTAAAATAGAATATGGAGATTAGTAAATGGTGAATAAAATAGTTTAAAAAAATGAAGACTGTGACTATAGAAATATATTGAAATAAGTGCAAGAAACTACATACTATCTAAATGTCATTTTCCAAAGTAGAACACCGTGTGCTGATGTACTTAATTAACTGATGCATTTAGAAATAGAATATATCTTTATATAGTTTCTTTCAGAAAAATTTAACGACTTTTGATATTTCGTGAAAATAACGTTGATAAATAAATTTAAAATAACACTTACACAATGATAATGTACAAATCCGCGTCTGCAAATTACTTTTTCTTTCCCTTGCATGAATAATAATGAAATGTTTGGTATTAATTTTTGGGTAAGCTTGAAATAATTGACAAATATAATAATATACATTCAACCAATGAAATATTATAAGTTATTTTATAAATATGGTTAGTTTAAAATTGCCTATAAGAAAAGTAACTTGCTAAGTTCATACCACGTGTCCCAAAAATGACGGGTTTATTTGAAAAATTATATTGTTTTATTTCTATTATTATTATATTAAATTCATATTACTTAAATATAATTCTGTTTTAAAAAATTTGCTATTTTCCGAAGTACACTGCAGCAAACGATGTAGTTCTATCGCTTGTCATTCTTTAAAAATTCGTTTTCTAATAGACACGTCATTTTTGGAACACCCGTTACATATTAATTCATTATTTGTAATATATCAGTATTTTAGTAGGAAAAGGACCAATGTCTGTTTCTCCATTTGTAGAAAACACTGATTTAATGTTTATATATATATATATGTATATATATTAATTTATTTGAATTATTACTGAGAAAATAGTTTCTTTTCGGTATGAATTAAAGGGAGGAAATTATTATTTGTTTCTGTTATACCTATGATTTTTGTGAAGTGGCTGGTGGACATGGGGAAAAATAGCCACAAAAAGAAGGGTGATTTTAAAGAAATGTATTAACAAGCCATTATTACTGCTTTTTTTTAGGGGGGGGGCTAATTTACCTATGACGATTGTGAAGGAATGGAGAATATTTCATTTACGTCATGATCACGTGGTCCACGCGAAGAACTTCTAGGGTAAAGCAGGGAAGGCTCCGTAAACGTCATGTAAAATCCCCGCCAGCCAACGAAACAGTTCATGGGATAAAGCAATAACAGCTTCCCTTCTTATCAGTCAGAAGTTCTTTGGGTAAATTACCGGTGCCACGTGACCTTTTTCAGCCTCGAACTACGATTTGGAATATCGTCCATTGGTTAACATAGACCAAAAATGGTGATTTTGGGAATTGTCCCTTTTTATACCAAGGTGCATATGCAAAGATTAGTATAAATTTAATTTAGTATTTTTATTAAAGCATGCTAATGATGCACAGTCTGTCTCAAAAGTGTAGGTACTACAAGAAAATGCCGTTTAATAAATAATAATGCAAAATTAAACAAAAACATAATATTTACTTATTAGATTCTATAAAATTATTCTAATAAATCATATCAAAATGAATAAATGTGCATGTTATCACAACTTTGATTAAAATTTATAAAACTCTGCAACAAAACAGTGTCTCAATAGCTTAGGCAAAAAGGAAAGAATACATCATTTAACGCTTTTACATGATGCTATTCATTAATATAGTATCTCCCTGGTTTCGGATAGCTTTAAATAATCGTGTTTCCGTTGACTCAATTAGTTTTTGTAATATTATTGGTGGCAGAGAATGCTATGTCTTTTTAATGGCTACTTTTACTTCTTTAGTAGAGTCATAAGCCTTCCATTCTTGTATACTTCACGGCTTAAGATATTCCAAATTTCTCTTTTGGGTTTAAGTCCGGGCCTAAAGCTGACCAATCTAAAACGTTAACATTTCAGGAGGAAAGACACAGTTTCGTACTATGTGAGTTGTGTATTGAAGAATTGCCATGCTGAAATTTCCACTCAGGACCCCCTAACATGTCACCAAATGGAAGTAGATCTAGATGTTGTTCTAAATATTTTGTTGATATTTTTTCCATGGAGAAATTCCAGGCAGGTTTGGCCATTAAAGCCAATCGCCCTCCAAACCATTAGAGACAAAGGCCTTGCCGTCAAAGGCCTTACCGGCTTGTCATCAATTATAGAAAGCACATGGCTGTTTCGCGAGGTCATGTCAGTAACAAATCCTGCCATCAAGATCATCCAGATTCCAATTCTTTTCGCCACTGAATAATACGGTGAACCACTTCTTCCTGTTACGAACCCATTTCATTCTGTTATGTTTATGGTGTGATTTTAGGCGTGGTTTGCAAGATATATATTTTTTAACAATTTTCATGCATTCTCTTATGCGTCTATGTATTTTGTCCTTTAAGACATTGACACCGAGATTATTTTTAATTTGCCTTATGGACATATATTGCTTTAACACCAATATCCCAATTTTTTGACCAGTCTAAACACTTGTTGCACGTGGCCGACCGCATCTTGGTTTCCTGTCAAAATTGTCATTTCTAGCAAGCACTCTATACATTCCTCGCTTTGAACAATTCTAGAAACAACGGGCTTATTTTTCGATTTCAATTTAAATATCTTTCAAATTCTCTCTTTTGCAAATTACGCAGCTTTTGGCATCTTAAATAAACAAAGGAAATTGAATATTTGCTGTTATATTGCTCAGGGAAAACGATTGGTTTGTTGAAACCAATCCAGCATTTTTTAACGTTTGAATAATGTGCCTAAATTTTTGAAACAGTGTTTTTTTTTTTTTTTTTTTTTTTTTTACAAAAATTAAAAAGGCGTATTTTTTAAATAAATAATGCTGATGGCATCATTATAATATCTCTACTATGTTTCATTTCAATTACATTTTTAATATTTATTATGAAATTATTCCATTTTTTATATTTCCAATTTTATTATCATATTTTAGTGTGTACCTAAGCTTTTCAGACAGACTGTAAGCAACAATGTCCACTCATACGATGAAATTGAATCATGTATATACTTACTGACTTATTTGCAAAATATATGAATAAAAATTCTTCAATTAGTGCAAATTTTATCAAAACAGTTTTCCCTTATCAAAGAATTATTAAACAATTGCATGAAATATTTTTAATTTGTACGATTTGACAAAAATGTGAGGTGATCATCTCCAATCGGCTATCATACGAGCATGATTAAAGTTATCCATCCGAGCAATTTCTATTTTCCTAAGGTTATCAATATCATTTTTTTTAGAAAGAAATCTTAAGCATTCAGAATTTTAATGCTAAATTTTATTATGTTATTTATGCTAAATTTTATTATGTTATAGACATTGAGCGATACTCTCTTTTGTTTCTTACTTGTCTAGAATTATGTGTGCATTTTTCTTATTTTATAAACTATTTCAGCTGGTACTTTTGAGTAAATAGCTTTTTAAAAAATACTCATTTTTTATTACATAAATGGATGGTTATATATTTTGCAGATTTACTTAAGGGCAAATTGAATTAGATGTGTTTTGGCCCTTTCAGTAAGGAAATGTATTGAATTCCATTCCTGTTTTTATCGCATTTGGGGATGAAAGATTCAAATTTTCCTACTTACCGCAAAATTCTAAGAAAACTTTCTGATAAACTGATTTCCATATATGAAATATATATTTAAATTTTAGTTCGTGAAAGAAAAATATGTTTTTAAAGTAAAAAACTAATTTTATTAGTTTAATACGTGACAAGGAATTAAAAAAAAGGAGAGAGAGAGAGTTCTGCATAGCTTGAAAAAAAATTTGTATGTGTGTATTTTTTTTTTTTTTTTTTTTTTTTTTTTTTTTTTTTTTGTGAATTGATAGTCAAAAAATTAAGAGCACATTGCATAAGAATTTTTTTTTTAGTTCTTAGTAGAACCAATATCATAACAATAATATGCGGCGTTATTTATTACCCTTATGTCAAATAACTATCTTTAAAGCTGCTTTTACACATAAGTGTATTTTTTATATTTGCGCTCTATATTGCAAAAATATAATTCAGCGTTTTTAAATTTATAGAATTTTTGAGCTATACTTGATTGCCCATACTTAGCCTAAATTAAAAAAATATATATAATCAAAAAAATTAACAACTTAATATTTTTTTAATATTTTTATTTCCCAATTTTTTATATTTTTATTTAAAAGCCTTTATCATAAATTTACATTAAAATTTCCAACTAAAATAAGAAGAATTCTAAAAGATAACTCATTATTTATCAACCTTTGTCTAGTGTATGTGTGTACTAGAATACTGAGAATCCTGCGTACAAGACACACGTTTTATATTTCTCACTTCAAAGAAATAAGTTTTGAAATTACCTTTCTAATGATCAAGATTTCTTTTAGCATACAACTGAATACCAGATATTCCGTTAAATATGTAAACTCTCTATAAAAAATTTGTAAAACTTTATTGAACATCCTTTAATCAATAAGGCTTTATGTTTGAGCAATATATTGACGACTTCAACATGGCTAAAAGTGAACAGCACCCTTAAAAAACAATAAATTTTGATGCCGTTTCAAGCGTTACAGCAGTTTTAAGTCCTATCTTCAGAAGAAAAAAAAACGGCAACAACTTTAGTGCTTTAACATAGCTTTGCGTGGGAGTTGCTCTCACAGTAGGGTAGACTAATAATGACACTCATTCTAGGTCACTAAACCTGCGAAAGATTTGCCAAGAAATTTAATGCTACAACTATCGTCAGCAACATCCCTCAACGGTCTTCAATAATTCGTACTCACTCCACTGTATTCAAGAGTATTAAAATTTTATTATAGAAATACTAGTTTCTAAAAGAGGAATGATCTTTTGTAAAGTGTTCATCCTTATCATCGCAGAATTCTGGCACGAAATCAGATGTTACAACGTAAACATATTGGCTGGCAGTTTAACTTCCGGACTCACTTCAACAAAGAGTTCTTCACTGTTTTTATACCCTTGACTTCATTATTAGTTCGCGATTCTTACACTAATTTACTTTTGTGCAACATATAAAGGTCTAAAATATATTGCACATTTATCGAATACAATTTGTTTTATTAAGAGCCTTAGTCACACGGAAAATTCGGAAGCTAATGTTAATCCTATGAGAGCGTTCTTTTAAAATTTCATGCTTGCATTTTAATATTTTTAAATGATTATTTTTGCATAGGATAGCTGGGGTTGATCTCCATCCGGACTAGTTTTTACTTTTTTGATTTTGATTGCAGTTTTTTTTTAATTACTATTCTGAATAATTATTATTCTTTAAAGGTTTAATTAGATACTCCATGTATTTTCTTGAACATATAATCCAATTTAAATGCTAAATATCGAGAAAGAAGAGTGTAAACATACATTTCAGCTTACTTCCGGTTTGCAGAACGATATTTCCGGTTGTAAAATTCTTCGGCAAGCTATAATAGATGTAACTTTAAACGTCTATAACTCGGGATCTAATTCAATAACATACACAATTAAAGCAGAATTCGATATATAAAAAATCGGATTTTAATATTATTGCAAAAATGAAAAATCGATATTTTCATCGAAAATGACGTTTTAAAGGTGTGCGGATACCTTAACTTTCACTGTTTACATACACTTGACATCATTATTTGTTCATGGTGTTACTTCTTCTGTTATTCTTAAATGCAAAATTTAGAACATATTTCCCATTTATCGAATGCAAGTCTATCCATTCATATATTACAAAATATGCACATTGCCTGGCAATTTAACTTTCACTGTTTATATACATCACTTGAATTCGTTATTTGTTCATGGTGCTACTTCTGAAGTTATTCTTAAATGTGAAATCTAGAATATATTTCGCAGTTGTCGAATTCAAATTTTCTTAAAGTACAGATAATACAAAATAAATACGTTGACTTACAATTTAACTTTATGACTCACTATTTGTTTTAGAAAGTCCTTTGTGTGCATTTATGCATTAAGAGCCTACGCTAGTCACGCGAAGAAACGCTCAAGCTAATGTTAAGTCTATGGGAAAGTTTTTGTGCGATTTTTCGCTCGCATTTTAATACTTTTAAATGATTTTTCTTTAATAGAATAGCTGAGGTCGATCTCTAACGTTGTTAGTTTTTACTTTTTTGATTTTGGTTACAGTTTTTTTTATAAGTGGACATTTTCAATTTTGGAACCGGTTGGAACCGGTTCTGAAAGTGAAAGTACCCTTATATAAAAAAAAACTGGAACTAAAATCGAAAAAGTAAAAACTAACAACGATAGAGATCGACCTCAGCTATCCTATGCAAAAAAAAAACATTTAAAAATATTAAAATGCGAGCGAGAAATCGCGCAAGAACCTTTCCATAGACTTAACATTAGCTTGTGCGTTTTTTCGTATGACTGATGTAGGCTCTTAAATTTCCATGTTTGTTCAAGATGTTTTTACTAATTCACTTCTTAAAAGCATAATCTAGAGTAAATCTCGCATTTATAGAAAAATAATCATTTTAAAGCTACAAAGTTACAAAATAAACAATTTAATTTCATGACTCACTGAAACAAAGACTTTTTTTCACATTTTTATACCCTGGACTTCAGTGTGTTTCATGTCTGTATCTCAAATTTACCTCTCCGTTTATTCGTTAATTAATATTTTCTATTTATGAGAATGTTTTTTAAATTTAGATATTACACGATAAACGAAGTGTTTCACACAGTTTTAATACCATTGACTTCGTTTACTCATGATGTTATCATTCATGCTTATCTTCGGTTATTCTTAAAGATATAATCTACAATATATTTGCATTTATCGAATGTGATTCCTTTAAAATCTCAGTTGATTTCATTGTTAAATCCAGGGTTAGATCTCTGGGTATTCCATAAATGGGGTAGATCCATTCTCCGATTTCAAGCTTGACATATATAATTATGCATTCAGTTATTTGTTGAAAAACAATTTATTGTTGAAGCACAATTACAACTATTTTATGGTAATTTAAAGTTTGTTTAGCTGCTTACTTTTGATTGTTCTTAACTTCAAGTTTTACTTGATTTTTAATTTATATGTTACACCAATATAAATTGAAATAGATATCGGGTGATTAAAATTATTGTTCTGATTACAAATGTAATTATTGTACTGATTACTTCCAATCACTTCAAACAACTATATGAAGAAAATATTTCAACATGGTACAGAAGAAAGTCCGACGTTTTGTTTGCTCTTCTGTGTTACCCCTTTTGGTGGCACAGAAAACAAACTTCCGAAGCGGTCGATCGGTCATTCAGAACCTCGTGACATATTGTTCTGCAGGTGCCACCCAAATAACTTGACATTACTTCTTAGGACTTGAAATTACCCATAGCTTCCAAATTTATGTTTTTGTGTTGCCACTAATAGAAATTATTGCCTTATTTAATCGCAGATTTCGACGATTAAATAAGGCAAAATTTACTATTAAATTTTAACGGTGAGAAAAAAGGGTAAAATTGGCAGTTGTGTACTATTTTGTCCGTTTTTTATGGGGATATACCAAAACCTATGCATTTACAACTTCTTTATCTTAAACCGTGAACAAAAAATAACAGTGAATTAGCATTAAGTTGGTGAACATGCTTCAAAATCTCTGGCGTGAAATGGACTACTGCTTGGAAATTGCTTGTTTGAGCAAGAAGAGCCTCTATTTTAAACGAAGTTGTCATTTGTAATCAAAGCAATTATTTTGAATAAAATGTTATTATAATTTAGAAATAATACTTAGTTTATGTAGCACGCCAGACCATAATTATGAAGCTTAATTCAATTAAAAAATCAATTGAAAATGAAATGAAATAACATATTTTTTCCCTAAAAAATAATATTATTTTTTATTAGTTACGTTTTAATTTATTTGTTTGAATGTAAATTTATTTATTTTTATTTATGATACATTATCTCTTGTTTTAATATTTATTGCTTTTTTAAACTTTCTTTTATAACTTTAATTATAGTTAAACAAAGTTAAAATGATATTATTATCTTTAAATGGGCACCCATTTACTGTAACATATCATTACTATAAATACCTCATTACTGTAACATTTGTATAAATTTTATTTATTTACATAATTATAATCATTATTAATTCAATTCAATAATTATCAAATGTAATTGTAATGTGAATTTCTAAAGGGCTCATCTAAAAAAATTCCAACTTTTCAGAATAAATTGTTGACTTTCCTTTATAAGTTCATTTTGAAACCCTTTAAAATAAACAATATGGGAGCCTTTCTCGTTCAGCATCAATAAAATTCACCTTTTAGAGCTAAATTA
The DNA here is from genome assembly GCA_963931845.1 of Maratus michaelseni. Taxonomy (NCBI): domain Eukaryota; kingdom Metazoa; phylum Arthropoda; class Arachnida; order Araneae; family Salticidae; genus Maratus; species Maratus michaelseni. The sequence continues at coordinate 447,768,605 of OZ007586.1, forward strand.
CACAAAAAAAAAGAAGAAGAAAAGAAAGGGAAAATTTCCAAAATTTTCTCCTATCTTGATCCAATCTTTTTTCAAAATTTTCCATTCAATTAAAAATAAAATAAGTTTTACACAAATATAATGCTAGTATTACTTGTATATTATTAGTACTTTTAACAGTACGCACCTAGAAGCTTCATCATTTAAATTTTGCAGAAGTACATGTAATATTTATGAACAAGGAAAAACAGAATTTACGTGTCAATTCGAATGAATAAGTGTTTTACAATATTTTAACTTCGGATTCTAAAAAAAAAATTAATTTAAATTTTCATTAGTTTCGTGATAATTAAGCGATTAAAAAAAAAAAAAAGCATCTGTTTTTGGTCGTTATGCATGTGTGTATGTTTGTATCTACGTATGTATGCATGTATATATTTTATCAACAACCACAGAACGGATTTAAATGCAACTTTTACACTACAATTCTAGTACACCAGGGAAGGTTTTATGCTGAAAGGATTCCTCGTATCGTGTATAATTTTCTTTCTCTTTTTTTATCACGTCAAATAATTTAATATATATCGCCTTCCTTTGTCTGCTGCATTTCAAACCTTATGAGCTTACCTTTATAAATGTGAGAGAGGTAACATACGAGAAATATAATTTTATTGGTCGGAAAGACTTTAGGTAAAATCTTGAGCAATGAGCAATTAGAGTACCATTATAAATCAGAATGTAACGATGTAAAAGCAATAAATTTTGATTCGTCACCAGGATTTTGAACGAAATCGTAACCGATGAGAACCTGGAGTGCCTTTATATATAAAATAAAGGTGATATACAAGTAATATTTATTATTGAGCGAGAGGATTTTGGCCGAAAAGTTGAAAGAGCGTGTCATTATCACGAATCTAATATTTATTGACTTGCTTCACTAGTTTAATTGAACTTGTCCAGGTGAGTATTGTCGAGTTCTGAAATGTGGGTTGCAACAGTTTTGACAAAAAATCTAATCTGAGAATACGCTATGTACGTATGCCACTATTCATTTATTTATTAAGACACTCGAATGACAACAACATATATTTAATTCAATGTGGTTGTCACAAAAATATTCTCTTGTGTGAAATCACTCTCAGTAAAATACGCCAACTGACGCTCAATGAGTAAATAAAAAACAGGCATTGTCAATAACATGAGTTTTTTGTACAATTGCAAGAAAGTCGTTTATTAACAGCCAGTTGAAGTTGAGTTGATTCTTTTGTTTCAAAATTATTTTGGTACTTTTCCAGTATAGGGGCCTTGGCGAGATAGAGAAAATGGCCTTGGTGAGAAAAGGACATTTTTTACGCATATTTTATGGCAATATATTCAATGTTTCAGATACACAAGTACATTTTTCAATATTTATACAATTTATTTATAAAGAAGCCATTTATCTATTTTTATATTACAAACTGTATATAAAAAACAATAATTTATAGATATAATATATATATATATATATATATGTGTGTGTGTGTGTGTGTGTGTGTGTGTGTGTGTTGTGTGTGTGTGTATACATTTATAAACTATCATATAATTTCATCAGGTTTGCTTTCATAGCTGTTAATATCATTTGGCAACTAATCTCACTTTCTGAAGCCCGAATTGCCCCAAGATTCTTAAAAATCGCCAAGGGCCTTATAAAGAAAAAGTATCATACTTTTTAGATTTATTATTCAATTGAATGGGCAATTGAAAAACTAGATCATTATTTTGTTATAAATCCATTTTTTTTTTTCAAAATACGACTTTTTGTCTCAAACGTGTCTTTGAAGAAAAGCTCACATATACATAAACATTATGTATAGGTTCATTGCAAAACCAACACAGAAAATAACAATACCAAGATATATTCCAATGGGCACAACAGTACAAGAAGAAAATTCAATTGAACAGTATTATGACTATTCCTATGTGCCTTAATGAATAGAAACCAAATGATTACAGATTTTGAAGGCCACTATTTTCGATTAGTGATCTGCACATCATTTGATCGCGGTATTTTGTGCTTTAATAAGGAGAATATTACTATTCGGAAATAATATTATTTAAAATCCGTATCCGTAATATTTGGCACTTATGCACTTAATGTCAATTCTTAACCCATAACTACTCACGCTGGTATGTTTTACACACCATTGGATGTTAAAATTTAAATATACATGTTGCAAATGTACAGTCGTGAAAAAAAAGTATATCCCCGTATTAACTCCGCCACAAATCATCTTATAATATGAATCGATTAGTAACAACATTTACAAATTAATGCTATACTTAAATTTTGCTTAGAGGGTCATCTACACAGAAATTGTACCAAACTTTAAAATTTAAAATATTAACACCCAATTCTGATATCATATTTGGATTCGTCAGTAAATTTTACCTTCGGATATCATACGGGAAGTCATTCGGTCAAGCAGTTTAAGATTTTGGAACACCTAATGTTGAATTCACTTTTAATCGTTACAAAACAGATTGCACATCGGGTAATTTTTTAAGCATAATTTAAAACCTACTTGTCTGGATGAGCTGTAATTTTGGATTTGTATATTCGAAGCTTTTAGAAGTCGATTTCTGTTTAAATATTTATAGATAATCCACATTTTTTAAAATTAATTTTGATAGATATATATTTTTGTAATTAATTTCTGAAAAAATATGAATTGTAACCTATGATTTTTTTTTTTAACAGAGATCGCTTTTCGATAGTTGTATAGGTTACAATACGTATTGTTTCGAACATTATATATCAATTATGAAATTAATATTCGAAAATTATGTGTATTGTAACCTATAAAAAGTTTAAATAAAACCAATTTCTAGAAGCTTCTAATTTGCGAATCCAAAATTACAGCCCATTCTACTAACAAGGAACGCTCACGAATGCTCCGATTGTTACGAAATTTTGCAGGTAGGTAAAGGGTACCAAGATGTATACTTCCACCAAATTTTATCTGCGATCTTTAACTTCGAACAGGGATATTGGGCTTTAAAAAAGCCATGCAAAAACATGTTTGATTGTTTCTTGTTGATTTATTTAGTAAAGTTTATTTTATTAAAATGGACATGTCTTATTATATTATTATTATATTATTTATTATTATATACATTAGTTATTATTATGATATAACATGTTGTGTAAACTATTTGATGCAGTGGCGCCGGCCACAAGAAAATGCGAATGCCTAGCCATCATACGTTTAGCAAATGTAATAGACTTTATATAAATGCACAAAACAATAGGATAATTTACGCAAGGAGCAACGAATGAAAGAAATGTGACGGGTAACGGATAACATACTGTACAACCATATAAATCACGGACTCTGAAACAAAAAACCACGAGATTTGGGAATGGTTCATAATCCTTAAGATATCCACAACTGTATCGTGATACTGTCAGGTGTTCCTGTAACGTGTAGACGTAAACTGTTTGGGTATCAATGAATGTAGCTTGATGATTTCATCCCAGAGTGTCCGATAAATTCATTCACATTTAGAAAATTCATTAAAAAATGTAACAAATTGTCGAATCGAGTGTCGGATGTTTTATAATAAAAGAAAAAAATATATTCAATTTTTTTAAAACTATTTTGTTTTAACTTCCGACACTTTGACAAGTCGTATGGTACAAACCGTACTTCGGGACCACAATTTGGTAAATTTTTATGAGTTTTTGAAATGTGAACGGGAATTACTCTTGGAATTCCCTGTGTTTCTCTTGCCTCGAAATATTCCATAAGTTGACAGGTCTTATAGTGTAAATTGCACTCCGATAAAATAATATATTAAATTTCCATGAGTGTTTGAAATTTGAACTTACTGTTGAATCTCTTTAAACTATTTTTTTTTACTATTACCATGAAAAATCCGACTCTTTGACAAATCTCTTGGTCATTTCTTACTCTGGTACAACAATTAGCTAACAATTAGCCAACGTTGGTCCAACCATTTTGTGCTGCTTGGGTATAGATACTATATCTAAGATTGTGCTATTATTGCGCTAAGATATTGTGTTAATTTCTTCTAAGGATTTCCTTAAGCTACCACATCTAGTCTACAGTAGTGGTAAACACAGAGTAGATTTAAAATGAAATTTGATTTATCTTATTATGAAAATCTTTATTGATTTGTAAAATTTTGAATGTTAGTTTCTGAACTATAAAGAAAGAAATAAGGATAAAATGTAATTCAGATATTTATATAAAATTGAAAGGAAAAAATACAAACTCAAATGATCCGTTATTAGTTTGCTAATATATTATTTTTTTGTGCAAAGCCCCTTGAAGTGGGGAGGTTTTGTCCAATTTATAGAGTTGAAAAAAATATTTTTTTAATAATAATTAATACCTTTTTAGGATTATGACGCTGTGAAAAAAAATGTAGTGTATAATTATTTGTGTGAGGAAAAAGAAGAGTTGTTATTTGTATTTCAGACACAAATTAAGAACATTTTAATTCAAACACTGTCTCTTCTACTCCAAAATATTTTCATCCCGATAAAACACGAATGAATCAGACTTTTTCTATATGATTTTTTTTTTAACACTGCTAACTCAAGCGGAACCTAACTAAAAAACGATTTACTAATATTGAAACAGTTTGAAATTTCAATATCTTAGCAAAAATGTTTTATATCTAAAAAGTGATAAAAATTATGATTATTTAATTAGCTTCAGTTTAATTACTAAGAGAATCGGTTAAGATAATTAAGGTTGTAGCAGTAAATTTACAAAATAGAGCGGTATCGGTAAAATAATCTCTTTTCACATTTTGGTTGGATTTTATTTTTATAAAAAGCTTGTCCTGCAGGAAATATTACTAATGGGATACTCCAATGAGTAAATATGAATAAATACTTTCAAAAATAAAATCTTTGAAATGAAAATTAAACAAGCTCAGTTGCCATATTTATAGGGCTTGTTGAATTTAGTATCAATAGCAAATCTATAGTTTTCGTAGAAGGGATGCCAAAATAAAGTTGTCAAGACATTGTAAAATAAAAAATGGTCGTCACATCAAACATATAACTTTATTATCATTGTTTAAAATGTCGTTTTTTGTGAATATTTTGCCTTTATGTAATATAAAATCTTATTTACAAAAATAATTGCAATAGTCATTGAATTCCCTTTCAGGAATTTTTCAACATTCCAAAACAATTTGGTCAAAACTGTATCTGTCGATTTCTTGGCGTATTTTTTCGATATCTATAAGGAATTTCTTAATATTAAGGTATTTTTCAAATGCACATAATTCATACATAACGCATTTTTACGATACAGTCGTATAATTTAATATATATATATGTATACAAAAATTAATATGACTAACAATATGAGAATAATCGTAATTACTTTAGTATTTCCCTACCAGTTAATAATTTGTGCTACATATAAAAAAATTAAAAAATAAAATAAAAATAAAAATAAAGTTCCTCTTATAGGACGTTTTTATTTACATGCCAGTGTGTCTAAGATCAACAAATATATTTTTAATTTTTTTTAATTACCTCCCTATTCTAATACTTTTGTATTTCCATACTAAATACACTATCTCTACACTTGCATACATTCTCACTTGTATATTTACAATACTTACATGCATACATCTTACAATATGCATCTTACAATATGCATCTTACAATACGCACAACATATATATACATACTTACATACATACTTACCTATAACAACTTGCATTGTATACAACATACTTACAGTACGTACAATAATACATACGACAACGCTTTTTCAACAAATGAAAATAACAGATTATATCGCTAATGAAGAAATCTCCAGTTGAGGGATCTTTCATAATCCTGATTAAGCTAAAACGTAATAAATATACATTTAATTTGAGGAATGTTCCATAATAAAGGTGTCCGATATTTTGTGATAACAAAGCATTTAACAAATCAAAATAATACTGTGCCGCTAAAAATGTATGGCTGTAAACATTTTGTATTCTGTGATTACCTTTTTAACTAAATGCATCATTGTTATAGCAATAATTTCTTTAAACTTTAGAAACGTTTAAAATAAGCTACTAAATTTAAATGGAGTAATAGCATAGTTCTCGCTGATAGCGAGAACTATGCTGTTGAGTTATGCGGGTTAGTTATTGCTCTCAAGCTAAACAGTCAAGTTCAAATATATCTAGAACTTAAGAAATTTCTTCAATTATTTTAGCATTCAATTTCTTTATTATCATGTTATATCTATGCCATTAACAAGTGTTACTTATGAATTGGATATAATATAATTTACTTAAATTTAAATGCTGATATCGTACAATACTGAAACATTAAAATATAATAACAAATTTTTAGACTTCAAGCGTTTGACATTTTATTTAAAAAAAATACTTTCTAAATAACAAAATGAAGAAAATGAAATGAAGAAAATGAAACTTAAAATTGTTTTTACTACATATGAAGTGCATTAAAAGTAATTCATGAAGCAGCTATATATAAACTCTATAAAAACGGAATTGTTTTATTATGAGTACTTATAATTAATGTTTCCTTTAAATGTATTATTTATAAACGTATTTCTTAAAGGGTGCTTTAACAGAGATAGAAAACTCAATACATAGATGAGGGAAGTCATAGAAACCTACTCTTTTTAAATCATCAGTTCAGTATAAATCTGTATCTTTTTGGCGCTTTTTAATTCTACAAGGAGACAGTATGACTTAAATTAATTAGCAAATAGATAAATAGGTAAATAAATAAATATGCTTAGGTATGCAGAAAAGAAAAAATGCTGCCTGCTCTTTTGCCAGCTTCTGTATTCTAGATGTCTGAAATTCTAAGTCAATTCTGTAAATAAACACCTGTGAACCTTCCAAGATCGTTCTCCGTGACATGATAATAGCAAGCTAAAAAACTAGGCAAACAATGGTCTAAAATTGCTACAGTAAATACTTAGACCAGAGTGATCACTGAAGCAGAAGCATGATGGCAAAAAATTTTTAGCATAAAATTACTCTAGTGATTATGTTGATTTAAAGACCAATCTTAAAAATACAGAAAAATAGCCTAAGATTTTCAGACGAGAAAAGTCAAGTGTCTACAGTTCTCTGGAACTCTTCCCATTCCCGTTTTAGTACAAGAGGATCGTCTAATGTTCACCCAAATACTCCTGATAAACGGATGTCTGCCATTGAAACGTTACTCATCTGTAATTAACGTCTCGACCCTTTGATCTCGACAAGGAATGTGAGCATTTTAGACACAATAAAACATTGAGCTTTTTAAAAAATGAAGCTCCCATGAATATTTCCTCTCAGCAGCTAGAGGAAACACCGATTATAAAATTATTGCAAACGAATCTGCAAGAATAATGCTAAAAGTCAGACGTCTTTTTGAAGGCACTTTAATCTAAATACTCAGGGCTTCATTTTTGTATGGGTATACTCGGGCTACGTTTCGTTGACCGATGACCATGAAAGAATTCTCAATGCTGCAGGGAAAGAAAGTAACTGAAACAAATGGTGAAGACAGCGCATTATTTAAGGGAAAGTTTTATTCTATTAGTTGCTAGATGTGATTGACATTTTAAAAGATAAATATATTTATCTGAACTTGAGTCATTTAGGGACAAACGTATCGTAGATAGACTATATAGAGTGTTTCAAAAAATGTATACATATTTTTAATTATTATAACGTAATCACTTAATTTATGGACTAATTTTAGACTGTAATTTACCAATGTAGACGGAAAAGTTACAAAAGGTTTACCTTGCTTACATGTGATGGACACTTGATTTTGAAAGTCCTACTTCGCGAGCCACTTGCTAACATATTTCCTGCAATTTTTGCCATAGATTGCAACCAACCTCTCTTCATTTTCGGGATCTTGATCTTCACGAACGTTGCATGTGTAAATTTTGAACATCCATATGCCTCAAACTTATTCCTAATTGCAACGATTGTATGTCACGTACGGGAGGGGGAGGGTCTATTTAAAACTCTCACCTAAACTGTCTCTGCACTTCAGCTACGTTTTTGTAACTTACATTAATACTTTATGGTAAATTTCCTTTGCTCAAATCTTAGTATAGTTTCAATCATTATTCCATGTTATTTAAATCTGAAAGGGAAAGAAGAACATCCCAGTTATCAGCGAATAAATTGTGTATAATTTTTTGAAACACCCTGTATATGGAATTTGTAAACCTGGGCTAGAATAGCAAATACTGGATAAAACCCAGTTAAAATCTGAGAATAAACCGGGTTTATGGGGAAAAAGCGCAACTCTAACCCAAGCACTATTCACAGGGATCCCAAATGATCCACTTTTTGAAAACCAGTATTTTCTAAATAAAATTTTTGAGGTAGATTTCTACAAAATTTGCAATAGAAAAAAACCTTCGGGTTAGGTTTCTACAATATTTTCAGGAAAAATCTAAAAAGAAAATGTTTCTTAGAAAATTCTGGTATTCAAAAAGCGGGAAGTCCTGCATACAAGATGTCATAATTAAGCCATGTGTAAGCCATAATTAACTCAGCAAGATTTTTTCTTTATAACTTTTAAACAAATGCCTTTAAATCAACAAATTTTACGTCAAAATGAAATGCAATATATGCAAATAATTTTCAAATAATTTTTAATGTGATTACCACCCATATATGACAAGTTAAAGTCTTACCTTAATGAACATATTACATTAAAAATTTTCTTGAACACTGCTTTTGGAAATTTGAAGATCCTGTGATAGACTCAACTGAGACATTGTTGGTCTCTCTTTTTTTTCATTCTCTGGATGTGTTCTTAACTTCAAACATTTTTAGGGGGGTTCCAAAATTTCGACGCAAGCATTTGCTACACTTCAGTAGCTTTGAACTTGTCTATAAGGACATTTATTACATTTCTGTGTAAGACCATCCAAATAATATTTCTTAAAATTCGTTAGTGACTGACTACATAAATTATAATTCATTTACAATATAGACTTGTTCTTGATAAATAACTGTGACGGAGACATTTTCAATGTTTTCGCTCTATTTTCAAAAATTATCAAACTTTTTAAACAAATTTAAAATGTAACAAAAGTCAGTTATTGCATGTCATTAGAACTCTTTAATTAAAAGCTTCATAACAAATCAGATGATTTTTGCATTAATGTCCGTTAATGTCGTTTAAGCACAAATCCTATTGGTATAATAATGAAAACCACAAAAACATATAATTTAAACAAATTACGTAACTGTCTTATCATCAAGAAATACTTTTTTAAACTGGTATTTTTAATTAGGGAGCATTTTAAAGGTTGGGAATAATTTTTCAGTGATATTACTTTTTTGAAAAAATTTTCAATTTACACAATATATTTTAAACGTGAGTTGTCTATTTCAGTAATAACTTATCTGGTACATAAAATCTAAAGTTATTTTGTAAAAAAAGAGTGATGTGAACAACTGAAACATTATGTTTGATGTTATGTATGTCTATCTAATTATTAAATATGGCTTATTCAGTTTTCCAATCCCCACAATAAATTTTAAGTGTAAACAATAAATTTAAACCGTAACTTATTTCTTAAATATAATACAGGTTGTTCATAAAAAAACTGCCGACATTCCTATAATTTGTTAATATAGTGTAATATTTAAATTTTAAGTAAATACCTTTTAAAAAATATTTTAACATGTACATACTTAAGTCTCCGCATACGAATTACTACCGGAGCCCCGGTAAATCGTATATTTCAGGATTACTCCCGGAACCCCTGTAGTAGTTCGAATCTCTCTGCGGCCCTACAAAGAGCTCATATATCGGCTATTTTTTTTATGCCCACCCTGCCTATATTGTAAAAGCAGATCAATTAAGACAGTGAATCTCAGCGGTTTTTCTATGTGTGATTTTGCTAATGGGTTTAATTACCTCTTAGATGTCATAGTTTTAATTTTACATTCACAAAGTCTTCAAGACTATATACTTAACATGCCATACATTTCTGGCATATCAATTTTATAAACTTCCATAAGTGAATTATATGTATTAAAGCAGTATATTATATTTCTAACTAGCAAAAAGTAGAAATATTTCTTGTCAATAATCAAAAGCATGAGAAATTATCAAACTATACAAGGGGTGGTAAACCCGCGTGCAAGATTAATTCTAAAGCCTAATTGTGAGCTAAGTGTAATTGTCGCCACAATTTGCGAATAATGATCTTCGCCTTATTTAATCATAGAACTTCTGTCATTAAATAAGGTGAAGTTTATTATTCTTAAATAGTGGTACCACTTGGCCCACTGGTACGCGGGTTTGCAAGCCTATATACTAAAGATAAGGTCAATACCCGTTGAGAAAACACCAAAACTTTAAACCTCGGCAGGATCTCATTACTTTAGATGAAATAAAAGGTCAGAATCATGATTGTTACCAATTCTTTTCAATGTTTTCCTGGTTTGAACTATGCGTAAAAGCCTCATATATTTTGCAGTACAAAAACGAAAATCAAAATTCGTTTTAATTGGCATTATTTCAACATTATAAACATTATTCAAAAGAAACTCAAACTAACATTACCTTATTTGTGTATTGTGTCTAAGACAATACCCAATCTAAGAAGCTATTTAGCTAAGGCGATTAAATTAATGATTTTTTAAGCGTGTATTTTCAACATATATTCAAGTTATTTCTCACATGAAGAAAATTGCATTAGATAAAAAAAATTGTCAACAACTGACGTCGTTTCACACGCAAGATAATTCTTTTTTTAGTCTACTTTAAAGTCAAGTGTAGAGGCTTTATTCGTCTGACGCTTGTTTGGAAAGGTAATTTGAATTCCCTATTTAAAGATTTTATCACAGGAGACAACTTGTTGGCAAAGATTCAGTTTTCCTCTTCAGATAACTTTCAAATAAAATATGAAAGAAAAATGTATGTGGCATAACGCTCTGATTGTACTTAGAAATTTCGCTATATTGTTGACTGGTCATAAAACGCAAGTTGACTCATGAAACATACGTCACTCTAATTTGCTTATCTTATTTAACCTCCAAAAAAATAATAATTTTTGATTGCACAAGAACGTTTAATGCATTTTTGACCGGTCAAAATTTTACTGGAGTACGTACAAAGAAACATAATCTGGTTTATTTATCTTGTTTAGTCCCCATAAATTGTAATTTTCATTGTAATTTTTTTATAATTTATAATAAATAATTTAATTTAAATTTTCATTGTAAATTTTACTCTTTAACTATATACAGAACATTTGATAAAATTTTGTAAGTTGTAGAGTTTACTCAGCAATATATAGCCAAACATCACATATTCGTTTATCTTGTTTAGTTCCCAACAATATACTGACTTTTCTGACAGTACTTATTAGAAATTTTTGGCGCCTTTTTACAAGATATGTTACTTGTCACATAGATGTGTTTATTGCGAATTACGTGTTTATTTGAGTATATGTATTCAAACTCGTTGACTCTGATTCGTTGGTTTTACTTAGTCTAAGCAGAAATAATACTTTATTCTTATTTATTACAATAGGTGTTTTGTGATGTCGAAGTGTAAAACTTCATTCAATTGAACTTTATTTGCGAAAAAATACAACGGATTTTAAATTTTCGGATTTTAAAATTTTAAGGTGTGTACATTCCTTAGAATTTCCAAGGAATTATATTTCAATTTAGAGGTTTTTTTATTTAAATCATGCAATCTGTAATCGCGCTTTTAGAGGAGATTTTGTAATATTTTTCTCACGATTAAATAAGCCGAAAATTTCTGTTAAAGAATTGTGTTGGAACTGTACGCATCTTTCGTAAATTAATAGTTTCTAATATAAAACAAAAATAGATTATGATTAAAATCATCATAGCGCGCAATGCGCTATTTTGAAGAATTCTATTCGTTACTAATTTAATGAATAGAAAAATACTTGAGTGTGAAGAATAATTATATGAGGAATGGGGCTAACAAACGTAGAACTATTTTTAAGTAATACATTGACAAAATATATTTGTTCCTAATTAAATTATGTTATAAAATTATGGCAATAAATAAAAATTTATTTATATTAACTTAAATTTGAAGAAATTGGTAATATTGAACCAAAATTTCATAAATTTTCATGCTTACGACGAAAGCCTGACTTTTCATTGTAATTTTTAATTTCCTATTCAGACATATTATGTACGCAGAAACAATCTTAAACTATAACTAAATTGATTAATTTACAGACATTTTAATAGATAAAAAGATAGTTAAAAAAAATAATTTCGACTTTTCTGAAAAAACTTTCCATATTTCAGTTATATTTTTTTAGTTTTTAGAACTTTAAATTAATTGCCTAGCAAAATATCTGTACAGCGTATAAGGTTAAAGTATCGACTCCCATTTTTTTAAGGGGGAGTTACTGTTCATCAGTCCGAAAAGTAGGTCAACTTTGGGGAAAAAAATTTATATACAAAGAATAAAATAACATAAAAACTGCATTTGCCCACTTATTAGTCACAGTTTTCACTATAAAAAATATTTTTAATATAAAATAATTATTAAAATTGATGGAGATATTGTCAGTTGCATATGGGTATGCTATGAGCACATCACCCTGCGCCGTGTAGTGCACAAAAAGCTTGTCAATGTCATCTGAAGCAAACAAATTCAAATTTCTCAGAAAATATTGAACTGTTCATTTATCATGTTTGTCTGTAAAACATGTTTGCTGAACATGAAAATATTTATTTGAGAATTGATAGCATCCCAAAAACCAATTTTTTTTGTTTAAAAAATTGATCAATACACTATAAAAACTGTTCAAAATCGTTTCCGAAAATCCGTAGCAGCAAAGGAAACCTTCTTTTTATGTAACCTTCTTTTTATTCTTTCTTATTTATGCTTCTTCAAAATCTCTAAAATATATTGGATTCTGAGGTTTCTAAAGATAAATAACGCTTTTCGGAATCGTGGGTAACTCGAAAGAGGTTATTGTATATTTTCGTTCATGGTTCTATTATATTTTCCTAGATTAAGAAACATTTGCCATTTTTAACAGTGTAGTTTTACGATATTAAATTTGAATATAATAAAAGAATTTCTTAGTGATTTTTATTTTGATAATTAATATGTTCGATGGGATAGCTTCAGAAATAGACCCAATGAAAAACATCCCACAATGTTAATTCATATGATCTCGGTGAGCAACTGGCATCATCCTTGCTCGAAATTACATGTCGGCCAAAACCAGAACGGAATCTTTTAGAGCAGTGGTTCTCAACTGGTGTGACACGGCGGCGGCGCAAAGGTGCGCCGTGAGAGGAGCCTCAGATGTGCCACAAAATATTTAAGTCAAGTTGTATCAAGATATTAAGAATATGAGTTCTGAAGGAAAAGGGTTACAATATTATATAAAATACAGTAGATGTGATCATTCACTGTAAAAAATTGCTGCAGTAAAATTACTGCAGCCGAGCTTCCAGGCAATGTCCATAAGAAAACGGGTTTTGTCCTTAGATAAACGAGCTTTGTTCTTATATAATCAGTTTTTGCCCGTAAAAACATGAAATTTACGGAAATTGTCCGCTTACCTTGAAAAACGGGCATTTCCCGTAAAACGGAGACGTTTTACGTAGACGTTTACAGAGAATGCCCGTGAATTTACAATTTTTTTACAGAGTTGGGAAATGATTTAAGAGGATGAATCTACAAAGAAAATATAATAATAACTTAGATATATTTTTAAATGCTAATGCACATTAAAGAGAAAAAAATAAGTATATGAGAGTTTTAACCTTTTTTCAAATCTTCTTTGCAAATTATAATTTATTTTGCCTTTTTTAACACTGTCCAACATAGTTGAAAAGTGTTTAATGAATTCGGTTAGTCTGTCTGACTGGCTGTCTGACCATGCTCTAACTCTCGTAAAAATACTCGGATTGACAATTAAATTTATTATTGAGGTTTACTTTACTATAGAATGTTCGGTAAGGAAAAGTATGTGCGTAGCCTTTATAGTTCGTTTACATGGCCACACAAAAGAATTACGTTACATTATGGTACATGGAAATAAATCGTTTTCGATGCATTTTAATGATGTTCCAATACTTCAAACATAATGAAATTGAAATGCATCACTTAGGTGGACTAAAACAGGCTTTCTCAAGAGTACAGAATAAGTAGCATTTATAGTTCGTTTGCAGGGACGCACAAATAATTCCATTACATTATGATCTATCGGTAAAAATCGTTAACGATGCATTTTAATAATGTTCCAATACTTCAAACATAATGAAATTGAAATGCATCACTTAGGTGGACTAAAACAGGCTTTCTCAAGAGTACAGAATAAGTAGCATTTATAGTTCGTTTGCAGGGACGCACAAATAATTCCATTACATTATGATCTATCGGTAAAAATCATTAACGATGCATTTTAATAATGTTCCAATACTTCAAACATAATGAAATTGAAATGCATCACTTAGGTGGACTAAAACAGGCTTTCTCAAGAGTACAGAATAAGTAGCATTTATAGTTCGTTTGCAGGGACGCACAAATAATTCCATTACATTATGATCTATCGGTAAAAATCGTTAACGATGCATTTTAATAATGTTCCAATACTTCAAACATAATGAAATTGAAATGCATCACTTAGGTGGACTAAAACAGGCTTTCTCAAGAGTACAGAATAAGTAGCATTTATAGTTCGTTTGCAGGGACGCACAAATAATTCCATTACATTATGATCTATCGGTAAAAATCGTTAACGATGCATTTTAATGTATGTTATGATATTTCAAGCATAACGAAATTAAAAAGAATTACTGAGGTGTACTACGACATGGAGGGCGTAGGATTCATCGTTCATTTACAGAGATTCACAAAAAAATAGGTTACAGGATTTTTTCATTGTATGAAAAAATAAAATGTCTTAATACTATTCTGGTGGAAAGCGTTTCATTTTTATTTTTTTTTTTAGTCTGATGGGGCATTTTATTTCTGTTAGTAAATAAGCTTAAACGGGCATATAGTCCTTTCTTATGCTTTTCCTTTATAACTTTAGTGTGCCGCGGAAGTTTAATCAAGAGTTTAAGCGTACTAAGATTTTTAAAAAAAGTTTGTAAAACACTGTTTTAGAGTTTTATGTGTGCTGCTACATCATCTTGTTGGGAAAAAAGTCCGCAACATAGATTCTGTCCCGATCACGAAAGAAACATACTCATTCCGCATTTTTTAGTATAGTTCCAGCATTAGTTTTGACAGTATTGCCAGCATCCTTTACAATCGTTGGACTTTTTTCGTAGGGGCTAGGCTTAAGGGGGTTGGTCAGTCAGATCTCAAATTCCCCTCGCTAATGTTAAAGCTATGGAAGTGGAATGCATTTTTATTTTTTAAATATCTCCTCGGGAAAATAATATTTCTTACTTAAGTTTGTAGGGTTTCGTTCATCTGACGAAAGCATATTCGTCTCACTCCTCTGTCTGTCTGTCTGTCACAGAGTTCGTTCTCGGAAACTGTATAAGTTAGAGACTTGAAATGTTGCATACTTATAGATGAATACATCCGATCACACGGCAAATCATAAAATTTTGAAAAAGTCTGATATCATTTTAATTAAATGAATGAATTTAATGACATCCGAGCATTTCTGTGATTTCGGAGTTTAATTTTCTTTCCCAGAAGAGATTTCATTATCTATTAGATTCAATTTTACAGATTTTTTTTTTTTTTTGCCATTATAAGACCAAAAGTTGTCGAAAAATATTTTATCAAATATTTTTTCAATTCAAAAATTCTTTTTTTGAGAAATTGCAAAATTTTTAATTTTGTTTAAACTTTCGCTAAATTTTTGAAATTTCGGAATTTTAAATTTCGTTTAAACAATTTTTTTTGTTGTTGTTGTTAGAAATTTTAAAATTTATTTAAACCTCCGCTAAATTTTTGAAATTTGGAATTCTAAATTTTATTTAAATAATTTTATTTATTTTAATTTCTAAACAGCTCTTATACTTAAATATTAAGTTTTCCCTTTAAATATCATTAATTCTCGTTAATGGCTAGTGCGGCCATCTTATATTATTCTTTAATAAATGAATTAAATTGATGGCAACCGACCGTAATTCTTTATTATTCTTAATTTAGATTTTAGAAGAGAACCATTTTTTTTCTTGTCAAAGCGCCCGTGGCACTGTGGTAGTGCGTTTGATTTCCAACACAAAGGTCCAGGGTTCTATTCTCGCCGACGGAAGTTGAAATTTTCGATTTTTTCTCCCCTGCGGACTACGTTTCGTTGTCCGATGCTATAACTAAAAGAACTTTCGTATTTTTTTACCATTTTAAGTGTTTAGTTTTTTTTTTTTTTTTTTATCTAAAATGAAATCATGTATTTAAATATGCTTTTCAGATATACAAACATATGTTATTACAATTGTTTGAAAAGTAGTTCTTGAATATTTTTAATTTGATTAAAATAAATAGATTCCTCTTGTAATCATTTTAATATTAAATTTAATGGTTCTGTCGTCTAGGTTCTTATTGATAAAGGATAAGGATTTAATAATTATACAATAATGATTTGGATTTATTAATTAAATTATAAAGTGTTTTGAAAGGAATATTGAACGAAATCCCTTGTGCGATCTTCGATCACATTTACCCACTTGTTCTGTGTACTCTTCTTAAAGTATGTTTTCGTTTTCCTTAGTTATCAAAATACTTTTTGGATATTTGCTCAATTTAATATTTTATGTGTTGAAATCGTACGAGCTGTGAGTAAGAGTTTAACACTTCTGATAAAATTAAGCATATATTTTAGAAATATTTTGATAACTATAAAAAATAAAAAGAGAGAGGCATTCGTTAAGTAGAGTACAGAGAAAAAATAGGACAAAAATACTTATTTCCTGAGGAGATATTTTAAAATAAGAATGCATTCCACTCCCATAGATTTAACATTAGCAAGAGGGATTTGAGATCTGACTGACCAAGTCCTTTAAGGCTATCTTAAATGCCATAGAATATAGTAATAATTAAAAATTTATAAAACTAATAAGTTCTGAATAGTTTTTATTTTATTTAAATGCAACATTCTTAAGGTACCTTTTGAATAACCCTTTATAGATTTTTATATGAATACAATTTTGTTTATTTCATACCAGAATTCGATATTTAATTTGATAATTGATATTAATTTTATTTTGTATTTAAATTTTATATATTATTTAATTTTATACCGGAATTCGAATGTAATTTTTTACATTTCATGAATATATCATTAAAGTAAGAGCACATAACATAGGGAATCCCATGAACACTGTTTACAATCTATACTAATATTATAAAGGAGTAAAGATTGTTTGTTTGTTTGTTTGTAGGGGGTAATCTCTGGAACTACCGAACCGATTTCAAAAGTGATAGTGGCAAATTGATGGTGACAACCCCTGCTCCAACATAGGCTATATTTTATGTCGGTGCCACTAACCCCAGGGGATGCAGGAGCAAAAAACGTTCTAAAATTGCGATTTTTTAGCTATCAGACTGGCTATCAAGCCCTGAGAGCTTGCCAGCCGGTTCTGTATGTATGTATGTATGTATGTACGTACGTAATGCGATAACTCTTCATAGAAATATCCGTTTTCCTTCAAATTTTGTTTATAGGTTCACTGTGTTAAGGCGCTTCCCTGATTAGTTTTCGGGATTGATTGGTTAAGTATAAAGGGGGGGAACAAGGGGCTAATTCCCCCCCCCCCCTTAATTTATATAAATGGGTTTTTCATGCAGAATTATTCCGTTTTCTTTCAAATTTTGTTTATAGGTTCACTGAGTTAAGGCGCTTCCCTGATTAGTTTTCGGGATTGATTAGTTAAGTATAAAGGGGGGGAACGGGGGGCTAATCCCCCCTTAATTTATATAAATGGGTTTTTCATGCAGAATTATTCCGTTTTTCTTCAAATTTTGTTTATAGATTCATTGGGTTAAGACGCTTCCCTGATTACTTTTCGGGATTGATTGGTTAAGTATAAAGGGGGGAACGGGGGGCTAATCCCTCCTTAATTTATATAAATGGGTTTTTCAAGCAGAATTATTCCGTTTTCTTTCAAATTTTGTTTATAGGTTCACTGTGTTAAGGCGCTTCCCTGATTAGTTTTTCGGGATTGATTGGTTAAGTATAAAGGGGGGAAAGAGGGGGGGCTAATCCCCCCTTAATTTATATAAATGGGTTTTTCATTCAGAATTATCCCATTTCCTTCAAATTTTGGTTAAAGGTTCACCGTGTTAAGACACTTCCCTAATTAGTTTTCGGGATTGATTGGTTAAGTATAAAGGGGGGAACGGGGGAATAATCCCCCCCCCTTATTTTATATAAATGGGTTTTTCATGCAGAATTATTCCGTTTTCCTTCAAATTTTTTTTATAGGTTCACTGTGTTAAGGCGTTTCCCTGATTAGTTTTTCGGGATTGATTGGTTAAGTATAAAGGAGGGAACGGGGGGCATATCCCCCCTTATTTTATATAAATGGGTTTTTCATGCAGAATTATTCCGTTTTCCTTCAAATTCTGTTTATAGGTTCACTGTGTTAAGGCGCTTCCCTGATTAGTTTTCAGGATTGATTGGTTAAGTATAAAAGGGGGGAACGGGGGGATAATCCCCCCCCTTAATTTATATAAATGGGTTTTTCATGCAGAATTATTCTATTTGCTTCAAAATTTGTTTATAGGTTCATTGGGTTAAGACGCTTCCCTGATTAGTTTTCGGGATTGATTGATTAAGTATAAAGGGGGGGAACGGGGGGCTAATACCCCCCTTAATTTATATAAATGGGTTTTTCATGCAGAATTATCCCATTTCCTTCAAATTTTATTTATAGTTTCTCTGTGTTAAGGCGCATCCCTGATTAGTTTTCGGGATTGATTGGTTAAGTATAAATTGGGGAACGGAGGGCTAATCCCCCCTTATTTTATATAAATGGGTTTTTCATGCAGAATTATTCCGTTTCCTTCAAATTTTATTTATAGTTTCTCTGTGTTAAGGCGCATCCCTGATTAGTTTTCGGGATTGATGGGTTAAGTATAAATTGGGGAACGGAGGGCTAATCCCCCCTTATTTTATATAAATGGGTTTTTCATGCAGAATTATTCCGTTTTCCTTCAAATTTTGGTTATAGGGTCACTGTGTTAAGGCACTTCCCTGATTAGTTTTCGGGATTGATTGGTTAAGTATAAAGGGGGGGACGGGGGGGCTAATCCCCCCTTAATTTATATAAATGTGTTTTTCATGCAGAATTATCTCATTTGCTTCAAAATTTGTTTATAGGTTCATTGGGTTAAGACGCTTCCCTGATTAGTTTTCGGGATTGATTGGTTAAGTATAAAGGGGGGGAACGGAGGGGGCTAATCCCGCCTTAATTTATATAAATGGGTTTTTCATGCAGAATTATCCGATTTTCTTCAAATTTTGTATATATATTCCTTGTAATTAGAGATTTACCTGATTAGTTTAAGGGGTTCATTAGTTAACTATGGGGGGGGAGGAACGGGGCGATGACCTCCCCCCTTAATATATTGTTTATTTCTTTATTTTTCGATGGGCTTATTTCAAATTCTTTGAAATAAGAGTATAATATACAATTAGTGTGAATAGCCTGTGAACTCAATGCCCTCAGTTTAACTGGGCAGTTTTATTTTTATTTTTTATACTGAAGGAGCTAGATATTTGAAATTTGTCATTGTAGTTACTTATAAGATGTAAATGCTCTCTAAGAACAACATAAAAAAGAAATTGAAATTTAAAAGGGTGAAATGAGCGAAAAGCGTTCTAAAAACAGTCTAAATTACAATTTCTATGAAATCTCTGGAACTACAGAACCGATTTCAAAAGTAATGGTGGCAAATTGATGGGGACAATCCCTACTCCAACATAGGCTATATTTTATGTCGGTGCCACTAACATCAATGGGGTGCAGGATCGAAAAACGTTCGAAAATTGCGACTTTTTATACTGAAGGGGCAAGAAATTTGAAATTTAGCATTGTAGTTACTTATAAGATGTAAATGCTCTCTAAGAATAAATTTAAAAAAAAATCGAAATTTAAATGGGTGAAATGAGCGAAAAGCGTTCTGAAGTCATTCTAAATTACAATTTCTATGGAATCTCTGGAACCACGGAACCGATTTCAAAAGTGATGGTGGCAAATTGGTGGTGACAATCCCTGCTCCAACAGCCTCTTTAATAAAAAAAACTATGCGTTGCTGACGACTGGGTTTTTCGCTAATTGTTGCACGAGATTAATCTCGTAAAATGAAACATTTGAAGTTACTGAAAAAAATGATAGCTCAAAAAGTATTTGTCAGAAAATTGTTAGACAAACTGCGTTTGAAAGGTAAAAAATTGTATTTTTCTTGATATAAATTTCAAATCTAATGATTATGCCGTTTTTCAAATATTGAATTTCAAAAATTACCAAATTTTCCAATGGAGTACCATAGCGAAACCTTCATGCGTAAAAAGATAATGATAAGGGCGACGTGTCCTGACGTGTATATTGGCTATAGCACGAGTCACAAATTATAGTAGCCTTATTATTCTGTTAAAATATAAAAGTTATTTATGAAATGTCAATATTTTGTTTGATTAAAGGTTCGTTAAAAGAAATTGACCAGCGTAGCGGGCGTAGCTTGCTAGTATGTAATAAAACATATAATGAATAAAAACTTTCACTGTAAATGATGTCACACGTTACCCTTGTTTGATTAATCCATTTGTTTCGAGAATTATTTCGTGCGCTTTTTTACGTTTTAAAGATAGAACTCTTCATTTGACAATTTTGACATTTATTATTCAATAATTAATGGTGGATTTGTTTTCTTCCTCTTTTCTTTTTTTTTTTTTTTTTTTTTTTTTTTTTTTTGTCCGGCTGGACTCGCTAGTATCGATAAACATGCAAAAGTTTCTTTAAAATATCGGTCAATATTTCGCAATATCAATAGGGGACGATATGTCATGTCAATATTTTTTTAATAATTTTATAATTGTTTTTTAATTGTTTAGTATATTTATTATATTATTATATAATGTTTAGGTTCATTACTATATTCAAATATATTTTTTTCTCGTGTATGTGTGTGTGTGGCCAAACTTGGTTATTGTTTACATTTTGCTATATTTTTACTGATTTTCACAAACTATCTATTATTTTCACAAAGAGCAAATGAAAGTACTATTTTGATTTTGATATATGTTTATGTTAGGAGTATAGAGATTTATCAAATATTAAAATAAATTTGGTATTTCAATTTGCTCAGAATTGAAAAACCTTTTTCTTCTATAAATTAAATAACATTTTTATATTTCTATATGTTTATTTTATATATTTTTATATATAGCGGCTCAAAGTAAAATTGGACGCTTATTTTTTTACACATTATGACGTAATTCATAATAAAATGAAAAGAATTTAAACAAAATTATAAATTATTTATTTTTACTCATTTAGAGTACATATAAATCCAAAGAAAAATATTTTTGCATTAAGTTTAAAAAAATAAAAGTTCAACAAACAATGAAAAGTAATATCAAAATAAAACTCAGTCATAACTATCGTTATAATTAATGTGAATTTCGTTGTTAAATAGTTATTGCTATAACAGCTTTTAATCTATTCGGCATTGAACTGACTAATTTTTCACAATAATTAGGAGTGATTTTTTTACCATTATTTTTAATGTTTCTTTTTTAAGTTTTTGTGTTGGATATGGTATTTAAATTTTTAATTTTCCTTCCAAATGCGACCATAAAGTTTCAATTGCTTTTAAGTCTAGAGATTAAGAGGGTGTATCTATAAGATGATGATTATTATAAAGCAACTACATTCACAACTTTATGCTTCGGATCATTGTCTTGATAAAAATGGAAACAATCATCTATACCTAACTTTTGAGCACTATCTTTAACATTTTCTTTCAGAATTTGTAAATACTTATATTGATCCATTATTCATCAATGTTATGCCGGTTACCTGGTCCAGCCTCTGACAATGATCCTTATACCATTACCGATCCACCACCATGATCTAGAATGCTTTCGTATATTTAAAATATCAGTCAATATGTCTAACTTCTTTTTTCTATGTACTCTTCTTAAGAGCCTATACTAGTCATACGAAAAAACGCTCAAGATAATGTTAAGTGTCGAAGGGGAAGGTTATTTTCAAATTTCTCCCTCGCATTTTAATTTTTTTTTTTTTTTTTTTTTTTTTTTGCCTAGGATAGCTGAGGTCGATCTCTAGTTTTTACTTTTTCGATTTTGCTTCCAGTTTTTTTTATATAAGGGTGCTTTCACTTTCAGAACCGGTTCCAAAATTGCAAATGTCAACTGATAAAAAAAACTTTAACCAAAATCAAAAATTTAAAAACTAACAACGTTAGAGATCGACCTCAGCTATTCTATTAAAAAAAATCATTTAAAATATTAAAATGCTGGCGAGAATTTTGAAAATAACCTTCCCATAGACTTAACATGAAGCTTAAGGGTTTCTTCCTGTGACTAGTGTAGGCTGTTAAAGGATCTCTCTTTTAGGTAGCTTTCATTACAAAAAGTATTGCAGCCGTTCGGAGGAAAGCAATTCCAAAACTTTTTTGGTATATTTTCACCGATCATGACCTCTAGACCCCCAAACCACCCTTCGTTCAAATGTTGATTTATATATATATATCCACACACACACGCATACATATGTATATATATATATATATATATATATATATATATATATAAGGTTTTGACCGAGTTCGTTAGCCAGCTTCATCCGACATCTTGTTTCAAAATGGCGGCCAGTTAAAAAAATTTTAAATTTTTAAATTTCAAAAAGATGTACAAAAAAATATAAATTGAAAAAATTGTTTATGTTAAGTGTTATAACGTGATACAAGGATTTTGGAACATTTTTTGTTTTTGCTATATCTTAAAAAATGGCTGAGATATTTCAGTTTGAAATTCTAGGGTGGCTGGGAATTTTAAACAATCTGATATTTGTTATGGTGTAACTCTCGTATTTATGAACCGATATGAATGTGACTGATCATGTGTACAGAACATACCAAGGTCTCGACCAAGTTCGTTGCCCAGCTTTATGCGCCATCTTGTTTCAAAATGGCGACAAGTTAATTTTTTTTAATTTTTTAAAAAATTCAAAAAAATGTATAAAAATTATAATTTGAAAAAGTTGTCTCCGTTAGGTGTTAGATCGTGATACAAGAATTCTGGAACATTTTTTGTTTGGGTTTTATCTTAAAAACTGGCAGAGATGAAACAACTTGATTTTTGTTATGCTGTAATTCTCATGCTGAAATTCGCATTCAAATTCAGTATTAACGAAAACCGGGATTGAATTTTCTATAATCGAGTTCCAAGCAATTAGGTTCGGATGTTTGAGTAAAATGAGTTGAATTTTTTAAAAACATGGACTATGAAAGCTACCTTTTCCTCCCGGTACAGGCCGGAAGGACTTCTTTTCTTAGTTCTCAAAATAGTTCTGCAATCTATGCTTAATTTAATATTTTATGTGTTAAAAGCTGACACACTGTGAGTATGATTTTAAAACGTCACATAAAATTAAATATAGATTTTAGAAATATTCTAACAACTAAGGTTGGGTTGGGTTGAGTATTGACGGCCAATTATCTACACTTGGGATATAGGCCCGGGGGGAGTGCCCTTCGTGGGGTCTTTCTAAGGGAACCTAACCCGTATTTACGCATGGATAAATCCACGGCTCGAAGAAAACCACGAAAACTCCGAACGATTAGGACGACGGGCGCGATTGGGATCGAACCCAGCACCTCCCGTCTACCAGCTTCGAGAGCAGAACCTCTCAGCCACCTAACAACTAAGGAAAGAGGAGACATCCTTTAAGAAGAGTACAAAGAAAAAAAATATTAATTTCCTGAGGAGATATTTTAAATATACGAATGCATTCTGCACCTATAGGTTTAATTCGGAAGTTGACTGACTAACAGCCTTAAAAGTAGGTTGTAAGTTTATATATATATATATATATACTCTTCATTTGGCCTTCTCTAAATATATGTTTGCCCATCAGAACAAAAAATATTAAATTTACTTCTCGTAAAGAAAAATGTTTTTAAAAATGAAAAGTTTTTATTTATTTATCTGTTTATATGTTTTTTGAAGTGTTGCAAATTTCAATCTTTTCAAACGATTGATCTTACTCGCAAATGGTTTTTCCTAGATACTCGTCCATTGAAATTACTTTCTCTTAGGATAATCCGTATAGTTTCTAGATTAGCTCTTTTTCCAAGATGCTTTTCTGCTTCCACGGCCAATTTGGGAGCACTTAATTTTGTGGTTTTCTTTACTTCTCAATCCAGCGCTCTTCAGAATCTGTAAAAATCTTTCGTTTGCTTAGTTTTTATTTACTTTTTTTGTGTTTCTTGTTTTAAATTACTTGATTACGTCATGTACGGTTGAATGACTTCGTTTTACTATTTTTGAAATTTACTGACCACCCAATTTTTCAGTGCTTTATTACAAGCTCATAAATTTCCAAAGACGTTTATCCAGATTGCCTCCCCATTTTAATCATCAAAACAAAAATTGGCAAACAAGAGGCAAATTACAGCAATATCTCAATAGTGACAATTTGAATGACATGAAAAAATTGAATTTTTTTCCATTTTTATAGAAAAAAAGATTAAGCCATCCGACTTTCACTTTCTGAGTTAGTTTTCAGACTTTATCATAGAAATTTAAAACAAAAATACTGGTGATTAACTTTCTCTTTTGTTTATGATGAATCATAGTGTATCTCAGCGTTACTTTATGAAGGGTATTTTACATTTCATTTAAATTATTTTTTATGTTAAAAATTGAGCTATAATATATAGAAATGTTCACTTTATTTATTTTATACATTTTTATATATTTATACAATGTTATATTTCTGTAATATCAATAAATAAATTATATTTCTGTAGTGTAAATAAATAAACTGTTTTAGAGTAGCATAAATTTATATTAAATAATTTTAATACACATTATTTATTATTTACTTTGCGTTTTTTTTTTTTTTTTTTTTTTTTTTTTTTTTTTTTTTTTTTTTTTTGCTGTTGTTGTTGATGTTGATGTTGTTAATTTTTGGTTGAGTATTTTTAGTTAATATTTGTTCTATGATATACTTTAAAATTTTCATGAACGTCGCAGAGTTCATTTTTAAATGCGTATTGCTACTGGCCCTTTGTAGTGGAAAACAGCACAATTAAATGAAGGAAAATTTCATGGGATAACACTAAGTCTAGTAATTAGATATTATGCAGAAAACAAAAGCTATTATATTTTAACTTAAAAACAATCGCATGAATCCTGAAAATATATTTTGGCAGAAAATCGTGCTAAATGGATTAAAAATATGAAGATTTATTAATCCGAACCATAAATGTCCCTTGGTCAACACAGTTTCTTTTGGAATATATTAAGCGTTTAAACGGTTAGTAAATACTGATTTTTCTTTTCAATTTAACCGAGATGGAATTCCTTTATTAGACACTAAAATGCACTTCGTAGGATTTTGACTCTTGAGTACCACTATTTTTAAATAGTTATCTTTGCCTTATTTAATTGGACATTTTTGTCATTTAATGAGGCAAATAATACTTTTCAAACACAGCGGCACGAATCCTGAAAATATATGTTGGTTGGAAATCACATCAAGCAAATTAAATGGATTAAAAATTTAAACATTTATTAATCCGAATCATAGATCTTCCTTGTTTAACACAGTTTTTTTTAATATATTAAGAGTTTAAATGATTAGTTAATGCTTTTCTTTTCTTTTCAATTTAACCCAGATGGAATTCGCTTATTGAACACTAAAATACACTTCATATGATTTTAACTAATTTTTTGTCTTTAGTGAGGCAAATAATAATTTTCAAACGCCGTGGAAATCATCCTGACGCAGCTTCCTGAAATTATATATTGGCAGGTAAACATGCCAAGTAAATTACATGGATTAAAAATCTAAATAATTATTAATCCTAATCATAGATTTTCCTTGTTTAACACAGTTTTCGCGAGAGCCTTGTGTTACAAACCGCCATTATTTTTTACACGACCTAATATTTTCTGCTTTTTACTAATAATTATTATTTTATTGATTTAAAATAAATTAAAATATTGATTTGTATTAACAACATTAATAATTATTTTAAACCGTTAATTATTCATGTAAATATTTGGTAATTTTAAATAATCCTAATTTTTTAATTATATTGATTGTTTGAAAGTTACAATTTAAAACGCTCCCACATTTTGTTTATTATTATTATTATTGCTAGGCCTCTGACTCTTGACTAAAAAACTTAGCCAAGCAACTCGCGAATTACAGATTTTCAGAACATGCATTATTGTAATTTTTAAGAATAATAAAGCATAAAATATGAATATGAAATTTAATTTGAAATACTGAGTTAACACATTGGCGACCGCGAATGAGAATTCTGGTGTTTATTTAACCAAACACCATTGACTAAGGGCGCGGCTTCTACCTTGCAGAAAATGCATTTAAATCATATTGCCCATATTTTTTTTAGAATGTAAGACATTTTATATTATACTAGATGGAACCCGTCAAAACTTGACGGAAAAAAATTACTATAACAATATCAGTAAATAAGATTCTTTATTATTTAAGAGGGGGAGAGTATGAAACAGTGTTTCACAAATTTTCTTTTAACCCCTTAATTTTGCAATATGCAGTGCACCCAAACAATTTTCATTAAATCGATGCAGGTGTCGCAGATGCACATGGCTATGTTTTAGGCGCCAAAATGGCGATTTTTGCTTTGTTTAGCAACCGGATGTTTTATAATGAAATTGCTTATGTGTATAAATAAATAAAATAACATAACATAAAAATAATTAATAAATACAATTAAATGCGTGTGTGTAATAAAAATAGTGTGAAAATTGGATTTTCTCGCCAAAATGGCGCAAAGAAAAATCACGCCAATCCCGGTGCGTCTGCGATATCTGTTCTAATAAATCATGTAAGGGTATTTTTTATTTAATAAATAAAATTTATTAATGTTTAAAAAAAAATTTTTGAGTAATTTAATAAATTTTAATCTTGTCGTATTAGTTTTATTGTTTCAGCAAATGTTAAAAGTAAATAAATTGGTGACATTCATATTATTATAGCGTAATCAATCTATGCTTACTATTCTACCTTGCCCAGATAGCTTGAAGTTACTGTCAGAGTCAGCCGGTCAGATTTAAATTTTGGGCAGAGTTGCAGCGTTCTCTGGCCATTGACTTTATGACGTCATACGCAGATGTAAAAGTTTAATTTAAAATTACAGCTAATTAATAAAACTTTTGAACAAACGAATGTACGATAACAAATCTGTGTCTAAATATTTTTTATTTAAAAAAAGAATGATGTAATTTGATGCAGTAGTTTGTTCTCACGAATTGTCGAAAGAAAACGCTTAGCGTTTTAAATATATAGATCCGTACATTAAAAGGTATTTACTAACACATAAACTGCAGAAACCTGTGTAAGAAATCAATTTACGAAAGACTTTCAGAAGAGGGCGGAGCTTCTACTGTTTTAAAAACCAGATTTCATACAAAATTACCGGTCACCAGTGTGTTAACCAAGTATTCAAAGAAAAAACAGAATATTCCAATTTAAAAAATATCAAATATATATTCTACTAAGAAATAATAATAATAATAAATCTATTTTTCTTTTCGAATTTATTTTGATAAAAAGAAAATGCTAAATAAATTCTTCTTTTTAAAACGGTACGTGAATTGAATTAATATTACATTATTTTAAAATTGTATTAGAACTTCACTCACAATTAAATATACATGCTCCATTAATAAATGTTCCTTTTTAACCCATTTTCGACCAAAGGTGCGTAAACACACTATTTCAATAAATATATTTTTATTAACGCTGTGACGTATATTTTTCACTAATTTTATTTTTCTGCTATTTTTAAGGGTTCTGAAGACATCTATAAAATATTAGTAATTGAATTGAAGTAATCACTTTCTGTTGAGAAATTTTCAAAATACGCTGTTTTTTTTTACTTGAAACGGTTATTGACAAATTCGACTTTTTGAAAATGTATAATTATTCCAATTGAGATTAATCATATGTTTTTATAATGGAGTAAAGTTGCAAGTTCTGTAAATAAAATAAAAATAAAACAAATGCCATAAGAAAACTTACAAATTTTTATTTAAATTTAATGGTAAATTAATAATGGTAACGTCAAATTAAATAAAGAATTATTTTTCTTGCGCGAAACTTTTTTGGTGTGTTAATGAATGTAGTTTAAGTAAATTTCAATGCAAATAATACCACATTTTATAAAATTTCTATGCTTGACCTAAAATGGGTTAAAACGATACGTGAATTGAATTAATATTACATTAATTTAAACTGTATAAGAACTTCACTCACAATTAAATTAATAAATCTTTAGCAGATTTTGAAATAGCAAGCGCACACGTTTAAGAAACGAAGAGCTAAACAATTTCTCCTTAATAAAGATTTATTTCCATTCCAAGGGTGCTTTGAACTTCTATTTCCGTATTGTACTCGTGAATTAGAATGAACTTGGCACGATTTGACACCGAGTAAGACACTTGGATCGTTTCCAGATAATTTACTTATATATATTTCTTCGCTTAACAAGATGTATTGATTTAAGCTTCTTTGTATAGACTCGAAATAAAGTGCTATCTTTACTTTAAGACTTAAATTTAAATGAATACTTGGCACTTTTTTGACCGGTCACGAATATACTCGTGCCTGTAACACTAAGTAAGTGACAATCAGATAAAGCATTTTAGGATGATTTAGTTCTGCCTTGAATTTCATTTGGTAGAATGTCGAATACTTTATGATAATATAATGCGTTTAAACTGAAAAAAAGACAAATGTTTCTTAATTTACGAAAACATAATATAACCGCGAACGAAAATAAACAATAACCACTTCCGAGTTACCTATGATACCGGAAACCGTTCTTTATCATTAGAAACCTCGAAAACCAACATATTTTTTAGATTTAACGAATCATTTATAAAAACAAAGATTCTTTCGCTGCTCCTGATTTTCGGAAACGTTTCCGAGTAGTTTTTATAGTGTATTAATCGGTTTTCTCAAATCAGAATAAAGATTTTTAGTATGCTAGTAATTCTGAAATAAACATTTTCAGCTACGTAATTGAATTTACACATGCAAGGGTAACAAAATAATATTATTTTTATATTAATGTTAATGCTAATAATCCATCATGTTTTTCTGTAAAATATGAAACATGAAAATGTTTACTTGAAAACTGATAGCATCCGCAAAACCGAAATTTCGTGTTGAGAAAACTGATTAATACACGATAAAATCTACTCGGAAATATTTCCGAAAAACAATGGCAGCAGAAAAAACTGTTTTTATAAATGATTCTTTAAATTTCGAAAAGATATTGATTTCAGATGTTTCTAAAGATAAAGAACGCTTTTTGGAATCGTTAGTAGCTCACAAGAGGTTATTGTATATGAGACCAATTGTATATTTATCAATTTGAATAATTGTGTTAAAATTAATCTAGAGGTTATTGTATGTTTTCGTTCGTGGTTATATTATATTTTCCTAGATTAAGAAACATCTTTATTTATTTATTTTATTTTATTTTATTTTATTTTATTTTATTTATTTTATTTATTTATTTATTTATTTATTTTTATACAGTTTATGTGGTTTATTCATGTATTTTATTTTGGCTATAAAATAGGGGTATTCAATCTGTGCCTAGGAAGAGGTTATTGTATATTTTCGTTCGTGGTTATATTGCATTTTCCTAGATTAAAAAACACCTGTTTTTTTTTTTTTTCAGTGTATGTGGTTTATTTATGTATTATGTCTTGGCAATAAAATAAGGATATTCAATCTGTGCCTCGGAAAAGGTTATTCTTTATTTTCGTTCGTGGTTATATTATATTTTCATAGCTTAAGAAACATCTGTTTTTTGTTTGTTTGTTTGTTTGTTTGTTTTACAGTTGTACAATGTATGTATGTGGTTTATTCATGTATTTCGTTTTGGCTATAAAATAGGGTATTCAATCTGTGCCTCGGAAGAGGTTATTGTATATTTTCGTTCGTGGTTATATTATATTTTCATAGATTAAGAAACATGTTTTTTTTTTTTGTTTGTTTTTTTACAGTGTATGTGTTTTTTTATGTATTTTGTTTTGGCTATAAAATAGGGGTATTCAATTTGTGCCTCGGAAGAGGTTATTGTACATTTTCGTTCGTGGTTATATTATATTTTCCTAGTGATTTTACCGCTAAACTGACCCTTTTATTTACAGTTTCTTTCTAAAGCATGTGTATTTTTAACTAGCGCAATAAATATAAGAATATATTTTTACATGTTTATATTTTTACGCAACAATATAAAGTTGCATAAAAACTAATTACAAAGTTTAAAAAAATAAATATTTATATTATAAATTTTTCTAATAAAAAATATTGTTTTTAAAAAGTTAAGACAAATCTAACAGTAAATCACAACTAGCACTCTACCATAAATTCTAACATTTCTTTTTCTTGTGCTAAAGAAAATCTTACACTTTGACAAATCTTGGGATGCAAACGGCACTCCAATATGACAATTTGCTGATTTTTTATTATTTTTCTTTAAATGCGTGCAGATTTACATGGGATACCAGGTATTTTCATCACTCGCTTTTATTCTAACTAGATAGTACCCATCAACATTTCAATGTAAACTTGACAATTCAATAGAAAAAGGTTCGATATTTTAATTAGTTTTTTTAATTAAGTAAATATTTAAAACTTGATAAATTGCCATATTTTATTGTTTATAAACGATTACTATGGGCTTAAGGAGACAGACGGCTGTCAGCCCTACTGCCTCAATTAATGAAATGAAAGAATTTTAAGCTTATAATTTAACACTTATTAGCCTTGCTTTTTAGATGGGGTTTAACTAAAATAATAATTGAATGCATAGCACAATTATTTTTCATTAATTTTATTTTTGTCAGTTATGACTTAACCCTCAAATTTGCTGCTCGCAGGAAGCGTTTTATCATATATAATTTTTAATTATTTGAATTTTATGTTAAGTTTGCATACATTATTTAATTATAAAAACACAGCTATCGAGTACATTTCTTTTATATTTCTTATACAAATATTTTTCCTTCTTTCTGTTTTTTTCTTTTTAACACTTTCCGACATAAGTGAAAATTATTTATGAATTCGGTTTGTCTGTCTACCGCCTGTCTACAGTCTGTCTGTCTGCTATCTGTCCGTGCTCTAACTCACGTAAATATACTCGGATTGCCATGCAATTAATATATGTTATTGAGGTTTACTATGGCATGTCCGGTATTGAAAATGAAGTGTTTAGCATTTATACTTCGTTTAAAGGAATACTCAAAAGAATTCTATTACATTACGGTATATGAAGAAAAATCGTTTGCGGTGTATTTTAATGATGATACACTATTTCAAACATATTGAATCATATATATCATTATATATCATTGAGATGCACTACAAAATGCTTACTATAGAATATGTTTTGCATATTATTCATCGTTCATTTACTAGGACACATAAAATAATTCGGTTACAGTACAGTCTATGAACAATAATTGTTGGAAGTGCGTTTTCAGTTGCAGTACGCGTTTTCTAACTAACTAAATTTTAGCATACTTTGTAGCATACATACAAGCCTATAGATCATATACAGGGCTACACAAAAGAATTCGGATATTATTCCGACTTTTGATGGTAATTGCTGACATTGGGTTTTCAAAACTGTTATGCATTTTCCAAAATGTTTACTTAGACATGAATTTCACCTTAGCAAACGGAGAAGTTTTGTTACATTATTCTGAATTTGTTCGAAAGGGTTTCTTAATCTATGCTTGTCTCGTGATTTTTCGTTCTTTTTCCTTTTTACGGAAAATAATCATCTGTTTTTTTTTTTTTTTTTTTTTTTTTTTTAAGTATACGGTGTGCCCACTAAAGTCTTTCCACTCCTTTTAACTTCAGAACCGCGACAGCTATAGCCGTAAATATAGTGTTTAGGTATTGTAAAGTGGTCATTCGCTCCGCGTAATGATTGCTTACAGCGCCACTTATCTTAGTTGTTGGTACCACTTAGTTACAACTGAACTTGACTTCTTATGATCAAAACGGTAGGGGATACGGAGAAAAGTCAATTACAGAGTTATAGAGCGTCTTCGAATGAAACGAAGTCATACACGTAAAAATAAATTTAGTAGAAGACTTGAATTTTTTTTTATTGTGTCCAATCGCTACTAATTGCATTCAGAAGTGTGGTATTATAAGACAGATGCATATTTATTAATAAATCTATCACATGCTTACAGTTTATTTTAATAAGACAATCACGTTAAGTATGTAAAATGTGCCCACCATCGGGAAGCAATGCATCAGGCATTCTGCATATGTTCCTATGCACGTAATACATTCAGCATGCTTAATTTAATTTAATTATCAAAATAAACTGTATATTCGGTCAAAAAAAGACCTCCTCACCCCCTCATCTAATTTAACACCCGGACGTAAAGAAAACGAAAATAGCCATTAGAAGGAATATGCGTCTTCATTAAATGTATGTTAAGAGCCTACACAAGTCACAAGAAGAAACATTCAAGCTAATGTTAAGTCTATGGGAAGGTTATTTTCAAATTTCTCGCCCGCACTTTAATATTTTCAAATGATATATATATATATATATATATATATATATATATATATATATATATATATATATATATATTTTTTTTTTTTTTTTTTTTTTTTTTTTTTTTCCATAGGATAGTTGAGATCGATCTCTAACGTTGTTAGTTTTTACTTTTTTTATTTTGGTTAAAGTTTTTTTTATAAGGGGACATTTGCAATTTTGGAATCGGTTGGAACCGGTGGTTCTAAAAGTGAAAGTAGCCTTATTATAAAAAACTGGAACCAAAATCGAAAAAGTAAAAACTAACAACGTTAGAGATGGACCTCAGCTATCCTATGCAAAAAAATTTATTTAATAATATTAAAATGCGAGCGAGAAATTTGAAAATAACCTTCCCATAGACTTAACATTAGCTTGCGCCTTTTTTCTAATGACAGGCTCTTAAGAAAAGAAGTTTAGGGATTGTCTTCATAGTGAAATCGCATTAAACATTAAAATTTTCAATACGAACAGCTAGTTTTAATGTATTTCTTTTAATATATTTCTCTCTGTGGCCGAGTGGTTAAGACACTATTCCGCCAAGAGAGTGTAGGAGTCAGATCGGCGGGTTCGACTCCCGTCAGCTCCATTGCAACACTTTGTGGAGTTTCTGGTTGTAATTCTCTGGTGTTATGAATTGTCCTTGTGGCTATCTCGTCTTGTACATTGACGATGACTTATAACCACGGGTCTATATAACGGGTCTTTTTCGCAAAATTTACCTTGGGATACAAAACGGGAACTCATTAATTCAGGACCGTTCTCTCAGTTTAGGAGAACGAGGGTAGCGTGTAATCAGTTTAGGGTGTACAATTTTGAACTCCTAATCTTAAATACAATGTTTTTAGTTGCAAAACAAGCAATCTCTTAATCTCTATTTCTATTCTCAAAAGGAATTTAGTACTATAGTAAAAACTAATCAGATCTTCCACTAATAGATGAAATATATTGTTTCAATTAGATGTTCTTTGCTACGATCTCCAAATCTTGAATGGATAGAGGCGTATATTTTTAACATGTAAATAACATTGTTTTTGTAATAACTTTTTAAAATTTAAGAAATTTTCATTATTTTCAATTTATATTTTTTACATTTTTTTTTTACATCAAATCGCTCGATAGGCATGAGTACTTGCTCTCTACTTCTATCTAAATTTGTTCGTTATAAAAGTGGAAAAAGAAAAGCACGGGGATTAGCCCCATCAAAAGAACAAATAAATCTTCATCTGTGTTCACTGTCTTGTTACGGCTCTGCTAAAAGGTTGTTTATAGCTTTAAATTTTCCATTTTTTAATCAGTTTCGGTGTATAAATGGCAAAAAAATTTAAATGAAGCAGTTAAAAAACTGTATTTTAATGAAAAATAATTTAAAGAAGTTAGTTTTATTTTTCCCATATGTATGAATATGTCCTAATTAAAATTAATATTTTCGCGCATTTTTTTTATTTAAAAAATGTTTCTTAGTAAAATAGAAAAAAAATTTCTTTCAATATTTAAAGTATATATATTTTTCTTAAATAGAATAAAATGGGTGTCCTTGGCTAACCACATTCGCATAAATCTATTTTCGGTTTTTGATCTCTGCTAAGAAAAGTTGAAAAACAGCTATCTCCTGTTAAAATACAAATAGAAACTCAACAACTTTTTATTAATAAATTTATATATTTATCTGAATTTTCCCATACGAAATGACAAATATAAATTGTAGCAATTTTGTTTTGAGCAAAAGAATATTTTTATGGTAATTCTGAATGAAATTGAGTAATGATTTGGGGGAGGGGGGGGGGGTTGAAGATTCCGCTCTCTCATAGCCTACATTTTCTTTGTGTCTTTTATTTCCATTTTACAATTTTTTTTAAATGTCAATGAATTCTGAATTACTTTCCCAGTTCTGCTGCAAGCAACCTATTTAATACTATTTTATATGAGGCATTTTTAAAACTCGATGAACAGATTTATTATCATAGGACACACCCGTAACATATTTTTCGCACAATTTTTTCATAACCAGCTCATGGAACTATGAATAAAGAGGAATTGACATATCTTCAAAAGGACGAAGTTTCAACTCTAACCGGTTCCAGGGACTGATTACCGCCAGGGCAAACTTCCATCAGTAAATTTGAAAAGAAATTTTCTCTTTATTTAAAAGAGAAGCCTTATTCATTCAGAATCTGTTTGTTTTCAGAGTTGGGGTTTGCCCCGGCGGTAGTCCGGCCCTGCGGTTCCCCCATATTGTGACTACATAAACAACCCTCTTGTCAATTTTAATGAAAGAGGTTATAATACCGCCAAAGAAAATTTCCACTAGTAAAATCAAACAGAAATTTTGCATGAATAAGGCGTTTAAATGAGGCAAAAATTTCTATTAAAATTTAGTGGTGGAATTTTGCTCCGGCTGATTGTTTGTTTGTTTGTTTTGAGAAAATATATTTGACTTGCGTGCTTGACATCAAGTGCCCGCTTATAAGTCATCGTCAATGTACAAGGACGAGATAGCCACAAGGACAATTTAGAACACCAGAGAATTACAACCGAGAGCTCCACAAAGTGTGTGCAATGGAGCTGACGGGAATCGAACCCGCCGACCTAAGTCCTAGGCTCTCTTGGCGGAATGGTGTCTTAATCACTCGGCCACGGAGAGCCCTACTCCGGTGGTAATAAGGCCCTGTTGATCCAATGTAAACAAACAACAGCCGGCATCTTGTAACTACACCCTCAGTTACTCGCAACTGGTACATATTACACTGTACGTCTCCTCCTCTTTATTTACAGCTCCATTAACCAGCTATGGTTTCTGCCTGACGTGGCAAATATAACTTGTTCATAATTATCTAATGTAAATGTAGTATTATTTCGTTTAGCTCTGTATTGATGGATTTTTCATTCAGTTATATAAATAGAACTTTTTGCACATTATTTATAAAATTATTAAAATCTCTACCTTTTTCAATTATAACTAATTTTTTATAGGTATTATTGGGTCTATAACGGAAGTAGCTGCCATTTAAATAAAAATTTCTTTTTAGAAAATAAAGTATTTCCGTATATTATAAAGTCGTAGACATTTGGAAAGTTTTTTTTATTGTTTATGCTTGAGTGTAGCTTGAGTGTAGCTTGAGTGTAGATTATTCTCTTTTTAACTCAACTGCCACGCTCAAGGGAAGAAGGAAATGAAAAATAGAGCGATTTGAATGTATGTAACTAAAACTTATTCTCACAGACGAAACTTTGTGTAAACTTGTGTTTGAATATCTCAATAAATGCTTATTTTCTGAATAATTTTTGAGAGTGCAAGACCTGAGATATAGCAGTTTTATACCTCCTGAGATCATTTTTAAATGGACAAGCAATTTGATATAATTGTACAAGTATGAAAAGTAGGAGTTTCAGTAAACGGAAGGCGGGAATCGGAGCTTTATGGATTAAGGTTAACTAGCAGCGTAGCAACCAAATGTGTTGCATTTGTATTAAAAAGATATTTTTAATTTAGGGAAAAAATAAACTTAAATTTAGTTTACATTTTAAAAATATTTATAATATTTTATTTAATTACCCATTGTAAGTAAAAAATAACATTTGCAATGTAATTTAACTGAGAATAACGGAAATTACTAAATTACTTACAGCAAATTACGTGAATTTGCTGCAGTTATAGCAGAGTGTTTTTATAAGAAAGAAGCGACATATGGATAATAAAATTTTATTGGTCCAGAAAATTTTGGACAAAATAAAAATGAGGAGCTTTCCATTATCTTGAGCTTGGCGAGCCTGCTAGTATCGCCAAGCTCTTGTTTATTTAATTATCTAATTCATCGAAGTGAATTCGTCCACACGAACCAAGTTTAGACACAAACTTCCAATCTTATCATGCACCATGTACGTATGTCACCTTTCTCTTAATTGTAGTAAAATGTCGCAATTTTCTCAGTGTCAGATTTCCGTGATGTTATTTTCTAAAGTGTCATCATTTACCAAAAAACATTTCTTACTATAAAAATAAAAAATTAAAAAAATTAACTAATGAAAGATACTATACAAAAATGTATCCTCCCCCCCCCCCACACACACACACACACTTGGAAAAAGATTTGTCCTCCCTGGAAACTTGGTCTAGTTGGACCTGTGCATTTGGTTAGTAAAAACATTTTTCCATCGGCGTAAAGTGTATCTCTCTTAGCTAAAAACTCGGCCAGTTAAAAAAGTATTATTAAATATTTTGAAGCTATTAGTATAAAAATGACACCATTTTGACACACTTAAACAGAAATATTTCCGTTTTAAGAATTTAAATACACGTTCTTTATAAAATGATGTCATTTTCATCCACTAAAGCATTCCCTTTTTAAGATCCTTTATTGCTTAAGACAGTCTTAAGCAACTTCTGTAGGTAGTGTGTGTATGAAGTCACGACCACCAAATTGCTACACAAACACAGCGCAAAGTGATGTCTTATTCAAGAAATTCGGAATAAAAATCGGGCATCTGATGATTTATACGCCTGCATTTGTTTATATCATCAGTATAGATACTGAAAGCTAAGTTTGCAATAACTCCATGTTCTATCAAGCCAATACAGATGGCGCTTACAATAACTCCATGTTCTATTCACTTACATTTTTTCCCAAGTTCGGAAAAAGGCATTTCATATGAATCAATAATAATGCAATAGTAATAAAAAAAAAAATGTGGAGATAAATATACTTTACACTATACTTTTAGAAGAGAAAGAAAATTTAAAATGTTTAGATCAATAAATACAAACGAAAAATAAAACCAAAGATATATTCAGTTCAAGTTCAGATAGCAGACGTTAATATATCATCTAGGCATATCATCTATTCAAACCAAAAACATTTTTTTTCTTTTCAATTTTAATGAGAAAATGGCAACAAAAAGGATATAATAATCCCATTATTTTCCTTTTCTTTCTCTTTTTTTCACAACAGTGTTGTAATTCAGTTGCCACCATTACAAAAATTTAATAAAAAATTACAAAAACTTTAAAATTTGAGAGTTATTATAGGATAAATGGATTCACGAAATAACTGACGCTGGTTTTATTACGACTTTTCTAATTCTCGGAGGAGGAGTCGTGAAATACATAGAGTCGGATTTATTACTCACGATAATTCACAGAATAAATTTATTTGAGGCTGGAATATACTAATGCTAATACTAATACCATTCTCTGCCGCAATAACTTTTTATGATTTTTTTATGCTTCATACTAATATTTTATGACAAATAAGTTTGACAAACCTGCACAGAAAAAAATGAGCTTTTGTAAGTTAAAAATTATAAAACTGTACAAAAAACACAACATCAGTAAGAATTATCAAAAATATAGACGCAATCAGATAATTTATTAAACAGAAGAACAAAAGTTTAACTTACATGAATTATTTCTATAATGAAAAAAATTCATAGATCTTCAAATATTAGTTATTTATAAAATATTTCAAAACACTTAACATGTACAGTCAAGTTACCTTTCATGCAAAGAGACAAGAAATATAATTTCATTTTTTAATATAAAAATTGCGACTGGCAACCAAAAAAATTAGTTAGTTAATTTCAGGGGAAGGTGAAAAAAATTAAGATTTCCAACATGCAAAAAAAGTAGCTAAAAAGACTGGAAAAAGCTTTAAAGCATGGACGTTAGTATGTTATATAAGATAATATTGACTTGTAATTTAACATAATATGTCGTAGTCTGCGTTTTAATCTTTAAATGGATTTTTCTCAAAATAAATTTTTGATATATTTCAAGTTCCTTACGACAAACTGTTTGGAGGATATTTTCGCCATTTAACATAATTTTACATAATACTAAGCTCTAACTAAATTTGCATTCGCAGGTTTGTAGCTTCTGTATTTTGAAAGTTTAGCGGATTTATTACATTATTTCGGTAAAAATTCATATTTGTGTTAATTGTTTTTTAAATTATAATTTAAGAATAAAACAGAGTTCAAACCAAATAATGCATTTTTTTTTTAAATCAAAGATCCCTTATGTAGTATCAAGCGCAAGCATGTATCTTTAATAGCAGAGGGGCCAACTTTTACGCTTTTTTGTTACCACTAATTTTTTAAAGTAATCATTCTTTATTTGATCGCAGAATTTAGCGATTATATAAGGCACAAAATTCTATCAAAAAAGGAAGTAAGAAAAAAGCGTAACCAGAAAGTAACCCCTTTTTTTGGTACGTACATGGGAAACCTAAGAGAACAAAATGTCCAAACACAATATTATTATCTCAAATGTGTTATTTTACACTCCAATCATCCCATTAAAAGCAAAAATGCGTAACTAAAATATTTTGTGATATCACATTTTAACCTCCTCCCTACCTTGAAAACAAGTTTCTAGTTTTCAAGAAAAATATTCATTTTGATGCAAACATTTACTTTCAAAAGAAAAAAAAATACTTAAGAATATGGAACAGTTTCGCACCATCAGCAGAGGGAATGAGTTAAAAACAAAGAAGATCTCTGTAAGGCATCGTGTCGTGAAAAAATATACATTCGTCCGAGAACAAATGCAAAAATAGATTATAAGTGCTGATATGCATCCCCATGGTTAATTGCATTATCTCAATCAAAATTTTCACAAAGATTAAAATAGCATATCCTGTTCCAAGGAATAAGATAAATAGCTATCTGACGTTAATTTTTATTTGCCAAAAATGATTTAGTATCCAAAATACCGGTGTGATTAAAAAAAAAGTATTTACTCTTTAAAAAACGTTATACCAGTAGTACGCTTTGAAATCGCATCGGCTACTGGTTGAACGTGTAATTCGATGGTTTATCAAAAGATGTGCGCGCCTATCTGGATAAGACGATACGGATAAAACTCCCCTCATTTGTCTGAGTTAACACTACTTGATTTTTACTTATAGGGGACTCTCAAGAACGTCGTGTACATTATAAAGACACGCCCACTAGCATAATTGCGCCATAAAATTGAAATGGTTTGTATAGCAATCCCTGTGTCAACTCTGTGAGTGGATGTAGTAAGGATGGTGTCATCGTGGATGTACTAAGAGTGCAATGCAAGATTAATGCTCGGCCCGGCTGACCCGGGAACTTAGAGACCAAAATTTCAGGGGGGGGGGGGCAAATATAACGTTTCATGCATGATCACATAATAACAAATTTACATTCATTTAATATTGCTCGATAAGGTGGCTGCATTTCAATAATTTTTCAGTTTCATTTTTTTTTACTTTTTCAGCTTTAGATTTTTAAACCTCATAAATTTATCAACATTTTAAAACTCAATAAATTTTTTAAATCAAAAAGCTGAGGATGACTGAATTTCAATTTCCTTTTGTCCCATATTAAGCTTTGCTTAACAGTTGTAACACGCTTACATCGAAAACTAATTTAATTTGACTTTAAAATATATTGAAAAAGCTATTTTTCCAAGTTGTCGTCTAATGATCACATATTTATTAATTTAAAATTCTTATTTCTATTTGCAAATTAAGACTAACTACGAAGCTTCTTTTCTGATTGGTTACATTCTGAAATACTAAAACATAAAGGTACAAAAAATACGAAGGTTATCAAGAAAACACGTTTCCCACATCACCAACGGATAGAAAGCTAATGCAGTGCAAAAGACGAGTGCGCAAGCCTCAGAAATCCAGGATGTGTCTAGCATATGGGCGTGTTGGCACGCAGTAGTACCACTATTGTAGTGGCTGAAATTGTCGGTTTTTATACCCTCTTACGCCAACCATGAAGATAGGTTTGTGATATATTGAGTGCTGATCGAAATTTATTACCAGCTGTGTAAAGTGGCCGTAGTCTACGGGGAAATGGCCATGTTGCTGATTCGGATCTCTGGACCATAGACTAACATAGAAGATAGAACACTATCATAGGGCGTAATGGTAACACGATGACGATCGCAGCACCTGCAATGACAAGGGGGAAGAAACTTTTCATGCACGGAATACTTCTTCTTTTGAACGTCTATCTTATTACGATATTTCTTTTTTTGCAAAAAGCGGAAGTTTTGAATTCATATGTGTATGCGGAATACATTCTGCCTGACATATTTTAACATGTTTAGACATACTAAAAAATTTATGAAAAGAACTATTGTTGTAGTAATAATAAAAGAAAGAATACAAAGGAAGTCGTTTAAAAAGAAACTTAAACAATGCACCAATGGTCAATTTGACGAGAATCGTCTGACTGGAAGCGAAAAGAATAGATATTAAAACACAGAGCATAAACTGATTTCATAGGTAAATTTCGGAAGCAAGCTTGTTAATTGTTCCCCTTGTCACTATAGACGCTAGTATTGCTGTCATTACATATTTTGTTGTAACTATCTTGTATGTTAATCTATGCTCCGGACCGGCTTGATTACATGGCTTGGCAATTTCGTTTTCGTGCCAATGTGACCTTAAGAAGTCACGTGATCAAGCTTATAGGCGAAACTGGCAGATCACGTTTTCAAGCTATTACGTAGTTTCTTTCTCACGCCGTGGCCATTTTTGCGTCGTCCGCATCAAGTGGCATCACAGGCCGGACATCAATAAGCAAGCAGCTGTTGCAGACATGTTTGTAAAACGTTTAAGATGAGGTGCGCAAAGAGGGGAGCCATCCGTCATTAATGATAATGTTGTGAAGCCGGTACGGTAGCGAATTGTCCTGAAGAAATCCCCCAAGAAATCCCCATCCGACTGGTATTTTTAAATTTACGAACAGGTGTAGGCGGTTATCGCATACTGATTCCTAGCCCAGACGGCAAACATCTACGGCACAGGAAAACAAAAATTCCCATGGTATGAACAAAATTCTCAGTTCAGGTGGTAAATATGTTGAAAATTAACCCAAAGATTCTTGTATCTATTTCATGTAACTATGTTCCTTTCTGTTTACGATCCTGGTAAAGCATACCTTCTGGATTACCGTTGTATTTCAGAAGCATTAGTGAGGCATTTACACGTATGTACACTAATTCTTTCTACGTAGCAAAAAGTGTGAGAATATATACAGAGTGAGTCTAACATATATGGCAAAAATGTAAAGACAAATAAGGCTTACGGGAAGAAAAAAAAATATCACATAGAAACATAGAGTCGCAATTCTCTTATTTTGTCAAAAATACGAGGGGTTTCAATCACAGCTGAAGCCGATTTTTCTTTCAGAAACTTTATTGATAATTAAGACATTGTAACAATATTATCAATCCATAAGTATTCATATTTTACTTTGTGTGATGTGACAACTGATAAAAACACAAGAAGTATTGGAAATATATATAGTAATTCGGTCACTGACATCGTACATACTGTCAGTTACATTCAGAATTGTTGAGCATTTGGCCTAGTGACCCTTGCACATGCACTGTACTCCCTTCTAGAACTTATCATAATTCCACCACATTTCTCAGACAGTAAGATATGTCTGGTGATTTTTTTTTTTAATATCTTCATTAATGTTAGTTTTGAATGGATATTCAGAAAAAAAAATTTTTTTTTTTTTTTTAAGTATTGAAATTACGTCAGTAGTTCCCGAAATAAAGGTCGTTTAAAAAAAAAAAAACGGAACCCCCGAATACTATTTTTTCACCAAATTATCGTAGAAAGATGCGATTCAACTGGAAATTTTGTGTTCTTTCTAAATATCAATGCAGTTTTTTTTTTGTTTTTTTTTTTGTTTGTTTTTTGTTTTTTTTTTTTTAATAAGAGTCGTCTACAAACTACAAAGTGTATTAACTTTGATTTTTCAAATAGTAGCACCTACTTTTGACAACATATTTAAGTTCTTTATATCAAATCAGCTCGAAAACTGGTATAGTTTATATACTTTCTCTTAAATCTTCACGGAGTTAGGAAATAAAATGCGTTAGAGTTTTATCCATAAATTTCAGAAAATAAAAGGCGATGGGTAGATATGGGCCTTTTATCACCCATCAGCTATGCCAGATGACAATATTTTTCCCAAGTAGCATTGATAAGTATTAAAAAGGTAGTTATTTAAAAAAATATTTTTTCCTTTCTAGAGAAAACTTCAAATTTTCAATTATATTTTTATTAATAGAAAATAAATTTTAATTAATCATTTACACTTTCATCTAATGAATCAATCATCACTAGACTATCCTGTTGCAGCACTGTGAAGTGCTTCTGCATATTCCACTATAGCTTTTTCACTTTTAGTTGAATAAAATTGCCAATAACGCTGATACCGCAACACGGAGGCGACATGTGCGCAAGATCCTACAACCCATGCGCCTCTATGATCACCATTTTTTCTCTTTTTAACTTTTTTTAAAACTAGATTACCTTGACTACACTGTAAATTCCCAGAACACATTGAGAACACATTTGGAACACTTTGATTCAAGAAAAGTGTTCCAGTTACAATGTGTACTGGTTGAGTTCTCTTAACACCTTCGCAACGAGCGTCCTTTACAGAATTTTTAATCTTTTACCACCGGTTTCTGCAAACAGAAATGTTCGACTAGTTGAATCGCAGAAATGCTGTCATTAAATAAGGCAAAGCTTGCAAAAAAAAGTTACTGGTGGGAATAATCGAGGATTCTGAGCATCTTTTGCGTCACGTATACGTGTCGCTCGTCCCCAAGTGGTTAATGTGTTCCGAATATGATCCGCTATAAAGAAAGTGTTCTGAAAGTGCACCAAAAGTATTATGTTCAGGATGTTTGCTAAGTTTAAACTTGGGACCAGATTTTAGAACGGATTGGGAGCCCATTTGGCCACACTTATGAAATCATCGCTTTCAAAAGTGCGCTAGAAAAGTGCGTAACAAAACAAGTGTTCTCAGAAGTATTCTAAAATCTGTTCCAAAGCGTGCGCTTCAGTTTTTATTAAAAAGGTGACAAAATAAGTGTTCTAAAAAGTGTTCTGAAAAGTGTATAAAGATTTGCAGTGTAATCAGACTAGCGACGTACACCCATGCTCATTTTTGCAAAGTTTTTTTTTCAAACTATGTAAACCTGCATCATAGAACTTTGTGGTATACGCTT
Organism: Maratus michaelseni; assembly: GCA_963931845.1. Lineage (NCBI taxonomy): Eukaryota > Metazoa > Arthropoda > Arachnida > Araneae > Salticidae > Maratus > Maratus michaelseni. The sequence goes on from OZ007586.1 coordinate 447,812,431, forward strand.
TAGCGAGTTTTAGATGAGTAAAAAACATTAACTTGGTGATAATGCAGGTTCTCCAAGTCTGGTTTTCTCCAAAATCATCTATATCTGTCAAATTTTACAGGACGAATGTCAGTACTTTGATAAATGTACTGTATCGGAAGGTAAACAGACATGGACACTAATGGCACTCCTGCAAAGATTTTGTTTTATTTCTCATTGTAGGAATTGGTGAACCAAATAATCATACCATTCTTCAAAAGCTTAAATAATTTGCTATAAAAAGAAAAGAGATATATGTTATTTTGGTCATGGAGTCCTTAATTGAAAAAAATAATAAAGGTTTTAAAAAACGCAAAATGTACAAAAAAAAAAAAGCAAACACGTTCATTTTAGAAAGGTATTATTACAACTTACTCTGGGTTTTTTTCCAGACATAAAACGTAAACAGACATGAAGATTATGTGTTCAAGTAAAGCAAAATAAAGTTTACTGATTTAAAGGAGAAAATATAACTTTTATGAAATCACCGGGCGGAAATATGAGCCCTATCTACGCTTGTCAATAAGATCTTACAACGTAAAGTACCTAAACACTCAATTAGTTACCAGGAAAATTATACAAAAATTCTAAATATAAAATAAAAATACTTTTATATGAGAGAAAATTCTACATTTTTTTTTCAATACGTGCCTAAGATTTTCTTTTCCGTGGATCATTTGACAACGGAATACAATCTCCTTAGACCGCCGAAAAGTAAAATTTTTCTGTATCTCGAAATTTATGATAGGAGCTAGTTGTAAAATAACGTAGCCATGTTTCAGACAACATTCATTCATTTTATGTAAAAAGTAATGTAGATCATAATTCACATATTTTTTAATATGAATTTATTAATAATTTTCACAATTAAAAAAATTTCGAATCAAAAAAATGCCTAGAATAAGTTTGGGTCTAATCATTGTATCTCATTAAAAAAGGAAACCTTTCAATCGGATGATTTTTTGGGGAAAATATGAATTAAAGTCACGCAGGTTTAACATTAGCATACTAAAACTTTTACATCTCGTAATTCTATGAATATTTAAAAAGAAGTATATAAACTATATATTTTTGATTCAGAAAAATTGTCAAAAAAGGGTGTTACTTTTAGAAAAATTAAATTTTATACAATTTTTAATATGTATACACCCCTAAATCAAAAGTTGAAATCATATTTGGAAAGTAGACACAATTCCCTGTTGAATGGTACCTCTCGCAATATCAGCTTTTTTTTACATGCGATTTAGCAACTATTGCCCCCCCCCCCCCTCCCTTAAGATAAGAAAAGATAATTTATGTAATATGAGGAGGAAGGCAAAAAAATGATTAAAAGACTAAACCTCATTTTTGTCCAAAATGTAAAATTTATTCCAGGATCCTATTAGTCCTCACCCCCTACTCAGACTTTTACATTTAACACTTAAAATCACGATTTTTTTTAATTAAAAAATGTTCATTGGATTTTGTGTCTGAAACGCCAGAAAAACAGTTTAAAAATTATTGCTAAAAACTAGTGTAATAATTCATTAAATACGTGAAAAATAACTTTATGATTTAATTCATTTTTAAAACACCTTTTTAATTCATAAAAATATTTTTTAACTAAAACGAATCCCATAAAAATATACTTTCTGTGTTTCAGTTTTCGGTGAAAATATACACAACTTATCATTGATGCATTTACATACTCTGAAAATTGATCATAACAATTTTATGTTGCAATATGTAGCAGATTAGTTACACCATGCACAGAAGGGTTAAATATTAAATTTAAAAGGCATATATGAAAAAGGCATACAACACATGTTTTATATAATAATTTTACTTATAATAATAGTTGTCAATTTATATTTGCCGGTCTTTAAAAAGATAAGAGTATTTTTAATAAATTTTTGTGGTATTAGCTTACATTGCAATTTAAATGTATTTAAAATAAATACAAAAGATGGTTAGCATTTAGTCTAATTTAGGAAATTAGATAATGTCATGTTAAATTTTCTTCAAGCAAATTGTATAAACACTAATATGTCAAAACCGTATCCCCCAATGAAATAGCACATTTGGGTTTTATATTAAGGCGGTATTCAAAAAAAATATTTTTCCACGCTCAACAACTCAAAATTTTGAGATACATTTTCAGACTCATTTTTAAAAGTAACAAGAACAAAAAAATCATGCTTCAAGCATAGATTATGTAACACTTTCCAACGCTTCCAAAATAATTTTACAAATCATTACCGTTTAATAAGCTGAAAGATAACATCTAAGTAAACAATTTGGAAAACACATAACATATTTAAAAACGTAATTTCAGGAATTTCCAACTTATACAATATTCGGAAAAATATCCGAATACTTTTATTCAGCCCTGTATAGGATCTATAGATTTGTATATATACTACATAGGATGCTAAATTTTAGTTTAGTTAGGAAACGCGTAGCACAGTTTAAAATTCTCCTTCTGGAGTTTCTGTCAATAAACGGAAATGTGTTCGCGAACTTTTGTGCTGCCGTGTATAGGATCTACAGAATTTATACACACCAAGTAATAGACAAAAAGTGAGTTAAATTTAAAATCGCGTTCAGCAACTTAAAACGCACTTCCAGGAATTATTGTTAACAGACAGTAGAGAATTCTTTTGTGTGTCCCTGTAAATGAACGAGACTGCTATACACACAATATTCAGCAGTAAGCCTCTTGTAATGTACCTTAGTGATGTATATAAATTTCAATGTGTTTAAAATAGTGAAACATTATTTAAATAAACCGCAGACGATTTTTCTCCATAGATGTAATGTAACGGAATTCTTTTGACTGTCCCTGTAAAGTAACTATAAGTGCTATGCACACACTATTCAATATTAAGCTTCTTGTAATGCACCTTAGTGATATATATCAATTACAATGTGTTTGAAATTGTGTAACATCATTAAAATAAACCGCAAATGATTTTTCCCCATAAACCGTAATGTAACGGAATTCTTTTGAGTGTCCCTGTAAAAAAACTATAAGTACTACACACTTCAGTTGAAATAGGGAACATGCTATAGATGACGAGCATATTTACGGGAGTTAGAGCACGGACAGACGGCAGACGGCCATACGGCAGACAAACCGAAGTCATAAACACTTTTCAACTAGGTTGGAAAGTGTTAAAAACATGAAACTTTACGGCGTGATTTATGAAGAGATTTATAAGGAAGCCGTGTTTTTATTTTTCGTTCAATTAATTAGACATTGATTTACAAACAATTATTTTCACAATACGATATTTTTTTTGTTTTGTTTCCAGCGCTATCGTTTCGGAAAATTCGGTTCAAAATGTCCACTTTGACAGCATTTTTTGAAATATATTCTGCCTTTATCAAAAAATCGAGACAATACGGACATTATAAAGTTTCTGAATAAGAGAACCTGCCAATTGGATGCATTTTAGAGCAAAAATGAATTTTCAAATGTGTCTCAAAATAAGCAGTTTGGATTTGAATACACCCTTAAGAAGTCAAAGTTCGAATAGCTACTTTCGAATTTTCCAAAACTATGTAGGAAAATAAGAGTCTGAAAAACAGTAATTTTGCTTTTATTTTCAACTACTTCAGTTCCCTTCTTCATCCAAATAGAAGTTATTTGATAATGTAATCTAGGATTATATTTCTATTATATTATCTAATTATCTATTATATTATCTATTTCTATTATATTATCTGTTATCTAATCTATTCATAATGTTATCTAGGATAATCTAATTAATATATTTTTAATTAATCTTTAAAAAAACGATTTATGTAGTGGGGAATATCCTACTAAAACCGTAAACTTTATAAGTTCTAATGCTTACCTACAATGAAAAACCACTACACATTTACGCGTTAAAAAAAAATGAATTTAAAATTTTTATATTAAGACGGTTTACAAAAATATATCTTTCTCCGCTCAATAACGCGAAAATTTTTGACACATTTTATGACTCATTTTTAAACGTAAAAGCGTGAGACTTGCAGGCCTAATTATTGAAGTGATTTGTCATCGAACATTTTTTTCCTTATTCATTAATTACATTTTGAAGTTAATTACATCCTGAGTTATAAACGATTGTTGTCTCGTGACGACAGTTTTTTTCCTATCCCGCAATATCGCGTCTGGATATTCTGTTCAAAACGTCCACTTTGAGGGCATTTTCTGAAAGACATGCTTTTACCAAGAAATGAAAAACTTCGATTACAAAGTGTCTGAGAACACCTGCCAATTTCATGCATTTGCGGTCAAAATTGAATTAAAAATGTGTCAGAAAGTAGTTAGTTTGAATTTGAGAACATCTTTAAATGCAAGCCACTTCAGCTCTGAACATTTTGATAACAAATTTATTTTTCAGTGATTTTGTAATTCAAAATTATCACACAAAGAATAAACGTATTTTTATACGTTTCCCCTTAAGGTGATTCTCAAATGATCTGCTCAACAACGCGAAACTTTCTGACACACTTTCTGACTCATTTTTAAACGGAAAGGCATAAAATTGACCTGCATGACTATTGTAGCGATTTGGAATCGAAATAAGTTTTCCATTTTTTTAATAAATAACTTATTTATCGAGTAATAAGCTATTCGTGTCTTTTTTGCCTTTCTTCTGCTGCGGCGTCGGAAATTCGGTTCAAAACTCCAATTTTGACAGCCTTTTCTGAACGATCTTCTGCTTTTACCAAAAAATGAAAAACGTCTTTCGATTACAAAGTTTCTGAATAAGAACACCTGCCAATTTCATGCGTTTCCGAACAAAAATGAATTAAAAAATGTGTCGTAAAGTAGCCAGCTTGGATTTGAGAACAGCCTTAATTCAACAGTTTTAAAATGCGTTTATCTCGGAATATATTGCGCGAGAGATAAGTTCACAACCACTGATCGAAATGTTTTGAAACTTTCAGAAGTGATAAATTTAATAATTATTTGTAAAATGAACTAAATTCTTGAGGATATTTTAGAAAATAAAAATATTATGCTTGAAAATGCTGGAGAAATTGTATATTGCTAGAACTTATTAAATAAGTTTCTCTTATTTTTCATGATTCACCGCTTGCGAAATGTCATTTATTGTTAGACAAATGCATTTTAAATTTCTCACACAATACTAGAAAATAATATTAGTGAAAATGTTTCTATCAAATGTACATATAGGCATTAAAATGCGATACTGTTCAATTTAAATCACGGGATGAACTTTAAATTTTTAAAGGTGGATATTACCTATACAGTAAAACTTCATTTATCTGAAATCCCGTTCACCAAATTTACGGATCAATATCAGGAGATAAAAAAATACGTTTTCAAAAAAAAAAAAAAGAAGAAGAAGAAGAAGAAGGAAAGGAAAGAAAAACTTACTGAAATGCAAACTGCATCCGTTCGTAAAAATATAATTTTCTTGAAATTTCTATTTAAACCAACGTTAATACTTGCATTTAATTGGAATTTTCCACTTCTATATTTGTATAATTCTAAGTCGGTATTTCGCCAATTTCAGAGATATTGCATTTCTCTATTATCATATTCTGTAAAAAAATCATAAGTTAAGTTCTATACTGTATATTTTATTATTTATTGTGAAAGTCATCTTATTTTCAGCATATGTTAGATCCACATCATTTACATTGAACAATAGCTATATCAGTGAAATTTTCCTTTTACAACATAAACTTTTTGTTTAAGATTTCCTCCAATTATTCACATTTCTGTATATCTGGATTGCCTCCAGAACACATTAGTCTGAATAATTGGAGTTTCACTATATATTAGAAAAAAAAATTATCAAATTCTTTCACAATTATTTATGTATAGGATTTATTTATTACGGTTTTTTTTTTACATAATTAATTATTGTGATCTCTTTCAGCGAAGACCGAAGACCCTACAGAAGATACCCCGCCTGCATCCGTAAAAGAATGTAAAATTCATATTGAGAAAGCTTTAGAACAATATTGGGATCATACAGGATCTGAAAAGCCGGGAAATCCTTTGGATCAAAATCAAATTTCACCTGATACCAATATCGAAGACGATGATAAAAACGATGATAATCTGCAACAAAATGAAAGTAGAACTTTGAATGAAGATGATGCTGAAGACGACAACGATGACGAAGACGAAGAAGACGAAACTAATATGCGAGCAAATCAAAATGATGAAAATGAAATCGATGATGAAGACGATTATGAAGATGATGAAAACAATATTAACATCGACGAAACGAAAGCAAAAGGATCCGATTATTCTAAAGAGGATTATTTGGATGACAGTGATGAAAATATTCATGATGAAGAATCAGAATACAGTGATGATGATGATGAAGTTGAAGATAGCGATGATGAAGATGTTGATGCGAGTGATAATGAGGAAGAAGTTGATAGCACGAGTGATATTTACTTAAAATCCTCTGCTGATATTGAAAAAAAAGATGAAGAAAGCATCGAACCTACTCTTAGTAGCACCATGCAAGAAGATCACGAAGCCGATTATGAGGATACCAATGCTTATGAAGATATTGAAGATGACGACAGAAAACACGAAGGATTAAAAGAGAGAAAGGAGGAAGATGAAGAGGATAAAGAAACTATTACTACTAACTATCAAGAAACACCGGAATTGAAAGCAGATGAAGAAACTACTGGTGAGGCAATTCCTGAAGATAAAATTAATTTTGAAACATCAACTTCGGAAACTGATAAAAAAGTCGATGATGTTGAAGGTAAAGAAGAGACGGAAAGTGAGAAGGTAATAAAAAAGTTAAACTTATAAAAATTTTGTATTTTCAGAAACATTGCAGATATTTTAGTTTAAAAATCATGGGAGAACTAAAATAATAAGGATATCTGAAAATCATCATATCTTTATAAAATCTTTTATATTTTATTTGGATATTAAATGAATAAAATTTGACAGCAAAACGCTAAAAAGCACTCAAAACGCTGTTCAACCTGACTCCCACGGAATATCAGCATTTTCGAATATAAATTTTAGTCTCATTTAATCGCCAAAATGCCACGACTAAATAAGCAAAAATTACTATACAAAAAAATGGTATTCCGGGGTGGTCATGTTGTACAGCACTGCACGAAATGATAAGTGAAAGTTTTAATACTAATACTGAAAATAAATCTGTGTTAAATAAAACTGTTTAAAACAACACATTTTAAATATCACATTTGTAGTGAAGTTTTTTTATAAGAGCAATCGCATTGTTTGACACTTGTGAACAAAATTAAAATTATGCTATCATTTTATTTCGTTTTCGTGTAAAAAATAAATCATTAAATATTACTTTTTTAACACTTTCCAACATGGCTGAAAATGTTTATGAATTCGGTTTGTATGTCTGTCTGGCCGTGCTCTAACCCTCGTAAATAAACTCGGATTGCCATGTAATTGTATATGTTATTGAGGTTTACTATAGAATGTTCGGTATTGAAAATGAAGTGCGTAGTATTTATAGTTCATTTACAGGAACACACAGAAGAATTCCGTTAGATTATTTTCTATGGAGAAAATTCCTTTGCGGTGTAACTTATTGATGTTACGATAGATCAAACATGATGAGATTTATGTGCATTACTGAAGTGGACTACAGCACTTTTTCTCAGAAATAGTATAGAATAAGCACACATTACCGGATATGGACAGTAATTTCTGAAAATGAATTTTTACTGAGTTATTATATATTTTTTAATTTCTTGTTTATATATCTCATTTCATTGTTTAAAAAACTTAAATTTCTTAATAATATTCTGTTAGACTTGGAAAGTGTTTCATAATATATGCCTACTGCATGATTTTTTGTTCTTGTTAACTTTTACAATATTTTACATTATATACATTATTTATTTCAGTATGTTAAACACTTTATGAAATATTGTGTTTTAAAAATATCATCTTACAATTTTCACATGATTTTAAATCATGTTTATAAAAAAGCTAATAATAAAATTTATCTTTAAATTATATAATGACAACAAATCTTAAAATATTAATTAATTTAGAAACTAATAAAAATTGACATATTAGAAAGATTTTTCATATACCTTGATATCGTCTGCCTATTATGTGGCCAAATAAGTTTTAGAGCATTTTAGCGCGTGTTTTCAGAAGTATGCGCTTGAAAATGTTTTTAAGTTTATTTGTACACCTAATAAGTTTCGTCTTCTACGCCTGCTCGATATACTCTGTAAAATTGATAATACAATCTCAAATAAATAAAAATTTATTCATCTTTGGAAAGAACTACGAAAGATTATAGGGTGCGGAAAATGTTTTGGTGCATCAAAAAATATTATTGATATATTTATATATTATTGATAATTATTTTATTGATTTTAGTTATGTGTTTCAAGTACTCATTGATTTTTTTCTTTTGTATGTAAAACCATGAATCGAAAAACTCAAATGACAAAATTATCTCATGGCACGCATCTCAAAAAAACTGTGAACAGATGAATAGCTATTTACAGTTAAAAAGTCATTTAACTAACACAATTAGTTGGTGCAGATTTCTGCTGAAACATCAGATATTTTTATTGAAGTACATTTAGACCCTATGGCTTTACAGTTTGTTCAAGGATATGTTCATAAAATTTTTGATTGATTTTAACATCAGCTTTCACAAAAACAAGGAGAGATTTTGCATTTCATGTTACCCCCATTCCCAACTATCTCAGAAGTGGGATGTGCAGACAGGAGACCTATCATTATGTTCCTATCATTTTGTTCGTTAAATGATTGTTCAACTGTAAGAAGTTTCATCTGTTCGCAAAACATTTATGTGAGTTCTATGTGACAATTTTGTCCTATAAGTTTTTTAATTCATGCTTTTACCTAACAAAAGTAAAAAGTCAATGAGCACTTGAAGCACATAACTAAAGACTTACATGATCATATAACATCAATATATATTGTCACTATTTAAATATCTAAATAACAAAAATGATATTTTTTGATGTACTAAAACTTTATCTGCACACTACAGTTCCGACCTCTTTTACCTAACCTCATTTGTTTATCATATTATTTGAAGATGTAATGAAATTAAATTTACAGAATATCCCTAGTAAAAATCAAAATTTGGCCAATACTGGGGCGTTACTTTTTTAAAGAAAATAGTCAATATTGCTTTCTGATACGTATCCAACATTGATAAATACTGAAGTATCATTAAGAGTATTTAAGGCACCAATAATGAAGAACTTGTTTTTAATAAAATGATTATATTTCAGTAATATGGTTTTTACAATGTAGATGTTTCTAAATGTCAATTTTTACACAGTGGGAGAAGAAGGAGTGCGTTGATACACGGGGCCGTTAAATCAAAACAAAATGCAGTGACAAATCAGTCACGCACGCACAAGTAGGTGTAGCCTGAACGAATCATATGCAAGAATTGCAGCCACAGTTAGTCACTGCTTCACGCTAAACAAGCATAAACTTGCTTTGAACGCTCGAGACTGAAATATTGTCTTCGTCTTTCGGTGTAAACTTCTATAACAAATTTCGTGTTGAAAATTGTAAATAATATTATTTGATAAGTACATGCCCTTCATAACTTAGCAAAAGTTGCCGTTTTAATTAGTTGTTTGATACCTAAATACAAAATTGTAGTATTTTGAAATAGGTAACTTGGGGCACATTGATACATATCAATCTACCCTGTATGGTGTATGATTTGTAACTTCACACACACACACAGTGGCGCAGAATTACTAGTTAATCGAGAAGCAGTATATTTAATGAACCAAATCATAATGCTATTTTTTTATACTAGAATCAGCGGTTATGTTGGTCATGATTCATTTAAACAGCTTTTACTATACTAGAGTTACAAAACGTAAAATGCACCAATGAAATAATATAAACAATTATTAGATTTATACGAAATGTTTCAAAAAGATAAACAGTAAGAGGTGAAAGAGGACACTACAGTAAACAATTTTTGTTTAGAAAACCAGGACATTTGTTCAATCAAAAATACAGAGTGTTTCACTACAAGTCAAACCCGAATTTTTGTTCATAACCTTAATAATAATTAAGCTGTTTTAACAAAATTTTTAATTTACCTTGCTTTATTTCAAATATAACAACATTACAAGATATGGTTGAAGTTATCATCAACCACATTCAAACAGCACTGAATTAGACGTTCTACATTTCAGAATATCGTTGATATTATATACGGTGTCCCTGACCAAATTGCTGTGGACTTCTAGGCCTTTTCGTGATATCGTATTTCATACAAAACAAGGGAAGAATTGTGAAAATTTCGTTAAAATATTTTCATTATTTTTAACCTGCTGAATATATATCCGTGTCCAGTTGAAATTGAGGCTCTATATTTTTGAGTGATTTCGACACTTGTTTCCGATATAAAAATTTATAAAACAGTTCCTCTCTTTATTCAAAGTTAAATATACTCAGGAATTCAGGAATCAAGACTTGGAATCTTCAGTGCAACCCAAACAGGATAAGCTAAAATTATCATATGTGTGTACTAAGTGTAGCAAATCTTTTTTGCGAAAGGACACTTATACACTTCTAATATCCCTGTTTAATTTTATTCTAAGTATTTTTCTTTAAAATTCTGAAATATGATTATCATTAGATCTCAATAATTAAGTCAAGAAATAACCGTTTTTGTTCTTATTTTGAAGTTTCCTATTTTGAAGTTTCTTATTTTGAACGATGAATTCATGAAGTGATGTGATGATTGATAATAGTTTCGTAAAGTAGAAAAATATAATTGTTAAAAGTTGATGTATATAAAAATATAAAAAAGGCTAATGTCATAATTAAATGCTAGATTAAGCCTAATTGCACTTACCTCACGAAGTATTATGATATATACTATTATATATTAATAAATGACACAGAAAAATTATAAAATTGTCATTTTTAATAAATATTTAAATCAATATTGGCTTGTTTTAGATTATGAATCAAAGTGTCCCGTGCATGTATCAATGTGCAGTGCAATTTGATTCAAATTCTAATTTTCAAAAAACTGTTCATTCCAATTTTTTTATTAAATTAGAGTTGAAATTTGTTCTGTTCTAAATAAGTTACTTGGATAGACACTGAACGCATCAGAATGGATTTCTTAATTGTTATTGTCAATCTCCCTATATTTTACATATATAAAAAGTCGTATCAATGTGTCCCTCCCCTTAACGTTTCATTCTAAATATATCCAGTGTAAAACCAATAAACATAAAATAGATGCAATATTTAGTGAATACTAGCTTGTCATTAAGTATGGTCTGAAAAAGTGAAACACTCAGTACCTACATGGTAAAAAAAATCTGTTGTTTTTAACGAAAAAACTATCTGCTAAGGCATCAGTAAAACACTGTACATTTTACGGACAAAAATCTATATTTTTATTACAAACTTTATGTTATTCTAACAGAATTTTTCCCGAAAAATAAACAATTTACAGTTTTTTCCACAAAATAAACAGTTTTTTACTGGCGTCCTAGCTGATATATTTTCTGTAAAATCAACAAATTATTTTATGACATACTATGCTGTTTTTTTATTTCCTATAATTTGAACTACTTCAAATCATCATTATAAGGTAGATAAATAATAGAAATTGATTTTTTTCATCACAAATCAGAAGAACTATGCTAACTTGGAACAGAACACAAGCAAAAAATATTTTTAGCCATGGATGATTTTTTTCATATCTCATATGAAGTTTTTGCCTCTGATCTTTCTCAAAACTGAAATTTTATGCCCTTTACAAATAGAAGACAAAAACATTATAAAACAATAAATACATCTTAAACATCTGAAGTTACGGTAGTTTCCGTTCAAACTGGGAAAGAAACTGTTGATTTTACAGACCAGCCATTTTCTGGAGGCCGGTTAGTAATTAACAATAAATGAAATTTGATGCAATACCAATAACAGCCTACGTAGTAAAGCTTACAGCACAAACTGAGCATAAAACAGCATAATACATAATAAGCCTATCTTCCCGTTTTAGAATAAAACAGTTTTTTGTCTCTGATTACGACACGCTTTTTATGCAACCGAAAACGATCTGCGGTTATTGTACTTCCGGGATTTATTAAATTTTGCGACATAGTTCATCGCAGTTCGTAATTATCCAACACTTTATTAAAAAGAACATGAAAAAAATATATTGAAATATTATTCAAGATCAACAAAACAATAAATATGAAACTATATAGCGATATAACAATTTTGATAATAAGCTTTAGTCTTTGCACATTAGCATATTTTTTTTTTTTTTTTTTTTTTTTTTTTTACAAATCACTCTTATATATCTATAAAATCCAAAAAACTGTATTGGTTTTCTTTTCCTTTGATATATTTGTTCTCTTGTCTTCTTATAAGGTTACAGGAGACGCCGATAGTGGTACAGCTGGAATGGTATCGGAACTTCTTGAAGAAAAACCCTCCATTGAGCAACCCGAAACCCAGACGGTTCAAGAAGAAACCGTCAACGTAACACAAGACTCTCATGAAAGGACTGAGGAATTAAAAGATGGTGAAGGTGTTGATCAAGTTTCCGAACCAGGTAAATTTCACATGGTGGATAATTTTTTGATAAACAGGCAATGCTAATTAATGTAGCAATTATATATATATATATATATATATATATATATATATATATATATATATATATATATATATACATATATATATATTACGGGCATCAAACGTCCCCAAATTTGAGTCACATAGTTCACGCATTTTTAGATTTGAAACATTTAATACATTTTAAAAGAGTGATAAATTCGTGGCTTTTAAATAATATAAAGCTTAAAAAGTTATAAATCTGAAAGTTATGATAGCTTTCATAAAAGTCCCATTACAAAAACTTGCCATCCTAACATACGTATATCTGTCACATTAATTAGTATTCGCTTTAACTATAGAGACTTTTTGTGGATTTGCAAAAGGCGAAAAGGGACATAAGAGAACTTGAGAAAACTATACTCTGTTAGTTTTAAAAAAAAAAAAAAACTTTTAACCGCACTCTGACAACATGTTATAAAAACAGTAAATAAGCAAATCAAGTTAGTAGCACCCTCATACATTATACGCTGTTAAAAAATTTGCCCTGGTTTGAACCAACTTCTGGTGGTGCTGCAGTAGCTGCAACCATAAGATGGTGCAGTTTCATTCCAACATTTGGAGCTTTGGTTCAACCGGTTCAAACAAGGACAAAATTTTTAACAGTGTATTGCAAAAAAAAAATCACCGGGATTAGTCACATTTCTCATAAAAAAATTAATACCAATCTGTTGTTGCAGTTTTAAGATTAAATTTTGGTTCTTAAAGATCAAAAAGGCAAAGACTTTGACCCATGGCCAGTGTGCAGTTCTACTCTGATTTATTGATGATTCGCCTTTCTAAATGCTTTATTTTAAACTTAACAATAGTTAGTGTTTCGACTTCAACACAACAGCGTACCAAAAGGAAGAATTCAATTAATTTTTATTTCTGATTTCAAGAAAGCATCTAAAAAGCTCAGTGCCAATTTAAAGGTTTTATAATTTATAAAAAATGGTAATTTGATAGCAACCTAGAAGTTTCAAGATTTTACAGTAGTAGAACTTTTACTGGATTTACTTTTAAAACATTTTTGCAATTTAGCAATTCCAGACTTTTTCAGTAAAAGTTTCTGGACATCATTTTATAATGGGACATTATTTAAAGCTTTCATAACTTTAAAATTTATAACTTTTAAGCTTTATATTATTTAGAGACTTACAATATACGTTTAATGAAAAAAATACGAGGGTTATTTTTAAAGTAAGGTCCGTTTTGCAATTAAAAACAAATCCTAAGCACATTTGAAAATTTATTTTTACAAGATTCTTCCTACCTTTTTCTACTTTTCTACATAGTTTCCATGTCTGTTGAAATATTTGTAGTAACGCCTTACGATGTTTTTAACCCTTCCTCGTAGAATGCCACCACCTGTAAGGAAAGTCACACCGCTCGCTTGTGTTGAATCGCTGACCATCCAGAAATGATTTCAGATATCAGAAGGTGTATAGACACTGGGCGCAAGGTCAGGACTGTATGGAGGGTGTTCAAATTGTTCCAATCCAAAAGATTCGATGAGAGATTGTATTTGAGCAGCATTGTGTAGGCACTCATTCCATTGTGGCCATACGCCTTACAGATCTGGCGATGAATGTCCAATGCTATCATTTTTCTTGATGTCTAAAACCGGAATACTGACCGTATTTCGAAGTCGACGGGATGATCAATCGACTTGAACATGTTTATCGCTCACTCTGAAACAGTACACTGACACAGTAGGTACACAATTGGCGTCTACTGTGCAAGGATGTAAGGGATGCAGAGAGTCGCGTACATCAGCTTTGCTGCAGGCGCTCAAGATTTAAAGAGATATTTTTTAATGAACCGAACTTTTAAAATAAACCTCGTATTAAAATTCTATCATTGTACAGATTCTTTGTGTGCTCGACTGATGAAAACAACTTTGCTTTTTGTTAATGTAAAAATCAAATCAAACATTAAAACTGTTGTTAAATCAGAGAAATATCATATTCAAAGGGAATTCTTTATTTGCTTTTCCTTATTATTCTTTGAAACAATGCACAATAAATATAAATTAAAATAGATATGTATGATAGATAATATTGTTGTATTTGGTGACCTTTTTATATATCAATCTGAATGTATGTTTATCCTTTACCTGTGCTTATCTTTGCATCTCTTCTGAAATAACTCATTCGAAAAATTATCTCAATATTTGCAACTACTATATCTTAAATTTCATAAAGAAAAATACCCAGTTTTTGTATGTCGATACAAATCTGGTTTGTTTTGAAAATGCTCAGTAATGCGACGTTTATTAATAATTTTCTAGGAAAATCAGCTACCTTTTACTTGGCATCGAAACTCTACCTGTTTTAATAAGCACTAAGCATATCATCATAAGATCTCACAAGTCAAGTCTAGCTTATTCTCAAAACACTTTTTTTAAGTACTAAAGAATCTACATATGCAAGGGCGGCGCCAGAATTTGGACGTAAGGAGGGCACGGTCTCACAGAGAAGGGGGGGGGCAAATTAACTACATTATCTATGTATAATATATATATAGGGTTATCTGATCGCCAGAACTGTAAGGGGTGATAATACATGTCAAGACAAACAATTTTTCTATAAGAAACCAGCTACACATTCTACTTATTTAATAATAAATACTACGTACATATCTGCCAATCTTCTGCTTTTTCCAAGACAATAAACATATTCTGAACCAGAAATGTTGCGTAATGAATAAAATCAAATAAGTACCACATAGGAACAAGATGCCTTTTATTACATAAATCTTCTAGTTTGACATCCGCATTTTGACCAACCTTCAATCACCCCAGACCAATATCTTGGAGGACAAACTTTCATCTTCAGCAGCACATTTTTGCTCTTCTAATCAACATTTTTTTCCAAAGAAATGGTCAGCAATTATTGAAGAAAAATCCGGATCTTGAGGCAAAGGAATTTTTTTGGAATCCCCTCTAAACACACGTTACATTAATGCAAAGCTACAAATGCTTAAGATGATGAATCTGAGTGCCTTAGTCAAATACCTGTTTTTCCCATGCGATAGTACTTAGAGTTACAAAAACCCGGAAATTTCATTGGGAAATGTAGAAATTTTGTAAGTGAAGATATCTTCAAATAACAAATTGTTGTTTAAATGCTATACAGAGTGTCCTATCAAGGTTGCATTAACTGTGCAGAACAAAAATCATCGCTTCGAGTACAGGAAAATTGATCAAGAAACCGTAGCTATATGATCATTAGTTTTTGAGCAAAAATTCGAAAGAAAAAGTTTCTAATCACATCCAATGGACATAAAATAAGCCTCATTGGAAATATAGTTATGAATTAATGCATATTAGATATCACATGACGATTGCATGGGCAGATGCTCAAAATGACCACCATGCATATCCAGGAATGTTTGAGTCCAATGTCAAATTAGAAGAGGAAATACAATCCATCATCATAGTGTCTACGAAAGTCCGTAGACGTGTTTCGGTTAAATAAAAATTTTATAACCATTCAACCATGCTATTATGTTTCAGCATGTGTGGAGTTTAATTCGATCTACTCATGTAAACATAGTATCAACATTCAAGTACCGATGTTCATGAATGCAATAAAGCGTCAGCTGTACCGAATGCTAACACTCAGTTACTATCTTCAAAAAACGTACGTTATTGCTGTCGTAGTACCTGTGAAATACATGACGTAACTTCCATATTTAAACACTTTACACTGATGTATATGTTCAGCCGACTGTGCGTTAAGAAGGTAGATGGGGGAGCGTTCCGGAACTCCAAAGACGGAAAAAAAGCCACTGTGTGCCTTACAGATAGTAATCTAGTGTTAAAATGAAAATTGTATTCAGTAAATGTAAACTATAGCTTTTTTTATTACACATGAAATGAATCAGTCATTTCGAACACTATGTAAGTCACCTATTCAAATTTTTTAAGGAATCATTAAAAACTATGCTAAACACAAATTCTAGATATTTTTATAACTTTTTTTTGCTCATTCTATTGTTTTTAATTTGTAAGTCTGTTAATAGTAATTTATTTTTTTGTAATTAAAATTGAAAGAAAACATAAAAACCTTTTGGACTTATGTTTTTTTTGCTAAAAATAATCCTGCAAATAACACAAAAATAGATAATAATCATATTTCTATTAGATATTTTACAAACTTGGCATAAGTCATTAATGTCTGCATCCTACGGGTTAACACTAAAGCATATAGCCATATTCAACATCGTGTTCGATCAAATTTTCCTCTTGTTCTGTTGTTGGCCGTTATAATATATTTTAGTAATTCACTAATGTCGTTTTTGCAATGAACGACTATTTTACCATGCCTTTTGAGCAGCAACAGGTAAGTAAACTCGTGTAATATTTTTCACACATTTAAGCCTACCTTTAAGGACACGTTTGCAACAAAAAAAGTGAATGTTGAAAAAAAATAGACCTATGTAGTTTTTGAAATGTAATTCAAATAATTCTTTCGCATGCCTACAAAGTAGTTGCATGGATAATATTATTTGGAATTTTAATTTGGTTAAAATTTTTAATTTTAACTTAGACTATATTTTTTCTATTATTTGTCAGTTCTAGAAGAAGATAAAGACGACGACACGATCGAAAATATTTACGAAGAAGAAGACGAAGACGAGTCATCTTCAACTGTGACATTTCGGAACCGCGATCACATCGATATCATCTTGGGAATGGACGAAATAGGAACTGAAGTAGAAAAAGAAGAGGAAAAGTTAGCTCAGTCAATTTTCAAAGAAATCAAAAAGATTGAACTTACCAGCATCAAACCTATAGAAATGCTCTATAAATACGCTGACAGCACGTCGAGGGTTCTTGGAGGTGAGGTACAGTGCTTTCTTTAATATAATTTTTCAAAAGTGAATGTTTTCTAATTTCACTTTTAAACTTTAATGTGATTTCATTTTTAGAATATTATGTTATGTATCTGAAATTAGCTTATGGCTGAGATCAAATCAATTATTACTGCAAGAAATTAACAACTTTCTTGATTAATCCGCGTTAACTTATGTTCGCATGTATTACAAATCATTATTATCCCGACACCATTGGGCCATAGCAAAATTTACAATTACTTAATAAAAATACATTCTTTATTCATTTGCTCATACTTAAAAGATTTAAGGTCATATTTATATATTTTTTCTATTTGTATTAACGGGTGAGGTAAAGAAAGTTTTACTAAATGTATTCACAATAACTTAAACTTAAATCCAATTAACTTTTTTTCTTAAAATTGTTTTCAAATTTTTCTTATAATTTATGTTTCTTTTATTATTTTATTTCTAATTTCAGTTAACAAACAAATGGTATTGTTTTGCTTAAATAACCTAATAAATAATTGATTAAACTTCAAATAAATTTTTAATTTAACAAGCTCGAATCCGATTACTTTCTGTGGAGTTTCGTCAATTTTTTAGATATCCTGTAATATTATTCATGTCTTTTCTTTACAACATATTGCTTCGGCTGGGAAAAATCAATCATAATTGCTTTTAAATTTTTTTTATTGAGGTAATTTTGTTATTTGTTTTTTTATGCTGTTTTAAAATATTATATATATTTTTTATGCACATTTATTTAAATTATTTATTTGTTTCATTTTTATCCATCTGTTTTCATTGTGCAATGCAATGTTTTGTCTCAATATAATCTTTTAACATCATCTAATGTAATATAAAAATAATTTTATTTTTCCTTAATATTTTGTAGCTTTTCATTTGAGGTAACCTTCGCTTTGTATTACTGAGAAAGCATTTAGTATTTTAATCTGATATGTAGGGTGTCCCTTCTTATCGTTGACCAATAGTCGTTGACTAATTCCTAAACCGTTAGTTTTAAAGGTACAGTTCCATTTGCTAAAACGTCCAAATGTTGTTTTTCATCATATGAAAATAAATCTATTTACAACAAAATAGTTATTTTGTAAAAAGTTGCGAAATTTACTTTTTTTTACGGTCCTTAAGTCATATAAGTTATATTTAGAAAAACATTCTCCATGATCTAACAAGTTAAACAGCAAAAATTCCATTTTTGTACGACAAAAACTTACCCAGTTAGGATACTTTGAATTTTAGGAATTTTTGCTGTTCTCTGGAACTAAAAACGCGTTATAAGTGCCAGAGTGGTTCTAATTCCTAACAGCTTAAGAATTAGCTATTGGTAATTACTATTTATTTAGTTATTGGTATATTAAAGTAATTTTGAGAGGAGGTTTTTTCTGACTTTATTGATAAATTTTTTTTATTTCAAATGTTTTCAGACATTTATAAACATTCTATTCAATTTTTTTAATACAGAAGGGCATTTTAAATTAGGTATTAAATTTATTATCACCTACAGTTGGGTTCACTTAATCAATGATATTAAGTGGATGCAATCCCTTTTTTGTTTCAAAATTTTTCTAAAAAATATTACCAGATTTCATTAGCTTCCCCTTTTCTCATACTTAATCGGGGCCCACTCAACCCAGTGATTAGCATTTTGACAACAAAATGAGGAGCTTGGGACGAAGTTCGCAGGTTCGATACAAGCGCAGTATGGGCAAAGTTTTCAGGACTTTACTTGAACGAGAACGATAATTCGAGTCACTTTCCCTTCAAAAGTGCTCCCTGGAGGCATCCTTTCTTTACCAGTATGGCCAAGCCTTGGCCGTTGCTTAACAAAATCCATCGATCGATCCTCATACTTGATCTGACAATGTTGTAATTTTCTAATCTAGCTATCTGTAATTAATCGTTCTTACTGCCGAAAGTATACTTAGATTTACTAAAAGTACGAGTAAATATTCATTAATTTTTCATAAAAGATTGTACTTAGAAAAAAAATACATTTAAGACGTATGTGTGTTATTATTTTAAAATAATGCACCACATATGAGTAAGCTGAGTGTTTCAAGAACATTTCATTTCATTACCATTAAAATAATACATAAGAGTGATTCAGAACTCATGGGCAAAGTTTTAATGGGTAGTAAAGTACTACAACAAACATATTTTGTGTAGGAAACAAGGAATCCGCGTATTCAGTCAAAAATACAGAGCTTCTCTCTTCAAGCTGAACCTTGATTTTCATTCATAACTTTATAAATAATGAAGATTTATTAACTATATTTTCAACAGATTTACGTTTCTTTCTGTGGAATGTAATGACATCGTAACACGTGCTGGAAATGGTCATCATTGGTGTCCAAACAGCACTAAGCAAGACGCTCCATAATTTGGAATGTAGTTTGCAGTATAATTCTAACATTTCCCCAGAAAATCGAGACTTTAGGCGTTCCGCGCAATTGTTCTGTGGGACTGGTCTTGAAGCCTTTGAAAATCGAAACACCTGATAACACTAATCAGGATTGAAGATCATTTTACACGCTAATGATCGCCGTCGTTAGGAGCAATTAATTTTCAGCTTTTCATCAAAACTAAACCTGAAAGTTATTGTAAAGTTTGACAATGCAAACTTAATGCTTCGGTCTTTCGTTGGATTATTGGTATAATTTTGAAAGGTGCTTTATATTTTAAATAAGTCCTTTTAAAAGTACAAAACAGTAGAATTTCCTGAGAATCATGGAATTTAACAATTTAATACAATTAAACTTCCTAGACTTCATTCATATCAAAACTTAGCGAGTTATAAGTAAACAAAAATCTTTATAATGGCAATTGAACCAGTATTATGGAATGAAAACTCGCTTTTGCGGATTTATGGGAAAATGAATATTCATTGCCTTCGGAGCCTTTTTTCATTGGTGTGAAAATATTACAAGATTTTACTTCCCGAAATACTGAAAAGATTAAAAAATAATGATTACATATTTTGCAAATTAGAGTTTCTTGAATAAAATAATATAAGCTAAAATGTTTTTCTAACATAGTTATATTTATTTATATGTTTGCCTATTTTTCTGCTCCCTACTATATATATGTATATACAGGATGGCCATAATTAAAGTATAGGTGTTTATTTTATTAGTTGTATTTATTCAAAACTATTTCTATATATTGTATGGGAAACTGACTTATAAAGAAAAAAATAATTTAAAATTTTCCGCACCAGAAGAAAAGTCTGATTTTGCACACTGACATATGCATAAAATCTAAAATGTCACTCCATTAAATATTACTCAATCACGTAAAATATTTCTTTTTTTTTTAATTTTTAGGCCTATTTTACTATCCAAAGTCATCTTCCAGCGTCACTTTTGTCCTAGTGCCAAAAAGGTGAACTATTGCTTTCATTCTAAATCGATTCCCCAGGTTCTAAGTAGTATGTATACGAAATCGTGTTGCGTTTGCACCAGTTTCGTTATAATTCATCTGTAAACACCTATATTTAATTATGGCCAAACTGTATATAATTGCCATACTGCTTTTTTCCTTCACTATACGTTATTGTTACAACATTTATTACTGACTTTTTTATATTAAGACGCTGTGTTCCAAAGAAATTAGACAAAATCAGCTTTAATACTTACATATCATCTTAAATATTGTCATTTTTCTACTTAAAGTAATTAATAGTCCGTATGATCCGCAGCTAACACAACAAAAGCATCAACTAGCTTTAATCTAATGAAGTAACATGTAGTAAAAAACTTTCAAATAAAAATTTTATATATTATTAATCGTTTTAATAAACAGTGCAGCTAAACGTCATGAAAACTACTTCATTGTGAGAATAAGCTCACCGGAATTACATAGATGGAATAGCACAAGATAGGAAATGAAATTTAAGAGGTGGCAAGGAGGAATGCTATTATTTTGTGCACTGCAAAAAAAATTGTTGATTTTACAGTATAATACTGGCAACTGGGGTACTAGTATTACACTGTAAAATCAACTTTTTTTTTTTTTTTCAGTGTGGAAAAGGCGTGTGTATAATGAGAAACAGTGCATATCTGTTGAAGTACAGATTGTGATGGTGCGAGATGTTGAGAGGAGTATTTCCGAAACAGCGGATAATAAAAAAATTAATAAACTGGAAATAAATTAGAACGAAATGTTAAACAGACTTGCGTTCCTTTCTGTGAAATACGGTGACATTACGAAAAGTGCTGGAGGAACACGGTTATTTGGTTAGTGATACGTTATGTAATGTGAATCCGAAATATGATGAGCCTAGTTCAGCATTGTTTGGATGCGGGGGTGGTGATTTCCGCACTTCTCGTTATATCTTTACATTTTACATAAGAGAAGGTAAGAGTCCAATGAATTTCGTTAAACTATCTCCCTTATTCTTAAAGTTATGAGCAAAAAATACGGGTTCGAACTGGACTGAGACATCATGTATTTTTGATTTAATAAATGGATTGCGACACTAGTTTCCTATAGAAAATTATTTGTTGTAATATATTTTACCTCCTCTCGGAGTTTGAACGCGCAGACCCTCTATATTAATAGATAATTATTCTCTGATTAAGATATTTGAAATAAAATAAAATTACGCGCATTCTTATTTTGAAAAAGCAAAGTGAGCTTACAAATGTATCTCGAATAAATTGAAGAAATTCTATGATAAAATTATATCTAAGTAATTAAAAAGATATTTTCTTGAAATGCTTCATAACTGAATCTATTCAATATTCCAATTGATTACTAAATGTAATTTTACAGTTTTCGAAAAATAGTCGGCCCTATACATTTTAATCCTCAAAAAACGGAAATAACCATTCGACAGGAAAGTACATCTTCTTTATATTTATGTTAAAAAATAAACTTAAGGGTCATTTCATACTGATTTTGTACCAAACTCTGAAATTTTTAACACGAACCCCTAAATTTGACAGCATATTTGAATTTTTCGGTAAATTTTACCTTAGGATACGAAACGGCAAGTCATTCGGTCAAATGGTTTAGGAATTATGAAAGGTCAAAGCTTGTAACTTCTACTGTGAAATTCCCTTTTAATTATGGCAAAACAGATTTCAATGTCGATAGTATTTAAAGTCTAACTCAAAAGCTACTTGGTGGAATGAGCTGTGATTTCGGATTCACTTATTTGAAGCTTTAGACTGTGAGACAACGACAAAATAGTCAAAGTATTTGATCAAAGTTTTAATGTATAAAATCACATTGAATTTGAATGGTGTAACAAAGAAATAAAACAAGGAAATGCTAGTTTGCCTACTGGTTTGCTTGACGAACAGGTATAAAAATTGACTTAAATGTGTAAACATATAGAGGCAAGTCATGACATTTGATTAATGTTTGAACTTTGCAGCCTAGTAGATAAAAGTTGTCTGATAAAGAAAATACTGAAGGCAGAACATTTGGACGTTACGAAAGGAGTGGCAGACGTCTTCAAAAGTACCAAAAAGTGGACCCTAATCAAACTATTTGATAAATTTTGATTAAAGCGTCATTTGCTTCAAGACATCTCAAAATATGTAAATACAAAAAAGCAGACCTAAATTCCATTACGAACACACCGACAAACGTGCTTAAAATGTTGAAAATGGGAAATTTTCGAAACAAATCAAATCGTTTTCTTAATGTTTCTGCTTAGTACCTTAGTAGGTAACAGTAGTCTAATAACGTAAATATTAAAGTTGGACATTAGAAAAGGGGTAGCAGGCATCATCAAACATGCGAAAAAAAGTCTCTAGTCAAGTCATTAGCATAATCTTGAGTTAAACATTTGAGGACAAAATATGTAAATTCAAAAAGACAGACACAAATTTCATTAAAACGTCCTGTCAGACGTATATACAGGGTGTAACTGAAATGCTTCAACAAACTTTGAGGGATGATAGTACTCATGAAGATGAACAAAAAATGCAATAGAACACGGGGTCGCAAATGACATTTAACCCTTTCAGGGACAGTGGTATGTATAAAAAACCACTTAATTTTAATTCCAAAACGCCACAATGGCACCAGAATTTTGCTAAAATCTTTTCCATTTAATATTTATGTGAAATATAGCCTTTTTCTTATTTACAAACAATTTTTTTTGTAAATTCCGGTGCCAGTCCATTTTCAGACGCATTTTCTCTATTTTTATCCTTTAAGCCTTTTAGGGGCAAACTACTTTTAGTACTAAAATGTTGAAATAAATGACTGGCACCGGAATTTATAAAAAAATTTGTTTGTAAATAAGAAAAAGGCTATATTTCACATACATATTAAATGGAAAAGATTTTAGCAAAATTCTGGGGCCATTATGGCGTTTTGGAATTAAAATTAAGCACTTTCATAAACATACCACTGCCCCTGAAGGGGTTAAACGTCATTTGCGACCCCATGTTCCATTACATTTTTTGTTCGTCTTCATGAGTACTATCATCCCTCAAAGTTTGTTGAAGCATTTCAGTTACACCCTGTATATTGTTGAAATTTGGTAAGCTTTGAATCAGTTTATGTCATTTATCTCCAGAACGTACGTAAGAAAAATCTGATTTCATCCTAGCTTCCATTTGTCGTCTTAAAGTTCACTGATATTTTGAAGCTAATTTCTCCATAACTGATTAAGTAAATCTCCTGTTCTGTACATCATTCTGTTCTACTCTAAATTGCTGTTTTATGGCACTTCACTCACTCCTTTCCTTTTAATAGTGAAGTTATAAGTAATTAAATCTTTTGCCATTTTCTCCAATGGAAATTAATCTCAAGTTTTCTTATGTTAATTTCTTACTATTTCTAATATCTGCATTATAAAAAGGGATATATTTGTGTTAAATGCATTTAAAATGATATCCGTGTAAATTTTTGCAACATTATTTTATGTATTTAGAAAGATATATTTCAATTTATATGGAAATCGAAATTCTAATGTATGTAGTAATGCAAACTTTTTTTATGTTCATAATATAATATGATAATTTTAGTACATACTACATGACATTTGATTTAAAACAATAAAATATGACACCTAAAGTTGTTTTAATCTATCTTTTTTCAGGTTATTACTTGAATTTTATTTATATTAAACGCATAATTGTTTCTGCTTACATTTCCCTCCACAAAGGAATACACGAGAAAAGCTCATGTTCAAATGTTTCATATATTCTAAAAAAGTTTTTATTAACTTTTCATACTTTGCGGCATGTGGATGAGCCTGAACATGAAGATGACTAAGCGGATGAGGATGAGTAAAATTACTAAAACTGCACATTGACACCTTTTTGAAATTAACACTTCTTATGTTTCAATAACGAATTTTTGAGTATTTTAACTTCAAATTTGTCGATTTTCCTGTCTTTTAATTTGTTAAATACTCAGAGTTTCCCAATTTTAAACCTTTTTGCACATTTACCAGGGTTTTTGTCTAGGACATTTCAGTGGCCTATTTGCATTTACACTTTTAAATATGTCCTGAGACGAATAGAATTAATATGCAAATCACTTGAGATGGATCCCTTTCTTTGTAACTATGATGTTATCTGCCATAGATTTTGTAATATTCAAATCTCCTTTTCATTTCCTCACTGTGTACCTACATAATATACTAGAGCCAAAAGCACACACATGAAGCAAATGACTTCACTTG
This sequence comes from Maratus michaelseni, assembly GCA_963931845.1. Lineage (NCBI taxonomy): Eukaryota > Metazoa > Arthropoda > Arachnida > Araneae > Salticidae > Maratus > Maratus michaelseni. Next base: position 447,837,582 of record OZ007586.1, read on the forward strand.
ACTCAAAGCTTTAAATTTTCAGCATTTTATGCGCGTCTTTCGGAGTGTTCATAATGAAATTTCAGTCTGCCTTTTTTAATTTACTTATTTTAAAAGATACTGAAACGAATGCCATTTAAATGAAGATTGTGTTAATGTCTTAGCTAGGAGCTTTATTTATTTTATTTTATTTTTTGGACGTAATTTTTTGGAGACAGTTTCGTAATGTCCAAATAGTTTGCCTTCAGTATTTTCATTATTAGATTACTGTAACCTACTAAGGTACAAAGCAGAAACATTAATAAAATGACTTGACTTCATTCGAAGTTTCCCATTTTTCTACATTTTATACTCGTCTTCCGGTGTATTCGGTCTGTCTTTTTGTATATATATATTTTTTAATTTCCTGAAACGAATGGCGTTTAAATCAAGATTGATCAAATGGTTTGTCTAGGGTCCACTTTTTGGTACTTTCGATGACGTCTGCCACTCCTTTCGTAAAGTCCAAATGGTCTGCCTTCAGTATTTTCTTTATTAGACAACTTTTATCTACTAGCATGCAAAGTTCAAACATTGATCAAATGTCTTGGCTTGCTTCTATATTTTTTTTCATATTTATATCAATTGTTACACTTGTTCGTCAAGCAGACCAGTAGGCAGACTAGCATTTCCTTGTATGCACATTAAAACTTTCATTAAATGACTTCACTATTTTGTCGTTATATCTCAGTTTACTTCTACAAATCGATTTCTGTTTTTAAAAGATCATCGGTTGCAATTCATATTTTTATCGAAAATTAATTTCGAATACCATAAACCGGGACAACTTTGCCACATTTTGTTTTTCCTACCCATGTTTTGCTTACTCATAATGTTCAATAATGCTTCAAAATTGTCTTAAACCATTAGTCTTGAACTTTAGTTTAAGACTATGTGGTAACATGTTAACTTAAGTAAGCTTTTCTATCTTTTTTTGCGCGTAAAACCGTGTTAGCAAAGTTACCTGGGAAACGGGACAACTTTGCCAACTGTCTAAAAACCAGTGAAAATCAATAAAAAAACACAGCGAAATTGAATTTTATAATTCAAATAATGTATTTAAATCATGACATATAACATTTAAAAAAAAAGAAAAAATAGAAGAGCAGTTAGAAAAAAAATTCGAATATTCTTCTCAGAAAACGAAATTTTCCCTTTTTTCTATGTAAAGAGGTTCAACAATATACATAATATCGGCTACGTTGACAGACGCTTCATCCGGAACAGTAGGAAAATGGAAACTCCACCCATTGTCTTTCGTTCTAAGATATGACACCTGAAAGTCTTCATGTCCGTAATAATGGTTGATTTTTGCAGCATAATGTTCCACACTATTTTCCGCCAAGAACTTAGCGATCACAAACATCCCAACCTTCACTTGTATGAAGTTCTTGCCATCTTGGGGTAACTTGATGGTCTTCAGTCATTGATGATTGTTCATCATCTTGAGGAACAATGCCCTGCACTAACTCATCACTGGGTTCTTCAGGTTGCTTGTGTTCTGCATCTTGTTCTGGTTCTGCTTCTTTCTCTGGTATTACACCTTGCTCGTATTCTGATTCAGATGTGTCATGCAAGGAAAACGTGCAATCCGATTTATCAAAAAATATGAAAAAATCTAAGGGAAATGACAAAATTCTAGGTTGGCAAAGTTGTCCCACTCTTCCCAAGATTCCTGGTGCAACTTTGACAATTAATATTATCAACCATAAAAATAACATTAGATCAAGTTCCAAAAGCGATTTCGAAAGCTTATTATATACAATATCAGACAAAATAGGCAGTTTTTACTTACGATTGGATTAAAAAGGTGAAACGGAACACTTTTTTAGAAGTTTAAAATCGCCTGTTTCCCAGTTACAAAATATTTTCACTGATAACGGCCATAAAACAACTAATTAGACAAAAAACGCGCAGGAACAGTGCCACACAATGTCTTCTTTGTGCAATGAAAACACTAACGCCTATTTTAATTAGATCTGGAACTTCTCAGAGCGACTAAAAACGTATTTTTCAAAAAGTAGCAAAGTTGTCCCAGTTTACGGTATATACTATTTTGGAATTGATTCTCAAAAACAATATGAATTGCAACCTATAAAATTTTTAACAGAAATCGATTTCAAGAAGCGTCAAATAGGTGAATCCCAAATACCAGCACATTCCGTTAAGTAGTTTTTCAAATATGATTTAGCCCGGGAATGGAAGAATGAGTCATTATGACTCCTTGTCGGGCAAAAAAGGGTAGGGTGTGCCAAGATATGGAGAGAACGTCTTCTTCTACCGCTGATGCTTTGCTTGGAATATCAGAATGTAATGGAATTATTTTGTGTGACCCTGTAAAAGAAAGATACTACTTTCTGTATAGTGTACAGAAAGAATATTGGAGTCCACCTGCGATGCATATCAATGCCATTATGTTGGATTATTGTAACATAATTAAAATGCACCGCAAACGATTTTTTCCCATATACCATAATGCAACGGGATGCTTTTGAGTGTCCCTGTAAACGAATTATAAATGCTACACATTCCATTTTCAGTAGCCAACGTGCCATAGTAAAACTCAATAATATATATCAAAAAAACGTTACCATTAAAACAACTTCTCTTACATTTTCACAAATTAATCAGATCTGGAGTTTTATTGTGACATCCAAACTCAAGAACATCTAGTCAAATTTTTGTCTGCGCATATATCGTCGGTACCATGTCGAACTATCGAATGTGCAAAAATGCTTTTTTCATTATTTTTTTAAAATAGGCCGATTGCCACCACTAAATTTTAATAATTTTCTTCAGGAGGGTTGCCAGTTTGGCCTCTTTTTTTAATTCAGAAATTCTGCATTGATACCAGAAATTTCAAGCAGAAATTTTTGCTTTATTTAATGACAGCTATTTCGTGATTACTTAAAGTAAAATTTTTTCTCCCAAAATTTCCTGTCTGAATTCGGTATCTCGCAATCAATAAGAAGGTCAAACTAGCAACCCTGTTCTTCACAGAAATTTTACGAAAATTCTTACTTGGCGAAGAATTCTAATAAAATTTATTGGTGACAATCGTCCCATTTTTAAAAGTAACAAAAAATGCATTTTTTCACATTCGATAGTTTGACATGGTAGCGACGATATGTTTTATTGGGTTGTCCGGAAAGTGCCGATAGGGAAAATCAGTTTGTACCGGAAAATTCTGCCCGTTAATTATTAGACATTTGATATCGGATTTAATGTCTAACAATTAAATGATAGAATTCTCCGGTACGATTTGATTTTCCCAACCGGCACGAACTTTCCGGACAACCCAATAGTTCGATTCAAAGCATTTTATATTTTTTAGCTGCTTGGCGAAAATTGTGCAGAAATGCATTTTTTTTTATTCATCGAATTTATCAGTTACCAATTCCAAAATTTTACACTGACACAAACACGTCGAACTTTTTTGATAAAACACAATAGGAAAACTGAAAACGAGAAAATTTTTTATAAAATGATTAGACAAAAACGCAAATATTAAGAAAATTTAAACAACAGTTTTAGAGCGTCTTTTCTGTGAATGTTAGGTTTACAAACTGTAAAATCTAAAGTATTGCAGAATAAAGTACATTTTGCAGCAAGAAAAAAACATCGTAATCAAATTCCAACAGGTGAGGCTTGTTTGCAAAGATTTATAAAAGTACCCCGGGAACATGCTTTCTCCTAAAGGGGTAATTTATATTAGTATAAAGAAAACTATATAAAATAGCCGTAATTTATACTTCTAAATAAACAATTAATATCTTCTAATTTTTCAACTTTAACTTTGGGCCATTCTTTTAACATTTTATTGCAAGTATAAGTATTTAGTCGCAGGCAAATCCCGTTTTTAGATCGCGAATTTTGTCCTAGTAATCTTTTATCCACAATGTCCTGCTTTAGGGAATCGTGCCGTAAGATAGTTTTCTATAACAGAAAATAAAATATTTGGAACAAAAAATTCCAATAATTACCAATACTATTTTTAAAATATATCGACACTTAAGAGCACAGATATGTTATCTCTATTTTTACTAGCTCGTGAAAAGCCAAAAAGAAGTTTTGTCTCTTTCATACCTCGAAAACTAAAAGTAATATTCCTGTTTTTGGGCTCATAAAATATATTCGAACATTGCAGAAGGTGCTTTTGAAGACAGTATCAGGCGTTTAACGTCATTTATTCTTACAAAATCATTTAACGTAATTTTCGGCCTATATTTCGCGGATAAAAAAATCGAACCAGAAATTTTATTTTACATTTTATTAAGTCAAATTTATGATGCAACATTTTTATTTGATGTGAATATAGACCAGAAATTATGGTAATTAAAAAAAAGAGGTTGAACATAGGATATTTATGCTGTAGGGATATTTAAGTACAAATTGTTGTATAGATCGGCAATTTTATAATGAATTACAAACTTTATATCTTTATTTTACTTAATATTGAGATTGTTTCTCTTCTTGTTTCCTACGTCTTATTGTTATTTAAATAATACTATAACTTGTCTGTGTTTAATATTTTATCCAGTTACCAATAAAAAACTAGTCGTTGGGTGCCACCGTAATACTTACCCATCATGGATATGCATAATGTAAAATATTAAAATAAAAAATGTGTAAACTACTTATAAAATGCATTGCAATTCAAATAAAATCGAGGCTTGATGACGTCACAAACTTTAAAGGCTCAATTACTGAATTGCTTGAAAGAAACATCCTTATAACTCCAAAAATAATAATTCTATTAACTAGTGGTTTACTGCATCTGATTAAGCGTCAAATTTCCAATTAAAATATATCTTTGAAGGGAAATTTGGATGAAATACAGGGTCATGAAAAATCGAAGAGTGTGGTAAATAGGATTCCAAATATCTCGGCAACTAATTATCCGATCAACTTCATGCTTTATGCAAAATTTATGTTTTTTTTATTGTCTTTTATATTCATTTCTTAAAATAACCAATTTCGAAAATTTTTATATACCTTTCATCAGAACGAATATTTCGAGAGTCCGAAAAAAATAGTTCCGGTTAATCGAGGTTATTGAAATGAAATAGGCTTCTTCCCATTATTACATACTAAGTACATACCAAATTGCAAGTCTCTATCTCAATTTTTTCGGGAGATAGAGCGTTTACAGACACACACACACACAGACACACAGACACACAGACGGACGGCAAAATTTTTTTTCTAAAAATATGATTTTCGGAATCTCCAGTGTCTGAAACGTGTAAATCCGTCAAAAAAAAAATTTCGATTTTCAAAACGATTACAAGACTTACCCTATACTACGTATGATGGGTAAGTAATAAATAAAAATTCAGAAAATGTCTTTTATTTATTTTTATTTTCATTTATTTTGTGAAACGCAAGAAAGAAAGCACGATGACGTTATAGAAGGGTGATTCAAGATTAGACAAAAAAGCAAAACTTCTTTCTACACACAAAAAAACGGGAAAAGTGTATAAAAACACAATGCTCAAGAAAATATATAATATTATTTTCAGGAAATCAGAGTCAAGTATAATCATTGCCACATCGTATTTGAAGCACGCTGAATTTGTACCTCACAGAAATTTCAAACCCTAAACTTGATGCCTCTTGATATATTTTACCATCGTGCAAGGGTATCCCATTTTTCATTATGTAAGGGAATTCCATTTCCCACGGTGTAATGCTTTTGAATGCTTACTTCAAATAAAAGTTTGTTTTATCTTGGCAAATAGAGATTCTTATGTTTTCTGGTCTTTTCAATGATTGCAGAGATGCTATCTGTTTCCGGGTGGCTATGGCCGCTTACTATGAATTTCAAATCAATGGCATCCAACTTACCAATTGTATTTACTGCATAAAGTAAAACAGCAAATATATTTTGGTTGCGATTTTGACCCACTGCATGTATCCACTTAGAGTTCGGCATGCTCAATTTTACCTAGGAACGGGTTGCCAAAAATCGAACTATTTTTTAAAACATACATATATAAATGGAGATAGCATTATGTGCATTAACTAAAAGGGATTTGCTGGGATATAGCCTTTTTTCTTTTTTCCGTATATTTTACATTGCGTTATTAAAACAAGACTTAAAAGTATTGTGGTCTTGACTGTAAGTTTGATAACAATTCGAGTTCTGCCAAAATCTCAGATTTACAAAAAATGGACATAGCATATCTATGCTTTTAGGTGTCGATATGTTTGTGCTCCATGTGCATGTATTTTACACATTTTAATAAGAGAGAAAATACATAATATTCAAATTTATCAAATTATAATTTCTATTTTTCTTTTTTAACAATTTCCAACCTAGTTGAAAAGTGTTCATGACTTCGGTTTGTCTGGCCGTCTGTCCATCCGTCCGTACTCTAACTGTCGAAAATATGCTCGAATTGCCCTGAAATTTTTCTATGTAATTGACGTTTACTGTAACATGTTCTCTATTGAAAATGAAGTGTGTATCATTTATAGTTTATTTACAGGGGTAGTCAAAAGTATTCCTTTACATTACAGTCAATGGGAAAAATCGTTTCAAGCGCATTTTGATGATGTTACGCCATTTGAAACTTGTTGAAATTGCTATACAATTATGAAGCCCACTAAAACATGTTTTTTGTAAAATACGGGGTGCAGAGAATTATTCATTTACAGGGTCACATAAAAGAATTCTGTTACAAAATATTCTACGTGGAAAATCGTTTGCTGTGTAATTTAAGGATATTTCAATTTTTCAAAAATAGTGAAATGTATATGCATTACTGAGGTGCACTATAAATTTCTCAATGAAAAGTATGGTATGCATTGCGTTTATCGTTCATTTACAAGGCCGCACAAAAGAATTCGGTTACAGTCTTAGTGCGATAATTACAGTCTATGTGTGATAAGTGCGTTTTCAACTTTGGTTTGCGTTTTTAAGTTTAATTACAGTTTTGCATAGTAATTGGTGTGTATAAATTCGGTTGATCATATACAGGGCTGCACAAAGGAATTCGTAAGTATTCTTGACTATGGGAGATTATTGCTTAAGGTTAGTTTTTAATTGTGTTACGCATTTTCCTGCTGAACTATATATAGTAGACTAATAGAAGTTTGTGGAATATAAATAAATTCATATACAGAGGTACGCAAAGAACAAGATACGTTGTCGTTCACGATTGGTAATTGCTGGAAATGAGTTTTAAGTTGTTTTATACGTTTTTTACATGAATTAAATTTAAACTTAATATGTGGTCTGTAGAAAAGTCTTTAGATAACATACAGGGCTGTACAAAAGATTTCGAGTGCATTTCCATCGATTGGCGAAAATTGCTAAATGTGGATTTTCTAACTTAACTAAAATTTATCATGCAATGTAGTATGTATCGAAATATATAGATCATATACAGAGCTGCACAAAATTATTCGACTACTTTTTTGACTATGGAAGGTAATTGTTAAAACTGGATTTTTAAATGTATTATATGTTTCGTAAACTGTTTACTACATATCTTCTTTCACCTTATTTAACGGTGAAGTTTCGTTGCAGTTTTCTGGATATGTTGGAAAGTGTTTCATAATCTATACTTGAAGCATGATTTTTTGTTCTTGTTTTTCTTTAATTCCGAAAGTCATTGCCCAGTTTTAGGCATAATTCGTTTGGGAAAAACTTTCAGTGTGCACATTTTGAGGTGAGATGAACAAAATTGTGTTACATTTTATGCATATATTTCAATAGAAAATAATCAACTGATTCTTTTTAAGATGCTGAAATCTTCAACAAACCAATGCTTCTTTTCCTTGGTCCATGGAGTGCTGGCAAAACTACTATTATTAATTACCTAATGGGCATTGAACGAACTCCTGCAGCTCTCAAGACAGGTAACTTTTAATTTATAATACATCTGTGACACTTAAATAATAATAATAAAGTTAAGAACCTTCAGTTTTTGAGTATAAATTCCATTCTTAGTCATTTTGTAAAGTAATAAAAATACTCCCTAAAGATCTCTTCTGAAATGAAGGGTACCTACCTTATATTATTCTTAAAATATTTAAATGCCATTAAAAGTGCTTCGCCATAAAGAACAAAACAATAAAAAAAAATTTATATGCATAAAAATGGTGTTGCTAAAATTCCGAGTAGTTGGACAGTGCTGAAAGTGCAAAGATTAGTATCGCCGTTTTGAATCTAATATCAGAAACTGGCATCCACAAAGACTGAGGAGTTTGGGCAGACACCGGATAGCATTTTGGATGCAGTTATTTGCATTCTAAAAGAAAGTACCAAAATTTAATGAGTAACTCGGGGTACGTATAGTTTTACCACAATTTTTTGACAGAATATTTCGCCTTATTTAATCGCAGAAAAAATTACAAAGTTTGCAAAGAAGCAAGGCGACTGCAAAGTCTGTCATTTAAATTTTGAATAGAAATTTTCTAATACGCACTTTGATAACTGTGTGACTTGCCCTTCGGAGTTGTGAACATGAAAGGAGACCATGACACAGATTTTAGTAAAACACAACACTTTGTTTATAACAGTAGGCAGGGAAATAGCAGTGGAGAGGGTAGATTTTAATTCAAACGATCAAAAATAAGCTCACTTTAAGAAAGACTGAGAGGGAGGGATAACCCTTTTCCAAAACTTTCCAAATTATAACTCACTAACTCGGCTCAAATATGTCCTCAACTTTCGTTCTACAGGAACCTAAGAAATTCATTTTAGAAGATACTATAGCTATCAAAAGAATCCCGTGGATTCCAATGGTTCTTTATTTGAAGTAGAAAGTTCAACTTCTGGCCGAATTCGCGAAAACTCACAGACGATAACTCTATTCAAATCGTTGGTCGTAAACTACACTTGAAGCTAACACGTGGTTCAATTTGCACGAGAGAACAAATTAACCCGTGCGAGATGCGTTCCAAATCCACTGATCCCATCTACTACCGCAATGTATGTGGCTACTACACAACCACAGTTACCTAATTAACATATCATTGCAAAAATAACCGTGACAACCAAATTCCGGCGATACATACGTACTTTGAGAAACTTAAAGAAATGACAGAATAGGTCTCAGTCACGCACAAATGTTAAAATTCAGGACACCACTATCGCATACAAAATCTCAAAACTCACTCGTTTACTAGAATACCCTTATAAAAGAGTAGCTAAGCACTCTGCCACAGCTGAAAGTAAGAGTATGTATATAGTGGATTTTTATTTTTTTACAAAAATATAGTGTGGAAATTTTACAATATTTTTCATTTTTCTTTTACGAAACATTAAACACTAAATTTCATTAATATATCAAGCAACATACAGAAGTGACAAAATAAAATTTAAAGAAAGAGCAGTTACCAAATAATGTCTAAATGACTTGACGTACCAGGAGTTAAAAATAAAATAATTAAAAATATGTGATTAGGATGGCTAAAAATACGCAGTTTAATCCTCCCACGATAAGTTGGCCGATGAGTAATGCAACTTTAGATGAGTATATTCCTTAATTAAAATGACAACCACTACTAGTAACTACCAGAATTTAGTATTTGATTAAATGATGCATTTCGTGCACCATTTATGTTTTTTTTTTAACTTTCTTTCCCCGTAGCATCATGAACATTTTTAAGCTCATCGAGCAAGTTGTCGTGGGCAGAATATAGATGTAATTACAAACAAATGGTCCTCTAACATTATAAGCAGAGAAGTCCACGTGTCACCACTCCTTGCAAATACCATATTGGATCCAGTTCTCGGGCTACTAATTTCCACATCCTGGACAAATAACGGAATCGTCATAATCTTTGAGAGGTCTTATTTGGGTAGAACTTGCAGATGGACTAAGGTCATTCATTTCCAAATTTCCATTCTTTATGTAGATTTGATTTGTTTTTTGTAGACTTCATATTTTTTCAGTTGCCTTTTTCGCCTTTTAATAGCTCTTTCTGACGTTGCCTTTTCTAATACCTTAATATTACAGATAACAGCTGTTGCATATTCTTAGCTTCCTGAATACTGTTTCATAGATAGAATCACAATTAGATGCCAGAACTTTACAGAAAAGTGCTAACGGCTGCATGTTGTTCCCAAATAAATGCTCATTAACTTACTATAGTTCTAATCAATATTTTTGTACCAGTTTGTACTCAAAAGACCTTAAATTATACTGTCTAAGGTTAAGACAGTAAGTAAAAAAAGGTGTATTTTAATTTGTTGTTAGAAAGCAAAGGGAAGAAGATCGACAACGATACGAGGCCTTCTTCTGCTGTTGACACACTTCAGCATTTTTGTCTGAAAGTCGATTGCCGCCACAAATTCCAGAAAATAATCTTCGCCTAATTTAATAACAAAGTTTTTGTTAGTAAATGAGGCATTTTTTCTGTCCTAAAATAGTAGTAGCTTGGGAACCCACGGGCCATAGGTTGAAGAGCCCTACACTAAAATGTCACAAAGAAAATCCTTTTTAGTGCTACCAATAGTTTAAAATATCCCCTGCGTACTCGTAGCTGACTACTTTTATCACCCTTTACCTTATTTGTAACCAGTTATAATCATGGCGTATGATTAACGAGTAAAACATTTTGCCGTTCCTTCCTCAAGGAGAAAACAAAAACACGTGTCGATAAAGTGCATGTCACAAGCAGAGCCGCAGCAATGGTGGTGCAGGCCGCTATCATGCAGCAAATGAGATAGCTGCTACATCAGTACCGCCAGTTATCATTTTTTTCTATACCGCTAACCAGGCCCCTACCTGCCCGGCGTGAGTACCTAGCTTGACGAGTTAGTACCTGGGAGCGGGGCGGAAATCGCCTGACACAGCATGGCTGGGATCCACCTGACTATAGATTTGTTGACATCGCTGCAGTGCTTGCTCTTTTGTGGTTATCTTTGTTTTCCGTTTCAATGTTTCTATTTAACTTTGTTGAATTGACAGATTTAAAAGGTCACGTAATTTAGAACATTGATCAGGTGACGAGACCCTCACCTGACTAGGCACCCCCCAGAGGTATAATTCACAGGTAACTTGGAGGGCTTTGCACCCACGACGGATTTTACATGCACCAGGCGCCTTTAGCGTACATAGATTTTCATATTTGTCGTCTCTGTTGACCTGTCACGCTTATGGTGGATTGTCGCTGTTGTGTTTATCGCCTTTTTGGGGGGGCTGATTTCACTTTTTTTAATTTGTCTCTGACAAGGTTTTTTGCCGTTTTTATGGGCTCACCCCTGTTGTGGGTTGTTTCTGTCTGTTATCATTCGTTGGGTTTTGTCTTTTTCTTGATAAATTGATACCACTAGCTTGTGCTAGAGTTGGTTATCACAGTTTGAAACTTGGTCTTCTTTCGAGAGTTTCATTGGTTATTATGTCACTATCGTGGGTTTTGTCACATTGTAACTTTTGTTACTGGTGGTTGTCACATTGTAACTTTTGTTACTGGTGGTTGTCACATCGTAACTTTTGTTACTGGTGGTTGTCACATTTCCAGATGTTGCACACACATTTTTGTTGTTTTTGTCACTTTATCTCACCCATGCATTATAGCTGGGAATTTTTTTTCCTTCGTGAATACGCTTAATGCGATCAGTCCATTGAATCCTAATGGCTGTTATTACTGCTTTTGAATTTTGTGCAACTTGTTGATTCGTTGTTTGAGAAACTTGTCGCACTAATGGAGTGGGGCTTGTTCCGTGGACGGTAGTCCATCATATATCTATGAGGCAGTATTCACTTGATGAGACACTATTTTTTTCCCTATTCTCTTTCTTTTGCAGGTGTGATTTGTGCATTCACCAATTAATTATTTTGTTGTGTTTTGTTCACTTTTTGTTGGTTATTTGACTTCATCAGTTGGTGAAATTCAGTCCGTCACAGATGACTTCCACTTCTCACTAGTACTGAAGAAAAAAATCGATTTTTTTGGCGTAGCAAAGAGGTTTCATTGCTACTTTTTTTTAAAGATATATTAGAATATATACTTACCAAAGGGGTGGCTTTTGAGGGTGGGAAATGCTTTTGAGGAATCTCGCTGCTGGGAAGGTGTATTTATTCTGATATGAGATCGATGTTTTCTACTAACCATCTCATCACAGCTCTTCCTTTTGTCTTTTGTCTGTACTTGTTTGTTGTTCGCTAACTGGTTGTGACATAGTTTTTCGTTGTTCGGTGTGATGTGGATCAGATGTAGTGATTGGGTTAGTGATCAGTCTGTAAGATAGTGTTTGGGTGTTCCTAACTCCTCGCATGAGCAGTTTGGTGCGTCTTTGCGCTTAAACCTGTGTAAGTAGTCCGGAAATGCTCCGTGACCCGTGTAAATTTGACTTAGTAGATTTCAGCTGATGATTCTGCGAGAGTCTACTTTTGGGAAGTATTCATATGTCTTCCTGCCCGTTTCCCCATAATCCCACTCGAACTGCCATTGTTTGATAGTGGGTTCTTTTAGTTTTCTTTTTAAGTTTGATATCGTCTGTCTAGATGGTATGGAATTTCTTTAGTTTGGTTTTCTGCAGCTGTTTTTGCTAATTCGTCGGCATCCTCGTTTCTTTGGATGCCCACATGTGCTTTGACCCAGCTAATTTTGAATTTATCGTTTGAGTCTTTTACTGTTTTTTGTATTGTATCGATTAATTTTGCTACATTGAAGGGTTTATTGAGTGATTGGATGGCTGACATGCAGTCCGAGCGAATGCTGTATTCCTTCCCTGTGCTATTTCCCCATTCTGCTACTTTTAGTATAGCCAGTAGTTTGGCTTGGAAAACACCGCTGTACTTCCTTAATGGAGCTGACCATGTTTTTATTTTTTGTTCATTTTTTAAAGCTACGAATGCCGAACCCGTAGCGCCTGATTCCAATTTCGATCCGCCTGTATATATTACTATGTCCTTGTAATTATGTCCTATTCTTGGTTCTATAGTGTCCGCGGGGTGTGTTTCTCATACATTAAACTTTTTTATATAGTCTGTATGGTGGATAGTGGTTCCGTGTATTTCTGTCGTTTCTCTTAAACGTGATATTGTGCCGTATTCTGCCTCGTATTTAACTTGGAGGTGAATTGGAATCAGGCCAAAAAGTACCTGAAGGGCTGCTGTTGGGACAGTTTTATACGCCCTAACTACAGCCAGCAAAAAGTTTCTTTGGCATGTTGTTAGTACTTCTTTACTTCTTTGGTTTAGCTTATGTCCCCATATTGAGGCTGTGTAAGTCAGTGTTTTCTCAGCTACTGTTCTATACCATATTTTTAATATGATTGGTTTCAATCCCCAACCCCGTTTGGCCATTTGACCCATCATCTAAAATGCTTTCCGTACTTTGGCTATTTGTGCTTGGCAGTGTGTTACCCAATTTAGGTTTTTATGTATGATTATACCTAGATACTTAATATTTTCTTTACCTTCTAATTCCCTTTCTTTGAATTTAATTCCTTCAATTTTATATGTTTCTGCTGTTGGTAGGTTTCTTGCGTGTGTTCTATTAAGGAACAGTAGTTCTGTTTTGTCCCAATTAAGCGTTAGGTTATTTTCCGTTACCTATTCATTAAATTATTTTATCATTTTGCTTGCTAGTTTTACTTAATTGTTCTTTTGTTTTTGCTTTTAATATTAAAATAAAGTCGTCTGCGAAAGCCTGTATTCTTACATTTTTATCCCAGTTTTTCTTTAGGGCTGTATCTGCTATAAGCAGCCACAGTAGTGGTCCCAGACAGCTGCCTTGTGAGCAGCCGCCAAATGTTTGTTTTGTTACTTTAATGCCGTTTTCTTCTAAGGTTACGTATCTATCTTCTAAAAAGCTTAATATCCAATTTATTAAGTAAGTGGGGCATGGTGATTGTTTTAAGTTTTCGGCTATTATAGGCCATCTGATATTATCAAATGCACCCTTTATATCCATGGCTATTAGTAATGTTTGGTATTTGTCGTCTTTGTCTTTCTTTATTGTTTTTATTAGGTTATTTAGTACGTGTTCAATTGATAAGCCTTGTTTGAACCCATATTGATTGTCGTTCCAGTATTTGTTGATTGTTAGATGTGATATCCTGCCGTGTATTATTTTTTCTAATATTTTACTAAGTGTAGGCCGTAAGCATATAAGTCTGTAATTTTTTGGTTCTTTTGGATCTGTTCCCTTTTTATGGCTGTTATAAAGACAAAGTTGTTTACAGATGAAAAACCTAAAAATTGAAAGTTTTTTTTTCTTTTTTTATTAATGAAGTATCTTGATTATATTTTCTGTGACGGCAAAACTGGGAAACAGTAAGGACCGAAATGAAAAAGAATCTTACTTGGGCTAACACAAGTTTCATATCATGAGGGCAATCGGTTATTCGTATGACACTTACACGATAATAGGTACAACATGATAAATACGTTATGGCAAAAATTCACGATATAGAGTGCTATACTTATACAAAAGAAAAAATAAAACTCACTTTATGACAACCCAGACAACACGATATGCTTTTATTACGTTCAAAACTTTTGTATTAAATTTGTTACCGTACAAGTTTAAAGCAAATAAAATTCAAGAATTCTAGTTTACACCATCCCATCTTGTTTTAAGCTTAACACAGCAAACTTAATATATCCTTGATTACGAATATTTTATGCTTGACAGGACAATCCTATTTTATACTTTTTTCTGCAAATATGATTTTATATTTCGGGCATAAATTACAAGTTTCTCTCTAGTACTGTTAACTTGACTAAGAAATTAAAAAAGCAAATAAAATGCACACAACTGTTTCGGGACCAGCTATGGAGCTCCTTGGGCTCCATGGCGAGTTGGTGCAACCTTTGGTCTTTTAACGTCAAGGAATTTTCAAGCGAGTAATATTTTTGATACTTTGTGTACGATTTTCCAAGCTTAAAAGTGATTGAAAAAGTCCTTGAATTCCCTAGTTTGACCTGTAGTGTTAAATTAACATTTAAGCCTGCTTCAAGTAAGTGATAACAATTTTTAAAAAACATTCTCAACATTTTAAACAATTTAAATTTTTTTTAATACGGACATTTCATTTCAGGAACGGGTATCACAGACGTAGACTTTACTCTTCTTACGTATGGTGACCAAAGGCAAGTTGTCAGCGGAACCGAATTAGCTGCTGACTGGAGATATGCTGGTCTACAGAAGTTCGGGCAAGGCTTTCTGGACCACTTCAAAAGTATATCAACACCATGCACTCTTTTAAAAAAGGTTGTTTCATTATTTAATTTTACAATATTTTACTAAACATTAATTTCCTGACATACATTTTTTTAATGTTTAAATATAATTTTAATATTTTGGAACTGGTTTCTTCAGGACCTTAATCACAAATGAACATATTGAAAGTTAAAACATTAAGGGGACTCGTTACTCCTTCATTTAGCAAAAAATTACGAAAATATCTATTTTCAATATTTTACTTTAAAAACATTTAGGCAACCCTCGCGTATTCTGACGAAGTTTCGTAATAATCAGGTAGTTATAAATATCCAACAAAAGGCTTCTTTACTGCATCCATGCTTCTTTAACACATTGACTGCAAACACCCAGAAAAAAGTTTTGTTGAATCAACAAAAATTTGGTTGACCCAACAAAACTTTTTGTTTAAATGTAGATCAATGGAAATTTTGTTTGAATCAACAAAAAATTTTTTTGCAATTCCAAAAAAAAAATTTGTATCGTCAGCAAAAACTGTTTTGTTAATTCAAGTAAAATGGTTCAATTTTACTTGAATTTTGCTAAAACAACCAAAATGTACTCAACAAAACATGTTTTGTGGTTTTAATCAATTCCTTTTTCTGGGTGAAGGCACACAAATATGTGCGCTATCAATATTTTCATTGAAGACAATTTATTGCTATGAAACGGTACCATTGATGATTTATTACCATGTATTTAAACAAGTTTGAAATTTTACGTCAAACCTGACAAATGAGGTGCGTTCGTACTATAACAAGTTTTATAAATATTCAGATCTTGGTGATCTTTATTTCAGTGAAATGAATTATATCGTATGGTATTATGATATGATTAATTTCCGTAACAAAATAAGTACATTTTAAGTAAACTAAAGTATTAACTCGCTTAGACATTTATGCTTCATGTCCGTTTACTTGTCAGCTGCAACACATTCGCTAATGCAGAGATTTTAAAATCTATTATTACAAAGATCACGCTGATCCAATGAGAATTTTGGTTCAGGGTTTTTACTGAATCCGACTACGCTTTTTCCGCAGTTTTCGGCGAATTGAGCATGCTTTTCTTTTATTACGTATGCCACGCTTACAGGCACGATTTTTTTTTTTTACACCAGACAGCGGTACAAAATTTATAACGGAGAACTTGCTTTGCCAATTATTTACCTTCATGTTTTAATATGTTATGACTTACGATGAACAATTCTCCTGTGTTTATGTTCTTTAATGAAGTGAGATTTTGACCTGTCAACCTAATTTCAACTGAAATTATCTATACATATTTGAATGTACCTCATCTCTCAAACATAGAATTTTTTTGAACGATCTTTCTAAAAATGTAACTTTTATGAACTTTTATTCGAAAAAATAATTTTGATTTAAAAATGGCCGCTTAGCAAATGAAAATCGAAGTGGTCAGCCCGTATTTGTTTTCCTCAGTTACATGACTTGCGCATTTATTATATAGTTTACGTATGATAGTATTTAATACAATGAAGAAAACTTTTATTAATATCTTTTTAAGTTTTGATTCGATTTTCATAAAATTTGAAATGACTCTACAAAATTCTGCGACGATTATATATATTAAATTTCAAACCATTCGTTTAGTTAGATTTTGCGCTGTTATATGCGGACGGACGGACAGACAGACAGACGGACGGACCAGAGGACAACTATAGGTGCTAAGTATTTATATAATTACGAAAGCACCTAAATAAGAATCCTGTGGCTGTTGCATGTTTAGTAATTTCATTTTGGCGTTCAACATGTAAAGAAAACTAAAATTTGATATTTTTTAATTAAAAAATGTATAAAACTAAAACTTTGTATAGAATTAACAAATCTTGCCGCGATTGGAAATTGTGACCTGACTCGATAAACACTGAAAACCGCTTTGTAAATGTCTGTCAAAAAAGCCACTTCGTCGCAATCAATGACGGTCAACGTGTTAAATATCTCAGAGTTGAAATCTTTTTTCTCACTATGTGTTTTTTCATTATATCAGTTTGTTCAACAAGCTAAAACTTCAGTATACCGGGAAATTCAAAACAGAGGTAATAGCTATTATCTCTTAAACCACTGATGATAAAAACATGCTTCCAATTTCAAAAAGCATACAAAAAAATTATATATACGCTTAGATATGGCATTTGTTTTGAAAGCGCTGTATACATATTAAAATACGAAATTTTCTTTTTTTTTTTATCCGAGCCTCCCTTTTCTTATTACTTATCTTTATACAAATGTTATCTTGCGTCTAAGAAGGACATTAAAAAATAATTCCGTTCTTTTACGACCAAACCTACCGAGTTATGATAATTTGAATTTTATGAATTTTCAGTGTTTTCTGGCACTAAAAACGAGTCTTTCCATTTTTAATTCCGGCAATACTAGCGTATATTTATGTGCATAATAGGCATAAATAATTAAATTAAAACTACTTAAAAATGAAATAGTAGAATAAGTAGAATTTATAACGATAAGTAGAACCGTAATGTCACTCTTGTATAGATGCAAAATTCAAGCATCTGACTAATTTTTTGTTTGACTATTCGAAGATTCGATTTGTTTTATTTTTCTGAACAAAAATGCTAAATTTTTTACATTATTTTAATTGGCTTGCCATTGAGTTATTCTTTCTTGCTTTTTGAAAAGTGGTGGTTTCCCATTAAACATTTTCCACAGATTTCAATACTAAAACTTCCGCTCTAAAAACTCGAAATATAAAAATTCGTTAAATGATTCGCCCAAATGAAAAAGAGACTCTTACCGCAGCAGCCATTTAAACGTAGTCTCCTTTTTATTTGGATGAACCATATACATTTATTATGGTATATGTCTGATTAATTTTCAATACAATTTTATTTTATTTTATTTAAATAAATACAGTAGCTCTATTCTTCCACCATTATAAGAATCACATCTAATTTAAAAAGGAAATATCAGAATCACATCTAATACATTTTTGTAATCTAGTAAAATCTGTCAAAACGGAATCTTTATACAACGGAATCATGTTTTATATGGAATCTGTATACAACGGAATCCGGCCTTAAACGAATTTTTTTTTACGGTCCCGAAAACAAGAATACCATGCAATAATACCTGCTAAGAAGTAAACCTCTCTAAAATGGAATTTTCTTCTAGTCAATCATGATTCGTTCTTACTAGGTATTACTTCATTCGAGAAAATTTCAAATATAACAATACAATTCGCATGCATATTTCCCCCATTCATTTTTCAGTTTAAAAAGAGGTTAGTTTAAAATTTCAGAGGTTCAGTTTAAACCTTAATGAATTAGATTTTTAAAATCAATTGAAATTCAGTTTTGTTACATTTGCGTGCTAGAATTTGTGTAAAATATTTTTACATATTGATGTCTAGTTTCCATTGTATCGAAAAAATATTTATGTTCACTAATATCCTTTCCCGCTGAGTTTTGTTGCAGCTATAGGAAAGGTGTCCAGTTTGATCCTGGAAAATTATGCCCCCTCCCCCTCTACACACATGCACAAATTGTCAAAGACGGATGCTTAAATTCAGATGATTTAGAAAAGGCCTTATTAAAGCATGAGCCAAGTGGACCATGCCCTTGGGATCTCTGATTTTGGAAGCCCAAAATCTGGTCTGAATTTTTCGTAAAGCTGATATTTTAAAACTGTTTTGACCTTGTATTTATTATAATCAATATTTTGTACTTTGAGAGTAGGATAAGATTAATTATATTCCTATATGTACCCTAAAACAACGAAAATACCCCCCCCCCCCCCGAACGAATGCTAAGCCCTGTGCCTCTCTTTGGCTTGATCGGGCACAGAATTAAGGTATTTTTGAATCCTCAAGAATGTTTACGTCATCATGCTAAAGCGCTGTCGTTTAATTTGTTTGAATTTTAAGATTCGGAAAATAAATAGCTACAAATTATGTATTTATCTTTATATTTTAGGTCACTCTTGTGGATACTCCAGGCATCTTGGAGAACAGAAAAAATCAAGAGAGGGGATATCCTTTCAATGATGCCTTTCAATGGTTTATCGATCGTGCAGATGCCATTTACGTCGTCCTCGATCCTACTAAAGTGGACATCGGTAGTGAACTTGGTTCAGTTTTAGACCAAGTAAAAGGCCGAGATGTTCGATTCATTCTCAATAAAGCAGACACAATCCGTAGAAGTGACCTCATGCGAGTGGTTGGACAATTATTCTGGAACCTGTCCCCCTTAATGAGCAGCACAGAAGCTCCCATTATCTATGCTGTTTCACTCTCCACGAAGCCATACCATCCATCCGCTCCAGCTCGCTTTTTGGCCGACCAAGAGAATAACTTTCTCTTTGATATGAAAGAAACTCTAGACAAAAGAATTGAAAACAGAATTCTGTATGCTAGGAGACATGCCGTCCGAGTTAGAAATCATGCTAAAATGGTGGATTGTTACCTAGCAACTTACTATCACCATAAATCTATATTTAGTAATAAGAAGAACGTCGCTAAACAGATTACAGAAAATCCACGGGAGTACAACATCTTTGATGGCCTGAGCAGCATGACCAATGTAAGTCGTTATGATTTACCTGATCCAAACACCTACAAAGATTTTTTCAAACTCCACCCATTATACGACTTTAAGCCCTTAGCATCGACATGCAGCTATTTTCGAGGATGCCCTATGGATAAGTTGGATGCAGCTATTGCCCATGAAATTCCTGAACTTTTCTCCAAGTACAAAAAAGCAAAGAGCAACGTCGAAGCAGCCAAACAAGAAGGAAGGTGAATCAATAAGCAGTTTAAAAATAATGAAAGACTTACACGTATTTTAAAGAACCTTTCGAAGAAGGTGAGTTCCGATTGAGGTTCAGTGGATTAAAGATTCTAAAAGATACTTAAAACTTAGCGTGGAAAAGAAGAAACATTAAAATGAATGCTATTGGGGGAAAAGTGGTCCCACTTGTACTTAAACAACTTTTAGAACATAATATTTTATTCGATCGTACCAATTTTCTGATGCAAGGAGGACTGGAGTTTTAAATTAGATTTTTTAAAATACACAGCGAAAATTATTTGAAGAAGCCAGCAAATTGTTTGCATCAAAATTTAACTTTTAGAACTCAAGAAAGATGCCAAACGCTGTTATTCTTTTCATGTTTGATATACAAGTATAATGTGTACAAAGACTTTTAATGTGATAAGAACTTATTCTACAACGCATAAATAAATGTTACACTATTTCTTGCATGTACACATCAGATACAACTGTGATTCATAAAGACCAAATCCTTTTGTGTACTTCATATGTTAAAAAATCATGAAAAAATAATAGTCATGATTATTTTCATTTGCTTGTTGTATGCTCAGAGCTGAAAAGAAAAACATAAAGAGCATCATTCAATAACTTAGATTTTTTGCCGTTTCCTTAGCCTCTGTTTAGATTCGAGATGCTAATATCATAATCTCACTTAAAATAAATCAGAAAATGTGAAACTTCATTTTTTGTTTCGTTTATATTTAGTTCTGGGATACTATTTTTATTTATTTAAACAAGTATTTTGAAGTTATGCATATCATTCCATAATGCCGCATATAGTTTTCATTCCTATTAACCAATTTTAGAAACTCAGCCTTATAATTATATGAATCTATTTTATTTCATTTGCAGTATTTTAATGTGTAAAAAACTGTTGACTAAATTAGGTGTCTGAAATAGAAGTGTAATTAAATCAGTCAAAAAATAAATAAAATTTCAAAATGATGAAGTATATTTCTTTATTTTTTTTCCTTGAAACTAAAATAACATTTCAAAGATATGAATTAAATCTGGTGTAACTGTACAAAAATCAGGATTTAAGCTAAACGTAAATTAACGATAACAACAACAACAATTTTAAAATATTTTTTATGAAAAATAAATATTAAATTAAATGCAAAATAAACTTAATGTGAAAAAACTAATAAACTTAATTAATCATACGAAAGCTGATTAGTATAAATTAAATATATATATATATATATATATATATATATATATATATATGCATTATTTTTATTATTATTATTACCGTAATTTCTAGCGTATAAGCTGTGGATCAAACAAACATGTTAAAAACCAGAAATTTTATTTAATAAAATGTAACTTTATCCTGTGTCATACTTATTTAACTTAATTTATTAAGTAACATTTCTAGTTCAAATTATTTTTGTTTGATCCGTGTCTCATACGCGGGAAATTCCGATAATGAAAAAAAAAAATTGCATATACAATCGTGGGAGAAGAAAAGGACACCCGAACACTAATTCGATCCAAAATCGACCTATGAAAATTTTACTGGTACCAGCCGATTTGCAATAACGATTACTATAAAATGTTATGCACGAACTAGTGTTTGAGGACCGTTTACATATTAAAAATTGTACCAACTTTGATTTTTCAAACGGTAGCACGCACTTTTGATTTCATATTTGAATTCCTTGGATCAAGGAAGCCCACAGTGGTCAAAAATCGAAAAAAGCTGCCCGAAAATCAAAAAAGGTTGTAGATCCTTCTAAAAATATTTACGTATAGGTTTTTGAGGTCGCTGATTACGAATTTGATATCGAAATTCAAAAATTCAAAATGGCGGATCCAATATGGCGGACTTTTTTTTTTTTAAATTGTTTTTTTTCTGTAAAAGTTTCTTTAAGGGGGTTTTTGAGGTTGCTGATTACGTATTTGATATTAAAATTCAAAAATTCAAAATAGCAAATCCAATATGGCGGACATTTTTATAAAAAAAAAAAATCTGTAAAAGTTTGTTTAAGGGGATTCTGGAGGTTACTTTGTACTAATTTGATATTATAATGAAAACAAAATACATTAGCGCATTCAATATGGTAAGCAAATAAATGAAAAGAGCTTATATTTTGTGAAATATAAATGTTTTGTATTATTAATAATAAAAATACAGTGCATTATTTCATATAAGCAGTTTGAAATTGTTAAACTTAAAAACAACTATACTTCCAAGAATGCAAACCAATGCAGCTGGTTTTTTGATACTTCATAAAAAACATCATCAGGCATTACGTAAATATAGTGAGAACTCTGGATAACGCAAGATAAAAAGTATTTCGTTAATTAACTTTTACTTTGTGCATCAATACGTGATTTTTTCGTGTGTCTTTTCTTTTCACTTTTAAGACATAATTTATAATGAATTACATAAAATAAATATGTGCAAATATTCCTCTTACCTTTCGGAAGATCACACATTTTGCAGAATGTAATTTGCACACGTACAACAAAAGTTATTCACTGTAGAACGCGCGCAACATTTACCGCGTAAGAGCACGTGCGAGCGAGCGTTACAGAGCAGCTGACTTAGACCTTCGATACATAAGCGGGTATAAAAGATACCTCTTACTCTATGCGGGATAAGGCGCAGATGCTCCCTCTGAACGTAAAAAGGAGGTACTGAAATAAATTAAGAAACATTCATTTTTCGACTTTCGGCCAGCTTTTTTCGATTTTTGACCAGTGTGTAGCCCAGAGAAAGTTATAGTTTATATTTTTTTTTTCTAAATCTTCATAAAAATTTTTTGATGGATATCCATAAATTTATTATATATGTATTTATTATGTATCTAATAATTTCGGAAAATAAAATTGAGATCTTACAAGGACAAGTACCAGAAGCATTCAATTAATTAGCAGAAATATTATTTAGAAAATTTAAATATATATTAAACTCATTTTATAAGAAAGGAAAAGCAATAAAACTTTTCCTGTGACAGTCTGAGTTTTTTTTTTTTTTTTTTCTGTGGATGCCAGCGACAACAGGAGAATGCTATTGGGGGAAAAGTGGTCCCACTTGTACTTAAACAACTTTTAGAACATAATATTTAGACCGTTTAAAAGTAAAATTTGTCTAGAGCTGTAAACCTACAAACTCATGTTTTTGACCATTGTGGCTCATTTTATGCAAAAATTAATGTAGATCAAAATTCATAATTTTCTTAATACGAATTTATAAATATTTTTTGTTATTAAAAATATGTTTCAAATCGAAAGAATTCGTGGAATATGTTTGGTATATTCATTGTACCTTATTAGAAAAAGAGACATTTCAATCGAAGAATATTTTGGAAGGGGGGGGGGGAGAGACATAGATTAAAGTTTGGCACGTGCATTTAACATTAGCATCGTCAAATTTTGACCTTTTCTAATTCTATGAAGCTTTTTAAAAAAGTACATAAAGTTTACTCCTTTTCTGCGCCTCCTTGATCCAAGGAATTCAAAAGTGGCTGTCACCATTTAAAAAACCATACTTGGTTAAATTTTTAATTTAATGACACCCTCCAAATCCAAACGTTTAATAGTAGACGTTCTTATTTATCGCCGGGTACCAGTAAAATTTTTATGCGAGCACTTTTGGTCAAATTAGTGGGGGGAGGTATCCCTTTTTTCCATGACTGTACATTTATTTTTAATTTATGTTAAACATCTTTCGCATTATTCGGTTTATAGTGTTTTATTTTTATTATTATTATTATTATTATTTTCAAATGCATTTCACGTGAATTTCGCATTTAATTGTTTTGATCCGCGACTTATACGCTGGAAAGGTAAATTACATGTCTGAAGTATAATTTAAGTCAAACGAAACAATTAAAAACTCAACATGACAAAGCAGAATAAAAATCAAACACAAAATCTTTATATTGCGATTTTTTCCAGTTTCAATATTTAAAAATGCAAGTAAAAATACTGTTATTTTTTATTAAGTAGTTGGTTTATTGTTTTATGAATTTTGAATTGATGAGTTTTAATAAAATTTAAATAAATAGTTTATCAACACATTATTAAGTATATTAGAATTTAGAAAATTACCTTATAAGCAAGGTTACACCATCTAGTGAATTTATGACATTCCTTACGTAATTTTAATTTAGCTTGCACATGTTTATCAAATAGTGAGAGAACATTTCCGTATTTTCTAACTCACAGTAAATAATTTCTGATATCATTCTGAGCGAACACAAAGGTAGTAGAATAGATACCGTAAATTGGAGTTACTTGGACACTGGGGTACTACTTGGAACCAAAACACAAAAAGGATTTTAAATGGATCTGGATGTAATGTGTTGAGAGTATTGACGTGATGCACCAATGCGCTACAGGCAACAGCACTAACTAGTAACAGAGTAAAGACACGGCCGAGGACAGATTTAAAACATTTTTAATTGGGTCCAAACAACCCCAAGTTACAATACTTATAAACTTACAGAAAATTTTCAAAATTTACAAAAACTTACTTCTACAAATTAAACCTTTTTCAGTCATACTCGCAGATATCCATCATACGTGCTAGCAACACTGGCATTTAATAGGAATATTCGCGGAGGAGACTTAAATTTGACCTTTGACAGCAAAGCCTCACCAGACCCAATTTTTCTCCATTTACTAATCAATTTGCGTGAAGTCGGACAGCTAGCTCCAACTCCACATCATATATGGTCTAAACTCTGAAACCTGCTGTTACAATTAAATATTTTAGAAAAACTTGACTTTATAGCAACAATATTTGCCTGTATAAGTTATATTCAACAAGTTTTTTTTTCTCCTACAACAGAGCTTCTGAGCCTGGCCGGATTTCCCTATTATGCGCCTATGGGCCCGATGCAATCTGTTACCCTCAACCTCTATTGTTTCTTCTAAGGCCTACATTAAAAAGGCAATATAAAATTACATCGAGAAACTTTTATTTTATTTATTTATTATTATTATTATTATTATTATTATTATTATTATTATTATTATTGAGATAACATGACTAATACTTTAGAAAAATAATTTGAATACTTTTCTTTCTTAAGAAAAGAATCAATAACAGATTTGCTTTAATTTATTGGCCCCTGACTTATAGAAAATATAACCAAGACACTTTAACATATAGTCAAGATTTCTATTCATTTTTGAAATGTATTTAAAAAAGGTGTCTTAAAAATTTAAGTTCTGCAATATGTTTGTTCTAAACAGTATTATAAAGCTTCTAATATTTGGAAAACAGAACATTTAATTCCCGGATGACCATGCGACAATAAATGCTGTTTGTTCTCAAATCCAAACTGGCTACTTTTTGACACACTTTTTAATACATTTTTGTTCTCAAAAGTACCAAATTGGCAGGTGCATTTATTAAGAAACTATCTAATCGAACTGTGTTTCCTCTTTTCTCGGTATAGACAGAAGATTTTTCAGAAAATACTGTTAAAGTGAGCGTTTTGAACCTAATTTCTGGACGTAGCAGCGAAGGAAAGGTAAAAAAACTGCCATCTTGGGACGACAATCGGTTATATGAAGATGTAATTCATTTATCGGAAAATGAGAAAAAAGAATTAGATTACAAATCACTTCAATAATCATACTTGCAAGTATCATGATTTTATGTTTAAAAATTAGTCCAAAAATGGGTTAGAAAATTTTGCGTTGTTGAGCGGGAAAATATGTTTTTGAGAATCACTTGAATATATCAGGACTTTTATAGGAACACTACTTCAATTTTTAGCAACTTTTCTCCTATGATAGTGAATGCTTGTCAGTTCGGTATTTTAAAAATTTTCATACTTTTTTTAATTAAAAGCAATATTCTCAAATTTTCAGTTGCAGTCCTTCAACTTTTGCTACTTATTGAATTTCCCATACCTAAATCTGAGCTATTGGTCTCACTATCCAGAATTAATCCCTGTTGAAAAAATAGACTGGTGAAGAGCTGATGTTGAAGATCTACTGAAACCTTTGTAAAAACGATTTTTCTTGCTTATCTGAAATCTATACGGATCAAGCAGAAGCCCGAACTTTTTAAATTTTCCGGTGAGGGAGGACGCACCATCTGAAAATTTCCAGAGGGGTCACTTGCCCCTTTTCCCTCCCCGACCCCGTAGTCGGCGCTTATAATGGCAGGTTACCAGCGATTCAGAAGTACATTTAACACCGCCGTACACCCCTCTGTAAAATTAAATCAATGGTTTCCCGATTAGTGATGAATGCCTTTGTACCCTTTCGAATGTTTCCTGCCAGTAGTATTTTTTTTTAAGAAAAAATCCATTTTAAAGGATGTTTACTACAAAATCAATAATATTTGAAGGTTTTTCTTTATTATAGGCGGGATTAAGGTTTCTGCCTCCTTCTCCTATAAAAATGTTTGAGATGATTCCTCTCAGAAAAGTGCATTTCTAATTTTACTGCGATTTAGGTTGTTTGATCAACAAATTTGTACATGGAATTCCTGAATTGCAGAGGCCTTATGACTACCACTGCAGATGTGTTCGCATCGCATAAGATGAGTGTGTATCGCAAACACAACTGCGGCATTAAATGATAATGTTGCACGTTTCCAGTCATGTGAATAATGACATCCTTCATTGTTTGCCACCAGTGGAGGTGCAGCCCTGCTTACAGGACCTGATTACCACACAGGCCGGCTAGGCCACGGCTTTGGGCCCACTGCAGACGGAGTCACCAAAATGAGTAAAATTATTTAGAAAAACATTTTTAAATCTCCTAGAAAAAAATTTAATTTCAAATCTAAATAACAGATACATCTATAAGCATTTTGCCTGTACTTTCTATTCTGTGAAAACAGCCTAAATTATGCGTGCTATACACAAAATATTTTTATTAGAATTATCTTTTAAGAAATACTTAAGATGAGAGATAATTAAAGTATTATATAGCATCAAACAGCAAAAGAATATTTAAGTTAACCTGAATTTCATGAGCATTTCTATTAAAAAGGTAGAATTTTTTCTGAATATTCCCGAAAAAAATTTCTAGAATGTGTTTCGGCTTGAGGGGACCCTGAAAAGCTGCAGGGCCTTGGACCCCAGGCAACCTTAACCTGGCTCTGCCTGCTTACTGAAAGGTCGGACAGGTCTGGTCTGGGTATTCATTTCTTTTACAGAGGGGTGTGCGACGTGTACTTTTAAACCACTGGCAACCTGCCAGTTTACCCATACACAGTGGCGGCTCGTAACTAGCTTTATTTGGGGCACTAAATGCATGGGTGCCAAATTTATTCTGTTGTTACCACTATTTTTGAAAAGAAATTTTTGCCTTATTTATTGGCAGAAAGTTCTGCCATTAAAAGTAGGGAAAGATTTCTTTAAAAAATTAATAGAAAGAAAAGAATATTTTTTTTCGCCAGGCAATTAGGGCCCTAGAAAAAGCAAGTTACGAGCCGCCACTGCCCATACATACCTATTTAAGAAAAACAAGAAAAATCGCCTTAAAAAGGTTTCAACTTTTATCAAATACAGGGTTAGTAAAAAATAAGTTACCTACTTCAGAGTGTTCCAGAGCCCATCCTACTGCTTCGAATTTAACGAGACTTGAACTGCAGATTATTCAAATGATGCGTTTCAGAGGTCGAAAGTAGTGCCCTACAGGTAATGAACCTACAGTAGTTGCTACTTTTTACAGTAGTTTGTAGTGTAGCGCGCTACATTATGAACAACGTCATGTAGTAAATAACAAAAAATCTGTAGTTTGTAGCAAGCACTGTCGTTACTTTTAAGGCCACTTCGGGCGAAATAAAATGTGTCATTCTATAAATCACGTGATCGTAACTTGCTTCTTTTGTGCAATAAATGTTCTCAACAATTTGTTAATCTCAGCTGCAGTGTTCAGCAACACATCGTACAGACAGATTTTTTCATTGACACTTGCTGGTAAAACCTATAGCTGACATACCAAAGAAATTAATTTTCTTGCTGGCAACACTTGTCTACTTACTCGTTATTAGGTCTTCATATTTTAATACCGAGTTTCTTCTTTTGGAACTGATTTATTTACAGATTTATCCACTGTTTGCATTTAGAGTTGTTTTTATGAATTTTCTAGATTATAAAATTAGACAACTCAATACAATTAATATATTAAGAATGTGTGAGAGTTAAGTAAACAAATCTATTAGCAAATACATGAGTCAATGGTAATTTTATATCCCAATACTACTATAAGAATAGTATAAGGGTTGCCCAAATGAAAAGTGGACAAGTTGAATAAAAAGAATACTTTTATTGGAAATCAAAAGAAATCGCCATGGGCGTTGTAACACAGGTCCCATCGTTTCGGCAGCAGGTCTATGCCTTTGCTGTAGAAAGATCGCGGTTGATTCTTGAAGAAATCCTGCACAGCTTCCTTCACTTCATCGTCCGAATGGAAACATTTCACCTGTAATGCTCTCTTAAGTGGCTCAAAGATGTGGAAGTCATGGGGTGACAAATCTGGACTGTACGCCGGGTGTTCCAACACTTCCCAACGGAATTTGTTTAAGGTCGTCTGAGTTTCACAGGAGACGTGTGGGCTGGCATTGTCATGGAGAAGGATCACTTGTTGTGTAAGAAGGCCTAGCCGTTTGCTTTTGATTGCTTTCCGTAGTTTCGTCAGAGCAATGCAGTATTGTGTTGAATTAATAGTACTCACCTTCCGCAATCAGAAACTGGATTACCGCGCGTAGTTCCGATCTGTGCGCATCCATATATGGCACGACTTTACTTTCGATCAATTTCCTCTACCGCGAACAGGTTTCACTGTTGAACGCCGTGTGCGTGTACACTAAGGATGCTGTATATATTTAGTAGCTCTAATTAGGGCAACCCTTATGTAACCCTTTAAGAATAGTAAATGAAGTATGCAGTGTATGGCTCTGTATAAATATGTTATATGCAATAGCAGACCTCCGTTCTATCGTTGGTTCAGATATACAGCTCTGTGTTCATGCCTTTTGATAAAATAAGCTGTAGTTTAATTGAATTTACTATGTAGCTATATTTAAATGCTGATTGTATTACATGTATTTCACTCTTAATTTCGCTAAGAAAATAGTGTGTGCGTAAATTAACCATGTTGGAGACAAACAAAATATTTTCTTGTACTAAATGTTTTCTTAATGTTTTAATGCCCTTGCGCTTATTGTATCTTGTCAGACGCGATATAGCGAGGGGTCAAAGTATTATTTAACCCGTGTCCTCAATTTCGAGCGTAGATTCGTACACTGAATCCTTTGACAAAATCTGAAAGTAGTGAAGTAGTAACAACTTTTGAAAAGTAGTTTGTAGTTGCTTCTTTTTAAAACAAGTAGTTTTAAGTTGTATTTAACTACATTTTCGATAAAGTAGTTATAGTTGTAGTTTGCTACAATAAAAAAGTAGTTTTTCTGACCACTACACTAGTTATGTATTAAATAAATTAAAAAAATTCTTCTACAAAACTTGACCAATAAATGTACCTGTTCAACTATTAGCGAAACTTTTTTTTATTAGCATAGATAACAAGCACATCATTTGAATTGTCTATATTTTAAATCACATCAGATTCGGAGCAGTAGAACGCACTCCAGAGCCCTCTGAAGTGGGTAACTCATTTTTGTTAAACCTGTACTTCAGAAGATTTCTCCACCAGCTTTTCGTCTATGTATGGTGATATCCAGTGGTCGGAAAAACTACTTTTTTATTGTAGTGAACTACAACTACTTTATTGAAAATATAGTTAATTACAACTACAACTAGTTGTTTAAAAAAGTAGCAACAAAAACTACTTTTCAAAAGTAATCACTACTTCGCTACTTTCAAATTTCGTCAATGGATTCAATCTACACTCAAAACTGAGGACATGGATTAATAATACAGTGACCCCTCGTTATAACACATTTGGATACAATCAAATAAGTGTGATGTAACCAAGAACATTAAAAAAGTTACACAAAAAATGTGATTAAACTCCAGTTTATTTTTTTTTGAGGAGACAAGAAAACACGGCTACGTAATGAGGGTCTACTATTGTAGATAGCAGATTCAAGTACAACCATACACTGTATAAATTTTATTTACAATTCTTACATTAATTATCCCATTGAGACATGTAATTAACCGATGACTCGTGCGCTTACCAATAGATTTTTTACTTAACACTACAATATACTCTTAATGTGTTAATTGCATTAAATTTTGTTGAGAGTTAATTATCTTGAGTTATCTAACTTTATAATCCATAAGATTACAGAAAACGTCTCTAAATGGAAACACTAAATTAATCTGTAAATAAAGCAATTCCTAATTAAGAAACCTGACATTAAAACATGAAAATCTAACAACGAGGAAGTAGACAAGTTTTGCCAGCAGGAAAATTAATTTCTTTGGTGGATCAGCACTTGGTTTTACTAGCAAGTGACAATGGAAAAATCTATGACTTCATGTGATGCGTTGCTGAACACGGCAGCTGAAATTTGCAAATTGTTGAGCAGAACACATTTTGCACAAAAGAAACAAGTTACGAACACGTGATTTGTAGAATGGCAAATTTGTTTTTACAGAAGTAGCATTAAAAGTAACACCAGTACTCGATATATTATACTGTTCAGCATATAGCACTCTACACTACAAACTACTGGAAAAAGTAGTGACTACTGCAGCTCTGCTATTTGTAGCAATGCTACTTTCCGATCACTGATGATAACACAGGTAAAATTTTAAACTGACCATTACAATTTGGAAACCAAGGCTTTTGAGAGAAATCAAGAGCCTCTAGTTATTTGATATTCTTAATAATTTTTAACGATTTACTAAACTTTTCTTATGCATGCACAAGTTTTTAGCAAAGATATATCTCCTAAACTACACAAAATATTGTTATCAAAATAGACTTTCAAGTTCAGAAAGAATCATGAAATTAACTAGTTAAAGGCTTTTTTCGTTAATAAGTTAGCCTGTTTATTCATAACAAGAATGAAAAATCATGCATCAAGCATAGATTATGTAACACTTTCCAACACTTCCAAAATAATTTTACAAATATTTACCATTTAATAAGGTGACAGATGTCTAAGTAAACAAGTTGGAAAATGCATAACACATTTAAAAATCCAATTTCAGGAATTATTAACAATATTCGGAAAAATAGCCGAATTATTTTGGGCAGCCCTGTATATGATGCATAATTTCTGTCTTCACCGCCGATCGACGATTGGATTATGCTTTCTGATTGGTTGTAAAAGCGAATGCTTCTTAAGTCATTTCTGGTATTTGAGAGTATTATGACGATATTATATAAGAAATTAATAGATATTATTAGATTATATACAAATATTAGATTTTATAGAAATTAGATTATATAGAAATTAATTGGATTATATAATTTATTATATTATTTTATGTATTATATTACATATTATATATTAAATTATATATATAATATTATATTAATTCTGTATTTATATTAATATTATATATTATTTTATATATAATATATTATATTTAGAAATTAATTAGATTATATAGAAATTAATATATACTATATAAGAAACCAAGTTCAACCGGAAATGACTTAAGAAGCGTTCAGTTTAACAACCAATCAGAAAGTGTGATAATCGCAATCGTCTATCTGCGATGGACAGGGAAATTATGCGTATATGATCCATAGATTTGTATATATACTACATAGAATGCTAAATTTTAGTTCAATTAGGAAATGTGTAGCACAGTTTAAAATTCAATTTCTGGAATTTCCATCAAAAAATGGAAATGTACTCGAGAACTTTTGTGCTGCCCTGTATATAATCTATAGAATTTATATACATTAAATAATAGGCAAAAAATTAGTTAAATTTAAAAACGTGCTCATCAACGGACAACGCAGTTCCATCAATTATTGTTAACAGACAGTACCGAATTATTTTGTGTGTCCCTGTAAATGAGCGATGAATGCTATACACACAATATTGTTTAATAAGCCTCTTGTAATGCACCTTAGTGATATAATATCAATTTCAATATGTTTGAAATATTGAAAGATTATTAAAATAAACCGCAAATTATTTTTCTCTTATAGACCGCAATGTAACAGAATTCTTTTGAGTGTCCCTGTAAAAAAACTATATGTACTCTACACACTTTATTTTCAATACTGAACATGCCATAGTAAATCTCAATAACATATATGAATTGCATGATAATCTAACAATATTTACACGAGTTCGAGAACGGACAGACTGGCAGACAGACTGAATTCATAAACACTTTTCAACTATGTCAGAAAGTGGTAAAAATAAGACTGTTAAGTGACTAAAACACAACAAAATATTTTTTCTTTTAATTTATTACTTCTTAAAACACAAGTGTGGCCATCGCTATTTCTTTTTGGGTTTGCTACAAATGTTATTTATCTGGGCCATATCAACATGCACACACAAAAACAAAAGTATATAGTATTCTAACTATTGCAGCTGAATTAATATATAGCGTGTCCGACAAAAGTTCTTTATCATTCTAAACATTAATAACAAAAATACGGACTGGTGAAATGAAATGCAGTTTGCTGCAAAAGAATAAAGAAATCTAAGAGTTTTTTTACAGTAAACTTCAATGTAGCTGTACATGAGCTCCATTAGTAGAACGCAGAATGTCGAGCCTGTACTTGATTTCCCTCCAAGTGTTTTTTAACATTTGCAGTGTAACAGTGAGGATTTGATACCAGAAAAAACTCTTATACTTCTTCATCCTTTTGCAGAAAACAGCATTTTATTTCACATGTTAGTATCAATAATATTAATGTCGGTAAACGTCTGTGTGTGTGTGTGTGTCTGTCTGTGCATTCCCCGTCTGTACGCGCAAAGGCTTCGCGTCCAAGCGACGCACCGAAACCGCTTCGGTACCGAAAAATTCGTAAAAATAGCGCGAACCCCAAGTGTAGCCGGATCGGAGGTCCGGCCTGGACCCAGAGAGTTATTCATTAACAAAACTGTTTTAATTACTCGAATCGAAACCTATCTCCAGAAGGAATTCGTCATTTTTCGGAAAGCGCAAAAGTTATTCTAAAAGGGTTGCCAGTCGAAACGAATCTCAAAAAAGGCAGGGACACCACGGAGCAAATTAAGCAAAAAACTGTATTACGGGATTTTAAACCGACTCGCATCTCGGGAAGTTCCGGGCCCAGAAATTCGGAACTTGGACAGACATAAGCAGGAGAGCATCTACTTTCATAAATTCGAAAAATCATTTCCGCACGACCCGTAGAAGCGAAAAAATCCTTTAAAAATCGATCGATAAAAAAGATTTTTTTAATTCTTTCCAGACGCAGCTGGGAGAGCGCAGACGGGCTCGGGCGACAGATGTCTCGAAGGATGAAGGAGGATTTTCACGTGACACTGTTGATTTATCGCTCCAGTCCCTTTTCGAAAAACAATGAAGGAATTAATCTCTGGACACCCAAATCGGCAAACATACGTAAAAAAAATCCTGCTTTCAACAAAAAAAAGATCGTAAAAATCGGGAGATATCATTTAAAAATCGGTTAATGAAGCAATTTATTTCTAATCAAGCTATTCATTTGTAATCGCTGAGGAAAAACAGCACGTGACCTGATATTTTCAGTGCCCCTTCAAAAGCGCAATTTCTTTTCTAGACGTCACGTGACTTTTAACTGGGATTTTACAGAGGGAGCCCCCATCTCCGAATCTAAGGGGCGCAGTAATTCCAAACTTTCACAGGGCGACGCAAAATAGATTCTGCTTTCAGAATATCTAAAAAATATTCTTATATCTTCATTACGAGCCGATATATTATTTACGCGCTGATATATTGTATAATTAAAACAGATAAAAGATTTCCATTACAGTGCCGGCTATATTTTATGATTTTAAGAATTTGGCCGCGTCAAAAAACTGCATTACGGGTAATTTAAGTTTTTCTTTTAGAGTGGCAACCAGATATTATGATAGGGAAAAGCGGGCTTCGCCCGCTATCGGCTAGGGACGGTTGATGTACTTAAGAAATATTTGTACATTTGTAATATTTTTGAGGAAATGACGTTGGACAAGACAAATTCCATTTAACAAATTCAACATTTTTAAACGTTTGATTATATGTATAGAAAAATTACCACTATTTTCAAATAGTAAATTCAGATTTTTTTTTTCATTTCTAAGCTTTTCAAAGTCTTTGAACAAGTACTCCGGTAGTCTAAATCAGTTGTTTGAGGAAAAGCTGTGTCTTCGCCGATCCCTCCTCCCCCTCCTTCAGGTTTTTTCTCTTAACTATGGTCCGTTTCTATAACTCAGAAACTATGCGACGGATTTCCACCAAACTGATTCCAAACATCATAATTAAAGTAATAAGGACCCTCTATAACATTTTTAAAAGTTTCTGAGTTTATACCACTCTTTTCGAATAATAATATCAGATTTTATATTTTGATTTCATAATATTTCGAGTTCTGCGAGTCCAATCGCAACGCGGTTTGGCTCATTCGACTCGATATCGATAGCGCTTACATATTTTAGTTCCAAGTTTCACCACCAGGGGCGCTTCCAGAAATAGGGTTCTGTGGGCCCGATTACGACGGGGTTTGGCTCTTTCGACTGGATTTCGATAACTTTACAGTTTTTGGTCATGTTCGTATAGAACAGATTGCGCCCTCTTTTGGTGGAAGGTGTAATTAAAGGATTTTTCAGACAACTCGGGTTCTATGGGTCACATCACGACGCGGTTTGGCTCAATCGACTCGACATCGATAGAGGATACTACAGCTTATCGATTTTTGCTCCAGGTTTCAAAACCAGGGGGCGCTTTCCTATCTCTGTTTCTATGGGAAGGATCACGACGGGGTATGGCTCATTCGACTCGACATCGATAGAACTTACCGATTTTAGTTCGTTTTTCACCACCAGGGGGCGCTTTCCTATCTCCAGTTCTATGGGCATGAAAACAACAGGGTATGGCTCATTTGACTCGACATCGAAAGCCTTAACGATTTCAGTTATGATCGTATAAACAGATTGCGCCACCTGGTGGTGGAAGGTGGAAATAACGTATACTGCAGCGCGTGCGCAGCACGACTGCTATACAATGCCGCATGCAGCGGGGACCCGAGCCAGAGGTTCGTTCAGTTAGAGGTTTATACTATTCGATGTGCAATTTAAGGGATTATCCGGTGCCGAAGGCAGCGGGGACCAGGGTCGGAGGTTCGTTCGGTTAGAGGTTTAAACTATTCAATGTGCAAATTAAGGGATTATCCAGTGTGTGCGTAGCACGACCGGTATACGTTGCCGAAGTCAGCGGGGACCCGGTCGGAGGTTCGTTCGGTTCGAGGTTATTCGAGGTTTTACAAGATTCGAGGCACCGATGTAAATTAGGGGCCCGCTAGCGGGCGAAGCCAGCTTGTTTTTATTATTAATGTTTAAAATGATAAAGACCTTTCTCGGACACGCTGTACTTAGTATCAGATAGTCTGTATCATTGTGAATAATTAGCCAATTTTGTCTATGGCGGGTCGTATAGAAAATTAAACAGGATCGAAAATTCATGCATCAAGCATAGATTATGAAACTCTTTCCAACACAGCCAGAAAACTGTAACGAAACTTCACTGTTAAATAAGGTGAAAGAAGATATATAAGTAAACAGTTTAGAAAACACATAATACATTGAAAAATAGTTTTTGAAATAACCTTCCAGTGTCAAAAAAGTAGTCGAATTATTTTGTGCAGCGCTGTATATGATCAATAGATGTGGATATATGACAAAGTTTAGTTCAGTTAGAATATTCACATTTGGCAATTTTCAAAAATCGATGGAAATACACTCGAAATCTTTTGTACAACCCTGTATATGATCAATAGATGTGGATATATAGCATAATAAAATTTAGATCAGTTAGAATACTCATATTTAGCAATTTTCGAAAATCGATGGAAATGCACTCGAAATTTTTTGTACAGCCCTGTATATTATCTGAAGAATTTTATACACACCACATATTAAGCTAAAAGGCAACTTAAAACTCGCTCGCAGCAATTACCAACCGTAAACGGCACTGTATCTTTTTCTTTGCATAGCCCTGTATATGAATTTATTCCACAAACTTCTATTAGTCTACTAAATATAGTTCAGCAGGAAAATGTGTAACACAATTAAAAACTACCCTTAAGCAATTCACTTCTATAGTCTGTAATACTTACGGATTCATTTGTGTAGCCCTGTATATGAACAACAGAGTTTATAAACACGCACGTACTAAGGAAAAATTTAGTTGAACTTAAAAACACAAACCAAAGTTGAAAACACACTTATCACACAGAGACTGCAAATATCATACATGTATAACCTATATCTTTTGTGTGTCCCTGTAAATAAACGTAATGCACACGACACTTTCAAGAGAGCAATTTATAGTGCACCTTGGTAATGCATATCATTTTCATTATGTTTGAAATAGTGAAATATCATTAAATTACACCGCAAATGATTTTTTGCCAATGAACAATGTGTAAAAGAATTCATTTGTTTGACCCTGTAAATGAATAATAAATGCTTTGCACCCCATATTCTACAAAAAGCATGTGTTAATGCGCTTCTTAATTATATATCAATTTTATCATGTATGAAATGATGTAGCATCATCAAAATGCACTTGAAATGATTATTTCCCTTTGACTGTAATGTAATGGAATACTTTTGCTTTTGACTATCCCTGTAAAAAAGACTGTAAGTGCTACACACTTCAGTTGAAATAGGGAACATGCTATAGTAAACGACAATAACATATAAAAATATATATAGGCAATAAAAATTGCAAAAGAATTCTAAATAAGATAGAAATTAAGATTACGTTGGTGAAATAGTCCTGCCAATAATTTTTAAAAAGTTACACTTT
The DNA here is from genome assembly GCA_963931845.1 of Maratus michaelseni. Classification (NCBI taxonomy): domain Eukaryota; kingdom Metazoa; phylum Arthropoda; class Arachnida; order Araneae; family Salticidae; genus Maratus; species Maratus michaelseni. The sequence continues at coordinate 447,874,449 of OZ007586.1, forward strand.
TCAAATTTTTACACAGTCATGTGTCATATAATTTATATTCAGAAAAAATAAATTCATGTCCTGACAAGTACAAAAGTAAAAATTCCATTTTTTTCATGACCAAAACTCAGCGGGTTATAATACTTTGAATTTTATGAAATTTCAGAGCTTTCTGGCATTAAAAACAGAACACAATTTTGTTTTTTGCAGAACTTTTACCTTAAAATTTTCTCAAGTATGCTAACACACCTGAATATAAAGGAAGTACATGTATTTATCAATAATCTTTGAGCAATAATTTTGAATAAGTCTATATTTCTTCATCATCACAAAATAAGCACACTTCAAGACATATCCAAGCAAACTATGTTTTATACAAAATAAACATTAAAATTGAAAAGGGAGTACAGAAAACTCCCGATTACCTGCTAGCGTATTATCCGTGAGTCTAAATTCCTTTTTTTTTTCCATTCCCATTCTTGAGATGGAACTTATTTCTGCGATGCAATATGAGTTTTCAACTCTTTTTACTAAACATAAATTCCATTTGAACACATGTAGAAAGTACGTTCAGCTAACCCAGTCACATGGCTGCACACCGGATGATAAACAATGTACGGGTGCCCTTCTGTTCCTCATAACACACACCAGTTTGCTTGTTTTTTTTAGCTGTGCACACGTGTCTTACAGAAGTTCACGTTTGTATTTAAATTTTATAGTTCTGAGTTTTCAATTTTTGAAATATGTCGCAAAAATTGTAAATGGTGTTACAAGAAAATAAATGAGCTTGCAATACGGAATAGGAGAATGCACAGTTACGGACATTTCAAAACAGAAGGATAAATTGATGCAATTTGCAGCCTCATCAGACAACTCTTCACTAATGAAAAAAAGAAAAAGTATGAAAACAGTGCTTGTAACGTAAACAGTGCTTGAAAGTCAGTTCAGAAATCAACATTACTGAAGTCCTGGCAGAAGATTTGCCAAGTGTAGAAAAAAGCTGTGGTAGAATCTGAAAAGAAAGAGGAAGAAGTTTCCGTTCACGATTTAGTGAAATCTGGTACTGGTGGAGAAAATGTTGATGAAGATAATATCATTGAGTGGATTGATTGTGACACTAATGATTCGGGCATGTAACTGATGAACAAACTGTAGAAGAAGTGTTGAGTATGAATTTGGAATAGAGCAATGAAGATGGTAAAGGACAAAGGAAGGTGAGCCACGACACAGCTTCAGGCCATGTTGATGGCCTTATTCCGTATTTAGAAGAGGAAGAAGACTTTGTGATAAAATAGTGCTAAAAAAACTTAAATTCCAAATAAATGTTTCAATATAAAAAAAAATCCCTGACGGCTCGGCCTACAGGCACAGGTAAATTTCGAAGACGCAGACTGTGGGGTGCCTGTTTGTTGGGAATTGCAGAAGAAATGACCTTTTTGCCATGATGCAACAGTTGGGACCACCCACTTCGAAACCTAACTTGTTTGCAGACGGAGCCGGCAGGGATTTTTTTTTTTTTAATTTTTTTTATATATATAAGGGTTGGTTCTATAAAAAACTTGTCAATATAAAAGTTTTAGATAATATTAAGAGGATTTATAATAAATTTAAGCGGATTTGATATCTTTTGAATTGACGAAGTTATGAATTTTTTTCTTCTAAAACCCCCTTCGGGCCATTTTTAATATCAAAAATCTGTCATACATAAATTTTTGGACCTTTTCCTAGAAGTAATAATAACTTTAAATGGATTCGATACGTATCATAATTAATAAATGATGGGTTTTTTCTGTTTTCACAAAAAACATTTTCACATTTTTTTATTTGCAGATTTTGCAACATTATTTAACCCTATCACTATGTCCTGGGGTCCACGCGGACCCCAAGCACTTTCAACAGGTTGTCAAAAAATCTATCACTCACTGAGTAGTTTCAGCCGGTGACATCTCATATCATAATGTTTGTAACACACGGTAAAAATTAAACTGTACAAATATAAGTGGTACTTGTTTTTTTTTTTTTTAAATAGATAGCGTATTTGTCCTGAGCAAAAACAGGGCATGTTTTGATAGGACATAGCGATAAGGTTAAATAAATGATACCAAAAGTAGAAAAAAATAAATTACATAATTGTAAAAAAATATAATAATTTTTTTTTTTTTTAAACTGTCTCAAAAGTTTATGCACAATGTCAAAAAGAACCAGATTTATAATTTTAACAGAACTTTTACTTACAAATTATTTTTTCGTGATTTCGGAATAGTTCAAATAAACATGCGTCCATTGAAATTATTAGTTTTTGTAGGGTTTCTAGCAGCAAAGAGTACCATGCTTTCTCAATAGTCTCTTGGAGTTCTTCAATAGAGTCATACTGCTTTCCATTACCGTAAACCTGGCGGGTTAAAATACCCCAGACATTCTCAATTGGATTTAAATCTGGACTTAAAGCTGGCCAGTCAAGAACTTTAACGTTTTTCTGAGAAAGTCAAAGTTTTGTAGAATGTGATACGTGGATTGAGGCATTGTCTTGTTGAAAAGTCCATTCAGGACTCCCCCAAAATGTCACCGAATGGAAGCAAATGTTGGTTTAGCATCTCTTGATACTTTTTTGAATCTTGTCTTCCTTTTAGAAAAGCCAGAGAGGTCTGGCCATTGAACCCAAATGCCCCCCCCCCCAAACCATAACAGATTTACAGCCTTGCTGCCTGCTGAAAAATGCCCTTGGTTCCTTTCGTAAATCATGCCAATACGTGTTCCAACCATCAGAGCCATCTAAGTTTCACTTTTTCTCATCGCTTTTGTCCCTGTAGGACACATACTTTTTAGCCCAGTTCATTCTTGCCTGTTTGTGACGTAATTTGAGAGACGGTTTGCGAGCCATTTTCTTTAGTATAATGTTATCACACTCTTTAATACGTCTACGTACAGTGTCTTTGGACACCTGTACACTGAGATTATTTTAAATTTACTGTATGGACATATTTTGTCAAGATACCAATCTCCGTATTCTCCGATCAGTCTGAACAGTCGTCATACGTGGTCGTCCACATCTTAGTTTCCACTTAAAATGATCATTTCTAGAGAGTACTTGATATATACCTCGCTTTGATCGATTTAAAACTTTTGCAATTTCAGAAATAGTTTTATTTTGCAATTTCAATTTAAAAACTTTCAAAATCTCACATTTTGTGAATTCTTTAACCTTTGGCGTTTTTAAAAAGAGGGGAAATAATTTCTCCATCTTTTATACTTTTATAAAAGTGCAATATGATGTCATACAACCTCATTACACACAGCCAATCCAGTGTTTCTAAAAAAATTTGCATAAAGTGCTTAAACTTTTGAGACAGCATTTCTTCAAGAAAAAAGAAAAATTAAATAAAAATAAATATATTTTTAATTTTAACCACCCAAAATGGCTTATTTTATTTTATTTTGATTAAATGTTGAGTATTTATTGTAAATTAGCATAAAATATTTTCTTCAATTATTTTAAACCAGATTTGCAGAGTGCTTAAACTTTTGAAACAGACTATATATATATATATATGTATATAGTTTTGAACTGTGGGTGGTTTTGGGTTCTGGAAGTCATGATCGGCGTAGATCTGCAAAAAATTTTCAAAAATTCCAACTTAGGGGAGAATGTAATAGGTAGTATTTCTTACGAAATCTACCTAAAAACAGAAACTTTTAATTGATTTTCTGAAGAAGTAAATCTACAAATTTTTAAGTAGTGAATAATTTTATTATTCCTCAAGTAATAAGTATGTTTATGTTACCTGCTGTGTGTATAAATAGTTCAAATGTATGTTTATGTTACAGCTCATATTAAAAATATTAGAATAATTACTTTTTTTTACAAATTGAAAATATTGTTTGGTAATTTAATGTCTTTTAATTCAAATACGCAAATGATATTATTATTAAGAACTTATTGTTGATTAAACTTATTTATTATCTTAAAATTAATATCATTTTTGAAAAGATTAATTGAAAAAAAAATTATTTTGAAAAGTCAAACTATTAGAATATTTATTCAAGTGGTTCAAAATATTAGAATATTTCACATTAATTCTTCTTGATTAAATTCAGACAATTTTATTTAAAATCAGTATTCTTTTAGCAGTTTGTTTGCTTTTTTGTCTTAAAATGGGTCGTGTGAGTGATATTCCTCAATCTATTTAACTTTGTATGGTTGATTTGTATCGGCACGGTAAAAATCAATATTATATAGCGAATTATTTACATTGTTCACAATCAAGCATTAGTAAAATACTAACACAATATTCAAAAAATGGAAAATTACAAAATAATCGCTGAAATGGCGGCCGAAAACCAAAAACATCTGCTAGAGATGACAGGAAACTGAAGCTTATAGTTAAGAAAAACCGTTTTAAAAGTGTGCGATTCTAGCACCGAAAATGGAAAGGAGGAGTTGAAGTTTCTACATCAACAACATTAAGAAATCTCCATAAATTTAAGTTTGAATCTCGTGTACCGAAAACAAAACCTCTCATGAATGCAAAACAAAAGCGTATAAGATTGAATTGGTGTAAATCAAGACGTTTATGGAGCGAAGAAGATTGGGAAAATATATTATTTAGTGATGAAAGTATGTTTTGTGTTTCATATGGTAATCAAGGTATTCGAGTTTGGAGAATGAAGCAAGAAGCATTTGATAAAGAATGCCTTAAACGTTCCGTAAAATTTGCTGCTAGTGTCATGGTTTGGGATTGCATAAGTGCAGTCCCAAAAGAGTGTTATGCATTGTCGATGAAAAGGTTAACTCTCAGATATATCAAGAAATTTTGGAATATTACATGATTCCATCATCAGAAGATTTATTTGAAGATGATTTCATCTTTCAATCTTTCAATAAGATTTAGTGTCACCGCATACCTCAGTGTCAACTAAGAATTGGTTCTGCCAGTGCAACATTAAGATACTTCATTGGAATATTTATGGCATATTTTGAATTTCAGACTCTGGGGGTGCCTAGTCAGGTGAGGGTCTCGTCACCTGATCAAGGTTCTAAATTACGAGACCTATTAAATCTGTCAATTCAACAAAGTTAAACAGAAACCTTGAACCGGCAAACAAAGATAGCGGTAGCAAATCACAAGAGAGCAAGCACAGCAGCGATGTGAACAAATCAATAGTCAGGTGGATCACAGCCATGCTGTGATCAGGCGATTTCCGCCCCGCACCCAGGTACTAACCCGTTAAGCTAGGCATTCATGCCGGGCAGGTAGGGGCCTGGTTAGCGGTATAAAAAAAAAAAAAAAAGATACTTCATTGGCCACCAAACTCCCCAGACCTTAATCCCATCAAAAACTTATGGTGTATAATGAAGAAAAAACTCCAAGAAAATCCCCCTTTAAGTAAAACTGAGTTAGTGGCACGAATAAAGTCTATTTGGGCTAATATTGATAGAAATGTTTGTAAACATCTTGTATATAGTATGAAAGATCGATTGTATGGTGTTATGAAAGCTAAAGGGGATGCTAGAAAATATTAACTACCATTTACTTCATATTCATAAGATAATATTGTAGCGTAAAATAAAATATTCTAATATTTTGAACCAATCTAAATTTTCTTCTAATATTTTGATGTGTTTCAGAAAGCTGTATACCTAATTTATTGTACTGTATTTTTTATTTTGTAAATGTTAAAATCTTATCTGAACATTCCCGATTTAATTTATAAGAAATTTAATTGCATTTACTTAAAATCAAAAATAAATAAATGGAAAAATACTTTTTTCTTATTACTTTTTCTCAATTATTCTAATATTTTGAATATGAGCTGTATCTATTGTGTGCATAAATTGTTCAAATGTATGTTTATGTTACCTATTGTGTGCATAAATTGTTAAAATGTATGTTTATGTTACCTATTGTGTGTATAAATTTTTCAAATGCATATTTCTGTTGATTTGTTCCCTTTTTCATAATTTTGTGGATTATCCGCGAAATTGGCTTATCCACGATAGCCACACCACTCAATTTTGTGGATAATTGGAAGTTTACTGTACAACGAAAAAATATTTGTTTGTGTGTCACAATAATGTGACACAAATTAATATTTTTTACTTGTGTAAAAAATTGTGTGTGTTCTTTTCTGAATAATTAAACTTCGGTTGTTATGTGAGTGTATAAAGAAATTCAATGATACTCCAATAATGCAAAAATAAACAACAATAGACAATTTTCCAAAATGAATATTTTAATTTAAAAATAGAAAAGAAAATGAAAATTATGAATAGCAAATCTAGCATTTGCATTGTATAAAAAGAGAAATACAATAACATTTTATTTACAAAATATCAAGATTTACACTACATCAGATGTGAAAACATTCACACCACTCAGTTTTTCTACAGCTTTCATTAGTAATTTATAGTACCATTTATTGTACATATGTATGTACGTATGTATGTATATATACATGGGTACACTTTTGCATACATATATAAACACATATATATACATAAATACATACATTATGTATATTTATATATATATGTGTGTCTGTTATGTGGGTATACATATATACAGATATTTATACGTATGTATGTATACACACCAGCAGTAAAAAAATGTCAAAGCGACAAACATGTTGATTGCATTATTTGTAGTAAAGCAACTTATTTTGAATACTTAGTAGATTTACATCACATACAGCACACAGAAAATTGTCTACTGACTGAAAAATGAGGAGGAGTACAATAATGCTCTAGATAAAAAAAGGTAGTTAAAATTGGTTTATATTACCAGTAAAACAAAGCCCCATGACAAAAGACCAAATTTATTAATTTTTTTTTTTTTTTTTTTTTAGATAACATTTTGCATTTATAAGCGAGCATATCGATTAAAGCTGAATAATTGACTAAAAATTGAATAAAAAATGTGATATATATAGAGCTATCGGTGAAAACGATTTTGAAAAAAAAAATCACCCACAATTAAAACATTCCATTTAAATTATTCCCACAGCTAACACAAAAACACAAAAAATATAATTTTCAGAAATTCACAACAATGATTTAGTTGATAATCAATACACTTATCTAAGTGAAAATGTTCTATTTAAGCTAAGTGTTCTTGAAAATCAGATGTCTCTATTTTTGATTTTTATTATTCTTTATATACATTGCTATACACTACAAAAGTGCAATTTCTTAAATAAAGATTTTTATACTGCATGTGCTGCCTTAATTCATCCACCAAAATCTTGCAAAATAGAACTGCCTGCTTCACACAATCAATGCTTTTAAAATGCTCATCAAACCCAGAGTTATCACTGGTTTACCGGGTTTATTCTATTTAAAAAAATTAAAAATATTTTTTGTATAAAAAATTTGCTGTTTCCTTAGATCATTTCACAAATATTAGATATCGCAGTATGTATTCAAGCAAAGGCAAATAAACTGCAAGTTACAAAAGTTTAACGCAGCAGATGTATAGCGTGCTACAAAATAGGTTACTTAGTAGCATATTTCATGATGAGGAAATGGATATATAGATAGGAAACTGCATAAATTTTTATATGCAAACAATTTGTAGGTCTGTGATTTGTTTAATTATTACATTTCTGATACATCAGGATGGATCAAATGTAATTGAAGTCTTAAAATTTGTCCAGTGTATTATAAATTTAATAACAATAATAAAACTTAGATGCAATGAACTAACTCCAATTATTTCTGTTCTAAATAATTGAACCTAGCTTTTATATTTAAAAATTAAATACAAAAACATACTTATTTCAGTACTCATAAAACATATATCTCCTCTAACCATTCATGCTTACTGGAATGTAACTGTCAGCTCATAAAACTTTAAAATGGTTAAAATGAATGCATAAAAAATCTTCCAGTAATAAAATATAAAATATTTTGATAACAAGTGACTCAGTCATTTCAAATTTGAGACTTTTACATTTTACAATTACCAAAATGTAAAAAATTCATTTCTACATATGCAACTGAGCCTAGCATCTTCTATTAACAGAATTAAACAACTTAGAGATCAAATAATTACTTAGAAATGAAATGTTAAGACTGCAATAACTAAATAAATAAACATATAAAAATCTTATTGTTAAAATTAATCATTTTTCTTTTCTTTTACTTTCTTAGATAACTTTTTAAAAAATGTGAAAAAACAATGTGCCCGATATTAACACATTAAGATATTTTTGTAAAAAAAGCTGTCAGTAAAATTCAAATATTTTAATTAGATACTTAAACATTATTACATCAAAGTATTGGAAATAAAAGGATATTTAATAAATAAGCATCTAGACAATAGATTAAAAGCACAAAATAAAATCGTAAACTAGACATTTCAGGCTTTTAACAAGTCCTTCATCAGTAGAAACATTGGTGGAAACCAACAAACATTTCATTCAACAAACAATTTCTTTAAAAGTTCAGGAATGTACATCAGAGCAGAGGCATATCAGCCAACTTGGGCCCCAGGGGGAAAAAACCCTAGGGAGACTCTCAAAATATATATTCATATAACAGCTGGAATTTTAGAAAGTATTCATAATATTTATTAAAATTGTTACCTTTAAATTAAATAAATTTTGTATGTTTATAACCATTTACTTTTTAATTGATTTCAATTAATATTTTTAATTAATATTATTTTAAAATCATATTTGTGTTTTCTGTGCAAAATGCTATTTAGATGATAGTATGCACATGTAGCTGTGTGTTTGTTCAATGACCAATAGAAGCAAAATGGATTAATTTTTTACATCAATTTCAACAGAGGTATTGCATGTGGTGCATTACATTATTTTTTACATGGAATGTTTCCTTGTAAGGCCTATATGAACCATGGATCTTGAAATAGACTGTTTTAAACCAAAATAACTTATAAATTTGCAATTTTGAGTAGTGTTCACATTCATATTCTATAGATTAGATTTAAACTTTGAGAAATTTCGAAAAAATTTTCTTCTGATAAAATTTTATAAAACTTATAATGGGGACTTCAGGGTTTTTTCCCTGCTTGTGCTCTCCTCTCTATGCCACTGCATCAGAGCAAGACTGCATATTTGCCCAGAACTGCATTGTCATGCTGCATTTACAGTGAATCCTTGTAGATTTATAAACCACCTTTTAAATATATATATATTTATAATTATTATAGGTGAAATTAATTAATTTAATAATCTCAAAATCTGGAATGTGGTATTTTTCTATTCAATGTGTACAATGTAAATCACTAGATTTTAAAGCACATTTATATTCTTGTAGTCAAATATTGCATGAATGACCAGTCTTGTCAATATATATGGAATTACAACACTTGTAAGGGATACTGTAAACAGCAACAATATTATCTAAGGGAGGAAGATATTTTAGTTTAAATATCTTTTATGGCATTTCAAGGTTTAAAAGCAGCAGTTTATTACTTTATTTTGTGCTTTTAAACTGTTGTCTATATGTTTATTTTATTATATGTCAGAATTTTAATTTTTAATAATTTTATTTCAAATGTTTTCATTGTAATGAATTAATAATGGTATTAGCATAATATTGAGCCCTTAAGCTGACTGCATACTTAATCAAAGCAGGGGCAATCAATAGTTCAGGATAATCAAAAATTAAGGCTCATAGACTCAGTCAAAAAATACTGTTATTGAAATAATGTTCATTTTAAGAACAAGAGTTTGAATGACCAGTAAATATATTAATGTAGTTGTTTAAATAGTACTGCTTATAAATTATAATTATATAGATTCTGCCTGATACGTCATTTTAAGTCTAAAAACTTCATGTCTGTCTATGTACATGCTACTTTCAACTGCCAACATTTCCTTACAATTTTAGTGAACCTTAAACATTGAATTGGCAGACCAACTGCATATTAATATTTCCTAAAGAAAGTTACATATTTCATATGAAAATATAATTAAAAAATAAAATTATATGTTAAAAAGAAATATAACAAGAAAATACTAAATAAAAAACTACTCTGAAAAAAATACAAAAAATTATTACTCATGTTTTCATTAATCTATGTGAGAATAAACATGATATTGTATACAAGAATATTCTTAATATAAATATCATAACAAATATAAATATCATATTTAACTATAATTAATATTTTTTTTAAAAACCACTAAAATGGAATCAAAGAAAAAAATGTAGGAACAATGACATGATGATGAGGAAAATTATTAAAGACACATTTTAACTTTTTGCTTATGTAATTTTATTATTTGCTAATTGGACTTAGAAATTTTGCAGACCAAAATGCTATATGTAACTTACTAATAGTGCAATAGACAGATATCTGAAAAGTAAATGAAAAAAAATCAACATGCTCATGTTCAACCATACTATAAAAACAGGAGTGAAAAGCTCTAAAACAGGTGCACTAAAGGTATGGCAGTTGGTACACATTATTTTTAAGGTCATGCATCAGTGTTCCTTGCTGATTGCAAAATCCCATGTTAACATATGGGAAAATTTAATTACATAATAACTCCTTACTTAAAATAAATATTGAAATACGGTTTTCACTATCAGAAAGTAGACATCACATGCAGACATACTGCATTTAAAACATTATTTTCTTAAATTTTAAGTATTTTTAGGAAGACTATAAATTTTAAAAATTTTGCCTAGGTAAAAATTTCAAACTTTATCACATTTTTAAAAATATTTAAAATGCAGAAAAATAATTTTTGAAAACACACTATGTCTGATGCCTGACACACTTCTGATGCTTACTTTCTGATGGTGAAACTCATACTTCAATATTTATATTAGGTAATGAGTAATCAATTATATTTCCCATAAGACTGCCACTAGGGATTTCACGGTCAGTAAGGCCCTTAAATCAAACCTTGATACAAAAATCAAAACAAATAGGGAAGTACTAAGTAAAACAGTATAGCAGTTCTTGCATGTAAAAAAAATCAAGAAGGTATAGCCTAAAGCAAAAGTTCTCACACATTTTATTGAAAAATAACTCAAGCAAACTTTCTATGACAAAAATTAAAAATCTAAAAATATTCACAAAAGATCTAAAACGCAAAAAATTGTAAACTGTTTTGAAACAGATCTTACATTTATTTATATTTTTATGTACAATTTCTCAATAACTGATATCGCTCACTTTTTTTTTAATTAAATAAATTTAAATAAGTATACAAAGCTTTTTAATTAACAAATCAATAGATTCTGATAGATTTAAACTAGCAGAAAATCACTTCAATTTAACAAAGAACATGAAGTGAATAACAATTAAAACAACAATTGCTACATATCAAGAAAAAAATCGTGCCTGGCTAATATACATTCTTAACACTGACAAAATGACATTCGTAATGACAGCAAAAAGCACTATCACTCAGTAATAACATTTCATAAATAATTAACAATATAAACAATGTAATAAGCACAATAAAAAATGCCCAATAAAAAATACTGGCAGCCATTCTCAAAAACCAAATCAAACTAAAAATTTCCATGGCAAAATATCTTTGGTCCCTGTCATTGCACAGTAACTGTGGTTACTCCCTCTAGGCAACTTAATAAAATATAATGCCAACAATGAGTACAAATTATAAGTAAAATGTCTGACATATAAACATGCTTTAAAAAATACCGAATAACAAATAATAAATCTGAAATAAAATGTTATAAACAATGAAATAAAGACTAGCATAAAAAATGATATGGGAATAACAGATCAAATAAAATTTTGTTATATTTCTCCTTCAATTCAACCTTATAAAACACACTAAAGCAAACCTAAATACAGACCATACACATAATGCAAAAAATGCTCTATTTTCATATTATAGTCTTATCTGTTCACACTGAAAAGCAAATGGTAGGGGAAAAATACAATTATATTTAGAGGATGCCAAAATGTTATTGGTAAAGAACTTAATTTTGAAGTAAAAAGTAATATTAAATTAATATGAATATATTTTGAAATTAAAAGAAACTAATATATTATATTAATAAAGCATATGATGAATTAAACAAAGTAGTAATTTTTGCAAACCTCAAAATATAAACACAAGAAAACATCATAAAATGCATTCTATTTCTTGTTGACACAATATGGTGAGCATTTTAAAACAAAGAATTAAAAATAAGAGAAACAAAGAAATTTATTTTCTAAAAACACATTGAGACCACAAATATTTAAAATGGTTATGAAACTAAAATCCACATTAAAATACATGAAGTACAAGAAAACAGGAAGTATTTTCAGTAATAGAGAATGGAGAAACTCTAAATACGTAAATTTAAAATTATTTTTATGAGTTCGAAAGTTATGATAAAAAATATAATTAAAAATGCATTGTTTTTGTTAATGAAGCTAGTTTTTAAAAAAAATTAATGAACATAAAATCATACATTAAAAGATATCTAAAAGAAAAATTTATAATGAAACAGCAATAACTTTACACATACAAATTAAAATTTTCATTTGCCTCAGTGGTGAACAGAGATGTCAACAATAGCATAACTTTTCACAAGCAGCATATGATATGCAATTCATCTTAGAAAGACAATACTGTAAACTTCAATGAAAACAAAGTTTTATGATATTATAGGTACTTATTTTTATATTTTTTCATATTTCCTTTTCAGTATAGTTTAAAAAATGCATTTTTTTAGAATAAAGTCAAGATTAAATATGAAATTATTTTTTTATTTTTACTTTTCAATAAATACACAATTTTACATTGGATGCAACTAAATTATTTAACTGATATTTCAGTTTTTGTGAATGAATATAAATATCATTTTATCAATAAAAAATTACATATTCCATGCAACTTCAGATGTGCAGGTGCATACAAGATTTATAATTTCTCTGGCAGTGTGCATTTCTGAATAGCATTGCCTCCAAACAGTATTGGCACGAACTTCATAACTATCACAATTGCGCTGTGAAAAATATTTACAGTAATAGCATGAAATGGTGAGATGTTTTTGAAATGATCATATTTTTATGTCCTGTATTGCAACAACAAAATGCAGTTCCCATATATTCTTTTACATAGTTTCCTCGTGTTGCAGAAAAGAACTTGTTTCAAATTATATTTTTAGTTAAATGCTCATGGTCGATGAAATCTATAAACAAAGAGTTATTCATTAAATGAAAAATTATACTCATCAGTTAAAATGTTTGTAATAGTACAATTCAAAATTAAATTAGTTCATAAAGTTTAAAACATACAGATACAGAACATATATTAATGCACTCAATTTATGAAGACATATCTCACAAATAAATTATCAATTTTCCAGGAAATACATTTGAATCATATATTATAATATGAGCAAATCCTGTGTCTATGTCTGTGTGTATGCAAATTTTACCTTAAAAATGGCTCTAAACGATTTTGACGAAAATTTATATCCTACCATTTTGGGGTAATGGGCGATTAATGGGTCATTTTGGGAGAATATGGGTCAAAGTCAAGATAATTATATCTAAAAACGTCTCAAACGATTTTGACTACATTTTGTAAACTACCATTTTTGGGCAGAAGAAGACCAATGTGTGACATCATATTTTTGAGAAAATTTGATAAGTGGGTCATTTTGGGTCCCTACGGGTCAAGCTAATTTTATGTACAAAACGGCTAAAACAATGACTAAATTTTGTATCCTACCATTTTTGGGCATGAGAAGACCATCGGGGTAGGTCACATGATTAAGAAAATTTGATTAGTGGGTCATTTTGGGTCACTACGGGTCCGGGTCAAGCTAATTTTACATTAAAAAAATGGTTGAAATGATTTTCACTAAGTTTTGTAAACTACCATTTTGGAGCACGAGAAGGCCATTGTGCTAGGTCATATGCTTGAGAAAGTTTTATTAGTGTGTCACTGCAGGTCCAGCTAATTTTATCTAAAAATGGCACGATTTTGACTAAATTTTATATCCTGCCATTTTGGATTATGAGAAGACCATTGGGTTGAATAGAATGTTCGAAAAATATGATTGGTGGGTCATTTTTGGGTCCTTACGGGTCAAGCTAATTTTATGTACAAAACAGTTCAAATGATTTTGACTAAATTTTGTATTCTACCATTTTGGGGCACGAGAAGACAATTGGGCTAGGTCACATGATCAAGAAAATTCGATTAGTGGGTCCTATGGGTCAGGGTAAAGCTAATTTTATATGAAAAATGGCCGAAACGAATTTGACTAAACTTTTTATCATACCGTTTTCAGGCAAGATAGGACCACTTGACTGGGTCACATATTCGAGAAAATTCGATTGGTAGGTCATTTTGGATCACTATGAGTCACGGTCAAGCTAATTTTATGTAAAAAATGGCTGAAACGATTTTGACTAAATTTTGTATCCTACCATTTTGGATTACGAGAAGATATTTAGGCTAGGTGACATGGTCGAGAAATTTTGAATAGTGGGTCATTTTGGGTTCACTTCGGATCAAGCAAATTTTATCTAAAAATGGTTCTAACGATTTTGACGAAATTTTGTATCATATAGTTTTGGGGTATGAGAAGACCAATGAGCTAGGTCAAATGTTCAAGACAATTCAATTAGTGGGTCATTTTGGGGTCACTACAGGTCAATGCATTTCAATGTGAATGTATGAAAGTTGAAACAGTTATGTTGTAGAACAGTTGGCTGTAAACGAAGTCGCAAAGTTGGTACATCACCAAATTTGGCAACATTGATGAGAAAATCTATTTTCAAGATTAGCAATGCCAAAACGCATGCTTGGTGTCAAATGAAAGAATGTGCCAAGTTTGTGCATTTTCATCAAATTTTGGTGACAGTTGGCAAAAATTTGGCATTTAGAATCTGAAAGAATTTTCTAGAAATTCCCAATAGGAGCCGAGATACATGATTCAACCAATCAGCATCCATAGTATGTTCTCGAAAACAGAATTCAAACTATCTGGATAAATAGAACTGATTATTATATGTTGTACAGAAAATTAATTGTTACAATGAGTTGAACACAAATCTAATTTTAACTGAGCATAGCTCAGTCTTCCCTGCTGGTCTAATAAAATGGGAGAAAATAAAATCATTTGACACATTTCATGTTAAATAAGAACATTCTTATGCATAAAGCTTAATACATAAGTCAAGCTTAATGCATTTGAATTTTTTTATGTTTTCAGTTTTCTAAACAAAGAATAAAAATTATTTTTTTACTCAAAACAAAAAAATATTCATGTATAAAAATTTATAAAAGAGGGGAGTTTATTTTTATGTGCACAGTAAAAGAAAATATTTTGATCTTAATTCTTTGGTATTCAAGTGAAGTGTAATAAGAAAATAGATTTGTTTGATATGTTAGAGAGCTAGACAAGCTCTCAGCCATGTTTAAAATACAAACTTGAATATGTTCGGCCAAAATGTTACTTTTATAACTAGCCCAAATGTGACAAGTGGCGATAACTTACTCTAATTGTTATCAAAAAGTTTAAAATCAGTGAAAAGCTTTTAAAATGATGATGCACACATATCCTTGGTTTGATTATTGAAATGAATGGAAACCAGTCAATATAACTATACTATTTCTGATAATTTGTTGTTTAAACTACACAATGCTAAAAATCAAGTGAGAAAATTTTGTCAAAGGATATACTAATCTAGCAACCTTTTAAACTATGTTTGCATTAATGAATTTATTGTTGTCAATATGTTTTATTGCCTCAATTAATATATCATGGCTCGATGTGATTTCAGATTTTTCATTATTCAAAGAAGAAGCAAATGTAAAGGTGCATTTACAATATGGCTTTATCGTCCTAAATGTTGGCATTCCTGGCATTTAATCATAAGACCCAACCAATCAATGGCAGCATAATAACCAATGAAGCATGCTGATCAGTTGGGTTTTATGATTTAACCCTTTAAGGGTCAAGTAATTGTGCTTATGTAATGTTGAATTTACACTAGAATTTTTGAAAATTTTTATTTGAAAATAAAGAAATGCAATTTTACAACTTTTATTCACCAAAGTTATAAAAGCAAATTCTATTAAAAAATTCTGGTATAAATCTTAATTAAAAGAAAGTGGTTAAAATATATTCCAGCGTCCTACAAGGGGTTAATGTTAGGAACACCAACGCATAGGACTATAACCTCATAACGTAAATGTACCTTAATTAGCCAAAATTGAGAAATTATTTTTACTGAATTAGTTATTTAAGGTTCAATATTTTTTTAATTAAAACTTCACTAAAACCTAGGCATAGTAACATCATTAAAATAATTTAAAAAATAGCAGCTTTAAAATAAAAACATTTTTTATCCAAATCTCAAAACTCAGTTGGATCATGACTACGCACCTACTTGCGACATGACGTCAAACTCACTCACCAATTACAGAGAAAATGTTTTCACAAGTTCTTCTCAAAGATAGGTTGGTTGGCTGGCTGGTTCTGTTTCATGCAATAACGGGAAACAAAAATAGCAGAATTTTCAGATACAGTAGAAAATCAGAAGAAATTAGGGAAGATTGGGAGAATGATTAAATATAAGGAGACTTCGGAAGTCTGATTTTATGATTCTATTTTGATTTAACCAAATAAACAAGTAATATCAAAAAAAATTTTAAGTCAATTCCTACTTTTTAATCATAAATATATAAAATAAACCCATGCAGCATTAATGTCCCACGTTATCTTTATTGAACATTTTTTTATAATCATTGTTGCAGTATTTTATTTCTGTGGTATCACTAATTTGAGATAAATCTTTCATTTAATTTATGAAAACAATGGGAGGAATTTTTTTCTCCCATTTAAAACTAAAATTAATTAATTAAATTTAATTAATGAATTAATATTTGAAAAAAACTGTATTAACATTAAGTGTCATTCACTACAAGTTTAAAACAATTTATTTGAACTTGAGTGGATGAATAGAAAATATTTTATTAACGATTGAAAATTTGAACAAGATATATATAGAGAGTGTGAGCTAATAGTAGGAATTTAAAAACAAAAGTCACGCACAAAATAAAATCTTGAAAAAGGAAAAAAAGGGAAAATAGCAGATAAAGACGGAAAATGACAACAAGTAAAAATGGAAAATTGCAGAACCAAGGAAGAATCTAATGCCTGAATAAGTGTATAACACCATGGACAAAAATATATATATATATATATATATATATATATATATATATATATAACTTTTTTTAGAGAATAAAGAGTTTCAGCTTTATAAATGTACCCATACTGGTAAATGTACTTAAGTTACAGAAACCTACAGGCAACAACATATTGTTCTCTATAAGACTAAATTCTCATTAAACCTGAGCATGTTTCTACTAAAGTCAAAGCATGTGGGTCATTCCATGTCAAGTGGACTTAATTTGGATATTGTTCCTGCTCAACCTCCTTCAATTTTCAGGCCTAAAATGCACATCTGCAAACTCTCAGCGTAAGAAATAGTATAGCTGGGTCATCAGGGGTCCTTCTATAAAAATCTTCTATTTCACAGTCACAGAAAAATGATCAAATCACTAAGTTTGTCACTTTATTGCTCATGCCACAAAAAACCTTACTTACTAAAAATATGTGATCTAATACAACTTTTAGTGCTAAAAACATAATTGCAGTATTAGAGACCAGAAATCAATACATTCATCCTTACTTGGCCTCAAAGTAGGCCATATGGCTTGTCGTGATGAATTTTACCGTTACTTTAACACGTAACTACTGAACAAATTATTTTAAAAGTTTGCCACTTTACCAATCTATTACCTATGAAGATGTCATAGAGCTGCTGAAGTTGTTTCTCTCCTGCTTAAATATGCCTTAATTTATTCTTCTTTGAAATCTCTTTAAAAAATTTTCATAAATTCAAACTCATTTTCAGAAGCTTGTATCTCAAAAAGAACACTTCTGATTTGATTACTGTTAGTGTCGCTGGAAAGAACACACATTAATTCACAAGAAAAATTTTGTTTCATTTTAGTCCTCTTTGGTATAAGGTAAATAAAGCAAGGCTCGAAACAAACATCTACTTGTGTGAGATTCGCAACTATATCCGCCATAGAAATTTAGAGGAAAGGTGTAAATATGGTCAGCTTTTTTTGTTTTTGTCTTAAAGTGACTTTTCCATTGAAAAATTCCAGATTGTTTACCTTCATTCACAACTATAACAAGTTTACTAAATGATAGGAGGCAAGACAATGATTAATATCAATTATTTAAATTCAAAAACGAAGTTTTACAAAAAGCTTTTAAAAAAGCACCAGAAAAAATGGAGTGCAAATATGGGCACTCTCCAAAAATGTCACAAAAATAGTTTAAAATATTTTAAAACAGGCTAAAACAATACAAAATTGTAGAGAATTTATTTATTACAGGAAAAAAATATTTACAGAAATCGCAAACATAACTGGCTCTTTCAGCCCCGGCACAATCTAAGTGCGTCCACATTTTGCACATAACACATTTAACCCACACTTCTCCGCGAGTGTCTTCAGAGAACTTTCCATCACAAAAGATGCAAGTTGCATCACTCGAGTCTGGTTTATACCCATCGTTGATATCCAGATTGATATCATCATCGTTGTTCACAAGGGAGGGTCACAGTAATCTGATAAGTCCGGAAGGTCTTTGGTCTTCTCACCCCTGCCCCCTGACATTACGCCATTATGTTAGATTACGCATATTACCAGATATAGTATAAAATAAAACTAACAAATGCTTTGAGAACTTATAGATAATAAAATGTCCTTATTTCCCATAAATTTATTATTATCTACATCTAAGGTAATTTTAAAGTTCTCTTACCTCAAAGCATTTGTTAGGTTTATTTTATAATATATTTGGTAATGTACGTATAATGTAGGTAATTGCTATTTTCACGTAAAAAAACTATTGAAATAATTTATGTTGCTTAAGAGAAAAGGTAGTGTAATTAGGGGCCACCTTTAAATGAGTGCCCACATTTACACCAACCCTACCTAAGAAAGATGCCCACTTTCACATGTAAACTGAAGGCGTGCATGCTTCTAAAAATAGCTTAGGACCTCTGCTTTCTGGATATCACTGTGAAATTATTTTAAACTAACTATAATAACATGAAAAGAAAATGATTTCAGATAGCTGTCAAAAGTTTGCAGTCCAGAACAAATACCAATTCACACAATAACTCACGCTGCATCCACACTACTTGAAAGAATGTTTCCAACTGCTCAACAAATGCGTCATCTATAGTGCTGGTCACCAGTCTTCAGTACCTCCCATAGCCACTTAGGGTGGGGTGCCCATATTTACACCTGTGCTCGTTTTTACACCTTTTCCTCTATTCTAAAAATTTCTATGAAAGACTGAGAACACTGCAGTAGGGAAAGAATAACATAAAAGTATATGAAATAAGTGGGTCATTTCATGTCAACTGGCCTAGGGGGTCCCTGACTAGGTGCAAAGTAATGTCCTGGAACACTCAAATATCTCTTGAATGGATAAAGCTAGAATAGCAGAACAAGTGTCTACCTATAGCAAAAGGACTATGCACTATCACATAAAAGTAGTTGTAGCACCCTCCTAGGGTCACCAATTTCCACATTTAGCCACTATCTCGAAAAATATGATAGATACCGAAAAAAATGTAAATTACAAAAGCTTAGAGCATCCTTGATTTAGTGTGAAAGGATGTCTTACATTTAAAAATAACTATATTAGAAGCACTGAAATGTTAATTTTGTAAAAACCGATCACTGGCTTAAATATGCCACTTAATGTTTCAATATTTTCAGAGCTTCTGATACAGTTACTTTTATATGCAAAACATCATTCCATACTAAATCAAGGATGCTCTACACTTTTGCAATTGACATATTTTCCTTGATATAAACAGACAGACAGATAACTGAAGATACAAACACACTACAATTATACAAAAAAGTTTACACAAACCCTAATATAATAAGATAAAATGTCCAAAGTGATTCATAAACAGAAATTGATTACATCAAAGTATATATTTCTGATGAGAAATTAAACAAATACATATATTATTACAATTTATAATGAAATGTTAAAACTGTTTTTTAATTTCAAAATTTAAAAACATAAAAACTTCCACCTTTTCTAAAACATATACACAAATTAAAAACATCTTTTACTTAAGCAAGGTGTCAAATACATGTAAAACAAAATTTCCAAACTTGACAGGTTTTGGTTTAAAGTATAAAACCATAATCATAAGCACACATACGTCGTCAAAAACAAACCCGAATGACACTGGACGTTACAATATATACAAAATACAACACAACAAACAACGCCATCTACAATCAAACACACAAAGTAAAAGCACAGAAAAACATTAAACATCAACTCAAGCTTGTATACACAATTGCCTCCCTCTATTCAAATTAGCCCCACAATATTTATTTAAAAGCTCTAACCATAAAGGTGGAATAACAAAAGAGAAAGTATCATTACAGATTAAGCCTTTCAGCAAATAAATTTCGATGGACTCTCTTATAAGGGACTTGCGGTAATAATTCGAAATAAAAATCAATTTAATATCTTCAAATAAAATTTTAATCCCTCCCTCCAAATATAACCTAGACAAAGCTGTTTGCATGCGGCCAAATTTAATGTCAGATTCATGTTCCCTCTTTCTTATACTTAATTTTCTCCCTGTCATACCAACATAATAACTGATATCACCCCCCTCATTAACATACGGAATTTCATATACCCCTGAAGGATCCTCCTGTTTAATCGGGTCAAACTGTCTATAAAGTAACTCTTTTAGTTTATGTGGTGGTTTCGCAATTAAATCAATGTCAAACTTTTTAAATTTAAACTTTAACCTCACAAAATTACCCTTCATATAAGGAAAAGAAACTCTTTTAACTTTAGAACACTCACTCTCACCCTTGTAATTTTCACTTACCGCCTGATCCCTCCCCCCAATATTTTCATTTCTATAGTAATTAATCAACTTATTGATGCTACCCAATTTAAAACCATTACTCTCAGCTATACTATGGATAATATTTAATTCATCATTCAAAAACTCCTCAGAACAAACCTTAAAAGCCCTATTAACTAAAAAACGGAAAGTGGAAACTTATAACTAAAAGGAGAATACGCCGAATTTGGGATGACATGCCGACTATTCAAACTCTTCCTATAAGCCGTTCTCTTCAAATACTCCCCCAAATTCCTCCCAAAATGGGGGGTGGAGTCTTTCGTTAGTTTTGTTAAGGAGGTTAAGGATTTGGACAGTAATATTCAATTTACTTATGAATTAGAGGAAAGAAGTAGTCTCCCTTTTTTGGATACCTTTTTAACTAGAGGGTTTTCGCAAGGTTACTAAACCGTATTTGAAGAGAACGGTTTATAGGAAGAGTTTGAATAGTCGGCATGTCATCCCAAATTCGGCGTATTCTCCTTTTAGTTATAAGTTTTCCACTTTCCATTTTTTTAGTTAATAGGGCTTTTAAGGTTTGTTCTGGGGAGTTTTTGAATGATGAATTAAATATTATCCATAGTATAGCTGAGTGTAATGGTTTTAAATTGGGTAGCATCAATAAGTTGATTAATTACTATAGAAATGAAAATATTGGGGGGAGGGATCAGGCGGTAAGTGAAAATTACAAGGGTGAGAGTGAGTGTTCTAAAGTTAAAAGAGTTTCTTTTCCTTATATGAAGGGTAATTTTGAGAGGTTAAAGTTTAAATTTAAAAAGTTTGACATTGATTTAATTGTGAAACCACCACATAAACTAAAAGAGTTACTTTATAGACAGTTTGACCCGATTAAACAGGAGGATCTTTCAGGGGTATATGAAATTCCGTATGTTAATGAGGGGGGTGATATCAGTTATTATGTTGGTATGACAGGGAGAAAATTAAGTATAAGAAAGAGGGAACATGAATCTGACATTAAATTTGGCCGCATGCAAACAGCTTTGTCTAGGTTATATTTGGAGGGGGGGGTTAAAATTTTATTTGAAGATATTAAATTGATTTTTATTTCGAATTATTACCGCAAGTCCCTTATAAGAGAGTCCATCGAAATTTATTTGCTGAAAGGCTTAATCTGTAATGATACTTTCACTTTTGTTATTCCACCTTTATGGTTAGAGCTTTTAAATAAATATTGTGGAGCTAATTTGAATAGAGGGAGGCAATTGTGTATACAAGCTTGAGTTGATGTTTAATGTTTTTCTGTGCTTTTACTTTGTGTGTTTGATTGTAGATGGTGTTGTTTGTTGTGTTGTATTTTGTATATATTGTAACGTCCAGTGTCATTCGGGTTTGTTTTTGACGATGTATGTGTGCTTATGATTATGGTTTTATACTTTAAACCGAAACATGTCAAGTTTGGAAATTTTGTGTTACATGTATTTGACACCTTGCTTAAGTAAAAGATGTTTTTAATTTGTGTATGTATAATGAATTGTTTAAATATGTAATTTTTATTATCTCAACGTATTTTGCTTTTGTTATTGAGCAAAAACCGTTGCTCAATATGAAAAACTTGCAATTAAGTTTTTCATATCAAGTTTTAATTTGAAAGCCCTGTACAAATACAATTTTAAATAAGCAGATCAATAAAAAATGCGATGTTTAAATGGAAAACCAGTTAAATAGAAATAAAATTTTTCAAACAGCTTTGTCCAGAAGTAATGTAAAAATATTGGAAATGGATTTTATTGACCAGATAGTCTCAGAAAAACCACACTATCATCAAAGAAACACCTCATTTCATAATTTTATAGATTATATATACAGTCAACTCCCTTTAATCTGCAACTGTATAGTCTGCAAATACCTATAATCTGCAGACTGTTTCAGATGTAAACAGTGAAAATTTTGTTACTGTTAACTTTGCAAGACTTTTTGCATTTCAATGAAGCAAAACTTTATTTTTCAAATGAAAAAAAAAAGTAAAAATCAGAAGAACTTTTTTCCTGCCTGTTACATATTGTAACAATAAAAAAACATGGTGTCACCCAGCAAATTTTCACAGGATGGTTTGAAAAACATTTTGTAAAAGAAGCCTATATGCATTGTTGTGCTGGGTAAAGTATCATTTTTTTAAGTAATTTGGAAATATTCTATGATGATTCTTTTAAGACCTGTCTCCAGCAAATCGGACATCAATCAGCAAGCAACCCAATAAAGTGTAGAGAGAATGAGAGTCACTACAATAAAATTAAAATCGGCATCCACAAAATTGTCAAAAATAAAATCAATAATTTAAAGGTGGTTCTTCCAGCAGTCACCATGTCATCTTGACAACATAAAGAAGATGTGACAGTGTTTTTTATTTTGATATGCTTCAAGAGCTTCTATTGGTAGTCATGACCAGTTAAACAGTCAAAAATAAGCTACCCTAATCACCTGAAATAAGGAAGCAGGCATATGATTGCAATTAAGTAACAATGAACTCCTTGTCTGCACTGAAAATCCATGCTTTTTGAGTGTAGAAAAGATAATTTGCTTAATATTCACGTGGGGACATATAAGAGATAATTTTAGTTAATGATTCACATTGTTCATTTCCTAAGATTACACAGTGGCTTAGCATCCACTGAAGAACAAAATAACTTTTAAGGTGAACAAGCTTTTTTCTACACAAGAATGGAGAGTATTATTATTATCAGTAGTTGTGGAAGCCATAGTAGTAGCTTGAGAATCAATGAAAAATAAAATGCTATACCCAAGGTTATTTTTAATATTGTGATTAGAAACAAGTACAACACCAACCTCTCCAGGAAAATTTTCTGAAAGCCAACAAAGTTAAAAAATAAGCTCTACACCAGCATTTTCAGCTGAGTTATTGATATGCAGACAGGAGTAACTGCTACAAGTCACTCATGAACTTTAGTTAAAGAACACTTTTCAAATATAAATCCAGAGAGCAATGTATTTATCCTCCAAAAAATGTCTTTTTTGTAACAAATGACTTATATGCATTTTAATAGGTTTCTTTCTTTTTTCACTTTGATTATTGAAATGAGTAATAAATTTGTAAGCTCCAATTTTATCTCTTATAAGATCAAACTTAAGAAAGTTTCTATAAGTGTTATGTGTTCCATAATAGCTCTTTAAAAAAAACACAGAGTGATGATGCATGGAAACTTAGAAGAAATAATGAAGAAAAGAATAGTTAAAAAATATATATACAGTAAAAATAGCAATTGTATGATTCCTAATTTTCATATAACTATGATACATATTTTAGAAACTTAAGTATTTTAAATCTATTGAATATAATAATAGTATATATAATTACCGGGTAAAATGTTTGCTTTCAGCATGAACTTCCATCTCAACACTTTTGAATTCATTTAATTCCTTCCGTATAGCTGCCTAAAAGAGAAGATATTGATTTAGTAAAATGCTTCTACTCAAATTCAAAGTGACACACATTAAAGTAGAAAAATCACCTTATCTCGAGGGGTCAAACGTGTCCATGGCTTATCAGCACGTCGATCATAATCTTGAGCTTGAGTAACTTCAACATAGTCACTAAACCTTATGATTTTACGTTCTTTCAGTTCTTCAATTGTAGGCCTAAAACTCAACTAAGATGAAAATAAATTACTAAATTATCTTAAAATTTACCGTTTGCATGTATATGCAACATATTATGAGAAATACATTTAAAAACCAACTTCAAAATGAAATTCTACAAAATCTTACTAAAAGGTTTCAAGTTTGGAATACTTCATGAGAAAAGTAAACTTTATACACAATGATAAAAGATAGACTGATAAAATAAGATAAAATTAGACAGCTGAAATATCCTATATTAAAATTAGATGTGGTAATCTAAATCAGGTCTGTTGAATGTGCCATCTGCAGGCACCATGCAGTACCATTTGAAAGTCTTCTTAGCACTCTTCCAAATGTTTCCTGTTATTAACTGACTTTTAAAAAAAAATATTTTAAAAGATGCTTTGCTTTAAAATCATAATGTTTGCATGCTTTTTATTTTACTATAAATGCTAGGCTTTTGGCTCCTCCTCCAACAAAATTATCATGCATGTGTGTACTGTTACCTCTAATGTAAGGAGATAATAAAGTTGCATGTTTCAAATTATGTGAATACCGCCACCCTACATTGTTTGATACAAGCAGAGATGATCTCATGCTTATTGAAAGGTTAGACAGGCTTGATTTACATAACATACTTCTTTTTTTACAACACAGACTTAACGGAAGCTAACTACATTTAATTCTTTGAAGGCCAAATAAAAAAATTCCAAGTTATAAGAAATACTTCAATGTGCACATATATAGCCAACTGAAAAGATAAGTAGCAACAGTCCATTAAAACTTCATTTGACTATAGAACAGGGCATGAAATTTCAGTTGAAAAGGTACTAGCCAGACTAAAATTTTTGCTCACCACTATTTTACATTCATTCAGAGAGTAACGTAGGCCACCACACCTGCCCAGAAAATTAACTGTTTATGAAAAACTGAATTGAAATTGATCATTGTTAGAAGGAGCTGTCTGATAAATCCAGAATATTTTACATTCATGAAAAATATGAACAATTTTTTAAATGTTAAAAATTCGGGAGAAAGCGAATAATTTTTACCATGTTTCAAGCATCTAAGCTTAGGTGGTGAAACCTGATTCACTTGGCGCAGGAGTGAAGAGCGATCAGATTCAGCCTCGGAAGCGGAAAAGGCAGCTTTGGCGCTTGCGCAGTGTGAAAGCGGGAGAACGAATACAGACGGGGGAAGTTCGTACCTCCGTAGAAGAGAAATGGAAGTGGGTGAGGCCACATTTTTTTCTTCTTTTGGGAGATAAATGGCGTCGCTTGATTTTAAAACACTTCTGCGTATCGCTAGATTGTGGCACGAAATTCTGAGTGTATACAGTTTGATTTGAAGCACATTTCAAAAGATGAAACTTACTCGCCAACCTTAAATATTTGCTCACCAATGGCGAGCTGGTGAGTGGAAATTTCGTGCCCTGCTATAGAATATATGGCCAAGATATACAAATTTCATAATTATCAATATACAACATCATGATCCATTGAAAACTTCATATTTTATCAGAATCTCAAAGTCTCAATAAGCACAAACATAAATTAATATGCTTTAGCATATCATAGGTGGCAATCTGAGAAAATGAAAATTAGAGAAATTGAGTATTATACTATTCATAGCAAAACATTATTTTTATACTTTTGGATCTTTATAGCAAAAGCAATTAAGTGCACTTTTTGAAAATCCTGAGCCCAGAATGTTGCTGATTTCCTTGACAACTGCAAAAATAACAACTAAAGTTTAGTGATCACTAGACTTTCTTATCATTTTTATGAGACTTTCTTATCACTTTCCCAAAAAAATGGAATAGGAAGATTTTGCATCTCCAAACACAGAAATTTTGACCACATATTTTTTATCTACTTTCACTTCAATATACCGGGTGATTATAATTAAAGTTACGATTTCAAAAATCGATAATTTAAAAACTACTGGTCAGAATGACTTGATACTTTAGCAGAACAATCGTGAGGCAATGGAATTTTGTTTAGCGAAGGAAAAAAATAGTTCCAAATTGTGCCGATAGATGGTGCTGTCAGGGTTCACATTGTCTGGAGATATGCAAATTACTAATACAGCCTTCTACACCGTTTAACATCAAATGAACCGGTCTCTTCGAATTTAGCAATCATTTTTCGCAGACCATTTGTGGTTGTTGGACCCCTTTTTATGGATTTTAATGTGCGAAACTTCCTATTAGCTGTCATCGTTCTTAAAAAAAGCTTCAAGAGCAGAGCGCGATCCTTCATAGTCAGAGTCATGATGAAGCATTCAGGCAACGAGCATCATGCTCTGCATTTTTATGCCAGCTATGTCTGCGGTGTGCATGTCATGTATTGGTAATTTGCATATCTCCAGACAATGTGAACTCTGACAGTGCCATCTATCAGCACATTTTGGAACTATTTTTTTCCTTCGCCAAACAAAATTCCATTGCCTCATGATTGTTCTGCTAAAATATCAAGTCATTCTAACCAGTACTTTTTAAATTATCGATTTTTGAAATCGTAACTTTAATTATAATCACCCGGTATATAGCATGTATTTCCTAAAAACTGTCCAAAAAAAAACAAAATTTGTGAAATTCATTCAATACTTATAAAGAAAATAAGCAAACAGAATGAAAATTCAGCTTTGATAGTTATTTGAAAAAATGTTAAGCAGAAATACAAATTTTAATACAAAATAAATATTACAAATTTCATAAGCCTTTTAGTTTATACATGTTCAATGATAACATTTGTACCTGAGTTATTTTGGAAACCTAATAAATTTTCTATATGCATCATACATGATATTTCGGGATTCCAAATACAAGGTGACAGCATCTTTTTAGATAATAAAAAGACATATTTCATAACTAAAACTGAACTACTTGTAATGCTTTAGATAAATATATAAAAATATTTACAGTATCTGTTATATTAAACATTAATATCAATGAAAAGTTATCTTACATTACAGATGAAAGGACAAAATTTTCTACAGAATAACATCTAGGTTTCTTTATGAATATAAATTTATGGAAGACCTTCATAAATTTTATAAAATATAGAAAGTTTTGTCATTTTAGAAAATGAGAAAAACGTGCAAGTCATGATGAATAAGTATCAAACCTTTAGTGAAGGGTTTTTTTTTAGTGCTACATGATAAATTCTTTAAGCTGCAACAAAAGTAACTGCAAAGTTTCTCTTCCTTTTTTTTTAATTGTAGGCCATATATAACTTTAAAAGTGACAAAACTAAAAAAATGATTTATTCTGTTTATAAACTGTATTAAAATGTCTATTTAAAAATCAGTATTAAAATGGATAATTTACTGGAACTGCATACCAAATTTGGGGGCTTTTAAAATCAGGGACACCAGGGCCACAGTTCAGTTGTCCCATGCTTTAATCAGGCCGAAATATAACTGATTATTGGAAATTATGTAGAGCTTTGAAATGTGATACATGAAAGTAATAAAAGCACTTTAATTAGGCCAGTCTTAAAGATATATAAGCATGCTTTTGATTATAAATGAGAGAGAATTTTTGTGAATCATTTGCATTAATATCTTAAAAATTGTACTTTTTTAGTTGTGTGAGTTTTGAAGTATTTGACATAGTTAATTCTCTATTATTAGGTGAGATGTGAAGGTACTACTTTCCCCGGTGATTTTTCTTTTACTGTCGATTATTTTTCATATTTTATTTTTACACTAGAATGACCATACAGTTTTCCCTCTTTTTGAATATTTTTAGTGAAACACTCAATATGCCTGTATGTATATTTAATCTACCTGTCTTTCCATAGAAGGTGATTATAATAACAATAAACCAAAGTTCAGTAAAGAAAATTTTAATAAAAAATGTGTCAGCATAACTTAATGGTTCAAACATTTCAAGCAATTCTCTAGGTAAAATTCCAATTCTTGTTGCAAGATTTGAAAAAAAGAAAATATTCTGAATATTTAAATTAAATTCTGAAGTCATCTTCACAATAAATACATCGCAATTAAGTACAATTAAGGACTCGTTATTTCAGAAGAAGCTTTTAAGAATGTATTAATAGTCTTGTAATTTTCATAGCATCAAAATGTTTCTACAGTATAAACGTTCATTTGCTGTTTTCTCTTTCAGCATGCATTTTCAGGGGTGTCAAACTCCAGCAGTAGAAATGTGTAGTTTAAACATAAAAAAGTGTAGTTTTCCAGAATCAAGTGTAGTCAATAAAAAAATTTTTTTAAACATGCGAAATAGTTGTGTAAAATCTTTTGTTAACATTAAAAATAACATTTTCCTGAAATACATCGATTTAACTATCAAACGTATTAAAATAGGAGAGATTTAACAAATTAATATAAACTTACCTCTTATTACTTTCTTCTATCTATAATAGAAGAAAGTATTGTAATCAAAATTTTTTTCGGCGGATTTACATGTTTTAGGGGTCAGAGATTCTGAAAAACATGTTTTTACAAAATGTCTGTCTGTCCGTCCTCATTGTATCATCGAAAAGTGTATAAAGTTATGCTTCGAATTGAACCACATTTTTTTTCTATGTTTTTGGCTATGGCAAGCAGATTCTATTAGAATTTAGGGATATTTCGATGAAAGGGGGCGCTGTGATCGATATTTTTGTTTCATTTTCACTATTGTATCATCGAAAAGTGTATGAAGTTATGCTTCAAATTGAACCCCTTTTTTTTTTCTATGTTTTTGGCTATGGCAAGCAGATTCTATTAGAATTTAGGGATATTTTGATAAAAGGGGGCGCTGTGATCGCGATTTTTGTTCCATTTTCACTATTGTATCATCAAAAAGTGTATGAAGTTATGCTTCAAATTGAACCACATTTTTTTTTCTATGTTTTTGGCTATGGCAAGCAGGTTCTATTAGAATTTGGGGATATTTTGATGAAAGGAGGTGCTGTGATCGATATTTTTGTTCCATTTTCACTATTGTATCATCGAAAAATGTATGAAGTTATGCTTCAAATTGAACCACATTTTTTTTCTATGTTTTTGGCTATGGCAAGCAGATTCTACTTGAATTTGGTGATATTCCACTGGAAGGGGGCGCTGTGATAGCCATTTAAAGATTTCAAATTCTAAAAGATGTACAAAAAAATTTGAAATCTTAAAAGTTTTTTTTCGTTAAATGTTCGGCCTTGATCTGGAGAATCCGGAGCAATTTTTGTTTTACCTCTATCTTAAAAAATGGCTGAGATATAGCGGTTTGAAATTTTAGGGTAGCTGACATTTTCAAACAAGACAGCAGAATTCATCCATAAACGGGTTTAATGTATGAGTTTTAGATAACATGGTTTCGGCAAATTCTCTTTCATTGTTGTAACCATTGTTCCTATTCTTATATGCTTAACACTATATATTTATATTCGGCAACATCAAATTCTCGCCAAGCTTGGCGACAGTTGGCGAAATATCACCAAATTTGGCGACAAAAATAGTTTGCCATAAATGAAGCCAACTTGGCAGTAGAGGACTAATTTGGCGGTATTCTCATTCAAATTCAATGTTGATGAGAACTGGGAAAGAATCTTCTTTAATTGGTTTCCATGCATTTTAGCTTCGTGTTTTCCAATAAAATTAGCTAAAATCGTAAAACCAAGGTATAGGGAGGCTATCTGTTCCTGTTGGTACAGGCCAGAAGGACTTTTCGTAGTTTAGTATACATCAGTTGATCGCATCCCGGTAACCCGATGATTCGCAAGAAGCTGACATACAACAGAATGACGAAAAATATTGATTTTATTGGTGATGTGATAGCGAATTTTGAAGTATTAACATGACTGAGATAGAAGAAAGCTTTGGGATTGGCACATCCGACAAGTTCTAATATGTATTCATCATGAAAATTTAACTGAAAAATAAAATAATTTCATAAATGAAATTTTTGTTTTGGTCATTTTTTTTCCCTTTCATAAAAGACTACACAAGATACAAATTTAGACTAAAATATCAGGAGATTACTTTACTTACATTAATATTTATGGAACAAAATCTAGCACAATACCTATTTTAAATCATAATAAATTCCATTATGGGAAAATAATGTTGTTACTAACATGGGAAAAACTGAAAGAAAAGAAAATAATTAAGAGAAAAAATATTTTATTTTATTGGAAACATTTCTATTTTTCAAATATTGTACAGTGGCTTTTTTTAACATTTACAATTTCTTGTTTTGAAAATTTTCTTTTGAGGCAAAGTTCATTATTATATAAGAAATTTTAACAACATATGTTTTAAAATAGCAATAATAAGTCTTATTTACAATCCATTTTAAAATGACTGTCATTTTTGCGTGAGTACTAGCATATTGTTTGGCGACTTCCGAATCCAGGATCATTGTTTTAAATAGATGGCCTAAATGGTCAGTAGCACTTAGAGGCATGTTATATTCAATAAACAATTATGTAAAGAGAGTTTCTGTGCTGGTAAGTTCTGGGCCTCCTAATTGGAGATGGTTACTAATGCCCAATTACATAAACTCCCTACATTAGTTAAAGGAAGCACGGGTTAATGCTTCTTCCGGAAACGCTGGGTGTTGGATTATCAGGTTAAAGGTGTGATCGTGGCTTCTGGACGTCTGTGAAAATTTATAATGATCCCATAAAAGTTACCTATATTATTGAATTAAATTAACTACTCTAATAAAAAAAAAGATCAGATTATTACGTTGTGATTATTTACGCCGCCCTACGTCTTATGAAGCCAGACTAGATAAAGTATATAAATCCCTAACCTCTCATAAATTATAAACTAGTCCTCCTGATAAACCAACTAAAATTAATAAACAATTAAATTAAAGAAAAAGAAGAAAAACACTACTCGATGACATATGAGTGTTAACCCATATAAATTAAATACAAAGAGTTAAAAGTAAACGAAAAAAACATTTATTTACATATCTATTTACAAGGACATAAAAAAATAGAGAACAAACATCCCTAACAGGATGTTAAATTTTAAGTATAAAATATAAGATGAAATAATTGAATACTCATTAAAAGAGTTAGTGAGTCTTTTTCTGACTCGCACTACCGCACTTACGTGCATTAATTATATTTCAGAGAAGGAACAATTTCTCTACATTTACTAAAGTACCTCTACCAGTATTTATTTATTATTATACACATCCAATATGAGGGAATAGTAAACTACAGATACCTGTACCTTCAGAGTACTTCTGGTCTGCATTGTTAGCAATAGTCTACCTCCACGGGATAGGCAAAGATCATCTGTTAGGTCATCCTTTTTGACTTTTGTTGCCACTACACCATTTTGGGAACTACCTTCGTTTTTACACACTATCAGCACTCTACTCTTTCTTTTGAGATGTTACTTCCTCGGACAGGACGTCAGGTACTGCTCCTCTTCCAGATTTTCTCTTGGGGCTCACTTTTTTCTTTTCCCTCGTCACTGGGCCGTCTATTGGCTCCAGTGTTTTGTAAAGACGTCTCCGCCCTCATCTCTTATTGGTTTTGCTAAATGTTATTCAGGACCAACTAGATGGGGTCCTAAATTGTAAATTTGCTATGCACTTCCAAACAGCTATAAATTTTTCAGCTCGTAAATTTTTTTCTCCGTAAAAGATGTCCTTGTTAGATCGCAGACCAGTGTCTCCGAAAGTAATAAAACTACTCTGGGTGGTCGATTCTATTTTCCCATACGAACAAGAGACTATGTACACTAATAAAATAAATACTCCACAGAAATTCCTGGTTATACAATATATATACATAAAAAATACATATTAAAAAAATAAAAGTATATAAAATAAATAGTCCACAGAAATTCCTGGTTATACAATATATATACATGAAAAATACCTATTAAAACAATAAAAGTAAACTAATTTAGTCAGAAATTGGGAGGTGGCTCATATCTGACCACCATCCTCCCCCCCAAACAGAGAGCTGAACGGCTCACGTCAGCTGTCAGGAACACACTATGAAATTCAGTCCATTGTGTAGACCCATAGGACAATCTAAATCCTCCGAAAGACCGGAAGAGATCCTAAAAAGTTCGTAAGAAATGTCTCTGTAACACTGGGCAGAGACGAGCACACAGAAAAGTTTTTTTCCAGAATTGTCTCTATAAAACTGAGCAAAGACGAGAACACAGAAAAGTTTTTTTTGAGTTGTCTCTTATAAAACTGGGCAGAGACGAGCACACAGGAAAGTTTTTTTTTTAAGAATCTGTAGGTGGGACCACAGAACGGTTTGTCTGTCGACCAGATTTACAGTCGCTTGTGAAGTCGAAGACAGGTGAACACATTCACGTACCCTATTCCCCTCTGTGTATAACCAATTTTGAAATAATCACCTTTAAAAATTAGCCAAAATCCATACAAAGCAAACGCAATTTTGAACTAAACTTTTAAAGTCTAAAAGCCTCAACACATAGAACAGTATACGGCTGGCACATACTTTTACATTGGAATCATACCAGTCATGACTTAATATACACCAAATACACTAAAAATTATATATATATACAAGGACGTGATACCAAGAAAGAGTTTGTACTGCATAACCTTCTATACATTGTAACAATTAAAAGAAAAGTGAAAATCCACATAATACATTAACGCTAAGTATATGAACACGTACAACACATTACAACAAAATTTCGTTCATATATTAGAGAGAAAAAAAATGTATTGTATGATAGATATTACATTTATGAAATATATACATGTCCTACCGAGAGAATGCTCCCTTCTCTCCCACTTTAATATTACTTAAAAATTTTCTTTTTAAATTATCACCTAAGTGAAAAACAAAAGAGAAATATATGTGAACTCTAGTTCACTTAATTATATGACCGCAATCAAGAGTAACGACTTCAAAATCCAGCGGGAATAGTCTACACATGACAACGAAATCGACCACCTGAAGTCATGCTCTCCATCCTCTCCCAAGTGGAGGAAGGATCCGTGGAGAAAAAAATCTCGCTCTATCTTCGCTAACGAGGAAAAAGAAGAAACACATCGGAGACTCTGCGCCTCTTGCCTAGCAACCGCTTGACCGGGGGTCGTGTGAAATCGCTAATCGACTCAACACCCCCTCTATCCCATCGATAATGAGTTGCTCCAACCCACGCTAGAAGAGGAAATGACCACTTGGCGCCGGCTTTCGTCTGAAAATTCTGTCATCTCATCCTGTGAAATACGTCAGATCGCCGCAACATAAAAGGTACGTTACCATTTTGCCTTTATAACTTATCCTTTAGTCGTAAAACCTTTGAATAATTTTTCCCAAACTCTTGTCTAGAAAGAGCCCTAAACTTAACTCTAACCGTACCTAAATTTTGAGACAATTACTGCAAAAATAACCGACTTTACGAATAGAATTTATGTGAAATGCTATCCAAATTCCTTTCTTTCGTTACAGGGGACTCACCGGCTACTGTGAAATCTCCTTGACTCGTTACAGAAGAAGAAGAAATCACATTTTGGCGTGGTCGGACTGTTGGTAACTATAGCTAATGGTACAATTTTATTTACAGCTGTAAAATTTAATACTTCTGTCTGAATGTACGGAACGCATTTTGCTGCCATTTCCAAACTACTCCTTCCCGAAATTTAAAGCGTATGCTTCCCCTGCCTAGAAAAGAATTACTGCGAACAAGGGGAAAAAAAGTATTGGAAACGGAAAGGTCCCATAAATATGGCCAAGAAGAAAGAGAAAGGAAAAAAAATATATTATTATCTCTCGATACCAACCCGCAAGAAAATGGATGAAAAAGGCTGTAGAAACCTGCTGTAACCGTAGGAAACAAAAAAGAAAAGAAAAGAAAAGAAAAGAACAAATGGACCGAAGAAAAACAATTATTAATTTCTTTTTTTTTTTTTTTTTAATGGTTTAATTTTGATAAGCTAAAACTTGTGTACACCAATTTTACTTACGTGTCTTCATATGTTTTATGTCATATGTCAATTTATATAAATCATTTATTGTGAATTCCCTCTATTATCTTGTTTGTTTTATCATTTTAAGGACAGATGAAACAAGAAAAATGCTTATCTCCCCTCAAGAACACTGAGCTGTGCAGAGCCTCACCCGAGTCGCCTGTGGCCACAAGCTTAAAAAAAGCCCCGGTTGACCAGCAACCAAGAGTCAGAAGGAAAAAAAAAATAAAACCCAGGGAGCCCCACCAACGCTGCTACAAAAGAGGGTAAGACATCTTCTACTCCAAAATTTAATTGTTACTATTGTATATATTTATAAAAATGTGCACTAAAAGGAAATACAATTTTTTTTTTTTTTTTACTTAAATGTGCATTTAAATTACTAATACAGAAAGTTAATAAGTAAAAACCAGTGAATAAATCAAACTCTTAAGCAAAAACCAAAAAAAAAACTGAAATATATGTATTTATTTATTTATTTAAATTTTTTTTGTTTTCAAAAATCTCCGAATACTATACCTTTCGGAAAATTAAAGAAGTGTGCAGAGCGTATACTAGCCTAGTATTACCACTAAATCAATGTCAATTTCAATACTTTCTTATAAAATACCAGTATTATATTTGTACTACACTATGCAATTTACAAGTACAATGTAACTTTTTTTTTTTTTTTTTTTTTTTTTTGAAAATAATTATAATAAATATATTTTATACCGTAAAAGAAGTATATTTTTATGATATAAGTTGTTCTATGATTAGAAAAAGAATTAATTATACCTACACCCGCGGTGTTGTGCTATGATATTTAAATACCATATTTACATATCTTTCCTCCGGAATATGTTAATTATTTTTTTTTTCTCACTTTTAACAAAAATACCTATCTTCATAATGTATATAATGCTAGTGAGTAATAATATATCTCTTTATAAAAGAGAAAAGAAAATTATATGTTTATCCTGATCGCTACAATCTTGCATCCAAACCACTATTATATGTTTACTTTTGTTACCTAGATTCAGTGACATTACAAACCACAAAAAAAAATTGTACTCTTTCATAAATACCCTTCTTAATACCAATAACCATTACCTTCTATCCCGTCGTAGTACTTTTGAAGGAATTTTGAAAATAAAAATATGTAACCATAGTTTTAAGACTCTCCGCTAATAAACTCTTCTTCGTGTTGATCGATAAACTATCATGTTTGTTTACCTACTCCGTACCTAATCATGTACCGTATTGATTTATTTAATTTCGATTTTCAAAAGAAATCTACTTTTTATTTATTTATTTATTTATTATTATTTTTTTTCATATGTTTTAGTCCCTAATTACTATCCAAAAATCTCCTCCTGTCAACAATAATATGTATCAATATCTTCACACATCGTACCCAATTTTGCAAATCCAAGAAAAAAAACAATGCTTTCTTTTTACGTAAATATTCTATACACGAAAGAAGTACCTGACACTTATTCATTATGCCATAAAAGAAGTAAAAACCATTTTACATATGTACATATGCTTACTATTTTTTATATACTAACCGAAGTACCTGCGTAAGCAATATCCAACTACCTATTATTATTATTATTAAGTACAATCTTTGTACACTGGAGAAAACATTATGTAAAGTATATGTCCCCATAAATAATAAGTTATAGTTGTTCTATAAGCCACGGAAACCAGAAAGAGGATTCGCTCTTGGCTTCCCTCTTCAATCTCTGTCCCCCCCTCCGCTGGCGGCAAACCCTTGCTAACACATTTGCAAAAAAAAAGAGGTTTCTCCCCGAACAATGGAGGTCGGAGAAGAACGGCGCACGAAAACCAGTCTGTGCATTTGCATAAAAAAAAAAACTACTTTTTTCTCCTTTTACTGCTCCGCAAACCTGGAGGGAAGAAAGAGGATGGCCCCAAATTCGCCTGCCTCTTCGGTGCGATTTTTTTTTTTTTTCAAAGCCCAGAGAAGCGAAAACAAAACTGCATCGCAATTTTGAATACTGAGCTCGCTCTATCCGAAATACAGTTCTGTAAACGCCAACCATACTCATTCCTCACCGTAATAATAAATGATAATTGTTTTTAATCTAATAAAATGTAGTTTTTTCCTCACAGCACTCAGAAGCAGATGTCTGTCTATACGTCTATGAATGTACAAGAAATTTTTCTTTATTATTATTTTATATGCTGTATATATATATATATATATGTCATCTATACATATTTTACCTGTATATTATTAATAGTGCATTCATTATTAATTTTTTTTTTTTTGAAAGGCCCCCAACTATTTGTAAAATTTTGTCTATATATACACTTATTATTATTATTATATACATATATTTTTTTAATTTTCTTACAATACTGTTAAAATAGGTGAGGGGGAAAAAAACCAATAGTATACAAAACTCCGAATTTCTAGAATATAAATTTATAAATACCTACTTAATAGAGAATAAAAAAGAAAAACAACGACTGAATGTTAATTCTTTGTATAAATTATTCTTCTTGAGTATTCTCTGTGCTAGTTTGAGGCAAATTAATTTTAACTTTTGGTTGCCAGAAATGGCTTATGTGGCGCTTAATTTTCTTAGCATGGGGTTCAATCATATGTTGAACCAAATAATTATTGTTTCTAAAAATCCTTACAACTTCATAAGGCCCTTCCCATGTTGATTCCAAGGCCCCCGGTTTTATAACTTTTTTTAGATAAACCTGATCACTATGCTGTAATGTTTTGACTTTTTCAAAATCTTTGTTGACGTATTCACTCATAACACGTTCCTGGTTGGCCAAGGACAGTTTTTGTATCTCTTTCATGTGTTTGATACGCTGTTTCACATAAGCTTGGGTGCATTTTTCATCGGAAGTATTCAGTGCTGTAAAATGATTCGATACCTCCCGTGCAAAAAAAAGCATTGCAGGCGTGTAACCTGTGGCACGATTTATTGAGGTATTGTAAGCCAATTTATAAAACGGTAAACGAATGTCCCATTCTGCCGTTTTTTCACACATACTCTTTAAAGATGACTTTAACAATTTGTGACTACATTCCAAAATCCCATTTCCCGAAGGTTTATAACAGCTTGTAAAATGTCTCTATGTTCAGTGCTTTTAAATACTGGCAATAAACGTCACTCCTAAAATAGGGCCCGTTGTCCATCGTAACTGATTTAGGGATCCTGAAAGAGCTAAAATAGTTATTTAGAGCATTCAAAATTGTCTGCGCTTCTACTCCACGTAGAGGTATGGCCTCTAGGCACCTCGACGTCGAATCAATTATAGTTAGAATGAAGGAGTTTTTTTTAAATGTCGTATGCAGTTTGCCTACAATATCGCAATGTAGGGCTGTCCCTATTGGGGCATCCTTAATAACCTTTTGAATAGGTACTTTAATAGCTTGGTGTTGCTTATTTTTATTGCATGGGATACAACTTGTACAATAGCTCCTTATATCCTTGTACATTCTATATCAGAAAAACCGAGACTTTACAGTTTCGTATGTTTTCGGGAACCCGAAATGACTTTTATGCGCCTCTTGTATAATTTCAAAAACCAGACTATTAGGAGCAATGAGGAGTTGTTTGTCCTTATATTTCTGTTTTAAAATTAGTGCATTATTCTCATTTAATTCAAATTTTCGAGTATTTTTGTTTTGTTTATTATTTTCTATCTTCTTAATGATTATGCTAAGTTTTGCGTCTTTACGTTGCTCGACTTTCACATTCTCTTCCGAGAGATTAACATTTACTTTGAACAAATTATTATGAATTTTGGTTTGAGCCGAAATATTATTTATGTTGCGAGAGATGTAATCTGCCGGATTTTTCACACCCTCAATAAATTCAATTGAGTAATCAAAATCACTAAGCCTCATCAGCCATCTAGCGACAATGTCACTTTGATGTTCCAATTTTAAAGGGTGCGTGAGAGCTTTTGAATCAGTGAGTACTGTAAACTTCCTTCCTAGCAGGATATTTTTAAAATATTGAACAGCATCGTGGATTGCCAAAAGTTCATATTTAATGCTAGGGTATCTCTTCTCAGACTCTTTTAGCTTTCTCCCATAAAACTCTATTGGAATATGTTCCTCACCTTCCTTCTGTGTTAAGACTGCAGACAAGGCGACTTTTGAAGCGTCCGTGATAAGAAAAAATTCCTTTTCAAAATTTGGGGGTTTTAATGTAGGATTGTCAATAATTGCTTTCTGAATGACACAGAATGCTGCTTCTGTTTTGTCCGTCCATCTAAACTTAACTTTGTCTTTCGTAAGCTCGATCAAGGGGTCAACAATGTCAGAGTAGTGATGAATTAGCGTTCTGAAATAATTAGAAAGACCCAAAAGCGACTTAACTCCTTTTTTGTTCTTCGGTCTAGCTAATTTCTGTATTTTCTCCACATTTTTGGTTGATGGGGAGTACCCATTCTGATTAACCTTAAACCCCAAGAATTCAATTTCTTCTTTACAAACCTGCATTTTGCTGGGTTCTATCGTTAAATTATTCTCTATGAGTGCCTGTAAAACTTCTTTTAATAGCTGAGTCATACATTCAACGGAATTCGCGGAAACAATGACATCGTCAATAAAATATCCGACTTCCTCCTTGTTAAAATGTCCCAATACTTTATCCATTAATTCGGCGAAAATTGTGGGACTTAATTTTAAACCGAAATTTAGCCTTACGGGGGCGTATTTTCCGTCTTCTGTAATGAAAGCCAATTTATCTCTATCTTCCGGGCGTAAATTTATTTGAAAAAAAGCACTATGCAAGTCTAACACAGTGTAAAACTTTTTTCCGCTTATTTTTTGTAAAAGTTCTTTGATATCCAGTATAGCATATGGGTATGCCTCTAAGATTTCGTTTAGCAAACGATAATCCACCGCCATCCTATATTTAGGTTTCTGTTTATCTAAAGACTTCTTTTTTACAAACAATACCGGGAAAGCGTAATGAGAATTACTTTTTTCGATAATCTTTGCTTCCAGTAATTTTTTTATTTCCTCTTGTGCATATTCTCGCACCGTATGAGGAGTCTTATAGGGCTTACATTGTATAGGGTAGTAGTGATGTAATTTTATCTTTGGGACGACCAGAGAAGAACTACCCAAAGTTTTATACGATTTTGAGAAAGCCTGGGTGTGTTCTATTAGTACGGTTTCCATCTGTAATTTTATCTCCTCGGATAAATGAGCTAAATCAAAATCCTCTTTACTAAGTTCTGCCTCTCTAAGACTTCGTACTTCCTCGATGGTCAGGTTGTTTACCTGGTATAACGAACCCTGTTCCACATCGTCTAACTCCTTTCCCGACTTTGCATCGAATTGTGTAGTAATTCTACCCAAATTTGCATTTGCCTGTATGACTACTTTTTTATCTGATACATTCTTTAAAATTATATTTATTGTTTTACTCTTCGTTACCTGGTGTATTGAGTCTTCGCATGTAATTCCCCTTTTTATTCTATCTGGCTCGAATAAGATATCATTTTCTGGGTCTAACTCTTCCGAAAAAGTTAAGGTGACAATTTTTTCACCCCCCGGTGGTAAAAATACTCTTCTCGTTGCTCTAGCGACAATCAACTTATTTTCCTTAGTTTTTTTTCTACCATTGTCCATATTATTTTTTTGCTGTTTATTGTTTTTCTGCGTGCTCGAGGCGTTTATCTGGCACCCCTTTTCCTCGTCTTCTTCCTTATCTATTGTAATTGTAGTGTTTTTTATTCTTAAACAATTTTGTTTTAAATCAAGCACCATCCTATTATTTTTTAAAAAATCGTAACTGAGTAGCATGTTGTAATTTCCGCTAAAATTGTTACTCGTGACATAAAATGTACCCGAAGTAAATACATTATTTAGTTTGAATGATATTTTAATACACTGTTTAAATGGAATATTTACTCCATTAAAAGATTTTATACGAATTCTATTTCCTAAAAATTTCATTTTAACCTGTTTTTCTTTTAAAATATCAAATAAATCACATGAAATTAGAGACACCGCTCCGCCGCTGTCCAAAAGACCATCTACATTAACCCCTTCGATTTTAAATTTAATAATAGGAAGGTTATTACTATCTGCACCCTTTACGCTAGCAATCACTCGCGTATCCGGGGATCTGTTACGGGGCTTTTCGACCTCTCTCTCACTATCTAT
This sequence comes from Maratus michaelseni, assembly GCA_963931845.1. Classification (NCBI taxonomy): domain Eukaryota; kingdom Metazoa; phylum Arthropoda; class Arachnida; order Araneae; family Salticidae; genus Maratus; species Maratus michaelseni. The sequence continues at coordinate 447,915,052 of OZ007586.1, forward strand.
AGACCCCCTTTTCCATTTCCCGGGTGAAAACCTTTCTTTTGATATTTTCCATTTTTCCGATAATTATTTCCTGCATTACTGCTCCCCTCATTTCTTCTGTTTTGTTGACTTTCGTAATTTTGGGTGCTAGGGAAATTTGTATTTTGAACTTGAAAGTTCCCCCCAAAATTCGGGTAATTAGCGCCCGTACTTTGAACAAAATTATTCTGAGGTGAGAAACCATTATAAGGATAAGGATTTGTAGTAAATTGAGGCCCTGGAGCCGGTGGCAGCGAATGAAATGTGGAATTAGGATTATAATTTGGCCTGAATACCCTTGAAAATTATCCGTAAAATTTGAAGGGTGAGCCCCCGGAAAATCTGCCTGTTTGAACTTAGGAAAATTCGTTCGAAAATTCTGTTTATACTCAGATTGCTTAGAAAATTTATATCGACAATTTTGTGTCGTGTGGTTGCTGCGTTTGCAGATCTCACAGTACTTGTCTTTAACAAAAGTACTTTTTTCGACTTTATTTCGTTGTGCTAACTTTAAACTTTCCAATTCTAACTGCAACTTAGCCATACTCTCGGCTTGCAATTGATTTTGCTTAATTAGGCTTTGACACAACTCCGCGGTCCCATTCTTACTTACGTTGTTTACCTCTGCAAAATTTGTAGAGTTAATTGCGGCTTCCATAATTAACGCTGCTTCCGTTGCCTCAGAGAAAGATTTTACCGCACGCTTTCGAATTTCAAAAGAAATATCGGTTTTGACTGCGTCCATAAACTTATGCAATTTCATAAGTTCGAAAAGTTTTTTTGCGTCATTCTTATTTGATAATCCAGAAATTTCAAAAAACTCAGCTGCTTCAATATTAAAACGAAGAATAAAACCACTTATCGACTCCGTTGGACCCTGTTTTAATTTTGAAAAATTCTCGTGGGCTTCACCAAAGGAAAGTTTTGAGCCGAAAGCATTCAGAAGTTTTTCTTTAAATTTTTCATAATTAGTTTCGGTATGTAGCTCCGCATCTGATATTAGTTTCTCGCGAGCTAAGCCGGTTAGTTTAGATTTTAGGATAATTAATTTGGCTCCCACTGGAATTACTGCTTGTACAGCCGCTTCATCAAATTGAGTAACGTAGAAATTTATATCATTTTCCCGTTTTGCATCAAAAGCGGGGATACAATTTAGTAAATTGTCCATTTTAGGGGTATTATTATCCGTATTTAGAACTTGAGAATTTTGAAGTCGTGTTCTTGCTTTATACAAAAAACTGTTAAACTCCGTAGAAGAACGCTTATTTCTCTTAAATTTGCTACCCATAAAATTTGTACACAAAATTTATATTGATCAAATTTCAAGGTTTTACGCATATAAATAGCTTCTACAAATTTCAAGAAATACAAATACACAAAATACTTATGATACAGAAAAAAATCTTTCACAGTAGTAATTTCACTTTTGCACCTAGCAATCTGTACTACAGAAATATTATTTAGAATAATATATAAATACAGAAATATTACCTAAATTATTTGTTTTGTGTGCCAAGCACTACATTACACTACCTGTTTTATTATTTGTCATTTCCTTTACTATTTGTAAAAACACTTGTAAACAGAAATTATTATTATTATTTTTTTTTTTTTTTCAACATAGCATAATTACCCCCAATTTGTAGTACTGCGATCACAAACTTATCTATTTACTTAACATATTTTATTTATGAAATATATATATATATATATATATATAAGTATCATTTGTACTACTCAGTAATTTTCAATAAATATTGTCATGACTGTGGAACTATGTGCCAGCTATACTTGACATAGAAAATGAGAGAAATTGTCCTTAAAAAAAAAATTATTTAATTTATTTATTTATGTTAAAAAAAAACTAAAATCAAGAATTTTAGACATCGAGTAGATAAAATAATAGTTAAATTTTGAAACATATAAAAAAATTACTTTAAATACAGTATTAAAATTATAATCTAAGAATATTCATAATAATAATAATAATCATAATACTAGTAATAATAATAATAGAAAAAAAAACCCGTATTGTAACCATAAAATTAATGAAAATAATAACCTAGGCTTTAAAGTTGGCAAAGGTCACGTCACCATACAATTCCCGGGGCTAATGCTGGTAAGTTCTGGGCCTCCTAATTGGAGATGGTTACTAATGCCCAATTACATAAACTCCCTACATTAGTTAAAGGAAGCACGGGTTAATGCTTCTTCCGGAAACGCTAGGTGTTGGATTATCAGGTTAAAGGTGTGATCGTGGTTTCTGGACGTCGGTGAAAATTTATAATGATCCCATAAAAGTTACCCATATTATTGAATTAAATTAACTACTCTAATAAAAAAAAAGATCAGATTATTATGTTGTGATTATTTACGCCGCCCTACGTCTTATGAAGCCGGACTACATAAAGTATATAAATCCCTAACCTCTCATAAATTATAAACTAGTCCTCCTGATAAACCAACTAAAATTAATAAACAATTAAATTAAAGAAAAAGAAGAAAAACACTACTCAATGACATATGAGTGTTAACCCATATAAATTAAATACAAAGAGTTAAAAGTAAACGAAAAAAACATTTATTTACATATCTATTTACAAGGACATAAAAAAATAGAGAACAAACATCCCTAACAGGATGTTAAATTTTAAGTATAAAATATAAGATGAAACAATTGAATACTCATTAAAAGAGTTAGTGAGTCTTTTTCCGACTCGCACTACCGCACTTACGTGCATTAATTATATTTCAGAGAAGGAACAATTTCTCTACATTTACTAAAGTACCTCTACCAGTATTTATTTATTATTATACACATCCAATATGAGGGAATAGTAAACTACACATACCTGTACCTTCAGAGTACTTCTGGTCTGCATTGTTAGCAATAGTCTACCTCCACGGGATAGGCAAAGATCATCTGTTAGGTCATCCTTTTTGACTTTTGTCGCCACCTCACCATTTTGGGAACTACCTTCGTTTTTACACACTATCAGCACTCTACTCTTTCTTTTGAGATGTTACTTCCTCAGACAGGACGTCAGGTACTGCTCCTCTTCCAGATTTTCTCTTGGGGCTCACTTTTTTCTTTTCCCTCGTCACTGGGTCGTCTATTGGCTCCAGTGTTTTGTAAAGACGTCTCCGCCCTCATCTCTTATTGGTTTTGCTAAATGTTATTCAGGACCACCTAGATGGGGTCCTAAATTGTAAATTTGCTATGCACTTCCAAACAGCTATAAATTTTTCAGCTCGTAAATTTTTTTCTCCGTAAAAGATGTCCTTGTTAGATCGCAGACCAGTGTCTCCGAAAGTAATAAAACTACTCTGGGTGGTCGATTCTATTTTCCCATACGAACAAGAGACTATGTACACTAATAAAATAAATACTCCACAGAAATTCCTGGTTATACAATATATATACATAAAAAATACATATTAAAAAAATAAAAGTATATAAAATAAATAGTCCACAGAAATTCCTGGTTATACAATATATATACATGAAAAATACCTATTAAAACAATAAAAGTAAACTAATTTAGTCAGAAATTGGGAGGTGGCTCATATCTGACCACCATTCTGATTTGGTTATATTTACCGATACATCGATTTCCACAACAAAATCTTCTGGCAATTTTTTTGCTATCGCTTTCCGTTCACTGAATTTCCAGTGTCTGTCTGACGTAATATCACGCAAACAATCAAACTTTCCACCGCAATTAACATGAAAACTATTACTGCAAATTGTGCAGAATGCTTTATATGATAAATTATCTGAAGGATGCAAACAAGATCATTTCACAGAATACGCTGATCTTACTTTATCAGAAATTTTGTTCTTCTTTGGCTGATCATCATCACTCATCATGACAAACGAAAAAATAATGAATAGATTTTCTGCAATTTCAAATGGTATCACATTAAAAAATTAATAAAACTTCATTAACGATAATAAAACATAAATATATGAAGCAGTAATAAAATGTAAGCGACAAGTCAAAGTAAGCAGGACTTTGGCAGAATCCGATACAAACAAAACAAGAATAAGTAAAGTCTAGTGGCAGAAAAAGCCTCATCCGATGTAATCCAATCACAACACCCTACTGATATGCATGCACACGTCATGTCACAGTTCACGAGGAGGAAATTCGACAGTGTACTGGAGTTTCAACCTACTTCCTCCATAACCGTGATTGGCCTTTATGGATTGCACAATCACTGAGCGTTCATAGTAAACAAAAGAGGAAAAGCGTAGTTTCATATAAGAGGGCGTAAGTAGGGCTTAGTAGAAACAGCTTCAAGCGGAGTTACTATGCCCAAAACATAGTAGTTCGCAGCCCTGCATTTTATTAACCTATGAGTGTTTCCTTATATAGCACTAGTAAATTAATTGTAGTTTTAAATACATATCTGTTAAAACATTGCGTAGAAATAATAACTAAAAGAAACACAAATAATTGATATAGAATTAATATTCTTTTTTTTTTTTTAAAGAAAATAAATATGCTTATTTTAAAAAAAAAGCAAATGAGAAAATTTAGCATGTAGATAACTATCTACATGTAGCTCAAGATAACATTTTAAGGAAATGTACTAGTTACCTTTCTAATCAGCATGATTTTCTTTTGCTCTTTTTCATTTTTCATTTCTTCAGGTGTTTGATCTAAACATGAAAGTATATATCATTAATAAATACATACACATAACCAAATAATAATAATTTGTTAAATTGAAGCAAATAAATTTGTATAGTGAATGATCAATGTTAAGTGAAAAAATGACTCTGCAGAATGAAAAAACTATTCAAATAATTAAAGAAACACTGTAAAGCTTTAACCAATAGGCTATATAAAAATAAGACTAAACATGCTGATATTGTGAGGCATTTCATAATGAAAATGCCAATGTAAAATGTAAATTATATACTGCTTTATGGTTAATTATCTGTAAAATTTAGTTTTTCAACTGAGAAAGTTGAGCTCTATTGATAAATAAATCAGCTTCATTTAAAGCATTATTTAAACATTATTTAACATTATTTACAATAAATGAAAAAAAAAAACTTAGATATGCAATGTATAAAAAACTTAGTAAAAATTACATATTGATTTTTTCAAGAAAGTCAAGACTTTTCTTCTAATGCCAATAATTGTATGAATAATGCAATAATAATAATCAAATGAGAAGTTACTAAAAAACTTCCATTTTCATATACATGATTGCTTCAACCATAGAAATTAAAAACAGAACTTTTGTAAATACAGTACAAAGTCTCAAATCCGGACATCCGAAATTCGGAATTCTCCAAAATCCGGACATTTTGAAAACTAGCTTTTTTTTTTTTTTTCTTTTTTTTTTAATATTTCGTTTTTTTTAAAAAAATATTTATTTATATATGCCTTGGACTGAATCGTTTTTCCCGCTTGTGTTATATTTATCTCCATATATTTTCCAATTTGATATCTTTACGCTTTTATTCAATCATTCCTTACTCAACGCCCCCCCCCTCCCCACCAATCACCGAAAATTGCATCAATTTATTCAATAAATTGAAGCTGTGATATCGATGTCCGATAATCTTTATTGGTGACTTGCCAATATTCCATAGGAAGCGCGGCATTCGGAATTGTATTTAGCTGCAGGAAAACAGAAAAAAGTAATTAAAAGAAAATAATGAAAAAAACGTTTTCCTTACCATAAAAAAAAATATCTCTGTCGTTATTTGACGAATTATGTTCAAATTTACAGCAAGTTGCAATAATAGCAAATTAGGCTGTTTTCCCAAATTTTATCAAAATATGATAATTTATTCCAACATCGGAGCACCACACAAAAAAGGCCACTAGAGTAACTGAAAAGAAAAAGAAAGGATTGAATTATCTGGCTGTTTGTTTTGTTTATTTTAGTCCGTAACCCGATGAGATCGTTAGCTTTCAGTAGATACTATGTTTCGTTATGCAGAAAGAAACCATGCACAGATTTTTTTTTTATTAGGCTAGGCTTGTTAAGCGGATTAGGAATGATGACATGTGAGTCAAAGCTTCTGTTTTCTTCTATTTTTGCACGAAAAAAATAAAGGAAAAATATTTTTAAAGGGAAAAAAATAGACGACGTAAAGAGGATAACATGGAAAAGTGGCAAGACACATTTTTCACGTCTAAAAACAGCAGGGCGCATCGGCACTTAAAAAAAAAGGGCAGTGCGCAGCACCCTTTGAGAACATCAAATGGGAACAATAGGGCGCATAAAAACAAATTAATAACGCTTTTTTAAAACCTTTTAAAAAATATATTATTTTATTGGAATATCGTATTAGTGTGTATCTTTATACAGCATTGCAAATGCCTTCCTGACGTAAATAAATCGGTGTGTGTGTGGTGGTGGTGGTGGAGGGGGGAAGGTTGATTAGTTTTTTAATAACTGCAAATGATTTAAATTGATAAAGTACCATAAAATAACGGACATATTCAATTACCTAACAGAAAAATTACGTTTTGTAAGTAAAATTTCCTGAAATTGTGATAATTAAAAAAATATATATATATTCCTCTATTGAAATATTTGCTTTATTATTACCTTATTTCAGTAAAATAAACGGCGGTGGGGTGTAGATTATTATTATTTTTTTACCTTTTTAAAAAATATATTCATTTTTTTAAATATTTAATTTGCTTCAGTATAATATTTTTCAGTATTGAAATGCGTTCGTCATAAATAAATAACGGGGGGGGGGGCAAACTGCAAATGATCCAAAATTCGGAAAAATCCGAAATCCGGAATCGCTGAAGTCCGGAGGATTCTGGATTTTGGACTTTGTACTGTATTTAGAAACATATTTCCATACTGCCTGCATTTAGAATGTGCAGATGTAACTTTAGTTCTAATTTTTTTTGTAATGAATAAGTAACGTCTCCAAATAAATTTTTCCCATTATTCATAGATTTCTATTAAAACCTTCTTCCAGCACTGAAACCAAGCGTTATAAATCTGTAAAATTTCAGTTTTAGCATTTGTAGTTTATACAAAGGCATGATGTATGCAGTTTTTTCTCATCTTGAATTACAAAATTTTAACTTTTCTTACTTAAACACCCATTCTTCTCACATACAGTGTAAAATCAAAATAAAATGAATGTCTCTGATGATGCATGGTATTTTCTTCTTGTTGTTGCTGTGGTGGTTTAGCTATAGTTACTAAATCTTTTTACCACTCCACTTTTAAAGTATTTAATTTTTATTTACTCATTAATTTGATGATTTTTTTATAAAACAATTATCATAATAAGAAGAACTAATTGTAGATAACTATAATTAAGATTCATATTGGGAAAGAGTGGATAAAAGAAATTAAAGACTTTACAGAATTTTTATGAGAAAAATAACTTTTGAGAATTTATAAGCAGCACATAAACCCTGTAGAATCAGCATGAATAATAAAATAGCTAAAATTCATGTGAACATTTGATACAACACATATTTCACGAACTGTGCTCAAATAACAGACATTCCAAAAATAATATGATCAAAACACGAAGAATATATGGGTTGTTGGGAGCAAGAGTGATGTAAGTCTTTTTCACGTAATCTTGACTTTCACTATATTTGGATAGTTTAAGCTTCAACTGTTTTGTGCAAAAGTGGTTTGAGTCTAGTTCAACTAATTATCACTAGATGGCAGCAAAAGTTTAACAGTAGAAGATGTAAAAGTGAAAGCATTTCGTGAGATAGTGGTTCAAGTCAAATAAGTAGTGTAGGTATTATCAAGGTTACTCACAGTTTTGCTTTTGCCATTAGTGATAACTAAAGTTAATATTCATTTATTTATTTCTGATTAAATTTCCTGAGTCAAAATGCAGTCTATTGTCATTGATTTGAACATAGATAATACCAAAGTTGACAAAGATTACGAGCCTAGTGATTCTGACTCTAACACAGGTAAGTTGGTTTTACTGTCACCTTTTTAAATCATGTTGATCAAAAGAATATTGAACAAATATTAATTAAAACTGTTCTATAGATATTATTTTATATACATGTATAGAGTAATTTTTTCTATCTTCTTTTCAGATAGTCAGCATGCAGGATCGAGTTGTTGGGTATGGGCAACAAGGGAAATAAGAAGCAGCAGCAGTGGATTTGCTGCAGCTGCAGCAACAAATGAAGGTGATGAAAACAATAACAGAAGAAAGAGGAGAGAAAATGATCCATTACTTTGGGCAAAAATATAAAGAACACAAAAATAAATTTAGGTTCAGAGAAAGTTTTTTGTAAATAAGGACTGCAAATGCTCTAAGAAATGTTTCATGAAATTCAATGAAAACCAAAGAAAGGCAGCTAGCTTATGATGCATTTTGAAAAATAGGCAATTACTCTCAACAAAATTCTTTCTTGTGTGGCCTCATTAAGAAAAGTATTGCTTTCATTAGAAAGTGCCATGATGGAAGTAAAGGAGAAAAATCCTGTACAAATAAATATTTTTTAAATGTAAGGGAGGTGAGGCAGAGAGTATGTTTGTAATCAATCACACATACCAAATTTCAGACACCAGAATAATCAGAGCATTGAAAAACAAAGAGATGGGTTTATTGGACAAGACCAGCAGGAGTGGAAATAAAACAAAAGAGAGCAGGATTAAGAAAGTGAAAAGCCATATCAAAAGTTTTCCACTTATACTAGTCATTATACTAGAACATATAATCCACATCACTTGTACCTGGATTCCTATTTTAATATGAGGAAAATTTATGATTTGTATAAAGTCTTTTACAGGGAGAAAGGAGTAGAACCTGTCTGTGAGACTTCTACAGAAGTAATTTTTGCGAGTAAAAACTTATTTTTTCATGTATTTCCAAAAGATATTTGTTAAACCTGCAACAAATACAAGTTCCAAATTTGAAATGCTACTGAATCTCAAAAACCTTCTAAGCAAACAATGCATGAGCATCTATGTAAAGCTTAGTAACTAAGGAAGTAATGAAAACAGATAGTTTGAAGGCAAAAAACAGTGACAATTATCACGTCATCTTGTTTTATCCTGGAAAGCATTAGCTTTTCCTACTTTGACAACATCAGTTGTCTACTACAAACAGAACCTGTATTGTTATAATCTTGGGGTGCACAAATTGGCTTTGGATAAAACTTGGATGGACGTGTTGGATGAGTTGGTGGCTTCAAGGGTATACCAGGAAATAGCTTCTTGTCTCACAAAACACCTTGAACTAGATGCAGTGGATAAAAAAACACCCAATAGTAACCAACGTAGTAACACCCCAACGTGACTGCTGTATTCGGTATCAGGCGACAGTTCTGTAAGAAATGATTCAGGCTGAAGAAAAATTGAAGTGATCACCAGAAATAAAGTGTATTACACACTTTTGCACTGTTATGAAAACTATCTGCTCTGCCTGGAAGGAGAACAGCTTTTGTGTGCAAGTAATCTCTTAGCAAGACTTTAAATCAACAGCATAGTTAGAAAAGGCTGTTATAAGGAAATAAATCAGTGAAAAAGGTAGGTAAGAACAGTGTCTGAAGATAAGCTGGATGCTATTCAGACAAGATAGCTCACATGTTATGTACTATAAACAAACATTCAATGATCTAGAGCAGTTTCTTGCAGTTTGCTGCAACCTGCAGAGGACTCTACACAATATTTTGCACAAATGAAGTAACAATGATTATACAGTGCAATAAGGTTCGTTAATGAAACCAAATGTAAAGGGCATGAGGAACTTTCATTTCTTTAATTCTCCCTGTCCATCACCATTTATTTATTTCTCTGAAAACTATCAGAGTGATGAATGACATTGGATCTCTTGATAATGATCAAGATGACTCAAAAAAGGCCAATCGAATAAATACCATTCCTGAAAGAAACACTGATTTAAGATTTGTTTTTTCTCTCTTTTATGATGCAGCATTTTTTTTCCCTCCTTGAGTTCCTTTTGTAAAACTCATCCATTAAAGGTCAAAGCACTACTTGTTTCTCCAGATTTCATGTGTAAGTTTTGGATCTTTCATTTCAACTTATACTGAGATGTTTTTCATTTTGGTGTGAGGTACTTTTCATGATGCTTAACCAAAATTTTCCTATTTTTCATAATCTTATTGACGGTGGGTGTTTTTGTGATTGCACAAATGATGTAGGTCATTTCTCATAGGAAATTTCACTGCAAAAGTGGTGCAAGTCACTTTCCTATGGAATAATTTATCCATTTCTACATAAGTAGCACTCAAATGTGCTCAAATATCTAGAAATGTTCAATGCTGAGTTGACTGTGAAGGAAAAAAATATATTTATTCCATAATTCAAAATTTACAGAACTACCCATAAAAGATTAATTATCTCAAAACTTGATCTTTTGACTTACACAACTTTTCCACCCAATGGCTCATATGTATGGGTTTTGAGCCAAAATTACTATAGTTATAGCAGACATTAGATGATCAAATGGTGAAGAACATTTTTGTTAATAAAAATATGAACAAAATATAGTTTTAAAATCGGCATTTTAGAAATTATGACAAATAAAAAAATATACATAGAAAGCTGCATTAATAATCTACAAAAGCTTACTTTTTAATATGTTTCTCTGCTCTAATTCTTCAGCTGTTGGTCTTAAACTTAACCTCCTATATTAAATAATAATAAATATTATTATTTCTATATGAAACCTGTTTGAGCAACAATTTCAATTCAGCAAATCTAAACAGTCCACAGTTTATTCTGCAAAGATACTAAGACATTTTTTATAAAGTCTAATTGTAAATTAAATATAATTGCATATTTTAAATTACATTTAAAAAAAACTATCCCAACAAACACGTGATATGTGGCCGCATGCTATAAACATTATGGCCAAACATTTTAGTGGCCATTTGTATTCACCCACCGTTGTATATTAACTAATGCACTGCTATATCCAATAGACGTTGACTAACTGATAATGGGCGAGCACGTAGAAAACTACTCTATTTTCTGTGCCCAGTAGCCACTAAAGTTAAATTTCCAGTGAATATATAATAGCCTGTCATCACCTAGAAAACAGAAGGCCAGCGTCATCTACTTGATATAATGTTGATTATAAAATATAGAAAAATCTTTTTTCTTCACTTTTTCAACATAATTTTCGTTATTCAAAACTTGTTTTTCTATGAAAATATATTAAGTAAGGAGCAAGATTTATATTTTATAAACTAAAATACACACAAAAGCTTTTAGTTATTTATTTTCCGTTATGAATTTAAAAAAATTACAGATCACTTTTCTTGTCTCTAAATTATGCCTTAAAATGTATAGATGTATTTATTTTTTTTTTTAACTAGACTGAAATCAAAATGAACACACTTTATTTTTCTTTCAAATAATTTTTAATAGCAATGTAAACAGATAACAAAATAATAGAAAAGGCTAATTTGAACTGTAAGAACAATTATTAGCAATGACCTGTAATGTTTAGGCACACTTATTATATAAACATCAAATAAAACTTTTTAGGAACACTTATTATATAAACATGAAATAAAACTTTTAAACATAAGTGTGAATTTATTTTCAGTTTCATAAGAAAAAAAATTGCCATAAAAAAACAAAACAAAGTATATCACCTTGAATCATTTTTAAAATAGGAAAAAAAAACTTTAAACATCATACAAATGTAAATACAATATGTAATTTATGCATAGAGAAAAATGAAAAAAGAATATTCAATGACAAATCACTGCTATAATCATTCCTGGAAATGTCATGTTTCACAAAATGTATCAGAAAGTTTTGCGTTATTGAGCTGGAAAAAATATTTTTTTGAGAACTTCGTAACAATATAAACATAAACCCAAAGAAATTACAGTAGAATATCGATTTAATGATTTTAATGGGTCTCTTAAAAATCATCAAAGCAGGATTATCATTAAATAAAGCAACACATCAAATAAATAAAAATTACAAAAAAGTAGGTTATTAAATTTTGAAAATTTTAATTATTGGCAGTATTTAAGTACGTTAATTTTTTTCAGTGAATTAAATATATACATATAACTTTGATAAAAATATTTTATCAATAATTCTTTTCTTTTACCTTAAACATTGTATGACATGACCAGGGCTTTACAAATTTAATAATATCTGGTAGCCAGCAAAAAATTCTAGTCATCAGTAAAAATTATGTATTTACCTTCCCCCCCCCCCTCTCTGAACGGACTTTAAAATAACTGGAGCATAGCCACCAGATTAAATAATTTGGTCACCAAGTAAAAAAAAAAAACTTGGTCGCCAGTGGCGACCCCATTTTGTCAAGCCCTGGACATGATTCTTATTTCAAAAGCATTACATGTATGTATATATTCTACCATTTCTGATACCCACTAAACATACTATAATTCTATAAGAAATTGTAGAAATTGATTAAACTGATTTTAAACATTGTGAATTATCAATATAATTGTCTTAATCTTCTAGTTTTTTTACATAAATTTCTTTAATGGGATAATTACTTTTTTTAAATGTGACTTTGAAAAGAAAGATTTTTTTTTCTTTTCCTCTCAATGTGGAGAATAATTTGTTCTCAGAGAAAGTGTCATTGAATGAAATCACTGAATAATTTTAATGCAATTTAAGAAAAATTAGAGGAAGGAAAAAAAACTCAATAAAATATTGAAGACCTTTTTCAATTACTGAAAATTAATACCAAAGGCACCTTAGCTGAATTTGCAGTGGGGACATGTGCCGGAGTTTCGTTCAGAAAGAGGTTTGTTTAGAACAGTGTGCCTTCTGGCAGTGGAAAGTGGATCTAAAATATTTTTTCAGCATGTGCACAGCATGCCTGCTATATAGTGCTACAGGCAGAGGGACTCGTGCCGGAGGTTCATTCAGAAAGAAGTTTGTTTAGAGCAGAATATACCCCCCTGATTGTTGAAGGCAGAACTAAAAGATTTTCAGAATATTGTGCCTAAAATGGCTACTATTATTGAAACTGCAAAAGAATATTACAGATTTGATAATCCCAGACAATCAAATATTCTCATTTTCACTCATCCTCCAATATTCAGAAAACTATTGGAGCTATCAATTTAAAACTCGGAGTATATCCATAGTAAAAACTGACCTGCCATGAATCAAATGACCCAGACATTTGAAGGGGTCATACAGAATTTACTTCTGCTTCGGAATCCATCTGTCTATTTACTTTCTGACAGACAAAAAGGTTACACCAGAGGAACAGTTTCATGATTTTTAGAGTATTTTCTTGTTTTGTACTATTTTGTGATGGGACCAGGCAATGCTGGGTGGATCAGCTAGTAATATAATAAAGCAGAATTTTCAAGATCTAAAATTGAAAAATCAGGATAATTTTTAATAAATCAGACTTTTGCTCACTGCAGAAACTTTTCTAAATGTATGAATTTATAGTGCAAATTTAATATTTTTAAATAATATTTGAGTAGTGTTGAACTTTTAATTCGAGATAACAGGGCAGATCTTTTTTCTTCTCATAAAAATATATGGAAGAATAGTGATGGTCTTAAATCATTTTTATGCATAGCTCAAATTTTTCTGAATATGCATTAACTTAGCTGCTACCCATGACTTTGTTCACAAAACATAAAGAATCAATGCATTGATTAAACAAAACGTTTCACTCCTGATATTTAAAAACATTTAGAATTAAACAACTCTTTTCACATTTTATAGTAGACACTTCTGTTAATCTCAATTTGCATATTTGTGTTTTTATATATAAGATCATTTCAATTTTTTCTATAATTGAAATTTCATACTCGTTCTCTAAGTCTTCAGTAAATTCTATTAATAAAATTCTATTAATAAATTCTATTAACTTTACTCTATTTTATCATTTCAATGCATTCTATTTTGCATTTATTGTGTTCATGGATTTGATTTAATGTGTTTTCATGTCAAAGAATACTGCTTAAAGTGATTATGTTACAAAATATTTTTAAGGAAATTTGTTCATTAACAGGTCACTTTAGATATGACTGAGATGATTACAGTAATCGAAAAATTTCTATTCCAAAACATTTCATATTTTGAACAAAATGAAATATATGATATTTAAAAAGAAAATTAAAATGTTGTGAATTATAAAAGTTTAAAAATAAATCATAAAAAACAAAAAATATCATTAACTCTCTCATATATTTACTACATTTTTATTTCACAGTGCCATATTTTTAACAGCTGTAAATCTACCAACAATGTCAAAATGTTTATCATACCTCAAAGACTCTCAAAGCCTAAATGCTTATTTGTTAAGAAATAGAGTTGCTAATTGCTTTCAATTGCGAAAAAAATGTGTTATTTATGAAAAGCACCTTCATTCAAAATTACAATCAATTGTTTTGTTATAATTTTGGATTATGAAATTTTCAAATATTGGCAGAATATACTCTAATGGAGTACAAAGATTATCTTACAGATATATTTTCAAATATACATTTAGATATTTTCAAATTTAAAGGAATTGTCAGTTATCTCATTTTAGTGAACATTTTAGTGTCAGAACAGTATTAACCATTTAATACTAAAATTTATTACTGACTTTTCTCTTGTGCTTTTTCCATAATCAAGGTGCCATTAAAAAAATAGGGTGGGCGGCAGAGAGATAATTTCTTGCTTAATTAGTGGCATTGGCTCTCTTTTGAATTTCATGTGAACGGTGTCACAAGCAAACCCTGGTCTCCAATTAAAAGTAAATGCTCACAACTTTTACATCAATTTTAATATACTTATTAAGTTTTATTGAAATCATCATTATTTAAGATTGTACAGTAAAAGGATGTTAAACTTATGTACTTGTGGGTAACAAAGTCTGTGAAAATTGCACCATTTTGTGTAATTGTAATACTTTTTTTTTTTTTTACTGAAAATTGGCACATGATTTAAAATATAACAATACTTTCACAGGGATAGTTTTTCATGCTGACTAATACTTGCCTACATAAAAAAATTCTTTTATTTCATGAATTATGTACAAATATGCTTTTTTTAATTTCAAACATGAATGCATTTAAAAATTTAGTTTTTATGTGAGTTAAAAAAAAAAAAATGTGTTCCCTAAGTCTAAATAAATATAGTCTTGATTTTAAAAGAAAATTTCATGTTTTATAAATGAAAATGCATTCATGATCACTTTCTTATTAAAACCTGTACATTAAAAAGCTAAAATTTATTGAATGGTTATTGAATTTCAATTTGATCTAAAAATGTGACAACATGAAAGAAAAGACAGTGAATTCCCATTTAAGATATCAAATAATGTTAAAAATAAAATAAATATTTAAATTAATTGTAAAAACTTAAATAAATCCTCAAAATATGATTAAAATCAAAATTATCTGCTTATCATAATGTCATTTTTGACAGTAAAAATTTTTTTGCACTTATTCATGCTCTTTGTATTATTAATAAATAATTGAAAATGCCCATTTTATTTCAAATATGATGTCATTTTATCTGCAGGAAATCTCTTTTTAATATTATAAATCTTGATTATTGTCTTTTCCTATTAACCCTGAAGTAATTTTTGACAGAAAAGTCTCTTCTAAATGTAACTGATATTCATGCTCAATAATCAGTATCAGAATGATATTCTGATTTTTTTGTTTGAAATGTTAAATTCGCCTGCTTTCTGTAATTATTGATATTCATGCTCCTTGTATTATTAAAAAATATTTCAATATGTTTTATTGCAAATACAGTCGGACCTTGATATCTCGAACCTCCTTATCTCGAAACCCATGATATCTCGAAAAAAGAAATTTCCCCTGCATTTTTATCAATATTCTTACGTCTTTTCCATAGTTATCTCGAAATATATTTTTCAAAACCCTTGATATATCGATTTTTTTTCCACAGAAATTAATTTTATTTTTTTCCTTTGACTATTATTTGCTGCAGAAACAGTTTGATCTAGATGCCCGTTTCACATTCTTTTATCCCTTTGTTGATACAAAGACTTAAAGGATGAGAATGGAAGACTTTATAAACCGCAACTAACAAAACTACACTTGAAAGTACGCTGAAAGGAGCAATAGCAATCCAGTCACACGCTTGCTGCATTGCATCCGAAAAAATTTCACTGGTAAATTTTTGCTGCCAAACACGACTTCAAAGTTACAACCACTCGACCAGGGGATAATCCGTAGTTTCAAGGTTGGTTATCGAGCGCAAATTGTGAGAAGACTCCTGGATAACATCGGTGAAGGTAAACCTTCTAACACACCTATCAACATCTTACAGTCAATGTGAGTGGCTGACTATGCATGGAGAAATGTTACAGAATCAACGATAAGAAATTGTTTCATCAAAGCAGGGTTTTTAGAAAACGTAAATTCCAGTGAAACATAGGAAGTTGATTCCATTAAGCAAACAACTGAAGAGTGAGAACTGAATCTAAAACACTGGGAATCAATACAAAAGGCATATCACACTGAAATTTCATTCGAAGAATTTTTGAATGTAGACAATGAGCTTGAAGTGTGCGGCACAATGAGAGACGAAGAGATTGTTTCAAGCATTAATGCAGAAGTTTCTGGTGAAGAAATCGAAGAACTACTCGATCAACAACAGCACGAAAAAATTACCGTGCAGGAAGTCGAGAAGGCAGTTGACCTGCTGTGGAGATTTCTCGAAACAAACGATAATATTCGAACAGAAGCGTTTGGTGCCATTGCTATGTTACAGAAAACAGTGCAATTGCAAAAAGATTCTGTGAGATGACAGACTTCAATTAAAGATTTTTTCTTCAGAAAAAACTAAATGTATTTCTTGATGAAGAATTGGATATTGTATTTAATCAAAACAGGTATGTGTATCACACAATTTTGAAATTATATTAAAACGTTGAAAATAGTATTTTTTTAATTATTAGTAGATTGTACATATAGTTTTTAATGAATCTTATTTTTTACAGCAAAAAAACATTTCTAAGATTTGGATTTTTTAATTTTGTCAAAACCTTGATAACTCGAAACCTCTATATCTCAAATTTTTTTTTCTTCCCCAGAGATTCGAGATATCGAGGTTATACTGTATAACATCTTTTTTTTTTTTTCAACAATATCTTCTGTTAATAATATGATTCTTATAAATTTTCTTTTCCTGCTAATTTTGATATCATTTTTAACAGACAACCTTATTCTCAACATAACTGGTACTCTTGCTACAAGCATGCTAAAGATCTTTTTTTTTTTTATGTGATGTCATAGTTGCCTACTTTTTAATACTTGAAATTTTTTATTTCATTTTCATTTTTCATGTGTAAATCTTTCAGTTGAAGATTAATTGCTGTGGAAAAATTATTATTCCAGGTTTTGAATTTTTTTGAAACTATAAAGAAAAATTGCAAGATTTCATATGAAAAATGTCCATTGATTCTATATGAAAAAAAAAGTATTTATTTATTTGAATAAAATAAATAAAAAATAGCCTAAAGCCTTTTCTGGGTTATAATCCACCTATATGTAAAGATATAAAGGCATTAAATCATCCATTTTGATTCTGACTTTGGCCAAACATTCACACACACTTTCACATCTTTTATATTATTAGGATAGAATGATTGTGTGTCTTGGGCCATACATAAAATGTCATCAGGCCACAGGTTGAGTATGGCTGTTATAGGGAAACTTATATTCCTACATTCTAAAGGTTGCTAACTAACTTAACATTTAATTTCATAATTTTGCAAAACTAAATTTATAAATAGAAAAAATGTTGTAAAAGTAATTGAAGAAATAACACCACTTATTTAATTGTTTAAGGCGGTATTAAAAAAAAATATTTTTCCACGCTCAACAACTCAAAATTTTGAGACACATTCTCAGACTCATTTTTAAAAGTAACAACAGGAAACTTGGTGGCGTGATTTATAAAGACATTTATAAGGGCCCCATGTTTTTATTTTTCGTTCAATTAATTAGAAATTGATTTACAGACAATTGTTTTCACAGTATGACCATTTTTTTTCATTTCCAGCGCTATCGTTTTGGGAAATTCGGTTCAAAATGTGCACTTTGACAGGATTTTTTGAAATATATTCTGCCTTTATCTACGGACATTATAAAGTTTCTTAATAAGAGAACCTGCCAATTGGATGCATTTTAGAGCAAAAATGAATTTACAAATGTGTCTCAAAATAAGCAGTTTGGATTTGAATACACCCTTAAACTGTTTTTATAATTAAAGAAATTGCATCAAAAATAATAAAATTTTGTCACTTTTGCATTATATTTATCTTTTAATTAAATACAATGAAGTAGATAAATAAATAAAAGTAAAATGCTACTGGCATTCTTTGTTTAAAAAATACTACAGTTAAATAAGAGGAAATAAAGACTGCAGAAAGGCATTGTCTAAGGTCTCACTAATTTCAATAAAAGAAAAAACACTTGAATTGAAACCTTTTCTGTAAGAAATGGAAAAAAGGAGAAATTTTTTGAGAATTCATAAAATTTTTGCTTATCAAGTTTTCCCTCATTACAATCAAGTTTTTTGCAATGCATTTTTATACAAAACAAACCATTTTCTTTCTTTTCATTAAAACTGTGTTCTAGTTACATCTAAGCTCACTATAAAGGAATCCAACTGCACAAAAAGAAATAAGGTATTACTACACAAATAAAAGTCTCTGAAGAAAGAATATTAAACAAAAATCATTTAAATTTTTTTATTTATTGGTTGCATAGAAGATGCACCCGAGTTTTGTAAAATAGTATGAAGTGTGATAAGAAATTGGGATTGAAGAAAAATACTATGAAAAAATTATTGTAATAATCAACAATCAACTCACAATGACAAATCAAAAACATTATTTTTGATCAGATTACATGGTATTTGAGCTTTTAAATAAGCTTGTGAGTGTGAACACATGAGTAAACATGTGAGTATGAATTACAGCAGTTTTACTGCTTTCCATGCTTGGCATTTCATTAAATACTATCAACAAATCTTCAGATAATCAGTTGTAACCAACCTCATATGGAAATAAATTTGACCCTGATTATATAAATATCGAATTAATTTCTGATCCAAATTTAAAGCAGAAACAATTTACTTTTATGCTTAAAAAATATTTCCCCTTTTTTTGGAAAATTTCACTTTTGAGATGTCATTACTGAAATAAGTGTATAAAATATTTATAACTACATCACATCTTACTTAATTATTGACAAATATTATTAAAAAATCATACCTAATTAATTGGTTGCCTACTGTTTCCCATAAATCTTGACGTTCCTGTTCACTTTGAAGATGAATAATATTTTTGTTTATTAAATCTTGACGCTCTGGTCTTTGAGCTAATTTCATTGCTAAGTAATCTTTCCGAGCAATTTTAGCAACTAATTTACCTGTATAAGATAATGATACATCAGTCAAAATACAATAATTTATAAACATAATGAGGGTGCATAAAAACTGGAGATGATCAAAAATTCATTAAATAAAAATTTAGATAAGAAAATATCTCATTATACAATGATCAGTGGAATAATTTGAGACTAAGTTGACTATAATATAAGAAAAATTAAGCTAAAAGTCTAATTTGAATAATAAATTTCCATTATGTCTCAAATTTTACTACAGTTGTTTCAAAAGAACAAAATGTACTATTACATATTTTCAATGATGTTTAGTAATATAAATTTTTAATTTGAAACACCCTTTACAGATGCAGAAAATGTAAACTGGCAGTGAACAGTATAGTAAAAAGGGCATTCGACATCAAATCAGGCAGTAAAAATTCAATCGTTAACCTACCATCACAGATTTCCATAAAATTCTGTGTGTTTGTTCTTTGTATTAAGATATAATCACCAGTAAAATTTTTTGCTCCAAAGCAAATTAGTTTTTGAGAAAAAAATTATCAAAATTTTGAAAAGCGGCCATGAGTTGACATTTTTGACTGTTCGATTTTCAAATGTAGTGCGTCATAAATAAATTCATATTTCAATATCTAATCAACAAATCATCTTCAAATAAATTATGTATGATAAATAGGGCACTTAGAATATGAAAAAAATTTTACTGTTGCATTTAAAATGTTTTAACGTTTTAAGTGTGTTTAAAAAAATATTTAACCTTTAAAATCAAAAAATTTTTATGAAAAATAATGAATTAACAAAAAATGGAATATCAACGAAAGGTGGTGGTGCTATTAAATTTATTTTTGATACAAAATGTACGTAAAAGTATCCTTTAATGGATTATGAAGTAAAAATAGGGTGTTTTTAGTAGTATATGATAGTTAAAAATATTTTTTTTAAGTTGCTATATTAATTTTAATAATATATTTTTACTTATTCAATATATGGTCCCTGGAAATATTTTTTTTTATTTATACATTTTATATTTTTAACTACAGCAGAAAAATATCAACAAATTAGAAATTCAAATGTTTGTAATGTTTTTTAGTAAAATCAGTGGTGCATGCTGACGGGAGGATGTTCAGTTATCCCTTCCCCGAATAACAAAAAGAAAAAACATTGCTTTCTGCCATCAAGAAAATTTTAAAATGACACTCTTGAGTAAAACTAATTCTTAAAAAGTATTATTCAGTATTTTGAGTAACTGCTACAGAAAAAAATACCAAATTATAATTTTTTGCAATTTTGTGAGATGTTGAAATTAAAAAGTCAAAAAACTGTTCAAAATAGATTATGTTTAAAAACATTTAAATGCCTTATCTCAAAACTATTTAACTTATAAAGTTGTAGTTTGTCATTTTATTCAATTTTTCATGATCTTTAATTTGATATAATTCACGACAATATTGCTGAAATATGGAGTTTTTATTTATCCCACCCCACCTCCCAAAAAATATTAAAAAACAAAAGCATTTATTTATTTATATATTTTAAATATGAATACATAAATAAATATTGTTTATACACTAAAAGAGAAGACAAGTGCAAAATTTTATGATGGTATGTAGATAGGATTCTAAAATAAAAATAAGTTATCCAATAGAGTGCTGTGAAAATTTATCACCAACGTATTAATTATTAATTAATTATTATTATTAATTTTATTAATTATAATTGTTATTAATTATAATTATTAATTAATTATATCACCCACAACATAATAGAGACATTAGTCTGCATTATGTTGTATTATATCGTCAGACTATTAGAGATATTAATATATTTTTTTAATTAAAGAAATGTATAATTATAGTATTTAACTACAAACATAAAATTTTGAAATTGTTTATCTTAATTTTAACGGATGAAAAAAGTATAAATAGTTACATCTTATCAAAGTACAGGTGAGAAAGTGGCACTAAGACATGCCTATCTCAATAGCAACAAAGTTGGTTTTATAATGAAGCTCAGTTAAGTCACATTCATGCAGCAGCTGATTTCATGATTGTTGATCTTTTGATTTTGGTAGCAGATGGTCATAAATCAATCAGTTTTGTTAACCCTTTGATTATGAGCCAAGGATGGCGACTATTTTTATGTTTAATCATACCACAATTTATAAGGATTTTTCTTTGTAGTAGATTTTTCTTGAAAATATCCTAGTATAAGTGGCAGAGATTATTTTTCAAAAAGTGGCACAAGTAAAATAAAAATTAGTCCACCTGTAGTGAAAGTGTTAAAGAAGTCATAGCAGTTAACATATTAAGTTCACTGCAATGTTTGTGACTTCTGTTGATTAAATGAACAACTCATATATAAAATGAAAACAACTAATCAAAAACTACTTCACCAAGGGGCAAGACAATTAATATTAACAACAAACACACCCTGTTTCATTTAAATATGTGATGGCGGGTTACATGGGCTGGGTGATTTGATCTGGAATGCCATACAAAATATTTTTTAATGTGAAATACTACTAAAAATACCCAAAATCCCACTATTTTTATTTCATAATATGTTAAAGGATATATTTACATACATTTTGCTCCGCCTTTGGTTGATAATGCATTTTTTGTTAATTGATTATTTTTCATAAAAAATACTTGATTTTAAAGATTAAATATTTTTTTAAATGCACTTAAATTGTTTTAAACATAACATTTTTTTTCTCATAATCTATGTACCCTATTTATCATGTATAAATTATTTGAAGATGATTTGTTGATTAGATATTGAAATATGAATTTATTTATGATACACTACACTTGAAAATCGAACAGTCATGTACCCTATTTATCATGTATAAATTATTTGAAGATGATTTGTTGATTAGATATTGAAATATGAATTTATTTATGATACACTACCCTTGAAAATCAAACAGTCAAGAATGTCAACCATGGCAATTTTTCAAAATTTTGATAATTTTTTTTCTCAAAAACCAATTTACCTAAGAGCAAATATTTTTACTGGTGATTATATCTTAATAATAAGAACAAACACACTGAGTTTCATTGAAATATGTGATGGTGGGTTAACAGCCTGCCTGAACTGACATGGAATGACCCAGAGAAATTATACATTGACCAAACAATCTCTCTCTAAATTTGAATCTTTCAAAAAAAAAATTATTGAAAAGGGTCAACTTATATAATAAAACTTTTTTTTGTTTTTAATATTTCTTTTTAATATGAAACAGACAGTAATATTAAATAATAAAACTTTGTATGAATCACCATAAAAACAAAAGAACACACAGGATGCATTTAGTAATTCTCATATAATAGCTCATGTTTATTTTATTATAGGTAGACAGTTGTTCCACAATTCTAGATTTATCTGTTCACACATTATCTGCGTATTTTCTGATATTAGTTTGCACCCTGTATTGTATGTTTCAAATCTAACAAGTACGTATATTTCTATCAAAAAGTTTCATTGCTGATATTTCAGTGGCATACCAGCAATTTTGCAAATCTCTAGAAAATATAAAAAGGATTTTGAAATATATGAAACACAATTTCTTAGGTTTGAATAGAGTTTAAAAAGATATATATATTATTACATGCAGTTTTACAGGAGAGAAAAAGTAACAGAGGGAGGTTTGAAATACATTATCCCAGATAGAATACAGGACTAAAGTGAATATCATCATATATAAGTAACATTCATCAATTCCACTGCATAGCTTTAAAAAAAGTATGCAAATGGGGATTTCTATCAAAAAAGAAAATTTACATAAAAGCTTTATTTTGACTATATGAATGATCAAAAGCATATACTTATTAGGTAATTTTAAAAGTAACTTTATCATTTTACCAAACTCAGCATAAATGCTTTATCATAAATAGCAAGAATGAGGCTATATATGAAGAAGTAAATAAAAGAGAAAGGAATTAGAAATAACAGAGCCACTTTTTAATCTTTAAAAATAAGTATACAAATTTATAAAATAAGATTCTAGTTTATGTTGCTCTTCAGAGTACACAAGTGTACACAGAGTACACAGTGTGCACAATCTTTATAAGAGGAGGGCCACTTACAAAATTGACTGGAGTGTCGAGGGTCAACATTTGTAGTGTGGACAAAATTTCATTTAGGGGAGGGGGGGGAGGAATTGGTGTCTTATAAGCTCATAAAAATGCTAATTTTGAAAGAGGAGGGTGTTAGCCCCCATCGCGCCCGATCGATGAAATTCGCAATTTTTACGTGCACAACCAGCAAAAGTAGCGATTTTTATGTGACCGATAGGCGAAATTCGCATCTTTTGTGCACTTGACCAACAAAATTCAAGATTTTTACATGCCGATTGACCAAATTCGCAAATTTTATGCACCCGATAGGCAAAATTTGCAATTTTTATGCACCTGACCGGCAAAATTCACAATTTTTACACGCCAGACTGTCGATGTGCCAATTGATGAAATTCGTGATTTTTACGTGCTCGACTGGCAAAATTTGCAATTTTTATGCACCCGATCGACAAAATTTACAATTTTTCCCACAACCAATTAGTGAAAATTACAATTTTTGGAGATGTTGGCATCTAGGGTCTCTGCGGGCCACTTGTTGCACATCCCTACTTCAGAGGTAACTTTTATCTATCTTTTAAAGACATAGAAAATATTTCAGATCAAATTGTAATCAAACTTCTGCTATTCATACTTATACAAATTTAAATTGTTTTTTATACTTACAATTTTCATCGTCTCCATAATAATCTCTCCAAAATAATAAGTTCTCTAACTGACTATTGGAGGAATTTAATACACCAAGCACACTACCTATATGCATAAAAGGTAGAGGCCGATTTTCTTTGTTTTCTGGACTAATAAATGGTGGACTACCAGCTAAAGGCACCTTAGCAATTTTTAACCTGAAAATAGAAATAATAATATTTATTACATAATGTATTTAGAAATTTATTCAAACTAATGAAATTAATGAACTAGTAAAATATGCTCAAAAGTTTTTAAATAATTTTGAAGACCTTTTTTTTTTTTTTTTTTTTTTTTTTACATAATTTTTTTAAATATTAGAATTTTTACAAAAACAAATGTTTTTTAATGCTTTATGAGAAAAATGCTTAGAATCCTGCATTTATACAAAGGCGTCTTCCATTAAGGTAATGTAAATTAAGGTAAGGCATTAAGGTAATGTCTTTATTTTAGACATAATATAAATTTTTCATTCATTAAAAATTAGAGAATTTTGTTCATCACACTGAAAAGCATAGCTGGATAAGATCTTCTAAATATTCAGATAATAACTTGCTAGGAATACTTTTTACAGCATGCAGTCGAACCTCAATATAATAAATCATTTAGGACTAGCATCTTTGTTAGTTAAACCAAGATAATCAAAGGAATTTAATTATGCAATAGAATAAATTTAAAAAAGGCTAATAAATAAATGAACAATTCTCACTCACCTTAATAATGATGTTAAACATTTGTTGATTTAAGAAAATACACTGTATAAACAGTGATTCTTTTTTTTATGTACTACTATAAATCACCAGCATCATAATTAAGAAAAAAATCTCATTTATTCAAATTTTATACATATAAATTATTTTTTAGAAAATAAATATTTTATATATATTTGTTTGCTTTGTTTAGATTTTGTATTCCAAACTTCATTGATTTTTTTCAAAGTTGTGAAAACAATATCATCAAAATTACGAGCCATCAAATACTGTTTCAAAGTATATAAATGCTAACTGCTTCTTTGAATGTTGCATGCTTCATCTTCTTCATCCAATCCAATAATACTGCTACTAATTATCTCGCTGTACATTTTTGCATGTAGATAGTTCTGCGTCACAAGATACATATCCAGAAAATTCACAATCAGAAAGAATTTCCTCCCATTCAGTTATTGTTTAATTATTTTCACTGATGTAATGTAGATTTTCCGGCTGGAAACCTACTTTTGAAAAAAAATTACTGATAGTGTGTTTAAGTACCGTAATTTCCGGCCTATAATCCGCGGATAATCTGCCAAAAAAGTGAAAATTTTTGCGATGCGGATAATCGGACGCCGCGGGTTATCTGTTTTTTTTTTTCCACTTTAAAAAAAAAAAAAAAAAAGTTCTTATTTTCGTTTTCTGTTTTTCCAACAGATGGCAGCACCAAACAATCGCTTAATTTGGCTGCCTGCTTACGTACTCTTGGTAATCATTATGCGCATGCTCGTAACAAGCAAGCTTATGCAAGAAAGAAAATTTTTGCCGCCATCGCCATTTCTTTAGTGATAGCGTCAGTGAGTACATCTCTTAAAACATGCCTTACAAAAAATCTACGAGCTATACCGCCGAATTCAAGCTGAAAGTTATAGAAAATGCCGAAAAGATGGGTAACAGAGCAGCAGGCCGTGAATTTAACATTGATGAATCTAATATTCGATTGTGGAGAAAGAACAAAAATGAGTTAGAAAATAGCAATAAAAAACGGCGATCTGGTAGATATGGAACTCCGTCTTGGCCATCTTTGGAGGAGGATCTCCATCACTGGATTTTAGAGGAGAGAGAGAAGGGATCAGCGATCTCAATAGTTAAAATTAGGCTGAAAGCTAAAGCAATGGCCCAAGAAAGAAATTTCGAGAATTTTCAAGGTGGTGCTACTTGGTGCTATCGGTTTATGAAGAGACGCAATTTGGTGGTACGAAGTCGAACGACAGTAGGCCAAAAATTGCCTGACGATTGGCAAGAGAAAGCTGAATGTTTTTTGCAGCATTCAAGAAAAATCATACAACAATTTCATTTTACTGAAAATGAAATATTTAATATGGATGAGATTCCTCTCAGCTTTGACTGTCCTCCAACACGAACTGTTGAAACTGAGGGAACAACAAGTGTCCCAATTTGCACAACAGGTAATGAAAAGATGTCTTTTACTGTTGTGTTGTCCTGTTCTGCAAACGGACAAAAGCTTCCTCCTATGGTCATATTTAAAAGACTGACCATTCCAAAAGAAAATTTTCCAACAGGATTGGAAGTTAGATGTAACCAGAATGGGTGGATGAATGAGGAATTGATGTTATCATGGATAAATAGTGTATGGTTTAAAAGAAAAAATCGGTTATTCAAACCCCGGGCTCTTTTGATAATGGATTCTATGAAAGCACACTTAAAAGAAACAGTTAAAAATGCATGCAAAACATATGGTGCAAAGCTGTCCATTATTCCCGGAGGACTGACAAAAAGTTACAGCCATTGGATCTGGGCATCAATCGATCTTTTAAGTCTAAAGTAAGACGTTATTGGGAGAAATGGATGTCCGATGGCATTCATACCTATACAAAAAGTGGAAAACAACGTCGGGCTGCATATTCAGAAGTTTGCAGATGGGTAAAACAAGCATGGGATGATGTAACAGAATCGACGATTAGAAATTGTTTCCAAAAATGCGGAATTATCCAACAAGAAAACGAAAGCACTCAAGACTCTGAATCCGAAGATGAAGACTCTGAATTAAATGATGAAGATTTTTTTAAATTATTTATATCTGATTCAGATTCTGAATTCAATGGATTTTCATCCGAAGGAGCTCAATAAAATATTTACTATTTAGCATTTATTACTATTTAGCATTTTATTTTTAGCATTGCTTATTATTATTCTGAGCTTTATTTTATTATTATGTTTTTAATGTTGCTATTCAAAGTAAGTTTAAAATTTATAAATAACTAATATAATATTTAATATTTTTCATATATGTTCTATGTTTCATAGACTTTTTTTTGTAGATTCCTACCTCCAAAAACCGTATTTAGTGTAAATCTAAATTCAGTTTTTATGTTTTGGTATTTCTCCGATAGATGGCAGAACTGAAATATTTGTTCAGTTCGTATTTTCAATTTTAGCTATATACCCCACATCCGGAGCTTAGCTCCCGATAATAATAATAATAATATAATAGATTGTTCTGCTGAATTATAAATATGCTTTATAAAATTTTAATTATTTCCTTAATTAAATAATTTCATAAGTTTTAAATAATTTTAGATAAGCAATCATTTTACTGGTATGTTAGGTTTTACGGGATGGAAAAGAAAACACAGTGTAAAGCTAAACCTGTGTAGAAATAAAACAATTAAATAAATTTTTAAGAAAAATAAGAATTTTTCATCAGATAGAAATTATGAAAATAAATAAGATAGAAAATATGATAGCTATCTAGCTATTTACTGAAAAACATTGTTCGTATTTTCGTTTTCTTTTTTTCAATTATCTGTTAAATACCTAGTATAATATTTAATATTTTTCATATACATTTTATTTTTCATAGATTTTTTTTAATAACTTGATGATATATTAGTTTTGTTTCAAATCCATATTTGGTATAGGTCTATATTCCAAGTTTAGATTTTTGCTTTATTATTTCTCCGACAGATGGCACAACTGAAGTATTTGTTCAATTATATTCTTTCATTTTCAAGCAATAGATTGTCCTGTAATATGCTTTATAAAAATTTTCTTAAAATCTGTTTAATTATGAATATGCTTTATAAAATTTTATTTAATTAAATCATTTCAACTGTTATAAATAATTTTGGATAGCAATCTTATCTTATTGTTGGTATGTTAGGTTTTACTGGAGGTTTTCACTGTTCAGAGATAAAAACAAATAAATGAACTTTTAATAAAAATAAATAAATAAAAAGAAAGAAATTAGGATAGATATCTTTAAAAATGTTTAAATAATTTCATATTTGTGTCAGAAAATAAATTTAACGGCGTAAACAAAGTACAATAATCCGCACTATTGACGTTCGCCAATAGTGCGGATTATAGGACGGTGCGTATTTTCTGCTAACTTTTTTCCGGTGAAAAGAAATATTGCACATGCGGATTATGTGCCGCCGTGGATTATAGGCCGGAAATTACGGTAATTGTGTTCTACGACTGTCGCACGAAATTCATCACTTCAAGAATTTTCAGAAAATATTTTTTCTGTGAGTTTTCTTCCATATTATCAAGAATTTTCCTGATAAGAAGTTTTTGATATTGAACTTTACATTATAAGATAATTCCTGTATCTATGAGTTGTAGCTCAGAGGTACAATTTGTGGGGGGAAAATCTACTTAAGATTTTGAAAATCATAATCTGTGGAATCGATTGCGGACAGGAATGAGCAGGACAGTGATCAATAAAAAGAATTTTCCTTTATAGAAAACCTTTTACGTTTTTATGATGCAGCCATTATACTAACATAGATTTCAATAACGTCTAGAGCAGAGCACAGGAAATTTTTTAATGGACATTTTAATAACCTCTCCTACCCCTTACTTATTCATTATAGAAGAGGACAAAAGTTTCTTTGAAGTAAGGTCATGAAGTAAGGTGATGTAAGTCAATGTCACTTCAAATGTGACTTATTATTTTAACATGATAGTTATTCATATAAAACCATAGATTTAAAAGAAATTAGCAGCTATCTTCAAATGCAGCAGAAGACATTCACACCACAAAGTTAGAATCAAGTATTCAGAAAAAAGTTTTAGTTATTTGATCTAAATATAGAAGATAATGGAATAAAGAACAGACTAAACAAAATAAAACTGCCAATATGAATAGAATGTACTAAAAGCAGGATTCCTAGGTTGAAAAGGGAAGAATCTGTCCATACATTTCCATTAAAATTTCTTTCAAAGGATACTCAAATATTTGAATTAGAAAAAAAAATGTAAATATTTCATAAGGAAAAAAAAAATTCAAAAAGTGCCTACAAATTTGGCCTCCATTGTAGTATGTATAGAGACTCTAATTTTGATCGGTTTAATGATTTGGCAGGGCTTAAAGTAATAAATATAATATAATTGTTATTTTCTGGTGACATTAACACTGAGAAGATTTTCCCAAAGAGAGAAATTTGAAATTTGGATTATAACCCTGTACACAAGACATAAAAAAGGAAACAGCTTATTACATTCAGTTTCTGCAGTGAACTGAATATCATGGTCAATGGAATAAATAGCATAGAAGGTAGGGTAATGATAAGCCATGCCGCCGAAGGCAGACGTACTTCAATGCCGAGTCCAGATTCTCGTGAATCCATATGAGTGATCTGCCAGGAAGGGCTGGTTTACCCTGGCACCTCCACAGGCAGGCTCTTCGGCCATGGGGAGCATACGGCACCTGCATATCACTCCCCTACCCTAAGCAAGTGATGAAGGTCATCTCGTGTGATGGCAGAGCCTATGTAAAGAGGAAACTACCGCTAGACACTTGGGGAATGTACAGGAATTCCTCAGACCAGTGCCTATACCAACGCCTTCGAATGTGAGAGCTCCATAAAGACAATCACTAGTTTGTCATCTATGGATTAGCATAGAAGGTAGATGGAAAGAATTATTAATTAAAATACAGTGGGGTCAACATATCTTAGCCAGCATTTCTGTTTAACATTTGTAATTTTTCTTTAAAATAATGCATATAAATGTCACACTAGATAAGACAGAAGACTTCTGAGACTATAAAATTGTTTGTAAAATTTATTAAAAATTAAGACCATTTGTTTAACATACAATTTTGTTAAGCAGAGGAATTACTTAATTTCAGTGTCACTAATATGAAACCCTACAACCAAGTTGCCGAACAGTGTAAAGCCCCTTTAATTAGAACATTGGTTAAAAAAAAGAATTAACAACAAGAAATAGTAAATAACAGTTTTCAAAAGAAATAATCTTAATTTTTTTTTTTTTTTGTCAAGGTCATAAACTATTTAACAGTGTGTTTTATTAGAACAAAGAGTACAAAAGAAATAGGATAAAATTTTCATATGAAAATGGTAATGAATCTAAGAATATAGTAGAACACCAAAAATCTGCCAACCTAAATCCACCACCATCTAAAATCTCCACCGCTTCATAGGAGTAAACAGTAAAAACACTTAACTTTAGAAACTGCATTTATTTCTTAACATTCTCTGGAAATTAGTTTTTGCAGTGAATTTTAATAAATATGCTTCATAAATTATGGTCATACTCATTTTTTTAAATAGTTTAAGCATTTTTGTAAGGCTTGAAATAGAGAATTCATTAATAGAGAATATGATTTGATGGCTAGTTGTGCTATTTATAAAAAAAAAAAGCAACTTTAAAAATAAATTAAAAATACTGAAATTTCAAAACCTTTTTCTCATTTTTAGAAAGTGAGAGGAGTAATGACCAATTTCATGCAGCCCCAATAAAGGCTAAAGCAAAAATTTTCTTATAAAATAAATAAATACTATATAATTGAAAAAAATGGCTTTGTAAATTTTTTAATTTTAAGGTTTATGTATATAGTCTGTCTCAAAAGCTCAGGCACAAGAAAAAAATGTTGTTTATTAAATAACAATGCAAAAAACAAAAAGTATTATTTACTCATTAGATGCTATAAAATTATTCAAATAAATCATATAAAAAAATGAATAAATGGGTACATTATCATAACTTTGATTTAAAAATCATAAAAGTCTAACTATACAGTGTCTCAAATGTTTAGGCACAATGAAAAAAAAAATCACTTTTACATGATGCTATTTATTAATAGTATTTCTCTGGTTTTGAATAACTCCAAATAACCGTGTTTCTATTGAATCAGATAGTTTTTGAAATATTATTGATGGCAGATTAATACCATACTTTTTCAATGGCCACTTTCAGTTCTTTAGTAAAGTCATATTGCTTTCCATTCTTGTATACTTTACAGGTTAAGATGCCCTAAATGTTCCCAATTGGATTTCAGTCCATAGTTAAAGCTGGCTAATCTAAAATGTTAACATTTCAGGGGAAAGAGACACTGTTTCGTGCTATGCGAGTTATGGATTGAAGCATTGTTATGCCGAAATCTCTACTCAGGACCCCCTAAGATATTATGAAATGGATGTAAATGCTGCTCTAGTGTCTCGATACTTTTTTAAATTTTGTTTCCCATGGTAAAATACCAGGCAGGTTGGACCATTAAAGCCAATCCCCCCACCTCCCCCCAAAAAAAATCCATCAGAGACTTAATGCCTTGTCATCTACTGAAGAAAGTACGTAGTTGTTTCCTGAGGTCATGCCAGTAACAAATCCAGGAAACAAGACCATCCACATTTCACTTCTTTCTGTCGCTGAATAATAAAGACACGTGTCCCTGCACAACATAAATTTTCGAGCCCAATCCATTCTGGACTGTTTATGGTGGGATTTTAGGTGCAGTTTGCAAATTTTCTTTAAAACAATGTTCTTTCAGCCTATTATGTATCTAGATAGTTTCCCCCAGACAATTTCAGGAGGGTGCTGCACCCTGCCAGCCCTTTGGTTTAAAAATAGCACCCTTCTTGCCCCTTGGTCAAAAAAATGTGGCCTTGTTTTTTTTGTATTAAAAAATCTGCTTGCACAGTAAAAACTGGCCCATTATTGCATCTTGATAAGATTGTTCTGACTTTTATTTTTAAACTAGCTGACTCGCTCGGTGTTGCCTGAGCCTGTGATAATAACCTTAAACAAAATTCAAGTTTGTATGATTTTATATCTTCAGAAAATCTGTAAAATGAATAAAGTTTTGGGGCTCCCACTGCCTTTTGCAGCATAGAGTGTTTCAAATGAACTTTCTGGAACACCAATGCCTAAGACAGCGTATACCAGAAGTGCTCCACACACACTGGAGACAATTGAAAACCAAGTTGAATGATTCAAACCCCATAGTAATTGGGCCCATAGAACTGTAGATAAGAATGTGCCCCTGGCGGTGGAAAGTAACTAAAATCTGTAAGATAATCAAAAACCAACTTCAGTGAGCCAAACTCCATGATAATCGGACCCATAGAACCAGAGATAAGAATGCACCCTCTGGTGATAGAAAGTGGAACTAAAAAATGTAAGATAATCATCAACTAAGTTGCATGTACCAATTCCCATTAGGATCGGGCCCATAGAACACGAGAAAAGAATGTGCCATTAATGTTCGAAAATAATGGTAACTGAAATCTTTAGCTGCTTTATTTGGTTTTAAAAAAAGTGTATATTCATTCCAAAAACAGGAAATACTTACTAGTGATGAAAAGTGTCATATGCAATATAATAACATAAAATTCTCATATTCATCTGAAAAAAATTTATATTTTTAATAGCAACTTATATACGTATAAATGAATGTCAAATATGTGTAAACTTGCATGAGCGGAACTTATAAATCATTGGTTTAAAATGACTTGGAATTAGCATTTTTAAATACACTTTCATTAAGTTATTATTTTTCTTTTCTTTTTTTAATGAAATCATTTAATATTTTCCTCTCCAAATATTTTAAAATTAATATACAAAGTTCCAATTGCACACTACTTAGTTTTTGCGCTAACTATCTGGAAGCTATTTTTTTGCAAAATTTAATTGTATTTATAATTATCTAACCCGCCCGGCATTGCCCAGGCTCGTGATAATAACTTTAAACAAAACTCAAGTTTGTATGATTTTATATCTTCGGAAAATCTTTCAAATGAATCTAGTTTCGGTGGCCCCACTACCTTCGGCAGCATAGAATGTTTCAAATGAACTTAGTTTCCAGGGTCACAATGCCTTCGCCAGCGTTTAGTGTGTTCCCAACAAACCTCTTTCCGAACGAACCTGTGACCTGGGCCCCCGCTACCTAAGGCAGCATATACCAGGAGGGCTATGCACGCTCCAGAGACAATCGAAGACCAAGTTGAATGAATGACCCCATAGTAATTGGGTCCATAGAACCGGAGATAAGAATGTGTCTCCTGGCGGTGGAAGTGGAACTAAAATCTCTAAGTCAATCAAAAAACAAGTTGAATGAGCCAAACTTTGTTGTAATCGGAGTTTTCAACCAGAGATAAGAATGCACCACCTGGTGGTGGAAGGTGGAACTAAAATCTGTAAAACAATCATAAGCTAAGTTGAATAAAACCAATTCTCATTGAAATCGGGCCCCATAGAACCTGAAAAAAGAATGCACCCTCAGGCAGTGGAAGGTGCCACCCCTCCCTCCCCCTTATAAATTAACGAATTACCTTTAACAATAATCAATAATGCTATATTTAATTTACAGATGAAATCCCCCTCCCCTAAAGTTAACCACTTACCTTTAACAGTAATACAATTTTTAATTTACGGCTGTAGTGAGTAAATGTAAGTTGGTGCCAAAAATGAAAATAAATATTAAAAAAAGGTGGTAGCTGGAGGTCTAAGGAAATTTTTAGTAGTTTATAAAGTAGCTGGAGGACCCTAGAACTGTGTTAAAGAAAACTGCAAGATAATTGGATAATTTTTTAAAGAAGTTACACCAAGGTCCCCAAGAAGATTAATATTTAAAATTGGTGGTAGCTAAGGTCTGGAAATTTTTTTGTTGATCGTGTAGTAGCTGGAGGACCGAAGAAGTTGTTAGAAAAAAAAGCTAGTGAATCAGACGACTTTTAAGGGAGCTATAGTAAAGGGCCCAAAAGAGTTCAATTGATAGTTTTGAGCAGGGCCCTAAGATGAAAACAACTTAAATGATCTCAGTTCTTAGTGCTTACTTCATCATCTTCAACTAGTTGAAATTAAGAATAGGGTATGAATTAATTAGAATAAAATTTTAAAAAAATTCTTAATAAAAGGCCCTAGGGCCCCAATAAAAATATGAGGGTTGTGGCCTGAGGAGAGGAGTCCAAGACTCAACTTTAAAGTTATACATGGAGAGGATGATACAATTAGAGGGGTGAAAAATGCATGACACACAAAAAGTTCAAGGGATCCTGCACCAGGCTCTAGGGGGCCAGGATCTTAACTGGAATATAGAAATGGGAAAATAACTAAATGGAGAAAAGGCCCCAAAAATGAAGAAGATCGGATTAAAAGGAAGAAAGTTATTAACAATTTAGGAAACAAAAGTACTGGGCCCCAGGGGATCTGGGTCTTAACTAGAACATAGAAAGGGAGAAAAGCTAAATGGAGAAAGGCCCCAAAAACGATATAATTTCCAATGCAAATTCTACAGTCAAATTTCTTTTTTAAAAATGTAAACAAAACAGTGACCAGAAATCCGCAAAATTCTAAAATCGGCACAACCCCTGATCCCAAGCTGTGTGGATTTGAAAAGGTCTACACTGTAATTAGTATCAAAATGTTGAGCAGAGCAAGGACTACTTCAGTAGAAGTTGAAAGGTTATTTTCTACTTTACGACTTGCACACAGCAAATAAAGAAATCAGTTGGGTATTAAATATGAAAAAGCAGCAAACCTTTTTTTTTTTGCATTTGCAGGACTAAATTCAATAATACCTACTGACCAGATAATGTTTATATTTGATATTTTGGGTAGTTAATGTAGATGGCAAATATAACTGGTCATTCATACGAATATATTTATTCTGTGTATGAATTAACAGATATAATTATTGTTCTTTTTCTTGTTGTTAGAATACACATATATCTGTGTAAGCTAAGTTTTATGCAATTACAATAATTTTTATTTTACAAAGTACAAGTGCAAGAAAAGCTGCCATGTCATTTTGTTTGATTTGTTTTTTGTACTAGTTATTAACTAATGAAATTATTTATTTTCAGTTTTTATTATTTCACAGATTACTAATCATAATTTTATTAATCAAAGAATAAAAATATAGATTATGCTGCTTAATACCATCTAATTAAAGGTTTAGTTGTTTTGGAACCTAAAATTCTTAGTAGCCATTCACTGCTTTAACACTGGAAAAAAAAAATCATACAAATCAGATTTATATTGAATAAATTCAATTACTTTATTTAAATCATGATTTTTTTTACATCCTAATTACAGGCCATATCTATTTAATCTTTGCTTACAACTTTCATTATTCACATTTTGGACAAATTTAGATTGTTAAAGCTTAAAAATAAATTTATTGCACACTTAAGCATATAAATAAAGCAAGAATTATTTAAAAAATAATGTATTATTTTTTATAATTTTTAAAATATTACAACAATAATTGTTTGATGTTTCTGTAACCCATTTTGCAGCCTATTAATAGTAATAATTATCTGCTGAATCACAAAATTTTGTTTTAAGAAATTTTAATATATTTGGCTTAATATTGCAAACATGTGTGTATGAGTGAAATAAGAATTTATTGATTTTTATATTTATTAATATACTGATTTATGAGATAGTTTGATTTCTGAATAAATGGTTTTATTTTCAATTCTATAAATTGTAATTATTTCTAAATGAGAGATTAAATATATTGTCTAAGTAAGCATATATCATTAATAAACTCTTTTAAAAGGATATTTTTTTATTTTATTTTTTTACTTACCATATGAATGATTAAATAAATAAAATATTTTTATACATAGTATCAGTTTAAATTGTAAAAATAAGTGTCAAATGATATACAAGGTGAGTACAAATGATGGACCCGATTTAAAAAAAATCATATTTTCGAAACTACTGCACATATTACAATAAGTGATACATGAATTTAAAGAGAAATATACCAAGTTTTTTCCACCATTGATCAACAGATGGCAGCAAATTCATTGATCGCTGGGATAGAAATCCAAAAATGGCGACAATGGCCACCAAGATCCTCAGACCTAACACTGTGTGATTTCTTTTTGTGAGGTTAAAAAAAAGACATTGTTTATGTACCACCAATGTCGAAAACAGTACCAGAACTTAAAGAACACATTTGTGCAGCATTCAGAACCATTGACAGAGTGATGCTACAAAATGTTTAGAACGAACTGGAATACAGATTGGATGTATGCCGTGTAATAAGAGGGTCACACATCGAACATTTGTAACTGAAAAAAAACTTGGTATATTTCTCTTTAAATTCATGTACATTATAGGACCCCAAATCCGGAATGCTCGGGACCACTGCTTTTCCGGATTTTGGAATTTTCCAGATTTTAGTTCTTCACTCAAAAAATTAGTCTACAAATGACAATATGATGGAATTTCAGTATTCATTCTGTTTAGAATAAGACATAACTTGTGCTTTTAAAAGTACGTAGTTAAATGAAAATAATTTAGAAAACAAACAATTATTGATTTAAAAAAAAAAAAAAATATTTGGATTAAAAAAAATTACAAAGACACAAGAAAAAATATCGAAAGTGTGCTTACCTACCTAACCTTAGAGAAAATCTTAACTACAACTAAACATCACAGTTGAGTGGAAAATAATGCACAACAGCATTATTCTTTTCCACAATTCTTGAAGCAGTGTGAGCTGGGCAGTTGTCGAGCAAAAGAAGGATTTTGCAGTTTTCAGGGAGACCTTGTTTTCCGGCAATGATCACGAGCTTCCGGAACAAAATAATTTTCAAACCATTGTTTGAATTAGAGATCTGCACGGGCCGGGCTCGGGCCTATTTTCTTTCACAGCACTCGGGCCGGGCCTGGGCCATACTTTTTTCTGAAGGCTCGAGCCGGGAAGGGCCTAGTGATTACTCTTTACGGGCCGGGTCTTACTTTTTTCCTGAAGGATAAGACCGTACGTTAAATTATTTTTTCCGTACAGAGCCAGGACTGGTTTCATTCTTCCTAGTCTTCACGCCCCAAAATTTTCCGTCCTGGTTTTGACCCGTATGAAAATCATTGTCTCGGCATGGCCTTGTCTGTTCAAAGGTCAGTAAAATAAGACCTGGCACAAAAATCTTTGCAAAACATGCATACATTTTTAAAACGCCATTATTCTACAATTAAACATTTAAATTTATTCTTTTTAAAGAATAGTAGATTTATACACTTATTAAAATATGACTAAATTAAAATATAGTAAAACGTGCGAAAAAGAACCTGCTTATGACGGAATCCTGTCTTAAACTGAAAAACGTGTTGATCCATGAAAAATGAATATACTAACAACGTAAGAAAAGAATATATAATACATTTACACCTGCTAAGAAGGCAAATTGTCTATTTTTTTCTTCCCTATGCAATTCCATCTTAGAAGATTGTACTGTATAGCATTTTTCGGATTTTTAACACTTCAATAAATGGAATATGGATTAACAATATTAATGATAACTTAAACACATACATACAACAAATAGAGATTTATTAAAAAAATAAATATTCCAGGTTGCGGCACCTCTATAAAAATGAAGATTATAAACATGAAAAAAAAGGCTAAGATAGGAATTTTTGGTTAGATCTCCTCCTACGAGGTAAATTTTTAACCAAATCAACGTAAAAATCAATGTTTTGTAGAAATTCACTCGGGCCGAGATTTTAACTTTTTTCCGGGCCGGGTTCGGGCCGAACTTTTAGCTTTTATACTGGGACGGGCTGGGGCCAAACTTTTAACTTTTAAATCGTGTTGGGCCAATATTTTTTTGTTCGGGACTGGCCGAACTTTTAATTTTTGTATCGGGCCGGGCCGAATTTTTTTTTTTTTTTATCGGGCCGGGCCGAATTTTTTTTTTTTTTGTATGGGTCGGGCCAGGCTTGAGCCTGGAAATTTTTACCCTTGCAGACCGCTAGTTTGAATATTTCTGCTGTCATCCATGCTCGTTTATTCACTCTGTAAAGAACCGGCAAAATCTGAACTCCCTTTAAAGCCCTTGGATTTTTAGTTTTGCTGATCATTAACAATTTACATTTATGGGTTCCAGCAACATTTACGCCTGCCATAACAGTCAGTCTCTCTTAGAATCTTTAAATCCTGAAGCTGAAGTTTCCTCAGGAGTCACATAGGTTTTTTTGAGCACATAACGACAAAACAACACAGTCTCATCTGCATTATATACCTGTTCTGGTGAAAGTTTTTCCTGGGTAATGATGTTTTCAAATTCTTCACTGAAGGAATCGGCAGCTTCAAATTCTGCTGATGCCCTCTCACCAGAAACCTGAAATAAACATAATCCGTGACGCTTCTTAAACTTGTTATATCATCCTGATGAATAATTGCAGGGAATAGATATGTTTAATTCCGCATGGAAATTTTTTGCTTGTGCCATAATAACCGCACTGATCAAAGTTTTCTGATCATCATTGCCAAATCCACTCTATTAGAACTTTATCAACATCAACACTTTTCGAATTTTTGCAAAGTTTTTCGATGCACCATCAATTCTGGAACATCACTTTCCGCAAAAGCTTTAAAAATCGTTTTGAGATAAAATAGTTTTTTTTTTTTTTTGCAAGAAAAAAATTTCGGTTTTGGGATTGAAGATTTGAGGTCCCATACTGTATCACTTATTGCAATATGTGCAGTAGTTTCAAAAATAGGATTTTTTTAAATCGGGTCCATCATTTGTACTCACCCTTTATAATGATATATATCAGAAATAAGATTAAAGCTAGGGGCAAATATTTAAAAAATTGTTGTCATTGAGGATGTTTTTAAGAATTAAATTACTTTTTTTACACATTCATACATAGAGTGGATTACAGGTTTGCGGATAGGTGGTATTCTACTATATATGCATATAACATTATAAATAATACATTATACACATTTTGTTATGCTTTTATTTTCATCCTATGACATATTTTCTGATTTAAAAATTATCATGTAAGTTTTGTTTACATTTTTCTTTTAATTTTTGTTTCTCTAATTTAAATACACTTTTTTAAATACATCAGTTATTGTTTGCTCTCCTGAACCTTATTTTCGCATTTATCAGCAATAAAAGCAATTCAGAAATGGTAAATTGTTTTCGTTGCTGAGTCAGAAGAAAAAAAAAAAGAGTTTCAACCTAATTGCAACTTCTATTTATAAAAGATTGAAATTGTTTTAATGTTCATTTTTTCTAAAATTAACCTTTCCTTTCATGGCTTATTGAATTAAATTATCAGGACTGATACCTTTGAGTATGTGTGACAAAACTGTCAACA
This sequence comes from Maratus michaelseni, assembly GCA_963931845.1. Lineage (NCBI taxonomy): Eukaryota > Metazoa > Arthropoda > Arachnida > Araneae > Salticidae > Maratus > Maratus michaelseni. The sequence continues at coordinate 447,954,256 of OZ007586.1, forward strand.
GTCAACATCTAAAACCTTAAGGATTTTGAGGAAATGAAAATAGCAACAAAAATAATTATCACTTTACAACACACATTAATATGTTTGCAGGATGTCAATGTTCTAATATATATATAAATATATATATATTTGTTTAATTTGTTTGTTAAAATCTGACTCATGATTTTTCTCCAAGTAACTCCCATTCTCTTTTTGGCTGACTCACAGTTTTATGATTATCAAGTCAGACTGACTCAAAGGTTTAAATGAAATACAACTTCACTCATTATTTGCAGTATCAAATAGTAATTTCATGCATATTAATATATAAACTTACAAATACACAACAAAGATGAAGATCTATTATATTGCTTTAAGCAAAAAAAAATCAATAATTCAAATGAAAAAAAAATTTACTTACGTCGTTACTGGTCTGTTTATACTTGTCAATGGCATAGTAAGAGGACTAGAATTTACAAAGGAAACTGAGCTAAAACACGTTACTTTTGTAATATTAGGGTTGCACACAGATCCTTTCTTTTTTAACGCACTTTTTTTAGGCACAGCAGATAAATGAGGTTCCTTTGCAGGTATTTCCTCAACTATTTCAGTCTCTACAGTTAAATTATCTGTCTGTGCACTTGGTAACACAGTATTCACTACTGGTGCTTTATTAATAGCTTCTTCTCGTTCCTTGATAGCTTGATTAAGAAGAGCTAAATAAAAACAATGCATTAAATTAGATATGAGTAAAACTTAAAGCTAATAAAAAAATATAAATAAAATAACCATCAAATGATACATTTTTATAAATTATATAGAAGAAAATGAAATTTTCTATATTCATCAATTTCATCAAACAAAAATATTAAATCTCATACATCATGAAGCACTATTATTTTTTTCAAGAACTTAAATATATGCATTTCAAATCAGAAATATACATCAATACATTAAAAATTGTATTCATTTTTAGCATTTTTTAGCAATATGCAAAATGTGTTGTTACATAAAAATGCCAAGTTAGATTAGGAGAGAGATAAGTTAAAATTTCTTGACATTTGAGAACAGTAATAATGTATACAAAAGTGCACAAAGAGATTTGTCATGCTAAATTTACTCCAAATATAAACTTTCACTTTTCAATTTAAAAAAAATATATCAAATGTAAGCTAAAATAATGACACAGTCACATTAATATTATGAAATATATTTTGAAAGCTGAAAGAAAATGTCTTAACTATTTAAGGATATATTATATTTTTATCCATTTTATTATTTTTTAGGATTATTACTTTTTTATCAAGAATAATGTTGCTTACTAGAATATCCATAAATATACTGCTGTTTGTCACTACTTCGCATACCTGAAGTGGCTAGAAAATGAATTTAATTTTAATTTAACCTTTACAATGATGTTTTCGCACATTTTATTATAACGCATATTAATAGTATTCTATATAATCTTTACAAGCACGGAACCATGGGAAGGGGGGGGGGGAGGTCCTACCAAATTTTTTTTAAGAGACAGGTACTCACCTAATTTTATAATATATCATTGTTATAATAAAAGCTAACACAATTTTTTTTTCTGTTACATGAAAGTCTTTTGCGAAATGTTTAAGAAAAGATACCATGAAAGAATCAAGATTTTTTTTTTTCAAATTCTCAGTTTCATAGACTGGTATTTTCAGAGCCCAATTGATTGCTAAAGGATACATCAATCAACCATAATCCTCCTAACCAACTACCTCTGCCCCAATGAATTAAACCCTTTTTCCTTAAAATCATACCTGGGAACATAAAGGAGTGTGTAAAATGGGTTACACACAAGAAGCCAGATTAGTTAAAAGAACCTTTTTCTTGACATTTTCTTTTCTTAATACAATGTGCTTAATCTTACCTTTGCCCTCTTTAGTTAAGCTTTAGTTTGAGACAGGTTTTCTGAGACCAAATCCAAACACAATAAAACCCACGGAAACGTAACCTGTATGCAATAGAATTCCGCCTTAAACAGAAATATTTCATTATCCTAACGAATGGAATGACATACAATTATGACTACTAAAATAGACGTTTTTTCAAGTCCTTAATGATTCCGTTTTCATAGGTTTTACTGTCATGTGTTGTGAAGGTAAACACACAGTCATATAGATTAAGCTTGCAGCTAGATGATGAGTATAAAGCTGTTTCACAGCTTCATAAAGGAGCTCTCCTTCTTTTAGAGCAGAATGAAATACCACAGAAGCAAAGTAGTGTGCTGCTCCTGTTTCTCAGTATCTTTTATGTTGTATTTTACACTAAAAGGGTAACCCTTGAATTTTTTAGATATTTTTGTATTTATTTTCATTGTTTTTATACATTACAACACTAGAGTTTTTGTACTTATTTGTTTTTAATTCATCCTTTAACACTTAAATACTCCCTTTTCGTATGCCAATGTAACTACAGTAAAACCTGCTACGATGAAATCCCTAGGGGCCAAAAATGTTTCCCTTATATGCAGATTTTTATCTTAGAAGGTATAATTACATGGTAGTCTTTTTACTAGACTATGAAATATTTCTGGTTAAGGCAAGATTCCTTTATCGACAAATTCTGTTTTTGCAGGTTTTACTGTATTTTGAGAAATACTATTAGCTCTATGCAATCAGCTCCAGCATACATTTTCTACTTTAAAGAACTAAAATTAATTCATAAAAAGGAATTCTAATGGTAATAAAATAGTTATGACAGTAAAACATCTGAAAACACACTTGCTAGGGACATACAAAAATTCTATTTCAGACAGGTTTCTATATTAACAGTTATAATAGTACAGAATTCTTTTTGCCAGGTTCCCTTTCACAGATTTTACTCCATAAATACTACTGAAATTGTTTTGAAAATTAAGGTTATCTTAATGCTCGCTTTGAAGTATTTGGAAAAAATCTATTACAAGTCTATTGAAAGTCCGCAACATTATTTTTCAATTTTTAAAAGAAGTAAAATTATTTGAATGGTAATAAAATACTATAAAACTTGCTAAGACAGAATCGTTATAAAGACTAAAAATAAGTTCTGTTTTAACCAGGTTTCTGTCTTAACAGGTATAATTGTATAATATTTCTTCTGACTTGTGAAAGCTGAACCTGCCTTTAACAGAATCCTCTCTTAACCCTTTAGCGGGCGGTGGTCACAAAAAAGGACACCTAATTTTAATTCCAAAACTGACAAACAGCACCAAGAATATTTAGTAATTTTTTTCCTTTTATAAAGTACTGGAAAATAAGCAAGTTTTTATTTTCTAATGAATTCTTTTTTAAATTCTGGTGTCAGTCCATTATTTCATCATTTTAAAAACAGACTTAACAAAAACATTTCACGGTTCTGATGGAAATAACACCATAACAACCTACCTACTAAGACGAAAACCTGTCAGAAATGGATTTTTTTTCCAGTCCCCAGAGATTTTGTTTTCAAAAATCTGAACGATGAAAACTTTATAGTAAAGTGACTTTCACATTCTTCTTCAAAATCTTTACAGAAACATAATATTATTATGAATTTTCACTTGCAATTTCATTATTACAGTGTGACGCATGAATATACAGGCACCCTTGCAATAATCCTTAAGTAGCATTCGTGCATTTTCATGTGAAGGAATGTCAATAGCAGTTACATCAGGTGACTCAACGCAGAGGAAGACCATTTTCACACTCATGCATGGATTCAAATCTGCTTGTGTATAAACAAGTCCTTAACTTTTTTACTTCAGTCCTTTCTAATTTACTTCAGACACTATTCTGTTTTCTCTAGTTTTTGTTTGTTGCATGAAAATAAGCACGGTATGTACTTTCATATTTAAAACTTTATATTATCACTCTTGATAAACTAAAACAAGGTAAGTAGTTGATAAGATGTTCTGCACATGCTTTCAGCATTTTTATGCATTATTTTACATTTTATTTTAGCATGGGTAGAGGAGAAATGTTGATTGCAGATGAGCAGATCAGAATTAACATTATGCATTGGAAGGGCCTCGGCAAATCATGCAACTTTGCATGCCGAATTAGAAAAAGTTTTATGGCTAACTATATCAAGAAGGAAGCTAGTTATGGAAAAAAGTGTATAAGAAGCAAGGAGATGGAGGGAGGGGATTTATTGATAAGGACAAACGTCAGATATGTAACACTGCAAGGAACAAAACTAGATTATGTGCAGAAACTAATGCTCAATATAATCTGGGTGTTGATCAGACGACTGTGTGGAGAACACTTAAAGCCCCTTTGTACCTGAAATTTAAGAAAATGATGACTAAACCACTCCTGATTTAGAGGTGCAAAGACATGTGATTAGCACTGGCAAGGCAATGGATCCTAAAACAATTGAACTGAGAAAAGGTTATCTTCTAAGATGAAAAGAGTTTCATCTGGATAGCTTGTGCAGATTTCATAGCTACTGGCCCAATTTGAGAAATTAAGAATACTACTGTTCAAACAGTGAATCTGTCATGGAAAAGGGAGCAGTGGACTTTAAAAAACTTTGAAATTAGTTTTCATGGAGACCACTATGATGTCTGGGGGTTATGTCCTGCTGTCCAAGAGGAGTCACCTCTGTCAAGCTGTGAGAAGCATTCTAATTAGATGTGTGTATATAGATAAATGGCAGATAGACACCAAAGTAGAGCTAATATGGGCCATAAAATCAACATGCAGAACCTCAACACAATATAGGAATCAATTCTCAGATGTTTAAATGCTGTGATGAAGCCCATAGTGATATTATCAGTACTTTTGAGTGAATTATGACTTTTTAAATGTACATTTAAATATTTATGTATCATGTATCATGTGTTTTTTGAATAATTTAGTAAATAAATTCTTAAAATTTTCATGGTGCTGTTTGATTGTTTATATTTATGTTTTCACTTAGACTTGCAACTTCCCACGAATCTCATCTCATCCCTGAATCTCGTTTGAACACATTCTTCCATTATTCTAACATATTATTTCAAAATGCATTTACATTTATGCATCACACTGTATCATTACTATCATCACTTAGATCCAGAGTTTTGAATTCAAATTTGTTTTTTCCAAATGTGATCTACTTAATTGCCTAAGAGAGCAATTGTTTTCCTGAAATAAAACACGTGCTGAAGCAATGAGTTTTAAATGTTCCAACAGGTTTTCTGCATTTTGTCTTAGTGTACAGTTTGAGATTTACGTAAATTGCTACACCAATTTTATTTCAGCTTTCGTCAAATATTTCCATTAATGTGTGTAAATTAGCAACACAATTGCTCAAGCAAGCAATCATGATATCTAGAACAGATCCAATGAAGAATAAATTTTGATTGTAATTATTATATTATGAATGCTGAAAACAATGAAACAACTTTAATTAAATTAAATATTTTTTAATCAAGTTATTTTAATTAAGATAATTTAAATTAGAAGTGCACAACCCTTGGCCCACAGGCCAATAAGCTACTACTACTTTAGAATAGAATAATTTGCTTTATTTATTGGCATAAACTGTGATAAAATAATACAAAGATTACCTTACAGAATTACTGGTGACAAGCAACTTTCATGCAAAAAGGCTGTACAGCCCTAATTTAAATCAAGCAAATGTTATTATTTATAAGAACCTCTTTAATGAAACTTAAATTAATGAACATTCATTAAGCATATGAGAAAAAGATATAGAATTATTATTCATACTTTTCGATGTTAACAGACATTGTTACTTATCTATTGAACATGATTACCTAAACTAATAAAATCATATTTTAGCTTAAGTTTAAGCATTCATTTACTTGAAAAAACTTGCTTGATTTGAAAAAAAAAAAAAATCATCCAAAAAATTCAGGAAAGCACATACAGCTGCTTACTAACACACTTACCTATGCATGGTTTGAATCGTTGAGTCAAACTAGGTGAACTAGAAAACATCGGAGGAGGTGGAATAGGCCCAATCTCATTAATTGGTATAGGAGGTTCAGGCAAACATGAAAATGCTTGATGACAAGTGTTTGATGAAACTTCATATTCAGGACTTTTTAACATAGAGTTGTTAGATATCACAGCTGGTGCTGTTAAAAGAGTTAAAAAAATAGTTGAATATATTTTCAAAATAAACTAAAATATTTAAAATAAGTTTCAGGTATAATAAAATATAATATAATAAAGCAACAAATGAATCAATTGTCCATTACAAACACTAAAACATACTAACTTATGTTACTAAAGCATAAAAATTCATGTCCAAAAATGGTGAAAAGTTAATGTAATATCAATTTTTTATTAACAATGTTAAAAAAGTAAAGATAAAATTATTTTGAAAACCATAGTTTTGTCTTTATTTTTTTACTTAATACTTATATAAGTTATATATATAACTATTAATTACCCACCAAGTTAAAAATAAACATCAGCAAAAATTAAAATTTGATTTGAAATTAACATATAACATGCAAATTAAATCGGAATAACATTCAGAAGAGTTTTTACAAAAAGTTCAAAAGTTGCTTTAAAAAAAATTAAAAAAAAATCAGAAAACAAAAAAAAAGAAAACTATTTGTAATAATTTAATACTTATTAATCACAATGTACTTTTCATTTACATACAATATTTCTTCACAATCTATTTTGAATTAAAATACTAATAACACAGAATGTCTATGTTTATGTTGTAACAGACTTTATTTCTATGTAATGAGTAAATTTTATCATTAAAATATATAAAGTGATTACCACAAGTACTAAAAAACTATTAATATGATATAATATATATTCAAAGCTAATTAATTTCAAATGCTTCCCATTCCAATCTTCTTTTGCATTATTTATAATTCAGTATTATATCAACTGTCAAACTTGAGTTGATACAGCAATATTCAGTTTAAAATTATTCTTTACAAAGTTACAGAAAGCAAATATTCATCATTTAAAACAAAATTATGTTTACTTATTAAAAAACATCAGTTAATTCAATGACAATAAAAATTACTTTTAAATAAAAATATTTCTCATTTATATTATTCATAATATATAGCTATTAATAACATTAAATTAACAGTGACACAATATCAATGTTCAATTAAAATTACATCAAAATCTGGTAAGCCAAGTATGATTATGAATATAAGTATAATTTGAGGAATAATTTATCATTGTACTTATAGAGATATTCATAAGTTAAATCACTGAATCTTTTTTCACTTTCAGTTCCATTTCAATCAGAAGTACCTGGCAATTTCTGTTAAGAATTGAATAGGGTTAACATATTTTGAAACTAATTTGGTTATATTTCCTCCCATTTTGCATCCTGTTGGAAAATTTATGCAGGCCAATGTTATTTTAAGCTTTTGAAAGGCAAGATATATTATTTGTAGCACATTATTGTAATCCCCAATAGCCACACTTGTGCCAGAAATTTGGAAGAAAATACTGCTTTTATAATGTATGTGAAGAAAAGCTTTTATTAATTTTCAAATAAATTTGTTTGTAAATTCTGGTGACATTCAATCATTTCAAAATTTTAGTAACAGAAGTACTTTGTCCCTGAAAGGATTAAAAGATTTTTTTTTAAATACTTGGGGCAATAAATAGTCAAAACTTATTACCCAGAAAAAAACAAGAAGTCAGTTACAGAAGGTGATTTATGACACCCAGAACAGAGTTATTTGTGAGCCAAAAGTTTTTTTTTTTTTTCCCCGATGTATAAACATTTAATCAACAAATTTTGTAGTAAAAATTAATGAGTTTCAAATTAATCTTAACTGAATATAAACACAGGTGTAACCAAATGCCAATGCACACTTAATATGGAGCTGTAAATGATGATATGACATACAGCGTTTTGACTCCGAAATTTTATTTTATGTAATGTAACTTACTAGATCGCTGTAAATATATGATTTCAATTATTGAATAAAATTTCTAGGTCAAACATGATTGTTTGATCTGCAGATTTATTGTTTGATCTATTTGTTTGATTGTTTGATCTGCAGGCCAGAAATTATGGTACAATAAATTAAGTACCATTAGATACAAATTGAAAATTTTCTGAGTGAAAATATTTCTAGGTCAGCTGAATCCAGGATCTCTGACCAAGGATATCAAACCCAAGACCTCTGTCTTGGGTTTGATATCCTGGTCTTGAAACCTTTTTCCTCAGTTGGAAATTTTTCAAATCTTATGATTTATTTACCAATCAGAATGATTTGAGTTAAAATAATGAAGTACCATTACATAATAATTTTTAAATAGTATATATTGCTTTTAATAAGGTATCTATAGATTTTACAGAAATGATGAAAATAAATATTCTTACACATGTCACTAGACGAGCAAGTTACTATGACATTTGGTGAATTGCATAGATTTGATTCAGATGACGTGCCAGACAAAGAAGAGTCTTGATAATTAACACTATTTATTCCTTTTGGACTTGCTTCTGTAGCAACAGATCCATTGGCTTGTACACTATATTCAATTTTAGGATTGCCTAGAAAAGTTAAAATCTTAGTCAAAATTCTGAAACAATAGGAAAATTCATTCAAGAATCAATAAATAATATTATGTCAACATACATTTTTAATTTAAGTTTAGCTTTTAAATTTAGTTTTTTTTTTTTACTACCCAACTTATAAAATAAATTTTATTTATTTATATACAATCAGAATTAATTATGGCTTAATTTATACCAAACCCATTCAAGCAAACCAAATAAAAAAAATTAAAGCAAAAAAATAGAATTCAATGATATTTTTTTACAGTAGTTTTTGATGCATGCTAGAACAAAGCATTAGACATTTTAACTTGTCATCTATCTACCTCTATGTTTTACATTTATTCATAAGAAATTAGAAAAACACACATGAAATCAGCACTTGGACATATTAACCACTTACCAGTCTCCGTTGTCAGGCATGCAACCGAGTATTTTTTTGCAAAATCGACTTCACCTGTGGCTTTTCTTACGCATGCGCAAGTTTTTAGCAAAACTATCATATCTCCTAAAGTATATAAAATATTGTTATACAAAATACATTTCCAAATTCAGAAAGAATCATAAAATTAACTAATTAAAGACTTTTTCAGTAACTAAAATAGCCTGTTTAATCATAAAAATGAGACTGTTAAGTGGTTAAACTTGTTTTTTATGCGGGGAATGAAAAAAAAAAGTCACTAAATCTCAATATTCAAAATTTTTAATTTGCTATTTCAGCATGAAAAATTTAAAGGATTTAAAAGAAATATTTAGAATATAAAACTGATTCATACGCTATGTATAATTCAGTTTTCAGTTAAGTAATACATAATGTAAAAAGTGGAAATTTCAACCTGAATGGGACTTCAAATAAATACAAGTTCAACAAATTTAAAGCTTTGCTTTCATTATAATATAAATAAAAACAAAATAATTTATAAAAAACAAACAACTAGTTTAATTCAGCTTGAAAATGAAGGCTGGCACTGTCAATTTATAGAGCAAAAATAATATTTATGAAAAACAAAAGTGCAACATGAAGTTAAACTCTTATTATTCACAAAATGTTACTTTCAATGAAACTAATGTATTGCTTAAGGCTGTTCTCAAATCTAAAAGAGCTACTTTCTGACACACTGCTGAATTCATTTTTGTTAAGAAACATATGAACAGAAATTGGCAGGTGTTCTTATTAAGAAACTATCTAATCGAAAGACATTTTCCATTTTTTGGTAAAGCCAGATATTTCAGAAAATACTGTCAAAGTTGGCGTTTTGAACCGAATTCCCGATGCAGCAGCACAAGAAAGGGGAAAAACCATGACAAGAATCACTAACTTGATAAGTAAATTATTTATCATAAAATGGAAAACACTATTTGATTCCAAATTGCTTCAATAGTCAGGACTGCCAAATTTCATGCCTTTATGTTTAAAAATGAGTTAAGAAATGTGTCAGAAAGTTTTGCATAGTTGAGCAGGGAATTTAAGAGAATCACCTTAACCTAATTGCTTGACATAAAAAAGATCAGATGTCCTAATCTGGACTGGATCACTTTATTTAATGTTTTTAAACACAATTTTCTAACAGAGGCAAATTCTCTACATTTCATGTTTGTCATATTATGCTAAGTGTTAAATTATATTAAGAGAATTCATCACTATTATATGCTTTAAGTTAATAATGAATATTTGAAAATAGTATCAAAGCTGTTATCAGTACCAAGTAGTGCAATTATCAAGTGATTGGATTGTTAATCTTCTTTATATTTAACTAATCTTAGGCATGTATCTTTTGTATATTTAATCTAAAAATAAGACAAATGTAGCCTAGACAAATATATTAATTTCTCAAAGCACTATTTACCTTTAGGAGAAATTTCTAAAATGAAATTATTAAATTATTCTAAAATTATTTTTTTCTTTTTACAAAAAACGGCTAAAGATGCACTTTTATATCCATAACTTTCCTGATGATAAAATAGACTGTATCAAAAAAAGTTTTCGTTTTCTGTTTTATCAATAACCAATTACATCTATTTTTCTGATAAATCATGTTGTTGAAGTGTTTTTTTTTTTACAATTTTATAATTCTTAAACTAATAAAGTTATTTTTTTCTTCTTTGCAGTTTTGTCAGTAATATGACCTATTTATCATAAAATAATAGTATGAACCAAAATTTTAACAAAAAGTTATTACAGCAGGGATGCAGGCAATGGGTTAAACATTAAAACAAATTGATGTCCAAACTAATAATAATAATTTATACAATTATTATTTTAATTAAGTTTGGCATCTGAGTGTTTTGATATGTTTTAATCACTTAAAAATAATAATAATAATGATTATCTGTTAATTTAGAAAATAATGTAAGTGCCCAGATAATTAACAAAATTAAAAGATTATAATTTTAAATTATATACATTTTTAATAATAGTGCAATAATGATGCATTAAAATTAATAATAAAATGAGTAAGAGTTACATACATTGGTGATTTAATGTACATATAAATAGGTGGTTTGACTCAAATCATCTAAATTTCTTCTTAACATTTGAAGATATAATTCCACTTTTATCAAGAATATAATGCATAAATATATACAGTTTTATAATTCATTAATACTAATAGCTTTCTTTAGATTTGACTTTCACTGATAACACAATGTTATCATTCAACACCTTGGTTAGAAATAATAATTTAAATTCATAATCTAATTTTTTTGTTATATAATTCTGGCATATAATAAATACTTTCAATGATTTAAAAATAAGTTATATGAATAGAAATTCAAAGCATCTAATAATTGAAAAACATCAGTAAGAGCACTTTTATGGAATTAAAAATACTTTTTTATTCCTAAACCACACTAAAATTTACAGCTCAACAACTTCCTGAAAGTTTATGAAAAGTCAAAGACTAATTTGAAACAATAATTTCTTTGAAAAATCATTTTCATTAGAAATTTATTAATATATAAATAAAGATTTTATTTTTATTCCATGATTAGCACTCATCATCTAGAGCAGCAGTTCTCAAACTTTACTATTACGTGACCCACCTAAAAATTTTAAATATTTTTGTAACCTACCTCATATGTAGGATATAGAGCATTTTGTACAATCTATACTAAGGGGGGGGGGGGGGGAAATTGCACAAAGTTTACGCAGAAGATCAGTAGTATTGTTGACATTTACTACATAAAAAATAGTATATTAATGAATGTATTAGAAAACATAATTTAAAAGTCAATGCAATTTATGAAATTGTTTTGCACTAATGACTGAGTCTATGTTGAAATTAAAACTTTTTAATATTAGTCTCAAGCCACTCTCTCTATACAAAGCTTAATAAGACACTGACTTTTCAATACCCTATAACTTTACCTATAACTTTTCAATATAATTCACTTCAAAGTTGTAACATTTGTTTTTTTCATATTATCAGAACAAAAAGAATTAATTATACATTTTTGAAGACTTGACCAATCACTGAGTCATCCATAGCTTTGAAACCGCTGATCTAAAGTAAAAAAAGAAAATTCCTGTCTATATACTTTTAGGTAGCTTTCAATACAAAAAAGTATAAAGCTACCTATTGCAGCCATTCGGAGGAAAGCAGTTCCGGAAAATTTCGATATATTTTCACCGATCATGACCCCCAGACCCCAAAACCACCCTCCGTTCAAATGTTGATTTATACAGTCGAACCTCATTAACACGAACACGCTTAACGCGAATTACTTTTAACACGAACTGTTTCCAGTTGTCCCGTCAAGTTGTATAGGCATTTACTGTGATTTTAGTCCTTTTAACACGAACATGCTTAACGCGAAATACTGTTTATCACGAACTGAAAAGGATCGGCCGTTGAAATATTTCCTACTTATAGTACGAACAAAGCAAGTTTTCCCAAGTTTTCGGTGCAATTGAACTGAGATCTATGTTTTTCGAATTCCAAATTTTTGAAAGAAGAGGAATGTCTTTTGTTTTGATAGCTGCAGACCAGCAATTGTAAAGTTGTCAGGCGATTCCTCCTTCTACTCACTCAAAAGATTAAATTCTATTGTAAGAATTGCACTGAAGGGTGAAAAAAGTTTGTGAAATGCTGTGAAGGAAATTCCAGGGTCTGATCTGGTCACCTTTACTCAGCTAAGTCAGAAAGACTCATCGCCCTTTTTGGCGGTAATCGCTTCCTTGGCAATTTTCTGATTTCATTCTCACAATAAAATAAACGTAAATATAGAAAGAAGCGAGAGTAAAATCGAGGCTGTTTTCAAATCCAATGGAGCTACTTTCTGACGCCTTTTTTTTATTCCGTTTTGTTCGGAAATGCAGGAAATTGGCAGGTGTTCTTATTCAGAAACTATATCATCGAAACACGTTTTACATTTTTGGTAAAGGCAGAAAATACTGTCAAAGCCTTGAAGCTAATTCCGGCAGCGGCAGCGCGAGAAAGGAGAAAAAGGTGTTGTCATATGACACGAATCACTTATAACTCGATAAGTAATTTATTTATCAAAAAATGGAAAACTCAATACAATTCCAAATACCTTCAATAGTCAAGCTTGCCAATTTTACTCCTTTGCGTCTAAAAATGAGTCAGAAAGTTTGGCGTTGTTGAGCAGGTCATTTCAGAACAGACTTAAGGGAGAAAAGCTGTCACACTGTTATAACTAGAAGTTTATTTGTATCAAATCACACACAACCGAGAGATAAAATTGCAGTAACAAATTTAATTTATATTAAATAAATTTTTTATTTGACTTCATGACTTGTAGCAGTTTATTTTGAAACAACCCCTCCCCCCCCCCCCCCCCCACCATCACAAAAATAAGAAAGATAGATTGTTTAATCTTCTAGGTTTTTTTTATGTTGGAAAGGTTGTTCAAATTTTATGTTTTTTTAAAACAAAACAAAACTACATAACGTGTTCCAAACGAACAAAATAAAATAAAATAAATTAGTTCGTAAAATAACTTTAAATTTAAAAAGGCAATCCAGACAAAAAATAATGCTGTCAATGACCGCTGTCGCAATAAAGTTTCGACAGGAATCCGGAAATTTAAAGTAGATTTTGGCGGGAAAAGCCGATTTGGCGTGCTGCATCTACCCACCATCACTCATGTTAGCATTAAGAAAAGGTTGCCAATTGCCTATCCTTCGTCTAGTCTAGCATTAAAGACAGTTTGTACGTGTGTTTCATTTTTGTTTACATAAGTTTAAATTCAAGTAAAAACATGGAAAAAAAAGTGCAGAAATTGTTGAGTTTAGAAACGAAAATTGAAATTTTAAACAACGTAGACGATGGTAGATTGAAAAAATCTGAAATTGCTCGAAAATTTGGAATTCCAAAAAGCACATTATCGACAATTTTGAAAATCGGGAAAAAATTGAATGTGCTTGTGCTGTTAATGAGTTCGAACCATCTCGTAAACGAATGAGGATTGCTAAGAGTGAAGAAGTTGAAATAGCACTTATGAGGTGGATAAGAGAAATCAGAGCACAAAATGTTGCTATCACCGGAGCAATATTGCAAGAAAAAGCTCGCTTTTTTGCTAATGCTTTTCATGTGAGCGACTTTCAGTGCTCGTCTGGATGGCTGCAAAGATTTAAGGATCGGCATGGCATAATTTGCAAAAAGGTTTGTGGCGAAGAAGGCAGTGTAAACGTCGAAACCGTAGACGATTTTCTGCGAAACAAATTGCCTACGATTTTGAAAAACTATGCATTACCTAACATATACAATGCTGATGAGACTGCGATTTACTGGAAAGCACTTCCTACCCGCACCTTATCCTTAAAAGATCAGAAATGTTCTGGTGGAAAATACAGCAAGGAAAGGCTGACGGTTTTAGTAGCTTGTAATATGGATGGGAGTGACAAGTTGCCTCTGTTAGTCATAGGAAAGTCATCACATCCAAGGTGCTTCAAGTCATTAAAAACATTACCGGTGAAATACGAGTCCACGAAAAAGGCGTGGATGACGTCAGAAATTTTCACCAAATGGGTAAAAGAATTGGACCAAAAGTTCCAGCAACAAAATAGAAAGATATGTCTGCTTTTAGATAATTGTAGTGCACACCCCCTAATTTCTGGATTAAAATCTATTCAACTTGAGTTTCTCCCTCCAGGTACTACATCGAGGTTACAACCTTGTGATCAAGGGATCATACGCAGCATGAAATCCTTTTATCGTACAGAATTAATTCGTAATACAATTCACTGTTTTGACGAAAAAAAGGAATTCAAAATTAATTTGTTAGATGCTTTGATGTTGCTTCGAACAGCATGGCGAGAAGTAACCACTAAAACAATCATAAACTGTTTTAAAAAGGCAGGATTTTGTAGAGAGGATATTGCAGAAGATACGAAAGAAGAAATAGAATTTGACTTGTTAAACGCAGCATGAGATTGTGGAATACTTCCTGATAGCGTTACCTTTAACGCATATGTCTCAATGGATGACAACGTCATGACATGTGACGTCACAACAGATGACGAAATCATTCATAGCGTGAATGACATGATGAAACGTTTACCAGATGCCGATAGTAATAATCATTATTTTTCCGATACAGACGAAGAGGTCAATGACACTTCCATGGAAAATCCTGTCAGCCTGATGGAAGCTTTCACTGCATTACAAACAGTGCGTCGTTTTGTGATGCAAGAAGCAGATTTTGGAACTAGTTTAGAAACTGTAGAAAGACTCGGCGACTTTTGGAGAAATTGCTCTAATAAAAAACACAAGCAGTCTACAATTACAGAGTTTTATAAATGTGCTCCAACACTGTAAATGTAACCCGGCGTATGTAAATAATTATTTAAATATATTGTTTAAAAAATCAATTGTTTTTTTAATCAATTGCAACACACTGGTCTTGCACCAGTGGCTGAGCGGCTTACGTAATGCTAATTAAAGTTGCTTACACAAAGCTGTTTACATTAATTAAGCTGAGTGATCACTGTGGTGGTGATGACTTAGGGTCCAATCCGCTAAAATAAGTTGAGTTGGCTGTCCGGAGCTTTGGTATTTTCTTCTTCGGTTTTTTCGGATATAACTTTAATACAGTCCAATTCCTCTTGAAAAGACTTCCACCGAGGGGTATCCCAAGTGTAGGTCTATATTCTTGACGTATCGATCTTAGGAAACAAAACCAACACAGCAGACTTGGAAGGTATGTATGCATATTTATTCTTGTTACATGGAATATATAATTTTTTTTAAGTATGGATAACACAGGGTGATTGTGTTTAGGTTATATATCTGAATTCAGGTATTTTTTTCATTTTCAGTACCGAAATTCCGGTTTTTCTGATAGTTAAATTCATAAAATAAAACAAATATCAATTTCAATTTCATATGATTGCTAAACATAATTAAAATTCATATTTTCATAATTTGACCTCTCTGTAATAAAATTATATATAACTCCCCATACGGAAACGTTTTCTCGCTAAAATTTCAGGTTTTTTTTCATGAACTCATAATCACCCCTGATAACACGAACTACTTTTAACACGAACAGAAAAAAAATCCCCGTGAGTGTTCGCGTTAACGAGGTTCGACTGTATATATATATATATATATATCCATATATATATATCTGACCTATGTCATACGATAATGCTCGTATTTATAAATCAATTTTGATGAAACTAATTGTGTGTATTAAGCTCACCAATGTCTCGACCGAGTTTGTTGGCCAGCTTGGTCCGCCATTTTGTTTCAAGATGGCGGCCATTTAAAAATTTAAAACTAAAATAAATATACAAAAAAGTTAAAAATTCAAATTTATTTTTTAATTACGTGTTAGGCCTTGATACAAGGATTCCAGAGCATTTTTTGGTTTACCTCTATCTTAAAAAATGGCTGAGATAGAGCAGTTTTAAATTCTAGGGTGGCTGACATTTTGAAACAAAACAGCACATTAACGCAATTACTCGCAAATTATTTTCTTTCATTGTTGTAATAATTTTCCCAATCATACGCATAAAACTATATATTCATATCAGTTAGCGCCAAATTCTCGCCAAATTTGGCGACCAAAATAAGTCTTCATAAATGAAGCCAATTTGGCTATTGCTCAATAATTTGGCGAATTTCTTATTCAAATTCAGTATTAACGAATCTTTTGTAAACGTTTCTCTGCATTTTAACTTGCTGTTTTCGTGTAACATTAGCTAAAATTTTAAAACGAAGATAGAGGAAAGCTACCTTTTCCTCCCGGTACAGGCCGAAAGGACTTTTTTATCTCCACTAATTTTACTATTACCAGTTTATTAATATTTAATCAAATGAAGCAATTTAGAAACAATCATTTAAAAAGACCTGATATTTCAGGATCTGCAGCTTGTTTTCTAAATTTCTGCAACACATTTAGATAATTATTTACAGAGCTCTAACTAAAGTCATTTAAGTAAAAATTCTATTGTCAGTTAAAAAATATTTAAAACTTAAGAAAGCCGTTTTTGAAGACTTAATAAATTGGTTTCAGATGGCAAAACTGAATTTTAAAAAGTGTATTAGATAATAAGTAATCTGGTATTATTTATTTCATACAATAACATGGGGCATTATGATATACAAACATCTCTGCATCTCCTCTAGAATATTTATTCAGTACTTTTCAATTATCCTGTAGACTACTTTCCATTAAAAAAAAATTAAAAAACTATCGCCAAACTATAAGATTTAATGCCAAAAATGCATGATCATGATGCCACAATCACTTGACACCAGATTCATTATACACATTTGTTATATAATCAAGTGATTTTTAATTCAACGTTTATTTGTGTTTTTAATGACGTTTTACTGGTTTATTAGTACATCTGTTAATTAAAGTAACAATTACATCATTAAGCAATGATGTCATGATATTAATAGAGAAAAAGCATTGAAAACATGTTGCAATGCACAGTTACGTACAATAGATCAGTTTCAACTGATGTCACACACATTTATCCACCAGCCAAGAGGAATGATTAAGAAAAATAATGTAAATAAATAAATATCCAAAATTTTTCTTTTGTTGTTCTTTTCATAATATAATTTTATTGTTGAAAGTTACTGATAGTTGATGCTTTAGTTATTGGGCTGTTCCAATTTTTTTTTTTTTTTTTTTTTTAGATTTTAATACAGCGAGGTCACTGCATTGAGTGAAGTTTTTTTTTAAGTTTTATTGTGCATGAAGTGCTCTTACATGCAATATAGTGATTGCGTACTTAACAAATTTCTTGTATTATTTGAGATTCCAATGCAACAAGGTTGCTGCATCCAGTGATGTACTTTTTTATTATTTTCATGTGTGTGAAGCACTCATACATGTGGTATAGTTATTGCATGGCATTAATGAATTTCATCTACTTTTTGGGATTCCAGTACAGCAATGTCACTGCATCCAGTGATTTTTTCCTCTTTTTTTATGAGCATGAATTGCTCATACATGTGATATAGTTATCGCAACATTAACAAATTTCATATTTTTGATTTTTTTCAACTTTGCATTGATCGTTAACCTTTTTTTTTTAATATTGATGAAATGTGCATTAAAACATTGTTTCTTTTTGCTCATATTAACTTTTTTAAGTGTATCTTTTTTAATTTTTGAAATAAAATATTTATACTTTATTCATAAATGCAATTATTTAAAAAAAAATCTGTTTGTTTATGGTTTAATTTAATAATTCAGCATTTAAATTTGTTAATAAATTCTTATAATTATTTAAATTAATTCTTATAATTATTTCTTAAAAATAAAACATTCTTTTGTCCAAAATCGTCTGAACAAATCAATTTTTATATCTGGTATGTTGCTAAACTCATATAAAGACACCCTATTCCACAGTGATGTTTTTATCTCTAAATTAATTAATTTTCCTATCTGTAACTATTTGAAAATATAGAATGGCAACAGTTTTCCATTTGTTTATTAGATGTTATAGTTTTTCTTTTATGGAAAGCAGTCACTGGGATAATGGAGAAGTACCGAATATTCTTTACAATACAATGTCATACAGTGCATCCCAAAAGTTTATGGACAACAGGGTTTTCTTATTCTAGAACTGATAAACAGGAGTAACAATTTCAAAACAATTTATAATTGTAAATAATATCAAGACAATAAAAATACTATACAAAAGTAATATCACACAGTCAAAGACTTTGTGAGAAAAATTAAAACTTAAATTTTACTGTCCCAAAAGTTTATAAACAACTAATTTTTTTTCCTTTAACGTTCAAATTTTTAAGCCATTTTTTCCAGTTCACTTCAAAAACTCAATCAAGCATACTCAAATCAAGCATACTCAAATCAAGAGTTTGAAGAAATTTTGGCTTTAAAGAAAACCAACTTCGTTCAATTTGCAACTTTAGATCTTTAACCATTGCAAATTGACATACATTAGCACCTCTAGCTAATATTCCTCAAAGGTTCTCTATTGGGTTCAGGTCAAGACTTATAGCTGGCCAGTCCATAACAATTACTTGGTTTTGTCTAAACCACTGCATTATAGAGTTGGACAAGTGAATGGAGCAATTGTCTGGCTGGTATATCCATTTGTCTCCACCTAGCAACTTCCCAAATGGAAGTAACTGTACTTCAAGCTTTTTCTGGTAATCTTTGGAACATTTACAACCTTTCGAAAAGGCAAAATTGGTTGTTCCATTATAAGAAAATGCTGCCCACACCATGAGTGAACTCCCTCCTTGTTGTCTACTGAAAAATGTTCGTGACTCGTTGTGAATACCGTGCCAGTAATATGCCCCAACCATCGGGGCCATCTAAGTTAAATTTATTTTCAGCACTGAAAATAACACTAAACCATTCATGTGATTTCGTGCCCACTGAGCATGAGCATCTTTATGCTGAGTTGTAATTATCCAACTGGACGAAAAATGTCCGGGCCAGGATTCGAACCTAGGATATCTCTTGGCTGACAATCTCAGCCAAGAGATCCCAGGTTCGAATCCTGGCTCGGACATTTTTCGTCCAGTTGGAAAATTACAACTCATATGATTTATTTACCAATTTGAATAATTGTGTTAAAATTAATCATCTTTATGCTGGTTTGTAAATTTTGGCATACGACATATTTATTATGTGATAATCAAGAAATGTACTTGCCTGCAGCCGTTGATGGATCATGGATTTTGATACTGGAAAGGTCACTTCTTTAGAAACTGTCCGTACAAACAGTTTTTGGGTTGAAACTAACTTCAAAATATCTCTGTTTTGCTGTTTAGTCATTTTCTTTGGTTGAGCAGAATGGGATTTTATTTAAAAATTGTCACTGTTTGACAAAATTCAGTAAATACCAGTGCTGCTGCATCCAATTTTTCTTGCAATGTCCACAACTTTCTATCCACGAGCCTTTAAACGATAGATTTGCAAAATTTTTGTTTTGGAAAACTGCACATTGGGAGTCATCTTTACCATCAGTCGGAAACAGAAAGACAGATTCTCTTTTATCTCAGGAAACCAATACATCACAAGTGTGTGACCTTGGTATATACATATTTTGGATATCAGTAGTTAAATCAGCTTTTAATACCGGCTATCTATATATTTTTGGGACAGCTTTTTTTTTTTTTTTTTTTATTAAATCTATGACTGTTAAAAGTTATTTGAGTATTTTATTATTTTTATTTTATCATTATATATTTGCATAATTTATTCAGTGTTTCTTACTCATTTAGTTAGCTCTTAAATCCAAAAAAAATGGTGGTCTATAAACTTTTGGGATGCACTTTAGGTGTCATAATTAAAAGCATAACTCACTTAAGTATTCAACACTCAGTTCACTTAGTCAACACTTATTCACTTAGTATTCAACATTTCAGAGAAGTCATCCAATGACAAATTAAGATTTCTTATTTATTTCTCACTATTATTCATGATTTGTGCTCTGGTTATATTTTACACCACATATATATATACTATATTATATGGCCAAAAACTATAGCATTTACATTTGACTTAAAGATAAATATATTCTAATTATTCACATTGAATGATCCAAAGTAAACTTGAGAATAGCAGAATTAATATAACAGATTTTTTTATGAAATAATTAGTCATGCATATTTAGACAAGAATTGAACATAATTATAAAAAAAAAAAAAAAAAAAGCCTTACTCTTTTTTGAATGGCATTCTGGTTCCTCTTTAATAGTATCATAATCAGGTAGCAAAACACCTCTTTTGATTAATTCTTCTTTAGTAGCTCTCATGGAAATCTTTCGTTCTAAAACTACATTAAATAAAGCACAATTTCAATCATACACAATTTTTATATAAATTAATTTTATATACCTGCAAGTGCAATGAATGAATAATGAATTTTTAAAAAGAGCTCATCTCTAAAAATTCAAACTTCAAGGAAATTGTGGAAACTGGTTTATCAACAAGCAATGAAAACTTCGTTTGAAATTCTTTTAGAAAGAAGAAAAAAAAAAAGAAAATGTGCAAAATTCAAGATGAGCTTTTTCTTAAATTTACTGCAAACTACTAAACACGAGAACTTAAATAGATCATATCATGAATATACCTTAAACATGTGCTACACACAATAAAAATTTAACATTATAGAAAAGACATTTAGAATTTGATAATTATTTTACAGTTTAATAATAAAACTTTTCAAGATATTAATTTTAAAATTTTCCTATGTTTGCTAAGATATGAAACACATTCCCCCCCCCCCCCCCCGCCCACAAAAAAAAGAGAAAAAAATACAGTAATTTGACAAATTAGTAATAAGATTTTAATTATTAGTAATAAGATTTTAATTATTAGATCTTAAGGCAATGAGCAAAGCTATACAATTTGTTTGCTTTACATCAGTATAGAAGGATTATGTTTATATTATTTTCCTAACAATCTTTGTTTATTATTGAAGTATTCAGTAATCCAAAAAACAAATTAAATAGATAATTGAAATTTGATAACTTTAAAGAAAAAGAAAAATAGATTGAAAAAAGGCAACTAATGCTATGAAAGTTGCAAAATTCATGCTGCAACAAGAATGATCTAAAACTCACAATTTCACTTAAGGGGTATTATGCATGTATATAAAATCCAAATATTCTACTTGTGTACTGTATACATATTGTAAAATATTTTAGAATAAATTTTACTTTGAATGAAAAAAAATATTTTTTGACTTCTTGCACCATGTTTGTTGTTTTGACACAAATTGAAACTTTAACTTTTAGCTATAACATATTTTATATTATCTACTGTATTTTTCAAAGATTCAGATATTCTAATTATACTTTCCAACCAATAATTAAATTGACCAACAGAAGATGCTGCTAAAGTAAAAAAGTTATATATTTTTAAATATAGCAAGTTAAATATTAGTATGTTTTTTTTTTTTTTTTTTTTCTCTTTGTAAAGCTTTTCTGGTTGTGTCCAATATTTCAACTTCACTGTAAACTGGAACTAACATTAAAACAGGATCTTGTTAAAATCCAATTGTCTAAACAGGAACCTAAATACAACACTAATTTCACATTCACAAAATTATTATTCACAATTTTCACAAAAAAGAACCCTATGAGAAAAGTCTGGACAGACCCCTGTGAAATCTTCATTAAATTTAAATACAGAGAAAGAAAATTTTAGATTCTGGTTTGTCTATACTAGAATACTACTAGTCCAGCACATTCAGCTTCACTTCTTATTTTTCACAGTCATTGATGACATTACTGTGACAAAAAGATCTATAATTCAAGATTAAATAAATCACAAATTTTAGTTAAATGTACACCCTACAGCCACAACTGAAAGTTATAGAATGATATTTTCATAAATTACAGGTCTTGATATAAAAAAGTTTTGTTTTTAGAGCATTTTATTGCAACTTTAAGACAGCTTCTAACCACAATTGAATTATAAAATTATATTGATTCAAAAAAACAAAATGAAAAAAAATTGTAAATACTTCTTTAGTCTAATTAAAAGACAGCATGTTTTTAGTCAAAAGTTTACAATAATTTTTATCATATTTCAATCTTTCATAAAAAATGAAAATATAGAAAAGTTATAAAACATTTTTAAGTACATATAAATCATGCAAGCTATTTGCGACTGAAATTTAAATTATGACAACACATCTCAAACTTGATTGAAAGTATAATATATGAATTGGTGTACATGTAATTAAAGGCTACTAATTGTTAAAAAAGCTTTTATTTGAGACATTTCATCTTTTGCCCTTAAGTTGAGAACAAAATTTCCAAATCAGTAAATTTCTAAATCACCCTAGGAGGAGTTAAAATAATACACCACAGGAATAATGGGATGCTCTAATATGAGAGGTTTTTCAAAGATCACAAAATTTGATGTTAATTTAGTGAGAATTTTAAAAACAGGAGATCACTCCTTACCCCAAATGCACATATTTAAGATTTCATTTTCACTATCAAAAAGTAGATGTCTAATTTAGGGATGCACAACCTGTGGCCCCCGGATCAATTTCGCCGATGGGACACATAGAAATCGCGAATTTTTCCAAATTTGGCTGATCGCCTGCGGAAAAATCGTGAATTTTGCTGATCGGGCCAATAAAAATCTCAAATTTTGCCGATAGGATGCGTATAAATCGCGAATTTTGCCGATCAGGTGTGTATAAATCGTAAATTTCAGCAATCGTAAGCATAAAAATCACGAAATTTGCCAATCAGGCCCATATAAATAGCGAATTTTGCTGATCGGGTCCGTAAAAATCGTGAATTTTGCCGATCAGGCCCATATAAATCGCGAATTTTGCGGATTCGGTGCATGTAAATTGTAAATTTCATTGAACATCTGCGTAAAAATCGTGAATTTTGCCGATCAGGTGCATATAAATCATAAATTTCACTGATCGCCTGTGTAAAAATCGTGAATTTTGCCGATAGGGTACATATAAATCGTAAATTTCACCAATCGGGTGCATATAAATCATGAATTTTGCCAATAGGGCCCATAAAAATTGCGAATTTTGCCGATAGGATGCGTAAAAATCGCGAATTTTGTCGATCGGGCCCATAAAAAGTGCAAAGTTTGCCAATCAGGTGGGTGTAAATTATGAATTTCGCCGGCCAGGCACATAAAAATCGCGAATTTCGTCGATCGGACGTGCAAAAATCACAAATTTCGTCGATCGGGCATGTAAAAATCACGAATTTTGCCGATCAGACACGTAAAAATCGCAACTTTCGCTGATCGGGTGCGAACAATCACGAATTTCGCCAATCGGATATGTATAAATCGCAAATTTTGCCCAACAGGCACATAAAAATCATGAATTTCGTCAATTACTAGGAAAAAACTACGAATATTGTTAATTGCGCATGGAAATAAATGCAAGTTTTTTCCATCCTTGCCAACTGAATTGGGTTATGCTGACTAAGGAAGTGGTTGAGTATAGGGAGCTAACCCTCCTTTTAAAATTAACTTTTTTTATGAACTTTTAGGCCGATCCTCCCCCTCCTTCCAAGAAACAAAATTTTGTCCATCCTACGGATGTTGGCTCTTGACAATCCAGTCATTTTTGTGACTGGCCCTCCTCTTATAAAGTTTGTGCACCCCTACTTAATATCCACATTTTATGACTAAATATGTTAAGAAGTACAATTTAGAATAATATATGTTTCTCCTCCTCCCCACTTTCATTTCATGAAAGCAGAATTTTTTTTCGGCACTGGCAATCTTTAAAGCTAAATTTACTCCTTCAAATAAAGTCAAGGAGTATTTTCACTCTCTGAAAATACTCTTAGCTATATCTCTTGTATAAATACAAATACGTAAACTGTTGATATATCCTTGCCAACAGAACTGAATACGTTGACTGGGAAGGAAGGAACCTAGGGGGCTAAATCTACCCTTCCGAAATATATATATTTTTTTATCTGATTGTAGACTTAGATCCCCCCCCCTCCCTTCCGTCACACCTCGAAACAAAATTCTACTGATGGTGGCCCTCAACAACCTAGTCATTGTTTAAAGTGGCCCTTCGCTTAAAAAGGTTGTGCACCCCTAGTCTAATTAAACGTATTATTTTTCAAAAACTAATTTCCTAAATTTTAGGTATTTTTAAAAAGGCAATAAAACTTGAAATTTACTACTTGGGTACAATTTTTTTTTCATTTATTGTTATAAAAATACTTAAAATTTAAGGAGACAATTATGAAAATGTAATACAATGGTATTTGACATCAGCTTTTTGATGGTTAAAAAAGAAATAATAATAAATTAAAACTGTATCCTGTACTAATAAAATATGTAATAGTGAACTATGTTATCAGCTTTGTCAAATATTTATACATTAAAACTTGTAAAACTGGAATCAAAAGGAACAGGAAAAAATTCCACTTTATACAGATTTCCATCTTGGTCTTAGCATACCGTATTTACCCGTGTATAAGTCGAGAAATTTTGGACAAAAAAACACTTCAAAGTTGGGAGGGGTCGACTTATGCGAGGGTCCTTAATTTTTTTTTTTTTTTTACCAGAAGTCAAAAATACCCTTCTGAAAGGCAATTATTCTCTTTTCACATTCCATAACACAATGACGTCGTTTACTGTCGATTTCCACACCAGGAGAGAAAATCAAGAATTAATTGATTTTCCTTATCAGCGCTGAGGTAAAGGTTTGGAGACTGAGTGACGGGTTTGACAGTGGCAATGAATGTACGCCTACTACCCCCTCCCCCCTCCCCCCGTCTCAGAGATCAGTAGATAAAAATTCGAGAATGTATCACCCCTATATGCAACTGAATCGTCCGCGAGTGACTAGAAACATGTGACTCTCTCTAAAAACACGTGACCCGCATTATATCTTGCGTATTCTTGATAGTACACTTATTTATTATTTCTTCGTTTATCTTACTGCACTTTTTCTCCTTGTTTCTACCGATATGACTGATTTAGTTATTAGAAAACAGAAACGCAATTCATACGCAGCTGGATTTAAACTTAAAATTAAGTCTTTTGATGAAGAGTCTAACAACTGTGCTGCTTCTCGTCAGTTTGGGGTTCACGAAAAATTGCTCAGTGGGTTAAAGATGCGTGGAATCAAATTTCTTCCGAAATGATTATAAAATCGTTCAAGAAATGCTGCATAAGCAACAAACTAGACGGCACAGAAAATGATGCCGTTTTCGAAAGTGATAACGATGAGGAAGAATGTAGCGATACAGAGATTGAAAACGTGTATCATGATGAGCCGATGACGACGAAGGATTTTTATGAATTGTTTGGCGAGTCCCATACTGAATCGGACCTTGAATCAGTTTAACTTTGTATATTACTTTAGTATATTATTATCTTCATTATTGTATATTTAGTACTTTTTTTTCAGATGATTTCGAATAAATGTAAAAAAAAAAAAAAAAAAAAGTTTCTTTATTATTGTATATTTAGTACTTTCTTTTTTTTCCAGGTGATTTTGAATAATGTATTTTTAAAAAAATTCAAATTTCTTGATTGGAAAAGTGCGGGATCAACGTATACGCGGGTAAATACGGTATATAGTTATTGATGCTTTTTCTGTTCAGACCATGTAATGTTTTCAATAAAAGCGAGATTCTGTTATAGACAGATTTTCATTTTCACATATTTTACTGAAGTGTTGTATTACATTACAATTGAGCAGGCATTAAAAGTCATAGTGATATGAGTCACAATGTCTTAAGAACTGAAAAATCAGGATTTTGTGTAAGTTTAACAATGAATTCCAATACTGTAAAATATCGTTGTGTGCTACTTACAGCCAGTTTCGTGGAACTATCACTTATATCACTCCTCCTATTAATAGGCTGATATGGCTACATGTTTTCTTAAATCTAACACTAATTTTCAAACCTATAACCAGTCACTTAGAGAAAAAAAAACTATTAAGTTTTTGCTATTTTATTTTGTCAGTTTTCCACCACTTAGTGTTTTGTGTAGTCACCCCAACTCGCCTCCTCTAAGGTCAGATCTGGATGTAAAAAAAGTAATTGTATTAAAAAAACTATTTTTTAAATTGCTTACTTTCCACCCCTTCATTTTTAGTGTCCTGGACAGTCTCAATTTTTGTTTTGGATTTTCCAGTTGCAAAATATTTTTACTCAAATATCATATTTTTTTGTATCAAACGACAAACCAAATCTTTTGGTGCTCCCTTTACCTTCTGTTCTGGCACCTGGGGCACAAGCCCCTTAGTTTCAGCCCTGTGACCAACATTATTTAATTTTCTTTCATACGCTAATATGAGATTTTGTGATTAGCAGGGATAATGGAAGCATCTTGTTAATGTTAATTTTCTGATTCAACACTCGAATATTGTAATCATATAACTGATTAATGAAATTTTTTTAATTAATTTCTTTTTCTATATGTTTTTGAAGTGACACTGGTTTAATGCACAAAATAAATTGGGGATATTTTATTTTAATAAAATCTATAATTTGATATTTTAAACTGATGCTCTATAAAGGGATTCCTCATCCCTTATGTCCATGAAAACAAAAGACATGAACTTTTTGGGGGATTTTATGTTTGTTGCCATTGTCTAATTTATTAAAACAAACTATCTGAAAAGTCTCCAGTGACAAAAACTATTTTACTTTCATTTTAAATAGAATATGTGTTAAATAAACACATATTTTACTAAGAATGTAACTGGATGTGCACATATAATGTAATTTAATGTATATATTTAATATATATTTTACATAATATTATAAGGGACGTTCAAAAAGAAATGAGCCGGAGTCTGGAATGTGCAAACCGGTGACAGAATGGTAATATCGTTGCATCAGTAACAAAGAGGGTTTCCGACAAGAGCACGGAAAATTATAATAGTTAAAAAAATAAGTCTTACCACAGAACACTTTAAATTAAAAACAGTCCACTTTACAGAAAAATAT
Source organism: Maratus michaelseni (assembly GCA_963931845.1). Classification (NCBI taxonomy): domain Eukaryota; kingdom Metazoa; phylum Arthropoda; class Arachnida; order Araneae; family Salticidae; genus Maratus; species Maratus michaelseni. Next base: position 447,981,620 of record OZ007586.1, read on the forward strand.
AGCAATAGTTTTTAAATTCTACTAATGCTCTCTCACTAACTAAATTTAAAAAAATAATTATTATATCCTAGAATACTCCTGAAAACTAAAAAAGGACCATGTTCCCTGATTAAAAAATGTCACTTAAATAACTGCTGTAATTGTATATGTTATTTTTTAAATATTGATTAATTTTTCAAATGTTATAATTATCTTAAAGAGAATTACTCCAAAGCTTTTCTAGAAGGAAATTTAATATCAATAAATATTTTTTAAAATAACCTGCATATTTCCGCGCCCTGTATGTTTGGTAACGAAGAAATGGTAAAAAAAATTTGCAAAATATGTGTATATGTGTGTGTATATATGTTGAAGAGTGTCACATCTCTTAATGTATTATTTTCTTCCAAATTTTATGTATATTTCAATTTAACTGTGCAGCATTTTTCTTTGTTCAAGGAGACAAAGGGGAGAGGGGTATACCCATTTGAAGCTACCATTAATGGGGAAAATATTCATTATCTGATTAAGATAGTCAACTTCCAAAGGACATGAAACTTACTTTTGTAAATAAATAATCTACAAAAAATAATTTTTAAAAAGTAAAAAAAAGCCAAGTTTAAGGGGAAAAAAATCAGGGTTAAAGTTGTGTCTAAAAAATGGTGTAATATCAAATTTCCAAGTCTATTCTAGGATATATTTAACATTTTCTACTAAGTTTCCATATATAAGTCCATGCCTCCATATGATATGTTGATAGAAATAATAGTTCTGAATATTAAAATCTAAAAAATTTTTGCGTGATTGACTTGGCATCTAATCTAATTTTCCATAAATTTATAAGCACCATTTCTAGCTTGGCTTGGCAAAATGACCACTAAGCTTGATTATTTAAACCCTACTAATGTAATCGTTAATTAGGTTAGCTTTTATAAAAAACAAATATTATATGCAGATAGTGAAACAAACCATCAAACAAGTTTGATTCATTACCTATAGGTTATAAAATTAGTGAATCATAATTGACTAGTTAGGTAACTGTAATTCAACAAAACATATGTAATTATATTCTTGAATTTAAAAATTGATAATAAAAAAAAAGTAATAATCTAACTTGCATAATCAGAGACATAGTTGCAATCTGTTCTCAAAAATTGAAAAAAACTGTAATATAGACTGTAATAGATTACAGTTTTCAGTAATTATCTCCAAGTCTGATTATAACTAGAGTATTTCCATCTATAATAATAAAGATAAGTGTACAGGCAGATGACAAATGTAGGTGTTCGTCTGTCCATGATGGTTACGAAAATCTATTACACTTAGCATTCTGTATAAACAAATACAGGTCCCAATGCACCTCAGACTTAGATTTTTAATCACATTTTTTGTTATTTTATATTGAAGATGTAGTTTTGCATATTTCCCCAATTTTTGAAGTTCACTGCTGATTGTGAGCCAAGTCATACACAATTCAAATTCAAACTTTCAGCCCAATATCATACGTTTTTTCCTCTTTTCAATAAAGTTTATTCAGAATTCATAATGATTTTCGAATTTTTTGCAAATAATTTTTTTAATTCCCCTTTTTACGGAAAATATTTTTCGTTAACCTATTTCTATTTGAAATCTTATTCATACTATCTTATATTTTATATCCCTTTATGGAGCAAACATTCATTAATCATTTAAAAGAAGAAAAAAAAAAGTTTTTAAAAAAATGTGAAAGTTTTTTTTTTTTTTTTTTTTTTTGCCAAATTTGTATGGAAGTAATGGCAATGGATTGTTTCCGAAGCAAAATTTCTATTAATTTGTTTCTCCATTTTGCTACTTTTGGCAAAGGCATTGAGGACCCAAACATTAGGTTGTTAATATATATTGTATTTATGGTAACTGTTATACTGATTACCATTTTTATGATTGCTCATTACCATGCCAAATGCAGCAGGAGTCCCCACCATTAGGTTCATTTGTATATTACTTTTTTTTTTTTTTTTTTTTTTTTAGATATATTTAAAATAATCCTCGGCAATACTGGGTGAGTCTGCCAGTAGTATCATAAATGTATAATCTAATAAGCAAGAACTGATTTTTTTTTTATTATTATTATTATTAAAAGAGCACACAGGTTAGATATTTAATATTCGAAATTGTATTCTTACCTCTTGAAGTTTGTTCAAATTTATCACTTTTCTTCTTCCTTTTCCATTTCCATGGTTTAAATAGCCTTCCTAAAGCTGAAAGACGGCTTTGTTTACCTTCAACTGGTGTGATGGAGGTTCTAGAATTGGAACCAAGAGAACCAGTTCTCATACTTCCACTTGTTTTCTTACCTGAAAAAATATAAATATATGTGCATTACATATATTAATATACACTGTTATGAATGAATAACTATTCCATTCAAATAAATTGGCAAAAGCACAATCACATATGAAGACTGAAATAATTTCTTAAATACCATGGACATTTTTTCATCTTTTCTAATGAGTAGTAATATGATCACACTCATTAACACATAATAGTTTGAAATGCAGTAAATTATTCTGTTAATGATGTCACTTATACTGTAATGGTTTTACATTAATATCAAAATACACTGGCCTCCAAAAGTTAAGGTACAACCAGTCTTTTGTGTCTAATTTGAAAACAAATGAAGATAAAAACATGAAATTTAGAAGAATTGTGCTTTAAAAAGATATTTATCAAATTTTACTTAATTTTAACATCAAGCATGATTTACAAATAAAAAATTGCATTTTTTGCAAAAGTCCACTGTTTGATAAAAAAAAAAAAATAGCAGTTTTTTGTGAAAAAAAATTAAATAAACTGATTTTAATAAGGCATGTGTCTGGCCCTACTTGTAATGAATTTGTAGCATCGACTTTCCATACTGTCAATTAAGTTGTCGGACAATAGAAAGGGAAACAACTCCCATACATGGAGCAATGCTTGTTCCAGCTCATTTAACAACTTTGGAGGAGGACTTACGGCAGCCACCTGTCTACTGAGAGAGTCCCAAAGATGCTGCATAGGATCAAAGTCTGAAGATTGTGCTAGCCATTCCATTCGCTCCAAACCTTGATCCTCTAGATATTCATCAACAACTCTAGCTCAATTCTATCAGGCATTATCAACCATTCAGATTAATCCATCACCAATAGCACCACCATACGGTGTGACAAACGAAGCAAGGATCTCGTCATGATATTTCACAGCAGTCAAAATTCTTCCATGGTACACATGGAAGTTACTGTGACCAAAAGAGAGATTGCAGCCCAAACCATGATTCCACCTCCTCTATAACTGTGTCTTTCAACAATGTTACATAGGTAGAATCTGAAGCCCTGTTCTCTCCAGATCAGCACACGAACTGAATCACTCTCCAAAGCAAACCGGGACTCATCTGTGAACAGTACGAAAGCCCATTGTTGTGTGTTCCAGGTAACATGCTCTCTTGGCCAACATAAACGGACACTTCTGTATTGTCGATTAAGAGGGCTACCCACAACCGGTTGTCTTGAATAGAGTCCTTAATTGTGAAGACATCTATGGGTAGGGCTAGTTGAGCTTAAGCTGAAAGGTAGGCCTTCCTGCCCGGATTGATCTTGACCTTGTGAAGACATCTATGCATCATAATTGCAAGTATTGTCATCCCTGTTGCTTTACGATGATCTGAAATGAGCTGAGCCACAGTACTGATGCTCCTCCTTCGGACCAAAAGAGCTAGAAAGCGATCTTGTACAGGGGTTGTAACCCATGAGCGGTCTGGAATAAGTCTTCTTGATACTGAATTTTTGGATTCAAATTGATCTCAGAGCCTTTGGACAACACTATGAGATACATTAAGACGTCTAGCAGCACCAGCTTATGATAACCCCATTTCCATCCATCAGATTGCCCGCCATCTTAATGAATCAAGTAAACGACATCTGCTAGACATGGACAATTTCAGTACCAACAATTCAAGATCATCAACCATAAAAAAAATTCACACAAATTCCCAAAGTGGGATATTCGCAGTTCCTGCTGACAAACATATAAGTATAAAATACATTAAAATAATTGAGATGGGTATAATTTTTTCATAAGATTTTATTGAAGTTACTTATGATCATTAATATAAACCATATATTTTACCTTTATTGTCATTCTTTTAATAGTGAGCATAAAAAAACTGGTTGTACCTTAACTTTTGGAGGCTAGTGTAATACAAAACAAAATTTTGAGATATTTGCATCAGAAATTATTTTAACTTGATAAATGTTTAGAAACAGAACACAAAACTAATCTGTCTTGTTTTGCAGTAATCTGATGGTAAATTTTATTTTTCAACTTGCTCTAAAGAACATCAAGATTTTAATTTAAGGACTATCTGCACATGCACAAATTTACAGACATGTTGTACTTTCATATAAAAACCAGACATTAACTAAGGATTTTAGTACAAATACTTCATCAGTATCTTATGAGAAATGCCTATCTCAAAATATATGTAAAGCAGCTTTTTATTTCAACTAGATTCCTCAACAGACTATTTTTAATCAGGGTTTGTGATTTTTTAAATTTTTTTTTATCAAAATAATCAGATTTTTTTATTTAAATCAGATTTATTTGATTTTTTTTAAAAAAAAACCTCACACATTATTATTTTATGACTTTTCTTTTAATTTATAAAATAAAAACGATACACACACACACACATGCATGCTATAAGTATTACCAATTTATATTAATATTACTACACAATTTATATAAATAATTAAAAGGTAACATTTTAGGCTATCAAAATATTTTATTACACAAAATGCATGGAAAACTGCAAATCAGATGTGAAAAATCAATTTAACCTTAAGTATTTTAGTTAAAATAAAAATAACTGCAGCAGATAAAAATTTTAAACAATTTTGGAAGCAAATTAAGCTGTCAACTTTTCTTTTTTGTTAAAGTACTGGAACAGAAAAACAAGTTTAGCAGCTAAACCTAAGCAATTCTTAATTTTCGATTGTACCAAACCAAAAGCAGAAAACAATTGTTCTACTGAAGCAAATGAAGCTATTGCAATAAAAAACTGGTTGATCATGAATTCTATAAGTTTTTTTAGTATCATCCTTTTCGATAACTGTAACACGTGCCTTCCACCATTCTAAATTCTTTCCCTATATTAGATTCAAACAAAAATTCATTGAATGGTTCGGATTTTGCTTCAAAATTTAATATAGTAGGCATCACCAAGGTACAGTATTTCTCTTTAGCAAACAATAATGCTGACATTTTCTCAGAGCTTGTTAATTTCTGTCCTGTATAATGGGATCCAAAAGATAGGATAAAAAATGTGCTGAACTCAAAGCTTGCTTGTAACAAGCATAAAGTTTGATATTTGATTTAAATAAAATTCCAAAATCATGGATTTTGAGATCTCAGTCTCTCCCACTCTTTAAATTTACAATGTATTTTTGTCAAAACATAATATTTATTACAAAATATCAAAATAAATTTGAAATAAAAATTTGTAAAAAGTTGATTTAATAAATCAATGATTTTTTTTTAAATCAGTTGATTTTAATTATGATTTAAATCAACACACCCTGTTTTTAATTACAGAAAACAGAATGTTACAAGCACTTTTTTCTTTCTTTAAAAATTATTTCACGTATTTCAGCGATTTTAGAAATTCACACCCTAAGGGTGTTAAATGGGGAAAGTCAAACGTTTTAGGTCATTTTGCCATATCTCAGCAACAGTTTTAGGTAAGAGCATGAAATTCAGAATAACAGATCTACTAAAAAAATGGTTAAACACGTATTTCAGAGATTTTAGAAATTCACCCCCAAAGGAGATTAAATGCAAGCGTCCTTATCTCAAAAGCAGTTTTAGGTAGAAGCATGAAACTCAGGATAATAAATCTACTAAAAAATGGTTAAACATGTATTTCAGCGATTTTAGAAATTCACACACTAAGAGAGGTTAAATGGGGGGGGGGGATGTTTTAGGTCATTATGCAATATCTCAGCAGCAGTTTTAGGTAGGAGCATGAATTTAAGGATAACAAATCTACTAAAAAAAATGTTAAACACATATTTCAGCGATTTTAGAAATTCACCCCCACTAAGGATGTTAAATTGGCGGTCGAATGTTTAGGTCATTTCGCCATATCTCAGCAACAGTTTTAGGTAGGAGCATGAAATTCAGGATAACAAATCTACTAAAAAAATGGTTAAACACATATTTCAGAGATTTTAGAAATTCACCAATCGGGTTAAACCTGATTATGGAAGATTAGACGAATAAGACAACTATTGCTGATTTTTTATTAGTTATTTTGCATAGGACATTTTTAAAAGGAACATTTTTTTAAATCATTTATAAAGCTGGGGGATTTAGTATGATTGTGTCAAAATAACATAATTTTTTTCTGATTGTCATTTTGGCGGTTTTTGAGATGCGAATGCGTTATTGTGATTGGTATATTTTTATATTACATTTTTACTTATGTTATCCGGAAGGCCAAGGTTAACTCGAGCAAAGCCGTGGGGTTCTGCTATATTAAAATAAATTTATTAGTTTCCAAATGTACATAAAAAGAAATAAAATATTTATCACATTTTTACAAACTTTTATTTAAAGTTCAAAATTTGTAAGTACTGCATTTTTGTCTCGCTCCCGCTTTTATACAATTTAGAACAATTTTTTTTAAGTACCTACCCATCCCTACCCTACATTGTAGTTGACACATTGTACCCCCACGCGAAGCCGAGGCGGGCTGCTAGTTATACATATTTTAATGACCTTTATAGACTGCCAAGTCTCATTTATGACAAATCTACACTAATATATAAAATTGGAATGTCTGTCTGTGACTTTCAGAAAAACACCTATTAGTTCTACTATTTAGACAATGCATAGTCAAAAATAACATTTAAAAAAAATTTGTCCATCTTTCCATAATAGATTTAAAATAAGAAAACATTGTAAGTTTGTAAGTTGTAAATAAAGAAAAAAGTTTTTAAATCAGACTTTTTAATACAGTTGGTAAAATAAAATATAAAAACATTTAAGTTACAATATATAATAGACATTTCATATCGCATCACGACACCTAATCAGTACAAACATCTGCTGTCGAACGACACTGGAAAAAACTCAGAAAACAACCATAAACAGTTACCAAAACACAGTTAAACATTTAGTAAAATAGTGTAATCACCAGGTATGTTACAAGATTTGTTTACTGTGAAATCCTCTATACGTGAAAACCAACCTTCAAGAAAAACTCTCTCATAATAATTCTTGCATCTCATTTTGGCAATACCTGCACTCGCAAATTATGGTATGTGGTCTGTCTCAAGAGCATGTTGTACAATTTTTTAATTCAATTTAATAATGTAGGTTTGATGTGCTGAAAACATGCCCCTGTTTCAGCACATCAAACCTACATTATTTATTTCTGTTCCTTACTCTAACAATCTGTCTAAAAAACTTTCAAGATTTTTTAGAACATTTGATATTGCTACTTCATATAAATCGATTTATGAGAAATCTAAATGCAGCAGTGTAGTTTATCAGATCCCTTGTGGCAAGTGCTCCGTTTATATCAGCGAAACCAGACGAACTTTTGAGACTAGAATTGGTTAGCACATATCTGCATTTCGGAATGGAAAATTGAATTCAAAAATTTTACAACATGCTCTTGAGACAGACCATATTCCGCAATTTGTGAGTGCAGGTATTGTCAAAATGGGATGCAAGAATTATTATGAGAGAGGTGTACAACATTTTGAAGGTGTACATGTTTAATTTTGAAATTATTTTTTTAAATATCGCATTTAGTCCGCATGACAGAATATAATAGCGGGCTTCGCCCACTATCAGGCTGGTTTAGATATTCGAAAAAAAAGAAAAAATAGACCGGTTATTTTTTACTTTATATAAAACATGACTTTTTTTTTTTTTGCTAAATGAAATTTATTTGGATTTATTAAAGAAAAGACAAAGTGTTTTGAAAGGAATATTATACGAAACCCTTTGAGCAATCTTCGATCACACTTACTCACTTGTTAGTAACTGTTTATGGTTGTTTTCTGTGTCTTTTCCAGTGTCGTTCGACAGCAGATGTTTTTACTGATGAGGTGTCATGATGAGATACGAAACGTCTACTATACATTGCAATTTAAATGTTTTTATACTTTCCTTTATCAATTGTATTAAAAAGTCTGATTTTTTTTTAAAATTCTTTATTTCCATAATACGTTCAGAAACAGTTGCATAACAAACACTAAACCCCTCAGGGATAGATAAAGTTTCCGGCTATAATCTGCAGATTGTCGTATTCTGCTATCTAAAATAGTTTTTGTGAAAACGGGAGAATCAATCAATGAAGCAATCTTTCAATACACAAAAACTCAGGAGCTAATTGATCAATTTTAAGGAATCTTATGGTGATTGAAAGGTCTAATTAAAATTTAAAAAAGCTAAGAAAAAAGAAAAGAAAAATTGATAGAAACTTGAAAGAAAACCTAAGATAACTCTAGCTACAATCTGCAGTTTGTAGCATTCAGATCAGGAAAGTATGATTTTTTTCACCTGGGGCAAGCATGAATGTTGGTGCACCCCTCCTTTCCAAAATAAATTTATAAAGAAAAGTTTTATAATCCATTTCCTTAATTTTTTTATTAAATATGAAATAATTGTTAGGAAGTATATTAATCTTAACATTTTTAGGTTGATTTCTTTACAAATCCACAAATACCTAAAATCTGCACATCATTTCCGATGTAAACAATGATACTTACAGTTAAAATGTAGGTGTAAAATTAAAGTTTTTTTTTTTTCTTAATCATTCTGTACAAATTTTAATACGTAATCCTGGTTAATATGATTCAAGTCATGTTTTCTCATGAGGAAAGTATAAATTTGCAATTGCATATTTTTACCAAATAATTTATGTATTAATCAAACTTTTTTGGTTATTAAGCATGGCTAAACATGAAATAAAACTTTGTTATTTTAAGATTTCGATGTGAATTATTAGTGTACATTTATAAGGGGAGTTTGACTGAATAATTCAAGAAAAAATTATCTCATCATCATTATGCATATTTAGTTATGCAATATTATTTATTTACTTGATCTTTACTTTTAATATTTTAAACTTTTTTTAAATTTTCCTAATTTTTATTATTTTACTTAATTATTTTACTTTATTATAAGCATTCATTATGATTTCAAGTGCATTATTAAATTCAAATTATTATTTAAGAAATGTAAACAAAACAGTGACTGGAAATCCACAAAATCCTAAAATCTGCACAACCTCTGGTTTTAAGCTATGTGGATTTAAGGGAGTACCTACTGTATATCTATATTTAATGCAAATCTTGTCATCAAGATAACATTTGAAATACTGAACCAATTCGAGCCAAATTGGGATAGTGTATTGATCTTGCAAGCATCTTGGAGGAGTTCATTAATCACGTATATAAATCTTCTAGTTTGCTTACAGGAACACACAAAAACAAAACATGCAAAACTTGTCATCATGATAATGTCCAATATATTGAACCAATTTAAATCCAATTGGGACAGTGTATTGATCTTGCAAGTATCTTGAATTCATTAATCAAATATTGTTCTGGCATACCTGGTATACCCACCTAATAGAAAAACTGGCCCTGTTCAAAGCAAAGAGTATAAAATTAACGAATACATCTTTGACTTTGGGTTGTCTGATTTTGACACTTTTTCTCTTACTTTTTTTTGTACTGAACAACGAATCAAATCATTTTTTTTTGTGCTCCCTTCTATTCTGGTGCCCGGGGCATTTTCCCCACTAGCTCCTCTCTAGTTTTGGCCCTAAATCACATATCTAAAATAATTTTTAAGAAAAGAGAAAAACCTGGAGAATCAAACAATCAACCAATCTTTTAATATTCAAAAACTCGGAAACTAATTCATCAATTTTAAGAAATCTTAGAGTGATTGAAAGGTCTTATTAAGATTTATAAATGAAAATAATTACATTTTTAGACTTATACATTTGAATTTAAAAATTGGATTAGTAAATATTTTCACCAAAAAACTCTAAAATACAAATGCAACACAACAGGGTGCTACACAGCTACTAGATACTAAAACCAATCTTACCAGTTGGTCTTCACTAATTTTTTTTTTAAATAAAATTTTTCCATTTTAAGGCAGAAAAACTTCTCTCAACTGCACACACTATAACGAAAAGAGTATCTAAAATTTCAAATAAATATTTTATAAGTAGCAGGGGTCGATCCAGGCAAAATTTGGGGCCTATTTAGGGTCCCTTCACAAAAATCAATTTAATAAAATGGGTCCCTTCACAAAAATCAATTTGACAAAATGGGTCCCTTCACAAAATTCCTTTTACTAAAATAGGTCCTTTCACAAAATTCCATTAAATAAAAACTTGCTATTTATTATTTATTTATTGTTTTGTGATGTTTTAAAATGTGTAATTTGTAAACAAACAAGTTCACCAGAGAAGAAAAGTTTTTGTTTATAAATGCTTGGTTCGAATGAGATTAACTGGATTTCAACTTCCGTTACAAAATGTTATTTTTCACAAAAATATAATAAATTTCACAAAAATAACCTTTACTTTTCACAAAATGGAACCCAAGAAAAAAAACCTGCATCGACCCCTGAGTAGTAACATGATAACGCATCCAATAACGTATTATGTTGTAATTCTTTTTGGGTCCATTTGTCACACTATGAATTCAACTTCTAATTTTGTCCAGAATCATAAAAATATCCCAGATTTTTAAGTTCCTAAATGTTTATTTTATCTCATAGAGTAGAAATTCCAAATTTGACATGACAGGTGACAAATTTTGTAGTAATGATGATAGATAAAATTGCAGTACTAACAATAAAAGATCAAGAAAGTCTATTTTCCATAGCACAAAGTTAAAATAAACAAAAAGTACCACAATTTTTAGTTTTAGAGAGCTTGGTTGAAAATCACTTCATAAGATTTATTTATATGTGTATAAAAATGATTTTAAAAGAATTTTCACAAAAAAGTTATTTTTTTCCTTTTTCCACTCTTTTTACAGAGGGAAGGGTTAACCTTAAAGCAGTTCTCAAAAAATATTCTTCCTCACTCAATAACTAATTTATCAATTTTGAGGAATCTCGGGGTGGTCTAATTAAGATTTAAAAATGGTAATTCTGGCTACAATCCGCAGTTTGTAGCATTCAGATACCTAAAATAATTTTTGAAAAAACAGCGAAAAACAGGGAGAATCAATCAATTAACCAATCTTTCAATATTCAAAAACTCAAACTAATTGATCAATTCTAAAGAATCATATAGTGATTGAAAGGTCTTATTAAGATTTATAAATGATAATGATTACATTTTTAGCTTATTACTTATACATTTTAATTTAAAAACTGGATTGGTAAGTATTATTCCTAAACAACTCAAAAGATCTTTTAAAATACAAAAGCAACACAGTGCTAGGTTTTAATTCTTTTTTGCCCAATTTGTCACAATATCTATTCAGCTTCCAATTTTCTCCAGAATCATAAAAATATCCCAAAATTTTAAGTTCTTAAATGTTTATTTTATCTGACAGAGAGTAGAAATCCCAAACTTGATATGATGGGGAACAAATTTTGTAGTAATGGTGATGGATAAAATTTCAGTACTTAAAAATTTCAGTACAATAAAAAAAAAAAAAAATAAATAAATAAAATAAAATAAAAATTAAGAGAGTCTATTTTTTACAGCTTAAGGGTTAAAATTAATAAAACCTACCACAATTTTTAGTTTTAAAGAGTTTGGTTGAAAATCACTTAAGATATACATATGTGTATAAAAATAAAAATGATTTTAAAAGAATTTTTACAAAAAAGTGTATTTTTTCCACTTTTATTTCGGAGAGAACAAACAGTTCCTAAACCTTAAAGTAATTCTCAAAAAATATTCTTCTTCACTCAACGTCGTGAAATTTTTTGACACATTTATGAACTTATTTTTTAACAGAAAAGCATGACTACTGAAGTGATTTGAAATCAAACAGTTTTATCATTTTTCAATAAATGAATTAACAATAAGAGATAATGAATAAGCAATTGTTGTCTCATTACTGCAGTTCTTTTCTTTTTGCATTTTGTTGTGTTCAGAAATTCAGTTCAAAACATCCATTTTGACAGTATTTTCTGGAAGATCGTCTGCCTTTACCAAAAAATGGAAAAAGTTGTTCAATTACATAGTTTCTGAATCAAAGAAAGCACCTGCCAATGTCATGCATTTGTGAACAAAATTGATTTCAGAAGTGTGTCAGAAAGTAAAGAGTTTGGATTTGAGAATAGCCTTAAGGAATCCTCCCCCTTGGTTAAGTTTCTGACTGTTTTAGATGTACTATGGTCACTTTTTGAGGATGGGGGCTAAACAATCTGATACCATCAACTTAAAGTGAATGCCAAGAATATCCAGGTCCAAACTCTCATTTGAACTTGAACCCATAGCCTCACAACTAGTAATTGGGGCTGCTCTAGTTAAGAGTGGGGGCAAAAATAGTTTGATATTAGTTTATAAATATATATATATATCTTAAATATAAAAAGCTTGTTTTAATGAAATGCCCATCTGAATCTAATCTGAAATATTATTTTTTCCTCTATATGGCTCTTTCTTACATAAATAGGCCAAATCTATATTCTTTGTATGAATAATAATAATTGGTAAAGCATTTGTGAAATTACTGTCAGTGCATTAACATAAGTTTGTATGATTTGCATTACAATCTGGCAAAATATTAACTATTACAAGGGCAGATCCTAACAGAAAAACCTGAGACACAACCCCACTTACATTTATACATTCAGTTTGCTAAAATTGAACATTACTTTTTATTTAAAAAACAACTGTGGTCATGAAGCCATAGAGTCAACAGTAGGATGAAACACAAAAAAATATATTTAAAAATATCTTCTCTTCTATCCTCAAAGCTGACCCTTTCAACAGTGCCATTTTCTGGATGTTGCAAACCACTCAACCCTTTGAGAATAAGTGTCACATATATGTGCCATATAAGGTGTGTATGAGAATAATCTACCACTATTTACAAACAGTACTTTTCACATTATCTAATCATAGCTTTTCTATAATTAAATAAGGCAAAGACTACTATTCAGAAATAGTGGTACTCAAAAATAAAATGTTGTACACAAGACGCATGTCCCGAAAGGGTTAATGATGACTGACCTCGCACTTTATTCTCAAGGGATGAAGAAAACATAGGTTACAACAAAATCCAGTATCCATGTCACACATACACTTCATATGACATTTGACACTTCTGTGCATCTTGGCAATTTCTGGCCAACTAGAATGAGACTGTATCAAAAATATATGTATTTGAAATACATATACAAAATACATTTGTATTTTTTGCAATGTTTTTTCTAAGTACAGTAGAGTCCTGCTTAACCGAGTTTCTGCTTTAACCAAGAAAATATATATATATATATATATATATATATAATTATAATATCTATGAATTTCAAAAAACATATCAAGTTCTATTCTACTTAAATCTCCAAAGAGATAATCAATGATACTGTGTATACAGAATACCACATAGCTAATAATTAACATGTGCAAACATAATATTACCATAGCTGATGCTTCAATGGTAATTGGCCAAATTTTACTCATACCAAAAGAATATTGAAAAAAGAAATAGAGAGAAAGGGGAAAAAAAAAAAAAAAATTATAAATTGGAGTTGCAATTAAGTAAACACAAATGGATTAACAAATTAAATATGAACCATACACAATGGAAAATTGGACCACATGAGAATTAAATATGAATTGGACATGGAAAAACACATGCACATGTACTCATCAGCCTGGATGCACCCACATGTGTTTTAAATAATAATTCAGTGTTTCATAATTCTACTGGCATAATGCTAAGATCAGTAGAATCATCCAGGTACACTGAATTATTACCAGACAACAATTGGAAATATTAAAATTTGGAAATATTTAAATAGGAAATAAAAAACCATTAAGAAAATACAATATATTTCACTCACATCGATTATCCAAAAAACTGTAATTAACACCTCACTAAATTACCACGAGATAACAGTTTTGAAATAATAAAATTGGAAATATGAACGCGTAAAGTGTAGATAAAATATTTTACTCACAATAATTATACAGAATCCTTAAAATGTCACAACGTCTGCATAATATTCACATCCACATGGCAATGCATCATACATGTTGACTAAGTCGAGTTGAGAGAAATGATTTGTAAGACAAGTTGAGAGCACACTTTTTTTAAAACACAACCCCATAAATGACACCCAATCACAAAATGATTCAAAAACACTCAAAATAATTCTGGTTTTAATACACTTATAACAAATTTATATCCGTGAATATATATTACTCCATCCAATTTTAATTCCTGAAAGTAAAATTAATATACAATCAATAGCTCCCTCTATAGTTAAATTAAATATAATATTAACAATATTAACTACAACTACCTGAAAGGTAAAGTGTCGCCATCTATTGGTATTATAATAGTTCATAATTAATATTTAGTTAAATATCCACTTTATTAGTTACATACTCACTTCATTAGATTTATTTATATAAATAAACTTTAAAAAACAATACTAACTTGTAGTTTTACTTAAAATTCAAATAAAATATAATACTACTATATGAATAAATCTACACAGAATTAATTCAACTTGCACAGCATTTCAGATATTCTTAACAAGAATATATTATGTAAAAGAGATATTATTTTAATTCAAATTATTTTTGCTGCCAGCTGTGTTAATCCACTGATATTATAGACATTTATTAAATAATTAATGTTTTATTTTTACTACTACTTAAATATATATTAGACTTGTTTTTAAATAATTAATGTTTAATTTATACTACATTGTAAATATATTTTATATTTATAGATTAATTTAAATATCTAATTAAATAATTCATAAACAATTCAAAATATCTCAAAATTTATAATGTTGATAATTAATAGTATTACTACTGTTTTTCAATCAAATTAATGCAATGCAGTAATTAAAATACTTGTTAATTTTAATTATTCATAGACAAAAATAAAAACTATATATATTTATTTTTATATATATTGCAAATAGATATATATATATGAGTTATAATCACCAATGTTATCATTGTATAATTTAATTTGTTATTGTACAAGTTAATTTATAAATGTATGAAAACTACACATCAATAATACCTTAAACAGAGGTGATCGGCAACGCACAATCACAACTATACAAAGTATAAATAATGTTCAATCAAATATTAAATTTCCTAATATGTTATAATTGTAATTATGTATGTTATATTTGTAATTTTCTACATAAAGTGTATATAATGTTCAAACAAATATTAAATATTAAATTTCCTAATATGTTATAATTGTAATAATGTATGTTATAATTATTATTTTCTATATCTTTTGTTATATGTTATCGCACACTAAAACAATAATTTATTACATACCATGTTTATATTTAAATTATATAATAAATGTTATTTAAAAGAGTTGATGATTGAATTTATCATAAAAATTGGATATCCATATATTTTTGCTTGATCTCGAATATATCTAATATTTTTGTTTTTATTTATATCTGAGCATAAGTATTTTATACGATGTAGATAATTGATAATTATATTTTTATAAACAGATTTATGTAAACATGAAGCATAATTTGTAAAAATATTTACTTTAAATGGGAAATCAAATCTCTTATCATAAATATCAAAAATTAATTTATAATTATTAGTAATATTAATTTTTAAGTCAAGAAAGTTTATATTATTATTAATTAAATCATTTTCGCTTAATTTAAGCTGAGGAGGATAAAAATTGAGTGGTGATGTGCAATTTTTTTCATTGAAATAAAATATGATAATGTCATCAATATAGCGATAAAATACATAATATATATGGGTTTTTTTTCCATTCTGCCCCATGCCATCCAGATGAGGAGCAACTGGTTAATGGTTAGATCAAAGCATATCTTTTGCCACAGAAGGTTACTTCATTAATACAACCATTAGATCATGGTGTCCTTGAGAACTTGAAAAGAAAATGCAGAAAGACGCTGTTAGGAAAGCTGATTGAAGGTCTTGAAGAACAAGGAGTTATAGAATGTCTGAAACAAGTTAGACTGAAGGATGCTGTGCATTGGATTACTGAAACGTGGGAACAATTTAAACTAATGACTCTGCAAAAATCATGGCGGAATATTCAGGCACCAGAGCAGCCAAATGATGAAAATGAAGCTGGTAATGGCAAATCTTTATTAATCCTGGCACAAAGACTTCCTGTTTCTGAAACTTTTGCTGAAGAAATTGTTGAGTGGATGGATGCAGATGAACAGCAAAAATTACAGATTATGTGATTGCAGACATTGTTGAAAACCACGAACAAGAGAGCAGTGATGGTGAAAACGATGTCCATCAGAAGCAGGGTTCAATTTAAGCGGTATTGCATCGTAATTTACGATTCAAATTTAACTAAAGTGCGACCCAAGAAATGCATTAAATCGCAATCATTGCGATGCATATTTCCCGCACTCTTTGTTATGCCATGTACACTTAAGAGTTAAAGCTCAGATTTAAAGATGTTTTTACATGACATACGTTCTGTTTTCACCCTCCCCAAGTGCTCTCATTGCTGTTGTGTTTTATATCATTTTGGTTTTGTATGTTACTGTAATTTTTTTTTGTTTGATTGTTTTTTTCATAATATGGCTATAGTTAAACTGGAAACAGTTACAAATTGAAAGAAAAACTGTTCATCCCATTGGAGAATGGTTAGATTTTGAAACAGATGGGAAAAGTAATGTTATATCAATATGATGTATATTATGTTCGAAATTTGTGGACAAATTGAAAATGAAACAAAATTTCAACCCAGGATTTATCAATGGAATTACTGGAGCCAGTCTGAAAAAAAGACAATATTGTCAAGCATTCCAAAAGTGACATGCATTTTACGGCAGTGAACTTTGAGCACAAGCCAGACAGTGTAAAAAAAAAATAATGGATACACCAATTGGGAAAGCAATGTTTCAAGCAAGAACTTCCATCCTCATTGTTTCCCGAAATTGCACAATTAGAAAAGAGGCATGATGTTCAATTAGGGGAAATATATTTGAATGACAAGAAATACCAATTCTCTCAGTGTGTTGCAGACACCTTTAAGGAGGACTTTAATTTGGAATTGAAATCTACTAATTACATATCTGTAGTGGTGGATGAATCCACAGATATCAGCGTTAAAGAAAATTTTTAATTTATCTTAATTTTGTTGTAAATTTTCAAGACTTAAAAGTTACGTTTGCTATTTTTTACTTGCTATACAAAAGTGTCTAACTGCTATTCAAAACTGACTTTGTATAGCAGTTACTGCTATGCAAATTTCTTTTTCTAAATCAACCCCTGATCAGAAGAAAAGGGCAAATTCTGAAGGCCTAAATTCGATTAAAACTATTGACTACATTGAGAAGCAAGAAGAAGCTACACTTGCAATTTTGCTGACACTAATACAATAGCGTAACATTGCAGCAAAGAAACATTTATCATCCAACAAACAAGAAACTTTCAAGACTTCTTCAAATGAACAATTTAATTTCCTATTTTTATAAAAGCATTGGAAGTGTATATCAAAGACTAAGTAGTACCATAAAAATTAATAAATTGTATGTAAATTTATATTTTACTTCCTTAGTTAGTGATGATTTATGTAAATTTGGTTATTTGAGTTTTCTGTTTATCCGAGGTGAGCTGGGTCCATATTAACTTGGAAAATCAGGACTCTACTTTTTTTTTTTTTGTATACTCAAAATACATTTCTTTAGATTTCAAACTATCATGTTTAAATCGTAGATCAAAGATTCACAACAGGGAAATATGTGTTAGTTTATTTTGTCTCCAAATTAATTTCTGGAAGTTAATATAAATATACTTTTTCAACTATTGGTATGATGAAGGTGTTAATGAACAGGATTTTTAGCTTCAACAGAAATATTTTTGCTAAATGTCTACAAATAGTTTATAATTCTTAACATTGCTATGGGAATTACAAAAAAATGTTTTGTGATAGACAGGAAAAATCATTTAGAGCATTGCTATGCATTGTATTTTTGAAGTACATTAGAAAGGTAATGCTGGGAACACAAATTTTTCTGGGAACCGACACTTTTCATGCAGGTTCCCAGCTGGGAACCTGAACATTTTTAGAAATTTTGAGCCCTGTAAAACATTACAAAATGGTCTACATTAATTTTTACATATAAAGAATCGTCATTGTCGAAAATATGGCTGCGTGCTTTTACAGTTCTTTCTGATCATTAGTATCATCATTTTTATTATCAGAAGTATTGTTTAAGTTTTTAAATGTCATAATTATTATTAAAACTATTTCTATTAAGAACGACCAAAGTTAAACAATGCATTTATAAATAATATATTTTCACAAAATCCATTTCCCCTTATAATTGTCATTATTTAGGCTAACATGACAATTATGGATGCCATTCTTTAAAGTGCATTAGCACCTTTTACCGATTATCCACAATAGAATCGCCCAAATATCCATGTTTGAAATGCCAAGATATCAGAGCCTAACAATAAAATGTGTTATTCTATAGACTTTTTTTATAGTTTTGCAAAAGCACTTTGCATTTATATAGCACAATTTATAAACAACAATTTTTTTAATTTTCGAAATGTACTATTTTGTATTTTTAATGGATTTTGCATTTTGATTTTTAGATGTGTTCATAATTATATAAATACGTAGCACCTATAGTTGTCATCTGGTCCGTCCATCTGTCTGTATATAACAGCGCAAAAACTACACAACCGAATGGTTTGAAATTTCATACATATAATCGTTGCAGAATTTTGTTGAGTCATTTGAAATTTTATGAATATCGAATCAAAACTTAAAAAGATATTAATAAAGGTTTTCTTGATTCTATTAAATCCTATTATACATAATTAATTCAATGATATCCCATGATAGGTAATGATTCTAGGTTGTCATAGTGATTACATCATATTTAAGATGGAGTCATATTATTTCCATATTATTGAATTTAAAATACGAATTTCTATACTAAAATTGTTTAATTATAGCAATCATAATCTGCAAACAGTTTTTTGGCTAGAGTTTCTAGAAAAATAGATATTAATTGGAAAAAGAGTCTAAATATGGATTTCAAGTTCTGAAATTTTCAAAACTAGGCTTAAGTTTCCCATTGGAATTTTCAGTAAATGTCAACAAAAGATAAAATGTTGCCAACTTAAAATGTACTTATTTTATTACGGAAATTAATTATATCATAATAACAGATATGATAAAATTCATTTCACTGAAATAATAAAGATGATTTTTTTACATTGTCTCGTATTGGATATTTGCACATAGTAACAGAATTGTAATTAATTGTTTGCAAAAGTGTATTGAAACTTAATTTCATAAAATAAAATTAATATCTATAATATGAAAATCTGCACATAAAATAAATTTTCATTTTGTATTCATGCATTTTTGCATAAGAGTGCAACATATATTGCTCCAAGATCTGAATATTTATAAAACTAGTTATAGTACGAACGCCCCTCATTTGTCACGTTTGACGTGCAATTTCCAACTTGTTTTAATTTTGTAAAGCATTTTGTATTTTAAATTCTAAAACTAATGTATTTTGTATCAAAAATGGTTTTTGATGTATTTTGCCCAATTCTGTGGCAGACAAATATAGAAATGTTTTGAATATGGCACAGTGTGGGGCAAAATCTCCTTGGCTCTACATAGAAAAAGTTCATCCGGCCTGTACTAGGAGGAAAAGGTAGCTTTCATAGTCCATGTTTTTAAAAATTCAACTCTTTTTACTCAAACACCCGAAGCTAAATTACTTGGAACTCTATTATAGAAAATTCAATCTTGGTTTTTGTTAATACTGAATTTGAACACGAATTTCAGCATGAGAATTACAGCATAACAAAAATCAGATTGTTTCAAAATGTCAACGACCATAGAATTTCAAACTGCCATGCCATTTTTTAAGATAAAGCCAAAACAAAAAATGTTCTGGAATCCTTGTATCACAATCTAACACTTAGTGGCAACAGCTTTTTCAATTTATAATTTTTTATACATCTCTTTGAATTTTTAAAAAAAAATTTAACTTGCCACCATTTTGAAACAAGATGGTGCATGAAGCTGGCCAATGAACTCGGTCGAGACCTTGGTATGTTCTGTACACATGATCAGTCACATTCATATCGGTTCATAAATACAAGAGTTACAGCATAACAAATATCAGATTGTTTCAAAATCTCAGCCACCCTAGAATTTCAAACTGCCATATCTCAGCCATTTTTTAAGATATAGCGAAACCAAAAAATGTTCCAGAATCCTTGTATCACGTTCTAACACTTAACAGAAACATTTTTTTTTTCAATTTATAATTTTTTTGTACATCTTTTTGAATTAAAAAAAAAAAAAAATAGCTGGCTGCCATTTTGAAACAAGATGGAGGATGAAGCTGGCCAATGAACTCTGTCGAGACCTTGGTATGTCCTGGGCAATTTCATGAAAATGGAGCATGGGTCATGAAATTTCAAACTTATTAAAATGCTTAGTGCTATATGTCATTTTAATCAGAAAACCTTCAACTATTCAGCTATAGACAGTATTAAGTGATATGATCTCTAAAATTAAAAATATACGCCAATAAAGTATGTTGTTGTCATTAATGATTGAAAGCACCTAATACACACATATTTGCTTAAACAATCTGATGAACTTTATAGTTATATTAACTGTCACCTTTGGACTTTTCTTAGATTCTAAAGGACATTTTTAATGTGGGTGATATATATTTTTTAAACTTAACGATTTTATTTAACTAAGTTTCAGATGTCATTCTGTTACCAAAAATTACTAAAAAGTATTCTTACTAATTGGCTGTTTGCATTAGACACTAGATGATATTTTCCCTTCAAAGCCAGTTTTGAGTGTAAATTGAAGAAAAAACACCACAACATCCAAGTTAAATAATTTCATGCTTAAAACATGGTAACGGAATGACAAAAATAATGGTAACGGAATGACAAAATATGGTAACGGAATGACAAGGCAACAAACAATATGCACTGATAGTCAAAGTAATAATTATTAAAATCAAAAAGTATTAATGCCAAGTGAAGTTATATCTAGTTTAAACAAATTAAATGTTAATTCTTATGTTTTCATATATTTTACAAAAGGGAAAGAAAAATGAATTTTATGTTGGACAAGTTTTGATGTTGAAACATTTCCTTTTATTCCAATCAATATCATTATCATTCAATTATTATTATATTTTACTTTTCTATTATAACTGTAACCATAAATAAACATTCTGTTTAATAACCCTAACTGGTTTAAGCATTATTTGTATTATGCCAGAGCACATGGCTTGAGTTTTACTCACATGGTCACATTTTTTACTGCATATATATGGCATAGAAACGGAAGAGAACAAGGCTATATCATTGTAGGCGATGATACCAGTCATGAAAAAGTTTCTGTGTATGTTTTTTATAAAACACTAGTTTCTGCTTTTATCGCTGCCCATACACAAATTGAAGAGGTGGGATTTTTTAGTGATGGTGCATCAAGCCAATTTAAGCAGCACTATTTGTTTACAAATTTGACCTTCATGTTTCAAAAACATAAAATCTTTGTCACTTGGAATATTTTTGCTACAAGCCACAGTAAAGGGGTTATAGGCTCAGTAAAACGCTCAGTGTGGCATCAAATATTAGCAGGAAAACTTGTAACAAATGCTGAAGAATTTGCCGAAACTGCTGCAAAACATTGGCCACATCTTAAAATAAAGTTTATCTCATCATCTACAGTAAATGAATATGTTGAAGAGCTCACAGAAAGGTGGGAAGGAATTTTTACACTTCCAGATACACATAGCACACACAATTTGAAGCCTATTGATAAATATGTACTTGAATATGAAAAATACTCATTTTCTGAAGAAAAAAAAATCCTTCAACTTCAGAGAAGGTAAAGATCACATCACTGAAAAGCAAGCTAATAAGAATGTTGTATTAGAATCAGCATTGACTTACAGGACATAAATGTTTACAATGTTGGAGACTATATATTGATTCAATGGCTGGGTTAAAAATCTGTTTGTCATTATGTTGCAGAGATTATTTCTGTGGAAGATGACACCTATGAAGTATCATGTATGAGAAAACAGGACAGTATAGGTCTAATTTACTCATTTCCAGAAAAAGAGGATAAATGCTGAGTAGATAAGAACCAAATAATTCAGAAGTTGAAAAAGCCATTAATTATAACTAATGTATGTATAATATGTATAAACAGATTTGTGTTTGACTGCAGAATAATGTGTAATGAGTTTACAATGATTTATGTATTAATTTGAATAATTTTAAAATTAAAAAGAAGCTTACAAACTATATGGAACTTTTTGTCATTTTGTTACTGTCATTCCGTTACTAGAGTAACATTTTCTTTTTGCATTGCTCTCTAACTATTTATTGATTTAGAAAAGAATATTTCCTAATTAGTACCCTGTTGGTTCTGTCATTTTCATACAAGCTTTATTGGCTGAATTTTACATTATAAGCTCATGGAGAAATACTAGTGTAGAAAACACGTCATTCTGTTACCATGAATAAAGTTACAGTTATTTTTATTCTTAATCACTTAAATCCTAACTAGTAAATATATTTAAGGAAAGTTAATGGTGGAGTTTAAAGTTCAGATAAAACAAAATTTCTAATTCCAATATTTTTTTATTCTAGGATTAAAACAACATCTACTTATTACTTAAACTGTCATTCCATTACCCTGGAAGGGCCCTCCTACACACATACTCAGTCACATCTAAATCAGTTCATAAATAAGAGAGTTACAGCATGACATATGTCAGATATATATATATATATATAAATCAACGTTTGAATGGAGGGTGGTTTGGGGGTCTGAAAATATACCAAATTTTTTTTTATTGATTTCCTCTGAACGGCTGCAATAGGTAGCTTTTTGTAATGAAAGCTACCTAAAAGATTGTTTTGAAATATATTATACACCCTATGAAATCTCAACAAAAATGGGGGAGTTTTCACTGATCAGAATAGAATTTTTTTTCAGTCATGCAAGTATCACCCAAAATATCTATTCATTTGTTGATGAATGTAATTATTTTAAAATTTCTTAAAACATAAAATTATTTTATTATTTTCTTTATATAGAACATACTTTTTTCCTATAAATGATTTTTCTTTTGTAACTATGTTTCGACAAAAAATTTCAGTTTAATTAATTTTGTCATAACAAGATGTTAAATACAATATATAATTTGATTTATATTTACGAACTTACATGTTTAAATTTAAATGGAATTGTTAGAATTTAAAATTAATACAGATATTTATTTTATATGTATTGAATAATAAAATTACATACAGCGATTTTATTAAGTGATTGTAAGAATTTGTTAAGATTTTCTTTATTGAAAAGTAGTTATGACCTAAATCCAAAAAATAAATGGATTCAAATACCATATTTACTTGGATATGTCGCACAATTTTCATACCAAAAAATTTTTAAATTGGGGATGTGCGTGATAAAAGAACATTTGATAGATGAAGACTGCTGTGGGAGACAGAGATAGCGATGGTGAAAATTAATGTAACTACAAAATATAGATTTCATATTTAGAAAGTAGTTTTGAATAATTTAGAAATGTTATTTGCATGCTTTTTTTTTTCTTTTTTTGGTATTTTTTTAATAGCTGGTAACACTGAACTTCAGGTTTATCTGTAGAGTTTCCCATCCTATTAAACCATCTCTATATATATGTGTGATTGTTGGATGAATATTTTCTATTTCAATATGCAAAATGATGAAATAATACTTTGTAAATGTTGTGCAATATTAAATACAACTGTTCAATTTTAATAGAATAAGATTTGTTTGAAATTTTTTTTTTCAAATAAGTTATTAAAACTTGGGATGCACTATAGATGCAGATTCACAGTCGCCAGTCGCGACTAAAGTTTTCAATTTGGCCTCTAACTTTGGATGTCTAAGTTGCCATGTGTTTTACAGGAATGCCTTTTTTCCGCCGAACAGTAGACTTTCATTTTTTAAAATCAAATCCATGAATTCTCTTCCATAAATCTATGATATTTACTGCTGTTTTCTTTTTTCTATAGTCCATAATTTAAAAATATGAATAAACATGGGTACCACATTTCGCAAATCTGCAAATTTCCGGGGGGTTTTCTTAAACTAATAATAATAATAATAATTAATAAATAATAATAATCTGCAATGTCAGCCGAATCAGGAAAAAAAATCACGTTGATATGCATCACGAATGAACTCAACAATGGCGATATACCACAATTTGTCCGCGACACAAAAAAAATTTGTGCCGAGAACAGAATAATTTTGGGTTCCACTCATTAAATTTGTAGCTATGGGATTAATCAGATATGTTCACATACAATATGGAAATCTGTACATACAAAAACAGAAAAATATCCCTATTGAAATTCAATTTCAGTTTCACCGTGAACTGCAAAGTTACTCGATCCGGAATGTGATTTTTCCACAAATACATTTCTTTATTTTTTGTGAATTCCATGAATCATTATTCTTGAAGAATTCTGAGAAATCAGTACTTTGAAATTAATAGGTGCAAAGAAAAAAAAATAACTAGACAAAAAATAGTTTTGAAGCGATTTAACATTTCTCAAAAACATGATACCTACTGATAATAAAAAAAACTGTGAAATTTGTCAATTGGTAGTGAAAAAAATTGCAATTGGTCACAGGAAAATAATAGAGTTTCATCAATTGTACACAGAAAATAAAAATTGCGAATTTTGTTAATTGGTTGTTGAAAAATATTGCAAATTTTGACAATTGGTCATAGAGAAAATTTTGCCAATGAGTCATTGAAAAAAAATCGTGAGTTTCATTAGTCAGTCGCTAGAAAAAAAAAAAAAAAACACATGAATTTCGTCAATTGGTTGTAGTAAAAAATTACATAATTACTCAATCGGTCATGAAATTTTGCATAATTATATAGATCACAAATTTTGGGCTCTGTAGGGATGATAAAATTTTAATTCCTTTTTTAAAAATTTATTATAAAAAATCATGTAAATTATGTAACCATTATTTCAATTATGTTTGTATGAATAAGTGCAAAAGTAAGGGGTGTGGACTCACAGAATATTTGTAAAAAGTAGAGCTTGTAAAAAATCTTATGACTTCTGAAATCCTAATATTTGACTCCTGAAGACTGAACAGTGCTCAAAACTCTTGAAATTAAACTAGTTTATTCCTGTTATAGGCTTTACAACATTGGCATCTATACAGGGGTCGATGCAGGTTTTTTTTTCTTGGGGCCCATTTTGTGAAAAGTAAACGTTATTTTTGTGAAAAATAACATTTTGCAACGGAAGTTGAAATCCAGTTAATCAAATTCGAACCAAGCATTTATAAACAAAAACTTTTTAAAATCCTTAAGTTTTCTTCTCTGGTGAACTTGTTTGTTTACAAATTACACATTTTAAAACATCACAAAACAATAAATTAATAATAAATAACAAGTTTTTATGGAATGGAATTTTGTGAAAGGGCCTATTTTAGTAAAAAGAATTTTGTGAAGGGGCCCATTTTGTCAAATTGATTTTTGTGAAGGGGTCCATTTTATTAAATTGATTTTTGTGAAGGGACCCATTTTATTAAGTTGATTTTTGTGAAGGGGCCCTAAATAGGCCCCAAATTTTGCCTGGATCGACCCCTGCTATGTATTAAGCTTACAAACAATTATACAGTTTTTTCTGTTGTTTATTTAATAGGCAAAATATCTTTTAAAACTAACATTGCAATTTAAAAGTTCCTCTTAGATTTTAATATTTTCAAATATCATTTTAAAAATTTTGATTTTAATCAATGATTTAAAAAAAAAATCATTTGATCACTCAAAATCAATTATTTTAATCATTTAAGATTAAATTCATTGACAATCTACACTAATAAAAGAAAGTTTCGCTCTGTGTGTCTGTTGGCGATGGCTAGGAAAATTTAGCGCACCTAGAAGTCTGTAAATTTAGATTTAGGTAGTCAAAACACTCTCCTAGTATACCTGAGCTTCAGAATTTTAAAAGTTTGAAAATTAAAGTAGTTATCAATTAAAAATTGATCAAAGATCACAAATAAAAAAGTCATTATTCTGAAGCGAGCTGGCGCATGCGCAGAAACCAATTTCCATATCTTCCGGAACAGAAGAAAGAATGCAGAAGACATTCCGTTTTTGTTTAAAGTATTTCTAAATTCACCATGGACAAACGGCTAAAAATACGGAAAAACCGTCTACATATTCTAAAAGAACATACTTTTACGTCTCGAACGATCTGGTTGGTTTGAAAAAATTTTACATTTAACCCTTTCAAAAAAAATAATCAAAAAGCATTGAATTCGTGTTTTTTATTTTCTCCCGTTTTCCGAGCTTTGCATCTACCGGAATACAAAAGATACGGAAAAACGAAGGTCACCAAATTAAAGAACTGTTTTTGCCCTTTACAAAGCCACCTTAGGTTTTAAAAAATACAAAAATTAACCCTTCGAAAAAGTATATTTTCTATATGCCATTTTGGGATTTTTGCGATTTTGGCAATTTTTAAAATTTCGCATCGGCGATTCAGAGACAGGTACGAAAAACTAAAAATACCAGACAATATCTACATTTATTCCTTTTTGGACATCTGTATTTGTTTTTGAAAAATACGAATATTAACCCTTTAAAAAAAATTCATGCATAGGACTCTCTTTTGCGAATTCCGATTTTCTGCTATATATTAAATCTGGCATCGGCTTTCTAAAATAACCAAACAAAAAGCAAACACACCTAAAGACATCTACGTTCTATCGGGTTTAGGCAGAAACCTTTAGTTTAAAAAATAAATCACGTTAACCCTTTCGAAAACGTTTTTAACCGTAAGTCAATTTCGCTTTTTTAACTATTTCTCCTATCTTTAAAAATCCGAATTGGCATTTATAAACAAGATACAAAAAACTAAAAATACTGTGCCTAATCTATATCCCTTTGTTTTTTAAAATCTGGTATCCGTTTTGAAAAAAATTAACTCTCCGAAAAAAAAATCCTTTCCAAAACTCACTCACGCGAATTTCCTTTTTTCGGTCCAGATTTAAAAATCGAGGAGTATATCTGGTTCTATAACCCAATTACGACGGGGTTAGGCTCATTCGACTTGTTATCTATAGCCTTAATTATTTTAGCTGCACTTTCGACCGCCAGGATGCACTTTCCAATCTTGGGTTTTATGAGCCCGATTACGACGAGGTTTGCCTCATTCGACTTGATTTCGATAGCCTTACAGATTTCAGTCATATTCGTATAGAACAGATTATTAATACAGTAGAAAGCCACTAATCCGCAAAGCTTGGTTCCAAGTGTTGTGCAGATTGGAGACTTTTTGCGGATTACAGGCCATGTCTATTTAATCTTTGTTTACATTTTTTTAAATTCTTATTTTGGACAAATTTAGATTGCTAATACTAAAAAATAGATAAATTACACATTTTAATATATAGATAAAGTAATAACTATGTAAAAAATAATTTATTATTTTTTAAATTTCTTAAATATGGCATCAATTGTTGTCTGTTTTAAGACATTTGGTTTATAGTGTTGAATTTTATCTTTAAGTAAGAGTTCAAAAGCAATATATATGTATTTTTTTATGTGTTTTTCAATTTTATAATTACGATTTAATGAAAAAAAATTATAAAATATATTGTCTAAGTAAGAATTTTTTATCATTAAAAAAAAAAAAAAAAAATCACAAAAGCTCAAATTGTATTTTACAAGTATTGTATGAAGAAATGAATATTTAAAATAATATACTAATTAAATGTGCTTTCATTTTAAACTAAACTATAAGAAAGAATGTTATATGATATATAATACTATATATAAAGATAAGAAAAATGTTAAAATTGGTGAAAAAAAATTTTCAAAATTCAAAATTTTGTCACCATTGAAGCATTTTTCAAGAATTAAATTTCTTTGTTTACATTCATAAATTGATTGCGGATTAGAGGCCTTTGCGGATTACAGGTTCGCGGATTAGTGGCTCTCTACTGTATTTCGGGCCCGGGCAATGCCGGGCGGATTAGCTAGTCTACTAAATAAACAATTCTCTTATTTGTGATATTACTTAATTGGAATAAACAGTGACTGGTGAAAAAAGTTTTCTTTGACTAACAATAAGAGTCCAAATAAAAATATAGAAAAACGAAACCAAGGTGAAAACCGGAAGAAACTTATTATTCTGGAGGGCAGGGGCATAGCCCCCCCCCCATGTTTGGTAAAAGGATTCAGTCGGCTTATCAGCAGATTTAATTAGTGTCTCTGTAGTATGTGAGTAGGCGGATTAAAAAAACAATTCGGAAAAATTCTGGTTGGCAGGACTTTAAGTCTTCAGAATGAATTTCACTACACCCTTACAATCATATTGCAAAAGCTAGTCGGTCTGTCAATAGATAGGTTATGAGTAAAAAAAGTAATGGTTTCAATAGATCTATCTGGTCAGCCGGTATGAAAGTCATGTGTTCTGTCACATTTTTGAATCACATAAATAGCTAGTCGGCCTACCCACTGAAAAAAAATGATCATGTATAAATCTTGTCTGCAGAGCCGGAAATGTTGGACATATACTATACCTTACCCACACATGGAAAAGCTAAGTCGGCCGTCGATACATAGGCCAATAGGGGAAAAAATGAATCTGATCTATTGATTTGAAAATATCAGAAATTTGTCCTACAGTAACACTCGCAACTTACATAGATAAAAACTATCAATATATAAACTAGGTCGACCGAATGCGAAAGTCGTTTAAGAAAATTCAAGAAATTTTATACTTGATACATAGTAGGTTCAAGCAACGATATGATGTTTACGCCCTTTGGAGCTGTTTTAGGAACGTTTGGGAAAAAAAAAAACGAAGAATTTTTAAAATTATTTAAAAAAAGAAAATGAATAAATTAAAAAAATATCCGCACATTTAACATTTAATACCTAAAAACCTTTTTTTTTTCTAAATATTCAATCAGCAACAGAAAATATCTTCTTTATAAGACAAATCTTCACACGTATTTTCTTTGACATGTAAAGCAAAATTCTTTCCAGGCCCAGACCACTAGGGATAGATACAGAAAAGGTGTCAGGTCTGGTGTAAATAAAAGTCTTTTGTTATGATCTCCAGATAATCCTGCAAATCCAGTTTTGCACTAATTTTCTGAACTGTACATTGTCAGAATTCTACAAATTCCGACTTTCACAATAATATATTTCTGAAACTTATAGAAAGGGAGGAGACGGATTTTGTCCTGTCGGCGCCGAAATGTCTGTGCCTCTACTGAAATTTTTGTAAACTCGGCTCCTTTGGTTAGATGTTTACCGATACAAACTAAAAAAATCCCTGACGGCTCGGCCTACAGGCACAGGTAGATTTCGAAGACGCAGACCGTGGGGCGCCTGTTTGTCGGGAATTGCGGAAGAAATGACCTTTTTACGATGATGCGGCAGTTGGAACTGCCTACTTCGAAACCTAACTTGTTTGCAGGCGGAATCGGCAGGGATTTTTTTGTTTTTAATTTTTTTTTTTGGTATAACGGTTGGTCCTATAAAAAACTTGTAAATATAAAAGTTTTAAATAATATTAAGAGGATTAATAATAAATTTAAGCGGATTTGAAATCTTGAGAATTGGCGAAGTTATGAATTTTTTTCTTCTAAACCCCGCTCCCCCCCCCCTTAAGGCAATTTTTAATTATATCAAAAATCTGTCATACATAAATTTTCGGCCCTTTTCCTAGAAGTAATAATAACTTTAAACGGATTCGATACGTATAATAATAAAGAAATTATGGGTTTTTTTCTGTTTTCACAAAAAGCCCCCCCATCCCCCCCCCCCCCCTTGGTTCGATTTTGTCCATTAACGAACTTGACCGAGATTTTATGCCCCTTGATTTTATGTATCAGTTTCGAAAAGATGCGGGAGTTGGAAACGCCTACTTCGAAAAATAACTTGTTTGCAGGCGGAGCCGGCAGGGATTTTTTTGTTTTTAATTTTTTTTTTTTTGCTATAACGGTTGGTCCTATAAAAAACTTGTAAATATAAAAGTTTTAAATAATATTAAGAGGATTAATAATAAATTTAAGCGGATTTGAAATCTTGTGAATTGACGAAGCTATGACGAAGGCCCTTTTCCTAGAAGTAATAATAACTTTAAACGTATTCGATGCGTATCATAATTAAGAAATTATGGGTTTTTTTCTGTTTTCACAAAAAGCCCCCCCACCCTCCCCCCCTTGGTTCGATTTTGCCCATTAACGAACTTGACCGAGATTTTATGCCCCTTGATTTTATGTATCAGTTTGTAAAAGATTAATGCAGAATTTTTCCAGTTATCGTGGTCAGAAAAAAGTGACATACATAGATAGATAGATAGATAGATAGATATATAAAGTTTTGAACTGGGGGTGGTTTTGGGTTCTGGGAGTCATGATCGGCGTAGATCTGCAAAAATTTTTCAAAATTTCCAACTTAGGTGAGAATGTAATAGGTAGTATTTCTTACGAAATCTACCTAAAAGACTAAGAGTGTGTTACTATCCTCGCGACAGCATAACATACAGGTTCACTTCACTCTATCATTCTAAACAAATGTGTTTTTCAAAAATATAACTGTACGATTTTCTCTTATCAATACATATTTTCTTTCTTTCTTTTTTTTTTTCCTCCAGTAAAGTTCTTGGTAAATCTTTTAAATGATTACTGAGTTATATCTAAGAAACATTTTAGGAATACAAAATCATATATTTTATTTTTAATTATCAATTATAATTAATCAGTTAAAATTAATTGTAAAAACTATTAATTAAGAAATAATGCGATAGATTGACTATTTTACATTAGTCGGATTTGAAACATTTTTGAATCGGCCAATCTTGCCTTTTGCCCCCCCAAAAATTTTCTTGTAAAATATTCTTGAGTAAATGATAAATAATCAAAAAATAATAAATAATCTGGGTTAAATAATTTTTCAAACAATGATCTCTCATCAGTTATCGTTCATTTGATTGTGTAGTACTAGACATCCTGTGTAATTCATGCATAATGTCTGTCTGAAATAAAACTTTTTTTTTTCTTTGCAATTTTTTGAACTAATTTTCAAAGAGAAATGTAATTTTTTAACCCTGTTTTATAGGAAGATTCTGTACTGCATGGCTATTATTCAGAACATTGTGTCAATTTCACCAATTTAAATAAGCATGTTTCAGCCAGATATTTTAAAACAAACCACATAATATAGAAATAAGACAATTTATTAAATAATTTTCTGGTTTAAAATGTGTTTATTGCATTGGTCAAATGGGTGACAGCTATGGCACTGCAACAAATTTTCATTTTTTTAATCTTTTAAAGGAAAAAAAAAATAAACAGCAGCAAAAATTGTACCAGGCTCATTTGATAAATAACAGGGAAATTTATATTAAATTATAATCTAAAATATGACCATGGTTGTTACATTGTGGTAATACCAAAAAGCTATTCATATCTGGTTCTGTAGTCTCATTCACAGGACCCTGCAAACATTTAGATAAGATGGCAGCACCTTTACAGGATTGTTCCAAGCAGTGGTGTTGTCATAAAACCAACAGAGGGTTTTATCCATGAACATAGAACTAAAGAAGGACTTCCAATGAAATAGTGTTAATATTGTGTCGCGACTTTGGAACGAAATGGCAGCTGCACAGCTACGCGCACGGTAGAGATCTGCACGGGCCGAAATTTCCAGGCCCGGGCCCGGCCCGACCCATACAAAAAATAATTTGGCCCGGCCCGGCCCGATACAAAAATTAAAAGTTCGGCCCGAGCCCGGCCCGGCCCGAACAAAAAAAATATTGGCCCGGCCCGGCCCGATTTAAAAGTTAAAAGTTCGACCCGAGCCCGGCCCGGCTTGGAAAAAAGTTAAAATCTCGGCCCGAGCCCGGCCCGGCCCGAGTGAATTTCTACAAAACATAATTTTTACGTCGATTTGGTTAAAAATTTGCCTCGTAGGAGGAGATGTAACCAAAAATTCCTATCTTAGCCTTTTTTTTTTTCATGTTTATAATCTTCATTTTTATAGAGGTGCCGCAAGCTGGAATATTTATTTTTTTAATAAATCTCTATTTGTTATATGTATGTGTTTAAGTTATCATCAATATAGTTAATCCATATTCCATTTATTGAAGTGTTAAAAATCAGAAAAATGCTATACAGTAAAATCTTCTAAGATGGAATTGCATAGGGAAGAAAAAAAAATGAGTTATAGACAATTTGCCTTCTTAGCAGGTGTAAATGTATTATATATTCTTTTCTTAAATATTAGTATATTCATTTTTAATGGACCAACACATTTTTCAATTTAAGACAGGATTCCATCATAAGCAGGTTCTTTTTCACACGTTTTACTATATTTTAATTTAGCCATATTTTAATAAGTGTATAAATCTACTATTCTTTAAAAATAATAAATTTTAATGTTTAATTATAAGATAATGGCGATTTAAAAATGTATGCATGTTTTGAAAAGATTTTTATGCCAGATCTTATTTTACACAAGGACTAAAAATTTTGAGGCGTGAAGACTAGGAAGAATGAAACCAGTCCCGGCTCTGTACGGAAAAAATAATTTAAGGCACGGCCTTATCCTTCAGGAAAAAAGTAAGGCCCGGCCCGTAAAGAGTAATTACTAGGCCCGGCCCGGCCCGAGCCTTCAGAAAAAAATATGGCCCGGGCCCGGCCCGCGAAACTGTATATCAGATACCCACGAGACAACAGACGGTTTGAAGAAGCAGACGAACTGGTGATGTATGAAGAAGCTGTCCTACACATGCATTTCCTATTTGAGACATTTTTCCAGGAATGATTTTCTTCTAGAAAGACTATTTCGTTAGAAGTCCTTCTTTAGATCTATGTTCATGGTTATATCCTATAGCAGGCTAGAAAGTATGCGCTATAGCTTCACTTCAGAAACAGAGGGTATACAGAGCTGCTTAAGAAATCCAGAAGGTATGATGTTTACCACTGTATACACCCTCCTCTACAGACCTAACTTCAAGCTGGAACAGCAAGCCCTTTTGTTGAGTGATGACATGAAACCAATAGAAATTCATTGTTGCATGTCTGTTTAATACAGTGATAACTGTATGCCAGTTTTCCTACATCAAGTCTTCTATTTTAGCATTGTTGCTTTACAATGAAAGAGCAACCTGTCATAGAAGATCTTCAATACTGGTTATGGCCTGTTTGAACTTTACCGCCCACTTGTAAAATTTTGTTTGACACTATACTACACTGTCACATGACAATGAATTTCTGTTAGTTTTGGCAGCTTTCACTAGTGTTGACAGATGTCCTGATTTTTAAGGGCTACAAGTCTCATCCTGCGTGGCCATTGCGCGGGACGCTTTCTGATTTTTCATAATGTATAAATTGTTTAAATATTTCTTGAATTCATCATGAATTTTCTCTACTCCTGAGCTCTTAAAAAATGAAAATTTTATGAAAAAGAAGAAAAAATATTTAATTTATCAAGACTAGATTTCCATATGTATGATATTTCTATAGAAATAAGAGTAGAATTTTTGTAACAAACTTATCATAGTAGACTCCCTCAAATCCACACATTGTTGCAGATGTAAACAATGAAACTTTTAAGATGTAGGGGTAAAATTCAATATTTTTTTTGTTTTTATGTCATTCTATACACATTTTAATGTATAATTTTAATATGAATTCATGCTTTCTTATGAAGGTTGTATACATTTATTCCTGAAAAATTCTAAGATGGCACTGATATAATGGCAATCGTGATCTTTTTATCAAATACATTTATGTATAAAATCAAGGTTTTTTGGCTATTAAATCTGACTAAGTTGAAATAAGCTTTGTTATTTTCCATTTTCGATATAAATTATTGGTGTAACTTTATGAGGCAGGTTTCATTGAATAATTCAAGGAAAATTTATCTCTTTAATATTATGCATATTTAGTTATGCATTATTCATTATTTACTTGACCTTATAGGTGCAGATTCCCAAAATCAGGAAGGAGCCAGTGGCTCCTAAACACAAACACACCAATGGCCACAATGTGAAAGACACGCATAAAAACAATAGTGTTTATATGGGGAAAAACTAAACAAAAAAACTCAGGAATTCAGAGTAAAAAAATAATTTATTTAATTATGAAAATGATAGTAATTATAGCACTGCTATGAAAGAATATTGTTGTCTCAAAAGATATTGATTTAAAGTGAGTTATTTTTGTGAATATATTTCCTTATAAAATATCGCTAACATTTAAACAGCATCTATTGGTAAAATTTCAAACAAATATTTTTTTATTGCATAATTTGTTTCTTCATACTCTAAACAATATAAATACCAAAACTTTTAAAAATATTACAAGTAATTTAATTGTAGAGCCCTTTAAACACATGCACTTTAATTATGGCCACCCTGTATATTATGAATGGTAAAAAAACAATGTCTTGTAATTTTTTTTTAATTACAAATTCAATATTTCATGATATAAACCTTTTTTCCTTACTATCTTTTGTTGACTTTATGGAGAACTAATATATCTCAGTTTGGTAATAGTGCAGAATATCTTATTGGTTAGTAAACTAACCAATTTTACTAACTTACTAATTTTACAAACTTACTAATTTTACAAACTAAAATTTGATTTTTCCAAATAAAACTTATGTAAGATTGAGTTCAATTTTGAAGAATTGGTACCTATAAATGAAAGTTCTAATAAAAAAAACTGGATTTTCAGTTTCGAAATAGAAAACAAATACCAGAAATCTGGTGCATAATCTGCTGACAATCACTCCTATACCTAAAAGTTGAATACTTACCAGAAGAGAAGGTACAGCTAAGGTTAAACACAAAAGAAAACCAATGTAAATAGCCAATTCATGTTACATAACTACAAGCATGTTAACACAAAGGCATAGCATAGGGAAGTACAAGGGTGGATTACCCTTGACACAAAAATTTTAGGGGTATCAAATAATGCTTGCATGAAAAATCTGGAGCATAAAAAAACTATTAGCCAGTAAGGAGGGCACAATATTTTGAGCCATCCCAGACACTCAAAACCCACTTTATGCCACTGGATTATCATGTGGGCATAGAAATCATAAAATGCAATATCATATCAGGGAATGTTTTGGAGATTACACAGATATTCAATTGTAACTGATATAGTTTGACAAACTAATATAATGTGTTAAAATACACAAAATATAGCGGTATCTATGTGCTGAAAATACAAACTGATCAGCAATTTACAAACATGTTGATTATGAAAGAAAAGTTTTTCTTTTTCATTTTACTTATCATTAAGATTTTTCTATCTTTTTTTTAATTCTATGTAAGCAGAGGTCAATGCAAGGTTTTTTTTTTTTTTTTTTTCTTGGCACCAACTATTATTTTATGTGAAGTGTTAAAATATTACTCAGTTTCACTAAGATTTAAGACACAATATTATAACTAGATTAACTTTAACACAATTATTCAAATTGGTAAAGAAATCATATGAGTTGTAATTTTCCAACTGGACGAAAAATGTCCGGGACATTTTTCGTCCAGTTGGAAAATTACAACTCATACGATTTCTTTACCAATTTGAATAATTGTGTTAAAATTAATCTAGTGTAATCACGTATCCAGGATTTACTGGAGTTCCATTACCTGCGATCTATACTGTTGAGCTAATTCAGATATCAGACCAGATGGTATGATCAATAAGGTTAACTGGATGAATTACGTCTTCCAGATTCGACTGGGATGGCTCAGTTGGTAGAGCATGGCAGCTTCAGCCAAGATATCCCAGGTTTGAATCCTAGCCAGACATTTTTCGTCCAGTTAGAAAATTACAACTCATACAATATTATAAGTTATGTATATATTTTAGAAATATTTTGACAACTAAGAAAAATAAGTGACATTCTTTAAGAAGAGTACACAGAAAAAAGAAGTTACAAATATTAGTTCCTGAGGATATATTTTAAATGTAATGGATACATTACGCACCCATAGGTTTAACATTAGCGAGGGAAATTGGGGAGTTGACTAACAGCCTTAAGTAATTCTGCTTAAGTTTTCCTTTCTGGTGAACTTGTTTCGTTTGAAAATTAGTACACATTTTAAAACCTAACAAAATAAAAATAATTAATGAAGAATATGTTTTTATGGAATGGAATTTTATGAAGTGGTCTATTTATTTTATTAAGGAGTTTTGTGATGAGCCTGTTTTATTAAAAGGAATTTTGCGAAGGGCCTGTTTCAGTAAGCAGAATTTTGTGTAGGGGCCTGTTTTATTAAATGGACTTTTGTGAAGGGCCCCTAAATAAGCTTCAAATTTTGCCTGGATCAACCTCTGATAAGGCATCAGTATTATGTGACATAAGTCTAAATAGCCTATTACTCTACTAATACCATTAAAAATAATCTTTATAGAAGTATTGTAATAAAGAAAAATTAAGTAAGATCCGATATTGTTTAAAAAGGACAATATAGTTTTAACAATAATCATGAATTATTACATATGCTCAAGCAACACGAGAATAGCATAATCTTGAAATTAACTTATGTAATAATAGAATACATGGTGAGGATGTGAAGAAAATATAGCAAAACAAAACACATATTTAACAATGCATATTTACTTTATTTTGGTGTTAATTTGAAAATAACGTATTAAATATGGAAAATTGAGGTACAGATTAAATTAGAAAAAGGGATCATCAATGCAAATATTGCTAGAATGTTAAAATCTTACGGAGGAAATATGAAAAGAACTAGTAAACCAAATATGAAAGCATTAATAGTGCCAGTCAAATTCTGATCACCTTCATTATTCAGAATTATACTCTTGCCTCATACTATTTGTCAAATTCATGAAGCTATGATTTATTTTCTAATTAAACCAAAATTGATCCCAGATTAAATATTTCACATCATTTTCAAACAATATCAGCAAGCAATTATTTAATATTACCCTGCAATGACAGATAAAGCTCCAGCTAATTGACAGAAAATAAGACTATTATACATCTAATGACAGAAACAAATAAATCGCACATAAAATGCTAATAACAAATGACTGATCTTAATTATTTTAGTACATCTTATTAATATCTCGCTATGCATTAGAAAAAACCACGATTAACTCGATATTAATCACAATTTTTTTTTAAGGAAACTGCATTTATAACCACAAACAAAAACAAATGCAAATTTTATTGTTTCACTTTACCTAGAAAAATCTCTGAAAGACAAATCGTAATAGATTTGTTTATAAACAGTATTTCTCTAAACATCTGTGCTATTACAATCGTCTGGATAATGAGCTATATTATAACTAAATGAAACGCTCAGGTTTATCACATGGTACTGATTAATTATTAGCTTAATGAAAGTTGGGGCTTCAATAAGATCAAAACAAGTGTATACTCAAACATCATCAAAACAATTCAATGAAAACATGGATTTACCATATACATCAGGTGTTCGATATACAAACAAAACAATCACTTTATAATATACACAAACATTATTTAAATGAGACAATAATAAACTAGAAAAGTAGAGAATAGGGAAAAATATTAACCTCCTCTAAAAGATTTAGCAATACCTTCATCTCGACGTATTTGAGCAAGCAACAAAGCTGTTGCATTAGGATCACTATTACTTCTTTGGCGACGATGGCCTAGTATTTTAGATTTTTCAATACCGCTTAAAGACATAGACATATTAGAATCAAAGCATATCGGATATACACATTTCTTTCACCGCACATTTATGTATTTAACAAATTTTCACTACAAAAGCACATAACAAGAGTGATATAAGTGATACTGCTAAGAACATTGTGATGCAATGATAATTTTTCGAAATAGAAAGGCAAAAAAATAATCTTCTTCATTGTCTCTTAATTTGCTATTTGATCGTTTCGGCATTGTGTATAAAATAATGCGTGCATAATAGTTTCCCGCGAGATACACTACACACAAAAATCACCATGTTTAACGCTCGGCGCGACATCTAAAGACGATTAAAACAATACAATTTTAAAGGTCCTTCTGTCAAAAAATACAGGTAGTTAAAGGAAGGATATCACTAACCAGAAACTTTGTTTTTATTGGACAATGGACAGTACAGAATATAGAGTGCTTTTACTTAAGAGAGTGGTGACCGATTTTAGACAAAAGCAGACTTCAAGCCTAGAACTATCTAGGGTGTCTAGATATGACAATGGCAACATACGGAATATAAAATTTTATTGGTTGAGATGATTTTGGACACAACCGAATCGCCAAGGGGCCGTGGCAGGTCTGCGCTAATGTTTGTTGAAGGCTAACGAAAAAGACAGGCTGCCGTGGACATTTTTGCCGATCCCACCGAAGCTAGCATAGGGAAGAAAATACGGGCTTCTGATTGGTTGAATAATTTAAAGAGCATTTTGTTTTGGTTCAATTTTGAGTTTACGTTTATTTAATCACTAGCTTACCCGCCCGGCGTTGCCCGTGCCAACAACCTTAAATGTACCTGAAATCAGTGTTGAACATTTTTTTATTTTTAAACAAATCTAATGTTGGGGGCCCCACTACCTTATACAGCAAACACTGGGCGTGCCATACACACTCTCATATATTACCGTAAGTCGAGTCGAAAGAGCCATACCCCTTCATGATCCAGCCCATAGAACCAGAGATAGAAAAGCACCCCTGGTGGTGAAAATCGAAAAGCTCTATCTATGTAGAGTCGAATGAGCCATACCCCGTCGTGATCCAGCCTATAGAACCAGATATAGGAAAGCACTCCTTGTGGTGAAAATCCGAACTAAAATCAGTCAGCTCTATCGATGTCAAGTGGAAAGAGCCATACCCCATTGTGATCCAGCCCATAGAAACAGAGATAGGAAAGCACCCCTTGGTGGTGAAATTCAGAACTAAAATAGGTAAGCTCTATTGATGTTGTGTCGAATGAGCCAAACCGTGTCGTGATGTGACCCGTAGAACCCGAGTTAGCTGCAAAATCCTTTAGTTACACCTTCCACCGCCAGGGGGCACAATATGTTCTATACGACCATAACTGAATTCATTAAAGTTATCGATGTCGAGTCGAATGAGGCATACCCCGTCATGATCCAGCCCATAGAACCAAAGATACGAAAGCGCCCCCTGTGGTGAAAATCCGAACTAAAATCAGTAAGCTCTATTAATGTCGGGTGGAAAGAGCCATACTGTAATGACTTAACGAACTCCAGTGATCCAAGGTGATGATTAACATCCAGCACTTTTTATTAGGCATCGTTGATACACAAGTTAAAATAAGATGAACAATTAAAAAACATTACACTCTGCCATCAAAACCCCAGCGTACACAACCATCATATACTGTTCACGCGCACACATCATTTTCCGCTCACCATCGTCTGTTCAACCGCGACCTACGTTATATACGGCCGGTGCATGACGTTTAAAACGTCACATGGAGTGGATCATTTTTATACGGCGATTGGTGGTGAGCGTAGTTTTTCCAGCTCTACTTGTGATTTAAATTTCGGGTTTGAAGTTAGTTATTTTGGTAGTGGTAGTTGTAGAATACATTAATAGTCGGGATTTAGTGAGTTTTTAATTGTTTCCATTGTTGTCAATACTGGTGATATTAATAGGTGGACTTTGAAACGGGCGGTGGGCCTCAGTTTCCCTTCCACAGCAATGGCGGGGTCTGAGTTCAAGATAAGAGTCCTGTCATTGACAGAGAGGAATATAAGAAATATAATTGGAATGATGGTAGAACAGCAGAGGAACAAATATCCATGATATCGGAATTGAAAGAATATGTGATAATTACGGAATGCGAACACGGAAATTTTCAGAAATTAAATCCTATGCAGGTGAAACAGGAGATAAAAAAAACATTCGACAGGCACAGTGGTATCGACACATTTCGATATACCCGAAATGATAAATTACTCATAACTACCAAGAGTTATGAATGTGCGAAGGAAATTGTCACGAAAAAAAAAATATTTGATAGACAGGTCAAGCACAATCTCATGAATGAGAACATTACTACTAGATTCCTCATTTTCCGAATAGATGTGGACATTACACCGAAAGAAATACAGGAAGAGCTTGAAGAAGAAAATGAACTTGTAGTTCAAAATGTGAAGCGTTTTTTGACACGAAAAGACGGTCTAATGGTTCCTACTGGAACAGTACTGATCACAATTTACGGACATACTATTCCAGAATATGTGAAAATGTTCTATATCAGGCAGAAGAGTAAACTGTTCGTAGACCGACCGAGGAGGTGCAACATATGTCAAAGTTACACTCACGGGTCAAATAAATGCACATATGGTAAAAAATGTAAACGGTGTAGTAAATCTCATCCCGAACTAAACTGTACTGAATTGGAAATTCAGTGTGCAAATTGCGGACAAGAACACGAAGCAGATGATAGCGAATGTGTCGAGAGGAAGAAGGAAGCAGAGATCTTAAAAATGAAAAGCGAAAATCATTTTACACTGGCAGAAACACGCAGACAATACAACTTGAAAACTTTGAACAGCTACGCGGCAAAAACTAAACAACATGTTGTGAATGACACGGTGGAGGAAAATATGCATAAATTGGCCATAATGATTGAAGAGAAATTTGAAAAAATGATGCAGGTAGTTATGCATCTATGGGGTGTAGTTGAATATGTGGTTCAGAAGAGTGATTTAGTTCAGACAAGCGATACTCAAAAAGCTACAGTATCGGAAGATAATGCCAAACAGCCGACCGAGACTTCCAAGATTATTAAAAGAGATGTCATGACAGAACTCTACAATGTCTTGAAGAATAAAAAGTTTAAAAAAAGTGATCATAGTTCGCTCAGTGGAAAAATCCAGATTCAAGATTCCCAGGACAATGATGATATGATTACAGATGTGGGATAAGAATATGTATGCTTGCGGTGCGGAAAGTTTATGTGTGTTATGTTGTAATTATTATGGACTGTCATATGCTGGATTTTTTGTGTTAGTGTGCTTTATTGGGGTAAGTGTTTGTTGTTTCATTTCTTGTATTTTTTGGTGGTTAGTTGTTTTTCTTGTTTTGTCGAGTTGTGTTGTATGGACACTTTTTTGATACAATGGAATATTAGAGGTATACGGGCCAACTTACCCTGGCTTCATACTGGGTTATTTCGCAAGAGTGTGGTCTGGGCGTTTCAAGAGTCTCTGCTCAAGGATAAGCATCAAGTTTTTTTTAGGGATAGGAACATTTTTCGTGCTGATCAGACAGGAAATTTAGGGAGAGGGGGTGGAGGTTTATTTTTAGCAGTCCACAAGAAAATTCCTGTGACAACTATTAACCTGCCTAATATTGACCGGGATCATGAGGTGCAAGGGATTAAAATTTGGTTTAAAAAGAGGTGGATTGCCATCATAAATATTTACGCTCCTAAAGGATTCGGGGCTACGAATTGGTTGGATAACATAAAAGATATGATTGGTGATACTTATTTAATTATCGGTGATTTTAATATTAATTTTCTCAACTGGCAGACTAATCCGAAAGGTCAAAAAATGGTTAATCTTGTTAACTGGATTAATCGGAATGATGTAGTGCTCCTGAATACGGACCAGATAACGAGATTTTCTGGCGGTGGTAGTGGATCTCTCCTAGCATGGAGATAGAAATAAGAAGGAGAACAGTGAAGATAGGCTTTCAAGATCACAACATGGACCGGGAATTAGTACCCAGTTTGTGGCGCTGGTGCTCCCAAAGGCCGGTCATGTGACCTGTCAAACATGACAAATTGTCGTCTGCTCTTCCTGCATTTTGGTTTCGAGCATGGTTTACCATGCTCGAAGCCGCGAGTGTAGCGCCCTCTATCTCTTTAGAGATAGAGGGCGCTACACTTCCTAAAGGCCCAAACGACCAGAAACGCCGCCATACTAGGTACCGCTTTTAGTTCCATAAGTAGAAACATTATCTTTGTTCTCCTTTTCTCTATCTCCCTGTCTCCTAGATTTGAGTATGGTGTCGAGTAGGTTAGCTGGTGAGTGTAATGCGGTAGTTCATCCGGATCCGATGGGCTCTGATCACTATCTCATTGTGATTCAGGTATCGACTAGTGGTTTTGAGGTCAGGAGAGATTTTTTGACTCTGGTTAATTGGGATCGTGTTGGTTCGGCGGTGGCTGGTGTTGGTGAACATGAATATGAGGATGATTTGGATAAGTGGACAAAAATGATTACCCAGACTATAGAAAATTGTAAGGAGCGGGTTCCGATTAGTAGTGGGAATCTTCCGCCGTGGTGGGGAGTGGTGACTCGTCGGCTGTTGGCGTTGAAACGATACTATTATCGGAAAGCGATTCGGGAGTGCCAGCTAGATTTATGGGTTAAATACAAGCTGTACAATGCTAAACTTAGAAAAGAAATAAAAAAGGACAAAAAAAAATTTTGGGATACAGTGGCCAGAGAGGCTGGTAGGGGGCCAAAAATTTTCAAAATCATTCGTGGCATCAAGAAAAAAAACGAGGGGGAGGTGAACACGGATTTTTGCTTCCCGAATTGCCCGCCTGACGCAACTTTCCAAGCGAATGCCATATCAATAATTTTTCAAAACAGTCCGGTGGTACAGGGTATTCAATCGACTTTTCGGGAAATGATGGAATGGACCTTAAATTCACAATGGAGCAGTTACAAAACACAATCAGTAAGGGCAAATCCACAACCCCTGGTATTGATGGCATACAGATGAGTTTTTTTAAAAAACTGAAAATTAGGACGTTGGCTGCTCTCCTAGATATGTACAATACAATTTTGGAGAAAAAGAAGATCCCAGAGGTTTGGAAAGAGGTGATCATGCTCCCTATAAAGAAACCTGGCAAAAGTAGGAATGATGTTCGGGGTTATAGACCAATAGCGTTAACAGTCACCAGCAAAAAAATTTTTGAGAAAATGATCCTGGACAATTTACTTAATTGGTGCATGGAAAAGAAGATTTTCCATAGGAATCATTACGGATTTATCCCATTTAAGGACTGTGAGGCTGCGGCATACAAAATTTATAGAGATATCAGTAGGGCTAGGCACTCAAAGCGGAAAGGTTATTTGGTGGCATTAGACATCAAAGGGGCCTACGACAATGTCTGGTGGGATGGATTGCTTTTCAAATTAAAAAAGCTGGGCCTTGGTGGTGATCTTTAGTGTTCTGATTCGGAATCTGGTTCAAGAGCTTAGGATTCGGGTGAAATGGAGGGGTTCGCTGTCTGCTCCATTCCAGTACCACAGTGGTCTTTTACAGGGAAGTCCTCTCTCCCCTTTACTGTTTGCACTTTATCTAGTGGATATTTTCGAAATCTTTGATTCTTGTATACAATGTGTAGTTTATGCGGATGACATTTTTCTTTATGGTTTTCACGATGACGTGGTTTGGTTCAAAGGAATCTTACAGGAGAACATTGCCAGGGTGATTCAATGGCTTCAGGCTTGGAACTTGGAGGTAAATCCCAGCAAATGTCAAATCATCAAGGTTGGTAGGTGGAGGGAGGTTGAGGAAAATCATTTACAGGTGCGTGGTCAGGAGGTGGATTTTTCCGATTCCCTTAGAGTTTTAGGGGTTTATTTCAATCGCCAGGGGAACTTAAAAGATCATATTGCCATGTTAAGGGAAAAAACTAGCAAGCGGCTGAATTTGATAAAAGTTATTGCAGGGATGAGTTGGGGTGCGGAGACTAAACACTTACTGCGTATA
Source organism: Maratus michaelseni (assembly GCA_963931845.1). NCBI lineage: Eukaryota > Metazoa > Arthropoda > Arachnida > Araneae > Salticidae > Maratus > Maratus michaelseni. The sequence continues at coordinate 448,025,633 of OZ007586.1, forward strand.
ACAAGGAGTATGATGGGAGTTCTGTTAGAAGGAAATCCTCGGATTCTAACGCATGCGAATAAAACGGAAGGTCGGCAACTCCAGGTCATCCATAACATGGCTTTACGGTGGGCTAGCGGCTTGCCTAAGTGGTGCCCAATTCCGGTCTTATTACAGGAAAGTGGGGCGTGGAGGTGTGGACAGAGGATTGAGTATCTTGCTACCAAACGGTCTATTTCAGAAGTTAAATACCAGGATCATACGGAAATGCTTTCGACTGACTTGCTCTACCGGGAACTCAATACACTCAGCAGGTATGGCACGGACATTAATGAGTTGGTAAATTATAAGTGGGGGACGAAAATCAGTGACCATTGTCGGATAGTGATCAATACATGGGCATTTCAAAATAAAGACTTTCCGGACGAGGTGATCCAGAATTCCTTCCATAACTTTGCTCAAACGTATAAAAACACGGCCACGTTCATTGCAACTGATGCTTCAAAAGATACTCAAAGGACTACAATTGGGATGATGAATCAGAAGACAGGTAGTCAGTTGGCCTTTCAGATTCCGCATATCAATACGATCTTCACGGCTGAAGCCATGGCTTTATTGGTTGCAGTTACATTTTATACGGTGGACAGTGGGGAATATATGTTTTTCACGGATGCTAAAAGCGTTCTACAGGCCCTACAAAAGGTTAATCGTAAATCAGTCGGTATAATCACACAATTGAGAGAAGAGATTAATAGGAAAAGCAATGAGCAGTATAACATGCATTTCATCTGGGTTCCTGGGCATAAAGGGATTGAGATAAATGAGTGTGCGGACAACTTGGCTAGGAATGGTCCTTTCAGCAACGTAAGCATTCCGTGGTTTTCGGCTGAAGATTGGATGATGAAGGTAAGGAATAATAAACAGAAAGAATCTGAATGGGAGTGGGAGCAATATCTGAATAACTGTACCGGTCGTTGTTGGGATTATGGTAGCATAGGGCATCCGCATCAATCATTACAGAGGAAAAGTGGTGTTATATTTGCACGGTTTTTAACGAAGACTATTCTAACACAGGCTCGGCGTAAGAGGTTTCTTGGTAGAGGGGTATCGACGTGTAACCTTTGTGGATTAGAAGATCAAACTGAGGAGCATTTGGTGTTGCGATGTAAGAGGTTTTCGGGGTTGCGCGATACAGTGTTTCGTAAGCTGCAGGTTTTGAACAATACTTCGTACGAGGATCTTTTTGGAGTGACTGGGCGTAAAGGTGGAGAACATATAGTTTTGTTATCTCAGTTGTTGGATGCGATTTATGAACAGTGTCCGAGTTGGATTGATGGTGCTGGATAGGGGTTTATCGGGTTTTGTTTGGAGTGTTTGGCGGTCGTTAGGTTGCTGTTTTTTTCGGATTGTTTCACCTCTGGTAGGAGCTGGATATTTGCGGAGTAAGACAGCTATATAGTAATAAAAAGCTGCTCACCGGGCCCTCGGGCCACATCAACAACAACAACAACAACAACATACGGCGATTGGTGCAAAATGAGAGGCGCACCACTTTGCACCAATCGCCGTGCAAAAATGATCCACAGCATGTGAAGTTTTAAACGTCATGCACCGGCCGTGTATAACGTAGGTCGCGGTTCAACTCTCTCTACATCTCTCTTAGCATAGCTCGGTTCACTTCTTTTTGACCTGCCAACTAACATCTCTTGCAGTCTCTTTGCATATCGAAAACTGTCCTTTCGATTCGATTACACGGCAGTCAACCTCCGAAGCTAGGCGACAAAAACTGGACAACTCTAGGCCAGCAACTCACGAGTCAGGCTAGGCCATAGATTTCTTCGGTCGTTACACTGCTCTCATTGGCTGGCTGCTTCGTTGCCACGGATGGCTTTGCCGAGGCTATTTCATGGGAGGAGCTTGAAATAGCCTCGAACCCAAAATTCCATATACACGTTTTAATTTTTAAAAAAAATCTAAATTAAAATTTAAAAATCCGGCCCCGAGGTATACTGTCCGGTGACAACATCTACACATGACAAAAATTTTAGAGTCCTAGGTGTTATAATTACGGAGAAATCCGCGGGCAGGCAGGCAGACAGACACTTACTCTTTTATAGAGATAGAGATCAGTTTCTGTTTGAAAACCTTTTGGAAGATGGATTTTGATAAATGTCCTTATGATTTTACATATTTATTAATAGATAAAAAGAAAGATTTTCTGGAATTTAGAATTAAAGAAGTTAATAATGATGTTTCTACTTTCTGCTAAGGTAAGTTAAAAAGAATTATACAATATCTTTCTTTCGTCATTAAATCTTGAAGGGAAAAAAATGTTATCTACTTATTTCATTCATGTTATAGTTCTTGTTTCTTTTGATATATTAGTCTTCTTTATATTATTCTTCCGGATAATGTATTCCTATAGTACCAAATGTTTTATTTATTTCACAGAAGGTCGAGAAACTTACCAGCAAACTTAATTCATAAATTTAGTAATAATAACAAAAAAAAATCCGACAGATTGACAAACAAAATATTTTTTTTTTCGAATACTTTGCTCGAGTGCATATCCCGATGTTTATAGCTATTAATATTTAAAATTTTAGCACGATCTGCACTGTAAAAAAATTTCAGCTTTTTCTGCATAGGCACTCCACTGCTTTTATAGAATATCTCCATTTTGACCAATGAAAATACTCCATAATATAGTAAAGTAACCGTTTTCTCTAAAAGCGGTGGAGTGTGTCTGCAGCAAAAGCTGAAGATTTTTAACAGTGTGTATACTCATATAAAAACAATAATCACATTTCCTTTTTATGGCGTCAATTACGCGATATTTATAAACTCAATTGCTCTTTATTACTTTTAAAAAATAATAATAAAAATAAAATTGCCATTTTTTCTTATTATTTTAACATGATATGCACATATACGTCCGTAATACGTACATCCACATTCAGAACGATTTATTTACACACAACAATTGATCTTTAAATTACTCAACCACTCAGAAGCCCGTATTTTCTTCTCTATGCTAGCTTCGGTGGGATCGATAAAAATGCCTACCGCGGTGCATTCCACTCACGTGACTCCCGCGGTCTGTAAAAAAGATACGCTAAAGCACCGCGGTAGCCTTTCTTTTTCGTAAGCCTCGTAGCACGAGCGAGGCTAACGAAAAAGAAAGGCTACCGCGGTGCTTTACGCATATAATTTTTTACAGTCCGCCGGAGTCACGTGATGCTCGAATGCACCAATGCAGGTGTACAAAAAGAGCCACACGCCATTCTAGCAGTCTGTAAAAACACATAAGTGGAATGCACCGCGGTAGCCCGCGACCTACGTTCACAGATTAAATATATTACACCAGATAGGAAACTTCCATAAGCTCAATGGTAACCGAATCGCAACTTCAGAGCCCCTAGTGACAACAGTCGCAAACGATCCGGGCGTGTCGCCACAGGTAGGTATTACCTATCTTATTTGTTTAGTATCTATCTTTTTTTTCCGCTGTATCGGCGATGTTTGTTATTATATAAAACATCAAACGTATTTTATTTTATCATACAAATACTAGTTTAGTTGCGGGCATTCTAAACCCGATTACTAATTATCGATTAAATGAAATATTGCACTTCACAAATTAAGAATACATTTAAAACTTAATAAATTATATTTAAACTCAAAATACACTCTTCGCACCAGCGTGCGGCAATTCAGCATTAATCGTTACATTAGCACGCTAAAATACGTGCGTTCAACAGGCAGTCCAGAGTCCAACTAACTGTTTCTTCCCGCTCAACGGCGAAGGCTTGTTCCGTGCGGTTTCCCGTTAAGCACAGATGAAAAACCATGGATCCAACATCCGAAATTCTGGACCCAGCTCATTAGCTGGTTTTAAGTTTTCGGCGATGCCAGATCCCCACAGTAGCCCCCCCTGAGCGATAGCGAAACAATTTTCACCATCAGAGGTAGCGAGGGTTAAATCTGACACGCCGACCAGCACGAGTAGTTACTGGACTTCTTGGAGCTGGAATTTCCGCTTCTTCTGTGACTGTTGCTGCTGGTGAATCTAATTTAGAGTGGTTTTCTTCGGATTGAGGATTCGACGGCTGCTCCTCAGTGCAGAAGAAGGCAGGTTTTACTCTGTCAATATTTACCGTAACAGTTCTGTCGTTGATCTTAACAGTGAAATTTTTGTCGGTCCGTTGCAGAACCTGGTAAGGCCCCTCGAATGGAGCTTGCAGACTCTTCTTAATACCCTCTCTGCGCAAGAAAACATGTGAGCAAGACTTCAAATCCTTGCTGACAAAAATTTTACGCTCAGGTGTCAACCGAGAAGTGGCTGGTTGTAATCGTCGCATCACCTCCCGTAGCCTGCCAAGAAAATCGACTGGGTTAGGTGAACCGGCTACTGGAACAAGGAACTCTCCTGGAAGGGCGATGGTGGTACCATATACCATTTCCGCTGCTGTAGCCTGCAGATCTTCTTTCCACGCTGTTCGTATGCCCAGGAGTACAGTTGGCAAAACTCGGGCCCAATCCGTGGTGTTGTGGGCCATAATTGCAGCCTTGAGCTGTCGATGAAATCTCTCCACCTGGCCGTTCGCTGCCGGATGGTATGGGGAAGTATGAACTTTCGAGATGCCCAGGTAACGATTCAGCGCCGAAAATAGTGATGATTCGAATTGGGGACCTTGGTCAGTTGTTAGACGTAAGGGTGGTCCAAAACGGGCGATCCAACTGGCGTAGAAGGCCTCCGCCACACTCTCAGCAGTAGTATCAGCCAATGGAATTGCTTCTGGCCACTTGGTGAATCTGTCAACACATGTTAAGCAAAACCGAAACCCGTTAGACGGTGGCAATGGTCCAATCAAATCAATGTGAACATGCTGGAACCGAGCAGACGGTTGTTCAAATATGCCAATAGCACTTCTCGTGTGCCAGTGTACTTTGCTCCTCTGGCAGGAGATGCAGGATCGTACCCATAAAGCAATATCTTTCTGCATTCCAGTCCAAACATAGCGTTCAGCAATCAGTTTTTGTGTCGCTTTGACACCAGGATGGGACAGTTCGTGCAATTTCTGAAACACTGTTTTTTGCATGTCTGCTGGCACAAAAGGTCTAATGCGACCCGTGGAAATATCACACTGTAATTCAACCGCTGAATCACCTACTGGCATTGGTTGAAGTTTTAAGCTAATGTTGTCTTGCTTCGCATGTTGTAAAGCAATATCGGTCGCTTGTAATTTGGCCATCAGCTCCAAATCAATAACACAAGACTTGATGGAGGAGATATTTATCCTGGAGAGAGCATCAGCCACAACATTTTCCACACCACTAATATGCTGAATGTCCGTGGAAAATTGGCCTATAAAGTCCAGCTGTCGAGTTTGCCGCGGTGAACATTTGTCTTTTTTTTGTCTGAATGCAAAAATAAGTGGTTTGTGGTCAGTAAAAATTGTAAAGTTCCGACCTTCAATCATATGTCTGAAATGTTGTATTGCGGAATACACCGCCAAAAGTTCGCGGTCATAAGCACTATACTTTTGTTGAGCCGGTGACAGAGATTTTGAAAAAAATGCTAGAGGTTGCCAATTGTCATTCACCTGCTGCTGCAAGGCTGCACCCATTGCAAAGTCTGATGCATCCACTGCAATAGATAGAGGTGCCGTAGGTATGAAGTATGCCAAGGTGGCAGCATTTGCAAGTTCTTCCTTGCTTCGTACAAAAGCATCATTAGATTCTTCTGTCCACTGAATTATGCTTTTGTCATTCTTTTTGGCTCCTTGCAAATATTTGTTTAAAACCCCCTGTGTGTGCGCAGCATGGTAGATAAACCGGCGATAGAAATTAAGCATGGCCAGATAACGTCGCAATTCTTTAATGGTTTCGGGACGGGGAAAATTTTTAATCGCGTTAACCTTATCCTGAAGCGGGCTAATACCATCCGCAGAGATGTTATGCCCTAAGAATTTAACATTAGATTGGCCAAAAACACACTTAGATGGGTTTAAACGTACCCCATATTGAGATAGACGCTCGAACACCATTTGTAAATGTCTGACATGCTGCTCGTAATTCTCTGATGCTACTAGTACATCATCAAAATATGGAATGCAAAATTCAAGCCCATATAACACTCTATGGATAAATCGCTGAAACGTCGCAGCAGCATTGGCTAAACCGAACGGCATATACAAAAATTCAAAAAGACCAAACGGAGTTGTGACTGCTGTTTTTGGAACATCCTCAGGTCGTACCGGAATTTGATGATATGCTCTAGACAGATCTAAAGTCGAAAAAATCTTTGTACCGTGGAGCGCTTGTGTACAATCCTGAATATGAGGAACAGGATAGCGATCCGGAATTGTAGCAGCGTTTAAATGACGATAATCCCCGCACGGGCGCCAATCGCCTTTCGATTTGGGTACCATGTGCAGCGGGCTACCCCAAGAGCTGCTAGAAGGTCTGCAAATACCGGCCGACATCATAAACTGAAATTCTTGCTTAGCCGCGCGAAGCTTATCTGGAGGAAGTCTGCGAGGCTTAGCAAACACAGGTGGACCTTTGGTCTCAATAATATGCTGCACATCATGCTTTGGGGGGTTAAGGGAGGCTGAAGTATCGGTTAGGCTAGGGAATTTGTTGAGCAGCGTATGGAATGTTGTCATTTCAGAAACCGTGCGTATATTGCTACTATTTGACTTATCAATTATACCCTGCGCCTGCAAATTAGTAATGGGGTCGTGTAACTTTCCCTGACGCACATCAATGAGTAAACCAAAATGTCGAAGAAAATCAACCCCTATAATTGGTTGCGAAACATCCGCCAGAATAAATAGCCAATGAAATTCCCTGCGCAGGCCTAAATCTAGCTTTAAGAGCTGCTGACCAAACGTAGGAATGATCGTGCCATTAGCGGCAAAAAGTTGTAGCTTATCTGCTGTACGTGTTCTATCAGCTTTTGTCACAGGTAAGACAGACACGTCCGCCCCCGTGTCAATTAAAAATTTCAAATGAGTAGTTCTGTCATTGAGATAGAGCCTATTTATCTGAACTGCGCCGTCACTCCCAGAATTGAGTGACGGCTGTACTAGTTTCCCTCCCATGAACAAGGCTTGCGGCATTTACTTGCTTTATCAGCAAAAGTAGCATGGTACCAACATAAATTCCTTCCAACAGCATTCCTTTCTTGACTTTTATCACGTTTATAATGCCTAAAACGGTCACGGGAGTTGGAACGACTCTGCCTGCTATTATTCCCCTGCACTTCCAACTTCTCCAAGCGTGTGGAGAGTGCAAGAATTAATGTTTTGAGCTCCTCATTACCCGATTGGATATTTTGAACCATGGGGGGTGGACCATTCGCTGCAATGATACCATCGGCCATTTCGGCCAATTTGTCAAGTGGGTCATTCGAAATTGCTAATATTTGTCGCACATGAGTGGGTAGGCGCTGGAGAAATAAGGTTTTCAGCAAATCATCCTTGACCTGACTACCAGCCTTACTCCGCATTTCAAGGAGCAAACGGGAAGGTTTTTTATCCCCCAGTTGCAAACCAGAAATCAACTCGCGAATGCACTGATCCTCACTCATGGAATATTGATTTACGAGCCGATTTTTGAGCCTTTCGTATGGCTGATCCGTGGGTTGCTCACTAATGATATCGCCTGCTATCGCCAGTTCCTCCGGTTGCATTGCTGCAACTAAATGGTGAAACTGGGTAACACTGTCGGAAACCCCTGCCAGCTTAAATTGGGATTCCAAATGGAAAAACCAAAGTTTCGGGTTTGCACGCCAAAATGGGGTCGCCTTTACCCCAACCCTATGAATGCCTGGAACGACAGTATCCGGTGTTTCTGTTGACATTTTTACTACACAATTAAGCCACGAAAAAAAATATAAATGCAGGACATATACAAAAATAAAATAAAATGCGCAAAAAATTAATGTCGAATTTATCTAGGGGCAAGTAAAATTTATATGCACACACAGGGGTATTACTGATTTGAACACCATCAAAATAGATACGACTCACCGGGATTCGGGATTCAAGCTCTTTACCTCGTAGCACTGATGTCTCCACATGCCAATAGGTGATTAACAACACAGTTTACCGATAATGCACACAATCGTGTTTCACACAAACTCTTGAAGAAATATGAGAAATATATCCGCTTGGGTCACTAATGATGTACACACGCCGTAATTAAGGCCATTATAAGGTCGATGCACTTAGATTATCAGACGAACTGTTCAAACACCGAGGTCACCACTTTAGTTGCGGGCATTCTAAACCCGATTACTAATTATCGATTAAATGAAATATTGCACTTCACAAATTAAGAATACATTTAAAACTTAATAAATTATATTTAAACTCAAAATACACTCTTCGCACCAGCGTGCGGCAATTCAGCATTAATCGTTACATTAGCACGCTAAAATACGTGCGTTCAACAGGCAGTCCAGAGTCCAACTAACTGTTTCTTCCCGCTCAACGGCGAAGGCTTGTTCCGTGCGGTTTCCCGTTAAGCACAGATGAAAAACCATGGATCCAACATCCGAAATTCTGGACCCAGCTCATTAGCTGGTTTTAAGTTTTCGGCGATGCCAGATCCCCACAACTAGAAACTAAGCAAATAGCTAAGCAGATAAGTTAAATACTATCAAAAAGCTGTCGATAAAATAAACAAAATTGCCAACAGGTACATGTGATAGTGACAATCCAAAAGTTTATAGATCCCGCGCGTGCGTGTTTGTTTCAGACTGTGCTCAGTAGCGGCGCTAGCATCGCGCTGGTTCGGGTTTACGCTCTACTGTCGTATCTGGATGTATATTTAATCTGTGACCTAAGTTATACATGGCCGGTGCATGACGTTTAAAACGTCACATGGAGTGGATCATTTTTACGCGGCGATTGGTGCAAAACTAAGGGCGCGCCACTTTCCACCAATCGTCGCATAAAAATGATCCACTTCATGTGACGTTTTAAACGTCATGCACCGGCCGTGTATAACGCAGGTCGCGGGTAGCCTGTCTTTTTCGTTAGCCTCGAGCACGAGCATGTGACGTCACGTTTCAGCTGCTGGATTATTCGGGTGGTAGAAAACCACCTCTATAAGGAAAGGACAGATGACATCACTGTTGGTTAAATTATAGTTGGTTCGCAAGAAAAACCTGTTCGTACTTTATGACTCCTACTGTACACATGAGATGGGGCAATTTGATTGGTATATGTTAAACTGGTCTATGATATGATTGGCCTACGTAGCCATAACGATTCCTGCAATGATCACTACGACAAAAATCTAGTTGTAAGAAATCATTGGTTGGTGGAAATGTTTGTTTGTAAACATGCCCTTTCCTTATCCTAGCGTGACCTACGTTATACAGGACCGGTGCATGACGTTTAAAACGTCACATGGAATGGATCATTTTTACACGGCGATTGGTGCAAAACGGGGGGGGGGGGACGCTTTGCACCAATCGCCGTATAAAAATTATCCACTCCATGTGACGTTTTAAACGTCATGCACCGGCCGTGTATAACCAAGGCAATACTGGATACCGGGCTTGCTCATTTATTATCATGACGTCATAAATGGTGGCTGGCCGCGACTAGAACTCCTATAATAGTCTTAGCCGCGACAAAAGTCAAACAGCGATCGGCACAAAACGATGGGTGCATCATTTTGTACCAATCGCTGGTCGCGTCCAGCCACTATTTGTGACGTCATGAGAATGACTGAACAAGCCCGGTATCTAGTGTTGCCCTCGAGGCTAACGAAAAAGAAAGGCTACCGCGGTGCTTTACGCGTATGTTTTTTTACAGACCGCCGGAGTCACGTGATACTCGAATGCACCAATTAAGGTGTACGAAAAGAGCATCACATCACTCTAGCGGTCTGTAAAAAAAGATAAGTGGAATGCACCGCGGTAGCCTGTCTTTTTCGTTAGCCTCGCTGCCACTATTTGGGACGTCATGAGAATGACTGAACAAGTCCAGTATCTAGTGTTGCCCTGGTATAACGTAGGTCACGATCCTAGTGTACTTTTCTCTCATAAAAGTGTATTAGTGGGCTTTTGTTTCACTGTGCTTTTTCGAACATATTTTTAAATTAAGAGTTTTAAAGTTTTTAAATAGTGTTCTGTGGCGGAACAGGCCCTGGAGGGAGCAGAAAGTTTGGCGTGGGGGGGGGAGATATATTTTAGATGATTGATTATTTGTTTATTGTTATTACGCAGTAACGAATACGGCACTTTTTTAAATAGATGGTTTTAAGAGCCTACGCTAGTCACGCGAAAAAACGCTCAAGCTAATGTTAAGTCTATGGGAAGGTTATCGCGCGATTTCTCGCTCGCATTTTAATATTTTTAAATGATTCTTTTTGCATAGGATAGCTGAGGTCGATCTCTAACGTTGTTAGTTTTTACTTTTTTGATTACGTTTTTTTTTTTGGTAAGCGGACATTTTCAATTTTGGAACCGGCTCTGAAAGGGAAACTACCCTTATACAAAAAAACTGGAACCAAAATCGAAAAAGTAAAAACTAACAACGTTAGAGATTGACCTCAGCTATCCTATGTCAAAACAATCATTTAAAATTATTAAAATGCGAGCAAGAAATCACGCAAGAACCTTCCCATAGACTTAACATTAGCGTACGCGTTTTTTCGCATGACTGATGTAGGCTCTTAAGATTTTAAATTTTGTATGCGAGAGGGGGGAAGGGGGGAAAACGGAAATTTCAGGGGAATGGGGAATAATTTATATGACTGATTATTTATTTATGGTCACTACAGAGCAACGAATAAGACAGAAGATATTTTATATAAAAATAACTTAGATTTAAAAAAAAATTTGTATGTTGGGGGGGAGGGGGGGGGGAAGAGCAAAGAGGGAGAAGCCTAAATTTGGGGAGTTAATGAGGTAATTTAGGAATTATTTATTTTTAATGATTAACGAATGTAGCACAACAATTTTTTTTTAATATTTGAAAATATGTGTGCTGTAGGAGAAAGTGGAAATTTCAGGGATTGGGGATAATTTATATGGTTATTTTTTGCCACTAGAGAGCAATAAATAGAACAGATTTTTTTTTATATAAAATAAAAATGTAAAATAGTTAAAAATATGTTACGCTCTTTTGTATGCTGGGGGGGGGGGCTAAGGAGGGAAGCGTAAATTTGGGGAGTTAGGGGCTAATTTAGGGGATTATTTATTTTTATTAGTGAGTAACGTATGTAGCAATTTTCTTTAAACAAAATTTTTTGAATATTTGAAAATATGTGTGCTGGAGGAGAAGGAGAACGGGGGAGTGGAAATTTCAGGGATCATGGATAATTTATATTATTATTTTTTACACTAGAGAGCAATAAATAGAACAGATATTTTTAAATATAAAATAAAAATTTAAAAATATTTTACACTCATTTGTATGCTGGTGGGAGGAAGTGTAAATGTAGTAGGAGTAGTAATTTAGATGATTATGTATTTATTTTTATTTGTGAGCAAAGAATGTTGGAGATTACTTTTTTTAAATAGAGTTTTAAAATTTTGAAACTCAGTACTGTTACGCATTCAATTGTGCATTGCCACCAATGGAGAACACTTTGAGTAGTATCTCTAGTAGATTCCGGTATTTAATGTATTCATTTTTTATAGTAGACCGTTTTCTAATATCATAATAAATTGATATTTATTTTTCTGTTTAATTTCAATATTTCATTTTTCGCTTTCTATACGACCCCTCATTTCAGCTCAAATTTTTAGATGAAATAACCCTCTTTGGTGATACATCGATTTAGCGATACCGGTTAAAGGTAGTTTTGCCGTGAAAAGGACAGTGCACCCTGATTTCCAGCTCGAATTACACTAAATCATTTTTTAACTGATCCCTGAAAGACAAAATCATGTGAAAAAATCTCAAACTTTGAAATTTAATAACTGTGTCAATTTTTGTCGTACAGAAGTCAAACTTTTTGTGTTGTATTTGTTATGATATGTGCAAACATTTACTAAATATAACTATAGGGACCGGGGGACCGTATAAAATGTTAGATTTCGTAATTTTTATAAAATTGATTTTTTACTTTAATTAACGCCACAACATGAATATTTACCTCATTTTAAACGCTTTTGTAATTGGAGCTATATGTCTACAACTAACGGTTGAGAAATTAAGGGTGTATTCAAATCCAAACTGCTTATTTTGAGACACATTTGTAAATTCATTTTTGCTCTAAAATGCATCCAATTGGCAGGTTCTCTTATTTTGAAACTTTATAATGTCCGTATTGTCTCAATTTTTTGATAAAGGCAGAATATATTTAAAAAAATGCTGTCAAAGTGGACATTTTGAACCGAATTTCCCGAAGCGATAGCGCTGAAAACAAAAAAAAAATGATCGTACTGTGACAATAATTGTCTGTAAATCAATTTCTAATTAATTGAACGAAAAATAAAAACATGGGGCCCTTATAAATGTCTTTATAAATCACGCCGCCAAGTTTCCTGTTGTTACTTTTAAAAATGAGTCTGAAAATGTGTCTCAAAATTTTGAGTTGTTGAGCGTGGAAAAAATATTTTTTTTGAATACCGCCTTAAAGGTCGGCGATAGATAACATTTTGCACCCTGTATATTTTTAAGGCTGTAGCAGTTTCATAAATAAAGCACCCTGAAAATATTTACAATACCGAGTTTAAGATACAGTAGATGCCGCTTAATGTGATCATCTCAGGACTATGAGATTTCGATAACCATGAACGATTTAGGAAAATACTTAATAACAAGTAAATATGTTTCTTTTGAGGAAATGATAAATTTAAAAATATATTACACATTAAAAGAAATCCTTAATTTTTGCTTCTTTATAAAATAATTAAAAATATCATTGTTTATGCTCACACTCTTTTTTAAAAAAGTGTCTTAGCGATTTTGTAAATAGAAATATGAACATTTATTTGAATGTTTCATTATGAATGCTCAATAAGAAAAAAATCTAATTATCTTCGAGTTTTTAGAGTCTAATAAAAATTAGAGCATTTTTTTAGTTTGATATTTCTCTGCATCTTATTAGAAAAAATGTTTTATAGTTATTTTATGATAAAATATTTAATGACAGTTTAACAATTTTTTTCACTTTCTTTTCAAGAGATGGACCACTCTTCAGGACAAAACGAAAAAAAAAAATGCTGTGCAATCACTTAACATTCTATTGACTTCTTGTGAAAACAGAAATTCAATAAAAAAAGGAAAACAGCTATTGAAGATTTCTTAAAAAATTAGGAGAAATAGCCTGGTGGACATCTCGAGTGAACACAGCCCTTTTCAGTGAAATGTGGCCGTGCACTAGAGCACAGATAAAATATTCATATGTAATATTCAATCTGTTCACTAGGGTATTCTCTCCGGATCATTGCTCAGAAAATGAAGCTGTGAAACCAGATGTACTTGGATTGTCACTAATTGACCCTATTCTTACTGACGTCAGAGTCACGTGCTTTGGGGAAACATTGCCGACATTGTAGTCCTTAATTATGCAACGACTCGTTTGCAACTCGATCCTGCATTTCATAGAGCAGCATCGGACCAGATTTTCGTGATGTTGAGTCACGTGCTTTGGGGAAACATTTTGGAAATTGTAGCCTCGAACCCAAACGGAGAATAGGGACCATAGCAACACTAGTAGCAGGGCTACACAAGATACCGGGCCTGCTCATTCATTATCATGACGTCACAAATGGTGGCTGGCCGCTACCAGCGATTGGTACAAAGCGGAACGACAAAATGAAAGACATACAGCGATTGGCACAAAACGACGGGCTCGTCGCTTTGCACCAATCGCTGGTCGCGGCCAGTCACCTTTTGTGACGTCATGATAATTAATGAGCAAGCCCGGTATCTAGTGTAGCCTTGCTAGTAGTCTAAGAGCTAGCAACGTCAGAAAACACGTGATTTTAGCAAGGCTCATTTTTCTATATATTCTCCGTCTTTATTGTGTAGCACGAATGCGGCCGGTCTGGCTGGTGGAAGTGGTTGCGTTTACCTGTGGGGTGAGGGCAATGCAGGTAAAAAAGTGACAAAATTACGTCATTTTAGCATGAATTTTGATTATAAAATTTGTTTCTGCTCACTATTTGTGATATTAAGTTATACCGTTTTAACGTTGCCAACACCGTGCCAGACCCTCATTTATAGGCAAAATAAGGTGTCAAATTCACGTCATTTTAGCAAAGCTGAAATTTTAGTATGTTATACTTTGTCTATCAGATAAGCTATAATTAATTTGCCAGACCGAAATTCCGTTGCTAAATTACTGCCAGACGCCGATTTAAATCGGGCAGAGAAAGCCCCAATTAGAAGAGTTGGCAGCTTTTGTAGTGCTTTGGCTATTGTCTGTACACTGCCAAGCCGTGATTGTTGCCAAAGCAATGATTGTTACTTTCTATAGAAGTATATATATATGTATGATTTGTCAAAAAAGGCTTAATTTATGTAATTAATGTATCAATTAATTGTAATTCTTATTTGGCTTAGTTAAATTTTGAGAATAAAATATTTATCCACAATTTTTTCTAATTTTTTTAAAAGAAACATTTATTAACAAGCCGGTCTTTGCCCGTCTAGCCAGTCACTTCCGTGTGGGGCCAAGTTTCCTTCTGCAGCGTTTAGCCCGGACTTCGCTGTGGAACCAGAAAGTGCATTTTACATGCAAACAAAAAACTATAAATAAAATACTTTATTTTAAACTATACAAAAATAACTAATAAGTATATCAATAAAGTACATAAATAAATCTTTCGCGACATAAATAATACGTTTTTCTCCATTAGCCCCTGACAAAGACACGCTCGGCACTGCCCATGGGAATGGAAGAGCTTTCAGATAAAATATACAAAAATGAGATAGCATAAGATACATGGCGATCGTTGTAAATTGGCACTGATATTACTCCCATAAATTGTTAATACGGTGTTCAAAATAACAGGGTCTTGTGTGCTTCTCAGCCATATATCGTTAGCTAGCCGGTCGCTTCCGAGTGGGGCCCAGATACCTTTTGCAGCGTACAGGGCTGCCTTTGTTTGGGGTCTAGAAAGTGCATTTTACATGCAAAAAGAAAAATGTAAATAAAATACTTTATTTTAAACTATATGAAAATAACTAATAAGAATATATAAAAAAAATCACGCAAGTAAAAAATTCGTGACAAAAATGTTTTTTTTTTTCCATCAGCCCCCTGAGAAAGTACTGCTCGGCCCTGCCCGTGATTATCTAAGGGGAAGGGAGAGCTTTCAGATTTAAAAAAAAAATGAGATTGGCTAAAATACATGGCATTGTGGTTTCACGCCCATAAATTGTTAATGTCGTGGTAAAAAATACAATGACCTGTGTTTTTCTCACCCATATATCGTTAATACAGCGATCATTATAAAGAGGTTCAGTCATGCGTGCATAAATCCTTAAAATTAAATTATTTTAACAAAGCCCTTTGGGTTGCACGCCTGTCAACTGATTATACGACAATCACTGTAACGCAGCCTTGTGCATACCCGAGCACATATATATGGCGACTAGTACTTAAATCGCAAATCTTTAAATCCCAAAATGTATTTTGAACAGAGGAGGAAATGTATTCTATTCTGTATAAAAATTTTAATCTTATTTTTAATTAAATTTTAATTTTAAGAAAAAAAGCGTAAAAACAATTTATAAAATATGAAAATTAAAAAAAACTTTTCCTTGGAAAAATTCACGCAAAATATCTAATAAAATATCAGCTATAGTTGTCTTATTCGTCTAATCTTCCATGATTGGGTTCATAGCTGATGTTGGCGACAAACTCGCTTCAGCTTAAATAGCTGAATTACGTGTTTAACTATTTTTTAGTAGATTTGTAATGCTAGAATTTCACGCTCGTACTTAAAACTGCAGTTGAGAATGCCGAAATGATCTAAAACGTTCAACCCCCGTTTAACCCCCTTTGGTTGATTAATATTTAAAATCGCTGAAATATCTATTTAAATATTTTTAGTACATTTGTTATCCTTAATTTCACGCTCCTACCTATAACTTCTACTGAGTTATGGAAAAATGACTTAAAACATTCGACTCTCATTTAAGTCCTTTTAGTGGCTGAATTTCTGAAATCGCTAAAATACGTGTTTAACTATTTTTTTAGTAAATTTTTTATCCTGAATTTCAAGCTCCTACCTAAAACTGCTGCTGAGATATGGTGAAAAGACCAAAGGACATGAAACGTTCGCCCCCCCCCCATTTAACCCCCTTAGTGGTTGAACATCTAAAATATAACTGAAATACGTGTTTAACTATTTTTTTAGTAGATTGGGTAACCTGAATTTCACGCCTCTACCTAAAACTCCTGCTGAGATATGGCGTAATCACCTAAAACATTCGAGCACTCATTTAACCTCCTTAGTATTTGAATTATTAAAATTGCTGAAAGACATGTTTAACTATTTTTTTAGTAGATTTGTTATCCTGAATTTCTTGCTTCTACTTAAAACTTCTGCTAAGATATGGCGAAAAGACAAAATGACCTAAAAATTTCGACCCTCTATTTAGCTTTCTTAGGGGTGAATTTTCAAAAATCCTTTCTTAGTGAGTGCCTATATTGTGTAAGGGAACATATCTTCCAAATTTCATAATCCTAGGAGCAGCGGTTGAAGCTCGGCATTGATTCTGAGTCATCAGGGCATGTTCTTTTATAAGTATAGAGATTTATGAAATCGCCAAAGAAGCGAAAAAAGAGCAAAACAAGAACTTCATGGCGTAAATTATCAACCGTTATGTTTATTTAATTTCTCCCTTAATTTTTAAGTAATATTATAATTAGGGTTTATTAATATTTGCTTTTAATTTTAAATAATACAATATATAATATTTTCTCTTAATTTTCTGAATAAACTTATAGGGGCTAGCAAGAAATAGGCAACGTCAACTGCTACTTTTCAAGGTCAATAGGTCATTTGTGGTTTGAAAGAATACGTTCATAGCATGTTCTCTGTGTTATTGAAAGGAAATTTAATGCGTAGGCTAGTAATGGAAAAACGTGTGTTTTTTGTAGCGATAATCAAGGAAAAAACATTTTTCAGTGAAGACACGTTAAATAAATGTAACAAATATTTTTATTTAAGCATTTATTTCGACAAATCACATTATATATATATTTTATATATATATATATATATATACAGTGTCTCACATAAGTGATGGGACACTTGTGCTTTACAAAAGGAAACTAATCAAATAAATTAAAAAAACATGTACACATTTTTTTGTGGGTGTGTTTCATACTTAAATTTAGTAAAGATTATTACATAACATACATTTTGTCAAAATATTAAAATATTAATTTAATAAAAATACAAATGTTTAGAACGGAGCAAAAAATAGCTCACATAAGTGATGGGACACCATTATATATGCAACAAAAATCGTCTGAAATAAGCAATAAAAATATTTTTTGGGGTTTTATTTTTACTTAAAAGCAATTGGCAATAATTTATAAAATCGTCTGCAGTATTTCTCTCCAGTTTGTTTTGGAATTTTTGTGTTTTTTAGCTCTGTGTAGCCATGAATGCTAAACGAAAAGAAACTTCGCCTGAAATTCGAAAATTAGTTATTAATTTGCATATTGAACGTGGAAAATCGATTAGAAAAACTGCTGAAACAGTTAACTTGAGTCGTTCAACAGTTTTCAATATCATTAAACGATATAAAAAGAATCATGATTCAGGATAAAAGAAGACCTGGCCGACCATCAAAGCTATCCAATGGAATAAAGCGAATTATCGTTCGAAATATTAAAAAAAATCCAAGAATTAGTGCTTCAAAAGTTGCTGCTGATTTACAAGCATTATATGGAATAATTGTTAATCCTGAGACTATTAGAAGGGTAATTCGATCTGCTGGATATCACGGTAGAGTAGCCAGGAAAAAATTCTTCGTAAGTGAAAAGAATAGAAAACTCAGACTAGCTTTCGCAAAATCCAACATAAATAAGAATTCTGATTACTGGAATAAAGTTATATTTGCTGATGAGAGTAAATTTAATATATTTGGTTCTGACGGTAGAATCTTGGTGTGGAGAAAACCCAGGGAAGAATTTCGCAAACAGAACTTGGTACCAACAGTAAAACATGGTGGAGGAGGAGTTATGGTATGGGGGTGTATGTCGTCCGCTGGAGTTGGTAATCTTGTTTTTATTGACAGTATAATGGATCAGTACAAGTATATTGATATTTTAAAGCAAAATTTGAAATCTTCAGCACGAAAATTGAACCTTCATAACGATTTTAAATTCTACCAGGACAAAGACCCCAAGCACACTGCTCTGAACGTTAGACTCTGGCTGCTATATAACTGTCCTGAAATAATAAAAACACCACCACAATCTCCAAACTTAAATCCCATAGAGAATATTTGGCAAAAATTGGAATCAAGAATTCGCAAACACACCATTTCTTCAAAACAACAACTAAAATCGGTGCTTCAAGAAGAATGGGGTAAAATCACTCCAGAAATCACAAAAAAATTAGTCGAATCCATCCCAAAAAGATTAAATCATGTTTTAAAAGTAAAAGGAAATCCAACAAAATATTAAAACCTTTTAAAAAGTAAAATTTTTGGATAAATATTTGATGGAAAAGTAAGTGTCCCATCACTTATGTGAGCCATTTTTTGCTCCGTTCTGAACAATTGTATTTTTACTAAATTAATATTTTAATATTTTGACAAAATGTATGTTATGTAATAATTGTTACTAACTTTAAATATGAAACACACCCAAAAAATTTTTGCACATGTTTGTTTATTTATTTTATTGCAGTTTCTTTTTATAAAGCACAAGTGTCCCATCACTTTTGTGAGACACTGTATATATATATATACACTTTTATAGAAAGCAAGGATCGTTGCTTTGGCAATAATCATGGCTTGGATGTATATTGAAAGTAGCCAAAGCACTACAAAAGCTGCCAACCCTTCTAATAGGCGCTTGCCCTGCCAGATTTAAATCTGTGTCTGGCAGCAATTTAGCAACGGAATTTCGGTCTGGCAAATTAATTATAGCTTATCTGATAGCCAAAGTATAACATGCTAAAATTTCAGCTTTGCTAAAATGACGTGAATTTGACACCTTATTTTGCCTATAAATGAGGGTCTGGCACGGTGTTGGCAACGTTAAAACGGTACCAGACTAATAACTTAATATCACAAATAGTGAGCAGAAACAAGTTTTATAATCAAAATTCATGCTAAAATGACGTAATTTTGTCACTTTTTTACCTGCATTGCCCTCTCCCCACAGGTAAACGCAACCACTTCCACCAGCCAGACCGGCCGCATTCGTACTACACAATAGAGAGGGAGACTATATAGAAAAATGAGCCTTGCTAAAATCAGGTGACGAAAACGTTGCTAGCTCTTAGACTATAGATACCGGGCTTGCTCATTCATTAAGACCTCACAAATAGTGGCTGGCCGCGAACAGCAATTGGAACAAAGCGACGCGCCCATCGTTTTGTGCCAATAGCTGTCTATCTTTCGTCGCGGCCAGCCACCATTTGTGACGTCATGATAATGAATGAGTAAGCCCGGTATCTAGTGTAGCCCTGCTAACAGACGCTTTCAGTATGACGTCAGTCATGATGTTTTGGTTGGATACAGACTCCAAACAAACGGTTGCTATGTTTCATTTCGTACTAAATATAAATCGTTGAAAATGTTACCACTGCATATAATGTATTAAACAGTTAGCTGCGAGATATAGCTGTAACATGCAAACAAAATAAAAAGTGCAACATAGCAATCATTTCTTTGGAGTCAGTTTCCAAGCAAAACGTCATGACTGAAAGCGTCTATCCCAAAGAATTGTAGTAATCCAAAGCCTAATATAAAAGCATTTTTACTGGTTACAGAAGAACACAAGGCAAGGTTTTACTGTGCAAGCGTTACTCTTCTAATTTATGGATCAGCGGTCAACTTATAAAGAATTGCTGGTCGTGTCATATCTTTCGGAACCGGTTTTGAAAGTAAAAGTATCCCCAATAAATAAAACTGCAGCAAAACTCGAAAAAGTACAAAGGAGCGTGCATAGAGATTAACCTCAGCTATCCAGTGCAAAAAAAAAAAAATCATTTAAAAATATTGAAATGCGAACGAGATATCTTAAAACATTTCCTCCTTAGGATTAACATTAGCGAGCGTATGTTTCCGTCTAAGTGAAGTTTCCTCTTAATAACCCAACGGACCAAACACCAAGCTAAAACCGGTTAGCTTACCGTAGTAGTGGACGGCGAGTGACAGTGACAGGAACGGCAAACACCTGCTCGGGCGGTTTCCTAATGCTGAGCTGGGTTACAATATGCGTTTGTAATCTAGAATACATAGTGTGGAAACCGGTTATCCCAGTAATGCTTTAAAAAGTACTAAAAAATTGTAGCCGATAAATGTGCAACGATGCTGTACGATAATAGGACGATCGAGCGACACATGCTAGCTCTTTTCAACGTAAATATTGTATTGCAAAAAATTTAGTAAATATAATGTATTTTGAACAGTTTTAAATATAAAGGTGATAATCAAGCAATGACATAAAATAAGTTGCAGAATATATTTTAAGAGGATAACTATATATCATTTGTTAAATCACTTCAGTAATAAAACGGAAAAAAGTGGATTTGTTTTTGCAAAAATGTGAAAATGAAAATCTGGACAGCTTTAGCTCAAAAGATAAAAATAACGAAATTTTTATTCGAAGAAATTTCTGAATCGCCAATGTAATGCACGTACACATATGAATTAGTTCCGCTGTTTGCTTACATGATACTGCAAAATGAGGATTATTATTATTTGTAATTTATCAAGTAAATGCTACTCTTGAAAGCATTTTAAAAGTTGCATTTTATTATTTATCATTGTACGCAGAGAAAATTGCAAGATGTGTGTTAAATTACTTTAATGAAAAAGGAAGAGCCAAAAAAAAATGAAAGAAGCAATATTAAATATTGAAATTACACCGGAACAAATCACTTTATTGATATGATAAATTTATGTTAGCTTTATATATTTGTAAAATATTTTCATGCATTTTAATTATTTGTGCATTTAAATGATAGGGATTTGTTTAATCAAGTACAGCGCCTAGAATACATAGTGTGAAAACTGTCTATCCCAGTAATGCTTTAAAAAATGCTGAAAAATTGTAGCCGATAAATGTGCAACGATAATACGGCGATCACAGTGACATCTGCTAGCTCTTTTAAACGTAAAAATTGTCTTGCAAATATTAGTTAATATGTATTTTGAACAGTTATAAGTTGAAAATCAAGCAATGACAAAATAAGTTACAGAATCTTAAGAAGATAGCTATATCATCATTGCTAAATCGCTTGAGTGATAAACTTGGGAAAAAAAGGTTTATTTGCAAAAAATGGTAAATCCAAGGAAATTTTCATTCAGAGAAATTTCTGAATCACTAATGCACGTACACATGAATTAGTTCCGCTGTATGCATACATGATACTGCAAATTGATGATCATCATTTATATTACACTGGTGTCCAGAAATTAAGGGGCAGTGACCAATTTTAGACGTTCCGTCAAATATCTTACTGAAACTCATGAGGAAATACCCGGAATGCCCTTTAACTTTGAGGATGTAAAAAACATGTTTGACTTCATATTTTCCAGTGAAGATTTTGTCGCGAGGACAAGTAGGTGAGGGGGGGGGGCAATAATAATAATATTAATAAAATATTTTCGATCACCCAAGTAACAAAATATGCTAAAAATAGTCTGTTACTGTAGCAAATGACTATGTAGGTCCTGTTCAACATTTGTGTGCATTTGTATAAGCATAGCACGTATATTCGTGAAGATGTTAAAGTTTCTGTGAAAAATTCAAAAAAGGTTTTTTATAGCATGCAGAGTTTTCAGCCGAATTTAACACCGCTTTCCAAAAACTTGACAAAAATCGTAGAAATAGTATACTGCGATTAAAATATTAATATATTGAATATTTGATGAGATATGGGTATTTGCAAGGCTACACTAGATACTAGGCTTGCTCATTCATTATCATGACGTCACAAAAGGTGGCTGGCCGCGACCAGCGATTGGTGCAAAGCGACGAGCCCGTCGTTTTGTGCCAATCACTGTACGTCTTTCATTTTGTCGTTTCTCTTTGTACCAATCGCTGGTAGCGGCCAGCCACCATTTGTGACGTCATGATAATGAATGAGCAAGCCCGGTATCTAGTGTAGCCCTGGTATTTGTATGAAATAAATTTTAACTGCGCATGCACGAACTACAACAAAGATTTGTCGTCATGATTTGGTAGTCAATACCATAGGGCAACTCATAAGACCAGTGAAATATCGTGAAAACTCAAAAGTTACAGCAATAATTGAGAAATTGAGGAGGAAATCCCATAGGATTATATGGGATTTTCTTCCTCTATTAATGCTGTAACTGAGTTTTCACTGGTCTTTTCATACGAGTTGCCCTATAGTATTGTCTATCAAATCATGACAAAAAAAAATCTTTGCTGTAGTTTGTGCATGCGCAGTTAAAATTCCATACAAATACCCATATCTCAAATATTCAATATATTAATATTTTAATCGCAGTATACTATTTCTATTATTTTTTTCAAGTTTTTGGAAAGCGGTGTTAAATTCGGCTGAAAACTCTGCATGCTATTAAAAAAAAATTTTTTTTCACAGAAACGTTAACATCTTCACGAATATACGTGCTATGCTTACACAAATTAACATAAATGTTGAACAGGACTTACATATAGTCATTTGCTACAGTGACAGATCATTTTTAGCATTTTCTGTTACTTTGGTGATCGAAAATATTTTATTAAAATTATTATTGCCCCCCCCCCCCATAATCGTCCTCGCGACAAAATCTTCACTAAAAAACATGAAGTCAAACATGTGCTTATTTACATCCTAAAGTTCAAGGGCATTTCCTCATGAGTTTCAGTAAGATATTCGACAAAACGTCTGAAATTGGTCACTTCCCCTTAATTTCTGGACACCAGTATACTTGTAATTTATTAAATAAATGCTACTCTTGAATATATTTGAAAAGTTGCATTGAAAAGATCTAGCAGATGTCGCTGCGATCGACCTCTTATCGTTCAGCATCATTGTACATTTATCGGATTCAATTTTTTAGTACTATTTTGTAGCCGTTTTCCACACTATTCTAGGCGCTATAGTTAGAACAAAGCTCCTGAGCACAGTTTCAGCATGCGTCCTGTGTATATGTCGCCCCTTTCATTTAAAGGCACCGTAGTGAGAGAAGTTTAACATATTGTGATAACAGCAGACTCGCCAAGATGCTTTGTGATTCGTTCTTGTCCAGAATGGTCTCGGAAAAAGTGAGAAATCTTAACATTCGCAAATCACATAACATAATTAACAAATTGAAAATATATGCAATAACACAATGAAATTTACTAATTTTGCTAGTTCAAGTTCAAAGCGAGTTTATTATGCACGAGATATAAAAATGAATGTACATGCAAGAGGTAATAGATAAGTTTTAACCAGGGGACCGCTATCTTCCAGTTTGTATCCAACCAATGAAAATCGCCAATTTGTCAGTCTATTACCACCCAGCCAACCAAAAAAAAACAGATGGTCAAATAAAATGCCCACTGATTGTTAAGGTGGTTGCTAGGGTGTGACGTTAGTTAAAATTGATCCTTTGTGCATAAAATATGAAAAATTTCTTTAAATTTGTAGTGGTACAGACATATGTAAGTAAAAGCACATTTCACTGTAGATACTCAAATTTTAAGAGTAAATACAGCACTTTAACGTTCTCATATTTTAAATCCTTTAACTAATATTACGGAAATATTTGTGTACAGCCGGTGAAGGGGAACTCACCCACCCCACTAACTCCTCTTCAAGTCATCGTTCAAAAATGTGACTGGTGCCGTTCTATTTGCAATGACGTCTACTTAACTAATTCTATACTTAAATTTGGTTAGGTTGTCGTTTACATATAGTAACAAAAACTTTCAATACCGACGCATAATTTTGACACCGATTCCTGGTTACATTTTACCTCCGGATAATACACAGGAAGTTATTCGGGCAAGTAGTTGAAGAATTGTGCAGGTTTAACGTTTGTAATTCCTAAAGGTTAACTATTAATCGTTGCAGATAGATTGCAATTCAGGTAGTTTAAGCGTAACTCAAAGCAACTTGTTAGAATGGATTGTATTTTTGTATTAACATATTTAAAGCTTTTGGAATCTTTAAAAAGAAATTAACAGATTGCAAATTTTTTTTTTTATAAATAAGACGTTTTCTCACGTACATGAGAAATAAAATCTGTCTCAAATATTTCTGGCCATAACTTAAGAAAATTAATTCTTAATCGTAATTTTCATTCATCAGTTACATTAAATTTTCGATATGCATTAAAAAGTTAAAATTGTAAAACTTCGGATATAGTCTACGTTCATGTATAGTATAATTCCGATTTGAATGATTCATAGAATGGTGCAATGCAGAGAGCAAGCAAATTAACTAGTTTGTTGTGACACACAAAACTTCTATATCAAATCTTCTGCAATCAAAATTAAATGAAGATATATTCGTTCTTGAGATATAGCTAGTACAAAAATCGTGAAGAACAGAGCGTGTAGCAGCGAAACCTGTTGCGCGCTATACAATCAAAACGATAAGGATCTATTTATGTCAAGGTCTAACAGAATATAAAGTTGAGAAATTCCGTGCTATAGTTTGAGATACAACTATCGCGGAAATATTGAAAAATGCAGCATAACAGCGCCACCTGTTAAGCGATTTACACAAAAACCTAATCAGCACCAATTATGTCAAGGTCTAATTGAATCTGAAGTTAGAGCGCCCACAAAATGTGTGTCAGAGGCAGATACTAAACGGCCGAATCATGTTCAGGAACTTCCAGTTTTCGACGGATTTATACGTTTTAGAAGTCAAATTTTCATGAATCCAATAGTTTTTCGTAAAAAGATGGAAAGTAAAAAATGAATAGAAAGCTTTAAAAGTTAGAAAGCATAAGCAGACTTATACACTATACGGCCATTAACGATAGGCAACTTTCAATTTTGGACATTTTGTCGAATATTTAAAAAATATATATATTTGTTAGATTCTTCTGGAATTTTAGAATTAAAAAGGAACAGGTTTGACCTAATATTTATCAACGTCGATTTGATAAGGAGGACAATTAGGGGGCCAACAAAAAATTAAAGAAAAAAAATACTTGGTATCGCCCTGTAAAATAAAAATGATCTACTGCTACAGAATATACATATGCAGACATTGTACAATATGTGTATTCATTTGTCTAAGAATAGCATGTATTTTAATAGAAATATAGCGATTGTTTAAAAAAAAAAAAAATTAAAATCTTGCATGTTTTTTGCTTATAACATACAGGGTTTTTAACCAAAATTTAACACCAGTTTCAGAAAAATGGACAAAATGTAGTAGAAACCATATAGTGCAATTGGAATATAAATATATTAAAAATATTTAAGGAAATATGGGTAGTTGTATAAAATAATTTTATCTGCGCATGCGCGAACGATAACAAGGAACTTTTCACATAATTTAATAGTCAACTCTATGGATCAACTTATTTAAAAAAAAAAAATCAGTCAAATACCGTAAAAATTCAGAGAGAAATCGGCGTTAGCGTGAGCTGTTGTTTAGTTTATCACTAAAACTAGCTGAATGATAAGGGATTGTCCACAAATTGTTATTTTAAGTTATCTGACAGCGTTCGTAGAAAGATTTTTGAAAAAGCTATTTAATTATAGTTTACGGTTATGTTTAGGAAGATTTTGACTCTAAACTACGATGAAAAGGAAAATATAGTCCATACATTGATTATGTTTAGGTAAACTGACGAGTTTATGGTAAAATTTTGTGAAATTTAGCCCAATACGCAAAACACTCTACAGTAAATTATATTGCATATATGTGTATTTTCTGTATACACGTAATTTGTATGACAGTGGTGAAGATAAAACTAAAATCCAAGATACATTATACATTTTTCATGATTCATATAACTTAAAAATAACAATTTGTGGACAATCCCTTATCATTCAGCGAGTTTGAGAAACTAAAAAACACCTCACTTTAAGGCCGATATCTCTGAATTTGTACGATATTTGACTGATTTTTTTAATAAATTGCCCCATAGAGTTGACTATTAAATTATGCAAAATGTTCCTTGTTATCTTTCGCGCATGCGCAGATAAACATTTTATACAACTGCCCATATTGGCTTAAATATTTAATATATTTCAATTGCACTATTGTTTCTACTGCATTGTCAATTTTTCTGAAACAGGCATTAAATTTGGTTAAAAACCCTGTATGTTATAAGCAAAAAACATGCAAGAATTTAAAATTTTTTAAAACAATCGCTATATTCCTATTAATATACATGCTATTCTTACACAAATGAACACACATATTGTACAATGTCTGCCTATGTATATTCTGTAGAGATAGATCATTTCGTGCATTTTATTTTGCAGGGTGATCCCAAGTATTTTTCTTCTTTTTTTGTTGGCCCCCTAATTGTCCTCCTTATCAAATCGACGTTGATAAATGTGAAGTCAAAACCGTTCTTTTTAATCCTAAAATTCCAGAAGAATCTGACAAGTATATTTTTAAATATAGGACAAAATGTCTAAAATTGAAAGTTGCCGGTCATTAACTGAATGGCCATATAGTGTATATCATGTCCTACACAAAAGCAAACCGATGCTAATATATTACACAGAATTCTAAACGCAAATTTTAGAGTGTAATGTGGCAAGACAATATTTCTAAGCATTTACTTAGAGTACGTTAAATAACAATTTATAAAATATATTCATTATTCGCAATTATAGATACCAATAATACACGTACGACGTTAAGTTGATCTCACATTTATAAATCTCTCGGTTATAAGACTTTTATAAGGTCCCTTGAGCCATATGCGAGAAGTTCATCTGTAAATTGATAACAGTTTCGATAACTTTTAGAGTAATTTTATATTCATGTGTATGTATCACTGTTTTACTATTTAAATATACTTTAAAAGTTCAGCTATGTTTCCCTGAAATATCTTACATTTTTTCGCCAAAATTTGCGTTTAGAATTCAGTTTTAATACAATAGCATCAATTTGCTTCTGTGTGCGACATGACGTACGCACAAAAGATTGCACCATTAAACCAACCTAAATCAATAGCTTTATTGCTACTTTAGGCCTGGATAAAAAAAATTCTGGGCTCCAATCCCAAAAAAATTTTTTTTTTTTTTTTTTAAAGGGAGTCTGAATATAAAACTTAAATATTGAAAGTCCTGTTTAATGGTTTTATGCTAGTAAAAAATTGTTGGGAGTACATGTGGATTTACTACAGGGTGGGTCAACCCGCATCATAAGAGTTAATTTTTTTTTTAATTATTAGATGAAAGTTTCCTATGAATTACTATGAATGTACTGTAATATTTAAATCTCTATAATTAAAAAAAAGTCCCGCATCATAGGAAACGTTCACCTACAAAATTAAAAAAAAAACTCCTATGATACGGGACTTTTGGCTCACCCCGTACGTTAAGTAACATTGACTGGTTAACCCACTCGCTCACATAAACCTCATACGAGGGTTTTAAATTAAGTCTGTCTTACGAAAGCTTCTTCAGATTAACTTTCACTTTGAGCGACATCGCTTAAGCTTTTATATTTCATGTTTGACTTTAAATATAAGACAACAAATGACAACACAAGACCGAAAAGTTAATTGTCTACAAATCTGTTGAAAAAATGAATACAGAAACTTCTCTTCCGATAATATCCGAAACGACAAACTTGATGTCATAGCCTAAAGATTGTTCAAGTGAATTGTATCATCCAGATAGCTCAAGTAGTAGACCACTGGCAATTTAAACCAAAAGTGTCCTTTGTTAGACTCCCGGCTTAGATACTTTTTCACTCGGTTGAAAAAATGAACTTGTACAAACAAAAAACTTCTTGTTCCACACAATCTAGAACACCATTTTAAGAATATCAATACATTGTTTTATTTTTTCATAATTTGCGATCTGTAAAAAAAGGTGTTAAGGGGGGGGGGGGAGGAAGAGAACGAAATAAACCATTCAATTTTGCACAGAATGTAGAAGTTTAAATTTGTTTTAAAATTTTAGTCAAAATATTTACGATAACAATATTTGTGGGCAATGGACAAATATACCTCGTTTACACTGCCGATAATAGTGTTGGTCCAAAGTTCTCGTGAAATTAAATTTGACACTTAACACCGACAGTACCCTACTGAATCACTTAACTTCTTCATGACGAACGTCCCATATACGATATTAGTACCAATATTTCAGAATAGAAATTTCCCTTACTCAAACACAGGAAATAAAATTTAAAAAAAGGGCGAAGATCAATGGGAAAAAGTGCTGCTCAAAATAAGAACTGTGCGCAACCGATATGGCACGTATAGGGGCCGCTCACCCGAAAGGACAAGATTCAGAGACCTACAAAAAATAAAAATATTTTTATTCAGAGATGTACACTGGCCTCCAAAGGTTAAAGGTACAACACGTTTTTCGAAGCTCACCAGACAAAAATGGCAGTGAAATTAAACTTCATAGTTTATATAAATGACAATAATAAGCTTTAAAAAAACTTACGCAAAAATTACAGCTACCACTTTTATTTTATAGAAAAGAATAGGTATTTGTGAATGAGAGAAAAATATGCAATTACGAAGCTTTCGTAATTTCGCGTGTAAGTTTTGTTGTATCCAAACTACTGTTGTCAGTTTTGTTCACAACAGCCAGTAGAGTCTAGAAATGTCTAGAAGAAGTCGTTTGCCAGATTCATTAAGGTGGCGGGCGGTAGGATGGATGGAAATGGGGTTGTCACAGGCCGATACTGCTAGACGGCTCAATGTGTCTCGCAGTGCAGTCCAACGACTCTGGGATCAGTATGAATCCGAAGATTCTGTGTCCAGAAGACATGTTCCAGGCCACCCACGTGTTACAACACCTGCAGAAGACCGGTTTCTAGCTCTTTCGGCCCGAAGGAGAAGACACACTACTGTGCCGCAACTCATTGCAGACTACTTTGCAGCATCAGGGAGAAGAATCTCCACTACTACGGTGCGAAGACGTCTTCACAATGCAGGTCTCTATGCAAGGCGACCAGTTGTGTGTGTCCCCCTCAGACGACAGAGAAGGGCTCGTTTATGTTGGGCAAGAGAACATGTTTCCTGGACCAGACAACAGTGGGCTTCTGTTCTCTTCACAGACGAGTCCAGATTCACACTGGAGCGCGATTCAGGACGTCTTCTGATCTGGAGAGAACAATGCACTCGATACCATCAATCAAACACTGTCGAAACACACAGGTACAGAAAAGGTGGAATCATGGTTTAGGCAGGGATCTCACTCGGAGGCCACACTGACCTGCATGTGTTCCATGGTGGAACTATGACAGGTGCGAAATATTGGGATGAGATCCTTGATTCATATGCAGAGCCGTCCTTAGCGAGGACGACTTAAAGCGAGGCTCGGTGCAGGGATTTTGCGAGGCCCTTTCCTTCCAGCTTCTTAACATTATCTTATCAATAAAAAAAGAATGGTTTTCACCAATATACTGTAACCCGGGAGTTCGGGTTCGATCCCCTAGCTTTTATAAAGAAGTAGCATTTGTTTGTGTGTTTGTAAGGATAATTTCTGGAACTACTAAACCAATTTCAAAAGTAATGGTGACAAATTGATGGTGAAAGTCCCTCTTCCAACGTAGGCTATATTTTATGTCAAGACCACTATCTTTTCTTAACTGAAATCATAAATTTATATTAAAGATTTCCTATTATACTTTCTTCTTTTTATTAAAGAAAAAATATTTTGCTTCCAGGTGCGAGGCCTTTTTAGGCGCGAGGCCCTGTGTGGCCGCACCTGTCGCACACCCCTAAGGACGGCTCTGTTCATATGTTCGCCCTTATGCCGGTGCTATTGGCAATGGTTTCATTCTAATGGATGATAATGCGAGACCACGCCGAGCTGTGGTTGAGGATTATCTTGAGGATTATCTTGAGGATCACGGTTTGGAGAGAATGGAATGGCCAGCTCACTCTCCAGACTTGAATCCGATAGAACATCTTTGGGACTATCTTGGAAGACAGGTTGCGGCTTTAAGTCCTCCTCCAAGGTAATTAAATGAGCTGGAACAAGGCTTACTCCAAGTCTGGTCGGCGTTACTTATATCGGTGTCCGACAATTTAATTGAGAGCATAGAAAGTCGATGCCGCCAATGCATTCAAGTCCGGGGTGGACATATTCAGTATTAGAACCAGTTTTGTAATGTTTCTGTCACATTTTACTGCATAATGCTGCGATGTACCGATTTCTCCAAGAATGGAATTTTCCACCATGAGTGCTTTTTTGCTGTAATTTCACTTATACGTTTAACTTAAGTAAATTTCTATGTCGCATTTAATAAATAACAGTTTAGTGCACATTTCCTCCAAATTTTTTGTTTCTGTATTCATTCATTTGCAAATTACACGCAAAAAACCGGTTGTACCTTAACTTTTGGAGGCCAGTGTACAAAAAAATATCTAAATTGGTTAGACATAGTAACATGCACCACTGACGATTCGTGTTTGAACGTCTTAGAGGCTCGAACCTTCGAGTACTTTTACCTTGTCGTTGGACACCGTATTTTCATCCACGAAGGTGAAATTTTCGTTTATTGTGACAATTGTATCAAAATGAGCTATACTAGACTTGGAAAAAATACGAATTAACTCTTAACATGCGGTCGACGTGACCACATTGTGTAGACTAATCCCAATGAGATTTTTTGAAGTACCCACCACGTTTTAGAAACGTCTCTACGAATAGTTCTTTGAAAACTGGATATTTGTTTTCTCTTGCAAGTTTAATAAGTACACATGTCTACAATTCCATCAAAATAATCACAGTCTCCGGAATCACGTCCTCTGCTAAGTTACTTTTTCACCACCTCTATTATAGATTAAACGGCTGAGACAAAGTGCTACACAAATTATGAATTTAGAAATTCCATACTATGTTTCTGGGAGAATTGATAAAGCAAAACATAAAGGGAGCCTGCTGTATCGGGAGAAAAAAAGCGCTACTCCGTTTTTGGCAGATTTATGCAAGCAAAAAGCTTACACTTCTTGCGCCACTCGTTAATTTCAGGATAGAGAAGTAACGAATTGTCGATAGCGAGTCAAATTATGAAACAAGAATAGCCTTATCTGAATAGTGAAATGCTTCTGCCAGTAAAATTGACGTCATTTGAAAAAAACTGATATTTTATTGTTTAAACTAAAAAGGATCAGGGTCCATAAGCCGTGGTTTTGGCCCATGAAATAAGACAAATTCGATTTTGTTATACTGACTTAAATTATTTCACTTTTTAAATATCAGTAGTTTTATCCTGTACGATTTCAACAGTTTTTTAATTTTGTACACAAGCTTAAAGTTCGTAGTTTGATGAAAAATGCGCAATTTCTCCTAATTTTACCTCAATTATTTATATGAGCGCGATCGTGCAACACTCTTTACATATTATAAAATACATCAAAAGGTACAATGTGTGTTAAAAGTGTTGCAAAGCTGCGCTCATTGTGAAATATTAAAAATAGAGAGTTAAGTAACTGCATTCCCTCACGTCACCAAGAGACTTTAGGATGCAGCAACGTGTTTAAACGTGCTAAAATGAACGTAACTAATGCTAATGTGAAGGAATGCGGTTATTAGCAATAGTTGCTCATTTTAGCACGTTTAACCCTTAATTGCATAGAGATGTAAATTTCCATCACTTTTTATTTAACTTTTAATAAATAAATCAACTTCTTCGCCACCACTATATTTATATAGAAATATTAATCGAGTAAATTTCCCGTAACTATGTTGCTGAACAAAGTTAAAAATCTATCTTAAAATTTCTGGTGTCTAATATTTAATATGTATAAAAAAAACACAATTGTAAAAGAAAAACTCATGCAAAGAAGGGTTAAACACATTGCTGCATCCTAAAGTCTTAGTTGACATGAGGGAATGCAGTTACTTAACTAATTTTAATACTTACTATCCGTGCAGCTTTCCAACACTTATTTTTACATATATTGTACATTCCGATGTATTTTATAATATATGTAAAGAAAGTGTTGCACGATTGCGCTCATATAAATAACAGGTAAAATTAGGAGAAATTGCGTAGTTTTCAATGAAGAACTACGAATAATACGAACTTTGAGCTTGTGCAAGTCAAATCCGAACAAACTGCAAAAACTTCTTGAAATCATACAGGATAAAACTTCCAATGTTAAAAAGTGAAATAATTTAGTCAGTATACCGAAATGGAATTTTAGTCTTACTTCATGGGCCAAAAACACGGCTTATGGACTCTGATCCTTTTACTACAAATTGAGTCAAAATTACGTTATTTTGACAGACTTTTCTATTTCTAAAGCACCTAGAAATAACTCCGAAGTAGAATGCAAAATCATTAGATCCTCTACCCATCAATAGATGTCAAAGGGAAAATTTTAGATGAATCCATCGATAATAACCAAACTTTCAATAAAGACACGCAGACCACATTAAAATCAGCTATCAATCTTAATCACGCAAAATAATGTATTTTTAACGAAATGTTTTACAGACGGAAGGAACCCCAAGGGGATCACTCATTTCGAGTTTAATGGCGGAACTGAAGCTTAAATATCAAATGGGTTGGGTTGGGTTGATTTTTGACGGCCGATTATCTACACATGGGATATAGGCCCGCGGGGAGTGCCCTTCGTGGGGGTCTTTCTAAGGGAACCTAACCCGTATTTACGCATGGATAAATCCACGGCTCGAAGAAAACCACGAAAACTCCGAACGATTAGGCCGACGGGCGCGATTGGGATCGAACCCAGCACCTCCCGTCTACCAGCTTCGAGAGCACAACCTCTCAGCCACTGGTGGGGCTAAATAAATATCGAATGGAGAATTTCGAATTAAAACCGATACACTATGGATCCGGAACGTGGACGATGTGCGATTTGGGGAACCATGATTAAATAATTTTTTTGGAGAAAGTTACGAAATACACAAGAACATTAAATTCACGTTAGATGGAACATGAGCGGGGTTTTACCATATCTGGATACAGAGCTAGTGAAAAACATGAACGGAAAATAGAAAGATAAAATAACATCTCTCATGACAGCAACTCTTAAACATGAACTTGCGGCCTATATATTCGCAATAAATTGCACTGAAAAGCACCTACAAAATGAAATGGATAAAATTAGACAAATTGCAATAAAAAACTGTTTCACCCCCAAATTTTATGAAATGGAACAGAAAAGTCCTAAAGAAAAAGGTAATCATGAGCAAACTGATTTTGCAGCTTCGATTATGTACCAAAATTATATAAAAGACCAAGATAAAGAAATTAGCTAGCAACTTAATAGCTAAACCAACAAAATTAAAAGGATTTAATTCGGAGAAAAATCTATCCAATTCGCAACAAGGAAATCACAGGACTATTCTATCCCGTTTAGTACTAAAAAGCGAAAAGATTTAACCTACATAAGAATGACTAACTCGAAAGTAAGAAAAATTGGGAGAACACATTACAGAAATCAAATTCAACCAACCGGCTACAGCATTATCAAGATTATATCAACGGCAGAATATAAAATTAGATTTCGGAAACAGAAAATACCTGAAAATCAGAATCATTAAAAATTGAATAAAGGGAATAGCATATGTAATGTTTTATCTTATAACATACCTGAGATATATATTCTAATACGAGCAAATCTTGTGTGTGGTTATACAGGGTGTCCCAAAAGTCTCTGTACAACTTCAAAAATTTATTACAAACAAAAAAATAGGCCTACAGCAAAAATAATTACAACAGTGCATAGAGTAACTAAAAAAGTTTTTTTTCTACAGCCTTAGTAAACTTCAACATGAGATCCTTTTGTAACACGAAGAATATCAAGACTACATTTCAATTCAATCCACGAACGTTTTTCATGCTAACATCAACAGTAGCTACTGCTGTTTGGATCTTTGGTTTCAATTTCATGAGACTTAACTTTTATTCAGTTGGTTGGTTGGTTGTATAAGGTTTTATGGCACAAAGTCCCTTAAGGGACATGCAACTTTTATTCAGATTTCAAACAGTTGTAACTACTGTTGATGTTAGCATGCTGAAACGCACGTGGATGGAATTGGAATATCGACTTTATATTCTTCGTGCAACTAAAAGATCTCATGTACAAGTATACTAAGGTAGTAGAAAAAACTTTTTAAGTTACTCTATGTACTGTTGTAATTATTTTTGCTGTAGGCCTATTATATTTTTTGTAATAAATTTTTCAAGTTGTACGAAGACTTGGGACACCCTGTATATATATATATGCAAATTTTATCTTAAAAAACGGCTCTAACGATTTTGACGAAATTTTGTATCCTACCGTTTTGGGGCACCAGAAAACCATTGGGCTAGGTCACATGTTCGAGAAAATTCGATTAGTGGGTCATTTTGGGTCATGGTCTAGCTAATTGTATCTAAAAAACGGTTCAAACGATTTTGACGAAATTTTGTATCCTACCATTTTCGGGCACGAGAAGTCTATTAGGCTGGGTCACACGTTTGAGAACTTTCGAATAGTGTGTTATTTTTGGGTCAACGCGGGTCAAATTAATTTTATCTAAAAAACGGCTCTAACGATTTTGATTAAACTTTGTATCCTACGAGTTTCGGGCACGAGAAAATCATTGGGCTAGGTCACATGTCCGAGAAAATTTGATTTGTGGGTCATTTCTGGGTCATTGTGGGTCAAGCTAATTTATCTATAAAACGGCTCAGACTATTTACACTAAATTTTGCATCCTATGGTTTTCGGTCGCGAGAAGACTTGGGATAGGTCACATGTTCGAGAAAATTCAATTAGTGGGTCATTTTGGTCATGGGTCATTATGGGTCAAGCTATTTTATCTTAAAACGGTTCAGAGGATTTTAAATAAATTTTGCATCCTACAGGTTTAGAGAACGAGAAGACTATTAGGCTAGGTCACATGTTCAAGAAATTTCGATTAGTGGGTCATTTTGGTCATGGGTCATTATAGGTCAAGCTATTTTATCTTAAAAACGGCTTAGACTATACTAAATTTTGCATTCTACGATTTTCGGGCACGAGAAGACTGTTGGGTTAAGTCACATGTTCGCGAAAATTCAATTAGTGGGTCATTTTGTCATGGGTGAACATATTTGAACATATTTTGTGTGTCATATTTGAACTCAAATTTAATTTTGACCGAGCATAGCTTGGTCTTCCCTGCTCGTGGTTCAATATTTTAAAAATATAGCATCTGAACATACAAACATAATATACATCCCAAATATTAATGACTGGCCCTTGTTCCAAACGGATGTAAAATAGCACAGTAAAAGTGACATTAAAGGCATCCCCCTTAGAAAGATCACGTGCGAGAATGAAAGAACTCGGGGTTAATATATGTATGCAACATTTTTTACGTGTTTTAAACCCTTATATGCAATTAAATGGTTTTAAATAAATTTTATACACTTTAATAAATATTTTTTTTTATCTACATTAGATCCTTTGCCGAGGTCAGTTCAAGGCTGTTCTCAATTCTATCATATTTGCAAAGAAATGCATTCGCGTAAATGCGCGACATCTGCACGTGTTCTTACTCAGACATGGAGTGATCCAAGAGTTTATTCCTTATCAAAGTATCTTCAGATACTTTAGGAAAATTAAGACAAGAATCTTTAGAAAGTCCAACTCGGGAGATATCGCGCTAGGCTACGAATGGTTTTTACTGTGTCACCAAAAAGTAAAAATAGTGACCTTATTTAGTCAGAGACAATTGATAGAAAATTGCGATAAAGTAAACGGAAGATTGCTTTTCAAAAAATATTTTCGACAAATGTAAAAACCGTATGCATCTTGGGTATGTCATAACTGGCGAGACTACTCACGGGATAAACTAATCTTTCAAAAAATGTCGTCAAACTCTTTTGGACCGATTTGAGACTGACAGAATCTTAGTCAAAAACAATTTTGTGAAAATGAAGACATCGAACTTGCAAGAAAATTTAAAACTATTGGATTCTCAAGTACTTAATGTTAATACCTAAAATTTGAACAAAGAGTAAAAATCAAATCTTTGAAGTAAATTCGCGTTGAGCGGGGCAAATGCTAGAGAAATAAGCATCGCACTTAGAAGTATTACTGAAAGTTAATTTTTTCAAATTAACATGGTAGCGACGACGTCTTCCCGAAATTTCACATTTAGAAAACAAAGTTGCTTACTCACCGCAGGCTTAAAGAATTTTAATTTTTAGAAAGCCACCTATTTCAAGTATTGGTTTTATCCAAACATTTAAACCCTCCAGTTCCCAATATACCCTCCCGGGTAGACTCTCTCTACAATTCTTGGAGAATAATTGGTCTGGATAAATTTCATACCCATCCATTGCCTTTCTGGAGAACTAATGACTGTTCTGATAGCCAATCAAATTACTGTTATAACCAGATGCTTTTTCACAACTTTCCAAACTTCTTCATGCCTCATTGACTCCCAACACTTCTATGTCTTAGGTTAGTGTTCCATGGTAGATACAAGGCAAGTTTTGCGTCTACCATACATTGTAAAGGCGAGTACAGACATTTATGATGTATCGTTAAATTTTAGAAGTCGTGTATTAAAATTGTCTAGGAATTAATTGCTCCAGTATACAACTCGTATTTCAGTGTGTTCGGTACTACAACACCAAATAACTAAAGATCTCATTAAGAAATTAAGCATTTGTCTTTGAGAACTTAAAAAGGTTCAACATTATTGCTAATCCTAAAAAAAAAAACTTGCGTCATTTCTGTCGTATCCGTAGATCACCTGACGTAATTTCCATATTTATACTTTATTGCTACCTTTTCCCGAAATCTATATAAACTGGAAACTACCTTTAATCACAAAAACAAAAAATAGATATACCAAATTCTCTTAAGTGGCCTTTACAGTTAGAAAATTTCATATAAAAAGAATAGCAATAGCGTTAAACAAGAATTTAAGATCTATATTATTTGCGAAATATAGAATGGTAAAAAACTTGACCTACAATTTAATTGCAATATTTAACTTTACATCTAAACGATAATATTTTAAGTAACCCTTTAAATATTTCTGAAGGAACTGTAGAAGTCGTAATCACGCTCACAAAACACTTCGCTGATCAACATTTCGATATTAGACACATTCATGGACTCATGTTTAAACGTTAAGTCATGCCTGCCACTTTCAAGCTTTTAAAAGATTTGAAATACAGTAGTTTAGATGAATGGATTAAATTTTAAAAGCATATGATGGCCTTTATTGGACTCACGTTCGAAAATCACCAACAAAGCGCTAATTTTTAAAGTATTTTCTGAAAGATCCTTCAATTCCATTGAAAAATGGAAACCATTCGATTTCATAATTTAAGAATGAAACACCCGACAATTTCATGCGCTCACAAATAAGAATACATTCACGAGTCAAAATATATAGCTTTGATTTCAAAAACAGCCTTAATTTATAAGTGTAGGACCATATAAAAGCTTAAACTATAAAAAATTAAAAAAAAAAACCCAAAAGTGTTCATTAAAAGGAAAGCAATCCCGTGCATCGAAAAGATGCCACAAGACCGCATTATTCACCTGAAATTTAATTCCAGTTGAAGGGCAGAGTCAAGTCCTTTATGAGAGAGTAGTGTAACTTAACATTCTATATACAGTCAACCTTCGGTATACAGAGTGTAGCTACTTATGTCACGTTTCATATTAGAGGTGTACAAAAAGGCTCTACCAGTTTATTAGACGGCGCACATACGGGTATTTGAACGTTCTACGCGGCCAAAAGTCAAATTATTAAAGTACTAAGGGCGTGAAAAAGAACGACAACCTGAGTTAGGGGACAGTTTCGAGAACAATACCCAACCCTTTCCACCTTTCCCCCGTGCACGCGACTCGTTCAACTTTAGTCGAAATTCGACCGTTCAACTTGTTGTGTGTTTCTGTTCTCGGCATTCGTGTAAAAACATTAACTTTGCAGTGAAATATTTATTATTTTATGTTTATTTTGAAAGTGTTTGTGATGGTTCCTAATACAACAGGTAATAATGCAAAACTTTAATATATATTTTTTATTTTTTATCATTCTGAAATTTAGTTGTTGTACTTTGAAGGTACCCTCATATTAGAGTAAGATTATTTCTAAACTATTTTACTTAATCGAGTGTTTGTTGTACTATCCAGTCACATCCTGTTATAATTTCTAACTGAATCGAAAGTTTGAAACCTTGAGTTGTAAAAAATCAAAGAATCTGCCGCGGAAAAGCGCGGATGTGTATGTGTTGGCGCTTTGAACTATTTTTTACCAAATATTAAAAAAAAATTGACTATCGTAAATAGCATTCCAAAAGAAAATATTTTTATTGTAGGTTCACAAGGTGCCTCGGGAGTAAGGATTGTGACACGTACATATTTATTTGATCGAATGCAGAGCTTTTATTTGTCCAATTTAGAAGATAAATTAATTTTCTTAAAATATCAACTAATATCGGGTGAAGGTTACACAGAAGACCAAATTGAGAGCTAAAAACGCAATTTCGTACACTTTACATCGCAAATTAAGCATAGGTGGTTAAAATCCACAAGTCTATGCTACATATGTGGTGCAACTTCTAAGGACTTCAACAAAATTAATATTCAAAATGATATTAATTCTGAAGCTGTCAAGTTTGGCCTTTCAATTTTACACGCTAGAATTACACTTTTTCAAAGCATTCTAGATTTGGCTTATATGTTGCCAGTAAAGAAATGTAGAGAGCGGAAGACTGAAGCAGAGATAAAATTGAACTGGAAAAAAACTCGAAATCCAGGAAAGATTTTGCGAAAAAACTGGTTTACTGGTAGACATACCAAATGCAAATTTTGGCAATACCAATGACGGTAATACAAGTAGGAGGTTTTTTGAAGACCCCAAATTGGCTTTTGACATAACAGGTATTAGTTATGACCTAATATACCGCTTAAAAGTCATACTGGAGACAATTTTAAATGGACATATAATTGATCTGGAAAAATACGAGAAATATGCATTAGATACTGATCGTTTATATGTAGATTTGTACCAGTCGCATCCAATGACTCCAACAATGCACAAAATATTAATTAATGGTGCAGTTATCATTAAAAAGGCATTAATGCCCATTGGGCAGCTTTCAGAAGAGACCGCAGAAGCGCGTAATAAGCATTTTAGGCTATACCACCCAGACTTCGCGCGAAAAATCTCGAGGCAAAATTGCAACAAATATATTTTTAATCGGCTACTATTAACATCAGATAAGTAGCATGAGAAAAGTAAAAGTAAGAAGGATGAACTCCTTTTTGCCAGAAACATTTGCTCTTATTTTACCAATGTTGGTGATGATTCTTCAGAGAGTGACGAAGATGAAAGAAGGTTTTTAAAAATAAAGTTTGTGCTTTATTTTAATAAATCGTCTTTATAAATTTAATAAATGTATTTTTTCTTTCAATTGGTATCCTTTAGATTAGATATATAACATAAAATAATTTTGGCCGCGTAGATAACGCAAATACCCGTATGTGCGGCGTTCGGAAGAGTTAAATTGTTGAAAAGGTAAACAGCTGATCGTTCTTTATAAACATTAAGTGCACAAGATAAAAGTACGAATATAATAAAATACTGCTCTGTATTTGAATAAAAGGGAGGAGGATCGGTGTCCTACCAAAGGCATAAACAATCGGCAATGGGGAACTTAACCATAACAGGCCCACTCACCCGCGACTAAATACACGGCCGGTTCATGATGTTTAAGACGTCACAAGCAGTGGAAAACGTTTACACGGCGATTGATACAAAGCGTCGCGCTCATCGTTTTGTGCCATTCGCCGTGTAAAGATTATCCACTCCGTGTGACATTTTATAATGTCATGAACCGGCCTTGTATAACGTAGGTCGCGACTCTGACCTTTCACCTTGCCACATTTAGTCCTTTACGAAACTTAAGTTAAAGCAGCAATTTCACAATAAACGGGAGTGGGGGATTACGAGTTTCTGAAATCATGAGAAACTGACGATCGTTGCATTCATTTTAGGTAGTTTAGCGGAAAAACTCCAAGGAGTATACGTTGCGCCAATATCGCTCGCCCCCTATAAAAACGTGACAACTCCAAAAAATTTTGCGCATTATTCCACTATGTGTTGCTTGGCTGAGTCTTGCTAAAGGAAAACTGCCATTATCCGGAAAACCACTAGATTACGCTATACCTTCCTTCGCCACCACAGAAGGAGCAAATTGTATTTTGGGGGGGGGGGATAAATTTACTATATCCTCTCAATCTCTTCTTTATTCTTAAGTATTTTACCCGTATTAAGTTCGCTTTTACAGATAAGTGCTGTAGTTTTATGTTGCAGTAAAAAAAGAAATATTTTGACCCTACTGTGAATTAAGTTTTCACTTTTTTTGCGGATGAGCGATATATTACCAGTGCCTGTAATATTTCAGTGTAATAACGCCAGGACAAGTAAGAATTCAGTGACCTGCCGATAATTTTACCATTTCCAGCGCACTTTGACATTTAACATTGCGATTACTGCTTCTTAAGCTCAATACAAAAACATTTGAGAAGTAGCAATTTCAGATGGAAGTTAACGTGTGAAACAGTTCAAAGTGTCAAACTTACCAAGCTGTATTTTCAATATGGAATCATTCAGTTGCCCGAGCGTTAGCAAAGGGTGGAAGCTAATGGCGGTTTCTATTTGATTTTTTATAATCTAAATTGCTGAAACAAGTGGACCTTATGTACACCTAATACCATATAAAACTAGTCGTTAGGGGCCACTGTAATACTTTCCCATCATGGATATGCACAATATAAAAAATAAAACAACTATTTATAAAATTCATTGCAATTCGAATAACATCCTCACTTGATGACGCTATACCTTTAAATGCTGTTACTGAATTGCGTAAAAGAAGCATCCTTATAACTCCAACAAGAACTAAAAATCATGCGTCAAGCAAAGATTATGTAACACTTTCCAACGCTTCCAAAATAATTTTACAAATCATACCGTTTAATAAGCTGAAAGATGACATCTAAGTAAACAATTTGGAAAACGCATAACATACTTTAAAACATAATTTCAGGAATTTCCAACGTATGCAATATTCGGAAAAACATCCGAATACTCTTATTCAGCCCTGTATATGATCTATAGATATGTATATATACTACATAGGATGCTAAATTTTAGTTCAGTTAAGAAACGCGTAGCACAGTTTAAAATTCTCCTTCTGGAGTTTGTCAATAAACGGAAATGTGTTCGAACTTTTGTGCTTCCCTGTATATGATCTACAGAATTTATACACACCATGTAATAAACAAAAAGAGTTAAATTTAAAATCGCGTTCAGTAACTTAAAACGCACTTCCAGGAATTATTGTTAACAGAATTCTTTTGTGTGTCCCTGTAAATGAACGATTACTGCTATACACACAATATTCTGTAGTAAGCCTCTTGTAATGCACCTTCAGCGATCTAAATTTCAATGAGTTTAAAATAATGAAACATTTAAATAAACTGCAGACTATTTTTCTCCATAGACACAATGCAACTGAATTTTTTAGACTGTCCCTGCAAATTAACTGTAAGTGCTATGCACACCCTATTCCATATTGAGTTTCTTGTAATACACCTTAGTTATATATATCAATTATAATGTGTTTGCAATGGTGTAACATCATTAAAATAAACCGCAAATTATTTTTCCCCCCCATAGAGCGTAATGTAACGGAATTCTTTTGAGTGTCCCTATAAAAAAAAACTAAGTGTTACACACTTCAGTTGAAATAATGAACGTGCTATAGATAACGACAATAACATACAAAAATTGCAAGGCAATCCGAGCATATTTACGGGAGTTAGAGCACGGACAGACGGCAGGAGGCCATACAAACCGAAGTCAACACTTTTCAACTAGGTAGGGAAGTGTTAAAAAGATAATCCTATTAACCAAGTTTACTGCATCCGATTAAGAGTCATTTCCAATTAAAATATATCTTTAATTGGAATTTATATGAAATACAGGGCCACGAAAAATCTAAGTGTGGAAAATATTATCCCAAATATCTCGGCAACTAATTTGATCGACTTCTTTCTTTATGCGAAATTTACAGTGGTGGCCAAAAGTTTGGACATTTTTTGAAAGTCTCATGTTTAACTTTGTGTGCTTGTAGAATATATTAATTTTCATATAAATACGAACGTTTATATATCAAATTGAAGGTAATTTAATGTAGAATTTAATAAAAACAGTATTACAATATCTGTATTACAAAAAGTTATGCTCATTTTAGTAGAACAAACAAATCGTTTTGAATAAGGACGTGTTTTGTAATAAAAGCGTACTAGCCAATCAAACACTGTTCTGAAGACCAATCAAATGTCTAACTATAGTTTAGGTTATTTGGATGGTAAAAGAGTTGTGGAAATATTTTGCGGAATGATGGATACTTAGTACAATTAGAGTATTGCTGGTTTTGAATATTTAAAGTACTTTTTTTTAATTAAACTAATTTTAAACAATGTCATCAACAAGAACTAATTGGACATCTACAAAAAGTCGAATTGTCATATTGAGAGAAAATGGCCTCTCTTATGTTGAAATTTCAAGACAAGTTGGTGGTTCAGTGACTTGTTCTGTGTACAAAAGTTCTGTTTACGTTAGGAAAAAACTAAATCAGTGGAAAATAATGCCAAATCAGGCCGAAAAAAAAAAATGCACAAGTGCTACTGCCGATAGAAAAATTAAGCGACTATGCCTTCAAGATAGAAAAAATTCGTCAGATGCCATTAGATGTGAAATGAATGCAGCGGTATTTCAGTAAGTTCAAGAACAATAAGAAGGTTGTCAGGATTTGGACTACAAGCTATAATTCAAAAGGGAAAAAACCATTTAAATCACAAGCAACGTGAAAAACGAGTTAAGTGGGCGAAAGAACACATTAAATTGTCAGAAAATCAATGGAATCGAGTCATCTGGAGCGATGAGAGTGAAATATCGCTTTTTGGTAGTGATGGTAGAAAATACGTGCGGCGTTAGAGTAGGAGAAGCACTTCATCCCGATTACATTGAAGCAACTACAAAAAACCCAACAAACGTCATGATTTGGGCATGTATGTCTGCAGATGGTGTGGGCCGAATTCAAGTGATTGATGGCATCCTGAAGGCCAAAAAATACATCGAAACCGTCCTGGAACCAAAATTGATACCTTTCATCAGGGATCTCTTCCCAACAACGCACCATTTATTTTGCAGCAGGATTCAGCTCCATGCCACACAGCAGAAGTATGCAAAGCATGATTTCAAAATAAAGGCATAGATATATTACCAATGGCCAGGAAACAGCCCTGATCTCAATCCAATTGAAAATTTGTGGCGACGTTTGAAAATTCTTGTACGAAAAATACGTCCATCCAATAAAAGACAACTTATTGAAGCTATAATTGATTCTTGGCACCATGTGATTACGAAAGATGAACTCCAAACACTCGCTCACTTGATGAAAAGACGCTGTGAAGCTGTCTTAAAAAACAAGGGTTATCCTACTAAGTATTGATTGTGTAAGTATCACTTAAAATGCAAATCTAAGATAGATCTTACTATTAGTTGCATAACTTTTTTTTATAATACAGATATTGCAATACTGTTTTTATTATTAAATTCTACATTAAATTACCTTTAATTTGATACATAAACGTTTGTATTTAAGTGAAATTATATTCTACAAGCACATAAAGTTTAAAAACATTAAACTTTCAAAAAATGTCCACACTTTTGGCCACCACTGTGTGTCTTATATTTTCTCCTTAAAATAAACAGTTTTGAAAATTTTTATATACCTTTCATCAAAACGAATACTTCAAGAGTCCGAAAAATAGTTCCGGATAATTGAGGTTACTGAAATATTAGTAAGCTTTCCATTATTGCATACTAACTACATACCAAATTTCAAGTCTATTTCAATTTGTTCGGGAGATAGAACGTTTTCAGACACAGACGGCAAGTTTTCTAAAAAGGTTTTTCGGAATCTTCAGTGTCTGAAACGTAAAATCAGTCAAAAAACTTTCGATTTTTAAAACGATTGCAAGACTTGCCCTATACTACGTATGATGGGCAAGTAAAATTAAGCTACCCGGCATAAGAAAAATTTTTAACATTTTATTCGGTCAACATATACAGGAGGTTTGTATTCTGTTTAGACCTTGTTTACAAAATTTGTGAAATAAGCAGAGTAACGAAAATTGGCAATTCGCAACAAACAGAGCAAAGAAATTTAAAAATGCTTTAATTTAACGCTTAACTGCGGTTAGCGGCATCTCTGACAGCAGAGTTCAATTTTCTCCAGTTTAACTTTCAATTTTAATTGCAGATCCAGGTGAATTTTCGTTTCGAGCCCTAGTACTATCGCTGGAGGCTTAATAGATTAATTTTAATAGTCATGTACGTAAAGTTTAGTACAGGACTAGTATTCAGTGTTTATAGAGACTTAATTTAGATT
The DNA here is from genome assembly GCA_963931845.1 of Maratus michaelseni. Classification (NCBI taxonomy): domain Eukaryota; kingdom Metazoa; phylum Arthropoda; class Arachnida; order Araneae; family Salticidae; genus Maratus; species Maratus michaelseni. The sequence goes on from OZ007586.1 coordinate 448,070,364, forward strand.
AACCCTTTTTATCCTGACGGTACTTATAAGTACCACTTTCACCCCTTCGCGACGAGCGTCTTTTACAGATTTTTTGCGGTTACCACCGGTTTTTCAAATGAAATTTTCACCCAATTGAATCGCAAAAATGCTATGATTAGATAAGGAAAACTTTACAAAAAATAACTGGTGGAAATAATAGAGGATTCTGAGCATCTTCTGCGTCACGTATTAGTGTCGCTCGTCCCCAAGGGGTTAATAAAACACCTATATATTCGTAATATGACCGTTTTTCCTAACGGTATTCACAATGGCACAAAGAGTATTTCTGACAGCAGGTAGGAGATGGCAAATTCAAGCACATATCCTCTTTCTTTGCATTGTAGGGATTTTACATTTGCCAAACTACATTCGAAATCTATTTGGCAATAGAATTGACATGCATGTTCTTCATTTGAGTAATTTTAGTGGTTTATGTTGGGGAACCGTCGGTAGTGTAATAAATTTTCTTATTTTTATAAATAGTTAAATCAGTCTTCAAATTTAATATACATTTTCATCTTTTGATATGTAAAGAAGTTTGTTCAGCTTACCTGAAATTTTCCTTATGCGCTTAATATACCCACAGTAGTAATCCAAAGTGTTGTAGCGATATTTATCTGATCCATTGATTCACTTATATTGGAAGAATAATAAATAGTATTAGTAGAAAATAACAATTGTGTGAAATAAACAGAAGATTCATTTTCCTTTGAATATAATATAATTCTTGGCTAGATGTACATGTTTAAAATCGCATTTTGGAGGCTGCGTATAAGTGCTCCAATTTTACATTATATTAAATATATTTACATCATATATATACAAGAGCGTCTTAACTGCTCAGAAACATTTTGGAAACTGAAGGGAGATTGTTATTTGAGTTCTGTGCACACGCGCGGGACCAACAGCTGTACTTTGAAGGAGGCACATCTGCAGTATTTCTCCAATTAGTTAGTTTCGACAGTCTCTGGTTTTATTCACTGTTTTGCATCTGCGGTTGTCACTTAAAGTACTTATAGTTAATTGGGGTCTGGTTTTTAACATGTTCTTATTTCGATCATTCGCTGCACGTGGAGATTATTCACTGCATAAAAAAGGTTTCTCCGTCAGTTTATTACCGGTTATTTAGTACTATTATTTTCTATACACTACAGGTAACATTTCCTATATTTTATTTTAAGTTTACTATTTGAAATTTACTATTTTATATCATAGGGTAAAAAAATTATGGTGGTTACAGTTGCATAATTAACCACTAAAACACTATAAAAATTTTCCTCTTTTCTATGTTTATTCTGCACCAAAACTTATCCAATGATGCAAAAATACAATGAAAAAGAAATTCAGGATATAAAGGGTTAAGCGGTCCCAGAGGCCGCTTACAGCAGTTAACGGTTAAATCCAAAAATGAAAAATATTTTTGAATGTAGAATTGCCCAGTAAAATGGCAAACACTACGAAATGGTTCAAATTTAAGGAACTTTCTACCCTTCATTTGGGAAGAGAGGGGGGGGGGTGAAGATATCAATTTCCAATTTTTTGCTTAACCTTTAACTGCGGCGGCAAATTTTCCACTAACTACTGTGCTCTCTCAGACCGCTTGATCAGCAAATTAAGGTCGGACGAATTCATAGGATAGTTTCTGAATTAAACTATGTATAGGACTAATTTAAATTTGCAAGTGTAGCTGAGCTCTAAATTAATTCACTAGCATCTAGTTTAATTACAATTTAAACTGCGAAAATCAAAGCAGTGCTCGGTAAGACACCTAACAGCATTTAAGGCTGTATTCAAATCCAAACTGCTTATTTTGAGTCTTATTTTTAAATTAATTTTTGCTCTAAAATGCTTCCAATAGGCAGGTTCTCTTATTCAGAAACATTGTCTTTTTTTATAAAAAGGCCGAATATATATATTTCAAAAAATGCTGACTAAGTGGACATTTTGAACCGAATTTACCCCAAGAGATAGCGCTAGAAACAAATTATCGTACTGTGAAAATTAAATAAATTTCCAATTTAACGAAAAATGAGTCCTTTATAAATCTCTTCATAAATCACGCCGCCAAGTTTCATGTTTACTTTTAAAAATGAGTGAAAATGAGTGTCAAAATTGAGTTGAGCGTGGAAAAATATTTCTAATACCGCCTTAAGCGTTAAAATTTTTACACATGCTTCGTATATTCTGGCGAATTTGAGTAAAGTTTCTCAACAAATACCGTATACTTATTTCTGAAGTGAAAAGTCCAATTAATGTTCAGAAAACTCCGATCTAGTACTTTTAGAAATTTAAGAACGAAGTATAAAAATGCAAGAATCTGTATCCCTGGCCTTTGCAAAAAATCTGGCGTTTTCATAGATGTCGAAGTAAAATGATTTAAGCTATAAAGTTTTATAATTACCGTGAATGATTAAACAGACATGTAATGAAGTTATTGCATTTAACAAAACGCAAATATTGCTAGTCTGTCTTCACGCGACAACCTAAAATATAACACCAAGACACATTCAGTTGAAGCGCAAGAGGTAGCATCACTTTCGCAGAACGTACCATTTCATTTGACACGTGAAGTACACCTATTACAATATAGGGCAAATACAGTTAAACACTGCACTTTTGTCAGTTTACTTTAGCGGTGAACTCTTGGAGTTATCACTTAAGACAAGTGTGAGATACCTGAAAAAGACTTCCTAAATGCATCCATTTTTTAAAAATGTGAGTTTCAATCAGTTTTTCATCCCACCTTACGCAAGTTCAAAGTAGAAACTTTACCAATTGACGTTCCTCATGGAGTTTTACTAAATAAAGGATGCGATGGGCATAAGTTCGTATATTTTAATATTAAAAAACATGTTACTTAGTTTTGTTTGATTTTAACTTTCACTTCTCGTAGCCCGTAACTGCTGTTAACGGTCAGACCACTTTTATTTGCATTCTTCAAACCTAACATTCAGTTTAACTGTAGATACTGGAGCAATTTAGTGATTTACTGGTATACAAAAAGAGACTTCAGAATAGACGATTATAGTAGCTCTGTACATAATAGTTCAGTACAGAATCTATTCCGAGAGTTAATCTAGCCTTTTATTCGTATTTCAAATCAAGCGGTCCGACTACTCGCAGGAACTTTGAGACAACTTTTGTCACAGTAGTTAAGGATTAGATTGTTAACGTTTTGGGAATCTGGTTCCCAGGGTTATAGAGCACGCTTAAATTTCAAAAGTTAAAGTTAGTTTTAAAATATTCTAAACCCCCGGGGGGGGGGGGGAATCTCCCAGTTAATTATACCAATTTCAAACTTTGCATTCAAAATGGTTTTCCAGATTAAATACTTCATAAAAGAATTTAAATTGTAGAAAGCAATATTCAAATGTTCAAAGGGTGTCGAGCCGCTTTAACGACGAAGTTGCACCCACGGTTTGATAGAATCTAGATGCAATTTTTCAATGCAATCACTGGTTTTCCAAGCATCTAAAATCAGAACAGTCCTTTTAGTGTGTGTGTGGGGGGGGGGGGGGGTGATCCAACACCCTATGCTATCCCACCTAGATCAAAATACATTCAACTAGGGAGAGTCCCAATAATTTAATAACAATTTTAACCCTTTCAAGTACGGTGGGAAGTTTACTACAAATTTTTTTAAATGCTGATATTGCACCAGAATTGAGTTTAAAAAATACTTTAATGGACGAAGAAAAACATTTTCTAATCATTTGGTTCGTAAATTCTGGTGGCAGTCTATTTTTCACTGTTTAGCAACCGAATTTTATTACTCATGAAAGGATTAAATAGTTTCAATTTATACTTTGATATTCCATATTTTATTTTTCAAGTGACACCCACTTTTTACACTGTTCCTTTGACTAAAGCAGCCGGGAAAGTATAGTTTACATTTTCGTAAATCTTCAGCGTTAAATTGTTAGGAGCTTTAAGTAAATTAACTTAGTTGCCAGAAAAATATTTCCAAATAAATCGAAAAAGAGTGGTTTTTAGCACTTTCCAACCTAGTTGAAAAGTGCTTATGACTTCGGTTTGTCTGGCCGTCTGCCGTCTGTCCGTGCTCTAACTCCCGTAAATATGCTTGGATTGCTCTGCAATTTTTATATGTTATTGTCGTTATCTATAGCATGTTCCCTATTTCAACGGAAGTGTGTAGCACTTCTAGTTTTTTTTACAGGGACACTCAAAAGAATTCCGTTACATTGCGGTCTATGGGGAAAAATCATTTGCGGTTTATTTAAATAATGTTTCACTATTTTAAACGCATTGAAATTTATATATATCACTAAGGTGCATTAGAAGAAGCTTAATATGGAGCAGGGTGTGCATAGCACTTATAGTTACTTTACAGGGACAGTCAAAATAATTCCGTTACATTACGTCTATGGAGAAAAATCGTCTGCGGTTTATTTAAATAATGTTTCACTATTTTAAACGCATTGAAATTTATATAGATCACTAAGGTGCATTACAAGAGACTTACTACGGAATATTGTGTGTATAGCAGTCATCGTTCATTTACAGGGACACGCAAAAGAATTATCTAATGTCTGTTAACAATAATTCCTGGAAGTGCGTTTTAAGTTACTGAACGCGATTTTAATGTTAACTTTCTTTTTGTCTATTACGTGATGTGTATAAATTCTGTAGATCCTATACAGGGCAGCACAAAAGTTCGCGAACACATTTCTGTTTATTGACAAACCCCAGACGGAGAATTTTAAACTGTGCTACGCGTTTCCTAACTGAACTAAAATTTAGCATCCTATGTAGTATATATACAATTCTATAGATCCCATACAGGGCTGAATAAAAGTATTCGGATATTTTTCAGAATATTGTATATGTTGGAAATTCCTGAAATTATGTTTTTAAATACGTTATGCGTTTTCCAAATTGTTTACTTAGAAGTTATCTTTTAGCTTATTAAACGGTATGATTTGTAAAATTATTTTGGAAGCGTTGGAAAGTGCTACATAATCTATGCTTGACGCATGATTTTTCGTTCTTGTTATAGATTTCTATTGACTATTCGATAGCCCGGAGACTTAACCGTTGAAACTTTAAAAGTAATGCATCCCAATCTAATGATTGGAATGAGCTGTGAACTTTACTGTTTAGTAGATTGTTAGTTACTGTAAAAGCACTTATTTTCGCGAGTCTAAATTTCGCGAGCCCGTCGTAATCGCGAAAATTTAAGCCTCGCGAAATATATTTTTTTTACCTCAAATAATAAAAAATCAAATTTTTCACTTATCCAAAATTTAATGATTACAGTTACTTAAAAAATAAGTACAAAAATTTCTTGAATACTTACAACTATTTCTTGAATAAAAACAATAATACAACTAATAGAATGCAGCTCATTCACTTACAAAATTATATAAGCTTCTTTGAAGCTATTCAAAATTATCTCATGTTTGGCTTGAACACCGTTAAATGTGCCCACAAGCCAAGAAGCGCGAGTCGTTTTAGTCGTGATATTTGAAGGTCCAGAGATTCTTTTTCCTCTAGAAATTTAAGCTCATTAGACTACCACTCAAACTCATTCTTGAGCAAACGCTTGAACTCACCGTTTACAGTTAAGTCCAAAGGCTGAAGCTCTCCTGTGCAAAAGCGAGCACAAAAACTGGAATAATATTACTCTTCTCAAGTTCAGCCAGAAAAAGGAGGATCTTGGTGTGCCTTAAAAACGTCGAACAAACACCAGGTTGTTCTGGAACTAGCCCGAGAAGCTCTCTCTGCTTGTGATAAAGTACAAGATATTCTCGATGTATCGAATCATTGTGTCAGTATTGCTTCAGTGCGAATAGATGTGCTACACATCCCAGTCCACGGGAAATGTAAACTTTGGATGACAATTTGTTGTTTTTCCAGCGTACAACAATTGTGTTGGAAGTAGCATGTTCCCTTTCTGGAAACCTAACAAAAGAGTCATCTCGCTTTTATCTTCCATGCCGATTATAGACACTTGTTTTGAACCACGTTCTTTTAATGTGTATTCAGATGTAGGCACAAACTTTGCGTTTGTCTGATCGAAGTTAACGAATATCTCATGGGAAACAATATTTTGTTTGTATTGTGTGCCCGCGTGTTGTTTTTAGAGCGATGGGGAGACTGGGTGTGTGGTTTGGGGGGGGGGGGGGTACGAACTTTTCGGACAAAAGGAAGTTTCTTAAAATGCCTTGTGTAAAAGGGACTATTTAGGTAGTTTCGGGATTTTTAAACTTTTGGTTCTGTTCATATGAAATTCGCGAAATTTTCAGATCGCGAAATCGACATCTTCATTTTCGCGAAAATTACGGCTCGCGAAAATAAGTGCTTTTACAGTATGTAAAAATTAAATGTAGGTCGCGATTCAAACATTGAATACAAATTTTTCAAACTTTAAACGGACATAGTCTTAAAAAAGTCAAAAATTCAATTTCAAGGTTGATATCAGTAAATAGTATATTTTACTCGGAGTAGAAAGGTTACCCAGTGTTTTCAGAAGCGATAATTATTGATCAAGATAAATAACAATGCAATAGTCATTATTTGTTTAATAAATGGAGAGTGAAAACCAATTCACAACAATGATTTACCAGCTTGCGCGCACGATTTCTCCAAAAATAATGTAGATAGAGCCTCAAATTTTCAAACTTATTGATGTTGTAACAATGAACAAAATTAACTAGAATCTCAATTTGATCAATTAAAAAATTAACTGCAATTTAAAACTAATTTTGAATGAGCTTTGATGATTTTAATTTATTGATCAAATTAAAGATTCTAGTTCATTTTTACAACATTAATAAGTTGGAAAATTTGAGGCTCTAAATAATTGAGAAATCGTGCGCGCAAGTTTGTAAATCATTGTTAATTAAATGAATTTTAAGTTCACTCTCCCATTAAAAAATAAAGAATGACGATTGCATTTTGCTTTATATCTTCCTTTGAAAACATTGGTAACTTTACTCTGAATAAGATTTACTATTTACAGACATCAAAACCTTGAAATTTAATTTTTGACCATTTTAAAAAGGTGATATATCCCTTAAATCTAAGTTACCTAGAAAGTTTGGGAATATTCATTGTATCTAAAAATAAGAATGTGCAAGGATATAACTTAAACCAATTTAACAAGCATCCTCAGAATCTTGACCCCTTCCAACTATGGAAACTAAAAGTGAACTACTTTCAAGGCTGCCTTGATTCAAGGAACGTTAACATGGTGTCAAAATGAGCATTTGAAGGCTATTTTTAATATTAAGGCTACGTCTATTTAAAAAAATTTCATATTCAGAAAGTGAAGAGCTCGCAGTCTAATTGACTGCTTTCAGAGATTAAATTTTTTTAAACTATACAATTGCACTGTCCCATTTTAAGCTTAGTGTGTCAGCAAAAGAAAATACAAAAGTTTAAAAGCAGGTAACATTTATTGCAAAACTTTAAAAACTATAAAAATCAAACTAATTAAAAACTTATTCTTTATTTCCTCGCTTAGCTCGTCTTGTTGACACCGAAGAATCTAAATTCGCTCGCGATTTAGAATGATCAGCAACGGTGGTTTTGGTACTTTCCACTTTAGAAGCAGAACTGGGTTCCGTTGAAGCAGCTCTTGTAAATTTTCTAGGAGATGATTTCGCTGTAGTCTTTAAATCCTTTTTGCTTACAATGTCGGGAGTTTTAGCTCGTGTCCTACGAGTCATTTCTTCAGATTCAGCAATAACATGCTTTCTTTCATGTAGAATCCCCTTGCTTGTTTGTGGAGTTGGATCCAAACTCTTACTTCGAAGCGATCTTCCGATGGGAGTTTTCACCGAAACATTAAGGTATGAACCACGAGCTTTAGAAGCCTTACCATTTTTAACTTCAGAATTTTCCGGGATCACGTCTGTGGATAATCCAGATATGGTCTTTTTCGTTCGAACTCTCGTTGGAGCACAGTCTACTTCATCATGTTCACATGTGTTCTTTTTAAGACAACCTATACGTTTTGAAGCTTGTTTATCATAATCCTTGTTCTCATCAGATTCGGAGGCAACAGAGTTAGCATCGTCACTTTCATACTCCCCACCTTCCGACGCACTTTCTATATTAGTACCAATAGTTGTATCCATGAAGGAATCTAAATTGCTTGCGAAACTATTTTCAGGCAGCTTTTCTTCTGTATTACCGGTGGTTTCAGACACCGAATTTATGCACTCAGAGTTTTGCTGTACGAAAGGTTTTGAATTTTTACAGGAAGGTTCATTGGTAGCATGTTCAAAAGGCGAAGGTTGGCTCAAAATTGTTTCAACGTTTACATTAGATTCTCCTGGAATATTCTCAGTTTCTGCTTCCTCTTTCTTTACATCATTCACCTTATCACTTGACTCGATTTCTGCGTTGTTGGTTTCACACTGGCTAAAATTAAAGTCTTCAGATCCAGAAATGTGAAGATCCTTGCCCAATGCAGAATCGTCCAACGAATCTTTATCTTCAGGGGAAATATTCGTAGATTCATTCTCAATGTTAGTCTCTAAAGAAACATCTGCATTACTAGAAGAGTTTTTGCCTTGCAAGATGAGATCATTTGAAATTAACTTTCCAACTGCAGAGACATCTCCATCAGCTAATCCAGATTCACAATTCAATGAGGGGCCATTAGATTTATTTTTTGCTGAAACAGCATGTTCAGAGTCAAACTTAGCTAATTCTCTTTCAGCATTGGACGATACATTAAGAGATTCAGATTTATTTTCATGACCAAGTTTCATTACTATATTAGAATCGCAACTGTCTGAACATTCAGCTATAGACTCATCCTGAGAAATAATCTCCTTGGGGTATTTTCCTACAGATTCTGAAACAGATTCGGAAGATAACGCTAACGAAGGAACTTCAGCCTCGGACTCATTTAATACATTTTCAGTTAAGGCAGACTCTTCCATGTGCTTCTCTGCTTCAATTTCACCGCAAGTCCTTTTCAAACTATCATTCAGGGTAAATTTAAGTCTTTCGGTTGGAGAAAGGCCAGGAACGTTTATATCCAATTCTTCCAGTTTTTGCTCTATTTTAAGACTAATAATATTTTCCAATAAGGCGCTTGGAAACTCCAAATTTTGAGTTTCAATCTCAGACACTTCATCTGCAGAGCTATTTTCAACATTTGAAGCAGCATTTGAAGGCACAGCATCTTTGACTTCGTAATCCAATTCCAAGGACTTTGAAGTCCCGGCGTCTACAGTTGCAGTAATACAATCTGAAGAGTTACCTCTTGAAGGTAAAGCTTCCGTCGAGATAGGTTCCTTTGATTCTGTTAAATAGTGTTTAGGTTCCAAGGATTTTGCCTCCATGTCCGAAATTTTATCTACAAGCTTAGAAGTAAAGTTTGTCCCAGTTGCTTCTTCAGCTATAACAGGGCGATCTTTAGATTCACAACTGGCGCTTTTATCTTCCCTAGTAATTTTTTCTTCATCCACCGAATCCACATGCTTATGACCAACAGGTAGAGACATTGCACAATCACTCAATGAGGTTTGTAGAGACTTCATTTCAGAAATATCTTTATAATTAGAATCCTCCGAGCCTCCAGCTTTTGAGATGGATTCTTCGTATTTTACAGCATCTACAAGAACCCTGCTGCTACTGGTTACTCTTATGACAACAAACTCATTAGAAAGTTCAAGTTTTAAGTATTTTGCTATAAACCCCTTTAGTTCTACAGACTTCAATTCTGTAAGTTGAATTTCTTCAGTTTTTTTATAAGGATATATATCAGGCCATGCATTCTCCAATTCGGGACAATCTTCCGCAGAAATATCAAGACTGTGTGCAGAGAGATTCATGTCTCCTTCAATATCGCTTTCACCATCTTCAGAATTTTGTTCTTGCTCGACATCAGCATGTTCATTACTCGATTGACTTCCTTCAGATTTTTCTTCGGTATTTTCGCAGTCTTCATTTGAGATTTCAGATTCATTTTCCAAGTCATCGCCTTTTACTTTTATATAACGCCTATCAATGCTGACCATGACTTTAAAACTTTGTTCTCTATATTTTTCTTCTATAGGTAAATTTTTATCCGAACATGAGGGAGCAGATTGAGAATTTAAAGATTCCTCAAAGCTGTTAGTTTCAGTATTTGGGCAAGATTTCTCAGTTTCGCTGGAATTTAAAACAGATTCACCACAGAGTTTTATTGGCTCATTACTCTTATCTTCACACGATTTCAGATCAACTGGATCTTTATTCTTCGAATTTTGAGACTCGTTGCTGTCTTCCTCGTAAGCATTCACAATCTCATTTGTATTGTCACCATCAAGACTCTTAACGACGTCACTTAGTCTGGACTTTGATAATTCATTAGAATCATGTTTGAGATTACTAGACTGCTTAGAACTACTTTCAGGGGGTTTAAGATCTGAATCTCCCTCCTTCAAGTGTCCGATCGCAGCAACAGCTAACTTTAGAAATCTTTCTTTGGGTATGTTAAAAATCATATTCATATTATCTCCTGAAAAGGCTAAAATTGGTGCATTAGGATCTTCACAAGTATCGTATGGAATTACTTCTGCTCGAAATTCTAAAGACTTGCGTGCTGGTCTTATTTCAGGACAAGTCTTTGGCGCTTCCGGAACGTCCTTATTTGTAGATCGTCCTGGCATTTTTAATGTACCTCCAATATCCAAACCTGAAAAAGAGACATTGTTACTCATCTATTGGTGTTAAAGGCATTTGTTTCATTAAAAAATTTGCAACATTTAACTAGGCCCTAGACTAGTTTTATACAACCCCTTACCTTAATTACAAAAGCTTTCATTATGTTACCTATCGAACTTATGAAATTAAAATTTAGGAGTTTCATGATTAACTACGGTAAAGCCCAAATTAGAGAATAAGATCTAAACATCTACAATTAAAGATTTTTTTTTTTTTTACAAGAACCGATGCATTATTCGATTTAAGAAATAATCTAAATTTAGCATGCAGTTAACATTATTGCATTTGGAAGATACCTGTAAGAGTAGACATCCATTAAATAGTCAATTTCAAAAACAGTTGAGACTTACACTGGCACATCGATTGGATGTTGCTATATTAAGATATTTTTAAGCTTAATATTAGAGAGTAGTAACCTATAAAAAGATTCCCAATTTAAGAGTAAACCCTAGTTGCTATGCTATACCATCTATACTCCAATTGGATCTGGAGAAAAAACAGACGCAACATGCTGTATTTTGCTCAACTATACATAGTTAAAATAACGTTAGCTTTCTCAGTGTATTCAAACTATCAGCGGATTTGCAAAGAAAACTTCAACTGTCTACGAACACAAATTTATATCCAACCGTTTTGTATACCTTTCATGAAAGTTCACGCGAGTACAAGACTGCATATTCCTATAAAGTCTGAAGGAGTCATCCGAGTAAGACTTCTGAAAACCCAAGATGTCCTTTGAAATTTAAAAAAGAAAAAGTAGCACATATACTAAAACAGTGAAATAAAAATAGTCTGGTTTAATATTTTACACATTATGTCGAACTCAGCTTCAGTCAATCACCATCCGTTGTTCAGCCTCATTACATGGGTTCCCAAAACTTGCGTAGAGGTATTTTAGCTGCATTTTGCTCGTAAGCAATTTGTCTAAAATATTTCAGTTTGCATAGACGTTTCATCTAGAATTTCTCAACTTAAACTGTAAATTCCAATTTAAACGGTTGTCCAAGTTGAAGCTAACACGAAATACTCAAAAATGCTTTAATTGACAATGCATGCATGACTGAAAGACAGCAGCCTTAAAACTAAACTGTTCGACACTGAATGTTCTACGATATTAATTTAGGAAGCTTTATATTAGATTAACAAGAACTGGCTTCGAAACATGGCAATTACGCAGTGGCACAAAGTAAAACCGACGTTTTCATATTTTAAAGCATAAAAGAAATTTCATAGTTATCAAACGTTTGAATATATTAACATTCAAACGAAAAGGAGAGAGTTATTCATTACATTATAAAAAGTGAAGTTTGACCAAATTAAGTCTCAGGATTGAGGTTTATAAAATTTAAAATAAAGCTTTTCATGATGTGTTAACATACTACAATTTAATTTGTCAAAAATAGAAAAGCAATTGGGCAAACGTCTTTGGAAATTAAATGAGCTTATAGCATTTTAAAGGCAGTAGGGAAGATTGCAAAAGTAGTAAAACGAAGTCTCAAAACATTACGTACTCAAGCTAAAAACAAAACACAATCTAAAATAAAACTATGCAAACTAGGTTTAGATTCTGTAGAGCACTGATCATACGAGAAGTAAAACTCAAAATTAAGACTGTCCAGCAGAAGAGAGAAATTTTAATGTTCTAATTTAATAATCAAGAATTTCCCGACATGTAAAACTGCGTATATGAATTTAATAATTGAGTATTACTCATTGTTTTAAACAGCATTATTTCTGTAGCATTAATTTAATGAGTATTACAGCGAAACTTTTGACAGTGAGCGGATATCTGTTCACGGCGCTGAGAAGGTTTAGTGCTAAAATGACCAAATTGACAGTGAATTTTTGGAAAAAAGAACCAGTCCAGAAACTGGAAATTCCAAGAAATTTCAACGCCAAGTTTAGAGGAAAGACTTCCTGTGCAAAATAGTTACGTTTAAAATTTTCAGAGCTTAACTATTTTGGGAGATGTTTACGGATAAAGTAAAATCTCGTTCAGATGAGCAAACATTGAGAACGCCAAATTAAGAGTAAAGAATTCTGAACCTCTTTAACGTGGCGATGGGATGGTAATATGCGAATCTCAGCCAATGGATATGGTAATCATTGGTCCGATATGTATTAAAATATTTAGAAAATTGTGAAGATGATGTTCAAAAATTGGATAGACTATTTTTAATCAAGACAACGATCCGAAGCATAAAACGTTACATGTTAGACTATGGGGGTTATAATTCCCTGCATATTATACTCTTCAATCCATTATGCAATTTTAACACTTATGGACACATTTGGAAATTGAGCCATCTATAATAAAACCAAAGTTTCACTGTGGGTGTGCGATGGCTAGTTCAATCTAGCGCACGTAAGTCTGAAATTTGGGCGAGGATAAGCCCTGGTACACCAGAGGCTCAGATTTACATTGATAGAGATTTAAAACTTCGCTAAATTTGGCAGACGCGCATGCCCAAAACCAGATTTTCGAGCGAAAAGAAAGCCAAGTTGCTGGCTTAATGGCCTTTTGTTTTAACCTCCATCGGCCAAACTGTTCGGCACACTGGAAAATTTAAGATTTTTTTTAAAGATCGTACTTCTAATTCTTAAACGCCGCAATCTGTTCGAAAAAAAATTACATTCGCTGAAGACGTTTTCTCCCCTTTATGGAAAAGTTTCACCCAACCCGCAATTGGAGATACAGAAAAATATGCTCTTAACCCTTCGACTCCCAGTGAAACTTCAAAAATTGCCACCGACACAGCATTCCCAGAAACTGCTTGTAAAACCATGTCTGCTTGTCCCACTGGTCTCGCGTTCATTTGGGATCTTAGTTTATAGTTTGCTCGGTAGATAGCAGCCCAAGGTGGGGCTTAGCGTGTTTGCGTAGCAAAACAAAATTAGTCAAGGGGTTGAAGCAAACCTTTTCCACTACGCAATCTTTACAAAAGAATTAATCCTTTCAAAAACACTCGCGACTGTAGGTCACTTCGCGCCACCTGAAAGCTCTTCGTTAAAAGAAACGTCCGTATATCGACAAACTTTACAACACATCGGCAGACAAGCTTTACATCACCTACAAAAATTTCGAAGCTCTTTGAATGAGAAGTACTTAAGGATCTGAAGTTTTCGACAACTGCACTTTTTTAGGCTCGGCTCATGTCCCCACTAAATACATTTTCCACGAAATTTTAAAAGAGCTTCGATACAGTTCTATTTATATCAGATTAAAATTTAAGAGAGCTCTGAAGATCAAAACTTCCGAAAAAGTACCAGATTCAAAAAAGCAAGAACTTTACAATTGATATCGTATTTTACCAATTTTACACTGGCTGCAAAGTCTTTAGTTATAACAGATAAAATTTGCAAAGAGTTCGGACGAACTTTTAAACGACCCTACGTGAGAAAAAAACAAGGAAAGGTTTTACGAGCCAATACCCTATCACCACTACTCAATCTTTTCGAGATTTTCACTTAATAAATCCATACAAAATCTAGTTAAAAATGTAACAAATTTGAGGATTCTTTAATGTTATCACGGGCACAGGAAAAGCCAGGTGATACTTCAGCTAGAATACAATAAGATTTCAAAGACATTAAAATAGTTAAAAATTTATGCGAAAACGTACTTCGTTCAATACTGAATAGATAAAGCTGCTATAGCAAATTGTTTACGAATCAAATATTGAACTTCAGTTAAATTCAAACTAGCTAAAAACGAGTTTTAAAACTTTCAAACTTCATGCAAAAAGTTGTTTTCCAATTTATATGTACACTGGTGGCCAAAACACTTTTCGGGAAACTAATTTGATAGCTCATAACACATTTTAGCAATACCATAAAAGTATATCGCAGGAAATAGTTTAATCAAGATCATGGAATAGTTCAATTTTATTGAATAGCTAAATATCAGGAGAAGACAAACTTTTGGTTGATGTGAAGTATCTTGCACTTGAATGTACAATGGCTCCCAAACGTGTTTGTACACTTTGAAAATTAGTAAAAAGGAAGTACCCTGGACTTTCATATTTACTTTTCCACATCTACGTTATTCTAACACACAACATTTTTTTTAAAGTATGGACCGATTTCCTTTATATAAAAAACTGAATGAGGCAGAATACGCCACGAAAGTCTTCGTAACCAAACATTTTCGGGATAAATTCATAATTAAAAATTCACTATATTGCGTCTACATTTAAAAAATAGCATTGCTTTAATTTGCTTTCTCCGTAAAATTCCATTTTAAAATGGCTCGTCGTCGATTTTCGAATGCTGTTTCTTTAAATCTTTCATCCTAGTAATGGAAAACCAGTTCGGAATATTGCTAATTCGATTCCCGATTCTACGGTGCAGAATGAGATAATTCTTTAAAGATGAAAATCCGATCTAAAACAAGGTAAGAAAAGTGTCAAAGTTAACGCAACATTATCAGAGATTTGGAAAAATTACGAAAAATCCACGTTTAAGTGCTGTTAAAGTTGCTACAGAATTTAAAAACTTTCTACGTTAATGACACCTGAAACTGTTCGACGAGTGCGGAGATAAACTGGTGTGCTGCCCGTAGAAAACTTGTTTGTGCAAAAACAAAAGCTTTCCTTCGCAAAATCAGCCATAAAACCCGAATCTTATTGAATGTCTTATCTGCAGATGAAAATTTAACATTTTGTTCAGAGTTCCGATGGGCGTATAAGTATGGAAAAAGGGGGGGGACTTAATCCCAAGAACTTAGAACAGTTACGCATGGCGGTGTCCTTGTGTGGGGGTGCATTGCAGCACCAGGACCAAGTAATTTGGTATTTATTGATGGCATAACTAATTCTTTATTTAAAAATATTGTAAGAATTTAAAATTATCAGCCCAAACTTTTAGATATTTTAACTGTTTATCAAGATAACTATCTTGATAAAGAGTTCTAATAGAGCCTACGGCTCTCAATGTTAGTCTAGTGTATAAATGTCCACAGTCCTGAAACAACTCAATCGTCTGATTTAAACGCAATAGAACCCGAGAGGGTCGAGCATGTAGACACGACATTAAAACAAAAAGCGAACTAAACACAGTAATGATAGACTAATGGGTGAACATCGATGCAGAAATTACAAAAGAAAACTAAATCTATTCTGACGTTTAAAGGCTGTTGTGGATGTTAGGACATCCTACCAAGTACCAATTTAACGAAATATTACAGAATGTAGAGGTTTTATTTAAAGTGTACGAAGATTTCAGATTTTTTGTATTTCTTCAAAACAACGTTTTACTATGTTAAAATTATTATGTAGTGTTAATAAGTTACAGATCTTATTAAATACCCATTCTGAAATATTAATTTATGGATAGAGCACTATTTCCTTTAAATTCGCAAGTACGAACAATTTTGGGAGCCACTATAGCTATGTAAATGAATGTTTGAGAAACATTTCATTTTGTCAATGAGTAAATAAAGCCTAGGATAAGAAAACCAACTATTGATGTAATGTAAACTGATTAGGGAGACCGTTATGGTTGCTATTAAGTTTATAAAAAGAACTGCTTTTAATTGAGCTAGCAAAACAATTAGTAAGCAAGTATATTTACCCAGAAAGCGATGTAATACGTAGTACTGTTCAGTGTATAAGGCTACAGTTAAGAAATTCGAAAACGGTTAAAGGGATGGCCAAGTTACACACAACACTGATTAAGGCATTAAAGAGTGCAACTGATTGTAGAAGAAAGTGCAAGAAATTGTGCACCGCAGTGCAAAGTTTAAGCAAAGTACAGTTCTGTGTACACTGCAGTATTTTGGTACGAATACTTATGTCCCACGAAAAAACAAGCATTAGTTGAAAGATTAAACTGGGTTAAAATGCATGTTAGACTAATAGCGGGACCATGTTTTTGAAAGATTAGAAAATTATGCATTTCAGCCGCCATTACTCGTGTGGGGAGTTAACACCCCAGGAGCAAAATCTTGCGCTCAAATACGAACAAAAATCAAAGACATACTTCTAGTAGCTGCACTTTCTTTGATGCTACGCCTACTGGGAACGCATGTTCATTCTACGAGATCCCTTGAAATGGACGTAAAAATTTCTCAGCTAGGTACTCGCAACACCCCACGAGTAATCATGGGATGTTAAAAAATTAAAACATTCCATTTATGAATGACTGAAATAGCTTTTTTGAACGATTTTTGGCCTTTTCTAGAAAAATGTCGAAATAGACATGGGAAAGAGTAACAGCATTTGCGGAATCTTTTGGAAATTTCATTCTGAAGATTAAGCAAGAAGTACAGCTGATAACCATCTGGAGGATAACCAACATTTTGTTAAACGTTCTAATCAACTTAAAATCAGTACGAGAATCTGAAGAAATATTGGAACAATATATTTATGCCGAAATAGACTCCATATTACGTCGGGAATAAAAAATAAACTGTACAAGAAAACAGGTTCAACTGCCATACGCACTCATTCTTCAAACATAACAGCGCTTATATCACCCGGTAAATGAGTAACCAAGTCTTGTGAAACGCCTGTTTAAGTTTTTGAAACTATCGGATGATAATGGAAGATAGTTCAGCAAATTTAAAGAGAATGCAATCTTTCTAGAGAAATAAGCCACTTTAAATCAGCAGTAAATTTCAAAATAATTCATTACAACTTAAAAATTGTGATAATTCTTTGGGGCTTGGAACACATCCGCTAGTGATCACGTGACAAAAGCGCGAGTAATGGAGTGTTAAAGAAATCTAAACAAACTTCATTCTGTTTGCATTAAACCTTCCTTAAAATTATTTTTAACGAGATCCAAAAGTAGAGCATGGTGCAAAAAAAAAATAGAGTTTCCCCCTATCAATAGTCTTTAGTAGCACAATGAAACCAGTCGTCGCCTATCCCACTTTGCGAAGGCACCGTTGCCACCACCAATGATGTGGCTATAAATATATATTACAGGAACATTTAGGGATTTATAGGAATATGAATGCCATAATACGTCAACGAACTACCCTAGCCCAAAGTGAAACCTATCACGAGCGATCTTTAGAACATATGCAATGAAGTATACCCACTTCAAAAATTTGATTCTATATATCGTGTCGCTGATTTATTTCAAAGTGTCAAGAATCACACCTGGCAAATTAAATTTGCTGAGAGTAGTCCAGACATTAACCAAATCCTATGGAGACAACTTATTTGTCTGAAGAAACTGCAATTAAGCTCAATTAACAGAACCGATAACTGAATATTGGTCCCAAGTTAAAACTGTTCAAGTTAAAACCTTCCTTCGTGGGAAATCGTTTAAGGAACGTTAAAATTAGTTATAGAATTAACTGCCTTAAAAAATTCTAAGTTTGTGTCACTTCTCTTGACATTAAAATCCGATAATTTCATCTTATACAGATTTCCATTGTTTAACGCGTTGCATCAGAATCAAGTGCGTTATGAACCAAATAACTATACAAATTGTTTAAAGATTTCCTTATTTAGGGCACTGCGTTCAACCGTTTTCCTTTCATTACAAATTCAGTCAAAGTGTCAGAATTCTGTATTTGAGCATTTAATAAACTTCACACATATTCCAGGGATTATGTAAATCTAAGCAAAATCTTATGTAGCTGCAGTGGTAAGAGACTCAAGGGGCAAACGCCCATGTTACAACGAATGTCAAAAGACTGCTAAAATTTGTATTCCCGGTACAAACGTCCAAGGCTCTCCGCAGACTGCAAATCTTCGTTAAACCTATGAACTTAAAAATGCATACATATTAAAGTTTCTCATCCGAAAATTAACTTTTTTCTGTATACTCTTCAAGGTTTTCTATTTCCATAAGAAATTTAGAATGTTGAAAATCAAAGTGAAGCTGACGAGTTGGAAATAAGATTTTAACACTTAATTTAGAAATACTTTCCAAATTAACACCCTTCAAGTAGGGTACACAGAAAGTTAAATTTTCCCTATGAAATTTGAAAATAGGGATGCATTTAAAGTTAATAGGTGAAACGGGGGTGTTGAATCTGGCCGATAAGGAGTCAAGTTCCTTGTGCCAAATTTAACCAAAATTTTACTAAAACTAAATAGAATTGCGCGTGTACAAGGTGAAGACTTAAGGGCGAAAAGTTACAAAATCATGTAACTGCTGACATCCATCTCCTTTTCTCGAGAACCGGTAAAACGTTTCAACACGTTAATTTTGCAATAGCCGAATAAATTTATCGTTCTTCCCTAAATAAAACGACTGCCGTATTTCGCAGACAAAAATCTAGATAGATAAATTGCTTTCCTTTATTTTGCGGATAGATACTTTAGCTACTACCAAAGAAATTAAAATAGCTTTAGTAGTTTGAGAAAAGCAATACATGTCTGCTGTTTTAAGACTGATCTCGCAACTTGTACCCGTAAGATATTGCCAACATTGTACCGCGAAATCAGTCCCAGGTTAGTTGTGTAGAGAAAATTCAATGATTTGCTAAATGACTTATGACAAGCAAAAAATTTTTACTCTTGTTCAAGTGAATTCAGACCCAAGTTACCAATTTAAAAACTTTTATAAAAGCGAAAAGGACCAAGTGAGAACAGAAAAGTTTCAATAGCGCAGCATAATGTGCAGTGTAAAGCACATATAGAATACAAATTAAAACAGCTGAGAATTCAGTATAACCCACGGATATTACCCAAAAATTTTTATTCAGACTAGAAGTATGGAAGAATTAAACACTTTACCCTTAATTGCATAGTGATGTAAATTTCCATCACTGTTTATTTAACTTTTAATAAATAAACTTCTTCGCCACCACTATATATAGAAATATTAATCCAGTAAATTTCCCGTGAACTATGTTGCTGAACAAAGTTAAAAATCTATCCTAAAATTTCTGGTGTCTAATATTTAATATATGTATAAAAACAATTTTAAAAGAAAACTCATGCAAAGGGTTAATTCGTATGCTTTATAATGCTGCAGAATTTTAGTCTCAATTAACCCTACTCCGTCATTTTAACGTACATTTCTCATTGAAGCGAGATTAAGATGAACTAGTTCTAGGATTAAGATTGATTTGATTGGAAAAATTGTCAGCATTGTCAAGAATAGTCTCTTTTCAATGAAGTTAAGGAATGTTACTCAAATAATCGGTTATTTTTAAATAAACTTATTCGAACAAAACTGCGTGAATAACCTCATTAGAACAGATTTAATTTTAAATTGTCACGTACTTTGACTAATTTAACTTTCCACCCGCTTTATCCGGCAACGGCTGCTGCTTGCAATGCAGTTTTGTTGACATTTTACATTTTTCTAATATTACAAATACAATCGTCACCCATCGTCTTGTCAAACTAAAATTTTATTGGTTACAATTAAAATGGGCTTTCTAAAAAGGGTAGCATCAAGTTAAAGATTTGCAAAAGAAATAGTCTAAACTTTATGCAGTGCGTAAGCTTTGATAACGTTTCAGTTAAAGCTGGTTCAAGTTTCAAAATCCCTCCGAATCTGTTCAAGTACAATTTAATTGACCAGATACCAATTTGGATATTTTCATCGGTTACATTCAGATTTTTATAAATTTAAAGAATGAATAGATTTGAAACCGATGACTCCCCTTTAAGGTCGTTTGACGACAAAGTTATCCACAAATGTTTATAAATTAAAAATTCCGACAGATTTGAATTTTAGCAATTATTGATAAGTTTTATATATCTTCTAGAAGAACTGCACACGTCCAATGCGAGTACAGAAATGTCCTCCGGATTTACAAATCAAGAAAAGTAACAGATAATCAATTTTCTCCTAACTAAAAATCCCGAAGTGGATATAACTGAAAATTTCACAAAACTTAACGTTTTCATAAAGAGTTTAGAACTATCGCTTTATATGAAAAATTTAGAAATTTATTTAAATCTGAAAAACGCAGAGCCATACAAAGTGAAACAGATTTACCCACCTATCTTATTTACACTTTCAGCAATCTAAATCTTGAAATATTTTAGCTAAATAAGCAAAGAAAAATTTAATTGGGTACCGGACCACGTTATTCGGAATATCCGAATTAATAAACTACAGGTACGTTCTTACCAGAGACTCATTTTATAATTATATACTTAATCATGACTGAGACTAGCTTTGTCCAAGTGTAAGGAATGGTATATACATTCTGGATTTAAGAAACTATACACTTACTCTAAACTAGCATATACCCTTCTGCCTATACGGTATATCCTCAAGGACTACAAAACTGGTTTTGTGTCAGATACAAGGAAATCTAAAGACATTTGTTAAACTTTAAGACTATTTGCCAAATGACATTTTAAAGATTTAATTTATGATTTATTCTACCGTCAACCAGGGCGACGGCCTCACTTTAAAAGTTCAACCCGATTTGATAAATGCTTCTATCTTTTAATCATGGATAAAGTCACGAAAAAGCAGACATGAATTAGGCGGTTAGTGTAATACTGCAAACTTGTGGAAAGTCACGAATACAGCATCGGATTTAAACGAATTTTAAAATAAACTTTAAAGCATCAATATTTAAATAAAGTCTCGCAATAACTTCTAGGGTAAATTACGGGATCGAGATGTAGATGCGGTGTAGAAAAATATGGGAATTAACTTTTGACATGAACAAAAAGTTTCTTCGAGAGCCGAAAGATAAGCATTTCCGTATGCTACTATCTAGTCGCAATCCTTTGTTTTCTGATCGCCAATGGCCACTGAAGACTGCCCTGTCTTAGAACTTACCCTTTTTTATAAAGGTACTTTGTAAAAGTCCAATTTACGTTAAGTTAATAAAACAAAATGGATAGCCAAATTTAAGACACTGGATTCATTTTTCTTTCATTAACAGCAAATAAATTATCTGGGGGATCAGATTAAAAGTTTATGTACTATTGTTTGCGGATATTTATATCCGAAGCGAAGTTTGTTTTACGGCAAGTAACTACCGCACTTAAAATGAGATTCCACGTCTAAAGAGATTTTCATAAATTAACACCAAATCTTTGCGTTTTACAAAATAAAAACAATGGACCTTACCCACGAGTGGCAACAACCAAACTGAGGGTAATTTTCTTCGTAAAGACTATTTGACGAAGGGGAAGCTGTGTTAAAATGTTCTTCACGCCTATTGTGTTTTTCTTCACCCACAGATGACGCGATATGGGTAAAGTCCATAAGACATTCGCAGTCACTACGGCAAGCCCTGCTTATTGGCGTTACTCAGTTATGTAGTTATTTAATGCAGATTCTGTATTAGTGTTTATATTAATGAATGTATATAACAGTTTCCAATAGATGTGCACAGTACAGATCTGAATATTCTGTATATCAAATTATGCAACACCTTAAGTGGAGTTTTTATTCAGGAGATTAACTCCTATCGGCTGTCGCGAATGTGAAGCATGACAAATTAGAGATTGATATTGAAAGTTACTTTTAACTACATAAATAACACCTCCAAGCACAAAGATATTAATTGTACGGTAGAAAATAAACTACTTCGGGCAAACAAATTCACAGCAAGACTAGTATTAGTTTGCCATTTAGGCGCACATACAATCATGTGACGTAAATAGACCACAAGATGGTTTCAGGATTAAAAAGTGTAAACTGGTGTGAAACACTAAGAACTAAAATTTCTTAAACACCAAAAACTTTAAAATGAGCTAGGCCTTCCGAAATATCAGAGTCTCTTCGTCAGGCGCAAAAAGACGTGCTTCTATTAACCTTTTCCGGCGCGGAGCAAGTCTAAAATGAAATAATGGACTGACACCAGAAATTATAAACGAATTCATTAGAAAATAAAAACTTGCTTATTTTCCGGTACTTAAAAGGAAAATTTTAAATATTCTTGGTGCCGTTTTTTAGTTTTGGAATTAAAATTAGGTGTCCTTTTTTGTGGACACCGCCCGTTAAAGGGTTAAAGCAGCAAGACAATCTAGCAAGACTAGTCTTGCTGCTGCTTTAATAGTAGGAGCACGTCTTTTTGCGCCTGACGAAGAAAGACTGATCTTTCGAAAGGCCTAGCGTATTTTAAAGCTTTTGATGGTGTTTTAAGATATTTTAGTTCTTGGTTTCAGGATTAGTTTAAGATCATACATCAGAAAATTGACAATCCTACTTTAGTAGGGAGACCGATTTTTCTCCGCAAGTTTTATCCTTTATTAGAATACACCCACTGTTTAGTGTTACATTCGTTAATTAGGATATTCAAGAAACTTACCCATGTTGCAATATTAAAGACTTAATGAATTTAAAACCAGAATTTAAGGTTCAAACATAAATAAGTTTCCATATCAAAATTTTACATTTTCATAAATATGCACATATCTGCTGTTTTGGTACTCAAAGCAACCAATTCTACCATTTTTCAAAACCTGAAATAAGATTAATTTTGAGAGATTCATAAAAGCAACAATTATTGCAAGACAAACAAGGCTTTCAACAGCATCTTATTCACATGTCGCGGAACACATGTGAAGAACCGAATACTTAAAGCATAAAATCTTATTTCGCCGTTTGGTTTTATATTTACGCAAGTGTTCAGTATCGCGCCGAGTTTAACCTCTTCGTGACTAGTCACATACGGTACGCATAGGTGCTACTAATCCATTATTCCAAGCAGCAATTTTACAATTCATTAGAATACCTGCAATTAAAGATTAAACTTTTTTCTTTAAAGCGGCGATGGTTTAGTTCTGTATAAAGATTAGTCTCAAAGGGTTTAATTAGCTGTCTTGAGCAAATAACAAAATGGTTTCATTTTAAAACGTCCAAAGGAGTGAACATTTGAAATGGCCGTTTTAAATCTCAAACTTTGAGTATTTAAGTCAACGAAAATTTCTTGGTCAAAAAAAAGGTTGGAGGAACTACGTGCAACAAATCTGGCAATATTACTTTAAAGTTGCAATTTCTAGTAGATTCATTAATAACCAAGTTTCTGTAAACAGTTTAAGAACACTAAAAGTTATGGTTATATTTATACAAGACTGACAGCCTGCAATTTATGAGAGTGACTGTTGAGATCCGTTTAAACATCAGTTAAGTATCTTAACTATGAAATTACTCTTATAATTTTAACGGAATTCTATGGAAGTTTACTTCACGCTTACATTTCAGTTTTGCATTCTTAATATCTTAAAGTGTTTGAGATATGGTAATCACTTTTAGAATTTTTTTTTATTTAGTGTTCAACTACTTTAATTTTCTTTTAAGACGTATTTAGAGTTTAACTGAAATAAAACTAGCAATTTGGAACTTTTGCTATATTTAAACAACTGGGTGTAACGTAATGAGATACCTTAAACGTTAATTTTCCACAATAAATTCACTTTACTATAAGTTAAAATTATGAAGCGTGGCAAGTAGGAGAGGAAGAATAGAAATACACCGCACTATTAAGTGACAATACTTTAGCAGTTAGATATTTAATTAACTGCTTACGCGGCAGGTTAAAAAAAATAACCAAAATTCAGTTTTCCGGTAACTGAAGTATGAATAGCATTACTACATTGTTTTTGAAATGAGAGCGTATTAGAGCTTAAGATTCTACGTTATGCAAAGACAAACGCGAAATGTTCAATTCAGAGTTTTAGATTATCAAAGTACACAGTAAAATTCCATAAAAAAAAAACATACAAATACAAAAAATATGAACTATATAAGAAATCCAGTTATAAGCATGTAGAATTTTATAATAACTAAATGTATTTACAATTTAGAACGTAGATTTCAGAAAAATTCTAACGATAAATAACGCTTTAGATATTTATCATGAAAGTTAAAAAACTAGTGTTCTACAATATATAGGGTAGATTTGCCAGTAATGAAACACCCTTTAATAACATGTTTATAACAATAAATTTTACTTTACTTTCTTTCATAACTCCCCCTTGCATATTTTTTCATTTATAGCTCATTTTCAACAAAATTGTCACAATTAGAAGATTCAGAATATCGGAGCAACTAATAAAAACGCGATAAAGATAATTTACACAATTATTAGGTTGCAAAAAAATAATTCTAGAAATTCTGAAATTAATGTAAAATGTTTTATTAAGAGAATTACTATAAATACTCACCTATGTCGCAGATGTAAAGACTAAACTGAGGACAATTCAAATCCAAGAAAACAATCTTATACATGTGTAAACAGTTACGGCTGCAGTGTCAAAGTTCATTAAAACGTGAAATTAAGGCCAGGGGTAGTTTCGAAGATTTCGCACTAGCCAAACACGACATCAATTTCAAAATATACAGGAAAAGATCTAGGTGAATCTTTCGCTATTTTCAAAAATAGATTGACCAATCTGAAGCTTCCATTTTGATTAAAATTTCGTTCTTTTCAAAACTATCATGAAATACTGACATCTAATTGATCAATCTCGTTTCAAAAAGAAAGGAAAATCAAGCCTGATCCCTGCCGTATTCAGGTCACAACCTACGTTATACACAGCCGGTTCATGAGTCATAACTTTTAAAGAGTCACACGGATTGGATAATCTCTACACGGCGATTGGCACAAAACGATGGGCGCGACCAAGGCTACACTAAATACCAGGCTTGCTCATTCATTATCATGATGTCACAAATGGTGGCTGCGAGGCTAACGAAAAAGACAGGTTACCGCGGTGCATTCCACTTATCTTTTTTTACAGACCGCTAGAATGACGTGATGCTCTTTTCGTACACCTGCATTGGTGCATTCGCACATCACGTGACTCCCGCGGTCTGTAAAAAAATATACGCGTAAAGCACCGCGGTAGCCATTCTTTTTCATTAGCCTCGTGGTGGCTGGCCGTGACGAAAGACATACAGCGATTGGCAAAACGATGTGCGCGTCGTTTTGTACCAATCGCTGGTCACGGTCAGCCACTATTTGTGAGGTCATGAGAATGAATGAGCAAGTCGCGACCAACGTTATACATGGCCGGCGAGGCTAACGAAAAAGACAGGCTACCGCAGTGCATTCCACTTATCTTTTTTTACAGACCGCTCGAGGCTAACGAAAAAGACAGGCTACCGCGGTACATTCCACTTATCTTTTTTTACAGACCGCTAGAGTGCTCTTTTCGTACGCCTTCATTGGTGCATTCGAGCAACACGTGACTCCGGCGGTCTGTAAAAAAAGATATGCGTAAAGCACCGCGGTAGCCTTTCTTTTTCGTTAGCCTCGCACACCGCTAGAGTGGCGTGATGCTCTTTTCGTACACCTGCATTAGTGCATTCGAGCATCACGTGACTCCGGCGGTCTGTAAATAAAAGATACGCGTAAAGCACCGCGGTAGCCTTTCTTTTTCGTTAGCCTTGCACGGCCGGTGCATGATGTTTGGAACGTCACATGGAGTGGATACTTTTTTCCACGGCGATTGGTGTAAAACGATGGTACAGTGCCTAGAAGTAAGTAGTCGTCGCCAATACAATACACGCCAATATAAACCGCAATAGAAAAATGTCCCTAACAGGAGGAAAACCAGATTCTCCGAGAGAGGGCGTCGAGTTCCCACCGCCGTTATTAACGCTTGAAGTTTCATTTAACAGGCTTGATCCTAATGTTAGTTTTAATGTAATTAACGCTGTATTTTCAAACAAACTATACGAATGTTTCTATTTCTATAATATTTTAAAGTAAACATATATTATGCCTGTTTAATGATAAATCAGTATGGATAAATCTGCAAATACTAAGAAAAGAAAAGCTGATAGAACATGCTTCGTTCCTGGATATACTAGTGGATATAAAAGCAACAAAACTAAAATAACTCTATTCCACCCTTCCCCCCCCCCCTCCAAAGACAAAAAATAATTTGAAAAATGTTTAAAAGCCATTCCTCGTGCCGATAAAGATCTGAACCAATATTCAGTTGCATGTGAATTAGAGTCCTGCATGGGTCGGGTTATACCCGACCCGAACCCGCAAATTTCATTTGAAGTCAAGCCGCAACCCGTCCGAACCCGACAAAAAAAATTTCCTCCATTTCCTTAATCTGAAAAAATATTGGACATTCTTTTGAAAAAGCGGGTCATCTCGAACCCGACCCGCAAGAGTAAAAACCCAACCCGAAGCCGAAAAAGTGAATGTCAACCCGACCCCGACCTGCAGCAAAAAGTAGAAGTCAACCCGACCCGTACCCGAACCTCAACGAAAAAATAGAGCGCCAACCCGACCCGAACCGCGGACGGGTCGGGTGCGGGTAACCCGACCCGATGCAGGACTCTAATGTGAATCGCATTTTCATGAGCAATTTATTGAGAGAAATTACAAATACACTATTGAAGGGAAAGAAAATTTGCTCAATTCTTTTTAATTTAGTATTTTAATTTTTCTATCTAAAATAATTAAAATATTTATCTTGTGATAATGACAATAAATAATTTAAACAATGAATTATTATCATAAATATTTTATTAATTATTGATATCCTAACTTTAAAATTTATTTTAACATGACAATTTTGTTTCATTAGTATGCTTTCATTCAATCATGGTTTTAAATACATTCACAAAACCAATGTATTACTTTTTGTAGGGTGTCAATAACTGGAATTAAAAGTGTTTGATTTATTTCTGTTATTAAAATTTTGATTCACATTGGGAAATGTGAGTATGAGAATGGTTAAATATTGTTGATAGCTTAATGTATTATTAAATATATATATATATATATATATATATATATATATATATATATATATATCAGATAGAGTTGCAAGGTTAGTTATACAAGTGTCAAAAAGATACAAGCTGCAAATTACCCAAGTTTATGCACTAACAATTAGCTATACTGATGAAGAAATTGAGGATTTCTATGAAGAAGTAGCTTCAATGCATCAAAAAGGAAAATGCTACATAAAATTAATAATGGGAGACTGGAATGCTAGAATTGGGGAAAAAAAGAAAGGTGAATTCTCAGTAGGAAATCATGGATATGGGGTGCGTAATGAAAGAGGAAACAGATTGATTGAATTTGCAGAATGCGAACAGATGTATATCATGAATTCATTTTTCAAGAAAAAGCCACAAAGAAAATGGACATGGCGTAGTGCAAATGGCTCAACAAGTGAAATCGACTACATCTTGACAAACAAAAAGCATCTTATTCAGGATTGCAGCGTTCTCAATAACTTCAATACAGGAAGCGATCACAGGTTAGTTAGATGCAAACTGCTTTTAAATACTAAAGTGGAAAGAATGAAGCTTTTGCAATGCTCAAAGAAATCAGTCGATATTATAAATCTCCAGAAACATAAAGAAGAATTTAATTTAGAACTTAAAAATCGTTTTCAAGTACTTCAATCAATCTTAGAAGAAGAACAAGATGTTACAGTAGTGAACAAGAAAATAACAAATACTCTACAAGAAACTGCAAGGACGATAGCTGGTGAAGTACAAGTAAAGCAAACAAAGAAAATAACAGCAGAAACAAGAAGATTGATGAAGAAACGCAGAGAATTTAAAATGAAGAAAAACTATCCTAAATCAAGAGTTGAATATGCAGAATTATGTAAAACGGTAAGAAAATGTGTTACAGAAGATATCAGAAAATTTAACTGTGATCTTGTCAAAAAAGTTCTAGAAGATAACAGAAGTTTAAAATCAGCTAAGCGCAAACTGTGTGTTGGAAGAAAAGGTATTTTTGCACTGAAGAGAGCAGATGGAACAATCACCAAAATCAATAATGAAATAGTACACATTGTCGAAAAATTCTATAACGATCTATATAAATGTGAAGATCAAAGGGAAATCAACCTACGTGATCCACTAGTAAACATAACAGAAACTGAAGAGATAATCCCAGTGATGACAGATGAAGTTGTACAAGCCATTAGAGGCATGAAAAAAGGTAAATGCCCTGGCGAAGATGGAATTACAATTGACCTTATCAAAGAAGCAGGAGAAGAATTTGCAAAAATGCTAGCCATGCTGTTTTCCAAATGTCTCGAGAAATCAGATGTACCAGAAGATTGGAATAATGCTGTGATGGTGTTACTTTATAAGAAAGGAGAAAAGGAAAACATTAAAAACTACCGTCCAATCAGCTTACTGTCAGTGATTTATAAAATTTTCACCAAAGTTTTAACGACAAGACTTGAATCAGCTCTGGACTCAGCTCAACCTAGAGAACAAGCAGGATTTCGAAGTGGATTTAGCACAATGGATCATATTCAAACAGTAAGGGAAGTTATAGAAAAACATAAAGAATATAATTTACCTCTCTGCCTTGCCTTTATTGATTATGAAAAAGCATTTGATTCGGTCTACACATCTGCAGTAATTACTTCTCTGGAGGACATTGGTATAGACAAACCTTATATCAATATCATAAAAAAGATCTACAAGAAAGCAACAGCCACCATCCGTTTGGACAAAGGAAAAGCGAAGATCAAGCTTGGAAGAGGAGTAAGACAGGGAGACACCATTTCGCCTAAGCTTTTTACTGCTGTCTTAGAAAGTATTTTCAAGAAGCTGGATTGGGAAAACAAAGGGATTAGAATAAATGGGGAATATTTAAGCCATCTCCGGTTTGCTGATGACATTTTAATTTTCAGTAATAGCCCTGAAGAATTGCAAAATATGCTAAAAGATTTGGCAGAAGCTAGCATTAATGTGGGATTAAAAATAAATTTGGAAAAGACTAAGGTGATGTTCAATTCATTTGCATCAAAAAAGAAAATCGTCTACAACAACACTGAGATTAAAGATGTTGAAAGTTATGTGTACCTTGGACAAGAAATATCATCAGAAAACAGTATCATGAATGAAATCAATAGAAGAATAAGAAATGGATGGAGTGCTTTTGGGAAGAACAATATTATTCTGAAGAGTAACATGCCTCTTTGTTTGAAAAGAAAGGTGTTTAACCAATGTGTTTTGCCTGCACTAACTTATGGAGCAGAAACTTGGACACTAACAAAACGGATGGTACAAAGATTACAAACAACACAGCGAAGTATGGAAAGATGTATGCTAGGCATAACCAGAAAAGACCGAAAGAGAATAACGTGGATAAGAAGTCAGACGAAAGTTTTTGACATCATCGAGAGAATTAAACGGCTAAAATGGAAATGGGCTGGGCACATTGCAAGAAGACAAGACAATAGATGGAGCACAAACACCCTACAGTGGTATCCCAGAGATGTAAAACGACCAAGAAGACGACCTCAAGTAAGATGGAGTGACGAAATCAGAAAAGTGGCCGGTGTTAATTGGATGACTAAAGCACTAGACAGGCAACAATGGAAAAATCTGGGGGAGACCTACATCCAGCAGTGGATTGAAAACGGTTGATGATGATGATGATGATGATATATATATATATATATATATATATATATAATAACTATTAATAAAAAATAATTTTTAAATAGTTTTTTAAGGATGATTGGCACATCTACCCTAATTTAAAGAAAATGCATTCTTGTCATACTTTCAGGAGAGTAATTTTTTTTTCTAGATTTGAAAGAATTATTAATTTCTTGTTTGATGTTTGCTAGTATACCTTAAATTGTTTTACCCTAAACTAAAGCTCCGAAATATCAGAAATTTTTAACAACTCAATTTACTCTTAGTTTGTTAACTAGATGTAAACAAGTTATGTAATAATGAATACCGATTAAAAAGTTGTCAAAATAGGGACATGTTTTTACAAGAATTCATCATAGTATAATGTATTTATCCAATATATTGTATTGTATTTACCAATTATTGTATTGTAAGAAGAAAAACATTGTCCTATGATAAAGTTTGTAACTGTTTGAGTTCATTACAATTAGTCAATGAGATCAATTACATTTCTCTTCAACTGTATTTTCATTATTAGAATTTTTTTTCCTTGTTTATTTTTTATCTAGAGCATTTTAAAGTACTGATTTATTACAGAAAAAAATAGATGTAAAATTATGTGTATGCAAAAACGAAAGTTACCATAGCCGCGGAGACAACACTGGCGCCATCTATCGGCGTCCTCTATTTCTGAAGTATAATTTTGACGCCGATAACAACACTATATACTTCTAGCGCAACCTGCGTTATACACCGCTGGTGCATGACGTTTTAAACGTCACATGTAGTGGATCATTTTTACACGGTGATTGGTGTAAAGCGACGCACCCACCGTTTTGCACCAATCACCTTGTAAAAATGATCCACTACATATGACGTTTTAAACGTCATGCACCGGCCGTGTATAACGCAGGTCGCGCTTCTAGGCACTGTAACGATGGGCTCGCCGCTTTGCACCAATCGCCGTGTAAAAATGATCCACCTCATGTGACGTTTTAAATGTCGCACTGGCCATGTATAACGTAGGTCGCAAGCAAGTCCGGTATCTAGTGTTGCCCTGGCGCGACGCTTTGTACCAATCGCCCTGTAAAGTGTTCCAGCCGTGCGCGACCTACGTTATACACGGCCGGTGCATGACGTTTAAAACGTCACGTGGAGTGGATCATTTGTACACGGTGATTGGTACAACGCGGCGTGCCCACCGTTTTGCACCAGTCGCCATATAAAAATGATCCACTCCATGCGACGTTTTAAACGTCATGCACCGGCCGTGTATAACATAGGTCGCGAACTGACAACGACTTACGTTTTACACGGCCGGTTCATGACATTTCAAACGTCACACGGAGCGCGACCGAGGCTAACGAAAAAGACAGGCTACCGCGGTGCATTCCACTTATCTTTTTTTACAGACCGCTAGCGTGACGTGAAACTCTTTTCGTACACCTTCATTGGTGCATTCGAGCATCACCTGACGCCGGCGGTCTGTAATAAAAGATACGCGTAAAGCACCGCGGTAGCCTTTCTTTTTCGTTAGCCTCGAAGTGGATAATTTTTACACGGCGATTGGTGCAAAACGGTGGGCACGCCACTTTGCATCAATCACCGTGTAAAAATGATCCATTCCGAGGCTAACGAAAAAGAAAGGCTACCGCGGTGCTTTACGCGTATATTTTTTTACAGACCGCCGGAGTCACGTGATGCTCGAATGCACCAATGAAGGTGTACGAAAAGAGTGCAACTCCATTGCCGGTTACTCGCGCCAAGACTTTTTCGCCAAATGCGTGGAACGAGGGAACTTTCCAAATTAGCCCCCCGGAGCCCCAGAAATCCCTCTCGTGGAAAAGTGTCTGAATTCAACACTGTTTGATTTTTGCATCAGGATTGGAAGCAACAAGCTCTTTCAAATAGTTATATACATGATATTGATAAATAACGTTCTTTGACTGTTTTCTAATATCAGGACTAGCTGACATAATTAAAAGAAAGCAAAAGGAATAGGAAATCAAAGAAAGTAATATAACGAACAAAGCAGAGGAAGATCAATGGGCTTTATTAGGAATCTGGGTTCGAGATTGGAGGAAATCACGTGTTGGTGGTATTTTACCACCAGGATTTCTATTAGAATGTATGGTGCGATTTATATTTTTTTATGAGTATAAAAATATAAATAAAGATGCCGAAATTTTGTGCAGCGTACGGATGCACAAACAAGTCGAGTGATAAATTCTGCAAAGAAAATAGTGTTTCTTTTCATTGCTTTTCATTAAAAAATGATGATCTTTTAAAATTGTGGTTAGCGAAGTTGAAACGTGAAAACTTTACTCCAAGTAAACATTCTGTGCTTTGTTCTAAACATTTTGAAGACGATTGTTTCCACTTTTAGAACTTTACAAATAAAAGACTGCTAAAAAAGGATGTAGTGACAACGATTTTTAGTTTCCGACCCAGATCGAGAAGGAAAAGAACATCCTACCAATTTATTCAGAGGTAAGTTTATTTCTCTCATGAGTTTTATTTTTTTAATGAATTTCTCGCTTAATATGCAGGATCCATAAAAAAAAAACTAAGGAGATAATTATGGTTAAGAATTACTTACAACAGAATAACATAACAGCATTTTTAGCTCACAGACTGTCAAAGTCTGAGAGCAAATGTGCCCCCCCCCCATTTTGTATGTACGAGGTAGAGTCAATAAATTCCCGTAATGGTCGCCTACATTCACGCAGGTGTTCGTTGGAGGAGAAATATCTTTTGTGGAGGTTGGCAGCACTGATAAGGTAAACCCACAGGCATCTCGAATTCATTTCCGATACTGTTGGCGTTAGCTGCAGATCATTTCTGACAAAGCGAATTTTTCATTTGTCGGATTTTGAAATGTCGCTTTTAGAGCAGCGTGCAAACATCAAATTCTGCGTTTTGCTCGAGAAATCGCCTTCTGAGACGCTCGAGATGCTGAAGAAAGCATACGGAAACGATGGCATAAGCGTTTCCGTAAAGGTCAGCAAAAACATCACCGAGGAAGGAAAAAATTCGCTTGAACAAAAGCCGAGGGAAAGTTATGTTGGAGGTGTTTTTCGATTACGAGGGCGTCATTCACTACGAATTTATTCCTGAAGGCCAAACTGTCAATAAAGAACTTTATCTGGAAATCCTTAAAGACTACGAGATGCAATCAGACGAAAACGACCTAAAAATTGGGCAACAAATGATTGGTTTATTTTACACGACAATGCTCCACCACATTGCGCTCTGATTGTGAAAAATTACCTTGCCAGACACAGTGTTACCACTCTGGAACACCCTCCTTATTCTCCCGACCTAGCGCCAGCGGATTTTTACCTGTTTACACGGCTGAAAATGAAATTGAAGGGACACAGTTTTTTGGATTCAGATGAGATGATCGAAAATGCGACGAAGCTACTGAAGGGCGTCTCAAAAAATGGGTTCAAGGAGTGTTTTGAATAGTTATACGAACGCTGGAAGAAGTGTGTGGATGCAGGAGGAAAGTACTTTGAAGGCCAATAAAGTAAAATTATTGTTCTATTTTTTAATAATTTGTAATTGACCTATTCCGGGAACTTTTTGACCCTACCTCGTATGTACGATAGAATAAGCTCGAGTGTATAGTATGTACGTAACGCGATAACTCTTGATAGAAACATCCGATTTGTTTAAAATTTTGTTTATAGGTTCATTGTGGTAAGGCGCTTCCCTGATTAGTTTTGGGGTTTCATTGGTTAAGTATAAAGGGGGAACGGGGGGCTAATTCCCCCCCTTAATTTAGATAAATGGGTTTTTCATGCAGAATCGTCCTATTTGCTTCAAATTTTGTATATAAGTTCATTGTCATTAGGCGCTTCCCTGGTTAGTTTGGGGGTTCATTGGTTAACTATAAAGGGGAAAGGGGGGCTGATTCCCCCCTTAAGTTAGATAAATCGGTTTTTCATGCAGAATTATCTGATTTGCTTCAAATTTTGTGTATAGGTTCATTGTGATAAGGCGCTTCCCTGGTTAGTTTTGGGGGTTCACTGGTTAAGTATAAAGAGAGGAACAGGGAGGGTTAATCCGCCCCTTTAATTTATTATCGATTTCTTTTTTTTTCGAGGGCATTATTCTTTGAAATAAGAGTATAATGTACAATTAATGTGAATAGCCAGTGCTCAGTGCCATCAGTTTAACTGAGCACTTTTCTTTTTCTATTAAATCTAAGGCCATTCCACGGTAACTCTTGCTACATGTTTTACGAAATACAAATTTTAATCATGCTCTATTAATAAGTATTACACTTTTTTATTTTATAAGAAATCACAATAATTCTAATTTTTGTCCGTCTTTAAAAGTAAACAGCATATGTGTAAATAGAAAGAATCGGACGATATGCAAAAAACGAAGCACGTGCAAGACAAACAAATATAAACACAGCAGGGAGGTCACATGATGGTGGTTTATGACGTCACGCCAATAAAGCCGAGGCTAACGAAAAAGAGAGGCTACCGCGGTGCATTCCACTTATAAGTGGAAAAAAAGATATATCTTTTTTTACAGACAGCTAGAGTGACGTAATACTCTTTTCGTACACCTTCATTGGTGCATTCGAGCATCACGTGACTCCGGCGGTCTGTAAAAATAGATATGCGTAAAGCACCGCGGTAGCCTTTCTTGTTCGTTAGCCTCGAATAAAGCCCATTGTTATCTCTTGGATATCTCAAAAATGGGGTGTATAATACCCTGTTCACATCGGGCATTTAAGATATCTTAGACCACCATTTTTGAGGTGGTACCCTCCCGGAATGGAATACCTGTCCACGCCACAGATAATATTATCTGTGGTCCACGCTGACATCACTGCATCACTGTGTCCGAGATCTGAACAAACATAGAATGTGCGCATGCGCATATGTTAAAGGCAACCTCAACAGCCAATCGGCCTCCAGAGCCAATCAGAGTTAGAAGTACTGGCTGTATCTAGCAATAGAAAGTTCGAACTCACTAAAAGTGAGTTTCTGGAACTCCTTCAGTGAGTTCGGCGGTCTAAGTTATCTTAACTATCCGATCTGAACGTAGTATTTGGCCCGTGGAGCTGACCTTCACTAGTCATTTTATTCGCAACTCTCTTACAGAGGCACTCTAGATTCACCCCATGGTGTATAGTCCCATGACCAAAATCGCCATTTTGGCTGTGACAGATTTTCCGTTTTGACCAACCAACCAACCAATTAAACATACCATAGAATTACTCTTTAATTCTTTTGTGTAAAAGATTATTTTGAAACTGTTTCACTTCAGTTTTGATATTCGGACTTCCACTGAGGTACAGAATGCTTTAGCGAGAATTAAAGCGTAAAAAATAACATGTGTACCGATCATTTATGCTCACATTTGTATTTAACTTTTATTTATAATTCCTAATTCATTATTATTGTATGAAAGTTTTTTTATTTGAAACTTGAGGGATAGCTCACTTTCTGAGCTGTTATAATTGGTTTTGTTGAATAGGACCATTACGCTACACTCTACGTGTTACTTGAATTCTGTATTCAGAATGGTGGAACCAATTTTTGATTATCAATTTCGCCTCATAGTTGTAGGCGATAGCACTGTCGGTAAAAGTGCTTTACTTACTGCATTTACGCATGGGAAATTTTCTGAAGTATGTGATCCAACGGTTGGTGTTGATTTTTTTGCTAGACTCATAGAAGTAAAAGATGGTGTTAGAGTCAAACTACAACTGTGGGATACTGCTGGTCAAGAGAGATTTAGGTAATGAATAAATCAGATACATTTTCAACTGTTTCATGTAATTATCGTTAAATTTTCGGTATCTTTTATTGAAAGAATGTATCTATTTTGTTGTTTTTATCTGATCATCGCTGAAAATAAAAATTTGACCAGTTGAGTGATTTTTGTGCCTCAAAAATATTTATTTACCAAGTGTTCCAGCTTCAAATTATTGTTTTAGGTTAAAATAAAATAAAAATAGTATTTTGAATATTTAATCTGAAACCACCTTTCCCCTCTTTTACATGTTTACTCTGTTACATTTATCTGCAAGAGTTTGTGTTGATGGCTTTTTAAAATAATTCTCGAATATTTAATTTGCCAAATTCGTTCACAAAATGCTGCATTAAACTTATGGACTGAAAATGAATACAGGATAGTTTAAAACCTTCCACCCTCATCAACACACTTTATTGCTGATGCTGATGTTCCTTTATTTCTCCATGAGTAAGAGTTATTTATGCAACTAGATTCTAAAAAGTGAATTCTGATAAATGGAAATTCAGTTATAAAGAAACTTTACAATTTTACATAATATAATACATTTTCATTATAGTGAATAGATATTGATAGTCACTGTAGAAGTTTGCTGTCAAGTTTTAGTATGTTACATTATTAGAGTGCAAATTTTATATTAGTTATAAGCAGGGTTGGGTTTTTGACATGACAGTGGTAAAAACAGTGTTTTTACCAGTTTATTCCGTCAAAAACCTATCATTTTCGATTGTCCTCCAATTTATGGTGTAAGGTAGCATGCAATACATTTCTAGATTGATTTTACCTTGTTGTTCTTGTTATTATTATTATTTACAATTACATTTGTTAAATTTATTTAAAAGAAGATCATTTCCTAATATGGGAAACATTTAAAAATACAAGATTAAAAGAAAAAACAATATTTGTCATAATCTTCACTAATATAGATTCTACTAACTGCAATTAACATTAATATTAAATAATAATAAAAGGTTATTATAATTATTAAATAACACTCAATATACATTTTTAATAAAGTACATTAAAATTATTTTAGAGATGCAAAAATGCTGTTACATTGTATAACAATAGATGTTAAGCATAGACTAGCAGTGAATAAATTTGAATATTCTTCGATATAATATTTTAAAATGCATATCTTATGTATTCATAAATGCAATTGTGGTGATTTTCATTTGCACTTCAATAAGTAGAATCTTAAAGTTTTGTTTTCAACAATGTAATAAATTGTACCGAAATTATACACATTGTTTAATCTAATACTTATAAGTTATAGGATTTCTTCAAAAAATCGAATATTTTTAGCCTTTGCTAAACAGCTTAATATATTGTAGAGATCTTTTAACAGAGATGTACACATATTATTCTAATGCAATTCTTTTTTGTTTTTCTTGGATGGATAAATATACTTTAGAGTCTTTTTGATACTGAATATTTTATGTAAAACAACTTAATATTAAAG
The DNA here is from genome assembly GCA_963931845.1 of Maratus michaelseni. Lineage (NCBI taxonomy): Eukaryota > Metazoa > Arthropoda > Arachnida > Araneae > Salticidae > Maratus > Maratus michaelseni. Next base: position 448,107,562 of record OZ007586.1, read on the forward strand.
ATAGAATGAAAAAAAAATGTAAAAACAAACTACTAAAAAATGGATTTTTGACATTACGGTAAAAACCATGGTTAAAACCGTCATGTGTCAAAAACTTGCCAACCCTGGTTATAAGATTTATAAAGAAACCTGTAACTGAAAATTTGTAAATTTCCTATAATATTTGCATGAAAGTGAAATCTAACTTGCAATTCCTTCATAACAGGGCACAAAATTTAAAGTCTAAGGGCAGTTGCCTATTGATTGCGATAATTTTGTACCAGTTAAAATTCCTTTACTTATTGTTTGAAGATGTAATCCAGACTTTGTTTTCAATTGCATTTTATTTGTCTGTAATAGGGTGAGAGTGGGACACATTTGATCACTTTTCAGAATTATAATTTTATCTGCTAAATTTTCCTGAAATCGTAAAATATAAAAATATATTTATAATATTCTAACCTTTATAAATGCATATAAAAAATAGTAAATAGTTATTTATAGAGAAGGTTGGTATATTAAATTCTTTTGTAAATCAGTTCAAACTGGTCAAATGTGCTCCATCATGAGGTACTACCTATGATCGGCTATGGGGCACTTTCGATAATTTATTTAAAATAAAGTAAAAAAGAATTTTAAACATTCATGTTACAAATTATCTTTCTCAAATATGTTTTTAATATCAGCTTATAGTTATTTTACAGTGAGAAAAAGAACTAAATGTAAAAAAAAAAAAAAAAAAAGGCTATGATGTCTTACACTCACGCAACGTTTTTTTTTTTTTTTTTAAATCAGTAATAAAAGAGAAAAAAGTCACCAAATTTTGGGGATTTTTTTCATTGAATGGTAACGTGGCTATTTCCCCCCCAGACACTTTTAGAAGGGCGCTGCACCCTGCCTGCCCTTTAGTTTACAAAATAGCACCCTTCTTGCCCCTCATTAAAAAAAGTGCCCTTTCTTCTTTTTGCATTAAAAAATTTGCATTCATAGTGAAAACTGACTCAATGTTGTCTTAAAAAGAGTGCCTTGACTTTTAAATATCGAAAGTGGCTTTAAAAACCAAAAGAATAACCTTTAACAATTAAAAAAGTGCCCTTAAGAATCTGAAAAGTGCTCTTAAGAATCTGAAAAGTGTCCTCAAGAATCCAAAAAGTGCCCTTGAGAATAAAAAAAGCGCCCTTTTCTCACCAGCAGCACCCTGCCCTTTTTTAAACCTGGGGGAAACTCTGCTATTGTATTAAGTTATTGGTTTGGAGTCGACTTATAGATATCGAAAAGTTGTCAAATATCGGTGCACGAGTGTAACACATCTGTTAAAAAAAAAAAATGTTGTTGAAACATTCAAAATAAAATCCAATCAGTACTACTGATATGTGCAAAACCTATGAAATGCCTATTAAGGATATTAATAATATTCAAAGAATGTTAAATACACCATTTATAGGATTGTATATTTGGACAAGTATAATGGAAATGTCGCTGCAGCAATCGCCCGAATAGTTCCTCCTACAAGTGATCAAGGTGGCAGTTTAAGAACAATGTTGTCAACGTCCACCAGGTTTACATTTGGAATGTCTAGGAAATAAAATTTCCATGCATATCATGTTTTTTCTTTAAAACTTGATTTTAAAATCAAATTCTTCTTTCCCTTCAATAATATCCTATAAAATGCCTGCAAGTTTTCTTCGTTGTAAACTTAACTAAAACATATAGTCATTGATTTTTAGTTCAGTTAGTAGGAACATACAGGGTCTGTTCTGAAATTAGTAGGACTGGTTTTTTCCTGAGCGAACGGGCGGACTGCACGCGTACGATCGGTGGAGGGGGATATTGGGAATGCTGGGAAAAATCAGCAGTCGGCTCTCGGCCGTTGAAGAGGGCAGGTCGCTTGTACTGTGAACCCCTGTTGAAACATCTCGTCACGGAGAATTATGGAGAGTTTTCTGGAGCAGCGATATGCGATCAAATTTTGAATAAAGCTTGGTAAAACGGGCAAAGAGACTCACGACATGATTAAGGAGGCCTACGGTGATACTGCCATCGGTAGATCGGGTGTTTTTGAGTGGCACAAGCTGTTCCGAGAAGGTAAGCAAAGAGTGGAAGATGACGACCGCTTCGGACACTCTTTGACCAGCAAGACCAAAGAAAATGTGTCTTAAGTGAAAAATTTACTGAACAGTGATCGTAAGATGAGTATCAGAATGATTGCTGATGAATTAAGCATTCCTCAAACCCAAGTTTTTGAGATCGTGACAACGCGCCGAGCCACACAGCGCTTCGCGTAGTGGAGTATCTTGCCCAGCACAATGTGGCAACCATGGAGATAGAAATAAGAAGGAGAACAGTGAAGATAGTCTTTCAAGATCAGAACATGGACCTGAAATTAGTACCTGGTTCATGGCGCTGGTGCTCCCAAAGGTCGGTCATGTGACCTGTCAAACATGACAAATTGTCGTCTGCTCTCCCTGCATTTTGGTTTCGAGCATGGTAAAGAGTTGTCAGTCAAAACCGGAAACAGAGGGCGCTACACTCCCCAAAGGCCCAAAAAACGGAAACGTCGCCATACTAGGTACCGATTTTAGTTCCATAAGTAGAAACATTATCGTTGTTCTCCTTCTCTCTATCTTCATGGTGGCAACGCTGCCTCATCCGCCATACAGCTCCGAATTTGTTCCGACAGACTTTTTTCTATTCCCGAGAATAAAATAGACTCTCAAGGGAAAGCATCACGGCTCAGTAGAAGCGGTTCAACAGGCCGTGACGAGGGAGCTATACAGCATTCTGGTCCAAGCTTTCCTGGAGGCGTACAAAAACTGGAAAACTCGTTGGCAGCAGTGTGTAGAGGTGGAAGGGTGCTACTTTGAAAAATTCTAATTGTTTGTACTATTCTCATGAATAAATATTTTAAAAAAAAGAAAAAAAAATGAGTCGTACTAATTTCAGAACAGACCCTGTAAGTTGGAACGTCTTCTGAATTGTAAAGTGTCAGAATCATAACTGAATAATTATCTACTGTATCTGACTGAACTTTGTAGTAAATTTGTAAACTTTGTTTTTTCTTGACAGTAAACATGGTTTATTTTTTGCTCTTTAGGAGGTTTCAAGGCTTTTGATAACATGATCAAAGGTGCTCCATTAACAATGATCAAAAGTGCCCCATATACCCATCTGGAATATTTTGTTCTATATAACTTTTGTTTGAATAGTTGAAATATACATTGTTAATTTTGCACAGGAATAGATGTTTGTTGCTTTATTGCTCTGGTATATTATCAAAATTTTAACTTATTCCATGTTTATATGAAAATCTTACAGCAGAAAATAAAAATAATTACAAATAAGAGCAAACACAAACTTACTACAGAGTTCAGGGAATAAATAGAGATGAAATGTATTGGTTTCATGTGAAATGCAACCCTAAAGTCTGTCCTAACAACTGGCAGCTTGCTTTGAAAACCTCTCCCCGTCCAAAGAATTCAGCCCGGGTTCCAAGTGCTTGTTTTGTTTGGGCCGAGTGATTTGATCGATAACTGGCTTCATATTCCAAGCCGTTTTGACGTTATAGTGCATCTTTATCTATCTCTGAACTCTGTTGATCAAAGGTATCCATGGTCATATGTGCTCCACTCTCCCCCTATTTATTGTAGATTTATATAAAGTATAAAAAATATTCAAATTGTATTTATGATTTGATAAAAGTTGTAAAGCATTTTAATCAAATCAGGGATACAATTATGACCAACATGCTGACATATAGCAGCATTATATTGAGAAAAAAAAATGTGTAAAGGAATGGTAACTTACGCTACATTTAGAGTGATTGACTTCAGTAATTTTAGTAATATAACACCAAAAAATATTCAAAATGTAAAGTTGATGCGATTTTTTAATTAAACCTATCGAAACCGAAATTTGGATGAAAATGACCCAAGTTTAGTGTTATTTCTTGAACAGTGGCAATTAAATTTACTATGGCAACTTACGTTCTTTTTTCAGTAACGTAAGTTACCATAGTAAATATAATTTTCAGAGTTCAAGAAATAGCACTAAATTTAAGTAATTTGCATGCAAATTTTCTTTTGGATAGGTTTAATTAACAAATCACATCAAGTTTACGTTATGAATATTTTTTGTGTTATATTACTAAAATTACTGAAGTCAATTATTCTAAATTTAACGTCAGTTACCATGGAATGACCCATGTTAATAGAACAGAGCATTAAATTTAAACTAATATTTCATTCTAAAATAAGAAATCTTTTTGTTCTAATATAAAAAAAAACCTGCCTGTTAATGGAATTCTGCTTTAAGCAGAAAAATCTTATGGTCCTAATAGCAGATGTTAACTATAGGGGAGACTGGTACCAGTGCCGAAACTAGCCTTTTTTGCACCCGGGGCAAACATGGATTTTGGCGCCCCCCCCCCCAAAGGACGAAAAAATAATTTGACAGATTAAAGGTAAGGGCGGCTTTACTAGCCATGGCACCCTGGGTGAGATTTTTTTTTTCTGCACCTCTACAAATGATGTATCCGAAAAAAATAAAATAAAATAAAAATGTTTTACTAAGTATTTTATTTTGCATATATTTTTCACCCTTTTGTTTTTAGTATCCCGAATAGTCGTCCGACTTCTTCCTGTCTAAACCTGGATCTGATTGCAAAAAATAATAGCAGCAAAAGGAATGGGGTGGCATTTTTTAGCTGTCGCCTAGGACGACAAAACACAGAAATGACAAAAAAGACGAGAAAAAATAATTTTGGGAGATAAAGGCAGGGGCGGCTTTACTAGCCATGGTGGCATGTACGAGCTTCTTTTCTGCACCTCTACAAATGGTATATTCTTTAAAAAAATGTTTTATTATTTATTTTACATTTATTTCACCTCTTAGTTTTTAGTGTCGCGCTCTTTCAGGCTGGATCTGTATGTAAAAAGTAATTGTAGTAAAAGACATGGGCGGCATTTTTTAGTTGTCACCTGCTAGAAATGGCAAAAGGATTTTTTTAAAAAATGGGAGGATAAAGGCAGGGGCAGATTATTAACCATGGCACCCTGGGCGGGATTTTTTGCGCACCCTCACAAATGATATATTAAAAAATAAAATAAATAAAAGGTTTTACTAAGTATTTTACTTTGTGTATATTTTCCACAAATTTGTTTTTAGTATCCCGAGAAGTTGCCTGATCTCACCCCTTCTAAGCTCCAAGGCTGGATCTGGATGCAAAAAAAAATATTTCCAGCAAAAGTAATGGGGGCGGAATTTTCCATTTGTCGGCTAGGGCGGCAAAACACATAGAAATGGTAAAAAGAGGAGAAAAAATAATTTTGGAGGATAAAGACTTTAAGCCATGGCGCCCTGTGTGAGATGGTTTACTGTTTAATGATTTTACTAAGCATTTTACTTTATGCGTTCCCTTTTATTTTTATTGTCCTAGGCAGTTGCTCGACCTCACCCATACCGAAACGGGGGAAAAGAAAGCTCCACGCTGCTCAGCGAGAAAGAAAGAAAAAATAGAACACCCTTCTTAGATTTTTTTCACAGGGAATCGCTGGGCAATTATCTTTGTTGGACACTGAACAGTGACACAGAGACATGAGACTGACCTTGAAAAATGTTAGGGATTCTTACTACACGGAAAGTGATTTCCCCGATAGATAGAAGACATAGGACATGGTGTATTTGGAATGGGATAAAAACAAACTAAGAGAACAGTTCTTTCTTCTTATTCCTTTGCTATCTAGTACTTTAGACAAATATTTTTATCTATTTGTCAAATTTAATGCATTTGGTTCATTTTTTTTTTCCGGCTACGAAACATTTGTATCTAAATTTCACATATATATACATTTTTGTATTAAATGACAAACAAAATCTTCATTTTGGCGCCCCCTTCGGGTGGCGCCCGGGGCACATGCCCCCTCTGCCCCCCCTTTGTTTCGGCCCTGACTGGTACACAGTGGACCACTTTTTCAGTTAAATTTTTTTTTCTCTCTATAACAGACAGACCGATCTGCATGAAAATATTTTTGAATATTCCTTAAACCTTTTTACATTCATCATAATTTTCTCAAAACATAGTTTTTAATACATTAAAAAAATATATATATATACTTATATACACTCGTAAAGTGGACCGCTATTAGGTAATCTGAAATACATTGTAAATCTATTTTTCATTAATCTAATTCTTCTTTATTTCCCCTTTACCTCCAAAATAACACAGTAATATAAATTTACAAATAACATTTTGAAAATAACGAAAAATACAAAAAAAAATTAATAAAAATTTATTATATTTTGAAAATAATAACAGATTAATGCAGGAACAATTGCAATTTAGATGTACAAAAAGTACTTAAGTACAAAAAAATCAGCGCACATTAAAATTTGAAAATGAAATTCCAAAATATTTATGAGTAAGATTGAGCTTAGAATTTTCCAGAAATACTTTTGTGTCTCGGAGCAACATTATGAAATCATTGACATCAATAACAGATTCACCTACAGTTTCTGGAAAAATAAACAGATTTCCATTCAATTTCCATCTTATGAATCTTGAATAGAATCATCACCAATTATGCTACAGTTATTTTTTCAAAGGCAGTAAATACAAAGCAAATATTCCTTACTATGTTAAATAAATTGTTATTTTTCTTTGTTTACTTTATTTTACATTTAAATAACTACTTTAAGACAATATTTCTTTATAGAAAATAAACAATTATTAAATATTTTGAACATTCTGCATTACAGGAACAGGAGCAGAGTGGATTGTGGACCACTGTGCCTCAGCAATGGGTGGTTCACTGTGCCCCTTCAACTTGAAGTTTAACAAATAATCATATTAATATTGTTTATAGCTTTCTTTTAAACATATTAACTTTAAAGTTAAATAAAAACAAGTATCTTACCTTTTCAAAATAGCTGGTTGATCTTATTTATCTACAACCTTACTAGAAAAATAAAAAGATGATGATGAAAAGTTTTACTTTTAGATGCTCAAAACTACCAATCAGGATAAAATGGTTCACTCTGAGCTAAACATGTTCTTTGAAGGCTATAAATAATCGATCTAGGCTGTTGTCTATTAGGATAGAAGAGAAGCTTTAAAAATTTTAAAATAAATAAAATATTAGGAGGTGGTCTACTGTGCCCATAGGTCCAGTGTGTACTGGCACGGCCAAACTCGATTCTCCCTTCCCTCATACGGCCTTCACAATCACCCCTTAGTTTTGGAATCGTTAAAAGGCTGCTTCGCCGGTAGATGGCGCGATATACTTACCATAAATAATGCTTAGTAAATGTTACTTCTATACATAAAAATACAAGAATCTTTGCAATATATTCATTATAAAAGGTAGCAACATATATAACATATGTATCTTTTGTTTCGGCATTTTCTTTACTACAAACAGGAAAAACTAAAAGATTTAGAGATAAAATAAATAAATACAATGCTTTCAGCAATTAAAAATAGTTTAAATAACACGCTACTATAAAATGCAAAACAAACATTATAAGTAAATTTCTATATTTATATACATTTAAATTCTTGATTATTCTGAGCGTAAAATGCACAATAAAAAATTTAAAAAATAATTACTAGTTTCATAATAGTAGTAAGAAAATTAAGCAAGTTCGCCAATATCCGGCAATGAACTCATATCGATTTTTTTTTTCTCAAAACATGGATTATTTTTACACGATTCTTAATTATTTAAAATATGTATATATATGTATATTCAAAACAATTTTCAATAAATTTAATCATTATAGGTACTGATCTGATATATATAAGCATTATATGTAACATATCTATCTTTTACTTCGGCGTTTTCTTTACTACAAACAGGAAAAACTAAAAGGAAAAAACTAAACAAAACAAACAGGACAAACAGGAAAAACTAAAAGATTTAGAGATAAAATAACTAAATACAATGCTTTAAGCAATTAAAATTAGTTTAAATAACATCCTACTACAAAATGTAAAACAAACATTATAAGTAAATTTCAATACATTAAAATTCTGGATTACTTGAAACATTGATAATTCTGAGCGTAAAATACACAGCAAAAAATTTAAAAAATAATTACTAGTTTCATAATAGTAGTAAGAAAATTAAGCAACTTCGCCAATATCCGGCAATAAACTCATATCGAATTTTTTTTTTCCTCAAAACATGGATTATTTTTACACTATTCTGAATTATTTAAAATATATGTATATATGTGTACATTCAAAACAATTTTTAAAAAATTTAACCATTATAGGTACTGATCTGAAATATATAAGCATATAGAAATATAATAGAATTACATATAAAATTAAATATTATATTCTAGTTCTGGAAAGTCATGGTATAAAAGTATGTATGTAAAAATAAAAATATACTTTCATGTTTCATAATATCAACAGAATAAGAAAACATATTTCGCCAATATCCGGCAATCAACTCACATGGCTTTTTTTTTTCTCAAAACATGGATTATTTAACAAATTCATAATAATTTTTACAGGTTTTATTATTTTAGAGAATGAACAAGTTTTTTTTTTTTTTTTTTTTTTTTGCTGTAGCATTATGTACTCCATTTATGAGAGAATAGTTTTTGTGGAAATTTTAGAATATTGTGTGGTTACAGAAATTACAGAATATTTTTTCAGATTTTTAAAATATTAATTCATAAATCTATCCACCCTACTTGTATATATATATGTATCTATAGGTATATGCAGATTCTATTTCTTGATTAGACTTTAAACATTGATAATTTTTACAGTGAAATATACATTAAATATTATAAAATTAAAATTAAGTAAACTTAAAAATTTTTCTTGATAAAGAGTTCTTACATGCAGATAAATTGGTTTCATTTGTAAAATACCTTGCCATATTTTTTTAAATGATGGGCAAGAATTTTGCACATATTAATGAGCATATATTTATTTTATGCTCGTTTAAGTCACATTCCCCTAAAGGGTTTTTTATTAGTCTTGGATATATCAATTCATAAATAGTTTTGACGAACGAAACGCAAAGATAAGGAAATTCTCCTTTAGTAATGGTAAGTAATAGCGCCCCCTACGTTCTTCCGGGGAGAAACTCTTATTCCTCTTGAACAAAGGGAAAATGACTTTTTGTTACGGCCGTATAAAGGGAAGGAGAAAATCGAGTTAGGCCGTGGTACTGGTCTACCCTATATTACTGGCTAAGAGAGAAATCTGTAAAACAGGCCTTTTTTTTTTTCTTTTTTCAGTCCTTAGCAATTCTGTTTTTGCAGGTTTAACTGTATACATTTAAAGATAGAATCTCAGATGCAATATTTAACATCATGATGTTGTGAGCTAAAATAATCTGTAATGCTCATCTTTACACAATAAAGGTGAGCTAAACATATTTTTAGGACATTGATATACAATTATGCAAAGTTGTGCATAGAAGAGTGTAACTTTTGTTTCCAAGTTTTGGCCAGAATTTTGATAAATTCTGTCTTCTGTGTGACACCTGGCTAACACAATTCACTCAGGCAACCTTTTGACAATAGCATCTGGTCTGTTATATGAGACAGCTCAACAGAATAGGCTGTAGATAAAGGACTCCAGTAAAGGATGGAATTAAACTTTTTTTTTTTTTTTTAACCCAATCTTACTGATTAGTAAAGAAATCATAAGAGTTGAAAATTTTAGTGTGATTGAGTTAATAAAAAAAGTGTCTTTACATATCCATTGTTTACTCAAGTTCCTTTACGTGCAGTTTGCTTTGTTGTGCTGTCTCATATGACAAACAAAGCCAGATGTTATTGCTAAAAGGTTGTCTGAATCAACTGTGTAGGCTGAGTGTTGTGCAGGTGGCCAGGGCCAGCCCAAGACCATTTTGGAGCCCGTGCGAGCACTCATCTGGCCATAAATTTTTTTTCCAGATTTTCATTTTCGGCAAAATTTTTTACTCTAACACTTTTGACTAATAGCAGAAAAAGATAAGCTCATATCCAGAAGACTTTGCTGGAAAAAACACTTTTTCAAAGAAGACTGTTTTTTTTTTTTTTTTAAAGTTTTCTAATGTTTTTTTTTTTCCATTATCTTTGTAAACTGACCTGTAAACAGGGTCATCTGGGAGCCAGTAGCAGTTTTTTCCTGGGGTGGGATGCGCTTGAATAGCCAGAAGTCGTAGAATTCACCTGACAAAGTCTAAATTAATTAGCATTCCGCAAGAGAAGGAGTTTGGGTTGGTTTCTGGTTATGTTTCTCTTCCCAGAATGACGAAGCAATTTAAGTATTAACAGCTTAGAGGCACATTTCTATTCTCCTCAGATACAGAACAGAAGCCGCTGCTTGAAGGAAAAATTCAGCACCCTTGCATTATTTTTAAACACAAAGAAAAATCTTTCCTTGAGCAGGTCCCAGCCTAGCTAAAGTGTAAAAACAAAACAAAAAATCCTCAGAATATAAAATTTTCTTTATTAGTGTTCTTGTGGGTGCCCTTTCCAGAGGTTTGCGCCCCTTCAACCAGGCTCCCCGTGCGGTGGCACACTTTGCACACCCCTTGGGCCGGCCCTGCAGATAGCTCAGTTGGCAGGATGTTGGCAATTTTAAGACAAAGGTCCTGGGTTCCTCTCCTGGCCTAGGCTCTTTTGTATTCAGTTGGAAAAATTTCAATTCATATGATTTCTATACCTATCAGTATGACTGAGATATTAAAAAAAGTATTAGATATCCATCATTCATTGGAGTTTCTTTGCTTGTAGCTAATTCTGTTGTGCTGTGTTATATAACAGACTACATGGTACTTTTTAGTATATTTTATAGGTTTTAAATTTATTAATTGAAGTTTTTATGAAGTTGTGTAGTTAAAAGATGGAACAAAAGTATAGCTTAAAAGGACAATAAATTGTTACAAAAAACAAACTTCTCAAAATAGAATAACCATGGACAAAAGTTTCCCCAGTTTTCCAGAGAACGATCCATAACCAAACTTTAGTATTGCAAAGAAACAAGTGGAAATTAAAAATATTTCAAGTTATGGAAATTTGAGTTACAGAAAATAGTTTAAACAGGTATTTTTCTGTGTGGAATACTGAACTATTTAAAGATATTGAAAGTTTGATTTACAGGTATTTGATCGACGAGCCATGCAACTGTATGCATGTGTTGTACTTTTTTACCTAGAATTCTTAACATTTTCAATAATATACCGATATATATATAGATTTTTTTCCCCTGTGACCCAGGAAGTGTGTTTGTACATATGTTTTCATACTTTATTGCATGAGGAGTAGAAATGTATATATACATTGTATTTCAGGTTTATCACTGAGCTAGTGCCATCTATTAACAATTGTTTGAAACTTTTTTTCAACATAGCTAGAATGTAGGGGGTGCTGCTAGTCATAATATTGCTTACATTTAAAAAGAAAAGTAACTTATTTGGTATATGATGCAGGCCTCCCAAATATTCCCCCTTTCTCCCTAAATCCCCTTTTTAGAAAAAAGTCTACTTTTATGTGTTTTGGTTCCCTTAGTAGCCTTTCAGTGACTGTAAAAAATTTTACTAATGTGAAAAAATTGTCTAAAATGCAAGAAACTCTAAACATTGCTAAAAGTTCAAAAATCATACAGGACTAATTTTACTAATAGTGGGCTAGTAACCGGAATTCTTTCATGAATGTCAAAACATCTTCGCAGAATGCAGAAAACTGTTAAACACATCGAAAATCTCAAAAAATCACTCAAATTGCATAAATTTTTTTTAAAAATAAAAACGCTGTACAAAGTCTGAATACATTTTATTGAAAATAGGACAAAATTTATTAAACTAGGCTAAAAGATTGAAACTGGATTCCTTTTAAGAATGTCAAAAAATTGGCACAGAATGCGAAAAAATTGTGAAAAATTAAAAAATCACTGTATGAATTCTGAATAAACTTTATTGAAAAGAGGACAACATTTACTACTATATTGGGCTAAATAATTGAAACTGGATTCCTTTTACTAATGTGGAAAAATCATCACAAAATGTATAAAAATCGTTAAAAATTAAAAAAAAAATCTCAGAAGACAAAATTTACTATAGTAGACTATAACATTGTAACCGGAATTCTTTCACAAATGTCAAAAAATCGCTGTTGAAAACACACACACAAACTCACCCCCTCCCCCCCCCCCCCCCCCACTAAAAGTCAGTAAGGACCAAATTTATTACATTACATTAGGGCTAAAAATTTGAAACTGAATTCTTTTTATGAATGTCAAAAAACTGCCGCAGAATGCGAAAAAAAGCTGAAATTTAAATAAAAAATTCGTGAAAAACTTAAATTGTTCTACAAATTCTGAATAAACTTTATTGAAAAGAGGAAATAATTTTACTACATTGGGCTAAAAAATTGAAACCAGATTCCTTTTATTAATGTAAAAGAAATTGCTGTGAAACATAAAAAAAGAAATGCTAATAATCTCATAAAAAATTAAATTAAAAAAAAAATCTAATAAAAAAAATCCAAAAGCTAACTTTAGACATACAGGTATTTTTGTGCCAAATCTTGTAGCTCTATGCGCAATGGTCTCTTCATCACACAGAACACGATTCTGTCTTTATTGCAGTAAAACCTCTGAATAACATTCATCACTGGAATCGCGATAAAATGACCGTACATCGGAGATTGCCATTATTCAGAGGTTTCACATTTTAAAAGCCCAAAATTACATTAAAATCAAAATAACAGACCTGAATTATTTTATTTTTACAGTTAAAAAATACATGTACTATTATTTTACACTAAAAAAATCACTTATTGAAAATTGTTTTTTTTTTTTTTTAAGCATATCTCTAAATGCATAATCATTTCCACAAATATTTTGTACAATTCATTATCATTTTGATTGAGCACAAAATTTTTAATTTCTCTGAAGCTAAAAAAAACATCAGAGATCAGAATATGATTTTATGCTGAATCAGAATATGATCTATCACTATTATTATCATTGACCTTGCATCCAAGAATTAAGTTCTTCTATCAGGTATGTGCAGCTTCTCCATTTAATTTCCAAAATAATATGTTATTTCTGGCTCTAAACTTTTGCAACCTACCATTAGAGACCTTAAAATCGGATATTCCGAGTTTCTCTAGGCACTTCCCTGCAACATTGGTCCAGAAATTGGGAGATTTTTCACTTGACAGTTTGAAAGCCATTCCAAAATCAACTTAACAATCTCATCATAACCAGTTTTTTGACGCTTAGTTTTAGATTCCAAATTTACACCTTGAAACGTCTTTTCTAAATAAAAGTCACTTTTTTTCAGAATGTCATTTATTTAGGTCCTTCCGCAATTGTACATTTCAGCTAATTTTTGTGCACTTACAACTTTTTTGCTGTCCTGGATAACTTTCAACTTATCACTTAATGTTAAAACACGCTTTGAATACATTCTTTTGGTAAAAAACACATGCTACACATAGACAAGGAATATTATCACACAAAGTACAAATGAGTACCGCTTGGTCACTCTTTCCCTTCCAGAAAATGTGAAATTTCATCACTTCCAACCCCACCTCTCTGGCCACACCTGTTTACGAATGCGGGGAGAGGGGTGTTAAGCAACCACTACAGATTAGTAGGGAAATTGTAAAGACATCAAATAAGCAAATCCTACTGTACATTCCCAGTAGCAAAAAGTTCGAGACAGGCGACGTACGTCACAGATTTTTTTTCATGGAATTTTTTTTGGCTAACAGATTTTTTCTCTTCCTTCTGCAGATTTTTTTACTTCGTCAGCGGGCGCGGTGCCACAGCCACACTTTCGCTTCGCATCTGGAGGAGCGCTATGATCTTCTGCGCAACTCCTCATTCTTTGCAAGCTAAATATCATTTTTTTTCTCCGACATCCATGCTAAATGGACCAACAGCGTTTGCTCATATACTGAGCGTGCATCTCACCAGAAAGTTCAAAAGAGAAAATCTGTGAAAAGCGGGTGAAGAAATCAGCGAAAAGCAGGCCCTGTCTGTTCTTTTATAGCTGCCCGTTTTTTTTATAACTGCATAGCGTTTTGGGTTCGCAAAAAAAATTCAGTCTGCATATTTCAACCTGCGAATTTCATCAATAGATCACGGAAAAAACCCGAAAATTTGTCAATCGGGAACAGAAAAATTTTGCAAAGTTCGTTAAACGCTCACGTGAAAATATTGCGAAATTTGTTAATTGATCGTGTGAAGAAAAAATTGCAAAATTTGTCAGTCGGTTGTGTGGAAAATTGCAAAATTCACCAGTCTATCACAGGGAGGAAATAGCAAAATTTGTCTACAATCATGTAAAAAAAACCTGCGAGTTTTGCCAGCACGACGTGGAAAAAAATCCAAAAAAATCTTCAATCAGTTGAGGAAAATATCACAAGTTTCTTCAATCGATTGTGGGAAAACTATCCAGAAAGTCATCTGTCGGTTACGGGAAAAAATTGTCAATCTCTTCAGTCAGTCGCAGAAAACCCCTCCAAAATTCTGCCATCTGCTGCAGAAGAATATCGCAAAATTTGTCTATAGATATCGGGAAAATATTGCGAGATGCGTCAGTCAGTTGCGAGAAAAAATTGTAAATTTTGTCAAGCTATTGCAGGTAAATAGCCAAATTCACCGATTGGTCATGAAAACAATTGCGAAATTTGTCCAATTACGTGTAGAAAAAGAAACATGCGAGTTTCACCTGTAAGATGCGGGAAAAAAATTCGGAAATTCGCTTATCGGTCGCAAAAAGAAAAAAGCAAAATTTGTCAATTAGTAGCAGGAAAATATCACAAATTTTTTCAATTGATCGCAGGAAAACAATCGCGAAATTCGTCAGTTGGTTACAGAAAATAAACGTGAAATTCATCAATAGGTTGCTGGTAAATATCGAAAAATCAAGTTAAAAAATTGCATGTAACAGTAATACTTTACTAGATATTAATTATTGATATACAGTAAAAGACTTATTTATTACGTACAATGTTGTACTGTTTCATATAATATAAGTACTATTTAATGTAAAATTTTACATATCAATGTAGTATTTGAGTTTTTGACATAAGATGGTTTTGGACATAGCAGTTTAAACTCTCAAAAACGGACACATGTCAAAGACCTGCCAATCCTGAATTGCAACATAGTTTACCTGCAGATTATTTTCTGTCGCTGAAATATCCGTCGCAGACACTTGGAGAATTTTCTGCTTCTGGATGTACATTCTTTGCAATCTCAATTGTAGTTGAAACATAACGTTAAAAAAACAATGTTGTGGGGTAGCCATTGTTTGGAGGTAGTGTAATGTTATTTCTATGAAAGAGATTCGGTAACACTAAAACATGACTGGTATTTGGAGGTTACCGTTGTTTGGAGTGATTGTTGTAGGAGGTTTCACTGTATTATAGAAGTATTTTTGTTTTTGATTTTCATGGAGAAGTATATCTTAGCTATTAAAGGAAATCTTAATCTCATCAAAAACGTCACATGTAAAAATTGCAGCCCAGTCTAGTGACTCTTTTGCCGTGAAAAGTTCTGAGATCATGTGAAGCCAAGTTTATCTCTTTTATTAACTCTGAAATTTTCATTCACAAATCCCTCCTAGGCTCTAGATCTTTAGTTAAAGATTATTTTGTGACTTGGCAATTACACAGCACAAGGAAGTTATTATACTTTACTGTGGGTGTTATGGGATGGGATTATTTTATTAAACCTATTATGAATGCGAGGAATAAAAGCATAAAGGAGGGATGTCTTTCTAAAAGGGATGTTTGGCACATATTCATGTTAGATCGGAAGAAAACCACCCAAAACTCCAGATATCCAGTTCAACAGTAGAAGAGGTTTCATACACGGGCTTACAATATTATATAAAATTAAGTTGTAGCTACAAATACATATACGTTCAATGCTCATATAAATACAATTTTATACAATATTTTATTAATAAACTCTATTATTAAAATGTAAGCAACAGCCATCCCATTCTCTTGCTGCATAATTGCCAAGTCACAAATTAATCTTTAACTAAAGATGTAGAGACTAGGTGTAATTTGTGAATGAAAATTTCAGAGTTAATAAGATAGCTAAACTTGGCTTTACATGATCTCGGAACTTTTTATGGTAAAAGAGTCACTAGACTTGGCAACAATTTTTACATGTGACTTTTTGATGAGATTTCACTTCTTTTTGTAAGTAATCCTCCTTTTCTTGACTTTGGGCATTTTTTGGACATCATCCAAAGTTTTTGCTAAGCCCACACTTTGTTCCTATTGTTTGTAGCTGTACCAAAAATTTGGAGCTTTAGTTCCGTTTGCAAACTCCTGTAGATGAAAAGAAGTTTCAGGTTCCTAGCGAAGCACTAACTTATGGGAGAAGGGAATTTGAGGTATTACTCGCAGCCCTAAATACTTGATATTCGGCATAAAAGTACTGTTTAGGATACAGAGAAAGACAAAATTAAAATGTCCTGAAAATTCCAACAAATCTAACTATTTTTGGTTTTACGTTTTTTTTTTTTTTTTGAATATTTTGATTTTTCTGGAATTTTTTATTTATTTTTTCTTTGTATCCTAAACACTACCTTTATGCCAAATTTCAAGTTTCTAGGACTACAAAATTGAATTATTTTCAAATGTTTGATTTTTTACAAATATTTCGATTTTATTTTCGAATTAAAGATATGGGGTGGGGGGTCGCAGCCCTACATACTTGATATTTGGCATAAAAGTGTTGTTTAGGATAAAAAGAAAACACAATAAAAAATTACGGAAAATTCTAACAAATCAAACTTTTTTGATTTTTCGAATTGTTGTTTTTATTCTTTTTTTCAAAATTTCCAGATTCTTTTCTTTCTTTGTATCCTAAACCCTATCTTTATGCCAAATTTCAAGTTTCTAGGACAACAAAATCTAATTATTTTTGATTTTTTACAAATATTTCAATTTTTCGATTTCCTTTTTTAATTTTCAGATTAAAAAAATTTTTCTTTTTATTGAATCTTAAGCACTATCTTTAAACCAAATTTTAATGTCCTAAGACCACAAAATCAAATTATTTTCAATTTGATTTTTTTTTTCCTAGATACTTTATTTTTTTCTAATTTTATATCCTAAATACTACCTTTATTCTAAATTTCAAGCTACAAATTGAATATTTTCAAATTTTCGATATTTTCAATTTCTTGATTTTATTTTCGAATTTTATTGTGTTTTTAATTTTTCCTTATTCTGAATCCTAAATACTACCTTTATGCAAATTTTTAAGTTTCTAAGGCTAAGCGATCAAATTATTTTAATTTTTTAAAATTTTTTTTGTATCCTTATCTTTATTTCAAGTTTCTAGAGCTACAAAATTGAATTAGTTTCAAAATTTCGATTTTTTAATTTTATTTTCGATTTTTATTGTGCTTTTAATTTTCTTTTTCTGAATCCTAAACACTACCTTCACCTTCACACCAAATTTTAGTTTCTAAGACTACAAGATCGAATTACTTTCAATTCTGTTGGAATTTTGGAATTTTTTTTTTTTCAATTTTCTGGATTTTATAATTTTTTCCTTCTTTGTATCCTAAACACTACCTTTATTTCAAGTTTCTAGGGCTACGGGATCTACCTAATCTTTTTGATGACAGGTGAGTGAGTGACAAAAAATCAAAACTTTGAGTTCATATATCGTCTGAACTAGAAAAGACAGAAATGTGAAATTTTAAATTTGTGTCCTAGGACAACTCTGATAAACTGCATACTCTAGACAAACTAAGTTTAAGGTTTTTGGGATGCTCCAGCGCAAAGATATGGGGGGGGGGGGGGTCGGTCAAAAGTGCCCTGAGTTGCATCCAGAAAAGGATGCTTATGGCTGTGCTTTCTCAACTTGGCAGAGGCACTGCCGTGTCTCCAGGTTACAATTTCTTCTTTTTACACTTTCTTTACTGTATATTTATTAGAAGAAAGTTGTATTGAAATCATGAAAATAATTTTCATTTTTTGATGGATTTACACATTTAGGTTGACCTGAATACGATTTGACAATTTTTTGATAATCTCTCTGTATGTGATACAAATTTTGTAGCCACTCTATCTCAAAAATTAAAGCACAAACTTTCATTAAATGCCATATTTAATTAGACTTTAGCACATACAGATGCTGATTAAGTTTTGGCACATATGGCCCAACAAGTGGCACTGCTATGTTGCATTTTTCTTACATGATATCTATACTCAGCATCTCTGGTATGAAATGTAATCAAACTTCACATAATCCTTGATATAAATTGGTGCTGATTAGATTTCATTGTATTTCAACCAACAGGGTGTTGTGTATTTTTAACGATTTTCATGATAGCCAGATCTAAGCATGTTTGGGATGGAATTTCATCAAATTTTATATGTAAGATGATTATGAATAACTGTTGATTCAATATTGGTTTTGATCACTCCCCAGGGAGTGTTGCCATACTATGCTTTTTCCTATGAACATTATAGCTTATCTCAGCTGCTATTGCATAGAAATGAACTAAATTTTATGTTTGAGGTTAATAATTAACAATATATTATGTTAATCTAATTTTAAATTTTAATACTCAACATGAGGTGCTGTTATGCTGTGCTTTTTTTATTCACTGATCACTGTTATTCTGTGTTAAATTCTAAGAAATGCACTACACTTTGTAATTGTTAATGTGTAACTGTGCTAACAGTTGATTGATTTGATATTTTCTTAGATGCATTAGTTTTTACTCTTTATATTTTATTGAAAATCATTTTCTACTGTTCTAAATATTAATAAAGCAACAATTTGAATTAAAAGTCCAGGCTCCTTTAGGAGAATTATTAAAATGAATGCTGAATATTGAATACTTTCTATCTTCTTGCAGTAGGATATTTAACTGTGTTTAAATAAAGCTGTGTACATTGTTTAATGATATCTTTATAAAGATAATCAATTAACATATTTTCTGGGGGTTTTAAAAATTTGCTTGTATATATAGGAAATTCAGGCAGTATTTTTAGACACATAGTCCATTTTTAATTCCATTTTTAATACAGAGTGGCCAAGATAAAAGAGGCCGATATACAGAAATACAAATACTTGCTAATTTTTATTTAAAAGTAGTAAATGCGGAATATTATGAATAACAACACCTCCTGTGAACTATTGAATGTTCAGTATGTTGTTATTCATGATATTCTGTATTTACTACTTTTAAATAAAAATGAGTAAGTGTTTGTACTTCTGTATACCGGGCCTCTTTTATCTTGGTCACTCTGTAAAAATGGTTCCCCGAAGTCCCCTTTTTAAATAAAAATGGTCCCCTTTCCCCCTTTTGGAGGGCTAAAATGTGTTGAGAGTCCTGATGATACAAAGACAAACTGTACTCCTGGAAGTATTACAGACAAGCTTAATATTAGAGAAGAAAACTTTTTATAAAAACATAAATTCCTTAAGTGGTTGGAGCATGCAGAATAGAATTCCTAGCATGCAGAATAGAAATTATTTATTAAAAAAAAATGAAAATATATTCCTTTCACCTTTTTTTTTAAATATCTAAAACAAAGAAAGTGGCATTCTCAGAGCTAAAATTTCCTAATCATTCTGTTTTTTACAAAATTTTAATTGCAGTCAAGTCCCTTTAATCTGCACATTTAATTCATAAATGCCTTTAATCCACAATACATACTTGGATGTAATCAATGAAGTTTTAGTTAAGATTTTGAAGAAATTCAGTTGCGGGAACTTTTCTTATATTTTATAGAAAGTTACTGTTGATTAAATTATTGAAATAAAATGAAATAAACTTTTCAGTTTAATTCTGCTTATTTTTGAACCAAAATGAAACAATAATTAAATTAATAAGTTTTAAAAATTATATTACGTTTTTCAAAACAATCTTTTATTTCTAAATAAAAAATGCCCTTTTGCATAACTTGCAAGATAAAATTTCAAAACATAAATCTAGAAACAAACAACAATTACATCAATACATAACACTACAAAGGATGTGAATTTTCTTTTCACTTTGCTGAACAGCATATAACCAACTTGAGCGAAAAATGGATCCAGACTGGGTATCGAACCCAGATACCTTGGTATAGCGCACCAAGTGCTTTACCAACTAAGTCAACCAGACGACATCCAGTCTGGTTTCTCTTTCACCAATATATGTTGGCAAGGCTGCAACTCCACAGCGCAAGATGGAATGTCAACATGAGCACACTAGAGAGACGAATTCCCAGCATCGGATAATATATATTTAAATTTCTAATTAAATTTTCAGTAGGACTGAAACTACACCTTAAATCTTTAAATAGCACTATAAAGGATGTTAATTTTCTTTTCACTTTGCTTAACAGTGTACAACCAACTTGAGTGAAAAATTTAAGCAAAGTGAAAAGAAAATTCACATCCTTTGTAGTACTATTTAAAGATTTAAGGCGTAGTTTCAGTCCTACTGAAAATGTAATTGGAAATTTAAATTACATCAATGTTTCAGAAAATTAAAACTTATTAGTTATGAATGTGGATTTGTATATTTAAATATTCATGCTTATTTTATTGGTATGTATTATTTGATTATGCTTACATTTTTATCTTTTCGCTTTTTTAATGTTAAAGAGAGATTTTATTGCAATATTTTTTTTTAATCATAATCTTTCCATTCTAACATTCATTCATGTATTAATAATGTTTACTAACTTTGTGTCAGAAAAAGAAAAATGTAAACAATGACCTATAATCTACACTGCACAATCTTTGGTTCCAAGCTTTGTGTATTAGAGGAAGTTGACTATATTTTTTACTTTCATGTATGCTTTTTTAATGTATATAATATTTTTCTCCTGAATGTGTAAGTAAATGATTTTTCCCTCTTTCTGTTCTCTCTCTGTATATTGTTTTTATGCATTAAATGTTCTGTAAATAATACAGAATTTAATTTTTTCCCTCTAGAACTATTACATGGTCATATTATAGAAATTCTGTTGGGGCTCTACTTTTGTATGATATATCCCGACGATCAAGTTTCGAACATTTAGTTGAGTGGTTGTTTGAAGCCAGGCGCCATATAGAACCAGGAAGAGCAATTTTTGAGGTAATAACTTACATTCTTGCTCCTTTTCATATGTTACTACACTCCATTGTGATTAGTTACATTATCTTATTTATCCATTTTGTGTATGATTTAATAGCAGTGTACTGTTAATCAAATGTGCTTAAATTTGAATATGTTCTACATTGAATTTGTTATTCATGTTGATACTTAAAATATGGCTTTAAAACATAATCACAAATTTGATATTTTTAGCATGGTTTTATCCTTTTATATTGCTAGAATTTATAAGTTCATATCAATTTTTCTGTACTTTTAATTTTAAAATCTGATTTTGTAAAACTGCTAAAGATATAATTTGTATTTCAGCTCTGTTGCAAGGTGTATGATAATATTGTATGAGTGCAATAGTTTTTCTCTGATATGATGGTGGTTGCTGTTATATTAAAAAAAATATATTCTTTAGACATGACTTACAATTTTCTGAAAATATGAATACTCACTCTTTTAAAATTTTATGTATTTTCATTTTATAGCAGCCTCCCCCCCCCCCCCCGATGATTTATCACCAAATTATAATGCATATATGACATTATAATAATATGATGTATGATGCATGTGGCCCAGTTATAGCCATATATGACGCATATATGTATAGGATGCATATAAGGCATAAATAATATGTATATAATGACATACGGCACATATGAGTGTTTGGAGTATATATATGTGTATATATGATGCATATATAAGCTTTGCTATGATAGTGACAAAATCGTAACTGCAATCTTGGCATAATCGTAATTGTGGGGGACGCTATAACATGAAAGTACCAAATTTTTTTTATTTATTGATGACTTGGAAAAGACCAAATACTTCAAAAATCAAGAATGGGAATTGCAGTTTTTCCCCCATTGCTAATCAAAATAACTTTTCTTTCTACTGTATCATCCAGACAAAGGCTGTCACCATCATTTCATAAACAAAACACAGTGATGATTAATATGTTTGTGAGCGGTAAGCAGCAAGTCACATACAATGTATGTGTGATTTAATAAAAAAGAAAAGTGCATGTGACTAATATTATTAAGGCTTTCCTGGAACACAAAATATTATTGTTTATATATTTTGGCTTAAAAAGTAGCATAATGCTTTTAGATCAAATAATGTAGCTGTAAGTTTGTAGTTATATAAACAGTTTCCATTTTACTTAAGACTTTAAGTCAGCCTGATTCACAAAACTATGAGTCAATCAAAAAGAAAAGAGAGTCAACTGTAAAAAATCATCAGGGAGTTTTTAACAAACCAATAAAAAAATTTGTATATTTATTAGAACATTGGCAAATTGCACACATACTTATTATTATCACGCATACTCACACACTAAATTTTTCTAATAAGCCGTGGAAGGTAGTGTTAATTAAAAAAATAATTGATTTGAAACCAAGTGAACCTTTTATAAATACATGTTGCAATTAAATTTTTGGAACACTTTTTCTGTTCTAACTCGAAAACTAAAGCAATTCATTATTTCTGAAATACTTTTATTGCTGGTAAATGAGAAAATTAACAGGAATAGGGTTTTGGAGAGTAAACAATAGCTGATATATTTGAAAAAAAAAAGTACTTCAATTTTTTTAATGGGGGAGGGGAAGGAGGAATAAGATGTCAAATTTTGACTCTGTTATAAAATTTGCAAATCATGATTCAATAATTTTCTGTAATTTATGCATAAAATGCAAGTAAATGCAAACTTTGTACAGATATAAAGTGATCGTGCCATATTTAACAGGTAAAGCCCCTATATCATAATGTCATGTCTTAGTTCGACTCAACTTATCCTCTGCTCAAAGTAGCCTGAATTCAACTGCAGACATTGTGCAGGCATAAAAAGTAGTCTCAATTCATCTGCTTGACATTCCTCCCCTCCCCCTTTTTGTTTCATATGTGATAACTATTATTACTGGCATATAATTTCCAATCAGTAGATGTTTCAGGAAAGTTATTTCAATAGAATATACCTTCAAACCCCAATTAAACTATCTGTGTTTGGGATATAATTTAAAATATTAGGGAACAGGGGAGATAATAAAAAAAGATTGTTGTGAAAGAAACATTTTTCTAAAGTGGCTTTTATTTAATACAAAGTTAGGCCTAATATATCGAATTTACATTAAGCCTATCATTTAATAAGATCATTTTTACTACAAAAACAGAATTACAAAATAAAATAAATTGTAATCAAAATTCATTTAGATATTTCCAAATACATGCATTTTAGTGATCTCCACATTATTGAGCTTGCTGTATTTTTGATATAGCTATGCAACAAGATTGCTGTATCCAGTAGGGCTGGGTGATATCAGAATTTTAATGTCGTAATATATCGCTGACAAAATATCGATATTTTCGATATATCGATATATTTTAATTCATATGTCACTCCATTATAGTGTAGTAAATGTAACTGTCCTCTGTATAAAATACTACAAACACACACACGCACACACATACATACATCTATATATATGTGTGTGTGTGTGTGTGTATGTGTGTGTGTGTGTGTGTTGATTATCTAGAAAAAACAAAAATTCAATATCTTAATTTAACATATTAAAAGGATACATAAATTTAAATTTTTATATATTGCTTTAAAAAATGCAAATCTTTTCCCAGCAGATCTGATCTAAAACGCGTATTATTGAAAACTTTTGGAAAGTTAAACATTATATAAATTATAAAGTTAAACATTATATAAATTATCCAAATGAAACAAAAAAATGTACATAAGACAGCAGCTATGTTAAATGAAAATAATTTAATTACCTATAAATTAAAAATTTAAACGTAATGTGCCAAAACAAATCAGGAGGAACCAACTTTCGTGCCGATATTCGGTAGATCCGAATTTCCGAAACTCCATAGAAGTAGGATGAAATACCGTTTGAAATGATATATAGGAAGGATTGAAATCTCAATCTCACAAAACCGCAAATATCACGCAAGTGTCGATATTGGCGAGGTATTTGCAAAAGTAACCAACTTTCGGGCCGATAATCGGTAGATCTGAAATTCCGTAATTTCCAAAACTCCGGAAGTAGGATGAAATACCGTTTGAAACGATATATCGGAAAGATTGAAATCTCAATATCATTACTGCGGTCTTAAAAAAATATCGATATATAACGGTATTACGATATATCGCCCAGCCCTAGTATCCAGTGATTTTTTTCCTTGGTTTTCATGGATGTGAAGTGCATATACATGCTTTTATAGTGTAGTGATCACTATATTTCCATATTTCATGTACTTTTGAAACTGCTATACAACAAGGCTGCTGCACCCAGCAATGTTTTTTTTTCATGATTGTGAAGTGTACACACATTGTGTTATGATTGCAACATCACCAAATTTCATGTATTTTTGAGATTCCAATGCAGCAAGGTTGCTGCATCCAGTGATTTTATTTTTTTCATGGGCTCAAAGTGGGCATACATGCATTATATTTTTCTCAACATTACTGACTTTCATGTACTTTTAAGATTTCTTTACAATGGGATTGCTGCATCCAGTGTTGATTTTTTTTTTCTGGTTTTCATGGAGACAAAGTGCTCATATATACATTATAGCGATTGTGGCTTTACCTAACATCTATATTTGAAAATTCTTTCAGAATGCAGATGTTCCTACATTTTTCTCTCTGGAACAGTGCAGTTGAACTATTTTAAAGTTGGGGCAACTAGCTATTTTTTAACAAAGAGATAATTCATGCCAGGGTAGCTGGCCATGGCCTATGAAAATATCTAATCTGATCATTGAGTTAAATGTTATTTATTGTAACACACAAATCAAACTTACATGCTTGATTCATTCAAGGTTTGCTTGTAAGTCTTTGTGTATTTAAAATAATATTCCTCTAATATTTCAAATTTTAATTGCTTAAAAGGTGTATAGCTTACAGAGTGAAAAAGTATCTAAGTGGTTCAGTTGGTAGAACATCATTGCGCTATACTGATGACCCGGCTTCGAGTCCCAGCTTGGATACTTTTTCACTCTGTTGGCTATACACCTTTTAAGCAATTAAAATTTTAAATATTATAAATGCAAGGCATGAGAAATTTTCTATGGAAAAAATTCCAAGTATTAAATAGAATATTCCTCTATTTTTATTCATAGATGTAAACAATGGCAACAAACATTCACCACACCAAAACTACTGTGATCATGTTATTAACAATGATTGATAAGATTATGCATACAATATGAAATAAAGGTGGGGAATGAAGGGTTGTTTTCAGATGAATTGAGACTGTTTTCCATGCCTTCAGATGAATTTTGACTATTTTGGCCAGAGAGATGGATGTTTGTAATGGGTTGGATTTTACTTTAAATGGGGGTGCTGGTCTGTTTTGCCTTCATGTGCACAAGATGACCGTAGTGCCTATAATCAATCAGCCAGCCATTATATATTATGAAATGTTTTTCATATATTGTGATCTTATATACAGTGTCTCACAAAAGTGATGGGACACTTGTGCTTTATAAAAAGAAACTGCAATAAAATAAATAAACAAACATGTGCAAAAATTTTTTGGGTGTGTTTCATATTTAAAGTTAGTAACAATTATTACATAACATACATTTTGTCAAAATATTAAAATATTAATTTAGTAAAAATACAATTGTTCAGAACTGAGCAAAAAATGGCTCACATAAGTGATGGGACACTTACTTTTCCATCAAATATTTATCCAAAAATTTTACTTTTTAAAAGGTTTTAATATTTTGTTGGATTTCCTTTTACTTTTAAAACATGATTTAATCTTTTTGGGATGGATTCGACTATTTTTTTGTGATTTCTGGAGTGATTTTACCCCATTCTTCTTGAAGCACCGATTTTAGTTGTTGTTTTGAAGAAATGGTGTGTTTGCGAATTCTTGATTCCAATTCTTGCCAAATATTCTCTATGGGATTTAAGTCTGGAGATTGTGGTGGTGTTTTTATTATTTCAGGACAGTTATATAGCAGCCAGAGTCTAACGTTCAGAGCAGTGTGCTTGGGGTCATTGTCCTGGTAGAATTTAAAATCGTTATGAAGGTTCAATTTTCGTGCTGAAGATTTCAAATTTTGCTTTAAAATATCAATATACTTGTACTGATCCATTATACTGTCAATAAAAACAAGATTACCAACTCCAGCGGACGACATACACCCCCATACCATAACTCCTCCTCCACCATGTTTTACTGTTGGTACCAAGTTCTGTTTGCGAAGTTCTTCCCTGGGTTTTCTCCACACCAAGATTCTACCGTCAGAACCAAATATATTAAATTTACTCTCATCAGCAAATATAACTTTATTCCAGTAATCAGAATTCTTATTTATGTTGGATTTTGCGAAAGCTAGTCTGAGTTTTCTATTCTTTTCACTTACGAAGAATTTTTTCCTGGCTACTCTACCGTGATATCCAGCAGATCGAATTACCCTTCTAATAGTTTCAGGATTAACAATTATTCCATATAATGCTTGTAAATCAGCAGCAACTTTTGAAGCACTAATTCTTGGATTTTTTTTAATATTTCGAACGATAATTCGCTTTATTCCATTGGATAGCTTTGATGGTCAGCCAGGTCTTCTTTTATCCTGAATCATATGATTCTTTTTATATCGTTTAATGATATTGAAAACTGTTGAACGACTCAAGTTAACTGTTTCAGCAGTTTTTCTAATAGATTTTCCACGTTCAATATGCAAATTAATAACTAATTTTCGAATTTCAGGCGAAGTTTCTTTTCGTTTAGCATTCATGACTACACAGAGCTAAAAAACACAAAAATTCCAAAACAAACTGGACAGAAATACTGCAGACGACTTTATAAATTATTGCCAATTGCTTTTAAGTAAAAATAAAACCCCCAAAAATATTTTTATTGCTTATTTCAGACGATTTTTGTTGCATATATAATGGTGTCCCATCACTTATGTGAGCTATTTTTTGCTCCGTTCTAAACATTTGTATTTTTATTAAATTAATATTTTAATATTTTGACAAAATGTATGTTATGTAATAATCTTTACTAAATTTAAGTATGAAACACACCCACAAAAAAAATGTGTACATGTTTTTTTAATTTATTTGATTAGTTTCCTTTTGTAAAGCACAAGTGTCCCATCACTTATGTGAGACACTGTATGTTATCCTTAAATAATGGAGATTTGCATGTGCTTGTTATGCAAGAAATGTTATTTTTATTTATGAATTGTTTCTATATCATTTATATAAAAAAATTATTTTAAAATTTTATTTTTAAAATTTCATTTTTCACATTCCTCCTCTCACGCCTCTTTTGAATATCTTAATTGGTCAACCATCATGCATGGAATATACAATATGGTTTATATCATATTTCTAACAGATCATTAAAATAGTATAAATCAAATACTTTGTGCGAATTTTAATTCATACAAAACCAATTACAACGTTGTAATGCACAAATATAAAAATTGAGACAAAAAACCACATACGGCCATTTCAAGGATGCATCGATCCCCTTCCTCAGTGAAAAAAAAAAAAAAAAAAAAAAGGATTCAAAGAACCCTTCGGTTATAGCCCCGAGTACTGGCTCCAACTGGAAGCCATTACTCGGGGCTATAACCGAGGGGTTCTTTGAATCCATTTTTTTTTCACTGAGGAAGGGGATTGATGCATCCTTGAAACGGCCGTATGTGGTTTTTTGTCTCAATTTTTATATTTGTGTGTTGCAACGTTGTAATTGGTTTTGTATGCATTAAAATAGTAATAAAGTCCTTAACCCATTAACGCCGACTTATTTTACACTTGTTTTAATACTTGAATACCAGTTGACACCAGTTTTCCCATACTGTTATTTTAACTGATTGAATCTCTGATAGTTTCACATTAGATAATATGAATTATTTTTTTACTAAGATACTGGTGCTCATATTTAAAAGTTTAGTATCTGTTAAATGGTAACTTTTCGTACCAACCGGCATTAATGAGTTAAGAATTTTGAGAAAATTCCTTACATTTTGTTATTGAAAACAGTGAGAAATCTATTAAAAGAGACACAATTAAGCAAACTCTGTAGTTGTGTTAAATTTTATGCTCTAAATTTTTAGCATGTAAAATTTTATATTGTAGACTTTTTATTTTTTGTCTTTTAATGAGTTGTATTTGCTTGCATTATAGGAAAATTTTTCATTTCAAAATATCCCAGATCAGTGTCACTTTTTAGACATTGTTTAGATTGGCATAAATAAAGTTTGCTTATGCTTAATTTAACAATTGTGGCAAAAAATTTTGAAATCTTTAAAATTTCATTAGTTTCAGTATATGAATCGCCCCTCCCCCCCACCTAGTTCTTTGTTTATATATAATATATATATATATATATATATATATATATAAATGTGTATAAACCTTGCAATGCTACATACTGTCATTCTATATATATTTTAAATACACATTTGCTGAGCAAAATGTACTGCATATATGTTTAAGCTAATTTTGATTCTTTGCAGTTGAAATGCAGCTCTCAGCCACTACCCAAAGTGATAAAATGTCCCTGCTAAAGGCCTAATTCTAAACACTGTTCTTAAATATTTTGTGTTGAAAAAAACCGCATAAAAAGATATTGTTACTATAGAAATAAACAGTCATTTTCAATTTCAAAAGATTTTGACCAAATTCTGAATTAAACTTTTAGAATTCCCACAGATAGTTTTTCCTTTTAAATTGTCTACAGCTTGTTAATAAAATCATAAAATGTTTTAAATATTCATAGAAGGTGCTAAATAAAAAAAATTGTATAAGATTTTCATACTTAATTATGGGTGTATTTTTTTTTGTAACTTACAAAAATTTGAAAGGTTATACAGTTATATTACTAATTCATAAAGATTAATTTCATAGGATCTCTTGAAAATCTAGAAAATTCATTAATTAAGAAATATGAAGTTGAAAATAAGTGCTGTAATTTATAGTTTTAAATCATGATTTCTTATAAAAAGCAAAATCTGTCATACAAGAAATAAAGAAAATACAAGAAGTAAAGAAATCTTATTAATTTTAATATTATCTTACTTTTAATTTTGAATAACGTTTTTACATAGATGTGTTCATCAAAATTGTAAACACATAAAAAATCTTCCTTTTTCCATTTTGTTAAAGCAATGCAGCACAGGAGTCTGCTTATATTACTATCTTAAAAGGTTTACAACTGCAGTATTTTTTTCTCTTCAGGTATGCATTTATTAAAATATCAAAAAACAGAATATATTTAAAGCAATTCTATTCTCCTAATTTTAAGTTCTGTTAATAATGTTTGTTAATACTTTGTGAGAAGAAAAAATTATTACATTGCCAGATATTGAAGATATGTTGAAGAATAGTGTTGGTTTCGAAGGTGACATTTTTTCTTATTGCTGTCTTTGGCCATTTTCGACGTTATTGTCAAACTAACAAAATTCGGAATAAGCCCTGCCCACCCAATCCCAACTCTTGATTACATGAAGAGTTTTCACATCTACTTATTCAGCAGTTATAATGGCATTTATAGCTGCATTCCTTATCCAATATTTTAGTATACTTTAATTAGAGCTGTATTTTATGAAGAAGTCAGAAATGTAAGTTTAGTTCCACATGAGAAAAGATGATTTGTTTATCCATAAGGATTGCAGAAATAAATCAAAAGACTGCAATAGACTGTGTAATGTAGACATCTTGAAACTATGCATCATAATACAGATTTTTTGAATTCTAGAAAGTAATTTGAGGTTGTAAATCACTATTTTATCCAACATAGGGGAGACCGGTACACACAGGACCTATGGGCTTAGTGGACCACCCCCTAATATTTTATTTATTAAATTTTTTTTAAGCTTCTCTTCTATCCTAATAGACAACAGCAATGCACTGATTATTTATAGCCTTCAGAAAATATGTTTAGCTCAGATTGAACTATTTTATCCTGATTGGTTGTTTTGAGCTCCTAAAAGTAAAATTTATCATCATCATATTTTTATTTTTTTAGTAATTAAAGGTTGTAGATAAATAAGATAAAACAGCTTTTTTGCAAAGCTAAGATACTTGTTTATATTTAATTTTAAAGTTAATATGCTTTAAACAATATTAACATGATTATTTATTAAACTTCAACATGGGGCACAGTGGACCACCCAATCTTTGGGCACAGTGGTCCACAATCCACTCTGCTCCTGTAATGCAGAATGTTCAAAATAGTTAATAATTGCTTATTTTCTATAAAGAAATATTGTTTTAAAGTAATTATTTAATTGTGAAATATATTAACAAAGAAAAATAACAATTTATTTAACATTGTAAGAAATATTTTGTTTTGTATTTACTGCCTTTGATAAATATAATTGTAGTCTGGTGATGATTCTGTTCAAGTAAGATTAATGAGATGCAAATTGAATGGAAATCAGTTTATTTTTCCCAAAACTGCAGATGAATCTGTTGTTGATTTAAATGATTTCATAATGTTGCGTCCAGACACAAAAGTATTTCAGGAAAATTCCAGGCTCAATCTTACTCATAAGTATTTTGAAATTTCATTTGCAAATTTTAATGTGTGCTGATTTTTTTATACTTAAGTAATAACTTCAACTAAATTGCAATTGTTCCTGTATTAATCTGTTATTATTTTCAAAATATAATTAATTTTTTGTTTTGTTTTTGTTTCAAAATGTTACTTGTAAATTTATATATGTTATTTTGCGGGTAAAGGGGAAATAAAAAAGAATTAGATTAATGGAAAATAGATTTATATTGTATATTTCAGATGATACCTAATAGCGGTCCACTGTACCCTGGTGGGTGGACCAGTGTACCCCACTTCTGGGGCACACTGGTCCACTTCATGGGTGCATATAAAATTTTTTTTTATGAAAAATGTATTGAAAACTATGTTTTGAGAAAATTATGATGAATGTATAAAGGTTTAAGGAATATTAAAAAAAAATTTCATACAGATCGGTTTGTCTGCTAAAGAGAAAAAAAAATAACTGAAAAAGTGTTCCACTGTGTACCAGTCTCTCCTATTATTTTGTATTTTTTCACATTTATTTGTAAATATTATAATATTTAACGTATTAGTCTGTAATTATTACTGAAGGAAAATTTCCGCCTCTTCACAAAGGTCTAATTATACTTAAATTATATCAAAGTACTTCCAGATTAAAAATGTTATTGCAGATATCACTGTAACTCTTGAAATCTTTATTAAATTAAAACATAAAATAACTGTCACTTATGTCAATATTTTCTTCATTTCTAATCATTGACATTGGATGCTTTTATGAATCAAATCATATTGCATGAAATGGATACTGTAATGTTATTTTTGTCTTCTTTTTGAATTGACTGTTTTACTGAATCACATTCTGGGTCATAAAATGTGACTTTTGTGATTACAAAGCTGCTTATCCATACACAAATGTTGAAAAAAAAACATTTCCACATGTTTATGAAAAATTTTAAAGTAAAAATTTAATGCAGTTGTTACTGTTTTATTATGCTGGTCGATACAGCAATGTTCAAATATTTCCTTAGAGTTTAATAATAATAGTAAAATAAAATTGCTATTTTAAAACATGTTATGAGATGAAATTCACAACAAAGTGATCATCAATGGTAAAATATTAAAAGTTGTTCTGTTAGGTAAAATCTAATTAATAATATCTAAAGTTTAATGCATGTTATCAGGGATCTGTTTAGGAAGAAATTGGGTCCTTTAAAGGATCCTTCACAATTTTTTTCATTTCAAAACAGGAGCCTTCACAAAATTCCTTGTCTTAAAAATAGACCCTTTCACAAAACTTTTCCCTCTCCAAACTGAACCTTTCACAATTAATCATTTAAAAGTAAAATCTGACTATCACTTTTACATATATAATGAAAATATGTGTATTTTACATACATGTCTTAAAAATGTGTATTTTACATACATGTCTTAAAAATGTATAAACAAGAACCTGAATATGACAATTTCAAATTCACAAAATTAGGACTTGATTTTTCACAAATGCAAAAAGCTGTTCACAATTTCATAAAAACAGGACACTAGGAGAAGTCTAAACAGACTGCTGGCTATAAGAAAAGGATTTATTGCTTTGTCAGATATATCATAGAAGAAATATATAAGAAAAATTGGCATACATGTTTTAAAGATACATTTGAACTGCTTAATGAAAAAATTACACTAGAGTTGTTTTTGTTGGAATTTTTGCAGGAAAATAAAAACTTCATATTAATGTTATTTATTTGTATATTTTCTAAAATAATCTATTAATATTTTGTTATACTGTATTATAAGAAAATATTTTATTATAGTGTAAAAAAGTAATACCTTCATAGTTATTTAACAATATATATATATATATATATACATGTATACTTTTAATATTCTAGGTTGTTGCTTGTAAAGTTGATTTAGAGAGCAGCAGAGTTGTTTCAACTGAAGAAGGAAAAGCATTTGCAGATTCTTATGGTTTATCATTCATTGAGACTTCTGCCAAAACTGGCTTTAATGTTGAAAAAGCGTTCACAACAATTGCACAACAAATATATGAAAAAATAGAAAGTGGTGAATTTAAAGTGCAAGATGGCTGGGATGGTATTAGAACTGGTTTTAGCCGTTCAGATAACACTGTGCATTTAATGGAAGCTGAACCGGAAAGAGATGGATGCTGTTAAATTTGCTTTGTTAAACCAAGATATCTGATAATCGTTGAATATGCTTCTAGTAACATAGGAAGTTATTTTTTCACAAGATGTTCTCTGTGAATATTTTAAGATTTGACTTTAAAGAAGCTAATTGTTGGCAACTATAGATTTATTTTATTTTGCTGTTTTTTGTTTGATCCTAGGTCAGTACAAAGTTTTCCATTTTAAAGATTTTACTTATAAAAATTGTTTTGAAGGAAAATGTATTAGAATTCAATGTTGGTACTTCTCAATACCATACATTTCCTTTTATTATTACTTTCATTCCTCTTGCTATAAAAACTCATGAGTAAATAGCAGTTTTTATGGCTTTTTTCTACTTAAAAAAATAATTTTTTTAAAGAATAAATATTGTACTATTAATGTTTAAAATAAATTTGTACAATTTTTATCTGTCAATTGGCGTTGAACATCATAAAGCATAAAATTTAAAAGAGCTTAATCTTTTCCTTAACTTAAGAAAATTATTTATATCTGTTCTGTTTGCATTCGTGTAATTGCTTATTTTACTTCAAGTATTTTTATATTTATTTCTTAAAAGTGTGTAAATTTTTATCTGATACTGAGGGCTTTTGTTATTCATTTACTTTCTTTTAAAACCACAGTTTTATAAGCATACAAAGGAGAAAGATGTTTTAGTCGTCCCGTCCATGATTTTATTTTTTAATTTTAATGTAAACTTAATTTTTCATGTGTAAAGGTGCACAAAAACTGAGGGTGCCAACTGTTTTTTGTGGCTAATATGAGAGATTTTGATACGACTATATTAAAAATGAAATAAAAAAAAATAGTGCACTATCATTGAATATATTACATTTTTCAGCCTTATAAACATGCATCAATCCTGTGTATTTGAAAGTAAGGCTTGTGCAATAAATTGAGCTATGGATATACAAGTGGTGTTATAAGCATTAATATTCATTTGCAATACTGACTGTGTAGAAATGAAGCACAGGTGTTTGTTTGTAAAATGCTCTGCAAATAAATATATTTATTTTGTATATATAATGAAAACAATATTTTACAAGTTTAAACAGGAAAGAGAAATTAGCCAAAGGAATAAGAAATTCAGTAAAATTTATTCTTTTCCATATGATCTAGAAAATTTAGTACCCCTTTTAAAACAATTTACAAGTTAATACCCCCTTCATTTCCCAAAAGAATATAGTGTATTATGAAAAAAAGGAATAAAGTATGAATAACTGGGGATTCTTTTGATGACATTAATTATTATTTATGAAGTTGTCATTTTATCCTGATAGTGATATTCTGCAAAGGCAAGATAAAAAATCTTTAAACAAGCAGTATATATAGATATATATGAATATCTTTTAAGGGCTTTGAATGTATTTTTTGTTATACAATTATAGCTACCATGAATTATTTTGGCAATATCCAAATTTTGAGACACTCAAAAATATAAATATCACTTAAATTTCACAAGTTTTTGAAAACTATCCTTAAAAAATCCTTATAAATTGTTTATTTTATAAATATGTTTATTGTTTAAGTTTTTCTATTGACAAAAATTTTATTTGCTTTTGACATATTGTTCAAATCTTCATTAATAAATAATATCTTTATTGTATCTTTCCTTTTTTTTATATTTTTTTTAGCACTGGTTATTATTTTTTTTAATAAAAGTTATAAAGTTAATACAATACATATTATTACTTACATATCAATTTTATCTTCTATAGTTTTTTTTTTTTTTTTTTTAATGAAAGAAGGATAAGTTTCACTTAATTTTTTTTTTAAATTTTGGCCTATAAAGAATTTTTATTACATTCATGTGCAAATTTTACACTTTGAGTCATGCATCCTATGTGAAATCCCTTAATTTTCATCTCTTTGAGTTGGCAGCTATGAAAAAAAGGACACACATATCTTTATTAAAATAAGATTAGAGTTTGACTGTAGCTTTGTCTTAACTTTAGCTTAAAACTTTGTAACAAAGTTTAATTTTAAAATTCCTACGTGATATGGAGCATTGGCAACCCTAAAAAATGCATTTATGAATTTTATTATAATAATTATATTTTAAAGAAGTTTTAAATGCGAAGCTGTTTCATGTAATCTTCTGATATACAAATAGCATTTGTTTTTATCAGCTAACTTTATGCACTATTTATGTAAATTATGATACATATATTGATATTCATAATATATTTGGTTTGTTGCAAGTGATATTGTTATAAATATAATTCATTCAAAGTGTAATGACATAACATCTGAAACAATGCAGACATTAAAACAATAAAATATTATGTTTGAACTTTGAGTAATGATTTTACTTTAGTTTCTTCATAAACTATTTTAATAGAAAATAAAGTGTGTGTGTTTCACTTTTTATATATTATTAGATTAGATTTGTGTTGCATAATTTTATTAATTTTCATTATAAATATAAGATTAAAACATGTTGAACTTATGTTTAAATGTGTTTTGAGACACATTGTAACATAAAGCCATTTATTTGATTATAACTAATGGAAAGTACATCATGACTGATGTCAAATAGTTATTTTCTTCTTAGGATACCTTAATGTTTATACATAAATTTTATCTCAGATTAAATAACTCGTATTATGGATTTTATAGAAATAAAAAGTCAATTATACTTTTTAATTCAATTTCAGAGAAAAACAAAGTTTGCGAGCCAAATACCAATATTAAACCAAAGTGAATAAATTTCATTTATAAACATTGTGTAAGAATATTTGAAATGTTTGCATATTTTAAATTTTGCTTATTAAATTTCATCTTCAAATAAACTTTCTGCCCTAAATATTTGAGTTATTTCTAAAATATCTTCTTTAAAAATGGGAATGCTCCTGAAAAAGTATATTTAGTTATATTTTTTGCCTGCTACTATGATAATGCCATTTGCACTGAATGTTTTCAATTAAAAAATATATATGTTACAGTCAATATGATAAATCCAGTAATTATTAATAATAGCCGGTTATTATTAATAACAACTGGTTATTATTAATACTAACTGCAGTCATTATTAATAATAACCGGTTAGTATTAATAATTACCAAATTTATCATATTGACCGTAACATATATACTAGTTTCATAATTAAAAAAAGGGTTATGATAATGTAATTTTCATATACATTTAGATGTAATGCATGTCTATATATACCTCCAAGATAAATTGTTTTTCTATTGGCTTGTCTATGACATGTCTAATTTGACATGTCTATTACTAAGATGTCAAGAAACAATAGTTCATTGGACTAAGGAGTTCTTTTCCTTTCACATAAATGTCATTGATAATAGGTAAACAGAATTTTTATTTTATTTTTTTCGATGAAAGTGGGGTCATTTCTGTTGTTTCATTTTAAAAAAGTCCAATGTAATGTACTAGGAGATATATTTGTACTTAGTAAGATTTGTACAGTTATTGAAAGTTCTTATTTTTTCCAAAAGCAATTTTTGGTCCTTGAAAGTCCTTATTTTTATGAAAAATCTGCAAAAAGCTCTTAAAAGTCCTTATTTTTATGAACAATTGCAAAAAGTTCTTGAAAGTCCTTAATTTTACTCTTATTATTTTTTAATGCAGAGCTCCAAAATGTTCTATCCCCCCCCCTCTCCCTATAAGACTGCTTTAGTCAGCCTTTTTGCATTTTCATCTATTTTGTCCCTTTTCAATAACTTAAAACTTAAATTTGACAAGAGTTTTAATGACAACAAAATTGCAATGAAAATAGCTCCTGTATGCTTCCTTAATGTTTATAAGTAGTTCCCATAACCATTATATCAAAACTGAGACTCTTCCATGTTTTGGCAGATCCATTTTTCCTTTTAATTTCATATAAATGCCTTCTGTACCTCACACTCTGAATTTGTTTTTATTTGCTCTCCCTCTATCACAAAAAGGTTCAAATTGTCAAAGTTCATTAATTTAAAAAAAAAAGTCTACCCTATTTGTAACTTTGTAGCAACTACAAATAATTAAGTAAATTTCATTTCACTTTCCCTCTGAGATTTCCACCCTTCTCCTTTCCTTTGTTTTTCCACAACTTTAAGTTTGCAAACTTATTTAATTAAAAAAAAAATTCTGCCATATATTACTGTGAAATAACAAATGATCAGTCAACTAAATTTCTCCGCCCCCCCCCCTAAAAAAAAAATCTCCATATTGTCCTCTCCCTCCAGTACATACTAATTTTTGAATTTTTTTTTTGGTTCTATTTGTTGTTTTCCAGTAACAATAAATAAATAATCATCTAAATCTATCATTTCCATTTCCAGCACACAAATTAATATTCACTAATCTTATTAAAAATAATCAAACCTGCATTAATCCTTAGAGTCCTGTGCAAATCCAACGACAACAATAAAAAGTAATTCGTCAACCTGAAAACCAAAATATTTCAACCCAAACCAAACTCAAAATACTTGAACTGAAAGTTAAGAAAATTAATCCGTATTTTAATACAATTATTGAAAAATAGTCTATAGTTATATTTCTAATATCCATTTTTTGTTGTTGAAAAATGAACATATAGTATGTTATGAACTCATATTAATGTTCAAATACAGTAGAGCACCGCTAATCCGCAAACCTGTAATCCGCAAAGGCTTCTAATCCGCAATCAATTTATGAATGTAAACAAAGAAATTTAATTCTTGAAAAATGCTTCAATGGTGACAAAATTTTGAATTTTGAAATTTTTTTTCACCAATTTTAACATTTTTCTTATCTTTATATATAGCTATTATATATCATATAACATTCTTCTTTATAGTTTAAAATGAAAGCACATTTAATTAGTATATTATTTTATATATTCATTTCTTCGTACAGTACTTGTAAAATACAATTTGAGCTTTTGTGATTTTTTTTTTTTATTTTAATGATAAAAAATTCTTACTTAGACAATATATTTTATAATTTATTTACTTTTTCATTAAATTGTAATTATAAAATTGAAAAACACATAAAAAAATACATATATATTGCTTTTGAACTCTTACTTAAAGATACAATTCAACACTATAAACCAAATGTCTTAAAACAGACAACAATTGATGCCATATTTAAGAAATTTAAAAAATAATAAATTATTTTTTATATAGTTATTACTTTATCTATATATTAAAATGTGTAATTTATTTATATTTTAGTATTAGCAATCTAAATTTGTCCAAAATATGAATTTAAAAATGTAAACAAAGATTAAATAGACATGGCCTGTAATCCGCAAAAAGCCTCCAATCTGCACAACACTTGGAACCAAGCTTTGCAGATTAGTGGCTTTCTACTGTATACAGTTTTTTTCATCTGTAAAAACAATTCTAGACATTTTTGAAAAATCAGGTCAACACAAATCTAACCCCCAAAAGTCAAATCCCAACCTGACACACAATGAAAACAATTAGCACTACCCCAACTGATATGCAGATTTGATTTGGTTTGGGTAAAATTAGATTATCTGACCCAATGCAGGACTGCAACACTTATCTATGATACTTTTTATAAATTTCACCCCCACCCTGAAATTTCTGTTTTACTCTTCCCCTCCCAGTGCAAAAGTTAAAAATGTTTAAAACTATTTTTTTTTTTGAGAATTTTCTGCTTTATTTCTTATTTTGCATTAAAATAAAATTAATAATAATCTACATTTACATCATCTAATCTTTATTCTTCTTCAAAATTATTTTAATGGTGACTATTAAAAAAAATTGGAAAATAAATCCAGATGTTTCTAAAATTGTTGACCAAGTATCTAAAAAATGCAGCTGCTCTTGAAGTTGGCTACTTAAAAAAGACTCAGCTGCTCTGACACATGAATTTATTAAGCTTTCTAGAAATGTTCATAATGTAAAAATTACAAAAAAAATTAAATCAGGTGCTATGTCTCCTTGCAGCATTTACAAAACCAGAAATCCCTGGCTAAGACTGGAATGAAACAGCTAAAGTGTAAGCTTTAAAAGAAGAAATAACTTTCTTATGACAAAGCATTTTTATTCAAAATTATGTTTAAAAGGCAAGCGTAAAAGCTAATTAGCTGATTTGTCAGAAATATACAAAAATCTCCATCTGTTCATTCAAATCGCATCAGCTGGAGAACAAATTTATAAAATGGAAGTATCATCAGTACTATTTTTTAAAAAGGCCAGATTTAAAAGATATACATCTGTTTCCTGATTTATTTTCTGTTAATAAAATGGACATTTTTAATCATTTCCATATTGTAATTCAGTAGTTTATTCAATCTGTAGGCAGAATTAACCCCTCAGACAGTTTCAGGAGAGGGCTGCACATCTACCTGCCCTTTGTATCAAAATATTTGTTTGCATAGTAAAAACTGACTCACAGTTATGTCTTGAAGAGTATCCCTTTCAAGACATGGCACTCCTGACTTTTAACTATTAAAAATGCCTTTAAAAGTGAAAAGAGAGTGCCTTTAAAAATCAAAAGTGCTCTTACTAATCTAAAAAGTACCCTTTTCTCACCAACAGCACCCTATCCTTTTTTAAAATGTGGAGGGAACTCTGGTGTGTGTCCTAATTTTGCTTTGGTTTTGGACTTTGAAAGTCCTTGATTTTAATTTAAAGAAACGTGTACAAACCGTTCTTAGGTCTGCCTTCTATTTAGCTATGAGTACTACCAGCATATGCAAATTTTATTTCATAATGTGGGATAGTGTTGGATATCTGAAATCATTCATCAGGCCTTGCTGGCTGCCATTACACTACCAATATTATAATTTAAAAACATGCTAACAATAGTTGCTCTCAAACGTATCATGAGTAAGGCTGGGCGATATCAGAAATTTAATATTGCAATATATCAACGAGTTGATATTTGTGATATATCGCGATAACTACCTTAAAGTGTGTGGGAATAGAAAAATTGCCAATTTCGAAAGGTAAATGATATGGTAGCAGTAATTTAAGTAAAGACAGATGTAGAAAGCAACGAATCAATGTTTTATACCTATCTGCTCACACAACATTCTTTAAATATACAGTAGACTTCATAAAATCCTCTTATCGCTGCAGATGTAAACAGTGAAACTTACAGTTAAGTTGTAGGAACGAAATTTAAGACTTCGCTGAAATCAACAGCAATCACAATGATTTTTTCTTTCTTTTTTTTTACTAAATTTTTTGTTAATTATGCTCATTTGGCTATTACAGCTAATTAATTACTAAATAAAATTACTGTAAAATCCTGATTGTAACCCCCCCCCCCCCCCATTTTCAAAAGGAAAAACAGTTAAATTTGGGAGTGGGCTTATAATAGTTTTTTTTTTTTAAGTCATTAAAAAACCTATTTTTATCATTAAGTTAGAAGTAAAAAAGGTAAATACAGGAGAGAGAGAATCTTCCTTATTTTGTGGATTTGCACTTTAAAAGAAAATCATCTAAATGCTCCCCCCTCCCCCCCCCGCCCAAAAAAAAAAAAATAAAATAAAAAATAAATAAATAAAAAAAAAATCTCCCAACCAAAAACTCTTGAACAAAATAAAAAATAAAATTAAAATTAATCTTTTTTAGAGGTTTACAGATTTTTAATTTTGTATGTGATGGGGGGGGGGGGGGAACATTTTTGCGGTAGAGAGATAATTTAGGTAGCAGATTATCTATTTATTTTTACTAGAGAGCAATAAATAGGTCAGAAGATTTAACTTCAAATAAGAGTTTTAAACTTTGTATTCTGGGGGCATGAGGCAGAAACAGGAATTTTGAATGAATGGAGTTTGTAATTTAGATGATTTGTTACTGAAATTCTTAATAGAGATCAATAAATAGGACAGACGATTATTTTTTATATATAAATAGGGTTTTAAAGATTTTTATTTTATTTATTTATTTATTTATTTATTTATTTTTTTATAGAGGTATGCCAAAGTGGGGAAGCAGACATTTGTAGGGTAGAAATATAATTGAAAGGATTAATTAATTATTTATTTATTGTTATTAAAGAGCAACAAATAGAGCATATGTTATTTTAATAAAGTGTTTTAAAGATTTTAAACTTTGTATGCAAGAGGAGAAGGAAAAGTATAAGTTTCGGAGGCAGGTTTTTTTTTCGGGGGGGGGGGGGGGGGTGTAATTTAAATGATTATTTACTTATTTTTACTAGAGAGCAACAAATAAGACAAAATAATTTTAATTTTCTTTTTTTTTTTTTTTTTTGCTAGGGCTGGCAAAAGGGGGAACCAAACATTCTGTGGGTAAAGAGATAATTTAAATGGCTGATATTTATTTATTGTTACTAGAGAGCAATAAATAGAGCATATATATATTAGGGTGGAGCGAAAAATAAAAATTTTTGAATTCAAAATCGGCCTGGTATACGAAAGTTGCGTATTGTATTACTTATTATGTAAAAAAAAATTCAACCCCTTCAGTTGATATCTTCATGCGCCCCAAGGGGCTCGAAATTTCCGAATTTTAGCTAAATTACGCTAATTTTCCTGAATTTTAAGAGCAATTAAATTTTTTGAATTTCAAATCGGCCCGGTGTGCGAAAGTTGCATATTGCATTGCTTATTATGTAAAAAAAAATTAAGCCTTCTCAGTTTATATCTTCATGCGCCCCAAGGGGCGCAAAATTTCCGAATTTAAGCTAAATTAGGCTAATTTTCACGAATTTTAATAGCAATTAAAAATTTTAACTTGTTATTGGCCCATTGTAGACACAATACTATTAGGTCTCCTTATCATATATAAAAAGTTTAAAATTACTTAAACATCATCTAAATGCGCCCCAACAGGATTAAAACAGTATTAAAT
This sequence comes from Maratus michaelseni, assembly GCA_963931845.1. Taxonomy (NCBI): domain Eukaryota; kingdom Metazoa; phylum Arthropoda; class Arachnida; order Araneae; family Salticidae; genus Maratus; species Maratus michaelseni. Next base: position 448,149,102 of record OZ007586.1, read on the forward strand.
CTGAAAATTTTTGACTCATTTCAGGTTTACATGAAGATACTGTGAGATAATACAAATGAATATTTACACAAAACTTTTTTTATTAATTTTGACTACAATATGATATAATATATGTTCTTTTGTCACGTTTACATTTCACTCCTGAGTTTTAATAAGCACCAAATAATTATAATATGTAAGAGTAGTGCGAATTTTTAAGCACTTTCAGTTTGTACTTTGTAATCACTTTTTGTATCAAAAGTTTTCATTCTGGAACGTGACTCAATTTTAGTCCGAATCAATCCGTCCCTTCTTTCGTAGCCACATACAGCTTCTGAGGCCTCTGTCACTAATTTAACAATTCTCTCAGTTGCTTGTGTGTGGCATGGTATTTTCATTAGGTTTGAAAGAGTTTCAGAACCTGCACCTAGTGCGCCATTTTTTAAACTTTCAATTTCTTCTATTTTTAAATTCCTCATAATTGGAGGTTCCAATCGTTCTTTTACATCTCTCTCTAACCTCTGATTTCTATCAATTAAATCGACATAGTCTTTTGCTTCAAAATTTATGACTGGAACCCTAAACTTCCTTACATTTCTGTTCTGTAGCTGTCTTTGCTGCTGGCTGTAGTCTCTTGCTGCTTTTATGCGTCTAAATGCGAGTTCTCTAATGTGCTTCCTATCATCTGTTAGCATAGCAAGGAGTAAATTTTCTTCATGAGCGAAATAGCTGTTTCTCTGGATCACAACGTCAATAATATCCCTTAAATCTGGCTCTAAATACCTTGAATTATTTATTAAAGCCCATAAATGCCTACTTCCATCTGAACAGTATGGTTTCGTCTTTATCAGAAACCAAATAGGTGCATAGACTTTCATCACATACTCACACAGGACATAAAGATTCGTTGAGGGATTCTCACTTGCAATGTAGAGACGCAGAAGTCTTATAGCTGTGGTTAACCATCTTGAGTGATTTAGTGGTCCGAGTTTCTTAAATGGGAATTCAGGAGTACTTTCACCTGATGAAACAATGCACCATGCTTCATGAAGAATTCTTTGGTCACTACTCAGTTCTGAAAAGTCAACAGCTGGAATTTCATTGCCTCTTATAGGGATAAATTTAACTAATGGTAAACTTTCACACGTTTTAAGGGATTTCCCAATTGGTCCTGAATATGAACTTGGGCCAGACGTCTCTCCATCCAGATGTTGAAATAAATGACGGAGTGGCAGCTCATTTATATGTAACATACAAATAAGCCACTGAAGAGGGCGTTCTAAGCTAACTTCAATCAATCTTATAACTCCATTATCCACACCGGTATTGACATTAGTGCCATCACATCCTATAGCCAAAAGATCATCAATCGCTATTTCTTTTCTGTTCAAATGTTCTATAATTTTCTCTTTGATACTAAAAGCCGTATCATTAGCAGGTGTAACATGACCAATATAATTAGACCCGGGCTCTTGTAACACTGATACATGTTCTTCTTTTCTTAAGATGTTTCGGAACTTATTTCCTATTTTTTCTTGAACCAATGTATTGTCCTTACGGCCATCAAAAAACAATGCAGTTAAGCAAAAATTCTGATGTGATGATGACATATCCTGCCTTAACTTCTTACGTTCCCGTCTTACTTTATTTCTGTCGACAACCCTAGAAGTATCAGAGTCGTGAATGATATCAAAGTCATTCAAAACAGCGCTGGCAACTGCTGCAGCTGCGCGATCCGATATTCCATACCTATCACATGTCATAGCCAAATTTGGGAGAGGTAAACGCATCTGAGAAGTGCTAGCAGTCTGTATTTCTTCTGTGTTAGAATAATTTTCTTCATTATTGCTTTCTTCATTCAAATGCTTACTCCAATTGTCATTTGAAGTTATCTTTGGTTGATTTCGTAATTTTTTTGCTGCAATTACTTTGCGTGTCTTACGATTCTGGATTTTTGTTGTTGTCTTGTAGTCTACTCCACCAATGACCATTCGCTTTTTATTCCTTTGGTCAGTTAAGAAATCCCTTTCTTCAATGGGTACTTTTTTGTTCTTGTCACATCTGCAAGTCATGTAATCTGCGCATTTACAAAAACTCACATCAAAAAGCTTTCTTGTTGCTTCAGCACCAAAAGATTTAATCTTCGACAAATATGTTGGGTCATTTTGACGACCTTTAAATGGCTTGAGAATGTTTCGATATTTCTCATGGTATTGCTTGACTTTCTCGGCTATTTTCTTCTGTGTAATGCATGGTATAGAGGCTTTTAACCAGATATTTTTAACATCGTTTGCAACGCGTTCGGAAATTTCATTAATGGAAGGTTCTTTACTGGTACAATCTTGTTTGAGATTACTGCGTACAAACAAATAATGCTTCAAAACATCTGCATATGAAGGCAAAACACTCTGGGGTAAAGTTTCAGGGCTACCAAATATTGGGCAGATGGTTGAACTTCTTGTTTTAGTTGATGACCCATTAGCCATTTCGAAGTCGCCAAGCTGTTTACTGCTCTTTACTCAAATTGCACAATAAACATAACACACGAAAAATTGAGCTTCTTTACTTCTCACACTGCTGGGAACTTTCACTCCAATTAATTATGTTATTTTGATCCTAAAAAGAAAAAAAAAAAAATTTTCACAAAATAAGTCAAATTTTGTTACATTTTATGATGTTTCAACAATGTTGGGGCGCAAGAAGATGTTGTTCAAATGTTTTGAAATTTTTTACATATGATACGGAAATTTAATAGTTTTGTATCTACAATGGGCCAATAACAAATTAAAATTTTTAATTGCTATTAAAATTTGGAAAAATTAGCGTAATTTAGCTAAAATTCGGAAGTTTCGCGCCCCTTGGGGCGCATGAAGATATCAACTGAGAAGGCTGATTTTTTTTTTTTACATAATAAGCAATACAATATGCAACTTTAGCACACCAGGCCAATTTTGAATTAAAAAAAATTAATTGCTATAAAAATTCAGGAAAATTAGCGTAATTTAGCTAAAATTCGGAAATTTCAAGCCCCTTGGGGCGCATGAAGATATCAACTGAGGAGGCTGGAATTTTTTTTACATAATAAGCAATACAATACGCAACTTTCGCGCACCGGGCCGATTTTGAATTCAAAAATTTTTATTTTATGCTCCACCCTAATATATATATATATATATTATAAACAGTTTTAAACTTTGTATGCTGAGGCGGAAGGGTGAAGCGTGGAGAATAACAAATAAGATAGAAGAATTTAAGATTCTTAAGATTTTAAACCTTTTGTACTGGGGGAGAGCAGAAAAAGGAAGTGGACATTTCATGTGAGAAGAGAGAGAAGCATAAATTTTGGATCTAGGGGGAGGTTGTAGTTTAGATGATTAATTTGTTACTTATTGTTACTAACAAACAACAAATAGGACAGAAGAATTTAAGAGTTTGAAGATTTTTAACTTTTTGTACAAGAGGTGGGGGGGGGGGGGAGGCAGAGAGGAGAAGCAGACATTTCATGTGTTTGGAGAATTTCATTATATAAAAACATAAGTAAAATTCTGCCAAAAAATTCAAAAGAAGGAAAATTATTTTCTAGTTATTTTTTAAATCTATTTTTTGTGCAAAAAGTTTAAGGGGGGGGAGGGTTATATCTGGGATTGAAAAAGAAAATCAAAATTGCTTAAAAAAAGGTGGGGGGATACTTTCAAGGGGGGGTCTTACAATTGGGATTTTACGGTATGTTGATTTTGATGTAAATTAGCGTGTCTATAGTGAAAATTCACTATATTGTAGTTCCTGCACATTATTGACAAGTGTAAACTGTAACCAAACTGACTGTTTATTTTTCTTATCCCCCCTGTTTCAATATTTATTTTTATTTTTTCAATATTTCTATGCATTTTATATGTAATTCTGGTTAATATGACCAAACTCCATTCTTCCTCATGAATAAAATATGAATTTATTTTTAAAAAAATTCAAGATGGCACTAATATCAGTGGCAATCTCAATTTTTTTCCAAGACAGTTTTTAATTAATCAAGATTTTTTGTTTATTAAATCTACATAAACTTGAAATAAAATTTCGTTATTTTACAATTATGATGTAAATTATTTTCATATCTAAGATAAAAATATGGTGCAACAGTAGCTTCCCTGTAATATCTGCATCTATAACTGTTGAAGCCGAATTGTTTATGTTTTTGCTTTCGATTCTTTGATATTCAATTTTCAGTTTTAATATGTTGTAGTAACTCCTCTATACCGACCCGATAAAAGATGGTGAGTGGTAGCGAGATCGGATCGTTGGCACAGAGAATTTCTCGCATAAATTAGAAAATAGAATTTTATTGTATAACAATGTTAATTCTAATGAAAAATATGTACAAGAAAGTTAATTACAGCATTTAATTATTTTTCGTGAGTCAATCGCTTATAAATTAATGACCTCTTGACTCCAAGTGTAACTGAAACAAACAAAAGTCTCTAAACATTACAGTCAGTCGTGACTACAAAATAAAGTTCATTCGGACCAAGGCTCGTCCGTTCCTTCTCTTCGGAAGATCTACTAATACTCGTTAATTCTGAGTCTAAGAACTCTCACTCTCGCACTTGGTGTGCTTTTTCACTTCGCTGGGTTTTTTCACCGGATACCTGCTGTATCAATTCTCGAGGTCGGGCCTCACTAGCGCTTACACCACGCTGAGTTAGAAACTGACGTTTCCTTTTCCCTTCTCCAGAGAGTCAACACTCTCCTTTTCGATCTCTCCAAAAAACTGTCCTCTCTCACTTTTTCATTCTCGCAGGAGAACTTCTTCTGGGGGCGGGGGCTTTGTCGAGGCGGGCCCCTCGAAACTCTCCAGCCTCTTAGCAGCCTTGAGATCCCTCTGTTTCGTTTTCACTAAGTCCGTCATTGGACGTTCTAAGACAAAGGGCAAAGTTTCGGGCGCAAACCTAAAAATCGTGTGCAGAGATCGCTTCTCTCGCAGATGAACTCTTTCCCACGAACTCGGCAAGGATCAAAGCATAAGACACCTTTTTGGATAACGCCTTACCACTTCATCACTGTCCGAACTTTCCGCTCACAGTACAATAGAATTCGGCGTCTGCTAGTCTTCAAGGCAAAAATAGCGAGGGAAGGTATGCAGTTAAGTGTACTCACAGGAAATGCTAGAATGACACATAGTGCAGCTGGATGTCGAAGCTCAATTCTTTACAGCACCTCCTCCTCAAACGATTCTTAAGGGTGAAACACTAAGAATCTCTAAGAGTAGGATAAAGAATTGCAAGCTCAAATTACATCAGAGTGGCAAGAAATAAAACATACATGAATAAGATAATACTACCTTCCTTTTTTTTTCCGCGCTCTGATAAGAAATCATGAACATATAATGAAATAAAACACAGTGAAATAAAAAATAAAAAATCTTAAAATAATTATATACAAAAGTTTATCAAGAAATCTCCTTAAACTCGACTCAGACAATCAACATGCGGAATGTCTTTGCCTGCGCTATGAGAAATGGCATAATTATAAGGTTGCAGAGCTAAGGACCACCTTAATAATCTGGGATTATTTCCAGAATTTCTTTTTAGAAACACCAAAGGATTGTGATCGGTTTCGATAGAAAAGTTTTGTCCATCAATATAATGCCTTAACTTTTTTATCGCAAAAATAATCCCTGCACACTCTCTTTCAGTGGCGCAGAAACTTTTCTCACTATCAGTAAATTTTCGACTTAAATATATTATGGGGTGCTCTTCCGATCCCTCTCTTTGAGCCAAAACCACGCCAATACCTAAGTCACTAGCATCAGTTTGTACTATGAATTCTTTCTGAAAATTAGGAGCGTAAAGCACCGGTTCTTCAGTAAGTTTCATTTTCAAAGTCTCAAAGGCTTTTCCCATTTCGTCGCTCCATGCAATCTTTTCTTTTTTATTTTTCCCTTTAAGCGCCCTCGTTAATGGTTCTACAATCACTGCATAATCTTTTATGTACCGGGAATAATATCCAGCCATTCCCAAACATCTACGAATTTCAGTTTTCGATTTCGGAACCGGTAATTCCTTAATTGCCCTTACTTTCGCCTCAGCTGTCCTCCGTCTACCCTCACCCACAATATGCCCAAGACATTTTACGGTTTTCTGAGCGAACTTGCATTTGGCCAATTTGATTTTTAGTTTCGCGTCATTAACCCTTTTTAATACTATTTCTAGATGACGCATATTGTCCTCCCAACTATCTGAAAAAATCGCCATATCATCTAGATACGGTAAACAGAAATTCTTAAGTGCGTTTATTTCCCGCGTTAAGATATCTGCTAACTCCACCCGTTTTTTGTAAGGCTTTACTAAACTCACGTGAGAAATCTGGGATTTCTGTCGCCTCCCAGGAACATTCACAATATAATTTGTTTCCGTAATTATTGACTCCTTTCTTCCCGGCCCTATCCAACTATCTGACATTTTATTTGGCTTACTGTTAGTTAAAACTAAAACCTCATCTTTCACATTAAGCTTCCGTTTTACCGCCTTTCTGTCAAACCAAAATTTCCTCTTTTCTCGTTTTTCTGACACATTTTCAACGGCTAAAACTCGACCTCTTTTTAACCTGTTCGTGAGATTAAACACACATCTCTTCACGAATTTATTTTCCTCCGTTTCTCTTATCCATTCTCCAAATACTAACGCTTTCAGAAGCTTTCTAACTTTTCGATGCCAACATGCAATACTATCGCTTATTGTGCGACACACTCTCGGATTTTTCAACTTAACACCGAACCTTTTTAGAAATGCGGTAGTTAAATCGCTTATCAATCTTTTCCCAAGGTCCAGGTATTTTGACACATTTCCTTTAACTTTCCCTTTCCCTAAGTGTGATGACACTTTTTCTAGGCACGCGCCAAAAATATCTATCTGATAAGGCAATGGGACAAGCACCTGCTTCCCCCCACTCACGCGATTTTCTCTGGCTTTTGCCACTATCAAAGAATTTCCCGCATTACAATGCGTTTCTTCAATTTCCCCTTTCCCTCTAATCTCTTCGAGAGATGGATACCTGTCATTTTCCATTTTACCAACCCCTCTTTCAATGTTTGCTAAGATCGAAGATTCCTCACATATCGGCAAAGGCGATAATCCCTTATCCACACTGACCAGTTCAATAGGGTTTTCTAGATTTTCACCCTCTAGTTTTGAATTCAACGCTTCCGTTTCACCGTATTCGCGAAAATTTGCTTCTGCTTCTTCTTTCTCTTTCACCAAATTCAAAGTTTCCGCTTCATCGCGTCGGTGAACATTCTCCCCTTCCTTATCGGAAAGCATAATCCACTTATCTTCCAACTTTGGAGTATGGTCAATTTTTTTCTTTTGAGCACGCGTCAGAACTGCATTTACTAACTCCGGTTTCATGTTCGCCTGCTCTAATAACTTTTGAGATTGATTACCCAACAAATAATAATTCATATCTGAACCTCTATTATTTACTCCCGCCTTCGTTTCAATAACCCCCACGCCTTCAATTTCTAAAGTGACCTCTGCTATGGGTAAACAGTATAATTTACTGTCCAGCGGAGTCTTAATCCAAACGTGATCTCCATTCAATTTATCTTGACTGACTAAATCGTATGCAACCAGATCAATATCACTCCCTGAATCCCTCAAGGCAGTTGCCCGAATTCCATTCACTAATACTTTACTCAAATAAGGGGAGAAGGCTTCTCCAAGTGTCGGCTTACTATTTAAGTGACTGACCCGCGCAGCCTCTTTCTTTTTAATTTCCGGACAATTTAATTTGTAGTGACCACTTTGCAAACACGCGTAACACTTGACTTCTCGCCTTTTTTCGAACGCCTTTTCCCTTTCTTTATTATCATTTCGATCTCTCCAGTTAAAGTTAGTCTCCGGATTTCTGTTTCCGTTTCGCCCATTTTCAAAAGTTCTGGGTCTTTCAAATTTCTTCTCTGTCGGTGGCTTAGGATTCCACGTTTTTTTAGAAGGGCGTTTGATCGCTTCGTACACATCTAAAAGCCTTACTAATTCTTCGGGATCTTTAATCTCCGCCCAGTTATCTATAAAATGTTCGCGCATTTCTGGAGACGCTCTCCGTTTGATTTGGTCCGTGACAAGCAAATTTTTCAAACCCTCAAAATCCGAAACTTGTAAGCATGACAGCCATCCTTCTAAAAAACTATTAAGTTCAAAGATCAGGTCCTTCCAAACTGAATTAGGATTTCGGGGATGCTGACTAAATTTTTGTCTGTACGTCTCTGCATTCAAACGATATCGTTCTAACAATTTTTCTTTCACATATTGAAAATCATCAATTTTGTCTTCGGGTTCTCTCAAAATTAACTCGGCCATTCCCACAGGTAATAATGATAGTAAATTCGTCACCAACTCATCCGAATTTAGATTACATTTTTTTGCCTGTCTCTCGAATAAATTCAAAAACAATGAAATATCCGAATTCTTTTCATCAAAGCGATGCATAATTGTTTTTAGGGGTAAATGATTCGTTCTAACTGAGATGCTACTGGATGCGGTACTCCGGTCATCTGACTCTTGCGTCGCTTTTAACATAGCTAACTCATGTTCGCGCTCTTTCTCTTTTTGAAGTCTATCGTTCTCTTCCTTCTCTGTCAATAATTTATTTTCTCTATCTTTTTCTAACAGTTTAATTTGCGCTAAGGCTAGCTCTTTATCAAATCCCTCTGACGACTCTATTTTTTTTATAATTTTCGGTACAGTATCATTTTCCTCTAAAATGACCTCAAATTCGTAAGCTAACGTTTGCAAATCAGCTTTCCTAAAATATTTAAGCTCCGACATTTTTAAAATATAAAATTAGAAATTATCTTTCCCACAAATATAAAACAATACAATAAGATTAAATCAAATCCTACCAAGTGCGTCAAAATATTACCAAAATATACGCTCATAAAAAAGTACGCTTAGTAATAATATAGGAAATATGCAACATATAAAGATAAGCAACTCTATCCTATCGTACACATTCACCTTGGTATTTGGTTATAAAATACATATGGGATAAATTTTACACAAAACAACAATTTCAATTTCAAAAAGCACAGTAAAAATATTTTAAATTGCAAAAGTCTTATTCAATTCCTTTCTCTTTTAATCAATGGTGGTCTTAATCTCTGCATCCACTCTTAAAAAAATTTAGAATAATTCACAAAAAACATATAAAATCAACTCTGTTATCGTGAAATATGAAATGCGTTCGATACTTTTTTTTTTCAATGAACTCTCATTTATAGATTCAGCTAAAATTTTGTAACACTGCACAACTCTCAGTTTGCATTAAATTAATTCAACAATAATTTAATTTTAACTACAAAATTTGTCTATTAAATAAGTTACAGTAATCTCGGAAGTATCTCATAATGCTTTTTTTTTTTCTACCGGAAAAATTTCTCAAAAATTTACTCTCACGAAAATAAACATACAACTTTTTTTTTTGAAGCCTACAACACCTATACAAACACTAATAACAATTAAAGCCACTCTGAGTATAAAAAGAGCTTACCTCCATTACTAAGAGTCTTTCAGGGCGTCAGAAGCACAGACTTCAGAGATTCTCAGGAGCACAGACGGAGTTTCTATCACACTTTTCGGATGGGGACTCTTCCGGATGGGGGAACACTCTCCAGAATTCTTGGTAGATTTCTCTTTCTGATGGGGGAACACTCCAGAATTCTTGGTAGATTTCTCTTTCCGATGGGGGAACACTCTCCAGAATTCTTGGTAGATTTCTCTTTCTGATGCTGTGTTGATCCACAGGGGCGTCTAAGGAGACTCAGGTCACAAGTTACAAGGAGACTCTTTCTTGGAGCACTTTGATGATTTAAATTTCGGAGTCCACTCTTTGTCTTTGAAGATTGTCATTAATTTTTGCTAATTAATCCCACCGCTGCCACCAGTTGTAGTAACTCCTCTATACCGACCCGATAAAAGATGGTGAGTGGTAGCGAGATCGGATCGTTGGCACAGAGAATTTCTCGCATAAATTAGAAAATAGAATTTTATTGTATAACAATGTTAATTCTAATGAAAAATATGTACAAGAAAGTTAATTACAGCATTTAATTATTTTTCGTGAGTCAATCGCTTATAAATTAATGACCTCTTGACTCCAAGTGTAACTGAAACAAACAAAAGTCTCTAAACATTACAGTCAGTCGTGACTACAAAATAAAGTTCATTCGGACCAAGGCTCGTCCGTTCCTTCTCTTCGGAAGATCTACTAATACTCGTTAATTCTGAGTCTAAGAACTCTCACTCTCGCACTTGGTGTGCTTTTTCACTTCGCTGGGTTTTTTCACCGGATACCTGCTGTATCAATTCTCGAGGTCGGGCCTCACTAGCGCTTACACCACGCTGAGTTAGAAACTGACGTTTCCTTTTCCCTTCTCCAGAGAGTCAACACTCTCCTTTTCGATCTCTCCAAAAAACTGTCCTCTCTCACTTTTTCATTCTCGCAGGAGAACTTCTTCTGGGGGCGGGGGCTTTGTCGAGGCGGGCCCCTCGAAACTCTCCAGCCTCTTAGCAGCCTTGAGATCCCTCTGTTTCGTTTTCACTAAGTCCGTCATTGGACGTTCTAAGACAAAGGGCAAAGTTTCGGGCGCAAACCTAAAAATCGTGTGCAGAGATCGCTTCTCTCGCAGATGAACTCTTTCCCACGAACTCGGCAAGGATCAAAGCATAAGACACCTTTTTGGGTAACGCCTTACCACTTCATCACTGTCCGAACTTTCCGCTCACAGTACAATAGAATTCGGCGTCTGCTAGTCTTCAAGGCAAAAATAGCGAGGGAAGGTATGCAGTTAAGTGTACTCACAGGAAATGCTAGAATGACACATAGTGCAGCTGGATGTCGAAGCTCAATTCTTTACAGCACCTCCTCCTCAAACGATTCTTAAGGGTGAAACACTAAGAATCTCTAAGAGTCGGATAAAGAATTGCAAGCTCAAATTACATCAGAGTGGCAAGAAATAAAACATACATGAATAAGATAATACTACCTTCCTTTTTTTTTTCCGCGCTCTGATAAGAAATCATGAACATATAATGAAATAAAACACAGTGAAATAAAAAATAAAAAATCTTAAAATAATTATATACAAAAGTTTATCAAGAAATCTCCTTAAACTCGACTCAGACAATCAACATGCGGAATGTCTTTGCCTGCGCTATGAGAAATGGCATAATTATAAGGTTGCAGAGCTAAGGACCACCTTAATAATCTGGGATTATTTCCAGAATTTCTTTTTAGAAACACCAAAGGATTGTGATCGGTTTCGATAGAAAAGTTTTGTCCATCAATATAATGCCTTAACTTTTTTATCGCAAAAATAATCCCTGCACACTCTCTTTCAGTGGCGCAGAAACTTTTCTCACTATCAGTAAATTTTCGACTTAAATATATTATGGGGTGCTCTTCCGATCCCTCTCTTTGAGCCAAAACCACGCCAATACCTAAGTCACTAGCATCAGTTTGTACTATGAATTCTTTCTGAAAATTAGGAGCGTAAAGCACCGGTTCTTCAGTAAGTTTCATTTTCAAAGTCTCAAAGGCTTTTCCCATTTCGTCGCTCCATGCAATCTTTTCTTTTTTATTTTTCCCTTTAAGCGCCCTCGTTAATGGTTCTACAATCACTGCATAATCTTTTATGTACCGGGAATAATATCCAGCCATTCCCAAACATCTACGAATTTCAGTTTTCGATTTCGGAACCGGTAATTCCTTAATTGCCCTTACTTTCGCCTCAGCTGTCCTCCGTCTACCCTCACCCACAATATGCCCAAGACATTTTACGGTTTTCTGAGCGAACTTGCATTTGGCCAATTTGATTTTTAGTTTCGCGTCATTAACCCTTTTTAATACTATTTCTAGATGACGCATATTGTCCTCCCAACTATCTGAAAAAATCGCCATATCATCTAGATACGGTAAACAGAAATTCTTAAGTGCGTTTATTTCCCGCGTTAAGATATCTGCTAACTCCACCCGTTTTTTGTAAGGCTTTACTAAACTCACGTGAGAAATCTGGGATTTCTGTCGCCTCCCAGGAACATTCACAATATAATTTGTTTCCGTAATTATTGACTCCTTTCTTCCCGGCCCTATCCAACTATCTGACATTTTATTTGGCTTACTGTTAGTTAAAACTAAAACCTCATCTTTCACATTAAGCTTCCGTTTTACCGCCTTTCTGTCAAACCAAAATTTCCTCTTTTCTCGTTTTTCTGACACATTTTCAACGGCTAAAACTCGACCTCTTTTTAACCTGTTCGTGAGATTAAACACACATCCCTTCACGAATTTATTTTCCTCCGTTTCTCTTATCCATTCTCCAAATACTAACGCTTTCAGAAGCTTTCTAACTTTTCGATGCCAACATGCAATACTATCGCTTATTGTGCGACACACTCTCGGATTTTTCAACTTAACACCGAACCTTTTTAGAAATGCGGTAGTTAAATCGCTTATCAATCTTTTCCCAAGGTCCAGGTATTTTGACACATTTCCTTTAACTTTCCCTTTCCCTAAGTGTGATGACACTTTTTCTAGGCACGCGCCAAAAATATCTATCTGATAAGGCAATGGGACAAGCACCTGCTTCCCCCCACTCACGCGATTTTCTCTGGCTTTTGCCACTATCAAAGAATTTCCCGCATTACAATGCGTTTCTTCAATTTCCCCTTTCCCTCTAATCTCTTCGAGAGATGGATACCTGTCATTTTCCATTTTACCAACCCCTCTTTCAATGTTTGCTAAGATCGAAGATTCCTCACATATCGGCAAAGGCGATAATCCCTTATCCACACTGACCAGTTCAATAGGGTTTTCTAGATTTTCACCCTCTAGTTTTGAATTCAACGCTTCCGTTTCACCGTATTCGCGAAAATTTGCTTCTGCTTCTTCTTTCTCTTTCACCAAATTCAAAGTTTCCGCTTCATCGCGTCGGTGAACATTCTCCCCTTCCTTATCGGAAAGCATAATCCACTTATCTTCCAACTTTGGAGTATGGTCAATTTTTTTCTTTTGAGCACGCGTCAGAACTGCATTTACTAACTCCGGTTTCATGTTCGCCTGCTCTAATAACTTTTGAGATTGATTACCCAACAAATAATAATTCATATCTGAACCTCTATTATTTACTCCCGCCTTCGTTTCAATAACCCCCACGCCTTCAATTTCTAAAGTGACCTCTGCTATGGGTAAACAGTATAATTTACTGTCCAGCGGAGTCTTAATCCAAACGTGATCTCCATTCAATTTATCTTGACTGACTAAATCGTATGCAACCAGATCAATATCACTCCCTGAATCCCTCAAGGCAGTTGCCCGAATTCCATTCACTAATACTTTACTCAAATAAGGGGAGAAGGCTTCTCCAAGTGTCGGCTTACTATTTAAGTGACTGACCCGCGCAGCCTCTTTCTTTTTAATTTCCGGACAATTTAATTTGTAGTGACCACTTTGCAAACACGCGTAACACTTGACTTCTCGCCTTTTTTCGAACGCCTTTTCCCTTTCTTTATTATCATTTCGATCTCTCCAGTTAAAGTTAGTCTCCGGATTTCTGTTTCCGTTTCGCCCATTTTCAAAAGTTCTGGGTCTTTCAAATTTCTTCTCTGTCGGTGGCTTAGGATTCCACGTTTTTTTAGAAGGGCGTTTGATCGCTTCGTACACATCTAAAAGCCTTACTAATTCTTCGGGATCTTTAATCTCCGCCCAGTTATCTATAAAATGTTCGCGCATTTCTGGAGACGCTCTCCGTTTGATTTGGTCCGTGACAAGCAAATTTTTCAAACCCTCAAAATCCGAAACTTGTAAGCATGACAGCCATCCTTCTAAAAAACTATTAAGTTCAAAGATCAGGTCCTTCCAAACTGAATTAGGATTTCGGGGATGCTGACTAAATTTTTGTCTGTACGTCTCTGCATTCAAACGATATCGTTCTAACAATTTTTCTTTCACATATTGAAAATCATCAATTTTGTCTTCGGGTTCTCTCAAAATTAACTCGGCCATTCCCACAGGTAATAATGATAGTAAATTCGTCACCAACTCATCCGAATTTAGATTACATTTTTTTGCCTGTCTCTCGAATAAATTCAAAAACAACGAAATATCCGAATTCTTTTCATCAAAGCGATGCATAATTGTTTTTAGGGGTAAATGATTCGTTCTAACTGAGATGCTACTGGATGCGGTACTCCGGTCATCTGACTCTTGCGTCGCTTTTAACATAGCTAACTCATGTTCGCGCTCTTTCTCTTTTTGAAGTCTATCGTTCTCTTCCTTCTCTGTCAATAATTTATTTTCTCTATCTTTTTCTAACAGTTTAATTTGCGCTAAGGCTAGCTCTTTATCAAATCCCTCTGACGACTCTATTTTTTTTATAATTTTCGGTACAGTATCATTTTCCTCTAAAATGACCTCAAATTCGTAAGCTAACGTTTGCAAATCAGCTTTCCTAAAATATTTAAGCTCCGACATTTTTAAAATATAAAATTAGAAATTATCTTTCCCACAAATATAAAACAATACAATAAGATTAAATCAAATCCTACCAAGTGCGTCAAAATATTACCAAAATATACGCTCATAAAAAAGTACGCTTAGTAATAATATAGGAAATATGCAACATATAAAGATAAGCAACTCTATCCTATCGTACACATTCACCTTGGTATTTGGTTATAAAATACATATGGGATAAATTTTACACAAAACAACAATTTCAATTTCAAAAAGCACAGTAAAAATATTTTAAATTGCAAAAGTCTTATTCAATTCCTTTCTCTTTTAATCAATGGTGGTCTTAATCTCTGCATCCACTCTTAAAAAAATTTAGAATAATTCACAAAAAACATATAAAATCAACTCTGTTATCGTGAAATATGAAATGCGTTCGATACTTTTTTTTTTCAATGAACTCTCATTTATAGATTCAGCTAAAATTTTGTAACACTGCACAACTCTCAGTTTGCATTAAATTAATTCAACAATAATTTAATTTTAACTACAAAATTTGTCTATTAAATAAGTTACAGTAATCTCGGAAGTATCTCATAATGCTTTTTTTTTTCTACCGGAAAAATTTCTCAAAAATTTACTCTCACGAAAATAAACATACAACTTTTTTTTTGAAGCCTACAACACCTATACAAACACTAATAACAATTAAAGCCACTCTGAGTATAAAAAGAGCTTACCTCCATTACTAAGAGTCTTTCAGGGCGTCAGAAGCACAGACTTCAGAGATTCTCAGGAGCACAGACGGAGTTTCTATCACACTTTTCGGATGGGGACTCTTCCGGATGGGGGAACACTCTCCAGAATTCTTGGTAGATTTCTCTTTCTGATGGGGGAACACTCCAGAATTCTTGGTAGATTTCTCTTTCCGATGGGGGAACACTCTCCAGAATTCTTGGTAGATTTCTCTTTCTGATGCTGTGTTGATCCACAGGGGCGTCTAAGGAGACTCAGGTCACAAGTTACAAGGAGACTCTTTCTTGGAGCACTTTGATGATTTAAATTTCGGAGTCCACTCTTTGTCTTTGAAGATTGTCATTAATTTTTGCTAATTAATCCCACCGCTGCCACCAGTTGTAGTAACTCCTCTATACCGACCCGATAAAAGATGGTGAGTGGTAGCGAGATCGGATCGTTGGCACAGAGAATTTCTCGCATAAATTAGAAAATAGAATTTTATTGTATAACAATGTTAATTCTAATGAAAAATATGTACAAGAAAGTTAATTACAGCATTTAATTATTTTTCGTGAGTCAATCGCTTATAAATTAATGACCTCTTGACTCCAAGTGTAACTGAAACAAACAAAAGTCTCTAAACATTACAGTCAGTCGTGACTACAAAATAAAGTTCATTCGGACCAAGGCTCGTCCGTTCCTTCTCTTCGGAAGATCTACTAATACTCGTTAATTCTGAGTCTAAGAACTCTCACTCTCGCACTTGGTGTGCTTTTTCACTTCGCTGGGTTTTTCACCGGATACCTGCTGTATCAATTCTCGAGGTCGGGCCTCACTAGCGCTTACACCACGCTGAGTTAGAAACTGACGTTTCCTTTTCCCTTCTCCAGAGAGTCAACACTCTCCTTTTCGATCTCTCCAAAAAACTGTCCTCTCTCACTTTTTCATTCTCGCAGGAGAACTTCTTCTGGGGGCGGGGGCTTTGTCGAGGCGGGCCCCTCGAAACTCTCCAGCCTCTTAGCAGCCTTGAGATCCCTCTGTTTCGTTTTCACTAAGTCCGTCATTGGACGTTCTAAGACAAAGGGCAAAGTTTCGGGCGCAAACCTAAAAATCGTGTGCAGAGATCGCTTCTCTCGCAGATGAACTCTTTCCCACGAACTCGGCAAGGATCAAAGCATAAGACACCTTTTTGGGTAACGCCTTACCACTTCATCACTGTCCGAACTTTCCGCTCACAGTACAATAGAATTCGGCGTCTGCTAGTCTTCAAGGCAAAAATAGCGAGGGAAGGTATGCAGTTAAGTGTACTCACAGGAAATGCTAGAATGACACATAGTGCAGCTGGATGTCGAAGCTCAATTCTTTACAATGTAATTATTTTTATTTTTTCATAATGTAAGTTATATGGGTAATTCTAGTCATTCTAATGAAAAAAATAGGAAAAGAAAACACTTAAGTTTGACAATAATTCAAAAAGTAGAGATCATAAAAAAAATTCTACTTATTTTTTGGTACAATCATAATGCCCTAGAACGGTGTATGACATTAAGAAACAAAAATAACAAAACAAAAAACTTAAAGCAGACAACAATTTTGTCTATTAAAAGGCTGAAAAACGTTAAAAATGCACAAATAATACACAAAAACACAGCAAACAGCTGTTTCGAATCCACAGGCGAGATTCTTCTTCAGTGCGATGAAGAGCAAAGCACAGCATGCTAGAAAAAGCAAGGCTGGGTGTTTGTCCATGTTTGCAAAATTTTGCCCATTTTTGCAAAATATAATATAAAGAAATGAATAAAGCTGGTAAAAAAGTAATTAAAAGTATACTTTCCTTTATAGTGAGTTTTCATTGAATAAAACAAGGAAAATTTATATTTCATCATTATTATGCATATTTAGTACTGCATCCTTAATTATTACACTTGACTTTATTTTTAATATTTTAATCATTTTTTAACTTTTAATTATTTTACTTAATTATTTTAATATTTTACTTAAATTATTTTAATACTTTACTTGATAATTTTATTATTTTACTTATTTTAGTATTTTACTTTATTGTAAGCATTCATTATAATTTCCAGTGCTTTACTCCATTCAAATTACTCTTTAAAATATGTAAACAAAAAAATAACCAGAAATCTGCAAAATTCTAAAATCCGCACAAGCACTGGTTTCAAGCAGTGCAGATTTGAAGGAGTCTACTGTATATACTTATACAAAATAGAAATATAAAAAAAAAAAAAAGAACCAATGTTTGATATCTACAATAGACTCCCTAAAATCTGCACATCGTTTCAGATGTAAACAATGAAACTTACACTTAAGATGTAAGTGATATTTTTTTTTTTTTTTTTTTTTTTTTTTTTTTTTTTTTTTATCATTCTGTATGCCTTTTAATATGGAATATACTTATACAAAATAGAAATATATATATAAAAAAAAAAAGAACCAATGTTTGATATCTACAATAGACTCCCTAAAATCTGCACATCGTTTCAGATGTAAACAATGAAACTTACACTTAAGATGTAAGTGATTTTTTTCTTTTTTTTATCATTCTGTATGCATTTTAATATGGAATTCTGGTTAATAGGATACAAGTAATGTTTTCTCATGATGGAAGTATAAATTTATTTCTGAAAAATTTCAAGATCAGTTGCAAATGTGATCTTTTTACCAAATACATTTATGTATTAGTCAAGATTTTTTGGTTTTTAAGCATGGCTAAACATGAAATAAAACTTTCTTATTTTAAGATTTTGATGTGACTTATTAGTGTCCATTTATAAGGAGAGTTTCACTGAATAATTTAAGAAAAAATTATCTGATCATTATAAATTATAAATTATTTACTTGACCTTTACTTTTAATATTTAAATTTTTTTTTTAATTTTCTTAATTTTTATTATTTTACTTTATTGTAAGCATTTATTATAATTTCGAGTGCATTAATAAATTAAAAAATGTAAACAAAACAGTGACCAGAAATCCACAAAATTCTAAAATCTGCACAACCTCTGGTTTTAAAGCTATGC
Source organism: Maratus michaelseni (assembly GCA_963931845.1). Classification (NCBI taxonomy): domain Eukaryota; kingdom Metazoa; phylum Arthropoda; class Arachnida; order Araneae; family Salticidae; genus Maratus; species Maratus michaelseni. The sequence goes on from OZ007586.1 coordinate 448,167,356, forward strand.
GGATTTAAGGTAGTCTACTGTATTTGCACTTATAAGTATGTTCCGTATTCTTCTTATTTTATGCATTATTTATTAATAACATTTTAACTATTTAATTTCCCATGCATAACTGAGAATATTATAAAAAAATGAATTAAAATAAAATGTTCTTAAATTTAGGACATTGCTGATTTTATTATGATTAAAATAAGTGAAAAGCAAAAACTGAAATTGATTTAATGCCACATGTGATGCTAATGTACTTGTAATTAAACAGGTTTCAATGCATGTCAAATACAGCAAAACATTGTTTTTCAGTTTTTTTCTGAGGTATCAATGCACTCTAAATAGAAAAAAAAATTAAAGAAATTTCACTGTATTTATACCTTTCTATCTATTTACTACATGAATACAACATTGAAACCTTTTTTGAAATATAAATATTCAAATCACATTTTGAAACAGTTTTATAATAATTAAAATTTAGTTTTTTAATAAATATTCATTTTAAGCTGAAATATCAAGACAGGATACATTAAATTCACTCTGGAAAACTTCACTCTAGCCATAAATACAACAAAGAAAATATAAATCAGCATTGAGAGCAGTGTAGGCAATACTAGACATTAGTAGCTGGGAAACTCAGCTCAAAAGCAAACAATAACAGTGTACAAGCGGAGAAGCTTCGCCAGTGCAACGTAGCAAAAAAAAGGCGAAATTTTATCATTAGCAAACTCGGATTGGTTGCTTACAAGCCGAGCTTCTCAGCTGCTAAGCTCTAGTAATACTATAGACTCCACAATAACCAGCAGATGTTATTTTAGCTCATGTTATTGGTCATGATATATCAATTTCTAGATATATTGTAATATATCCAGACCAATAGCAGCGGCAAAATTAAAACACAGATGATAACAGCATCATTTAATAACAAACGGATGGTGAAATTTGTGTTTTGTGAGAATAACAAGTAAATGTAGAGTAGAGAATGTATTGGGATAGTAATGATCGAAAGAAAGATAATCACTGACCGGAGATATTCTAGTTTGGGTGAAGCGGGGCAAAGAATAAATGCATGGTATGGTTTCTGCAAAAGAAAGGATTGAAAAGATATTGTGATATTGGTACATGATATTCACACCTTTTTCTTGGTGTTTGAAGTCTCAGTGCAGAAAAAAAAATGTTGGGTTATATCGATAGAGTCAGAGCTTAGATATTGTTATTGGGATATATCGTCAGAGTCACAGCTTGGATTAAATCAGCAGTAGGGTGGGTCGAAAAAACCAAAATTTATATAGTCGAAACATACTAGTGTGGAAAAGTTGCCATTGGTAATAAAGAATAAATTTGCAAAATATTACACCAAATGGTTAATATCTTTTACCGCTGCAAGGGGGCCAAAGTTAAAAAAAATTGCAAAAAATGATTTTTTCGAAAAAAAAAAAAAATCCAACCATAACAATACAATTTCTAACAGAATGCAACAGTTACTTTATGATGTTAGTAATATTCCAATAAAATTTGATTATGGTGAGATCATTTCTATTACCGCCGCAGAAACGGTCAAGATTTTGAAAAAAACGACAAAAATTTCAATATTCAGTTTTTTCCAATTTTCCCAATTTTTATTATATGTCTACAATTAAATAAATTTACATTATATCTAGTAATAACTTATGTCTAGTAATTTTTATCATGGGTATTGTCAACCAAGAGCGAGAGGGGTCCCCCTCTCCCCCCCCTTAAATTTGAGATAAAAGTCTTTTTGAAGGAATTTTAAGGAATTTCTTGAAAATTTTGGTGATTTTTTTTTGTAGGGGTTCCCCATACATTAATTCCCCATCATTTTCTGCTTTTGGGGGCACCCTACAAAAAATTCCTGGAAAATCCCCAGGATCCTTTCAAAAAGCTCCTTTCTTTTAAATTTAGGAGGAGGCGGGCCCCTCTCGCCCGTGGTTGGCTACACCATAATCAAAATTACTATCCATTTATCAGTTATTACTAGATATAATGTAATTTATTTAATTGTAGACATATAATAAAAATTGGGAAAATTGGAAAAAACTGAAAATTGAAAATTTTGCCGTTTTTTCAAAATTTTGACTGCCCCTGCAGCAGTAATAGAAATGATTTCACCATAATAAAATTTTATTGGAATATTACTAACATCTTGAAGTTACTGTTGCACCCTATTAGAAATTGTATTGTTATTGGTGGATAATTTAATTTTTTTGTTTCGATAAAATAATTTTTTTACGATTTTTTGAAACTTTGGCTCCCTTGCGGCGGTAAAAGATATTAACCATTTGGTGTAATATTTTGCGTATTTATTCCTTATTACCAATGGCAACTTTCCCGCACTATTATGTTTCGATTATAGAAATTTTGGTTTTTTCGACCCACCCTAATCAGCCTTTGCCATTGCACACATACTTATTCACCAAATTGATGGTTCACTGTGTCTATCAGCCCTTAAGGGGACTAGCTACCATTTGGATTTTTTTTACTTATGCCGTTTTTTGTACCTTATTTATTTATCATAAAATGAAGGTAAACAAAATGATTTTCATGACAAAAAATATAATATGGCTAGATTTTGTGAAAAAATTAATTTTTTAAAACCTTTCTCTTTTTAATTTTTAATATTTTTACACAATTTTTTCTTCTTGTATTCATGAGTATCCTTCATAACTTTATGGATTGATTTTTCAATAAATTCTTTAGTTTATGAGAAAAAGTAAAATGTCCACACCTGTGCTGAAATTGAAACACACCTTCATATTTATATTTTTATATTTTTTATTTTATTAATTTTATTGCAAAATTTATCCCTAATTCTATTGAATAATATACCTTTTTGATTATGTAAATATATATATGTTATTTCTTACATATCTATTGAAATTGAAGCATTTTAAAGATAGCGAAACATAAAAAAAAAAAGAAAAAAAACTGAGAAAATGAATTAGTTTGCAACTCTGACACATTTCAAAGGGAATGGATACACTAAAAATCCTTTTTCACATATTTAATAATCAGTTGAACTTTGTGCAACTTCAGCAGAATATACTAAGGATGTCTAAAAGCATTTAAAGAAAAAAAAAAGATTTTTGTCATTTTTTGCATAGTGAAGTACCAGGGGTCGATGCAAGGTTTTTTTCTTGGGGCCCATTTTGTGAAATTAATTATATTTTGTGAAAAATAACATTTTGTTACGAAAGTTGATATCCAGTTAATCCAATTCGAACCAAGCATTTATAAACAAAAACTTCTTTCAAATCCTTTTGCTGAAGTTTTCCTCTCTGGTGAACTTGTTTGTTTACAAATTACACATTTTTTTAAAACATCACAAAATAATAAATAAATAAATAAGTTTTTATGGAATAGAATTTTGTGAAAGGGCCTATTTTAGTAAAAGGAATTTTGTGAAGTGGCCCATTTTATCAAATTGATTTTTGTGAAGTGGCCCATTTTATCAAATTGATTTTTGTGAAGGGTCCCATTTTATTAAATTGATTTTTTTGAAGGGGCCCTATATAGGCCCCAAATTTTGCCTGGATTGACCCCTGAGTACTCCTCAAGGTCTCCTTAAGGGTGTTGGTCAGCCGGATCTCAACTTCGATTCACTAATGTTAAACCTATGAGTGTGGAATGCATTCATATTTTTAAAATACCTCATCAGGAAATTGATATTTTTAACTTCTTTTTTTTTTCTGTGTACTCTTAAAGGATGTCTTTTTCTTTGTTAGTTGACAAAATATTTCTAAAATACGTACTTAGTTTTATTTGAAGTGTTAGTCGAAGCTTGCTAATTTGAATGCTTAGGAAGTGTGAAAAAAGTTTGCATTTTCTGATTTTACTAGAAAAAATAAACTACTTGTCATGTTACCACTAAAGAAAAAGTACTTATCTAAAATTAGCATAAGGTACATTTTCTACATTCGAATTGTTTTTAAACATATTAAATTATATCTTATTACATTCTAAAATTAATTATTATAAGCATATTATTCTTCAAAAGTAAAAAATATCTTACCTTTATCATAAATAGAAGTATAATAATAGAAATAAAGCAAAAAATCCAAATATATGATGAACTAAAAGATATAATGAACAAAATATACATACTTTTTTGAAATAAATTAAGTGATGATTGTTGTAATTTGTTATTTGTACATTTTTTAGTTAATATTTTAATTCTGAATTAACATTTGAGTTCTCTGTCTGCTGCAGGCTTTATTTGTGAATAAAAGATTTCAATATATTAATTGCCTCCATAATTGATTTTGCATTGGGACGTTTAAAGATGCTAGGAGTGTCTCATAATCTGATCCAGAGTCATTTCTGAAATCAATCTTTTCCTGTAATAGTTTTAATAATTTCTATATCACTTAGTATCAGAGAAAGTTCAAAATCGTTATTTACTGTGATGTATTATTTATAATTAATATTGCTTAAAAAATATATATATATGTATATTAGACGTTTTAGCTTGAATTAACCAATGTTATAAAATAGAGTGCAAAATTTCCTGGATTTATGATTAGTTCGAAATATTAAAAGTCAACTGTATTCATATATAATTAAAATATTACATGTGTGACCATAACTGGAAAAATTATGCAGGGTGTCCGAATAGTCTGGAAACGGTCAAATAACTCGAGAAATATACATCGGATTAAAAATTGGGAAAATGCATGTTCAATATTTTTGAAAAATATATTTAGGATATCAAAGTTGTCCCCCCCAACTATGCCCCCTGGGGAGAAAGGAAGACGACTGAAATCTTAAATGATAACTCCTCCCCCCTTTTTTTATTGCAGATTCGGATTCTACGAGAAAAAAATACGTAACTTTTGTATTTAACATTTTCTTTGTAAAATCGTAGATGGCGCTGTAATCGAGTAAGATGCAGTGAGTATCGTTTCATTTGAAAAGTCTGGAAACGGTCGAATAACTCGAGAAATATGCATTTTTTAAAATAGGTGGATTGAACTTTGTGCCGTTATATTAAAATAAATGATCAACATAAAAATAGCACAAATAAAAATATATAAAGTGGTAAACAACTGTTTCGGAGCCCTTAAAGCTCCATCATCAGTGCCAAATTTAAAAGTTTAAAATCTGATCCAAAAGTTTAATCCATGTAGGTATGCTTGCATCTCCGCACGCGACCAAGATAGAATGGCGGTGAGTTTTTAAAAAACAACAGCGGAGTCAGGAATCACATGTGACGTAGGAGACCAATAGAAGTGCTCGGCCAGACTGGACGAGTTTAAGTATGGAGGAGAAAAAGGGGGGGGGGAAGGGGAATCGAAGAGAATGAATTAAATGAAAGGTAGCTAGACATTTGAAAAAATTGGTGTACTGGACATATCATTAACTAAGTTGCCTGAATTCTTCCATATGTGATAAGCTTCCCAAAAATCAAGGTCGTAAATCAATGAGCATTTCTGAATTATTGAACCTTCTGAAAAATTAAAACTGTGATTACTAGATCAGCAATGGTTAGCAATCGCAGAGCGTTTAGTGTCACAATTTTTAACATAGTTTTTATGTTCCCCCAAGTAGACCTTAAGGGGTCGCTTAGTTTGACCTATGTACATTCTATCACACTCGCAAGATATCTTATAAATTCCCCAATAAGATATCTTGCTGGGGGGTAATTTTTTTTTCCAGTAGAATCCGAATCTGGAATAAAAAAAGGGGGGGGGGTAAAAATTAAGATTTCAAAGTTTCCCCCCAGGGAGGCAAAGTTGGGGGGGGGGGGGGGGGAACTTTGATATCCCTAAATAGAATTTTCAAAAATATTGAACATGCATTTTTCTGTTTTTCAATCCAATGTATATTTTAATATAAATGATCAACGTAAAAATAGCACAAATAAAAATATATAAAATGGCAAACAGCTGTTTGAATTTAGAATTTTGAATCCTGACCACCATGCCATTCTCCTGTATTTGTTACTTGTATAATGCATTATACTATACTAGGGGCTCAGCTCCCTACTTGCTTATGCTCGCCAACCCCCCGTGAATTGCAAAGCAATTCACATTGAGACCGCTACGCGGTCCCAGCTCGCCTCGCTCGCTCGCCCCTTTTTATTTTTCTAGTAATTCTAGCCGGAAGAAGTACTACAATAAATCATTTGAACATATGAAATTGACAATTTTTTTAATGTAAAAAAGTAATTGAAAACTCCGTTGAAAACACAACTAAAAATTCATTTAGTTGATGCTACTAATGGGCATATAAGTCAGTTAAATACTATGAAAAAAGGATCTTGGAAACATAATTAGTTTAAAACTTATTACACCTATAATATTGTACAACACGGCTTAAATTCATTAAAAAAAAAAAAAAAAAAAAAAAAAAAAAACTACGTGGTAGGAAGATAGTTTATCATCAATGATTGTTTAAATTTCGTTCGACATTTTACTATTCTAATTTTCTAATTGATTATAGATTTCTGCAAAAGAAATTATTTTTACTTCAATAAAACAGCAACAGATGGCAGCAGGGGCACTCAAGAAAGTTTATATTTTATTATCTCCGATTTTTTGTGTGAGTGAAATTCGTAAATAAATTCTAAATAAGAGTTGAGAATTCATTTGAAATTAACAATATTACTCATAATTAAAATGAGGAATCATCTCAGACGCTTTGGATTATGTTCATATTATTTTATTTTTAATAATTGCTAGCTTGAGTTTCACTTCTCTGACACTGACCGCCATATTGGAGGAGGAGCTAACACAATCTTGTGTGTTCATTGGTCTGAGCTCTGGAAGCTACGCTTGTTGCCAACGATAAGGTAGAAATTCAGCCCTATTTCCGCGCCACGTAAGACAAATATACTACTGTGGGCAAAAAATAGTAAGACTTTGTTCATAATTTTAAAATTCTTAATTTATTCTTCCAAATCTATTTCGTCCCCCTCAAAGTAATCCCCCCTGGTCCCAATACACTTGTGCCAACGTTTCTTCCAATCCTCGAAACAGTTGTTAAAGTCAATTTCCGGAATAGCCTTCAATGCGCGTAGCGATTCACGTTTAATGTCTTCAATTGACTCAAAACGGTTTCCCCGGAGCGGTCGTTTGAGTTTGCTGAATAGCCAGAAGTCACACGGAGCTAAATCAGGCGAATACGGTGGTTGCGGCACGATATTGGTTGAAAATTTGGCGAAAAACTCACGAAGAATTAATGCAGTATGCGACGGTGCATCTTTCAAAATGGTTTTCACTGATCCTTCCGATATTCCAACGATGCCAGTAAGGTCTCTGACTGTTAATCGTCGATTCTCAAGGACCAATTCCTTGATTTTATTGACGTGTTGATCATCAGTTGATGTTGATGGCCGTCCTGGACGTGATTCGTCGTCAACGCGTTCTCGACCCTCTTTGAATAATTTGTACCAATCAAAAACACTTGCTCGCGACAAACAATTATCACCGAAGGCCTTTTGCAACATTCTGAACGTTTCGGCACCAGAAATTTGATTCCGCACACAAAATTTAATGGAACTTCTTTGTTGAATAATTTCACTCATTGTAAAAATCGCCGAATGCACTTTTTGTACTTCAGAAAGACAAGCGTATACTAAACACTAATGATTATTTTGATGTGATATTTGGCACAGATGTCACTGACAGTCATACCAACATAGAAAAAAAAATTTCGACGAATGGGTTTTCGCGCGAAATTTAAATTAAAAAGGTCTTACTATTTTTTGCCCACAGTAGTATATATAGATAGTATGTTTTTGTATGGTCTTGGACATTTTGTTGTTATTGCATATGATTAAGTACTAAATTTTGCAGGTCTTTGTTTTATGCATCAACATGCACTTATTCACGACAGTGCCTAGTACTCATTGCATCATAAAATACAGGGTGTGTATAAATGATTGTCCCGCTTTCTTTACCTCATAACTTTCGATCATAAATATTTAAGAATATGATGAAAAATATTACTACATATTCGTAAATTATAATTCAAAAAGTTTTTTTAATAACACAAAGTTAAATATATAGGATGTAAGGTTATGCTGTGATTATGTAAAAGCCATGTTACTGTATAACTTGCTCTTTATTAAACAGAAAATATACTAAATGGTAACTAAATCAGCATAGTAAAATATTAAGCAAAAACATATTAAATATTGTGTATAAAAATAAAACTTCACAGCAGCATTTCGAAAACGATGCTTCACCGGTGACTGTCTAAGCAAGTGAGTAAAGGCTTCGCTTAGAGTTCGCAGTCCTCTCGGTATTTGGCGAAACCCTCGCCAAACAGGAGAAAGCTCTTTTGCTCTGCTGAATGAAATGGATTGTGCTTCATCTTCGCTTGTGAATGAGGCAAATCAGCGTCGCCACACATATGGGTAAAGTTGCAACTGAAAATGTTATTAAGCAAATAACTATTATCAAATTATAATTAGTATTAAAATTTTATCAAATTTATCAAAAAATTATTATTGAATTATGTAATATCTATCTAACTTTGTACTCATAATTCATTAACAGCTTTTTGATAAATTTTAAAACATTTTAATATTAATTATTATTTGATTAACCCCTTCGGCCCTGAATTTTTTTTTTCAATTTTAGGAAAAAAATACTGTTATGCTAACAAAATTAAAAATAGCTATCGGAATCACAGAAGTTAGAGTTTAATGAAAGTTAACGAATGCGTTCTTTACCAAAATCTCACAAATGTAGTTATTTTGCGTGTTTTTCATATAACAATAGTCTAAGGAAGAATTTTTGAAGAAGTTTGGAAAATGTCGCATTACAACTAAATTAAACAAGCATAAAAATTGAGTAATATTTTTTATCTTTTATCACAAATTAGCAATTCGAAAAAGAATTCCCAAATTTTAATTTAATGAGTGAAACGTATGTTTTAATTAAAAGAAATGCCAACGGCTTGCTAATAATTATGAAAATTATTATTATTATTACTAAATACTAAACATAAGTGAAGTCATAATATGAAATGTAGAGATTCATATTATCACTATTAGGTGCTGGAATTAATATAAATAATGTTTAAGACCAAATAATACTCAATAAAAGATATGTCCTATTAGTAGGACGTCAGGGCCGAAGGGGTTAATAACATTTTGAGTTGCAATTTTACCCATATGTAACTTTGTGTTATAAAAAAACTTTTTGAGTTGTAATTTACGAATATGTAATAATATTCATATTTGTATATTCGAACAATATAGTTATTTTATGTAATAATATTGTTTGTCATATTTTTAAATCAAAAGTTATGAGGTAAGGAAACCGGGACTATACAAATATTCAAGCAATCTTTACTATAAATGATAAATTTGAATAATTAGTTAATCACTGTAAATATGGCATGTATGGCAGGACAATTATATAAAAACAAAGATCGTAGTAACTTATTTAAATTTCATAAATTTTAAATTAATTTAAAGTTTAAATTTTAATATAAATTTATTTACATTAATATTTAAATTTCATAAATTTCATTTCATTTTATGGCAACAGAAAAAGATAGCATATTCAAAATTTTTATGTATGTCCCTGAAAAAAAAAAAAAACAAAACATGATACCTATTTTTAAGATGTAATGTTACTGTGTACCCTAAAACATATCAAACGTCTGTCATAGTTGACCTATTTTTGTGAAAATTAAGCCACATATGCATTAAGAGAGACAGAAAGAAAGAACATTCCATTTTTAGATCTTACTAAAATATACATAATGAGACATCTGGAAAAGTGAGCAATGTCAAACAAAAAATAACTTTCAAAATAAAATAATCTATTTGAAAGTTTTTGTAAACAGTAAAAAACATTGAAATGTTTGTATAGTTCTGAACAAAGACTCTGTAATAAGAAAGGGAAAAAGTTTGGAATGGAGTCAGAGTGTGGTCAAGCAACAGCTTGCATGAACCAAGAAACATCTGGTGGATCCTTCTACACTTGTAGTGTACTGAGTAATATTTTCAAAACTGCAATATATCGTGCAATAGTAATCGTTTGTTGCTGGAGAAAAGGGATAATAATACATTTGCTTGATAATGCAGCTCAAGCCCTGCAGGAATACAGTCGCATGCTTGACACATCAGTATCTCAAAATCAACAGTTTTTTTTTTATTGCTAAAGCCACCTAAATAGAAATGAGCCCCATTGCTAAACAATGTGCTGCCAACATCAAATCCATTTACTATGATGCTATGAACCATATTGAACATATTTGTTCATGAACCTTTCTCTTTGTCATGTAGCTGGAATAGTGAAGAGTTTGAATCCATTGTGATGTGATTTTTTTAACTACTTATGAAATCTCCCCATTATTTACAGCACTCCATATTGTGACTTACAAACAATGCCATTCATAGACAGGATCTAGTTGTAACTATGTTATAGATTCAAAACTATTTTAGAGGATGCTACATTAATGTGCAGTTTATAACTTATAAGTATATCTTATTTAACTTATAACCTTCTAATAGAATTAGATGAAATTAAAGCAACTTTTAATAGTAACTACAGTATTCCCATCATGGGTACAAACAGAGAGCCAAATAGGGCACTTATTCTTCCGCAGTTCAAGCGTGAAAAAATTCTAACTCATCTATTTTTATTTGATACATACAAATAAAATTGGCTTGGGTGAAATTTTTTCATTCCTACAAATTACCTTGTATTTGAGAAAATCCATTGCATTTTCATAAAGCAGTATTGTTACCCTTTTATTTTATTTTATTAGTACATAAACATAAACAAAAAATTATTGTTAATGAACAAGTTTTATTTTATTTTATATCTTAACTTGGTCAATACTTACCAAAATAACTTTTGCGTATCCAATTTAAAGTACTCTCTTTCCTCCCTCTACCTAAAAACATTATGCTATATGGTGTTTGTTATACTTTCAAAGTTAGTCCATTTATACATAGTTTATATATTGCATAATAACTTTCTATTAAAAAGTTAGTTAAAACTAAATTTTTAATGTAATTACTAAGTTCCTATTAAGAGCTTACACTAGTCATCATGGGAAGAAACGCGCAAGTTAATGTTAAGTCTATGGGAAGGTTATTTTCAAATTTCTCGCTTGCATTTTACTATTTTTAAATGTTTTTTTTTCTCTCAGGATAGCTGAGGTCGACCTCTAACGTTGTGCGTTTTTACCTTTTCGATTTTGGTTCCAGTTTTTTTTTTTTTCTTAAATATATATATAAGGGTACTTTCACTTTCAGAACCGGTTCCGAAATTGAAAATGTCTGCTTATAAAAAAAAACTTTAACCAAAATAAAAAAAGTAAACACGCACAACGTTAGAGATCGACATCAGCTATCCTATGCAAAAAAATATTATTTAAAAATATTAAAATGCGAGCGAGAAATTTGAATATGACCTTCCCATAGACTTAACAATAGCTTGCACGTTTCTTCCCGTGACTATAGTGTATGACCTTAAGAGCACAACTAAGGGTAAAATACAGCAACTTACAGTTATTTTTCCACAATTCAAACGTAAAAAAATTATTTTTTGTTTAGATATATTATCACTAGGGTTGGGTTTTTAAACAATCTACAACTACATATTTTTTAAACATAAAAAATGCTTGAATGTCTCAGGTTTTTTTATCTTCTGACTTTGTTAATGAAATCCTGGATTTGTTCAACGTTCTTAATACTGAAATAGTAATTAAACGAACTCTAGATATAATCATATACATAATCACCATTAAAAAGGTTTAGAGTTATATTTTAGAGTGTATGTTTTGTATTTTTATAGGCTATGCAAAAATGTAACTTTTTTGGATGAATTTTTATCAGGCCTTGCATATGACTTCTGTTATAGTAAAATTCTAAAAAAATCATTCATTCTGTTAAACGAAAAAAAAAAGTGGTTTTAATTATATAATTAAGATTTTATCTTGGGACATATGCAGGATGTTCTGGAACTCCATGTGCGAAGAAAAATAGAGTCCACTATACAATAAATAACTTTAATATCCGAAACTAGGGTCGCAATCCATTTATTCAGTTTAAAATACAGGGCATTTAATTAAAATCCGAACCCTGATTTTTGTTCTAACAATAGGGAAGATGTTTTAACGAAATTTGCCGCAGATTTACATTTTTTTTGTATAAAATGTATCGATAACACGAGAAGTAGTTGTGGCCACCATCTGCATCGCAAACAGCGCTGAATTAGACGCGCCATATTTCAGAATACAGTTTACATATGTTGTTACTGACCGAACTACTGTTTTCTTTCAGCACTTATCACTATGCCATCTCATTACCTTTCATACGAAGCATGGTAAGTCTGATGAAAATTTTATTAAAATACCTTCGTTATTGTTAAAGCTATGAACAAAAATCTGGGTTCAGATTGGAGTCTTTCATCGGGTTTGATAACCCGATTTTACCCGACCCGTGGTTCGGGTTGAGTCGGGTTGACGCAAATTTTTTCGTTGCGTTCGTTGGTTGATTTTAATTGTCTCGGTTTCGGGTTGGGATTTGATTCTTGAGGGTTGGGTTCGGGTTGACACGATTTTATAAAAAGTCGAATATTTTTTGAGGTGAAAAACTATATATTTGAATACAAATGAATCTATATATATATATATATTATATATACACACAGGGTGGTTATAATATAAGTATCTCTATTTGTAACTGTCTATAGCTCGAAGGAATAACTCGAATGAAACCAAAATCGGTGCACCTACTATTCGAGAAGGGGGAAGAGAAATGGAATAATAAAAAGAAATAATTGCCATAATCACCAACAAATGGCGCTACTAAGTATAAAATGTAATGTGTAATACAAGAACAAAGAATTAAGCCATCAAAACGGATGAAACACCTGATTTATTGGAAAATATCACCGTGAGTGTGGTTACGCTTTCGCATGGTGATGCCGATCATGTTCAAGTTCCGCATGGCCATTGTGCTGTAGGACACAATCCAGGCGGTGCACGACGTGCTCAACTGCGGAATATAACGCATCAGGGGTGATGTTTCACACTTGTTGTGATATGTGGTAAAGTCACTGAGGTTTCAGACACCTCCACGGTACACATTATATTTCACACTCAAAAGCGCCATCTGTCGGCGATTATTACAATTTTTTTTTTATTATTGTTCCATTCCTCTTCCCCCTTCTCGAATAGTAAGTGTACCGATTTTGGTTTCATTCCGGTTATTCCTTCAAGCTACAGACAGTTCCAAATAGAGATACTTATATTATAACCACCCGGTATATCTTTTTCTACATAAAATATAAAATTTATATTAGAGATATGATTGTAGAATATTTTTTTGATAATTGTATTAAATTATGGATACATTTTCTTTGATTTCAGGTTGACGAAAAAAACTGTCGGGTTTAGGGTTAACGAAATTTTTTTGTAGGGTGGGGTCGGGTATCGGGTTGACGTTAAGTAGAATTTTCAGGTTCTACTTAACACAGGACTTTAGTTCGGATTGAAGTGCGAGATCTTGTATTTTTGAGCGAATAAATGGATTGCGACCCTAGTTTTTTTTGTTTTTTTTTTAATACAAAAATTGTGTGTTCTACCCCCCCCCCCCTTTTCAAAATTTGTCCTTGAAGTTCCAGGACACCATTTATGTCCTATGGCAGTGGTGTATAGCAATCTAAAAATTATGGATGGGATTGAAGTATTTACTTTCAAATAATCGGAATATTTGAACAATTAGGATTATAAAAAGAACATACTTATGAGAATAGTGAATCATTGGAATTCATTTTTAATGTAATTAGCATAAAACAAATCTTTATTTAATTATTAAATAATAAATTAATAGGTAGTTAATAGTTTAAATTTGATTTTTAGAACCGTTTTGCAAAATTTGTATTACTATAATACAACTAGTTTCAATATTCTTAGTTACGAATCGAGTTCTTGCACGCAAATATTTATTTTCTCGAGTTTATTTAGCTAAGCTAAATTTTAAAAAGATAAATAAGCAAAAATTAGCGGTAAACATTTTAGTATATTTTTAATAAAAATGAGAGATATCTTTTATCTCTCTTCTTAATTACAAAATAAACTTTTCCAAATTATTACAACATTTATTAGACAGCAGTGTATGTTTCTACTGCTTCATTATACATTGTGTAGTTTTTGTTGAAAAAAATTTAATAGTCTGGAAAACAGATTATGCACATTTTAGGTTTACAAAAATGTCAACATTGAATGGGATGAGTTTGAACCTCATCAGCATGAGCGCCTATGTTCTGTGGTCGTGAAAAAGTTAATGTTCTTAAATTTCTCATCTTTCTTAATCGACTTTCAACGAAGGAGATTATACAACTTCTTGTATATATAGGGGAAAGTTGGTTAAACAGGGTACCTAACGGTTTTCCATTGTTGAACAAAAGTTTAGATGGGCGGACAAATCGGAACCACCACAAAAGTATTTGGGGACATCTGGGTTATTGAAAAATCACACCTGTTTCCACAGGAAAATTCTTCCCTACTTTGGAAAAGGCGTTTTCTAGGACCATCTGAAACAGCTCCGAATTTTGGTGGTAGGGTAAAACTGGGTACTAATCAGAAATTAAGTTTTTACAATTCCAGTAACAAAAAGCTTTTTTGTAATAAATTTTGAATTAAACTTTAAAACATATATACATTTTTAAGGTCCGTAACTTTTTTTTCAAGTTTTAAGGCAATTTTTAACGTTGTCATGTAACGGCTTTCTCTGCTTTTACTTCTTGTTTCCGCTGCACTCCTCATGTGCCCACTCTTTGCAGACTGAACATTGTATCCATCTTTCAACACCTGTTGAGTGAAGAAAAAAATCAATGCAAAACTCTGGGTACTCCGGTTTTGCCACAACAGATGACCAAAAATCAACATGTTCGATGAACATATATACAGAAGAACAAACATTGTTTTTTCTCCTGTATATATGGGCATACACACTTCGTGTGCTGATCTGGAGAGAACAAGGCATCAGATTCTATCTATGTAACATTGTTGAAAGACACGGATATAGAGGAGGTGGAATCATGGTTTGGGCTGGAATCTCTCTTTTGGTCACAGCAACTTCCATGTGTGTCATGGAAGAATTCTGACTGCTGTGAAATATCCTGACGAGATCCTTGCTTCGCTTGTCACACCGTATGGTGGTGCTATTGGTGATGAATTAATCTGAATGGTTGATAATGCCCGATCGAAATGAGCTAGAGTCGTTGATGAATATATTGAGGATCAAGGTTCGGAGCGAATGGAATGGCTAGCTCAATCTTTGGGCCTTAATCAGATAGAGCATCTTTGGGACTATCTTGGCTGTCATTAGTCCTCCCCCGAAGTCTGAGCTTGTCCGACAACTTAATTGACAGTATGAAAAGTCGATGCCACAAATGCATTACAAGTAGGTCTTATTAAAATCCGTGTATTTAATTTTTTTTTTCACAAAAAACTGCCATTTATTTTTTTTAGCAACTTTTGGAAAAAATGCAATTTTTATTTGTAAATCCTACTTGATGTTAAAATTAAGTAAAATTCCATAATTAACTGTTTAAAGCATATTTCTTCTACATTTCCTGTTTTTATTTTCATTTGTTTTCCGATTCGACACAAAAGACTAGTTGTACCTTAAGTTTTGGAGGCCAGTGTAAATTTTTAATGCATTTTTATATGTGTCTACAATATATTCTTTTTATAAAGCTGTGGTTCAATTTTTAAAATGTACGTAAAGCTGTATGTCATATTTATAATGCATTAATTTTACTATGCGAAAGGGGAGTTCAACATGGCCTGTGTGGCCGGTCCCCGCATAGAGATGATCAGGCCCGGCTCATACATGTAAGCAAGAGCAATTTCTTTTAATAAGAATATCAAGTTAAGTGTGCTTAATTTGTTCACCATCTGCTGCGATGTATGTGTATACATGCGAGTGCACGTTGAAAATACTTAACTTGATTCCCTCATGAAAATAAATTTTATGTTTCTTACATGTGTTACTTATTAATAAATATGCATCTTTCTTATGTTGTCACACTTCTGCTCGCGATTAATGATGCATTTGAATTAAGACGGTGATTGGTTTTCGAAAAATTACATTTCAGAGGTTTTAATAAATTTATTTTCACATGCAAGACTTCATTTCATAATTAAATCGCGGACGGTCTGCACTTTTGTAATTGACTTTTTCCCGCTGTCTCTCTTAGTTTTCGAGATAGGGTTGGTAAGTTCCAAATTTTACCACTAAGGTACGCTGTAGTCAATCTCATATGATAGTACATAGCCATTTAACTAGACTCTTGTCCCACAATTATAGCTTTATCCGTTCAGATGTAATTTGAGTGTTTTCTGACTTTAGTTTTCACCCTATATGCTTTTTTTTTAACGCTTTTATAATGTTACTTTAAATAAAAATGCTCATTTAAACAGTTTTTTTTCATTATGACAGTATTTATTTATCAAATAAAACTATAAATTATATCAATCAAGAATAGATTAATTCAGACTTGCTAAGTCTCCGGCTTTTTCCAAACCAGTAGGATCTTAGAGAAAATGTTCTTTTAAATCACAGAATGTTCCGATTACACGAAACAACATTTTCTGTATTGAAATACTGGTATCCAAAAAGCCGGAGACTTGACAGCTCTGTTAATTGAATCAAGATTACTCTTTTTGAGATTATTTTTATATAAATTTGAAATCAATTTAAAAAAAAATATCACGAAATTTTTTTTTTAACCTATTAGACCCAGTAAGTAAAGGGTTAATAAAGTCTTGGGCTGTGACATGATTTATCATACTTTGTGGACACGTATTTTATGATTGCATCAGTGGTACTCACTATTATTTGCGAAAAGTATTCTTACACCACTATTTGCGAAAAGTAATATCCGTCTTATTTAATGACAGAAATTCCGCGAATAATTAAAGTGAAGATTTTTACATGGGGGAGTAGTAGTTTTGCGGGCCGCGTAGTGAGTTACCATTGCATTACATGTTTTCAATTGGAATTATTATTATTCCAATTTTGACTATTGGATATAAAACTATAACTATTTCGTGACATCGTTTTTTACATTTCTTGGAAAATGACCCAGCTTCGTTTGCCTGTTATACCGAGTGATTCTATCTAATTAAGGTTTATGGCGATTAGCTCTTAAACATCGGATCATAGAACCATACTTCCAATTTCAAAAGCTATTCAAATAAAGTATAGTTTTCATGTATGCCATTTGTTTTACAAGGGCCTATAAATATGCATTCAAATACGAAATTAAATTTTTTGCGATCCTTTTCCTATAATTTATATTTAGAAAAAGTATTGCCGTGTGTCTAAGAAGGAAAAAAAAAAAGGTCATATCTCTAAGTGAAATATTCGCTGAGATATTTAAATTTAAAAATAATCTCTCACATCCCTTTAACCCATTCTATTGACGTGCATTTTGCTGCAAAACTAGTCTGACTTTAGGGGGGCAACGTTAAGATAAATAAAGTAAATAAAGACCACGTTTGTTGGAAAATGGCATTTAAAATCAGTGCAGTTCGTCAAAGGAAGGCATTTCGAAACTTCACATGAAACAAACGGAATTGTGAAAAGAAAAAAAAAAAAAAAGCTTTATTATCAATTTTAAATTTAAATTTCTGATATCTGAAAGAATCTAAGAATGAAAAGATAAAATATTCGACTTTTTAATTATTTTTAAAACTTAGAATTCTAAAAATGTATTTATTACCGTTAAACTATGTCATCTATCTATACTACAGTCCCTGGCCAAATTATTAGACGCAGTTGATAGAATAAGCTCGAAATTCGCTGTTTCCAAAAGGAAGCAAAAAGATGAGGGGTTGTATCCAAATATACTAGCTTTTGAAAGTTGACATAATAAGAATGAAGCGTCTCTCATTCTATATTTGGATACAACCCCTCATCTTTTTGCTTCCTTTTGGAAACAGCGAATTTCGAGCTTATTCTATCGACGATCACTATCAGAATTTTCAAGCTATGTTTTTGAAACTTTCATAAAAGTTGGTCTATATATTTAGCTAATATATTATGCACAGTATATTTTGATTGAATTCGCGCATGCGCAGTGAAAAAATATTTAGTAAACCTGCTCATTTTTCATGTAATTATTATTATTTTTTAATTCTGATTGCAGGGTATTGTGTATAATTTTGTTTGTCATATTTTCTGAAAATAACTTGTTTTTATATTAAAAACTCTGCAAATTATAAGCAAAAAACTTAGTAAAATTTGGGACTGTTTTTATAAAAACCTGAATTTCTCTTCGAGTATACATGCTATCTTCATAAAAATGAACCCAAATTATTACAATAAGCCTCCTAAGCGTGTGATACCGTTTCAACGCTTTTGTGATATTGGTTTTTACAGGGTTATCAAAAAGTATTCGTTTTTCTTCAATTTGTTGACGGCCCCTTATGGGGTTTCAAGAAAAAATCTTCTCGGAAATATATGACGTTGATCATGTTGTTTACACTCCAAAAGTTTCAAGATAATTCCTCATGTATTTTTCCAGATATTTAACAAATTATAATAAAAACAACTGCGTCTAATAATTTGGCCAGGGACTGTATATGTACCAGGGACGGCGAACCTTGTGGCAGGTGCACAGTGGGGCGTTTTGATAATCTAGGTGGACAAAATTCATTTTTCCGATATTCTCGGAATTTAACAAGACCGCATATTCTAGTAGCTGAATGTCTCTTTTGTCGAGATCCATACGATTTTTGTCGAAAAAAATCGTGGTGTCGATTAACTACGACCGTAAAGAAGACATTTGCGCAATTGGTTTGAGGGTGTTTCAACGGTTGCATTTATTTGCCTAGGTTTGAAAGCACGTCATAACTATTCAGTTTAATGTGAAAGCACGAGTTTACTAAAAATCTATTACATATTTGTCAAGGTAACATTTAACCTATTGTTGTTTGAAAATAAGCGCCATTAAACCAGTTTAAATGCTTTTTTCAGAAATTATGTTTTTGGATGATCCATGTTGTTGATTACAAACTTTATCTTGACTTTTAATATAGTATTAAGCATTATTAAGCAATAAGACTTTTTTTAAATAAAAGTGTCATTCCTAAAGTATTGGAAATTTAAGAAAACTCCTGCGAAAGATTGCGAATTGTAAAGTTATTATTAATAAATCAGCTTTATATTAACTTTTAGTGTATGTATTACATTTAGTTAAAATCTTTCAAGTCAATTTTAAACCACTTTTATTTATCCGATTGATCTGTAACTTTGAATTCATGTGTAGTTTTAATGATAATACAATATTATTATAATTTGACGAAAGTAGAAGTTATACTGTTTCTACAGGGTTACACAAAATTTTAGTTTAAATCTTGCAAGTTAATTTTTAGCCACTTCCAATTATTCGATTAATCGAAAACTTTCAATATATGTGCAGTTTCAATGACAGTACAATATTATTATAATTTGAGGAAAGTAAAAGTTATACTGTACCTACAGGGCTACACAAAAGTTTAGTTGAAATCTTGCAAATCAATTTTAGTCCACTTATAAATATCGGATAGAGCTGAAACTTGGCTTACATGTGTATTTTAGATGATAATTTAATTATATTATAATTTCAGTAACGTAGCAATTATACATTTTTTTACAGGGTCACACAAAAGACTGCGGAAAAATTGTTATTTATAAACAAAAATTTTAATTCAATTTCAACAAAATTAATCTAGATTATCGAGATGCATAATACCATCTTATAAAGTAATAAAGTGCGCAGCGGTTATATTTTCTTTTAAGGGATACATAATTCGGATACATCACACAACAGCATTTTTTCAACTGAAATAATTTGTGTAGCATTTATATTTTTTAGAGTCACACAAAACAGAAAAGCTTATTTTTAAAAATATGTTTTTATTTAAAAATTTTTATTTTTCAGGATGTCTACACAAATTTCTCGACTGTTGTTGACGTATGGGTTGCCAACCAAAAGGAAAGCAAATTCGAAGCTATTCTTTCCTTTTTGTTGGAAAAACTGGGGAACCTCAGTTAACTGAAGAAATATTTAAGAGCTTGAAATCACGTGTCCGAACATTTTGTTTTCAAATTCTGCAAAAGTGGGCTAAATCGGAAAGAAATAAACAACGTTTTTATTAATATAATTCCGCCGGGTTTCAGGGAACCTTTCACCTACAGGATTGCGTTATTCAAGGAATATTAAACGAAAAAATCGTAAATAAAATCCACCGTGGTAGACCAGTGAAACTTTATTATTATTATTTTAATTATTATTTAATCATTAAGTTATATTAGCTTAGAATGTAAGTATGTATGCTTAGTTCAAATCTTGCTAGTCAGTTTTAAACCACTTTTAATTATCCGATTAAATTAAAACTTTGAATACATGCATAGTTTCCATGACAATAGAATTTTATCATATAAATAAATAATAAAATAATAATAGTAATATAAATAATAATGATAATAATATAAATAATAATAATAATAATAATAATAATAATAATAATAATAATAATAATAATATAAATAATTAAATAAACCAAATATTTATCACTGTTTGAGCATTTTATTAGTGATACATTCGAAAAACCAGCAAAACCTAATTAAAATCCAACGCAATAATTTTGTCCACTTAGATCGTCAAAACGTCCCACTGTGAGGCGGTAGGATGTTTTCGGCGTGGCGTTGATTGAGGTTTTAAATCAAAATACAGTGAAATTACACGAATTTAGACAAGCTCAGCTTTGTTTAACGATTTCATAAAAAAAAAAAAAAAGAAAGAAAGAAAGAAATTGAAATGCAACTTACTGAATTATAATCTAGTTTAATATGAGCTCAAAAATATATCACATTAAAAGAAGATTTTGAAATTATTGAAAAAAAAAAAAATATAAGAAAAACTGCCAACGATGAAATTATGGCGACTTGGAATGAAATTCTATAGACTTGGTTTAAAGATACTGGATTTGTCAATTTTGACAATTTTTCTCTCTACCTATGCCTGCGAGTCATTATTTTCAGAAAATAATGATGAGAGCTCATGATGAAACTGCTTGTCAGCTGACTCCAGTTCACGTGGTATTCTGTTAAAAGTATGAACACGATATCAATTATTTATCATCCAAGATGTAACACCATAAATTGGATTTATTATTTTATTACTAGCAAAATATAATATTTATTATAATTATTACAGTATAATACCTACATGTATGTTACCCATATTTTTTAATCCCAAGAAAAAATAAATCAAGTAATTTTTATTCATTTTTTTTTTGACCCACTAAATATTTTTGATTGATGGCAAAATATTTTTTTGAAAAATTTGTCATATGGATATGAAAAGGTTTTCCATCCCTACTATATACTATCCAAAATAGTTAAAAAGTGTATTATCTTCATTTCAAGTGTATTATGTATCTTCAGTTCATCTGTCTGTAGTCTGTACTGCTGTTCGTGCTCTAGCTATACTTGGAATCTGCGAAATTTAAGTTATTATGAGTCACTGCTGCAAGTTCTCATTTCGTATGCGTAGCATTTATATATATATATATATATATTTACAGGGACACGCAAAAGAATTAAGATACATACATTACAGGCTATTGCGAGAATTGGAGTGTTTTTATATGACGTTAAACTATTTGAAACAGAATGAAATTGAAAACGTGATTTTGAAGGTAGGCTCACATGTGTAAACAAAAATTTTATTTTTCTGTTGTCACTCATAATTGACGTTTATTAAAAAAATAACACTGGTGACAATAACAAATAGCATGATATATTCCAATGGCCAAAGACAGAACAAGAAGAAAATGTTATCGAACACGAGGGTAAATATGACTATGTACCTTATTATATACTTTATGATGTATATGACTATATACCTTATGTATAGGTGCCAAGGATTACAGATTTTGAAAAGCACTGTTTTCAAATAGTAATCTTCGCATTATTTAATCGCAGAAATCTGAGATTTAATAAGACAAATATTGCTATTCCGAAATAGTGGCACTAAAAATTCGGAATATTTGGAAAACACACCTATGCACGTAATGTCAATCCCTAATCTTTAATAACTCGCACTGGTGTATTTTGTACACCATTTGGATGTTACACATTCAAATATGCATGTTGCGTTATGTACATTAATAGTCACATATGTCTACGGATTTTTTGTTACATTGTACTACATGGTAATTGTATTAGACTTACAGTTAATCTTATAAAACATTAATTTATTTTCCTAGATATTTATAAATATATGGTGCACTAAACGCACCGCGGGAGAAATTTTGCTGTGTGAATTTGCATTTATTTAAGAGTTAAGATGCAGACGTAAATGATTTGTGTCTATTTTGTCAAATACTTAATAAAAATATGATTAATATCTTTTATTTGTATCGTTTATAGAGCACTACAGAAACAACTTAAGTCCAAAGGTTTTTTTTTAAGTTTTTTAATTTTAATTGTAATAAAATAAACTGAAAACCGCAATATATATTTAAATATTTAAGAAATAGAGTGAATACAGAAAAGTTTTTACAATATCTAGCATTTGTATATAGCACAGTGTTTATTGATTCCTGATAAATCTGGGAATGAAATAGTTTTTCAAATCACTGATTCAATTATTGCAAACGATTCCAGGTTGGTGTATGCAGCCATCCTATTGTTTATGTAGTTCATCGTATTAGAATATCTTATATAACTTCATGATGTATTTCTAAGAAATAATTGTACGTATTTGTACAAATGGATATGGAAAACAGGTTTTTATAATATCTAATTAATAAAATGTCTCGAGAAATCACTAATTAGCATGCTTGAAATAATTCAGAAGACAGGTTAAATTTATCATTAAAAGAATCGTCGGTTAAATTATAGCTAAAAGAACAACATTGTATGTTAACCCATATTTTATCATCGTCTTATATATAAGGACAACTTAGATTTATCGGATTTTTACAACTAATATCATATTTTACATCGCATTTTATATACTAAAATATAATTTAACATTGATAAGTGCCACTTGTAATCATATTAAGTAATTATTATCATATTAAATAATATATCATTTTATGTACTAAAATATACTTTAAAATTGATTGCTTCTTGTAATCATATTAAGTTCAATTTTAATAACTTAAATTTGTTTTAGACTTTTAAATTTGGTTAATTTTTACCATTTTATCTGGCATGAGTTTTTTTTTCTTTCTTTATTTTAAAATTAAAATAATTGAATGAAAAAATGCCAAATTTCTCTTCAAATTTAATTTTGACAAGTTTTATATATTATTGCTGATTAATTTTAAAAAATATATATACGCAATTTATTGTAGTGTATTGTATCATCGTCATACATATAGGACAGTTTGTAAAAAGTAAGCTAATAAAAGTTTTAGTAAGTTTTTGACTGTAATATTTATATCTGTTGTCTCATTAGTCCGTAATAGTAATTTTTTTGCGAAAATATTATTATTATTTCTATATATGGTAAAATACGGATTAAAAATAATTTATTACAATATCGTCTGAATTTCTTCATTTACACTGGAATATTTCACTATGTTTTATAATGAAACAAAATAGCTTCTTTTATTACGTTCTGAATACATAGTGTAAGGAAGTTTTGTAATCATGATATATATATATATGTGTGTGTGTGTATGTGACAATGATAACTTCCAAACGCTAGTTCCGATTGAGCTCCCATTTAGCGAATATGTTATAGACCACTCTCACCAAGAACTGTATAGATTTTAATAAAAATCGGCCGACGGATTAGGTATTATCATTTTCAAAACATTTTGCCTCCGATTTCACCAAGAAAATGTGACAGAGTATAAGTAATAAATATTAGGGCGATGCAGTCAAGCATTAGTGGCTCAGAGGAAACATCTCCAGATTCGAAACGGGAGGTTCAGTGTTCAAATCCAGTTGATACTATTGTGCCGGGAATTTATCTGAATCCACGATATTCTATAAAATGTTTGGAAAGTCGAGTAAAGTCGCTTCATATTTTTTTTACTGTCAAAAGCAGTTTTCAAACGCCAATAAAACGCATATGAGTGCCACTTTTTTGAGATGCAATTTAATTACAATTGTTTCACCTTATAAATTCCTCCTGATAGCTTGATGATAAGTGCTAAAATTTTCAATGTGCGATAACTCAGTGAACAATTCCCTTAGAAACGTGAGATTACTATTAATTTTTTGTGTTAGATGCAGGGTACATTTTTTCTAAACGTAATTTATAGGCAAGAGGGGTGTATGAAAAATTAATTATTTTTATTTAATATGTATACAGCCCCTTGTAAAACAAATACTATATTAAAAAAAAACTATGCTTGATTTGAATACATTTGTAATTGGAAGTATGCTTCTATCATGCGTGGTATGGCACTAGAACGGCCGGAAATTTTACTCAAATTGTTTACAAATATTTTATATCCGAATTTTTATAGATATTTAACATATTTCTGTGTGGTATATGTTTAACTTATTTTCTGGTGCTAATCTAAATATATTTATTTGGTACCTGTCAAATTGACCTCTGTGGGCCGTTCTAAGTGTTAAGAGATGTTCATAATAACCTCTGTTTTAAATCACCAAACACAGCCCTTTCGCTATCCCTAATATTTTTTTAACAATCAAGAACAAAATTAGCAAAGAAAGACTGAGTTTAATAAAAAGTTAAATTACAAAAAATGTGAAAATTAGCCGATAAATTATCTTTTTAGGTATACACTTAATAATAATAAAAATATTTTTATGGTTATTAAGAAGTAAAAGAAAGTAAATTTTAGTTTTATTTAATATTACTATTTATTATATATTAGCTATTAATCTTTAATAAAAAAGTAATTTACATGAATTAGTTAATGGTAATATTAAAATTATTAACAAGGCTATTCTAAATTACAGTATTAATAATTTATGATTAACAGTATCAATAAATTAAAAAGCTAATTTCACTATTTAGTTTATCATAAATATTACAATTACTAGTCATAAATTTTTGTTTTATTTTATCATAATTAACACGAATTTTATAATTAAGTTAAAAAAACTAGTAACACAATCATTCTAAATTAACGTGTTAATAGTTTATTGTATCGATATCAGAAAGTAAAACAATAAGTTTTATAGCTTTTCGTATTATTATTATTACTATTACCAGCCTTTAGTCTTTATTTTATTTTAATATGACAAACAGGAATTGATTAATGATAGACATTAATTTTTTGACACAATTATCCTGAATTCGCAATTAAGCAAAACAATAATTAAAATTAATATAAACGCATGCAAATAATATTTTATTGCATTAATAATAATGAAAATGTGAAAAAAATGATAATAATAATAGTTTTTTCACATTTCACACTAGAATATTAATAATAATTAATAACTAAATATTGACTAAATATTATCGAAAAATATTTATGCAAATAAAAGAATAATACAATCAAATAAGCTTAACATTATGATGTTTGTAATACCAGTACTTGAATAAAATAATAAATGTTTATATTAATCGCTAATGTTCAGTATATACATTCATAAAAATAATTATAAACCGATATAAAAATAAAAATGCACATTTCACTTACCCAATTAATCTCGGAAAAAAAAATGGAACTTATTAAAATATTCAAGTAAATAACATATTTTAAAGCTATATTAATTTTAAAAAGTATTTTCTAATTAATATTAGATAAAAATAGCCACCACGTGCTGCAGTTATATCGTTTTTTCAATAAAAAAATTTGTAAAACTGTGTAAAGTTTCCTGTAGTTACAAGATGAATCCCGAAACGAGTAACTCGTGGAAATACGAGGAAATTAGAAGAATCATACAAGGAAATCGACTAATTACATTTGCTCTGCTGGTGTAGATAATCTCTGGTTGTTTTGTAAAAGTGTTTAAAAGATTAGCATAAACAATAAAAATGTATTTTTATTATGCATGCAACGTGTTTCCTGCTTCTACAAAGATTTAATTCCCATAGCCATAGGTTATGAAATATCTGTTATTTTTACTGTTATATATCTATTAACTTCTTCAGACCCGATGTTAGATTAATACCGTAAATACTCATTCATTATTTTTACACATATATAAAACACAATAGATCACAGCAAAAGTATTTTTCTGAAATTTATATTTAAAAAGGAAATGGATTTAGATAATTTGATGAAATGATAATTTAGAAGGAAATTTTGCTAAAATTGATATTACGTGGACAACATACGTGGACATAAAATTGCTAGTCCCCTAAAATATCAACTTAATTATCAATAACCTAGATTCACGCAATAAGAAATTTAATGGCTTTAAATAAGTTATTTATCTAAAAGCTTCAAATAAATTGATTCGTTTATTAAATTGGCTTACAAGGTTATGTTGAATGTTACTTATGTAAACTCAGGGCCCGATCAAGCCAAACAGAGGCCCAACAGGGACTGATATTCATTCGAAGACCGCCCCCTCTCCCCACTTCTTATACTGTCGAAAAAAAAAAAGAAAAAAAATGATATGACTTAGAATACAGAAATGAATATATAAATACATATTTAAATATATACAGTCAAACCCCGATTTAGTGCCATCTCGAAATAGCGCCAATTCCGTTTAACCGCCAATTGTGTCTATGAACAAATCTGCCAAATAGGAATTTCAATGTAATGTATCCGTTAAAGCGCCAACTCGATATACCGCCAAAAAAAAAGTCTAGAAATTACTGTATTTTCTTTGCATATCTTTCTTTTTTAATTTTTTTGTTAAAATTTCAAAGGGCACTTCCTTTTCATGTGTCTAGATGTTTTCAAGCTCAATTCAAACTTTATTGAATAGCAAAGAATTCGTATTGTTCTCAACACCTGCCAAAATGCACCTGCTACCCATTCTGCCTGTCATAGGGAGAAGAAAAATAACGTGCGCTGAGGTGCCGAGCAAGTGAAAGTTCTGATTCAGACTGGCGAGTTATGTCATCCGATGCGCTTCTGGAGCGGGGAGAAAACAAAGCGTGGCACGCCATTGGCTGAAAGGGTCTCTCCTCTCTCAGGTGAGAACAATGTAAAAAAGAACTTCTCCCTGTACTGTATGTCGATTTCTAGAAAGGAAACGGTGGGCAATGCAAAATCTCTAATTCAAAATTTTGGTCGGATGTTGATTGAAACATCGAAGAATTCACCAGCTAAATCTGTAAAATATCATCCTGTCTCTTTATTTTAACTCATTATGGCGAAAAGAGCAGTTTTATCAATTTCGGAAAAGCGGGAAATTTGTGAATATAAAGAAAGAAATGTGAATGTATCGCAGCAACACATCTCCAATCATTTCTCTACACTCTGGAAAAAGCCTGCTAGCAGGCGCTGCATCGGAGACATTTTGATGAATACAGAAAAATGGATTAACACCAACGAACTGCAATCATCTGTAAAAAGACTGAAAGCAGCGAAACATGAAGACTTATAGGATGCCCTTTGCACATGGATACAACAAATGAGTGCTAAAAATGCTACCATCAACGGAGATGTCATCAGAGAGTAGGCAAAAGTCCTTGGCCAGCAAATAAATATTACAGATTTTGAATACAGTAGTGGCTGGTTGAACAGATTTAAAAAGCGACGAGGATTCTCTCAATACATACGAAGTGGTGAAACTGCAGGTGTTGATGAAGATATTGTGTCAAATGGTCGCAAAAAACTGAGTGCGCATATTTTAGAATATAAACCAGAGGATGTTTACAATATGGATGAAAGTGGCCTTTTTTACCGCTTGCAGCCAGATAAAACAATTTCGAGTGGGCCTGCTAAAGGATGCAAAAAAAAAAAAAAAAAGATTGTGTATCTCTTGTGTTCTGTACGAATAGTGATGGATCTGATAAAAAGAACTATGACAGTGATTGGAAAATCAGCTAAGCCACGATGTTTTAAAAATTTTAAGCCTGCTCTTTATGTAGATTATGAGAATAATAACAAAGCGTGGATGACTTCAGCATTATTTTAAAAATGGTTAGGAATTGCAACATAGAAATGAAAAGAAGCAAACGCCATATTTTATTGATTTTGGATAATGCCCCTTGTCACAAAGCATATCCAATGAGCAATTGAATTTTTACCTCCTGACTGTACTGGATTTTTGCAACCTTTGGATGCGGGTATAATAAACTCATTCAAAGCTCATTATCGAAAGTATCACGTCCGCCATATCATTGAAAAAATCAGTAAAGATGATTTTTCTCCAATCCTTTTACATGATGCTATTCGCATGATAAAAAAAGCATGGGATGAAATTTCATCAGAAACTATTGTTAACTGCTGGAAACATACTGGATTGATTAAACCTGAAGGATCTACTAAAAAACAAAACAGTACAGCACTTCAGGAACTACAAGACAAAATACACAAATTAACAGATATTGAGCATCCTCTATTGGCAATTGAGTACATTAATATAGACAAAAGTGTTTCAACATTTGAAGATTTGACAATCGAAGAAATTGTTGCCAATCAAAATGAAAATTCAAATTCATCTGACAGCGAATCTGAAGAAGCTGAAACGCCACATATTACATCTGATAAAGTTAAAAATTGCATTGGGAAAATAAGAATTCTCTTAGAAAAACATGCAACTGATAAAAAAATGATGAACAATCTTTTAATTGTAGAAAAAGATATTAAAAAAATCAATATTGAAAGGAAAACTCAAAATAGCATTTTAAAATATTTTCCTGTAAAAGATAATTAAAGTAAAATAAATTCAGTGTGAGATTTAATGTATGTGTGTGTCTGTTATCTGCATAATTATCTACTTTATCTAAAATTGACTATATAAAGAGGTAAGTGCATGTTAATTTCATACATTAATTGGATAATTTTGAATCATGTAGCATTAATTATATTATGTATATTAATTATATTATATTAATTTATACTATTATAAAATACTATATACTATTGGATAATTTAATAAAAAGGCATTATGTTATTTTTTTTATTATAATAATAATAATATTAGTATAATAGTATGAAAATTAATTTTTATTGTATTCTAATTCGATATACCGCCAAACTCGTTATAGCGCCAAAAATTTCTCGAACGGATAATGGCGGTACAACGAGGTTTGACTGTATATATATTTTTAACATTCTTAACCTACTCTAAAAACACAAAATGTCGATTGTAATAAGTACGAGATCAAAATAGATTTAAAATATGAGCTTTACGAAAGCTGAATTTCAAATTTTGTGGCCCTCAACACAAAGCCAACTGGACCAAGACCCAGTCAGTCCGTGCTTTAATCGGACCCTGTGGGAATTAAACAAATTTAACTTAAAAAGTTTAAAACGTTAGCTGTAATACTTGAACGTACTACTTCCTAACAATAACACATCAAAAACAATATTATAGAATATTACTATATTGCATATCTATGTACACTCGGCCAAAAAAAAAAAAAAAAAAAAAAAAAAGAACATCCCATATATTTTAATCACCAAATTGTCTCAGGGAAAAAAAAAAAAAAAAAAAAAAAACGGAACTTGCCATTTGATTGGAAATTGTGTCTTATTTCAATTTATAATGAAAAAATAAGCTTAGGGGTCGTCTTTAT
Source organism: Maratus michaelseni (assembly GCA_963931845.1). NCBI lineage: Eukaryota > Metazoa > Arthropoda > Arachnida > Araneae > Salticidae > Maratus > Maratus michaelseni. The sequence continues at coordinate 448,196,974 of OZ007586.1, forward strand.
ACTGAAATTTCCAATACGAACACCTAAATTTGATAACTTATTTGATTTTTCCGGTAAATTTTACATTAAGACACCAAACAGGAAAACATTCGGTCAAGTAGTTTAGGAAGTATGAAGGTCTAAAGTTTGGAACTCCTAATGATAAATTCATTTGTAATCAATGCAAAACAGATTTCAACGCGGGTAGTTTTTTAAGCATAACTCAAAAACTACTTGTCGGAATGAGCTTTAATTTTGGATTCGCATATTTGAAGATTCTAGAAATCAATTTCTCTTGGTAAACAATATATATATATATATATATATATATATAAAACCATAAATGAAACATTATCATAACACCAACTTAAACTATGAAATAATGATTAAGTATGTAATAATTAGTTGACAATGAAAGTATTCCCCAACACACTGAATATAGATACCAAAAACTTATTTAAAAGAAGAAGAAATTAAATTAAAAATTGAATAAATGAAATTGAATGAATGAATTGAAATTCGTGGAATTTAGACAGAATTATCAAGTCCCAAATGCCTAAATACCACAAATAAAATGAGTGGTTTCATCATCATATTAGCCATAACATTGCTAAAGAATATGATTTTGGGACTACCACTCATAAACAATGAATCAAACCTGTGAAAAAATAAAAAATAAATACAATATTAACAAGGAAAGAAACCATACCTATAATATACAGATAAAACTTGAAATAGAGTCATAAAGTACATAATCCATTTGGATTAAAAAAGATACCTGTGCACCACATGAACCACACATGAACACAACCAAACAGAGGGAATGAATTGCAAAAAATCATTACATGTTGCCAAATTTAGTTTTAGAAAATGATTTACCATGTTGCCAGAATAGATGTTATAATAATATGAATATTATTGTAAAGCAACATAAACCATGATGCTGCCATCTATTAGGGTAAAAAGTAAATATACGCTGAATAAAAATAGCATTGGATGAAAATTAATATTTAAAAATTAAGCCATATACTATCTAAAGTAGCAATTAGTTAAATAATAAATAAATGAAATTAATTAATAAATAATAAATAGAATATCCAATTACATTAAAGTAATGGATGTATTAATGAATAATTCTATGTTAATAATAAGATGTAAGATGGAAAAATTAATAATTAAAGCAACATAAAAATATATGCACCATGAAATGACATAGCAACTATTAAATAGCTGTGCTAAAAATGCAACATCACAAAAATTAAATTAAATTAAAATACTAAATATTTGAATTAAGATACAAAGGATTTAAAATTAATAAAAATTAAATATTGAAATTAATTATTAACATATAATGTTTCTTCATACAAAGTTAAAAATTAAATACTCTTGATATAAGTGGTAAGGGTAGAACGTTTAATAAAAATTAAAACATGTATTATATTAACACTTTAGAAAAGTATACATTATATTAGAAGTTAATATGATATTGTCTACCGTAGGCCTTAATCTAAATGCATTAGATCAAAAACATTCTTAATATTACTGAATATAAATTCATTATATATATATATATATATATATATATATATATATATATATATATATATATATATATATATATACTTATATTAAAATCCGAACTCAAGAAAGTGTCTGTAACCATTCCGGTATCTGTATTTCCGGTGTCTGTAACCATTTCTAACAATTAGTGATTATTCAATCTCTTCAAGATTTTTCCTCTTCTTCTAAAAGAAAAAAAAATTCTCCATGCTAAATATTTACACGTCAAACCAATCTTTACTCCAGAAATAAATCTCCAAAAATGCATCAGTGAAATTATCCAAAATTTTGTATAAATAAGACAATTTATTCTATTAAAAAGAGAACCTTATGAAAACTTTCTTTAAAAGAAATTTCACTCTGCAAAGACATTTTAAACAACTTCATTTATATACATGACTTTCAGATACTTATAATATAAGCTCGCCTTTCATTTGATGGCTCTTTTGCACAGCAATTCAAAAACAAACTCCAAGGTTACGAAATGTCTGATTATTAAATTTTTCAGACCCTTGTCCCCCCCTTCCCACCTACAATTTTCTTTGCATTTTTGCATCAATCCAGAGAATGTCCAAAATTGCTTTAAAAAAGATGGAATTCCTCCTTTAGGAGGAAATCTTTCATGCCTGTTCTATTATCTGCCGGTAAAGGGCGCCATAATATTTAAAAAGAAAGCGTAATATAATACTGGATAACTGTGTTCGTTTGTTTATATCTGGGATTCCGATGTTTAATCTGGATTTTTAATTAAGAACTTAAATCATTATCGCAAGTAATATCATAAATCATAAATCGCAAGTAATCTAAACCTTTCTACAGGAAACATGTTTTAGAGTACCTCAGAAATGTATATGAATTTCATTTTCTTTCAATTAGTGTAACATCATTAAAATACACCGCAAACAATTTTCCCCCATAGACCATAATGTAAAGAGATTCTTTTAAGAGTTCCTGTAAACGCACTATGAATGCTCCACTCCATTCTCAATAGCGAACACGCCCTAGTAAACCTCAATAACATATATAAATTACATGACAATCCGAGTACATTTACGAAAGCCAGAGCATGGACAGGCAGCAGATGGCAGGCAGACAGACAAACCGAAGTCATAAACACTTTTCAACTTTGTGGGAAAATGTTAAAAAAGAGAAAATTTCAATCATTTTAATGGTCTAATTGTCCCAGAAAGAAACGGAAATATTCATCGGACTGGAAATTTTGTCTTCTTTCAATTTATTAAAAATATATAAGCTTAAAAGGAAGGTCTCCATAAGTGCATACTCCAGATAATTTTGAAAAAATTACAGAATATTCTTCTCATGAGGATATATACATTTATAAAAAAAATTGAGGAACAGATGTGTTACTCTCATGCACAGATGTTTGGCAACTTTTTGATTGGCGCGATTTCCAAACCCTCGCCAAATCAATAACTTAATACAATAGCCAGGTTACCATTAAAAGAAAAAATCCTCAAAATTTGGCGACTTTTTTTCTTTTTATAACGGATTTAAAAAAAAAAAATGGTGCGTGAGTGTATGACATCATAGCCAAAATTGCTGTGAACCTCGATATAACGTCCGTAAAAAAAATAAAATTTCGTGTTTTTGGCGATTTATGGTTGGCGACACAATGAAAAAAAAATATGCTTTTTATGATAAATAGTCTTTTAGGAAAAACTTTCTCTATTCTTCATTCTGAACTAGTTTAAGTAAGTTTAACTTAAATAAATACACTTTTATAACTACGGTTTTGCCATATACATTTATATGCATATATAAGAAAAATTAACGATCGTATTCTATGGTTTAGAATAAATTTAAGTTGAATAAAAATGCTTCAAACTAAAAATTACTGTCCGATTCTGAGCACTGTCAATTTGACTTCGATATTGTTAGTGTCGGAGACAACAAGAAAAAAAGTATTGTTGCCATGGAAACAACGACTTATTCAATATCGAAATAAGCGCTCTTATTCGGACAGTTACTTTTAAAATACACTTTAAACAGATCCAGCCGACTAAACCGTGTAAAATTAAATAACTTAAGTAATACGGAACTTGTATATCTACATATATATTTGTCTTACGTGGCGCGGAAATAGGGCTGAATTTCTACCTTATCGTTGGCAACAACCGTAGTTTCCAGAGCTCAGACCAATGCACAGACAAGATTGTGTTAGCTCCGCCTCCAATATGGCGGTCAGTGTCAGAGCAGTGAAACTCAAGCTAGCAATTATTAAAAATAAAATAATATGAACGTAATCCAAAGCGTCTGAGATGATTCCTCATTTTAATTATGAGTAATATTGTTAATTTCAAATTAATTCTCAACTCTTATTTAGAATTTATTTACGAATTTCACTTGCACAAAAAATCGGAGATAATAAAATATAAACTTTCTAGAATGCCCCTGCTGCCATCTGCTGCTGTTTTATTGAAGTAAAAATAATTTCATTTTCCGAAATCTATAATCAATTAGAATAATAAAATGTCGAACGAAATTTAAACAATCATTGATGATAAACTAGCTTCCTACCACGTAGTGTTTTTTTTTTTTTTTTAATGAATTTAAGCCGTGCTGTACAATATTATAGGTGCAATAAGTTTTAAACTAATTATGTTTCCAAGATCCTTTTTTCATAGTATTTAAATGATTTATATGCACTTTAGTAGCATCAACTAAATGCATTTTTAGTTGTGTTTTCAACGGTGTTTTCAATTACTTTTTTACATTAAAAAATTGTCAATTTCATATGTTCAAATGATTTATTGTAGTACTTATTCCGGCTAGAATTACTAGAAAAATAAAAAGGGGCGAGCGAGCGAAGCGACCTGGGATCGCGTAGCGGTCTTAATGTGAATTGCTTTGCAATTCACGGGGGGGTTGACGAGCGTTAGCGAGTAGGGGGCTGAGCCCCCTAGTATATTATATAAGCTTATAGAAAAAATAATAAACTATTTAATCGTTTAAGTTTAAAGTCATAATTTACTATGCATTTAAACACTTATTTAACCAGGAGTTTTCAAATAAATTAAAATCGCTTGCATTTGGCAAGGGAAATATATTGCTCGCCAAATCGCGTCTTTTTGCGCCAAATACTCGAAGGTATTTTATTTTTTTTACAGATTTTCTACTGGGATTCCGCAGCTAAATTTGACTGATCCCTTATTACTTACATGAGTAAGTTAAATTAGCATTTTTTTTTCTAAATATTCTGAGTATGCGCTTGAAGGAGACCTTCCTTGTTAGTGTTTGTCTTCACAATTAAACCAAACTCTGAAATTTTCAACACGAACACACAATTTTGGCAACAGATTCGGTTTTTTCGATAAATTTTACTTTAGGAAACCAAACGTGAAGTCATTCAGTTAAATAGTTTAGGAATTATGAATGTTTAAATTAAAAATCATCATGTTAAAGTCTTTTTTATCGTTGCGAAACATATTGTAATGCTGGTAGTTTCTTTAAAGCATAATTCAAACACTAATTGGCGGAATGAACTGTAATTTTGGATTCCCGTGTTTAAAGTTTCTAGAAATTGATTTCTCATTTAAAAAAATCATAGGTCACAATTCATTTTTTTTTTAAATATTCATTTCGAAAATTTACATATTTTGTAAAAATAATAAATAAACTAATATAGTAATGAAAAAATATAATATATAATATAAGAAAATATATATAATTATATTAAAATATAATATAATAAAAAAATATAGAAATTGATTTCCAGAATCTTTAAAAGGCAAACCCAAAATTACAGCTGATTCCGCCAATTAGTTTTTGAATTATTCTTTAAAAACTATCCGGTTTTGCAACGATTAAAATAGAATTTAAAGTAGTTACAAACTTTAAACCTTCATAATTCCTAAACTATTTGACTGAATGACTTTTCGTTTGGTAAAATTTATCGAAAAACAAATCTGCTGTCCAAATTCGGTGTTCGTATTGAAAATTTTTTGCTATTTCCGTTTTTTTTTTTTTCAGGGACGGTTTTGTGATTAAAATGTATGAGGTGTTCTCCTTTTTTAGAGGTAACTGTACTGTACAGCCCATGTCAAAGAAAGAAAAAAGTTTCAGACCTACTGACTATATGGTGAAGATAATCATATAAAAATGTGACTTTTATTAACCAATTAGTAATAATGTCTACTAATGAATGATATACTTAAACCCTTAACTGTTGGGTTTTTCGACACCATAAACTAATGAAAATAGGAATGATCACCACTTTTTTCGTACTAAAATGTTTGTTTTACGTAATCGAAAAATGTCTGCCAATTAATAAAGCGAAGATTGCAATTAAAAATTAGTGGTGTCCAAAAGCTTTTAGTAATAAAACGAGCAAACTCTTCTTGCCCGTTCCTGTTTTTAAATATGTTATGCGTTTTCCAAATTGTTTACTTAGATGTTATCTTTCAGCTTATTAAACGGTATGATTTGTAAAATTATTTTGGAATCGTTGGAAAGTGTTACATAATCTATGCTTGACGCATGATTTTTCGTTCTTGTTAGTTTATGGTGTCGAAAAACCCAACAATTAAGGGGTTAAATTTTTCTTAGGGTTCGTCTAACATATAGTAATTGTAACAAACTGTAAAAATTTCAATACTAACACCTAAGTTTGACATTATATTTGGATTCTGTGTTACATTTTAGATTCGTATACCAAACGGGAAGTCATTCGGTCAAGAAATTGAAGCATTATGAAGGTTTAAAGTTTGGAACTCGTAATGTTAAATTCAATTTAATCGTTAGAAAACAGATTGTAATCCGGGTAGTTTTTTTAAACATATCTCAAAAATTACTTCTTGGAATTAGCTGTAATTTTGGATTTGCATAATTGAAGCTCCTAGAAATCGATTTTTGTTAAAAATTTATATAGGTTACAATTCATATTGTTTTCAATAATTAATCTAATATATATATATATATATATATATATATTTGTGAGAAGAACGTGGAACACATGAACTCCGTTGGTGTAAAAAGTACGAGCTAGTATGAAAGTGAAGATATCATGATTAGAACAGCATTCGGTAAGTTTATAGAAAAAGGCATAGAATAGATTGATGGTTGATGTTTCGAATGGAGAATTTATAAGTACTTCTCTGTAATGAAATTCTCGTAAAATGGGCATAAGACCTTTTTTAGTTGTGTTAACTCACTGCCTAACTATCAGCTGCTTATTACTTACCCATCATACATAGTATAGGGTAAATATTGTAATCGTTTTGAAAATCGATTTTTTTTTTTGATGGATTTACACGTTTCAGACACTGGAGATTCCGAAAAACATATTTTTAGAAAGAAAAAATTGCCGTCCGTCTGTCTGTGTGTGTGTGTGTCTGTAAACGCTCTATCTACCGAAAAAATTGAGATAGAGACTTGAAATTTGATATGTACTTAATATGTAATAATGAGAAGCAGCTTATTGAATTTCAGTACCCTTGATTATCCGGAACTATTTTCATCGGACTCTCGAAATATTCGTTCTGATAAAAGGTATATAAAAATTTTCGAAATTGTTTATTTTAAAGAGTGAATTTAAAAGACAATAAAAAACATAAATTTTGCATAAAGAAGGAAGTCGATCGGATAATGAGTTACCGAGATATTTGTAATCATATTTCCACACTCTTCGATTTTTCATGACCCTGTATTTCATTCAAATTTCAATTCAAATATATATTTTAATTGGAAAAGAGACGCTTAATCCGACGCAGTAAACCGTTAGTTAATATGATTATCATTTGTAGGGTTATAAGGATGTTTCTTTTACGCAATTCAGTAGGAGCATTTAAAGTTTATGACGTCATCAAGCCACGATTTTATTCGAATTGCAATGCATTTTATAAATAGTTTACGCATGTTTTATTTTTCTATTTTATATCATGCATATCCATGGTGAGTAAGTATTACGGTGGCTCCCAACGACTAGTTTTTTATGGTCTTCGTGTTTAATTAAATGCTTGAGGTTGTTTTGAAACCAGCATAATCGATTCAAGCATTTTGCAGACAAGTTATTTTAGTTATATAATTATTGCACAAAATAATTGGGGGTTCGACTGGGATCTGGATAAAAAGTAATTTGAACCGGGATGTAGAAGAAAAATATTTTGAGCTGAGATATGACAAAATTTAGAACCAAGTTTTGAATTTAATAACCTATTTGAACTGAGAGTTGAATGTAAGTCAATACCGGGATAAAAAGACCCCTTCCCTAATTGGATCTTAAATTTCTGACAATGTCAGTATATGGACTTTTGATATTTTTATTTCGTTGTTTAAGCAAATTAAAAGATGTCATTTTTAAATAAAGTTAGAAAAGTTGATTTGTTAGCCCTATGGCTTGGGATTGAATTTTCTCCCAAAATCCTAAAGTTGCTGATTTAATTAAATTAGTAATTGAGTCCGAAGATTATGATAAAGATTTCGTCAAAGTTCCGCTTGAAGTTATTGTCTCGGCACGGAATAAAAAATTTCGAATTGAACAAGCAGAAGCGGAAAAAGAATGCGAATTAAAAAGTTAGAACTTCAAAATAAACCGAAAATTTCTGACGATTCTTCAGCTAGGTAACCTATTCGAACTGAGAGTTGAATGTAAGTCAATACCGGGATAAAAAGACCCCTTCCCTAATTGGATCTTAAATTTCTGACAATGTCAGTATATGGACTTTTGATATTTTTATTTCGTTGTTTAAGCAAATTAAAAGATGTCATTTTTAAATAAAGTTAGAAAAGTTGATTTGTTAGCCCTATGGCTTGGGATTGAATTTTCTCCCAAAATCCTAAAGTTGCTGATTTAATTAAATTAGTAATTGAGTCCGAAGATTATGATAAAGATTTCGTCAAAGTTCCGCTTGAAGTTATTGTCTCGGCACGGAATAAAAAATTTCGAATTGAACAAGCAGAAGCGGAAAAAGAATGCGAATTAAAAAGTTAGAACTTCAAAATAAACCGAAAATTTCTGACGATTCTTCAGCTAGGTAACCTATTCGAACTGAGAGTTGAATGTAAGTCAATACCGGGATAAAAAGACCCCTTCCCTAATTGGATCTTAAATTTCTGACAATGTCAGTATATGGACTTTTGATATTTTTATTTCGTTGTTTAAGCAAATTAAAAGATGTCATTTTTAAATAAAATTAGAAAAGTTGATTTGTTAGCCCTATGGCTTGGGATTGAATTTTCTCCCAAAATCCTAAAGTTGCTGATTTAATTAAATTAGTAATTGAGTCCGAAGATTATGATAAAGATTTCGTCAAAGTTCCGCTTGAAGTTATTGTCTCGGCACGGAATAAAAAATTTCGAATTGAACAAGCAGAAGCGGAAAAAGAATGCGAATTAAAAAGTTAGAACTTCAAAATAAACCGAAAATTTCTGACGATTCTTCAGCTAGGTAACCTATTCGAACTGAGAGTTGAATGTAAGTCAATACCGGGATAAAAAGACCCCTTCCCTAATTGGATCTTAAATTTCTGACAATGTCAGTATATGGACTTTTGATATTTTTATTTCGTTGTTTAAGCAAATTAAAAGATGTCATTTTTAAATAAAGTTAGAAAAGTTGATTTGTTAGCCCTATGGCTTGGGATTGAATTTTCTCCCAAAATCCTAAAGTTGCTGATTTAATTAAATTAGTAATTGAGTCCGAAGATTATGATAAAGATTTCGTCAAAGTTCCGCTTGAAGTTATTGTCTCGGCACGGAATAAAAAATTTCGAATTGAACAAGCAGAAGCGGAAAAAGAATGCGAATTAAAAAGTTAGAACTTCAAAATAAACCGAAAATTTCTGACGATTCTTCAGCTAGGTAACCTATTCGAACTGAGAGTTGAATGTAAGTCAATACCGGGATAAAAAGACCCCTTCCCTAATTGGATCTTAAATTTCTGACAATGTCAGTATATGGACTTTTGATATTTTTATTTCGTTGTTTAAGCAAATTAAAAGATGTCATTTTTAAATAAAGTTAGAAAAGTTGATTTGTTAGCCCTATGGCTTGGGATTGAATTTTCTCCCAAAATCCTAAAGTTGCTGATTTAATTAAATTAGTAATTGAGTCCGAAGATTATGATAAAGATTTCGTCAAAGTTCCGCTTGAAGTTATTGTCTCGGCACGGAATAAAAAATTTCGAATTGAACAAGCAGAAGCGGAAAAAGAATGCGAATTAAAAAGTTAGAACTTCAAAATAAACCGAAAATTTCTGACGATTCTTCAGCTAGGTAACCTATTCGAACTGAGAGTTGAATGTAAGTCAATACCGGGATAAAAAGACCCCTTCCCTAATTGGATCTTAAATTTCTGACAATGTCAGTATATGGACTTTTGATATTTTTATTTCGTTGTTTAAGCAAATTAAAAGATGTCATTTTTAAATAAAGTTAGAAAAGTTGATTTGTTAGCCCTATGGCTTGGGATTGAATTTTCTCCCAAAATCCTAAAGTTGCTGATTTAATTAAATTAGTAATTGAGTCCGAAGATTATGATAAAGATTTCGTCAAAGTTCCGCTTGAAGTTATTGTCTCGGCACGGAATAAAAAATTTCGAATTGAACAAGCAGAAGCGGAAAAAGAATGCGAATTAAAAAGTTAGAACTTCAAAATAAACCGAAAATTTCTGACGATTCTTCAGCTAGGTAACCTATTCGAACTGAGAGTTGAATGTAAGTCAATACCGGGATAAAAAGACCCCTTCCCTAATTGGATCTTAAATTTCTGACAATGTCAGTATATGGACTTTTGATATTTTTATTTCGTTGTTTAAGCAAATTAAAAGATGTCATTTTTAAATAAAGTTAGAAAAGTTGATTTGTTAGCCCTATGGCTTGGGATTGAATTTTCTCCCAAAATCCTAAAGTTGCTGATTTAATTAAATTAGTAATTGAGTCCGAAGATTATGATAAAGATTTCGTCAAAGTTCCGCTTGAAGTTATTGTCTCGGCACGGAATAAAAAATTTCGAATTGAACAAGCAGAAGCGGAAAAAGAATGCGAATTAAAAAGTTAGAACTTCAAAATAAACCGAAAATTTCTGACGATTCTTCAGCTAGGTAACCTATTCGAACTGAGAGTTGAATGTAAGTCAATACCGGGATAAAAAGACCCCTTCCCTAATTGGATCTTAAATTTCTGACAATGTCAGTATATGGACTTTTGATATTTTTATTTCGTTGTTTAAGCAAATTAAAAGATGTCATTTTTAAATAAAGTTAGAAAAGTTGATTTGTTAGCCCTATGGCTTGGGATTGAATTTTCTCCCAAAATCCTAAAGTTGCTGATTTAATTAAATTAGTAATTGAGTCCGAAGATTATGATAAAGATTTCGTCAAAGTTCCGCTTGAAGTTATTGTCTCGGCACGGAATAAAAAATTTCGAATTGAACAAGCAGAAGCGGAAAAAGAATGCGAATTAAAAAGTTAGAACTTCAAAATAAACCGAAAATTTCTGACGATTCTTCAGCTAGGTAACCTATTCGAACTGAGAGTTGAATGTAAGTCAATACCGGGATAAAAAGACCCCTTCCCTAATTGGATCTTAAATTTCTGACAATGTCAGTATATGGACTTTTGATATTTTTATTTCGTTGTTTAAGCAAATTAAAAGATGTCATTTTTAAATAAAGTTAGAAAAGTTGATTTGTTAGCCCTATGGCTTGGGATTGAATTTTCTCCCAAAATCCTAAAGTTGCTGATTTAATTAAATTAGTAATTGAGTCCGAAGATTATGATAAAGATTTCGTCAAAGTTCCGCTTGAAGTTATTGTCTCGGCACGGAATAAAAAATTTCGAATTGAACAAGCAGAAGCGGAAAAAGAATGCGAATTAAAAAGTTAGAACCTCAAAATAAACCAAAAATTTCTGACGATTCTTCAGCTAGGTAACCTATTCGAACTGAGAGTTGAATGTAAGTCAATACCGGGATAAAAAGACCCCTTCCCTAATTGGATCTTAAATTTCTGACAATGTCAGTATATGGACTTTTGATATTTTTATTTCGTTGTTTAAGCAAATTAAAAGATGTCATTTTTAAATAAAGTTAGAAAAGTTGATTTGTTAGCCCTATGGCTTGGGATTGAATTTTCTCCCAAAATCCTAAAGTTGCTGATTTAATTAAATTAGTAATTGAGTCCGAAGATTATGATAAAGATTTCGTCAAAGTTCCGCTTGAAGTTATCGTCTCGGCACGGAATAAAAAATTTCGAATTGAACAAGCAGAAGCGGAAAAAGAATGCGAATTAAAAAGTTAGAACTTCAAAATAAACCGAAAATTTCTGACGATTCTTCAGCTAGGTAACCTATTCGAACTGAGAGTTGAATGTAAGTCAATACCGGGATAAAAAGACACCTTCCATAATTGGATCTTCAATTTCTGAAAATGTCAGTACATGGATTTTGATATTTTTATTTCGTTGTTATGTAAGCAAATTAAAAGATGCTATTTTTTAATAAAGTTAGAAACGTTGATTTGTTAGCCTTATGGTTTGGCATTGAATTTTCTCCCAAAATCCTAAACTTAAGTATTTAATTAAATTAGTAATTGAGTCCAAAGATTATGATAAAGATTTCGTCAAAGTTACGCTTGAAGTTATTGTCTCCGTAATTCAAATTGAACAAGCAGACGCGAAAAAAGAATGCGAATTAAAAAGTTAGATCTTCAAAATAAACCGAAAATTTCTGACGATTCTTCAGCATCTAAGCTATGTAAACAACAAGACTTACTAAAATTAATGACACATTTTTGTGGGACAGGTGATGGTGTGTTATAGAAATGTTTATTTGGCATTATTTGAGAGGCAAATTTCTAGAATGAATATTAAAAAAGAAAATTGGGTTATGTATTTTTTTTTAAGTTTACTTGTATTGCAAATAGTAAATATTGTGGCGAGGGAGCCATATCCCATAGAAAATGACTATGATTATATAAAAAAATCCCTCTTAAAGCACTTTAAAATGAGCCCTGAGGAATTAAAAATATATCGCATAAGAAAGAATCTTCAGCCCCTTGGCGCGATTTTCCTTTGTGTTAAGAAGTTTCTTCGAACAATGGATAAACGGTCTTGAAATATCTAATTTTGATGAGTTAAAAGAATTAATAGTAACTTATCAATTTAAACAAAAGTTTCATTTAGCGATGCGTGAACACATTGACTACCTACCGAAACTTAACAAAGTTGATGTGTTAGTAAATGAATTAGATGATTATGAAGCTGCTAGACGCAATGTTAAAAAAGGAATGAAAAAATTAAAATAATTTTGAAAATAAAAATATGTAAATGAGAGAATATGAAAATTCAAAACTTTATTTTCGCATTCAAAATCCTAACAAATCGAAAAAGAAACTGTCTTCATATAACCCAATAACTAAAATTCAATTCAACGGCAAAAAAAAAAAAAAAAAAAAAAAAAGAAAAAAAAAAAAAGGTTTCAGTCAATATTCTGGTCAAAGTTATCGAAATTATTATCATACGAGTAGTAATTTTTCTAACTGAGTGAAAATGTTTCCAGTCCGGGACTGGAATCCAGAACCATTTGATTTTAATTGCAAATGCTCTCCCAATTGAGCTATTTGGACGACATTCCAGGCCAACATAATTCACTCAGACAATCACTTGTGTTGGCTGGGATGTTGTCCAGACAGCTCAATTGGAAGAGCACTGGCAATTAGCCAAAAGGTTCTGGGTTCGAATCCCGGACTGGACCATTTTCACTCAGTTGGAAAAATTACTACTCGTATGCTTTATTCACCGATCAGTTTGATTATGTTAAAATAATAAAAGTGAAATTATCATTGTCAATGTTCCCCCCTTCATTCACAGAAAGAAGTTAACTTTAATACATCTGATGTGACTAAGAATACGTCTAATCTTATAGGATGGAAAAGTAGTTGAGATTAAAGGCAAATAAGTAAAACTTCCATTTTATACAGGTAGTGATTTAAGCCTAATGAGCTATGGATGTTACGTAAATACTGAGTTGTCAAAATTATCTTTTAATAATGTTTCATTATCTTATGTTGGTAAAGAAATTGTGTACCCGATAGGATATTTTTCGTATGGATTATGTATTGATAAGTCTCCTATTTCTACAAATTTTTATGTTTTGCAAATGCGATGTAGTGTTAGGAACTGATTAACGAGCTGAATTTGACGATAAATGAAGAAGGAATTCAAATGCTGGAACCTAATAATTTTCACATAAGTTACATTAGAATTGGAGAAAATTCAAATAGAAAATGAAAGCGTATTTCCAATTGCCACAATGAAAAGAAAATATTGAAAACAAATATTCCACAATCAAATGTTAATGTCATAAATAAAAAGAGCTTAGAAAATAATTTCTCAATTAATTTAGGGTATGCTGTTAATGTTGATAAAATTCACTCAAGTCACGACATCAAATCAGAGCACGAACAGAAATAATAAAAATGGAAAAATGTTATAGACCAAAAAACACGTTAGAAGAAATAAACATAATTTTACCTGAAAAAACAGGTGAAAATGAAAAAAAATATGAATTCATGGAAGCGAATCGAATAGTCGTGAGATTTTTATCGCACCTAATTTTAAACAAAATTTGTGCCAAAATTTTACTTTTATAACTTTGATGAAAAAATCCGTAAAATTGCATTTTCTTATTTTCAAGTAAAATTTTTCGAAAATTCTACTGTGAATTCAACATTACAGAAGCACAATTAATTGTGCTTCAGCACAATAAAAATATCACAAGATTTTTCAGAGTACTTTGATAATTTTATTAGGTCGTGAGTAATCATGCAATAAAAAAATACAACATCACAATATGTTGCCAAAAAAGTTTTTTAAATGATGATGAACCATGGACCAAAGATCAACAATGTATCGCATAGCCAAGCACACTCCCCAATATATATAACCAACGCCTTCTATAGAAAATTTAGAATTGAACTCCACCATGTATTCAAATGAATTAGTGAAGCGATGCCATCTATTGAATTATTAGTAAATAAATACTATTATATAATAAAAACTATTTATAACTATTAATGGATTAAGTTTTACAGCTAATACTGTCTAAAGACAGATAAATGATAATTAATAAATAAAATTATGTTAATAAATATATTAATAAATATATTCAATAGTATTAGAAAAAGTTAGTAATTGTTGTATTAAATAAAAATTATATGTAAATTGGTGAAATTAATGATTATAGATTAATGTTTCACATAAATATTTGTACCTAGCTATAACATATCACCATTTAAATTCCTGTGACAACATTGCATCATCACTTAAACTTATTTATAATTAAATATAAATAAAAAAATAAAAAATGATTATAATTAAGATGCTAAGGAATTAATTTTAATCATAATTAAATTTTGAAATTAATTAGTTACATTTAATGTGTCTACAAACTTTCTTAAAAATAATATACACATAATTTAAGGGGAGATGGTAGAATAAATAATAAAATTAATAATTAATACATGCATTTTATTCTCATTTAAGATAGTATACTTTGTAATAGAAATTAATATGATATTGTCCTCAGTGGGTAAAATTTAAATACAAGTTAATCGTTAAACTTATTAAATATTAATGAATATGAATACATTTAATATGAATTAATAAATATATAAATATAACTACACCAATATGCATATAAAATTATCGAATCAACATCCATTATAAAATGTGTATTAGCAACGTAGTTATAAATCAAATGCCCCATTCCATTTTTTTTATAATTAACCATTGCGTATTCCAGACAACGCCACCACTCACACACACACACACACACACACACATATATATATGTGTATATGTAATAATGATGTAATAATGATAATAATTAGGCTGGTGAGATTATTGAAGAGTCTTTTGTAAAAAACTATACTATTTTAATCTCTGAAGTAAAACACAGTTATATATACAGACTAAATACAGGTTATATACAGGGTTAAGGGTATTAGGGGATGATTCTGCCGCAGTTCCGGCATTTAACGCGTCTTTCCGATATCAGACCGGAGCTAGGCCGTCATGCTAAAGCCAACCGGACAAGTCAATCGCCAAAGTAAATCTGACAATAATCTTAATATTCCGTTCCCAGGCCAGAGAGGCGAAGCTCTTTAGTCATCAACTTTATTGTGTTATCGTTATTGCTGACCTAGTGTGTTTCTGTGGGAACTCGGGCCGCACCTCTATTCGCTGTGGTCGGCATGTTGTGGGAACTGCAAAACCACATCCATCCCATTCACATATATATATATATATAAAAGTATTGCTCTATAGAAGTGTTCTTCGTTTAGAGAAGGGCCTCCCTCTTGGATCCGCGCTTGTTAGTCAGTCAACTTCCAAATCCACATCGTTAATGTTAAACCTATGGGCATATAGAATGCATTCGTATATTTAAACTATCTCCTCAGGTAATTAATATTTGTAACTTATTTTTTCTGTGAACTCTTCTTAACCCCTTAATCGTCGCGCCCGATACATTCACGGGCAGTGTAGGCTACTTTTATAAAATTCAGATTGTTTGATTCCCACCAGTTTTTTAAAATTGTGTAATTGGCTTTATGCTCGCATTATTTTATCTGCCATTAAGTAATCCGAATATTTCTACTTAAAAAAATTGGTGGCAATCAAGCAATCTGAATTTTAAAGAAGTTGCTTACGCTTATCGTTTACGCTTAGTTGTCAAAATATTTCCAAAATATATACTTATTTTATGTGAAGTGTTGAAATCTTACTCACAGTTCGTCAGCTTTTAACAAATAAAATATTAAATTAAGCATACATTTTAGAAATATTTTCAGAACTATGAAAAAAAAAAAAAAGAAAAAGAAGTTAAAAATATGAATTTTATAAGGAGGTATTTGAAATATACGAATGCATTCTACGCCCTTAACCTTTTGAGTCCTGGGTACCCATATGGGTACTTAGATTCTTTTGCTCATAAAAACTAAAATGAATGATATTTTTACATTTTAACTTCACTTCTATAAAGTTGAATGCTTTTGCTTTAAAATGAAACCAATAAATGGGAGCACCGATGTCGATTTCCTTATAAAATAAATGTTATTTTAACCTGAGTTTGCAAAATGCTTTCGAAACAGTGCATCCAAGAAAGTAGGTAATTTTTCTTCACAATTCTTTAACTTAAAAACTTTCTAATAAAAAAATTTAAGAATTTGCAGATTATTCACTTATTTAAAGCTATTATTTTTTTATTGTGTAATTTTAGGTTATTGATAATTAAATTGATATTTTGGGGGGCTAGTAATTTTATGTTCCTATTTGTGAAGTCCCCTAAAACAATAGAATATTTTTTGTCATCTATGATGTCATTTTGTTAAGGAATGAGTAATTTTAACTTCGGGTCTTAAGAGAATAAGTTTAAAGTGGACTGACTAATAGCCTTAAAAGCTACTTTCAGAAGTTCCCTCAATTTCATACACATGATCTAACCTACTGCGCTTCAGTTACAAATCCTTAATTCAGCCTAATATTACCCTGTTTTTAGATTGCATTATAGAAGTAAAGTGCGTTGGGGTCTACAAATCAACTAAACATATGTTTTTTGTGGCTCGTGAGAAGAACAGGTTGAGTATGGCTAATCTACAGAAATAGTTGACAAATTCATCTAAAACTTCACGAATAGAAAGAGCATATTTAATGTCATATTTTTCAGCGAAAGCAAAATCTTTTAGTTCCACTTTTCATCGCCAGGGGGCGCCGAATCTATATCTTAATTAGTTCATGTCAACTTGAATGAACCGATTCCCGTTGAAATCGGGCCGATAGAGCCAGAGAAAACAAATCCCCTTCCTGAAGATTAATATTCATAAATGGTGGTAACCAAAAGCTGAAAAATGGTACCGAAGTTTATTTGGTACCTGGGAGACATGGGAATAATGCTAGAATAGACTTCGTTTGAATCGGACCAATATTAAATGCAAAATCATTTAGTTCATCTTTCTACCGCCAGGGGTACACTCTGTTCTAAACAAACCTCTTTTCGAACGAAACTCTGGCACGTGCCCCCGCTGCCTACGGTACGATAGCAGGCGTGCTGTGCACTCACTGCAATATCTTTTAGTTCCAATTTCCACCGCCAGGAGACGCCAAATCTATATCTTAATTAGTTCATGTTATGTTGAATGAACCAATTTCCGTTGCAATCGGAACCGTAGAACCTGAGAAAATAAATACCCCCCCCCCCCCCCACCCCCTTCGAGATGAATATTCAGAAATGGTGATAAAGGACTGAAAAAATGATACCGAAATTTATTTCGCACCTGTGGAACCTGGGAAGAATGTTAGAAACAATTTCGTTTGAATCGGACCAATATTAAAAAAAGTTCTGGTTTGGGGGCAGAAATAGGAGTTTCGGTCAGCGCGATATTTAAATTACAACCGGATACCTCATTCCCACCGTGAAAATTAAACTAAGGACCTTTAAAATTAACAATTATCGTTAACTTTTGAAGCAGAAACAAAACGGCGCTGTTTTTGATTTGCATACATTAATACAGTGAGCTATCGAAGCCAATTTCCGAAATCAAATACACAAATGACGTCACGTACATGAAAAAACTCTAAAAATCGCTTTTTGAATTCGGAATAATTTTTATTGAAAAGAAGAAAACAATTATTATATTGGGCTAAAAGATTGAAATCGGATTCATTTTAATAATGTTAAAAAAAAAAAAAACCGCAAAACGTGAAAAATCGCATAAAATATTAAATACAGTGTCGGATTCCACTTCTCCGTCCACACAACTTCGAAATAAATCCGGTCTTTTGATATGCTGCCACCACCGATATGAATACGTGATATCGGGCACGATACTTGATGTATATTCAAGAAAAACCTAACTCTTTCAATTAAAGTTAAAGTAACAATTTATTAACAATATTTACACTTAAACTCGGATGTAAATTATCCGGTTTAACACTAAATCAAAACAATTACAGAAAACGCTCTACGTGTACCGTTAGACTACGTCAATTCATTCCGCACTCAGATTTCTATTCATCTCACACCCGCTCTCAGCGCTCATTCCCCGAGCAACCTTCACACTTCGCTGCTACGTCCGAACTCACCCCGGTCTCAACGCTCATTCCCCGAGCAACCTTCACACTTCGCTGCTACGTCCGAACTAACTTTCTCTCTCTCGTAAACTGCAGAGCACCCTCCTTTTTACGGGGTTTCTCCTCTGTTTCCAAGGGTCCTTGACAACCCTTCCTCCCTCTTGACGGATCTGTCTTCCTAAATAAAAGAGTGCAATAGCTTTCTTATCTATGAAAGACCACATTGCAATGGAAATACTTCTTTCATTCTATTCCACTCATATTCTGAGTCGCTCCCCTTCGGATTAAGATTCTTCTTAAACCAGCCTCTAACGGTACACAATAGATACATATACAATACATACAATATGCTAATCCCTTAAGAATAGCTTTCAACTCTTGCACCTGTGAGAGAAACCTGACACCCCCCCCACCTTAGCGGAAAATATGCCTTTTAGGGGCTAATTTTCCTCAAACTATGTAATGTCTGAGAAGAGTTCAACAGTTCCTTGATAGGTTTCTTCATTACTACAATTACATAAATATTTCAAGGTGTCTGAAAATTTAACTACTGACATCTCTAATGAACCATATACTAATGTGAGAAATACCAAAAAAAAATTACACAATATGCTAATACACTGTTATAAACTCAAGATGCAAATGCAATTATAAATACACAAAAAAATAAAGTTACACTAGTATTATGTCATTTCAATGTCAGTCCTTAGGCTGATATTGCTGGAGGCGGAACTTTTTCCTTCCAGTGCTTCCTCGTTAACTTAATTGGTACATCCCTTTCCGCAATGCACTCGCTTGAATGGCTAACTTCTGCCTCTGAGGTCTTAATTAAATTTTCCTCTAACCAATCAGGCACTTGCCTGTCCAAGTCCTCTTTGTACGTAATAAAGACATTGTACAATTTCTGCCTTATCTTACCCCTCTCCGGTTTACGACCAATCCGATTTTTCTCCATTTCTACCAGTTCGATAGGACCCATAAATAATTCCTTATTTTTCCTTAAGATTGATTTTATGTCCCCAACTTGAATATTTGTTAACCCTTTTATCTCAAATCCCTTCCTGTCTTTATTTTCCGGTTGTTCTCGGTCTAACGACAGATCTTTCCTACAGTCTTCAAACTCCCCGTCACTATCCAAGACAATATCGACTACTTTATTTTTAGCCATAAATGCTCTCATTTCATTTTGATACACCAGTTTCTTACTCCCGTCCCCTAACTCAACTATAACTGCAGGTCGACATATTTTCTCTTTCTCCTAATTACTCACATTCATTTCCCTCGTTAATCGACATTCTACACATGATTAACAATATATTTTAGCTTCCTTCGCCATATTTTCCCAATAAAATGAATGCTCGATTCTTTCTAACATTTTCTTAACCGCGTGATGTTCTCCATATAAGGAAGTATGCGCTAATTTTAGAATTTCCTCCCTTCTAACTTTAGGTATTACTAATTGAGCTACCGTTTCGTCTCCTAATTTCTCTTTATGATATAACATCCCATTCACAATATAATAAGACTCTCTCTCATTTTCAGCCAATTCCCAAGCTTTCTCTAAATCCTTACAACTCATTTGGGATTCCTGAAATACATTTAAACTACTTTCCGTAACTTGATTAATCTTACTTTTCTCTACCTCGGCTTTTTCCTTCCCCTGACTTTGTAAATTTTCCGATCTCGCGTCTACGACATAACGATTATTATTACCATTTCTAATCCTTTCCCCTTCTTTCACTTTATTCCTACTATCTTCCTTAAATTCCCTTTCTACCGATTCTCTTAATGATTTCTCGTTGTTTAACCCTGACAATTCATTAGCCACGTCAGGATGTAAAATTACCTGTTCCTTACTATTATCAATTATCGCGCAAAGTACATCCTGATGAATTACATTAGTTTGACCACGTTTTGGAATAGCTAAAGGTAATTGAATTAACGGCGATTTAACTGCCTTACCAAATATCCCTTGTAAATAGATGCTCCCAGCCACTCTTAATTTTTCTGCTGGTACTAAATCTTTATGAACGACGCTAATTTGGCAACCAGAATCCACCAATCCTTTTGTTATCTTCCCATTTACACTAACTTCCACTTTCTCGAGATTATTTAACTTCTCTCCAATAACTTTAGCTCTCCAATTCCCTCTTGCTCCGATTCTTCCCATACTCGCTCCCCTTGGTAATTCTTTAATTCCTCGCACTGAGACATTATTGATACTAGCCCTTGGTTCTTGTCGGTTATTAATTTGATTACTTCCCTCATTATTTCCTTTTGTACAAAATCGCTGAACATGTCCTCGTTGAGAACACTTGAAACAGATAGGCGTCATATCATTAGGTTTCTTATATTCCGGTTTTCTACCCAAAAATAGACTAACCTCATTATTCCCATTTTGTCTCCAATTACTACTAACTCCCTCATCTTTTTCCCTTCTAGAATCTCCATTATTTACGTACCTCTCTTTACCTTTATAGCCCTTATAAGTTACCGCATAAGATTTTTGTTTAGCATCAAAGAAATTATCACATTCCTTAGCAATTTTCGAAACTTCTAACCAATTACTGTGCTGCGTTAATCCAATATGCGTCGCGGTTTCCTCATCTAGGGTATTTAACAACTTATCCGTGACAATTAACTGATTAACCTTCTCATACGTATCTGCACCTCTAATCTTACAATAATTTTCCCACGTTGCTATTAAACGTGACACAAATAATACATGAGTTTCATTTTGATTCCTTCTAGCCTTCTTGAAATTTTCCAAACACGCCTTCGGTGTCGGCTTGTGTTCCCTTAGAACTAATTCCTTTAACTTCTCATAACTCTCAATTTGTTCCCTAGTCGTGTATATTAGCAAATTATCGGCCTTATCCCCTAGCATATTTAGTAAAATTTCGGCCTGCTGGGTTTCCGGTACATTTTTTGTTTGGAATGCTCGTTCTAAACTGCTAAAAAACAGATTCCATCCCTCAGTCCCTTCTGGAACTTTGATAGACAAAATTTTAACACTTTTAATCAATTTTTCTAGGCTACTCTCATTATTATATTCTCTAGACCCATTAGAATTATTTGCCGAACTTTGAATTTATATCCTTTCCAACTCTAACTCATGTTCCAATCTCAATTTTTCAGACCTTTCTTCTCTATCTAACTTTTCTCGTTGTAACTTTTCCTCCCTTTCTACCTTTTCCCGTTCTAACCTCTCATCCCTTTCTAACTTTTCCCGTTGTAACTTTAAATTTTCCTCCCTTTCTAACGTTTCTCGTTGTAACTTTTCCTCCCTTTCTAACGTTTCTCGTTGTAAATTTTCTACCTTTTCTAACCGCTCCGTAACAATAGTGTTAGATAATTCCATAACGGCCTCCTCCTCATATTCGTCGCTCTCCACTATCTTTTTCTTAAGCTTAAACCTGGTATCATCTTCCGAGACTTCAATCCCTAACTCTTCACATATCGCCTGAAGATCCACCCTTTTTATTTTTAGTAAGAAAGCCATACCTTCTACCGATAATTATTACCACCCTACAATAATACTTAAGCACAATATCAAATTACTACTTCCTCCAATCCTACCTTCATAAATTACCTCCACATATTATACTATTTAACATATTTCAAATAAGTAATAATAAAATGATAAATTTCCTTAAACAACGTTACCCCACAATTTGCTTCCAATAACCAAGTAACAATAATTTCAATTTGATTAGTATGCAATACAGATTTTAAATTTATCATAAATAATAAAATACAATTTACACAATAATACTGATACGTTGCAATTTGAATAAAACACTGCTGCCAATCACTACATAAAAATATCCACCTAACAAAAATTTGCATGAAATACACATAAATTCCTAAATTTAATCTCAATAAAATATTTCAATTTTCAAAATTTGTTCTCACATTAAAAAGTAAATCACAGCACTTTTTTTTTCTCTGGGCTTTCAGTTCTTCCTTGAAGGTTATTTCAATTTAATTTAAATTCTACACAAATTTCCTTTCCTCATTTACTATCAATATTTCAAACTTAAAGCAAACAATATCACTTAATTTAAATATTACTTTAATAATAATTTAAATTTAAGAAATTTCAATTATTCCTTCCAACTATTAACACAATGCATTAATTTTAATCCTTAATCTTATCCGTTTAAAACAATTAGAAAATCACTTCTAGTAATTAATATAAGATCCTTTTCTTAAAACAATAGTGCAAAATGGTTGTTAATATCTCATTTGATTTAGACCAATTATTATATTGCACATAAATTATCATAAATTAACTACAACATTAACCCAAATTACCATCAATTATACACAATAAAAAACAGTAGGTTCGAGAATGTCAGTAGAGTAAAATGATCAAAACACCTTACCTCGTACTTTATTCGCTGGGCAATTCTCTGCTCACTTTTCCACAGGGTAAATCTTGCACTCTCGGGCCACAATCACTGCACCTTGCTTCACAATGCACAAAAAACACTACGCACAACACTACACTAACACAGCACCACCACTAATTCACTTCACTGTAATGACGATAGGCTAGCTGGCACTGGTCTACGACGATAGAGCACAAACACTTCCACTAGACGATCCGGCATAAACTGACTTAATACGGCTAACTGGCGCTGGTCTTCGACGATAGAGCACAAACACTTCCGCTAGACGATCCTGCACAAACTCTCAGTAACACGGCTAACTGGCGCTGGTCTTCGACGATAGAGCACAAACACTTCCGCTAGACGATCCGGCACAAACTCTCAGTAACACGGCTAACTGGCACTGGTCTTCGATGATTCAATCCCACCGCTGCCACCATTGTCGGATTCCACTTCTCCGTCCACACAACTTCGAAATAAATCCGGTCTTTTGATATGCTGCCACCACCGATATGAATACGTGATATCGGGCACGATACTTGATGTATATTCAAGAAAAACCTAACTCTTTCAATTAAAGTTAAAGTAACAATTTATTAACAATATTTACACTTAAACTCGGATGTAAATTATCCGGTTTAACACTAAATCAAAACAATTACAGAAAACACTCTACGTGTACCGTTAGACTACGTCAATTCATTCCGCACTCAGATTTCTATTCATCTCACACCCGCTCTCAGCGCTCATTCCCCGAGCAACCTTCACACTTCGCTGCTACGTCCGAACTCACCCCGGTCTCAACGCTCATTCCCCGAGCAACCTTCACACTTCGCTGCTACGTCCGAACTAACTTTCTCTCTCTCGTAAACTGCAGAGCACCCTCTTTTCTACGGGGTTTCTCCTCTGTTTCCAAGGGTCTTTGACAACCCTTCCTCCCTCTTGACGGATCTGTCTTCCTAAATAAAAGAGTGCAATAGCTTTCTTATCTATGAAAGACCACATTGCAATGGAAATACTTCTTTCATTCTGTTCCACCTTCCTTCCACTCATATTCTGAGTCGCTCCCCTTCGGATTAAGATTCTTCTTAAACCAGCCTCTAACGGTACACAATAGATACATATACAATACATACAATATGCTAATCCCTTAAGAATAGCTTTCAACTCTTGCACCTGTGAGAGAAACCTGACATACAGAAAATCTAATAAAAAAATCCAAATCGGGATAATTAAACTCGTCCTTCCCTTTTAAAATCATGAGTTTTTATCTTTAAACCCTCTCCAAGCAAAAAAGAGAAAAAAAAATGACGATTTTGGACATAACTGAAGCCGAAATGGAGGCAACTAACCAACCAATCAAGCATTCTGGAGAAAATTTCCTAGTGGCAAAGGAAAAAAATCGCCAAAATTTCAAAAATCGCTGTACGAATTCCGAATAAACTTTATTGAAAAAAAAAAGACAAAATTTACTATATTGGGCTAAAAGACTGGAACTGGATTCCTGTTACTAATGTGGAAAAAATCTCATCGAAACGTGAAAAAACGTTTAAAATCCCATAAAAATTTAAATAAAAGAAATCTAATCAAAAATTCCAAAATCGGGCTTCGAGGTACAAAACTACCTAGATAGAGGTACCTTGCTTCCAAATTTTGTGGCTCTGCGTGCGGTTTCTGCAGAACACAGTCGACAGACAGATACACAGATACACACACAAACGTCTTTCCTTATTACTAGCTTTACCATTTGAAATTCGATGCCTTTATTAATAATTTTTTAATTTATCACAAGACAGAAATTCTCGATTTGTTTCGAAATCGTACGTTATAAAATTTTTTTGAGTATTTTACTTGGAATCACCATAAAAATATACATAAGAAGTAGAAGCACGCTTTATTTCGAAAAATAAAAATTATTGTAGGTTCGTGTAATAATTGAATACGTGTTCAACAATTTTCCTATGTATCCAAATGTTCTAAGATATTATAATCGATACTTCACAATTGGCCAACTATGCAAATATGGGATCTAAATACAATTGTATGGTCTATAAAACAAAGCTAATTTCGATACTTTAATTGATACGTAAACGAATAATTTAATACCTTAATGTATAGACGAGACCAACAATATTTGAAGACTTATTCGGTGGGCGACATATCCAGATGACGTTTTATCGAGATTTTACTGCATTTGGTCTCGACAAACGGTTGCCAACCGCACTGTAATAAAGACACATTTTTCTTAATCTAGGAAAATATAATATAACCACAAACGAAAATAACCTTTTCCGAGTTACACACAGTGCCGAAAAGCATTCTTTATCTTCAGAAACATCAGAAACCAATATATTTTTTATATTTAAAGAAGCATGTATAAAAACAAAATTTCTTTTGCTGCCACTGATTTTCGGAAACGTTTCCGAACCGAAAAGTTTTTATGGTGTATTAGTCAGTTTTGTCAACCTGAATATAGATATTTCGGATGATATCAATTCTCAATTAAACATTTTCAGCTGCGTAATTGAATTTATACATGCAAGAATAAGGAAATAATATTAATTTTAACATTAATGATGTTAATTTATCATGTTTGACTATAAAACATGTTTGTTAAACATGAAAACGTTTACTTGAGAATTGATATCATCTTAAAAACCAATATTCCGTGTTCAGAAAACTTATTAATAACTATACTCGGTAAAAAAAAAATACTCGGAAACGTTTCCGAAAATCAGGAACAGCAAAACAAACTTTGTTTTTATAAATTCTTCTTTAAATATATAATTTATAGTGGTTTCTGATATTTCTAAAGATAAAGAAATCTTTTCGGAATCATAGGTAACTCGGAAGATGTTATTTAATATTTTCGTACGTTAGATTATATTATATTTTGGTGGATTAAGAGACTTTTTTTTTTTTTAACAGTCGGCGGTCCGCGAGAAAATTTTGGTGATCTGCAGAATAATCTCGACATTATTTGCAATTTTTGTGTTTTATTAATAATTAAACAAAGATACTATTCTAAAAAAATTTTATCTTTATGAAATTTTAATTTATATCAGGCATTGATAATTATTTTATGTTAACCCTTCTTTGTAACTCAACAACTCCGATTTAAAAAATATTTACTCAGATGTTAGAATACATCATTTTAAGCATGCCAAATAACCGAAAACATAAGAATAAAAAATTATTGACTAAAATGCACTCTTTTCCCATCTGCAATATACATACTTCTCATAAATATTAATAAATTTTCTAATACAAAATTGTAAAGTATACGAACTTTACCTTTGTAAAAAAATCTATTTTTGGATGTCTCCAGAATTTCTAATTTTACAAAATTTACAAAGTTCATTTTAGCAATATTGATGCGAAACTGCTCAAATGATAAATACTACTACTTTGGCATAAAAAATTAACGCATTATCGTCGTCTGTTGAGAATTCTATGAACAATTTATATTAACTGCTGTGTTGGAACATAGCAGCAATAAACTAGTCGTTGGGGGCCACCGTAATACTTACCCATCATGGATATGCATAATAGAAAATATGAAAATAAAACATGTGTCAACTATTTATAAAATGCACTGCAATTCGAATAAAATCGTGGCTTGATGACTTCCTAAACTTTAAATGCTCTATTACTGAATTGCGTAAGAGAAAAATCCTTATAACTCTAAAAATGATAATCATATTAACTAGCAGTTTACTGCGTTGGATTAAACGTCTCTTTTCCAATTAAAATATATCTTTGGATTGAAATTTGAATGAAATACAGGGTCATGAAAAATCGAAGAGTGTGGAAATGTGATTACAAATATCTCGACAACTCATTATCCGATCGACTTCATTCTTTATGAAAAAAATATGATTTTTTATTGTCTTTTATTATTTACTCCTTAAAAAAAAAAAAAAAAACAATTTCGAAAATTTTTATATACCTTTTATCAGAACGAATATTTCGAGAGTCCGAAAAAAATAGTTCCGGATAATCGAGATTACTGAAATTCAATAAGATTCTTCTCATTATTACATACTAAGTACATATCAAATTTCAAGTCTCTATCTCAATTTGTTCGGTAGTTATAGAGCGTTTACAGACACACACACACACAGATGGACGGCAATTATTTTTTTCTAAAAATATATTTTTCAGAATCTCCAGTGTCTAAAACGTGTAAATCCGTCATTTTTTTTTTTTTTTTTAACGATTACAAGACGTACCCTATACTACGTATGATGGGTAAGTAATAAAATCGTCTTTTAAAGCCCACTGAATAAGTAACATTGACTTTTGGGTATGTTGCAGATATGCAATGCGGTAATACAAAGGGTTAACATATGCTATTTATTATTTATTTGCAAAACATGTAATTTTCAATAAAAATTAATACGAGTGCTGAGTTAAAAAATATATATATTTGTGCGAAAAGATGTTTTCCTCTGTCCATACAACTAAAATCGGCAACAACCTCGTCTTGAAACAAAATCCACACCCCGAATTACAATAATGTCATTGGAACCAAAAATCCACGAACTCATTTCAAACAAGTAGGAACAAATATCACATTTAAAACGTTCAATATTTAAATAAGCTTCAATTATTTTCTAATAACATGGTTGCTACGAGTCAGGGAATTTTTCAAGAAAAGCACCAGTATTTTCTTATAGAAAAACTCGCCTTATGTAATCGCGCGATTACATAAGGCGAGTTTTTCTACAAGAAAATACTGGTATAGTCCCTGAAAAATTCCATGAGCTGGTAAGAAAACCTGTTAAACTAACTTTAATATTTTTTTTTACAATTAAACAACCTGAAGATTTTTGTTATGATTAAATAAGCATTTGCGATTTCCTTAAAATTAAATAAATATTTATAAATTTGCTACATTAAATAGGCGCATTTAATATTAATAAAATAGAAGTTCTCTGATCATTATTACAAAAATCTATGCGTTTTTAAAAAATCCGTATTTGTGGTCCACGAAATTTAACATTATGAATTTAGCGGTCTGTTAGGCGTGAAAGGTTGACTGAACACTGTAAAAAATACAATTTTTTGCGAAAACATTACAAAATTTGATACGGTTTACGAAAATATGAGAAAAATCTTCTGAGTTACCCAACGAATCCAAAAAACGCTCCTTTATCACCCGAAACCCCAGAAATCGAACTTTGAAGATTTCATGAAGAATTTCTGACACAAAAGTTTATTTTACTGCCCGTAATTTTCGGAAACGTTTCTGAGTAGTTTTTACAGTTTTCTCAACACGAAATATTGATTTTTCGGATGCTATCAATTCTCAAGTAAACATTTTCAGCTGCGTAACAGAATTTTTACATGGAAGAGTAACAAAAAATGGTAATATTAATTTTAATTTTGATGCTGTTAATTTAACATGTTTGTCTGTTGAGCAATGTTTATTGAACATAAAAATGTTTACTTGAGAATTGATAGCATCCGAAAAACCGATATTTTTTGTTGAGAGACCTAATTAATACACTGTAAAGACTACTCGGAAATGTTTCCGAAAATTACGGACAGCAGAAGATAACTTTTGTTTCAGAAATGCTTCTAAATGATAATGCTTCTAAATCTCGGTAATCTATTGGTTTCTGAGATTTCGGAAAATAAAGGAACGCGTTCGTGGGTAACTCGGAAGAAATTATATTATATTTTCATAAACCGTATTAAATTTTGTAATATTTTTGAAAACATTTCTCTTCTTTTACAGTGTAGAGCAGTATTTATCAACCCGTTTTCATCAGTGACACACTTTGATTTAACTAAGAATTCTGCGACATGTTTATAAAATCACCTATTTACTAATACAATCTACCTAAAAGTAACCGAAACTTATATTTGAGCCCGCAGGTATTCTTTTTTTTTTCACAAATACTTGGTTTTGGCCGAGACTAATAAATAAAGAATTTCTTTTTTCTTGTTGCACATAAATAGGTAAACTTCAGTTATTAGTCCAGTTTTGATTAGTGGGATGTCGTATAAGGAAATAAAATTAAAACATAAATTATGATTGATTAGAAAAATAAGTAACATACAAATCAACTTTTTTTTAGAAGTAAAAACACATACTTCCTCAAACATTAGCGTGAAGAAAAAATATTTCGAGCCAACATATAATTAAATATTGTTAACCGGAGCAGGTCAATCCTATCGTTTAACCCCTTGAGCACCATATTCAATTTAGTGATAGTATGCTAAATACCAGCTATGTTAAATTTCGTCAAAAATACAAAAATCATACCGGAAATTCTAAAAGAATAATTTTAATTTATGCAATCACGAAAAGTCTGTCATTATATAAAATACAAATTACTACTATAACTTTCTGGTAATGAAATCATAATTTTGAATTAAAAAAAAAGGCCAAACTGGCAACCTGGACGTACGTATTTCCTGGTATTTCAGATAGAGGTGTTCGTAACGTACGCAGGTACATCGTGGGGCTTAAGGCGGTATTCAAAAAAATATTTTTCCACGCTCAACAACTCAAAATTTTGAGACACATTTTCAGACTCATTTTTAAAAGTAACAACAGGAAACTTGGCGGCGTGATTTATAAAGACATTTATAAGGGCCCCATGTTTTTATTTTTCGTTAAATTAATTAGAAATTGATTTACAGACAATTATTTTCATAGTACGATCTTTTTTTTTTGTTGTTGTTTCCAGCGCTATCACTTCGGGAAATTCGGTTCAAAATGTCCACTTTGACAGCGTTTTTTGAAATATATTCTGCCTTTATCAAACAATCGAGACAATACGGGCATTATAAAGTTTCTGAATAAGAGAACCTGCCAATTGGATGCATTTTAGAGCAAAAATGAATTTACAAATGTGTCTGAAAATAAGCAGTTTGGATTTGAATACACCCTTCAGGAGTCAGGAGTCTTACTTTTTCACTAAAGGTGAAATTTAACGTCATGTCACATTTAATTTTATTTCTCATTCCCTATAAAACACAAATACATAACATTTTTAGGTGTGTTCGTAATTATATAAATACGTAGCACCTATTGTCGTCGTCTGGTCCGTCCGTCTGTCTGTCCGTCCGTCCGCATGTAACAACGCAAAAACTACCCAACCGAATGGTTTGAAATTTAAAATATATTATCTTTTCAGAATTTTGTCGAGACTTTTCAAATTTCAAAAATCATACAGGAAATTCTAAAAGAATAATTTTAATTTATGCAGCACGAAAAGTCTGTCATTATATAAAATACAAATTACTACTATCACTTTCTGGTATGAAATGAAAATTTTGAATTAAAAAAAAAGGCCAAACTGGCAACCTGGACGTACGTATTTCCTGGTATTTCAGATAGAAGTGTTCATAACGTACACAGGTACGTCGTGGTGCTTAAGAAGTTAAAGTGTCTCAGAAGTCTTACCTTTTCACTAAAGGTGAAATTTAACGTCATGTCACATTTAATTTTATTTCTCATTCCCTATAAAACACAAATACATAACATTTTTAGGTGCGTTCGTAATTATATAAATACGTAGCACCTATTGACGCCGTCTGGTCCGTCCGTCTGTCTGTCCGTCCGTCCGCATATAACAACGCAAAAACTATCCAACCGAATGGTTTGAAATTTAAGATATATTATCTTTGCAGAATTTTGTCCAGACATTTCAAATTTTATGAAAATCGAATCAAAATTTTAGACGATATTAATAAAAACATTTATTAAGAAAATTTGATTTTTTTTTTTTTTTTAAATCGGTGTTTTTTTGTTATAGGAGCTTCCGAGGTTTAACCGTCAAGCGAACGAGATACTTATTTTATTACAGAACTTAATCTGCAGACGATATAATTCATTTCACAGAATTAAAAATCATCAAGATCTGAATATTTATATAACTTAGCGCACCTCAACAAACCTCAATTACGTACGAACGCACCTCATTTGTCACGTTTGACGTACAATTTCCAACTTGTTACAACTAATAGCTTAATATATGTTCTATACTGCATAATTATTTCAACATTCTGCAACTGATATTTTACTTTTCTTTTTAATCTTTAATTTTGATAAAGAATTTTAAATTATTTTTTGTCTTGCATCTCCACTGCGAACAAGACTGTATCTATTGGTTCTAGATTCCTAAATAATATTGATAATGATGTAAAACTAATGTACCTTAAATGTATACTTAATTTTCAATCAATTAAAAGCATAATTGTTTTTAAATTTAAATTTAAATTATAAAATGTTGAAAAAATGCAAATTTTAAATAACCAATGCAATTATAAAACTAAATTTGAAGTATAAGTCATTTCCTACATCAAAATTAATGTATCTGTCAAGTTTCATACAAATTGCATTCTAAGTTTTTGAGAAATGTTACGCGCAACCAAAAAAAAAAAAAAATCCTTTTTTTTTTTTTTAAACAAAATTAAATGTTTAAAAAACAAGAAAATATCTGTTGTATAATATTGAAATAATTATGCTACATAGAAGAGATATTAATCTGTCAGTAGTAACAATTTTATGCATTTGTGTTATATAGGGAATCAGAAATAAAATTAAATGTGACATGATGTTATATTGCATCTTCAATGGAAAAGTAAGACTCCTGATACCCCTTAAAGATATTTCAAAACGTTCATAAAATCCTTATTATTGAAAAAGTTATCGCATAGAAAATTCTATATGTTACAAAACTATGTAAAATATCTAAAATATAACTCAAAAAAGGCCTCTAAATTATTTTATAAAATATACCAAAGTTAAGCCTTATTAGGGAATTCACCTTTTCAGTAAAATAAGAAATTTAAAAAAATGAAATTTTAACATGAGAGCGTACATTTAGTATGAAATGATCTCTTACATGTAACAATGACTTTATTAGAAGCCCTGGAAATGCAATTTTTTTAAATATCCAATCACTATCTTAATACGTTACTAATTGCATGCAGAAGCGTGGCATTATAAGGCAGACGCACATTTACTAATCAAACTAACATATGTAAGCAAGGTACAGTTAATCATAAAAAAGACACCCCCCCCCCCCCTCTATTTTATCGCCAAATAGACGCAGAGAAAAACAAAAATAGCCATTTGAATTATCTTTTCTTAAAACGTATGTTTAAAAAAACGCTTAGTCTTCATAGTTAAATTGACATTTTCAATTCGGACACCTAATTTTGATATCGTGTTGAGATTCTCCGGAACATTTTACTTTTGTATACCAAACATGAAGTCATTCGATCAATTAGTTTAGGAATTATGCAGGTTTGAAATTTTAACTTCTAATGTTAAATTAATTTTTAATTGTTGCAAAACTGATTGCAATGCGGATAGTTTTTTAAGCATAACTTACAACTACTTGGCGGTATGAGCTGTAATTTTGCTAAGCAAGATGTAGTTTATTAAGAAAATCAAGTTAAGTATGCTCAATGTGTCCACCATCATCGGCAGCAATTTATCATACATTCCGCATGTGTTCCGATGATAGACACATTGAGCATACTTAACTTAATTTTATTATTAAAATGAACTTTACCTTGATTACGTGTTCTAGTTTTATTAGAAAACGTGCGAGTGCCTTATAATGCCATACTTATGCATGCAATTAGTAATGTATTTTAGATGACGATATAATATTAAAAAAATTACATTTCAGGGTTTCTAATGAAGTTATTTTTACATGTATGTTTTTATGTATGTTGACATATAAGATTCTTTTATATGTAAAAATATCCATAAATAGTATGCATACATTATTCATTTTCATTAATATATACAGGGTGTCCACGTATAACCTGACCGACCTTTATTTTCGCAACCGTTGGTCCTAGATGCATACTTCCAATTACAAAAATGCTTTAAATAAGGTAAAGAATTATTTTTAAAGCGATTTGGGTCAAGAAAAACATTTATTAAAAAATTACGAAATTTAAATTTTTATACAGTCCCCCGGTCCTATAAGTGATATTTAGTAAAAATTTTCTGTGACACTAACAAGTAAGATAAAAAAAGTCCCACTCATCTAACATTAAAATTGACCGAATTATGAAACTTTGAAATGCATGACTTATACCACTTTTTTGCATCCCAAAACAGATGATTTCGGCCGTGCTTTCAGGGGTCGTATATAAAGTACTTAAACTTATTTCAAGGTATCTGCGCTATGAAAGAAATTGTACAACTATTACGATTGACTTAAATTTTATTAGTTAAGTTTCAGATTAGTTAAAATAATTGTATTTTATCATACGTTTTATTTTGTAAGGATTTGAGGCTATGATTTATTTTAACAAAAATTATATTATTTTCATAAGGTTTTATTTAACTTGCAACGATCGTCTTTCCAGTTTAAAATTTGTACCCGAACTTTAACTCACTTTCAAATGTCCGATCGAAGTTAAATTTTACATACTGACTTAAATCCGATGACAATGTAATATTATTATGATTTTTGACGCTTACCATCTTAATAATACTCATATTAGAGGATAACACAAAAAAAAATCGGATAGATTACCGTCAACAAGTTTAAGAAAAAGTTTTAGATTATATAACATAAACCTGCGATGGTTGTGTTTTTTAACTTTTATAATTACGTTTTATGTATTTTTTAAAGCCGAATAAAAAAATTACCTTCACTTTTAACCATCATGTCAAGATTTTTCGCAAATCGTAAATTTCAATGTTAAAAAATAGCGAAAAATCTGATACTATAAAATAGATGTAAGACTTTTTTATTCAGTTTAATTTTATTTAATTCAATAATTTATTCAATTTTTTGGCTTATACTGGGTTTTTTACAACTAAATAGCTCAGGGGTCCGATGAGGTTGGGCGGGGAGGGGGGATCAATTTTAACTTTGAGCTTTTTAACTTTGAAATTTTCGATTTGAGAAAAATCCTGACGTGATGGTTTAAAATGAAGGCCATTTTCGGATTCAGCGCTAAAAAATACCTTAGAATCAATTTTCAAAAGCTAAAACACATGGCACAACCCAAAATTTGAAAGACAGTGTAATCTAACAGAATTTTAAAATCTTAATTGAGGGTGTTGTTTTTCATCTTTTTATTTAACAAAAATTCTGTTATTTTTATCATCTTATATGTTCAGTACAAATTGTATATTTTGCATTAATATGTCAGAATGATCATAGATTTCACATTTATATTAGATTGCAATGTTAATTTTGCTCTGAACTATTTTTTTGATTATATCTGACGCTTATTTATATTTCTACTACATTTGTGAATGACCCTATTTCGCAACAAAAAATATACTCCAACTTAAAACAGCTATTACTCAGACAGTTTTAATCGTAGATGAATGGGACTTTTTTTATCTTACTTGTTAGTGTCACAGTAAATTTTTACTAAATATCACTTATAGGACCGGGGGACCGTATAAAAATTTAAATTTCGTATTTTTTAAATAAATGTTTTTCTTGACCCAAATCGCTTTAAAAATAATTCTTTACCTTATTTAAACCATTTTTGTAATTGGAAGTATGCATCTAGAACCAACGTTTGTGAAAATAAAGGTCGGTCAGGTTACACGTGGACACCCTGTATATATACATATATATATATATATACACATAACATGTATACATAAACAAAGGGCCCTTTACAACTTTTCGAATTGACATTTTCCTCGTTTTCTCGTAATCTCATAGCGTTTTTGCGATAGGAACACTAACTCCATAGTTTTCCACTAAGTGGCGCTGTAAGCGGTTTCTTCATGACCAGCCATACTCAACTTGAGGCCTGGCGACACTTTATTGCAACGCATATTTGTAAAATTAATTGAAATGTACGTACAAAGTATTTAAGACTGTTGGTTTATATATTTTCACGGGAAGACAAAATCTGTTCAGTTATTTATAATTAATTTGAAATTATATTAAAACACCTTAAATGCCATTTTCTTAATCAAAAGTTCTTTTTATATGTAATCCTATTTTGGCTACGGAGGTGCATACATTTCTTAATCTTTAACACTAATCAAAAGCATTACATCTGCACCAGGGCCTGATTATCCAAAAGGCACGTGAAGCACATGCTTCCCTCTAAAATTTAAAAGGAGGGGCCCAAAATAGCTGTGAAGAAGGCCCGGTAATTCCCATTTTCATTTTTTTACATTGTATTTTTAATTTTTTTGGAAAATAAAGTTAGCTTAATGCAAAAGGAAATCTACGCGCTACTTCACGAAACTTATTTAACAGAGAAATATGAATGTCATCAATAATAGGATGTTAATTAATAATATAGCATCCTGATGTGCCTGCTAGAAAATACCCGGGAAATCGGGCATACAGCTATATGTACTAAATATATCTAAAATATATACAGGTAACATTAAAAAAATAAAAAGCTGTTTAATGATATATATACGACCTCACCTAAGCTACTCCATGGAACAATATTAGTATCATTGGTGAGTTTTCATGAATAAAGAGTTAAGAAAACTTTTGCCAAATGAAAAAGGGCCCCTAAAATGATACCGTGCTTCCCCTAGATTCAGGGGATAATCGGGCCCTCTGCACTATATATTTCTACAATTAAAATAAAAAGGTTTTGAATTAAGCAAAAAATGGATGTTATTAGGATTTTTTTTTTTTTTTTTACTTTAGAACTTTGAAATTCTGCATTGTTATATTATCACGTTTTATACTTATTACATAGCTAATATTGCTTTTTAGGGTTGAACGTTTATTGCGAAAAAAATCGTTAGAAAAAAAGCGTTTACACTACTATTTCCAAACAACAAACTTCGCGAAAACTTTTTACATTTGCAATAGCAATCTACCATGAAGTTCATTGTTTAAAAGTAGTGATATTAATTTTTTTTTAAATACAGATAAAATGCTCAAGTAATACAAAGAGAAACACAAAAAAGGCTTATAAAAACCTTTTAATATAAAGA
Source organism: Maratus michaelseni (assembly GCA_963931845.1). Lineage (NCBI taxonomy): Eukaryota > Metazoa > Arthropoda > Arachnida > Araneae > Salticidae > Maratus > Maratus michaelseni. The sequence goes on from OZ007586.1 coordinate 448,232,913, forward strand.
TCAACATATGTTTCAACGCTCCTATGGCTCCATTATCAAAGATATACAACAATAAACAAAATATTCTCGCAAATTTTTGAAAATTTTCAAAAAATTGCCAGACTATTTTGTTTATTGTTGTTTATCTTGATAATGGCGACATAGGAGCTTTGAAACATATGTCGACCTTTATATTAAAAGGTTTTTATAAGAGTTTTTGTGTTTCTGTTTGTATCACTTAAGCATTTTATCTATATTTTAATTATAATTAGTGATCTTATTATGTGAATATGTTAATTTTTTTTGTTAAACTTTCTTCCTTAACCCTACTAATAGTATTAACTTTGTTATATTATACTTATGTTATTATACTGTTTTCATTATTATTATTATTATTATTATTATTATTATTATTATTACCCATTGTTAAATGTGTTGCGGCCCGCCTGACGTCACAAACATATGCTTGCGGCCCACTTGAAAAAAAGGTTGAGTACGGCTGTATCATGACCATTTCTGTCGCCGTTCTGAAATAAATGGGGGGGGGGTATGGTGACCCCTGTATGTTCCCTGATAAGCCAGATTTATTTAGTATGATGAAGTGACTTTTATCAATATTCTCTCTAAAAATTGTAGAAATTCATCTAAATAAGCGTAAACAAGTTTTAATTTTAATCTATTTAATTTTTAAAAGTAGCAAAATTATTCAATAATAATTTGAAAAACTTTAATGCAAAGAAATTTAACAAACAAAACCAAAAAATACAAAAAGAGACACATACATTTAAAGAGTTGCTTTTATTTTTGGGGGTTTGAAATATTTAGAAATTCTTTTTCTTCTTTTTTCGGATAATTCTACATTTTATTTTATGAAAAAAACACAATTTTGGAGAAATTAGTTTAAAAAATAAAATAAAATAAAACCAGTCTTTTCCCATTTCAGTTATAATGTTTCAAATTTGATCAACATTTTCGGACATTGTGACATAACACATAAAAAGAAATAAATAAGAAGAATAAAATTGTGGTAAAATAACGGGCATTTCTGAAATTTTATTTTTCAAAGTTTTGAATTACAAAGAAAAGGTTGTTTCCGGATAATTCCAATAACATTGTTTATAAACTGATTTAAGAAGACAAAAGTAATTCCTAATTTTTTATGCTTTTCGACGAAACTTTTGTTTTAATCTAAGTAGGAAATATTTTATTTAATCGAATAAAAATGGTAAGCACGTATTTGAACGTTAAAAGGCAAGTCTAGTATAATAAATTAATTTATAATAGTGTAATTATCAGATAATGGTAAATTTAGGCTTTTTCCTGATTTTTAGCTCAAATTACTTCATATAATAAAATTATTGCAATTTTAGCTAAGGAAATTCTTAAAAATATCTAAAATTCTTGTTACTATGTCCATGAAATGATATTACCAAAATGATGTACTACTTACATAGAAGAGACATAAGTGCTCAGACAACCTTATAACTATGAAGTTCTTATAACTAAGAAGTTATAAGTATGCTGAGGGAGATTAAGGTTCGTAGATTAAAATAAATATCGAAATTGATTTTACTAATATTATTAATATTGAATTAGTCATGCTAATCAGAGTTTTAAATTGTTTTCAATGTATATATTTCGCGACTTTTCCCGAACAAAATGCAATAATTAAATTTCCATTTACTCTTATCTGATTAATAATACTAACTGTATTTTTCTTTCTTTCTTAAAAAAAAAAAAAAAAAAAAAAAAAAAAAAAGTTTTACTAAATTAAGATATGCTCTGGTGAAATATGATTGCTGTATCAACATAAGATGAGCATGATCAATAAAAATATTTAATTGAATAATTGAGTTTAAAAAGAAAATACTTATTGATTTTCTCTAGTCACAGAATGGTTGAAAAATGGTTTCAGATAGATAGCAAAACCGTTATCCGATTTGTTAGAAAATGAACACATTTCTTGTGACAGTGGCCTATAACATATTTGCCAAACGGGAGCTCAATCTAAAATAAGGCACTCCTCCTTAAAGAAAGAGCTGTTGCGGGGGGGGGGGGGGGGGGGTTAAATGTGAAGAAATTCTAATATACACGAATACATACATACAAAATCATTTTACCCAGGTAACCTCAAAATATTAAGATATATAGCAGAATTTCCAGAATCTGTTTTTTTTTTTTATCTTTTTTTAAACGTGATTACAATTCAATGATAATTTGATAAGTATTTTTTGTAATTAATAAATAAATAAAAAAAAATAAATAAGTTGTATGTACCTAATATCTTTTACTTTTTTTGTTTACTTATGAATACTATTAGGTGGAAATATTATGTCAGAACATACAAGTAAATAAATTAGTAAATAAAAATAAAAATAATATAAAATCTTGCTTTCCTGTGTTCTTAAAAATTTTTCAGTATTTCAGATACCTTCAGAAGCATTTCAATTCAAATTACAATAATAATAAACTGAAGTAAAATTTGTCTCCCGGGCTACTTTGATATTTTTAAGTACATTGGAAACTTCAATTAAAAAAAAATGTATTTTAAAATATATAAATAAATAAATAGAATAAAGTTTGTGCGCCGATCTCTATTACAATTTCAACACTTTGGATCCTTATTAAAAGTTTTAACGGAAAAAAAATATGTGTTTTGATTTTCTAAAAAAAATTTTTTTTTAATTTATTTATTTTAATTTTATTTTTTACACATTTAAGAACTTTAGTAAACATTTTATTTCAGGATATTCAAATAAATGAATAAATAAAAATAAATTATTGTGTTCTTGTTCCCTGAAACTTTTTTGAATAATTCGAATACTTTCAGATAAAAATCCCATTTAAAAATATCCAAAAATAAATTAAAGTAAATTTTTGTGTTCCCCACCTCTTCAAATTTTAAGTTCTCCGAATACTTTCACGTAAATTTTTCCTTTCAAAATAATGAAAAACTAAACTAAACTGAAATCTTCGCCCGAGCATGCTTTCACATTTTAATCGTCATCGAATACTTTCATGTAAAAGTATTATTTCAAAATATTAACATATATTATTATTATTATTATTATTTATTATTATTATTATTATTATTAATTATTATTACTATTACTATTATTATTATTATTAATTATTATTACTATTATTATTATTATTTTGCGTGGCGGATCCCTAGTACATTTTTCAACACTTCAAATACTTTTTAAAAGATTCATAAAATATGAAATAAATAAATAAATACATAAATATGTAAATGAAATCTATGTTCCCAATTTCTTTTACATATTTAAATACTTCGAATACTTTAGTTTGCAATTTTATTGAATAATATCCAAATAAATAAATAAGTAAATAAAAATCAAATCAGATATTGTGTTCCGATATCTTTAAATATTTTTGAGTAAGTTCAGATACTTTCAGGTAAAAATTTCACTTCAAAATGTGAAACTAATCAACTAAAGTAAAATATGTGTCCCGAAATGCTTTAATATTTTTTAAGTACATCGGATACATTCATTTAAAAATTGTATTTCAAAATATCAAAAACAAATAAATGACTAATTAGAATAAAGTTTGTGTGCGGATCTCTGATACATTTTTTTTTATCATTTCGGATTCTTGTTACGCCCCCCCCCCATAAAAAAAGAGTAATAATAATAATAATAATAAATAAATAAAAAATACATGACCTATTCTCTTTTTCTATTTTCCACATGTAAGAAATTAAGGGTCTACGGTAGTCACCCGACAAAATTCGCAAGCTAATGTTAATCGTTCCAAATTTCTCACATGAATTTCGATATTTTTAAATGTTTTTTTTTTCCTTGCATTTGAACAGGATAGCTGAGGAAGATCTTTAACTGGGCCCTTTTCCCCCTTTTCAATTTTGATTTTGGATATATATATATATATATATATATATATATATATATATATTTTAACGAAGTTACTTTCATTTTCAAAACTGTTTCCGGAAAAAAAAATCTGCAACCAAAATTAAAAAAGTAAAAACGGGCCCGGATAGAGATCAACCTCGGCTACCCTGCGAAAAAAAAAAGAGAAAAAAATTCATTTAAAAATATTGCAAAGCAAACAAGAAATTTGAAAAAAAAAAAAAAAAAAAACACTCACAACGGTTTAACATTAGCTTGCGAGTGCGAAGAAACGCACAAGCTAATGTTAAGTCTATGGGAAGGTTATTTTCAAATTTATCACTCGCATTTTCATATTTTAATTTTTATTTATTTATTTATTTATTTATTTATTTATTTTTTTTTGCATAGGATAGCTGAGGTATCTCCTAACCGGGCTAGTTTTTAATTTCTTGATTTTGTTTTCATATATTTTTTAGAAAGTTACTTTCACTTTCGGAACCGGCTCTGAAAGTGAAAGTAGTCTCATTAAAATAAAAAGCAACCAAAATTTTGTATTCCACAACAAAAATTTTCAAAACTTTTACAGGCCCCTTCATCCCTTCATTTTTCGGAAAAAGACAAAAATATCATTTCTTCAGCTTTTTTCTTAAAAGGAATTTAAACATCCGTAGTGTATTCTCACGAAGTGCCGTAAAGATGCGATAATTAAAAACATGTAAAAATGTTTTGATTGCACTCATTTCCCTTTAAATGATTCACGTTTGCAATATTCAAATTCATTTTCCTCTGCTTGTGTTTTTTCAATACATTGATATGATCAAAATCAACATATATTTTTCAACTTATAAATGCTAAATAAAATGCTAACTAAATAGTCACATTTTACGGTATTTTTACCATATGTCTTGACATTTATTCATTCTTCTTACACTTTTTGGAAATCTGTTCCTTACAGACACACTTAAAAAAATTAATTGTAGAAGTGTGGTTTTAATGTTTTCTTAAATTTGTTTTTTAAAAAATTACATTTTTCAATTTTTATCACAAGAACTGCATTTTTCCTTGATTCAATCATTTTCCTTCATAAAAATACGTGAAAAAGATATATAATCTTCTTGAAACATGTCCCCCCCTCCCTTTTTTTTGCACGCTTTTCTTACAAATGTAACTGTAAGGGTTAATTTTCAAAAGGTTATTTATTTTAAGATAAACTAAATGAAATGGTCATGACTTATTTAAACGTAAAATATGACTAATTAGTTAAAATTTTTATTTTTAAGAAATATATATATATATTTTATATTACTGAAAATAGTATCACTGTAGAAAATGACCAATGTTTCTTATTTTATGAAAATATGCTATAACCACGAACGAAAATATAATATAATCTTCTGAGTTATCCGAAATTTCAAATAGCATGTTACATTGTCTTTTGAATCCCCAGAAACAATACATTTTTAAAATTTAAAGAATAATTTATAAAAACAAATTATTTTTAGATGCCCGAATTTTTCAGAAACGTTTCCGAAGGGATTTTATAGTGTATTAATTAGTGTTCTCAGCCTGGAATACCTGTTTTTCGAATGCTATCAATTCTGAAGTAAACATTTTCATGCTCAAAAAAAAAAAAATGTTTAACAGGCAAACATGCAAAATTAACAGCGTTAACAATAACATTAAAATTAAGATTATTTCTTTACTCTTTCATGTATAATTTAACTTATGCGGCTGAAAACGTGTACTTGAGAATGGATAACATTCGAAAAACAGGTATTCCAGCCTGAGGACACTAATTAATACACTATAAAACCCATCGGAAACGTTTCTGAAAAATACGGGCAGCGAAAAATTCTTTGTTTTTATAAATAATTCTTTAAATTATGGAAATGTATTGGTTTCTGGGGATTCAAAAGACAATGGAACACGCTATTTAGAATTTCGGATAACTCAGAAGATTATATTATATTTTCATTCGTGGTTATAGCATATTTTCATAAAATAAGAAACATTGGTCATTTTTTACAGTGTATCCTGAATGCATCTTAAGGATCGTCCATAAAAAATAGCGTTTTATTACATATATATATATATATATATATATATAATTATAATACCTTTGAATGAAACTTTTGTGTTTCAAAGTACTTTTAATATTTTCCGGAGAAATTTTAGCTTCACAGATTCAGAAAATTAACAAAAATAAAATTTATGTCCCAGCATGCTTTGATATTTTTAAGTACACCGGATGATTTTGATTTAATGTAAAAATTTTATTTAGCCGAAAATAAATTAAAATAAATTTTGTGAGCAGGGTCTGTAACACATTTTTTAACCTTAAATAGCTGTTAAAAGTTTCATGAAAATATCCAAAAATACAGTAATATCTGTTCCGGATTTTAACATATTGCATTTGTACTTCGAAAGCTTTAGATGAAAATTTTATTTTAGAATTTTCAGATAAACAAATACGTAAGAAAAAAAAAATAAAGTTTTCTGCTACGACATATGTTTAATCCTTTTTGAGCATTTCGAATACTTTCAGTTAAAACTTTCACTTCAAAATATGTAAAGAATAAGCTAAAATAGAATTAATATTTACCGGGCTTTATTAACATTTTTAAAATGTATCGGATAATTTCATGTAGAAATTTAATTTTAAAATGTTAAAAATAAATAAATAAATAAATAGATGTCTGTGTGCCGTAGCTTGATATCTAATGAATTCTTCAACACATCATATCTTTCTTAAAAGTTTCATCCAAATTTCCATAAATAAAATAAATTCTGTGTTCCGGACTTTTTTTTACATGTTTAAGTACTTCGAATACTTTAGACAAAATTTTTTATATTAGAATATTCAAATAAATAAAAAATTAAATAAAAATAAAAATAACGTAGCATAACATTTTTAAACACTTCGGATCCTTTCAAAGTTCAAGTACTGGGTCATCCGGAAAGTTCTGCGGTTTTTCAAAAAGAAAAGCACGGTTTCGTATAGTTATATAGTTATTTTGCTACTGCTGATAAGAAACGACATAGAACGACTAAAATATGCACATTCGGTCTTTTCTGCTTGCACTGCATAGTTCTTGCATGTGTTGTGACATAAGTTTTGTTTCAGTGCAGTGCTAAGAATGGAGAACCAAAAGGTTCATTTTCGTCATATTATGTTCTTTATTTTCAAGAAAGGTAAAAGTGCAAGTCAGACTGTCCGTAGAATTTGTGCTGTATATGGACAAATGTTGTTTCACATGGCACAGTTCAAAGGTGGTTTGAGAAGTTTAAGCGCGGAAATTTCAGCCTCGAAGACGATGCCCGCGCTGGACGAACATCATTTATAACGGAGGACCTTTTATAAAAGAAGGTTTCAAATGCTCATGCATTATACTTTTTGGTATATTTAGTCGGTGTGATAGCTTTTGAACTGTGTAAAGTGGATTTTCAGCTTCTTTTAAGAAGTCCTTTACAGATGATGGTCGTTCAGAGTGGGCATTATCTACGAGGCTGAAATTTCCACGCTTAAACTTCTCAAACCACCTACGAACTGTGTCATTTGAAACAGCACTTTGTCCATATACAGCACAAATTTTACGAGCAGTCTGACTAGCATTTTTACATTTCTTGAAATAAAAGAGCATAATATGACGAAGTGGATCTTTTGGTTCTCCATTCTTAGTACTGCAATGAAACAAAAATTACGCCACAACACAAGCGAGAATTATGAAGCGCAAGCAGAAAAGACCGAATGTAGATATCTGGGCCATTAAAGACCAATCTTTATCAGCAATAGCAAAATAACTAGGCGAAACTACGCTTCGCTTTGGAAAACCGCAGAACTTTCCAGATGACCCAATACTTTCAGATAAAAATTCACTTCTAAATATTCAAAACAGAAACTAAAATAAAATGTGTATATCGGAATGCTTTAAAAATTTTAAGTACATCTGATACTTTCATGTAAAAGTTTTATTTCGAACTATCAAAAATAAATAAATAAATGAATTAAAGTGTATATGCCGAACCATCTCTAATACGTTTTTCAACTCTTATTAAAAGAGAGTTTCATGAAAATTCCCAGAAATAAAATAAATCTGAGTCTCGTACTCCTTTAACATTTTTCATAACTTAAAGACATTTTTCATCACTCACTGAATAGAGTCTAAAATGTGACAAGAGAAACGAGCTCAAATATTTAACGCGCTGTTTTTTTTATTTTGTAATATTACACTTGTCCAGCAAATAATTAAAGAGAAAGTTACTTTAATATTGGTATACAATTTTATATCAATCATATCATATCAATTATATTTTATATAGAATTGTTTTTAGGTTTTTATGATACAGTGCATTTAGCACTGTTGGTATGAAATATGAAATTATTTTCTAACGTGTTCTAGTATTTGGTCAATTTTTCTAGTGTCGATTTTATCTTATGATTTAATAGTCATTTTATTTGCAAAATGTTTTTTTATATATATAATTAAAATGAAAATGGAAAAGTAAAAGATAAAAATATATATATATCATAAAATCTAAAATAAATAAATAAATAAAATAATATCTGTGTCCCGGAATTTTTAAAAATTTTTCATTATTTTAGAGAGTTTAAAAATTGAAAAATGCGCTTAAATATTTAACACTTAAAAAAAAAAAATTTCTCTCATAATAAAGTAATGTTACATTTGTCCAGCTTGTAACTGAGGGGAAAGTATTTTTATAATACTATTAAAATTTATACCGAAATTAATTTGATTTCATCAATCATATATTTTATATTATCATTTATATTTTCATATTACGTATAATATTATCTTTTATATGGCAATATCGAAAATAAATAATTAAAATCTGTATGTGGAATTTCTAATTTATTTTTCAACCCTTTGGATACATGTTAAAAGTTTCATCAAATTTTCCAAAAATAAAATGAAATATGTGTCCCGGGATCCTTTAAAAATGTTCACCATTTTGAAAATATTCTAAAAGGTGAAAAACGAGCTTAAAATTTGACGCGCTATTTTTTAATTCTCTCATAATCAAGGAATGTTACACTTGTCCAGCCGGTAATTGGAGGGAAAGTAACTTTTTCTAGTAACTCTCACGTCTTTTTGAAAGGAAAAACTGGAAGGAAATACATAACTAGCCAAGGGGAAACATTTTCCATTCCTCTTTTCTACTAATTCTCGCCAAGACGCAGAAACGAGCTGAATCTAGCAACCCTGCTCCACCGAAACTGATCAGAGCGTACATGTCTGCTGCTTTCGGAGCCCACATCTGAACTGAGTGTTAAAGCAACCACAATAACGTTGAGAGTCAAAATAATCTAATATATTAACTTAATAAAAAACTGATAAATTTCTTTCAATTCGAGCTTGTTTTTTCTGAATTTTGGATCGATGGATTTTGGATAAAATTGTGTTTTGATGTGTTCCGCTAAATTTTTCGTGGGACGTTAAATGAAAACTCCAGGGTAAGTAACTTACTTCACTTTCTTAGAAGTCAATGACCCGAGTTCGATCTCGCTGTATCGAAAGTTCTTATAAAAGAAAATGTGGGATTTTGTACATTATTATTTCAATTATTTTTTAAAAAATATCAGAAAAATTACAAAAAAAAGTTGAAATTTGCCGTGCAATGTAATTTTAAGTATTTTTGTGTACTTTTTTTGTTACTCTGTCTAATTCATGATTCCGATCAAAAATTGTTTTATATCTCATATTTAGCATATTTTATTGCAAAAATAGAATGATTTCAAAGGAAATAAAAATGAATTGCAGTAATTACTTTAGCTGAGATATTGCAGATAAGCTTATGTAAACATTCACGTGTAAATTTGCACACACTTATTGTTTTTTTTCTCTTTTTTTCTGTTTTAGAGATTAGCTTTTAAATGTTATCTAAGGTAAAATATGTGAGATAAACGTGTTTTGTGTATTTACTTCAAGAGCAGTAAAACACCGCATGTTGATTGTGACAAGGTGCAATGAACTTGTCGTTGCTCCCAGTTCAGCTACATTGTATAATTCTTAATTTTAAACTTACTGTCACTTATAAGATGATTCTGTTTTGAAATAAAATCATGCTTCTGAAGTTCAAGACATACTTTTTTGGTAATTTTATTGTCAGATATTCGAAACTAAGAAAAACATCTGAAGAGCGCGAACGGCAAGAGGTCATTGAACTTTCACTTGCGCTCATTACTTCTCTTGGAGTTAAGAAACATAGAGTGTTAAAAGGAAAGGTTTTCGATTTTTAAAATCCTTTTTTCACTAAATTTTAAATTTGTTAAATGTCATTTTTGCGGGAATTTTTATTTGTGAATTTAGTTTTATTTTATGATGAAGACTATTCTTGTCTCCCATTTAGATTTATGTTTATTTATTTATTATTCCTGATGCAATTGAGAAACGTAGAGTGTTAAGAGGAAAAGTTTTCATGAATTTTAATCATTTATCACCAAATATTAAAATTGTTATGACATTTGAAAGATTTTTAAGTCATGAATTTGGTTTTGTTTTCTGATGAAAAGTATTTTGGTCTTCAATTTTCATTTGTTTGTTTATTTATGTCATACATATGCGCCAGAAAAATTGAAAAAAAAGTTGAATATATATATATATATATTTTTTTTTTTGTGTGTGATAAGTTTGATATGAATTATAAAATGTATATCATATGACATTTATTTTTAATTATATAAATAAGAATTTATAATCTTTATTTTATATTTTTCTCAAAATATATTTCTTAAAAAAAAAATTCCTGTTTTGAAATTTTATACGCATGTTTATAAAATAAATTCCAAAATACCAATAACAGATCTGTATATATTTTTTTCATTTAAAACAAATAAATTATATGTATCTGTAAGGTACATTTTATTGAAACAGTGTAACAACTTTGACAATTTCGAAAACAATAGATATTTTTTTCTTTGAATAAACTGAAATTGTATTTTGTACAATCAAATGTGCAAAACAATCAAATATATATTATTCAGAAATAGCTAAAAAATATTTTTTTTTATGATCGTCGAAGCGTTGAATCATTGAATTATTCTGGATAACCTGAGCCTGAAACTTTGCTTTTTATTTCGGCTTTGCCTACCTAAAATATTTCTTTACTGAGTATAACATATATTTTGCATTAAATGAAGATGAGGTAAAATGACGAGTAAATACTGAAATGAAAAGTTGTATGTCGAATGGGACATTCGGTTTCTACTAAAGGTCATTGCCTGACTGCCAGATTGAACGACAGAGGGCGCTGTGTAACTTACAGAAAGATTAGGCGTATTCAACCAGTGGAATTTGTTTCCTTTTTAAAATTTCGCCGCGCAAATTAACTTTCAACGAAACAGAGTTTTCGTTTTTGCATGATTTTTATTTTGCGATCTTTCTTCTACGCGTGTTAAATGCTAGGAAAACTAAAAACAAACTAAAAAATTAGAAAATACTTTGATTCTTCCCTGTTCTGTGTTTAAATGTTTTCTTTAAAAAAAAGTTTTTTGAAAGAATTTTTTTTTCTTTTTTTTTTCTTTTTCTTTCTTTTTTCAAAGAAACTGCTTGAATTGGAACGATATTTTTTTTTAAAGAGTAAATGGCATTTGTGTAATGTGTTAATTTATAAATTTGTAATAAAATGTTTAAAATAAATAAAATTATCCACATACTTTGCCCCAAAGTGAAGAAGTTCCCAATTTTCAAAAGAAATTAGTAAACTTTCAAACCAAACACCGATAATTGAATTATATTAAATATAAGGGGTGTCATTTAGAGAGGGCAGGGTACGGCAATTTCAACCTTATGAGTTTCAATCTTTCTTTTGTCAGTATTATTTTTTCCACTTATTTATTACGTTAATGTTTTCATTCTTTTACCAATATATTAATAATTGCGTGTAAATAAATTATAATAGTAACAATATTCCTTTGAAATTATGTATGAAAAATGAATACAAAATAATAATAATAATAATAATAATAATAATTCATTTCAAGTACACACAAAATCTGAAATGATGCACTTGTTAAATATATTTTAATCCGTTTTTAACGGCAAGTTGTTTTGATATATTCTTGAGCAATGCATTACAAGTTATGCAGTTTTTACTTAATTACTTAGTTTATTGATATTTTAATAAAAATAAATATGCTTTTTTAATCATAAAAATTATGACTTTACTGGGAAAACAACAACAAGTAAAATAATAATAATAATAATAATAATAAAAACTGGCTTATAATTTCTAATTACTAACTAGTTTTAACTTTATGAAACCTTTCAAAACTTTTAGTTCATTGAGCAGAAAAATGTCAAAATAGCCTAAGATTAAAGGAACATTAAAATATGTATAATAGAGTCATGCACGCACTGTTTGTAATGAGCATCAAATATTTCCTTAAGAAAATGTTCTATAGAGTTTGTAGATTTCTATAGAATCAAGAAAATTTCCTGTAGAGCTTATAAAAAAAGGGCCGTAATTTTTTTATTTCTATGGGCTATAGACGCAATAATTCTATAAATTTTCTTTTACACATTCTATAGAACAATTTTTGTAAGTTGCTATTTAATGTCTGTTTAAAATTATAAATTTCTTAAAATTTTGGCAAAAATTAATTTTTTTTAATCTGATAATTATATATTAGAATGAATTATAAATAGTTAACTGCAAATTATCTCTAAGGGCGGGAAAAGTGCTGAGGCATAGGCAGAATCTTTAGCTCAACTAACCCTTCCCTTCAATACTTCCAAACTAACTCCATTTGAACAAACAAATTATGAACTATGAGTTTAAAAATCACTATTTTAAAGAATATTAGTGTTACAATTTTTCCGAAAAGTTTCATATTCATATGAAATAATTCTTTAACATTATGTGGTAATTTTTGATTGGCTTTTGTATATCAATGAGCTAGAAATTTTATAATTGAGGATTCAGTAAATGTAAGCAAATTAAACGGCTTAAAATGAATATTCAATTTTAAAAATGTTGAAAATTTTCATTTCTATGATGCAAAAAATAAGTTTTAAATTACTTTTTAAATGTTATACATAAAAACTAATTTTAACAAGGTGTTGAAAATGTGAGTTCACGATTATAATAGGATAGTTTATGAAAATTTCGATTAGATACTGCTATAAAACAATTTTCGGTAGATAAAAGGTTAATTGTATACTTGTAACTTTAATAATTTTCAGCTTTAATAACACAAAATTTTTATGTTAATACTTTCAGATAAAAAATAACCAAATAATATATACAATAAGCGTTACTAAAAAATAAATAGTTAAAAAAAGAAGGGAAGAAATTTGGCCCAAATGAAACGCTTAGTTACAAACAAAAATATGCACTTAGTAAAACAAATAAAAGCATACAAACATTCTGTGGTCCTATTGAAACTGTAATTTTTATTATTTAATAATTATTATTTATTGAAAGTATATTCATCTTACAGATAGGTATTTATTTAATTACTCTAAAGTTTTCTTCGAGAAAATTTAAGATCAATAATAATTTTTAAAAAAATAACTCGCGTATTTTTCGCAACACCTATGATACCTAGAAATGAAAAACAAGGTGCATAAAATACGGTATATCTCTTTAAGACTAAGTTTGCATGATCGTGCGGGTTTTAATTTATTAAATTTTGTGATTTTCTCGCAAGACATTCAGTCTAGAGTCCTTCACGGGCCTTCTCAGCGAATCTGAAATTACTGCTTAAAGTAAACCCGAAACCCGACTCGAACCCGATACACTGCCACAGGAACCCGAAGTGAAATAAAATTAATGCAAATGTGGAATAATAGTCTACAATTATATATCTAATATCAGTTTTATCTTTTTTGTATAAAACTGAACACATTTACAACTCAATAATATTTAAATATATAGATTTCTTTTTTCATTTGAAAAATATTCAGAAATTTCCTTTGAAAAATCGGGTTAACCCGAGAAGAACCGCGAGTCGGATTCGGGTAAAATCGGATTACCCGACCCCAGGCAGGACTCTAATTCATTCCTAAAGGGCTGCGATACCCACAAATACAAAATATAAAAAAAAAAAAGTAGTTCAGAAAGAGTGATTGAACATATAAGAATTACGTCACCTTGCTTGAAAAAATATATTCTTCCCGTTCCGAAAAAGTTACAAAACTCAAAAAAATGAAATTTCTCAGAAAAAGCGTAAAACTTTTTCAAGCGTGAAAGCAAGTTACTTCTTATTTAGAAAGGATAGGAAATTAATTCAAAAATTTTATATCTTTATTTCCGTATGAGGCACGTTGAACTGATTATCTGAAGATTTGTAGTCTGAAGGATTGCATAATACGAGTTTCGAAAAATGATAACACCGTTTTTGGTTTGGGTTTTTTTCAGACATGTGTAAGATGGTCCGAGACGCAAAAATCTCGAAAAAATCATTTGGCTTAAAACACGCTCTGGATGTTTTTAGAATAAAATAATGCAAACCGCGATGTACAATAATTAGATTGAAAAAAAAAAAAGTGATTTTATGTTTCACTGTCTGTGTTTTCTGCCCGTCTTCCATAATTTAAATGCATTTGTATTAAAATGTATTTTTTCAAGATTTGTCATATTTAAATTGATTTGTCTAAAAAGTTATGAAATATCGAACAGTGTTATCCAGTAATGTATTCTCCGAATTGTCTTCGGTATTTCTTATTTTCAGATAAACTTTCGAAAATATGATCCTCGTAGTAAAATATCCTGTTTGAAAACGCATTTTTTTTCTTTTAAAATTATTATTTCTTTATCAACACTTTTGCATATCATGAAGGCAAATTGCTATTTATTCTTTTCTGTTCCCCAAAATGAAATAAAATATGCAAAAGGAGTTATTCTTTGAGAAGATGGATCAAAATTTAAACCTCATAAAATTAAAAAAAAAAAAATATTCCTAAAAATTATATATTTTTAAATTTACGTAAGAAAATAAATGCGTATGTAAACATAAATATATATATATATATATATATGCACACACACACACACGCGCGCGCGCGCACACACACACGCACGCGCGCGCGCGCACACACACACGCACACACACACACACACACACACACACACACATATATATATTATATATATATGAAAACACATGTGAAAAAATATATATGAAATTTTGGGTCTTGGATCACCTTAAATGTGCTTTAAATGACAGGTTAAGTTGGTTGGTTGATTTTATGACAGCTGATTATCTACACGAGGGATATAGGCCCTAGGGGGGGGGAGCCCTCCGTGGGGGGTCTTTCTAAGGGATCCTAACTCGTAATTACGGCAAGGTTCGAAGAAAACCACGGAAAACTCCGAACGGTTAGGTCGACGAGCGCGACAGAGGTTTGAACCCAGCACCTCCCGTCTACCAGCTTTGAGAGCAGAACAATGACAGGTTAGGAAGCATTTTTTCTGATTTACGGGTACGAAGATATCAAAAATGATTTTTTTGAGTTGTGGCATTTTACGAATAAGCGTGCAATATGATAATTTTTGCTTTTGAGTTAAATTTCTCTCTCTCGCTATAGTTGGAATTTAGTTTTTTTTTTTTTTTTTTTTTTTTTTTTTTTTTTTTTTAAATGACATACAACTTTTTTTTTTAATTACATTTTCTAGTCATGTATATAAATAAAAAGCTTATTATCACAATTTCACTGTAGTATGTATTTTACTCATGATAATTAATGAAATAAATTACTGATACTTATTTGTCAATGAAATAATTTTGTGCATGACTCTTATTTTTTAACAGAAACGATGCATCCATCATCTATAAGGACTTGGATAGTTGGAATTAAAAAAAAATATATATTACTTTTTTTTAAAATGTTTGCGTATAAAAATATTTTTTTTTTCGTCATAGCATATGTACCAAGAGATCATATAAAAAATTAGAAATATTCATCTGGAAAAAATATTATGAATTTTTGAATCCACATAGGATATTTTGTCCAAAACTGTAAATGTATAATTTGGTATAGTACTCAGTGTGTCAGCAAACAATTTAAAAACTTGAGCAAAAATAAATTAAAAGCTATTACTCCCATATTAACTGCCACCACCAACAAAAACCAGCACAGATTTTTTTCTGTACCTTGGTAGAAAAACGGCTAATATCCGCAATTACTACTTTTGGTCTATAGCCACCAATACCTTCAGAATACTACCCCCCATAATCTTAATACTTTCCCCATAATCATAGGCATAAAAGGAAAAATGTCAATGTCGATTAATAGAAGTCTATAATAGATTCCATAATTATCACCATTATTTTATTCTATGTCCACCAATCCCTTCACAATAGTCACATGACCGGTATAACAGAAATAAAATAGATATACTTTTAGGGTTCCGTACTTAAAAAGTAAAAACGGAACCATTATAAGGTTACTCCTGTGTCTGTACGTCCGTCTGTTACAGCCCTTTATATCGTAAACTATGCTACGTGGAAAGTTCAAACTTAGAAAAGTTATAAAGCCTTTTTACCCACATATTTTCGGATTATTAGCCACTCACAAATATGTTTAGGAAAAATTTAGGGGGCTAATTAATTTGCTTGAACAAAAAGTTTTCTTTTTGTATATCGTGTGGGGTATCGTCTGAAAGATCTTGTAATACCAAACTCAGAAATATATTTCTTTTAATTTTAGGTATTATATTTTCAAAGATATCGTTGAAAATGCAATGCAAAAGTATGTCCTCCCCCCTCTATTTCCCAATCTACTGAAACTAAAATTATGAAAAAATTAGTAGTAGTAGGAGTTTATTTAAACCTTGCAAGAAAGCTATAGCGATTTTACTAGGTAACATAGTTTTTGAGAAAAACGCATTTTTTCGTTACACACAAACTAAACTTTTCGGGCGGTCAGCGGGGATGTTGATGGGCGCTCGGGGTATGTATCGACGCAGAATAATCCAAGGATATTTGATAATGATTTAAAAAAAAAATGTCGCTCATTAGCAGAGATATTAATTAAGATACGTGAAACAAAATTTCTTTTTATATATCGTGTAGGATATTGTTCGACAGATCTCGTAACATCAAACTGAAAAATATATCTGTTTTAATTTCAGGTATTATATTTTCAGAGATATCGTCGAAAGTACACTGGAAAAATATGTGCCCCTCGCCTCCTATTTCCGAATCTATTGAAACTCAAATTATGAAAAAATTAGGGGTAATAGGAGTTTATTAATTAATCAATTTACTTTTCGGAACCCTTTGAGCACGAGTTATACTCGTACTTGACCGATTTATTTCAGTAATAATTCAAAGAGATATATATATAAAAAAATAGAACACATTAAATCAACTTTTTCCCAAACCGGCAAAAATGGGCATTGACCCCTTTTACTACCAAGGTACAGATTTATTTTATTTTTTAATGATTTAAAAAAACGCAAAAGTGTTAATTAAATTTTTATGCCCTTCTTAAAAAAAAAAAAAAAAAAATCCAAATAGAAAAATACTGTGGACTTGTGTTATGTTTAAAATAGAGGGTCTAATGAACACTGGAAAATTACGAGTTTTCTACTTTGAATCTTGAATAAGATTAAGGATCTTCTTTTAACTCTTTAATTGTTTTCCCTTTAAAGCTTGTTTTGCAATAAACCAGTATATTAGAAAATTTTCCCCTAGTTTAAAACGGCTTAAGCTGGCAAAATTTACTGGCCAACATTATGTAACATTTGAAATTTACATTACTTTATATAATTTTATTATTATTAACTTTTATTATTTACTTTCTCCTTATTTTTGTTGTCCTCTAAAGAGAAATGAAATATTTTTACTTTGTAATAATATTTTGGTAAAATTTTAAGCTTTTATTTATTTCTTTTAAGGGGCCGCTTCATTGAAACTTCCCGATCGCAAAATCCCATCATGTTAATCTATGGGAAAATTTAAAAGCGCGATTACTCATTACTTAATAAAAAAAGCATTAAAATACAGTTTTCACCATCGGAAAGTAGACGTCAAATGCCGATGATGTGCGTTTTAAAAATTGTTTCCTTAAATTTTAAGTATTTTTAAGAAGATGATAAAAATTAAGTAAGTGGAAATTTCAAAGTTTATAGTTAAAAAAAAAAAAAAAAAATTAAAATTTAAGCTGACAGTTTTCAAAAACGCACATCGTCGGCGTCTGAGGTCTATTTTCTGTTGGTGAAAACCGTATTTTAATAATTATATTAGGGAATGAGTCATCTTTCGCTTTTAATTTTTCCCATAGGTTGACATGGGATTTCGCGATCGGGGAGTTTCAGCGAAGCAGCCCCTTAAGAAACACTGCGTGAAAAATCTTCTCCAAGTGGGAGTTACTTTTCGCAAATAGCTTGTGTAAATATTCAGGATTTCAGTTTAATAGGATATATTTCTTTTAACTGATTTTTAAATGAATTATTTAAAATATTATTTATTTTCATTTAAAACACTTTTTCTATTTTGAATTATTTAGTTCTCAAACATTTGGATTTCCCCCTCTAAAATCCGTGTAGAGCCCCTTCATCCCAGTTGTTAGCACTCCTGGCCACATACATGAGAATATCGGAGCCGATATTCCCGTGTTCAATCCAGCCAGGGCCAAGTGTGTAGATCTGTATAAGATTTCAGGTTTCCTTTGCCCCTTACCTAGAATTCGGTTTACATTCGCCTCAAAAAGCTGCTTGCTTGTTTTGTAGTTAGTGCGCTGGCAGGGTTCGAATCCCGGGTTTAGTTTGGATCTTCGTAGTGGGCCGAATTCCACTTAAAATGTAGGGCCCAGTCTCTTTAGCCCTCATGGATAAAGGATGACTGTAGAACACCAAACCAACCAACATCTTTTCAAAAGTCAGTCTTTGATCCTTATTTCTTTCCTTTGTCAATTTCGCCCCCTCCGGCACTCCATAAAAAAGGCGATACCTAATAAAATCATAAATAAAATCCCCTATAAATTTCCAGAGATTAATATACTGACAATAAATATGGAGAATTCTGAGCGGATACTTGGGAGAGAGTTAGACATGTTAGGGTTGAACAGATGAGGTTTTTAGATACACAAACAAATTCGAATCGCCATCTAAAATAGCCGATGCCTTATAAACACCAAACTTGAAATATGTTTACAACTAACTAGTTCTGCATTTCATTTTCTTTTAATGACAAGGTTCTAACTGCTTCGACACCTCTTTTGAGAAAAAAAAGGATGAATGTTATTTCTCCCATTGGCAATCTCTAGCTAAAATATTTTGAAATTTGGTAACTCTCGAAATACTCATTAGAATGCTTTATATGCTAAAATTGTAGACAGGACTGAAGACACCCAATACATGTAATCTTATTATTTTAAAATGTCAATTAGAACATTGCGCAGACAACAAAACAGACAGGACACGATACTTCCACCTCTTTTGGCTGTTACGTGTTCAAGAGTGGATGGTTTCCACCAATTGTCGACAGTGTTGCTAACTGAGCCATTTCCGGGTTAAATTCAGCCCAATTTAGTCTCTTCTAGCTTCGGAAATTTTTTAAAGCATATTGTCCGAAATCTATCCCATTTTAATATTGTGTTTTTGGCACATTTCCAAATTATTGCCAAAAACGGAATAAAAATTAGTAAAAAAGGACTAAAAAGGGTCTAGAATGGACTATAAAGGAGCTAACTTAACCCCTTTTAGCCTTTTTTGAACTAATTTTAACCCTTTTATTTTTTGCGCAGTTGACAACACCGATTGTCGAACTGCCTGCCATGTGATCAAGGTATGGAAAGCAGTCGAGATCCGTGGAGTCTCGTTGTCTGCGACCCATGTCATTCCAATGCAATGATTTTCAACAGGAAGATATTCGAATGTGAATCTTTTACCATCAAAACATTCACTCTTTTTACAATTTCAAGGATTATTATTTTAAAAGAGTTCATGACTATACTAACCCAAAAAATGAAGGAGATTTAACTGAAGCTTTTCACTAACTTTAATGAAACTTCCCAAGCATGAGAAGAAACGGGTCGATGAACTCTGCTGTATAAAGCTTTCGTGTATAGTCGATATTGCTGGTCGGTGAGTTCGATAACTTTTCTCTTGTTTTATTTTATATATGACACTTTGGACTTTCAGTCATTTTAGTCTAATTTGTCAGTTAGAACCTTGTCATTCCAAGGCAATGATTTCCAATAGGAAGACATTCCAATGCGAATGTAAGATACATTTATCATTCAAGTATAACCCACTCGTTTTACAATTTTTTTTCTAAGATTTTAATTTTAAATGGGTTTATGACTCTACTAACTCAATAAATGAAGGAGGTTTTAAGTGAAGCTTAGAGGTTTTCACCAACTTTAGTGAAATTTTCCAAGCATGCAAAGAAACGGGTTGATGAACTCTGCTGTATTTAAAAAGCTTTCGTGTATAGTAAATATTGTTGGTCGCCGAGTTCGATAAATTTCTCTAGTTTTATTTTATGTATGACACTTTGAACTTTCAATAGATGATGTCTTCTTATTTTAGCCAAATTTTTCTGTTAGTACCTTGTCATTCTAAAGGAATGATCTCCAATAAGAAGATATTCCGATGTGAATCTAAGATACTTTTATCATTAAAGTATAATTCACGCATTTTACAATTTATTTTCTCTACGATTGTTATTTTAAGAGTTCATGACTATACTAACCCAAAAGATGAAGGAGATTTAACTGAAGCTCGAGGGTTTTCACCAACTTTAATGAAACTTCCCAAGCATGAGAGGAAACGGGTTGATGAACTCTTCTGTACAAAGATTTCGTGTATAGTCGATATTGTTGATCGGATAGTTCGTTAGATTTTCTCTAGTCTTATTTTATATATGACACATAACCAAACTGACTAGAAGCTTTCAGTGTAGATGATGTCTTCTCATTTTAATGAAATTTGTCAGTTAGAACCTTGCCATTCCAAGGCAAAGATTTCCAATAAGAAGATATTCGGATGTGAATCTAAGATACTTTTATTATTACAGTATAATTCCCTTATTTTACAAATTGTTTTCTTTTTTTTCTTAAGTATTATAATTTTAAAGGAGTTCATGACTACACTAATCCAATAAATGAAGGAGGTTTAAGTGAAAATTGGATGTTTTCACTAACCTTAGTGAAATTTTCCAAGCATAAGAAGAACCGTTTTGATGAACTCTGCTGTATAAGCTTTTGCATATAGTCGATATTACTGGTCGGTTAATTCGATAACTTTTCTTTAGTCTTATTTCATGCATGACACTTTGGAATTTCAGTAAATGATTTTATTTTATTTTAGCAAAATTTGGCTGTTAGAACGTTGTCAACCCAAGACAATGATTTCCTATAAGAATAATATTCCGATGTGAATCTAAGATACTTCATTTTACAATTTGTTTTATCTGGGATTCTAATTATAAATGTTTCTGTGACTATACTAACCCATTAAATGAAGGATGTTTAAGTGCAGATTGGAGGTTTTTACTAACTTTAGTGAAATTTTCCAAGCATGAGAAGAAACCGGTTGATGAAGTTTGCTGTATAAAGCTTTTGTGTATAGTCAATGTTGCTGGTCGGAGAGTTCAATAACTTTTCTCTAGTCTTATTTTAAATATGACACATGACCACACAAATATAGGTCATGTAAAGTTGGGTATCTATTTAAATAAAAAATAAAAATTTGGTTCGATTAATAAGAAGGAATTATTTCCAAATTAGATATTTAGCTATTTTCATTATTGGGGCTGAAAAACTTTTTAGGCTATTTTACTTATAAATTTTATTTAACTAATGTAATAAAGTTAAATACTTATGATAATTTTTTATGCCTGCTTTTAAACAAAGTCGTGCTAAAATAATAATAAACAAAATCTTTCCAAGAGGATATTTTACTTAAAATTTCACGACTCGAAATTTAACAATTTTCAGCAATGACGGTGATAGATTTAATGATATATTTCTTTTATATTTCATTTAATTAGTGCAGTAAAATTGATTAATTTGTATGTTTTGTAATAAAATAAATAAATGTAATTAATTGATATTCAGATTTGCATTACTACTATGTTTATGAATTTATGAAAGCCAGTTAGTTGATGTCGTGAGTGTTCATACAAATATTAAATGATCTTTCCTGACTTTATTAGATGATTAACTATATTTATCAATATACCCAGCTCTGTAGGTAATGGACTCGCTTTCTACGAATTTAGAGTTTTGCAGCCAAAATTAAGAAACTAGACCCTGTGGTGAGCATGGTAAAGTGTTCGTAGTTTTTCGCCCATAACGATAATTTACTCCTTCTTATTTTATAAAATTGAAAAGTTGATCCGGTTTCTTCCCGAACACCAAAGTGAAGCAGCATGGAGCGTGGTCAGTAGTTGGGAGTGTGACTGCCTGTGAACATTGCGCTGCTGTTGGTCCCATAGGGATTCCATGCATCTGCTCATAAAATCGGTGCTATGGAGAGACCTTTCGCTGGGAGATTGGTACATGGGAGAGAGGTACTGATCAGAAAGATCAAAATTGTGGGGGGGAACTTTGAAACCAGTCAACAGAAAGGAGTCAATACTGTAGCACATCGTTTGATGGAAGCTGCTTCCGTTTAACAAGCGCCTTCAGGATCTGGCATGACATTTAGGTTGAGCATGGGTGTAAAAAACAACAGCAACTTTTGAAAGTTTTTTCTAAAAAGATTCTTATCCAACTGAACCCAAACTAATCAATACCTAAAACACCCCCCCCCCCCCCCCCTTAAACTTTTGGGTATTGGAATGCTAAATATTCTCTGCAAACTTCTAGTGCGTGTTTTTTTCTTTCCGTTTCTTAAACAGATTGATTCTGTTTAAATCATTATTATTTGAATATGTAACAAATATTAAATAATGAAAATATGATGCTTGAAGTATAGTGACTGTTTCTTTTTTAAAACGACCTTGTGTATGCTAACAATAAGTTCTTTTTATTATCAAAATAAGATTTTTAATGTCGTTTATATTCTATAGATATGGGAATTAAAGTGACTGATTGCTGCTTATAAATTTTTACCAGACATTTTAAGAAAATTTTCCGTCAAAGAAACCGTGAAAATCAATTTTCTATGAAACTCTTTCTTATAAAATACATTAATATATTTTTTAATCATTATTTATGTGTTTTGATTATACTTTATCGAAATTCTATCGTTATTTATGATTTCATTTTGAATGTTGTATGACAGCATTTTTATGCGTCCTTGAATTTCGTATCAAATAAGCATTAAATATCCTTTGCGTTTAATATCTACTGAAAAGAATTATTCTATCTCACCATGTATGTTTATTAAAATTACAGATACTCGTAATTAAATGAACAAAACATAACTGTAAAGAAGAACCAGAAGTATAAAGCAACATCTGGAAACATTTTCTATGAACATCGTGTCAAATATTAACCTCAAAAGAGGAGTACAAAAACTAGAGTTACAAATCATCCAGGTTTCAAATGGACTGTCCACTTTCAGTGATATACCCAATTCAGCTCCTTACATGAGACCGGACGTGAAATGTCTCATTAATAAAAGGACATTTAAAAAATCCTTATTACATTTCACCAGTTCCTTATTTACAGAAAAAAATAATAAAGCTTCAAATAGCCGCAAAAATAACTATTTTTTATTGTTATTATTTTTCCGAAGTATAAAATTTTAATTATATTAAAATGAACATATTTATGAGCTATCCTGGTTTACCTTTTCTCGACTTTTTCTTTTCCTTTGGAGAAAAGAGTCATAATGGTAAGGCGGTAAAATTAATGCCACTGAGATACTTAGTAATTGTGTTGATTTTTAATGTGACATAAATCTGTTACGACTTGTACTGCTCGATGCACGTTGTAAAACGAAATGTTTTTCTTTTTTCTTTTAATCAGAAAAACATTGCTAGAGGCACTTTTTGCATATTTAGATTTCTTCCTTGTGTATTGGAAAGTCACGATATTTCTTTTCCTACACTATTTGAAATGTTCTGTTTAGGAAAATTTACTAAATAGAAATGTCGAATAATGTGATGATGATCTATCTTAAACAGAGTATTTATGGAGATATAAGAAACTTTTAATTTGCCTGAATATATACTTTGCGATTGAGAGAGAGAGAGAGAGCAGAAAAATAAGTTCTAGCCTTAGAGCCCAAGAAATTTAAAATACACTTTTTCAATTCCCACATATAGTCAAGAATAGAATAGGTAGGTGGCCCAGAACTAAATTTTGGCACAGATTCCTATGCGTGTAGTAACATCATTGTCAGCATTAGTAATATTGATCATAAAAGAGGATTACTAGCTATTCAGCATTCACAAATTGTAAGACAGTTGGATACAATAATTTCCACAAAAATTAACTGTTCTCGCTGTTCTCCACGCTTTTTAAAAAATTAAGGCTGTATACCGTATATTGGTTCAAGCATAAAGTTGACAACCTTATCAAATACGTCCATAGTTCAAAAATTCTTCAAAGTGCAAGATTTATTAACAAAGCCTAAGAGAGATCAAATCGCAGAATTTTTGAAAATTTTAAAGGGAAAAATATTTCTTGTGAAAGGTTTTCCTTTTTCTTTCTTTTCTTTCTTTTTTTCGTTTTTTTTTTCTCTTTTTGTGTTTTCTGTATGTACAATGGCTTCTTCCTACAATCGGTAACAATTTATATACATTTATTAAAATAAGTTTTAATTAAATAAATAAAAACTAACAGATCATGAAAACTAAGAATGTTTTCATTAAATATATATATACAAATAAAATAATTTTCAAGGTTATTCTAACTGTAACGAAAGCAATAAGAATAATGAAATACAAACAAAAAAGTAACTAAAAATAAAACTTGATTTCCTGTTTCCAAAATTTAAGGTTGTTTACGGAAAGAAATCAAATTTGCTTTTAACACTTGGTCTTCACATACTATATTCTATTGTTTCTCCATCAAAGTACTTTTATGGAAAAAATGAAGTAGTTTATATAACTTGAAATCATTTTTTATGTTAATCATACTAAACCCACTTGAATATGACTAGTTAGTCTTTATTAGCCCACTTGTTAGTCTTTGTTGGAATCTTACCAAACCCATTTCAAAATAGTTAGTTTTTTAACTATCGTTTTTATCACACTGTGCGTTAACAGAACATATTCTCCACAAAAGAAGTTGAAGAACAAGTTTAGAAGAAAAAAAAAAAAAAGATATTTACAAGGACGTCAATCTCGTAGATTTTGATAGTAGGAAATTAAAATTAAAAAATCTTGACGTGAATTATGTTAAGTTGCATGCAAGAAAAATTTGAAGGCCTCGATTCATTTTGAATGCAGTTTACATGTTCTATGAATCATTAAATTAAAACGAATCTGACTAAGAAAATAACGCTTCTGAATCTGTATTTTAAATACTAGCATTGTGGATGTTTTCTGCGAAGGGAAAGAAGGTTTAAAAGATATGCATTTAAAAAGTGAATATTTTTATTTCAATAAAATTGTTTTATAAAAACAATATATTATATATATATATAAACAAAACAGAAGCATTTAGATAAAAAAAACTGGATTTTTACTACAATATGAAAAAATATATATAATAAAAAAAAATTGATCAAATATCATGAATCAATTAGACAATAATTGACGTCAAAATCATATCGTATTGAGATAGCCAAATTACATACATCATACTCAAACTAAGAGTACAAAATGAAGAGAGAAATAAAATAAACTGAAATAAAAATGATATATATATATTATATATATATAATTAAAATGAAATCACATGTGTAAAAATCAAAGGAAAATATAATACAAAATTAAACACAGTGAATTGAAGATGAAAATATGAGAAACTATGAATATCTTATGGCTTTTTCAGAGGGGCTGCATAAGAATAATTCATAGTAAAGATTTCGTCGAATTTTGTCAGCATGCAGCCTAAAAAAGACAGTATTAAGCTCCTTATACATATAAAAAACACTGATTGATAGAAATTAAGATAACCAAGAAATAATTGAAAATTCAACAAAAAAGGATAATAAACTTAAAGGTGTATTGAACAACTCACCAAGTAAAAAAGAAAGATGCAACCGGAATCAGATCCACTCTATGAACCATGGACAAGCAAGTTATCATATGCCATGTTGGAGAAAGAGTAAAAAATGATATGAATAAATCAACATGTGCTGACATCTAAAAGTGGTATGAATAACTTACATTACCTAAATATATATGTATAATTCTTGTTTGAAATTTTCACGAAATCTTTTGGCTATACTCCGTAAAAAAAAAAAAAAAAATCGTTATGGATTTTAGTTTCTTTTTCGTAGGTCACAAGTTTTATTTAAAAACTAAAAATTTAATGTCTGAAGAAATATTGAAATAAATATCACTAAAAATCAGTAAATTGATATGAAACAATCCTAATTAATTAATTAGTTAATTTTTTTTGTTCCGTCTGGTCGTGTAACAAGATAGAAATTGTGGCATACTAGAAAAAGACAGAAAAGCGCGTTTTTATCTCCGGAAAATTATGATAATTCGTAAAACTCAAAGTATCATAACCTGGTAAGTTTTGATCGTACAAAAATGAATTTATTATTATTTTATTTGTTAGAAAACGAGAAAAATATTTCTAAATATAACTTATAGGGCCCAAAGAACGTATAAAAATTTCAATTTCGTAGCATTAAATATACATAATATATGTATAAAGGAATGCTAGAAAAAGGCTTAAAAAGAACGGTTATCTTGTAATCATATCACTCCATAACTCATACATTCATTTTTTAGTCCCCCCTTTTTTTTGCATATTTTTTTTTTATACATGGCTAAATATTGTTTAATACCATCTTCCCATTTGATCTTTATAATTATCTTAATGTTATTTACACCCTTAAGACTTCATCACTCTAAATTATAATTATTTAAAACCAAAGCTGTTTGTTGTTCCAGCTTTTTTCCTTATTTTGATGGCAGCACCAAGTTTCTTTTTTAACTACAGATTGTAGTTTCAGCTTTTTCTTTTATTAATTTGTGGTAGATGGCAGAACCAAATATTTTATTTTTCTTTCATCATAAATTTTCATGCAATGATTCGGCATTCTGTGCCATTTTGTGTTTCAAGTTGAATTTGAAGTGCAGCAGATATTAATCCTGTTCAATCTTCCCCACCCTCTGTTTTTATGGTGAGTTTTTTCCATTGCTTTATAATCTAATATCCATTGTTGTTTACTTATGGTTTATTTAATTAATTATTTACTTATTTGATCTCTTATGTTTTTTTTAAATCTTATTTTGTTTCATATATATGTTATAAGGGGCATAATATTATCCTTTTTAGGCTTAATACTGACAATATTTGAGGAAATAACACATATTTACTATGAATTATTCTTATGATGCTCCTCTGAAGAATCCATAACATATTCATAGTATTTGATTTTATTAAGTTTAATTCTTGCAGTATCCTTTCCATTAATTTTTATAATATATATTCCTTTGTTTTTCACACGTGTGATTTCATTTTAAATATATATATATATATTTATAATATTGGTGCCATTTACATTTATATATTGATGACATTATATATATTTATAATATTGGTGCCATTTATATATATATTGATGTCATTTATATTTATATATTGATGTCATTTATATTTATATATTGATGTCATTTATATTTATATATTGATATGTATATATTGATGACATTAATATATATATATATATAATGCATTGCCATGTGGATGTGAATATTATGCAGAAGTTGTGACATTTTAAGGATTCTGTATAATTATTGTGAGTAAAATATTTTATCTACACTTTACGCGTTCATATTTCCAATTTTATTATTTCAAAACTGTTATCTCGTGGTAATTTCGTGAAGTGTTAAATACAGTTTTTGGGATAATCGTTGTGAGTGAAATATATTGTATATTCTTAATGGTTTTTTATTTCCTATTTAAATATTTCCAAATTTTAATATTTCCAATTGTTGTCTGGTAATAATTCAGTGTACCTGGATGATTCTACTGATCTTAGCATTATGCCAGTAGAATTATGAAACACTGAATTATTATTTAAAACACATGTGGGTGCATCCAGGCTGATGAGTACATGTGCATGTGTTTTTTCATATCCAATTCATATTTAATTCTCATGTGGTCCAATTTTCCATTGTATATGGTTCATATTTAATTTATTAATCCATTTGTATTTACTTAATTGCAACTCCAATTTATATATATATATATATATATATTTTTTCCCTTTCTCTCTATTTTTTTTTTCCTTTTTTCAATATTCTTTAGGTATGAGTAAAATTTGGCCAGTTACCATTGAAGCACAAGCTATGGTAATATTATGTTTGCACATGTTAATTATTAGCTTTGTGGTATTCTGTATACACAATATCATTAATTATCTCTTTGGAGATTTAAGTAGAATGATAATAGAACTTGATATGTTTTTTGAAATTCATAGATATTATAATTATATATATATATATATATATATATATATATATATATATTGATGTATGCGACTTTTCAACGTGAAAAGAGTTGACCAAGTTGTACGATGAAGAACAACATTTGAAACATTTTTGCAACTGGAACTATACCTTTAAAGGTAACGGGTTAGAAAATAGCGATTTCACAACTCTACGTAAAATATGTATTTTGGGATTGCCCGAGTCTGCTTTATCTTTTAAGTGGAAAATGGAAAATTTGTAGCTTTTTATGTCTTTATATTTAAAGAAGAAGCTTATGGCTTTTCGATAATCTGGCCCAGTGTGAAGACGAAAAAATATTCTAAAAATCGTGTTTAATATTTTCTAATATAAAATAGACCTCTACCACAAAATTGTCATGAGCAGAATCGTGCTAGTTTGACATGTAAATTACACGGCTTAAGATAGAAGATAGCTAGTTTCCGAAACCGGTTGAAAATAGACTGAAATACATTGGCCACAAGTTCAGACATCCATATCAGCCATCTTACAATTTAGTTTCATCTTACTTGCTAAAAGGATTTAATTTCACTAACAACGTTTATCCCCCAGCATGTACGCTCATTATAGGACCGTAAGCGGACTCCACATGATGAAAAAATGTATTTACTTTTTATTTACTTTTTTCTGGTTTCAGTTTTATATGAATAAATCTTCCACTATGTTCCGATTTTAAGATTGTAGATGTTAATAGATCTTATATCTCCGTTTTTAACACTTTCCAACATAGTTGAAAAGTGTTTATGAACTCGGTTTGTCTGCCTGTCTGTCTGTCGTCTGGCCCTGTTCTAACTCTCGTAAATATAACCGGATTGCCATGAAATTTTACGTGTTATTCATGTTTACTATAGAATGCTCGGTATTGAAAATGAAGTCTCTAGCATTTATAGCTTGTTTACAGGGACACATAAAAGATTTCCGTAACATTATGATCTATGGGAAAAATCGTTTTCGATGTATTTTAATGATTTTACAATATTTCAAACATAATGAAATAGATATACATCGCTGTGGTAGACTAAAACATGCTTTCTCAGCACTATAGAATAAATAGCATTTATAGTTCGTTTACAGGGACCCACAAAAGAATTCGTTGCGTTGACCCTTCTCCAAATGGTTTCTGAAGATAATGGACATTTTTTTGGAATCATGGGTAACGACGAGGTTACATTGATTTTTTGCAAACATTTCTGCTATAAGGATTAGAGCATATTTTGAAACATTTTTTTCCACAGCGTATAAGTTGAATGATTATTATTATTTTTTACATTTTAAATTTACTCAAAATATAATAATCTATGCGATGTCAGTTTCGGAATAACTTTCCAAGATTGTATGCCAGACAACTCTAATACTTCATAAAATTTTATATAATCTCATCCATGAAATAAATTGCTAAATTAAAAAAAATACTAAGTGAACACATTGTTAGCAAGGGGCGTAAAAATACGTTTTTCGAAAATTGTGCATAGAATGCGGGTCGCGAAACAATGTTTTTTTTTAGGTAGATTAAGTAAGAAATACTACCTATATTATCCCCTAAGTTGGAATTTTTGAAAACTTTTTACAGATCTACGCCGATCATGACTCCCAGAACCCAAAACCACCCTCAGTTCAAAACTTTATCTATCTATCTATCTATGTCACTTTTTTATGGACACGATAACTCGAATAATTCTTCACAAATCTCTTTCAAACTGATACATAAAATCAAGGGGTATAAAATCTCGGTCAAGTTCGTTAATGGGCAAAATCGAACCAAGGGGGAGGAAATGGGGGGACTTTTTGTGAAAACAGAAAAAACCCCATGCAGTCTTAATTATGATACGTATCGAATCCATTTAAAGTTATTATTACTTCTAGGAAAAGGGCCGAAAATTTATGTATAACAGATTTTTGATATCATTAAAAATGGCCCCAAGGGGCGGGGGGGGGGAAGGTGGGTTTTATAAAAAAAAATTCATAACTTCGTCAATTTACAAGATATCAGATGCGCTTAAATTTATTATAAATCCTCTTACTATTATCTAAAACTTTTATATTGACAAGTTTTTTATAGGACCAACCCTTATAGAAAAAAAAAACAAAAATCTCCGCCTGCGAACAAGTTAGATTTCGAAGTGGGCGGTCCCTTATGGAACCCAACTGCGGCATCATGGCAAAAGGTCATTTCTTCCGCAATTCCAAACAAACAGGCGCCCCACAGTCTGCGTCTTCGAAATCTACCTGTGCCTGTAGGCCGAGCCGTCAGGGATTTATTTTAAATAGAATTGTAGTGGAAATTGATCGTTGCACCGGAAATTTTATGGAGAGATAAACAGCAGCTCATTTTTTTGTTTTTCATTAATACTTTCTCAACTCATCGAGGCAGAAAGTGTCTTTATCTTTCATAATAATAATAATGTTAATACATTTTAAGATAGAAATGCAAATTATTAACAGAAAGTAAAACAGTTATTTATTTATAATAATTTCTTTCGTTTTTTTTCTTTCTTTCTTTTTCTTCTTTTTTACAATATAATTAGCTCTTTTTAGGGTTTCGTACTTAAAAAGTAAAGACGGCCCACTATAAGATCACTCGTGTATCTGTCACAGTCGTTTTTCTCGAAAACGATGGAACGTGGAAAGTTGAAACTTGGCAGAGATATAAAAGGTATTGATCCACATATTTATAAATTATTAACCATTCACAAATATTTTTAAGAAAAATTTAGGGGGGGGGGGGGAGGTAATTAAGTAATGAAAAAATTAGGAGTAGTAGGAGTTCATCTAAACCTTGCAGGAAAACTATAGTGATTATCCTAGGTCACATAGTTTTTGAGAAATTTGAATTTTTCCGTTACACACAAACTTCACATTGCGGGTGCTCAGCGAGGGAGTTGACGGGTGTTCGAGGTACCTATCAACACGGAATCATCCTGGAATGGTTGCTAATGATTTTCGAAAAAAAAATGTCGATAATTAGACGAGATATTAATTTAAAACCTATTTAGAAAAATGCAACATGGACCAAGCCGGCGTGGCAACTTTGCGACCTCCTTTCGAAGCGCGTTTGGCACAGTGCCAAGTTTAAACTTTTTACTAGGTATTTGTTTTAGGTTTGACGAATCATAGGGATAAATAGTCAACGTTTTTTATTACAATTGCATTTTAAATTATGCAGTGTCTATCTTAATGTTCTTTGGACGTAAATGGTGGTCATTTCCAACACTTCTTTTGATGGAATAACTTTTCACAGAAAGCAAAGTAAATATATTCAATATATCATTGCAGTAGCTTCATGATTGGTAAAGCACGAAACTCGGGTTAGGCTTTGTGTGAGACACCCTGTATTTTTGACTAAATAAGGCAAATGTGACTCTGGTTTCGTATGCAAAAATTGTTCGACTTGATAGGTGCTACCACTCCTTTTATTTTCCTGAAACAATTTTCGTTATAATGAAATTATGTTTCGTTAATGTGGATATTATCAAAGAATTCTAAAATTCGTTTTAATGTATATTGCGTTCCATCGAGTTTTGATGAAATGGTACTCGTTTGTATATTTAATTAGGGAAGTAAAAAAAAAAAATCACCAAACTCACCAGAGATTTTTAACATATTAAAATCTTTTAATTGTGTGTTTTGATTTCCGATTCATTAGTACGAATTTCGATAAAAGGATCAGTGATGCAGAGTAAGCTATTTTTTGGCAGTCAGTAAGGATTGTTTAGAGAAAATAAGAGAGATGAAACCATCTATAAGGTAAAATGCTTTTTACACCAGTAAAGAATACTAATATAAGCAGAAAGGTATGGTTTGAAAAAATAAAAATAATCTCGGTTACCTTTTGATTCGAGCTCAAGCTTTAAATCCTATTATAATAAATAAATAAAATAAAAATTCAATTCATAAATCTAAATATTTAAAAAATAAATTAAGCACAAGCCATTGACATTATTTGTTTATGGTCTTAACTGTTTGATATAAGCATTGCACCAATTAAGTAACTAAGATAATAGTAAATAATAAAAAAAATAGTAATAAATAAAGCATATACATATTTTTATGTACAATCTAAAAATTCGTTATGATGAATATTTGTTCTGTCGGGTTTTGCTGCGATGGTAATTTGCTGTATATTGATTTGCTGTGTATTCAAATAGTGAAGTTAAAAAAAAAAAAAAAAAAAAAAAAAACATTCGCCAGAAATTTTTAACATATTAAAACTTTTCAATTGTGTGTTTTGATTTCCGATTCGTTAGTGCGAATTTCGATAAAAGAATCAGTGATGTATTTGATGAAATGTAGGCTATTTGTAAGGTTTGTTTAGAGAAAAACAAGGGAGATAAAAGGACAAGTAAAATGCTTATTAAAACAGTAAAGAATACTAATACAGGCAGAAAGGTAAAGTTTGAAAAAGAAAAATAATCTCGGTTACCTTTTGATTCGAGCTCAGTCTTTAAATTCTTTGTATAATAAATCTATACTAATAAAATAAAGTTTCGTTCTGTGTGTGTGTCTGTTGGAAATGGCTAGCAAAATCTAGCCAACCTAGAAGTCTGGAAATTTTGATGTGGATAGTCCAAGGTCTGACCATGTGTACCTGAGTCTCATAATTTTAATATTTTGATAATTACTGTAGATATTAATGAGGATATCATTAAACATCGCATCGAAAATGCCATCTTTTAAATCAAAATGGCTAAAGAAAAGAACTGTTGTTGTGGGTTTGCAAGCGGAAATGAAAGAATTCGAAATTATTTTACTAATTAGCAAATTTAAAAAAAACTAATTAAGATATCAATTTGAAATTCTGAGCACATGTAAAAAAAATTCTGCATCCGTCTATGCATTTTTTGAAAAATTCGGCCGGTATTTTTTCTTAATTTATGCAAAAAACTGCTAAAAATCTGCTGGCGCCAGTGAAAATAATCCGAGAAAGTTTCAGACAGAGATCTGCTTTCATTCAAAACTGAACTACAAAGAGATCTCTTTCTCTGGCCGATCCCTCCATGTAGTTTGCGGAAATAATTGCCAATTTTCACTAATGAACAAAAATTTAGATAACTAATTAAGATATAGATCTGAAATTGCGGACGGGAAGTGTTGTCATCTGCCGGCTATTTTAGTTTAGCGTCTTCGTTATGTTCTAATTATCAGAAAACTTTAATTCTTTTTTTAATGATCGCGTTAATGTAGGTGAAGGTGGTTTTCTTGAACAAATTATTCGTTATATTTGCGGGTATGGGGAGGGAGGGGGTTAACGCCCTGCTCTGAGATTGTTATTATCTCGGGCCCGGGCAACGCCGGGCGGGAAACTAGTAAATAAATAAAATAAAATAAAAATTCAATTTATAAAACTTTAGATATTTAAAAGATAAACACGAGCAATTGACATTATTTGTTTATGGTCTTTAACTGTTTAATAAAAATAAAACATAACATTGCAACAATTAAGTAAAAAATAAATAAAATATAAAATATAAAAATAGTAATAAATTATTAGTTAATTAAAAAAATTAAACAAAATAATGAATTATGCATGATTTTATGTACAATATAAAAATTCGTTATAATGGATATTTCGTTCTATCGGGTTTCGCTGCAATGGTACTCTTTTGTATATAGTCAATTGGGGAAGTGGTAAAAAAAATCTTCAAACCTCACCAGAGATTTTAACATATTAAAACTTTTCAATTTTGTGTTTTAATTTCCGATTCATTAGTACGAATTCCGATAAAAGAACCAGTGATGCAGAGTAAGCCATTTTTGGCGCTTTGTAAAAGTAGGAGAAAAAGGGAGTGAATGTTCTGTAGGAAAGTAAGGAAGGTTTGAACCTGTTGGGGGTTAACGCCCTGTGTGAGTGTACGTATGTGGAGGATCTCTGAACACCCTACAGCCTTAGGCTGTTTCCTCTCTGCTGCATCTGGCCGTCGAATTGAAACTTTCCCTCAATTTCGCTTTCCGGGCAAGTGAAAACGAAAATAAAGATTGCAGCATTTATTGCAATTGAAGATGCCGATTAAAGATAAAGTTTTCCGTGCAAACAAAAGCATTTATTTATTGTAAACAATTTATTTATTATAAATATTTATTAAGCTTCGTATTTATTTTAAGCCATTATACATTTATTTTATTCATTAAACGTTTATTTAATAAATAAAGTATTTATTATGAATTTTTATTATTTATAAAATAAAATATTTATAATGAATAAAATAAATGCAGAATATTTATAATAAATAAATAAGCAACAGATGCTTGATAAATATATTTAATAAGTAAAAGTGCAACAAATATTTATAATGAATAAAATGCTTGCAATAAATATTAGTTATGAATTTTAAAAAAATCTCAATAAATAATTTTTATTACTAATATTTATTATAAACTTTTTATTCATTATAAATATTTATAATACTTTTATTTTTTAAGCATATTTATTGAACACTTATTGCTTATTTATTTATTATAGACATTACTGATTTATTTTATTCATTATAAACTTTTATTTTATAATTAAATAAAAAATCATAATAGATATTTTCATTTATTAAATAAGTGTTTATAATGAATAAAATAAATGCATAATGTTTATAATAAAAAAATAAGCATATTGCATGTTGATTAAATATGATTAACGAATAAAATAGTAGTAAATTTTGATGAATTTAAAATACTTATAATAAATATTAGTGATAAATAAAAAAAATCTTAATAGGTAATTTTTTTTTATTGCTACTAATATTTATTATAAATATTCATTATACTTTTATTTATTAACCATATTTATTAAACATTTGTTGCTTGTTCATTTATTACGAACATTATACTTTTTTATTCATTATAAACATTTGTTATAAATACATGAAATATGATAATAGAAACATTTAATTTAATAAACAAATGTTTATAATACATAAAATAAACATTAAATAAGAAAGCAATAAATATTTAATAAAGAAAATAGTAATACATATTTATAACGAATAAAATGTTTATAATGAATATAAGTAATAGTTTTTTAAAAAAAAATAATTTTTATTACTAATATTCAATATATTTTATCCATCATAAATATTTATTATGCTTTTATTTATTAAGCATGTTTATTAAACATAATTATTATACGTTTATTGATCATGTATTTATTTTAAACATTATACATTTTTTATTCATTATAAATGTTTAATTTATAAATATATATATAACGTCATAATAGGTAATTTTTATTATTAAAATAAATGTTTATAATGAATAAAATAAATACATAATTCTTATAATGAATAAAATAATGAATAATGTTTATAATGAATAAAATAAATGCATAATGTTTATAATAAATACACAATAATTGTTCAATAAATAAAAATAAAACGTTTATAATAAATATTAGTAATAAATAAAAAAATCTCTCTCTCTCTCCCTCTCTCTCTCTCTCTCTCTCTATATATATATATATATATATATAACCATAAATGAAACATTATCATAACACCAACTTAAACAATGAAATAATAATTAAGTATGTAATAATTAGTTGACAATAAAAGATTCCCCAACACACTGAATATGGAAACAAAAACATATTAAAAGAATAAGAAATTAAATTAAAAATTGAATAAATGGAATTAAATGAATGAAATGAAATGAAATTTGTGGAATTTAGACAGAATTATCAAGTCCCAAATGCCTAAATACCACAAATAAAATGAAATGAGAGGTTTCATCATCATATTAGTCATACATTGCTAAAAAATATGATTTTGGGACTACCTCTCATAAACAATGAAGCAAACCAGTGATAAAATAAAAAATAAAATACAATATTAAAAAGGAAAGAAGCCATACTTAATTTGTAAATTGACAGGGCTCTTTGGTATCGGGATTTCAGTGTATGTGGTCAGTTTCTTATGTTTCAATGGTTAAATTTTACTTAAAGTTTTATATATATATATATATATATATATATATATATATATATATATATATAATACTCATTATACTTTCATTTATTAAGTCTATCTATTAAATATTTACAGTGTCCCTACGGGTGGTAACTTTCCCATTTACTTTTTTTCCCTTTTGAATTGAATACTAGAATTTCTTTAAATGAAATTTCGCTACATGTAATCTTCTCTTTTATTTTATTATAGAAATACTGGTATTCAAAAGAAAAAAAGTAAGCATCCGTACGAACCGTGATTTATTGTTTATTTATTATAAATATTATAAATATATTTTATTTATTATAAGCTTTTATTGCATTACATAAAAAGTATATGTTGAGCTTTTTTTTAATAGTAACTATTTATTTCAATATTTATTGGTTTGTAATGCATTTGGGAAGAATTTTTGATGCAAAAATCATTTTTATTTCATCGATAGCATTGAGGTATAAAACAGGTTATCTAGTAAGACAAATAATAAATTTTATTTCATTGAAGAGTGTGCGGTATCTAGAAAAACTAATCAACTGCTTTTGCTAATCTTTGCACTCCACTGCCGTCTTTCCGGTGATGTTTATAATATGCATGAGGATCTACTTGAGACTCTATGGGGACAAACGATTGCAATCAAATTTTATTTACAGCTTTATATTTTATTGAAATAAAGCGAAATAATGTGAAAAGTAGACTCATCATTATTCACACGCAAATTTAAGCTTTTCTTTTAAAAATAGCTTGAAATTTTCAAAACATTTTATCTTAATATGTGCTGGAACTGTCAATCAATTGTGTCAAAAAATGTATAGATGTTAATAATCAATAATTAGAGAAAGAAGAGAAATGGCCACTTCAAAAATAAAATGCTTATTATACAAGTAAAGAATACTGAAATAAAAAGAAGGAGGGATATATATATATATATATATATATATTGAGATTGATTGATTGGTTATTTTTCTGCCTCGGAGCAGAACTGTAATTTTTTTTAAAAATTCAATTTATAAAATGTTATTTATTTGCAAGATAAAGTAATATACAAGTCATTGGCATTATTTGCTTATGTTTTCTAACGTTTTGATATACGGCTTGGGAATAATTAAATCAGAAATTATGTATACTAAAACTAACTAAACTGTCATACATAAAAATATTTATTAACTAAGCCGTAGGTAGTAACAGCGCCATTTTAATGCATGTTCTCAAAGTAGGTCTTGAAACCAGAAAAAAAAAGTTATTTCTGTTGAACCTAAACCGTTATTTTTAGGGAACCAGAACCGAAACAAAATATTTTATTTTAATTGAATCAAAACAATAAAAGGCTTAACTATGGTTCGAAGCCATGAAAAATATATGTCTGGGGCTTGCTAAAACGGAGTTCGGTTGTATTTACTTTTCTGTCTGCCTCAACGAAAAGTAGAAACATCTGTCTTTGACACTCATGAGCAATAGGCTATATATACTTTTAATTCTTCACTTAACAAAACCTAACTAATCTATTCCAAGGAGACAATCCAAGATGTTTTGAGATAAACAGGGAAAACTATTTCCAAGCGTTTCTAAGGACATCTGATAATTTTATTTTTATTCGTTAGTTAAAATTATGCAGTGGAATTTGATATTGCTGTTATTTAATCTAGGGGATCAAACTCGGAAAGCTCGGGGTTACAGAATTTGGTTGAAAACCATTTTTTATTAGTTGAAAACTTTAATATGTTTCTTTTTACATTTAATGTATTTTTGTAGGCTGTCCACTATGGACACGAAAAAGGATTTTTATATGGAAAGTATCAATAATGTATTCAAATAAAATTTTGAAATTTATTGGAAGAAATACTTTTGTATTAGCCTCGAGCCAGATTTTTTAAATCCGAAGAAATCGCCACAGATCGCTACTTACAACAGCTTTTTTATTCTGATAATTTCAGTAGTTTAAGCGCGTATTTCTATTACATGTCTGTTAAATTTGTGTTAAATTTGTATTACTTTATTATTTTATTTACTTATTTATAAAATTTTAATTTCGTCATGGAATATTAGCCGGAAACAAATGCTGAACTATTTATATTGTTTTAAGTGCAAACGGGTTAATCTTTCGTAATCGTGCTGCACGCAATAGAGATAGATTAAAAAAAATAATCATGCTTGAAAATTATTTTATCAACCATAAAAAATCAGTGAATTGATATACATTTTTTAAAACAAATTGCAGTTAAAAGAACATTTTGCCCCCTATTCGACGGTGTAAAAATTCAAATTGTGCAATGTTTAAAAGCTAGAAAAATTGCAGTAAAAGCGAAATTTATTGGTTGGGTGTTGTCACCGCCAAAATGACGTCAGCATTACTCATGGACATGTTTTTGCTTTATAATATAGTATATGTGTTATTATTTTTTATCACATGGTGTTTTTAATGTGTTTCTCAAAAC
The DNA here is from genome assembly GCA_963931845.1 of Maratus michaelseni. Classification (NCBI taxonomy): domain Eukaryota; kingdom Metazoa; phylum Arthropoda; class Arachnida; order Araneae; family Salticidae; genus Maratus; species Maratus michaelseni. The sequence continues at coordinate 448,271,626 of OZ007586.1, forward strand.
AGGTTTAATTCTGTACATATTTTTAAAAAATCGATAAATGCTACAAATGGAAATCAGTCATTAATAACTTGCTACTACTACTGAGATGAATAAAAGAAAAAGTTATTACATAGCTATATCATGCTAATTCATGTAAAGTGACCCAACTCAAAAAATGAAGTTTTCCAGAAAAACGAAAAATGTTTTCAACCATGAAAACAAATTGTTTTTTATTTAAACTGGATCGAGAAATTATTCAAATTTGTTTATATATTTAGAGTTAAAAGTAGCTGTTTTATTTTAAAGCCATGTTACATTGTCTGAAGATTTGTAAATAGTAGGGTTGTATAACTTCATAAGCGAAAAATGATAAACTGGTCTAATCGGTCATATTTAATGATATTTAATGAGAGATGGGGAAATATGTTTGTGATTCACTCATATTAATATCTCAAAAATTGCGTTTTTTGAGTTGTCATTTTATGAATAAATCTGCGATAGTTTACTTAAGCACTCCAATAAATTTAGGAGTATACCACTCCTAAGATTTGTATTTTGACAGTTAGGTTTGGCGCACTTTTTAAGAATCATTATTGACACCATTTGTTATTTTTTAAATTGAATTAGGATATAAAGCTACGAAAATAAATTTGTATTTAAATGTCACCCAAATTTTAAGGAAATGACAATTTTGAAAATAAATTATGTAAATTTGGTACTTACGCTATGCAATTCATATTCAGTTCTGTGTAATATATTCAGGTCCGTAACCAGCCGAGAAAGCCAAAGGAAGCTTTGAAATTTTTTTGTGGAACTAATTCTTAGCTTATATATTTTTTCTCCTTTACATTAATGATAAATAAGTATAGACAGAAGTAGAGGGCAAATCCCCCTGTCATAAAACTGTTGATTATAAAGTTTTAAAATTTTTAAATGTAATATAGATTACATTATTATTTAAAGTTTATGAAGTCTACATTAGACACAGGAAACTGATTGGGGGGGGGGGACCATCTTGCCCCCCTCTGTTTACGGCCTTGAATGTATTTGAAAAGACTTTTTTGGCTAAATTTTCTCATTTATGAACATTTTAAAAGAAAAACAAAGTTTTCAAAAAATATTTTTAAAAATTATATATATATATATCAGTTAATTTTTGAAATATTTGAAATCTTTTTGGTTTTTTGCAAAGTAAAAGGACAGAACAGTCTAATGTTTAAAGAAAAATAGAATAGATTCTGCGAAGTTGCATATACATTTTTAGAGCGAGCATAAAAATATTTCTGATATCGGTTCGAAAGAACTCATGTATATGAATTTCTTTTAAGTACAAATACAATTCCATATTTATACTTTTGTATGAAAATTCAATTGTAAATGAATATATTTTATGAATTTATTTCTTTAGGTTGATAGGGAGGGGGTGGGGGGGGGGTGATACCCCGAATATAGTCAAGATTATTCAAACCTGTGCCAGTGAAAATTTAAGTATCAATTTATTCAAATTATTCCAAAATTCATTTAAAACATTCATTAGTTTTAGCACAATTTATAATCAGTGCGAAACATTTCGATTTATTATTATTAAAAAGCATGGTGAGCAAAGCTCCCCCTCCCCCCCCCCCAAAAAAAAAAAATCATAATATATATTTTTTCTTTTTATGAGTTTTACAAACAATTTTTAAACAAATTGAGTAATGTTTTTAATATTTTCCCAACTACCGATAAGTAGAAATTTGATAATTAATTTTAATCAACGAAACTTTTATAAAATTGGTTAATTCTTGTATAAATATTTTAATATATTTTCAAAAGTAGAAGAAAAGTGCTTTCGGAGAAATTATTTGGCTGATGTTTATTCATTCATAATTTGAGGGTTAAAGAGCTAATATATGCAATGGGAAAAATTCAAATCTGAACCTAATGTCCAAATTTTGCACAAATTTATTTTCTCATTCATTGAAAACTTTAATAAATGTGTAATTATTGTATAAATATTTTAATATATTTTCAAATATGAAAGAAGAGTACTTTGGGAGAGGAAAAGCTATTTTAATTATATTTGAGACATAAAGGGCTGATATATGTAAAAGAGAAAAAACAAATTGAAATCTGAACACAATAGCCACATAATACATTTCGTATGCAGTCATTTTGTTCGTTAATTCAGTGGCCATTTCTTGAATTCACTTGTCAACGATTATATCCTTGATTAAAATTTGTCGCTTAGTTTTAATCAACGAAATCTTTCTAAAATAAATGTAATTATTGTATGAATATTTTAATATGCTTATAAAAACGTAAGACAAGTGCTTTGAAAAGAGATGTTTATTGATTCATAATTTCATACATGAAGTACTAATATATGCATATTATCAATTTATGATGGTTCGCGACACAAAAAAACTTGAAAATATCACATTTTTATTTTATTTATATTTATTTTAGGCTTAAAAATATTCTACCATTTTTTAAATAAAAAGACGCAAACTGCATATAAATACAATAATTAGATATAAAGATATAAATATTTTGAAGTTGTACTGTTTCTGCAAGTCTAAGGAGTGCTTAAAAGTTTAAACCTATTATTTCAGAATGTATTTTTTCAAGATTCCTTCTATTCAAATTGATATATCTAAATTTCCATAGCAGGTAATGTTATGAAACTTCGTACAATTATGTTTTATTATATACTGAGTAAAAATTATTTTCTTTATATATTTTAAAAAATTATTGCATTTCTTTTTTCTTCTCTTTTTTTAAAAAATAAAATATATACATATTTATAAATCCAGAAAACAAATCTATATTTATTCTTTTCTGTACTCAAAAATGAAAATAAAAATATGCTAAAAATATTATCCCTTCAGAAGATACATCAATTTTTAAATCTTAAATTTAAAAATTAAATTAATTAAAAAAAATACATTGAAAAATGAATAAATAAATAAATAAATAAATATATGAATATAAGAGTAAAAAATATTTATTAAAAAAATGTCTTGGACCTTCTTAAGTCTTAATTTGAGTGAAGAGAGAAAAAAAAAATCAATCTGAAACTAATGTCCATGTTTCGTATGAATTCATCTGCTCGTTCATTCAGCGACCATTTCTCGAATCTAACACAAGCTGTGGTCATTGACCCGTGCTTTGAACCTGAACACACGGTGCGTAGATTCATCTCTGCTATATAAAATTCTCCTTATTCTGAGCCCGCAGATGGGATTCTCTCTGAACTTACGCAGCAAACTCCAATCATTTTTCCATGAAATGTTTCAATGCTGGATACTTCTTTCACAATATTTTTCTTCGTACGCGGGCAGGTTAAAAAAAGAGAGAGAGAAAATCAGTTTAAAACAAAACACTGAAGAACAAATTTAACCGCGAAAGTCAATTTGACGTGTGATGGAAGACCCGCCAATCAAAAAAGATGATCTAGGATTTGTTTTCATTCTAAGGCTTTTTACTCATTGTTTCAGAGACCGATCTTTTAGAGATTTATAGCAAAGATTTTGATCTCTGAAAAGTCTTTGCTTTGAAAAGTCTAGATACCTAGGTGGTTATAAGAAAAAAAAAAAAAAGGTTGCTAATAAAACTTTACTTTTAAACAGAAAATACAAACCTGAGACGTGCGACACATATTTATTTATTTTATTTTATTTTATTTTATTTTATTTTATTTTATTTTTGTCTGTAAATACCTTCAAAAAAGTTATTTATTTATTATTTTTGTAACAGATGGCTAACAAAATATTTTTTAGATTATAACGTCGCAGATTTTTATTCAATCTGCGAATTGTATTGAGAGCAATCGTTATTTATTCATTTCTTTTTTGTATTAAATAGCTGAAACTTTTGTTTTCGGCGCGACGTCGAATATGTTATTCTGTCTGCAAATTGGGCCCCACCAGTGGCTGAGAGGTTCTGCTCTCGAAGCTGGTAGACGGGAGGTGCTGGGTTCGATCCCAATCGCGCCCGTCGGCCTAATCGTTCGGAGTTTTCGTGGTTTTCTTCGAGCCGTGGATTTATCCCTGCGTAAATACGGGTTAGGTTCTCTTAGAAAGACCCCCACGAAGGGCATTCCCCCCTGGCCTTATATCCCAAGTGTAGAAAATTGGCCGTCAATAATCAACCATCAACCTTGTCTGCAAATTGATTTCAAAGCAATAATTATTTATTCACTTATCTATTTTTTTAACTGATGGCTAAAACATTTCTTTTTTATTATTTTCAATATAACGTCGCAGATTTTATTCAATCTGAGAATTATGTTGAGAACAATTGTTCTTTATTCTTTATTTCTTCTATTCAATAAGTAAAGCGTTTTTTTTTAGATGTAACGTCGCACTTTTTTTTTTATTCTGCCTGCAAATTATTTTCAAAGAAATAACTATTTATTTATTTATTTATTTTTATAGCAGTTCCTAAAATATTTTTTTTTTACCGGCCTAACGTTACGCATTGTTTTTCTGTCTGCATATTATTTTTAAAACAATAATTGCTTATTCATTTAATTACTTTTATAGCCGATCTTAAAAAAATAATTTTTTGGGCAGATATTGTTTCACTCACGCACGCTCAAACATACACGCACACAACAGTCGAACTGGTAACTTCTCTTTTTAATTCTTTTAAGTATATTTTTAAGAACTGTGTTGATATTTTTCAAACCGCAAGTGGAACCATCAAGCACTTCTAGAATGTGTAAACATTGAATAAACTTGTTGCTTGGACGAAAATTATGGGAGATGGATTAATGAGCTAATTTTAGAAAAATCAACAATTTTACACCCCTCATCTGGTAGACACTGTCCTGTATAAATTTTCCCCTCTTCTTGAACATCTCGCATTTGATGCACAATATTGTTAAGAATAAGGCATTGCACCCGGTCCCACGTTTTTAGGGGCCTCCAACTAGACTAATTGAACTTTTTTTAAGTTTTCAGTGAAAAATAAAGTCATTTTAATTTATGCCTCTTTCTTTAAAAGGGTTTCCAACGCGATTAAAAAACCTTTTTTAACTTTGAAGGGGAGGGGAATGACACCAAATTGTTTTTTTTTTTTCTTTTTTTTCATTCGGGTCCGTTTAAAGAGATAGCCGTCTTTCGCTGTCGTAGAATTTATTTTAATGATACAAGAAACAGTCTCATACTATGATTTTAAAATTTCATTTATATTAGAAATATTTTATTTCTGTTTTTGATTATTTTTGAGCATTTTACAAAGGGAAGCTAAGCCTCCTTTGAACTCCTCTAATGCTGAAGTGGAAATTTCTATAGGAGACGATGTCACTCAGCAATATATTACATTTAGACAAATTAACTACACCCCCTTCTCTTTAACCTCAAGCAATCTTATGTCAGTGGGCATTTTGATGATTCGAATGTTAAACCGCACTACCGGTCGAGAAGTGATGGTCAATAATAATAAAAAAAATTACTTATTGTAGTTCAAAATTGCGTGTAGCTTCGAGATTGTCTCGTGATCTTTTTCTTAGAAAGCAGTTTTTTCTCCACCACTTTTCATTTTGCTTCTTCTCTTAACGCTTCATTAATTTCCGTGTCTTTTTTGATTTTCAAAACGATGTATTTTTTTGATTAGCTAAGAAGTTTTCAGTTCAAAATCTATCATTTTGACTATGAGTTAGTATATATGATATTTTTATGTATTGGTGGAAAACTCGGTATTTTCCTAATTGTTGATATTCATAAACGCGTTTTTGATTCAAAAACAGTTTAATTATTTTTATTTTCTGCTTCTGTGCAGTTTTTTTAAACACCTTTGTCTAGGTATTTATTGCAAATAAATATCTTGAACAGCTTTACCTAAGAACAATAACTAAACCTACATAACCCTAAAACTACTCCCAACAAGGTGAGGCTCTGAATGCTTGACGGGTTTACTTATTTCGTAAGAGATTCTACCTTGAAAACTTCGAACATTTACCTTGAAACAAGTTGGAACTTTCGTTATTTTTGTGATGTTTTGATTAACACTGGCAAGGTTTTAAATGGACTTTTATCTTTTGTTTGTCTAGAATAAATAGTTTTAAGATTTATCAAAAGGAATTCTTTCATTAAATTTTGTCAAGGAAATTAATTAGATAAATAAATATCAATTTGGCCGCACCCACGTAATTCCAAGGCTGAAATCAAACTTTTTTTAGCACACTGTTAAAAGAAATTTTCGTATTTTGCCAGTTTTTTCTTTCCAGTGAAAATGATTTTGTGAATGTGAGAAAGTAGTGATAAATTTGAAAATACCTTGACAGATTATATATAATATTACAGTGTCGAATGTCTAGTTAAATAGATATTTTCACAAAAACAATTGGATTTATTTCATTTTTTAAACTGTCGCAAAATAATAATAATAATAATAATAAATAAAAATAAAAACTGGGAAATTGTACTATATTCAGTGGTGGCCAAAATTGTGGAAACATTTTGGGAAAATGCCTTTTTGAAGTTTAATGGTTCATAACACCAAATATTTCTTAGTCATACCATAAAAGCTATATACCACAGGAAAGGTAATTTAATCAAGAATATCATGCAATACAGTTAGTTCAATTCTAATTATTTTATCAAACGATATAGCCAAATAATCAGAAAATGGCAGTAAAACCTGGTTAGGTTGATGATAATTTCTTTTTCTTTTTCTTGAATTTAGCCAATGTACATGAATGTTTGGAGTGACAGACATATTCCATTTTATTTGGTAATGTGTCAATCAAAGCTAGGGTAGGATTAAAAAAATATATACCTTATTTTGGTACTTATAGGAGGACTTTTATTACTACTTTTTATGATTGCTATCAAGTAGCTAAAGTTCTTTGCCACTTTCCAATTTTTGAGCTAGTAAAACATAATAAAATTAAGAAAACATCATAAAGAGTTGATTAATTTTACACAGAAATCAATGTATAACAATATTTTTAATTGTAAAGAGCTATGGTTATGAAGTAATTTGAAGTAAAAATTGAAGTCAATTAACAAAGGGATGTCTAAGTCACACAAAACAAGACTGGTAAAGACACGGAAAGGTACAGGTAAAAGAGTGGTGGTAAAATAGTAAGGTCCCTATGTATAGGTTACAGAAAACAATCCTCTTGGTATATGCAACATGAAATGGTGCACTGCAATGGGGAGCTGAATCAATGTACAGTTCTGTGCAGAGTGCAGTACGTTGGTTTAAATGCTAGAATTCCATTAAAAAAACATTTTAACACTCTAAATAACATGACTCTACTATTTCTCTGTCTAGTAAACATTTCTTTTAGCTCAGTTTTAATATTTTCAAACTTTATTTGATTTATAATTTTTTTTCACGAAATTCTAGTAGACCAAAATACTGTACTCTCTACAGAATTGTACTTCGATTCAGCTCCCCATTGCAGTGCACCATTTCATGTTGCATACACCGAGATGATTGTTTTCTGTGACCTATACACAGGGACCTTACTCTTCTGCAGCCAATTGCCTTCCTGCACCCTTTCCTGCTTTTACCAGTCTTGTTTCGCGTGACTTAGACATCCCTTTGTTAATTTACTTCCTCCAATTTTACCTCGAATTTCTTCATAACCATAGCTTTCTACACTTAAAAATATTGTTATACATTGATTTCTGGGTAACTAATCAACTCTTTATGACGTTTTCTTAATTTTATTATACTTTACTAGCTCAAAAATTTAAAGGAACTTTAGTATCTTGATAGCAATTACAAAAACTAGTGATAAAAGTCCTCCTATAAGTACCAAAATATGGCATATATTTTTTTAAATCCTACCCTAGCTTTGACCGACACATTACCAAATAAAATGGAATCTGTCTGTCACTCCAAACATTCATATGCATTGGCTACATTCAAGAAAGAGAAAAATAATTATTATCAACTTAACCAGGTTTTACTGCCTTTTTTTGATTGTTTAACTATAACGTTTAATAAAATAATTATAATTGAACAAACTGTATTGCATAATATTCTTGATTAAAATGTCTTTCTAGTGGTATATAGCTTTTTTTTTTTTTTTTTTAAATATCGCTAACCAGGCCCCTACCTGCCCGGCATGAGTGCCTAGCTTGACAAGTTAGTACCTGGGAGCTGGGCGGAAATCGCCTGATCACATCATGGCTGTGATCCACCCACCAGCCTTGTTGGCATCGCTGCAATGCCCTCTAGTGGTCTGCTACTGTTATATTTGTTTGCCGGTTCAAGGTTTCTATTTAACTTTGTTGAATTGGCAGATTAAAAAAAAAAGAAAAAAATAAGGAAGAGAAAGTAATTGGTCTCGTAATTTAGAACTTTGATTAGATGACGAGACCTTCACCTGACTATGCACCCCTGGTATTACTAAGAAATATTTGGTGTTATGAGCCATCAACTTCAAAAAAGCATTTTTTCCAAAAGGTTTCCACAATATTGGCCACTAATGTATATATGTATATGAAGCTCCTCTGAAGATGCCATAAGATATTCATAGTATTTCATATTTGATTTTTCACTTTATTTTGTTTAACTTTTGCATTGTCTTTTCCTTTGATTATTGTATTGTCTCTTCCTTTCTTTTTTACAGATGTGATTTCAATTTAAATATATATATATATATATATATATATATATATATATATATATATATATATATATAATCAATACAATATAATATTAATATGTTAAACATATTTAATTTTAGTAAATATTAAATATTTATTAAATATAGTACACTAATAAACATATCTCTTAGTTTTATATTATTTATTTTATTTTATTATTAGATCATTTAATTTAATTAATATTTATGTTTTTTATATATTTTTTTTTCATGGTAGATATTATTTAAATAGCTGGATTTAAATTATAATAAGTGCATTACCATATTGAATAATCTATGTTATTTCTAAGTATAATACTAATTTATAAAATGAAAGCATCATATGGATTCTACATTAATGTTTGGGTTAAATTAAGATATATTTTAAATGGGTTAGTTAAAATATAAATTATATTATACTAGTAACTCTTAATCTCTCTATATATCATTAATATTAACTAGTAAAATTAATATATTTACACTACATTACAGCTGCATATAAGTAATTATACATACATTATTAAAGTTTTAGTAGAATATCTGTACACCAGATGTCAGCAGCAATGTATTTGATAGTATGCTAAAATAGTCTAATATTTTTACAATAGATAGCAGTAGTATAGCTTATTTAAAATATTAAAACTTGGAAATTTAGTATGGAGGTAATAATATCTATGAAATACTTTCAAATTATCAAGTAATATTATATATTTTAATTTATTAAATTAAAATTAAAATAAAATAATTAATGGTTTTTATTTATATGTATATCATAATTTTTTTTCTACATTTTTTTAAATGTTGTAATCTATTTAGTTAAATAAAAATAACTGTAACTGTAGGTTACAATTTATGATCTGAAGGATTCTCTATTTAACTGTGAATTTAACCTCTTCTTTTGGATACAACTTTGTACATGTGCTCACAATATACTAAATATCTTGGGATATTATCAATATAAGTAATATATATATTTTTTAATTTTTTTAATTCTTTTTCACACTCCTTTTCAAATTGTATGTATAATTTATAATATTCCATTGTAAAGGTCTTGTTATTCAATATTGTTTCAGCGATTGTTCGGGCAAGATATGGCACTATATTTAGCAAAAGCTGGTGTCATATACAGAAAACAATCGTTCTTTGCTTATAAATGTGATTTTCTTGCCCTTGAAAAAGTAAATTACTTTATAAGCTTTTATTTGTGTATATACTCGTGTGGTTTATATTTCATTCCTTATTTTCTATTTATTTAATTTTTTTTTTTCTTCTTCTTAATTTGAATTAATAATGTTACTTTTATTAGGACTACAATTTTAATTTGTAAATTGACAGGGCTCTTTGGTATCGGGATTTCAGTGTATGTGGTCAGTTTCTTATGTTTCAATGGTTAAATTTTACTTAAAGTTTTATATATATATATATATATATATATATATATATATATATATTATCTTCATTTTTAATTATCTTTATATATTTATTTACTTTTTTTCTCTACATAATTCTGGATATTATTCAAACAGGTACGTGTTCATTTTCCATATTTAATATCCCCCCCCCCCAATTGTTGTATGATGTTTCTGTGTTGCTATTTAATGGTTATAGATTCACAAGGCCTGATTTATGCCTAAGGCTACAAGGCCCGGGCCATCGGCCCCGGAATTTCAGGAAGCTCCCAAATCGATTTAACTTATTTTTAAAACTAGGCCATTATTAGATAATGTATAATGTGTATTTACAAACTGGATGGATTTACTACGCATTAAAATTATTTAAAATACTTATAATTTTCTAGACCAGGGGTGGCAAAATTTTTCCCACGCCCATGCCACCTTTTATCAAAAAATATTTTTCGTGACTATGACGTGCCAATTAAGAAATATATTTAGTGGATCAAAAAATGATGAATCAAAATTGCTCGAAATTTTTTTATTAGGACTTTTAAATATGAGCATGAATAACATATATATAGCTATTACACTCTAATAATTGTTACACTCTAATAATTGCTATTACACTCTAATAATTGTAGCTATTACACTCTAAACAATTATTATTATAGAAAGTAATGAAAACAGAATGCGATTAAATGCGATTTCTGCTGTTGCATCTTAGAAGTAAAATAATTAATATCAGGTTCATATTATAGTTAGTCAAGTTCTTAGTTACTTTTAATAGAATACAAGCTGAACTGGAGTTGAATGACGCGATTTCAGTTTTTTATGTTATTTATTTTCAAAAAGTAATGACTTAGCAGACAAAGATAGACGAAAAAATTGTTAAAATAGCAAATGTCAAATTTTGTAAATAGTTTTGAATTATTTTTAAAATTGTTCTTAATTTCCATTTTAGACACGGATAGCTGATTAAAATTCGCGAATTTTGTTATTATATTTTGATTTAGAACCTCAATAAATATCGTGACGAAAATATTCTGTCACATGCCATAGGCCGTTCCAGCTCTATGTACAAATATCGGCAATATTAAGCTTTAAACGCATACAGTCCTATCTAATCGGCAAGTGTATGAGCGTGGGGGAAAGGGTTTTCACGACGTGCCTTGCGCCCCAAAGTTTGTAAGTTGAGCTTTGCACATTCAGAAAATTAGAATGAAAAAAAAAAAAAATACGGAAATTCTGTTGGCAAAATACATTTTTTCGCTTGCAGTGCAGATAACGTGGCATAGCAGCATCTTAACATTACATTAAAATTGTATGAACGTATCCCCTTCCTTTCTCTGAGTTGAAGTAGCCTATTGAGCGGGATTCTTAACAAAGTTAAATGCAGCCGCACTCGCAGTCGCGAAGTGACGGTTTTTTAAAACCCCTTTAAGAAATATATTTTTTTAAACATTGCGCATTATCTGTAGCTTGAATATCTTCGGATTTACCTGAATTTTCGCTTGAAAGCCGCAGCATTACTGTCACGTCACTGAATCACTGTCGTACTTAGCTCTCTTGCTTTTTATTTTGTTTCTTTCCAAAGCGTAATGATTTCAATGCCGTTTTTTAAATTAGTTTCGTGACGAATGTTTTCTTACTCACTACTCTCGTATATATAAAGAGTTTTTGCTTATTAATATATTTTTTAATATAATCTTTTATTTATCTAATAATATGATATGCATTTTCACATGCGCATAATATGATCATTATGCGTGACATGCACAGATTGCTATTTATTTCTAATTAAATAAATTAAACAAAAATTAAACATTAAAAGTAAATTATGTTAATAGCTTGCATTTTAATTTCTCTTTGAAATAGTTGAAATTTTTAAAATAAAAATGTTTTTACGGTTCCGTTCCGGTGTAGAAAAATAATTTCTGTTCACTTCCGGAATTGAAAAAAACAATTTAAGTTAAAATCTGCTTTTTGGTTCACCAGAAATAACTATTTCTTTTCGGATTTGTGTTGTGTTCTTGTTCGAAGTCTTATGTTAAAGTTAAATTTATAAATTCTGGCCGTTGCAAGAAACTTTAAAATTGGAATTTTTTTTTTAAATTGAAGAAAAATTAAACTTTAGTGTGTTCTGGAAAATTTGATACATCTTAAATTAGGCATCGAACTTTTTATTGTTCTAGTGTAAGGAAAATCGTTTTTTGTTTTCCCAATTCTCCCCCTTCCTTTAATTTCAAATTTCTCCAAGAATATTCATGGAGAAGAATGAAAAAATTAAATTGTTTCTTCATTACTATTTAATTAAAATTGAAAATTTATTAAAAATTTCAATTTCTATGCATTCTAGAAAACCAAATTTGCCACTAAATTTCCCACCCCACTATGAATTATTTCTCTAATGTAGAGGAAATGTTACGTTTTCTACGACCCCCCCCCCCCTTTTTTTTTTTATAAATTCTAAATTCCTCAAAGAATTTCCGTTGAGGAAATGTTTCTTCATTATTATTCACGAAATACCATTTGTCAACGATAATAATAGAAAGTCAGTGTTTAGCTTCTGGTAAATCTCCTACCTGCTTGTCTTAGGTCACTGCCCTTTAAGCAAGTACGCTGGTTCATACGTAACAGAAATACGTAACAAGCAGGCTCCTCTTAACACACCTGTCAATTCAGGGGCCCCTGAGCTTTTCACTTTTATTATAATCTATGGAGGTATTTATGAGGGGTGCTTCGGACAGGTGCAACATACTCCCTCACTTTACGCCTTCTCGTCAATATTACGGAAGCAAGGCTATTACATTAGGATGGTGAAGATTGAATGGAATTGTTTTATTCACTGATAATATAAGTTCTTTTTTTTTCATTTCCACTTTCTCCATTTTGTTTTTTTTACAGTCAAGTTTCCTGCGGAAGATAATAATTTTGGGATAAAATAATTCTTGGGTATTGAAGAATCGTGAAGGAGAATTTCCTAGAAATGAAAATAAAAATAATTGCTATCTAGTTTTGCTATTAATAAAAAAAAAAAAAAATAATAATAAAAAAAAAAACTATACACCATATTAAATAAGCATCCTATGCGAATCATGGAAGTATGTTGTCGAAGAACTCAGTTATAGCGAGTTGGATAGGAAATCCGGTTTTTACAGAGGTTGTTACCCCCTTGATGTAATTTTTATTACCAAGATTGGCTCGAATCACAAATTCTCAAATCTCACGTTTTCTATTGAAACCTGCTAATAAGACGAATTATAGAGTGTTTACTATAATCTATAATATGAGACGAATAATAAGCTCGAAGCCGTAGTGGTCGTTCTACGTATTCAGAGCCAAGGCCCTACCCTCCCCGCTTTTCAATGCATTAAACGTGTGGAATTTTTAATTTAAATTTTTCCGTTATTGAATTCAGTTTTTAATTTTTTCCGATCCGGTTAAGTCAAGTAAATGGACCTCCTATGTCGCGCCGCCTGTTCCCAGAAGTAGCGGCGACTTAATGATAAATAATTTATCATTTTTATTTCTCTGATAGATAAATTTTCCATTGTATGTATAATTATAGCTCTTATACAATCAGTGATAATAGATTTTTACAATCTTTCTTTTTTCATTTTTGTAAGAATTTCTTTGGTAGAAATAAATTAAAATGTAGTACCATACTTAGTACAAAGATACTGTACAGATATAGAGGCTTTTACTATAATTAGAAAAGGTATATACATGTAGTTTCCTTTTTTGTAAAATCGACCATTCTCTACAACAGGGGTCTCCAACCTTTTTGCTTGCGGAGCTTATGAGATCACTATTTCCAAATACCAATCTACGAATTATTTTATCGCAGTTTGTTATTATATGGCAAATCATACTATTCGGAGATAGAGGTAGCTTTGCGGCAAGGTGGATTAAATTTTGAAATAAAATCGACTTTTATATACCCTTAAAAGGAGTTGAGAAGCTGTCTGGTTATATTCCACATGTTCTATTTATTATAGTTTAACATGATATGTGTAGCTCTCTCTATTCAAACGTGGATGCGTAATACTTTATGAATGTTGCACACATGCATAGATATACATTAGGTACTGCTTATGTGAAATAATTATTAATTAAATCAGTTGCTTTTATTAATTAATATCTTTAGAAGAAAATGCATATCCCATTGTCACGTATTGTAATCAGACAATTAATTGAATCACAAACTGTAGCGTAAATGAGATTTTTCTTACAGGGTATTTCATAATATTAAGAATCAAGAAGCTTACTTCTAATAATTTTATTTATCGGTGCTAAGCTATCATTTTTTACTATTTTATTTTTAACTAGGCTAGACAAAATTTTTTATTCTTTTTCCTCAAATATCATATAGAAAAGCCATATATTAACTTAAGAAGCATCCATATTTAATAATTTAATATATATAATCAAATATAAATCCAAAATCATACCCATGTGAATGTATTTCATGCAATAATAACTCCTAATCGGATTTACATTTCATGTAACAAGTAAAAACTAATACTTATTAATCTCTTCATTTTATTAATGTGTTCTTAAATTGTAAATAATGAGTTGCAAGGTTTAGTGACTGAGAAAGAAATATAAAGTATGTGGCCTTCAGAATTTCTGTTATTATTTTTACTATCTAAAAATGCCTTATCACTATCTCTCTTCTCTACACAAGAGGTCTGCACGGGACGGAATTTCCAGGCCCGGCCCGGTGTAAAAACTAAACGTAAAAACGAAACTTTTTAGCCTCGTCCAATTTTTGCAACATTTAATTATAAAAGATATTAAAAAATAAATAAATAATCCCGCAATTTTCACATCAAGAACATGTGATAATTTAAAATGAAGGAGTGGGTTGATTACGGGCGCTGCGGTCATTACTCGGGCTAAACAGACCGGGATCTCTCTGTAAAGTGAAGTACGACCCACTACAAACTTCCATGCTTCAGTTGAGATTCGTAGTGGAGGTCTGCACGGGTCGGAATTTCCAGGTCCGGTCCGAGCGAAAGCTATCTTGGCCCGGCCCGTTTATAATTTTGCAGTTTACGACCCGGCCTGGGCCTGCCCGTGAAAAAATCAATGACATCAGGCTCAGCTCAACCCGACTCAATTTATACGAAAATTCTGATGTTTCTTTACATACAATAAAGATTCTTTTAATAAATACTGCATACATATTTATGGGAAAATTGTACTGTACATTTTACAGTTACTATACGTTCACAAGTCATAGAATAATGTATAGCAATACCATTAATGATCACTTAGACTTATAGTAGACTATTACATTATTTCAAGTAAAGACATTAAAGAAATTAATGTAGTTTGGAATAAAAGAAAAAAGACGATTATACATTATAACTTTTGTTGCTGCATAATAAAAAAAAGTAGATTTTTGAAAATGTTTCACTATGATTTATTAAAGTATATTTCCAAACATTCCGTTAACAGAAGTTTATTATCGCAATTACTATTTTTACAAAACAAATTGCTTGCTCGACACGTACTGGGAACAATTAAGTCCAGTTCCGACCGGGCCGAGTATGAAAATAGAGTGTAAGCCTGATCCTGGCCTGCCTGAGTCTGCTGAAACATTTAATCCCGGGCTTAGACACGATGTAACTGTCCGATGCCGATTTTTAACATGTTATATTTCTGTATTCATATTGTCAAGCTAGCATCGGCTCGCACAACACATTTATACTTATTCTCGTCCCAGCCACGTCCATTGAAAATCGTTCATATTTTATCAGCTTAGTTTGAACCTTTTAAATTTGTTATATCGAGCCCGTCGGCCCACTTTATATTTTTATGGCTGGCCCATTTTAATATTTTTATCGGTCGGCTCCGGCTCGTTTATTATTTTTTATCGACCTGGCCCGTTAAAAATTCTTTATTTTGTCGGCCAAGCCTGGGCCCGTGCAGACCTCTACCCCACACACGCAATGTTTCCATTTTAATATTTAATCAGATGCAATGGAAATGACAGAGTGGCAGTATATAAAAGCTTTCCTTCTTTTTCGAGAACTATGTGAGCTGACTTACCGGAGACTGACATATTTTTCAAAATACGTTTCTTAAGTTCCATTTACAACACAGTTGCCTTTTCGAATCTCTGGTTAATATACTCCTCGTCTTCAAACCAGATCCGAATCGAAAAAAAAAAAACGTTATTACTGATGATGGGACGAAAACCAGAATTGAACTTAAATTGTGTTTCCAGATTGGGAACTAAATCGAAATAACTTTTCTACTACAGAACCGAACCAAAGATATACCGATAAAAAAAAAATAATAATAATTGGATCTATAAAAGTTGAATGATTTGAAACATAAATTAAAATGTCAGTCATTGACATCATTTACTTCTGATGGTGTTTTTTGACATAAGGCATGTCAAAATTTAAAATAAAAATTGTGTATATTGGAACTAACTAAATTGCTAAAAACGAAAATATTTATTAACTAAGGTATAGCAATGTACAGTGTAATTTCAATGCAGTTGCCTAAAGCAGGTTCTTGAACCGGAATCGAACCAAAAGCCACTATTTCTAACAAAAAATGGAACCGAAACGAAAGATGTCATTTAAATAAAACAAAACAAACAACGAAAAAATAAAGTTTTGAAGTCGTGCTAAGAATTAGACGCTTTATTGACTAAGCTGATTGAAAACTAGAAATCATAATGTTACTTTTGCTGTTTACTTTAATCAACTGTTCAGTTGGATCAAAATTTATGGTACAAACGTGATTTGTTTTTAAAAATATGATGTCGTTTTCATCATGTATAGGATTAATATTATGGGAGTAACATTCATGGACGAAAATTTGATTCAGTTAAATAATTCTGCCTGCTGCCAATCTCCGAAAGTTCTTAAAAAATAAGACCTGTGATTTTTAAATAATCACTTTCAGACTTTACAGTATTTTTTTTTTTTTGAGGAATATGTAAGACGATCAGATTTTTCGGACACAAAATTGTACGTGCTTCGAATTTTATGGGAAAGCATCCCTGGGGGATAAGAAAATTCGTAATTATTGGGAGCTCTAATCTGTATTAGATATTATTTATGTAACTGTCTCTATGTCCTAGTAAAATCTGGTGCAATAGCTGAGCAGTGAGCATCTCCGATTTTTTTTTCTAGGTCACAGTGTTAAATGACCCTTTTCTGATTTTAGTATTTTGTTTCTGTTCCCAACGGGCCCGACCTTGGGAAAAAGTGACAGCCCATTTTTTTTTCTTTAGATCTGATGTTTGATTTTGTGAGATTTTGGCAATAAGTTATTATTATTATTTATTTTTTAATTTAGAGTCATATGAGAGGGAATAGAATCGACATACTGGTTAATTTTTTTGAATGTCTCTAATATATACTTGCCACATCGATGATGTTAAAAAAAAAGCATTGAAAATTCATGATCTAATTCTGTTTATTAAGTTAACCTCTTCTGCAACATATAGATAAAACGATTCTCGTTTATTGTATAAAATTTGTTTCAATAACGAAGTTTGATTTCAGAAGATGGTAACAATTAAAATATCGTTTCCGTTTTAATGTCAAGGATTTAATTAATAAAATCTACGGTTTCAATTAAATAGTCTTTCTTATAGCAGATTAATTACTGCACACTGTACTAAAAAAAATGAAAAATGTTTTCTTAATCTATGAAAATATAATAAGACCACGAGTGAAAATATACAACAACCTCTTCCGAATTACCCACAATTCCGAAAACCGTTTTTATATTTAGAAACCTCAGAAACCAATATATTTTGGAGATTTTAAGAAGAATTTATAAAATAAAAGTTTATTTTGCACCAATGATTTTCGGAAACGTTTCCGAGTAGTTTTTATAGGGTATTAATCAGTTTTCGCAACCAGGAATATTGGTTTTTTGGATGCTATTAGTTCTCAAATAAACATTTTCAGCAGCGTAACTGAATGTATACATGCAAGACTAACAAAACAATATTAATGTTAATGTTACTGCTGTTAATTTATCGTGTCTATCTTCAAAACATGTTCGTTGAACAAGAAAATGTTTACTTGAGAATTGATAGCATCCGAAAAACCTATGTTCCGGGTTGAGAAAACTGATTTCTTCACTAGAAAAACTATTCGAAAACGTTTCCGAAAATTAGCAGCAACCAAATATACTTTGTTTTTAAAAATGCTTTTTTAAATTTTGAAAATATATTGGTTCCTGAGATTGCTAAAGATAAAGAACACTTTTCGGATTCGTGGTAATTCGAAAGAATTTATTGTATATTTTAGTTGGTGGTTATATTGTATTTTCCCAAGATTAATAAACATTTGTCTTTTTCTAAATTTCATATAATATTTATTATATTAAGGTAATTTATAAATGAATATTAAACAGTCTGAATTATTTAGGGCGGCATATAGTTTAAGGAAGCAGACACCGATCAAATCAAAATGGGGCCCATTGGTATTCCTTTTGGGTTCCCTTTCTATACCATCGCCAAAAAATCAACATTTTCTATGCCTTAGAATACATACATGAACATATAAATAAATATTTAAATAAATAAGTATTCTTTAACCTCATTCTACTCTAAAAGTATAAAATATTAATTATAATCAACTACTGATTAGAAAGTTCAACAGCAAATTATTTTCGTTAGTGAAATTTATGGGAGAAAAGTAATTATAAGCAATAAATAATTAAGTAATCTAGAGTGCGCATCCGGTGAAATAATCAGCATTGTGATTATATTTATTTTTTTAGAAGTAAAAATTTCAGGAAATATTGTTTACAAAATTAACCAGGAACATTTATTTGTAAATGTTTTAATTACACTAAGTAAACTTGAAAAAATGCACACGAAATCTGGACTCCTCAAAATTAGGGGGCTCAAAGTCACGGTCCATTGGACCACTCTTCAATCAGGCCTTGTAAGGAAAAAGTGATTTGAATGCTATAATTGACTGGTAAAAGTCTAAATTTGACAGGTTTTTTTTACGATCATATACATGGTATTCAAGTTTTCTTGCCATTAGGAACCCTTCTCTATAGTGGCGGCATTGGTTTATTAGGGCGCTACGTGCACATGATTCCAAATTTTACTCTTTTTTGTAACAACCATTTTTTAATAAAAATCTTTCCCTTATTTAAATGTAGAAATTCTGCAATTAAATTTCCTCGTTGTGTTAATTTCCTATGCCTCTAGCTGGCTATCCACGAGTGGATGTTTTCTGCAACTATACTACGACGAAGATTTCTATTAAAAAATAGTGGTAACAAAAAAGCTTAAAAAATTAAGCTATGCATGTGTAGAGCCCTAAAACATCAGTCAAGAGCCAGCACTCGTCTTCTACAAAGTAATATCTATATTTGTCGGTTTTACATTTTAACAATTTTCTTAGTAACCGTTGTTAGAAATTTATTGTAATCAGTAGAATCCGGATTTATATGCACTTATAAAGATGACAAAATACGCATGCATATATGAACTAAAATTTTTAAAACACACACATATATATATATATATAATGCCAGTTACACTGCAAAAAAATTGTTTATTTTACACTATAATACTGGCATTTCAGCTGCCAGTATTATACCGTAAAATTAGCAGTAATAAACAGTAAAATAAGCAGTAATACGATGCTGTGCATGCGCGGTAGCGTATTAATGTGCTCGAGCAGCACATTTATACTTATTGTCGTCCCAGTCACGTCCATTGAAAATTGTTCATAATTTACCAGCTTAGTTTGAAAATTTTAAATTTGTTATATCGGTATATATCTTCCCACCTAATTATTTTATCAGCCTGGCTGGTCCGTTTATTTATTTTTTTTTATCGGCCCGGCCCGTTAAAAAATTGTCTTTATTTAGCCGGGCCTTCCAGGCCCGTTTGAAAATTTGCCTTTATTTTGCCGACTGGGCATCAGAGTGGGGCCGGGTACGAGACTCGGGCCCTTGCAGAACTCTAATTCGAAGCCAGCTCCTCTTGTACAGTAGCCAGCGTCCTAACCATTAGACAAGCAGGTGGGCTGAAAGAGTAGAATTCACTATTAATCCAATCGCACAGGGCTGTCCATTTTCATTTTAAAATTTATTTCATAATTAGGTTTTAAGTTTAGCTTTATGGATGAGAAAAGTCTATTTACTGATTTTTCTTTTCCCGTGATTTATTTTCTCTCTCTGTATTCCAGTAGCTAAATAAACAGGGATTCGAAGTGTAATATTTTTTGCTCTGCTCATTGTTCCGGTTCAGTTAAAATAAAATATTTCGTTTCGGTTCCGGTTTTCGCTCCCTTAACCCTTTGAAGGGCGGTAGGACATATATGTCCCACTTAATTTTAATTCCCAAATGCCACACTGACACCAGAATTTCGGGAAAAAAATTTTGCTTTTATATCTTAAGTGAAGAAAATATGTTACATATTTTCAAATAATATTGTTTGTAAATCCTGGAGTCAATCGGTCATTTTAACATTTTCGCAACAGAAATACCTTGCCCCCAAAAAGGTTATTCTGATTTTAGTTTCGATTTTCGTTTCATCAGAAGTAACGGTCTTTTTTATCTGTTTTGGGTTCAATTCCAGTTCGAAACTCTTCTTCGAACCCATGCGTTAACATGCAAATTTTTCACAGCTATCATCAATTTTTTTTTTTTTTTAATTTCGTTTTTATGTATATTATAATCTTTTTAAATCATGTTTCTATGCTGTTTAATTGATAACAAAATATTTCTGAAACATATACTAAATTTTATTTTAAGTGTTAAAATCTTATTCGCACCTTGCCAGCTTCGCTAAGATTTTAATGTTAAAAATATTAAATTAAATATATATTTCAGAAATATTTTGTAAATTTGATTCTCAAGTAACGTCATTTAAGAAGAGTGTGTAGAAAAATGAAAATAAAATTTTAATTTTTTGATGAAAATTTTTAAATAATATGTTGAGTAAAGGTGCCTGTAGTTGGCCAATTAAACCAGAAAAGAGGTGACTTATTATTAATGTAAATAATAATAATACCCACTTGTCTTTGCTGATGCGCTGATGACATTGTAAGACTGCTGCACATAAATAAATTCTAATATTTCATTTGGTACCACAAATAAACTATTTATAAAGCATTTTATCTCAATGTGGCCATCTACTAGGATGGAAGGGGGGGGGGGCGACTATTCGAACACTTATCTTATATCCTCTTTTTTCAATATGTGTCCATGCCGAAAGGTTTAGCATTTGAGAGGTCAATTTAAAATCTGACTGCTAAGGAGATTGCACGTACATTTTCACATTAGGATGATTAGAAATTATAAAATTGTTTAAAAGGAAAAGTATTATTCTTAAATAATAATAATAATAATAATAAAAATTGTTTAAAAATTACGTAAAAGTACGTAATTGTTAAAAATTACAATATATTACGTATAACATTAATATTTTGTTTATAAAAACATTATATTCATCTCAAAGGTTATCGTTTCCTTGTTTAATTTAAGTTTCAATTCAAGTAAAATGAATAAAATACTGCTTTAAAAAAGAAAAAGAAGAAATACAAATATTTTTCGCATTTTTTTAATGTGTTAGAAAGTGGCAAAAATGTTCGAAAAACACATTATTTTCTGCTAATATTTAATTTCATATGTTTGGAGGAACTGGTTTTATATGAAAGTAGTATTTCTGTGTAATTTACCTTTTATCTAATTATTAGTTTTGTTCATAAAAACATTATATTCATCTCAAAGATTATAATTTCCTTGTTAAATATAAATTCGCATTCCAGTAAAATGGATAAAATATTGCTTTAAAAAAAAGTATAAATACAAGTTTTTTTTTTTTAAATTTTAATATGTTAGAAGATAGCTAAAATGTTCGAAAAACATATTATTTTCTGCTAATATTTAATTTAATATTTTTGGAGGAACTGTTTTTATATGAAATTAGTACTTCTATGTATTTTACCTTTTATCTAATTATTATTGTCTTACTTAATATGATGTGAGTAAAATATAGGTTAAGACTGTATTAAAAGGTCACTCAATACTCCTAAGTTTCCCTTTGTGAGGCATTTAAGATAAAGATTATTGAAATTACTTTTTAAAAACTATCTTCTTAGTTCCTCTAGAGAGGTCAATAACCTTCAAATATACACATGCAAGGAAATGGTTATTATCAATGTTATAAATGGATTGGAAAAAATAAAGGAAATGAAAAAGCAGGAAGAAAAAAGTCTAAATTTTTTTGATAATACATGTTTTAGAAAGAAAAAAAATCACAATAATACTATAGCTGTGTAATTTATTTTTATTGCAAATAAATTTTAAAAAGTATGGTTTTCAAATTTGATATCCGAAGTGTGAAATATATATCGATTCCTTTTCTTACAATTTCAGTTTTTTATATATTTGTTATTTAAACTGTAATTAATATTTTAATTGAAATTACGATAGTTTGAAAAGTTTATTGCTTTATGCTTGATTTTGATATCAAAGTACACAACCTATCAGTACATAATAAAAAAGAAGTTTTATTCGTAACCCATTTCATGAAAGTATTTTAGTACTATACTTTTTTAATAATCGTCGAATGCAATTGTTAATAAAATGTAATTAATATTTGTATTAAACAAACTGTCATTTAAAAAGTTTGTTATTCTGTGATTTATTTATTTTTATGTCGTCGTTATTTTTTGTAAAGCAAAGTGCACAGTTTTTCAAATCAATAAGGAGTTAAATAACGTTGTATTCATATTTTCCTTATCCATTCCACTTTACGTTGTATTCGTATTTTCATTTATTTATTTTATAACTTTATTATTTATTACTTTATTAACTTTATTATTTTATAACTTTTTGTAGTACTACCTGTAATCGTCGAATGCAATTTTTAATAAAATGTAATTAATATTTGTATTAAACAAACTGTCATTTAAAAAGTTTGTTATTCTGTGATGTATTTATTTTTATGTCGTCGTTATTTTCTGTAAAGCAAAGTGCACAGTTTTTCAAATCAATAAGGAGTTAAATAACGTTGTATGTTGAGGTGTTGTTTTAGAATAAAAGAAGTTATTTGTTGAAAAAACTGCATTGTGAACTAACGCGCGGTTGCTCTCTGGTGTCATGGGCAACTATTACGTGACTACTTTATTCTAAAACAGTCAACTGTCCCACATTCTTTGGGACAGTCCCGGAATACCTATGAGAATTCTCGCGTTATAATATATTTCTAGAACGTCCCGCAAAACTCCAAATGTGGTCCGGAAACACCGCCTTCCCGTCATAAAAAATAAAAATAATAATAAGCAAAATTACTATGAAAATAGTTTGCTTTCTTGATTGTATTGTATAAGAAAGGAAATACTTGATGTCGTTACGTCATTTTTCGGCAATAGGCAGTATAAGGACAAGTTAAAAAAATCCTATCGTGGATGATAGAAATTCGGAGCGAAAACACTGCACAGACGAACACAGATAACCCTTGGTATCTCGATTAAACGATTTTAAAGCTTTGTGATGAAAAAAAGGGAATTAAACTCTGTTTTCTCGCTGCTATACTTAATGCTATTTGCGAAGCTCAATTCTGTTTTCTATGCTTGACTCAAATGAGGCGCCAACTTATAAAGGATCGAAAGCTTTTTTTTTTCTAAAATGACGACTTATGCAATTTAGCCTTGTTAGTGTCTGTGACAAAGAGATGGAACCAAGAAAATCTGATAAATGTTCCGTTATGACGACATTTTAGATGACGGCTTATCGAGGTTTTATTACATTTGCACCAAACCTTAATGGCGTCGTGCATCGAGATTTTCGCAAATTGGCTCCCTTATTTAATCAGTAATAGGTTTACTCAATTTGACTGGCGACCTGAGTTTTTAAAATGAAAAACACGTCTTATATGCCTCCCAATGTCATATTCTTCCACTACTTCAGTCGTAATTTGCATTTTAATCAGTAAAACAGTGGAAACAGGTATTTTGGTAGCTGAGGTAATTTGATGTTATTTAGTAATTTTCTTTTTCGTAGTAGCTACAGTGACATCATCACTTTTTTCAGTTCAAGGTGCTCCTCCTGTTTGAATAGTGGAAATTTTTTTCTTTCAGAGATCAAAAGCAAACGGGTCATTCTCCTAGAAATGTTCAAAATATCATGTAGCATTTATAAAAGTAATAATTGCATCTCAAAAGTGTAATAGTGAAAATGTGATGTAAGAATAATCGTAAATACATGCAATAAATTAATTAAAAACATATTCTTCATGAAAATAATGTGTCTAGCCCACAGAGTATGACAAATTATGTCCTTGGACTGCCATAATCCTACTTTTACAAATTATTAAGTCTGTAAAATTGATGAAACTTTTTTAATGTTAAATTATTTACTTTTAATTCAGTGCTTTATAAAACTATTATCAAATGAGATTTCAAAGGGTAATATTGAGTATTTATTGTTTTATTTTAGAAATAACTACTATCACAAAAAGCTGAGTCAGGCCCATGGACAGAAAGGGAATAGCAAATAAATATCTCAACAGATAGTATCGATGTGAAAAAGAATCCTGTTAGTCATTTGAATGTAGCAATAAGTTGCAAGTCTAATCTATATTAGTTAAGTTTTTAGTTTCCGTGAAATAACTAAGAAGAAATCCTGAATGTAAAAATAACACTATCAGTTGTATAGTCTAAACAAAATACAGACAGGTAAAGATT
This sequence comes from Maratus michaelseni, assembly GCA_963931845.1. Lineage (NCBI taxonomy): Eukaryota > Metazoa > Arthropoda > Arachnida > Araneae > Salticidae > Maratus > Maratus michaelseni. The sequence continues at coordinate 448,296,289 of OZ007586.1, forward strand.
GTAAAATAGTAAAAATAAATATAATAGCATGCAACATTAATTGCACAAAACGTATTTAAGCAGCATCATTTTACTTAACCTAATATTTAGTGTGCTAAAAATAATTCATGAAACAAACATCAGGTCCACAGACATATCTTGTGCGGTGAATACTGATACTTACACGATGTCATAAATAAGCTCAAAGCAATTTAAAAGCATATATTTGCATCCTTAACTTACACTTCATTACTAAAAATGTACTCTGAGAGAATGATCCATCTAATTATTGGAGGAGCATTATAAAGGCACTCATTTCCTTTATACTGTTACATAAGTTTTTACAGCTCAGGTGGTGTAATTTAAGGAATAAAATCCCAAAAGTTTTGAAAGTTTTACACAATTTATGTTGTTGGATAAAAAATCTCGAATATCAAACCCTCTTCACTCAGAATGGTTTAATGACTAAAAGCTGAATCGAGATATCGTAGGAGGATTTTTACGGGTCATTACGAAAAACCCTGGTAAAAATCTTATAGACTTTCTTATTTGTTGGATTGAAAATTTGAAATAGCAATCTCTCGTCTACCTGAATGATTAAATGATAAAGGACTGAATTATATCTATCCTAGGTGGGTTTTTTGCGTCAATACAAAAAAAAAATCCTTCAAAACTATCATAAAATTTCTTATTTTGTTGTATAAAATACGGAAGAATAATCCTATTCATATAAGTCCACGCTTATGTAAATGACTAAATGTTCAATGGCCGAATTGATCTATTTTAGGTAGATTTTTGCAGGTCAAAACAAAATACCATGAAAAATATATGAAAATTTCCTTTATTGTTAGAAACTTTAACAGATGCAAAGCCATCAACCCTTGAGTTTGGTGTCTGATGTGTGGTTGTTTTTGTTAGATTATATGGTACATTAAGCTTTCATGTAGTTGAATGGTTAAATTGTCGAGGGTTGAATTGTTTATTGTAGGTGGAATCCTATGGGTCAATACCAAAAGCCTTGAAAATCAAATTAGTATGTGGATAGACAGAAAATATGGAATATTACGCCCTCGTCTTAGTAACTAAATGTCCAGTGGCTGGATTGGTCTAACCTACATATTTTTCCTATTCTTTTTGTGTTAATACCACCCAAAAATATCATAAAAGTCCTACAAAATGTTTTATATTGTTAAATATAATATGGAATAATACTCCTACACTATACAAGTAGTCCTATAATATCTTGTTTTATTGATATAAGTCCTCGTTTAAATGAATGAGTAAATGGCCGACCGAAATAATATATCCTTAGGTGGATGGATATTTGTCCGTCAATACAAAAAACAAATAATAAAATACCTTATTAAAATTTTCTTTATTGTTAGACAGAAATAAGATGTAAAGCCATAAACCCTCAATGCTGGTATGTAACGTGTGGTTGCCCTTGTTAGGTAGAAAATATAGTACATTAATCTCTCATATATTTGAATGGTTGAATAGCCAAGGCCTACAATGTTTTCGTAGGCGGATACTTATGGGTCAATATCAAAGGCCTTGAAAATGTTATGCAATTTTTAATGAAGTATAGAATATAAGCCCAGGGCTCTCTAAATAACTAAATGTCTAAGGACTGAATTGGTCTATCCTAGGTGTATTTTTATGGGTCAATGGGCTGCCACGCACTAGTCACGCTACAGTAGAAGAACGTTCGCGATTTCTCTTTTTGTGCAGAATGACGAGGATTCTGCTCATACACACACACGCAGACACGCACTCACAATGACCGAGCATAGTGTCGATGATCTCAGGCTGAATTGAGAGAGGGCAATTCAACATTTTGAGCCTACACATTTCTTTCTGTCGATAGGTATATAGCATAAGTTTTTGCTATCGCTTGTGACAGATATGTGTGTTTATTATGGGGCAAAAAAAAAAAAACAAAAAAAAAACTGGTGTGTCATCTTACGAATAAGGCCGTGAAATTGTCAACTTTAGGTACTTTATTTCTGTGGAGAGAGAATTTGTTTGGTATTGATGAAAACATCTTGATAGTTCACAAAGGTTAATAACCTTCGAAAGCTAGTTTGCCTTCACTTTCAGAACATGTTGTAAGTACACTAATTTATCAGAACAGAGATGAGAAAATTTCACCGATCCGCGATTTTCCGCCCTTTTTTTTGTGCGTTTGAAGGATTTTTCATTTTCCACGTTATCAAGTATTATAATGCCTTTTAGCGTAAATCATTAAAAGTTAGTCTATTAGATATGATTTATGTTGGCATTCATTCAACAATTTTTGTTAAATGTAAATTACTCAAATGTACTGAGTTATTCTTTTTTATTTTACTAATGCTTTTCGCTTTTTAGGCATTTCAATTCCTTTTTGTCAAGTTTTCTGTAAGAGACCCCTCCCCCCTACCCCCCAAAAATGTTGTCTGATTAAAAGTATTAAACAATTTATGATAGTTACGAATATGAATTTTGTTAGCGAAAATAATAGAAAACTCATGATGATATTATCGAATTATCTTAATGTAATATCGGATAAATTAAAATTAATATTTTGCTTATAGTGATATAAGTCAGGGTGGTGCAAAACTTTAATTAGATTAACTATTGAAAACTAACGATTAAAAGTTTAATCATGACTAAAGATTGACCATTGAATTTTATCGTCAATCTTTAGTCATGATTAAACTTTCAATCGTTAGTTTTCAATAATTAATCTAATTAAAATTTTGCACCACCCTGATATAAGTTTCTGGCGCAAACCCAGTACCTTAACTATTCGTGATGAAGCCCTTGGTACAACTGGATTCTGTCCAGAATTCCAGAACCCATCCTTCTTATTCTATTTTTGACTGTATTTAAAAAAAAAAAAAAAAATCTGTTTAAATTTAACTAGTTAACCTGTAACTGCTGTTAGTGGTCTCATAGACAGTTTTTTTTTTCAATTTTCACAGTTTAACTTATAAATTTCAGTTTAACCTTTAACTGCTGTGACAGAAATTGTTTCAAAACTACTGTGAAGCGGTCTCTCAGACCGCTCAATCGAAAGATGAATAGAAAGCTCGATTAACTCACAGAATACTAGTTATTTTCTAAACTTTATAGTCAGGACTACTGTAATTAAAATTCAACTATTCAAAAGTCTCTAGCGATTGTATTAGGGCTGTAAACGAAACAAAATTTCACCAGTATCTGTAGTTAAACTGGAAATCAGAAGTTAAACTATGAAAATTGAAAAAGACAGCGGTCTGAGAGACCGCTAACAGCAGTTAAGGGTTTTCTACCGACACTAATGCAATTTCGTTTCATTTGAAGCTGTAATACTATTGCTAGAGACTTATGACTAGGTGAATTTTGATTATAAAAATCTTGTACATAAAATTTAGTACATAAACAGTATCCTATGAGTTAATCAAACCTTTTATTCATCTTTTGATCAAACGGTCTCAGAGACTGTTCACAGTAGCTATGCAGCAATTTCTGTCACAGTAGTTAAGGGTTAACTGGTAACTGAGCAGGTGGTTTCTCTAAAGCTGAACCATGCCGACTAAGCCTACAGAGATTTTTTTGATGAAGAAAACTCAAAATTATCTTCTGTGTGAACATTTGTTTGAAAACTATTTTTTCTTTGTTTTCTGTCGTAATTTAAATGTTCAAAGTACACATCAGTATAATTTCGTACTAATATTTAAATAGGGAAGCTTTATCCGATCCACAAATAAATGCGGTTTCTGAGACCTCACGTCACTGTTATGATTTACTTTTTCTCCTATCCAGTTAGGAGTTAAAATGCAATTTTGTCATGGTGAAAGAATTTTGATTTTATGCATTCTATAGTATTTAAAAATAATATCGGATTGGACAAAGTGTATTATGTTTTAATATACATTTTTATTGTGATTACACAAATATAAAAGTGTGATCCCAAAAAATCTAATAATCCACTTATTAGAATATAACATGTCAAAACCGCTATTCCAGTAAGCGAATTAAATGGTAATTATTTAATATTTCTGTTAAATCGTCAGTTTGAACATCAAATTTCAAATACTTGAAAGATTATTTTATTATTTTCATTATTCTTTAAATTGGCTGTTGTTATGTTTAACCCTAGAACTACCGGGAATTTTACTCAAAATCTTGTTAAAACATTTTACACCAGAATTTTTATTTAAAACTATTTAACTTATTTATTTACTTTAGTTCTCTGTGGTGTATATTTAACTTATTTTATGAAACAAATTCTGGTTCGAATAGTCATTTTGCTGAAATTACGGTGGATGCCCTGTATCACTTATTTATTTAGAGGTCCTTATAAGTATTTTTGCATTTTGTAGCATGACTACTAAACATCGATGACAACCATAGAAATACCGCAAATGTCCCATCGGTAAAAATGAGGTTTCGTGAAAATATACCCTTATTAACGAATTATCTCTTTGTAACACATAATATAAACTAAAAATAATTATTACAAAACAATCATATATTTAAGAAAAATGTTTTGAACTGCAGAGTCGGAAAAGAGAGTAGCAAGGTAATTCTCTCAATATGACAATTGGACAACACTAGGTTCCCGTGCTGAGAATTCTGAGTAGCGGATTAATTCGAGATCTGTTCTAATTAATTAAACAGAGCACATTTTTATTTTGGATGCCTGCAATATGTGTTTATCCCATTAACATATTGAACACTTCTTTTGAGGAAAAAAGTTATAACTATGTCGAAAATTTCTGTAAGTAGAGTCATATCCAAATCAGGGATAGTCAACAACACACGTGCACTTGCGCCCACGAAGCCTTTGTAAATTTATATGTATGAATGTGTATTTTGTACTCGTGGAGAAACATAGTAAGTTTTTATTTTGATTAAAAGAAACTATTGCAAATCCACTGATTTTTCTTAGAAAATATTTTTTTCAGACTAATTTGAACTAATGAAAAAAAAAACAAAAAAAAAACAGAACTTTGGGATATTTTTTATTCTTTGTACCATTGGTAGCTGAGAAGAGACTATTAACTCTTGACAATTTTCGTAAGTATATACATCTATATCCCTTCAAAACTGACATATATTGGAAAATGTATATTCATGCATTGTGCACTCTATTAACTTTTAAATAAATATATGTATTTTTTAGAGGAAGGGGAGGGGTAGGTGCTAAAATGGGAGAGGGGGAGCTCAAATGCTCCCGTGGAGGAGACACACGTAAAATGGCTGTCCTAGATCAACAGACAACTCGGATGCCTTCACTTGATGTAAAAAAAAATGTATATAATAATAATAATAATAACAATAATAATAATAATAATAATAAACAGAGATAATCTTTTAAATATATTAAGACTTGAAAATAGAAAACGAAAGTGCAGAGTGAAGCTTAATTCATGTCCACTTCTCCTTTTCAAAGACATAACAAGGCAAGTTTCAGCTTAGAGAAATAAAAACCTGGATTATTAAAATGATCTGCTAGAATCGTCAAATTAATAAGGAATGTAGGAACTAATTAACCCATTTTGTCTCTTCCATTTAGTGGAAGAGACGAACGTTCTAGAGAAAAAGATTTTTCACTTTCTGGCCTCATAATTACTGCACATCACGTCTGGATATAACAAATAAACAAGAACCGAAAGAGTCAACACTTTGATACAATACCTGAAAGCGTTGGCCTATTTTTCCATTGACCACTCTACGATTTTCTAAGAATACATCAAAATTTCTCAGCAGGAATTTCCTTGTAGAGTTCATCCAACCCAATATGCTTTATTTATAGTTTAGTTAAAAATATTGCTCTCAATTAAACACCACTGGAAGTGTTATTGTGCTGTAATAGACAGTGGCAGGTAGTGAGATCTTGCTTACTTCCCGTATGTGTAGTATAGAAAATTGTCATGCTGTTGAAGTAACAAAAACTTGGTTTAGGGGGGAAAGTAGGTCGCTTTCGAAGTTCGATAAACAGTCTTGGAAAATCGAAAACATTTAAGATGGGTATTGAAGTCCGACGTTTTCTCTGAATCGTTTACTTCCAATACAGGAAATGCAGACGGTAATCATAGGAAGTTATAACATTTTTAAAAAAAATGGTAATAATAAGTTTAAAGCCACTGAAAGCATTGTTTCTGTGAATGTGGGGCACAACCCCTTTAAGTGATATGAAAGTAAACTGGCATATCGTTATCTATTTTAAAATAAATTAAAATAAATGAATTTTTCTTTTTCCTTTTCTTTCTTTTTTTTTTCTCTTTCTTCTTTTTTTTCTTTTTCTTTTTCTTTTTTTTTGAATTTACAAAAAGACAAGAAAATGAACTGTTACATTGCTGTTCCAATTGGTAAAGAAATCTATTTTGAACTAGAACTGTTGAAGGTTCAATGTCCCATAGCTAGTTGTTTGATTGGTGGATAGGTATTTCGCGCAAAATCTTCAATTGCATGCTTCGCCAAGGTAAACATGTCTTGAAATAAGAAGCCCCCCTCCTCACCCCATCCCTGTTTTTTTTTTTTCAGATCCGGTTGTGCTGTATTGTTCAACGTTACATACCAGAAGTGATTGTTTTACAATTACATAAATAATGATTAAACAAAACAAGGATTACTAAGATAAATGCAAGCCTTATTATTTATTTAACCTTTAACTGGCATCGTGAACTGTTTGTGCGCAACTGGCGTCATGGTGCCATTTCGTCCCTAGCTCGTATTGTAATTTATATATAAAAAAATGAAATGAATTTTTATAAAAACAATGGTATTTTTACATGACTGTATTTCTCAGTTGAATAAATCAGTAAGTATATCACTTACACATTTTATTATTTTATCTGAATCTTACTGATTGATGAAGAAATTACATTAGTAGAAAATTACGTGGGCACTACAGCACCAGTTAGAAATTCAGATTAAAAATTTACCTACCTTTTAGGATTGACATTGTGATTTATTAATACAGTTAAACATTGTTTAAATGAACCATACGTGTACAGCAGGATTTGATTCAAATAATTGGTTGATTCTAATACACGACAAAAATTGTATTATGATTTTCATTTTATCATCAGTGATTTGATACATAATACGGTCCTCATCGAGCAACAGAATTGTTAATTCTGTTAAACAATATATTAATATTTTAAACAGGGGGAGGGGGCTTCAGGACACAGAGCCCCCTAGCGGAAAAAATCCTTTTCAATTCTCTATTTTGGAAGAAGCTAGTAGAATCTTATTTTTATTTTATTATTATTATTATTTTAATAGTTCTTGCTTATTTGTTAAGTACTTCTTTGTATTGTTTTTATGGCAATATGTTTTAAAAATTATCTTGTCCGAGGAGTTCTGACAATTTTTTTTTTAGTTTAACTTATTTAATGTTTGTTTTTATTTAAAAAAGAAATGACAGTATGTGACGATGTATAGCAACGATTTTAACCTAAAATCTTACTTATCTATAATATAAATACCGTGATCCCTGATTTACTGACTGACTCACAAACCCGTCAATACTTACATATATAAATACTTTCAGAATAAGGAAAAAGTTTAATGTGTAGCTCAGATGATAGATTACTCACTTAGCAAGCTGGAGGCACCGGAAAAGATATTCAGAATTTTTAAGCATATAAGTTTTAGAAAACAATTTAACTTGATTATCCGACGCACGCAGAAAAAGGAGGATCTTGATCGTGAACAATGTAAGATTCTTTTTTACCTGATAAAATGGAAACAGGTGGGTGGGTGAATTTGAATGAATGTGGATACCAAAATGTTTGTCTTCACTTCTCGAGTGTCACAGGCAATACTTATATAGTCGATGCTTCCTGGAATAACCGGATAAAACTGAGCTACGCCGCCAGACGCCTGAGGGAACCCGTCAGGCACTCCAAAATGCTTATTAATGGTTATTCTTTTAAAAGGTGTATAGTGAAGTTAAGAAAATTAAAGCATTATTCATCGCCAATCATAATAAAACGTTAATAAATAACTAATTTTAAAAAAAATTGAAAAAAATTAGAAATAATTTTACAGTAAATCGTATGACACTAAATATTGAAATAATTTGATTATATCATAAAATGGAATCTTTGTTATTATTTTTTTTAATTTATTTTTTATTGTTGTTTTGTTTTTATTAATAAATTGTTACTTCTTTTTAGAAGTTTCCTAAAACGATAGAGCTCTAATAGAACGACGTAGGTTGATTTTTTGCTCTTGCAATAGTGCAAATAGAATGATGCAGTTCATTTTCTTGTCCTTTTGATAGTGACGGTTAGACAAGCTACGCCGCCGAAGGCGGACGTACTTCACCGCCGATTCCGAGTTCTCGTGAACTCAAACGAATGATCCACCATGAAGGGCCCAGTTTACCTGGCACACCTTCACAGGTGGGCTCTTCGGCCAAGGGGAGAACCGCCACCTGCGCATCACTTCCCTACCCCAAGCGATTGACGAAGGTCGTTGCGATGGCAGAGCCTATGTAGAGAGGAGACTGCCGCATGACACTTGGGGACCGTACAAGGATTCCCCAGAAGCTTCGGGGCCGGAAACCCAAGAGGGCGCCGGGCCCCAGGCCTTAAACCAGGGAATTAATGCACGATCTTGCTTTACCAACGCCTTCGAACGTGAGAGCTCTGTAAAGACAATCTAGTGACGGTAAATCAAAGTAGGTGAAAGTAATTATTAACCTTTAAAGACACGGACGGTTTGAACTAACATAAAGACAGGGGCGACGCACTCTATCCGCCATCGGCTTTTAAAGCCTAAATAACAACTTATATTGATATCTTTTTTAAATGCAATGTCCACTAGTTGTATAAAAGTAATAAAAACTAAAAAAAGATGAATTTTATTAGAATTACTCACTAATCACTTTGGAATTTGCAACTGCATTTTCACTGAGTGGCGCACTCAGTGTTTTTAAAGGTAATTAAAGGAAATGTATAATAAAAACAATGCTATTCACAAATGCTCCAATATTTATACAGAGTGATTCCTTAATTCCGTTTTGCCTTGAATAACTGGCGAATCAAGTAAGCTACAGCGAGGAACATGGTGTGTAGGTATAGTAAAAAGAAAAACATTCACATCACACGTGCTTACATATGTTAATACGAGGGGCAGTCGGAAAATAAGTTTCCCCTGGTGACTGTGGACAGAGGTGTGTATGAAAGACAAAAAATGTAATGAGACATTAAAGATAAAGCATAACTTTATTTTTCCACATAAGTACCAAGTACATTGAGACATTTGCCATACCGCTTTATAAGCTTCAAAAAGCCCTCCATGAAAAAATCAGGGCTTTGCATACGGACGAAGTGTTGAACGGCTATGGGCGAAAGACGACACAGCAGGTGAACGCGAACGTGCAAGACACCGATACCATTGGGTAGAGGTCGACCGCAACTAAGCAGATGGCGCGGGTCAACCAATCCGTTCGGCCAAGGTCAACAGCGCCATCTGCTTGATCGCGGTCGACCTCAGACGTCGACTATAGGTGCTACTTATTTATATAATTACGAACGTACCTAAAAGTGCCGACTCCCACCCACTCTTCAATAACAAATTTATTCCAGAAATCTTAAACAAGAAAATATCCCGTTTAAGAATTCCATCGTTCGCCTGCGGCCTGCCGTTTAAGAATAGCAGTAATGATCCAAACATTTTAGGAGCCCAAGGGCGTCTTCACAAATATGACCCAAAGAACTAAAACGAAGAGAGAAACTAAAGAGAAATGAATAGAAAAAACAGCCAAACTTTCAGAAAAAATATATTATTTTTAATCTCCGTTTTATGTTAGCGGAGTTTAATCGGCTGGAAATTTATGCAAATCATTTTTTGTTACGTGCATTATAAAATTTTAGCCGCCTTAATTTTTAGTGTCGCTGTGGACAGCCCACTTTTCTAACCTCTAAGCACGGCCCTCTTTGGAGATATTTTACTAAAATTAATAAAACTCGTTTTAAAGAGCATTTAAAACCGAAAAATACCAATATTAAAAAATATGATACGTTATCATAAGAAACTATTCAGCCCTCAACATCAAAAGGATCAAACAATAAAATAGATTTGCTATTAGCTTATACTATTTTTAAGTGAATTGCCTCAAAAATACTGGAACAAATTTCATCGACTTTATAAACCTTAATTTTAAAAATATATGTATGTAATGTGTTTAAAAGCCATTTTTAAATAAAACTTTACTTAACATAAGGAGAAATAAATCATTCCGTGTAATAAAACATTATGTAACAACAAAGATATACCGATAAATCGAAACAACGATATATCGATATTTTCTGCCGTGATATTTATCGGATATTGATGTCTTTAAGACGATATATTACTATTTTGAAAATGTTTGCCATCATTACTCGAGACGGGAATTACGGGTTAAAAATACTTTTCCCAAAAAATTTCTGAATTATTAATTTATACTATACAGTTTTGTAATCATTCGTTGTTTGTATCTTCGTTCTGAAGTTAGTTATCTTATGAATGGTTATAAAACATTTTGAAAACTCTTATTCTAATTGTGCTATTTTTTCTATTTTAATCGATTAAGACTGCTTATTTTATAATTTTCTAGGAGGAAACATCGGCTTTGACTATCTAAGTTTCTATGTAATTTCAATAAGTATTTACAAACGCATGGCCAGTCGAATTAGACACATTTTTTTTCAGGAATTTTAAATCCTTAAAAAGTATAAGACCCATTAAAAAAAAAAAAAGATACAAATCAACAACAACACTGGTCAAGTGGGAAAAAAATATAATTTTATTTTCTACCTTCTAATCATTAATACGAACTAATATATATATATAAGAAGTTACATGCTTCAAAAATAAAATGAAGAAAGATTTTTAAAAAAATCCCAACATAAGCATTTCCTATTTACCTTCTAACTTTTACTTTTGACGCACAACCCAAATAAATCACCGGGCAAGTACTAAAGCCACAAAAAATGCGAGAATTTAAAACGAATATTTCCCATGCTATCGCGCCTTGTTATATCTCTCATTCGGATACATCGTTCTCATTTTGTGTCTTCCGAAAAAAAAAAAAAAAAAAAAGTTCTACCTTAACCAAAAATTTTAAGTAATTACTAGTTGTGTGGAAACCCGATAGTTCTATTGCATGTAAATTGCATGAGATCTTTCAGTTATTTGGGGGTAAAAAGAAATAACTATTTGTTGCATATATACGAGACTTATAATATTAGCGTTATTAAATGTCTTTCAAGTAAGAAATCATATTTATAATGCAGGTTAAAAGTTTTCTAGTGAAAATAAACATTTTCAATTATGACTTTTTTTTTTAAAGATTTGCACTTAATTTTGGAGCTAGTAGAATGAAAATGATGTTATTTTCATAAAATATATCAGTTTTATGAACTAAAATAAATGCTTAAGATCTGCTAAATCAATCCAGTTTTAGCGCTCTTGTAAAAAGTTGTTAAATAGAAATCTATGCATCTTCTTTAAATTCATTTTTTGTGAATACACGGCAATAACTATGTCCAGTTGAATACAATGAGCTTATTTTTTTTTTTTTTAACCTCCTTGGTTGAATGCAAAACTCAATCTACGATGAAATAATTTCTAAACGTCAATATGTCGACAGACGATTTTTTGTTCTTTAGAATAAACTGATTCATGAATAAGCGAAAATATGTATTTATTTTTTGAAATGTCTTGAAAAATTTAATTTAATCAAGATATTTTTTGCACCATCTATTCAAATTAATTATTTTTCTTATAATAATATTAATAACATATTTATATATTTATGATAATATTTTTATAAGCCAATAAAAATTCAGATTCACTCACTATTATTTGAAATCCAAAATTGACGTCATTCTGAGAAGATAATGTGATTTTTTTTCATACATATAATTTAAAAGAATTATTCTAAGTGCGTTTAAATGACGTAGTACATTTATTTAAATGTATTTGAAGTTAAAACATCTACTTTAAAGCAGTTCTTTCTATTTCCAGAAAAGATAAAATAAGAAAAATCGTTTGCTGGATATGACGCCACTCAGCAAAGTAACTCTAAATAAACGGCTGCTATATTTTATTTCCAATTTCGTTATGATTTCCTATTGATTGTGTGAATGATTCTAGTATAGTTTGGAGTTCGTTCTACATAGTGGTTTTATTAGGATAAGCAACAATTTCGAAAAGTATTTCATGTTATCCTAATACACAAATAGCAATATTTATTTACCTGCGAACCACGAAACACCTGCATCTGATAGATAAGTTGAATAATATCTCATGTACAAAAGCAACTTATGGAAATGTAAACTGAATCTACGATATTTCACCTATATCTATTTTAGAAATCTAGCGTTATTACAATTTTTGTTTCGGAAAAACAGTTTTGATGCGGGTTTTTTTATCAATTAATAGTTCAACGTATAATCAATTGCGATTATACGTTGATAAAATAATTTTAAAATCCTGAATAGATAGTTAAATAATATATTTTAATCACTGTTACCACATCTAAAAAAGAAACAGAGAAAAAAAAATATGCATATATTTTAATAAATTCAATAGATAGTGCTTTCTACCCAGCATTAGTCAAAGCGTAGATTTTTCCATAATCGGGATCCACAACGAATTAACGTATTTTATCGGAGATTTTTTGCAGCAATAAGGATTGCAATGATTTTTAAGATAAACAATGAGTTGTTATAAAAGAGTTTTTAAGACTCTTTTTACTTTTGTACCTATTTTTTTATTTATATATTTTTTAAAGATTTATGGGCGCGAATGCACAGAGCTCTGTCATTGTGATTTCTGTATTTTTAGGATATTACATGTTTATTTATTTTACCGGTCCCTAAAGTTAACACGGACAAAGCCGAGTGGTTCTGTTAGTTTTAATATAATAGTGATAATTTACATCAAAATCAAACTGCGCAAATTATCTACAAATAGAATAATAAATATAGCAGTAAGGATTTTTTTAATGGGTGTTTGAAAATTTTGTGTAGTTCTTTTCTGGGATTTTTCATTTGACTGACTTTAAAAAAATAATAATAACGAGAAAGAAACAATTGTGTGTATCCAGGGCCCTCGCTAAGGGGGGGGGATGGGGGGGGAGCCTCCCCCACCAAACGTTCCCGAATGCTGTTACACTTGGCAAATTTAAAAACTTTTAGTTGGCAAATTTGTCTAAAACTTTAATAAAAACTATAATATACTTTCTATTTCTGATAGACTTGGCAAAAGTTACAAATCTAATTGGGAATATTTTTAAACTTTTTACAAATAAGAACTATATTACATTTTCTGATTGTGGTAACTTGGCAAAATTATAAAACTAGTTGGCAAACTTGTTGAATTGGCGAAAACTATTTATCTTTGCTTTTCAATGAGTTGGCAAATACTGAAATTTGACTTGGCAATTTAAGGTCCTCTCCCCCCTCAATAAAAAATCTTAGCGATGGCCCTGTGTGTATCATATTAGAAGATTTAATTAAATGGTTTAATTGGAAGGTTTAATTAAATGGTTTAATTGGAAGGTTTAATTAAATGGTTTAATTGGAAGGTTTAATTAAATGGTTTAATTGGAAGGTCTAATTTTTCTTACAAATTTTAGAATATGTATATAAGCTAAAGTTTTTTAAAGACAAATGTAAAACATTTTCTTGTAGGTTATCGACTTTTCGTTATATTTGGACCCCCTTTGGTTATATCGCCGGTTATATATTTTTAGTTGTCTCCTGGCATGTTCGAAATAACGAGGGATTACTGAAAATGAAAATTAACTAATTGATGCTATTTTTTACAGGTAGAAAAAAAAATGTAAATACAAATGAACCACACAATAAAACAAACACGCGGAAAATAAATCTTAGATCACTTTCTACCTTCTAGTAATCACTCCCGACCAAAACAAACCAGCCGGTAAGTATTACCATAATTCTTATCTGGCGTACAGGAAAATGAAACTGTCGCCAAATTGTTATAACCCTGTTGTTGGAAGGGTCAGTGTCCTCTGTCGCACGCCATTTTCCCCCGCAATAGAACTCTTGGCATGTCAAAGATACCGAAACTACGTGTAGAAAATTCCTCCCCCCTTTTTATCACCTGTCTCCTATAGCCGCCTGGTTAAAGTTTTTTTTCCCCCACAAGCAATATTAAAATACCTTTAAAGTGCTTGTATGTATGGTGGCGGGGTGGGCCATAATTCAGTAAAGTTTTTTCTTTTTTTTTTTTAACTTTTGAACCAATGCCTTTCTATTTACGAAATGTACATCAAAATAAAATCAAAATGCGCATATTATCTACAAATAGAATAAGAAATATAACAGTAGGATTTTTTTTTTTTTTTAAATCAGTGTTGGAAAATTTTGTGTAGTTTTTCTTTTTTTTTTTTTTTCAAAATAATATTAATAACAAGAATGAAACAATTGTGTGCATCATATTGAAAGGTTTAATTAAGAAGTTACACTCAGTCATGCGGTAGAAAAAAATTATATTTTTCATATATTTATTTCATTAAGCAATACATATTTTTCTTTGATTTTATTTTCATCTTATAGCACAATGCTTAGATAATTTTGATATATTTTACTTATGTCTATATATATATATATGTGTGTGTGTGTGTGTGTGTGTGTGTGTGTGTGTGTGTGTGTGTGTGTGTGTGTGTGTGTGTGTGTGTGTGTGTGTGTGTGTGTGAAGTTATAGCCGCTCTCCTGATGGGTCTTTTTGGTGTCTTACGGTGACCGATGTAGTTTTAATTTGGTTTATCTGAAATTAAAATTATTAGAGATTTTCAATTGAATAAGTTTTATTTTAGTGATAGGACGAAAGAATTTATAAAAAAAAAACTTTTCTTTTTCAAAATAGCGGCTGTCTGAATAGAAAATTCAAATTTAACTAAAAAACGATAAAAAAAAAATGATTAACAACAAACAAAAACGAATAAAAAGTCCTTCTTTCAAGCACTGCATAATTATATAGGAAACGAACCAACAAAATTAGAAGTGAATCGATTCAGTAGTTTTAGAGTAATTGTGGTCACTGATTTTTAAAATGTACTTTTGAGAAAAACGAGTTTAATGTTTTGTGTTATAATCAAAGAAGAAGGAACACTATTTAGCGCATGGTTCGAAAATTTTATTTTTTATTTCTGCTGATCACCTGTGCGCCGATGAAGTGATCGATGTTTCACGCCTGGTGCCGAACCACCACCCACACCACCCTTGCTGCAGCTCTGGTTATAATTGCAGTGCGATACTTTTTTTTTTTTTTTTTTACTCACCATCTATTCCAAAATATCTAATCTTATTTATTTTTTTTTAATTCCAATTTTCGCGTTATATCCAGGTTTATGTTTAGATATTCTTAACTAGGTCCCGAAGAATTTTAGGAATTAAAGTTTTATTTTCTTCCACCTTTTTTTAACCCGTTCGTGCCTGGCATTCTATTAATAGGACATGTCATTTCATATTTCATTCAGTCTATTACTTTGTTTTAACAACTTTTTTAATTATCATCTGCATGTAGTAATGATAGTATATAACCACACGTTTATTATTATGACTTCATTTATGTTTCAGCATTTACTAAATTACTACTACTAATAATAATAATAATAAGAATTTGCTCAATTTTCTTTACGCCGTTGGCGAATCTTTTATTTCAAACATATATTTCACCTTTTTAATTTAAAATAGGTTCTACTTGTTAGTGCGAATAATTTGTGATAAAACATAAAAAAATACTAGAAAATTTTATGTCTGTTTAATCTGCTGTAATACATTTCCGAAACGTTTTCAAAAAAAATTTCTTAGCCTTTGTCATATGAATAGTACGTAAAACAACTATATGCATTAGATTTCAGTAAATGACATGTTCTTTTTAAGTTTTGTGATTTAGATAGCTACATTTAATATTATTTACGTAAAAGAATTTTTTTTCCAAAATCGAAAAAAAATAAAAATAATAACGGAGCCGAAAGGGTACTGAAAGGGTACTGGCTCACCAAGGGTGAGAACTGGATTAAAATAATTCTATAAATGCTAACATCTCAGTACTTAAGATCCTATTCTTTTATTCTGGCCTCTTTTCTAAAAATATTAATTCTTGTTTACAGTTAAAAATCGTAAACATCGCTCATATTGATTTTTGAAACAGTTCAAGATTTTCCTGCCGCCGCGCCGGCCGTGACGAAGTCATGATTTTGTATCAAAATGTAACATTTTTAACATATAATAGAAGGAAAAAAAATAGCAAAACAATCAGAGAAAGAAGGAAGAAAGGGGGTGAGGGGTGGGAGAAACAATTCATTTCCACTTGATGTATTTTTGTCCTATAAAGGAACTCTCATCTAGTTTTTATTTCTTCTCTCTGTTGTTGTGTTCAATTTGAAGTACTCGGCCAATGACCTTGGAGACCACTGACCAGGCCCCTACCTACCGGGATTCGACCCAGTTTGACGGGTTTGAGTGCCTGGTCATTGGGGCGAAATTCGCCTGATCGCCCTATTGGGGCGGTCCACAAAGACAAGTACCCAGTTCGGCCAATCAACTGAGTCCGGATTTTTCTGTGTTGTTCACTCCTAAATTTAAATGTTCTGAGATCTGACGCCGCACACCACGTACTCGTCATGACAGTTGAAATGGGGCTGGACAATTTAGTGCCGAAACGTTGGTACTGAACTTAGCTTGAAAAAGGGGAGAGAATTTTGAGGGAAACTAAATAAAGAAATTAACTAGATAATGAAACCACTGAAATGAAAATATAATCAGCCAATAGCTAAGTCGTACCATCGGTGAAAATTTTTGGGCCGAGTTGCAAGGCAGACGAAAACGCTGCGGGGGCTGACGGGACTGCGCCTTTCTACCGTACCCCACCTGGTAAAAACTGGCTCCGTGGGCTGTCCCATTAGAGCGGGTCCGGTAGCTTTTGCGGACAATGTCCAATTGCACCTAATAAAGAGGCGAACAGTCAAAAATAAAATGAATAAAAAAACTGCTGCTAAAAAAAAACCCCTTGTGCTACCAGTTGGGGCCGGCCATTGGCTCGTCCCAACCGGCAGCACGAGGAACTGCAAGGGGAACCTGGAAGAGAAGAATGTTACATTTTAAACTGAACTTATTCTGAATTACACTTAAACTACATTATTGAAATTAATTTACTTTTATTGTGCTAATTGACTTGGCTACCCGTCCATTGGGCCCATGAAAGGTTGTTAAATAATTAACAATTTGTAATTTAAAATATGTACTATTGCCGTTAAATGACTAAACCATAATTGGTTGTTGTTGTTGTTGTTGGTTTGGCCCAAGAGCCCGGTTTTGCAGCTTTTTATTTCTATATAGCTGACATGATCCATATAACTGTGAAACTAGTCTCCTAATTTTGAACCAATTCCAGATGAGAGACCTGCATCTGGATTGGCACCCCCAGAGGTAGCGCTTATATAGAACTTGGAGGACATTAGAGCCACGAACAGATTTAACGTGCACCAGCTCCCATTAACGTACACGGTCTACTTTCCATACTTATCCTTTATACTTATCACCTCTTTCCTTCCAGTTCTTCTTCTTCTTCTTCTTCCTTCTCATCTGTCTTCTTCCCCTTCTTTTTATAATATTTTTTAACACAAGGACGGACAAACAGTGCCGGGGGCTATTATAAGCTTCTTACTGTGTCATGGTGCACAACTTGCTGGACCGTTGATGACATGCGTCGTGCTGGTAATACTGTGATTACGGGGCTCTTGTTTCGGGCCGTGGTGCCAGCTGATATTGTGCGACTACCGCACACTGCTACTAGGACAAAACACATAGACATTTTATATTTTTTTTGGTGGCTTTGGATTGCTCCTGGGCCTTTTTTTTTTAACATATAACACATAAGCACATAAATAGACACTTTTTTTTTTCTTTTACACTAGGACGGACAGACAGTGCCGGGGGCTATTATAAGCTTCTTACTGTGTCATAATGCACAACTTGCTGATCCGTTGGTGACGAACGTCGTGCTGGTAATTCTGTGATTACGGGGCTCCTTTTTCGGGCCTTGGAAGCAGCTGATGTTGTGCGACTACCGCACACTGCCATTGGACAATACCCATGGACAATTTTATATTTTTTTTGGTGGCTTTGGATTGCTCCTAGGCCTTTTTTTTTTTTAACATATAACACATAAACACATATACATATTCATTTTATCGTTGTGTTACCTTCCACCTTCGACTGCTGCTGGGGTGCTAAATATTATTGTGTGTTGTTTTGTATTAGTGTCGTGATGCTGTCGCAGTTTTCTTGGAGCCACCTGATTACTGTCTTTGCCTTGTTTTGTACGTGTTTGTTTTTCGCTAATTGTTCATACCATAATTTCTCGTTGTCTGTTGTTATTTGTGGCAGGTGGTGTGCTTGGGTGAGTGGACATTGAATTAGGTAATGTTTTGGTGAACCCACCGTTCCGCATTCGCAGTCCGGTGTGTCCGCTTTCTTAAACCTGTGTAGGTATGCTGGAAAAGCTCCGTGAGCTGTGTATAGCTGTGCTAGCAGGTAATCGCTTATTAGTCTATTTTTATCTACTTTTGGGAAGTACCTGTGTGTTTCCCTACCTGTGTCCCCATAGTCCCACTCGAACTGCCATTGTTTTAGTGTTATATCTTTTAGTGTTCTTTTAAGTTTTGAGATTGGTTTAGTCAGGTTGTATTTGCTTTTGTTGTTTACATTTAGAGCTGCGGTTTTGGCTAACATGTCTGCCTCTTCGTTTCCTTGGATGCCTACATGCGCCTTAACCCAGCTGTCGGCCAATGACCTTGTATTAGGAGAAGACAGAACTTTGATACATGGTGTGTCTAAGCGCTTTGGACGCATCGCTGCTTCAATAGCGAATACAAAATTTGCCTCGCAGGTGTCAGAGATGTTGGTTCCTTGAACACACATAAAATTTCATGTCACAAAAGGATGATGACGAAAAGTCATAAATTTTATGGTCTGAAAATATTTTACCTGTAAGATTGTTGTTAGGATGAAAAATGCCTCCTAGAAACAGGCAAGAGAAGAAGGCTGGACTAATCAAAATCTACCCACTTACTAAAATAACCCACTATCTATGTATAGTGGCTGTTCAAGCGGTTTAATGCATTTGAAATGCAACGACTCGTTTAAATATGCAGGGCCAACATTTCTGCTACTGTTAGTGTGTATCTTAAATTTATTGGTCTTCGACATCCACACCTTACTTCCACTGGGACAGTTTTCTGTGGTGGTGGTGGGAGGGTTATAGACCCCACAGACGCTTCGTGTCATAAATAAGGTTGTAAATATGGTTGTCATTGTGTTGTAACATTAATTTTGGCGATGTTCGTCCGCTCACTTTAATTATTATTATTATTGTTATTTTTTTTAATAAATTGCTTTTATATTTCTACAATTTTTCCACTAATAAAAAGAAACACATAAATGAAACATTCAAATACTGAGAAAAAAATTTACACAACGAGAATGCTTCACATGTAATTCATTCATGAAAAGAAAAATAATCAATTAGTCTACATGAATCTGAAATTGCTTAAAATTTGAGAACCTTCTCGATAAAGATTAATACAGTACAACCTCGGTTCTTGTCGAACAATTCGGTTCTCGAACAAGAAATACGAGCAATATTTGATTCGATTCTCGAACAGTAAGATCTTTGTTGCCAAATCAACTGCATGAAAAAGCGTAGTAAAGACGACCGAATTGATTTTTTTTCACATGCATGGGGTACAACGATTGCAGCATTAGCAAAATTCATGCAGTTTAAGATTCCTGTACAGCAAGATTGCTGAATCTATTGATTTTCGTTTCTTTTATTTCGTTTTTCAGTTTTTATATTTTGTTGATTTATTTCCCTTTTTTTCCTTTTTCTTTTTCCTTTTTCCTTTTTTTTTTTTTTTTCATTGGGCGCGAAGCACATATATGTGTGATACAATGATCCCGATACCAAAGAATTTCATGAATTTGCTATTGAAAAACAACGAGTTAACTCAGTCGCCCTAATTATCTAAAATAATAATAGAAGAAGAATGGAAACATCCCTTCTTCTCTTCAATCTCAAGTCATCCAAAGTTTTACCAATGAAGGTATAGATTCGGGTTTAGTCAAACTTTTATTAAAATGTCATTGTCACAAGAAATATGCAGTAATGCTTTCAATTGTAATGCTTATATTTCATTGTATTGTTTGAAGCAGGTAAATACAGGGAGTGACACGTGGGAGGTGGGAACCGATAAATCGATTTTTTATTATTTCTCATGGTAAAATTTGATTAAGTTCTCGAATAATTCTTTGAAACAAATTGGGTTGAAGAGCAGAGAGTAAGTAAGATAATGTGGCTTCAACGTCAGCAGGGGCATTGGCAATGTGCAGCTGTCCGGAAGACTCCTACTTCATAGAAACTTTGTGGAGTTCCTACTTTCGCGTAACAAACTCTCTTTATCGCACTAGTTTTTTTCCCGTTTTCCATTGCTATGTTTGATATTTTGTAACCAAACGATTTTATGTGTATATGTATACGTGTTTGTCTATATGTATGTGGGTATATGTGTGTATGTCTGTATGTACATGTGTATGCATTTGTGTGTGTTTATGACTAACATTTATAAGTTTTTTTAAAAAGTTTTGCATTAGTTTTAAAAAGTTTTAAAAATTTACAAGTTAAAAAAAAGTTTTAAAAAATTACAAGTTAATAAAAGAGTTTTAAAAACTTATAATAGACATATAAATAAAATAACTTACACATATAATATATAATAGACATATAAATAAAAACTTATAATAACATATAAATAAAAGAGTTTTTTAACTTTTTTTAAATTTATTAAAAAAGTTTAAAGAATTAGAATTTGCACTTTATTAAGAAAAAGTTACTCAAAGTTAAAATTGGTTACATGTTTACAAAAATATTTGAATGTTTAAAAAAATTGATATAGGTATGCATATGTATAATATGTGTATATGTATGTATTTGTATGTTTGTATAAGATTATGTTTATATGCATAATATTTATAAGTTTTAAAAATGTTTTTCAAATTTAAAAAGTTTAAAAAATATTTTTACAGTTTTAAAAATGAAAAACAACAACAACAACAACAACAACAACAAAAAAACACAATATATATAACTTAATAAAAAAAAATTTTACAAAAATTTAGAACGTTTTAAAAACTTTATTAATTAAGAAAAGTTTTACAAAAATTTAATAGTTTTTGTAAATGTTTAAGTTAATACAATTATTTTTCAAGTTAAAAAAAGGTTTTTATAAATTTACAACTTAGTAAAAGTATTTTAAAATATAACAAAATTGATTCATCTTATATTTATTTAGTAAAAGTAATATAAACATGGTAACATGCTAACATAGTATATACACTATTACATGTTAGTAAAAATATTTTACAGATATTATAAAAGTTTTAAAAACTTTTTTTTTAACTTGAAAAATAATTTATTAACTTATAAATTTATAAAAACTTTTTTAATTTTTTAAAAACTTTTTTTTATTAAGTTATGTATATAGTAACATTTTAAAACTGTAAAAATATTAATTTTTTTTTAAAATTTGTAAAACTTTTTTAAAACTTATAAATATTATGCGTATATATATAATCATATACAAACATACAAATACATACATATACACATTATATATATATATATATATATATATATATATATATATATATATATATATTATTATTATTATTATTATTATTTTTTTTTTTTTTTTTTTTTTTTACTCTAAAAATATTTTTGAAATTTTTTTAATTTGTAAAACATATAAATATCATGCATAATCTTATACAAAGATACAAATACATATATATATACGCGTAGATGTATACATATGCATACATACCTATATAAACTTTTTTAAACATTCAATATTTTTGTAAAAATGTAACTAATTTTATCTGAGTAACTTTTTTTTAATTAAATTACAGATTTTTAAAACTTTTTTAATAAGTTGCAAAATTTTTTTTAACTTTTTTTATTAACTTGTAATTTTTTTAAACTTCTTTTTAACGTGTAATTTTTTTAAAACTTCTTTTTAACTTGTAATTTTTAAAAACTTTTATAAATATCATACATAAACTCACATAAATACATACACATGTACATAGACACATACAGACATAAACATGTACATAGACACATACAGACATACACACATATGCCCACATATATATAGACAAACACATACAGACATACACACATATGCCCACATATATATAGACAAACACATACAGACATACACACATATGCCCACATATATATAGACAAACACATATATCCATATACATAATACACATAGAATCGTTTGGTTACTAAATATAAAACATAGCAATAGAAACGAAAAAAAAAAATACAGTTTGTTAATCAGAAAGTGTGAACTCCACAAATTTTCTATAAAGTAGGAGTCTTCTGCACATCAGACGGGCAGCTGCACGTGCACATTGCCAATGCCCCTGCTGACGTTGAAGGTCTGTTATCTTAATACGGCCGAAGTACCGCTGAATTTAGAAACATAAAATGTATGATTGTGACCAACACCCCCCCCCCCCACCCATTTCTGAATTATATATTTCTGACATTATTATATAAATTATCATATAATAATGATACCGGTACCAATTACCAATCGATCAGAAATGTCTACTCTTAAATGGTGTGCATGAAAGTTTAGTTTAATGGTTAAATTTATGGCTAAAAGTCTTCCATAAAATTATGGAGGTTAATTTAATATATATGGCCTTTTATACATATTAAAATGTTAATTTCTATACATATTGAAATGTAGAGAATCTACATATTAAAAGGTAAACTAACTTTAAAAATTTTAAAGGCAGCACCCAATTTTTACAGCATAATTTTATTCTATATTTAAAGTTATACCAATGATACCAAATTACAAGTCATGCCAAATTACAAGCCATTTGGATTATAATTTTGGAATCAAAATTATTTAAGATTTTGATCCTCTAATGTTAAATTAGTTTCATATATTTTTAGTCACATTTCCCAAATTCATTTTATATGTCAATCAACGAAATGATTTCAGAGACGAAATAAGTTTTAATTACATTTAAAATTATTCAAGTTTAATCAAAATAAAATCAAGAATAATATTTTTCTCATTATCTCGCTCAAAGATCTGACAAATGCTGTAAACTTTCTTTCTTACTTTCTTTTTTCCTTTTTTTAAAAAAAAAAAAGATCATAATGTAATGAAATTTTTTGTGCGTTCCTGTGAACGAACTAAGTGCTACTTATTCTGTTCTCCTGAGAAAGTATGTTGTAGTCCATCTCAGTGATGGATGCTAATATGTTTCAAATATCATAACATCAATAAAATTCACCGCAAATGATTTTTCCTCCTAGACCATAATATAACGGTATTCTTTTGTGTGTCACTGCAAACGAACTGTAACTGCAACACACTTCATTTTCAATACCGAACATGCTATAGTAAACGTAAAAAACACATGAAATGTCATGGCAATACGAGTATATTTACGACAGCTAGAGTACGAACAGACAAACCGAATTCATAATCGCAGAGTTCTGCAACCCGACCCGACCCCGAAATGTCAGCTTAAAGGCAACCCGAACCCCCCAAAAAATATTTCGTCAACCCGAAGCCTGACCTGAACCCGATACTCCTCAACCTGAATCCGAAATATTCAAACCCGAACCCGAAATATTCAAACCCAAACCCGAAGTGGAAGAAAATTAATCCATATTTTAGTATAATTATAGAAAATATTCTACAATTATATCTCTAATATCAATTTTATATTTTTTGTATATAAATTAATGCTCATTAATATTCAAATGTACAGTTTTTTTTTCAGTTGAAAAATATTCAGGACTTTGTTTTGAAAAATCAGTTCAACCCGAACCCAACCCGAAAGAGTGAAAACATAACCCGAAACCGACAAATTTAAAGTCAACCTGATCCGAACCCGACCCGCAATGAAAAAAAAATTAGCGTCAAACCGACCTGACCCGACCCGAGGCAGAATTCTATTTCCAAATGCTACAAAACCTCAAATTGATATTTTTTGAGCGAAATATCGTAATTTTTTATAGTAGCATACCTATACCCACTTCCCTAATTATCCCGAGTAAACTCTTGTTTACTCGGGTACACACTTCTGGTACACACTACAAACTCCTGGTACACACTACAAAGCGATATTATACGATGAAAATTTGACGTAAGGGAATTTCAAATTATACATGGTGATTCTTTAATTCCGTTTTGCTTCAAATAATTGATTAAACGAGTTAGCTATAGCCATGCGTGGTAAAACGAGTATAGTAAAATTTCACGATGAGGTACATTGTAGATCTCCCTAAGCGTCAAACTTTGGTATTAGCGTTCTTATCTCAAAAACGGTAAGAGATACGAAAAAACAGTCAATTACAAAGTTGTAGAGCGTCTTCGATTTAGTATGAAATGATGTCTTATATGTAAAAATAACTCTAGAAGCCCAAAAATTTAATTGTTTTGTATTCAATCATCAGTTAAATACGCCACTAATTACATGCAGAAATGTGGCACAATTATATGTCGATGCACATTTACTACTGAGACATGTATGCATGATACAATTAATTTTATTAATAAAACTAAGTTTAGTTTGCTTATGTGTCCATCATTGGACGCATACAGAATGCATACTAATAAGTATAATAATAATAACAAGGATAACAAAAATGTACAGTAAAATCTGTAAAAACGGAACCTCTCTATAACGGTACCTGTGCATCACGGAACATTGTCTTAGACGGAAAAATTTCATGGGTTTCGACGGAAGAACTATCATGCAGTCATACCTCTTAAGACGGAAACCTGTCTAAAATGGGAATCTTCTCTGATCCTTAGCGAATCCATGTTCACATGTTTTATTGCTCTTGAATTTCGTTCATATTTGGTTTGTGCTATCTTCACAGTCCATATTTATAGATGACGCTGGGGTTATCTCCCAAAATACCCCTTTCTAAATGGGTTGGACACCTTTCGGGCCTCAAGCAGTCTGATATTTGATAGACATTTACGAAATTTGGTATCTCTGCGGTATGACAATGATAATATTGACCTAAATATAGGGATTTAACCTTGTAATGGCCCCTCTAGTGTGGCGCTAGAAGAGTTCCTGTGAAAATCTAGATGGAGGTCACTTTTATCTGGCGGTATCTTCCCAAAAGAATCAAATTTAACATAGTAAGGATCGAGAAAGTCGCGGACGTTTAGTTTCATGATTCTCAAATATTGTAGTCGTATTTTTACTCATAAAATTATGGAGGAATCCGAAGTGAGAAGTACTGTTTTGAAATTATTCGTTCAAAATATGGATGATCGATTTTTGGTAACTATACACAGTTTTATTTTCTATGAATCTATACAGTACATTAGATGAATCACTTTTGTGTCACAGATTTTGTTTCAATTAAGCAGAAAAGTATTATGATTTTCTCAATCGATTCATGATTGTGGCTGATTTTAATAACGAATGATTTGTATAAGAGATAGGAACTATAGAGATAACATGAAATCATTTTTATGATTTAGCTGCCAACCTTCCATTTTTTCAAAGTCAAATAAATATTTCTTGAACCAGAAATTTTATTTAATAAATGAAATGAAATAAGCACCACATAGAAACAAAACACATTTCATTAAATAATTTTCCTGGTTCAAAATATGTTTTTTTGGCTTGAGAAAAACCGGAAGGTTGGCAACTATTATTACATATTTAAATGATGTCAAGAAAGTGACTTCTGACGTTTTTCTTAATTGATATTTTATAATCTTCGTTTATTTCCCCCTAATAATTAATTTAATTTTGTACAAATTACCAAAAATAGTTCTGTCTGCATAGCTACCAAATCTCCCGATTTTCCGAAACATTCGCTTTATATAATGACAGAAATTATTGATTAAAATAAGACGAAGATTTCTTTTCAAGAAAAGTGGTATCCAAAAACCGGAAGACTTGGCAACTTTAAGTCTGGTCTGATTAAATGACGAAATAAGAAATTTAGCGATTGCAGAGAGGAATATGAATAATGAAAGTAATAAAAAGAAAAGTACCCAGTTAAACTGATGGCATTGAGCTCACAGGCTATTCACACTAATTGTATACTCTTATTTCAAAGAAAAATGCCCCTCGAAAAAGAAAGAGATCGACAATAAATTAAGGGGGGATTATCCCCCTCCCCGTCTAACCCCTTTATACTTAACCAATGAACCCCCAAAACTAATCAGGGAAGCGCCTTACCACAATGAATCTATATACAAAATTTGAAGCAAACTGGGTAATTCTGCATGAAAAACCCATTTATCTAAATTAAGGGGGGGGGGGATTAACCCCCCGTTACCTCTTTATACTTAACCAATGACCCCCAAAACTAATCAGGGAAGCGCCTTATAACAATGAATCTATAAACCAAATGTTAATCAAATCTGATAATTTGGCATGAAAAACACATTTATCTAAATTAAGGGGGGATTAGCCCCCCCGTTCACCCACTTTATACGTAACTAATGAACCCCCAAAACTAATCAGGAAAGCGCCTTATCCCAATGTACCTATAAACAAAATTTGAATCAAATCGGATAATTCTGCATGAAAAACCCATTTATATAAATTAATGGGGATTTGTCTCCCTTTCCCCCCTTTATACTTAACCAATGAACGCCCAAAACTAATCAGGGAAGCGCCTTATAACAATGAATCTATAAACAAAATTTTAATAAAATCGGATAATTTGGCATAAAAACACATTTATCTAAATTAAGGGGGGATTATCCCCCCGTTACCCCTTTATACGTAACGAATGAACCCCTAAAACTAATCAGGGAAGCGCCTTATCCCAATGTACCTATAAACAAAATTTGAATCAAATCGGATAATTCTGCATGAAAAACCCATTTATATAAATTAAGGGGGATTTGTTCCCCGTTCCTCCTTTTATACTTAACCAATGAACCCCCAAAACTAATCAGGGAAGCGCCTTATAACAATGAATCTATAAACAAAATTTTAATAAAATCGGATAATTCTGCATGAAAAACCCATTTATAAAAATTAAGGGGGGATTAGTCCCCCGTTCCCCCTTTATACTTAACCAACGAGCCCCCAAAACTAATCAGGGAAGCACCTTATCACTATAAACCTATAACCAAAATTTGAAGCAAAACGGATATTTCTATCAAGAGTTATCGCGTTACGTACGTACGTACAAACATACGGAGGGCACATTAGCTCTCAGGCTTTGATAGCCTGTGAGCTAAAAAACTGTAGCACTTATGAATGCAAGTACATGTAAAAATTAATGTAAAGCAGGAGTATATATATAAAAAAAAAAAAAAAAAAATGTATGTAACGATCTAGCTTATTTATTCTTTTTTATAACTTATTACATTTATGTGGAAAATCCCCAGCTGTTGGATTTTTCTTTCACATGCAGCGTATTTTATCTGTAGTATAAATTATTGAATTATGCGAAAATTTAGATGTAACTTTTTTTTTTTTTTTTTTTTTTTAACACTTCTAAACCGTGGAATCTTTCGAATTTATTGTAATAATAATAAATACAAAATAAATGCAATAATAAATATAAATAATAATAAATACTTCAGACGAATTATGCTAATTTATTACAAAATAATGACCTATAAAAATATATACCCACTTTTAAAAGTATGCCTTCATAATATTAGCAATGATTTTTAAACATGGTAAGGCAAAGTATTTTGCATAAAATATAAAATGTACTGTTATTAATAGATTCATTAAATAAACTTTATGTTAGATTTTCTTCAATGTGACTTTTCTTTAATTAAGTCACGTCCGGGGACTAATGGTTAATAATCCATGCAAAATGATTATTTATTTATCTGTACTTTTATATTTATTCATTTTGCCAGAATTTTATTTCTATATGTAAACTACAGCGTTATGTAAATAAGTATATAACGACGAAATAAAGTTAAACATTCGCGTATAAAAGCTCGCGTAAAATAAATGTAGAGTATTTGACAATAATTAAAAAATATAATAACGACATTAAATTAAAATGCTAATAAAATTAACATATTACACTTTACATTACAGCTTTTTTCTCCTTGAAACGAGAAAAATGTTTTTGACTTATAATTTTGATGGATATAATTTACATTGCTTCGTCCTTTCTACGTGATATGCGGAGCAGGTACAATTTTAGATCGGGCCCGATGTGTATTAATATCTAATTAATTTTCAACAATTTATTTCATTGTTGCCAATTTAACACATATTTTATTGAGAAATCTGGCGCTATTTCCGAATACTAATATTTGACTTATTTAATAATAGATTTCATAAGGCGAATTTTGATCGGAAATAGTGGTAGATTTTTCAATAAAAAAATCCGCTGAATTGGGAACACTGACTTAATATGTCAAAAACCCTAGAAGCTTTATTGAAATCTCGTATAAAAAATAGAATCCAAAACGTTAAATACGAATTTAAAAATTCATAATGAAATCAAATTATGATTAAATGCAAATTAAATGAAAATGCTCCTAAAATCCACTCATTACACTTTACATTATTAATTTTTTCAAGCATGTATGCTAAGAAATTTCATATATAATATTTTGGATAATTCCTGAAAACATGGGCTAGTATGGATTAAAACTATTATACCCAGCTATCTCTTTGGTTTTGTTCATAATTTGAAATATTTATTTCTGCAAATAGTAATTTTGATCTACATATATAATTTTTGATGGATAAAATTTATGTAGCTTCATACCTTCTAAAGTGTTAAAAACTTTTAACCATGCCTGATATACATTAATGTCTAATTAATTAATCGAGGCAATGATCATTCTGGGCCATCTTTCTATACTACTGCAAAAAAAAAAAATAAACAGTTTTGAAGGCTTAGAGTACATACATACAATGATACGTATAAAGGCATATTTAGATAAATATACCTTTTATCTGAAACCCCATCCTAATCTAAAAGTATTATTGATTATAATCAGTACAGTATTAAAAATTATTTAAAAAGTCTAACATTTAAATATCATATTGGAAGATGAAGAAAACTGCTAATATTTAGCAAAAAAAAAAAAAAAAAAAAAAACTTACATTACTTAACAATGATATAATCAATAACGTTTCAATGTATTGAAAAAAAAACCCGAAAGGAAATATTCCTTATATTATTTGATATGGTATATGTTACTATTTCAGTTATGCAAGTATAATTTTAACAATTCTGCATGTTACTGGTATACATAATTTCTATAGAAAAATGTCAAACTAGCAAATGTGGAAAGTAATTGAAGTGTAGGAAGTAAACTAGAATGCATAATGGGTTAACTTGGTGATTATTTTCATTTGTTTTAAGAATTATCAGTTTAACGAAATATTGTTTTAAGACATAATCAGAAACGCTTGTAGATATTTTAAATAAAATTTATTTAAGCTTTTTAAAAAATGTACACTCAGTTAGGGGACCCGGGGCCAGGCCCATTGGCCCGTGTTTTAATCAGACTGACTTAATCTATCGGACGGTCAAAAACCCCAGAAGCTGCATCGAAATTTACTTCCGTAACAGCGCCAGCGTATCGCAGAGTGCCACATTAATTTCTTTATCGCCAACGCTTGGCGGGATTACTATTCTTGGGAATCACGTGACGCGAAGGTCGCCTGGCAAGGCTACTTCGCTATCAGTTCATTCCTCGCTTCGATATGAAGCTTCGTTACGCCGTTGTGGTTTCCACTTCAGTGAATTTTCGAGACCGGGCAAAGGAAGAGAGGATAGGACACTTAAGTGTTTCTCCGTGAGATATTTTTAATTCGTAAAAAGAACTACAGGATAGACGCTAAACTTTTAAAATATCATAAAATGACGGAAGGTGGGCTTTAATTGCTTCCGTTGTGAAGATAAAATAAAAATCATTATTATTTTTTCTATATTTTTTGGATTAGTGAAAATGTTCGACTTCCGGTTCTTGATGGATTTAGACGTTCTGGAAAGTCCTGAAACTGTTTGGAACCGATTTTTGGATCGATGTCTGTCTGTATGTGTACGCAAATTTCGTGGGCGCTACAACTCAAGAATCCATGGAACGAATTCTATGAAACTTTATATTTAATTGGACCTTGACATAAATTGATGCTGATACGATTTAGGTGCGACATATATCGTGACATCTTTTGAGTGTAATTGAACCAAATATATAAAATGCTTATTACGAAAACTATGCTGATTCAACTTTCAATTTGATCACTGAACAGTGGTTACTGCTATGCTATGCTTTTTACAATGAACTTTATAGCTGTATATCAGTTTCTATTGGGTAAAAATTAGAGTTGCAAAGGCTAGAAAAAACCCGGTTTAAACCTGCGAATAAACCGGGTTTTTTGGGAATAAACCTGGGAATAAACCGGGTCTATTGGAAATAAACCTGTGAATAAACCAGTTTTTTGCAACTCTAGTAAAAATGCATCAAATTCTGTATTTGAGGTTATTAATATAAATATATATGCTGGTATAATGCTTTGAATACTCAATAAGGAGCCCTGTTGCGCTATTCTTTTTTTATTCCAAAAGTGACCACTGTAACTCGATGTTAAATTCAGCGAAATGCACATACATGCTTTATATTCATATTTGTTACTGTGTCACTAGTAAATCTTCAGATCAGGGGCCTCAACGTCAATTTTGCAAGATATTGTAATTTCCATCACACTTCACACAATATCTAATATCCTGAAATCCGCAATTAATAATATCAGATTATTTGTACACGTATAAGTTGCATATACAAGATTTCTCAAAGATTCAGGAAATCTAATTTTAAAGAATATCAAATTAGACTGATTTTATTTAATTTTCTCTGTCTGATATTCTATGAAATTCAGTTTCTAGGGCACCGTTAAATGGAAACAGGGGGGGGGGGGAGGGAGAAGACATGCGTATTATTTCAAAATTGTACAAATGATAAAGAAAAATGTTTTAAATTCTTTTAATATATTCACAAAATTCCATAAAAATTTACACAGAGAATTGCGAATCATCTAGAAAATTATATTGACAAAATTTCAAAGGATTTGATTAATTTAAGGCATCGCATAGCGTAAATTTAACATCCATAATGTAACATTTAAATAAACTATTCAAATGTGCAATTTTCATTTCAGTGAATTGATAAAATATGAAAATCGTCTGAATGCCCACAGAAAATCATTATGACATAGAAGAAAATAATATATATTTTTCGAACGAATGAACCAAATTTAACCAAAACTTATACAGCAACTTCTGGTACCTCACCAACACACCTAATTACAAGCTAAGCAGATGCATTTTGCAGCAGTTATCGCGAGACATACAAACAGACAGACACTAAAAAATTTTTGGGTCTTCATAGTAAGCCTCATGTGACGTTTCGCCGTTTCGTTATATACTAGTAAATCTGCAGATCAGAGGCCTCAACACCAGATCATTGTTTATTAATCTCACCAATTTTTAATATATGCATAATATTTAATATCATAGAATCCTATTTTTTAAGTTATTTATAAGCATATAATATTTATCGAAGCTTCCGGAAATTTTAGAAGTATCACATTAAACACAATTTTATGCAATGATATGATAAACTACTTATTCTTGTAATTTTTTTTTTTCAGAATAAGAATACATTCCTTCAGGGGGGCTCTGCACCCTGAATCTCCCGATATCACTTTAATTTTATGTTCTCAATTTCCAGTACTTGTGCTATTTCATTATTCGAGTATATGTCTGAATGCATTTACTATTGTAATTTCATTACATTCACCATCTCTTTGTACAAGAGATTTTATCCTATCCTTAACCCTTTCCGGCACCGACAAAGTCTGTTCGTAAAATGAGAAATTGCTGACTGACACCGGAATTCACAAACGTCTTTTTCATTAAATACGAACTCCTTATTTTAAGCTTTCATTATAGAAACAAAAGTTTATTAAAATATTCTTGATACAGAATGCAAATTTGGAATTAAAATTAGGTGTGCCTGGAGTGGGACCATTGTGCCGGAAAGGGTTAAAAGAATACTTATTTTTCAACCACTAAACATTATCATATGTTGCTGAAATTGAATAAAATTTTGTGTAATCAATATATTTATACAAATGTTAATTCCTCTTATGACACTTATATTCAACTAGCTGTTACCCGTGACTTCGTTCACGTAACATTAAAAAAAGAATAAATGCATTAATTTAGCAAAACTTGATAATTAACAACATATATAATTAACCAAAGCTTTATCACATTTTATAGGAGACCATACGGTATTTCTTTGCTATAGGGGCCTTGACATAACCCAGTCTTAAAAAATTGAAATTTCATGCCAAATAATATGTACAATCGCGAAAATGAAACTGCAACTAATGAAAAAAGGAGGACCAAGTAAAATCGTGAAAAACGAGGAATTCCTCTTCGTAAAACGAAAAACAACACTGGCAAAATTCTTCTATACACAGTGCATTTTAGATGGTATTTGGTGTACAATTTGTATATGTGTGCATTGCTAAATGGGCATTATTATATTGTTTATTTGCATAGACATATGTTATATATTTCTTACTACATTATCTTGTTTATGTATTATGTATATATTAAATTAAGTGCTTCACGCTAAGTGGTGTAAATAGTGAACAAACTGCTTGTGGATTTTATACATTGATAGCTATTTCACAAAGATATAACAGTCAGATGCGATTCTAAAATGTAAATAAAGGTTGCTGGAAAGTACTTTAAATTCTGCCCAATTTAACCTCGATATTTTCTCTATCGCGTCAAGAACACTATAAACAAATAAATACCGACGACACAAATCTGATGATCTAAATTAAAAAAATTTTGTTAGTATATATAAGATTATTTTAATTTATTTCATGCACTTGAAATTTTGTACACTTTCTCTAGGGTTAGGTGTCGAATAAATGTACTTTGTTATTTTATTTTGCCATTTCTATTTATTCTATTTTCCATTCATTCCATTTATGGATATTGATTTAATTTACATATTCGTGTCAAAGAATATTCTTTAAAGTTATTATCAAGATTAGGATAGAATACGATTAGGGTTAGGATTAGGAATAAAAATTGAACGACAATGGCATGACCGATTCAGGTTTAAAGTATGAAACAGGATGTCTATTTACATCATGAAGCAATAAGAAAATTAGAAAATTATCGGCTAATATTTTTTAATATGTTTTACAGTCATAGTTGACATCAAAGGTGAGCGGGGAAATGATCATCTAAAATACCATTAAGTGTTTGCCACGCAAAAAAAAAACAAATCTGGTTACAACAATGTATTTAATTTTGCGCCAAATTTCACTTGATAAAAAAAAAAAAAGGCAAATTGACTATGGACCTAATTTTAGACCCCTAACCTTCCTATTCTCGGAAATTTTCTACCTACATGTAAAAAAAAATTCTACTATATAGAACGCGCTTTCACGTTTATAATGTTATGAATTGGCACGATCGGCTTGTTCAAGTTTACACAATTCGGCTGGAAGAAAATATTCATTATTTTTTGATTTCTTCTTTGCTTTTGCATTACGCGAATTTGCTGGTAAAATCGATTTTCTTTTCGATAACATTGTTGTTTTTTAAGTTTAAAAAATATTGTAATTTTACTTAAATTCTTTAAAATCTATGCAATTTTTCTTATCCTACAAGAGTTTACAAAAATCTATTATGAAACAACTTTAAAAGAAGCTATATTTAAAAACGACAGCAAATTTTTTCCTATGTTAAAACTAAAAGAAATGTAATATTAAATTCCGTTTCGAAACGACGATTTACAAATGTTTTTCGATTGTGGGAAAATGATAGAGGAAAAATGCTGTTACTTCGACATAATCATATTAAATCTTTAGCTTTTATGAGAAAAGCAACTTTCTTTTAAAAATTATAGTTATTTTTATTAAGATTTTCTGATTTTCGATACGGATAATTTTGCGATGCATATCATTGACATTTGCCATCCAATATATTTTTTTTTAAATTTTTTTTTTTTACTTTTTAAAATTTAAATTAAAAATATGGTAACTTTATGTTAGCCGTGTGCAGACGATAAATCGCCAACCTATCCCATCATTTGTATTGAATTCATTAAAAATATAAATCTTTCACTCATTTACTTTAAAACACAGAACTTTAATTTACAACACATATACATTTAAAATACATATATTACGTACATTTAAAATAATTCCTTTCATGTGAAAAAGAAAAATAAAAAAAAAATAAGAGAAATTAATCACAAGTAATTTGATAACCCAAGATAATTTTATTTTAACATCAAAACAAATCTGTTTTATTTTTAGGTAGATTTCGTAAGAAATACTACCTATTACATTCTCACCTAAGTTGGAAATTTTGAAAAATTTTTGCAGATTTACTCCGATCATGACTCCCAGAACCCAAAACCCCCCCCAGTTCAAAAGTTTATATATCTATCTATCTATCTATCTATCTATCTATCTATCTATGTCACTTTTTTCTGACCACGATAACTGGAAAAATTCTGCAGAAATCTCTTCCAAACTGATAAATAAAATCAAGAGTCATAAAATCTCGGTCAAGTTCGTTAATGGGCAAAATCGAACCAAGGGGGGGGGGGGAAATGGGGGGTCTTTTTGTGAAAACAGAAAAACCCTCATAATTTCTTTATTATTATACATATCGAATCGTTTAAAGTTATTATTACTTCTAGGAACAGGGCCAAAAACTTATGTATGACAGATTTTTGATATAATTAAAAATTGCCTTAAGGGGGGGAGGGAAGGGGGGTTTAGAAGAAAAAAATTCATAACTTCGTCAGTTCCCAAGATTTCAAATCCGCTTAAATTTATTATAAATCCTCTTAATATTATCTAAAACTTTTATATTGACAAGTTTTTTATAGGACCAACTCTTATAGCAAAAAAAAAAAAAAAAAAAAAAAAAAAAAATCCCTGCCGGCTCCGCCTGCAAACAAGTTATTTTTCGAAGTAGGCGGTTCCAACTCCCGCATCTTTTCGAAACTGATACATAAAATCAAGGGGTATAAAATCTTGGTCAAGTTCGTTAATGGGCAAAATCGAACCAGGGGGGGGGGATGGGGGGGACTTTTTGTGAAAACAGAAAAAAACCCATAATTTCTTAATTATGATACGTATCGAATCCGTTTGAAGTTATTATTACTTCTAGGAGAAGAGCCGAAAATTTATGTATGACAGATTTTTTATATAATTAAAAATTGCCTTAAGGGGGGGGAGGGGGGTTTTAGAAGAAAAAAATTCATAATTTCGTTAATTCCCAAGATTTCAAGTCCGCTTAAATTTATTATAAATCCTCTTAATATTATCTAAAACTTTTATATTGACATGTTTTTTATAGGACCAATTCTTATAGCAAAAAAAAAAAAAAAAAAAAAAAAAAAAAAAAAATCCTTGCTGGCTCCGCCTGCAAACAAGTTTGGTTTCGAAGTAGGCGGTTCCAACTGCAGCATCATCGCAAAAACGTCATTTCTTCCGCAATTCCCGACAAACAGGCGCCCCACGGTCTGCGTCTTCGAAATCTACCTGTGCCTGTAGGCCGAGCCGTCAGGGATTTTTTCTATATATGACACCATATTTGCTTGCTTTCCATACTTACTCGTATTTATGCACTTTGTATTATTATCAAATATTTGAAAACGCACGTTTTATTTCTAATATGACATCATTTCATATTCTGTTTAATTCTTAAATAATTCATTTCCTTTTCATTTTTCACATGGATATTTTTCACGTGAAAATAAATTGTTGATTAAAAATTATTACTCAGGGGTTTTATTTCATATTGGCAACGATAAAGTATTAGCAACGGTAAAATAACTTTAACCATTTTAAAAAAAGCTGCAAAACCGGGCCCTTTGGGCCAAACCAACCAACCATTTTAAAGTATACGAAAAAATGTCCATTTATTCTCTATGAAAATAATGAAATTTTGAATTATTAAGAAAAATATTGAAATAAAATAAACGAAAACCAGCCTATGTTCATATGAGGGTAATAATCAACTTACATGCAAAGATACAGGATAATTAAATGCTTCATTTTGATGCTGGCTTCAGCCTAACATTTGCACACAATCAAATTTATAATATTATTAGGATTTACACATTCAACGTTTTCATAATTTTCGTTTGGAAAACAGATTTGGTCATCTTTCTTTAGTAGTTAAAATAAATCCTCATCTATTTCATTAGAAAACGCATATTAAAAATTAAAATCACCAGCTATTTTGTTAATAAAATTTTGCGTCAAAATAATGCGATTTACTTGAATTTTCCTTTTGTGATATTCTTTGAAATACAGTTGCTAGGCAAACATTTAATGAAAGAGAGGGAAAAAAGAAATGCATTGGAAATTTTTGCAAAAAGTGAGAAATTAAAATATTTTATATATATCTCAAATTGATACGTAAAAATTCCCAATAATTCGAAATTCTAATAAATATATTGGCACATTTTCAAAGCGATCGGATTAATTTAAGATCTCCATTTTGGAAATTTGCCAACCGTTAATTAAACGTTTAAATCAATTATCCCAGTAAGTCATTTTCCTTTCGATGAATGTTAAAATTTGAAAATTGTCTGAATTCCCATTGAAAAACATTATGTCTTAAAATAAAATGTTCTATAATTTTCGAACGTACGAACCAAATTTAACCAAAAACTATACAGCTAATTCCGGGTACCTCTCCAACATACCTACCTAATTACAGATTAAAAGGATGCTTTTTTCGGCAGTTATCGCAAGAAATACAAACAAAGAGACAGACAACAAAAACTTATCGGGTCTTAACAGGGCCTCAACTGACGTTTCCTCAATTAGAATAGTATAGAAGAAAGTTTTGTGATGTCTACAGCATACTAGTTTAATTCTTGGAATTTTTTTTTTATATGTCGGGATAAGTTTTCCCATTTCTTCATTTTTGTGTGTATTATTAATTTATTTTTATTTTATTTTATTTCTCTCTTTTATTATTTTTGAAATTATTTTATTAACAATCTAATGTAAAAAATTGTCATTCTAACAAATTTCAACAAAACAAAACAAAAAATTATTAAAAATTAAAATAAAAAGTTTCTCATTTTAACAGAATACGATTTTAATTTGTTCCGATGTATTTTTTTTCTCTCTTTTTATTTATTTATTTGTTAAGAAAATTTACCGAATATTGAAAAATACCGAAATATTGACGTATAATACTGGCAACCCAGCTGCTAGTATTATATGCCGTAAAATTAACAGTAATAAACAGTAAAATAAGCAGTAATACGCTATCGCGCATGCGCATTACCGTATTACTGCTTAGTAGCTGGAGTTTTAGTACTATACCGCATAGTGAACTTTTTTTTTTAAATTTCAGTGTACTCATTGTCTAAAACCTGATTGATAAAAGAATAAATTGTTTTATTCATTTTCTGAATTCTTACTAAGTTCAAAATGTTCTGTTGAAACTGCTTGATGATTTTCAAGGCTTTCAAGACGCCAAAAGTCTCCGATTTTTCACGATGTATTTAAAATGTCTTTTAGTACTATAACTATTTGTTAGTCTGTCTCTAGTATAAGTTTATGTAGTAAACTTGCTAAAACACAACCTGTATACGGTCACCTTTTACGGCCTTACCGAAAGGAATCTTATGAAAACCTGCCTAAAACAAAATATTTTTCCAGTCCCTGGCGATTCCGTTTCTACAGGTTTTACTATATACTTAGTTCTGTAAACCCTATAAAAACGGAACCTGCCTATAACATAACAAATCCCGTCTCATACGTAAAACATTCATGATCCCTACGGAAAGAATATTATTACAATTTTAACTGTGCTCAATCGAAAACCTCTTCAATATGGAATTATGTTTTGGTCACTAGCAAATAAGCTCTCACAGTTTTTACTCTCTAAGAATATTGTATTTATTTACTACTAAGACGGAATCTCAAGTAACAACAGAAAGATTCTGTTTTAGACGGCAGATTTGTATATGGCGTTCTTTTCGTCGGGGCCATGGACTTTACGTTTAAGACAGGTTTCGTTTTCATAGAATTTACTGTATTTTTATGTCCGGATATAGAAGCCACTGTCCCCCTTTTTTTTGTGACAGTAGACCTGGCAACACAAGCTCTGACCCAAGTATCAGAGAATTAACAGAAAAGGTATAAATAAATCGAGTCACTATTTCCGAATAATTGGGCAAGCCAAATTTGTAATTAAGTTCATAGCTTAAGCAAACGAACGAATTTCGAAAGATGCATAGTGCTCCTCTTAATTAGTCATTTGCTGAAGGTACTTGAACACCCCCCCCCCCCCTCCTTCAAGGTTTTTCTCTAACTATGCCCCGTTTCTATATATCAGCAA
This sequence comes from Maratus michaelseni, assembly GCA_963931845.1. Lineage (NCBI taxonomy): Eukaryota > Metazoa > Arthropoda > Arachnida > Araneae > Salticidae > Maratus > Maratus michaelseni. Next base: position 448,334,758 of record OZ007586.1, read on the forward strand.
CTATCTTTCCGATTTCAACGCAAGTGATTCCAAACATTATATTTAACTTAATAGTCACCCTTTATAACATTAAATTAAATTTATGAGTAGCGGTTACCACTATTTACCAATAAGACTTTTAGCCAACTTTGTAATTAAGTTCCTAGCTTAACAAAACGAACAAATTTTTATGCATGCATAGTGGGCCTCCTAATTAGTCATTTTCTGAAGGACACTCGAACATTCCCTCCCCTCGGCATCTCACTCAAGGTTATTTTCCTAACTGTGCCTTATTGCAATAACTGGGCTAATAATGTTCCAATCTTCTCGAAACCAGCTCAATTTTGTAGTGCGCCTACTATACAGTAACGTAGGCAGCGGGGACCTGTCTCAGAAGTTCGTTCGGAAAGAGGTTTGTTTAGAACAGAATGCTCCCCTGGCGGTGGTAGGGAGAAATAAAAGATTTTCTAGAGCGTACGAGCATGGCGGGTATACGGTTCCGAAGCCATCGTAGACCGTGGCCAGAGTTCCGTTTTTTAAGAGATTTAAGTTTATTACAAGGGCTCGGGCAACGCCGGGCGGGTCAGCTAGTTGAAGATAAATGTAGAGACGCCAAAACACAAATATTTGTCATCTCTTATCAGAAGGCTTCCAATTGTCGAGCGGGAAAAATATTTTTTGGGAGCACCCTTAACCCGTTCGGGACGAGCGAAACGTACATGTGCGCCAAATTCTTGAATTTTAACATCTTTATTTTATTACAGAAATTTTCGCCTTATTTAATCAGAGCGTTTTGGCGATTAAATAAGGCAGAAATTTCAATATAATAATAGTGGTGCCTAAAGATTAAATGAAGTGTACTCAATGCTCGTCGCGAAGGGGTTAAGTACGTTATTTGCAAACGTCGATTTTACCGAGTGCGACTATACAGCAATTTTTTTATTAACTCATTTTGAATTTTACATACATGTTTTATTTCTACCCTTGAGCATATTTCATTTTATTTAAACAGCCAATGCTTTGTATAGAAAGCTGTTTCCCTTTATGTGTTAACAGGTCAAGAGATATATTTGGGATTATTGTTTATTCCAAAAATACTTTTGAGCGGATAATTTCCCAAAAAGCGAGCGCAAAAGAAACAGAGGTCTTTGACCTATTTTGTATAGGAGCGGATTTTCTTCTATCCATCCTCACCAGTGACCATGCTGAAAACTTGGGCTTCAAAATGTTTTGTTCTCGATTCTATTCTTTTTTGCAATGACATTGGTGAAAGATTTTATTTATGTTCATTTCTTTTTAGCACTTTCCAACCTAGTTGAAAAGTGCTTATGACTTCGGTTTGTCTGGCCGTCTGTCCGTGCTCTAACTCCCGTAAATATGCTCGGATTGCTCTGCAATTTTTATATGTTATTGTCGTTATCTATAGCATGTTCCCTATTTCAACGGAAGTGTGTAGCACTTATAGTTTTTTTACAGGGACACTCAAAAGAATTCCGTTACATTGCGGTCTATGGGGAAAAATCATTTGCGGTTTATTTAAATAATGTTTCACTATTTTAAACGCATTGTAATTTATATATATTACTAAGGTGCATTAGAAGAAGCTTAATATGGAACAGGGTGTGCATAGCACTTATAGTTACTTTACAGGGACAGTAAAAATAATTCCGTTACATTACGTCTATGGAGAAAAATCGTCTGCGGTTTATTTAAATAATGTTTCACTATTTTAAACGCATTGAAATTTATATAGATCACTAAGGTGCATTACAAGAGACTTACTACGGAATATTGTGTGTATAGCAGTCATCGTTCATTTACAGGGACACGCAAAAGAATTCTCTACTGTCTGTTAACAATAATTCCTGGAAGTGCGTTTTAAGTTATTGAACGCGATTTTAATTTTAACTTGCTTTTTGTCTATTACGTGGTGTGTATAAATTCTGTAGATCCTATACAGGGCAGCACAAAAGTTCGCGAACACATTTCTGTTTATTGACAAACTCCAGACGGAGAATTTTAAACTGTGCTACGCGTTTCCTAACTGAACTAAAATTATCATCCTATGTAGTAAATATATATACAAATCTATAGATCCTATACAGGGCTGAATAAAAGTATTCGGATATTTTTCCGAATATTGTATATATTGGAAATTCATGAAATTATGTTTTTAAATATGTTATGCGTTTTCTAAATTGTTTACTTAGATGTTAGCTTTTAGCTTATTAAACGGTATGATTTGTAAAATTATTTTGGAAGCGTTGGAAAGTGCTATATAATCTATGCTTGACGCATGATTTTTCGTTCTTGTTTACTTATTAGTTAACCGTTGCGTAAAAAATTACGTCCTTGCTTGAGAAGTATGAAAAGAGAGTTTGCCCAATAAAAGAGAAATTCGTAAGATCACGACTTTTATGTTTCGTTCGATAAAAATGTGAGGATGGGGGGAAATGTTTCAACTTTGGTATTGTTATTCAAATAACATAGACCAGCAACGATTACCTAATAAATTATTTTAAATATTTTTGTGATGCTGATATTATATCTAACCTTAAAAATCATTAGCCTAGTCATATTTTTTGCGGTATTTTGTACTTGCGTATTTATGCATTAAGGCATATGTAATGTATATTTATTTATTTATATACAAGGATATTCCAAACTGTAATGTTTGGTAGAGCACGCTAATATTGAATACAAAACCAGGGTTGCAATTCAGCCCAAAATACAGGACGTTTCACGTCAAGAGAATCTTAAAATTTATTGCTCATAATTTTAACAATAATGAATGTATTATAATGATGTATGCAAAAGTTTTGTTTTGCTATCTGTGAAATGTGATGGCATAGTAAGAAATGTTGGGTATGGCCATCATTCGCTGTCAAACAACAATGAGCATGTAGTACTCTAATCATAAAAAACAAAAAAGGGCGTGTGCTGGAGATTTTTTGTATGAATATTTAAAATAAATGCCTCAACTTGTATCAACATCCACTTGTATTAATTTCAAGGCATAAAGTTAAAATTAAAGGAGAAATGTGCGATTTTGTTATATAATTCTCTGTTGTTATAGAAAATTACACTAGTGTGCAAAACTTAAGCAACAAACACAAAATGCTAATTTCTGAACACGTGAGTACTCAAAAGGAAATTCTATAAACAGCAAGTGTAGAAAATAGGTACTACCCTAACAGCACAGACAGTCGATGTGAAGTCTTCTTGATATCACAAATGGTCACAATTGTCACAGTCACTACAATGAACAGAAATGTGATATATTTCATTTGTCTCATTTTTACTCTCATTTGGTCACTCTACTGAACAGTCACCATGACTGCTGCTTTTTGACGAGTCACCAGGTGACTTTACAATGAAGTCATCTTGTGACTGTCATTTTGACACTCCATTGTAAAATCATCATGATAGCTGTTCTGTGACGAGTTCCCAAGTGGCAGAAAATCAAATCATCTGGTGACTTTTCACAAAGGAGTGCAATGATGACTTCACAATAGAGTGTCGATCACCGGAAAGTCACCATGCGATTTCATTGTGACATTATTTGGTGACTCATCACAATGCAATGCTCCCAATGACTTTAAAGTTCAGTCTTCAACTGACAGTGACTTGAGAATCACAAGATAACTTCATTGTAATGTCATCTGGTGATCCATCACAAAGCGACAGTCACAGTGACTTTTCAGTGTTAACAATCATCTGAGAGTAATAATGAAACAGTGAAATATTGCATATTTTGATTCACCGTAGCGATTGTGACATTTCTAACCATGTGTGACGTCAAGGGGACTTCATATCAACTGGCCGTGCTGTTTGGGTAGTACCTCTTTTCTGCACTTGCTCTTTATGGAATTTCCTTTTGAGTACTCACGTGTTCAGAAATTAGCATTTTGTGTTTGTTGCTTAAGTTTTGCACAACAGTGTATTTAAAACTATTTTTTTCTATAACATAGTAAATACTAAAAATCGTTGACTTGTAATGATAGGGTTCTAACGGCTTCAAACATTCTTTTGAGAAAAATGAGTTGAAAGTTTCATTTTTGTACCGGGCAACAGTATAGTTAAAAACACTTTCAATTTACATAATTCATGAAACAACTCTGGAATGCGTTGTAATGACAAGTGAAATAGTAGATAAGACTAAGGACTCTCGGAAGATGATATCATCATCTCATTTTAGTCGAATTTGACAGTTAGAACCTTATCATTCCAAGACAATAAAATGTTCATTGTGCACAAAAATTCCGTTTTTATGGAAATATATCTACTTTTAACGTTCAAATACACTATTTGACTATTAAAAATAAATAAATAAAATAATATTATTAAAAAGCTTTTTTTTTTTTTTTTTTTTTTTGTAAATCCTGCCCTATTAATAAATTATTCTTCGGGGGCAGCCTATACATTAAAAAACCCAACAATCCACTTTTCCCATAGTAACACTCGCATTTGACGCTTTGAGTTCCTTTGATCAACTCAGCCCACAAAAGTACACGTTTTATATAATTTTTTTTGTAACTTCATATAGATAGAAGGGTTCAAAATTTGAGGATGCTAATGTTGAATCCACATCACAATCTTTAATATGTATATCTTCCCCAAGAAATCATCCTATTGAAATGTTTCTTTTTCAATGATATACAATAAATGTACTTTAACGTAATATAGATTTTTTTTTTTTAATTCAAAAGCATATTTTTAATTATGGAAATTATTAATAAATTCATATTAAAAGAAAATATGAATTATGACCTACATTAAATTTTATTTAATACGAATCAGCGATATCGAAAATATAGCTATATGCTTTTACAACTCATTAGTCTTCAAGTTATAGTAAAATTTTAGTTTTCGACGGTAAGGGGGCCGTCTCTCGTTATCGTTTGTATCACAGAAAAGAAAATCTTAAAAAGTCACCAGAAAAATTCCACAGAATTTTCTTTTATATGTCGTTTGTTTATTTAAAATTTCAGTCATTTTTTTCCGGTGATTAATTGATTGTTCCCGGTACTTTTATTTTTCTAAATTTATGGATAAACTCATAACAAAATTTTCTTTTATAACTATATGAAGATTAAAGAAAAAGTGCATATAAATTATGTACTTGTCCGGGTTGCTTTGATCCATCGAACACAAATAGAGTGTCAAAAGTGGGTGTTACCATTCGAAAAATGAAAATTCTAGCAATTTTTTATATTTAGATGGCCCTCGAAGAATAATTTATGCAGAGCATTAAATAGTAGACATCATTCCCGTATATATATATATATATATATATATATATATATATATATATATATATATATATATATATATATATATATACTCTAAAAAAAATCCGTGAAAATACAAGAGATTTTCCGTAAAATTTTACGGAGAAGTTTCATTTTTCCAAAACAACAGTACAATTTCCGTAAATGACATTAGTTCCGTAAAGGAGATTTCAAATCCGTAGATATGCAGAAAGTTTTCCGTAAATTTGATGGATTTTTTTCAAAACAGTACAATGTCCGTATTTCCCCATTTTCGTAAATAACGTTCAGAGGTTTGCATACAGATATCGTCTTGTTTGAAATGCGAATTAAGATTGTTGTATTTATTAGGGTCCAGGATCTTCTAGGATCCAGGCCTGGACCAGTCCTACCCGTGGGCCTATTTTCTGTCATTAGACACGGGCCAATCCTGGAACTCATTCTAACCGGGCCCGTGTCTGGACGGTAATTTTTTGTAAAAATAATAATGATATTTTTTATTTTTTAGTGAAATCTTTAGAAATTTACTTTATTTATATAAATTACAGAAAAATATTTTTTTAATCTACTTTTTTTTCTGTATAGTGCTTCAAATTATGACTTTTTTCACTGACATTTTAAAATTTTATTTTAATTTTATTAACGTGAGGCAATATTAGTTTATTAAAGGTTTCGTAAAATAATATCTTTGCAAATTATTGGTATTGAACAAAACTGATTTGTCTTATAAATTTGAGAATTAAACTAAAATTTATTATTTTATAAATTATAATTTTAGAAAGTTTATATATATATATTTAAATTTATAAAAATAATTAATGATTTTTTCTTTACTTTTATAAAAATGAAGTTTATAATTTTATAAAGTTTATAATATATTTAGTTAGTTTATAATTTTATAAATTAAACTAAATTAATTTAGACTAAATTAATAAATCCAAATTTAAACATACCTATCCCAAGGTCATTAATTTCAAAATTTTCGCTATTTTTTTTTTCTTTAAAAAAAAAATATTTTTAAGGATTTATAAAATAATATTTTTGCAAATTATCGGTATGTAGGTGTTAAACTAAGCTTATTTGTCTTGTAAATTTGTGAATTAAACAAAAATTTATTATTTTATAAATTATAATTTTACGAAGTTCATATTTTTGACTTTAAATTTATAAAAAATAATTAATAACTTTTTGTTTACTTTTATAAAAATGAAGTTTATAATTTATTTCGTTAGTATATAATTTTATAAATTAAACTAAATTAATTTAAACTAAATTATCAAGTCCAAATTTAAACTTACCTATAGTAAGGTCATTAATTTCAAAATTTTCTCTAAAAATCTATTTTTTTGTTTTGATTTTTTAAAATTATTCAGTTTAACAGAATCGTACACAAAAGCTCTCAGCAAAGATTAAATATAATAATTTAATTTATTATAAAATTGTTTATTCACATAAGTTTTTAAAATAAGAGATAAAGAAAATTTACTTTAATAGCATGTAATAAATACGCCTACATAAGATAATATTGTTTTTACTGGAATTGATAAATAGATCAACAGACATAATTTTAAAAAGTATATGTACTATTGCAAAAAGAAACAATCATTCGTCTTAATGCAATGTTTTACGCATATAATACATAAAAAGTTAAAATTTATCTGTTATAAAGCATCAAATAATAAAGCAAGATATTAAAAATTATGAAAATAAAATATTGAAAAAATCCATCTATGAAACCTTTGTTTTTGCATCCTTTAGAATAAATAACAACAACTGAGGGAACGAAGTGTACGCTCGTAGTGTAACGGTACAGCCCGCCAGTTTAGTACACAGAACTTTCCGCGTTCGAACCCCGTCCTAGCTAAAAACTCGTACAGAAGTGAAAAAAAAATTAAAAAGTGTTATGCGATGTTCCTTGAGAAATATATATATATATTTATTTGGTGCGAGTATAACTCGCGCTCAAAGGGTTCCGTGCAATGAATTTATTAATTAATAAACTCTTACTACCTCTATTTTTTCATAATTTAGTTTCAGTGGATTCGGAAATAGGAGGGGGGCATATTTGTCCAATACTTACAACGATATCTCTGAAAATATAATATCTAACATTAAAACAAATATATTTTTGAGTTCGATGTTACGAGATCTTTCGAACGATACCCTACACGATACATAAAAATAAAATTTATTTTTCAAGTTACTTAATCTCTCGGCTAATTACCGACAATTTGTTTCGAAAATCATTATAAAATATCCTTGGATGATTCTGCGTCGATAGCTACCTCGAACGCCGGTCAACTCCCCCGCTGAACGCCCGAAAAGTAAAGTTTGTGTGTAACGGAAAAATGCGTTTTTCTCAAAAACTATGTTACCGAGGAAAATCGCTATAGTATTCCATCAAGGTTTAAATAAACTTCTACTACCCCTAATTTTTTTTATATTTTTAGTTTCACTAGATTCGGAAATAGAGGAGGAGGAACATATTTTTGCAGTGCATTTTCGACGATATCTCTGAAAATTTAATACCTAAAATTAAAACAAATATATTTTTGAGTTGGGAATTATGAGATCTTTCACACGATTCCCCACACGATAGACAAAAAGAAAACTGTTTTTTTTTCAAGTAATTTAATTAGCCTCCTAAATTTTTCCTAAACATATTTGTGAATGGCTAATAATCTGAAAATATGTGGGTAAACAGGCTTTATAACTTTCCGAAGTTTGAACTTTCCACGTCCCATATTTTACGAGAAAAAAAGCTCTGACAGACGGACGGACAGACACAGGAGTGATCTTATAATGGTTCTGTTTTTACTTTTTAAGTACGGAACCCTGAAAATGAACTTGAAGATAAATTAAAACATTGTTTCTAAATCTTTTGTACCTTGCAATACACTTGATGTATTTATAAATGCAAACAAAATGCTTCACTAAAGAAAAAAAAATTCCAAAACCGTTTACTATAATTTATAATAAAAATATTAATAATTTTCTTAAAAATTTAATTTTTCATTAATATTTAATAAAATATCCGAGTTTGACATTTTTTGCCTTTTAACATCCATCGGGCTCATTGTCGCAAATTTTACGACAAACGTGATTTTTTCGAAACTTTGTTGTCACAAATAGCACCAAAATTTAAATTCATTTTTTGCTGTTGATATATATAATTGCTCTTCTAACATGTCCCTTATTACTGTTATGAAAAATCTTGCATTTGTAATAGCTTAACTGTTACCTGCAAAAAATACATCACGCGCCCGCTCGTGTAAAAAAATTAAGCGCGCCTAGTCGTGCAAAAAAATTAAGCGCATCTACTTGTGTAAAATCTTGATACAAAATTTAAGCGCACCTACTGGTGTAAATAATTTAAGCGTGCCCACTGAAAGGTTAATTAGAATTTTCGGATAAGAATACCTGGATAAGCAAAACAACAAATCTTTTTCTAAGGTTCGTTTTACTATCTAGATTTCTTTTTGTTTATAATATTATTCGTAACAGAAAAACGCATTTTCATAAATAAAATGTTGAGAGTAGAAGTTTTTTTTTAGTAGTACTTGTAAATTCACAATTGTGAGAAAATCAGTAAATTGTAATATCCATTGTTGAATCTTTTCATGATCGCAATCTCTTATATTTTCTTCACCACTATTTTCAAACAATCTTCATGGTAATTTTTTTTAACATGTGCAATAATACCATGAAGATTATTGTTTGAAAATAGTGGTAATGGAAATATAATAGGCTGCTATCCTTGAATTCTATGCATTTTTATTTGCTGATGTTCATGCGCACACAATTAAAACAAAATCATTTCTCATCTAACCCAAGAAAAGTTATGTGAACCGTTGTTGGGCAGATATATTTCTCAAAATTTGTGTACCATTAATCCAAGTAAATAGTTATCGTACCGTGTAAAGTTTAACAGGGACAAGATAAGAATTTCAATATACACTATTTGATCAAAAGTATCCGGACACTTTCGATTTTAGACGTTTTGTCGAATATCTAAAGAAATGCTTGACGAAATCTTCTGGAAATTCAGCAATGTATACAACATCTTCTACTTCATATTTTTCAGTGAAGGTTTACTCGAGAGTAATTAAGGAGCCAAAAACAAATTGAAAAAAAAAAAAAAAACAATAATATTTGCGATCACCATATAAAACGAAATCATCAAAATGATTTGTAACAGTACCAGATAACTAAGTGGGTTCTGTGCAACATTTATGTTCATTTGTTTAAGAATAACACGTATATTCATGGAGATATAAAAGTTTCTTTAAAAAATTCAAATATTTTCCGCAAGTTTTTTATTTATAGCATGCAGGGCTTTTAATCAAATTTATCGCCCCTTTCAGGAAACTTGACAAAGGGCACTAGAAACAACCTACTACAAATAGAATATAAATATATTAAATATTTGATTAAATATGAGTATTTGTATTAAATAATTTTAAATTGCGCATACGCAAACAATAACAAAAAGTGTTTGCATAATTTGCTAGTCAACTATATAGCGGAACTCATATAAGAAATCGAATATCATAGAAAATTAGAAAGATATTGGCGATATAGGGAGCTGAATTTCAGTTGTTTTCTAAAAGTAGCTGAATACAATTTTACACAAATTGACATTAAATACATACGCTTTTGTTGGTCTGTTAATAGAAGTCTGTTAATAAAAAATGACGATTTTTAAAAATCCGTTATCATCCAACTACTTTTAGAAATCAACTACCTGCCTTTAGGAGCAATTCATCTCACTATATCGCCAATATCTTTCAGATTTTTTGCGATATTTGACAGGTTTTTTTTTATATGGTTTGTCCAATATAGATGACTACTAAAAGATGAAAAAACCTTTTTGTTATCGTTCCTGCCCCCACAGTTAAAAATTATTCCATACAGATACTCATATTTCATAAAATATTTACTATATTTATATTATAATTGCAGTACATTGTTTCTATTGTATTTTGTCAAGGTTCATCAAAGTGGCTTTACATTTGGTTGTTAACCCTGCATGCTATAAGCAAAAACCATGCAGGAATTTTTTTAAATTAAAAAAAATCTTATATATCCATGAATATACGTACTTTTCTTACACAAATGAACACAAATATTGTATCGAACCCACGTAATCATCTTGTACACCTATACAAGATTTCGAGCATTTTATTTTACACCGTGATGGTAAATAGTTTCATTATTCAATTTTTTTGTTGATCCTCTAACTGCCCTCGTGACTAACCTTCACTGAAAAATATGAGGTGAAGCATGTTCTTTACATTCCCGAAGTTACAGAAGAATTCTTCAAGTATTTCTCTAGGTATTCGACAATACGTTTAAAATGGAAAGTGTCCGCATATTTTTGGTAAGATAATTTATGATTATCTACTGTGTATCAAACGTAGATTTTTGTGCCCAATCTGAAATCTTCCGTACACAATTAAAGCGACAGTGGACGATGAAAACCTTTTTTTTATTTTTTTTTATTTATAAGTCAATTTCTTTGAAACTGGGCATGTCAATGTAGTGCTGTTTATGCATGAAAAATACGAAATTGTAAATAAGTTACAAAATGCAATTAAGATATTAATTAAAATTTATTAATTAATTCTTCAATATAAAAATTTTCCAAATTTTCTATTTAAAAAGTTCCACGACTTTTTGTCTCATACTCCCAACATTTTTTTTCTTAAGCTAGATTTATGCAGTCATAACAAATGTTGGTATACATTTTTATTAACAATCCTGCAAGAGAAAAAAATATTTTTCAATAAACACAAGTGATTTTCAGCAAAGTTTCATCAAAAATACTTCAAATTGCAATATTTATAGGTTAAAAAAATTTACAAAACTGTTACCACGTTTTATGGCAACAGACATAAAGAACCATTTTGTCAAGTTTTATGAAGATTCGGCAAAACAAAAGACACCCGGAACATTTTAAAGTTGACGAAACAACCCGAAAATTAGTTTTGAGAAAATATCATTTAAGATTTTATTTCACAAAAGATTAAAAATTTTATCATTCAAATTTCATTTCTATGGGACAATAATAAATGGATGAACTTTTTTTGTTGTTGTTATTGTTATGTGTTCACTTGTTTTTTTTTATTGAAAGATTGTGAATTTTCATAAATTTTTAAGAAAAAAATGGTGACATAGTTTCCTTAATCTGAAGGTCCACTTTCGTTTTAATCAGTTGATAAATAAAGATTCAAAGAGATATGTGTAGAAATAAACAAACCTTCAATATGTTTTTGTCGAATGCCACGACCAACTACAACAAAGTATGCAGAAAAGTGCCCTACTTGCGCCTCTTCCAGTCATCCGCGTTTTGGAAGTACTCCAGCCATCGGAACCATTTAACTCCGGTCTATCTTTAGATTCGACTTAACATTCTACCAAGTACTGGCTCACTTTTTTTTTCTTCAGTTTTAGGCGGCTCGCAAGGTCTTAAGTTTCTTCTGTTTCACTAAATTTTACAGTTTAACTTTCGATTTCATGCTCTTACTTAACTATTTTTTTCTTAGCAGAAATAAATTAATGTGGAGGGTTATTTTATGTACACTACTGGTCAAAAGTATTGCAAGATTGAAATGTTTAACATTTTTTTTAAGAAGCCCCAAAAAATTAATATTTTTTAAAATTAAACTGATTGTTTAATGTCAATATGTTAAATTAGTTTTAAGACAAGATTTGAGAAAGTTATTGAACAAAATTAATTATTTAATTTTATAAAAAATAGCATACAAAAAAAATTACAGGTTATCAGAAATCGGCATACATTTTGGTATCCTAAACAATTTAGAGTTTACCTAAATTCTTCTGAGCAGAAAATATTATAAATGAGTGCAATTTAACCTAAAAGCGTTTAATATGTTGTTGGACCGCCTCTGGCTTTGATCACAGCAGCCTCTCTTTTAGGCATGGAATCAACAAGGTTTTTAAACACTTCTTTCGGTATTTCATAGTGCCAAACTTTAATTATGTTTCCCTGAAGCTCTCGTTTTGTTTTGGGATATTTTCTTGCCAATCATACTTCATAAATTCTCAATAGAGTTTAAATATGGCAAGTGTCCTGGCCATGGGAGAACATTAGTACTATGTTTTACAAATTCACCCTGAACCTAAAATAACGAAAAAATTACATTTAATGTTTAATTTAATGAAATTTAATTGAAATTTAATGTTTTTCTTACCTTCTTCGATATGTGACAGCGTGCTAGGTCTTGCTGAAATATCCATTTCTGTTTTGGGAACAGATCATGACCACTAGGAAGCTATAGATCTTACAGCACTTTAACATACTGGTCAAAGTTCATACTTCCCTGTTCAAAATGAAGTCATCCAGTTGATTTGTATGACATGCAACTCCACACCATTTGGCTTTCTGGGTTTTTTGTTGTACGAACCAGGCAGTCTAGGCTCATGCTCTCTTTAGTTTTACACCAAACGTGGGCAGGTTTGTCAGACATTAAATAAAATCGACTTTCGTCGCTGAACAAAACTTGTCTCCATTTTGAAATACTCCAATTTTTGTGAACCTTGGCCCACTCCAATCGTTTTTTCTAAATTGCTGTGGTCAGAACTGTTTTTTTTTTTAGGCACATGTGTCTTGAAACCAGCTTCACGAAGCCTCCTGCGAACTGTTCTGGAACTGGCAATGGCAGAAGTCTACTCACTCCATTCTCTTGCAAGTGCAGGAAAAATGGCAAACCTATTTTTTTCGGCATAATCGTGTCAATGAAGCATCATTAAGTTTCGAAGAAAACCTCGAACTACCATTTCTAGGCTTCTTATCTACGGTTCCTTCTGTTTTAAATCTCTTTATGAGGTGTGAAACAGTCGACTCACTGCAGCCACACCGCTTAGCAATCCTAATATTTGAAATACTCTCTTTATGCATTAACTTAACAGCCTCGCACTTCCGAAGAGTTACTTCACACACTGTAAAAGAAATGCACAGCTTAATTTTAAAAGCAATGTGCAGCGTTACACACTACAGCAGCGCAACAAACCAACTAAAATTCTAGGTAGTTAACTTGTATTTATAATAAACATCTGGGATGACGCAATCGTTGGTAAAGATTGCATCAAAAAGTGTGACATAATAACTTAAAACTTCTACAAAATATTGACATTAAAAAAATCAGTAGTATCATTTTAAAAATGTTAATTTTATGAATTTTTTCAAAAAGAAATGTTAGAATTTTCAATCTTGCAATACTTTTGGCCAGTAGTGTAGTTATTTTATATGAATGTAAGATGATTAAAAAGTCCTTAGACAAACTTTAAGGTGGTCTGGGACACAAAATTGTACTGGCTTATTTTTTTTTCTTTCTTCATTTTTTGGTGGCTCACAATCACAAGATCTAATATTTCTTTTGGTTTCACAAAATTTTATATTTAAACTTACACTAGCCTCCAAAAGTTAAGGTACAACCAGTTTTTTTGAGGCTCACTATTAAAAGAATGAAAATAAACGTAAAAAATATGGTTTATATGAATGATCATAAGTAACTTCAATAAAATCTTATGAAAAAATTATACCCATCTCAATTATTTTAATGTATTGAATACTTATATGTTTGTCAGGAGGAACTGCGAATATCCCACTTTGGGAATTTGTGTGAATTTTTTTTATGGTTGACGATCTTGAATTGTTGGTACTAAAATAGTATTGTCCATGTCTAGGAGATGTCGATTACTTGATTCGTTAAGATGGCGGGCAATCTGATGGATCGAAATGGGGTTATCACAAGCTGGTGCTGCTAGACGTCTTAATGTGTCTCGTAGTGTGGTCCAAAGGCTCTGAGATCAATTTGAATCCAAAAATTCAGTATCAAGAAAACTTGTTCCAGACGGCTCATGGGTTACAACCCCTGTACAAGATCGCTTTCTAGCTCTTTTGGATCGAAGGAGGAGCATCACTACTTTGGCTCAGCTCATTTCAGATCATCGTAAAGCAACAGGGATGACAATACCTGCGATTACGATGCATAGACGTCTTCACAATTAAGGACTATATGCAAGACGGCCCGTTGTGTGTGGCAATCTTAATCGACAACACATAAGTGCCCGTTTTTGTTGGCCAAGAGAGCACGTTGGAACGCACAACAATGGGCTTCCGTACTGTTCACAGATGAGTCCCGGTTTGCTTTGGGGAGTGATTCAGTTCATGTGCTGATCTGGAGAGAACAAGGCATCAGATTCTACCTATGTAACATTGTTGAAAGACACAGTCATAGATGAGGTGGAATCATGGTTTGGGCTGGAATATCTCTTTTGGTCACAGTAACTTCCACGTGTGCCATGGAAGAATTCTGACTGCTGTGAAATATCGGGACGAGATCTTTGCTCCGTTTGTCACACCGTATGGTGGTGCTATTGGCGATGCATTAATCTGAATGGTTGATATTGCGCAATCGAATTAAGCTAGAGTCGTTGATGAATATCTAGAGGATCAAGGTTTGGAGTGAATGGAATGGCCGGCACAATCTTCGAACTTTGATACTATAGAGCATCTTCGGGACTATCTCAGCAGACAGGTGGCTGCCGTAAGTTCTCCTCCAAAGTTGTTAAATGAGCTGGAACAAACGTTGCTCCATGTATAGGAGTTGTTTCCCTTTCCAGTGTCCGACAACTTAATCGACAATATGGAATGTCGATGCCGCAAATTCATTATAGGTAGGGCCGGACACATGCCTTATTAAAATCTGTTTATTTAATTTATTTCACAAAAAACTGCTATTTTTTTTTATCAAACCGTGGACTTTTGCAAAAAATGCAATTTTTTATTTGTAAATCATGCTTGATGTTAAAATTAAGTAAAATTCGATAAATAACTGTTTAAAGCACAATTCTTCTAAATTTCATGTTTTTATCTTCATTTGTTTTCAAATTAGACACAAAAGACTGGTTGTACCTTAACTTTTGGAGGCCAGTGTAAATTAATATACAGGACTTTATGTAGTTATTTTATATGTATAAATGATGATTCAAAATATCTTAGACAAACTTTAAGGTGATCTGTGACACAAAATTGTACTGGCTGACTTTTCTTTTTTCCATTTTCAGGTGGCTAATAATCATTAAGGTCTAAAGTTTCTTTTGGTTTCACCAAATTTTACAGTTCAAAACTTTCGATTTCATGTACTTACGTAACTATTTTTTTCTAAGCAGAAATAAATGAATGAGGCTATTTTATGTAGTTAGTAGTACTTTTTACTACGAGAATCAGATTTGGAAAATTTTCTTAGAAAACAAAGATCCTTTAATTGAAAAACATTGAACATTATGTATATACAAGATGATTAAAAATTTTAGACAACTTTAGACAAATTTTAAGGTGATCTGGGTTACAAAATTGTACTAGCTGACTTTTTTCAGGTGGCTCACAAGTTTCATTTGGTTTCACTAAATTTTACAGTTCAACTTTCGATTTCATATTTTCGCCGAAGTATTTTCTGCGAAGTAGAAATCAAATAATGTACAGGACTACTTTTTGTAATTCTTTTATATGTATATAGAGGATGATTCAGAAGTCTTTACACAAACTTTAAGGTGATCTGGGACACGAAATTGCACTGGCGGCTAAGTCTCCGTTTCTCATTTTTAGGCGACTCGCAAGGTTTAAAGTCTATTCTGGTTTCATTAAATTTTGCATTAAATTTTAGATTCCATGGTTGACTTAGGTATATTTTCAAAGCAGAAATAAATTAATGAGGTGGACTATTTTATGTAGTTCTTTTATGTGAATATACGGAATGGGATGGTTCAAAAGTCCTTAGAGAAACTTTAAGACAGTCCGGAACATAAAATTGTAGTTTTTTTTAATATATTAATAATTTTTACTCATTCTTTTTCTTGGAAAGTGTCTTTATATATACACTCCTTTTCATATGTAAAATCTTAAATAACATAAACTTTAATTTAAAAAAAAAATTCAGCCATTTTTTAAAAATCGCTTTAATGGGTGTATGTTAAATGGGTTGCTATGCAAAATGCCGCGTAATAAATGGTTTTAGTGTTGGCTTCCGTTTCATATTATGCGAGAGATTATATTTTGATTATATTTCGATTTGCTGTGCACTATTCTTTATATTAATTTGAAAATATCATTCTTTTTATTTTATAAAGTATTACCAAATTACTATTTATTTTTACAGTTCAACAGAAAGCTAATAATTTCGCATTATATTTATATGATCGGTTCGTCAAATTGAAAATTAATCGTATCCCTTATTAACTTCCCGACTACCAAGACGGGTACACTGGACCCGAAAACAAACTTTGTTCATTTGTGCATCCATGTATATATTAATTGAATATAATAAAAATAAAAAGAATACAAATTAGAAGAAAAAAATACTATAACATATTTTTTTCTTCTAATTTGTATAGGTAGTGTTGTATTATTTATTAGTATACTTATTGTAAAATCAGCATTTAATTTGTATTTTTGTAATCCTATATATTTACATAAGGGTCCAGTAGACTCGACTGATAATCCTTGTATAATTTATTATTTTAACAGAATCAAAGTGATTGGTAAACAAATAATACGCGATGTAATTTTCCGAACTTAGTGAAAAAGTGTCCAGGCAGGAATTTGATCCTTGGACCTTGACTTAATCTGCCAATGCTCTATTAACTAAGCTATCCTGAGTAAATTGTGTTCGCCGGATTCGTCCAGGATAGCTTAGTTGGTAGATCATTTGCAGTTATCCAAGGTCCTGGACTTAAAATCCGGCCTGGAGACTTTTCCACTGTCAATTGGAAAAATTACAACTCGTATAATCCTTTTATAGTCTGCATGCAAAATATCATCGCTGCTTTTTTTTTTTTTTTTTTTTTTTTTCCATTTTTAAATATGCTGCGCCCGAGTTTTCTCCCGGTGATATTACTATGCAGTATATACTAACATGTGGTAATTGGGAATATTAACTTGAGGTTATTGGGAAAGACTGCTAATTATATTTAACCGGAATTAAAATTCTTGAACAAGCTTAGTTTTAAAGCGCAGAATGAATGCATATAAAACGTGAAACTTATTCAAGATTAAAATTTAGGATATAAGACATCAAGATAGAAATAATTAATAAGATTATACACGATTTTTCGCCTTTATTCGTTCTTAAGTAAGGTTGAGTCATTGTCTTCCATGTCTTCACGAAAAAAGTTAGCAACCCTAATTTGTTACTTTAATGAAAGATTTTTTTTTTCTTTGAAAACTTCTTAGAGACAGATAATGTCTCTTTGACGTTCGTTATAACACGTTTTGTCTGTGATAATTTTAAAGTCGAAACTTCTGACAGACGAACTAAATTCGGAATGCTGCTCCAACGGTCTATTGTATACTACAATCGGAGAACATTGAGCTGTGACCTGCAACCATAAAACGATGCAACATCAATTGCGTGGGGCTCTAAAATATATCGGACAGTACTAAAGATAGTCTGGAGAGTTGCTGGACTAGAAGATCTGCCGGCTGAGTTCACTTCAGTTCAATGACCCTCCTGTCGGTCTTGTAGCCATCATGCTTTCCACTCTCTCTCGCTTTCGATGCAGCTCGCATCATTTTCGAGTGAAATTGATTCCAAATGAATAGGTAGAGAAATGAAGCGAAATCACGAAACATTAACATAGTAATTTTTTATTTTTTTAATCATAAATACAGTTTTTTACAGATCGTTTTTAGCTTGGCAGGTTTAAGGGGAGTCGGAAGACTTTGAACTACTTTTTTTTTTAATTTAAGTATTTTGTGGTATTTTTTTTAAACATTTCTAAATCGTTTTATGAAAAAAAAATGATTTAATCAGGAAAAAACAAAATTCTTGGGGTAAAATTTTAAATTATTTATTTATTTTCAATTTGAGAAAATTAGGGTTATTTAACCCGGGCTTCCCAGCTTTACAGAACATAGGTGAAATTTATTGTTGTTGTTGAAAACTCTAATAAATTTCTTATTTAATGTATTTTTTTTTTTTTTTTTTTTTTTTTACAATACACACTAACAACAACAAGAGGGGAAAATTCTGCTATAACGCCGAATATAGATTGCCACACACGGCTTTTATTTAAAAAATAAATAAACTACAGTGTCTCACAAAAGTGATGGGACACTTGTGCTTTATAAAAAGAAACTGCAATAAAATAAATAAACAAATATGTGCAAAAATTTTTTGGGTGTGTTTCATATTTAAAGTTAGTAACAATTATTACATAACATACATTTTGTCAAAATATTAAAATATTAATTTAGTAAAAATACAATTGTTCAGAACGGAGCAAAAAATGGCTCACATAAGTGATGGGACACTTACTTTTCCATCAAATATTTATCCAAAAATTTTACTTTTTAAAAGGTTTTAATATTTTGTTGGATTTCCTTTTACTTTTAAAACATGATTTAATCTTTTTGGGATGGATTCGACTAATTTTTTTGTGATTTCTGGAGTGATTTTACCCCATTCTTCTTGAAGCACCGATTTTAGTTGTTGTTTTGAAGAAATGGTGTGTTTGCGAATTCTTGATTCCAATTCTTGCCAAATATTCTCTATGGGATTTAAGTCTGGAGATTGTGGTGGTGTTTTTATTATTTCAGGACAGTTATATAGCAGCCAGAGTCTAACGTTCAGAGCACTGTGCTTGGGGTCATTGTCCTGGTAGAATTTAAAATCGTTATGAAGGTTCAATTTTCGTGCTGAAGATTTCAAATTTTGCTTTAAAATATCAATATACTTGTACTGATCCATTATACTGTCAATAAAAACAAGATTACCAACTCCAGCGGACGACATACACCCCCATACCATAACTCCTCCTCCACCATGTTTTACTGTTGGTACCAAGTTCTGTTTGCGAAATTCTTCCCTGGGTTTTCACCACACCAAGATTCTACCGTCAGAACCAAATATATTAAATTTACTCTCATCAGCAAATATAACTTTATTCCAGTAATCAGAATTCTTATTTATGTTGGATTTTGCGAAAGCTAGTCTGAGTTTTCTATTCTTTTCACTTACGAAGAATTTTTTCCTGGCTACTCTACCGTGATATCCAGCAGATCGAATTACCCTTCTAATAGTCTCAGGATTAACAATTATTCCATATAATGCTTGTAAATCAGCAGCAACTTTTGAAGCACTAATTCTTGGATTTTTTTTAATATTTCGAACGATAATTCGCTTTATTCCATTGGATAGCTTTGATGGTCGGCCAGGTCTTCTTTTATCCTGAATCATATGATTCTTTTTATATCGTTTAATGATATTGAAAACTGTTGAACGACTCAAGTTACCTGTTTCAGCAGTTTTTCTAATAGATTTTCCACGTTCAATATGCAAATTAATAACTAATTTTCGAATTTCAGGCGAAGTTTCTTTTCGTTTAGCATTCATGGCTACACAGAGCTAAAAAACACAAAAATTCCAAAACAAACTGGAGAGAAATACTGCAGACGATTTTATAAATTATTGCCAATTGCTTTTAAGTAAAAATAAAACCCCAAAAAATATTTTTATTGCTTATTTCAGACGATTTTTGTTGCATATATAATGGTGTCCCATCACTTATGTGAGGTATTTTTTGCTCCGTTCTAAACATTTGTATTTTTATTAAATTAATATTTTAATATTTTGACAAAATGTATGTTATGTAATAATCTTTACTAAATTTAAGTATGAAACACACCCACAAAAAAATGTGTACATGTTTTTTTAATTTATTTGATTAGTTTCCTTTTGTAAAGCACAAGTGTCCCATCACTTATGTGAGACACTGTAGCTGTAAACTCAGAATAAAAACGCAATGACAACAAACAATTTTAAAATATCTAAATAACAAATAAAAATTCCCCTGTTAAAGTGTTGAGTTGTTCAATAACCATTCGATTTAGAAAAATATTTTTCTACCACTGAGCAATTTTTTTTAATGAAATTTAATTCATGTTGCTATGGCAGCAGACGATAAAACGATATCTTTGGAATAAGGGAATAAACAGAAGAAAAAATTTTGTTCATGTTTGTGATAAAATGTTTTTCTTTATTTTTTAAAAATGTATATACATAATTCACTTTTATATTTTAACAGAATAATAAGTTTGCTATAATTCGTTACTCATGCTATGGCCAGTATACACGATACACGTCGAGCCACAATGCCTTTATCATAATCTTTTTACGCGTAAAAGTTTCGCTACGGTACTCCATTGTGAAGTTTTGTAATTTTTGAAATCTAATATTTGAAAAACGACATAATCATTAGATTTGAAATTTATATCAAGAAAAATACAATTTTTTACCATTCTAACGCAGTTTGTAAAACAATTTTGTGACAAATACTTTTCGAGTTATTAATTTTTTAAGTAACTTCAAATGTTTCATTTTCCGAGATTAATCTGTGGCAACGATGGATTGCTGTGACTTTTCATAAACATGAAAAATGATAGAGATTGAAAGAATAAGCCACCCTGTGTGTGGCTAACAAGAAGTATTTTTATATGAAAAACATCAATAATGTATTCAAGTAAAATTTTGAAGTTTATTAAAAGCAATAATTTCGTATTAGCCGCATGTAAGGAGTTAATAGCCGAATAAAATAGCCAAAGACTTCGCTACTTACAGCAACCTTTTTTATTCTGACCATTTCAGCGCTTTAAGTACGTAGTTTGATTACATGTCTGTTAAATTTGTGTTAAACTTGTATTATTTTGTTTATTTACTGATGAAGATTTAACTTCTTTATGGAATATTAGTCGGAAACAAACCCTGGACTATATCCTTCCAACCCTGGACTATATCCGGGAAAAACCCTTCCTATTGTTTTAAGTGTAAACGGATTTTCGTAAGCGGGCTGCATGCGATAGAGATAGATTTAAAAAAACAGTAATAATCGTACAAATAGTAATAATCGTACAAATAGTAATAATCGTCAAAAATTTTAAATTACAATTATTGACTGAAAATGCACCCCTTCTCCCAAAGTGCATATATTTGGGAATACTGTCCTTCATCGGGTCGGGTAACTTGATTTTATCCGAGCCCGACTCGACTCGCTGTACGGATCGTGTCGAATTGACAGTATTTTTTTCTTTGCGGGTCGGGTTGGCTTTAATAGCTTTAAGTTCATGTCGGGTTCGGGTTGACCCGATAGAATTGAATATTTTTTTAGAGGAAAAAAACTGATTTTAACATTAATGAACATATTGTTCAATTTTTAACATAAAATATATAATTTGTATTAGAGATATAATTTAGATTATTTCTCCACTATTGTATTGAAGTATGGATTAATTTTCTTTCATTTCGGGTACGATTCGGTTTTAAGTATTTCGGGTTCGGGTCGGTTATAAACAGACCCGCGCGGGACTCTATTTCAAGGCAGACCAACTTTCTTTCCCACGTAGTAATAGTAAGTATGATAGAGTCCTGCATCGGGTTGGCGTTAAATTTTTTTGTTTTGGGTAGGATTGAGGTCAGATTCTAGTTGTTTCGGGTTCGGGTTGGTTTTTAACTCTTGCTTGTCGGACTTCAATTTCACCCGTTTTTTCAAAAGAAAATCCAGAATATTGTTTGAGAGGAAAAACTGTTTTTGAACACGAATGAGTAAAATGAAATAAGAAGTAGCTATATATGAGAAAATTTGCGTATCAAGCAATATTAATCTATTACTTTAATACATGGAGTACTGTTATTTATTCTAAAATTAAAAATAAAGTTGAATAACAGATATTAGAGATATAATTTTGGACTATTTTTCCACAATTGAATTAAAATATGAGTTAATTTCCTTTCATTTTGGGTTTTACGTCGGTTTTGTATTGAAGTGCGTTGGGTTTTGGGTCGACGAAAATTATTTTGTTGGCTTCGGGTCGGGTTTCCGGTCATCAATTTTTTTTATTGGGTTCAGGTTGACATCAAATATTTTCGAGTTCGGGTTAGGTAAAACCGGACCCGTGCAAGCCTCTAGTAGGAAGGGTTTCCATAAATTATTTGACCCCCCCCCCACACACCCATTTCTAAAAAGTCAGTCCCTGACTGTGTTTATTGCTCGTAAAAATGTGGGATGTTCCTAAAAGATGCATAACACTTTCCATTTTTCTACTTGAATAAATGTAAAGCCCGATGATTCAGTAGAGCGTGGCAGGAAAATCGAAAGAGTCCTAAACAAATGGAATTGGAATCGCTCCACATCCCGGCATCCTCTTTCGCCGAACCCACTGCGCTATATTGTCGAGTGATCCCGAACACCAAACTTTCGGAACGAGATCAGGCTTGAAATTCTGCCACTTTAAAGGTCAATAGCTCGCTAACTTATGAAGCGTGCAAAAAGGTTAGTGTTGGCCCGAATGCTTTGCTTCGATTGAATTAGTGTGTGCTTGGAGGTTAACACCCTTCAAAACAGCGATATGAATGTGCTGGGCCTCTTTTTTATTTACTATATTTACTTATTCCATTGTGAAGAATAAAACTTGGAACTAGATCGCGAAAGACTCCAAAAGAAAACCGGTTCAAAAAGCAAAAGAAAAAGCAACATTTTATCAATAAATTAATCACATAATTTTGGCTATTGTTGCCAGGATTACCCTTTATTTTTCGAGGAAATACCGGAGACTTTGGGATTTACTTTCCTCTTTCCTTCCGATTCTTGAAAACGAAAAGTCATTGCCTTGGCATGCCGAGGTTCTAACTGACAAAATTGGCTAAAATGCGATAACATTATATGTTTTTTAATCTTGTCTACAATTAGAGCTCACGTACAGCACATTCCCGTGAGTACTTCGAGACTTAACTTATCTAAGAATTTCTAACGGTATTGTTGCCTATGGAATAACAAAACTTTCATTTTATTTTTCTAAAAGTAATGGTAAAAGAAATTAGGACCTTATCAATCCAATGCGATGAATTTTTTCTATATTGTACTTTAAGCTAAATTTTGTGACAGCTATTACGTTTTCATCTATATCACGTCATCTCATGAGCATCGGCAAAACAAAATCCAGTGAGGGGCAGAAGGAAAACGATGGAAAAAGATGTTCTTGTGGCCGGAAATTTTTTTAAATAAAGAATATGAATATGGATTAAGAGCAAGTAAGAGTTTTTTGTCAGAACCGTCGCGCCAAACAATTTTTGAACGTATCAACATGAAAAGCAACACAAAAATTGAACACTTAAGAAATATGAAACATTCAAAAACACTTTTCTTCCGGAGTTTTTTAAAGTTGAAAATATGAATAGGAAATAAAAATTAACGTATTTTGTGTTACGTGAGTACCCCCTCCCCCCCCCCCTCATTATCTCTCTTTAAGACAATTTTTAAACAGATAAGCATAAAAAACTGCAGAAATCTTAGTAATAATAATAAAAAAACCTAAAAATAAGCTTTTACAAGCTTCCTTAAAATGAAGAATTTAAACATTTTTTTTTCAATCTTTCTCTCTTTAAATCTCTCGCAGATTTACATTTCCAATTTGACATATGATCCACATTAACAAGATATGCAGTTTTTTGTAATGATCTTGTTACAGTAAAAATATTCTGATTGACTAATTTTGTCTAGACGGGTCGTATAAAAATTTTAAAAGTGTAACTTTTTGAAAATTAATGGTGGTATTTCATTAATATAATCTTATTTCAATTTTCTTCCGAATACTTTTGCAATTTACATCACCTACTAATTTTCAATAGGTAAAAAAATAAACGAGTTTCCTGTTTTTGGGGACACCCTGTATACATATTTCTGTACATTGTCATTTGTATGTCTAAAACGTAATTGCTAACTTTAAAAAAAAAAATCAAACTGTTTCAATTATGACTGCTAATTTGTTTTCAAGTTAATATGAAAAAAGAAATTTTATTTTGAAATATTTTTTCCATTTAATGGTACCAATTGGGAACATTGGTCTGTTAACCTCTTTAGGGGCTAGTAAATGTGTTTCTGTAATGTTGAATTCACACCAAAATTTTCGAAATTTTTCATTTGAATATCAGGAAATGCAGTTATATATATTTTTTTCCCACCAAAGTTATAAAAATTAAAAAAAATCAAACCTGTTTCAATTATGACTGCTAATTTGTTAAGTTAATATGAAAACAGGAATTTTATTTTGAAATATTTTTTTCATTTAATGGTACCAATTGGGAACATTGGTCTGTTAACCTTTTTAGGGGTAAGTAAATGTGTTTCTGTAATGTTGAATTCACACCAAAATTTTCGAAATTTTTCATTTGAATATAAGGAAATGCAGTTTTATACTTTTTCTCCACCAAAGTTATAAAAGTAGGATTTTATTCAAAGATTTTAGTACAGATTTTGATTAAAAGCAAGTGGTATAAATAATATACGAACGCCCTTCAAAACGTTGGCTAAACATCTAAATTCACAAGATAAAAAAAAAAAAACTTTTTGATATGCATTTTGTTCTGATTCAATTGATTCAAAAATGTGGTTGATTTCATTAACCAGTTGTTTTCGTAAGTGGTATCTGCTGTATGAATTAACAAAAAATATTAATTTCTAAAAATTGGTTATTTTAAACAGCGTTGATATTCAAACCAAATTTGTACAACAAATCTACATTTTATTTTATTATGTTAAAATCTGACTGTGTGTTTTTATTTCACATCCACTCCAACGAGTATAGGATAAGCTGCTGGTTGAAAACAACACCAATTTTTCGAAAGGATTTGAAGATGTCATAATACATCTCGAAATTTTCAAATTTATATTAATTTCCGAAATTTTACTTTTTAAACATTTTTAATGAAATTTTTGTACTGTTGGCAATTTAGTTATTTTATTGGTTTGAAAAAAAAGCAGAAAATGGGAATTATTAGATGCTTGTCGATGCCATTTTCACAAAAAAAACCTTTTAAAACATTTTAATTATTTTTATTAAAAATTAAAAGGAAATATATCTTTATAATAATTTTATTAAATAAATTGCGGCTTTTCTGAATGCCTCTAAAATAGGAATTCTCCAGCAGACGAAAGTAGCACACATATGTGAAGTTGCAAAAGAAAGCACATCTATTTAATTCCTAAATCTGAAATATTTTTCAATGCGTGGGATAAATTGACGCCATTTTCATTCTACTAGCTCCAAAATTAAAATTAAATCTCGAAGGATGAAATACTTTTGGAAAATGACGTCACCTATGGTAAAATTATCCCAATGAATTCGTGAAACTTCATTGAGAAAAACTGGAACGTTTTTCAATAATTATATCATAATCTCGTAATTTACGAAATTTGATTTTTGCAAATTTCATTTAACCTAATTCTAAAAATGATTTCTTCCTTATTATAAGAAATTTTATACTTATTTTTAAGTACATTGTTTTTTATTATAAACTTTAATTGTAAAATTCTTTACGAAAAATTATTCGTGGAATTAACAATCGTCTGCTATAGTTTTAGTAATTTACACCTCAACTCTGATTTCTTAGTAAGTAACTTTCCATCAAATAATAACATATATCAAGTTCCTTTTATTTTCTTAACGCATTTTCATTCTAAATATTTATTTAGCGAAAGAGTTGTTCTTAATTTGTTTAACGTAAGGATTTCTTAGTTTGTTTTGCGTTATTTTGACTTGCATTACAATAAATCTATAAAGATAATAAAAGGTAATAAAGACATTTTTCTTTCGAAAATATGCATTTTTAACTTTGGAATTACTGCTTGCCTGATTAACTGGAATTTTCATTTTTTTTTAATTATTAAGCTACAACTTCTTTTCATACCATAATTTGATTATTGTTTCATTTAAATCTCATTTTATTAATAAGGGAAAATTCAAATTGTTACGAGCTAGGTGTAAATTAGACTTAAGTTAGTGAATATTTTTTTAATTTTTTTATTTATTGGAATGCAGAATTTTAATCCAAATAATAATGTGCTTTGCTAAAAAATCTGTCATCGAAAGATACCACTTTCAGAGTTGCCAAGTCTCCAGATTTTTGCATACCAGTAATTTTTTGGAGAAAATGTTGTTCTTTTAAATCGCAAAATGCTCCTATTAAATAAAATAAGATTTTCAGTACTAAATTACTGGTATGCAAAAAGCCGGAGACTTGGCAGGTCTGCACTTTCTATTACAACTTTGGCATAAGTCTTTTTAGGTGCGTTCGTAATTATATAAATACGTAGCACCTATAGTCGTCGTTTGGTCCGTCCGTCTGTCCGTCCGTCTGTCTGTCTGTCCGTCCGTCTGTCTGTCTGTCCGCATATAACAACGCAAAAACTACCCAAACAAATGGTTTGCAATTTAAAATATATTATCTTTGCATAATTTTGTCGAGACATTTTAAATTTTATGAAAATCGAATCAAAACTTTAGGAGATATTAATAAAAATATTTATTAAGAAATTTGAATTTTTTTTTTAAATCGGTGCTTTTTTGTTATAGGAGCTTCCGAAGTTTAATCGTCAAGCGAGCGAGATACTTATTTTAATACAGAAATTAATATGCAGACGATATAATTCATTTCACAGAATTAAAAATCATCAAGATCTGAATATTTATATAACTAGCTGATACATATATATCTGAATATTTATATAACTAGTTAAGATATTTGTATGAACAGTGTCATAAAATATATACTTAACTAGCTGTTTAACCCGTTCTACGCACGGGATATCATGAATTTAATTCTAAAACGTGCGTACGAACGCACCTCGTTTGTAACGTTTGACGTACAATTTCCAACTTGTTTAAATATATATTATTAAAAAAAGTTTCTGTCTATATATATACGGTAGATGTGCCAGTAATAGACACACTTAAGGAATTTCTTTAAAAAATATTTTTAAATTAATAGTTATAATTACTATATTACAGTTTTTTTTAAATATTAATCTATCAACAATATTTAAACAATCTCATAGTCACATTTCCCAATGTGAATCAAAATTTAATGGAAAATAGTAGAAATAAATCAAAACATCCAAAATTCCAGAAATGGACACCCTCTGTTCCAGTAATGGACACCCTACAAAAAGTAATATATATAATTCGTTTTCTGGTTGTATGTAGGTTCAGAACTTAATGATAGCATACTTATAAAACATAATAGTCAATTTCAAATAAATTTAACAATTAAGATAGCAATAATTAATAAATATTTATGAGAATAATTAATTGTTCAAATTAATTATTGTCATTTTCACAACATCAATATTTTAATTATTTTAGATATAAGATTTAAAATACTGAATTTAAATTATTGAGACAGTGGGAAGAGGGTCGGGGGGGGTACAGCTACTAAAAAAATTAAAAAATATCTTAGAGTATCAGTGCATGGAATCGTATTTCCCATTACAATTCTTAAGATCGAAGTTTTCTAAAAGCTTGATATATTACTTGTAGTAATTAGTAATACAAATATGAAAGAAACGAAACTACGGTTTGCATTTTTAAAATACCAAGTAAATTGATTAAAACAACAACAACAACAATTGCATAACTGACATTTGAGGCGCCTGATCTGCAGATTTATTAATTTCATTACTACAATAAATGTAATTATACGTATAATCAACCATTGAACAAAGATTTTTTTTTTTTAAACCCGCGGGACTTTTAAAAAAGGTCTTTATTTGAATAAGGATGGCTTGATCCCTATGCGCCCCTCCTTTTCTTATGTCTTTCAGCCTTTGGCATATTCTCTCTTTCCTGATTGCTTTAGTTGATTGCCACATTATAAAATATGCAAACAGTTATAAAAAATAATATGATTTAATGAAACATTTTTTTATTAACCCCATGGAATTAATTAAAAGCAGCTATTTATAAAAATTTTGTTCTTATTACATTCTAGTAAGTAAAATTTTAAAATTAAATTTGATTATTTAGCTTTTCAGTTAAATAAAAAGATTTCATACACTGCTTACATTACACTTTTAGTACTGGCCAATGGCCATATGGAGGTGCTCATTATTGGAAATCGACTAATTAAGCATTCCAGTAATGAACACTGGTCCTAAAACCTGAAAAATACATCAAATTTTGTAAATGGCCATTAGTATGTAAAATTCAAAGTTTTATTATTACTATTAAAACAAAATCATGCAATTTTTAAAGAAAATCAAGAAGATATACATTAAGTGAAGCCAGCTCTTATCATGTTTATTAAGATTTTCACTGAAAAACAGTTGAACTGTGAAACATTATTTTCTGCTTCATGATTCGTCTTATTAAGAGTCTCAACAATAAACCTATTTTATAAAACATGCAAGAGGAAGTTATGTAAAAAATAATAAAGGCTAAATTTTAGTTGGTTATTTTTTTGTAAACCAAAAATTTTGGGTGCCCATTACTGGCACCTATATATGTCTGTGTGTGTGTTTGTTTGTTGGTGATATCTAGGGAAAACTATCATCTATAGAGGTCAGAAAGTTTGGCTCAGGATAGACGAACATGGGTCTAAATGTACCTGAGGCTCAGATTTTGGAATTTTTTTATTAGATTTTTGTTATTTTATACTGAATGGGAACAATGCGCGTATTTTCCAAACTCATCAGTTAGTTTTATCCACTCATAAAATAAATCCATATTCAATCTTTTAGCCCAATGTAGTAAATTTTGTTCTCTTTTAAATAAAGTTTATTCTGAATTCGTACAGTGATTTCTGTATTTTACGCAATTTTTTAAGTCCCCATTTCACCGAAAACGAGAAGTTTGGTACTTATTAATCAACATCTATTTGATACGTTATTCATCTAATCTTATATTTTATACACCTGTACGGAGCAAAAAAATATATATATATATGAAATAGATTTTTTAAATTAATTATTAAAGACAGTAAGGACATCGATTTTTTTTCTGAAACGCAATCGGATACCAATGAGGAAAAGTTCCGGAGTTGGTTTTTTAAGTAACCCCTTTATCGCCAAAATCGTTGCTATGACGACACACGTGACCTCGTGGTCTGGAGCTTTTTTATTTATTATTCGGCGCGTGGAAAGAGGTTCGTTTGGAAAAACCGACGAGCGTAGCGAGATATATTTAAAGTAATCCCTGGAAACGGTAAGGTAACTTTAGGTATTTATTATCCCGGGCACGGGCAAAGCCCGGCGGGTCTGCTTGATTAGAATAAAATTAGATTTAATTTTTTTCTACAAGATTTGAAGATCTCATGCAATTTATCGGGTTGCCTCTCAGCTGGTGTATTAATAAAATGCAATTAGGTATTGTACACTCTAAGAAACACTTCCTTTAACTCACGGACATTTTCTTGGCAGCACTGCTGCCCGAATATTTCCGTTATTTTCAGAATGTCCGTTTATTTTTTTCTCTGTTACAGAAGGGAAATTTTCCGTTACTTCAAGAACGTCGGTTTTAAAAAACTACATCTCTCTTTGCGCCGCCATCTATCGACTATTATGAGAGTATTTATTTTTATTATTTGATATATTTCAAGAATATTTTCTGGCTGACCTTGGGGTCGATCTAGAGACCTCAGTGCCTTGAGTCAAGGGTCTTACCGGTAAGGCCAACGGGTGCTTGCTAGAATAAGAGTTTTAAACGATGGTACGGGTTTTCTCCGAATGGCGGAGTGGGACTTAAACAATTTGTGGTTTAGAAACCTTTAAATTTTGAAGTTAATTGCGGGGAGATTTCGTCGTTATGAGATGATGGGTTGGGGTTTCAACATTTTAGTATTAATAGCGGTTAAAAACATGAATTTTATATATTCTTAATTTAATTGTTAGATGTAAAATATGAATAATATTTTTAATTAAATTCGAAAAAAAAAAGGTTTGCTTTTTTGTGTAAAATCGATTTTTTTCAACTATTACATAATTTTTAAATGTGTCCGTTTAGAATATATTTTCAGCGTGAGTGTTTTTTCTTTATAACTTTAAAAATATATTGCGATTAATTTTAAATGATGAGAAAATTATTTGTTACTTTTTTAAATTCGAAAGCATTATTTTTGTTTGTTGCTTTTTTTGAATAAAATTGATTTTATTTCATTCAATTTAACTATTATATATATATATATATATATATACACTCTGTTTGTTTAGAATATATTTTAAGTGCGAATATTTTTTTGTAACTTAAAAAAATAAATTGCAAATAATTTTAAACGAATGGGAAAATTAATTGTTACTTTTTTTAATTCGAAAGCCCTATTTTTGTTTTCTTTTTTTGTTTTTGTTTTGTTTTTAAATAAATTCGAAATTTTAATATATTGAATCTTTAGTTTTTCATTTTTAAAATAAATTCGAACTTTAGTATTAGTAGAGCCGCGACGCATGCATGCAGGAAATAAACGGAAATTTTCCCTCTTCTTCAGACTTTTGGAAAGAATTCACGGAAAAAGCATGTTTTCTAGGAATACGGAAATTATTTGTTGAAAAATGACGAATAATTTAGCGTATAAAGACGAGTTTTTTTTTGACAGTGTAACGAGAAGTCTTTCAATTTATTAGTATTATTTATTAGTTTATTTATTATTTATTAGTTTTATTTATTAGTATTTCAATATTGACCAGTAAATATATTCTCATTGATTTTTATCTTTACAGGTGTATGCAGAGAAAACTTGAAAGTGGGAAAAACTCTAAAATTCAGTGACTGTATTGAAAATAAACTGCAAATCTCCCAGTGTGATATTTCTCTGACTGTTTTTAAGCGCTTGGTAAGTACATAAACAAAAAAGTATTTTTATGTGACATAAGATATTTTTTATCAAGTTTAATGTGTACAGTAAGGGAAAAAAACAAACGATAGTTAACGAACGACATAATATTTATGATTTTATATCCTCCACTATAGTAACATTTAGTTAAAATGTGTAAACATTACGTCTGATTAATATAGATTAAGAAATGAAATTACTTAAAATACAGACACTTTTAATTGAAATATGGATATAAAAACACTAAAAAACCAATTATGTATACGTTTCGGATAAAAACCTTCATCTCTCTTCAGTACAAATTACGAAAAATAACTTATTTATTTATATATGAACATTGAAAATCTCAATACGAATTCCTAAATTCCTTTATTTCATTCGATTTTCAATACCGCATTTACTCTAAATGCAAATTCTCATTAATTTATCTTGAAAAACACGCCAACTATATGAATTAAAATGTGTTCAGGGACTATGTCGATATTGATAAAAGCTTTTTGAATATTGAGTGACACGGCTAAAATTATTAAAATAATGATATAACAATTGTTTTGTTAACGAGAGTGACATTACTCATAAGAAAATCCGTATATATAGAGGAGAAGGTCCAAGTACCGGCTACCATTTTTATTTTCAATCTAGATCCTAGAATTTTGAAAATTAGTGGAGGAAAAAGTCCCGGTAAGGCACCTTGATATGTTTCACAACCGTTTATATATATAAAAAATTAGTTCAAAAAGCGTTTTCTGTTTATAAAACGTAAAATTCCGAAAGTCTGCAAATTTTGAGTTTAGAAAATGGGGTCTAAATACCGGCTACATCAGTTTTTCCCAAAAGAATCACACATATAGGTCTAAATTCGCTAATTAAAAGAGGAGAACATTGTTTTAATAAATTTTATTGATTAATAACATTTAATATATACAGAAAGAACATGAAATTTTCTATAAACAAGCAGTTTTTTCAAATTTATGAAACCGACTATCTCTTAACGACTGTCTCTGACGGTCTTCATTCTATTCTGTTCCTAGTTTTGTTTTTTAACGTTTTAAGCAAAAAAAGTTTTCTGTTTGAAATGTAGATTACTTTATCTACAAAAATTACAAATATAGTAATCACTCTCTGCATCGGTGCAGTCGTTATGGACCCACTTATCGCATTCTAAACATCGAATTAAGGGTGCTCGTCAGTAAACTTCCCGATTCCCCTCGCTAATGTTATTCCTATGGGTATAGGATGCATTCGTATTTTTAAAATATCTCCTCGGGAAATTAATATTTTTAACTTCTGTTTCCTGTGTACTGTTCTTAAAGAATGTCTCTTTTTTTCTTAGTTATCAAAATATTTCTAAACTATGTGCTTAATTTATATTTTTATGTGTTAAAATCTTAGCGAAACTGAATACAATTTTAACATTTCATATAAAATTAAGTATATATTTTAGAAAAAATTGAAAACTAAGAAAAAAAAGAGACATTCTTTAAGAACAATACAAAGAAAACAGAAGTTAAAAATATTAATTTTCCGAGGAGATATTTTAAAAATACGAATGCATCCTACGCCCATAGGAATAACATTAGCGAGGGGAATCGGGCCCTTACTTTTCCGCAGAGAAAGCATCCTCGCAGAAGACACAAGTTGCATAATCTTCCTCCGTCGGATATCTTCCTTTTTTACCTTTTTAAAATCAAATTTCTGACCCTTTCGTCTGTATTTTCAGTTTTTTCTCTGTCATTTTTTTGTCACTTAAAAACGTTTACCGCTCAAGTCATACATTCTAACAGTCAAATGACGCAACAAAGCAATACATTGTCCGTAATATCTATAAATTAATTTATTTTCTTCCACTTCACGTGGAGGAAACCCAGAGAGGTCCAAACAGGCCATACCGGCTATCCGGTATTTAGTCCACTCTGGGTGGTCAGTATTTGGACCAGTGCTATGTTTAAGTTAAAACCGTTATTACCCATTCATATAGTAAAATACCAATACCGTGCGTGCGGCATTTGGGTGCTAAATATGTCTGGAAAACAATTTAATCGTCAATTCAAGTCAATATACGATCAGTTTTTTTTTTTTTTTTTTTTTAATGAGAAACATATACCTGAAAAACTTTTGATATCCCAGATTTTGTCATGTCGACACTTTTGCTCTTACTGTTTGTAAATGATATAACCTTCAGCGACCGTACTGCTCCTGGCTTTCTTCTCTCAATTAAGGTACAAACTCAGCCTACCGCCGCTAGGCTGCGCTACGCTCAGTTCTCAGAAAACCTTAGCCGGTATTTGGACCTTCTCCTTTATCGTTTACTTGCTGTATTTAGCATATATGAAATGGCGGAAAAGAGTTTTCAATTTTAAACTAAAGTATGGCCCTTTAAAGCTACCGGCTTTACATATTTGCTGACAACTAATGGCCAAAAGTAAACGAAATTTTATGCTGGTGTGGATGGAGGGGATGGCCATGTGAATTCAAATGGTGATGATAAAAATAAATGTTTCTGTTTGTAAATTCTCAATAATCGCATTATTAATTCCTAATTAGTATTTCAAAAACGTTTTAATCAACACTATGCATGTGCGTTACACTTGGACTTTTACAAAGTATCATATAAAAGAAAAAGTGATGAAATACATAAATTATTTTTCGGCTCATGTCTAAATAATGGACGTTTCACTTTAACATTGATTGGCTCATTTTTAAGTAATTTATATGTCAATAACTAATCATCCTAAATTGATGAAAATTTATATTTTCATAATTCTTGGCACGTGGAACTTAAATATATAATAAAATGATGGTGTAGCTATTGGACTTTTAAAAGATAAATTCAGTTTTAATATGTAGATAATCCCTTTAGACCAAATAGACATAGAAAACAATTCTAAAGGACTTTGTAGAAATTAAAACGAACTTTTTCTTTCATCAATTAGAACGAAGATAGCCATCGTTCTTTCTTTTTGACCTACTGTACATTGAATCAAAGATGAATTGATCAGTGCTAAAATATGAGTTGTAATTTTCCAACTGGCCGAAAAATGTCCAGGCCAGGATTCGAACCAGTAACTTCTTGGCTGAAGCTGCCAATGTTCTGTCAACTGAGCTATCCTGGACGAATGTGGAGGACCTAATTCACCAAGCTGACTTTATTGATCATAGCATCTGGCCTGATATCAGTTGGAAAATTACAGCTCATATGATTTATTTACCAATTAGAATAATTGTGTTAAAATTAATCTATAGTGCAGTGCTAAAATATTAAATGTTACGTTGGATGCACGAAGATATGTTAAATCTTGTTGCAAAATATGAAGTATTCCAGAAGCTAGGTGTGTATTATATTGGGGATAAATTTGGGCTTTTTTTTTCGGAGTCCGAACCGACGCTTTGATATCCCAGCACAGAAAAATGTGTGTCATCAGAGCCCAATCTCGCTCGAATCCCATAACGAAAGTGCGCAATAGGAAATTGTTAATAACATTTTAAAATTATTTCAAGCATAAATTTCTTATTTATAAATATCTCCTTACATAGAAATAAGTATTAATCCTTAATACACGCTCATGACAACGTTACACGATATTCATATCCCTTAAATGTTTAAAATAGGAAATTTGTTATTTATACCCATCCACTGCCAGAAAGTCACAATTCTTATTGTTTTAAAATATCGTTGCACAACTCTGGCAGAAAGACACGAGTTCTGTTTTCCAGTAATTCTGGAAAAGGATATCAAACAGAAAGCGATGATAGACAAAGGATACCGCACGGTTTCTTTATGTTACTAACACTAACCGTGGAAAGGTTTCAGAATCCGATAGAATATTTCTCTTTATATACCATCAATAACAATTCAATTTCCTTTCAAACTGATTTTTAAAGGATTGTAAAAAACTTAAAACTTAGAACAACTTTTAAAACTTAGAATACATTATTTGTTTCTCAAATAGAATGTCCTTTTTTCAGTTTGTGAAAAAATAAAATTTTCACTTTGAGCCTGAGCCCAAAGACTGGTATAAAAATCGAGCCCGTACCCATTTCGGGCCTGGGTTCGGGTTGAGCCCACCTCATCTCTAGTGTATATGTAGGGGAGAAATAGGAATCCAACTGCAATGTCCCCTCCATCTCATAGCTATTACGTTATATATTTCTTTAAGAAATTATTTCACAGGTCTAAATAATGTAGATAAACTGATGACTAAAGAGCTATATTAAGCAGAATACCTTTATATATAAAATGAAAAAATGCTGTCCATATCCGATAATATGTGCGAATTCTTTCGAGCAGCCCTGTATGGGATCTATTAAATTTATATATTCCACGTAATGTACTAAAAGTTAAGTTTAAAAATACACACCACTCCATGGCAGAAAACGCAATTCCAGAACATTAGTTCGTCCTGTAATAACCGATTTTTTTTGTGTGTCTGTTTAAATGAACGATAAATGCTATATGAACTTTACTATCTATAGAAAACATGTTGTAGTACACTTCAGTGATCCATATCAATTTCCCTATGTTTGAAGTATCATACCATCATTAAAATGCGCCGCAAATGCATTTTATTTATAGATCATAATGTAATGGAATTTTCTTGTACGTCCCTGTAAACCAATTGGAAATACTACTATTTCTATACTCCACAGAAAGCATGTTGTAATCCATTTCAGTGATAAATATCAATGTCATTATGTTTGAATTATCGTAACATCATTCAAATGCACCACAAATGGTTTATCCCCATAGACCATAATACAACGGAATTATTTTGTGTGTCCCTGTAAACGATCTATAAATTCTACTCACTATATTTTCAATAGCGAATATTCTATAGTGAATATAAATAAAATATAAAAATTGCATGGCAAATATATTTAAGAGGAGTTAGAGCATGTAGACGGCCAGACAAACCGAATTTTCAACTATGTTGGAAAGTGTTAATAAAGACTTTACAACTATGTTGGAAAGTGTTAAAGAGTGAAAACCAGAAATAACTGATGTCAATGGCTTATATTTTATTATTATTATTATGTTTAAATAATTCGAATTTTAAAATTAAAAATGATTGTTCGGCTCAGTTCAGGAGCATAAAAAAATTATTTCGGTTGTTAAGTTCCGAAACAGGAAAAACAACATCCAGTTTTTGTTCACTCAGAAACAACGATTTTCGGTTCAGTTCCGGTTTTCGTTCCATCAGAAAAAACGTGTGTTTTCTTCGGTTAGATTTCGGTTTGAAATATTGATGTAAATGCCACCCGCTCAAGAGGGAAAAATAACATTATCTGCAGATAGAATAGAAAACTTTTTTTGTAAGTGAACAAGAAGTATTTAAACCAATAGAGCAAGAATGAATAGGAGGTGATTGAATAATTGATTCAAAAAAAATATCAGAAATCGGATACATAAGCAATAATAGAAAGAAAAAATATAGAAGCTCATAAAAAATAAGATTTTTTTAAATTAATTTCCATGCCATATGTACGAAAATCTCTTGTGCATAAAATGCCAGAATAGCGTAAGCAGCTGTGTTCAGTTAGTTTAAAACAATATTATGTATGTTTTTGTAAAAATATTCTTAGGCAGATTTGTGTTACTGTATAGTGGTAATATATTTAGAAACTTGATTATGTTTACGGCATCAAATATTCTGATATCTTTTCCGATAATTACAGCTACCATCATTTGTTTAATCATTTATACTATTGGGAAGATGATCAAAGCACTGGAGCCGGTTGTTGAAGTCAATAACCTCTTTTATGTCTGGGAAATCTAGCTTTCTACAGTGATGTTCTTTGGCGATTTCATTTTCTCTCCCCAAATTTCTACTGTGTATCCAACTTTGTAATTTAGCCTACATTAATGGGTAATGGACCAAGAAATAAATTCGAACAATTAAAAAAAATCATAAGAGGGAAATGATATATTGTATAGAAATATATATATGTAATGTAAAAATGAGCTCTTTTAAAGTAATTTTAGTCGGAATACTGTTTAATTAGGTAGATTAATAATGCAAAATTAGTTTCTAATTTTTTAGAGAAGGTGTGAATACAATTTACAGAAAAGAATGTATATATTTTCATAATATTTTGGTCTCTAACTAACTTAGAATCTGCGCGGGCCGAAATTTCCAGGCCGAACGAAAGCAATTTTGGCGCGGCCCAATCCGACACAATTTCTACAAAAATTTCAATTTTTCTTAACATAAAATTCAGATTTTTTTAATGAATACTGCATACATATGTATGGGAAAATGTTACAGTATATTTTAGATTACTGTATGTTCGCAAGCCATAGAACACAGAATAGCATCATTAATGATCACTTAGACTCGTAGGCTATTACATTCAAATAAAGACATTAAAAAAATTAATGTAGTTTAGAATAAAAGAAAAAAGATGGTTAAAACATCACAAGTTTTGATACTGTATAATAAAAAAGTAGTTTTCTGCATATTTCTCTATAATTTATTAAAGTATCTATCCAAAGATTCCGAAGTTCAATGTCGTTATTACTATTTTTGCAAAACAAATTGCTTGCTCGACACGTCCTGGGAACAATTAAAAGAAGGTTCGACCCGGCCCGGCCCGGCCCGATTCGAGTATGTAGAATAAAATGTAAGCCTGATACCGACCTTGCGCGAGTCTGCTGAAAAAATTAAGCCAGTGCTCAGACACGATGTAACTGTCGTATGCCGATCTCTACGCTAGACATAGTATATTTCTGTATTGATATTGTCGAGCTAGTATATCACATTTACACTTATTCTCGTCTCAGTCATGTCCATTGAAAATTGTTCATATTTTATCAGCTTAGTTTGATTCTTTTAGTTTGTTATATTGAGCCAGTCCAGTGCAGACCTCTAAACTAACAAAATTTATAGCTGGAAGTTCTTATCACACCCCTCTGAAAACGGTGATTTTATTGTCGTTTACTCAATTCCTACATCGAATATAGTTTTCATTTCTTCTTCTTATTAAAGTTTAAACCTTTTCTTTTAATAAAATATTCATGTGCCAGATACCAAATAGCCCCATGTTTGCCGGACATACGTGTTTTTTTTTTTTTTTTTTTTTTGGGGGGGGGGGGGGGCGCACGAGCAAGCGAGTGTCTGTCTGTCTGTCTGTCAGTCAGTCAGTCAGTTAATACTTATTTCATTTCCCTCAGCAAACATGAGTTCCACTTTTATTTCTATGAAAAGTTTGTCTTTAAATAATAATAATAATAATATTTACGTTATACAAAATTATTTTTCAGTGCTAAACATATTTGCAAATGAGTAACATACAAGTACATTTTTTTTTCCTTGCTAAACTGAGCGTTTAAGCCGACAGAGTGAAAAAATGTCCCAAGCCGCCGGGAATCGAACCCGGGATTCCATAATAGTGCTCTGAGGCTCTACCACTGAGCTACAAGGAACGATATCCCAACTAGCTCAGCTTGCCGTAAATATGGGTTAAGATCCCTTAGAAAGACCCCCACGGAGGGCACACCCCTGGGGCCTATATCCCAAGAGTAGATAATCGGTCGTCAAAAATCAACCAACCAACCCAACTAGCTTAGTGGTAGAGCCTCAGAGCGCTATTCTGGGGTCCCGCGTTCGATTCCCGACTTAAGACATTCTTCACTCTGTCGGCTTAAATGCTCAGTTTAGCAAGGAAAAAAAAAATCCCACTTGTATGTTACCTGTATGTCAGTTTCGGGCGAATTTCACTCCTGAAAAAAAATTGCACACGTTTAAAATATAAGTCTTATATAACATTTAATTTTTCACTATACTTGAAGCAATGCTTTTCAGTCATCCTTTACCTTATTTATAGTTTTGGAG
The DNA here is from genome assembly GCA_963931845.1 of Maratus michaelseni. Taxonomy (NCBI): domain Eukaryota; kingdom Metazoa; phylum Arthropoda; class Arachnida; order Araneae; family Salticidae; genus Maratus; species Maratus michaelseni. Next base: position 448,373,509 of record OZ007586.1, read on the forward strand.
GGATTTAGAAATTTTTATCTTTAAATATTTGAAGTTTGAGAATTTTTCGCATGTAGCCGCGCAAAGTATATTGTATTTTTACAGAATTAATCAGATTCAGACATGAAGTATCAATTTATAAATGGAAATATTTTATCTATTAGCCTCAACATTCATTTTTAAGGAATCTTAATTTTTGTGACTTAAATTAAGGCAATGAATGTGGGTTAAAATATTAAAAAAATTAGATAATTGAATTGAATTAATTATATATATATATATTATAGAAATCTTTATTTTCGTACTGGATTATCCTTTTTTTATACTACGAATGAACTCCTAATTTGGGTTTATTTTGGACTTACATATAGGTAGTGAGCGTTGCACAGGTCGGGTGATAAAGGACCCGAACCCTAAAATTCTGATTGAAGTCAATTCGAAAATCGATCTGAACATGACAAAATACTTTTCCTCAACCCGAAATCCTACACATTTGAACCCGAAACCGCGCAAAACTAGAAATGAAAGATAATTAATAGATATTTTATTCCAATTATAGAAACATAGCCTATTATTTTACCTCTAATATCAATTTTATCGTTTATATAGATAAATTAACATATATTTACTGATTTATATTCAAGTATATAGTGCTTTCATGTAAAACAATTTTCTGGACTTTATTTTGAAAAATCATGTTAACCCGAACCCGACCTGCGAGAGCTTCGAAACCCAAACCGAACAATTAGAGCTGACCCTTCTCGATCTCGAACCCCAACGAAACAATTGGCGCGAACCAGAACCGAACCAAGCCGCAGGTTGGTTCGGGTTCGGATAAATGGTGTTACACGACCCGATGCAGGACTCCAGTACATATTTGATAAATTGGCGAACAGGTTGAACTACGGCGGTTTTCCAATACTTACTTACTCTCTTTCTCCTACTAAGTTCTAAAAATGATTTTATATTTGACTAAAATCCGCGTCGAAAGTAAATAACTAAAGAATAATACATTGCTGGGAAAAGATATGACCACGGACGCACATTCTTACACATAATCAAATATTTTTTCAGACTAGAATAAGCGTTCACTGCACTGCTGGAAAAATGAGCAATAGCGAATATTAGGGGAATGCTGCTTTGCAGTAAACTTAGATTTACAGGCACTTGGTAGATGATGTCAATAACCTCTTCAACGGTAGAGAGTTTTGTTGGCTTTTTTCCCTCACTTGTTCTTTTTCTTTTCCAATTTCTTCTATGGTTCGTCGCTAGAATGGAACAAAAATATTGGAAAGAGAGAAAAAAAAGAACATGTCTAAATCCTTGTTCTTTAAGATAGTTGAACTTAGGAAAGCGAAAGTATAATCTTGCTTATAATATTACGTGTGTGTTTCATAAATTCCTGATAACATTATTTGACATTTAAAAAGTTATAATTTCTTTTCTCGAGTTAATATTTTTCTATATTTTAAGCATATATTTATATAAAATATAATTTCTTTCATCGCACACATACTTTTGGTATTCTAAGTACTTTTATAATTATATATATATATATATATATATATATATATATATATATATATATATATATATATATATAGATTTTTTTATATTAAAGTTTTATGTTTTACTTTATAGCAAAAATACATTTTTATATTTGAAGAAATATATTAAACCGATTGAAGATTAAATACTCACGTGTCGCCTTGTTTTCCATCTCTCTACAATCATATGATATCTATATTCTATTTCAACTCCAATTTATTATTTAATATTTATTTTACTACATTATGCGAGGTTAAATCTTTTTTATTTCATTTATCGTTTAGTATCATCTACCTTTAAAATATGTTTATGATTCTTAATACATTGAGATTTCCCGATAGGTTTTATTTATTAAAATGTTTTCCATATATATAAAAAAATATATATGTTATAACAATTATTATACAAAATTATTACACGCCATCTTTAAATAAGATATTCGATGATTTTTGTTATACGAACTTGTAAGTTATTTATTGATTGCAAAGGTATATTACATATATAACTATGAGGAGCTTTATCGTAAGTTTTTTCTTTATGTGTAATCACAAATTATTTTTGCTTGACTTTGTATTTGTAAGCAAATTTATATTCCACCATTTCAAAATATTTTTCATGTTTCAATAAAAATACTTTAACATTTTTGCGCTAAGTGATTTCGGTTGAGGTTAACCTATATCATTTCGCATATTCTTTAATAATAAAACATTATGGTATTATTAATGAGTATGTATGCAATTCAATAATAAAGAGATATTTTATAATTCCAATAATTATTAGAGAGTTATCAGATTACAAACGGTTATTAAAATTGAAATAAATTTAACGTTAAAAGTACCGGATTCGTTTATTATTAATATTAAAAATTTTTGTTTTAAAATTGCAAAAGTATAACAATTATTTTTAAATTAAGATATTGCAATGGTTGATAAGTTAAAATTTTTCGCCTAAAATACAGTTAAAATATTTTTCATAAAACATTTCTGTTAACATTTTATTCAATTCTGGATATTTATTTTACACATAGAGTTTTGACGCTGGCAGTTTGCTTATAAATTGAAGGTTATAAAAGCATATTTAAGGTTATAAGGTTGCTTATATATTTTTTTCTCATTTTAGACGATTTTTTGATTATTGGATCCCTTTTTCGAAATCTTGCAATAATCGTACCGTGTTGATTTTGGCAAACGTTAATCTTCTGCATATTATATTAATATTTAACAAGTTCATCATAGTATATTTATTCGAAAAATGGACGAGAAGTAAAAATAAAATGCCTAACATACGCAAAACAGCTTAAATTTGTAAGTATGACACAAACTTGCTCTATCAACATAAAAATACTATACCGACAGTCTCACAAGCCTTAGAAATCCCAGGATTTTTTTAACGTTTATCACGCATAGAATTTTCATTGCATTTCTTCACTTTTATTTTTCACTGAAAATGTTTCAGCTAGCCTTAGAAAAAAAAATCGTAGGCATGTTACTATATCTAGCTATTCGTTACGAAAGTATCTGAAAACATTTAAAAAGTCGCGAATAATGTTGCAAATCAAAAAAGTCTCTATTATTTACAGCAGTGGTTCCCAACCTGTACTGTTGTTGTGGTTTTTTTAATATATTTTTCTTAACTTTTACTTTGGCGCAGCTTGTCGCCAATGGGACCTTGTGCCATTAAACTTAAATCAACCAACCAACCCAACCTGTACGGGTCAGAGCCCTAAGGACTCCGCGTGCACTTTTCAGGTGGTCCGTGCCCGTTCTAGGGGGGGGGGGGGGGAAATAGAAATTGAATGAAATTAAAACTTAAGAAACAAGAAGTAGAATAAAAATAAGAAAACCAGTAATTACCTTTGGTACTTAATTTTATGCACCTTATTGTTGCTATTACCAATAAAGTGAAAACTACTGTAACACAAAAGATTTGACATTGAACGGTGGAACTTTCATATGCAGCGAAACATTATATGTATTGGTGGTGGTCGAGAGTAAATTAAGTTTTATGGTATATTTCTAAGTTTCATTGCATGAACACTGTGCAGTTGTTTAGATATCTTTACAAGCTTTTGTTTAACTTGGTTTGTCTGTCCGTTCGGCTAAAATCTTTCAATCCAATTTCAACAAACTTCCTGTGCTACAATTGACCTAAATTTTGGTAATGTGACATATTTCCGGTGACAAGAAAATATTCTGTAATAAAAATATTTGAAATTTGCCTCCGCCACCCCGCAGGGGGCAAAAGCATTTGTCCAATAAAGGTACGCAAATGTCATCACATATGTGATAACGTAAATGTCATTGATTGGTTCAGAAATAAGCTGGTGTTGTTCGATTGAACCGTAACATGGTCGGTAAATGCACCTTTTTTCAGTTCCGCGCAGGGTGGGATTGGATGTGGGTTCGATCCTGAGAAAGACGGTGATCAATTTTTTTTTCTTGCCAGGAAGCTGGATTTAAAATTATATATCTATTTTTTTTCCCAACAGACTGATAAAAAAATAACTCCCAGTTTTATTTATTTATTTTAAAAAAGGTATTTATTTCCATCAATTGTCCTTCAACATCTTCTTCCTTTTTAGTACATTATAATAAATGCTTGTCCTTAAAATATTTTTTTACTTATAATTTATTTTACTTCAATACTGGTTTATTATCTACCTCCTCCTTCTCCACATTGTAACATTACTTCTAAATACCATTAATTTGTAAGACGTAAGAAAAAAAAAAAAAAATTATTGATATAGCAGGGGTGAAAATAGTTTTCAATTTTGGCACCATTATTTCCGAATAGTAATCTTCGTCTTATTTAATCACAGAATTTTACGATTAAATAAAGTGAATATTACTATTTGGAAATAATGATGCCAAAAATTTAATAACCGTTCGAACCCCTGGTGTAAGGATATACGGTTACGGTCATAGGGCACAGTAGGCTTAAAGGACCTCGCCATAGAAATGAATTCTGAAAAGGGCTCCACAAATAAAAGAGGTTGGAAATCATTTCTTTCAAGTATTATTTAAGAGTACATGACTGTTTTTTCTGCAATAATTTTTTTCACAATTGTTCAAATTAAAATGACGTATAAATTTTAGATTGATTTATTCTGGCGGAAAATGTTCCTTTCTTGTGTAATCAAAATGTAATAGTCATTTCCATATTACTAGGCATAACGTTGCAAACGAATAAGCTCAAAGGTCGTCCGATGTATTATACACTCCGGCCCTATCGAACCCGTTGGTCAATATCTTAAACTTATTGAATTTACATTTAAAAATTTTCAGGTGGGATCTTCCGCGATTGGGTCTGCTACCGTTCCGAGCATTCTAGAAGAGCCCGCGGTTCGCTCGTATTCCACGAGTAGCAGCGGTCAAACAGTTTTGTTTTTGAAGAGTTCATCTGTTTATGAATGAATTTCTATGAATTATTTCATAATAATGTTCAGTTAACCCCCCCCCTTTTTTTTTATACCGCTGACCAGGCCCCTACCTGCCAGGCTTTTGCCTAGCTTAACGGGTTGATACCTGGCAACGGGGCGAAGATTCGCCTGCTCTCCGCTTGGCGAAGATGTGTTTGTTAAATCTATAGGCCTACGTGGCTTCAGCGCGTCTTGTTGCTTTAATTGCTTTTTCTTAGTTGGCCGGTTGCTAATTGTTTTTTGATGAGGCGGTTCAGCACTGCGCAGTGTAGCGAAGTCATGCCGGACGGATGTGAGATGCTGGGATATTTACTATTTCCTCGCTGCATCGCTTATCCATACGTTATGTCATCGCTACTCGAGTTGGTCTCGTAATTTAGAACCTTGATCTGGTGACGAGACCTTCACCAGACTAGGCACCCCCAGAGGTATAATTCACAGGTAACTTGGAGGACTTTACACCCACGACGGATTTTACATGCACCGGGGCCATTAGCGTACATGATCGCCGCATCTGAAAAGGAATGGTGTTAGACATTTTATAACACTTTTAATACTACAAACTAAGTGCTACTTTTAGACTTTAAGTACTATTACTTACTTGGTTGTTTGTCTTAATTTACATGTAGTTCTACCCTACGATAATTTTAACTGAAACTAAATATTCTAGAGTTGCTTATTCCTACTGGGGGGACATTATATGAATAATTTATTAAATTAAGAGAGAGTTTGGACTATTGGCTATATATTATCTATATATAATTTAATATTTATTTATAATTTATATAACTTATATAAATATGGGAGGGTAGGGATAAATGGTTAAATACTAACTAAATATAATTAATGGTATAATGTTTATTACCCATGACGTAACATATAGGCTTCTCAGAATTCTTGATTATTCCAAACTGTTATATTAAATGTAAATTTTGTCTTATTTAATCCCAGAATTTCTGTGATTAAATTTATCGAAAATTTTTAATTCCAAATACCGGTGATAAAAGGTTAAAAATTCTGTAAAGGGTGCTCGTCGGCGAAAGGATGAACTCATAATACACAAATAGAAAACAAAATTATTTATTTATTTAATTCTTCATTTTTTTTAATTGTTGTACATTACTAATATAACATAAATATTTACTTACTAACTTACTAACTAATACTTACTAATACTTACTAACATAAATATTTGTAGATGCATATCATTGTAAAATACAATCCATAAAATATTCCGCGAATTCACTTGCTGGGAAAATTTCCCTTAGATAAAATAACTGTTATACATTGGTTTCTAAATAAAGTATAAAAATTATAAAAATACCTTCACTTACAGAAAAAAAAAAAGATTCAGGTTCAATTTATGGAATTCAGAAAGAGGAAAATATTACCATTTGTGTGTTGTGTTGAAACATAGCTTGGTCATATTAGAAGAATTAAATCATATATTTGATATGTTTCATTAAAAGTATAAAACACATATGAAGAATACATTGTTTAGAGTAAGTGAGGACAGCCTGTATTTTTTTTTTCTATGTTGCAAAATTTTGTTCGTTATAGCCGAGTTTCCCTCATTACATGAAGTTTTCTGTTTTGCACTCATAGAAAATAAAATAAAAAACAAAAACAGATGTTCTTTATTTTTACGAGTTAACTGATGCTCGGTATAAGCAGCCTATTCTGCAATATATTTTTTATGCAAAAGTATGATAAAAATCTGAATGTTATGATAAAAAACTGAAGTTTGCATTTTTTTTTCGTTACATCCAAGTTTTCGTCGTTACAACCGAATTTCCTGCAACACATATTTTTATTATTGCTTACATCACACTTTCATTTATTTCCTCTCCTTTTCCTCGTTAAAACAAAGTTTTCGCTATATCCGAGCTCGCTATAAACGAATATATATTTTTCGTTATATCCGAGCTCGATATAACAAGTATTTGCTATTTGTAGAAAGTTTTTAAAATACATTCACTAGAGATTTTGAAGAAAAGACTAAAATATCTTGTAAACAGCATGAAGCCAAAAAAAAAGAAAATATTTAATCGATTTCATTCGTTATTTGCCATGCATTCCTTCGTTTGGCTTCATCAATTTTCATTGGATGGACTCCGTAATAATACTCTTGGTGTTATCACAAAATAGACTCGACATTTCTACTTTTTCGCTTATACTGAGACTGAAATGTGACAACGCATTCTGCTGCTTACGTCACGAAAAGGGGTCAACGACCCTGAGATGCAAGGAAAAGTTTGGTTTAAGGCGTCCGCACTCGGGTGGATTATTTTTAATGCTCTTTTTTTTTTACTTAGTTTTTAAAGATTTATCGTTTCTGTTTCTAAGGAAAAATATTAAACTTCGATGATATTTTTAACTGATCAAAAATATTTATTTTATTTATGGGCGAACATTTTGGATTTGAAGTTTACTGAACCGTAAAAATAAAAATAAATCAGTAAGAGAAAAAAATATATATAACAACTATACAAAAAGCTCAATATAGAAAAATGACCATCACTATAAATTAGTACAGGGATGACGAATCTTTTTACGTACGCGTGCCAAAAATTCTCAAACATTATCTATCAACATTCTAATGTGCCAAACTTTTGCATAAAAAATATATTGCAGAATAGGCTGCTTATACCGAGCATCAGTTATAATCAGTCGCTTTTATGCATTAAATAACCAAAAACAAAAATCAAAATGTGATTTTCCTGTGCATTGGAACCAGCCATTAATTAAATGAAATTTTTATTAGGTAATGTAATTCATTTAAGTAGTGCGTGCTGTAATGAGAAAAAAGTGTTATGAATTTTTAATTTATCAACATCTTTTTATGCAACATCTAACTTATAATAATCCAAGTTGGAAAAGGTAGTAATAATTTATTAATGAGATTTTTGCTTTTGTATGTTCAATTGAGAATATGTTATATGTGACTTATATATTATTTTTAATAATATACCTAACAAAATTGGACACACTTGTTATTTATTGTCTTATGAAATTCATTTGAAGAAATGAAGCTTCTTAAATTAATATAGAAAGGTAAAATATTTACATGTCGATGCAAAGCATAACAGAAAAAGAAATCTTCTAATATGTTAATTCATACAAAAATAATCGCATTATTTATGATTGTTTGTTTGTATTAAGCAAAATTTGATTTATTATAACAAAAAGAAAAATAAATTGTATCTATGTACTGATTTTTATAAATTTCTCGCGTGCCAGGTGAATTCCCTGTTAGTTAATACGAAATACAGATATGTTTTGTTTCAGGTGTTTCTAGATATCCAAAAAGTGTTTTGGGGATTTTAATCTAGTTGGGTGCGATTTTATGCGAAAATAAGTCCATTTGGAGATGGAAATTCTCCACAGACCTGCTATTTTCTGCATTTTGTGTTTTCTCGGATTCCTGTGTTTTCCATTTTTCGAGCATTTCGATATAGTTTTTACTTCAATTACTTAATTTCTATTGATATTTGATTTTATTTCATGTAATAAAAATCTCGGAGGACACCCCCCCCCCCCCCAATAAAATATTATCTTTTTGCTATATAAAATCAGTGAAACAAGGCAGTAGTTTTTGGGAAAAATTAATTAGTGAATCCTTATTCTTTCGTCAAGTGAAACAAAAAAGAAGTACACACACACACAAAAAAAAAGTTGACTTATACAGAGCCGCAGAAAGTCTATTTAGCGCCAGGCACGAAAAAATTATTTACTTTTAACTATGACTGAAGCATCTGTAGAAATAAGTGTGGAAGACCATAGAGTGCATATGGATTGCTTGGCGCCTAGTGCCGCTACTGCTTTCTCTGTACACTTGTGATTTTCCTGATTATATGACCTAAAAAAGATCCTGGTTTACACAATTAATTTTATTTCCGTATTTATTCAATATGTAAAATGAAAACTTTTAAAATAGTTAAAGATATTTTCTCTTTGTGGTGCTTGGCACCTGATGCCAGTTCATCGCCCGCACCACCCTTGTTCTGTCTATATACTTGTGACTTTCCTTATTATGTAATTAAAAAAAGAAGATCTTGCTTTACATAATTAGTTTTATTTTAGTTGTATTTAAGATTTTATGTAAAATGAAAGCTATTAAAATAGCTATTTTTTTATTTGATTTCACTTCCCTCTCTTTTATACTTTCATGTAGATTTTTTTTTTTGGAAAATATGTTATTTCCCCCTCTACTATCTGAAATATATGTTGATCCAATTAACTTAAATATATTGATTCAATTAACTAAATCTATTGATTCAATTAACTTAAATCTGTTGATTCAATTAACTAGTGATGCAATAAGCGGCGGACTGCTGCAATACTTTTTGACTAAGTCACATCTTAAAAGAAAAAAAAAAGTTGCTATGTTGATAATCGAGATTTAAAGGAAGTTGAGGAAATAGCAATTAAAATGGCATTAACCTGTGGAAACAGTCTGTCTTCAAATTCTTCAACCCAATTTTGTTTATTTCGCTCAAGAATTATAATTCTGAACCAGTATCTATATTTCCAAAGGGTGAATTATTATTTTTTTTTTACTCAAGTCTGAGCAAACCGCCGAAGAGAAAGTAAAGCGTTTTCCGTAAACACATTTGCTCTTTTTCTCCCTCCGTTATTTGCTCTTATATGCCAAAATAGCAATGCCTAAGACTGTGATATAGATCAAAATGCTGCATTTATTTTCCGCTTTCCTTTCTCCTTATTTCGTCATGCTTCTTCCTTTATTTACTTCAGCTTATGTCAAAATTCTAAAAGAAAACAAAATGTTAATTACCTTGCAATAGCCTCAAATTTACGAAAGGATAAAATTTTCGAGAACATTTTCTACCCCTTTTTAATCGTTTTAAATAAAACACAGGAGCCGTTTTTGTTTCTAAATTTATAATTTACAGATTTTTATCAGACCTACCATGAGTCATCGATTGTATTGCAGACGAATAAGTTTTGACATTTCATAAGTTTTTAAACTTATACGATATACTTCATAGTACACTTCAATTAATTGAAATGTGTGTTTCTTGTCATTTTGTATTGCAGGTGAATAAGATAAGATATTTCACACGTTTTAATAATACAATTAAAATATTAAAAATATTCATTTCCTTGTATGCGGAGGAAGTGGATAAAAAAAATATAATAGTTGTGCAAATTAACAAACAAAAGAAATCTAGGTTTTTTTTAATTAACGTTATTATTGTTTTTCTTTAATATTAATTTTAATCTTTTAAACGATGAATTTATAGTTTAGCAACTGACAAAACTATTTTTTTTTTTTTAAATATTGATATCGCTACAGCAGTTCCCGAGATAAATATACATCAATTTTAGCTGTTTTACATGTTATTTCGCAACTGTGATCGCCGCATTAAAATTTGTATTTTTTAAGAATTCTTCTGATTAGATAAATGCTTTGATTTATGAGTATGCCTGCAAATCACAGCAAATTAGATTAAATATCCAATCCCAGACGTTTCGTTTTCATATCGTTTTCCCCTTCGTTAATATCAGGGTTTAACTTTATATTCTATCAAACTTTTAAAAAAATCTTATAAATAAATGAATTTTTTTATCTTATCTATTAGGGAGCACAATTCTGATAACGGGTTAAGTTCATTTCTGTTTACTATCCAGGTTTTTTTTCTTTTCATCTTTTCCCGAATAATCAGATTAATGATTTATCTTTCACAAATAATCAATATTCCATCGAGACACAGTTTCTATATATGTTTAAGGAATTTTTAGGAATTGGTGATGGTCGAAACAATATTTGAAATAACTATAATTAAAAAAGCTTCTCATGTATAAAATGTTATTCCAGTTTCTCGTATCTAAAAATATAATAAAAAAATACAATACCTTATTTTTATTTATTTACTTATTTTTTATTACTAATGAACGCAGTTAATTAAAAAGAATAATCCATCAAACACGCATTCCATAAATTCAGTTTCAGATCAAAAATTTAATATTCTTTCCTCTTCTTTTTCATTAATATATTGTCACATAGAAACTGGAGTCTTGCGCGAGTTGGATTGTATCCGACTCGAATCCGAAAATTTCATTTGAAATCGACACAAACCTGACAAAATAATTTTCGTCGACCCAAACCCGTAAATATTTTTTTCTTCAACTTGCAACCCGCATCCGAAATACTTAACTCGAATCCAACCCGAACCCAAAATACTTAACCCAAATCCAACCCAAAACCCGAAATAAAAGAAACTTAAGATAGCTACCAGAGTTATGAAATCGCATGTAAAACAGCTTACATTAATGTACAGTCGTGGAAAAAAATGTCCGCGCCGCGTATAAATCGAGAAAAAGAAAGTACTAAGAAGTGGAGGGGGGGGGGGGGCGACTTATGCGGGAGCCCAAAATATTAGTCTCGCATATTAGTCAAAATATTTATTAGAAAAAAAAGTAAGAACATTAATTATAAGATATTATGCGAAATGTAGCAAGATATTAAGATAATACGTAATCGTATGTCTTTTAATGTCACTATTTGAATACTGTCGAACTCTGTTAATACGAGAAGCAAGGGAATTATAAAAGTCCTTGGATTAACGTTACTCGTAATACACGTGAAGATGATAAAAATCTTTAAAACACACCATAAATAAGCTAATTAACACTATTAATTATCACAATTCTAGAATTAACACAACATTATAAAGTTTCTCGAAAAAAACTTGGCTAACATCGCAATAGTCACTGAAGTTTTCGAGCTATTGATTTCACACATCCTTTTCATTTTAACAGTGCAATAAGAGAAGAGACATGAGAAAGCTGGTTAACACAGTCCAGAGTCTGGATCAAAAGGAAGAAACCCATAAAGGTTTTCTTCAATGCTCCTCTTTTCCATGGATTAGTTGTAAATCTTAGAAAGGGCGGTATTTGAAGTAGTCTTCTATCTCCCTTCTTTCTTTCATTTTTTCAAGACCTCGGGACATTCCTTTGCAATTTCTTGGGTGAAAAATGTCTTTGAAGGGTCTCGTTGAAATTTTGCCAAGAAAAATTGATAAATCACTACGCTTTGACAGACAGTTGTAATGTAGAAATATTATCGCTGAGAAAGAACAGTCTTCGATAAGAAATGAATTTCTTTCCTAATTCTATTGTACTTTTCTCCGAACATCACAATGAAATGACAAGATGTTTTGCCCATATTAGCCGTGATCCCGTTTTTGTAATTCGTATAAAGCGTGAAAATCTTAATATAATTGAAGTGATGAACCATTCTTCACGTGCAAATTACTCGTTTTAACCGTGACCTCGTTTTAGACGTGCTTGTATTAAACGAGCCCACAAAAAAATTTGGGTGATCTAGGCCGGTGCTAAAAATTGACTAAAGAATATCTGGAAAAAAGGCCGGGTGAAATGGCCTAGATCAGCTCAAAGTTTGCTGTCCGAAACTAAAGGTAGAAATCTAAAGTAGCCAGATATTATATTGGTTGTTCTGTTATGGATTAAAACTGCACGAGATCGCTATATCAACAGAAAACATCATTAGGTCATTCAAAGAACGGTACGTGAGCAATAAACTTAACGCCTTAGAGGACGGTGCTTTAGTTTTATCGATAAATGAAAGTGATTTACACAAAATCACAATGATGAAATCGAGGGTACATATGAGGACGGGATAAAAAAACTTTGCTGAACTATTTAGCGAGTCTGACACAGGATCGGAATTAGACGGATTTCTATGACTACATTTTTATGTTGATTGAATTTATTTATTTTATATATTTTTATATCTTCATATTTTTCTTTACAAATATTTTTGAAAATACTATTATTTTTCTTTTAAAATGCGCATAAGTTTTTTTGTTTCTGACAGCATTTATGAAATGGAAAAAATAGATCGACTTTTACGCGAGTTTTTGATTATTTTTTTTTTTCGATTTTTTACTTTCGAAGTATAGGGTCGACTTATACGCAAATATTTACGGTATACATCCCTCCCCCTTACTAACTCTGCTTCAAATCATCGTATAAAAATGTGACTGGTACCAACCGATTACTAATGTCTTCTAAGTAATGCTATACTTAAATTATTCTTCAGGGTTCGTCTATCTACATACTGAAATTGTAACAAACTTTAAAAATTTCAATAGTAACATCTAATTTTGACATTATCTTTGGATTATTTGGTAAATTTTACCACCGGATACCAAACTGGAAGTCATTAGATCAAGACCTTTAGGAATTATGCAGGTTTACAGCTTGGAACTCCTGTTAATTTTTTTTTTTATCATTGGAAAACAAATTGCAATGGGGTTAGTTTTTTACGCATAACTCAAAAATTACATGGCGAAATGAGCTGTATTTGGATTCGTATATTCATAGGTTACAATCCATATGTTACTTACCCATCACACGTAGTATAGGGTAAGTCTTGTAATCGTTTTGAAAATCGAATTTTTTTTGACGGATTTACACGTTTCAGACACTGGAGATTCCGAAAAACATATTTTTAGAAAAAAAATTTTGCCGTCCGTCTGTGTGTGTGTCTGTGTGTCTGTAAACGCTCTATCTCCCGAAAAAAATGAGATAGAGACTTGCAATTTGGTATGTACTTAGTATGTAATAATGGGAAGAAGCCTATTTCATTTCAATAACCTCGATTAACCGGAACTATTTTTTTCGGACTCTCGAAATATTCGTTCTGATAAAAGGTATATAAAACTTTCGAAATTGTTATTTTAAGAAATGAATATAAAAGACAATAAAAAAACATAAATTTTGCATAAAGCATGAAGTCGATCGGATAATTAGTTGCCGATATATTTGGAATCCTATTTCCACACTCTTCGATTTTTCATGACCCTGTATTTCATCCAAATTTCACTTCAAAGATATATTTTAATTGGAAATTTGACGCTTAATCAGATGCAATAAACCGCTAGTTAATAGGATTATTATTTTTGGAGTTATAAGGATGTTTCTTTCAAGCAATTCAGTAATCGAGCCTTTAAAGTTTGTGACGTCATCAAGACACGATTTTATTTGAATTGCAATGCATTTTATAAGTAGTTTACACATTTTTATTTTAATATTTTACATTATGCATATCCATGATGGGTAAGTATTACGGTGGCCCCTAACGACTAGTTGTTTTCGAAAATTAATTTCGAAAAAAAAATTTTTTTGATAAATAAAAAGAAAATTTTAAAACTACACATCTCCTACAATTTTGAACTTTTTGCAATTTTTGATACCTAACTTCCTTACAAGTGACCTTACATTATAACTCTTACCATTAAATTTCCAAACAGCTAATTTAAGAAAAAAAAAATGAATAAAATGTCATGACATATGCAAAAATACAATAAAAATGACTATTTGTTTAACATTTTTAGTTTTAAAAAATAAACCATGCGTATTACTGAAATCCGATTCTTAATTTTATGAAATGCACTATAAGGTTCGTCCAATAAAAAAATCAAGTCAATTGAAAAATATATATTAAAATTTTAGCCTATTGAGGATACTGAGAAGAAACAAACTGAGAAAAACGAATTTAAAGGTTACAACTTCGGACCATTTAAAAGGAAATGAGTGGAGTAAAAAGCTGTTTTTGGATATTTATAATTATCATATCTTTGCTCAGTCGTCAGAATATACCAAGAATTTCGAAATTCCCTTTAAGTAAAAAATTGGAAAATTGATATTTTCTTCCTTTTTCGTAAAATGAAGGGTGCCCTTAATAAAAGTTAAATGCTCTTTGGATTCTTCCGACCTTCGTTGTTACATAAAGCTGCATTTTCAGCTGAGGTTCCTTCAACTACCTCTCTCGAGAGTACGAAGAAGTCCATTCATAGCTGACTTTTCTTGGCGACCTGCCATCATTTCCGTATTTTCCGCTCAAAGGTAGACAGATATTGGAAGGTTTGAATTATATTTTATTTTACAAAGAGTCAGTGGTTGTCGCGTGATCCACACGTATTTGCTTTCATTAACAAAATCCTCCTGCATGAAATGGTTGAAGGGCTTACTTTTTGTTTTCAGCCTGTTTATCTCTCTAACTGAAATGTCATTGACATCTATTTCTTTATCTGTTCGTCTATCCACAGTCCAATATTTATTAAGATCGAAGGATAGTTACAAAGTGTTTAATTTCTTATTGAATATGGCGCGTGAAGATTTTTTTAAAACAACTTTTCAAAGGTGTACAATTTTTTGAAATAGGCGACAAGTTTCAAGAGCAATAACTTTGTTCTTTTCATCAGACGAAGCATATAAGCGGCCGCTGTAAAGGTAGACAGGTGCCTATTTTCTATTTAGCCTAGTGGTCAGTCAAAAAAAAATCGTAATCTGTTGTCCAGAGAAAATACCTTCCTTATGGAAATCCTCAGAGGCGCAAAACACTGATTAGGAAAAGGAACCTTTGAAAACATCTCTATTTAAAGATTTTTTCCTGTTTATCGTAATGTAATGACTCCTCACAATTGGAAGACACTTCTTGAGGAGTGATTTATTATCTTAGGAAGAGGCGGAAATGGAATGCGCGAAAGGAAAATATCTCTTTTATATCAAGAATATCTACCTTCCTAATGAACAAAAATAAAATATTTTTAAATTATTCACAGCCTGAGCGAAAATAGAAGTGGTTGTCACGTAATTCACTTGTTGTTGTTTTCATTAACTCTTTAATAAGTTAAGAAAATACAGTCGAATAACCCTCCTATATGTGAAATCATTGAAGGACTTATTTTTATTTTCTCTTGCCCCTATCTATGTTCATCATTCCTTGAACTGCTTACTTATCACTCGAACTTTTCCAACGGGCCGAAATGTCATTGACATCTCTTTCTTTATCTGTTCATCTATTCGCATTTCCATATTATTAAGATCAACGGAATGGATAGCTACAATTTTTTTAATTTGTTATAAAAGTTCTCTTTAGATTTGGCAATAAAACAGCCTGGAGATTTTTTAAAACAACATTTTTAATATAAGTTGTAATTTTCCCATCTGCGCGAAAACGTCTGGGCCAGGATTCGAACCAGGGATCTCTTGGCTGAAACTGCCAGTGCTAAAAAATACTTGAAAATGCTTGGAAAAATTACAACTTATATGATTTCTTTATCAATTTGAATAAATGTTTCAAAATTAATCTAGTGTAATCACGTATCCAGCGTTTACTGGAGTTCCCATTACCTGTGATTTATTCTGTTGAGCTGATTCAAATATTAGACCAGATGCTATGATCAATAAGGTTAACTGGGTGAATTAGATCCCCCAGATTTGTCCGGGATTATTCAGTTCATAGAGCATTGGCAGCTTTATCCAAGAGATCCCTAGTTCGAATCCTGGCCCGGACTTTTTCGCACAGTTGGGGAAATTACAACTTACGTGATTTCTTTTACCAATTTGAATAATTGTGTCAAAAATAATCTAGTGTAACATTTTTAATGGTCTAAACTTGTTTGTTTTAATGCCTAAGTGGGACAGATCGGACCGGCAGAGCCAGACCGTGGACCTTTAACGTTCCACCCGGGATGTTCCCCGACACGCGTGGATTCGTAAGGGTTGGAGTCCAGTCTCCGACGGGCAGGGAAGGCCCACGCCGAGACGGCCAGTGCATCGCGCGCACGGCCCCGGACAACATTTATTGGTGCGGTTGGGTTGGGTTGATTATTGACGGCCAATTATCTACACTTGGGATATAGGCCCGGGGGGAGTGCTCTCCGTGGGGGTCTTTCTAAGGGAACCTAACCCGTATTTACGCATGGATAAATCCACGGCTCGAAGAAAACCACGAAAACTCCGAACGATTAGGCCGACGGGCGCGATTGGGATCGAACCCAGCACCTCCCGTCTACCAACTTCGAGAGCACAACCTCTCAGCTACTAGTGGAGCCATTTATTGGTGAAAAAAAAAAAAGAAATACATACTAGGCCAGAGGCCGGCACTGCCAGGACGAGCCTAAGCGCGACACTGGGCAGGCCAAAAGCAGGGATAAAAATGAAAAAAAAAAAGAAAATATTTACAAAATTACCAAGTCGCTCCCACGCGACAAGCAGCGGATGGTTTGGTGGCAGATGACTTGTGATGGGAAAGCAGTCATTGGCACTCCTGCGCCAATACACACAGTTCCTAGCCAAGGAGTTGAAGATGTTGAAGATACCAAGATGAAGTAGAACACTGAGAGGGATCACAAGGTGATAAAGATGAGAACCGACTGCAAGGATCCTGTTTAAATTGTTATTAAGAGAAGGAATGGCTCGATAGGTGAGAGGGGCGACAAGTTTCAAGAGCAATAATTTTATTCTTTTTATCTAGCGAATCATAGTAGCAACCTCTATAATGTACAATGGCGCCCGTTTAGCCCAGCGGTCAAGAGTGTTGGTCAGTCATATAAAAATTCGCCTTCTGTCGTACAGATAAATTGAAGCTTGCTGCATGAAAACACGACAAGGGACCCTTTGAAAATATTTCTATTCAAAGACATTCCTTGCTTATCGCAATAACTCCTCACATCTTGCGTAGTGATTGATTACCTGAAAAAGGGAAGGAAATGGAACGTGAGAAATTAAAATGTCTGGTTTATATCAATAATATCTACCTTCCTAATGAACCAAAATAAAATATTTTTATTTTCTTTTGCAATTTGGGCAAAAGAGGCAGTGGTGTTCGCGTGATTCCTCACGTATTTGCTTTCATTAACTGTTTTGATAGTTTAATAAAAAAGTCGAATAACACGCCTGCGTGAAATCGTTGAAAGGCTGCTATCACTGTGTTCATCATTTCACGAACAGCATGTTTATCTCCCGAACGTCTTTGAACGACATGAAATATCATTGATTTCTGTTTCTTTATCTGTTCATCTATCTGCAGCCCAATATTTATTAATTCGACGAATAGTTATAAAGTTTTTAATGTGTTATCAAGGAGGCTCGCTGTCCTTCATTTGGTTATCATTTTCACCAGGGTCGCACCAAGGTGGTGCTGGCGGTGCCCCCACACCAGGCACCATCAGTTAGAATAGGCGCTGACAAACTTAATCGACACCAACACTAATCACTACTCATGCATCTACCATCTGTAAAAAAACGAACAAGGGGTTTCGCACTAGGCGCCAAATAGAATTGTTGCGGTGCTGCTTTTCACTACCCTTTACGAAAATAGGTAACGTAAAGATTCGATAATTATACATGTGTAAATAAGGCTTTATATTCCACCCATTCCCTTTAAATGATTAAGAGATGCAATTTTTAAATAATTCTTATTTCTCAGTTTGTGTTTTTAAATATATCAGTATCTTCAAAATATTTAAACTTCTCCGTATATTTCTAAATTTACTTGATTTTGTTTACATGATTTTTTATTTTTTACTGACGTTCCTTATGCTATGTTTTAAAAAATTAAGGATCAGACTTACAATAATATGAATATCCCCTGTTGGAGTAATTTAGGTATAAAAAACGCATGTTCGTAACTTTAAAATCTTACAGATTACTACAAATAAAAGAATTTCTTATTTTTGTCGGGTTTATTTAAGCAATGTGTTTTCCTAGAAGGAAATTATGTAAGTGTTATATTTATTGCCCCTTTTATTACCTGAAAATAAATAAAAAAATTAACTATACTGAAATTACCCCGTGGGTGGGTGAATTCCAGTGTAGTGTGTATTAAAAAAAATATGTATTTTATATTCTAAACTAAACTTAAATGACCCCTCTATAGGTAAATTTTGGTATGCTAAGAAATAAAGAAGACATTTTAGAGGTTTATTAATTAAAATTAGACTTAGAATTAAGATAAACAGCATACTTTGATTGCTGCAGCATACACCGATGAGCCCTTCTTGACATCTTCTACAGCCCGAAGCTAACGAAAGAGACAGGCTACCGCGGTGCATTCCACTTATCTTTTTTTACAGACCGCTAGTGTGACGTGGTGCTCTTTTCGTACATTTGCATTGGTGGATTCGAGCATCACGTGACTCCCCCGGTCTGTAAAAAAAGTTACGCGTAAAGCACCGCGGTGGCCTTTCTTTTTCGTTAGCCTCGCTCCAGCCTTATTGACGTTGTTTTTATCATATCTCTTGGGAGTTTTAATTATAGAGGGTATCGCAAAAACATTGACCTCGGCTTTTATTCCTTACATATTATCATAGACATATATTAGAAATTACAAAGTTATGTAAAAAAGGGGTACAGAATTTTATGAAATCGACTAAAATTTTCAGAGGATTAAGGCGGTATTCAAAAGAATTTTTTTCCACGCTCAACAACTCAAAATTTTGAGACAGATTCTCAGACTAATTTTTTAAAATAAAAACATGGAACTTGGCGGCGTGATTTATGAAGACATTTATAAGGGGCCCATGTTTTTATTTTTCGTTCAATTAATTAGAAATTGATTTACAAACAATTATTTTCACAGTACGATATTTTTTTTTTGTTTCCAGCGCTATCGCTTCGGGAAATTCGGTTCAAAATGTCCACTTTGACAGCCTTTTTTAAAAATATATTCTGCCTTTATCAAAAAATCGAGACAATACGGACATTATAAAGTTTCTGAATAAGAGAACCTGCCAATTGGATGCATTTTAGAGCAAAAGTGAATTTACAAATGTGTCTCAAAATAAGCAGTTTGGATTTGAATACACCCTTAAATTTGAAGAAATACAAAATTAAAATTTTTATACGACCCCTGTACAAAAAATTTCCCAAAGAGTAAAATGTTCCCCATACACTAATAAGGTCATGTACAAAATATCAGCATTTTATCATAAAAAATCTCAGAGATATGAAATAACATAGATGCTGACTTAAACCACTTTTCGATGCCTGGATGTAAGTTCGAAAAAGAGAAAAATCATGCCAGATGATCGCGTTTCAGGGGTCGTACACAAATTACGAAAGAAAACAATGATTGCTTACATAAGCGATGCTATTGACCAATGGCAGAGCACAAACAACTTTCTCATGTAATGACGCGTCTGTTGCGATTATGTGAGGCAGATATTTGCATATGCAAACATTTCTAAGCTGTTTTAATGTTCATTGACTGTGCGATTTCCAAGTTTTATTCTGTAATTCATTACGTAAAATTTAAAGAAAATTTTCAGGAAGCATAGTTTTGTAAATTTGTCAATAAAACTAAAGATAAGAGCCATATTTTATTTGCTTATGATGCAATTCTGCGTCGCGTCATCTCCACTCTAGCTGTAAACATTTACATTTTAATTTATGATTAACCACTCACCAACTTTGCTAAAATATGTCTCTGCGACATTTTGTGATAAAGTGCTGAAATTTTGTAGATGACCTTAATAGTGTATGGGGAATATTTTACTCACTAAGAAATTTTTTGCACGGGGGCCGTATAAAAATTTACATGTTGTATTTCTTCAAATTTAATCCCCTGAAAATTTTAATCGATTTCAGAAGATTCTGTGTACCTTTTTTTAACGTAACTTTGTAATTTACAATATATGTCTATGATCAATAGTTAAGAAATAAAAGCCAAGGTCAATGTTTTTTTTTTTTTTTTTTTTTTTTTAAATACCTTGTATATGTGCGAGGCATGAATGGAAAAATACAAGAATATTAGTTTATATGTTAGGCAGTAGACGGAGATAGGGCTAGAATTAGACTTTTTATCTAAATTACCCCATATTTTAAAATTACAATTATATAGTCAGCAGTGCCACTTAAGTCAAATTATTGTAAACAAGTGTAATGTAAACATACCTGAATTAGGAAGCTGTAGATCAGATAGTTTTGTATCAATGTGCTTTTGAAGTTGATGCTTTTGCAGAGACTTGCAAAGAAATACCAGTTAAAACTTTTTTTTCAGACAGAGTAAACTTAGTTATCTAAACTTTTTTCATACTGATACGAGGAGAAACATGGTATAAACATTGGTAAAAATTAAATAATTCTAAATAAATAATGCTAGGTTTTATAAAATAAAACTGTAATTTATACTCAAATTACAAACAGGGAAAAGTTTATTTAAAAAAATGAAAATGTTAAGTAAAATGGTTTTTTTTTCCTCTCTTTTTAGCACTTTCTAACCTAGTTGAAAAGTGCTTATGACTTCGGTTTGTCTGGCCGTCTGCCGTCTGGCCGTCTGGCCGTCTGCCGTCTGACCGTCTGTCCGTGCTCTAACTCCCGTAAATATGCTCGGATTGCTCTGCAATTTTTATATGTTATTGTCGTTATCTATAGCATGTTCCCTATTTCAACGGAAGTGTGTAGCACTTATACTTTTTTTACAGGGACACTCAAAAGCATTCCATTACATTGCGGTCTATGGGGAAAAATCATTTGCGGTTTATTTAAATAATGTTTCACTATTTTAAACGCATTGAAATTTATATATATCACTAAGGTGCATTAGAAGAAGCTTAATATGGAATAAGGTGTGCATAGCACTGATAGTTACTTTACAGAGACAGTCAAAAGAATTCCGTTACATTACGTCTATTATGGAGAAAAATCGTCTGCGGTTTATTTAAATAATGTTTCCCTATTTTAAACGCATTGGAATTTATATAAGGTGCATTACAAGAGGCTTACTACAGAATGGTGTGTGTATAGCAGTCATCGTTCATTTACAGGGACACACAAAAGAATTATCTACTGTCTGTTAACAATAATTCCTGGAAGTGCGTTTTAAGTTATTGAACGCGATTTTAATTTTAACTTGCTTTTTGTCTATTACGTGGTGTGTATAAATTCTGTAGATCCTATACAGGGCAGCACAAAAGTTCGCGAACACATTTCTGTTTATTGACAAACTCCAGACGGAGAATTTTAAACTGTGCTACGCGTTTCCTAACTGAACTAAAATTATCATCCTATGTAGTATATATACAAATCTATAGATCCTATACAGGGCTGAATAAAAGTATTCGGATATTTTTCCGAATATTGTATATGTTGGAAATTCCTGAAATTATGTTTTTAAATATGTTATGCGTTTTGTAAATTGTTTACTTAGATGTTAGCTTTTAGCTTATTAAACGGTATGATTTGTAAAATTATTTTGGAAGCGTTGGAAAGTGCTATATAATCTATGCTTGACGCATGATTTTTCGTTCTTGTTACATATGTCATGATTTTTTTTTCTCTTTAAATTAGCTATTTTTTTTTAGTAATCTGATCCGTATATAGTTATCGGTAACGCCTTTAAAAGCAGCATTAAACAAGATGGAAATTGTACGTTAAACGTGAAAAATGGGGTTCGTTCGTTTTATAACTAGCTTCACAATCTAAAAAAAAAATATCCTTATTGTTTCAGTGAAATAAATTATATCATCTGCTATAAAAAAAGGGCAGCGAAATGAGCATGCCCTTTTTTTTCTCATTGCGTATGCCACGTTTACAAATGCGAATTTTATTTTCTACACCATCAGACAGCGCTGCGAAATTCACCATGGAGATCTTGCTTTGCGAATGATTACCTCCACGGTTTAATATTTTTATGACTCATAATGAACGAATCTCCTGTGTTTATTTATTTTAATAGATTGAGATATTTGGCTGTTAACCTAATTTCTACTGAAGTTATCTCAAAATCTATACATTTTTAAATGTAACTCATCTCTCAAGCAAACAATTTTTTTGAACGATCTTTCTAAAAATGTAATCTTTATGCAATTTTATTCAAAAAAATAATTTTGAATAAAAATGGCCGCCTTGCATAGGAAAAAAGAAGTAGTTTACCCGTATTTGTTTTCCTCAGTCACACGATTTGCGCTTTTATTATATAGATTACGTACGATATAAGGATTTAATAGAATAAAGTAAACTTTTATTAATATCTTTTTAAGTTTTGATTCGATTTTCATAAAAATTCAAATGACTCGACGAAAATCTGCAACGATATATTAAATTTCAAACCATTCGGTTGGGTAGTTTTTGCGCTGTTATATGCGGACGGACGGACAGACGGACAGACCAGACGACGACTATAAGTGCTACGTATTTATATAATTACGAACGCACCTAAAAAACCTACTGCAAAATGTTTACATTTGTTTGAAAAGAAGAATTTTTTAATTCTCTTTAATTTTATTTTAAAAATGGAATTTTTCATTTTGTATTAACAGAATAATTGTGTAGTAAATTTTGGAAAGAGGACACATTTGATTTTTTAGCACACTTTTAATTTTGAAAACAAATTGCTTGGTTTGTTCAAAAAATAAGTGTGTCAGAATAAAACTGCAACCAAAATAAATAAAGTAGAAAAATGCAATGTTAGACATCGGCCTCAAATATCCTATGCAAAAAAAGTCATTTAAAAATATTCAAATACAAGCCAGAAATTTGCAGAAAACTCCTCAGTCGGTTTAAGAGCCTGCCTTACACTATTAACCCGAAAACACTCGCGAGCTAATGTTAAACATGGGTATATAAACATTCTTATGTGAGCATTCTTTTAACATTTTTCTTCTGAATTTCAATATCTGTAAATATTATTATTTTTATTTTGCATAGTATAGCAGAGGTTGATCTCTAAACGGTCCCTTTTCTTATTTTTCGATTTTGGTTGCAAATTTTTTTTATAATTCCACTTTATATTTCATAATCGGTTGCAAAAATGAAAATGGCCTCTTTAAAGAGAGAGAGAGAGAAAACTGCAACCAAAATCAAAAATTGAAAAAGAGCCCATTTATAAATCAACCTAAGCAATCCTATGAAAAAAAAAAAAAAAAAAAATGAAAAAAAAAAAAAAAAAAGTATTGAAATGCAAACGAGGAATTTAAAGAGCGCTACCATAAGTTTAAGAGCCTTTTACTAATCACGAGAAGACACTCGCACGCTAATGTTAAACCTATGGAAGAGTTCTTTACAAATTTCTCGCTTGCATTTTAATGTTTTTAAATGATTCTTTTTTTTTTTTTGCATAGGATAGCTGATAGGCATTTTGGTTGCAGATTTTTTTATTTTATTATTATTATTTTTTTAATATAAAATTTATTTTCACATTCGTGGAACCGGTCTCTAAAGTAAAAGTAACCCCATAAAAAAAAAAAAAAAAAAAAAAAAAAAAAAACTGCAACTAAAATTCGAAAAAGCAAAAACTAGCCCGGTTAGAGATCAATCTCAGCTATCATATAGATATATGTATAAAAAAATTTAAAGTATTAAAATGCAAGCGAGAAATTTGAAAAGAACGCTCCCATAAGGTTTAATCTTAACGTGGGAGTTTTTTCGCGTGACTATAGTGTAGTCTTTTAACATTATCTTGCGCATGTCAAGCTAAATGTTAAACCAGTGGAAGGATTCTTTTTAAATTTCCCGTTTGCATTTCAATATTTTTACATGATTTTTAGGGTTCCGTACTTAAAAAGTAAAAACGGAACCATTATAAGATCACTCGTGTATCTGACTGTCCGTCTGTCACAGCCGTTTTCTCGAAAACTATGGAACGTGGGAAGATGAAACTTGGCAGAGATATAAAGGCTATTGACCCACATATTTATAGATTATTAACAATTCACAAATATTTTTAGGAAAACTTAGGTGGGGGGGGGAGTAATTAAGTTACTTGATTTGTTTTATCATAGGGGCTATTGTTTGAAAGATCTCGTAACATCGAACTAAGAAATATATTTCTTTTAATTTTAGGATATATATTTTCAGAAATCGTCGAAAATATACAGCAAAAATATGTTCCCTCCCTATTTCCGAATCTACTGAAACTAAAATTATGAAAAAATTAGGGGGTAGTAGTAGTTTAGTTAAACCTTGCAGGAAAACTATAGCGATTATCCTAAGTCACAGAGTTTTTAAGAAAATCGCATTTTTCCGTTACACATTACTTTGAGGGCGTTCAGAGGGGGAGTTGAGGAGCGCTCAAGGTACCTATCGACGAGGAATCATCCAAGGATTGTTGATAATGATTTTCGAAAAAAATTGTCGGTAATTAGCCGATATATTAGTTAAAAACCTATCTAGAAAAACGAGGAAGACGGCCTTGCAACTTTGCGACCTCCTTTCGAAGCGCGCTTGGCACAGTGCAAGTTTAAACTTTGTACAAGGTCTTAGTTTTAGGTAAGGCGAATCATAATGGTAAATAGTCAACGTTTTTCATACCAATTGAATTCATATATTGTACGGAACCCTTATGTGTGCGCGAGTAAAACTCGCACTTGACGAATTATTTTTCTTTGCGTAGGATAACTGAAGTCGATCTCTAAACCGGGTACTTTTTCACTTTTTCGATTTTGGTGCATATTTTCTTTTATTTTCTTTCCACTTTATCTTTCGGAACCGGTTCCGAAAGTGAAAGTGTCCTTTATAAGTGAAACTTCAAATTTACTATAAATCTCAGATTTGTTAATTTTTACTCAGCTCAGTAATACTCAACTATATAATATCATAAAAATTGTAAAACAGATGAAAATACAGAAGTAAAATGTATTTTATTGCAGAAATCTCATATTTGCTTAAGGGACGAAATTTTTCTTATCCTTTTCCCTAAACCATTGAATAAATCGCTTTACCAGTTGATTCAGACAGCCGATCTTTATATTGTGGAATTGTTTCTGCAAAACAAAAATATCTACGTATTTTTAACTTAGGTAACTTTCTTAAATATCTCAAGATCTTCTGAAATAAAAACGATTCATTTCGTTTTTTCCTTGTTAAATTTAACGTATAACTTAAAATATAACGTATGACTTCCATTACTTCATTGATGTTGGCAATACGAATAAGCAAACGTGAGAAATAAACATGCGAATGGTGAAAGAAAGTTTTCGTTTGAGTTTTTAATTTTAATTTAACTCGACCCATTCCAGGAAATCGCAAACTCTTTTTTCCTCCTCACTTCACTTTTTAACATTTTCCGACATATAGTTGAAAAGTGTTTATGAATTCGATTTGCCGGACCATCTGTCTGTCTGTGCTCGGACTCTCGTAAATATACTCGGATTGTCATGTAATTTTTATAAGTTATTGTGATTTACTGTAAAGTGCTCGATATTGAAAATGAAGTACACAAAATAATTCCTCTGCATTATGATCTGTGGGAAAAACTCACATGCGAAGCATTTTATTGATATTTCAAACATAATGAGATTGATATGCATCACGGAAGTGGAACTCAACATGCTTTCTCAGGAGTATAAAATATGTAGCATTTATAGTTCGTTTACAGGGACGCTCAAAAGATTCCCATTACATTATGAATGTACTGGAAAAAATCGTTTGCTGTGATGCATTTTAATGATATACGATACTTCAAACATTATAAAATTTAAAGTATCACTGAGGTGCACTACAAAAATTTTTCTATAGATTATGGAATGTCGGACCATTTACAGAGATGCACAAAAGAGTTCGGTTACAGGACTGACTGATCTATAATTACTGAAAATGGGTTTTTTACTGTGTTATGCATTTTTAACCTTATCTAATTTTTAATGTATATCGTGTGGTGTGTATAAATGCTATAGATCCCATACAGGGCTGGACGAAAGAATTCGCACACATTACCGGGTATGGGTTAGCAATTGCTACAATGGATTTTTATTGAGTAATTGAAAAAATGGGTTCTCAAAATTGAGTAAAGTACAATTTTAAAGACGTCACATACTCAAAATAGCTCTGATCCAAATGTTCTCAAAATTCAGAAACACATGTACTCATTTTTGATTCCATGGATGTGTTCAAATATGAGCCGTTATGTATTCATTTCTGATCTCATGGATGTATTCAAATATGAAGTATGATGTACTCATTTTTGATCCCATGGATGTATTCAGATATGAACTCTGTGTGCTCTCTGTTAAATATTCAATACCTTTTTGTATTATTTTATGTAATCAGCAGTGCCATCTGTAAATATTAAATTTATGTAAATATTAAATTCTGCACAGTATTAAAATAATTTAAAAGTGCTTGAAAATAATGCTCTGGGTCATAAAAATATGAAGCAAAACAAGATGGCGGCCAAGATGGCCGATTAGTAACACGTGGGCAATCAAAATTCAGGTAAAAATATGGGCTAAAATGCATTTAATAAAACACTTTCAAAACTAAAATAACGTTTAAATGGGGGTTCTGCCCCGAACAGTGATTATCTATATATTTAAAGCTAAAAGAGCATTTTTTTCAGATTTCACATGAAATTGGCCTCAGTGCGCATGTTTCAACTTTTATTCATAGCAGGAATAGAAGGAAAATACTAGGATGATTCTCCCCTTCTATAGTTTGTGAGTGGTCTGGGTCTGAACAAAAGGGAACAGGGAACGGTAGAAATCCACACAATGAACTCCCCCACTTTCCAATGGGAAGAAAAACTTTCTCTTTCTTTGAAATGATAGCTTTTCTTTCAGATTAATGTTACAAGCAGCCATTTTTTTGCCTGGAGCCTAGGTCAATTTTCGTTGAAGAGAAACGCTTCACCCTTCGGACAAAAAATAAATCAATAATCACAGTTTTTAAAAACACGTTGATGCAGTTTCTGCAGGATTCTAAATGAAATTTTCTTTTTTTTTAATTTAAATCCGAATTGACCGGATCCAAAGACAGTGGGGCGCCCAATCCTAAGTTCGTTTAATTCGGGAACCGTTTGGAATAAACCGACCAGCGTAGCGGGCGAAGCTATGCTAGTTACAGATTAAAGTAAAAGTGTACTGACATTTATTTCCAGCTCAAAATTATTAACAAGAAACATTTAATTAATTAATTATTTGGGAAAAATAGAAAAATTATTATCAATATATTCAAATATTTTTATGACGAGCATTGTTTTCAAGCACTTTAAAATTTTTGTAAAATACTAAGCATAATTTAATATTTACAGAAGGTACAGCTGATTACATAAAATAAGAAAAAAAAATTATTCAATATTTAACAGAGAGCACTTACTTTCAAAGCTGCCGGAGAAATCTTGAAAATCCTCTTGAAAACTACTCCAATATTAACAGGTACAAATTTTGTGCAATTCCGTATAAAAATGGTGCCTTGAATATGTCAGAAATGAAAACGTCACCTGAAACTTCAAAACATGTTGAAAACGCTAATGGGAACGCTAAGGAATATCAGAATTGCAGTTTGTTGGAAAAATTCTAAATTGAGAATTCAAATTTACGAGAGACTGGCTCTATTCCTTTTTGTTTTGGTTGGAGCTGCTTCCTTGTTTATTTTTCTATGTTATAGCGCGCCTGTCCTTGCTACATATTCATATGTAACAACATGCACTAGTCGTTGAATGTGTTTCCTGTTTCCCCGCGGTATACTTAACGTTATTTTAGTTAGATGTTACTTTCGCTTTGATTTATAGAATAGTCATTTTGCGCTGCACCCTAATTTACGCTTTACATGCAAAATTCTACTGCTGACATAAATAACAGGAGAAATGCTATGCGCTTAAATATAACACTCCCGTTAGTTATATTATTATTATTATTATTATTATTATTGTTATTATTATTATTTTAAAAGCAAGTGAAATTGGTACTCACGACGTTACTGTAAAACTAGTTCTCATTTTACAATGATGCACACGTGGGGATTTCACAGCTCTTCTTAATGAAACCGAACTGAAAACCGGGAAAAAAGTTATTTCTGATGGAATGAAAACCGAAACTTAATCTAAATTGTTTTTAAAGTACGGAAACTGAACTAAAATTATTTTTCTGCTTCAGAATCGAACCGTAAAAGCATTTTTTTTTTTAAATTTTCAATTTATAAAATAGTAAGTACTTAAAAAATAAATTGCAATACAGACCATTGATATGATTTATTTTTGGTATAATAAAAAGTGTTGAAAAACAAATAGGAAATTTGTACACTAAAATGAGTTAAACTGCCAAAAATGAATAAAACGGAATCGACAATTGAAAACCAGAAAAAACTTTTATTTTGAAAGGAATGAAAATTGGAATTGAAACGAAAACCGTTATTATTTAGGAAACCGGAACGAATTATTTTATTTTAAATGAACCGTGACAAAAAATGTTTCTATTTGAGGCTCTGATATTTCATGGACAATAAAATTAAAATTGCTACTATTTTATATCAAATGAAATTAACATATGCATAAAAATCTACTCAATATTCCTCTTAAAATAGTGAAATACAGAAGAAAATTATAGAAACAGACTTGTTAAAAAAAATTAATGCTTCTGTTTTATCATAAAACCTTTATCTGATTTTTATTCATTTATTTACTTTTTTTTTAATTAGACGCTACTTATGACAAGACATACAAAAGGTTAAAAGTAATTATTTGGATTTGAGTGCCGAAAAAAGAATGAAAAAGATCGTAAAATACTAAGCATGAATCATTTCTGCAAAGTATTAAAAACAAAAATCCCTGACGGCTCGGCCTACAGACACAGGTAGATTTCGAAGACGCAGAACGTGGGTTGCCTGTTTGTCGGGAATTGCGGAAGAAATGACCTTTTTGCGATGATGCTGCAGTTGGAACCGCCTACTTCGAAACGAAACTTGTTTGCAGGCGGAGCCAGCAAGGATTTTTTTTTTTTTTTTTTTTTTTTTTTTGCTATAAGAGTTGGTCCTATAAAAAACATGTCAATATAAAAGTTTTAGATAATATTAAGAGGATTTATAATATATTTAAGCGGATTTGAAATATGGGGAATTGACGAAGTTATGAATTTTTTTCTTCTAAAACCCCCCTTCCCTCTCCCCCTTAAGGCAATTTTTAATTTTATCAAAAATCTGTCATACATAAGTTTTTGGCACTGTTCCTAGAAGTAATAATAACTTCAAACGGATTCGATACGTATCATAATTAAGAAATTATGGGTTTTTTTTTCTGTTTTCACAAAAAGCCCCCCCCCCCCTTGGTTTTATTTTGCCCATTAACGAACTTAACCGAGATTTTATGTCCCTTGATTTTATGTATCAGTTTCGAAAAGATGCGGGAGTTGGAACCGCCTACATCAAAAAATAACTTGTTTGCAGGCGGAGCCGGCAGGGATTTTTTTTGTTTTTAATTTTTTTTGCTATAACGGTTGGTCCTATAAAAAACTTGTCAATATAAAAGTTTTAGATAATACTAAGAGGATTAATAATAAATTTACGCGGATTTGATATCTTGTGAATTGACGAAGCTATGATTTTTTTTCTTCTAAACCACCCCTTCCCCCCCTTAAGGCAATTTTTAATTATATCAAAAATCTGTCATACATACATTTTCAGCCCTTTTGCTAGAAGTAATAATAACTTTAAACGGATTCGATACGTATAATAATAAAGAAATTATGAGGATTTTTCTGTTTTCACAAAAAGCCCCCCCATTTCCCCCCCTTGGTTCGATTTTGCCCATTAACGAACTTGACCGAGATTTTATGACCCTTGATTTTATGTATCAGTTTCGAAAAGATGCGGGAGTTGGAACCGCCTACTTCGAAAAATAACTTGTTTGCAGGCGGAGCCGGCAGGGATTTGTTTTTTTTTTTTGTTTTTTTTGCTATAAGAGTTGGTCCTATAAAAAACATGTCAATATAAAAGTTTTAGATAATATTAAGAGGATTTATAATATATTTAAGCGGATTTGAAATATGGGGAATTGACGAAGTTATGAATTTTTTTCTTCTAAAACCCCCCTTCCCTCTCCCCCTTAAGGCAATTTTTAATTATATCAAAAATCTGTCATACATAAGTTTTTGGCACTGTTCCTAGAAGTAATAATAACTTCAAACGGATTCGATACGTATCATAATTAAGAAATTATGGGGTTTTTTTTCTGTTTTCACAAAAAGCCCCCCCCCCCCTTGGTTTTATTTTGCCCATTAACGAACTTAACCGAGATTTTATGTCCCTTGATTTTATGTATCAGTTTCGAAAAGATGCGGGAGTTGGAACCGCCTACATCAAAAAATAACTTGTTTGCAGGCGGAGCCGGCAGGGATTTTTTTTGTTTTTAATTTTTTTTGCTATAACGGTTGGTCCTATAAAAAACTTGTCAATATAAAAGTTTTAGATAATACTAAGAGGATTAATAATAAATTTACGCGGATTTGATATCTTGTGAATTGACGAAGCTATGATTTTTTTTCTTCTAAACCCCCCCTTCCCCCCCTTAAGGCAATTTTTAATTATATCAAAAATCTGTCATACATACATTTTCGGCCCTTTTGCTAGAAGTAATAATAACTTTAAACGGATTCGATACGTATAATAATAAAGAAATTATGAGGATTTTTCTGTTTTCACAAAAAGCCCCCCCATTTCCCCCCCTTGGTTCGATTTTGCCCATTAACGAACTTGACCGAGATTTTATGACCCTTGATTTTATGTATCAGTTTCGAAAAGATGCGGGAGTTGGAACCGCCTACTTCGAAAAATAACTTGTTTGCAGGCGGAGCCGTCAGGGATTTTTTTGTTTTTAATTTTTTTTTGCTATAACGGTTGGTCCTATAAAAAACTTGTCAATATAAAAGTTTTAGATAATACTAAGAGGATTAATAATAAATTTACGCGGATTTGATATCTTGTGAATTGACGAAGCTATGATTTTTTTTCTTCTAAACCACCCCTTCCCCCCCTTAAGGCAATTTTTAATTATATCAAAAATCTGTCATACATACATTTTCGGCCCTTTTGCTAGAAGTAATAATAACTTTAAACGGATTCGATACGTATAATAATAAATAAATTATGAGGATTTTTCTGTTTTCACAAAAAGCCCCCCCCCATTTCCCCCCCTTGGTTCGATTTTGCCCATTAACGAACTTGACCGAGATTTTATGACCCTTGATTTTATGTATCAGTTTCGAAAAGATGCGGGAGTTGGAACCGCCTACTTCGAAAAATAACTTGTTTTGCAGGCGGAGCCGGCAGGGATTTTTTTTTTTTTTTTTTTTTTTTTTTTTTGCTATAAGAGTTGGTCCTATAAAAAACATGTCAATATAAAAGTTTTAGATAATATTAAGAGGATTTATAATATATTTAAGCGGATTTGAAATATGGGGAATTGACGAAGTTATGAATTTTTTTCTTCTAAAACCCCCCTTCCCTCTCCCCCTTAAGGCAATTTTTAGTTATATCAAAAATCTGTCATACATAAGTTTTTGGCACTGTTCCTAGAAGTAATAATAACTTCAAACGGATTCGATACGTATCATAATTAAGAAATTATGGGTTTTTTTTTCTGTTTTCACAAAAAGCCCCCCCCCCCCCTTGGTTTTATTTTGCCCATTAACGAACTTAACCGAAATTTTATTTTCCTTGATTTTATGTATCAGTTTCGAA
Source organism: Maratus michaelseni (assembly GCA_963931845.1). Classification (NCBI taxonomy): domain Eukaryota; kingdom Metazoa; phylum Arthropoda; class Arachnida; order Araneae; family Salticidae; genus Maratus; species Maratus michaelseni. Next base: position 448,405,676 of record OZ007586.1, read on the forward strand.
AAGATGCGGGAGTTGGAACCGCCTACATCAAAAAATAACTTGTTTGCTGGCGGAGCCGGCAGGGATTTTTTTGTTTTTAATTTTTTTTGCTATAACGGTTGGTCCTATAAAAAACTTGTCAATATAAAAGTTTTAGATAATACTAAGAGGATTAATAATAAATTTACGCGGATTTGATATCTTGTGAATTGACGAAGCTATGATTTTTTTTCTTCTAAAACCCCCCTTTTTTCCCCCCCTTGGGGCCATTTTTAATTATATCAAAAATCTGTCATACATACCTTTTCGGCCCTTTTCCTAGAAGTAATAATAACTTTAAACGGATTCGATACGTATACTAATAAAGAAATTATGAGGATTTTTCTGTTTTCACAAAAAGCCACCCCATTTCCCCCCCCTTGGTTCGATTTTGCCCATTAACGAACTTGACCGAGATTTTATGGCCCTTGATTTTATGTATCAGTTTCGAAAAGATGCGGGAGTTCGAACTGCCTACTTCGAAAAATAACTTGTTTGCAGGCGGAGCCGGTAGGGATTTTTTTTTTTTTATTTTTTTTTTGCTATAACGGTTGGTCCTATAAAAACATGTCAATATAAAAATTTTAGATAATACTAAGAGGATTAATAATAAATTTACGCGGATATGATATCTTGTGAATTGACGAAGCTATGATTTTTTTTCTTCTAAAACCCCACTTTTTTCCCCCCCTTGGGGCCATTTTTAATTATATCAAAAATCTGTCATACATACCTTTTCGGCCCTTTTCCTAGAAGTAATAATAACTTTAAACGGATTCGATACGTATAATAATAAAGAAATTATGAGGATTTTTCTGTTTTCACAAAAAGCCCCCCCATTCCCCCCCCTTGGTTCGATTTTGCCCATTAACGAACTTGACCGAGATTTTATGACCCTTGATTTTATGTATCAGTTTCGAAAAGATGCGGGAGTTCGAACCGCCTACTTCGAAAAATAACTTGTTTGCAGGCGGAGCCGGCAGGGATTTGTTTTGTTTTTAATTTTTTTTTGCTATAACGGTTGGTCCTATAAAAAACATGTCAATATAAAAGTTTTAGATAATACTAAGCGGATTAATAATAAATTTACGCGGATTTGATATCTTGTGAATTGACGAAGCTATGATTTTTTTTCTTCTAAAACCCCCCTTTTTTCCCCCCCTTGGGGCCATTTTTAATTATATCAAAAATCTGTCATACATACGTTTTTGGCCCTTTTCCTAGAAGTAATAATAACTTTAAACGGATTCGATACGTATAATAATAAAGAAATTATGTGGATTTTTCTGTTTTCACAAAAAGCCCCCCCCATTTCCCCCCCTTGGTTCGATTTTGCCCATTAACGAACTTGACCGAGATTTTATGACCCTTGATTTTATGTATCAGTTTCGAAAAGATGCGGGAGTTGGAACTGCCTACTTCGAAAAATAACTTGTTTGCGGGCGGAGCCGGCAGGGATTTTTTTTGTTTTTAATTTTTTTTGCTATAACGGTTGGTCCTATAAAAAACTTGTCAATATAAAAGTTTTAGATAATACTAAGAGGATTAATAATAAATTAACGCGGATTTGATATCTTGTGAATTGACGAAGCTATGATTTTTTTTTCTCCTAAAACCCCCCTTTCCCCCCCCTTTGGGGTCATTTTTAATTATATCAAAAATCTGTCATACATACATTTTCGGCCCTTTTCCTAGAAGTAATAATAACTTTAAACGGATTCGATACGTATAATAATAAAGAAATTATGAGGATTTTTCTGTTTTCACAAAAAGCCCCCCCATTCCCCCCCCCCTTGGTTCGATTTTGCCCATTAACGAACTTGACCGAGATTTTATGACCCTTGATTTTATGTATCAGTTTCGAAAAGATGCGGGAGTTCGAACCGCCTACTTCGAAAAATAACTTGTTTGCAGGCGGAGCCGGCAGGGATTTTTTTTGTTTTTAATTTTTTTTGCTATAACGGTTGATCCTATAAAAAACTTGTCAATATAAAAGTTTTAGATAATACTAAGAGGATTAATAATAAATTAACGCGGATTTGATATCTTGTGAATTGACGAAGCTATGATTTTTTTTCTCCTAAAACCCCCCTTTCCCCCCCCTTTGGGGTCATTTTTAATTATATCAAAAATCTGTCATACATACATTTTCGGCCCTTTTCCTAGAAGTAATAATAACTTTAAACGGATTCGATACGTATAATAATAAAGAAATTATGAGGATTTTTCTGTTTTCACAAAAAGCCCCCCCTTTCCCCCCTCCCTTGGTTCGATTTTGCCCATTAACGAACTTGACCGAGATTTTATGACCCTTGATTTTATGTATCAGTTTCGAAAAGATGCGGGAGTTCGAACCGCCTACTTCGAAAAATAACTTGTTTGCAGGCGGAGCCGGCAGGGATTTGTTTTGTTTTTAATTTTTTTTTGCTATAACGGTTGGTCCTATAAAAAACATGTCAATATAAAAGTTTTAGATAATACTAAGCGGATTAATAATAAATTTACGCGGATTTGATATCTTGTGAATTGACGAAGCTATGATTTTTTTTCTTCTAAAACCCCCCTTTTTTCCCCCCCCTTGGGGCCATTTTTAATTATATCAAAAATCTGTCATACATACGTTTTTGGCCCTTTTCCTAGAAGTAATAATAACTTTAAACGGATTCGATACGTATAATAATAAAGAAATTATGTGGATTTTTCTGTTTTCACAAAAAGCCCCCCCCCATTTCCCCCCCTTGGTTCGATTTTGCCCATTAACGAACTTGACCGAGATTTTATGACCCTTGATTTTATGTATCAGTTTCGAAAAGATGCGGGAGTTGGAACCGCCTACTTCGAAAAATAACTTGTTTGCAGGCGGAGCCGGCAGGGATTTTTTTTGTTTTTAATTTTTTTTGCTATAACGGTTGGTCCTATAAAAAACTTGTCAATATAAAAGTTTTAGATAATACTAAGAGGATTAATAATAAATTAACGCGGATTTGATATCTTGTGAATTGACGAAGCTATGATTTTTTTTCTCCTAAAACCCCCCTTTCCCCCCCCCTTTGGGGTCATTTTTAATTATATCAAAAATCTGTCATACATACATTTTCGGCCCTTTTCCTAGAAGTAATAATAACTTTAAACGGATTCGATACGTATAATAATAAAGAAATTATGAGGATTTTTCTGTTTTCACAAAAAGCCCCCCATTCCCCCCCCCCCCCCTTGGTTCGATTTTGCCCATTAACGAACTTGACCGAGATTTTATGACCCTTGATTTTATGTATCAGTTTCGAAAAGATGCGGGAGTTCGAACCGCCTACTTCGAAAAATAACTTGTTTGCAGGCGGAGCCGGCAGGGATTTTTTTTGTTTTTAATTTTTTTTTGCTATAACGGTTGGTCCTATAAAAACATGTCAATATAAAAATTTTAGATAATACTAAGAGGATTAATAATAAATTTACGCGGATATGATATCTTGCGAATTGACGAAGCTATGATTTTTTTTCTTCTAAAACCCCCCTTTTTTCCCCCCCTTGGGGCCATTTTTAATTATATCAAAAATCTGTCATACATACCTTTTCGGCCCTTTTCCTAGAAGTAATAATAACTCTAAACGGATTCGATACGTATAATAATAAAGAAATTATGAAGATTTTTCTGTTTTCACAAAAAGCCCCCCCATTTCCCCCCCCCCTTGGTTCGATTTTGCCCATTAACGAACTTGACCGAGATTTTATGACCCTTGATTTTATGTATCAGTTTCGAAAAGATGCGGGAGTTCGAACCGCCTACTTCGAAAAATAACTTGTTTGCAGGCGGAGCCGGCAGGGATTTGTTTTGTTTTTAATTTTTTTTTTGCTATAACGGTTGGTCCTATAAAAAACATGTCAATATAAAAGTTTTAGATAATACTAAGCGGATTAATAATAAATTTACGCGGATTTGATATCTTGTGAATTGACGAAGCTATGATTTTTTTTCTTCTAAAACCCCCCTTTTTTCCCCCCCTTGGGGCCATTTTTAATTATATCAAAAATCTGTCATACATACATTTTTGGCCCTTTTCCTAGAAGTAATAATAACTTTAAACGGATTCGATACGTATAATAATAAAGAAATTATGTGGATTTTTCTGTTTTCACAAAAAGCCCCCCCCCCCCCCATTTCCCCCCCCCTTGGTTCGATTTTGCCCATTAACTAACTTGACCGAGATTTTATGACCCTTGATTTTATGTATCAGTTTGGAAAAGATTTATGCAGAATTTTTCCAGTTATCGTGGTCAGAAAAAAGTGACATAGATATATATATATATATATATATATATATATATATATATATAAAGTTTTGAACTGGGGGTGGTTTTGGGTTCTGGGAGTCATGATCGGCGTAGATCTGCAAAAATTTTTCAAAATTTCCAACTTAGGTGAGAATGTAATAGGTAGTATTTCTTACGAAATCTACCTAAAAGCTGCCAACAAACGGCCAAATAAAAATCTATAGAAAATTTATCGAGATGAATAATTTCAACTGCATGATTTCATACCCTACCAAAAATATTGTATTTGCTAGTTGCTATGGCAACATGATTTATCACCATGACTTCCCTTCTCATATTTTCACGTCAGCCGTGGAATAATAAGAGAATGCACGCTTTAAAATTTCGACAGTAATTGTTTCACAATTAGTAAGAGTCCTTTATATAGTCAGTGTTTTCTAAATCCACTTTTTTAATTATAACTATTTTCTTATTATTAATGCTAGTCGTAGAGATATACCACTATACACATACAGGCTTTGAAAAAAAATCTGGAGTGACTCCGCTCGAGTTGCCGAACACTTATGTATGTGTTCAGAAAGTAATAAATAAAATAAAAAATGAAGGATTTTTCAAAAATTTGCGCTACTAATGCTTGATTACATCCCCTAAATAGCTATTACTTAGAGTCTGTCACTTATAGTCTGGTGATTTCCCTATTTAACTGGCGTCGCAAAATGGTTTGGAAATGGATTAAATTCTTAATCCGTCGGCCGATTTTTTACGAAAATCTCTACAGTTCTTGCGACGCACAGTGGGTCAATCCTTAAGAAAATGCGAACATAGGGCCAAAAAATAATCATTAAATAATTAAATTTTTTCAATGAAATATTTTAAAAGAATGTCTATAAAATACGAATATATGTTTATCTTTTAAATTATACAAAATTATATCTTATTTGTAAAGCTCGGAATATACATCTTTCAGCAGAGGAATTTTTCTGCGAATTTTAGTGATTTTTAAATGTGCTCAGAAATGAAACCTAGGTAACCACTAATAATAACTCGTTTAAAATATCATTATGAATTTCCTAAAACACATTTTAAACCACTACTGATTGCATTTTGATTGAATTTTATGTATCATTTTACATTATGAACAGCCCATATAAAATTAACGGTATCAGAAACTTAAAAATTGTGCAACTTAAATTGCATGAAGTTGCCTGAAATTTCAAACACATCTTTGTGTTCCTAAAAGCCTGTATTTTAATGTGGTATAGGGCAATATTTGCGCAAACCTGCGCATTTTTGAAATAAATGGATTTGAAACACTCTATAAGTGGCTATCGCATAATTTTCCATTAACGGAAAGCATAGTAAATTGTCTGTAGACAAAAATATTTTTTAATAAATATTATACTGTAAGAATTTTCTAAGATGAAATAATGTAAAAAAATAATTTAAAATTAAACTATAAAATTAAATTCAATATATACGTATCTTGTGTTAGATAAATATTTACATGAAAATGCTGAAAAGAGCAAAGACTCTCAAAGGGTTAAATCTACTCTAATAAATGGATGCATAATGTGTGAGTGCTAAAATGTTATTTAAAGTAAAAGTTCTAATGCTTCTGGAAATTTTTTGTTCCTTTGAGCGTTTCTTACTTTGCGTCTAATACAGGAAATCAATGGTTCAGATGTTATAAGTAAATGGTGCAACAAGTCTTCGTTACATGCTCTTCGACTTATTTTTCTCGTATGGGAATCCCGGTACCTCCGAAACTCTTTATTTCGAGCTTCGCCAGCTTCTTCCGATAATAAACCAATTGGCCAATTGGAACAGCAAAATTTGTAATTATATTTTTTCCATGAATTAATAACTTATGAATAGAAGCTGGCATATAATACCACCCGTACTTCGAAACACATTCTTTAGCTGTTTCCAGTGCAAATTCGCCAATTTTTTCGGCATTAATTCGTCACAGGAGATAACTTGCATTATAATTGCAAAACGTTTAATTAGTTCTTTATCCAATCCAGTGATCTCAGCTGTAATTTCAAACTCAGCAAAAATTTCCTTGCAGTGTTTAAATCGTGTGTCAAACCACTCCTCTGTTTAACAACATCAATTAGCAAACATAATTCTTTTCTGAATTCGCATTGATTTTTTCTGTTTGATTCTTCTTTTTGCTTCTTTTGGTCTTCAGTTCTAGCACTTAAAGCTTTAAATGATAAATTGTAAGAAATATGAAGCAAATATTCCATAGACCTTATCTTTACATGTAGACTAGATACACCAAAGCTGTATGTGGATGCGTTTACACTTCTTTGAACAATTTTATCAATGTTATTCATTTCCGAAGGGCTTTGCACCACAAATATAACATGTTGAACAGGAGGATGTATTTGAAATTTCCGTAATAATTTTTCTATCAATCATTGTTAAATTCATTTCATGATCAATGGTTATATTTTTATGTGCTATATCAAAAGATCTTTTAAAACCCTCAGATGCTAATTTTTGTTTGCTGCATGCAAAAGAGCTTCTCCAGAAGTATCCTCTCTTAAACGTTGAGTTAGTTTTCTTTTATGAGTTTCGGTTACATCTGAAAAAGATTTCCGAGACGTTGATTTCTGCGAATTTTCAACTTCAGATGGTTTAAATTCATTACCAACTTTAAAGGAACACTGAAGCCAAGAATCGTTTTTAGTATTGAAACGATCTAATTTTCGTTGAGATTTCTGCCATCGATCTTTTACAGCTACACAAAACTTACGTAAACGCTTCTTTAAATTTTCTTCATCAATTTCTGAAGCACTTAGTCCACAGTAGAACAGCACGTACAAAACTAAGAATTGATTTTTCATAACTAAAACCATTATTTAAATTATTTAGATACAGAAACAAATCTCTGTTTGTTATCATCTTTCAAAAGAATATAAAAAAAAGCAAAATGAAATAATCTTGCTTGAAATAAAAAAGAAATATACTAAAATTAATATCACTACAAAATTATTTTGTAAAATTATTATTATTATATTATTATGATTATTATTATAATCCCGATGATAAAAAATATGCACTGAAATAGGCTCTAAAATGTTGCAGAAGAATGTTCCGGTTTTGTAGAACGATTTTGAAAAGTTATCTAAACATTACATATGTTGCCAATTAAAAATTAAACAAATATTTTGAATATTTTGCCAATGTCCTTAGGATATAAGTAAAAACATGATTGGTAATAAAATTATTGTCTGCTAAGCTTTTTCTTTTTCTTTGATTTTCAAGTTTAATTTAGTTATCCAGTATGCCTCTAAAAGTCCTGTTTTAAACAAAAAAAAGGTTAAATTGCTCATAATATAATATATTTTACTTCTTTAAATCTAAATATAACAAAAAAAAAATCTTATATATAGGCTTATACTATTGTGATAATCCTATGTTCGACATCTGCTATACTTTGACCCACTGTGCGACGTTGGTTTATATCATGTTCGCCAAATGGGAGTTTAATTGGAAGTACCGTTTGAGAGTTATCGTGTTCACTCACTCACACACAAACAAATCATCATTACAATACTTTCCTTACACTATGTGTTGGGAAACTAAAAATCTATACTTTTACTATAGTATTCAGTATCTGTGCTTTTAATAGAGTTTTCGTTGCGAGATTTATATATATTTGTATCCAAAACTATGTCAGCAAAGAGGAAGATAATTGTAAAAGACTACGGTCTACCAGGCTTTAAAATGGTCCCTGTGGTATTCATGTAAATTTGTTAAAATATTATAGAACAATTATTAACTCACAATACGCGATGAAATATTATTTAACACTGAATATACCAACAATCGGCCATTTGACCGATACCAAACGGAAATTTTTCTATTCGAACAAGAAATTTCTTCATAAAATATAAATCACACAGAAATAAGTTAAATAAGATAGTTAAATAAATTTAAATAAAAATTTTGGCGTGAAATACTTTTTATACAACTTGAGTAATATTCCCGGTACGTTTAGTGTTAAAATACACTAAGTGAATAATATATAATAGTTATTAAAAATGACTTAGTATAAAATGTTTTTATTTAATGATATTACAAGATTTGCTATCAGGTGCTGATTAGGTGCTACTTAGTAATATTACAAAAATGTAATTTTATATAAATATATATAAAATATATAATAAATACATAAAAATATAACATAATATAATACATGTTTTTACAAGGAGGAGCTAATTGAGTACCACTTTCATTTTGATGTTTTATAAATTTTTGTACTCTAACATAAACAGTTGTCAAAATTAAAACAGTACCTTTGTTCGTTCTGTGTGAAATAAATAGATAAAATTGTAGAAAAAAAAACCCAAGATTGGTCATGAAAAAAAAATTTGTTTAACAGTTGCAGTAAACCAAAATGTTATACAATATTTATGTATATAATAGCATATAATAATGAATAGCGATAATAAAAAATAAAAAGGTATTACAATTTTTTTTAGAAGAAACGTCTATGTTCACAAATGTTAGGGGCTTCTTCCATAGTCTTATATCTATCCTAGTTTTTTATTGAAATAAAAATTCTGTCAGCAAAGTTTTAATCATGAAGAGCGTGCTCGGCCGATTTTAGACATAATGCCATTGGAGTGACTGCGAGGGTAATTAGAAAAGACGTCTGTGGGGTTTTCTAAAGAAAAATAGAGCCAAATACTTGTTATTTGTAAGTAATAAATACACTGCTAATTTTGAAATTCTATAGGATGTACCTATATTCACTATTTGTCATTTTAATATCGTTACCGTAGTAAGTCTCTCTCTCTCTCTCTCTCTCTCTCTCTATATATATATATATATATATATATATATATATATATATATATATATATATCGAAAGATTCCCCCACACACTGAATATGGATACAAAAACATATTAAAAGAATAAGAAATTAAATTAAAAATTGAATAAATGGAATTAAATGAATGAAATGAAATGAAATTTGTGGAAGTTAGACAGAATTATCAAGTCCCAAATGCCTAAATACCACAAATAAAATGAAATAAGAGGTTTCATCATCATATTAGCCATAACATTGCTAAAGAATATGATTTTGGGACTACCTGCTCATAAACATTGAATCAAACCTGTGAAAAAAAATAAATAAATACAATATTAAAAAGGAAAGAAGCCATACCTATAATATACAGAGAAAACATGAAATAGAGTCAGAAAGTATATAATCCATTTTGATTAAAATATATATATATATATATATATATAGAGAGAGAGAGAGATAGATAATATATTTACTGGTATTGTAGCTAATATATATATATACTAGGGGTCTCAAGCCCTCTACTCGTTAACGCTTGCCAACCCCCGTGAATTGCGAAGCAATTCACATTAAGACCGCTACGCGGTCCCAGTTCACTTCGCTCGTTCGCTCCTTTTTGTTTTTGCTGCAACTCTAGCCGGAATAAGTACTACCATAAATCATTCTAACATATGAAATTGACAATTTTTTTAATGTAAAAAAAATGATTGAAAACTTCGTTGAAAACACAATTAAAAATGCATTTAGTTGGTGCTACCAATGGGCAAAAATAAAAAAAATATTATAAAAAAATTATCTTGGAAACACAATTAGTTTAAAACTAATTGCACCTATAATATTGTACAGCACGTCTTAAATTCATTTGAAAAAACAGTACGTGATAGGAAGATAGTTTATATATATCATCAATCATTGTTTGAATTTCGTTCGACATTTTACTGTTCTAATTGACTGTAGATTTTTCTAAATAAATTATTTTTACTTCATCAAGATAGCAGCAGATGGCAGCAGGTGCAATCTAGACAGTTGATATTTTTATTCTCTCCGATTATCGTGTGAGTGAAATTCGTAAATAAATTCTAAATAAGAGTTGAGAATTCATTTGAAATTAACGATATTACTCATAATTAAAATGGGGATTCATCACAAACGCTTTGGATTACGTACATGTTATATTATTTTTAATAATTGCTTGTTTGAGTTTGACTGCTCTCACACTGGCAGCCATATTGGAGACAGAGCTGATCTTACTCAATCTAGTCTATTCATTGGTCTGAGCTCTGGAAACCACGGTTGTTGCCAAACGCTAAGCTGGAAATTCATCCTTATTTCCGCGCCACGTAAGAGAAATATATATATATACATATATATATATATATATATATATATATATATATATATATATATATATATATATATATATATATATATATATATATAGAGAGAGAGAGAGAGAGAGAGAGAGAGAGAGAGAGAGAGATTTAAAACTTATAGTGAGTGATTTAATGTCCGTTTTAATGAACGATTCCTTTCATAAGTTCGTAATGTTATTATATATTATTATTATTTATTATCAGCTATTAAAGGGTAAATTATTTAGGTGATTTTTTCTTAATTCATAATATAACATTTTAAAGAAATGTTAAATAAAAAAAAATTGTCAGCCAGAATGGCAGTAAAAACTGTTTATTTTACGGGAAAAAATCTGGTTTAATATTCAATTAGAGTATCTGACTGTATATATAAGAGAAACTCTGTAAAACCAACAGTTTTTTACAGTATAGGAACGATTAGCTTTTTCAGTATAATAATTGATTATTATTTTTTTTTATTTATCTATTTAACACACACACGTGTGTGTAATTAAAGAGATAATGGTCACTTTTTATTTTTACGTCGATTCATACTGAGATTTGATTTTTATTTATTTATTTAATTACATATGATATAAGGTCTGAGTTCTACAAAATGTTGTCTTATAAATTTGTCTATAGTTTAAAAATTCCTTTTAAACCTTTCTTTGATATGTGAAAAAACAAACAAATAAACCGAGATATAAATCACCACTTTAACAAGTCTGTAAATTCATCATTTTTGTTATTCTTTGCTGGAAGTATGATAAATCTGTCTCGTTGACGACTTCATCCGTATCACAATGCTGTCTATATACTTCTCTGAATAGTTATGAAATAAATCTGAATAGTTAGGATAAATTAAAAAAAAAAGTAATTTAAAGATATAAGAATTTGTTTAACTGACAAAGCAATTGCTATTTGTTAATTACTCTATGAATAAAAATATTTGAATATTATTGAGAAAAAGGGATTTGCTATATATTTTGGGACGTGGAAACTAATATTATACACAAAAAGTTTTAAATGTAGAAATGTTTGTTAAATGTGTGCCATTTAAAACAATAGCAAAATTAATATAAAATTTATTTAAGTTTTTTTTTTTTGTAGTAGACTTGATAATTATATCTCAGAAATAAATACAACGATCTCTCACTTATACGACGATTCCTTCAATCCCCGTCAAATTATGGGAAATAATTTAAAAATTCTGTCGGATATGCAATATTTTCTCTTACTTATGTGACCAATTTAAAATTGCCCACTGTTTTCTTTAATTAACTCAATTTCCTTATTTAATTTTTATTCTTATCATTTAATCTTACATAATTTTATTACGTACCCATCATACGTAGTATAGGGCAAGTCTTGTAATCGTTTTGAAAATCGATTTTTTTTTTTTTTTTTGACGGATTTACACGTTTCAGACACTGGAGATTCCGAAAACCATATTTTTAGAAAAAAAAAATTGCCGTCCGGCTGTCTGTGTGTGTGTCTGTAAACGCTCTATCTCCCGAAAAAAATGAAATAGAGACTTGAAATTCGGTAAGTACTTAGTATGTAATAATGGGAAGAAGCTTATTGAATTTCAGTAACCTCGATTATGCGGAACTATTTTTTCGGACTTTCGAAATATTCGTTGTGATAAAAGGTACATAAAATTTTCGAAATTGTTTATTTTAAGGAATGAATATAAAAGACGATAAAAAAACATAAATTTTGCATAAAGAATGATGATGTCGATCGGATAATGAGTTGCCGAGATATTTATAATTATATTTTCCACACTCTTCGATTTTTCAGTACCCTGTATTTTGTTCAAATTTCAATTCAAAGATATATTTTAATTGGAAATGAGACGCTTAATCCGACCTAGTAAACCGTTAGTTAATATGAATATCAATTTTGGAGTTATAAGGATGTTTCTTTTACGCAATTCAGTAATAGACTATTTAAAGTTTATGACGTCATCAAGCCACAATTCGAGGCTAACGAAAAAGAAAGGCTACCGCGGTGCTTTACGCATATCTTTTTTTACAGACCGCGGGAGACACGTAATGCTCGAATGCACCAATGGAGGTGTACGAAAAGAGCATCACGTCACTCTAGCGGTCTGTAAAAAAGGATAAGTGGAATGAACCGCGGTAGCCTGTCTTTTTCGTTAGCTTCGCACAATTTTATTCGAATTGCAATGCATTTTATAAATAGTTTACACATGTTTTATTTTCATATTTTATATTATGCATATCCATGATGGGTAAATATTACGGTGGCACCCAACTATATTAGTTACAGTGAACTGATTTTCATAGTCTAATATAAAGATCGCGTTGACTGACAATTTAAAACTTAAAATATTAATCTTTTAAGAACTCACTTCGCTATATTGGGAAGTGCAGCTTTGGATAATCTTCAGAAATTTATGCAATAAAATGACTTTTACAATTACAAAACAAATTTCTTAGCTACTTTTGCTTTACTGTATTGTTACGAATTATTTCGATGTAAAAAGTAAGGGAGACAATATTCCAAAATGATAAGTAATAATAAAATGTATGATCGTATATGAAAACTCAAAACTAAATATATAAATAAATAAGACTTAACATGCAAATTAAAAATCCTATTTCAATTCACGAGCCGTACTTGGTTGTCTTTACTGTCGAAAATTTCCATAGTTGAGAATATTACTTTCAGTTGGCATTCGCTTCCTTATAGAACCATTAACCTAATTACCTCAAATAAAGCTGACAATACTGCAGTTTCCAGATTACGAATTTCAAGTTAAGAAAGTGAGTTAAGTAAGCAATATGAGCTCTTTTCCTTCACTATTAGAAGAAATAGAATACTGAAAACTATTTTTGTTTGAGAGAGAGGGATGTTAGAAAATTCTGGCGCGGCAGAATAATAAAGACACACTAATTTAGAAGACGCATATTTTTCAAGTGACAAGAGATTCTCAATCAAGTATGAGTTTAGTGCGACAAAACTATTTTGAAAATGAGTATGAGGAGTTGAGGAAAGATAAATAGAGCTAGGTGAAAAATATACTGCGGGTACTTGTACTTTCTCGAATTATGTAACACCAAACTGTTAAACAATTTTATGAGCAAAATCCCAGTTTGATTTATATATTTATATATATAATTTGAAATTCTATATGTAAGTAAATATTTTGATGTTATATGCATGAAGTGACATCATAACCTGGAGAGGAATTAAAATGTTTGTGTAACATAGTCATTATTTACTATCCAAACATTTTTTTCTTCTGACAACAATTTATTTTACATTATATTCAACAGCTGAATTCAATAGAAAACACAAACAAGCATAAATTATAATAATTATAGTTAGCTATATAATCTTATATACAAAGGTTCCAGTTAATGAGGTGATAAACTGAGAGAGGTGGACGTACAAGACAAACAAATTTTGTTAAGGTAACCAGAGTCGCAGTCCATTTATTCATTCAAAAATATGGGATGTCTCACTCCAAGCTGGATTTTCATTCATAACTTTAAGAAGAATGTAGATATATATCTTAGTTTTTAAGGTATTTACTGTAATTTTTGTGCAACACGATGACATTTCAAAACACGTTGGAAGTGTGCAGTATTTCGGTCAGAGAAATCATTGGTAAAGTCAGCCATATTTCAAAAGATGACACGTCCAAATATGGAACTCAGTGTAGAGGTTTGCACAGACCAAAATTTTCAGGCCCGGCCTGGTGTAAAAACTAAAAGTTCGGTCCATGTTCAGCCCGGCCCGGCCCTTGTAAAAATCCATAAATTTGACCCGGGATAAATATTTATGCGAAAATTCTACAATAGATTCCAGACTATATATGCCGTCCACAAGCCATATAACACAGAACAGTAATATTAATGATCACTTACGCTAATTTTCACCACCTACCCAACTCCAAGTTCAGCACGAATAGCTCGGTCGAACGCTTAAATGATATTCACTATTAACCTGATTGGACTTCGGCTGCAACCGACCAAATAGCTGTCGACCACCGCTATGTGCTTAAATGGGAGTTGAGATAGATGGTAAATAAGAGTAGACTCATTGATATTATATTCAAATAAACACTCATAAAAAAAATTATTTAGTTTAGAATTTAAAAAAATTGTTTAGAAAAAAAATCGTTAACAGCTTCATATTTTAAAATATTTTTCTCTAATTTATTCAAGTATATTTCCAAAAATTCCGTTAGCAAAAGTTCATTATCACTATTATTTTTACAAATAAAATTGTCTGCCTTACACGTTCTGGGAACAACTAAGGCCATATCCGGCCCGGCTTCCGAGGATGTAGAAAAAAATGTAAGCTTGAGCCTGGCCCGAGTCTGCTGGAAAAAAAAAACAAGTCCGGTCTCAGACACGATGTAATTGTCCGATCCGATGCAGATCTCCACGCTGGACATGTTAAATTTTTGCATTGATGTTGGCAAAATAGCATCGACTCGTGCAGCACATTTATAAATTATTTTTGGTTCAGTCAGATTCATTGAAAATTGTTTATATTTTGTCGATTTAGTCCGTCACTTTTAAAATTGTTACATCGTTCTGGCGGGCCGACTTAATTCTTGTTATCAGCCCGGCGGGCCCATTTATTTTTTTTATCGTCCCAGCCCGGCCCTTTAAAAAATTGTCTTTATTCCGTCGGCCCGTTCGAAATTTTGTCTTCATTATGCCGGCCCGTCCAAACCCGGGCCATGCAGACCTCTAGCTCAGTATACTTTCGACATAGAAGGTGTCTACTTCCAGTACTTGTTATGATGTTAGCATATTTCGAATAAAACAAGGCATATCTATTGAAAATTTCTCTACAATAGCATCATTATGTCCGCACATGTCCGTGAGTAACACTGACGTCATACTGACGTCATACCTGACCAATAAATTTCCCTTTTAAATTTCTAATCGCACAATTTCAATTTTTACACCGTCGAGTGAAAAAAAAATATATACTTTCAAATGCAATTTCTTTGGAAACTGTACTTCAATTTACTGAATTTTTATGTATTTTAAAATAATATTCAAACATGAATGTTTTTAAATCTGCGTACAATTCAGTTGAGGAAGATTTGCACTAAAAACAATGTAAATAATTCAGCATTTGTTTGTTATCATGTAATATTCTATAACTAAATTTCCAAATGAAATTAAAACTTCACAAATAAATAAATAAATGAATAAATAAAACTCGAATTGAACAATTACGTAATCGAACTACGCGCTTAAACACTGAAATAATCAGAACCACAAAGGTTGCTATAAATAATGAAAGGTTTTGTGATGGACCGTTGGCATGCTGCTAATACGAAGGTTAAAAAAAGGGGGGGGGGGGTTGGTGTAGTTGTTGGGTATATTCTAAAAAATATATATATACACTAAATGTAAAAAACCTATTAGAGTTACAAAATAAAAAATATTTTCATGTATGTTCTGTACACCGGGCATCACTAACCCGAGTAGCCGAGGTTGGATATATAATCATAATATAGACGACATTACATTCATCATTCACAAATGGGATGAAACAAGAAATATGAAACTCATAAAAGCTTGTTATGATAAAATTATCCTATATATATTTATTTTTTGCTTAAAATTAGCTCTAGATCGATAGTTGGGAAAGAATATAACATCACAACAGGGGGAAGTGTATTACTCGAGTGTGACGACAACCATGTTTCATAGTGGGAGGGAGAGGAGGGAGGAGTAGCAAAAAACCACGCAATTACGTGACGTAATTAATAGATAACCCATTATATGTCCGCATAGGCATGGAATACAGAATAACAATAATAAAGATCGCTTAGACAATTACATATACGAACACTCATTAAAAAAATATGTAGAAAAAAATATTAATATTTAGAATGAACGAAAAGGATCAGTATAGAAAATCATAACTTTAAATCTCAATGAAGAAAAAAAGCAATTTTTAAAAATATTTCTCTGTAATTTATTAAACCAAAATAAATTCCTAAATATTCAGCTAAACAACTTACATTATCAGTATTATTTTTACAAAAGAATGACGTTCAAGCACAGCCTGGTGCGAGTTTGGAGAAAAAATTTAAGCCCGGGTCCAAGCAGACATCTGCTTTCAATAGTACTGAAAAAAAAAAAATCCGATACTAAGTTCTCTTCCTCAAAAGTCCAGGCCGGGAGATAGGGGTGGGGTTTGTGCGGTTTAATCACTGTCCATTTAAAGGAGGTATTTTTTTAAACTCGCACCTTCTGTGCTAAAGACTATTATTTTCTGTGTACAGTGTATATAACTCATCTCTGAAAAAAAAAAAAATTCTGTACACAAAAAGTACAATATATATTGAATATATTTCTAATTATTAACCAGAACTATTAGTTAAATCGACGGATTAGTAGCTTCAACATCAGTTCTACATGTCTTATTTTTTTATTTTGAACTTATTTTATTTAATATTTGAAACTTTCAACCCGAAGTTTCATTCATTTCATATTATTTAATATTATAATTTCACGAAATTTGCCCCTATCGCAATTTTTGAATTGCTGGCCATTTTCCAGGGAACTACAACATCGACTACTTCTCTCGCCTGTCGAGTCTCGGCAAACATGAACAAAACTGCAGAATTTATCAAATAAAACTGGTGTAACAGAAAGAGAAATAATGTTTTAACATCAGAAGGGCATTTTTTTTTTTAATTTTGTGATTGCTAATCAAAAATTTATTTCGCTGTACGAAACGAAACACAGCAACAGCACCGGGACAATTCCGGTCATTACGTCATCTCCCGAAATGTAAACAAACTGCTGCTCATGACGTCATTACACGGAAGCGGAAGGATTCATATCATGACGTCAGTGTTCGATCGATGTGACGTTTGCTTACTTCCAATTGTTAGAAGAGAGGAACTTCAATGAAGCGTTCGCTGGGGGTATATATGAATTTATTGCGTTTTTGAAGTTCTAATGGGACAAGTTGATGTACTGCTCATCTGCAAATTCGAATCACGTTTAAAGGCATACGGTTCAATGCACAGACTGTGAAATAAATTAAGTTCGGCTTAATTCTAAAAGATATTTTATTAATATAAAATATACGTTGTTTTGTAAGCTATCATTAAGTTTTTATTTATTGTGATCAATCAAGTGTATATCATATGAAAACACTGCAGTTTGGTGCATGTACCCTCAGTCAGAAATAAACAATCAACGTGAAATGCGGCAGACTTATAGTATAACAAAATTGTTGAGAAATGAAAATAATAATTCGAAATGTTTGTTTATTTAATTGAGATACTATATCTTAGAAATACTAGAATATTACATTTAGCCAAGTTTCGAATGGTCAAGTATGTCTTTTTCATTTATTATTATTTGTTTATCTCATTAAAATATATACAAGGTGGATCCATGGGAGCATGGATTCACCCTTTCACCCTTCCCGGGCGAAGAAAAATGTTCTGATGACTGTAATTACACGTTGATATTTAAAAAATGCTTTATTAACCCATTAAGTGTCTTTGGCGAGATATCTTCTTTGCTGTCAGTTGGTCAATATTGATAAAGGGCAAGATACCTCGTTGCTTGATAAAAAAATTATTCCATGTGAAATCGAGATATCTCGTCCATGTCACTCAAGGGGTTATGAAATATGCCTCATCTCCATTTTTTTCGACGACTGTATCCACAAATATATGTATACTGTTTCATAAAAAGTGTAAACACATGAATTTAGTCAAATACTTTTAAGGTACTCCATGCTGATAATTTTTTCGCTCATCCTTTTTAAATATCTCAAATATGTCATACACAAATTTTCGGCCCTTTTCCTAGAAGTAATAATAACTTTAAACGGATTTGATGCGTATCATAATTAAAAAGTTATAGTTTTTTTTTCTGTTTTCACAAAGATCTCCCCCCATCCCCCCCCCCCCCCCCCCTTGGTTCGATTTTGCCCATGAACGAACCTGACCGAGATTTTATGCCCCTTGATTTTATGTATCAGTTTGGAAGACATTTGTGCAGAATTATTGAAGCTATCGTGTCCATAAAAAGTGATGTAGATACATAGATAGATAGATAAAGTTTTGAACTGGGAGTGGTTTTGGGTTCTGGGAGTCGTGATCGGTGTAGACCTGCAGAATTTTTTCAGAAATTCCAACATAGGGGAGAATATAATAGGTAGTATTTCTTACGAAATCTACCTAAAAGGTGGTATCTGGAGTCTAAGGAAATTTTTTTATAAAGTAGAAGGAGAATCCTAGAACTATGTTAAAGAAAATTGCAAGAGAATCGGATCATTTTTAGAAAAGCTGCACCAAGGGCCCCAAGAAGGCGATTAATATTCAAAATTGGTGGTAGCTGAGGTCCGAGAATTTTTTTTGTAATTCATGTAGTAGCTGGGGGACGTAAGAAGTTGTTAGAAAAAAAGGATAGTGAACCGGACGATTTTTAAGGGAGCTATAGTAGGGGGCTCAAAAGGGGCCAACTGATAGTTTTGAGCAGGGCCCTAAGAGGAAAATATCTTAAAAGGTCCTAGTACTTAGCACTTTAGATCTTCAATTAGTCGAAATTAAGCATAGGGTATGAATTAATCAATAGTATAGAAATTTAAAGAAATGTTTAAAAAAATTGCCCTAGGGCCCCAATAAAAAAAAGAGGGTGGTGGCTGGGAAAGATCAGTCAAAGATTCAACTTTAAAGTTACGCAATGAGAGGGGGACACAATTAGGGGGTTAATAAATGCATAGCGCACAAACGTTCAAGGGACCCCGGACCGGGCCCCATGGTCCTAACTGGAATGTAGAAATGGGGGAATAACTAAAGGAGAAAAGGCCCTCAAAACGAAGAAGATCGGATTAAAAAAGGGCACGTTATTAACAATTTAAGGAATAAAAACTTCATTGGAGGTCCCGTACCCGACCCCAGGGAGCTAGGGTCTTAACTGGAATGTTCAAGTGGGGGAATAACTAAACGGACAAAAGGGCCCCCAAAACAAAGAAGATCTGATAAAAGGGGTGCAAGATATTAACAATTTAGGACACAAAAACGTAAAGGGGCACAGGGGGCTCGAGTCTTAAAAAATTAAAAATCTGAGCCTCAGGTGCATCAGAACCTGCCTTAGACTATCCGCACCCGAATTTTCAGATTTGTACGTGCGGTAGATTTTGCTAGCCATCGCACACAGACAGACAGACACCTACACACACAGACAGACAGGCAGACACCTACACACACAGACAAACAACTTTTTTCTATTAGTAAAGATCTAGATGTAATTAAAATTTGGACTGCACAATTTCAGCTTAACATGGTGAACAAAAAAATACAAAAACTTCTATTTTATATGGCTTTGATGTTTAAATTTAAGAACAGTCAGACAAGCCCGAAAAATATTTTGTTACATTAAAATATTTTTGCACGTCTTAAAAAGTTTCTTTTTATGTTTCGAAACAAAATTTTACATACATTTTCAGAGCATCTACCACTTTTTAATTTGTGCGGTAACTGCCATTACAAACTTAAAAGTGCGAGAAAAAGGAAGACTTTCTAAAGAATTATTCTCGCAAGGACATCTTTCGCAAATGGACTCTTGTGTAAGACGAGACGCACATTTATTTCTAAACTAAAGTGACACAACTGAAAAAAGTAGGTTTTTGAGAAAAAGCGACAAAAAACATTTTAACGGATTTAGTAAAAATGATTTAGTAAAAAACAACATTGTTAAAAAGAAGAGACTATAAAATGTAAGAATCAAGTTTCATTTTTGGCCTATTTTAACCCTGGTCTATAAAAAATTTCTTTTTTGAATTGTGACGTTTTTAATATATGTCGAAACAAAATAATTCAAGATGTAATAAATATGTAACAAAGTGTTTATAATTTTCTTGATTGTCTAAAGTGACACATTTTAAAATAAAATAAATTTTCTGGTTTATTCTGATCAACAAAACTGTCTTAACTAGAAATACTAAAAAAAATGTGATAGAAAAAAATAGAAAATGTGATATAACCCAAAATGTAAAACTTTTTCTTTCAGATTTCAAACACAATCGCTGTTCTTTAGGCTGTAATTGAAAATGTGTCTCTTTTGCAGAACATGGTAGGATTTCATTTGTAACATGTAAGGTGATACATAATGCAATTTAGTGCGCAAAATATAAAGTTGAATTGCTGTATTTTTGTCGCATGATAAACAAATGTTTACTTATTACATTGGTGGTGATAACTCAAAATTCAGATTTTTTCAGTTGGGGTGTCACTTTAGAAGTAAGTGTGTAAAGAGCTCGCGCTTGACTCTTATTTTGCATATAAATTTATTCTTTTCGAAAAAAATTGAATTACAATTCTTGCAACAGGCCATGAAATTTAATTTTGAAAACAGGCTATACCGATTCTTCTTATTTACACTATCTTATTAAAACGAAAAATTTGTATATACGAAAGAGATGTATTTTGCTGAATACTATTTCTAATTTTAATATTCCTTTTCTCTGAAGATGTTAATCATACTAAAATTTAAATTAAACATGCTAGTTGTTTGCATATTAACGCTAAATATCTCAGTAATATGTCTGCATAAATGCAATTTAAATTAGCGCGAGATCACCTGCGCAGGTTATGGCATATGAAGGGTGCGTACCCTTTTTACTTTGCCACCAAATAATTATCGTCGCCTTATTTACTGGCAAACAATCGTTTTTATTCTGCGATAAAATACGTGGAAGAAATTTTCGTAAATTGGTGTTCACAAATGTAAAAACCGTACACTGGCGCAGCGAAAGGGGTGGGGAATTTAGGTGTTAAAAACTCTTCCTGAGCACTTAAAATCTGATAAGATGTGTGCGAAACCTCCTTGTTTTAAGATAGATTACATGATATGAAAAAAATCATCATAAAAAAAAAAAAGCATAAACAAACCAAAAAATGTATAAAATTGTTTCAAGGCTTCATAATAGGAAACCTATTTACAGTATAAAAGGAATGAAAGAGAGAATGGGAAACAACAGCAGTGTGTTATTGCTACTGATGTTTCTCATTAACTTTCTTTAATTTTGTTCTGAAAGTTGTTGCTCCTTTAACGAAGCCTTGAAATAGCTGAGTACTAAATTTATTTGGTTGCTTGTGTTTTTAATTACATCAGTTTTACACGTCGCCTATTTACTAAAACCTACTTTATGAGTATATAAAGCACCATAATTGTTCATTTTATGAGTTGTAATGATACGAAATCCCTCTCAAGTAAGGATCCTGTTTAATCCTAATTGTTTGATCCAAATTGTTTTGCGCACATATACAATTTACGTGCTTGTATTTTTATAACATTGCAATTTTTCTTTTCAGATTCCAATTATTTCTTCCTACAGGACATTTCTGAAAGAAAATAAAAATTAATTACTCTTTAGGCAAATTCACCCGATGCATTCGAGAAATTATGTCACTTTTCAAAGATCGACAAGAGTTTTGTAGGAACACCGTAAAATAGAAAAGAAAATAACCACGATCATTTCGGAGTACCAAGTTTTTTTTATATATATAAAGTTAAAAAAAGAAAATGACAGACATTTTGCATGGTATAGGTATCGTGGATTATGCCACTTGCCTAATAGCAGTGTTCTAATAAAGTTCTTATCCCATATGCAATTAGTGTTAGTTTTTCTTGGTAGTTTTTTATTTTTAAGAGACGCATACACACACGCTCACATACAAATAAATGCACGCACACTCACATACAAATAAGTACACGAACACAATCACAGTAGAGCTAGATTTAGAGGGTGTGAGATCGGACGATTGCCCGCGGCGCTAAAAACTGAATTGTAAATCATACGCAAAATACTTGGTGAAATTAAAGCTTAATAGTTTCTTTAATAGGTTAAAGCTTAACAGTTTCCTTTGAGACAATTATTCGCAGGGGAGTTGAAAATACTCTTGCCCAGGACGTCGTGGTTGTGGCAACTAACTACTAATACCACCCCTGACAGAGTTAGAGAGGGACATTTTGTGAATATCCGTTCAGAAATTTTATGCCTTAATTTGAAATCTGTTTTTATATTCTTTTCGAATGATATCTCACTATAAATGTGCTGCTTCAAAATAAACTACTTAAAAATATCCTTTACTTGAAGTGCAGTTCAATGAATTTAGGAATATCATCCTTTTGAAAATCGTAACGTCTGAATTGTGTGAGATGTTAATAGTATTTATTATCGGCTGTAGATGGCGCCACTACAATTAAATATTCAGCTATCGGACGAAACCAGTCGTATTTCCCCATAATTTTGAAGAGTCTAGGATGTTAAGGTAGTTTAATTTCTTATATATTTATTTATATGTATACTCTATTTTTTTTTTCAGTTTAAGAAAGGCTGAAGGATTAAATGATATAAAATTGTTTTAAAGATCACCACTATATTTAATTATTTAAATTTAATTATTTAAATTAATTTACACAAGTGATCTATAAATTTTGTATAAAAATGTCTTAATGTGATCATTTACTGTTTAAAAATAGTACAGGAACTTAATTTCCTTAAAATATATCATTTGAATTTTATTAGTGTACATGATATACTTTATATTCGTACTTGTATTTGATATACCATGGCTTCCTGCGATCTCTATAGAGATCGCAGGCAGCCATGGATATACATACATACTTTACATACTTTACATCCTATAATCCTACAAATAACTTTTAATGTGGAGGAAAAAAGTTGATTCTAATGTGTTTTATGCTGATCTAAGCAAGCTATGGCTCTGGGCCTGTAAATTGATTGTAGCCATTGAATTAAATACAACAGAATTCCTTTTTTGTAATTTCGAAATTTATCTTCCAAAAACATAAAAAAGTAAGAAAAAAAAAGGCGTTATTTTTATATCGTTGTCCATAATTTCTCCCTGTTGCATTTCATTTCTTTTTCCCCTGCATAATAGCTAACCCTGTCAATGGCAGTGGTTATTATTTAAACCAGTGTGGTCCAACTGCGGCCCGCGTAGAACTAATACTTTCTTACAAAAATTTTCGCCTTATTTAACCACATGATTTCTGAGATTAAACAAGGCAAAATTTTCTGTATAAGCATATCGGTTCCAAGCGGGCCGCAGTTGGACCACACTGATTTAAACCACTGAAATTTATTCAAAATTTGCACCAGAATTTCCAAAAAAAATTTGGTTTACGTGAGAAAATAAAATAACAATTAATTTATTTATTTTCAAATTATTTTTTTCGTAATTTTTGGAGAATTTTCAACATTTTAGCAACAGAATTATTTACCCCTGAAAAGTTTAAGGCAAGGTTTTACTGAGTAGCACCATTCTTACATTTTAGTGCCAGAAACTGGTAGACGGGAGGTGCTGGGTTCAAACCCCTGTCGCGCTCGTCGACCTAACCGTTCTGAGTTTTCCGTGGGTTTTTTTCCGAACCTTGTCGTAAATACGGGTTAGGATCCTTTAGAAATACCCCCACGGAGGGCACCCCCCTCCCCCCCACAGGGCCTATATCCCTCGTGTTGATAATTGGCCGTCATAAATCAACCCAACCCTTACATTTTAGTTATAAAGTAAATAAAACAAATTTTATTTTTTGTTAATACTTATTACATTATAATAAATATATATATTAGTATATTTATATTTAGTAATAAATAAAATAATTTATTATTCTTTTATTCAGTTTTATTTATTTATTTACAAAGTTATATTTCTTTGAGCTTAGTTCCCTGAACTTTCCGATATATTCCAATAGAAAAATGCATCATTTAAGCAGGGCAACTAAATTCTTGGTTTCATTTTTGTTTTCCCTACAAAAAAATTGAATTCAAAAAGTAATCTTCGGAGACTTTCGTTCTCGAATATGTGACTTTTATTTATTATTATTATTATTTTATAATTCTTTCCACCAGACGTCTCATGTGAAAGAAATGAGAATTGTTTTCAAGTAGGATTGCGATATATATTTGTACCTTGGTAGATAAAGAGCCAGTGTCCTCCCTTTGATAAATTCCGTAATAATCATAATTCTTTAATAATCACCATTCTTTGATAATCACCATTATTGTTTTTCATGTCCACCAACCACTTCGCAATAATTTCAGGTAATAACAGAAATAAATTCTTATATTATATGTTGTATTACTTTGAGTATTACAACAGTCATCAACAGCATATAGTACTCATACACTGAGTGCCCATTTTTTTATGTTATGACCATCTGACAGTTTTAAGCAAATTAGCTATGGCGTCGCACTGTTGCCGCTGGAGGGCTAGAGTAGAATAAAAAAGGAAAGTCTAGTTCTTGAGACACTAGTACAGTAGAATTGTCTGAGAATATATGGGGGAAAACGTCATTGTAGGAGCCATGGAGATAGTATTGCTCGGAACCATCCATGAATTTACCACATTTGTGAAATGTTCAAAAGCAGCTGTAGTTAACTTGTTTAAGCCTGTTCTCAAATCTAAATGAGCTACTTTCTGACACATTTCTTAATTCATTTTTGTTCAGACACTCATGAAATAGGCTTTCAAAAATAATGTCATCGAATGGTTTTTCTCCATTATTCAGTAAAGGCAGAAAATCTTTTAGAAAATGCTGTCAAAGTGGGCGTTTTGAACCGAATTCTCGACGCGGCAGCACGAGAAAAGGGAAAAGCTTGTCGCCACGTTACAAGCGATTCTTGTCACGATTCTTGAAGAAATTTCAGCCTCCTACACTTCTCGGTATAAAATCTACGAGTGGACTTTATCTGAATATTCGATCTTGCAAAACATATATTCTGAAAATTTCAAGCTCAGATGCCTCATTGCATATAAACATAGATATTATTTTTGCTGTCAACAACCCTTTTTCTACCCATACAAAAATTTCTTATAGAATTCTATAAATTTTTTTTATAGAAAACCCATTTTAGAATCCTATAGAATTATGGCCCGTTTTTCTATAAGCTTGTTTAACCAAAAGCAATAGAAATATCTGTAGAAGTTCAATAGAAATGTCTGTAGAACCTCTATAAAAATATCTATATGAAAAATATAGAACTTCTATAAAAATGTGTATAGAATTTTATATAGAAACCAGGTGGTCACCCTCCCTGCTCTCACACTCGATGATGCTCTAGTAATTTCAGCATGATACAGCAATTGAGAGTTTCAAATATCTTATTACACTATTTGAATTTTATTTCTTTTGTGATTTGCAATCCCAATCATATATAGTCTTGTAAAAATATTTAAAAGTCTAATAAATTGTTATTTGTTAAAAATGAAATAATTGTTTAAATATTTATACTTCAGATTAAAATATTTGAATAAAAATTACATTATTATTAAAGTGAATAAAGTTTATTAAATTAGATAGATTTTTTTTCAATTTTAACAGCAAATTAAGAAATTATTATAAAGTTAACCAACAAATTAATGAATTATAAACAAATTAATTAATCAGAATTTAATTCAGTAGTTTGATTAATATATTATTACATTGACAATTGAATCACAATGTAATAGAATTGAATTAAATTATATAATCACATTAAAGCTATGGAGTACTATTATATATTAAACTAGTGTATTACAAATTTAATTATTTTTAAATTTTAATATATAGTTATAAATAAATTACTACACACATAAATTTTAAAAGACCAAGAAATAATTTGTTTTTATAAAAAGCAAAAAATAAATAAATAAAATAAAATAAATAAATAAAAATATATATATATATATATATATATATATATATATATATATATATATATATAGAATCATTAGTTATATTATATAGAATTATAGAACTTAATTCTATGAGATTTATAGTACTCTGCAGAAAAACTGTTCAAAAAAAAAAAAAAAAAAATGACAGAACTTCTAAGAATTCTATAGAAACATTTTCTTTAGAAAAAGTATTCGTTAGAACTCTTCAAAACTCTATAGAAATAGTATTCTATAGAACTTGTAAAAAATTCTATAGAGTTCTATACAGCTCTAGGAACTATTTTCGTAGGCGTATGCACATACAAAACGCACAATCATGAATAAGGTATTGATTAATATACTATTACATTGACAATTGAATCACAATGTAATAGAATTGAATTAAATTATATATATATATATATATATATATATATATATATATAATCACATTAAAGCTATGGAGTACTATTATATATTAAACTGGTGTATTACAAACTTAATTATTTTTAAATTTTAATATATAGTTATAAATAAATTACTACACACATAAATTTTAAGACCAAGAAATAATTTTTTTTATAAAAAGCAAAAAATAAATAAATAAATAAATAAATAATAAAATATATATATATATAGAATCATTAGTTATATTATATAGAATTATAGAACTTAATTCTATGAGATTTATAGTAACTCTGTAGAAAAAACTGTTCAAAAGAAAAAAAAATTGACAGAACTTCTAAGAATTCTATAGAAACATTTTCTTTAGAAAAAGTATTCTTTAGAACTCTTCAAAACTCTATAGAAATAGTATTCTATAGAACTTGTAAAAAATTCTATAGAGTTCTATACAGCTCTAGGAACTATTTTCGTAGGCGTATGCACATACAAAACGCACAATCATGAATAAGGTATTGATTAATATACTATTACATTGACAATTGAATCACAATGTAATAGAATTGAATTAAATTATATATATATATAATCACATTAAAGCTATGGAGTACTATTATATAATAAACTGGTGTATTACAAACTTAATTATTTTTTAATTTTAATATATAGTTATAAATAAATTACTACACACATAAATTTTAAGACCAAGAAATAATTTTTTTTATAAAAAGCAAAAAATAAATAAATAAATAAATAATAATAAAAAAAAATATATATAGAATCATTAGTTATATTATATAGAATTATAGAACTTAATTCTATGAGATTTATAGTAACTCTGTAGAAAAAACTGTTCAAAAGAAAAAAAAATTGACAGAACTTCTAAGAATTCTATAGAAACATTTTCTTTAGAAAAAGTATTCTTTAGAACTCTTCAAAACTCTATAGAAATAGTATTCTATAGAACTTGTAAAAAATTCTATAGAGTTCTATGCAGCTCTAGGAACTATTTTCGTAAGGGTATGCACATTACAAAACGCACAATCATGAATAAGGTATTGATTAATATATTATTACATTGACAATTGAATCACAATGTTAAAGAATTGAATTAAATTATATATATATAATCACATTAAAGCTATGGAGTACTATTATATATTAAACTGATGTATTACAAACTTAATTATTTTTAAATTTTAATATATAGTTATAAATAAATTACTACACACATAAATTTTAAAAGAACAAGAAATATTTTTTTTTTTATAAAAAGCAATAAATAAATAAATAAATAAATAAATAAATAAATATATATATATATATATATATAGAATCATTAGTTATATTATATAGAATTATAGAACTTAATTCTATGAGGTTTATAGTACTCTGTAGAAAAACTGTTCAAAAGAAAAAAAAATTGACAGAACGTCTAAGAATTCTATAGAAACATTTTCTTTAGAAAAAGTATTCTTTAGAACTCTTCAAAACTCTATAGAAATAGTATTCTATAGAACTTGTAAAAAATTCTATAGAGTTCTATACAGCTCTAGGAACTATTTTCGTAAGGATATGCACATACAAAACGCACAATCATGAATAAGGTATTATACGAAAGGTTTTTGAACAGCAATTTTCACATAGTATGCTCACATTTCGTAGAAACACTTTGTTTGATTAAAAAGATCAGTTAATTTAAAATTAATGAAAAAACATACGTGCAAATAATCTCAAAAATTGCAGTGCGAAAGCCTTGCACGGGTCCACTGGTACATAATAAAGAGAAAAATGAAAAATAAGTTTTAAATTGTAATTGTTATTTTTTAAAGTGATTTATAACGAAAATTTTATGTTTCTATTGGCTATGGTGATGAATTTTATTTGTGTTTATGAATAAATTGAAAAAAGTATACTTCATTCATACTTTTTTATCATCATAGTTTAGAAGTTCCGTGGAAGTGCAACTATGCATCCAAGTGCGCTGCTTATGTACAAACATTCAAGTATGCCGTGAGATTGAAAAAAAAAGGTTAACAAACTCTGTGCTAAATGCTGGTTTTAGGAAATAAAATTTTAACCGAGTCACTCAACATTCCAATTAATGTCCAATAACTACCCGAAATTTTAAGTAATTTAAATATAAATACAGAAAAAAATTTGATCTAGAGGGAATCGAAACTAAGACTATGCAGACAAAAATTTAATTTTATTCTTTTAATGTAAAAATATATCGCACACTTATTTCTAAAGTGACATAACTCAAAAAAACTTAAATTTTGAGTTACCATCACTAAAATTATAAGTAAACAATCCCTATTGGGTTGGATTGATTTATGACGGCCAATTATCAACACGAGGGATATAGGCCCTAGGGGGGAGTGCCCTCCGTGGGGGTCTTTTTCAAGGATCCTAAACCGTATTTACGCCAAGGTTCGAAGAAAACCACGGAAAACTCCGAACGGTTAGGTCGACGAGCGCGACAGGGTTTTGAACCCAGCACCTCCCGTCTACCAGCTTCGAGAGCAGAACCTCTCAGCCTCTGGTGGGGCGTAAACAATCCCTATTATGCGACAAGAAATTCAACTTTATATTTTGCTACATAGATTGCATTATATGTGTTACTTTACATGTTACAAATGATATCTTGCAATATTCTGAAAAAGTGGCACATTTTTAAGTTAGTATAGTGATTGTGTCTGAAATCTGACACGAAAAGTGTCACATTTTGGGTTATATCACATTTTTGCATAAAATGTAAAGCCCCGACAAGCAATATTTTAAGTTAAACAGTTTTGTTAATGCAAATGTAACAGAAATTTTGTTTTATTTAGAGATATGTCAGTTTAGCCAATCAAGATAATTATAAAAATTCTGTTATATCTTTATTATAGATGTAACACAATTCAGCTTTGTATCTTAATTTTTTTTTTCTTAAACATGCATTAAAAAAATGTCATAACTCAAAAGGAAATATTTCAATTAGCAGGGCTAAAAAAAGCCAAAAATGAAGCTTGATTCTTACTTTTTATAATCTTTTCTTTTTATTAATATTAATATCCCCTAATTCCTTTTTACTAAATCCATTGAAGAGGTTTTTATTTTTCTGAAAAACTTACTTTTTTAAGATGTGTCACTTTAAAAATAAAAGTGCAATATTTTTCTTCGGTCTGCGATGGGTTCAACACCTAAATCTAACCTTCTCACCGTAACTATTTTTCGAATTTGTCAGTGGTTTAATCATAAATAAAAACAAAAAATAATAACCCGCTGCTTCACTTTGATGCCATGTGTGCCTCCTGTTCTGAGATAAGTTCTTTTTAAAAGTCTGTTCGGATCATTAGAGTCCAGCTTGGGGCCCCGTTTTATCCAACCCGAACACGAAAATTATAGTTCAAGTCAATCTGAAACCCGATCCAAATTCGGCAAAAAAAACTTCGTTAACCATAAACCTGACACGATCACGTTACGCTTGAGACCCGAAATTTTTAAACTCAAACCCAAATGAAAAAAAAAATCCATGTTTTAATACAATTATGGAAAAATATTCTACAGTTATATTATATCTCTAATATCAATTTTATTTTTTATGTAGAAAAATGAATGACGGCTAAAATATGACTCTAATTGGTTTTAAAAACAATAGAGTCAAACTGCCTTGTTATGAGTAAAACTGAGTGTCACATTTAAAAAAAATGCATACTCAGTTTTGTAATTTAAAATTACACATTTTGTTTAGATGTAGCCGCTTGTTTTTATCTATTCAATGTTTAATAATAACAGGAAATACATTTTCTTTATATACAGAACATATTATTTCAAATGTCTTAGCTTTTAATGCCTAATAAAATTTTAATGTTCAGTTTTAGGGTAGGTTAAATAAAAAAATTGGAGTAAAATTGGAACTTTGAAGTAACAATACCGAAGAATTATAAGCAGCATTCAATATCTTGGGTGGTCCGTTGTACTATAAAGTAATCGGTTAGGCGACTGGGTAGATAGAGGCTTCTGTTTCTGGGTGGTCCTTTAGTTCGAGACCACTGCAAATAAGATCGGGCCACTAAAGAAATACTAAAACCTGAGTGGAAGATAATGTGTTTTACTTTCAAATTTTTTTTAAACTTTCTGAACGCATAGTGTATGGAAATTATTGTAACCATGATTTGTGTGTGAGCTGAAACATAGTGAACATAACTGAACACATAGCGTAAGGGAAGTATTGTAATAATGATTTTTTCGTATGTGTGTGAGAGAGAGAGAGTGAACGCGATTACTCCCAAGCGGTACCTCTGTTTGGAGTTCTGCACAGTCCTTCGGGTTGTACCCGACCCAAACTCAAAAAGTCTGCTTAAATTCAACCCAACTCGAATCCTACACATTTCTCCCCGAAACCGACCCAAACCCGGAATATTTAAACACGAAGCGAAAGAACCGAACACGAAGCGATAGAAAATTAATTCATATTTTAATACAATTATGGAAAAGTAGTCTACAATTATATATCTAATATCAAGTTTATCTTTTTTGTATAAAAATGAACACATATACACTCATTAGTATTCAAAAATAGTTTTTTTTTTTCAATTAAAAAATATTCGAGACTTTCTTTGGAAAGGTCTGCTTAACCCGAACCCGATCACAAAAAATAGCTTCGGGCAAAATTGGGTAACCCGACCCAATACAGGTTCCGATTGAGCTCCCATTTGTCAAATATTATGTAAACCTCTGTCGCAAGAAGTATATCGATTTTTGCTTCGACCGACGGATTGCATATTTATTTCATTTTTAAAACCATTTTCAAACAATTTTGCGACCGATTCCATAGGAAAAATCACCAAGGAAATGGAGCAGAGTGTAAGTGACAAATATTGAATTGGTTTAACGAAGTTTTAGCAGCGCAGAGGCAGCGTCTCCAGTTTCCAAAAGGAATGTCCAGCGATCGAATCCTCTGTGTCAGAAATTTATATTATACTTTCTGATACGTATACCGAAAAGTAACTCCAGATTTTTTTAATTGTTTTAATTTATGAACAAAGGTTTTATGAGATAATCTATCATATACAGTAAAACTAAAATACTAAGATTCCAATTAGTATTGAAGATATGAGACATTATTTTAATATTAATACATTTTCTAATATCTAAAAATTAGATGTTAATAAGTTTTTCTGAGAGAATTTGGTACCTGTTCACATTTTAAACGTATTCTACCATTAACATAATTTACAATAAGAAAACTATCATTTCAGCATCGTCTAAATTTAATTTTTGTTACATAACATCTTCTTCCACTCAGGACTTCAAATGTCCGGTGGTCCATTGGACCAGTGACCGAAAACATTTTTTCCAGTGAAAAAAAAAAATAAAAATGCTTGCATCAGATGAGTTTTGTCAAAATTCTTTACTTTTGTTTCAACATCGGTTTAAACTGAAAGAGGGTTTAGTAATTTATATAAAATTATAAATGACTGAAAAATTCAGATAATTAACGAAACTGCAACTGACTGAATGGGAATATATCTGAATTCACTAAGGTATTTTAAATTTCAATACGAAACCTGCAGTTTTACTCTGGCTTCAAACTAAAGTCCTGCATCGGGTGGGATTACCCGATTTTACACGAGCTGACCTGCCGTTTGGTTCAGGTTTGATTGACGCTAATATGTTTCGTTGCGGGTCGAGTAAACTTTAAATATTTCGGTTTCTGGCAAAGTTTTGACTATTTCGATTCAGGTTCGGGTTGACCCGATTTTTCAAAAGAAAGTCCTGAATATTTAAATAAATAATAAAAAAAAAAACTACTTATTTGAAATTAATATTAATGATAATGTATATTAATGATTAATTATGTGTATTAATGAGTGTATATGTGTTCATTTTTATGCAAAAGAACTAAAATTGGTATTAGACATGTAATTGTAGACTATTTTTCCATAGTTGTATTAAAATATAAATTACTTTTCTTTCACTTCGGGTTCGGATTTGAATATTTTGATTCGGGTAGTCGAGTTGAAGAGTACCGAGTTTGTGTCGGGTATAAATCGACCCATTTAGGACTCTACTTCACAAAATCAAGAAATTACACTCGCATGCTGTAAAACATCGGATTTAAGCAACAATCAGGAGTGTACAATCTTATAATAATAAAGAAAGAAATTTGTTTGTGTGTGTGTGTGTGTCTGACGACAATGTTCTGCAGAGACCGCTTCACGCAGAGCTACAAAATTTGGTAGGAAGGTACTTCTATGTATGTAGTTATGCACCTCGAAGCCTGATTATGGAATTTTTGATTAGATTTATTATGCAATTTTTAGCATTTTTTAACGTTTCGCAGCGATTTTTCCACATTAGAAAAAGGAATGCGGTTTCATTCTTTTAACCCAATATAGTAAAATTTGTTCTCTTTTCAAAAATGTTTATTTGGCATTCGTACAAGTAATTTTTGAATTTTTCGCGAATTTTTTGTGCGTTTTTTAGAAATTTTTTCGCGTTTTGAGGCGATTTTTCTAAATTAGTAAAAGGAATTTGGTTTCAAACCTTTAGCCTAATATAGTAAAATTTGTCCTCCTCGATTTTTGAAATTTTAGCGATTTTTATTGAATATTTTTATTGGAATTTTTAGTGATTTTTCGCGTTTTGCGGCGATTTCTTGACATTCGTAAAGGAATTCAGGTCACAATGGTTTAGTTCACTATAGTAAATTATCTCGTCTGTGATTTTTTTTAATTTTTAGAGATTTTTAATGTGATTTTTAACATTTTCTCACATTTCATGGCCATTTTTGACATCTGTGAAAGAATTTCGGTTACAATAGCTTAGTGCACTATCGTAAATTTTGTTTTCTTTTCAATAGTTTATTCGAATTCGTACAGCGATTTTTGAATTTTTGCGATTTTTTTATGCGCGAGTTTTTTCTCGTTTTGCGGCCATTTTCTGACATTAGTAAAGGGGAATTCCATTTCAAACTTTTAGCTTAACATAGTAAATTTTATGCTCCTCGATTTTTGAACTATTAGCGAATTTTTTGTGATTTTTAGCGATTTGTAACGTTCCGTCGTCATATTTTATCATTCTAGGTTGTCATTGTGATTACGTCATATTTAAGATGAAGCCATATTATTTCCATATTACTGAATTTAAAAACCGAATTTGTATACTAAAATTGTTTAATTATAGCAATCATATGAATCTGCCGACAGTTTTTTGATAGATGTTTCCGGAAACATAGATATTAAATGGAAAAAGATTCTAAATATGGATTTCATGTTCTGAAATTTTCAAAGCTAGGCTGAAGTTTCGCAAATTTTCAGTAAATGTCAACAAAAGATAAAATGTTGCCAACTTAAAATGTACTTATTTTATTATGGAAATTAATCATATCATAATAACAGACGATATAATTCATTTCACTGAAATAATAACGATGATTTTTTTTTTTTACATTGTTTTGTATTAGATATTTGCGTACAGTATAATTTTAATGTAATAGAATTGTTCGTAAAAGTGTATTGAAACTTAATTTTATAAAATAAAATTAATATCTATAATATGAAAATCTGCACATAAAATAAATTTTGTATTCATGCATTTTTGTATAAGAGTGCAACAGCTATTGCACCAAGATCTGAATAGTCATAAAATTAGTTATAGACGAACGCACCTCATTTGTCACGTTTCACGTACAATTTCCAACTTTTTTTTTTTTTTCTGACAGGGCCGAGCAACGCCGAACCGATCAGCTACTTCTAAATATTTATTTTGTTTTATTTGTCACTGTATTATTTTGGTAATATGGAAGTTATAACGAATATGAATATGTAATCTTCCATATTAAAACAAGAATTGTGTAAAATTTTTAAAGTCTAGGACAAATGGAAAACAAAAAATTAATAATTTGGCAGTATGATATTTTCATTTTTTTTAAATTGTTTTTTTTTATATTTTTGTAGATAAAAGAAACATGTGTGATGATTTAGGAAATAGTTACTCTATACCTCTATACCTGTACAGTTAGCAAAAAAAAAAAAAAAAAAAAAAAAAAAAGAGAGAGAGAGAGAAACACCCCCCCCCCTTCCCCCAATACATTTTAATCACAAAAAAAAAAAAAAAAAAAAAAAAAAAACGGAAATTGACATTTGACTGAAATTATATATATATATATATATATATCAATTTATAAAAAAAAAAAAAAAAGCTTAGGGCGTTGTATTTATACTGAAATTGTACAAAACGTTGAAATTTTCAATACGAATACCTAATTTTAACAGGAAATTGGGCTATTTTGGCAAATATCACCTTAGGATATCAAACGAGAAGTCATTTGGTCAAGTAGTTTAGGAATTATGAAGGTTTAAAGTTTGGAACTCCTAATGTTAATTTCAGTTTTAATCGTTACAAAACAGATTCCAATGAGGGTAGTTGTTTAAGAATAACTCAAAAACTACTTAGCGGAATAAGGTGTCATTTTAGATTCGCACATTTTTGAAGCCTTTAGAAATCGATTTTTGTTAAAAATTTACAATTAATATTTTTTTCTAAAACTTATATCGAAAATATGTATTTTTTAAAATTAATTTTCGAAGAAATATGAGTTGGAACCTGTGATTATTTTAAAGAGAAATAGATTTCTAGAAGCTTCAAATATACGAATGCAAAATTACAGCTCACATCGTCAAGCGGTTTTTAAGTTCTGCTTAAAAAACTATCCTCATTGCAATCTGTTTTGAAACGATTACAAATGAAGTTAACACGAGCAGGGAAGACCGAGCTATGCTCGGTCAAAATTAGCTTTGAGTTCAAATATCCTGACGCATGACCAAAATAACCCACTAATCAAATTTTCTCAAACATGTGACCTAGCCCAACAGTCTTCTCGTGCCCGAAAACCACAGGAGGCAAAATTTAATCTAAATAGTCTGAGCCGTTTTTAAGATAAAATAGCTTGACCCATAATGACCCATGACCAAAATGACCCTCTAATTGAATTTTCTCGAAAATGAGACCTAGCCCAACAGTCTTCTCGTGCTCAAAAACCATAGGACGTAAAATTTAGTCTAAATAGTCTGGGCCGTTTTTAAGATAAAATAGCTTGACCCATAATGACCCATGACCAAAATGACCCACTAATTGAATTTTCTCGAACATGTGACCTAGCCCAACAGTCTTCTCGTGCCCGAAAACCATAGGATGCAAAATTTAGTGTAATTAGTCTGAGCCATTTTTAAGATAAAATAGCTTGACCCATAATGACCCATGACCAAAATGACCCACTAATCGAATTTTCTCGAACATGTGACCTAGCCCAACAGTCTTCTTGCGCCCGAAAACCATAGGATGCAAAATTTAGCGTAAATAGTCTGAGCCATTTTTAGATAAAATTAGCTTGACCCGCAGTGACCCCCCAAAACGACCCACTAATCGAATTTTCTTGGACATGTGACCTATCCCAATGATTTTGTCGTGCCCGAAACTCGTAGGACACAAAATTTAATCAAAATTGTTAGAGCCGTTTTTTAGATAAAATTAACTTGAGCCGGGGTGACCCAAAAATGACCCACTAATCGAAAGTTCTCGAACATGTGACCCAGCCCAATAGTCTTCTCGTGTCCGAAAATTGTAAGATACGAAATTTAGTCAAAATCGTTTGAACCGTTTTTTAGATAGAATTAGCGTGACCCTGACACTTAAAAATGACCCACTAATCGAACACGTGACCTATCCCAATGGTTTACTGGTGCCCCAAAACGGTAGGATACAAAATTTCGTCAAAATCGTTAGAGCCGTTTTTAAGATAAAATTTGCACACACACACACACACACACATATATATATATATATATATATATATAATTACACACAAGATTTGCTCGTATTAGAATATATGATTAGGTGTTCCAAACTTTAAAACTTTTATAATTTCTACACTACTTGACTGAATGACTTCCCGTTTGGCATTCTCGGGTAAAATTTACCAAACAAACCATATATGATATCATAATTAGGTTTATTGAAATGAGGACTTTGAACCAAAACCAGGACCTGAATCAAAAACCGTAAAAACCGTTATTTCTGATAGAACAAAAAACCTGAACTGAACCGAAATATTTTATTTTATTTGAACCAGACAAAAAGGTTTTACTCTTCGAAGCATCTGTCTATACCAATACCCAACACAAAAGTTCAGATAAGCGTTAAAACTTGTAATTATTAGGTGCACAAATAAGTTTTAAATCGTTATAAGCACGCACGCTTGAAGCATATATATATAAATCATTGAAAATAGTTGGCTGTAGAATTAATTCACTTACGGAAAAGTACCAATCTAGGGTTGTACAGTATTGTTATAAAAAATTAAAATCAAACTCAACTGGTGCAGCATTAGTCAAGCTATATTAATTTATCATTTATATACACGTTTTTAAGGTGCGTGCTTAAAACGTTTTACAACGTATCTGTATACAAAATAGCTTTCTAATTAAAGATTAT
Organism: Maratus michaelseni; assembly: GCA_963931845.1. Classification (NCBI taxonomy): domain Eukaryota; kingdom Metazoa; phylum Arthropoda; class Arachnida; order Araneae; family Salticidae; genus Maratus; species Maratus michaelseni. The sequence goes on from OZ007586.1 coordinate 448,442,722, forward strand.
ACATTATTTCAACTAGAATGGAACAAAATCTGAAAGAGTTAAAAGTTAACATTTTTACCTTGTTTTAATTACTCGTTGAAAAGGATGACTTTTTCTTTATTTTTTGTTTTTAATGTATGGGATTACTTGAATTGAAGGTGACGTAAAGAACTATAAATATTATTCGACCCATTTGTTAAAGAATTGGACTCTTTCTGAGAGTAAATTTTCTATAAAATGTGGGTCAACATAGGAAGGTCTGAAAAATCAAGTTTAGGCCAGTGTCGTTCAGTGCCCCGATTTCCGTAAATATTGGGAATAAGTCTTCCTCGGCCATTTTTTTTCGTTATCACTTTCAAATAATGAAAAAAAAGTAGAATGTGGAATTTTCCTTTTAAAAAATGCGAGTGGCACATTTTAAAAAGTGTTTGTTAGTTGCTTATTCTTCTTAGTTTGATTTTGGTAAAATCTCTTTCTGTTCAGAAGCTAATGTTAATGTTCCATTCCGGTGAAAAGGTGTGTAGTTTTAAGATCGTTTTTCTTATGTAACTTTCAGTAATTTCTTTCTCAGACAAATATTTTTCAGGAAGTATTAGTGAAATGAATATTATTACAATTTAAGAGGAAGTTTTAATGACTCGGATAATTATAACATTTTACTCGGATAATTATTATAATTTTTGTAGGAAGTATTGATCAGCTGAATATAATGGAAAATTAATGTCATATAATTCCTTCAAATCCAAAATTTTTATTATATATATATATATATATATATATATATATATATATATATATATATATATATATATATATATATATATATATATGATATATTGGAATAAGAATAGTGGTCGGCTGGTGCAAGTGTGTCCGCGGGCACACGGCTGACCCACTCCACTGTTCTACCCATTCATATAAAAATTTTAAAATCGATTTTTTGATCGTGAGTGCTGTACTGTCTCCTTAAGGCGACTTAGTACCTCAAAAAATTATTTTTTGAAACACATTCAAACAAATTAATTATTGAATGAATGGTAAAGAGAAAAGAATGAAGAAAAAATTAATTACTTTTTCAGAAAATTCTAAAAAAGAAGAAATTTTTAGAACTAGAGAATTACTAGAATTTAGAATTACTAGAAATTTTACTATGCTACTCTTATTATATTTTCATATAGTTTCTTTCTTTCTTTTTTTTTTTTTTTTTTGCTTCAATTTCTTATATGTTGTTTTATATTCAAAGCATTAGAAATTAAATTTCTTATGCTTCTTGCAATTAACCCCTTCGAGACCATGGGTGCATATAAGCATATTCAAAAGATACATACAACATTTGTTTTTGGTACCAGTAATAAAGAAAAATATTATTTGCCTCCTTTAACTAGGGCATTTCTGTGATCGAATAAGTAAAGGTAACTTAAAAAAAAAGTGCTGCCAACCGAATAAAATTTGCGTATGGGACGCTGGTCCCGAAGGGGTTAACATTGTATCTGTATCTCATGGGTAGAAACACACCTAATACCGTGTTTCCCATAAGTCCGTTCATATTTCAAAAATGCATATATATATATATATATTTACAAATTGTCATATTGAAATGCAGTTCACTCCAAGACCTTTCAAAGAGTCGGATATTTCGTCTAAAAAAAGTTTAATTTTTCCCCTAGGTGACGGTTTTAATGTCCACATTATTAAAAGACATGAAAGATATTAAGGTTATATAAAAGGTATTTATTTGCACTTCAAAATATTTTACTACAAAATAAGGCAACTTTTTGTCAAGTCTCATGGTAGAAACCGAACTCCAATACCACAATTTACTCTTTTTTTTTAGTGATTTTTTGAAATGTGAGCGGGTTTGTGGAACACCTAGTATTAACATGCATAACCACAGAAAATTCATTAGTCGAACTTTGAAATTTTTGAAACTTAAACGTTCTCTTAAAGGATACAAATTATTTCTAATGATTGTTTTTAATTAATTTCACTCTCATATGTTTCTGAGAAGCTGAATGTTGCTCATTACTACACAAAAGATCGCCTTTTCAAAAAAACATACTGGGAGCAACGTCTCATATGAACTTAGCAACCTAGTGATTTTCGAAGAGATTCGTAGAAGAAATGAATGCAAATTTTCCCACTCTCTAGCCTATTTCAAGATTTTAAAGACTCGAGTAGTTTTATTTTTTGGTCGTCTTCAACCTGGAAAGGTATAATTTTGAACGAATAGAGTTATGGCTTTTATCTTATATTTTTTTAGACAAAAATATTTTTTCTGTGAAGATGATTGATTGCAAGTTCCGGTTTACTTTGGCTTAAATTCCTTTCTGATTGATATTATTTTATTATTTGCAAAGTTTTAAAATTATGGTTAGCTTCGCCGAGTTTCATTTTTTTCCCTTTTTAACTATGAAAATAACATGTTATTAGAATTTCTGTATTGTCGTTAGTGAAAAATCATTCATATTTTCTTAATTTTGACAGGTACTTCATTTTCACGATATAAAATCTCAAAAACTGAGCAATGTTATTAAAATAATTATGTAAGAAATTTTGAATGTTAGAGTTCATTTTTACTATATTTTAATTTATTTTTACTGAATTTAGAATAGAACAAACGATTTCTTGTGAACTTTTTTTTTTATCATACATCTTTTTTGTAAAATTTAGGTGTAATTTACGTCTGTGAAAATTCAGATATATCTTCTTAATGTTTAAGATTAATGATTTTTATATTGTATTGTAAATTCAGACGGTCAGATGCAAAGTAGAAAATTCCATATACATTTTAATCGACAAATTGTTGAAGAGAGTAATGAACATAGTCAGTTGATTGGGAATTACGTTTTCAATTACATTCAATTATGCTGTCTATTTATTGCATATTGGAAAAATAAGCTTAGACGGACGTCGATTAAAATTTCAATGCTAACCAAATTTGACTTCTTTTTTGATACCAAGGAAACTTACAATATCAAACAGGGAGTCATCCGCTCAAGAAATTTAGAAATTGTAAAAATGTAAAGGTTCAACTTCTTAATGTTAAATTAATTTTTAATATTTCATTCATATCATCCGTAACAATTATATTTTCACGCTGATTGTTTTCTGTGACTAGTATCCATCCCCAATATAATTTTGTGATTTTCACACATTTAAAAAAATTATATGTGAATTATAAAGTCTAAAAATAATATTAAAAAAATATGTGAATAGTAACGTATGAATTTTTTTTCACAAAAATTGCTTTTTCGAAGCTTCTAATAGTATATGTATGCAAAATTACAGATCGTTCCGATAAAGAGAGTTTCAGTTACGCCTAAAAAACTTTCAGCACATTGGGATGCTGAAGTTTGGGTCATTGAAAAGAGAATAATTTCCTAAAAAAAAAAATGTTAATAAATGTAATAGCGCTCTTAATTATTGGTTAGAATATTTAAACGATTTATTTATTACGTTTTTCTAAAAATCTAGGAAAGATTGATATTGTTTTTTTATCACTTTCTGAGTAAACTTTAATTTTAAAGACGAAGCAAGTGTCTTTTTAGCCATATTCATTGTTATTGCGAATTAACTCATATTTGTACATATATTAGAAATCAGTATTATCCGCCACCAGGGGCTGAGAAGTTCTGCTCTCAAAGCTGGTAGATGGGAGGTGCTGGGTTCAAACCCCTGTCGCGCTCGTCGACCTAACCGTTCGGAGTTTTCCGTGGTTTTCTTTGAACCCTTACGTAAATACGGGTTAGGATCCTTTAGAAAGACCCCCTACGGAAGACATTGCCTACTAGAGCCTATATCCCTCGTGTAGATAATCGGCCGTCATAAAATCAACCAACCAACCAACCAGTATTATCCCGAAAAAACCCAGACGTAAAGCTACGATATGATTCGTTTCAAAGCAATTTAAATTGGACAGGAACCAATTAAGAAAGAAACACAAGAAAATAATCCTGAAGCAATGTTCGAATTTTGATTACAAACAATTAAAATAGAAAATTAACGGAATACATCATTACACCCAGAAAAAGGAATTGATTAAAACTACAAAACATGTTTTGTTGAGTACATTTTGGTTGTTTTAGCAAAATTCAAGTAAAATTGAACCATTTTAGTTGAATTAACAAAACATTTTTTGCTGACGATACAAAAATTTTTTTGGAATTGCAAAAAAAAAAAAAAAAAAAAAAAAAAAATTGTTGATTCAAACAAAATTTTCATTGACCCATATTTAAACAAAAAGTTTTGTTGGGTCAACCAACTTTTTGTTGGTTCAACAAAACTTTTTTCTGGGTGTATGTTCTTAATATTTCTGTAATAAAAGAAAAATAAAACACACATACAAAAAAGAAAAAAAAAAGAGTATTTTTTTCATTTTTATTAATAAGGGAAATGATTAAAACATTTTAAAACAAACTTCTTAATAAATATTCGTACAATCACCCAGAGATTCAGAAGTGGATTATGCATGAAAGAAAACCCAGCCTTTATTACTCTTTCTTTTTAATTGTTGAAAGGCGCCGTCAAATTAATATCCGTGCTTGAAGCACATCTGTATTTAACACAGCACCCCACCTCCGTAAGCTCGGGCATTGTTTACCGTTTACTACATAGAAGGAAGTGTAAAGGCGTATTGAAAATTTCTTCCTTAACAACTTATGCATAAAATTTGCTTAGAAGGCGTTTCTACATCACAACGTGCGCTATCTTAGAAAATGTCTCAAGTAACACCCATCTTTAACACCACCATTTTATTTAAATTATATTATTTAGAGCAGAATTAGTCTTTGGATCACAAATATTCTTTAAGCACATCTGGAATTACATAAGATTTTGCAGAAATTATTTTTTCCTAACATCATGTCACCTGGATTTATTACAGTGAAGCATCGTTTATACGTTTCTCAAGGAACAATGATCCTTAAAAATATTTTTCAAAACTTTTAGGCATCCCTTTTCGTTAAGGATGGTAAAAAAAAACTTCAGCCATACAAGTGAAAGTGAGGCTAATACACTCAAATTCTTTATTATGGAGTTTTTATATCTCTTGGGCGGTTTCATAAGGCCATATCAGAAAGACATACCCCCCTCTAAATAAAACTTCAACATACTTACACATAATCAGAGACCCTATGTAATAATAGATGCCTGTTTTATTTTAATGATAAGTATTTATAAGATTCGGACTTTTTTTTTTTTTATAAAATTGAAATTAATTTATAAGCAGAATAATGTTTATCTTTAATATAATTTTATACACTGTAACAAGCTACACATTTCATGAAATGGGATAAACGTTTGTAAGAATTGAGTATAACCTAGTGGTTATCCACGATACCGAAAACCTTTTGCTTATCTTCAGAAACTTTTGGGAGATAGCCGATTAAAATCCAATAGGTTGCCAAAATTAACAGAAGCATATTTTACGAAATTTGTGGGAAACAGAGGGATCAACTGAATTTCAGAAAAATGAGCTAGAGTCCTACATCGGGTCAGGTTGATCTTTCTCTTTAACACGTTCCAACATAGTTGAATAGTGCTTATGACTTCGATTTGCCTGGACGTCTGTCTGTCAGTCCGTGCTCTTCTTGAATTACCATGAGATGACCATGAGCTTGGTATATGTTATTGAGGTTTACCATACATTCTGTATTGAAAATGGAGTGTGTAGTATTTATAATTCGTTTACAGGGACGCACAAAAGAATTCCGTTAAATTATGGATTATAAGGAAAAATCGTTTGCAGTGTATTTTAATGAACTTATTTCCAATATAATAAAATTGATATGCATTATTGAGGTTCACAGTACAACATTATTTCTGTAGATAATGGACTGCATAGCATTTATAATTTATTTATCATTTATTAGGGGCACACAAAATAATTCCGTTACATTATGGTGTATGGGGTAAGTTCGTTTGCAGTGTATTTTAAAGATGTTACACTATTTCAAACAGCGGCGGCTCATGACTGGTATTTTTGGGGGAACTTAAATGCATTCTTTTCTGACCATTATTTTTTTAAAGAAATCTTTTCTTTGTTTAATGGTAGAAATTTCTACCAAAAAATAAGGCAAATATTTCATTTAAAAAATAGTGGTAAGAAAACAATGACAGCCATGCATTCAGTGCCCCAAATAAGGCCAGTCACGAGCCACCACTGATTTCAAGTATAATTAAATTGATGTTAATTGCTATAAGATGCTTACTGTAAAATATGGAGTGTGCATAGAATTTATTTATTCATTTAAGGGACAGAAACAAAAAAATCTCTTACTGTACTGTATAATGACCAATAATTACTGGAAGTACGTTTTCATATACACAGTGTGCGTCGTTAAGCTTAAACAAATTTTATTGCATTACGTGGTGTGTATAAATTTTATAGCTCATATATATACAGTCCTGCGAAAATAAAATATCGTAAGCCTTACTGCCTAGGTGTGTGAATTGATTAAATATATTTTTTATTGCGTTATGCTTTTTCGAGCTTAACTATAGTTAGTGTACTAAAATATGTTTGTATTTAATAAATTGAAATAATTTTGCGTATACAGGGCTACGAAGAAGTTGAATAGATTGACGTCTATGGATGGTTATTGTTAGAACTGCGATTTTAGTTGTGTTATGCGTCATAAATATTTTTAGATATATATAGGACTACACAAAAAATTTCAAGTTATCTAACAGTAAATGCTGAATATAAGCCGTTTTCTTGCTGAATTATATTTTAGTAATGTGGTGTGTATACAAATCTATAGATCATATACAGGGCTGCTCAAAATAACTCGAATATCTTATTGACTATGGCGCTGATTGCTGAAATTGGGGGTTTAACTATGTGTTATGCGTTTTCTGAAATTTTTTATTTAGTTATCTTATTTTACCTTATTAAATAGTGAAGTTTTAGTACATTATTTTGGAAGAGTTGGTAAGCGTTTCATAATCTGTGCGTGACGAATGATTTTTCTTGAAATTGAGGAGCGAGGTTCGAGTCGGATCGGAGTTTTGTTTCTGTTTTGTTTTCTATGTGTGGTGCGCGTGCATGCACACATTAATTTTACTTCACTAGACTTAAAATTGATGTTACAGATATGTTTGATTGGAGACTATTTTCTATAATCACAATTAAATAGTGTTAATTCTATTCAATTTCAGGCCAAGAATCATCTAATGTTTAATGTTGGGTCGGGATGCGGATCAACGAAAATTATTTAGTTGAATTCCGGCCAGGTTCTGGGTTGGCTTCAAACGAAATGCTTGTGTTCGAATCGTGCATAAACCGACAGACGACTCTGAAATTAACATGCGAGTGCAGAGTTTGTCAAAATGTTTTTTATATATAACTTTCATATTAGATCTTCGAAATGTAATATTTTTGTTCCAACTGTCGTTGCGGTTCAGTTGAAATAAAATATTCTTTTTTAAATTATTTATTTAATTCAACTCCAAGTAATTAGAACTTTATAATTAGAAATTTTAAAAATAAAAATGTTTTTACAGTGCAGAAAACTGGAGTGGAAAAATAATTTTGGTTCAGTTTTGGAACTGAAAAGAAAATTCAGATTTATTTCTAGTTTTCGTAAAAAAAAAAAAAAAAAAAAAAAAGCCCTTCTTCTTTCAGTTTCTATTTGTTTCCGATTCGAAGCCCTTCTTCATCCATAGAGGTTTTTGAGACTGCTGACCAGGCTTCTACCTGTCGGGCTTTTGCCCAGCTTAACGGGGATCCGTAGAGGTTTATCAGCCGACTTAGGAAAAAAGTTAACTCTCTTCTGTGATATATATTTTAATTTAGTTAATGTTTATATTGTTTGGCTTTATATTGCTATGAATAATGTTTAATTACAAGCGTTAATAAATTGTTTATGAAGTTTTAATCATATTTAATATTTTCAGGATGACCATCTTATCGGTTCGTGATGAGTGCGATTTGCATTCGATTTCAAGCAAGCATCTTTTAACCTGGAGCAATATCAGAAGGTATTTTTAGTATTTTTATTCCGATATTAGTTAAAGGGACCAAAAAGTTTTGAAATGACGAAAAATGTATTTATTTATTATTATGTTTATTCTAATGTTATTCTAGTGCCTTTAAAGATGTTGTACAGTTGGTCCAATACCAAAATTCCTAAATTTACGTTCGTACGATTCGTAAAAGTCCTTGCAGACCAGCGATACGTGCGAAAGCAAAACTTTAAACTCGGTTATCTGGAAACCCCGTTTTTCAGTGGTTTTGCCACGATAATTTTTAAACAAGTTAACGGATTTACCCCCCTCCCCCCGTTTTTTTAATAAAGGAAATTAAATTTTATTGAAACTATACGTGAAAAAAAAAAAAATATTTTTCAAGTTATAACGAAAATGTGATAGATTTTTTTTATTTTGAATTTTTTTTTTTATTATATATTTTTTTTAATTTTTTGAAAATTTTTGTTTGTTTTTGAAGTGTAATCAAGAGCCCACGAAATAAGCAGTCAAAAAAAAAAAAAAAAAAAAAAAAAGAAAGAAAGAAAAAGAAATGACTGCTGAAAACTATGGAACCGGGACTTCAAAATCGTGGCAAAACTTCGTTCTGCAAGATTTATTATGTCGTATAGTATTAAAACGTTTGTTCTTGTTTTTCAGAATATAACAAATATATATTTTTTAATTTCCATGGAACATAAATAAATAAATGCTAAAAGAAGCAATAGTCTAAATTAATTACAGACTTCCTAATCAGTGACGAAACTTCAATCAATTTTCAGCATTTCAAAAACTTTCTGCACCCCAGTAAAGAACTTTCGTTTTAAGAAAGCATGGTAATTTTATCGATTCTTCTTCTTCTTCTTTTAAGATTTTAGTGCAGTATTCGGGCATTTTCCATTTTGTTGCCTTGGAAAGACAAGGAATGAATTTCGGCTAAAACGAGATGACATCGGGTCCTTAGTCATGTATATATCTTGCGCCCATATACAACCATAGGCGTATGTAGGATTTTCGTTGGGGGGAGGGGACAATGGAAAATACAGCCTGTTTCGTAAATCTTACAGATTGGACAATAATACTGACTTCTTTTTCCAAAAAGTTGTTTCTAACGGAACTTACTTCCTTAAACTTCAAAATTCCGTCTATTATTAACTGAATCGAAGAGTAAGGACATTAGAAAACAAATGATTTTGATATTTTGTGTTGCAAAAATTATAAAATATTCCGTTTTCCTCTGGTCGAATTTTTTTATAATTAGACAAATTTAGAAGACAGAGTTTGGAGATATTTGAGAACGATATATTATTTTTATTTAGAATCTGTGCATAAAATTGAGTTCACTAGCAATGTGATTTTGAAATAATTTTAAATCCTTCTCTTCCGTGCTGTTATTTTAGCTGTTAAGACGTTGTATAATATTCGATAGCTGGCGGGTTTGAATCCCGATATATGCATGGGTGTTTCTAATGTGTCAGATTCTACTTTGCACGAAAGTCCCTCTATCTTTATTCTTCGTGTTTAAAAGATGATCATATGTAAATATTGTATCCTTTTTTTACTTTGTTCATTTTTATATCTTGCACGCGCCGACATATACGTAAAAAAAAAAGAAGAAAAATCCAAGTAAATTTTATACTGCATAATATTATATAAAATCAACTTGAATCTTAAAGAAACGGTACAAAACTTTTTCTACCCTCATTGATTTAGAATTTTAGCAAAATCGAATTAAAAATATATCCATTATTGAAGATGCACTGTTCAATGTTGTGCCGATTTAGATATCATTCTTTCCTTTTTCATCTAAATCTATGCTGTTTGACTAAAAAAATCAACAGAATAAATAATGATTTCCGCTCAATCTTATTTTCTGAGTTTGTCGAACGCGGAAGAAAATTCATTGCAAAATATCTGGAAAATCCTAAAAATGCACTTGGTGTCATCATATGCAATAGCTTTTGTTCTTTAAATGCACTACCACTTCAGAAATGATCCGAATACCGTAAAATCTCCAGAAAAAAGTTTTTAAAACACACTTAAAAATTCAAAAATTCTTTCTGCCTATCAAATAGTGCCATCAAAGGAGTATTCTGCCTATATTGCTAAAATAAACTTTTTAATATCCTGAAATTTGAAATTTATTTTTATTGTAAATAAATTTAATGAGGATTACATAAAGTAAAAAAATTAATCCTTAACCGAATAGCAAAAACTGCGAGGTGGAGTTTCGCTAATTTTTTATTCATCCTGCAGATTATTCCCCATGGTTTTGAATCTGAAACAAACCAAAAACTGAAAAAAAGCTGTTATTTCTGATGGAACAAAAATAGGAACTGGACTTAATTGATTTTAATGTTATCTTGGAGCTTCTCAAATGTTTGCTATTATTAACTTTTTTTTTCTTTTTTAAAAAATAAAACTCTATTTTAAATAAAATAAATATAAAACGTAACAAATACTTTTAAAAACTTCAAATTTTACTACAATTCTTTTGCCATAGGTAGGGTTAAATCATAATTTGTCTATACATGTAGTCTTTCTATAAAATATTCATATGACAAAATTTTCGTTTCAATTTAAAAAAGAATCATGTAATACTACAGTGGACTCTCGTTAATGCGTCTTCGCTTAAGTATCTCCTGTTAATGAGGACAATTTAGTTTTTCCCATCGTCTTCTATCTGCAATTAACGTTAAGGGCGTCGCTTTATGCGTACCACTCATCGAAATATGCGGGCAAATTTTTCACACACTGGCCGGGCAAAATCGAAACTGGTTTTCTGCATTATTTCCCCCAAAAGGAACTTTGGTTATTGAGATAGCAAAAAATTGTCAGTAACAATGGTGCAGAGAAAAGAAGCATTCCACCACCAAAAGCGTGATAGGTTCAAAAATTGCTACTGGTGGATCACTGACATTACCAATCAACATGGGCGATAGATTTTCGAGTATGTCGCAAATATTTAAAAATGTGGTTAAAACACCATTTGTTCAACTATCGCAAAGAAAAATGAGTGAATACTTCAATTAAAGTAAAATTATGCAAGTACGACAATTTCTTTGAATTTTTTCCTTGTCTTGGTCCTGAGTAATTTACTCTTTTGTTTTAACAAATTGTCATTAACTTGCATTTTTTTTTGCTAAAATTATCTTTTTTTTTTCTTTAAGTATTAAATTGGTAAGATATTTAATTTCTGTGAAAAACTAAATTCAACTTATTCAACGAAAGGAATAACACCATTTAAATGTTTACGTCGTTTAATCCGGACTTCGGTGACTGCGGACGCAAAATGGCCTCCCTTGGAAGTCCGCACTAATGGGAATTCCACCGGTATCAAATGACACCTTTTAAAAGATTTTTATCTATGATTAAATTATTTATAACTTTTAGATCAACAATCACAAACCTTTTTTAATACAAGATTTTTATACTTAATAGCTTTAAAAATTTCAAGTAAAATAAACATAAATCAAAACTTTAAAAGGTGTCATTTGACACCGGTAGAAAGATTGTTAAAACCCTTTTTTAATTAAGAGTTAAGAAATGATAATAAAGAAAAATCCAAAATAAAATTGTAATTTATATTAGAGTCCTGCATGGATCCCGAAAATCTCTTGCAGTCCCCCCCCCCCCCCCCCCCAAAAAAAAAAAAAAATTATTAATTCCCCAAAATTATTTCCGAATTATAATGTAATTATTCTATGTAATTATATATGTTTCCGGATTATAGTAATTAATAGGATTATAGTTAATTATTCTATTATAAATATAATTATTCCCCAAAAAACTTACTTTGATTTGTGTGAAATGTGATGACATTACGGAAAGGGCGGGAAGAACACAGTAATTCGGTCAGTGACATCATATGTAATGTGAACTGCATTACGAAACATGACATGTGTCAACACTGCTGTTCAGATGACAAAGATAGCCACGTTTCGCCGCTTCTCGTGATATCGATACATTTCACACAAAAGAAAGTAAGTCTGCTGCAAATTTCGTTAAACTTATCTTCATTATTAATAAAGTTATGAACAAAAATCCGGGTTCTGACTGAAGTGATATATGCTGTATTTTTGACTTAAAAAATGGATTGCGACTCCAGTTTCCTGTACAAAATGTTTTTGTTTTAGTGTGTTCTGCCTCTCCTCGAAGTTTGCACGTGGAGTTCTGCGGCACTCTGTATATACATGTATTCCATATAAAAAAACTATTCTTTTATATATATATATATATATATATATATATATATATATATATATATTGGCTGAAAACAGAGAGCCAGAGGAATAAAGGAATGGTTAACGAGCTGTGATATTTATAGTCATGCACTGGACATTCTACGTCCAGAAATCTTTCTTTTCAGCATTATTTTCATATTTGCAGCATTTTTGCTGCATGCTATTGACTTTACTGTTGTCAGCATTGTTGGACATAAATCGAATAAATTCTTAACTTGGTCATTTATTTCACAGAAGAAATATATTATAATACTCAACTGGTGTGCGGTTCCTTTGCTTCCGATAAAGCTTTTGAGATAACAATCGTAATTTAATTTAATTTAATTAGAATTAAATTCAATGATGTTTCTTTGTTCTCTAGTTGACAAAATATTTCTAAAATATAGACTAAATTTTAAGTGTTAAAATCTTATTCATAGCTCGTCAGCTATTCTTAAATTTTAATTCTTAAATAGAAAATTAAAAACATATTTTAAAAATATTTTGTCAATTAGAGAGTAAAAAGAAGAGTATACAGAGATTTTTTTTCATCTTGTTTAACGTTAGACAGTGTCATTTGAGGGCTAATTGTTAAACAGCCTTAGAGATGACCCCCTCCCCCCCCCCCCCCCCCTCAACAACGCGAATCTTTCTGACACTTCACGGCGTTATTTTTATACGGAATTGCATGGGATTTGCACATTTGCTATTAGAGAACTTTAGAATTGAATAACATTTTTCTTTTTTCTTCTTTTTTTATAATGAATGTATTGCATTTATTGTTATAATTGATTGCTGCACGACGGTGACTTTTCCTGTACTGCTGTGTCTCTAAAATCGTTTCAAAATGCTCACTTTTGACACTAATTTTCGAAATAACTTTTGCTTTTATAATAAAAAAAAAAAAAAAAAAAAAAAAAAAAATGAGAAGCGATATTTGATATCGTTAAGAATATCTGTAATTTCGTGCATTGAAGAATAAAGATGATTTCATAAGTGTGTCAAAAAGTTGAGAACAAACTTAATATGGACATTGCATTTTCCTCCTTTTTCTAGTACTTCCCTATTTTGTGTACTACCATTTACTTACTCTTTATGGCAATTTCTCCCTCTTCCTTCCTGTGTCTAACATAAAAACAAGTCATTCAATTTTATAGTTATCTTACAAAACCTTTTTTCACGGAAGATATAACAATGAATTATCCTTATCTTTTTTCGAAACTTTCACAAGTCAAAAACAAAAAATTATGAAAATCTTTAGAAAGTTCCGGGTGCTTCCGGTACTAATTTAAAATATTTATACTGCTATCTTTCACAAACTTTATTCGCTTCCGGTCTTCATTTCTGAATTTTTATATTTTTGTTTTCAACATACAGCTATGAGTGGTAAATTTTATTTTTTTTTTCTTTAAAAGTTTAAGGTTTTATATGACTTAAATTTTCATTGCTGCGTGCTTCAAATATGTCAAATGTGCTATTGCACGAATTATTCAGAAGCTTTATTTGGAAAGATATGAGAATATTGCCACAGTTTCAGCAAAGCTTTATTTGTCACTAGCTGACCCGCTTGGCGTTCCCTGGGTCCATGATAATAACCTAAAATATTCCTAAAATCAGTGTTGAATGATTTTATATGTTTAAACGAAAATCTTTCTAAACGATCTAATGCTGTAGGCTCCAATGCTTTCGGAAGCGTACACCCTCGAATTTGTATGATTTTATATTTTCAAATGAAAATTTTTCTAAACGATCCTAATGATGTGGACTCCAATGATTCCGGAAGCGTACACCCTCGAATTTGTATGATTTTATATTTTCAAATGAAAATTTATCCAAAGAAACCTAGAGTTAAGGGCCGCACTGCCTTCGACAGCTCAGAAATATTTTCTTCTCACCGTTTTTTTCCCACTTCAGGTCATTTACTAGTTCTTATTGCCCAAAAACTTTTTAAAATTTGTCTGAGTTATAAATATATTTCCGAAGCCTGTGTAAAAAAAATTGTGAAAGAATGCATGTCTAGTGGTAAAGGCAGTTGCAAGAAGACTTTTTTTTACCACATCGGGTCATTTAATAGTCATTTAAAAAATATGTTTCATACTGGGCTAAACTCTTTGAAATTGTTATCGGTTATAAATATAGTGGTTTTGATGCCTGTGTAATTATATATATATATATATATATATATATATATATATATTGATAATTAGTTGTAAAAGGGCTGTGGTTTCTTCTCACTTTTTAACACTTTCCAACCTAGTTGAAAAGTGTTTATGACTTCGGTTTGTCTGCCGTATGGCCGTCTGTCCGTCTGTCCGTGCTCTAACTCCCGTAAATATGCTCGGATTGCCCTGCAATTTTTATATGTTATTGTCGTTATCTATAGCATGTTCCCTATTTCAACTGAAGTGTGTAGCACTTATAGTTTTATTACAGGGACACTCAAAAGAATTCCGTTACATTGCGGTCTATGGGGAAAAATCATTTGCGGTTTATTTAAATAATGTTTCAGTATTTTAAACGCATTGAAATTTATATATATCACTAAGGTGCATTCGAAGAAGCTTATTATGGAATAGGGTGTGCATAGCACTTATAATTACTTTACAGGGACAGTCAAAAGAATTCTGTTACATTACGTCTATGGAGAAAAATCGTCTGCGGTTTAATTAAATAATGTTTTACTATTTTAAACGCATTGAAATTTATATATATCACTAAGGTGCATTACAAGAGGCTTACTACAGAATAGTGTGTGTATAGCAGTCATCGTTCATTTACAGGGACACACAAAAGAATTCTCTACTGTCTGTTAACAATAATTCCTGGAAGTGCGTTTTAAGTTACTGAACGCGATTTTAATTTTAACTCGCTTTTTATCTATTACGTGGTGTGTATAAATTCTGTAGATCCTATACAGGGAAGCACAAAAGTTCGCGAACACATTTCCGTTTATTGACAGAAACTCCAGCCGGAGAATTTTAAACTGTGCTACGCGTTTCCTAACTGAACTAAAATTTAGCATCCTATGTAGTATATATACAAATCTATAGATCCTATACAGGGCTGAATAAAAGTATTCGGATATTTTTCCGAAAATTGTATTTGTTGGAAATTCCTGAAATTATGTTTTTAAATAGGTTATACGTTTTCCAAATAGTTTACTTAGATGTTATCTTTTAGCTTATTAAACGGTATGATTTGTAAAATTATTTTGGAAGCGTTGGAAAGTGTTACATAATCTATGCTTGACGCATGATTTTTCGTTCTTGTTTTTTTTTTTTTTTTCGCATCGGATCGTTTAACATTAAAAATAAAATAGTTCTTATCGTCCGAACGCTTTGGAATTTTTTAGAGGTATAAATATAACGTTTCGGAATCCTGCGTATAATTTTCGTGCAAAAATATGCATATTTAGCTGTGATAACATCAGCAAAAACCACCCTCGTAATCACGTTCTGAGCAAAACTTTTGCAGATTTTAATTTTTTTTAATATAAAGAAATCTCAGTGTTTCGAGATTTTTATATGTGAGTTAAATCAAGTATCTACAGAAAACGTAAAAAGATTGTTTTAAAATACTTTCATTTAGTTACTCTTAACATAGAAAAAAAAGAGTGTCTTCGGGAGGCGCGAGGTGACTTGCAGCCGCTAATTTTTTTGAAATAGTTTATTTTCGTATTTTTTAAAACTGATTACAACGTTATAGAAAAGAAGGTACGCGCTTTAAGTCGGTATTTTTCGTTTTTCCGTATCTTTAAAAGTGAGACTGATGCGGGCTTCGAAAAACGAGAGAAAAACACACACAAAAAAAGGACCAACCTTTTGAAAATAATATTTTTGAAAGAATTATCGATACATTTTTTAACGAATTGCACCTTTAGAAAGAAAAAAAAAGTACGTACTTTTGTTTTGGTGTCTTTCTTTTTTCCGTATTTCAAATAGTTAACCTGCAGCGCGCTGTGGTAAGTTAAAAAAAGATCCGCTTTTTGCTTTTCGGTTTTTCAATGCAGATCCGAAACTGCCTGCGGGCGCAATTTAAAAAAAAATAACAGCATATTTGTTACGAGAGTTCATTGTGTTTTTTAATTAATATCTCGACTAATTATTAAAAAAAAGAAAAATCTGAGCCCCGGGTGCATCAGAACCTGTCTTGGACTATCCTCACCCAAATTTTCAGACTACACGGACAAACTATTTTCTTTTATTAGTATACAGTTTGAACATAGTGCCTTTAAACATGACAAAAATCAATTTTCTCTTTTTAATTTATTCCCATTCCTTAATAATTTCTGAACAGGGGGTAAAAAAATGCATTTAAAACTTGCATTTTTACCCGAGTTATAGCCCGTTTAAATAAAACCATCTTTGTTAAAACCACCTTTGGTAAAAACCTACTTGTTATTTCCAACTTGAAAGCGGTTTCTTCTTCTTCTTCTTTTTCTTCTTCTTTTTCTTTTAAGTATGGATTCTGAGTAATTACTCTGAAGCCGTTTAACGCAAGTTCAAGAAATTGGAACAATATTATTTATTTTGCTGTAAAATGTTTGCAAAGAGTTTTGATTAAATTTAAAAATTAGCATACAATTCAAAAAACAATTTAAAAATTACCAAAGGTGTTTGCATATTTTTCAAACGCATTTTAGGTAGATTTCGTAAGAAATACTACCTATTACATTCTCACCTAAGTTGGAAATTTTGAAAAATTTTTGCAGATCTACGCCGATCATGACTCCCAGAACCCAAAACCACCCCCAGTTCAAAACTTTATCTATCTATTTATCTATCTATCTATCTATCTATCTATGTCACTTTTTTCTGACCACGATAACTGGAAAAATTCTGCATAAATCTCTTCCAAACTGATACATAAAATCAAGGGTCATAAAATCTCGGTCAAGTTCGTTAATGGGCAAAATCGAACCAAGGGGGGGGGGGAATGGGGGGGGGCTTTTTGTGAAAACAGAAAAACTCTCATAATTTCTTTATTATTATACGTATCGAATCCGTTTAAAGTTATTATTACTTCTAGGAGAAGGGCCGAAAATGTATGTATGACAGACTTTTGATATAATTAAAAATGGCCCCAAGTGGGGGAAAAAGGGGGGGGGGGTTAGAAGAAAAAAAATCATAGCTCCGTCAATTCACAAGATATCAAATCCGCGTAAATTTATTATTAATCCCCTTTGTATTATCTAAAACTTTTATATTGACAAGTTTTTTATAGGACCAACCGTTATAGCAAAAAAAAATTAAAAACAAAAAAATCCCTGCCGGCTCCACCTGCAAACAAGTTATTTTTCGAAGTAGGCTTTTCCAACTCTCGCATCTTTTCGAAACTGATACATAAAATCAAGGGGCATAAAATCTCGGTCAAGTTCGTTAATGGGAAAAATCGAACCAAGGGGGGGAAAGGGGAATGGGGGGAGATCTTTGTGAAAACAGAAAAAAAACTATAACTTTTTAATTATGATACGCATCGAATCCGTTTAAAGTTATTATTACTTCTAGGAGAAGGGCCGAAAATGTATGTATGACAGACTTTTGATATAATTAAAAATGGCCCCAAGTGGGGGAAAAAGGGGGGGGGAGTTAGAAGAAAAAAAATCATAGCTCCGTCAATTCACAAGATATCAAATCCGCGTAAATTTATTATTAATCCTCTTTGTATTATCTAAAACTTTTATATTGACAAGTTTTTTATAGGACCAACCGTTATAGCAAAAAAAAATTAAAAACAAAAAAATCCCTGCCGGCTCCACCTGCAAACAAGTTATTTTTCGAAGTAGGCTTTTCCAACTCTCGCATCTTTTCGAAACTGATATATAAAATCAAGGGGCATAAAATCTCGGTCAAGTTCGTTAATGGGAAAAATCGAACGAAGGGGGGGGGATGGGGGGAGATCTTTGTGAAAACAGAAAAAAAAACTATAACTTTTTAATTATGATACGCATCGAATCCGTTTAAAGTTATTATTACTTCTAGGAGAAGGGCCGAAAATGTATGTATGACAGACTTTTGATATAATTAAAAATGGCCCCAAGTGGGGGAAAAAGGGGGGGGGGTTAGAAGAAAAAAAAATCATAGCTCCGTCAATTCACAAGATATCAAATCCGCGTAAATTTATTATTAATCCTCTTTGTATTATCTAAAACTTTTATATTGACAAGTTTTTTATAGGACCAACCGCTATAGCAAAAAAAAATTAAAAACAAAAAAATCCCTGCCGGCTCCACCTGCAAACAAGTTATTTTTCGAAGTAGGCTTTTCCAACTCTCGCATCTTTTCGAAACTGATACATAAAATCAAGGGGCATAAAATATCGGTCAAGTTCGTTAATGCGAAAAATCGAACCAAGGGGGGGATGGGGGGGCTTTTTGTGAAAGCAGAAAAAAAAACCCATAATTTCTTAATTATGATACGTATCGAATCCGTTTAAATTTATTATTACTTCTAGGAACAGGGCCAAAAACTTATGCATGACAGATTTTTGATATAATTAAAAATTGCCTTAAGGGGGGGGAGGGAAGGGGGGTTTTAGAAGAAAAAAATTCAGAACTTCGTCAATTCCCAAGATTTCAAATCCACTTAAATTTATTATAAATCCTCTTAATATTATCTAAAACTTTTATATTGACAAGTTTTTTATAGGACCAACTCTTATAGCAAAAAAAAAAAAAAAAAAAAAAAAAAAAAAAATCCTTGCTGTCTGGTTTCGAAGTAGGCGGTTCCAACTGCAGCATCATCGCAAAAATGTCATTTCTTCCGCAATTCCCGACAAACAGGTGCCCCACGGTCTGCGTCTTCGAAATCTACCTGTGCCTGCAGGCCGAGCCGTCAGGGATTTTTTTTTTTTCCAAAATATAACTTTTTTTTCTCTAAGCATGTAGATTGTCTAAAAATGCACCTTCGCTCGCATTTTTTAACAGTCTAATTCTGTCCAGAAAATCGCCCGAAATTTTTTTTTTTTTTTTTTTTTTTTTTTTTTTTTTTTTTTTGCTTGTTAGAATATGAACAAATTTACTTTAAATATAACTTATATCAACCAAGGACCGTATAAAACTTTATATTTCGTAAATAATAAAAAAAAAACTGTTTGGAAAGAAGGCTTTTAATATGACGAAGAACAATATGTGAAACATTTTTTTACAATTGAAAATATAGCTCCAAAGCTAAGGGTTTAGGCAACGATAAGAATGGACATCCTGTATCTGCAAATGAATTGTATAAATAGTGTCGTTTGTTTGAAATCGCTTAACCCATATTTTATCATAAGTCCTGTGTACATGAGAGCTTAGATTTATCGTAATTTCACAAATAATATTGTATTCTTTTTTTTTCTGCGCCAATACTAAATATATTTGAAATTTGATAAGTATTATTTATAATCATTTAAAGTTCAATTTTAATATTTAGATTTTTGAATTTGGATATTTTTTATGGTTTTATCTGATACGACTTATTATTGTTTCTTAATTTAAATAATTGTGTGAAAAATATGCTAAAATTCATTTCAAGTTTAATTATTACAAGTCTGTGGTAAGTTTTTGAATTTTATATTTTTGTTCGATGTTTTATAACTCTGTAAAAGCAATTTTTCACGAAAATATTATTTTTTGTTTGTGCTGTAAAATATCAGTTAAAAATATTAATACCAAAATAAATTCTCCAATATTGAAGTTATACGTGAAAATCTATATACAAACTACATACTGCAATAAAATTGAAGACCACCTTTTTTTAAAAAGTGAATTAAGGAGATTCAAGACTCTGAAAAAAAAATTAAACAGTAATCATTTCTGAGAACTTTTTTAATAGTTGTATGAAGTATTTTCAAAGTGATAATTTTAAGTCATTTTTCTCAAAGTGTGATTTTGTGGCATTGCGCACGAGGTAACTCAAAAATTTTCAATATTTTTTCATGAAATTTTCAGGATATATGTAGTGTATGGTAAGCTCTATAAAATGTGGATCTAAATTTTTATCTTTTACTTTTGAAAAACAGTTTTTTCTTGGTGGTATGTTGCTAAAATTTTTAAAAAAAATTATATAAGCAAAATACAGTTTTGTTTTTAAAATATAAAAACTCCATAAATAAACAATTTTTTAGGTGTGCTTTTTTTTTCAATGTAAGCACAAGACTCTCAAGTATAATTAGATACTAAAAATTTTGATTCCCATGCAGAAATTGTTTTGTAATCATGCGCGCAACATACGATTCAAAGTTACAAAACGCCTATAAAAAATATTTCCCAGAATATGATTTGAAAAATATATGAAATGAAAGAAGAAATGAAAAATATGTCTATTACTACCTTTGAAAAATGTGTTTTTGTAATGTATACTTTTTAAGATATAAAAGGACAAACATGGTCCATTTAATTTTCACTTTTCGACATTTTAAGAGTCCTAAGTCCTCTTAATGTGTATTGGAAGATATTTTATTTATTAATTCTTAAAACTTAAGTAAATCCATATTGTAGATCAAAAGTAAAATCTGTAAACCTAGAAAAGTATTGTTTGGAGAAAGGGGTGTGAGGTTCGATAATAGGCTTAGTTTTAGGAATATGCATAATTTTGTATTTAACATGTCTGGTAGGTACACAGCTATCTGTAACTTTCCCTTCTCACCATATCTCATCTACGATTGCAGGCTATTTTTAAATGCTGAAATGGCTTTCGCAAATCGCCAGATAATTTTCTACTTCTGAGCTGCAATCTTATTACGATACTCTAAAATCCCTTAAAAATACTCATTTTAAATCATTGATTTAATATTTGTTGACACGAACTTTGAGTTTTTATATGTAGTAATTTCCGAGTTATAATCCGCGGATAATAAAAACATGTTTTGAACCAGAATTTTACCAGAACCAGAAAAAAAAAAAGTTCACTTCCGGTTTTTGTTCCACCTGAAATAACGGTTTTTTCAGGCTCGAAGCCCTGGAAAACATTATATAATGAAATTTAAGTATATTTGATACATTTACATTTGATTTCATTTACCTTAAAAAGTAAAAAATATATATATCCCGAAAATTAATATTTGATACTTGTTTTTTAGAGAAGAATACTCAGAAAATAGATCACATCTGTGTGAAGGGTCCAACAAGAATGATGTGCAGTATTAATTATCTGGTAAGTAAATTCCATATTTTATTTGTGTGTTTAGAGGAAAATTTCCTCAAAAGAAATATTTCTGTAAAAATACACGCGTCAATGGGGGGGGGAAAAAAAGTAAAAGAAACTTTTAGATTTTGCCCAAAAAATTGGAAAATTCTAGAGTTACTGCTAAGGCTTAACATTTCTCATAGAGTGGTGGTAAGTCCAGAATGTTTTTCACCAAACCATTTTGGTTTAAGTTCTTTAAATGCGGCTATAAAGAAGATATTCATAAAACATGAAACTTGTGTGTCAAAATTTTCATTTAATATTATAATATCACAATTAAACTTGCTTGTTACAGCAATATTGATTCATGAGATATTTTGAATTTGAAAGAATGTTGACTAATTCGCACAAACATGTCTTCGTATTATACTTCCCTTAACTTTTCGTCAAAAGCAACATAAAGTCAAAAGCTTTCTGCTTTTTCTGTAGATAATAAGTGCTTCTCCCTCCTATCCTATGTTGAAAAAATCATAGCGTTTCAGTCACCGGTGTTGAATTAGAGAAATAAATGTTAAATAAAAACTGATATACCTATTATTATTGTTAGATTTTAAACGTAAATCCATCAATTTTATGACGACGGTGGAAGAAAACTAAATCCGTCCGTACAATATTTCGCCGGACAAAACTCAACTATGATTTTAGAATTTATCAATAAGTGGTGGAAAGTGTTAACATTCATCGAAATAGCTTCATCTATTTTTAAGGCTTTTACGCCATTACAATAGTCTTTCTTATCTGTGTGTGAAAAAATCAAATCAAATACTCTTCACTATGGTAAATTCAGAGTAACGCATTCATAACCTTTTGCTTATAATTTTCGAAACTTTCTAAATTTATTTAAATTCAATTATATGTAAGTTATCAAAAATTGTAGTTAAAAGAATAATTTAAAATAATGGTTTAACCCTTTCCGGCACCGACAAAGTCTGTTCGTAAAATGAGAAATAACTGACTGACACCAGAATTTACAAACGACTTTTTTAGAAAATATGAACACCTTATTTTAAGCTTTACTATAGAAACAAAATTTTATTAAAATATTCTTGGTGCCGTATGCAAGTTTGGAATTAAAATTAGGTGTGCCCGGAGTGGGACTACTGTGCCGGAAAGAGTTAAACGTTCGCGAGTATTATTTTAATTATTTGTCATGTATTCATTGTTTGCAAAGCACTACGCATGGTTCAGTATAGAACACTAAAGTTAAGGCGTTAATTCCCAGGTTTATAGTACTATATAGTGCGGTTATAGTAAGTAGTCTTATAAAATATTTCAATTTAGTGTTACAAGTTTAAAATAAATTTTTATTGTATTTAATGAAATTACCTTTGAAATTATGAACATTCTTCTTACGACTATGACACACTGTGAGTTGAGTTCATTCAGTGATTATTGATTTCATTTTCAGCATTCTAAGTAGTTTCAGTTTTAGATAAGTACACCAAATTTTAACTGAAAATTTTTTTGAATGTATCTTGGAATTTTAATTTTTATTATAATATAAATTTAATAAAATTAATATAATTTCTCTGGTATGGATTATTATATCTGCTTTTAAAAGTATAAGTAATTGTAAACAAAAATAAATCAACAAAACGTATTGGAATACAATAACAATTATGTTCATTAACCATTTTAACTTAATTTTTTTAGTAATTATCACGCTTTGTTATATTTTAAACCTCAACCTAGAAATTTTGAAAAATTCTTTGTCTTATAACCCCTCAAGTATCATGAACTAGTGTCGGAAACTATTACAGGATTTTATTAAATTCAGGGCATCAACTAAGATTGAAAACTACGCTCATTTGTCGCCATGAAGATGGGATTATTTTCAAGACGGAATAGTTCGATTAACTAAATGCGAAAACAGGAGGAATGTGTGAAGCTTCATTAGTTCCTTACAGAATTTAAAATGAGTTAAAAATTTAGGAAAAATCTTATTTTTGGTGATTGGGGACTTGGTACCCTTTAAACTAATTTTTTATAATATCTTTTTGGCATAATATTATTATACGGGTTTATGAGAGAAAATGATTTAATCAAGAAAAAATGCATTTTTTGTGATTAAAAAAAAAAAAGATGATCCCCTACTTCTATATTTTAAAACTTTTTGAAACATTTTTTTCATACTTTTCTTGCACGTGTGTTCTATATCGGTGGGGATAAAATTTTCAAAAAGTTAATTAGCTTAAAGAAACAATAAATAAGATGTCATGACATATGTAAAAGTATAGTAAAAATGGCTATTTACTTAACATTTTTATTTAAAAAAATAAACTTTTTGTATTACTGAAAATCCGATTTCTAATTTTATGAAATGCACCTGTCCAAAAATTGTGAGTCAAATTAAAAGTATATTTTGAAGTTTTAGCATTTGGATCATACTGATATATTGAAGACACACGAACTGAGAAAAATGAATTCAATGATTGCAACTCTGAATCATTTAAAGGCAAATGGATGTAGTGAAAAGCTTTTTTTCACATATTTATAATCGTCGTATTTTTACGTAACTTCGCCATAATGTACTAAGGTTGTGTAATTCGCTTCGGTATGGTGTCCTATTAATAGGACATCTTTTTATTTAGTATTAGTTTGTGTTAGCAAATATTTTTGTTATTATTTGCATTTAGCATGATAGTATAGGTCTATACATTTATCATTAGAACTTCATTTATGTTTCAGAATTTAGTAATAATAATAACTAGTTGACCCACCCGCCGTTTCCCGGGCCCATGATAAAACCTTAAATAAACCCAAAATTTCTAATTTATATCTTTAACCCGATTTTGTATGAATTTATATTTTTAATGACAAAATCATGAAAAAATACTGCTAATTAGTGTGATAAAAGTGCTCTTAAGAAAACATTAAAAAAAAAGCTTTCGTTGTCCAAACTTTTTGAAATTTTTAATGGTTATAAATATAAAGGTTTTACAGCCCGTGTAAAAATTGCGTCAGAAATATTGTTATCTGGTTGTAAAATAAATATGTTTTCTTCCCTGGAAAGCGACCCTTTTTCAAAATGTTTTTCAAAGGGATAATATCAATTTTTTTCGAATTGATTGCGGCATTTGAGACGCAAAAGTGCAATCTTTCAGAATATGTTTTTCGTTTTTAAATAAACCAAACGGTTTAGTCGATAGAAGTTAAAACCGAATTGCGAAATAAACGCATTCTTCTTTTAAATGGTTCTTCATTCCCCCGAAGAAAAGAGAGTGTCTCCTCTTTTCTTCCTCTGCAAATCGGGTTACGAGCTGTGCACAGCACATGTCTTTCCCCAGCGCGCTCAGAGCTAAACAGATTTCCTGAGCTAGCCATGAAATAAGGGGTCCATGTCTTTATCACGGGAGAGGGGAGAATGAGGGAGAAGAAAAAGCAATTAACAGCCTGGCGACTTGTAAATAAGAAAAGTAGCCATATTCAACCCTTACTCGCTAAACAATTATTGATATACGGGCCCCGAATGGAGATAAAACGAAGAAACATTTTTGCTCATTAAAAGACATCTGTAAGACATCCTCCCTCCCATCCATTATTATTCATTCTTCAATGTCAGTTCGTCTTGTAGATAAATTCTACACTGTACTGTTGTACTGTTTTCAAAGTAAAAATTACAGAAAAAAAAATTATTCTGCATATAAAAGTTTCATAAAAATTATAACTATATAATTCACCTTTTTGTATCATTAACAAAAACCATAACAAATTTCGTGTGGCCTAAAAAATAACAAGAAATGTATTATGTAAAAAATATAATTGTACAAACATTTTTAGAATATTTATTTATTTATTTCCTCATCAAAGATATCCCAAGATTCTGTTAAGGTGGTTCTCAAATGATATGCTCAACAGCACGAAACTTTCTGACGCATTTTGTAACTCATTTTTAAACGTAAAGGCATAAAATTAGTAGGCCTGACTATTGAAACAATTTGGAATCCAAATAAGTTTTCCATTTTTTGATCAATAAATTACTTATCGAGTTATGAGCGATTATTGTCTCATGACAACACGTTTTTCCCCTTTCTTGTGCTGCGACGTTGGAAATTCGATTCAAAACGCTGACTTTGACTGTATTTTCTAAATTATAACTATATAATTCACCTTTTTGTATCATTAGCAAAAAACATAACAAATTTCGCGTGGCCTAAAAATTAACAAGAAATGTATTATGTAAAAAAATATAATTGTACAAACATTTTTAGAATATTTGTTTATTTATTTCCTCATCAAAGATATCTCAAGATTCCGTTAAGGTGGTTCTCAAATGATATGCTCAACAGCACGAAACTTTCTGACGCATTTTGTGACTCATTTTTAAACGTGAAGGCATAAAATTAGTAGGCCTGACTATTGAAACAATTTGGAATGCAAATAAGTTTTCCATTTTTTGATCAATAAATTACTTATTGAGTTATAGATTTTCTTGTCACGTGACAACACGTTTTTCCTCTTTCTTGTGCTGCGGCGTCGGAAATTCGATTCAAAACGCTGACTTTGACTGAATTTTCTGAAAGATCTTCTGCCTTTACCAAAAAATGGAGCCTTCACCAAAGCGCCTTTCGATTACAAAGTTTCTGAATTAAGAACACTTGCCAATTTCCGAACTTCCCAAGTTTCTGAACAAAAGTAAATTTAAAAATATGTCGTAAAGTAGCTAGTTTGGATTTGAGAATAGCTTTAAGGGGGTTGCTCAATCAGCTCTCTAATTTCCCTCGCTAATATTAAAGATATGGGCGTAGAAGAATGCACCGTACATTTAAAATATCTCCTTAGAAAATTACATTCCTTTTTTTTTTCTTTTTTCTTCGTACTCTTCTTAAAATATGTTTTTTTCCGCCTTAGTTGTTAAAATATTTCTGAAATATCTGCTTAATTTAATATTTTATGTGTTAAAAGCTGACGAGCTGTGAGTAATATTTTAACACTTCAAGATAAATTCTGATAAAAACATTAGCAACTATGAATTTCATTTCAACCAACGTTTAAAAGGGTCTGTATTCACTATCTTTGGTGAAATCTTGCGGTCTGATATTTATCGCTATTTTAATACTATTTGTGTGTTTACAGTTTGATTATTTTTAATGTGTTAATTAAATAGCTGTCGTTAAGGATTATTAAGTTTAGTGTATAATTTGTTGAGGATATACATTTTTTGGAACATGGTCAATTTAGTGCAAAAACTATAAGCAAAATTTCGAAAGTTTATGTTTGCAAAATGCAGTGTCCAATGTTTTGTTTTACTCTCTTTATTTTATTTTGTTCAAATTTTCCAAATAATTTTACAAACCATTACCGTTTAATAAGCTGAAAGATAACATCTAAGTAAACAATTTGGAAAACGCATAACATATTTAAAAACGTAATTTCAGGAAATACCAACAATATTCGGAAAAATATCCGAATACTTTTATTCAGCCCTGTATAGGATCTATAGATTTGTATATATACTACATAGGTTGCTAAATTTTAGTACAGTTACAAAACGCGTAGCGCAGTTTAAAATTCTCCTTCTGGAGTTTCTGACAATAAACGGAAATGTGTTAGCGAATTTTTGTGCTGCCCTGTATATGATCTACAGAATTTACACACACCAAGTAATAGACAAAAAGTGAGTTAAATTTAAAATCGCGGTCAGCAACTTAAAACGCACTTCCAGGCATTACTGTTAACAGACAGTAAAGAATTCTTTTGTGTGTCCCTGTAAATGAACGATGACTGCTATACACACACTATTCTGTAGTAAGCCTTTTGTAATGCACCTTAGTGATATATATAAATTTCAATGCGTTTAAAATAGTGAAACATTATTTAACAGCACATGCATCTTTTTTACTGATTTGTTTTAATTATTATTTTT
This sequence comes from Maratus michaelseni, assembly GCA_963931845.1. Lineage (NCBI taxonomy): Eukaryota > Metazoa > Arthropoda > Arachnida > Araneae > Salticidae > Maratus > Maratus michaelseni. Next base: position 448,469,922 of record OZ007586.1, read on the forward strand.
TTTAATGATTTATATGAAAGATTATAGTTGTTTTTGCTTATCATATATATATATATATATATATATATAGTACATTATAATTAATTTTATTATCTAAAATCTCCACCCCGCTTTTTTTAACACTTTCCAACCTAGTTGAAAAGTGTTTATGACTTCGGTTTGTCTGTCCGTTTGTCCGTGCTCTAACTCCCGTAAATATGCTCGGAATGCTCTGAAATTTTTGTATGTTATTGTCGTTATCTATAGCATGTTCCCTATTTCTACTGAAGCGTGTAGCACTTATAGTGTTTTTTTACAGGGACACTCAAAAGAATTCGGTTACATTACGGTCTATGGGGGAAAATCATTTGCGGTTTGTTTTAATAATGTTACACAATTTCAAACAAATTGTAATTGATATATATATCACTAAGGTACATTACAAGAAGCTTACTATGGAATAGGGTGTGCATAGCACTTATAGTTACTTTACAGGGACAGGCAAAAGAATTCCGTTACATTACGTCTATGGTGAAAAATCGTTTGCGGTTTATTTAATATACTTTTATCATAATCGGAAATATAGAAATACAAAATTAACATAAAAAAAAAAAAAGTGAAATTAGGAAATTATTGCTAAAATTGAAACAAGGATTCGCTACGTAAATTTTCACAACAAGAACTGTTAACCCTTTCAGGTACAAGTAATTGTGTTACTGTAATGGTGAATTCACAGCAGGAATTTCGAGAAATATCATTTGACTATATAGACAGGTTTTCATCTTAGCAGGTACACTATTCCTTATAGTTTATATTATTTTCACCGAGACCATGAAATTTTCCGTTGACAAATGTTTCCGCTTTACATACGTTCTATTTCACTGGTTTTAGTATTTAATCTAGCTTACTTAATTTAATTGTGATATACATAACCTCTTCAAAATGCACGTAAAATATAACATTTCATAAAAAATAATGTGTGCGATTTTTTAAAACTGAATCTGGAAAACAAATTCATACCACTTTTAAGCAGAGTTCGTTGATTTAAATCAGCTTGATTTTAATCATGATTAAGATTAAACTGATTTTTTTTTTTTTTTTTAAATCTCTGATTTAAAACAACTTTCGTAAAAATTTTATTTCAAATTCAGGTCAAGAAGTTTTGTAATAAATATTATGTTTTGAAAATAATAATAATAATAATAATAATAATAAACTTTGTAAATTTAAGGTGTCGGAGAGACTGAGAACTCAAAATGCATGATTTTTAATTTTATTTAAATCAAATATCAGACTTTAAAATAAAAATCCCAATTTAAAAATAGAGAATCTTTGCTGAAAAACGTTAAAAGATTAATGAATATTTATCTATTAAAAACATCTAAATCTTATGTAAATTTTTTAATACAAAATCATGGGGACTTTCTGCGAGGATATGGAAAACGTTAGAATAAATAAATATAGGCCATTCAAAAGTTTTTTTAATTGAATTTATATAGACATCTCATTACTTCCACATGTAAATAACAAGTGGTTCAATATTCTGATGTAAGTTTATTTATGGAAATATTTGGAAAATAAAATCATTTCATGGCTTGTAATAGTCTGATATGTTTTTATATATATTTTCATACAATATTTTATAATATATTTTCAACAAAGTTGAAAAATGGTTATTAATTCTGTTTGTCTGTCCGTCTGAGCTCTAACTTTCGTAAATGTACTCGGATTTCCATGCAATTCATATGTCATTGAGGTCAACTATGGCATGTTCGGTATTGAGAATGAAGTATGTAGCACTTACAGTTCATTTACAAGCACACTCAAAAGAATTCTTTTACATTACGGTCTATGGAGCAAAATCGTTGGCGGTGTATTTTAATGATGTTAATATATCTCAAACATATTGAAATTGATATATATCACTGAGTTGCATTACAAAATGCTTATCATAGATTATAGAGAGCATAGCATTTATCGTTCATTTACAGAGATATACAAAATAATTCGGTACAGTACTGTCTGTGAACATTAATTTCTGGAAGCTTGTTTTCCGTTGTGCCACACGTTTTTAAATGTAACTAATTTTCTACATATTGCTTAGTGTATATAAATTCTATAGATCATATACAGGGTTGCGCAAAAGATGTCGAGTACATTATCTTTCATTGACCGAAATTGAAGAATGGAATTTTTGAACTTTACTGTGCGTTTCCTAACTGAATTAAATTTTAGCATATTATGTGGCATGTATACAAATCTATTGATCATGTACAAGGGATGCACAAAAATAAATAAATAAATAAATAAAAAATTCAGATATTTTTTTAATTATTCATTTTAATTACTGAAACTGGGATTTCAAATATGATATACGTTTTCGAGAATTGTTTACTTAGATATCACATTTCACCTTATGAATCTAAGAAGTTTTGTTACAGTATTCTGATTGTGCTGGTATGTGTTTCATAATCCATGCTTAACGCCGCATGATTTTTCGTTCTTGTTAAATATAATTTCAATTTTAATTACTTATAAATGTAAGCTAATTAACAACTAAACTTTTTAAAGTCTTAGAAAAAAAAAAAAGATTTTTTTTTTTTTTTAATTTAAAGTAAATAAATCCAACTTTGATTTGGTCTAAACTCCGTAATTCCTTAGGAACTTAGCTGGAAAATTGATTTCTTTTCAAATATTTTAATAACAAAAAATAACTTTTTTTTCAGATCCATTGCAATTTGTAACATATAAGCATGATCATCTTTATGTATGTATAATACATTCTCAAAATTCATTAAATGAATATTGTATGTACTCCAGAATATTGTATATAATCCGGAATAGATGTTTTTAAAAGAATTCTGTACCAATCTGGAATAGAATGTTTAAAATTTCATTCATAACAGTTTTCTTGTTTTATAAATATAATTATCTTTTGTATTTTAAGATTTTTAATTAAAAAAAAAATTGGTATTAAAAAATTTTAGATTTTAGTAATGAAGGGTGCATATGCTTTTTAATTTATTAAATGGATAATTTAAAGTGGTATATATTTTTCATATAGAATAGTATATATTTGTTAAATTGCAGTTTAAGCAAGTGATCATATAACACAAAATAATTAGTTTTATTTATTTCATGTTTTCAAAAGTAAAAGATAATTCACTTTTTCAAATTAAATCTGTTTCTATTGCTCCATTTTTTGTAACTGTAATATTTAATTATTCATATGATTAAAATATTTCAAATTAACCAAGTGACTGAGTATTTTTTTTATTTCAAATAAATTTAAATGAGCTTTTTTAGTTGTTAATTTTAATGATATTGTAAAAAAGTTATTTTACTTTAAAAAGTGTAATTAAAAAAATTAAATCTGATTTAAAAAAAAAAAAAAAAAAAAAAAAAAAAAAAAAAAAAAAAAAAATCGATTTTTTTATTTATTTATTTTTTAATTCTTCGAAATATACCTGCGCAGGTAAAGTGGAGCCAGCAAGGATTTATTTATTTATTTATTTATTTTGCTGTAAGAGTTGGTCCTATAAAAAACTTATTAATATAAAACTTGTAGATAATATTAAAAAGATTTATAATAAATTTAAGCGTATTTGATATCTTGCGAATGGACGAAGTTATGAATTTTTTTCTTCTTAAACCCCTATCCCCCCGACCTCCCCCCCCCCCCTCCACACACACCTTGAGGCCTTTTTTAATGATATGAAACATCTGTCATATAAATAAATTTTTGGCCTTTTTCCTAGAAGTAATAATAATTTTAAACGGATTCGATACGTATGATAATTAAGAAGTTATGATGGTTTTTCTGTTTTCACAAAAAAATAATGATTAACGAACATGACGAACTTGACCGAGATTTTAAGCCGGTTGATTTTATGTATCACTTTGGAAGAGATTTGTGCAGAATTATGGAAGTTATTGCGTCCATAAAAAAGTGATATAGACATATATATATATATAAAGTTTTGAACTAGGTTGATTGGGTTGTGGGAGTCATGATCGGCGTAGATCTTAAAAAATGTTTCAGGAATTCCAACTTAGGGGAGAATGTAATAGTAGCATTTCTTACGAAATCGACCTAATATTTATTTCAAAAGTTTGTCGACAAATTAAGTACTAATCTAATTTACGTGTCAAAGTGGATTTGGTATGTATGAACTTTATTGGGGGTAAATAAAAATGAAGAAATGAAATAAAATCATGAACCTTGCTTTTAAGGCGCTTCTGGAGGGGAAAAAAAAAAAATTCCCGACTCAATAATGCAAAACTCTAGCACATTTCAGTGATTTGAAATCGAATATATATTTTTTCATTTTTCGAGAAAGTAATATCTTGAGTTATAAGCAATTGTTGTCTCACAACGACCTTTATCGGGCTGTCGCATCCAGAAATTCTGTTAAAAACGTCATTTTTCACAGGTTTTTCTGAAAGACCTATTTTTAACGAATAATGGAAAAGCTATTCGGTTTCTGAATAGCAGTACTTGCCAATCTCATGCGTTTGCGATCAAAAATGGATTCATATATATGTCGGCTCATCTGAGCGTTACAACACAATCAAATTTCATTCTTACACAAGTATTTTTACTGAAATTGAGACATTCAGAGTGCGAACGAACATAAATCTGACAAACAAAAGTGAAACAATTTTTCATTTTCATTCGAAGTGTAAATAGTGCTATTTTTCTGGTACTTCGAGGCGAAATTGCTTTTCATAAAGACATTACTATAATTTACAATAATTATGTTACTCTAATTTACAGAAAGTCTGAGAAAAATGTTAACGATGACTTCGTTGAGAGAATTTTTGAAGAATATCCATGCAGTCAACTGATTATATTTCAGTTTCATCAATCAATTTTCATAGTGTCATAAATTATTTTATCTTTACCCTTTTTTATTCAACTTAAAATTTCACAATTTGATAAAGTAACTACGTATGTTTATACAGTTTAATGCTTGCTAAGTTTTAGTTTTTAATTATTATTAGATTTTTATTTTTTATCAAATATCTTGCATGTCTGAAATATAACCGAAGTCTGTATTTTTGTTGCTGTTGTTTCTTTAAATCATTCAAAGTATTTTTCCAAAATATATGTAATGAAATCATACGAGTATATTAGAAGTGACTTTGTACAATATTCCTATGTCAATGTTCCATTTATTAGCATATTAGGTTTAAATTGATATCGCACCTTTCCAGATTCATATGTAGTGTATTATCCCTTGACTCTTCTCCCTCAAACAAATGTTTTGGGGTAAAAGTGCCTGTTTATAAAATGAAATACATGTTTGAAATAAAAGTCTAAATAATGTAAATCAACGCTTTAAGTCTATTTTTCTTATTTTCTTGATAAATTCTCTGAATGTTAAAACATGTGGAATTGCTTGAACACCAGACTAAAAAAAAGTTGACAAAAAGTTTTACAAAAAGAGCTTTGATGCAATCCGTAATGATTCATTGATGCAGTGATATTCAGTCTTCATAAATCCATTCTAGGTTAGTATTAGCATAAAACATGTTCGTTAATTAATAATAAAAGAAAAATGTTTTTATTATTATCCTAATAAATCTTCAATGATGGTGTGAGAAATACATTCTACATTATTTAAAAACAAAATATAAGGGCAAATAAAATGAAAGTTAAAAAAAAAAGAATAAAAAAAACTGGGCATAAATTATGTAATAATTTCTAAATTGATATATTCGTGTTGTCCCCCCCCCCCCCCCCGCTGAATTATCATTGCAAAATATACATACTATTGCGAAATCCAATTATTTTACTCAACACATTAAAAGTTGTCAAATTATAGGTACAATAACTCTAGTAAAAGATAAAGTTGATATAAATAATTAGATGTGTGAAAACCGTGTTAAATCTTAAAGGCATTTACGCTTTAGTTGAAATTTTATCAGCTATTTCGGGTGTAAGTGTTTTCAAGAAGCAATATCCAACATTCAAGCTTAATAATAAATCCAAAGTTCATTCACTTTTAATAATAATGTTTAAAAAATAATCTTAATATAATAGTTTAAAATTTAACAATTTCGCCTCAAATAGAATTTGTTCCTATATCAGTACTCATGTTTAAAAGATAACGTTTTCGAAGCTTTCTCTAAAAAGAAAATATTTTAACAAAGCAGAGAAAGAGTGCAGGTGTGCAGGTGCCTTTTTACGGAAGTTAAAATAATCATTTTTAGTTTCCAAAGATGGAAAACATGTGGTATTTGTTATCATCGATCTGCGGCTCTGAAGGGACTATCTCAAACCAAGAAATTTGCGTAAATGTAAATAGTTCAGTCCGCTTAGAGTCTCTGGCAACCTTCTTGTTAAAGAGGTAGTTGACGCACCCTTTCACACCACTGATTGATAATATACGTGAAATTGTCGTAATCCCGAAATAAGCAGGGAGAACTCCCCCTTCCCATTTCTCCTTCCATTCATGCTTTCAAAAAAAGTTGAAGCATGCGCACTAAGGTAAGTTTTGTGTGAATTTCATCTTAAGAAATACGCTTTTAGCTTTACATATATAGATATTAATAAAAGTTTGCTTAATTCTCTTTACACCGTTGGTGATATTTTTATTTAAAATTTCAAACATGTGTTTCACTATTTAAATTTAAAATAGGGGCTGCTTTTCCGAACGAATAATATGGGAAACAAATAGTAGAAAGTTGTTATGTCTCTTGTTGTTAATCCTATTGTAATACAAAACATTTTCAAAAATCCGTCCTTACTTTATTGTGGTATGAACAGTACGCAAAATAACTATATTCGTTACATTTCAGCAAATGACATATTCTTCAAATTCCAGAAAACCTTAACTTTTGTTATTTGAATAGTTACTTTTAATATTATTAACGTAAAAGTTATTTCCCCCCAAAATTGAAAAAAAATCGCACCCAAAAAGGTTAAATACGTAAGCAAAAAATTGAAAAATTGATCTTTTCGTAATTTGTCGCCAAATGAAAGGTATACTGGAAAAAATTTGCAGCAAACTGTACAGTCATTCGACCATTTTTATAGATAGCATTTACTTAACGGTAATTTTACTCGATCCGGACCATCACTGAAAAAAATGTGCAGCTAACTGTCCAGTCATTCGACCGTTTTTATAGAAAACGTGTTTTTAACCTTAATTTTAATCGATCCTGACCAATATGAGAACGCTTCATAATATGGAAAAGTAGCCGTTATTTACAAAATGGTTGAATAGCCGGACAGTTTGTCGCAATTATTAACAAAAGTTTTATTATATATATGTGTGTGCGTGTGTAATTTGTTAAATAAATTAGTTTGATACAATTTCTTTTTAATGAAAGAAAAATAAGGATTTATATATATATATATACACTACTCTGTTTATTTTTTCAATAAATATACAGTTTGAGTTAATAAGGGTACAATGAACTACGGTCAGCCCATAAAGTGAAACTTCCATAGATAACTCACGATGATCACTCAACTGTCACGACTTTCTTATATATTATAAAACAAGAGGTCTTAAAAGTATTTTTTTTTTTTTTTTTTTTTTAATCCAGGTGCCAAATATAAGCAACAAAAGTGATAAATTGCCAAATATTGTTTCAATGGCCACCTTTGACATTGAATACTTCTTTTAAGCCGTACGATCATTCCTTTCATATTTAAAGTAAATATCTTCGTTTTACAATATTATTTCCCAGTAAAACTTTTTTTCTTTGTAGTTTAAATAAAATCAGTAATAGATTTTTACTTTCTTCTATCTTTACAAGAAGAAAGTATTGGATTCATGAAAATTTTCGACTTCTGGCTTTCGACGGATTTATACGTTTTAGAAGGTCCTGAACACGATTTGATTGTTTCTAGAAAATGTCTGTCTGTGACTCTGTCTGTCTGTGACAAACAATTTGTGGGCGCTCTATCTCAAGAACTAATGCACGAAATTTAATAAAACTTTATATTCAGTTAGTCCCTGATATTAATTGGTGCTGATTAGTTTTTGGTGAAAATCACCCAACAGGTAGCGCTGCTATGCTGCATTTTTCGCGATTTTCCCAATAGCTCTATCTCAAGAACTAATGCACTCATTTTCATCAAACTTCAGATTCAGTTAGACCTTGACATAAATAGACGCTGATTACGTTTTGGTGTAGATATCCCAACAGATGGCGCTGCTATACCACTTTTTCATGATTTTTACAATAGATCTCAAGAACGAATGTACGAAATTTCATAAAACTTCATATTCTGTTAGACTTTGACATAAATAGATGCTGCTTACGTTTTGGAGTAAATATCCCAACAGGTGGCGCTGCTATGCTACTTTTTTCATTATTAAAACGATAACTATATCTCAAGAAGTAATGCACGGATATTCATCAAACTTCAGATTCAGTTAGTCGTTGACATAAGTTGTTGATTAGGTTTTGGTCTGAATCTCCCAACAGGTGGCGCTGCTACATCCGATTGACACATCCGACTAGTTTAATTTTATTTTTCGAGGGTTCTTTTTTTATGTCTAACTAATACAGCGGTTTCCCAAAACACGTTAACCAAACGATAGTACAATATACTATCGCCAAGGTGAAAAACATATAACAATGGCAACCTTTTCGTCCAAAATAAGGATAAAATACCAAATTTTATTATTAAAAATCATGGGTATATCGGTATATTGCACCTCATAATGACCGCAGGAATTTTCTCTATCCGATGGTGCAAACCGCTTAAAAATCCATCGGGTAGTTTTTGAATTACCCCGGACATACAATTTTAAAGCTTCTTGCTTTATATATGATCTGTAAAATTTTAGAAAATTCTCAAATATTTAAACGGATATTTTATTACACTCAATACATCACATAAATTGTAGGAGATCAGTTTCATATAAACACAACCATCATTTTTTTTGGAGATAGAACTTTTATCGTGTCTGACTGTGCGTGAAAATCATGTTTTTCAGAAAACGTATTTAAAGTTTTATTTTTGAAAATCTATTATAAATATTTACGTCAAGGTCTAAAAACTCTCCAGATTTATATACAGTACCTTTCTTAATATCAATCTTTCCGTTATGGTGATAATTAAACATTTATTTCTGGTTACTTAAATACACATCCAGTTTGAGTGCTGAAAGAAAAACAGCCATAAGAATAATACACTGATGTCCAAAACTTAAGGGGCAGTGACCGGATGCTTTCGATTTAACACGGTTTGTCGAATATCTACGGAAATTCTTGACGAATTGTCATTGAACTTCGAGGATGTAAAAAACATTTTTTCACTTCATATTTTCCAGTGAAGATTTTGTCGCGAGGACAATTAGGAGTCCAATAATAAATTTAATAGTAAAATAATATTTGTGATCCCCCAGGTAACAGAAAATGCTCAAAATGGTCTGTCATTGTAGCAGATGACTTTGTGGGTCTTGTTCAACATTTGTGTGTATTTGTGTAAGCATAGCGCGCATATTCGTGAAGATGTTAACACTGCTGTGAAAAATTAAAAAGTTTTTTGTTTATAGCAATACAGAATTTTCAACCGAAATTAGCACCGCTTTCCGAAAATATGTCAAGAAACTGTAGAAACAGTATACTGCAATTAAAAGAAGAATATATTGAATATTTGGTGAGGTATGGGTATTTGTATGGCATAAATTTTAACTGCGCATTCGCGAACTACGTCAAAGATTCTTTTAGAAAGCAACTCACTATATCGCTACTATCTTTATGAATTTTCACGATATTCGAATGGACTTTTTATATAAGTTGCAATAAACAGCTGACTACCAAATTATGAAATTAAAATTTTGGTATCTTTTACGCTTGCGCAGTTAAACAATATTCCATACCCACATCTTATCAAATATTCAATATATTCATCTTTTAATTTCATTATACTGTATCTGCTGTTCTTTGTGAAGTTTGCGGTTGAAAACGCTGAATGCTATAAAAAAAATGAATTTTTCGCAAAAAAGTTAACATTTTCACGAATATGCGTGCTATGCTTACACAAATGCACGCAAGCGTTGACCAGGACCCGCGTGACAGACCATTTTGAGCATTTTCTGTAACGTGGGTGATCACAAATATTATTTTATTATTAAATTTATTATTAGCCCTCTAATTGTCCTCGCGACTAAATCTTCACTGAAAAATGTGAAATTAAACATCTTCTTTACATCCTCGAAGTTCAAGGACAATTCGTCAAGAATTTCAGTAGATATTCGCCAAACCGTGTAAAACCGAAAGCGTGTCACTGCTCCTTAAGTTTTGGATAGCGGTGTAGTACAAAGAAAACTTTTTTTTTTTTTTTTGTATGGATACATAATTGTACAGTCTTTGAAATAAAAATATATTTACCAAAAATTGGTATTGGCTATTCAAAATTGTCTATTTAAACATAATGACATATCTAAATAGGCCTTTTAACTTTTTTCATAACGATATGAATTTATTAGAATTATTTAGTCCTAAAATTTTGAGCTCTTAATGATTTTTTTCCTTTTCAGCATTATTAGTCATATTTTCTGAACTAATTATTTTTCCTATATGATTTTTTCTGATATGTTAAGTAGTGATATAAAGTATCCAAAACATAATTGTTTGATTTTCATACATTTTTAGCTTTTTTGGTATTCGAAAAAATTATTAATTGTAACATACAAACATTTTAACAGAAAACGATTTCTAGAGTTTTTTTTTTTTTTGGTGCTTACTCATTTAAAATTCCATCATCAATATAGTTTGAGGGACGAATATAATTATTAAAAATTATTCATTTTATAAAAAGTATTAAAAAACGTAGCAGCGATCTCAATTATTTTGTAGAATATTTAATGATTTATTTAACAGTTTAAGGATTTATTTAGCAGTTTTAACCCTGGGGAGAATTTTTTTTTTTTTTTTTTTTTTTTTTTTTGTGTGTGTGTGTGTGTGTATGTGTGCACTTTGCATCCAAACCTTTGAAGATCAATAAAATAAAGGTCACAACTGACCACAGAGCCTTTGAAAAAGAAAGCACAGAGAAATAATTTATGACTTCTCGTCGTAGAATATGAAAATGTGATCGGCACGGAGCCTATGGCATATCATAATAGATGTTTTTAAAACTTTTGCTATCGACCTCCGAGAACGAATAGACAACTTTTAACTTTTTTAAAATCACATTCACGGAAGGCGGTCCTTTTGTCGGCCTCATTGATGTGGACACTCTTTTGTCACGCTGCAAGAAAAGAATGTCCATACGGACGAGGGTCCCTGACGTGTTTATCACCAACCCCGGGTAGAATTTCTTTTGTTGATTGGGTGTGCTTTGCTGACATTTGAAAAGCAATAAAAAGGTTACAACTGACCACAGAGCCTTTGTCAAAAAAGCCCAGAGAAATAGTTTATGACTTCTCGTTACATAATTAAAAAATGTGATCTGAACGGAGTTTCAATGTCATATCGACCTCTTGCAGGAATCTGTATCAAGCTTTATGGTGCCCCCTGATATAGATAGACGCTAAGTTGCCATAAGGGGTCTTTTACGTTTTAAAGATGACTAAAATCAACCAAAATATTAAAAATGGAAATCATTGTATCTTTACCATAAATTTGAAAATTAAATACATGAAAATTAACATTATTAAATTAATAATTTTTAGAAACGCGAAATATTTATTTTTCCCCTCGTTTTATTTGTGCAAAAATATATGAAAGTCATTATATATATTAGGTCACATGAAAGCAAGTATAAAAAAGGAAAATACCCTTATATATTTTAATTACTTTAATTTAAAAATTTTAACTTAAAAAAAGTCATGAACTGAAGCTAATTATTGACTGATTAATACAAAAATGGTATTAAAATATTTAAAAACGCAGAAAATAGACGACATCTCAACAGTATCATTATTCACTCATAAAACCCAAAATGTAAACGCTAGGTGGATTCTTTTCATTAAACCGGATTCACTGAAAAACAAAACTGAAAAAAGCTCAATCTAAACAAAACTTCTAAATAACATGAATTTTGCACCTTTTTTTTTTCTCTGCAATTTATATGAATTATGTTTGCTTTTGATGGCATAAAGTTAAACATTGATGATTCTGAGTAAAATATGGTCATTTGATGTGATTAAAAATATATTTACAATTCCTAATTTCAAATACCCAGAGAATAGAGGTTATAAGTTGAAAAATCTGCACTGTGGTAAGGGAATTACCGAAGTAAAATAAATGAACTTTCGTCTTTATATATATATATATATATATATATATATATATATATATATAATTATAATATCTATGAATATATATATATATATATATGACCTTGTTTCAATACTTGTTAGAACTCAGTTTCTTAACTTTTCTTGTCCCGGTTATTTTCTCCCAAGAAGATGAAGGCAGTTGATGCTTCTAAGTCCAGTCTAAAAACACACTTCTGTCTGAATTCTGTACAAGGAACGATTTGTGCAAACTATAATGTCTTACACAAACACCATTTTTCTGTACAAGGAACGATTTCTGCAAACTATAATGTCCTACACAACCACCATTTTTCTGTACAATAAACGATTTGTGCAAACTATAATGTCCTACACAAACACCATTTTTCTGTACAAGGAACGGTTTGTGCAAACTATAATGTCCTACACAAACACCATTTCGCATTTATATAAAGCGACTTTTTTAATGTCTCACTGTAAAATTCACTCATAAATATTAACTGTTTATTTTTGAAGGAATAATGTTTTCATGGTTAATCATTTTCCTTGTTATCCAAAGTTAAGTTAGGGTTTTCAGTTATTCCTTTGATAAACTCATATGTGCACGTCAGGACAGATTTACCAATGAACCTCAGGTTGTCCAGTATACTTGCTCCTCTTATTGACACAAATAGAGTGTGTCCTTATTCCAAGCCAAAGTAAGTTTTCTTAATTTTGGTGTAAGTCAGGAAGTATAGATGTTGTCAGTGACCAAAAAGGGCTGTACTTTCACCTCTTTTCATGGTGCCATCACTTTCCTTACAATTTAATGTAAGTCTGAATTGTCAGTCTAGTTGTTTAAAATTTCATTTCTTCATTAGTTATTAAAGTTATTTACGCAAACCTCCGTGTAGCTTGGAATGAGATGTATTTTTGACTTAAGAGCCTACATCAGTCACGCGAAAAAACAAAAAACGCTCAGCTAATGTTAAGTCAGACTGGTTCTGACCTGTTCCAAAATTGAAAATGTCCGCTTATAAAAAAACCGTAACCAAAATCGAAAAAGTAAAAACTAACAACGTTAGAGATCGACCTCAGGTATCCTATGCAAAAAAAATCCTTTAAAAATATTAAAATGCGAGCGAGAAATCACGCGATAACCTTCCCATAGACTTAACATTAGCTGGAGCGTTTCTTCGCGTGACTAGTGTAGGCTCTTAATAAATGCATTGCTATCCCTTGGAAAACTTGTGTTGTCTTGGCGTGCGCTATCACAATTTTAGTCACCAAAATAAATAAGCACCCTGTGTATACATATATCTAAATAATGGCAAGTCACACTATTATCCCGAGAAAATTCAGGTATAGCAGAATTGCAAATTTTATTTAAAAATTTAAATATCAAACCTTTACAGTTTAGTCTATTTCAGTTTCTCCTATCTAAAATTGCAGTAAAAAATGTCATTCTTTCCATTTTTATTTATAAGGAACGAGATTAGATTACCTCTAAATAGAATTTTTAATTGACAGCTAATTTAAATTACTTTAAATTTTCTGAAAATGTGACTTTTGAAATGTGAAAAGCAAATATGACTTTTTATTTACAATCCTGTACAAAAGTCATATCTTGCCAAAAAATTGGCTGTATTTTTTTTAATTATGGCTAGTACATATCATAGAAAACAGGCCTAAATTATACACCACACTCCTCAAAGTAAAATTACTTGAAACGCAAAGAATGTGGTTCGTTTTATTCTATTTCACTACGGTAAAAAATAGTACGGCATCGACATCGAAGATTTAATTAGTTGATGCTGTTTTATGATTAATTAATTGTAATTTAAAATAAAGATAATGGGTTGATTTTTTTTTTTCTCAGTCAAAAGCATGCATCCTTCTAAAATTTCGTAATCTGTAAAAATGTTTAAAATTTGTAGAAATATCTAATTGATTTATTTATTTTACTTTGTCTTATGTAAGAGTTTGAATTAAACTTTCAGCAGATTGAGAAGATGCGATTCAGTCAACATATTTTAGGTAACAATACATTCAATAACGATTTAAAAAAAACTATTTTTACATCAAAAGCAATAGAGAAAAAATCTTCTCAAGTGACATCTAATGAAAAAAAAGTGGTTATCTTCGATACTAATAAAAAGTATGCAACGTAAGCATACATAGGGGTTTGGAACATTTTTTTGTTTTTGCTATATCTTAAAAAATGGCTGAGATATGTCAGTTTGAAATTCTAGGGTGGCTGAGATTTTGAAACAATCTGATATTTGTTATACTGTAACACTCGTATTTATGAACCGATATGAATATCACTGATCATGTGTACAGAACATACCAAAGTCTCAACCGAGTTCGTTGGACAGCTTCATGCGCCATCTTGTTTCAAAATGGCGGCAAGTTAAATTAATTTTTTTTTAATTCAAAAAGATGTATAAAAAATTTTTAATTGAAAAAGTTGTTTCCGTTAAATGTAAGATCGTGACACAAGGATTCCAGAACATTTTTTGTTTTGTTTTATCCTAAAAAATGGCTGAGATATGGCAATTTGAAATTCTAGGATGGCTGACATTTTGAAACAAACTGATTTTTGTTATGCTGCAACTCTCATGCTGAAATTTACATTCAAATTCAGTTTTAACGAAATTTGGGATTGTATCTTCTATAATCGGGTTCCAAGCATGTTAGCTTCGGGTGTTTGAGTAAAATGAGTTGAATTTTTAAAAACATGAACTATGAAAGTTACCTTTCCCTCCCGGTACAGGCCGGAAGGACTTTTTATTTGCATGTGATTTATTTTGTCATAAATTGTCATCTGCATAATAAAATTTAACCCACTGACAAAATGTTCACTAAGAACACACGTTCAGCATGCCAGCAACCAGGAAATGATAATTTTCATCAATTTTGAATGATTAATTAGTGAGATATAAATTAATGAAAAATGAACCAGCCAATGTTAAAGAGAAATGGTTGATTATTTAGACGTAAATCGAACAATAATTCATATATTTCATTATTTTTTATGTGATACTTTGGAAAAGACCAAGTATAACGTGCATGCATGTTTTTGATTAAACTGTTTTTGAAGTATTAATTAATAAATAATAATTCAATTATTGAGATTCCATAAATAGAAAACATGTGCTTTTTCGTCACGGTTAGAATTCGCATGGTCGAAAATACCCAAAATAATTTTTTATTCTCTACTTGTCCTTTCGTTTTGAAGTTATGAGCAAATATGTTAATGAAAAATCCCTTTCGTACCATTTTTGTATGCTAAATACTAGCAAGTGAATTCTATTATTTGCATATCTCCAGATGAACAATGTTACTCTCATTAATAAGTAACTGTTACATCATTATTTTAATAGCTTTAGATGCAGTATCACTCAATCTTCAAAATGCGATTTTCAATATTGATCACAGTTCCTGGAAATATTTTAACTCATATATTTAGTGTGTTTTTCAAGATAGATCAATGAAAATTTGTATTTAAAGTAAATGCGGTAAGCAAAATCGAATGACAACAGAATAAGTAGAGGTTCATATTGAGATTTTTAAAGGTTGTAGAAAGATCAATACGTAATACGGTCTCTCAAGTTAATTATAACATTAGTATAGAAAACCATAAAACAGCTTTATCATGCGATTTTCAATGGGAGTTGACTTCTCTTTTTTTTTTCGCACTGTACATTATATTAATGTTATATTTAAAAAGCTCTTTAAAATGTGAAATTATATATTCAATGAAGATACTTAGTGATCCAAAAGTAATAGATTGTTAAAAAACTTTGAATGAGAAAAGTATTTAAAACTATATATAATTAATAAATTTTAGATAAATGTGTAAAAAATCATTTATATAAAAATCAAGCAAAAAGAAATACTTACGGATACTAACGTATTTTTCGATTTTTTTTTTTTTTTTTTTTTTGTATTTTTATGCCTAAATACCTAAAAACATTTAGGTATTTATTATTATTTCTAACTAGTACTATTAGTATTGCACCTAAATAACTAACTCCATCCGTAAATATATTTGTCGGAAGTTTTTTCTATTTTCAGAGATTCGGGTCATAATCCTAATTAGCACATCTCAATTTCAGAATCTCGTCAGAAAGTTTGAAGCTATAACTTTATCAATAACTAAAAATGCTTTTGCATATAGAAATGATAATCAATTTTTCTTTTAATGACTTGAGTAAAAATCGTGTAAAAAGTGGTTTAGATATTTCAGACGTATCTTATTAAACAAATATCTTGCATTTCTATGCCTAAATATATTTGTTGGACGCTTTTTTCTGTTTTCAGCTATTTATATCGTAACGATAATTAGAACATTTTACTTTTTTTTTACAGTTTCAGAGTCTTACAAGCAAGTTTGAAGCCTTACAAATACATTTTATTTGTGAAAAGATCTTTAATTTTCCCCGAAGCCCTCCTCATCATCCTATAAGTAAGTACAGTGTTATGTGATTTTATAGTGTTTATTTAAAGTGATACAATGAAACACTGTTTATGCATTTTTTAAGAAACGTAAAAGCTATGGCAGAAATTTAATTTCCGCATTTTATACAATAGGGGCGAACCTTTCTACATGCGACTGAATTTCATTCATGTGTCATGTCGTTTCTTGAAATAATTTTATCAAATTCATTTTAGAAAATAAATTATGAAAAGCACATGTAAAAGAAAAAATTGATAAGACTGATACCATAAATAAGTAAAGATTTAGGAAATTACACCCCAAGTTTTCAATACGTCTTTTCTTGACATTCATTATATATAGGGTGATTATAAAAAAACTATCCCGATATATGAACCCCTAACTGCCATACTGTTCACAGAAACTTAATGAAATTTTGGTTTAAAGTATTTTGAGGTATGCGCTCAAGAACCATGTGAAAAACAACAGTTAAATTCTAACAGTTACGGTTACAGTGACAAAATTTTGAAAATTTCAAATGGCAACACCTACTTTTTTTATTGGAATGTGATTTTCATAGTGAAAAACTATCAAAAGCGTTGGAACGGTACCTGTAGCACGAAAATCGCCGGCGCTAGACAGACTAAGAAGAAAAGTGAAAACAACCAATAAAAGACAGAGAAACAACAGAAAATAAAACATTTTATTGTTCAGTGCTATCCACCATCTGCCGCATGTAAAGTGTCGTCGTGTGTGAAATGGAAAATGCGTGAAACACATTAAAATGTTTTGTTTTCTGTTGCTTCTCTGTCCTTATTGGTTGTTTTCACTATTCTTCTTAGTCTGTCTAGCGCCGGCGATTTTCGTGCTACAGGTACCGTTCCAACGCTTTTTATGGTTTTTCACTATGAAGATCATATTCCAATAAAAAAAAGTAGGTGTTACCATTTGAAATTTTCAAAGTTTTGTCACTGTAACCGTAACTGTTAGAATTTAACTGTTGTTTTTCACATGATTCTTGAGCGCATACCTCAGAATACTTTAAACCAAAATTTCATTCAGTTTTTGTGAACAGTATGACAGTTAGGGGCTCATATATCGGGATACTTTTTTTTGTAATCACCCTGTACAAAAAAATTACATTTTCTTTTAGTCTTTACATAAACATAACAACTTTGATTTTACCAAGGTTCGCACCAAGGAGTCTGACACTACTATTAACGATAAGAAAATTTAATTTAATTTTTAAAAACAGAATTCGTAACTGCCTCTTTTTCCAATATTTTTCTGCAGTTAAATAAGGCGAAAAAACTGTTAAAAATTTGTGGTAGAACTGTGCAAACCCTGTTACTTATTGTAACAAAATGAAATTTTGAATTTTATCTAAACAGTATTATCATCTATGAACTGTTTACGTGCCAGAAAAATTTTCGACCGTGTCAAATATGGAAAGTGTTCCATTGGTTCGCCATCTCTTGACAGTTAGATAACAAAATACTATGTTTAAAAAAAAATGCAGACAATAAATTTCAAAACAGTCATAAGTTGTCAAACATTTATTGACATGATTAAGATTTTTTAATGATGATTAAATTAATTTAGATAATAATAATAATCATAATCTTTAATGCAATTTTATATGATTAAATCCTTTATTAAAGTTTCCGTGAAGCTTATTTTTATGCTTTGAAACATATTACAGGCTCAAGAAGTTTGTAGTACTTAATAATTAAAGATTTCTTCTTGTTCAATAGTTAAATTTCGGGAATTTAATTTTTATTTGGATGAAAATGCTGATTTTGACTAATTATACTACACTTTTTTTCTTTCAAAAAATTTTTCATATGTTTTATACTTTTATTAGATTACTTCTAATCAGTACAATAAATTTAAAATTTGGTTGTTTATTATTAGTGAAACAATTCATATTTTATTGAAAATTAATACAAAATCTAAACTTGAAATACTATCTTAAATGGCTTACATTATTCTATATCTGTATGACATGTACTCAACATGTCGTATCCAACATATTACTAATCAATGACATTATTAAGAAATGTGGAATGTATGGTAAAACGACCAAACATTTAAAATCATGATTTTATTACAAAATTTAGTTACATTTATTAGACATCCTGATTCACCAAACGGAGGTTCAACCGCTTGTAATTGTTTCTACATTTAGGTCAAGAAGCACTTCTAAATTACAACTGAAAATAAACATGGCTATGCTTGATATTTCAGAAATTTAAGTTTGAGAAATTTGAAGTTGGGAAATTTGAATGGATGTTCCTTAAACGGCTTAGCTAGTGCAGTAGTTAGACGTGTAATTTATATTGCAGTGAATAGCGAGATTGTGAGAATACGTGGAGATTCAGAATAACAATTAGATCTACACTACAACGTCCCTGTAACTTAAATGTCAGAACAACTTCTCTCGTGAGCAAGATGCTTCACGTTCAATTCCTGGATAAGGTAGTTCACATTAGTTCGTCTTTTCTTGCTGTTGCATAAATTTTGTGTGCACAACTTTTATTATTCCTGATAAATTTATGTAAATACAATAGGCCACCATTTTGTTAAGGGGACAGTGCACTAGCCTTTGATCTATAAGTAGCGGATTCGGGGATTATATTTTCATAGTGGTTTGGAATCCAAACAAAACTTGTATTTCCAGCCTGTTCAGCCCTCATAAGAAAAAAGATAGCCGTAGTGCAATAAAACCAACACGTCAATAAACAGAGAAAACTGTTTTTAGTCTGAGGTGGGAAGTGCTCTTGGATATTTAAACATATTTCAACATGTTTTTGGTTGGCTATTTGGCTGATGATTTGTTTTATGACGGAAAATATCGACATGAACATTCTGTGTGAAACAAATATCAAACAGAAAATGAATATTACAAAAAAATAATATATGAAACACAAAAAAAAGTTCAGTAGCGTAGAGACACGAGGAGGATAGAAAAATGCGAAATATCAATCCGCTTATTCTCTATTAGCAGTGTATTTTTGCGGAAAAAGCGTATATATAGTTTTGTATGGTTAAAGAAACTAAACGTATTATAATGTAAAGTGCTCAAAACGTCAAAACACTAGTCTAAGTCCAAAATTTAGAAAAAGTGTTTAACACATGAGCCAATACAATATTTTTCTCAGACCATGCATAAATACATTATTTAGAGTTGGATAAAAATAGCTTTATTAAATAACTGGATTGAATGATTCCATTTCATACTTCTTTAAATCTAAATTTCTTGAATTCAGTTTTCATTTACTTGCTAATTGTATTCTAAGTACCTGAAGGTATAGAGAATAAAAGGAAATAATGACACAAAATTAATTAGATTCAAACACATTTCTTTAATTTCTGAGCTCTCTTAATCGTTTTTGTACTCTACACTTAAGAGAATTCATCTCAGTTATCTCTCATTGCCTGGGAGAAATGCTTTGGTCTTGATATGGTTTAAAACTTCGCTAGTTTTAGGTTATATTTTATACCTAATATATTTCAGCTTTAACTTTTCATTCTAAAAATAATTACTAAATAGAAGGGTAATATATTTTTTTATTCATCCAAAAGGTATTTCAGCACCCCTGTTTACTTAGTTAAAAATTTTCTTAAAGTGAATATAATAGAACAAAAGAAAGATTTCGTTATGGAAACAGTTTTCGACCTTCAGACTGAGAGTATTTTTAGGGCTTCAAGTTTCCTTCAATTTTGTTTTTAACCTAGTAACTAATAAATGGAAAATTAAAATTAGATAAATAATTAAGAAATCAGCGTAATATCTCATTTTCTACAGCACTTGCCGAGTATCTGGAAGACAGCTTATAAGGAATCTATTTTAAATTCAACTTTCAATAGTTTAATAAACAAAAGTATGCAGAGTTTCTCAAAATAATGGAAAGAACTTTCAGGAATGATAATGTGCGTCAAAAAAAAAAAACTATTTTTGAATAGAAAACCAGACTCGCAATCCACATATTCACTCAAAAATACAGAGTGGCTCACAACCAGCTCAACTCGAAGTTTCTTAACAATAATGAAGATTTTTTAGTGATAGTTTCATCAGATTAAGTATGCTTTGTAGGAAATCGGATGACATCATGGGAAATACTTGAAGTATGCCGTCATTTGATCAGTGATATTGTAGGCATTATCAGCTACATTCCGAATTTGTGGAGTGTCTCAGCGTTGTTTGAATGCGAATGGTGGACATTTCCATCAGCACTTCTGCTAATGTTATCATATTTAACAGAAAGCAAATTAAGTCTGATGAAAATATTGTTATAATATCTTCATTATTGTCAAAGTGTTGAACGAAAATCAGAGTGCTGTTTGGAGTGTGATAACATATACAGGATGTTTAAAGAAATGTATACACAATTTAAATGAGTAAAGCGGTCTGGACCATATTTATTGAGAACGTAGACTAATCTGGGAATGTAACTTTTCGAATGTAGGCACTTTAAAATGCGTTGGACGTTTGAAAATCCCACTTCTTAAGCCGCTTTCCGAACAGATCTAGCAACCTCCGCGGTCTTCTCGAAATATTATTGTGACAATTTTAAACAGTTTCATCTGCCCCAAACTTATCTTTAATTCTACCAATTGTAAGTCGCGTAGGAGTATGTTTTCAAAATCTCTCTCCTAAACTGCCTATGCACTCCAGCTACGTTTTCGAACTTCCAGTAGCATTTCAGTATCAATTTTCTTGACTCAATTTGGTCCTGGTTTCAGACATTATTTAGAGTTAAATAAACCTGAAAGGGGAAAAAGTACAGGTCAGTTATTAGCGAATAATTTGTGTATACGTGTTTTTAAAATACCCTGTATTTTCGACTGAATAAGTGTATTGCGACCCTGGTTTCTTATACAAATATTATTTTGTTTGTCTTGGTGCGTATTATCACCCAATGAAAGTTTGTTCCATTACTTTGATATCACCTTGTATCTGCTAATAATTCTTAAGTTAAATTATTAACTTTTGTTTATATTCAATAGTCTGTCTGGTTTCAGTTTTGTCTTTCTCTGTGTCATACATATTCGCATTATTTTTATTATCTATGTGATTAGCTAGATAGGGCCTAGGGTGAGCTTGACCCATATGGCTACTTCCATAAAATATATTCCGGGATGGTGCATACGAAGCATATTAATGATTAAAACAAATATATAGTTATAAATGCTACAGTATTCTTAGAAGTGTGAGACTAAAAGTAAAACAACGCTGAAATAGTATAGTGATTTTCACTTTTTGGGAGGGCAGAACTTTTGTGTGTTGTCATTTAAATCCATAGCAATATTCTTATTCTGAATATAATGTGGGTGAGAGGTTCTGCTCTAAAAAACAAAAAAAAACAAAAAAGCTGGTAGATGGGGAGGGGTTTAAACTCCTGTCGCGCTCGTCGACCTAACCGATCGGAGTTTTCCGTGATTTTCTTCGAACCTTGCCGTAAATACGGGTTAGGATCCCTTAGAAAGACCCCCACGGAGGGCACTCCCCCCCCCCCCCCCCCCCGCCGGCCCATATCCCTAGCGCAGATAATAGGCCGTAACAAATAACCAACCAATCTGAATATGTCTTTTTTATCCAACCACGATTATTTTCATCAAAATATAAGTCTTGTTTGACTATGTTAAGTCTTTATCTGACGCTCCCCTCCCCCCCCCCCCAACATACAAAGAAATTAAAAACCTTTAATTATTTATTTCTACAGCCTTAAAATTCTACCGTATTTGTTGCTTTCTAGGGATAATAAATCAATAATCAATCATGTAAATTTACCTCCTCCCGTCAAAGTTTACGCTTCCCCTTCGCCCCCTAATCACACAGAGTTTATCTTTAAAACACTTTATTAAAAAAAATCTCATATTTGTTTCTCACTAATGACAATAAATAAATAAACATGTAATTACTCCCACCACCAAACTCCTAAATTTACGCTTAGCCCCTTTGCTCCCCTCCCAGCATACAAAAAAGTTAAAAATATTTGTAAATCTTTATTTTTTTATAAAAAAAAACTTCTGTCCTATTTGTTGCTCTCAAGTGACAATAAATAATCAATAATATAAATTTTCCGTCTACCCTCAAACTTTATTGTTTCATTTTGCCTCTCCCCTCTCCAGCACACAAAAGTTCTTTAAAACTCTTTATATAAAAAATAATGTTCCAGATTCGTTTCTCACTAATAACAATAAATAAATAATCATTTAAATTATCGCCTAACCTCCCAACTTTACACTTCCCCCCTTTGCACCCCAGCATACAAAAGAATTAAAAATATTTTAAAATCTTTATTTTCATACAAAATATTTTCTGTTCTATTTATTGTTCTCTGGTGACAATGAATAATCAGTCATATAAATTATCCCCTAACCTCAAAATTTCCGCTTCCCCCTTTGCCCCCCTACAGTTTTTCAGAGATTCAAATCTATAAATATCTTTGAAAATAATAATCCCCAACATTCGTTGCTCACTAATAAATATAAATAAATAATCATCTAAATTACCCCCCTAACCTCCCAAATTTACACTCCCTTCCACCATACAAAGAAGTTTTAAATATTTTAAAATCTTTATATATATATTATGTATAAGCTTTTGCTCAATTTATTGCTTTCTAGTGACAAAAAATAAGCAATCGCATAAATTATTCCCCTGTAGCCTAAAGCCTAAACTTTACGCTTCTCCCTTTTCCTCCCCCTCCAGCATACAGTTTCAAATATTTAAAATTCTTTATTTTTAAAAAAATGCCACATTCGTTTCTCACTAATAATAATAATAAATAATCATCTAAATTGCATCTTAACCTCACACAATTTACGCTTCTCTCTCTTCTCCCTCCCAGCATACAAATAAGTTTAAAATCTTAAAGTTATTTTTATATAAAATAAATTTCCTGCTCTATTGTGTTGTTCTGTAGGTACAATAAATAAATAATCAGTCATATAAATTACCCCCCCCCCCTTTCCTGAAATCTTTGCCCTCCCCCCTCTTCCCCCTTCCAGCATACAAAATTTAACGTCTATAAAACTCTTTATATGAAAGAAAAGGTCCGTATTCGTTGCTGTCTAGTAACAATTAACCCCTTCGCGACGAGCGTCCTTTACAGAATTTTTAATATTTTAACACCGGTTTTTCAAAACAGAAATTTTTGCCTAATTGAATTGCAGAAATGTTGTGATTTAATTAGGCAAAGCTTACAATAAAAATTAACTGGTGGGAATAATAGAGGATTCTGAGCACCTTATGCGACACGTATACGTGTCGCTCGTCCCCAAGGGGTTAACAAATTATCACCTCCCTCAAAATTTCTGCTTCTCTCCTCCCACCTGTTCCGCCATAGCACTCTGTTTAAGATATTTAAAACTGTAGTTTAAAAAATATATATATTCGAAAAAAGCACAAAGAAAAAACAATTACACCAAGGAAAAGTACACAAGGGTAGGAATGGTTTCTGCCACCGAAACAAACCAGCAGCTAAAGCGTGACGTCACATGCCCGTAATCTATTAATTGCATTATTGCTAAAACGATCTTACAAGGAGAGTGCCAAGCTTGGTAATCACAGATTTTGATTATTTTTATATATGTTGTAGGGTAGAAGCCCCTTAGTCTCAGGTTCAATGGATTTTATACAACGCTCCTTAGTTCTCGAGAAATGGGGGGGTCTAATATTATAACACAACTTAAATAGTTATTTTGTAACGAAAAAGCTGAGGTGGCCGTAGTTCAGTTGGTATGGCGTCTGCTCGTTGTTCCGAGGGCCCGGGTTCAATGCCGGAACGAGCTTCGTTTGTTTTTCTCATTTTTTTTTTTATAAATATACTTGTAATTATAATTTAATAATCTAAAAAAAATTGTTAACATAATTAAATTTTAATTTAGCATTTTTCTTCTTTTTTTAAATCATTTTTAAAATGTATTCCATATATGCTTTATCAATGCAACGATATTGAACAATTGTGTCAATTCGTGATTGTAAAGAAACATCATTTATAAATTGCCATACGCCTTAAAGTCAATGCGATGTTAATACTACTCTGTTTTTAAAGTAAGAAGCATAATTATATTAAAATTTAGCAAAAGAATTAAATTACAACATATTTATGTTTATTTTTTTGTAACTAGAGGGCGCCACAACAGACTTTGGTTATTACTTTTTTTTATAAGTTTGGTGCAGTTAGGTATTTTTGTTTTCAATCTTTATCGCACAAGTGCGTATCATTCTATAACAGCTTATAATCGTATAAAAATGGAAGAAGCAAGCTGTAGTTCACAAGAAGATCAATCTGAAGTGTCGGGATTCAATGAAAATCAGAAAAGTTATGTCACAAATGCGTTGAAGCACTGTAAAATTTTATTGCAAAACAATGGATTTTTAGCAAATAATTCAGCATCTGAAATATCTTCGTTTTCTATTGCGATGGGAGAAGAATTCTATAATTCGATAGTAAATATGCTGATTTTGGAACGATTTTTCAATTTTTACTAGTCAATAATAGATCCAATCTTTATCATGCTCCTTAAATGATGAGAAATGTTTAATAATGGTTTAAAAATCAAAAATGCTAAATTAAAATTTAATTATGTTAACAAATTTTTTTTATTGAGATTATTAAATTATAATTACAAGTATATTTATAAAAAAAAAAAAAAGAGAAAATCAAACGTAGCGCGTTCCGGCATCGAACCCGGGCCCTCCGAACAACGAGCAGACGCCATACCAACTGAGATATGACCAACGCAGTTATTTCGTTATAAAGTAAGTATTTAAGTTATGTTATAATATTAGACCCCCCCCCCCCCATTTCTCGAGAACTAGGGAGCGTTGTATAAAATCAATTGAACCTGAGACTAAGGGGCTTCTACCCTACAACATATATAAAAATAATCAAAATTCATGATTACCAAGCTTGGTACTCTCCTTGTTAGACAATTACCGTATATATATTTCAATGGCCAACAACAGAACGAGAAGAAAATGTGTTTGAACACGAGGGTGAATATGACTATGTTTCGTAGGATGTAGACATTAATGATGTATGCCCATTTTGTCAAAATTCTAATAAAAATATGATTAATAGCAATCTTTCTATAATTTCTAATGTACTCAATTTTAATTCTAGTAAAAACAACATAGTCCAAAAAAACTTTTTAATTATTATTTCAATTTTAATTATCCGAAAATAAATAACGGACAACCGACTTACAAATTTAAAAATCTGAGTAATATATTGAGCCCAAAAAATTCTTCAAAAAATCTAGCACTTGTGTGTAGCACAAGCTTTTATTGATTCCTGTGTAATTTTTAAAAAGACCAATTTATTTATTTAAGAAATAGTTTTTATATACATTTTTTTCTTCTTAAACTATTGACATTCTCTATTGAAAATCTTCAATTGTGATGATTAATTTACGAAGATTTAAATATTGTTTTGGAATTAACTATACCTTCTAATAAATAACATGAATAAAATAAATATTAAGAAAGGAATAGACAAAGTTGGGAGCGCACAAATGAAAATATTGATGTTAAAAAGGCAGACAACTGTTTCAGAGCTTCTAAAGCTTCATCATCACTGCAATGATTAAAATTACAAAAATATAAAAACATAGAGTGAGCAGGAAATGCAACCCGCGGTCAAGGATGAAATTGTGAAATTTTTATACATATATATTTGTAATTTTAACCATTGCACTGATGATGAGCTTGAGACTCTGAAACATCCGTCTGCCTTTTAAGCATCAATATTTTCATTGGTGCTCTTACTACGTTGTCTATTCATTTTTTAACATACCAGCACGTAGTTCAATCCTCTCATTTTAAATAAAATAAATAACAATCAATTTGTTTTTTTAAATGATTTTGTTCTTCTTTTAAGGTTGTTATAATTTTTTGATTAATTTATGTCATTTTATAAAGTTTGTTTTCAAATTAAATTAGATAGAAATGATTTCTTCAACCTTAGAAGTAATAAAAAAAAGAAAAAATAGTTATAAATATATATATTTTTTATTCGCCTTAGTGCAATTTTCTATGCGAAATTTGATAACTTAATCAACTTTAAGGCAATATTTCTCCTTGTTCAATCGATCCAAACATATTGTTTTGACCATAAACATCTCCTCGCTGCGTCTGATAAAATTTTCACTGACTTTGTTAAAAGAATTTTTAATCTATTGCTTGTTTACAATTTGTAATTATGTGTAATATGACGAACCAGAATGACAGCCAGACAGAGAAAATTATATCGAATGAAAAATAAACAGGATATTTTATGCTAAGTCAAAAATAAAGAATCTTTGTTGATAGGAAGTTGTGAACTTGAGATTTTATCCGTTTCTACCTGCATCTGAAGTAGAAAGAAAACATTTTTCTTAGTTAGGTGCAGTGGTGTAGAACTAGTTATTCATGTTACTGGAATCTTAGTGAATAAACTATATTTCGAAAAACTTTCTTAACTGTCTTTTTTAAGGGGTCAAATACCTTTGAAATGTCCAAAGTTTGTGTGAAAGTTTAAAGCTTGTTATCAAAACCCTTCCGTGTCCGGTGTCTTAATAATTGGACATGTCTTTGTATTTAATATTATTTTGTTGTTAGAACCATTTTTGTTATTTTTTTGTATGTAGTAATGATCGTATGTGTATTTACATTTACTATTATCACACTGTATATGTTTCAGCGTTTAGTAATAAAATAAGAAAATAGTTTGCTTACACACACCGTTTCTGAGACTTTTATTTGAAACAAATAAATCATGATATAAGGAAAAATACTGAAAAGTTGTTACGCCTATTTAATCATGTTATAATAATACATTTCCCGAGCGTTTTTAAAACTTCTTCCATATCCTGTTTTCATATTAATAAGGAAAACAACTACTGATATTTTCGTTAGATTTCAGTATTTTTTTTTCCCACTTGAATGACTACTTTAATTTTTTTTTTAACTAAAAGTAACTTTTCCTCAAATTAAAAAATAATAATCAGATCCGAAAGAGTCACGAAAACATATGCTTGTGGTATATATATATATATATATATATATATATATATTTTCAATCTGTAGTGTGTTTAAACCTTTTACCAACTTGTCAGATTCATTTGAAGTTTTTATTTTGTTAATCCCATATATTAACACGAAAGGGAATTCTGTAAGACTCGCACAAAATTGATCTCTTTGCGCATGCATCAAATTAAATTTAAAACGCATCCAGTTTTAGAGGAAATTGGAGCGAGATCACGGTGGTTGAGTGATCTAAGACACCGTTTTTAAGCTGTCGTTCTCTGTTGAGACCGTGGGTTCGATACCCACTTCGGACAGAATGATTTTTATTATTTTATTGGCGAAAAGATAATTCATTTCATAATGCCGTATTTTACTTCAGAAGAAATTATATAATTTGTATTTTTTTTAATTCGAATGCTTTATAATTAAGTAGAATTTAACTCACAATATTTTTTTAATTGCTAATTTTATATTAAAAATATTTAAATTAAAAGATTGTGCATATAATTATCGATTAAATAAGTTGAACTGATCTATAATTTTTGCTATATTTGGTATGACCATTATGAAGATGTCATATATGTATATGATATTATATATATATATATATATATACTAAGAAAAGTATGATATTACTACCGGCGTTGCCCGGAAATCAGTAACTTTCTTTTGCGGTTTCGATAAGAATAGTCATTTTCGGCGCGCATTCTGTTCTAAAGAAACCTCTTGCATGTGATATTATCACAAATGTGACTTTCTCGAACATGTGACCTGGTCCAACAGTATTTTCGTGCCCGAAAACCATAGGATGCAAATTTTAATCTAAATAGTCAGAGCCGTTTTTTAGATAAAATTAGCTTGAACAACGGTGACCCAAAAATGACCCACTAATCAAATTTTATCGGACATGTGACCTAGCTCAATGACTTTCTCGTGCCGTAAAACTCCTAGGATACAAAATTTAATCAAAATCGTTAGAGCCGTTTTTTAGATAAAATTAACTTGACCCGCGTTGACCCACTAATCGAAAGTTCTCGAACATGTGACCCAGCTCAATAGTCTTCTCGTTCCCGAAAATGGTAAAATAAAAAATTTAAGTCAAAATCATTTGAACAGTTTTTGAGATACAATTAGCTTGATCCTGACCCATTGTAACCCAAAATGACCCACTAATCGAATTTGCTGGAACATGTGACCTAGCCCAATGGTTTTCTGGTGCCCCAAAACGGTAGGACCCAAAATTTCGTCAAAATCGTTAGAGCCGTTTTTAAGATAAAATTTGCATATACAACCACACACAAAATTTGTTCGTATTAGAATATATGATATTGTGCAATGAAAATAACTTGGGCGCGAATAAATAGTTAGTGCGCACAAATAAATAGTTTTTTTTTATGAAGCAAAAATGTATTACTATAACAAAATATTATTTTTATACTATTATACAGATCTCTTTGTAAAAAGAAACTGTTTTTAGACAAACAGTAAACAAAGTTATTACTATTAATGTCATAATTATTTTTAAGGAAATGTGATTGTTTGATATGAGTAAAAACATACTTCGAATGATCTTTTATTTTAAAATAAAAGCAATTTTTTTAGTAGGCAAATACAGGCAATAGAACAGATGAAAACAATTTCATTTCTTTAAGATAGAATCTTAAAAAGAAAATAGAACTGCTTTAAAAAATGTTTAGTAAAATATAAACAGTTTCACAGTCCCGCGTTATTCGATTTTACGGTTGAATAATTCGTTTTAGAAATGTAGAAAACCGGCTTCAAAGAATAATAAATGACAGAAATAATTATTTTTCACTGAAAAATGTAAATTTTACATCAGACCAAAGAAATCGGGTTTTACACTGTTCATCCCAATGAAGCACGACTACTTTTATCATAAATACTTTTATTTGTGGAAAAAAAAAAAAAAAAAAAAAGAAGAAGAAAATCTTTGCTGTTTGACAGATATGTCAGGTCAAAAATATACCATAACAAGAAAGAAAAACTCGTGTGTTTTACATAGATTGTGATATATCTTAGTACCATTCGTATATTATTGTAAGTTGTATGAAATATTCTATTATATTGTACTGAATCCAACACGCTTCGTTGAGTTCGACGTACTAAATATCCCACCTCCACCATGCTACCTAACTACATTCCTGTTTAGCTAAATAATGCAACCAAGCATGATAACTATAAAAGTTTATTTTTTGTTGTTAGTACGTTTGTTTTCATCTATTCGTTACAAAAAGTTGTATAACATGAATGATGGTTGAATTGTTAATTATTATTTATCAAGAACTTATCAATGTTATGAACTTTTTTTTTAACAAATAGAATATGTAATCATTATATTCCCAAGTAGCACAGTTTGGCCATCGTTGGCAGTTTGTGGAAACCGTTGGTAAATGGTAGGATAGAGTTGGCTGGGAAATGATACTTGTATAGAACTCTTGTTTGGAGCGTATCTGAGCAGGATTCTGAGCAGCAAACTGTTGGACCACTGTTGCCAAATAGTTCATTGGCTAATGGTACGGCAAGGTTGACATTTCTTTTGTGGGCCAACGTGGAACGACAATTTTCCAACAATTAGGCAACGTCGGCCCAACCATTTTGTACTACTTGGGTTAAACTGTTGTTTATGAATCAAAATGATTAGTTTTATTCTAACACTGTTGGCTAAAATGAAATCAAATTTCAAACTATTGTTTGACGACAGTGAACTTCATACTACATTGATGTTTGATTTAGATGCATATGAAATACGTCAATTTCTTTAAACGCTCGTAAATGATATCACATTATTATGTATTTAAGTTATTATACGTATTTCAAATACTGAATTTAGATCTTATGGATCACACCCGCACAGAACAATTGTTCAATAGATGCCTTTTAAACCATTTTCCCCAAATAAAAGCATCGATGTGAAGAAAGCGAACTTGTGACAATTAGAGATAAAAAAAAAATAATAATAAAATAAACGAGACGACTTAATTCTATGAAATATAAATACGTATTTGGGAAATTTTTATTACATGCAGCTTCCAGAGGTTTTCAGAAACAGTTTAGCTTCGAAAACAGATTATATCCCATTAATGATAACTGCGATTTTTTTTATATAATATGTCTGATGTACAAGACTTGTGATAAACAGAAATTTTTCGTAACAGTGAGTTTGTAACAAAATCCCTTATAATCCAATTGTGTTTTCCCCTCAATTTGTCAAATAGCTCACTATATTGCCGAAATCTTTCTGAGTTTTCACGATATTTGACTGCTCTTTTTATATGCGTTATTCTATAGAATTGACTACCAAATGATGGGGGAAAAAATCTTTGGTATAGTTCACGCATACGCAGTTAAAATTATTTCATATAAATGTGCCCATATCTCATCAAATATTCAATATATAAATTTTTTAATTCCATTATACTGTTTCTACTGTTCTTGAAGGCAAACATGTGATTTACATCCTTGAAGTGCAAGGATAAATCGTCAAGAATTTCAGTAGATATTCGACAAACCTTGTAAAAAGAGAAAGCGTCCGGTCACTGCCCCTTAATTTTTGGACAGCAGTGTATAAATACGTAGCACCTATAGTCGTCGTCTGGTCCGTCCGTCTGTCCGCATATAACAGCGCAAAAAACACCCAACTGAATGGTTTGAAATTTAATATATCTAATCGTTGCAGAATTTTGTCGGATCATTTCAAATTTTATGAAAATCGATTCAAAACTTAAAAAGATATTAATAAAAATGTTTATTAAGTAATTTGAATTTTTTAACAATCGGTAATTCCTTGTTATAGCAGCTTCCGAGGATTAATCGTCAAGCTTGTATCGCCAAGTTATCCGACATGTATGACGTTATTTTATAACCTCTATCACCAAGTTATAGTTACATTCTTC
The DNA here is from genome assembly GCA_963931845.1 of Maratus michaelseni. Taxonomy (NCBI): domain Eukaryota; kingdom Metazoa; phylum Arthropoda; class Arachnida; order Araneae; family Salticidae; genus Maratus; species Maratus michaelseni. The sequence continues at coordinate 448,501,467 of OZ007586.1, forward strand.
ATTCTATTAAATCCTATCATAATTAATTCAATGATATCCCATGATAGGTAATGATTCTAAGTTGCCATGGTGATTACGTCATATTTAAGATTGAGTCATATTAGTTTCCTTTTACCGAATTTAAAAACCGAATTTGTATACTAAAATTGTTTAGTTACAGCAATCATATAATCTACCGCCAGTTTTTTGGATAGATGTTTCCGGAGAAATGGATATTAAATGGAAAAAGATTCTAAATATGGATTTCAAGTTCTGAAATTTTCAAAGTTTGACTTAAGTTTCCCATTGGAATTTTCAGTAAATGTCAAGAAAAGATAAAATGTTGCCAACTTAAAATGTAATTATTTTATTTCGGGAATTAATCGTATCATAATAACAGACGATATAATTTATTTCACTGAACTAATTATAGTACGAATGCACCTCATTTGTCACGTTTGACGTACAATTTCCAACTTGTTTCTTTTTTTTTTTTTTTTCTCCGACAGACTGTAATTTGTTACACGCACACACTCATAATTGGAATTCCCGCTAGATATTCAAGCTGCTCCAGAATATTTTGCTTGATGCGCTCTTTTTTTATATTTGCTTTCATATCCTTCAGTATCGTTATGAGAAATAGTTACATTGAAGACACCTGCGTGGAAATTAAACTGTATTTTGAGTATTTTGAGATGTTTACTTCACATGGTAATCCTGGATATTTATAGTATATGCAGTAGTAAAACCTACCTTTTTTAATGCGCGCGATGCTTCTTAAAATTGTGGTTCACTTATTGTATGTCATAGTGAATTTAAAGGATTGTTTATACTTTTACTATTTTTATTTTTGGTACTTAGAATAAATATTGTAAAGTAAGAATGAATATTTTAATGTAAGAATAAATATTGTAAAGTAAGAATAAATAATGTAAATTAAGATTTAATATTTTGTAACTTGCCGTATTGTTTTTTTTTTTTTTAATGCTTTATTTTGATAATACATCACTATACCATGGCAAATGTTACACATTTTATCAGTTATATTATTTCATATTATTTCATGGAACAATTACAGTACTGCAGCAAATAGAATATATATTATTGTTCAAAATCTTATAAAACGCTGCTTTTAAACGTTATTACCTAAATTTAATGAACTTTTATAAGAAATTTTATGAATTTTATTATTTTCTAACTTTTATTTTTTGAAGTAAGTATATAAATGTTTAATTAATGCTTTAAAGATATTCTGATACATAGGAAAGTTTTGAATAATTATAGTACATTGATTAATCCCCCGTTTAACAATGTAACCGAATGCAGTAGATAAACGAAGCAGATAAACGAAACCCTTTTAAATTTTCCTACAAATCGCAATATTTTTACTTCTTTTCTAATACCTGTTAACTGTCTGTAAAGAAAAACATAATGAAGTTTTGCTCCAAATATATACCACAAAAGTCGGGTTTTTTTTATTATTATTATTATTTATATGTAGACTGATGAATCACTTTTGATTAAAGGCTGGTGGCTACAATCCTGTGATTTTACCTGAACCCGAACCGACCAGTGGTTAGGGTCGGATCGAGTTGGGTTAACTTTAAATGGTTCGGGTTCGGAAGGGTTTCAAGTTCGGTTTTGACTCTTTCGGGTCGACCCGATTTTTCAACAGAAAGTCATGAAAATTTTCAAATGAAAAAACTATATATTTGAATATTAATGAGTGTATTTGTGTTCATTTTTGTACAAAAAATAAAATTAATACTAGAGATATAATTGTAAATTATTTTTTAACAATTGTATTAAAATATGGATTAATTTTCTTTCACTTCTGGTTCCTGTTTGAATATTTCCCATTCGGGTTGGGTTTCGGGTTGACTTTAAGCAGAAATTTCAGGTTCGTGCAGGATTCTACTGGTGATTAATTCATGTACTGGTATCAAAATAATTGACAGATTAGAAAATTAAAATGCAGTTAAATCGAGTGACAAAGAAGAAATAATTGAAGAAAAGAAAAATTCGATAGATATCACGATTGGAAATTCGAACGAACTTAAAATATAATTTACATCAAGAACCTCAAGCAAAAAACATCTTTAACTGGTATTGAAAATTTTCATGGAACTGCCATATAGCAAATTAAAACGGAAAAAATAAGAATTTAACCGGATTTTATTTTAAAACTACCTAACATTTATAGGCGAAATTGCCTTATTCGTTAACGTAGAATTTTTTCCGGTAGCCCTGGCCGATTGGCATTGTTGTCTGCTGTGTTTGATTAGTGGTTTGCAAGCATTCGTAACTTGGCTACTTTTCTCGTTTTTGGCATGAAATCATCAATTAAAAATCCAATAATTAAAAAATTAAAGTATAAAAAAATATATAAAATATGATTATAACAGAGAAATTTTATCGGTTCTCTAACTTTTATGTATAGGGCTACAAAATGCACCAGGTCTCAATGCTAGGTGCGAGCTGCACCAAAAGTGGGTGCAGCTTGTAAGTTATATGCAAAAAATTAGTTAAATTTAAAAACGCATACCCCAACTGTAAACGCACTTCCAGCAATTATCGCTCATTAACAGTACTCTGAACTAACATTTTTGTGTGTCACTGTATTTGAGTGATAAATGCTATTCACACCATATTCAACAGTAAGCATCTTGTATACCTCGGTGATATATATATCAATTTCAATATGTTTGAAATAGTATACGAACTGTGAAGTGCTACATACTTCATTTTCAATACAGAACCTGCCATAGTAAATCTCAATAACATATATCAAATACATGACAATTCGATTATATTTACTGGAATTACAGCTCGGACAGACACACACAGACAGACAGGAGGCAGACAAACCAAATTCATAAACACTTTTCAACTACGTTGGAAAGTGTTAAAATTGAGTTTTTAAATAAAGGTTCTGGCATTTTTGACAAAAGTTTGAATATTCCAAAGAAAAAAATCCCTGACGGCTCGGCCTACAGGCAAAGGTAGATTCCGAAGACGCAGACCGTGGGGCACCTGTTTATTGGGAATTGAAGAAGAAATAACCTTTTTACCACGATGCGGCAGTTGGAACCGCCCACTTCAAAATCTACCTGTGTCAAGTAGCCGGAGCCGGCAGAATTTTTTTGTTGTAATTTTTTTTCTTTTTTTTCTTTTTCTTTTTTCTTTTTTTTTTTTGCTGTAAGGGTTGGTCCTATAAAAAACTTGTCAATATAAAAGCTGTAGATAATATTAGGAGGATTTATAATAAATTTAAGTGGATTTGATATCTTCTGAACTAACAAAGTTATGAATTTTTTTCTGACACCTCTATTTCCGCCCCCCGCCCCCTTGAGGCCATTTTTAATTATATCAAAAATCTGTCGTACATACATTTTCGGCCCTTTTCCTAGAAGTAATAATAACTTTAAACGGATTCGATACGTATCTTAATTAAGAAATTATGGGGATTTTTCTGTTTTCACAAAAAGTCCCCCATCCCCCCCCCCCCTGGTTCGATTTTGCCCATTAACAAACTTGACCGAGATTTTATGCCCCTTGATTTTATGTATCAGTTTGGTGTTATCGTGTCCATAAAAAAGTGACATAGATAGATAGATAAAGTTTTGAACTAGGGGTGGTTTTGGGTTCTGGGAGTCATGATCGGCGTAGATCTGCAAAAAATTTCCAGAAATTCCAACATAGGTGAGGATGTAATAGGTAGTATTTCTTACGAAATCTACTTAAAAAAGTCTGGAAAGAAAATTTAAATTAATTTTGTAGATTTTTTTTTTTAGTATATCTTAGGTAAAATATGAATAATACTTTATTTATTTTCATAATTTTCTATCGGATTTTAATTAGAAATTAAGATATTGTTGTCTAACTCCGTTATGACGAGACCGAAGGAAACTTAACATTTGATTGTTATAACAGAGTTCTCGCAATAACCAAGTTTAAGATTCCATGTGTTAGAAAATGTGTAAAAGTTCAATTAAATTATTAAAAATTACTGATGGATTATTCATATGAATTCAGATTATTCATATTTTTCGTAATTTCAATGATTATGCATATTTTTTTCAACTGTAGTTCAAAAGTAATTGGTGGCTGAGAGGTTGTGCTCTCGAAGCTGGTAGACGGGAGGTGCTGGGTTCGATCCCAATCGCGCCCGTCCGCCTAATCGTTCGGAGTTTTCGTGGTTTTCTTCGAGCCGTGGATTTATCCATTCGTAAATACGGATTAGGTTCCCTTAGAAAGACCCCCACGAAGGGCACTCCCCCCGGGCCTATATCCCTGGTGTAGATAATTGGCCGTCAATAATCAACTCAACCCAACTCAAAAGTAATTGATAAAAAATTTCGCTGCGAAAAATATGTCTAGCTGGGGATTCGAACCCAAAACTCACGAATCCAGAGCGCCTACCGACCAGACTATGAAGCCGCTCCTCAAAGGAAGAAATTTATCGGATTATAAATTATGACGTACAAAAGGGTCTCGCATACTTGGAGATTTCAAGAAACAGTGGAAGAGGGGTTGAGTTGATTATTGACGGCCAATTATCTACACTAGGGATATAGGCCCGGGAGGAGTGCCCTTCGTGGGGGTCTTTCTAAGGGAACCTAATCCGTATTTACGCATGGATAAATCCACGGCTCGAAGAAAACCACGAAAACTCCGAACGATTAGGCCGACGGGCGCGATTGGGATCGAACCCAGCACCTCCCGTCTACCAGCTTCGAGAGCACAACCTCTCAGCCACTGGTGGGGCGGAAGAGGAGGCAGCTTTTCTTCCAGAAGTTGTCATAAAGAAACTTCAGCTAAAGAACAACTTTCAAACATCTGCTCGTTTCAAGGATACGATAATTTTTGTGACCGACATGAGTGAATTGAATTTGTATTAAATTTCACCTTTCTCAATTCAAATATATTTTCTTAGAATAAATTTTCTTGAAAAAGTTTCTTGAGTTCAAAGTTTTTTTTTTTTATATAATTTCTGAAAAGTCATACCTTTACGTGTATATAAAATAAAGGATTTGTTTGATAGTAACTACGTGTTCCTATTCATCCTTATCATTATTACCTGTTTTTATTAACCCTATTAAAGTCTGAATCGGAACAAATAAAGATTATAACATTTGTACCGATTCACCCCTACATGCGGGGTGAATCGGAACACCATTAAAAAATTAAAAAATATACATAAAAATTGTAAAAAATGTTTTGTTTTTGCTTAAAATTTCAAGAACAAAACAAGACCGAAGTTTCTAGTCAAAAAATAAAAGAATTAAGAAATCGATAGTTGCCTTCTTTTTTTCTTTTTTTTTTTTAACGTTAAAGTTGGAAAATGTTCCGATTAACCCCGTTTTACGGTAGTTGAACTGTAAAATCGTTCAACAGTTTTTTAGTGTAATCAGTAAATTAATACCATTTTAGGGTTAAAAAAAATAAGAACTTAAATTTTTAACAGTGCAGAGGCCATATAAAACTATAAATTTTGTAACTTTCACAAAAGTAATTTTTTTAACGTATATGGCTTTTATTATTATGAAGAACAAGATAAGTTGACTCTGATATCAACGAACTGCGTTTTTAAAAATAAATTTCCTAAATTTTTAAGTATTTTTAAAAACTTGATAAATTTTGAAATTTATACTTGATCAAAATTTGTCATCTTCTTAAGAATACCCAAAATTTAAGAATAATTTTTAAAAAACGTAGAAAACTGAATTTTGATAACTATAGTAGGTAATGAGCCTTTCTTTCTTGAAAAGTTTTTATGAATTTGGTTGGTCTACATAACGGTCTGTGGAGAAAATCGTTTGTTGTGCATTTTATTGATGTTACGATATTTCAAACATAATGTTATTGATATGCATCACTGAAGTGAACTACAACTATAGAGGTCTGCATGGGTCGAAATTACCAGCCCCTGCCCGGCCCGGTATAAAAGCTAAAAGTTCGACCCGAGTCCGGCCTGGCCTGGTATAAAAGCTAAAATCTTGGCTCGAGCCCGGCCCGGACAAATCTTAATTGGTCTGTACCGGCCAGACTGAATTTCTACAAAACATGGATTTTTATGTCGATATGGTTAAAAATTTTCTTGTACGACGCGTTCTGTCAAAAAATACTTATTTTAGCTTTCTTTTCATGTTTATAATCTTCATTTTTTAAAAAGCGCCCTGGGCTGCGATATTTATCTTTTTAATGAATCTCTATTTGTATGTAAATGTTTCAGTTATCATTAATCCATATTACATGGATTGGAGACCCAAAAATCTGATAATTGCTATACAGTAAAATTTTCTAAGGCGGAATCGCATATATGAAAGAAAGAAAATCCGTTATAGACAAGTACCCTTCTTTGCAGGTACTTCGTTTGTTGTAAATTCATTATATTATTTTTGCACGTATTATTACATTCATTTTGAAAGGATCAACACATTTTTCCGTTTAAGACAGGATTCTGTCATACGCAGGTTGTTTTTCACGGGTTTTAATGTACTTTAATTTTATTGCCTAGAAATATATCTACTATTCTTTAAAAAAATGAAATTTGAAATTTCAATTATAGAATAATGACAATTTAAAAATATATGCATTTTTGCAAAAATTGTTGGGATGGGCTAAATTTTACTTATTTTTGCACGGTCAGGCCACGCCACGCCGAGAGAATGATTTTCATACAGGCTGGGTTGAGACCGGGCCCGAAAGACAGTCTAGGAAGAATGGAGTCCAGTCCCGGCTCTACCACCCGAAAAAAATAGTAAGGTCCGGACTGGCCCGAGTGTCGTGAATTAAAATTGCCCTCGGGCCAGGCCCGGGCCCGTTCAGACTACTGACTACAACATTCTTTCCCAGGAGTATAGAATAAGTAGCATTTATAGTTCATTTACAGGGTTGGGTTGGGTTGATTATTGACGGCCAATTATCTACACTAGGGATATAGGCCCGGGGGGAGTGCCCTTCGTGGGGGTCTTTCTAAGGGAACCTAATCCGTATTTACGCATGGATAAATCCACGGCTCGAAGAAAACCACGAAAACTCCGAACGATTAGGCCGACGGGCGCGATTGGGATCGAACCCAGCACCTCCCGTCTACCAGCTTCGAGAGCACAACCTCTCAGCCACTGTTGGGGCTCATTTACAGGGAGGGGAAAAAAGAATTCCATTTTTTTTTTCCTTTATTTGGGAAAATGCAATGCATTTTTATGTTGTTATGATACTCCAAACTTAATGAAATTTAAACAAGAACGAAAAATCATGCGTCAAGCATAGATTACGAAACACTTTCCAACACAGCCAGAAAACTGTAACGAAACTTCACCGTTAAATAAGGTGAAAGATGATATGTAAGTAAACAGTTAGAAAACACATAACGCATTGAAAAATACAGTTTTCGAAATTATCTTCCAGTGTCAAAAAAGTAGTCGAATTATTTTGTGCACCCCTGCATATGATCAATAGATATAGATATATAGTATGATAAAACTTAGTTCAGTTAGAATATTCATATTTAGCCATTTTCACCAATCGATGGAAATGCACTCGAAATCTTTTGAACAGTCCTGTATATTATCTGAAAAGACTTTTGTGCACACCACCTATTAAGCTAAAAGGCAACTTAAAACTCACTTGCAGCAATTACCAAACGTAAACGACAGCGTATCCTTTTTTTTCGTAGCCCTGTAATATATGAATTTATTTATATTCCACAAACTTCTATTAGTCTACTAAATATAGGTCAGCAGGAAAATGCGTTAACACAATTAAAGCACACACCTTAAGCAATTCACTCCCATATAGTCTGTAGTACTTACGAATTTCCTTGTGTAGCCCTGTATATGGTCAACCGAGTTTATAAAAACTCACGTACTATGAAAAAAAAAAGTTGAAAACGCACTTATCACACATAGACTGTTAATATCGCACATATACTGTAACCAATATCTGTTGTGTGTCCCTGTAAATAAACGCAATGCACGCAAGAGAGCAATTTATAGTGCACCTCAGTAATGCATATAATTTTCATTATGTTTGAAATAGTGAAATATCACTAAATTACACTGCAGACGATTTTTCCCCATATAACGATGTGTAAAAGAATTCCTTTTGCTTGACCCTGTAAATGAATAATAAATGCTTTGCACCCCATATTCTACAAAAATCATTTTTAATGCTTCATAATTATATATCAATTTCATTATGTTTTAAGTGACGTAGCGTCACCAAAATGCGCTTGAACCGATTATTCCCCATTGACTGTAAAGTAACGGAATACTTTTGACTGTCCCTGTAAAAAAAACTATAAGTGCTAGACACTTCTGTTGAAGTAGAGAACATGCTATAGTAATCGACAATAACATAGAAAAATTTCAGGACAATCGAAGCATATTTACGGGAGTTAGAGCACAGACAGACGGCAGACAAACCGAAGTCATAAACACTTTTCAACTAGGTTGGAAAGTGTTAAAAACACTTTTCAACTACGTTGGAAAGTGTTAAAAAATCACTGACATCACACATCATGTGAAAAATCACAACATGTTTTCTATAGATTTATCGAGTGCGTAGCATTTATCGTTCATTTACAGAGACACAGAAAATAATTTGATTACAGGACCGATTATGATCAATAATTATTGGAAGTACGTTTTCCGCTATGGTATGCCTTTTTAAACTTATCAAACTTTTAGTGTATTACGTCGTGTGTATAAATTTCATAGGTTATATACAGGACTGCACGAAAAAATTCGCGCACATTACTGGATATGGTCAGTAAATGCTGATAATGGATTATTACTGAGTTATGTGTTTTTAAAATTGCTATTTTAAATATTTAATTACATAATACGAAAAAACTGAATTTCTTAATAATATTCTGTTAGTTTTGGAAAGTGTTTAATAATATATGCCTGATTCATGATTTTTCGCTCTTGTTCTAAATATGACATATTGAACCCAGAGGCCATATTGTAAATTTCGGGCTTGTCTTATACACTGCAAAAAAAAAAAAAAAAAAAGCGCTGCAGCGTATTACTGCTTATTTTACTGTTTAGTACTGTTAATTTTACGGTATAATACTGGCAACTGGGGTGCCAGTATTATACTGCAAAATCAACACTTTTTTTTTTTTTTTTTTTGCAGTGTATCTTTTATTCTATCTATACCTTTAAATCAGGTTTGCCAGTTTGGCCTTTTTTAAATTCCGCCAGGCAGAGAGCCCCACCAGTGGCTGAGAGGTTGTGCTCTCGAAGCTGGTAGACGGGAGGTGCTGGGTTCGATCCCAATCGCGCCCGTCGGCCTAATCGCTCGGAGTTTTCGTGGTTTTCTTTCGAGCCGTGGATTTTCTCCATGCGTAAATACGGATTAGGTTCCCTTAGAAAGACCCCCACGGAGGGCACTCCCCCCGGGCCTATATCCCTAGTGTCGATAATTGGCCGTCAATAATCAACCCAACCCAACCCAACCCGCCAGGCAGAAATTTCGTATAAAAATTTGTGGCAGACATTTTGTATCTACATTAAGTGAATATTTTTCTGTATTAATTTACGGTATGAATTAGGATTTTCTGAATTTAAAAAAAAGGCCAAACTGGCCACCCTGCTTTAAATTATTTATTTAAACTTCCCTGTTGGCTAACAGTGGATTTCGTGATGGGATATTATCACTGAAGCATCCCCTTAATGAAAACAATGTAATAATAATAACATCAGTTTCTTAAATGTTTAATATTATGTAGAAAATCTTAAATAATTGATTGGATGCTATATTATTTAATAATAATCTTTACGACAGATTTTATTATATGTATTACAAAAAAGAATTGTAAATCAAATCGTTCTCCAAAAAGTTGTACCCGACATTTTTTCCTAACAAAATAACATGAAGATTTTTCTGTTGATTACACGTTTAATATTTTATAGAAAATCTTAAATATTTTAATGCTGTGTTACTGTAATTATCATAATCAGACCAGACTCAATATTAAAATGGGTTGGGTTGGGTTGATTTTTGACGGCCAATTATCTACTCTTGGGATATAGGCCCGGGGGGAGTGCCCTTCGTGGGGGTCTTTCTAAGGGAACCTAATCCGTATTTACGCATGGATAAATCCACGGCTCGAAGAAAACCACGAAAACTCCGAACGAGTAGGCCGACGAGACGATTGGGATCGAACCCAGCACCTCCCCGTCTACCAGCTTCGAGAGCAGAACCTCTCGGCCACTGGTGGGGCCCCAATATTAAAATGGACATTCTTCTTATAATATATACTTTTTTTTTTTTTAAGTTTACTGTAATAGTCGTCTAGCTGAATCATGTTTATACCAGTGTAATTGGTGGAATTAAGCGGTTGATCCTAATATCGGTACAGTAAAATTATGTAAAATATTTTCTACCGAATGTTTTCATAGAAAATCTTAAATTAATGCAAAATACCTAACGTTTTCAGGATTATTTAATAATCCTGTGTACGTTATGTATTACTATTATGTTGTTGATAGTTTCTGTATAGGCTTGTTTTTTTAATTATTTAAGGCAATGTAATGATTATTAAATTAATATTTACAGAATCAATCAACAATTGAATAATACGGGAACATCTAACCGGTAGACTGCTTGTTACCATTATTTTCGAACAGTATTCTTTGCCGTAATCAACAGCAGAAATTCAGCGATTAAATAAACTGTATTTTGCTTACATGTGAAAATTCTTGTGATTAAATATGACAAAGATTACTGTAAAAAAATAAGGTAAGAATCGGCTTGCCGGTTAGCCAGACCTGGTTTAAATGAATCACATTTGCCCCACTATAAATGATTCAATGAAGCGGCTTATTCTTATAAACGATATAAATAAAATTATGATCGTCAATGTGTTCCAAATTATTTAATTTATTAAAGCGCTGAATTTGATAAATCAAATTCAGAACTTACACGAATACGCCGCTTATACAAAACAGTGATTCGTATAAGCTGCTGAAAGCGTACTTAATTAGAAATCGTACTTTAAGAATGGTCGAAATTATTCTTTAAGAATTCTCGGACAATTTCGTTAATCCCAATCTATTCGTAAAATTTATACTTTGATGTATAAATCACTTGGGTATTGGCCCCACCAGTGGCTGAGAGGTTGTGCTCTCGAAGCTGGTAGACGGGAGGTGCTGGGTTCGATCCCAATCGCGCCCGTCGGCCTAATCGTTCGGAGTTTTCGTGGTTTTCTTCGAACCGTGGATTTATCCATGCGTAAATACGGGTTAGGTTCCCTTAGAAAGACCCCCACGAAGGGCACTCCCCCCGGGCCTATATCCCAAGTGCAGATAATTGGCCGTCAACAATCAACCCAACCCAACCCAACACTTGGGTATTGACTTACTCCCTACTTCCGACAGTAAAATCTAAAAAACAAAAGGAAATTTTGTAAGATTCCTTACTTCTGTTTTTTCGAGAGTCAAATTCAGAACAAGAGACAGCTATACTAGAGAAAGGAAAAAGAAAGCAATTTAAAAAAATAGCCATTATTTGTAGTGTTTTGGAAAACTTTCTGTTTAAAACTCTCTTTTGAAATTCACCACCAGATGGCGCACTGACTGATTGTTTCATTCCTCGGCTCAAGACGCAGTTTAATGACGCTCTTCTAATATTTAGGAAGGGAAGTTTAATTCTCAGCATGAAACGGGTTAAAGGGAAGTATCCTCCTGTTGCTCGCAGTTGATAGCGGGTTTTGTTTTCGTTTTACAGACTTTTTTCTTCCTTGCCGGTATTGCCGAAGATTTTTTATTTATTTTTTTTAACTTCGAGAGTTTGTTAGTCACATATGTGCGGTTCATGAAACACGATGATCAAAAGTTTGTGTGTGTGTTCTTGCTGTGGTTATCAAAAGTGACTCTGTTATTAACTAGTCTTTAAACATTTTAAGAATAGTGACAGTCTTCCGTGTGTGTCCCCGGTGATTTAAAGAAGGAGCGGTGGCTCTTCTAAGAGAAAGGTAATTTTCTTTTTTCTCTTTCTTTAATGTAATATATATTTTTATAGAGTGTAACGATGCACGTGAATATTGCTGAAGAAAAGTGTCCTGAGATTTGCTTTAAATCGGCGGTAGATTTGAAATATGGAAATTCTTTCGTAAATTGCAAATGTGAATAGCGAATAATATTAAGAATTTTGTTTTCAGTATTATAAATAATGTTCAAAAATAGAAAAATAAATAATTAGTCAATTTTTTGAAAGCTTGTTATTAGCTTTTTTTTAATGCTTGTTATTAGTTTGTTATTAGCATTTTTTTAATGCTTGTTAGTATCAATTTTGAACAAATTAACGATTTTATTTATTTATTTTTTTTTTTTTGTTCAAAATTTAATATTTTCTTCTTGAATATTTGCACCGTTAACGATGCGTCGAAGATTTGCTTCTGTTTGATTATAAGCAGTTTATATGATAGTGATTTTTGATTAAAAATTAATAAAAATCATTTTAATATTACTTCATTGCCAAATTTGATTTACCGCATATTCCAGCGTATAACGCGCACTTTTAATCAAGAAAATTCGTCAAAATTTACAGGTGTGCGTTATACGTCGGGTATAAAAATGAAAGCTTAAAAATTAAGCATAAGAATTGAGATTTCTATTTTAATGAACAAGAGAAAAGGGTGTGATTATTTGAGTGAACGCTTTGTGGGGATCAGAACCGCACCAAGAGTGGTGCGGGCGGTGCCCCAGCACCAGGTGCCATCAATTGGGTTAGGCACGGGCAGGCTTCATCGGCGCCTTCAGCTGTGATTATTGATGTGTAACAGTGTTTCGCACCAGGCGCCAAATGGGGTTAGTGCGGTGCTGGTGGGGATTCAAGCAGATACGCTTGGGAGTAGTTTGTGTCCCCACTTCGTGTTTGCTTTTTTAATTTATGTTTGTACTAGTTATTATATTTTTAATGCATTTTATTGTATTTTCATGCTACATATCTCATGAAGGTTTATTTGCAAGAAAGATGTACGCGTAATACGGCGAATATATGTAAAATAGAAAAATGCAGGCTTAAATCATAGATACACATTATGTGCCAGAGCGCGTTATGCTCCGGAATATCCGGTATTCTAATTTAAAACCTTTAAAATTTTATTCGACAGCTGATTCTTGAATCAATATTAAATAAAACCATTTTAATATTATTTGACCACTGAGTTTGATGAAATTTAAAGCCATTGTAATTTTATTTGACAGATGTTTTTGATTCTCCTATTGAAAACCTTCTTAATTTTATCTGTTTTTTGAAATATAAATGCTTTTGTTAGATGGGAAGCTCGTTAAAATATTTTTATATCATTTATTCTTATATCACACTCCGCTTTATATAAGTATTATACGAGAAATATTCAGTTTTGAAATTGTGTAAATTGATTATATTCTTTGTTTCAATTTATGTATCCATAAATATGTGTTCTGATATGTTTTAAAATATTTGCATAATAACTATTTTAATTTTATTTGACAAGTGTTTCTTTGGTTTAAAATAATTTTAATTGGCTATTTATTTTCAAAAGCAGAAGTATCTTTCGATAGCGGGAAAGCTCATTAAAATGTTACATAATTTTTTCTTAATTTTCAATTTTGTTATCCACATTGTGTAAGCTTTAAAACTGATAAATTCAGTTTTTAAAATACGTAAATACATTCGATGCTTTGTAACAGTTTATTCACCCAATGGTTGGAGTATCATAGTTGAGATTTTTTCCAACAGAGAGAAAATATGCCGGGACCAGGACTCGAACCTGAGTACTTTGGTTTGCCGTACCAACGCTATCCCTACTGAGCGGCAAACCAAAGTACCCAGGTTCGAGTCCTGGTCCCGACATATTTTCTCTCTGTTGGGAAAAAATCTCAACTATGATACTCCAACCATTGGATATAATTTACCTAGTTGAATGTACTTTCCTCTGTTCATTATGACAGTTTATTCACTCCTAAAAATGTATTCATTCAGTTTTCTTGAAATTGAATATTGTGTGATTTTGTTTTGTGAAATAAGCGGAAAGGCTGCTGCAATTGCTGTATTTTTTAGGACGTTCGAGACTTTAAATCTAATGTAAATAGACTGTAATTATTTGTTCTAGACATAAATTATTTTAATATTGGATTGTGTTGATTCGTTTACGGCAAGCCTGCATAAAGGGAAAAGTTCCCGATTTGCAACATCCAATATTGAATTCAGACATTCTTCTCCTGCAGGGATTTCTGAAGATTCGAAAGAGGAGAGGAGGGGGGGGGGGTGCATTATGATTTTCTGGTGTAGAATTTGCACTTCTAGAAACTAAAAGGTATAAAACATAAACCTTCTAATATACTAGACACCAAATTGGTAACGTTTTCTGGGCTTCAAAATCACCTACCACCAAACGTGATTGTCTCCTAATTCAGTGCGCCAAAATGGTTTTTCTCCTGCCAAAATCTGTTTTCAATTTCAGTAGTACTTTTTGTCTTGGGGCGTGAAGACGGTTCAGTTACACAAAAGGCGTTTGTACTAGAACTAGAAAGCATTGTTGGAGGGCGTTTTTTTAAAAAAGCTTTTGTTCTACCTGGTAACCAGTGGTATGACCAGTGGTAATTATAGAAAGGACTTAGTCACTATTAAACAATTAAAAAAAAGTTAAATAATTACAATTATTTTAATAATTATTTCCAAGAAAAATATTTGTTCTATTTGATTTTTAATATTTTCTATTAAACATCACTATTTTTAAGCAAACAATTTAGTAGGTAGAGTTGGCAAGTACCAAAGGCCAAAACTAAGGATATTTTTAAAAAGAAATCTTACATTTTTTCAGCTTTTTTTTTTGTCATGTCGACATAAAATAAAATAATTTAATTAATTTTAAAAAATATTACAGCCATATATTCTTAATAAATTTAAAGGGGCTTTTAATTTAGAGCTTCAAAAGGCTTTAAGTAAGAAAATGACATTTTTTTTCTAGCATATTTAAAATATAAACTAATAATGAGGACAAATTTGTTAAAAAATCAGGAGACTTTCCAAATCTGAGTAGTCAAAATCAGAAAATAGTAGTCTTTGAAATAGTTTTAATAATGCCTGCAAAATTTAATGCATTTTTAGAATTTAAAAAAATCTGACATTGTTACATTTCATGAAATGATTGTGTCAAATTGAAGCTTTCCAAACAGAAATCTCGAAATATTTTAGGTTATTTTACTTAATATCTTATAGCACTAATAAAAAAAATATATAATTTAAGTAATGCATGTGTGCAATGCCAAAGTCCTTTTATAACATTTAAATAATATACAGCAGCAAAAAAATAATGAAAAAATCCATCCAGAAGATTAAACAATATTTTTTTTTCACCGGGGGTGGGGGTCTCTCATAACTTATCATTTCTATCCTGGCTCTGAGATAAAATCCTAGAATAAGTTAACAGCACGAGTGACAGCTTAGTTTCACTTCCGTTTGTATATTTACGTTTATTTTATTGCGAGAATGAAATCGAAGTTGCCAAGGAAGCTATTACTGCCAAAACAGACAGCTTTAAGAGGCTACTTCACTCAGACGAAAACACCCGCTCGCTAATGTTAATCCTATGGGGGGAATAATTTACGATATCTCGTTCGCATTTCAATATTTTGAATTTTTTTTTTTTTTTTTTTTTTTTTTTTTGCATTGGATAGCTGAGGTCAATCTCTATGCACGCTCCTTTGTACTTTTTCGATTTTTATTGCAGTTTAAAAAAAAAAATTATTTAGGATACTTTCACTTTCGAAACCGGTTCCGAAAGGGAATGTATCTTAATAATAAAAACATGTGATCAAAATCGAAAAAGTACAAAAGAGCGTGCATGGAGATTGGCCTCAGCTATCCAATGCAAAAAAAAAAAAAAAAAAAAAAAAAAAAAAACATTTAAAAATATTGAAATGCGAATGAGATATCGTAAAATATTTTCCCCATAGGATTAACATTAGCAAGCGGGTGTTTTCCCTTGAGTGAAGTAGCCTCTGAAGGCACCAGATCCGAGCTGATGTTGGGACCAACTTTTCGACCAAATAACAATAGAATCTGCTCTCTACTTCTATCTTTGCTCTGAGGTATAAAACCTCAAACCATCCGGAATAAATTTTGATGCTTTCGGGGGAATGCCCTCTTCCGGTCCACCCCTGAATTCATCGCTTCCTACATTGACTCGAATTATATTTTTTGCTCGATCATCGTTTCGATTCAATTAACCACCTTTTCTTGGCTGTCATGTGATCGATATAGGCTTATTTCCATCAAATGTTGAACTGCCATGTGATCAAGGTAGGCTGAAAAGCTGTCGAGATACGTAAAGTGAAAATGCCTGCCTTTTCCCGTTGGCTGCGCAGTCGGGGAGGGGAGAATCCACCGTTCCACTAAACATCCAGGTTTTTGTCCACTGCAATCTGGTCACCTTACGTATAATCAGGAAAAGAATGTTAAATTTTAAAATATTTAACCGTTAAAAACACAATTTTCAAAAACTAATTTTGAAAAAATGCCTTAAAGGGAAAGATTATCTTAGAGGACAATTTATTTATTTAAACTTGAGAGTTGCTAGCCTGATACATTAGGAAAGTATTTAAAAAAAATACTTAAAATTTCTTAATAAAATTAAAGTTGTAATTAAAACCGTCAGCATTTATCAATTACATCTAAATTAACTACTTTTCTACAAAAGATGTTCTTTGACATTGCAGACACCCTATTTTGAAAAGCAATAATTACAGTTATGGAATGTGGAGAAGTATTATGTTTTGCTTATATGCATATTATCCTTCCAAGTTTACCATTTTTGTTGAAAAGAATTTATAATTTTTATATATTTAAAAGCCTTTATTTAAAAAAAATATATATCTATTTAAAAGATGTTGATATTAAAACGCATTTCATTATTTTTCATTCTGCCTCATATAAAACTTGTATTTCTCATGGAATTTCAGAATTTTGCGAATATATTTGCATATAATTTTAGCTTCAAAAGACTAAGTTTTATGATTAATTGTTAAATAATTAATGCTTCAGTCAATACTAAATCGAATTAGATCATTATTTTAACTCTTTACGCGTTAGTCCTGCACGGATCAGGTACAACTCGACCCGAACCCGAAATTTCCGCTTAAAGTGAACCCGAACCCAACGAATAAAAATTCTTCAACTCGAAACCCGACACGCCAACCCGAACTCGAAATATTCAAACTCGAAACCGAAGTAAAAGAAAATTAATCCATATTTTAATACAGTTATGGAAAAGTAATCTATAATTACATCTGTAACATCAATTTTGTCTTTTTTTTATATAAAAATCAACAAATATACATTCATTATTGTTCAAATGTATAGTTTTTCATTTGAGAAATATTCAGGACTTTATTTTAAAAAAATCGGGACTCGAAAGGACGAAAACCCAACCCTTAATCCACCCGAACCCTAAACATTTAAATTCGACCCGCAACGAAATAAAGCGGGTTGAGTCGAGTTCGGGTAAAATCAGGTTACACGACTGGATGCAGGACTCTACTTTACGTACCAAATTATGTAAGAAATATTCTATCTCAATAATTTTTCCCTTTAATATTTGAAGATAAAATAGAATATTTATGTCATTATAATATTAAATTTAAAAAGCATTCTCTCATTAAAACGGACTTATTAAATCGGTAATAATAAAGCTTTTTTTTATTTACTACAATACTAGATTAATTAATAAATAATACTGTTTTCACATCTCTCAATTCTTATTTTTAAAAAAAGGTAAATACTGTGTGGTATTATCTGTTAATGAGAGTTTTTGTTCTCTCTATCTTTATTTAACTGTTTATTTATTTATTTATTTATTTTTTTTTTTTGTAAAATTTTCCACTACACATCATTTTTTAACAGCATAAAAGCTATATAAATTCGTTAATGGCTGAGAAAATAGCCATTTTTAAATATATTTTGTATAGTAAAATTGGCTATGGTTTCTAAACATGGTAAAGCAGAGTATTTTGCATGAAATCTAACAACTTGTCTTATTAATAGATATATTAAATAAATTTATATAAAAACAAATTAAGAAAGAAAATGAAATTGAAAAATTGGCTTTCATTATTTATGATATACCAACAAAAAATCCTTCAAAGAAGTATTCTGTACCAGATAATTTCAATAAATATTTGAGGGAAAATCTTTTTACTAAAAAATTGAAAAATTTTAAAGTTATTAATCAGTGTTTTTCAAAACATTTAAACAACCCATGCGTTCTAATTTTAAGAATTTTGTTTTTAAAAAATGTACATAATTTTTTTAATCCAATTATTTGATTAAAAAATTATTTGGCAGTTATTTGGAATTTAAAAACACCAAACGGGAAATTTTTTATTAAAAATTCATGTGTTAATAAACTTTATTACTAATTTGAAGACATATAATATTATATTATAAATCGTATGCCCAGATTTGTTACAGTATTTATTATGTTTGCCTTTAGAGATATTGAGAATGTTGAACAAAAAGTTAAATTCATGGAGCATTTTAAACATGCATGGACTACGAAAAATGAATTTAGAGTTCATTATATGTTATGTCCACTGTTGTATGAAAACACACTTTCTGTCTAGTACATGACAATATATTGATATTTTTTACATTTTAAGAAGTTTTAACAAACAAAAAACAAGAACGAAAAATCATGCGTCAAGCATAGATTATGTAGCACTTTCCAACGCTTCCAAAATAATTTTAGAAAACATACCGTTTAATAAGCTAAAAGATAACATCTAAGTAAACAATTTGGAAAACGCATAACATATTTAAAAACATAATTTCAGTAATTTCCAACAGATACAATATTCGGAAAAATATCCGAATACTTTTATTCAGCCCTGTATATGATCTATAGATTTGTATATGCTAGGATGCTAAATTTTAGTTTAGTTAGGAAACGCGTAGCACAGTTTAAAATTATCTTTCTGGAGTTTCTGTCAATAAACGGAAATGTGTTCGCGAACTTTTGTGCTGCCCTGTATAGGATCTACAGAATTTATACACACCACGTAATAGACAAAAAGCGAGTTAAAATTAAAATCGCGTTTAGTAACTTAAAACGCACTTCCAGGAATTATTGTTAACAGACAGTAGAGAATTCTTTTGTGTGTCCCTGTAAATGAACGATGACTGCTATACACATACTATTCTGTAGTAAGCCTCTTGTAATGCACCTTAGATATATATATATAAATTTCAATGCGTTTAAAATAGTGAAACATTATTTAAATAAACCGCAGACGATTTTTCTCCATAGGCGTCATGTAACGGAATTCTTTTGACTGTCCCTGTAAAGTAACTATAAGTGCTATGCACACCCTATTCCATATTAAGCTTCTTCGAATGCACCTTAGTGATATATATAAATTTCAATGCGTTTAAAATACTGAAACATTATTTAAATAAACCGCAAATGATTTTTCCCCATAGACCGCAATGTAACGGAATTCTTTTGAGTGTCCCTGTAATAAAACTATAAGTGCTACACACTTCCGTTGAAATAGGGAACATGCTATAGATAACGACAATAACATATAAAAATTGCAGAGCAATCCGAGCATATTTACGGGAGTTAGAGCACGGACAGACGGCCAGACGGCCAGACGGCAGACGGCCGGACAAACCGAAGTCATAAGCACTTTTCAACTAGGTTGGAAAGTGCTAAAAAGCACGTATTTTTGATTGATTTGTGCTGATTTAAAAGTCCGGCGTCCCCTTAAATGAGGCCCCACCAGTGGCTGAGAGGTTCTGCTCTCGAAGCTGGTAGACGGGAGGTGCTGGGGTTCGATCCCAATCGCGCCCGTAGGCCTAATCGTTCGGAGTTTTCGTGGTTTTCTTCGAGCCGTGGATTCATCCATGCGTAAATACGGGTTACCCTTAGAAAGACTCCTCACGAAGAGCACTCCCCCCCGGACCTATATCCCAAGTGCAGATAATTGGCCGTCAATAATCAACCCAACCCAACCCCTTAAATGAGACTTTAAAGTCCAGCCGCGGTATATAAGGTTAAATATGACATTTTTAGGCTAAAAATCTGGCACAATTTTTACTGAGTGCCTTAAGTCATTAGGTTCCAAGCTTAACCGATATTTTGAGTACTTCAAAAGATTAAAAAAAAATAATCTGTAATAATTAATTAAAAAAAACCAAAAAAAAAACTTGAATTTTGATTTTTAATATGACCATTTGTCTGGCTTTGTGCATTCTCTCAAATATGTGCAGAATGTTAAACGTTTTATTATTTTAAGTTAAATTTAGTATTCTGTAAAAATAAAATAAAATAAATAAATATTAGTTGATTTTACAGATAAAACAATTTTAAGCAGCTTTCTCTTTTCTAATTCTGTAATCACCGCTTCGCCACCCAGAAACAAAAATAATAAACCACAGAAAACAACGTATTACACCTGCAGTTAAAATCTATTGCTTCCTGATGACGACCTTATTTCCCTCATTGCCGTGTCCCGAAAATCGGTTTTAAACTACCAGTTTCACACCATTTTTTAAAAGATCCCTTCTCTTTATAGGAAATCGAGTATCGGTTAATACCAACTATTAGAATGCCTGATAATTCTGTGCATTTAAGAGTAAAAAAATATTTCGTTAGTGCGAAGAGCGAGTTTGGATTTGAGAGTAGATTTAAATGAGAAATGGTTAAACGACGTTGCAGTGTATGTCTCGCGTTAACTATACTATAAAAAATTGCGGCATATTTTCCTGATTTAGCAGAAGCGTTTATGAAAATTTAATTCAACTTCGTAGTTACCCATAGTTCAGAAACCTTTCCCATATCTTCAAGAACCATTTGGCGAGACATGGATCATGGAATTGGGGAAGCGGCGCATACAACCGTTCTGGTACTTCCAGCAGCTTTTGCGTATTCCCCAGTTCCATGATTTATATCTCATCATTCAGAAAATAATAGGTTTCGAAGTTTACGAAAACATTTTTTGAAATGAAAAGATCCTTTGGTACCCATAAATTTTGGAAAACTCGTTTCTGTTAGTTTCGGAAACCTGCTTCGTTTCTGATGCTTCCAATTAGTTCTTCTCCTAAATATTTCTATAGCTAAAAGAAAGGTTTCCATCCAGAATCGTGGGTAGCTACGGTGTTAGAGTAAAGTTTGGTGATTTTTTCTTCTTTATCAGCAATTTTTTCTGCAATTTTTTACAGTGCTTTACGATTTGATTGACTGCAATCTTTAGTCTTAAGATAAATCAAACTGTTAAAAAATAAAGGGAATATTATTTGTAAGCTGCTTGGAGAAAGTGGGAAACATCAAGAATGTGCTATGCGAGGATCTGTCTTTTTGTATAAATTTGTTATTTGAGCTATTTAAATCCCTTTGTGTTTGTCATTTCGAAAGTGTTAAATAAAATTTTTCTGCCATGCTTAATATATGCTTCTATTATTTGATTTATATAAAATAAACTTGTGGACTCTGTTAAAGTTAAATGTCAAGAGGACGTGTATAATTTTCAAATCACCCAAAATTCGAGCTAACAAGATTGTGCATTTTAAAGAAAATCAAGGAAGTAGAACATTGTGAATAAAATCAATTATCAGAGTACGCTGTCAAGTAGTCCGTAAAAATTCGGAAATTTTACTGGCAATCGGTGGCCAGTGCAATTTACGTATTTTTAAGGGAATTTGTTCAGTGAAAATGACAATTGGTGTAGATTTTCTTTCAAGGATGACCTCAAATCCATATTCGTTACTTTCTGACGAATTCACGAAATCATTTTCATCGAAAAAAAAGAAAAAATGCGGAAATTGTGCTGGTAACCCTATTGCCAGTACAATTTCATGTTTTTACGGAATTTCTTTTCATAAACCCTTAAAGAGCATCATATTTTATGCGATTCGAAAAAGTAAACGATGATTGAAAATAAATAGACAAAAAGGTACATCGAAATATAAAGAGGGCTAATATTTCACAACTCATTTTCAAACTACACGAAGACAACATTAAATATTTATTTTCGCACGCGAAATTTAATTGGTGTTCCAAAATTCTTGGCGTATAATCCACGGATCAATCAAATCTGTTTAGAAACAGAAATTTTATTTAATAAATTGCACCTTATTCCTATGGGTATTTATTTGAAATAATTTATTAAGTAAAATTTCTGGTTCAAAACATGTTTATTTAATTCGTGGATTGTACATCAGAAAATACGATAATTTGTTTTACACGGTAAAAAAAAAAAAAATCTCCAACTTCAATCTATTCTTTAAAAAGTTCACTACTGTTATTTCCCAACAAAAAAAGAAATAACCGTAAACAAACTTCATTTTTCCCCTTCTTAAGTCAAAGAAGGGGAATTGTGTTCTTCTATGTAATTACTATAATAATGAATGTAATAACAAAAATATATGCATTGTAATGAATATTATTGTAATAAATGTGGCAAAAAATAATAATGTTAAGAGTGAGATTCCATCCATTCCAGTGTACCAGAAATTATTTTTTTACACATTGCCTTCAGAAAAAAAAATATATATATATATATATTGTTTGGACATCAGTTAGGTTGGACAACTTTAATAGCATTGCGCGCGGCAAGAAGAAAGTTCAGTGAACTGTTCCAAGTTACCGAACCTTTAAGGTTACCGAAATCACAATCTAACGAATCTTTAAAAAAAAAAAAAAAAAAAAAGAGAGAGAGAGATGAAAGCGGTATCAATTATTTTTTCTTTTAAATCTTAGAAAACGTTAAAAGTATTTTATATTATCCTTTGGAATAGGGGGATGTGTTTGAATAAAATGAATTTAACATTTCTTTATTAAATACCGTATTCAAACACGGATTCAGATTTCTTAATATATTTGGAACTTGGAAGTATAGAATATAGATGAATAAATTCATTCTGTGGTTACAACAATCTATTACAACAAAAGGTTTCTTTTCATGAATAGTAAGATGGCGAAAGGTGCCATTGTCTGGCTACGTAGCCGACTTCGTGGCACCTGTGTCGGAAAAGGAGAAATAAAAGTAATTAAATGTTTCATTACTTACCCATTATTTTACTTTTTGAAACACCTGTTTAATTTCTGATATCCTCTTGTCTAAATATGGAATTTAAAGAACAATGGGGTGTAGTATAGGTGTTCAGTGCTGAAACTAGGGGGCATATGCCCCGGGCGCCAGTGTAGAAGAAGGCGCCAAAATAGGATTTGATTCTTCTTTCGGTACAAAAAACACTGTTTTTTTCATTAGGTGACCACATAGGGGCAACAAAACCATACTTGATAAGCGAATTCTTCCACGATACTTGCAAGAACAATATACTGTCCTAATTTGGTTTAAATTTGCTCAGTATATTTCGGATGTTATCGTGATGACAAGCTTTGAATGTTTTTTGCTTTTGTGTGTTCCTCTAAACGAACTATAACAGCTACATATTTGATTAACGAACTCATCGAAGATACTGGCAAATAAATTTACTGTCCCAATTAGGTTCGAATTGGTTCAGTATTTTAGACTTTATCGTGATGACAAGATGAAATGATTCCAACGAAATGATTTCAATAGGTTCGATTTCTAAAGAAACCAATCTAAAAATAATAAGATTAATATACTTTCTAGCAGTTATGTCAGACTTAAAATAAAAAATAAAAGCAATGAATAGAACACTTCTGTTTATAAATTTATTTTGGAATAGAGTTGTGTGTGTGTGTGGGGGGGGGGCAAAGTTCATGCTTGCTCTGGGTGAAAAGGGTACTAGTTTCGGCCCTTTGGGTATAGCGTATGAGTACTCCAAAAAGCGTTATTAATAGATGATTTGTTATCGGGAATAAGCTACATATAAAACGCAATGTAAAGTTACAACTGGGTTGTCACTAAAATATCGTACAATATAAAAATGTCATTTGTCGACTTAACACAGTTAAAATATCTTTTTTTTCTTAAATGAAAATACTGAAAATAAAATAAAATTTGATATACCTTATGCCCCATTGATCTTCTGTGAGTGTTAGATAATCCTTCATTTCTAGTCACTTGACCGAGCTACTTGACATTCCCGTTGTTGTTGCTTGTATAGCTTCCTACACGAGTGAGACGGCAGACCATGTCCCGAAGGTGCTGGGCAACTTCCATTTAAAAGCCATCACAAGGGCGACTTGATCCTGATATTTTCCACCTCGTTTTCGATTCTTGCCAAAAGAGAGGATCTCTCGTCTCAGTATCTCTCTCCCACCTACAAACATTCCAGCAAAAGGACTCTCCATACCACTGATTTTACGGGCAGATATGTGGCATTCATACGGAACTAATAGCAGTGCAGTGGTCCCAATATTCAAGTACTGGCCACGCTCGATGTTTTTTTCACTTTGGTGTTTGGAGGGAAACCGTTCTTTACAACATGTTTTTCATGCATTACAGCATTGTTTGGCGTTGGCTGTAAATGCCGTGCATGTGCTCAATAGCAAAATATTTGAGCGTATACCATTAGCAACTGCCTACAATTAATCCACTTACCATTACCATTAATAAAATATAGTGGAAGAATGACAGAAGTGTCAATTTTAAATTAAGATTTTTCTTCTACTCAATACCCGTACGTCGTATTTGAAGCACATTTGTATTTTTTAATATAGATGCTGCATAAAAATTAAGAACAAAATAAATAAATAAAATATAATTAACTGCTTGTAAAAATGCCTTTGTGTAAAAATTCAGCTGCATCGTGTGTAACGATATATTTTAAACATTAAATCAACTTTTTGAAGTAACTTTAGTCTAAAAATCAGCGATTACAATATTTATCAGTCTCATGGACAATTAAGCTAATATTCTTCTTGGAGAAAAAAAAAATTAATAAATAAAATTAATATGTACAATTTTCCAAGAAAAGAAAGTAAATCAAAAAGATTTAAAGGGATCACACACACAAATTGAAAAAAACATGCACTTAGAAAAATTTCCATTTATAAACATGGTTAAATTGAAAATATAATTGCGGAGTTTAACAATTAGAACCATAAAAAACAATATAGTGGGTAAGAAGATAACTTTCGCATGATAAAATTAAAAATAGTTTTTACCCGAAGATTCAAGATACCCCCCCCCCCCCCGCCTAATATAACATTTAGGTTATTAAAGTGTTAATAAACTTGCTACGTTGTTAATGAACTGCTCTCATGAGCGGAGATGTGGGAGGACTGTTCCATCAATTAAAGACTTCAACTGAACTCAAGGGGTGGGGATAGGTTAATCATTTTCAAGATTGTATATTTGAGGGGGAACAATTAAATACAAGTGTGTTATGTGCTCGCATATAAATTAACGACTTTTAAATAGATCCCCTTGCTTAACCCCTTAAGCGTCGTGCCCGAGACATTCACGGGCAGTGTAGGCTACTTTTTTAAATTCAGAATGTTTGACTCACATCAGTTTTTTTTTTTTTTTTTTTTTTTTTTTTTTAATAGCGTAATTGGCTTTAATTCTCGCATTATTTTATTTGCCTTTAAATAAGGCGAATATTTCTACTACAGAAAACGGGTGGCAATCAAGCAATCTGAATTTTTAAAAAGTAGCCTACACCTATCAGGCGCGACGATTAAGGGTTTAATAATATGCGCAATATTATTCCTACAAATATTTAACCATCCTGATTAAACTACTATATTTTCATAACACTATTTATCATTTTCACTTAATTTATAAGCATTAATCACTTTTCTATACATAAATCATTACCTGTAATTTAAATCAATTTGCATCATTTCATGATGCTATTTTTGATTCGTAACACGGTTATTTTAATATTTTTCTCAGGTACTTCAAATCTGTTAAAAAGTCTGGGTGCTCACTGAAAAAAAAAAAAAAAATTGATGATTTTACGGTATAATACTGACAGAGCTGGGATGCCAGTATTATACCGTAAAATCAACTGTTTTTGGATAGATTTCTTAAGAAATACTACCTATTACATTCTCCCCTAAGTTGGAATTTCTTAAAAATTTTTACAGATCTACGCCGATCACAACTCCCAGAACCCAAAACCACCCCCAGTTCGAAACTTTATATATCTATCTATGTCACTTTTTTATGGACACGATAACTTCAATAATTCTGCACCAATCGCTTCCAAACTGATACATAAAATCAAGGAGCATAAAATCTCGGTCAAGTTCGTTAATGGGCAAAATCGAACCAAGGGGAGGGGGAAAGGGGGGCTTTTTGTGAAAATAGAAAAAACCGCATAACTTCTTAATTATGATACGTATTGAATCCGTTTAAAGTTATTATTACTTCGAGGAAAAGGGCCGAAAGTTTATGTATGACAGATTTTTGATATCATTAAAAATGGCCTCAAGGGGGGGGGGGGGGAATAGGGGTTTTAGAAGAAAAAAATTCATAACTTTGTCAATTCGCAAGATATCAAATCCGCTTAAATTTATTATAAATCCTTTAATATTATCTACAACTTTTATATTGACAAGTTTTTTATAGAACCAACCCTTACAGAAAAAAAAAATCTTTTCCAGCTCCGCCTACAGACACTTTTAGATTTCGAAGTGGGCGGTCCCAACTGTCGCATCATGACAAAAAAGTAATTTCTTCTGCAATTCCCAATAAATAGGAGCCCCACGGTCTGCGCCTTCGAAATCTACTTGTGCCTGTAGACCGAGCCGTCAGGGATTTTTTATTATTATTTATTTATTTATTTATTTTTGCAGTGTTATTGTTAATAACTAGGTGCAAGATTGTGATTGCACATGCAGAAATCAAACTTTATCTAAATATTCCCAATATTACAAATGCTTTAATGATTTAGGAGAAGTTAGTCAGGAACTAGTGTTGACTGGTGACCTGATTTCCAAGGGTTCCAAGAGTCATCCCGCGGAGCCACTGCATGGGACTCCAAAATGATTTTTCCTGATACACAAATTCTCTTAAATTTCTTTCAATACTTTGCTGTCTGTGAGTTTGCATCGATTGGAACAATACAATAAAATCTATGGAAACAGAACTGGTCTATAACGGAAAATTTTTATGGTCCCGCAGAAAGGAATCCCGTACAAATCTACCTCCTAAGAAGGAAAACTGTCCAAAACTGAAATACATTTTTATTGTCCCTAGCGATTACGTTTTTACAGTTTTTAATATCCTTGATTTAGTAAAATCTATGAAAACGAAAACAGTTTATACCGGAATTCTAACTTAAACATAAAAATTTAATATTTCCATACAGAAGAAATACCAGACAATAATTATAACAACTTCATCGGAAGAATTTTGTTTCGGTCCCTAACAATTCCGCTTTCACAGATTATAAGATTATTCTTTTTATTTAGTCTAGTAAAATCTACTAAGGTGGAATCTCAAGTGACCGAATAACGATTCGGTTTTAGACAGGTTTCCGTCTTAACAGGTATAACTGTATTGTGTTCCTTCCGTAGTGATCACGAATTTTTTACTACATTCCCTTATAGGCAAGTTTCATTTTCATAGGATTTACTGTATTTTCATGTCTTGATTTAACAGACACAGTCTCTCTTTTTTGTCTCACTGTCCCGCTTTTTGTGACAATAAACCTGGCAACACTATATGGGACATAAAATTTTTATTTTTCTATTTGCAAATATCCTCCGCTCTTTTTTTTTCCCTTGAAAAGTAAATATATTTATAAATATATTTTATATTCATAATAATTAATCATCATAAATATACTTTATTTTCATATATAAATATTTATTTAAATGTTTATTTTTATAAATGTAAATTTTTTTAATATAATATAATTCAATTTTTTCAAAATTTTTAATCATTAATTTTAACTATACATAAAAGTTGTTTTATCTTCTGAAAGAACAACGCTTTTTGTATACTTTTTCATTTTTGAGTACAGAAAAGAATTAATTCATAATGCCTTCAAGAATAACAAAAATATTTGTTCAAACAAATAATACTTGTAACTAGTCGGATTTGCCAATCCCAAAACTTTCTTCTATCTCATGCATTTTTTTTATTACACTGCAAGTTTTTTGTCAATAAATGTTTCAAAACCATAAGGAAGCATCAACATGTATCAGATAAAAGAAAGTTTTTTGGATTGACAACATCCGACTAGTTTAATTATGCATTTTAAAAACAAAAAAATGAGTAGATAACATATCTGTTATTTATTTTTTGATTACACTTCAAGTTTTTTGTCAATAATTTTTTAAAAACAGTAAGGGTGTGTGTGTGTGAGGGGGGCGGGGGGGGGAGGTTCGTAATAAAGTCTAATAAACTGGTAATATAATAATAAAAGTGAACCTTTTTTATTATTACAAATATGCAAATTAAATCTAAATTGGACAATTGCGTTATTTAATAAAATGTTTTATCAACAGCTACCGCGCCCGTTCCGAAAATCGGACAAAATTCGGTATCATATCTATATTTCGGGCCGATTTTCTCCAAAATTTTATACAAACTTCGGCTTATTACATTACATCTAAATATAAAATTTCGCCAAAAAATATTCATAAATTCTTGACTTAAACTGTAAAAAATTGAGAAAATCGCACAAAAATCGCTATCACAGTGCCCCTTTACAGAAGAACATCCCTATTTTCAATTGGGGCCTAACGTTCATAGTCAAAAACATATCTATGAAGTTTGGTTTAATTTTGTGCATAATTTCCTACACATTTCGATGATAGAATAATGAAAATGGCATAAAAGTTACTATCACAGCGCCCCTTTCCTCGAAATATTCTCAAATTCAACTGGGACCTGCTGGCTATAGCCAAAAACATATATATGAAATTTGGTTCAATTCTATGCATATATTGATACTTTTGTATTATACAAAGAGGACACCACAAACATACGGACAGACAGGCATTTTGTAAAAACATGTTTTTCGGGATCTCTGAGCCCTAAAACGTGTAAATCTGTCGAAAACCGGAAGTCGAAAACAATTTTCGATTACGATATTTTCTTACATTATAGATAGAAGAAAGTAAAAAGGTCATTTTGATATATATATATATATATATATATATATATATATATATATATATATATATATATATATATATTACTACATGAATCATATTTTCAAAATATTTTCTCTGAAACAAAAAAATCTTGAAGAAAATTTGATATATATATATATATATATATAATATTCAAAAAATTTTAATTGCTTAAAAGGCGTATAGCCAACATAGTGAAAAATTACCCAAGCCGGGACTCGAACCCGGGTCATTAGATTTGCGCACTGACGTTCTACCAACTGAACCACTTGGGAACTTTTACACCATAACATGTTGGCAAGGCTACAAACGCAGCACAAGATGGAATATTTTTCCGTGAGCCGCCAACCCTGGGGCAAACACGAAATCAAAGAAAATCCAGCATCGACAGTTGAAATAAATTCATATTTAATACTTGGAACTTTTTCCAGAGAAAATTTCCTTTTAAGCAATTTAAAAAAAAAAAAAAAAAAAAAAAAAAAAAAAAAAAAAAAAAAATGAATATTATGAATGCAAGGCGTGGGAAATATTTTCTCTTACTGTAAAATTAAACCATTGAAACATAAGAAATTGACCATACACAATGAAATCACAATACCAGATAGCAGAGTCAAATTACAAATTAAATTATGTAGTCCTAAGAAATGAAATATTATTAATTCAAATGAAAAAACAAGAATATAAACACAAATGAAAGCTTATAATGAAAATCACTTTTTCTAGGGCAGGGAATTTGCAATTATAAGCAAAGGACAATCGTTTTCTGTAGAAAACCCCAGCTTTATGCCAAAAATCATGTTTTTTTGCTGCCGAAACGATTGTTGAAACAATATTGAAAAACAAGAAAAGCTTTTAAATGGAATATAATAAAGCAAACAAACAATTTAAATAAGAGAAAAAAAAAGAAAAGTTTTATACGACTTACATTAAATCATATTTTCAAAGTATTGTCTCTGAAAACAAAAAAAATCTTAAGGCAATTTAATCTATACTATATAATTGAAAATTAATTGTACGACGTTTCGTAGCTTTTTTTTTTCTTCATATATATTTAGATATATCAATTTAAATATGACGAATCATGAAAAAATACATTCTGAGATAAATGAATTTAAAATTTCGAATACTTCTTAAGATAATCAATCACAAACAGTGCAACATAAAAATGGTTATATATCTTTTGGGGTTCTATCTTCTTTATATGCGGTTTGCATCATCGTATAATAAACTCCCTAAAGCCAAAAAGGTAAAAATGTGATATTTTCAAAGTATTTGAATTTTAACGAGTCTTTAGTTATGTATGTTCAAAGGACCCTCTTTATAATAAAGGCAAACTAGTTTAAAGTGAGCTTGTTAGTACGAGAACTCTGTTTAAACGAGCAAAATAAAAGAAATGGTTAGTCTAATAGCAAAAAATATTACAAAAATAAAATAAAATAAAATAAAATAAACTCCGGTATAGCGAGCGAAAATTTTTACAATCTATCGTTTTTCTACTTTTTCCTCTGCAAAATGCCTTAATTCAAATGTGCTCTTTTGTTGATATTGGTGAAGAAAAAATCATCGTATAATAAACTC
The DNA here is from genome assembly GCA_963931845.1 of Maratus michaelseni. Taxonomy (NCBI): domain Eukaryota; kingdom Metazoa; phylum Arthropoda; class Arachnida; order Araneae; family Salticidae; genus Maratus; species Maratus michaelseni. The sequence goes on from OZ007586.1 coordinate 448,532,047, forward strand.
CCTAAAGCCAAAAAGGTAAAAATGTGATATTTTCAAAGTATTTGAATTTTAACGAGTCTTTAGTTATGTATGTTCAAAGGACCCTCTTTATAATAAAGGCAAACTAGTTTAAAGTGAGCTTGTTAGTACGAGAACTCTGTTTAAACGAGCAAAATAAAAGAAATGGTTAGTCTAATAGCAAAAAATATTACAAAAATAAAATAAAATAAAATAAAATAAACTCCGGTATAGCGAGCGAAAATTTTTACAATCTATCGTTTTTCTACTTTTTCCTCTGCAAAATGCCTTAATTCAAATGTGCTCTTTTGTTGATATTGGTGAAGAAAAAATGCAAGGAGTTTACTCTTTCTGCAGTCATTCCTATAAATTAACAATGTAGTTTCTTTGAAAAAAAAGTGGCAGTGGTTTAATGTTTATATGTTTTATTGAATTCATTGAATTTAATTAGAAGGTAAATATAATATGAAAGGGACAAGAACTTTTTTAAAATAATTTATTTTCTTAAAAGTTTAAACTAATAAATAGATGGTAGATTATTTCTTTGATTTTATATATATATATAAAGTTCAAATTTGAAAAAGTATGAAATTTTAAGTTACAGTTAGAGATTTAATCACTTGATGTGAACGCTAAAACGTAATATTACAAACCTTGTAGGAATAATCTACTAGAGGCTTTTAATAAGTTATTTTTTACATATTTTCCAATTTTCATAATCTGTCATCTTAAAATTTGTTATTGTGATCACTCTGTTAAAACGATCAAGTGCTGTGATCTCTACGACCTCTTTACAACCGAATTCATCTGTAATTACAGTGGACTACCGGCCGTCCGACACTCACTGTATTAGGGATACATCGGATAATCCCGGGAAGACATATTATTTGTGATTATTTTATAACGGTATAAATGTTACGCTATAAGTAAATTAATATAAATAAGATAAATAATTAAAATCAGAAGTAAATTATTGTAAATGAAGTTAAAACAAATCGAAATAAGCTACATTAAGGCGGTTCTCCAATCCAAACAACGCACTTTCTGACATTACGTAGTCAGTTTTATTTTAAATACACAAAATAAACCAAGAGTTCTTATTAAAAAATAAATTCCTCGAATAGTGTTTTTCATTTTTCGATAAATATAAAGGATCTTTAAGAAAATGCTTTGAAATTTAGCGTTTTGGCCGATGTTCGGGATGCAACAGCCCGTGATAGGTGGTCATGAGTCAGGAATCGATTATAACTCAAGATGTAACACATTCATCGAATAATAAAAAGTGCTATTCAATACCAAATCATTTTAATAGTCATGCCTGCCTGTTTTATGCTTTTATATATTAAAAATGATTTCGTGAATGTGTCAGAAATTCTCATATTCTTGAGCGTGAAATAATTATTTATTTAAAACTGTATAGAAGAATTGAGAAAAATAAAAACAGTGATACACACATTTTGTTTCTTCATCTGTGCTTTACTTTTACAGTAGTATTTTGGAATCTAATAAATAAAGAAAACGGATTAGCCTAGTTTTTCATATTTTTAAAACCATTCACTGCATTTGGATACCATGTGTTTTGCATCCATATGGCTTACATTACTTTCCGGCCCACTTTCTGAATCTTCAGATTAAGATGTTTCTGAATTGAAAGTTTAAAAAAATGGTGAAAAAAGAGTTTATTTATTTATTTATTTTTTTGGTTTACGGTCAATTTATTCCCACAATGGTTATGTAAACTGGTGAGTACGGCTATTTTAAATAAGTTTATGTAGTAGGCGTGACAGTTAACTGAGTTTTGAATAATCGAAAGTCTAATATAATAATAATAATAATAATAATAATAATAATAACGTCATTACGGCCATACCGACATGTGCGGGGATTAGAGGTGATCTCGTGCTCTTTTTTGAGAGCCCGAGTCCAATGATTTGAAATCTGAGCCCGCCTAAGCTCGAAAAATTTGTTGTCATCAGAGCCCGAGCCCTTCCAAACGCTTAGAAACTGTTGATATATATATATATTTTTTAAATGTTCAAGATTTGTTTTCTTATTAAAAATAATAACGTCATTACGGCGATACCGACGGGTGTGGGGATTAGAGGTGAGCTTGGGTTCTAATCCCCACACCCGTCCTTTTTGGGGAGCCCGAGTCCAATGATTTGAAAAATTGTTGTCAGAGCCCGAGCCCGAGCCCTCCCGAACTGTTGATAACATTTAAAAAAAGTTGTTCAAGATTAATTTTCTTATTAATCCTAAATACTCCCTCTTCACAATGTTTTATGATTTTCATGTCACTAAAAATCTGTTTAAAATCTGTTGCAAATTTATTATACAAAAGTCGCAATTCACATTCTTTTAAAATATCATTGTACTATACTATCATTTTACTATAGCAAAAAGGCATGAATTCTGTTTTCCCTTAATTCTGGAAAAGGATTTGGAGGAAGACGAAGACAGACAAGAGATATCCCTCGGCTTCTTTATGTTATCAAGACTGACCGTGCAAAGGCTTCAGAAACAGATACAAGTCCTCCTTATATCCCATCAATATCAATTCAATTCCCTTTCAAACTGGTTTTTAAAGGATTGTAAAACACTTTAACCTCTTCAGACATGATACTAAAATAATAGTACAAATACTCATTGCTTTTGCACAAACAAAATGACATCATACATGACAGAAAAAAGCTTTTTTTCTGAAATTGATACTTTAGGGGGCTGGTAATTTGGATTTCGAAATAGTCCCCTAAAATTTGAATTTAAATTCCCACGGTAGCAAATTTCAGAGCTTCAAACGAGTGAATGATCTACAAATATTTTATTGTTTATTCTCTTTCTTGACCACACTGTCTTGAAGGCATTTTGCAAACTTAGATGAAACTGAAATGTATTTTATGAGAAAATCAGCATCGATGCTAAATTGATGGGTCTATTTTTAAAGCGAAAAACATTCAGCTGTGTAGTAGTGAAGTCAAAAAGTAAAAAAATTAAACAGTTTAGTTTTTATGAAGTAAGAAATAAAGGTACACATTTATGCAATTCCGGTCTAAAGAGGTTAAGAAACTTAGACTACACTCTTTTTTGTCAAATACCAAGTTTTTTTTTCCTGTTTTCAATTTGTGAATAAATAAAATTTTGACTTTGAGTCCAATCCCGAAGACTGGTGGCCCGAGCCCGCTTTGGGCTCATCCCGTCTTATCTCTATCCCGTCTATATACTTTCAGGGTCAAGGTCAAACCGGGCGGGGAGGCCTACCTCTATATACTTTGAATAAAGAGGAATTTCTAAGAGGACGAAGTTAGAATTTTCGCCTTCATATAAAGAAAATCCTAAAAATATACAATCATCCCAATTGGGCGAGGCAATATTAACCTCGCTCATTTTGATTACAAAAACTTCTGATGTAGAACAATGTGGAACACTCATTACAGGACGAGAAAGTCTCGTACACTTCTAAATAAAAGCGGTATTAGTTAGCTGAGGGTCAGTTAGCCGATCTCACGTCAAAGGCTGTATTCAAATTCAAAGTCGCTATTTTTTTACACTTTCACGAAGGCATTTTTATTCGTAAATGCATAAAATTTGAAAGTGGTCTACTTCAGATACTGAGGAGAAATTGATTATAATTCAAGATTTACACATTTAAGGAAAAATGAAAAACGTTATTTGATTCTTTGCTACTTAAATAATTATGTGTGCTAATTTCATGCATTTACGTATAAAAATAACGAGCAGGGAAGACCGAGCTATGCTCGGTCAAAATTAAATTTGAGTTCAAATATCATGACCCATGACCAAAATGACCCACTAATTCAATTTTCTCGAACATGTGACTTAGCCCAACAGTCTTCTCGTGCCGGAAAACCATAGGATGCAATATTTAGTGTAAATTGAGCCGCTTTTTAGATATTGACCCACAATAACCCAGAAATGACCCACTAATCGAATTTTCTCAAACATGTGACCTCGTCTAATGATTTTCGCGTGCCCAAAACTCGTAAAATACAAAATTTAATCAAAATCGTTAGAGCCGTTTTTTAGATAAAATTAATTTGACCCGCTTTGACCCAAAAATGACCCCGTAATCGAAAGTTCTCGAACATGTGACCCAGTCCAATAGTCTTCTCGTGCCCAAAAATAGTCGGATACAAAATTTCGTCAAAATCGTTTCGACCGTTTTTTAGATACAATTAGCTTGACCATGACCCAAAATGACCCAAAATGACCCACTAATTGAATTTTCTCGAACATGTGACCTAGCCCAACAGTCTTCTCGTGCCCGGAAACCATTGGATGCAAAATTTAGTGTAAATTGAGCCGCTTTTTAGATCTTGACCCACAATGACCCAGAAATGACCCACTAATCGAATTTTCTCGGACATGCGACCTAGCCCAATGCTTTTATCGTGCTCGAAACTCGTAGGACACAAAATTTAATCAAAATCGTTTGAGCCGTTTTTTAGATAAAATTAATTTGACCCGCGTTGACCCAAAAATGACCCACTAATCGAAAGTTCTCGAACATGTGACCCAGCCCAATTGACTTCTCATGCCCGAAAATGGTCGGATACAAAATTTCGTCAAAATCGTTTGAACCGTTTTTTAGATACAATTAGCTAGACCATGACCCAAAATGACCCAAAATGACCCACTAATCGAATTTTCTCGAGCATGTGACCTAGCCCAATGGTTTTCTGGTGCCCCAAAACGGTAGGATACGAAATTTCGTCAAAATCGTTAGAGCCGTTTTTAAGATAATTTTTGCATATATATATATATATATATATATATATATATAACCACCCACAAGATTTGCTCGTATTAGAATATATGATTTCGTGATTTTGTATGAAAGATTCGCGTTGCTGAGTAAGTAAATAAATAAATATATATATCTTAAAATAGCATTTTTGCAGTGCAGAAAAGGAATATAGTAACCCAATATAATAATAATCTATGATATGATTGAATTTCCACATAAAAGTGTGAAAATAAGTATAATTTCTTTTTACATTTTACTAAATTTTGAACATAATTAGTTATATATATATATATTTTTTTTTTTTTGGGGGGGGGGAGGGTGAAAGAAAACGTAGAAGAAAAAAGATAGTTGAAATATTTATTTTGAAATATTAAATAAATTAAATATATATATATATATATATATATATATATATATATTTTATAAACTATGTCAGTTTTTGTCAAAACAAACAGAAAATTATTTAGAAAAACTCTTTTTTCTTCTATGAAAATGTCTTTAATTTTCGGGATTGTCTAAACAACATAGCGTTAAAAGTAAATTAAAATATGTTAAGAAGAATTGTGCGTGTAGTGTTTGGCGTAGGTATCTAGTTTTACCCAATTTCTGTTCAAAATTAGCAGTTTCTACAAATTTAAATAGAATATAATTAAAGTTTTTTTTATCCATAGTTTTGTATCTTAATTCCGGTAGGAATTAGCATATTTTGTCAATATATTATTTTTAAAAAGGTGTTCCAATGAAAGCAGTCGTCTTAGCTGTTGTTAACAAGCTTTCTTTTTACTGAAGATCTTAAAATTATCACTGAAGTAAAAGAAAACCCTTAAAATAATTATTTTTGAATTTCATTTAATAAATTAAATATATAAATAATATTCATATATAACAGTAATAATATAGCATGTGTACATAATATATATAATGATATAGATTCTAAGAAAATTCATCGTCAAACTCATTAAACTAATTAAAACAATTAACAATGAAAATAATTTTGAAATTAGAAGAACTCATTAGTCTGAATACTCACTTTCCATATTTCATCAAATTTTGATTATTCGGACGTGGTGGGTATCAAATTGCATCTCCTTATTTGAAATTCGATCCTTTGAATTTGTTATTAATTACGTTTATTTTATTTTTTATTTTTAAACCATTTTTTTTTTCATCGTCAGCATATTTCATTAATGTAATAACTTTCCTTATTTGAAAAATATTTGGCATTCCGAAAGCGCTGTTTTATGATTTTCATTTATATAGAAACTATTTAATTAAAACCTATTTTAATTAAATTAATATGTATATTTAAATCAATACTGCTAGTAATTTTCATGAAAAGAAATCGAAGATCTTTCAAGAATTATCTGTATGCATATTTTGAGAAAAAGCTTATTTATGTTTTATTTATTTATTAGATTTTTTTATTATTACTGAAAAATATTTTCCTTGCGTAATAAATTAGAGGTATGATATCGGTTTTTATTTTTGTTATAGGGTGAATGCACCAGTAACTGACAATTGCGACACAAAATTGTAGAAAATAAACATTAATGCATGAATATGTTAGTTTATGTTGATATGCCAGAATATGTTAATATTAGTTGGTATATTAACCAAAATTAACATTCGGGCATTAATCTTTGTTTTGTGTAAATAGTGAATTAGTGGTGTGATCAATCTACTTATGATTACTGTGAAGTGGTAGTTAGACACAGTAAAAAAAAATAATACTAATAATAATAATGGTGATTATAAAAGTTATTAAGTTGGTTATTAAAGAATCGTGATTATTACAGATTGTATTAAAGAGAGGCCCTATTCTTCTATTATACCTACAACTATTGTGAAGTGATTGGTGGATATACACATAAAATAAATGATTTTGGACATTGGCCATTTTAGGTAGATTTCGTAAGAAATACTACCTATTACATTCTCCTCTAAGTTGGAATTTTTGAAAAATTTTTGCAGATCTACATCGATCCTGACTTCCAGAACCCAAAACCACCCCCAGTTCAAAACTTTATCTATCTATTTATCTATCTATCTATGTCACTGTTTTATGGACACGGTAACTGCAATAATTCCGCACAAATCTCTTCCAAAGTGATACATAAAATCAAGGGGCATAAAATCTCGATCAAGTTCGTTAACGGGCAAAATCGGACCAGGGGGGGGGATGGGGGGGTTGTGAAAACAGAAAAAAACCCATAATTTCTTAATTATGATACGTATCGAATCCGTTTAAAATTATTATTACTTCTAGGAAAATGGCCGAAAATTTATGTATGACAGATTTTTGATATCATTAAAAATGGCCCCAAGGGGGGGGGGGGGGGGGAAGGGGGGTTTTAGATGAAAAAAGATCATAACTTCCGTTTAAATTTATTATAACTCCTCTTAATATTATCTAAAACTTTTATATTGACAAGTTTTTTATAAGACCAACCCTTATAGCAAAAAAAAAAAAAATAAAATAAAATAAAAAAAAAAAAAAAATCCCTGCCGGCTCGGCCTGCAAACAAGTTAAGTTTCGAAGTGGACGGTTCAACTATCTTATCATGGCAGAAAGGTCATTTCTTTCGCAATTCCCAACAAACAGGCGCCCTACAGTCTGCGTCTTTGAAATCTACCTGTGCCTGTAGGCCGAGCGGTCAGGGATTTTTTCTATTAAGATACAGAATTTTTCTGTATACATTATCGCAGAGGATAAAAAACTATACTATTCTCAAAAGCTGACAAAATTTTTATCTGTTATCCAGCCTTTGATTTTCCCACTACTACACGATTTATTTCACCGTTTCTAATTGCTTTTCAAATCTACCTGATATTAGTGTCGATTCCAAAATTCGACTGTTTTTGACTGAAATTTAGCATTTAAAATAAAACAAAGAATTGAGTGACTTTGGACATTTAAATGTGGGGGGGGGGAAAGAATTCACGCGACATAAGAGGTCACGAAAAGAAATTGTCTGTATATAATTGTATTTCCCAGATATAGTAATAAATTTTAAAAATTAAGAACTATTTCCTAGAAATCCGCACAAACTTGTCTTGATAGTGAAGCTATGAAAAAACGAGACAAAGAACACAAATGGGCACTGTTAGGTAAATTTAATAACCACATTACTTTGTAAAACAGTTTTCGGGCTTCAATTAAACCGTTTCGTTGGACATTATCGATTTTACTTTTGGTGATACTTGCTGGACGTTGTACAAAATCTAGGTCCATAATTTTGAGACAGTACTTCATCCGATTGATGCCTTTAGCATACACTTTAGACTTAAGATACGCCCAGAACCGCTCAATTGTTCGAATTTCGGGAATGTTGGCCTGGTTGTTGGACTTCTCTACGAAAGTGGTGTTTTTCTGACGCAAGTGGCAAATTAAGTATTTAAACATTTTATAGGAATAAAATAATTTCATATTATAAAAATGTATACATTAGTTAGCTGAAGATTAATTATTTCATTAAATATCGCATTACCAGTATTCGGAAAGAATTACAATCCGTCCCTTTCCGAGCGAAACTTTGAAAAATTTGGGTTTTTTCATCGATTTACTGAACAAGAAATATCTGAACACTTTGTTAACCGGCAATTTAATATAAAATCACATTTAATAAGCTTTTTTTTTTTTTTTTTTTTTGGTTATCCTTACATTTAAAAAATAATCTTCATCTTATTTAATTGCACATTTCTGCGCTTAAGTAAGGCTAAAATTTTATGTGATGAATTTAACAGAAAAGGAACTAATAATAAATAAGAATGATTAAAAAATGTAAGTTAATCAATATGGAGCATGAGGTAACTCGCAACCGGCCTTATGACAATATAATAAAATCTTTTGCAGTAATTTAAAAAAAAATCGTAAAATAAATTTTTAATTACTAGATAACTATGATGTATTTTCTTAATTTTTTATATTGTGTATTCATTTATTTTACGATATTAAGAAACAACTAATTAAATAATATATGTATAATATGATACTTTAGAAAAGAACTTACGCATAAAAAAGTTTATGCGTGAATTCTATGTTTTACTTTAGCTACCTTCAGCAATTATTTACTCAGATTTTATTCTAAAAATTAATTGGTTCGTAGACAGAAGAGGGCGCCAATCTATTACCCTGCCCCGGGTGAAATTTAGTCTAGTTTCGCCACTGTACACTATAACATTAAAAAATATATAACTGTATCGTTATGTTGCATTGGTGCTGTATGCTTAAGTTGCATTGGTGCTGTGTGGTTATGTTGTGTTAATTGAGAAAATTACATACAAATGTTTCCAGCTTTTTTTCCCCCTATTCAATTCTGGCATACAGCTGATGAGCCCATATAAAGATACTTGATATATCTTATCTTCTTTGTTCAATTTATAGGGTTGATTTGACCTTCTTACTAACAAAAATTAGGCAGTTCTACTTATGTGCAATAACCTAAATATAACCTCAAAAGTAAAACATATATAGCTATCCTTACATTATATTATTTTTAATTAATATTCTTAGCCAATATTAGGATGATAAAATAATAGTATGGATGTAATAAATTTCTAAGAATTTTTTCTTCAGTTCAAGAAATGCTTTCGATTCAATTGAAGTTACAAAATATTTCAAAATTCAAACACAAAATTCTTTACCAGAAAAATAGGCGTTTCATAATAACACTAGGTAATGGCTGACAACAGACGAAGTCATTACACACAAATTCTTGAATTTGCAAGACCTATTATTGAACTTACCAACTTATCCGATATTAGGAATCAGAGGTGCACTGGTGCCGGAACGCAGTGGAACGTCGTTTCGAAACTGCTGAAAAAAGTTAATAATAAAACTGAATAAAATAATATATAACCTAAATTATAAAAATCAAACCATGCGGAAATGGGCTTTGCTTTTGGATGTTCTTTCAGTATTAAAATGGGCGACAAAATTAGTCGTTAAAAATCCAATTCGAGAAAGAAAGATAAACATCCGACATGGAAAAGATAAGTATTGTTTCTTATTAATGTAAACATTGAAATGAATGTGCATTTTCTCATAACATTGTCATGTAGTCAACCACCTGAGATCTATATTCTTCCGGCCTGTTATAAATTATACAAAATAATAATAATACAAAATCAAACTGGAAAAATTACAAGTGCGCTTCTTTTAGGAACCTATCCGATATTGATGTCCGATTGTCAGAGCCTCAGAGAACACGTGGCCCGGTAGGGATTTGAAAATGGGTCAAAACATATAGCATTAGAAAATCAACATTATGAAAATTTATCATTTGAAAAGTAATACATATTTTAATATCATATAAACATCATTATATTAACAAAATGCAGGGGAAAAAAAAGAGTCCGTGGTTGAATACACATTTTGAACAGTTGCGGGGCTCTTTAAAAACTGGGGGTTCTGCCATGTCCCTATCTTAGATTCTCTGTACTTGTACCACTTCAGATGAGGTATTAGTAGGCGGTAAAATTTATTTTTATTGCTTTTCTTTAAAGCTGTAAAATAACATGCACAACTTTTACGATTCCAAGTTCTCACTTTTTAAAGTTTTTACTTGTCAGTTAATTTAACTTGAAAATTTTACATATATATAAAGGTTTTTTGCTATTTTATTTAAAACACATGGGCCATCTAAATGAATCCGGATCCCCATAATTTGTACCGACCCCTATTTCCTTTCTGCATCGTGATGTAATTTGTAGTACCGTAATTTCCGGCATATTATCCGCGGATCAAACGATTATGTTTGGACCCAGAAGTTTAATTTAATAATTGAAGTCAAATATTTACAGCTATCCAGAAAGTTACATTTTATAAAATGAAATTTCTGGATCGAAACATTATTGTTTGATCTGTGAATTATAGGCCGGAAATTACGGTACTTAAGTTGGATTATTCGAATTTAATTGTAATTTTTTAACATAACTAAGCTTTGATTAAAACATTTTTATTTTTTCAATTATATTAGCTGTGAATTGTTTTCCATAGAAGTAACTCACTTAAATTTTCGCTTTCGTTATATTTGTAAGAAGTGAAAGTGTTCAGAAACTTGTGTAAACGAAATCTGTATATAAAGAAATTATCCTTTAAACGGAAAAGTTTACATGTCCCGACGAAAAGGATATCATTACACCTGCTAACGCTAAAACCTGTCTTCAGGCAGATTTATTTTAGGTCTCTTGCGATTCTGTCTTAACAGGTACTGTTAATTACTGATCCTGAGTCCTATAGAATCCAGCATTATTCTTGAGACCAGCCTATCTAATCTGTTTATCATATTGCTGTTATTAGCCACTAAAATTTAATAGATTTGAAGTTCTTTCTTTAGGGTTTCATTTAACTCACGAAACCCTATTCGTCCCGCTACGTTGTCTGCCCATCACAGAGAGCCGGTTCTCAGAAACTATATAACTTACAGACATGGAATTTTGTATACTTATAGCTGAATACCTACTATGAAGCTCAAAATAATAAAATTTTGAAAAAATCGTATTATTTTAATATAGAGACATAAAAAACCAAAAATCTAACAGCCTTTTCCCATTAAATTTAAACATTTTTCGTTATAGCAGTTTCTATTGAAAGATTTCCACGTGAAAAATGAAAATGAAATAAAAAGTTTCACCAATTGAAAAAAATTTTAATATGACGTCATATTGGTAATAAAATGAAAATTTTCAAACATTTCTCAATAATGCAAGGAGTATGAGTATGTGTAAGTACAGAAAGCAGTTTAATATGATGTCATTAGATAATTAAAAAGAAAATTAGTCTGATGTCATATTGGAAGTTTAACGGACTTTTTCAAATGTTTGAGAATAATACAAAGTGAGTATCAATATGAGTAATAGAGAAAGCAAGTAGATATGACGTCAGCAAGTGATTATAACGTCATATGAGTTTGAGGAACGTATTGAATCATGATAAAAACCCGATTATGGAAATATTGGTATATTTTAACATTTTGAAGTCTCTATACAACATGTTTAATTTTGAAATTGATTTTTTTTTTACTATCGCATTTAGTCCACATAACAGATATTAATAGCGAGCTTAGCCCGCTATCGGACAGGTTCAGATTTACGAAAAAACAAAAAAAAAATTATAAAAAAAAAACTTTTTTTTTTTTTTTTTTTTTTTGAAAATGAAAATTTATTTGGATTTATTAAAGAAATGATAAAGTGTTTTGAAATGAATATTAAACGAAACCCTTTGTGCGATCTTCGATCACACTTATCCACTTGTTTATAATTATTTACTGTTTTTGCAGCTTCTATAATTATCTCGTGTTAATTCGTGTTAATTTATAATAATATTATACCGATAAAAGTCGGGCATAACAGAGTGTGATATGTTAAAAATAAAATAATTGAAAACTAAAAGCTTAATTTCAGTTTCTCATATTTAAACTGGCAATAAAAAACGATATTTTTTTCTTTTTGATTAAATAAGGAAAGGGGTAGAAAATATGCATTTTATTGGAGTTAAAAGGGGTAAGAAATAACTCGCGAGTTAATTAATTTATAGAACTTGATTTAAAATTTAGTTTTAAAACACTCTTTTATAACAGTTTTATATGTGTTGGGAAAACCTACAGGTGCTATATGTGATTTCGAATCACTGCCTCCTGCTTACCGAAGTGAAAATAGTAGGCTAGTTTGGCATCTTCTGCAAACAGACTAGCTGACCTTGAATTTTTAACTTTAATAACTTTCCATTAAATGCGACAGATATAACTCCACTTCAAATTTGCCTTTTTTTAAAGGTTGACTTTGCATACTGGTCTATTACAGTGGGGGGGGGGGGGGGGGAATCAGAGTTAGGGTTTTTGGTTTCAGTAATAACTGTAATTTAAAAATGTGAAATGTATGATAAAAAATGCTCTTATTCAATGTTTTCAGTGAGTTTTCAGTTCCAGTAATAGTAGTAATTTGAACATAATAAAGATGACCAGACAGGTTTTGGTCTATCGAAAAGGCATAGAAAGCACGTTTTCTCTCTGGAATTTAAGGGGGTCCTAAAGTCGACTGAAAAATGAGATTTCTTATTCCTATTTTTATTTATTTTTATTTTTTATTGCATTCTTTTTCTTTGAGAATGTTTGCGTAATACACGAGATAACTCACTACTTCTGCTATTTGGCGGGGAAATGTAAATTTGATCAGTAGGTTGTTAACCAATCATATATGTTGTCCTGATGTCCTAATTCGAAACATCTGGGGTAACTGAACATACAACAAATAAATTTACTACGAAATATACTGTATAGTACTTTTATGCAAAGAATGTATATTGAAATATGTATTTTGCTAAGCCACTCCTGTTAATAATATTTGTAGCATGGATGCGTTTCCGTGTATATATATTAGAATTCACAAAACTTTTAACGAATGGAAGGGGTCCCGCAATGATACTGTAGTTTCTTTTATACCCAGAGGCTCTGCATTGCAAACATTTTTACAATTATCAATTAGTCCCATCCTTCATTTTAAAGAAGAAAAAAAATCTACATGTTGATGGTATAGTGTAGGCTATTATTTCGAATTGGAGTTTGAAGCAGGTTATTTAAATGCACGGGATTAGCGGATCTTTAGTTCCATTGTTTACTAAATAAAATAAAACTTTTTTTTTTTTAATTTTCTTTGAATATTTTTTCTAAATGATCCAAAAATTAAGGATAAAATTACATTTACTTACATTTTTTTTGGAAATCTTAATTTAATTAATCTTTTTCTTGTTTATAAAAATGAAGAAAATAGTAAATAATATGTTTTTTTTTTTTGTGTGTGTATGGGGGGGGGGGGGTGCGCATTTCTAGATATGCGGAAGTTACAAGGAACTAAATTTTATAACGAAATTTAAATTTGAAGCATTGGCAACATTTTAATCTTTATCTCTTTTTAAAAGCTACAAATTTATCAGTTATTATATTTTTTAAATCTAAAAAGATTTTCAAATCAAAAACTGCGTGCGCTACGTGACTTTGATTGCCTTATAAAAACAAGGCATCACCTTTTCCCTTTCAACCATGAAGTTTTTATACTCTTTTTGAGCCAAAACAGCCCTATAGGATTTTTTTTTTAGTTAAAATTTAGAGTAGTTTTTACATTTTTCCTTTGTTGACACAGAACTAAATTTTTTCTTATGCTGTTTCTCATCAGATATGGCTTAAAATTAGTCTACATGAGTACATATTTTTTAGACAATTTGTAAATTTTTAGAAGCATTTATGCACATGCGCTGTAACAAATGAAATGTTATTTCTATATGCAATATTTTTACTGGACTGGGGCATTCCAAGAAGGGAAGATAAGATGTTTATCAAATTATGTATGTTATAGAAGGTTACAACCTAAGGCCTTGTTGAATAAAAGATTTTGGCAAATAAAATGTCATTAAAATCATATGAATTTCCAGAGTGTCGCATGATATTTGAAATCATGAAAAATCAAATATGATGAACAAAAAATTTCAGACCCTTCAAAGATTTTCTGTTTTCGAATCTCGAAGATAAGTATCAGATGAAATATATGATATACAACCTTATAAAAATTATATTTTGAGTAAAAATCAAATTTAGATAGAAAAGGAACTATCATTTCAGCTTCATGTTTTCCAACATGCTCAACCCGGTGTTATTAATTAAAGGTTTATAATCGCAATCAGTTTTCATAAATAGTTATGTATTTTAGATAAAATATTTTTTAACTGAAATTAACCTTATTTTTTAATGCATGTACTTATTTTCTTTTATTTTTCTTTCAGGCTATCATTATTTATAGGCGATGCCTTTCATTCCAGACGATATACTTTGGTGTCAAGATGCAACTGGAAAGATCGTCGATCTCTCCTGGCTTGTAAGTACAGTCATTTTTCTTTAAAATCATTTACTTCACACTACAGTACTTAAGATATACTGTGAACGCTCCGAACAAAGATATTCTACTTCATTATATTTCGGAAACATTCTCCAAAATTAAAGGTTTGGTTTAACTACGAGTTGAGTTGGATTCTCTTTGGCGATATATTTTTTTTTCTTTTTGAAGTATTTAAAATTTGTTACTGTATAAAATGCTAATAGAGGAAATTAATTTCACAGCTAATAGCGGCCTCTCTTTCTTTCTTTCTTTTCTAAAATAATAATATTTTCTAAAAAGAAAGTGTACAGACTAAAGACTCAACTGCTAAATGTAAAATCATCTAAGAAATTTCTTATGAAAGGCATTCTCAGATACTTTGCTTTTGAATATTTGAATTTAATCCGAAAATATATTATAATTATGGGAAAATAAATTTTGTTAATGAAATTACAGGGTATATATATATATATATATTAAATACCAGAGTTCGTGATTAAAAGGTTTAAGATATCATGATTCAACTGTGTATGGCAATTTGTTCTTTCAACATGAGATATTAGCTGTTACTAATATTTAAATTGTAAATAATATGACATTTCTGATTATAATTACGCATTTGAATTTAAATTATTTTATGTTGAAGTATTAATTATAAATTGTAGAATACCCATTATTCTTAACAATGTTTATTTTTAATAACAAATATGCATGTAAATATCATAAGAAAATATATTTTTAAAAATCAGGTAACCCAAAAAAGAAACACGAACACGTGCGTTCTTTTTTTTTTTTTTTTTTTTTTTTAATCCTTGTTTTTGGAAACCCTGATTTTAATATACTTAACTTTGACTTGCATTGAAATTGTGTATGTGTGAATATTCTAACATTTTTACTTAAGAATGTTTTGAAAATGTTCTTGCATATGAAGAACCAGTCTAAATTTAATGTTGGGTTTAATTCTATCTGCCGGATTTATTTTTCCTATTATAAAAATTTCAAATATGAATATTAAATAATTAATATAGTATGGCATGTTAGACCAAGAGGAAATGTGCCTTTTTATTATTATTATTGCACACAGGAAAGACTATTGATGAACATCTACAATCTCTAATCTCTTAATTAAGAGACTGTCAAGTGATGCTTAAAAAACCCGATTTCGAGTTGCCCGATTCGAAAACTTAAGTTGAGAATCTTAAATATCATAGTCTAGACGTAGTATACGGCTGTGAAAACTACACTAGAATTACATGACATAATGGATTAATTTTTGAAATGTGACAAATTTCAAAATATTAAAAAAAAAAAAAACGAAAAAAAAAATACATTTCAGCATTGAAATTGTTTTCTTACCAGCTTCAAAGCTCTCTCGCATACATAGATGTGCCATGCACACACATAAATGGAAACCTAGTTCTCCGGCTGTTTTTTCCGACCACAAAGTTTAGTGAAATGTAATTTTACGCTTTTAAATTCTAAAATATGTTAGAATATATATATATATATATATATATATATATATATATATATATATATACTATTAATAACCATTTCTCCGAATAGATAAATCGGTGATTCTTATAGACACAAAATAAATTCGTGACTGTCAATATTTTAACGAAACAATTTGGAAAATTCGTCCCGTTTATTTTAAGAAGCAAAAGAAAATTTGTGTTCTTATCATAAAAAAAAAAAAAAAAAAAAAAAAAAAAATTCTAATTGATTTCGAAAATCGAGCAATCATCCATGCCTTCAAACTGAATGAATGAGCTGTCGTATTTACACTTGCTGAAACTAAATATGTTAAATAATGGTTTAGTGCCATTTCAAAAACGTCTTATCAAGTGTCTTTCTATATTCTTCAAATTAATTTGAGATCATTTTACTGCTGAAAGTAGTTACTGACAAGAAGATCTAAAGTAGGATAATTTATAGCTGATGCAAATTAAACTCTCGGATTTTAAATTATATTACATCGTTAGCTGTTTTTCTAAGTGTTATTCTGTTATTTTTTTTTGTTAATTTTTAAGTAGAAGTTACTTACAACCGTGGCCCGTGGGAAATTTCGGCATAAGGGAAGGTTGATTAAAGCGAGATTGTAGGTTAAGTGGAATATGAGATGTTGTTCCTTGCTGAAGAGTGCTGCTATGTGTAATTCCTAAGGTGAATTATCGCCAAGATGACTCTTTGGTATACTAGTCTTCTTTGATGACAGCGCTTAATCTTACTTTATTAGAAATTTTAGGAGTCGAGAGTATTTAACATTGAACACTTGGTTCCTACATGCCGCCCATATAGGGAGGTGGAGGGAGGTGTCGACGAGGGCAATACACCTGAATCCGAGTTTTCACAATTTCTGAACAAAACTAACGGTCTTTTGTTGTTTTCTTTAAAAAAAAATTAGTTTTGATCATGGACTAGCATCTGGCTTCCACGTTTTTAAGGACTTATAATGAGACTAAAACGTTTTTTCCACTGAATGTAATTTAGGGCCCAAAAATTTTCCTTTACCTGTGTCCCCTTAAAGAGAAGGCCGGCCTATACACAAAGTGCCATTAGAATGGATGGACTCAGGACCATAGAGTAGTCTATAAGTCCTGGAATGGACCATTTGGTTCGGGCTCAGGACCTCAGCCTAATCTAAAGATCGCGATTGACAGAGATTGGATTATAAAAGATTTTCGTGCCATTCAATTTCGTAAATAAAACTTTATAATGCCTCTCATGCAGGCTAATCATAAAGAACTATATATGTATGTATATATCATTAGTTTAGAATTTCTAATATTACATGAAATCGTGAATTGCAAACGCAAGGCTAAGTACATGGATAGAGTAACGATTTCCTAAATCATTACACATGCATTTTCTATCTACAAAAATAAAAATTCAGCATAAACAATTGGAAGATCGATACTGCTCTAAAAAATAAAAGGTTACATGATTTGTTTTCCTTTCTTTTGTTTCGTTGTAGCTTAAATTTAAATGTAACTTTCATCTTCTAATAATCGTTAGTATCTATGAGTAGCATCTTCAATGAACTTGGTCGTATACCCAAGTTATTTTGACATATTTCCGACAAGAGATGGAAATGAAATTCCTGTTTTCCCTTTTTGCGAGAAAATTCGTGAATGAACGGAATATCTGCTCTGATATTTATTTGTGATAGATATCATATCAGGGATAAACCATAGTAGGACATAATACCCAATATATTGATATAAACATAACATGGCTCTTATAAATATAAATAATATACAGTAATTGTCAAAAGTCTGAGCACACCAGTATATTTCAGGAATTTTCAATTGCTCTCATGTACCATAACGAAATAAAACCTGTTTTATTGGCTTTGTTTAGAATATAAACAACTGTTTTCACGATAAACAAACAAAAAAGTACTTATTTTGAACTTTTAGGCAAATTTATTTAAGTAATTTTAGGTAGTCTGCTTTCATCAAATTGACGACCCTTACTACTACATGATACGTTACTACAGGTTTAAACGACCGTTCTTGATAGTAAACAAACAACTAATGCAAAACTTTAGATTAAATATCCGCTATATGGCAATGTAGAGATGCAACTCCAGGGAAAGTGCGCAAAGTACAATGCTGAAATTATGTCTCCAAGCATAAAACTTTTTTTTTTTTTTTTTTTTTTTTTATACACAGTACGAAAACAATATATTTTGTTATTTCCATCATGCTCCATTCATTCACAAGTACAAAATGTACGATAAACAAACTTCTTTTCGGGGATGTGCTCAGACTTTTGACAGGTACTGCACATTTAACCCTAAATTGTTAAATGTTTTCGGATCAATTTTATTCAGAAAACATTATTCCCGAAAATAGACTATTTTCAGGATTGAGAATGTTTTCTCCTTTCACTGAAAAACAAAAATCAAAGCACTCTCATTAATTTCGCCTCCACATATTCTTTGATTTTAGAAGCTGCTTTCCAGGAAGTAAAACAGATACCACAATTTCGCTAATTTGTTATATAAGTTAATTCTCATAAGTACTCATTTAATTAATTATTCTCCGAAATTGTGAAATAATTGTGAATGATGAAATAAGATTTCAATTTAATCCAATAGCATGATGTCTTTTAGTTTTAAGTTTAAAAATTGTTTTAAAAGGAGGTTTAAATTTAGCTCTGGAAAATGAAACGGCGAAAATTCAAAAATTTTATCCAGAACGTTTCTCTTTGTGTACCTGTAGTTAATGTCACATAAAAGCATGTTGAAATCAGCTATTTTATATAATCGTTCATGTGATGCAATAGTGCCGTCTTTAAAAAAAATATTCAGATCCTCTTTCCTTTGCTTATTTTACTGTGTTTCCGGATATTAAAAAGCTAATATTTCAAAATGTTGAAATAACACAGTTGTTTTATAAGATTTTAAAATCAATTAAGGTAATCTTCTAAAATCGGAAAACAAACAATATACGAACAGTATCAGCACTTCCTTTTACTTGATGTAATAAGTATAAAGTTATATAAAAGAGCCGGTCATAAGGAGGGTAAGGCGGGTGCAATGCACTCGAGCCCCGCGATTTTAGCACCTCCATCCCCCTCCAATGAGATAAAAATTGTTCGGCCCACACATACTCCCTGCTCTTATAGGAGCCTCCTACCAAGACTTCAGACTTATTTTTACTTTTCAAAAATATATAGGGGCTCAAAAATGTTTAATGGTCCCGAGCCCTTTTCAGCTCACAGGCTATCAAAGC
Organism: Maratus michaelseni; assembly: GCA_963931845.1. Lineage (NCBI taxonomy): Eukaryota > Metazoa > Arthropoda > Arachnida > Araneae > Salticidae > Maratus > Maratus michaelseni. The sequence goes on from OZ007586.1 coordinate 448,551,418, forward strand.
CTGAGAGCTTATGTGCCCGCCGGTTCTGTATGTACGTATGTATGTACGTAACGCGATAACTCTTGATAGAACTACACGTTTTGCTTTAAATTTTGTTTACAGGTTCCTTGTGATAAGGCGCTTTCCTGATTAGTTTTGAGGGTTCATTGGTTAAGTATATAGGGGGGAATGGGGGGCTAACCCCACTTAATTTAGATAAATGGGTTTTTCATGCAGAATTATCCGATTACCTTCAAATTTTGTATATAGGTGCATTGTGATAAGGCGCTTCCCTGATTAGTCTTGGGGTTCATTGGTTAAGTATAAAGGGGGAAAGGGGGCTAGCCCCCCCCTTAATTTAGATAAATGGGTTTTTCATGCAGAATTATCCGATTTTCTTCAAATTTTGTACATAGGTTCATTGTGAAAAGGCGCTTTCCTGATTAGTTTTGGGGTTCATTGGTTAAGTATAAAAGGCGAAAGGGGGTCTAATCCCCCCCCTTAATTTAGATAAATGTGTTTTCCATGCAGAATTATCCGATTTTCTTCAAATTTTGTATATAGGTTCAGTGTGATAAGGCGCTTTCCTGATTAGTTTTGGAGGTTCATTGGTTAAGTATAAAGGGGAAAGGGGGGCTACCCCCATTAATTTAGATAAATGGATTTTTCATGCAGAATTATCTGATTTGCTTCAAATTTTATATATATGTTCATTGTAGTAAGGCGCTTCCTTGATTAGTTTGGAGGGGAGGGGGGTGTTATTAGTTAATTATAAGAGGGGAACGGGGGGATGATACCCCCGTTCATATATAGCCAATTTCTTTATTTTTCGAGGGGCTTATTTACAATTCTTTGAAATAAGAGTTTAATATACAATTAGTGTGAATAGCCTAGCTCAATGCCCTCAATTTAACTGGGCAGTTTTCTCTTTTATTAAGATAAAGCCAAACCCGTATCCAAAGTACATACAGAGTGGTAAATATGATAAAATAAAACTGTCGATTTGATTATTGTTTTAAATTTTGATTATTAGTATGTTCAATGTCAATTAAAATAGCTACAGAGAGAAAAGGTGACGGTGTTAAATCGCATGAGCTCGGTGTAGTTTTCACAAGTTCACATCGCTGTTTCTTGAAACACAACGTAGTAGAGAATGTCCTGTCACTTCTGCGTGCTGTTGCACACTCCAGTTGAGAATAAAAGTCCGCAATGACGATTCTATCGAAAAAAAATCATGCGTCAATTATAGATTATGAAACACTTTCCAACACTTCCGGAACACTTTAACAAAATTTCGCTGTTTAATAAGGTAAATAAGATACTTAAGTAAACATTTTAGAAAACGCAAAGCACATTTGAAAACCAGATTTTAGCAATTACCCTCCGCAGCCAAAAAGCACTCTAATTGCTTTGTGGAGCCCTTTATTAGATCTATAGGTTTGTATATATTCTTCATTAGTATGGTAAAATTTAATTTAGTAATAAAACGCATAATAATTTGAAAACTCACCTTAAGCAATTTCTAAATAGAGATGGAAACATAGTTGAATTTTTTGTACAGCCCTGTATATTACCTACAGATTTTTATACACGCCACATATTAAGCTAAAATTTAATTCAGGCTCAAACACGACTAAAATTACTTAAAACACATTTCCAGAAATTATCATCCCTACGTGGAATTTATCCAGTTCTTTGCGTGGACCTGTATATGATTTTCTTTATATTCTACAAACATCTCTTAGTATACTAAATATAATTCAGCTCTAAAATGCATAATTCAATTAAAAACACATTTAGGCAATTCACGCTCATACTCTGTAATCCTTACAAATTCTTTTGTGTACCCCTGTTCTATAGCGTAGTTCTATGCACCACGCAGAATACAAAAATTTAGTTAAACTTAAAAACGCATACAATAACTGACATGTTTGGCATGCCTAATTTACAGGGACGCACAAAATATTTCGGATACAGTACTGTATCCTATAAGCGATAATTGCTGGAAGTGTTCAATTAGGTATGCGTTTAACTAAATTTTTGCATAATATGTGGTATGTATAAATGTTATACATCATATACAAGGCTACACCAAAAAATTCGTAAGCATTACTGTGTATCAACGTAAATTGCTTAAAGGATTTTTTAATCGAGTTATGCATGTTGAACGTGAAATACATTTAGTATACTAAGAGATTTTTTTAAGTATAAATAAAATCATATATACAGGGCCACGCAAAGATGTGGATACATGGCCGCTTATGTATCAAAATTTCTGGAAGTGTGATTTCAGTAGTTTACGGCGTGTTTTGGCCTGAATTAAAACTTAGGGCAAAGGATTCAAACGTGTTTCCGCCTAATGGTAGAAACTGCTGAATGTGAATTTTCAACTGTGTTATGTGTGTGTGTTTTTTTTTTTTTTTACAAATGTCATTTTTAGAAAAATGCACTCAATGTTGCTTGCTTTAGTGACAATTAGTTGTAGCGGCATATTTGCCGCTGTAACTTTTGTAATAATTCAAATTTAACAAAATAGTGTTTGGGGTACATTCTAGATATTATAAACTATTAAAAATGAGGTTTTTTTAAAATTATTTATATGTTTTTTTTAAGTTTCAAACTAGTGTTTTTTCTTAATTGGATCTAAACAACGTGGAAAATAACTGTCTCCAAATTAAACATAAATTATCAGCTTTTTAGTTTGTTTTCAGCATACGTACGAACTTTGTATCAACAGAAGAGTTTTTAAGAAAGTAAATATTAATAAAAGAAAGAATATAGTTTGAGAACAAAAACACACAATATTACAATTACAAAACACAAAAATATGCTAAAACTTCAAATTTTGACAAATATAGGAGGAAATAATGTTTCATATAAAATGTTTAAAGTTTATCCAAATAATACACGAACTTCCTCTAAATGTTAAGAAACAGTGTAAGAAATGTATTATTATGAATAACTGTGTATCGTACTAATTAATACGATTCTGTTTTATTTACATTTTCAGTGAAATTTAACCTTTGACACTTATTTATGAGAGGTTTTATTTTTTACACCAGAATAATTACCTACCGGTTAAATAGCCAATATATTTTACTTACTAACTGCAAATTCTCGCAATTCATAAGTTGTGCATATTTATTTGCGAACAGCACTTTCATGTGTCACTTTGAAATACTGATTTTTTTAATTTTACCGAAGACTCTGGATTTAACATATACAAAGACCTAATATACAGATATGTTTAAAAAAAGTAATCCTGTACATCTTACTCTTAAATATCAAACTTGTTCAAAGTTTGATATTTAAGAGTAAAATGTAGTGTAATGAGTATGTGATATGTAAGAGTAAAATGTCATAGTTTTGTTCGAATTATCGGCATAAATTTTCAAATTTATAATCTCATGTAGTTCTGCAGTTTGGCGAGCATGAAACTCTGTTAATATTTTGTAATCCATTGTAGAGAAAAGCAAAGACACATTTAAATTCATGTTCTATATTGTGCTAACTTAAAATAAGCAAGAATAGCAAGTCTGGCGCCCAGACAATTTTATTCTGTTTCGCTGCCAATCAGTGTTTATAACAAATTGAAAGGACTTTAAATCTTCAACTTTTCGTAATGCAGAGAAAAAAAATACCTGTCGGTTATAGCATGTCTGTGTATGAAATTAAAATAAGTAAATAAATAAACTAGACGTGATTAGTGATGGATTCTAATTGTGCAAAATATTTTTCCATTCAACTATATCATTTTAATAAATAGCCAAATCATTACTGTTTAAGAATGTTTACTCAAATGTCACAACTCTGCTTAGAGGAATTTAAAAAAATTCAGCCTTCATATCTGGAGTATTTTAACTTGTATTTCAGTTCCAGACATAAATTCTTAGACTTGCTGCTTCTGCCATTTAAACATAGTCATTAAATTCTCAGAGAATTCTTTAAGTTACGCCCTTCGTAAGTTTTTTGCGTCTTCACTTCTATGGATATCATACAACAGTTCCGTGATAATATTTGAAACCTAATTATTAGCTCCTAGCTGGAGAAGTTTTGGGATCTTCCTTCTTTCTTAGCTTGGGAACTAAAAAGGGGCGGTACGAAGAGATTTAAAAGTTGAAAATCCTTTCATAATAATAATAAAAAAAATATTATATTATATTATTTTATTTTATTTGGAAATATTTGATGAGAACCTTCAAATCTTAACTCTGTCATTTTTCCAAGCCCTTAAGTATAAGATGGAGACAGAGTTCAGCCCTTAATTATTAATCCTTACAATTAGCTTGTATAATGCTCCAGTAGGTAACCATTTATACAAATCACTGGTTGATAGAATTGCCTGTTTTTATGAATCAAATGACGGAAAACGAAATGTAAATCATGTTAATTTGCTATATACTCCAATCACCCGCTTAATTGAATCAAAATTTCTAGAAAAATTGTAATTCGATTACTCAGAACCTACTAAACTGCCTAAATCAGATCACATTACATTCATAGATTTAAGTTAGTTGAATCCAATACGCAGCAAAACTGTTGTGATTTGCACTTTTTAGTCTCAATCAATTCATCTATAAAAATAGCTGATTCTGGACCAGAGATTCGTACAAGCGCTACCTATTGTAGCAATTTCACAATTAAAAAAACACAGGGGCTAGTTCACTCAGGCGAAAACACCCGCTCGCTTATGTTAATCCTATGGGGGAAATAATTTGTGATATCTTGTTCACATTTCAATATTTTTAAATATTTTTTTTTTCATTGGATAGCTGAGGTCCATCTCTATGCACGCTCCTTTGTACTTTTTCGATTTTGATTACAAGTTTTTTCTATTAAGATACTTTCACTTTCGGAACCGGTTTCGAAAATACCCTCAATTAAAAAAACTGCAACCAAAATCAAAAAAGTACAAAGGAGCGTACATAGAGATTGACCTCAGCTACCCAATGAAAAAAAAAAAAAAACAGTTAAAAATATTGAAATGCGAACGAGATATCGTAAATTATTTCCTCCATAGGATTAACATTAGCGAGCGGGTGTTTTCGTCTGAGTGAAGTAGCATATTAAGTAAGAACGAAAAAAAAAAAAAAAGAATATTATTTAAGAAAACTCTATGAGATTACTTTCACTTTAAGAATTAGAAATAAATGTGTAAGGCTACTAATTTAATGTTATTTTGTGGGCGGGGGATCCCGTGAGATATCGTGTAAATGGGTAACCTTTTACTATCGAAGAGCTTTTATTTATACCTCAGGCCTCAGGTACTAATTTACAGAAGGTGGTAAGAGCGTTTTGAAATTCTAAGAATTATAAATATCATAAGAAAAATATATGGGAAGTTTCATGATATTTTTGAAGAAAAGCTGAGAATTTAGAATTGCACAGCCTTCGAAATTACTCACATAATTCAATTATTATGTTGAAAATAGCAAGAAAGAAATTTCATAATGAGTACGGAAAATGTATTTTAATCTCTTTTCATTACGTTTTCATAATAGTAGCCACATATACAATGTCCCAAAAAGATTGAAACGCACTGCACTATTTTACCCGTTGGAGATACGTAGGCAATATTAATTACAAAATTGTTCACAATAAAGTGGGAATTAAGATTATGTTGATGAAATAGTCCTCCCATTTATTTTCAACAAGTTACACTTTTTAAATTTTGATATGGTCCCAGGGTCCTACAAGTTACATTTAGAAACCCTTTTTCCCTGCTCCAACAAGTAGAAAAGTAAAAATTCCATTCTTCTACGACCAAAACTGGCCAAGTTGCGATACTTTAAAAGTTTATGAAATTTCGGAGCTTTCCAGCACTAAGAAATGGCCTGTCTGTTTTTAGAGCCAGAAAACTCCGAAATTTTATAAACTTTAAAGTATCATGAGTTTTGGTCGTAGAAGAATGGAATTTTTAATGTTGTACTTGTCAGAACATGGAGAAAATGTTGCTAAGTACAACTTATATGACACAGGGACCATATAAAAATTTAAAAGTGTAGCTTTTTGAAAATTAATGGCAGGAATATTTCATCAACATAATCTTAATTCCTATCTTATTTTGAACACTTGCAATTTACATTGCCTATATAAAAAAATAAAGCGCGGTTCAATCTTTTTGGGACACCCTGTATAACAGGTACCCTGTATTAAAATTACATGAATCGCATTTTCATGAGATATAATTTTAAGTCAATTATGCAAATTAGTTTAGCTTTTATTTAAAAAAATTAACAACGCTCCTTTTTTAAAAATGAATTGTCCTTTAATTGAATTTCGGGCTTCTTCTCCAGTCTAATAAACCTATTTATTTTATTTTTATTTTTATTTTTATTTTTATTTATTTATTTATTTTTTTTTGCGGTATATATGTTTGAAGTAAAGTTTCATAAAAATGCATATGTGTTGTGTATATGCTGAATAAGTTTTAAAAATTAGCAATCAAGTTAAGATTTATATTCAGACTGAAAACAATTTGTCTGGTTTTTTTTTTTTAAATCGTTTCTTTATACTGATTCATACTATTTTTATTCTAAATTTTGTATTCGCCGATATTCTTCACATATAAGTTTAGAAAGAAGCAAGTAAAAAAAATTCAAAATCTGAGAAAAAGCATTATAAAAACACCTATAAAATTTCAATCACATTCACACATTCGAAAACTGTTTTAATCACAGATAAACATGTATTTTTGAATCGAATAGTTCAATTCTTGTAAAGGAATATTAAAAAGTATTTTACCGTATGCAACAAATAGCTGAAACATATTAAGTGAGTAAAATGTATATATGGGCAAAAAATAATACATTACAAGAAGTGATTTAGTCATTCTGTAGCATTTCAACAAAAGAGTGCCGAACTTCAATTTGGATACAGCCCCTAAAATATGCTCATTTTAAAATAATCAATTTCTCCGAAACTAATCGTTAGGAATTTCATGAAATTTTATATTTAGGCACAGTTTGAAACTGAATATTTAAAATATCTTGTCAAAATTGGGCCTTGCCATTGAAAAAAACAAAGTTTGGGTTTGTTTTGATATGTAGATGGCCCCCTAAGACAATTTTGTATACATAATTTAAAAGTAGACTTTATTTCCAATCGTTTGATACCAGTAACTTCCTTCTACAATTATTTGTTGCGGAGTTAGTAGGGAGTGTGTTCAATTTTTTTTTGTTTTTACGACTGTACATATACAGGGTGATTCATAAAAGATGGGCAGAACTTTAAGGGGTTATAGTACACTTAAAGACAAATAATATTAAATAGGAGACTAAGGGTCCCAGACGTATTCCCAAGGAGATAGGGGGCATTAAAGTTTAGGGTCCGAAATTTCAAATGATTATAAAACATGGAAAAATTGGTCGATTCGTTTGCGGTTTTTGCAAAAAATTTTCTTTATGCCAGTATTTTCTTGAAATAAAATTTTAAAGTTCAATTTCAAAAAATGCCGATAGGGGGCGCTTTAGACTTTGGAGTAACGAACAACTATTTTATACCGTTATTTTTTGTGTCTCATTAAATGCTTTCTAAAGCTTAGACTTAAACTTAAATTTTCAGCTCAAAATCTGAATCGCTGAGCGTGGTTCAGTAGCGAGGGGAGGGGGTTCAAATTTCAACTTCTGAACATAGTTCAGTTTGCACTACTTAACCATGCCCAACGATTCTGTGCTGTGATACGAGGCAAAAATACAACTTTCGTCAAGGACTGCATAGTCGGAATTCACTCATAAAGGCACTGGCACAGTTGGAAACGTCGCTCATGCAAACGTTAAAGCTCCATTCCTGACGCTAGTCACCGGGTGAAGAAGGAAACAGAAAGTATGCAAATGTCAAATGGGGAAGAAGAAGAACACGTATGCAAAATTTCGACACGATTCAGGCATAAAAACCACTGAACGGTGAGTCAAGTGTAAGTCGCTGTAGTAATGAATCGGAAGATGGTGCCCTTCACGAATAAGGAAAAGGCTGAGATGCATTTAATTTACGGAGCGGCAGATGGAAATGGTGCAGAGGCACAACGAATGTACGGAGAGCGATTTCCTAACAGGCGGTTGCCTAACCGCAAAACTTTCGAGCGCTTGCACAGACAGTTGTGTGAGACGGGATCATTTCTCGCTTCCCGGTCGAATGCAGGTCGTGCAAAAAAGGACGAATCAGTAGTTGTTGCAGAAGCCATTCTGGATGTAGTAGCGGCGCAGCCAAGTACAAGTACACGAACAGTGGCTAGCCAGGTGGATACCTCACAGTCCACGACTTGGAGGGTACTGAAGGATGAACATTTGCTCCCGTTTCATGTGCAACGAGTCCAGAAACTGTCTCCAGGGGATTATCCAAATCGTATTGAATTCGCCCGCTGGTTTCTGCAGCAGAACGCGCTAAATCCACATTTTGGACGAACTGTGCTTTTCACCGATGAATGTACCTTCACACGTGAAGGTACATTTAACACACACAATGCACATGTATGGGCGGATGTCAATCCACATGCTACGTATCCACATGCTCATCAGAGACGCTTTTCCATCAATGTTTGGGCAGGAATCCTCGGAGACCACCTAATCGGACCGTACCTTCTTCCTGAACGCCTCAACGGTAAAACATACCTCACATTTCTGCAACATGTGCTGCCAGACCTGTTAAACGTTGTTCCTCCACGCATCCGGCGGGTCATGTGGTTCCAGCACGATGGAGCGCCAGCCCATTACGTACGAGACGTCCGCAACTATCTGGACATCACATTTCCGAACAGATGGATTGGTCGAGGTGGTCCTGTTGCTTGGCCTGCTCGCTCGCCAGATCTTTCACCCCTCGATTTCTTTTTTTGGGGACGATTGAAGGCTCTTATGTATGAGACACCCATTGAATCCCCCGAGGAACTGGTCGCCAGACTTTCCGCCGCTGTAGGGGAAGTGCTCGAAAAGCCTGATGTTTTCGCGAATGTTCGCCGTTCCATTCGTCGCCGTTGTTCTGCGTGCATAACCTCTGGTGGTCACAATTTTGAACATTTATTGTGATTACATGTTAATAAATATGCTTTGGTAACATAATCCTAATTTGTGTCTTTTTACCTCGTATCACAGCACACAATGTGTGGACATGGTAAACTGAACTGTGCTCAGGAGTAGAAATTTCAAACCCCTCTCCCCAGAAACTTAACCACGTCTAACGATTCAGATTTTGGGCTGAAAATTTAAGTCTAAGCTTTAGACAGCATTTAATGAGACACAAAAAATAACGGTATAAAATAGTTGTTCGTTACTCCAAAGTCTAAAGCGCCCTCTATCGGAATTTTTTGAAAATTTTCTTTAAAATTTATTTTCAAGAAAATACTGACATAAAGAATAATTTTAGCAAAACGCGGCAGTAGTTAGAGCCTAATCTACGACACAAAGATCGGGAATAACTGATTTTTGTTCTGGGGGGAGAAGGGTTTCAAATTTCAAATTTCAGTTTACGCTACTTAACTACTCGTTAGGACTCAGATTTTTAGATCAAAATTTAAGTTTAAGTCTAAGCTTTCGAAATCATTTAAAGAAATACAAAAAATAACGTTAAAAAATAGTTGTTTGTTACTCCAAAGTCTAAAGCGCCCCCTATCGGCATTTTTTGAAATTGAACTTTAAAATTTTATTTCAAGAAAATACTGGCATAAAGAAAATTTTTTGCAAAAACCGCAAACGAATCGACCAATTTTTCCATGTTTTATAATCATTTGAAATTTCGGACCCTAAACTTTAATGCCCCCTATCTCCTTGGGAATACGTCTGGGACCCTTAGTCTCCTATTTAATATTATTTGTCTTTAAGTGTACTATAACCCCTTAAAGTTCTGCCCATCTTTTATGAATCACCCTGTATACAGCTTAAGTTATAGTTAATTTCCAAGAAAAACTCAGAATAGCATAAGATTAAAAGGAAATTAAAAAATATTTTTCGGAATAAAGTGTAAATTGTTTGTTCCTAAGCTTGAAGCTTCATCTAATTTAATTTCTATTCAAAATTTACAGCTTCTTATATTTCTATTATATATATATATATTATAATTTTATATCGGAATTTTGTGTAAATTAACAAATCGAATGCGCAATCATCTAAGTATACTTTATTTCCAGTCTCAATTACCAAATTCTTTAATTTGGGTAAAATATAAATAGAATTTTATTTATTTCCATATTTTTTTTTATCAGAATGCAACTGCAAAATAATATTTTTTTGCAATAGGTTACTCGAACAAAAATGCTCTCTGAATGTAGAACGCCCTCTTGACTGTTAAAAGGCAATCCCTTCGAAAATTTCAGAGCCTCCTCTGATTTCGCTTAGCTAAGATCCTGTACTGATATAATTATTAATGAACAAAGTGCAAAGCTGTTGACAAACGCCGATGAAAAGGAGAAAAACTAGAACAGATGATGATGCCGCCATAAAAGTGCTCAGTATTACGTCATATTGTTTTAGCTTTGAAAGTATGGTATCAGATTGCAATAATTAAACAAATAATGCGTGCCAAAATTAATTCCATTAAAAAATACATCATTTTAACTGCTTTCTTAGTAAATGTCATAAGATCTCTTAAAATTGGTTTAAAAGTTTTACGTTTTGAAAACTCAAAAAGTGAATGTTGTTTTCATTTTATTCAGATGTTATTTCTTAATTATTTTACGCCATTTTTCATTTAATAACATGTTATAAAATCTGGTGTAAAATAGGGCTTCACAACCTTTCTGACTGAAAGACGTATGCCACCACAATTTCCGAAAGGAATTTTCGCGAAGTTTTCCTCATTAAATTAGGCAAAATATTTATATTCTAAAATAATGACAGCTTCTTCGCGCACTGGCCACAGGTTGAGCACCTCTAGTGTAATACATAATAATAAAAGGAGAAAACACATTTTTTTTAAATTAATTAATTATTTTATTAATATTTTTTTCTTCTCCGCACTTTGTTTCTTTATTTTTATTCAGTGTGATCCATACTTCTGCCTAGTCATAACAACTTCTGATTTTTTTTTTTTCTTGGTCGCTTGTTTTCTATTGGCTATTCCATTCTTATTGGCTCAAAAAACTTTCTCTTCTGTTTACTTTCCGTTAAGCTCTTGCTTTTAAAATGGTAGCACGTCTTTTTGCTCCTGACAAAGAAACCACGTTCTTCATTACCTATAACAAGTTGGAAATTGTTCGTCGAACGTGACAAATGAGGTGCGTTCGTACTATAGCTAGTTATATAAATATTCAGATCTTGATGATTTTTAATTCTGTGAAATGAATTATATCGTCTGCAGATTCATTTCTGTAATAAAATAAGTATCTCGGTCGCTTGACGATTAAACCTCGGAAGCTCCTATATAAAAAAAAACACCGTATTTAAAATAAAAAAATCAAATTTCTTAATAAATATTTTTATTAATATTTTCTAAAGTTTTGATTTGATTTTCATAAAATTTGAAATGTCTCGACAAAATTCTGCAACGATATTATATTTTAAATTTCAAACCATTCGGTTGGGTAGTTTTTGCGTTGTTATATGCGGTCGGACGGACAGACGGATGGACGGACCACACGACGACAATATAGGTGCTTACGTATTTATATATAATTATGTACACACCTAATAATATATGCGCAGTAAGACCTGTGAAAACGGAATCTATGTATAACTGTATTTTGCCTTAAATGGAACATTTTTATGTTACTGGGAGAAAGTATGTAATACAATTATAATTTATGGTTTACCTGCTAATACGGAAAACTGTCTTTCACAGAATTTTTATGTTGACCCCTTTACGATTCCTTCGTAGCAGGTTTTGTTGAGTAATGTTATAAATCTCAGTCACTCATTTCCTTGAATTCGTTTTGTTATTCACATATTCTGGGAAAAAATACTTTTTTTTTTAAACTTGAACGTCTCATACTCAGTTTCACTAACTACTACCGTAATTTCTGGTATATAACCCGCGACTCAAATAAATCAGTTTCAAACCAGAAAATTTATTTAATAAAATGTAATTTGGTTCTACTTGGTGCATAATTGACTTTTTTTTTATTAAATAAAATCTCTCGTTGGAAACCGATTTATTTGAGCCGCGGGTTATATGTCAGAAATTATGGTACATGGTATTTATTCCATGTATACTAGAAAATATGTTCGATGCCTAAGAGTAAAGAGTACTAAAATCGTTTAAAATCTATTTTATAAAGCAAAAACAGGTCTCTGAGTAACGCTGACGTCATATTGGTGGTAGCAAAACCTAACCATAAGTTTTCCTTTCAATAATTTTTTTTAATTTCTAAACATCGAACAGTTTCAATTTTTACACCGTCGAATATGAAAAAAAAAGTACTTTCAAATGCCATTTGTTTGAAAATTGCATTTCAACTTACTAAGAATGTCTATATATTTAAAATGAAAAGCGTATTCTGTCAAATCCACATGAAAATAGTCTCTTTGCGCATGCGTCAACGTTTTTTTTTCTTTAAAGGCTTCTACCCTCAGAAACGGGAAACCTGATTGATTAACCCAACCCTCACCTGTTTAGCCTTGGGGGATTTAAAAGGGTTGATTGAAAACTGATGAAGTCGTACTATTGCATTGAAAGCATAGACCTTCTAATATATATTTTTTCTGAGGTTGAAAGCTAAAGCTTTTTTTTTTAAGAACTCGTGTTTTCACTACTAAATATGCATATTTTTTCGCAAAATTTTAAAGAGAGCTTGAATACAGTTATATTTATAACCGATTGAAATGTCAAAGAGTTCGGAAGATGAGAACTATTTTTTTATTGTTATGTTAAAGGAGCTGACGCAAAAACAAACCAAAAAGCTAGAAGAAAACATTTCTTTTACAACTAGATAACAATATTTTTTCATGAAATTTTTACACGGGCTATAAGACCGTTTTATTTATCACCAATAAAGATTTCAAAGAGTTCGGGCTAAAAGAACTTTTTATTTTAAAACTATGAAACGACCCTAGGTGAAAAAACAAGAAAATGAGCGCTTTTATTACTAAATATCAATATTTTTTCGCGAATTTTTCATTTAAAAATATAATTTCATACAAAATCGGGTTAAAGATATAAAATAATAAAAAACTTGATGTTTTATTAGGGTTTCGTTCATCTCACGAAACCTTATTACTCCCGCTCCGTTGTCTGTCTGTCTCAGAAACTATGTAACTTACAGAGTTGAAACTTTGTGCATATCTAGCTGAATACCAGCTATGAAGCTCAAAATATTAAAATTTGAAAAAATCGTATTATTTTAATAAATAGAGATAAAAAACCAAAATTCTAACAGCGTTTTCCTATTAAATTTAAACATTTTTCGTTAAAGCAGTTGCCAAAAATTAAAAATCCCCAATGAAATTCTTTCTACAATAATTAATTTTCTATTGAACGATTTCCATGTGAAAAATGAAAATTAAATAAAAAGTTTCACCAATTGAAAAAAATATTAATATGAAATAAAAATGATTGACGTCATAGTGGTAATAAAACAGAAATTTTCAAAGATTTGTCAATAATACAAGGAGTATGTGTATGTACATAAAGCAGATTAATATCACGTCATTAGAGAATTAAAAAGAAAATCTGACGTCATATTGGAAGTTTAACGAATTTTTCAAATGTTTGAGAATAATACAAAGCGAGTATCAATATGTGTAATAGAGAATAGTAAATATATCAGTTTGAGAAACATATTGAATCATGATAAAAATCCGATTATAGAAATATTCGTATATTTTAAAATTTTGAATGTGTACAACATGTTTAATTTTGAAATTATTTTTTTTTAATATCGCATTTAGTCCGCATGACAGATATTATTATAACAGAATGTAATAGCGGGCTTCGCCCGCTATTAATATACTTAAATAACTATTAATAACTTAAATAGCCCTTCTTTAAGCGTAATAGAAATAAAAACACTTCACATTCCCGTACCGGATTGTATAATTGTCGTATTTCAATTTGGAGAGAACCCCTGAAATCGGCTTTTTATAATATAGTTAAGAACTCTTAAACTAATCGTAGAAAAGTCGTGCAAGTTTGTATCTTGGCTAATTGAAGGGTGTATTTTTCTATATTGGTTTAAATTTAGGGGCTATTATTGAAAAAAAAATTTAAATCGTTTTAATTTTAATATGGCACGTATATTCGTGAAGATGTTAACGTTTCTGTGAAAAATTCAAAAGTTTATTTTTTTTTATAGCATGCAGAATTTTTAGCCGAATTCAACACCGCTTTCCAAAAAATCGTAGAAATAGTATACTGTCATTCAAGTATATATATTGAATATTTGATGAGATATGGGTACTTTTATTAAATACATTTTAACTGCGCATGCGCGAACTACAGCAAAGATTTTTTGTCATGATTTCATAGTCAGTACTATAGGGCAACTCATATAAAAAGACCAGTGAAATATCGTGAAAACTCAATCAGTTACAGCAATAATTGAAAAATTGAGGATGAAATCCCATATAATCCTATGAAATGTTCTCCTCAATTTTTTAAATCCCCAGTTTTTAAATTAAAATGTATAACTCATAAGCTAGAAAGGTAATTATTTATAAGATTCTTTAAAATGGATCAATCAGTTCTCAAGTTTTTGAATATTGAAAGATTTTCCCGGTTTTCTTAAAAACTCTTTTAGATATCAAAATGCGACAAACTGCAGATTGTATCCAAAAGTATTCGCTAACGACTAAGTTTCGACTCTTAGCGTTGGTTATGCAACCGTTTCTGAGCCTGTTCCGGACAGACAGACAAAGAAATTTTTAAATATTATTTTTAACTATGCGTCGTCTAAATAGTCGAATGAACTTAGAAATAGGTATTTTTTCTGAAAATTACAGATAAGCACTCCAATTTTATGTATCTATGTATACATTTTAAATCTATTTTAAGTAAAAATGTGTGTTTCATCTCTTAAAAAATAATTAATGCATGAGACGATTGATAAAAATAAATTCGGTATGAAATTATATACTAGTTTGTGTTTTCAGTTTCACTTTGATTAATCTTGTCGCATCTTTACCGCTACAAATCTTAAGAATTTCTAACCGTTTAAAAAGTTTTTAAATGTCAACAAAGTGCATTATTAAGCAGGTGCTTTGTAATTGGGGATGCAAACTTTACCACGACAAACAAACAATTCGCTCTCGCCGCTCTCCAAGGCCGCCTCTGTCAACCACATTCAATTCGGATCTAAGCAAAAGATTTGGCTCATTTATCGCTCTCGTTGGCTTTTAAAAAGTGCTATTTACGTATAACATAAAGTTTAGAAAATGAAAATATCGTGTTCATGGAAGTAATTTATGGTTTGATGAAGCACACATGGCGCAATATTGCATTTCCGTATTTGTCAGATGACTTTTTTTTTTTGTCTCGTTCTCTATTTTGAAATTTTTTTTAAAACCAGTTAGATTTAAGAAAAATTATTTATTCATGTCCTGTATCTTAAAAATGTAAATAAAAAAGCCATAAATATTTAGACAAAATATATAATAAAAACATTTCAAGGTTTTAAAGGAACGCGTAGAAAAAGGGGAGACTTTTGCGTACAAAACTAGAAAACAAAGTGGGAAAAACCATCAGCGGCAACACAACAGTGTCTTCAGAGGACGAATGGGAAAGTATATATGATACTGTCTGCTTCTCTTCAGCATCTTTTTTTCCGCACTGGAGATGTATAGCCCTAACCAGATAAGTACAAGGTTGATATTTAATTAAAAACAGTTTATACCTTTGAACGTTTTAAAACTTTCTATTGCATAAGATAATTTATAATTAACAAAATATAGTTTACTATATAGCCATACATATATGCCATAAATTTAAAAAAAGAAACAATTTAGCTATACCGTAGCATTATCATTTAGGACAAAAGTGTTCGACACGCAGAGTGAATTGTAATAGTCTGTAAACATTCACATGCCGTAAAAAATTCCCAAGCTGCATTAATTATATTTTGTAAACAAGGATCCTTTAGATGATAAAAGGAAATCGACGCACATAATTTTAGATATATTTGTTTACCAAATAAAATTTGCTTTAGTCCAGATTTATTTTAAATTCATTTAAAAAATGCCTATATGAACATAAGTTAAGCATAACATAAGTAAGCTAGTATGTTGTGGTCATCACAAAACTTTCTTCTATATAAATCAAATCGATAAAATTATTTAAATAGTAATGGAAATTGCATCAATTTAGCAAATAGTTTTTTTTTTTGCACCTCTTTTTAATAAAATCTGCCTTAGTCCAGATTTATTTTTCATTCATTTAAAAAATGCGTATATGAACATAAGTAGTAAACTAGTATGTTGTGGTCATCACAAAACTTTCTTCTATATAAATCCAATCAATAAAATGATTTAAATAGTAATAGAAATTGCATAGATTTGGCAAACACTTTTCATGTGGTATCATGTGGATTTTAAATTTGATGTTTCGTTGAATTCTGCGCACATAAACATGAGATATAAACATCATATATATCGAACAAATAATCGATTTGCGACACCCTCTCTTGTGAGATTTTACCAAAAATTAATCAGCACCACTTCACATCAGGATAAAACTTCATAGAAAATTTCATCCTATTCTACGCAGTAGTTCGAGAGTTAGAGCGCCCACAAAATTTGGGTCACATACAGACAGACACACACTCACGAACAGATATTGTCCAAAAACAGTCAAATCTTCCATACTCAACCTTTTTTACTCGTGGCCCGCAAATACATGTTTGCGAACATAGGCGGGAAGCAAAATTGTAGAATAATATAGTAGTATAAAAAAAAACAATATAACAAATTTAATATTATCAGTAGGGTTGGACGTTTATAGCGGAAGAAATATTACCAAAAAAAATTAATACGCCACTGTTTCCAAACGATACACTTCATGGTAGATTTCTATTGCAAATGTTGTAGGAATAGGCCGCAAAGTTTATTGTTTGGAAATAGTGGTGTAAAAAAATTTTGGTGCCAATTTTTTCCGCGACAAATGTTTAATCCTAAAAAGCAGCAGCTATATAATAAGTATAAAACGTAATAATATAACGATGCAGAAGTTCCAAGTTCTAAAGTAAAAAAACAGGAGATTTTCTCTAATAAGTCAGTCTTTTGCTCAATGCAAAAAACTTTTTAATTATCTTTTTTATTGTAGAAATATGTAGCGCAAATTTAATTAATTTTGGATACTGTTTGGTTAGTGTTGAAGATTAAGAACGGTATACATCACTGTAGCACAAATACGACTACATGTAAAAAGAACTTTTGATGTTTTAACATAATTTTAAATTAATTATAAATAGCAGGACAGATTTTGTTTTCCCATGAAAATTTATAAACAATAAAGAAAATCTTAAATATTTTTATGCACATATAAATTAATTTTGTAAATACGGATTAATGATTTGTATCTCGGGCCGTACATGAAGAGTCGCCGGGTCTCAGGTTGAGTATGGCTATTCTAAAACGTATAAATCCGTCGAAAACCGGAAGTCGAAAATTTTCACGAATTAATACTTTCTTCTTGCATAGATAGAAGAAAGTAAAAATAAAGTAAAAATTCAAGTCCCATGTGACTTCGATAGCTGTATTTAGTTATGCCCAGGATGTATGTTATTAGGAGCCAAAAGTGGGGTCTATGAGAACTAGCTAAGTACTGCAAGAAGACGTTTTAAAGCTATAATAGGTATGGATCAGAAAGTCAGAAGATTGTAAAATCATCTGAAAGTTCAAATTTTCAGTATGATTTGTCTATACTAACTATACTACTTCACATTATTTATAAAAAAATAATAATAAAATTACACGTTAATTTACCCCTTTATATTTGATTTCCTGATTTTTGTTGCAAACTTTGTTTAATATTATTATTAAAACAATAAGTGTGAGCAATTTTCTCTGCAACAATGGAATAAACAAAACAAATGAAATATATATATATATATATATATATATATATATATATATATAACGGATTAAGCAGATTTATGAAAAAAAAAATAATCATAGATTGTTATATATTTATTAGGTTGATTCAAAATGCTACCTGATGATAAACTTTAATCTGAAAGATTTTTGAATAGCATGTTGGAAAATATTATTAGAATGTGTTCAAATAGATTATTTACACTTCATGAAATATGAAATCCACATATCACACCTGACTATGACATGTTAATGTCTCATGCTCTCTGGCTGACGTGACGGAGACGTTCGATGAGGTTCCTAATAGCCCGAGAGTTAGCATGTAATTTGGAGCAGGTACTTGATAAAAGCTGAAACCTAGTAATGTAGTATTTATGCCTTACCGCATTATGAAATCATTGGTCCGCCAGCTAGCTGGTGGCGGATTCGCGACTTACGCAATTCGCAAATTGTAATTTTTCGAGGGAAAAAAAAGGTTCTTAATAAAAGCTACAATTTACATGTATGAATATATGTTTTTTTAAATGTAAAAAAATAATTGGCAGACGAATCTGCCGGTACTAAGTACATGGCAGACGTCTTCAAAGTTGTTAAAAAGTAATCGAAAAAAATTTGATAACATTAGTTACAAAAAAATATATAATTTTAAAACTTTTTTATTATTATTAAAAAATCAGTTTTTATTTTTTTTAAATCAAAAAGTGCAAGAAAGAAAACGAGAGCACCCTCTAGCGGAGAAGATGAGAACTAAAATAGGTGGAGAAAATATGCTTAACCAATTACGTAAGATGCAAGTAGAACGAACAAACGGAAACCAGATGCCAGAAAAATAATAAAAAGGGAGAAGAAGAGCGCTCCTAGTGGAGAAATTTGGAACTAAAACTAATTGGAGGAGGAAATGATTACAAATACAATGGTGAAAGCTGCATGAAAAACAGATAATTAGAAGGCAAGAAAACTAAGAAAAACTAAGTGTATAGTAAGAAATATTATACTATACTAATTTTCAACTTATATCAAATACCTGCTCCAAATTACCTGCTAGCTCTCGGGCTATAAGGCGCTCGGAAAAATGCAACTTCCGTTTAACGAGGGAGCACAGCATAGCCTCAATGCACAGGTGTGAAAGAATGACTTTCATTCTCAAAGTATTCGCACAATTTTGATCCTTACTCGCTTGATTGGCGACTCTCTTTTACCTACTAAATTCCCAATGAGAGGGCTTGCAATACAACTAATTTTACGTGCAGTTCTATGACATCCACACGTAAACCAACAACAGTGCAGTATTCCCAGGCGATCAACCGTCCAAGTACTAACTATACTCGATTTTACTTCACTTCGGCATTAGGTGAAAATTAGTGCATTGCAGAATGGTTAGCCACAGAAATACTATCCTACTACAGATCTAACATAGTCTTTAGTGCTTTTTTCTAGAAAATTAGAAACATGTTTTCAATTTACCCAAAACGCTTCTCTTACGTTACTGACAAAAGTAATAAAAAGTATTTTATTGAAAATCATGGCGATTATTGAAAATCATGGTTATTAATTAGAACTTTCAAAGTCTGGCATCTCTGGCTGGCCCTTTGCCTAACTGTGATATAACTACATCTAATGAAACATTTCACAAATAGTAGAATTACTGATCTAGATTTTAACCTTACCTTTTTGAAATATTTGGCACGAGTTTTGTCGAGCAGATGAATAGGTAAAATTCTATGGTTCAATTCAATACTCGGCATTTAATAAGATTTAGCATGTTAAGCTGTATGAGTAGTGGGAAAACGAGAGTTCTGGCTCAGCCGGTGGCACTGTGGCACCGTGCCACCGGCCGGAGGCACGCAGCTGCAGCACTGAGGATCCGCTCCTCCGGCCGGAGGCACCGCTCCTCCGGCTGCACCGATCCTCCGGTGGGGAAAAATAATTTTCTACTGTAACACGAGGGGTGAAAATAAGAACTCTAAGAAGAAGTTAAATGAACAAGATTATCATACTATAAGATGAATATTGATTTTATATACTAATTTTGAAAGACAAACACCTTATAATGAGTATCACTAATTAAGCGAAACAATGGAAAAATATTAATTTTAACGAAAAAAGCTGATTTCGTAAGAATTTTTTCAACTATAAGACGAGGATATCAACTTATAAGAAGAAATTTAAACTTACATTTTAGTTTTTGAACAATCATTACATTAATGAATACTGATAATTAGACAAAATATTCATTTTTAACGAAAAAAGCTGATTTTTTTTACAAATTTTTCAACTATAGAACGAGGATACCAAACCACAAACCGAAGATTAAACATATATATTAATTTCGAATAACAAACATCTTAATGAGTATTACTGACGGAGAAACCTTTTTTATGCAGTGAATAATCTCCACGTGCAGCGAACGATTGAAATAAGAACATGTTAAAAACCAGACCCCAATTACCAATAAGTACTTCAAGTGCCGCAGCTGAAAAACATAGTGAACAAAACCAGAGACTGTCGAAACTAACTAATTGGAGAAACTCTGCAGACCTCCCTCCTTCAAACTACAGCTGTCTTATCCCGCGCGTGTGCACAGAACTTAAAAACATTCCCTTCAGTTCCCAAAATGTTTCTGAGCAGTTAAGACGCTCTTGTACATATATGATGTAAATATATTTAATATAATGTAAAATTGGAGAACTTATACGCAGCCTCCAAACGCGACTTAAAACATGTACATCTAGCCAAGAATTATATTATATTCAAAGGAAAATGAATCTTCTGTTTATTTTACACAATTGTCATTTTCTACTAATACTATTTATTATTCTTCCAATATAAGTGAATCAATGGATCAGATAAATATCGCTACAACACTTTGGATTACTACTGTGGGTATATTCAGCGCAAAAAGGAAAATCTCAGGTAAGCTGAACAAACTTCTTTAACATATCAAAAGATGAAAATGTATATTAAATTTGAAGACTGATTTAACTATTTATAAAAATAAGAAAATTTATTACGCTACCGACGGTTCCCCTAACAAAGATTATGAAAGACTGATTCTGAAAAAAGAATATTATCCCAGTATCAAAAACGATAATTTAACAAATTTCTAAAAATATAATAATAAATAAAAGAACACTAAAAAAGAAAAAAAATGAATGCGATAAAAGAAAATACTCAATTTATTGAAAAACTCAATTCTACAAATTATAGTACATGGAAGTTCAAGATGCAGATGTTCCTGATTAAAGAGGAACTCGACGATATTATAGTACAAGATCCACCAGCTCCACCCGATCCCGCATGGCACAAAAAAGACCGCAAGACTAGAGCTTTAATTAACCTAAGCATCGATGATTCTCAAATCGTAAATGTAAAAAACTTAGATACTGCCAAATTAACATGGGAAGCTCTGAAAAATATACATGAGAGAAGCAATTTATCTAGTAAGCTTTACCTGTTACGGAAACTATACAGTACTAAATTAGCTGAGGGTGCAAACATGATTTCACATATCACTAATATCTTGCAAATTATAGATAAACTTAATGCCATTGGAGAAAATATTAGCGATTCACATATTTCCGCGCTATTTCTGTGTTCTCTTCCCCCCAGTTACAATACTTTGATAACTGCGTTGGAGGCGAGACCAGAAAATGAGCTCACCCCTGATTTTATCAAAAACAAATTAACTGATGAATATAATCGTAGACATGAAATGTCAGAACAATCACATAGCGGATATAACAACAATGAGAGAGCATTTAAAACAAATAGGAGATATACACACACTGAAAATAGAAGAGAACAAAAATATTGTAACAACTGCAAAATGAAAAATCATTCGACTTACGAATGCTGGCACTACAAGAGCAGAAACACGGTACAATCCGGAAATCCTCGTAACAATCAATTCAAAAATAAAAAGAATTTCTCATCTTCATTATGTTATGAAAAAAACGAAACTCATAGGGAAAACAAAGTTCCAAACGAAAGAAAATACGCAAATGATCAGACGCAAAATAAAGCATTAATCACTCAAAAAGTAGGCAAAAATAACTGGATTCTCGATTCAGGATCTACCTCGCACATTTGTAATGATAAAAGCCTATTTAGTAAATTTATTGATTATAATAAAACTTCAGTAACGATCGCGAATGGTAATAAACTGACAGCGTTAGGTTCAGGAGAAGTTTTTATAAAAACATTAACCCCCGAAGGAAAAGAAAAACTAACGAAATTACGCGAAGTGCTTTATGTCCCAGACTTAGAGTCGAACCTAATTTCGGTTAGTAAAGCCGCTAAAAACGGGTGTAAACTAATCTTCGACGATAATAAATGCGATTTGATCTTTGATGAAGAAATATATATTAGGGCGAAAAATGAGAAAAACTTATACATTATTGAGGAAATAGACCATGTGGAAGAACCACAAAATTATGTAAACATAACGTATAACTGTGACAGCAAACAATGCATAGATCTCTGGCATCGCATACTAGGTCACAGAGATTATGACGCGATTAAATCAATGATAACAAATCAAATTGCGGACGGAATAAAGATAGGAAAATGTAAACATCAAAATAAAACATGCGTAACTTGTATCGAAACTAAATTAACTAACATGCCGTATCCTAAATCAGCAACAAATCGAGCTACTAATATTGCGGATTTGATCCACAGTGACGTGTGTGGACCTTTAGATACACCGACTTTAGGCGGAAAAATTTATTTTATGACTCTTATTGATGACTATTCCCGATATACTACGATATATTTATTATCTAAAAAGAGCGAAGTTGCTGAAAAGATAAAAGAGTACGTAACGATGATATACAATCAGTTCGGTAAAAAAACCTAAGGAAATTAGATCGGATAACGGTCGTGAGTATGTAAATCAAGAGATCGATGAATACCTAAAACAGAACGGAATTTTACACCAATTGACTGTCCCGCATAATCCGAGCCAGAATGGAGTTGCGGAGAGAAAAAATAAAAGTTTATTAGATATGACTAGAAGTATGCTATCACAAGCAAAATTAAGCAAACATTTTTGGGGTGAAGCCATAAACACTGCAACATATTTACAAAACCGACTCCCAACCAAAGCAAACAACAACAGAACACCTTACGAATTATGGAAAGGAATTAAACCGAATTTAAAACACTTAAGAACATTCGGTTGTAAAGCGCTATTTTACGTCGATAAAGTAAATAGAGGAAAACTCGATAACAGGGCTCAAACCGGAACGTTTGTAGGTTATGATACACGATCGACTGGTTATAGAATTCACACACAAGGAAAACAAATTATAATAGCGAGAACGGTGAAATTTCTTGAGAATGAAAATGTACACTCAGATAACATTGAGGAGATACAAATCACCACAAAAACATCAGATGACAATACACAATTACCGGATAGACATGAAAATCACTTAGAAATAAAACTTGACAGCGAAGAGACACCATCCGTGCCCAAACATCAACCAATTGAACCAAGAAGGTCTAATAGGACAAATAGAGGCGTTCCTCCTGACAGATATGTTTGTCTCACAAATAGTTCATCTGAAAACATTCCCGAAAATTGGGAAGATATCGAAAAAATGAAAAATCCTAATGATAAACAAAATTGGATAAAAGCAACACAAAATGAAATACAATGCCTAAGAAAAAATAACACTTGGACTTTAACAGATCCACCACCCGGAACAAAAATTATCGGCTCAAAATGGACTTTTAAACTAAAAAAGAACAATTTAGGAAATATTCAAAGCTATAAAGCGCGTCTAGTAGCACAAGGATATAGTCAAAGATTCGGGATTGACTATGATCAAACCTTCGCACCTGTAGTTTCGTACGCTACAATACGTGCATTTCTCATCTCTGCATTGCACAAAAGTTTGAACGTTAAACATGTTGACGTTACCACAGCATTCTTGCACGGTGAATTAACTGAAACTGTTTATATGAGTCAACCAGACGGGTATATTAAACCCGGCGATGAAAGAAAAGTTTGTAAACTTCAAAAAGCCATCTACGGTCTTAAGCAAGCCGCAAAGGCCTGGTACACCAAAATATCGGAAACACTCACAAACAATAATTTCATACAGAGCAAAAATGATCCATGTCTGTACTTTAAATCAAATCAAGAAAATCCGATATACATCATCATTTATGTAGATGATATCCTGATAGCAGGAAAGGACAGTGACATCGAAGAAACAATAAACCAACTTAAGAAAGAATATGAACTAAAAAACTTAGGAGAAGTGAATAATTACCTAGGAATAAACATTAATAGAATCAATGATACATATTACCTAAATCAAAACAATAAAATACAGGAACTAGTGAAAAAACTGAATTTAAACGACATGAAACCTCATTACACACCAATGATTGCTGGATTCAACAGACTTGAAGACGATGATAATCTTTTACCTAATAACACGAAATATCGACAAGCCACAGGCACATTACTTTACATATCAACAATCACGCGTCCTGACATATCCGCAGCAGTCAACATATTATGTCGTAGAAATGAAACACCACGCCAAAAGGACTGGACAGCAGTGAAAAGAATCATTTCATACCTTAAAACTACAGAAAATTTGAATTTAACTCTTAGCGCAAACAGCAAGCCCATCCTAACAGCATACGCCGATGCAGACTGGGCAGGTGACTTGAAAACACGTAAATCAACATCAGGAAATCTATTCATGCTAGGAAAATCACCGATTTACTGGATTACAAAAAGGCAAAATTGTATTGCACTTTCGTCAGCCGAAGCTGAATACGTTTCAGCTAGCAACGCAGCACAAGAATTAACTTGGATAACAAACTTGCTTAACGATCTCAACATTCCACAAAAATTACCCATCACGATTTTTGAGGATAATATGTCCTGTATAAAAATGACTGAAAACGATAAAGATACTAAGCGATCCAAACACATCGACATACGTTTCCACAACATCAAACTTATGAAAGAAGAAGGAAAAATTGATTTACAATACTGCCCCACTGAAGAAATGACAGCCGACACTCTCACGAAGCCCACTCCCAAACCTGTGTACGAGAAACACCGTAAGAAACTGAATCTTCAACCATTCCCCACACAGGAGATTACGGGGGAGTGACGGAGAAACCTTTTTTATGCAGTGAATAATCTCCACGTGCAGCGAACGATTGAAATAAGAACATGTTAAAAACCAGACCCCAATTACCAATAAGTACTTCAAGTGCCGCAGCTGAAAAACATAGTGAACAAAACCAGAGACTGTCGAAACTAACTAATTGGAGAAACTCTGCAGACCTCCCTCCTTCAAACTACAGCTGTCTTATCCCGCGCGTGTGCACAGAACTTAAAAACATTCCCTTCAGTTCCCAAAATGTTTCTGAGCAGTTAAGACGCTCTTGTACATATATGATGTAAATATATTTAATATAATGTAAAATTGGAGCACTTATACGCAGCCTCCAAACGCGACTTAAAACATGTACATCTAGCCAAGAATTATATTATATTCAAAGGAAAATGAATCTTCTGTTTATTTTACACAATTGTCATTTTCTACTAATACTATTTATTATTCTTCCAATATAAGTGAATCAATGGATCAGATAAATATCGCTACAACACTTTGGATTACTACTGTGGGTATATTCAGCGCAAAAAGGAAAATCTCAGGTAAGCTGAACAAACTTCTTTAACATATCAAAAGATGAAAATGTATATTAAATTTGAAGACTGATTTAACTATTTATAAAAATAAGAAAATTTATTACGCTACCGACGGTTCCCCTAACAATTACTAATTACACGAAACAATGAAAAAAAATATCAAATTTTAACGAAAAAGCTGATTTCTTATAAATTTTTCAACTATCAGATGAGAACATCAAACTATAAGATAGATTTTAAACTTATATTATAGTTTCTGAACATTGGACACCTTAATGAGTAGAATAATTAAACAAAATAAAATAACAATTTTAACGAAAAAAGCTGATTTCTTACGAATTTTTCAACTATAAGACGAGAATATAACCATAAGCCGAAGATTAAACATATATTATAGTTTATGTACAATGGGTACCTTATTGAGTATTACCAATTAGACGAAACAATGGGAAAATATCAATTTTAAGGAATAAAGCTGATTTTTTCAGAATTTTTCAACTATAAGATGACGTTATCAACTTATAAGAGAAAATTACACTTATATTTTTAGTTTTTTAACCGCAATACATAGAAAATATTCAAAATTTGAATGATTTTTTTACCGAATTAATTGATTTTCCGCACAAAAATAGGAGTTTTAACAACCAATTATCTAAGTTTACTCTGTATACTTGATTTAATTCTGTTTAGACGTACGTAATATAATCTTTTTATATCATTTAGACTTGAAATAAGAACCATATTTAAATAAAAACCAGTTGTTTATTTATTCTTAATACGCAAACTTTTTTTCTTTCCTAAAATGTAGCATTTCTGAGGAGGGATAATAATTCCACCCCACATTCTAAGGAAAAGGGGAGCCTAACAATGACCGTCTAGGTCACAACTTTTACTATAATATAAATATTATTCGCTATCAATGTTTACAAAAAATCCATGTTGGGAGATAGATATGAGTTATATTTTAATAAAGTTTAC
The DNA here is from genome assembly GCA_963931845.1 of Maratus michaelseni. Classification (NCBI taxonomy): domain Eukaryota; kingdom Metazoa; phylum Arthropoda; class Arachnida; order Araneae; family Salticidae; genus Maratus; species Maratus michaelseni. Next base: position 448,578,007 of record OZ007586.1, read on the forward strand.
CCTCCTCCATCTTCTACACGATGCTAACAATTATACAAAACAAAAGAAATACCGATTTTTAACGAAAAAGGGTGAATTTTAATGAATTTTTACACAAGTTTTCGGTATTATTGTACACTAACAGATATGATATTATTTCTTAGGTGATTACAATACAGAGAAAAGTATTCACCTTTAGATTACTTTTCGTGAAATATTTAACAGTAATTATATAAACTCCTGTTTACATCACTAATTTACATTTGAAAATAAGGATTTATAGGATAAAATAAATAATCTTAAGTTATACTTAGTAAATTTTACACTATTCCAATTATTTTATACCGTGTTTTTCACGAGTTTTATATTAATTAGTAATTTTATATTAATTAACTTTGAATATTTTCTATGATATGGTTAATCCATTTTTATCACAGAAATACCAGTACCTAAAATTTCACTTAAACTCATATTCTAAGTATTAATATTCACTTATAATTTTACTTTTAGTTATACTTTTACTTGAAACCATGTGAACTTGTAGAACCCTGCTTACGCATATGGAGTTTAGTACATCACACTGTTATCTAAATGAATATGAATACCTTATTGTTTTAAATTTTCCAATTTTAACAGAATATGCAAGAATATAAACTTTAATTTTATCTAAACATTTTATTTCAAATAGCCTAGTTTATGAAAACGATACATATTACCAAATATTAGACAACATTTTAACATGAACATAGATACTGATCACATACCTATTTTAGCATAATTTATTAGCATACATAGCATTTCTTCCATTTCTTTCAGAAATATACATATAAAATTATGGATTTACCGAGTATATATCCAATTTTAGCTTTCACTTACCAATTTTTTACACCATTTCAATGATTTCAATGATTTCAAGCTATTTTATGTCACAGAAACGAAAAAATAATTGAATACAGACGCGAGTAAATAATATTTGTATTGTATTTTCCATTCAAAGATTTGAAACTCAAGTTAAAATTTATGTTATAAGTATTGATATCCACTTTTAGTTATACTTTTACTTGAAACCATATGAACTTGTAGAACCTTGCTTACGCATATGAGTTTAGTACACACTGTTATCTAAATGAATATGAATACCTTATTGTTTTAAATTTTCCAATTTTAACAGAATATGCACGAATATAACCTTTAAGTTTATCTAAACATTTTATTTCAAATACCCTAGTTTATGAAAACGATACATATTACCAAATATTAGACATTTTAACATAAACTTATATACTGATCACATACCTATTTTAGCATAACTTATTAACATGCAATAGCATTTTATCCATTCCTTTCAGAAATATACATATAAATATATGGATTTAACGAGAAAATATCCAATTTTAGCTTGCATTTAGTGATTTTTTACACCATTCCAATGATTTCGAGCTATTTTATATCACAGAAACGAAAACATATTTGAACATAAACGCCTGTAAAATAATATTTGAACTGTGTTTCCTATTCAAAAATTCAAATCTCAAATTAAAATTTATGTTCTATCACTTATCAACTATTTATCACACATAACTTTTACCATAAAAACATCGTAGAAATTAAATATACGTTAAATGAAAATAATAAATTGTAAGTACCTAAAAATATCAAACACAAAATCTATTAATCAAAACTTAAAAAATTAAAAAAAAAATTAAAAGTTCTTACGAAGTTAAAAAAAAAAATTACAAATGAAAAAAAAAATTTACAAATGAAAAAAAAATTTACAAATGAAAAAAAAAATTTACAAATGAAAAAAAAAATTTACAAATTAAAAAAAAATTACAAAATTAAAAAAAAAGTTTTTACAAAAAAAAGTTAAAAAAAAAGTATTTTACAAAAAAAAAAAAAAAAAAAAGTTTTTTACATAAAAAAAGAAAAAAAAATTTACGAAGGTTTAATATATTACAAAAAGTACCCATTTTGTACAAAATTTTTTAAAAATTAGAAGTTTAATTGCTATTATTACCACTATCACTTCTCAGAATTTAGCAGCCTAGACTTTTGTACACTATATATTTTTAATACTATAAAGAAAATTTTAACTGCAATTGTACCAACACTATTATTAAGTTCGCATAAACCAAATTTCATACTGTATTTAGCGAATTTCCAATTAACATCTTCCGTGTAGAGTAACTTTTTCCTCTAACATTTGAAATCGTGTATATCTGCTACTTTCATATTTATAATTAATATTTCAGAATTAAGACCATACTAACCATTTTAATATAAGACCATATTTAAGCAAGATTCCATGATAAAGCTTATTATACTGATTATTTTTATTTAGTACGCATGCGCAGTTTTGTCACATGATCACTTTAACTGATGATAATATAAAATTTTGAAAAGTGATGCAGAGGTTCTCATTTCCCAAGTCAAATTCTTGCAGATGACTATTCAGATGACTGTATATGTATAGCTCCAGTAAATTTCCTGATTTTAACCCAGTTGGGGAAACAATTTATCTGTTAACGAATAAAGTAAGTTGTACTATATCATTGTAAAACATCAATAAATGATTATTTATCTATTAAATCTTTTCTAAGTATATAATTATATTTCTTTTATTGTATAGATGCTACACCAAGATGAATCAAAACAGCAGAAACTCTCTTTACCAGAAATGGATACCCCGGATGATTCATCGTCAACACATATAGAGTTAAAGAATAATATACATGTGAGTACTTATATGTGATATATTAGAATACATATATTAAACATAATTAGAGTGAATTTACAATAAAATATTGTACCAGATGTTCTATAAAATGTGATGTTTTTTCGTCTATAGTGTTAGAAGGAATTCTAAATATATGCATTTATTTCTCTTGCAGATGTGTTCCACTTGTAACAAATACTTTTCAAGTAAATGGAATTTAAAAGAACATATACAAATCCATACTAGTGAAAAACCATATACTTGTAATCATCGTCAAAAATCATCTACAAGAAAGCGTGAATTATCTTTTACTAGAAAATACACACCATCAGTTCATATGAAAACACATCCTGTTAAAAAATTGTTTCAGTGTGAAAAGTGTGAGAAAATCTTCGTTATTCGTAATAAACTGAATAGACATATGACTGTTATGTTGAACTTGTCGAAGACAGTATCCCAAATCATATTGAAGATGGATATTCAAAAATTAACCAGTAGTTTGAAGAATTTAACAGTCAAAGATCAGATTGGATACTTCGAAAAATTAACTGTATAGAACATAAACCAACATAACATTTACCCAAACTACTCATGCAGCATTATTGATTTGACATATGATATCCAAAAAGTGAAATTTGTAAAGAAAAATCCAAAGTGTTGTAAAGAATTTTATTGATATAATTGATAAAATGTATTGAAGAGAAAATGATATAAATGTAGACAACATTCACAATGTATTGTTTAAATACCCATAATAATAAAAAATGTATCTATACACATCTGTGTTTATTTTTATAAAACATATTTCATTGTTAAAATACATTGTATGATTTTTAACATGAAATTTCTACATGACAGTAAATAACTAATTTTGCTTTACGTAAGACTTGAGATTTATCATAACTTGTTCAACGAAACAACATTTTTCCCCAATGAATATCCAGTTTACACACATACATATGAAAATCAACTTTTGATAATACTATACATCAGATTAATGAAAAATATATAAAATTCATTAAAAAAATGTTTTTACAAATAAAAAATTAAAAAATTTTTACAAATTTAAAAAAAAAAAGTTTCTTTACAATTAAAAAAAAGTTTTTACAAAAAAAATTTTTTACAAATTAAAAAAAAAGTTTTTACATATATAAAAAAAAGTTTCTACAAAGTTAAAAAAAAAAGTTATAAAAAAAGTATACAAAACTAAAAAAAAAATAAAAATTTAACAAAAAATAAATAAATATTTCAAGTTTTTCTAAAAATATTTACATATTAACAAAAATTTACTCAAAAGTCAGAACCAGACCTATGTCTAACATAGCATTTTTTCGACTTCAGTTGTTAAAATCATAGTGTTAGCGCTGTGAAAATACAAAATAATACCTTCAAATGGTAATCTATCTTGGATCCAATATATGGTATATTAAGAATCATTTGTGATTTCAACAAATTAAATATGCATGAGAAAACCATTAATGTATCAGCAACTGATGGGACTCATTTTGCTGATGTTATATCAATCTATAAATCTGGAAGTTACCGACAGTAACAGTAACCAAAGACTAACAGATAGAGATGCTTTAAGGGTGTTGACATTACAGACAGATACAAGAAACAATTTATATCAGTCTTAATCAAATAAAAAATCTTCAGAGTTTCCTTTAGATTTACCTATTGAAGTGTAGATAACTGAAAACATATCTATCGGTCCAGAAGTGACTAATATAACAGCAAAGCATACAGATAATGGGTATCGCGGACTTTTAGTTTATGTTATCACTTCAAGTGATAAATACTGCTGATTTCGGATAGATACGCATACAAGTAAATTATATGATGAGTTGAAAATGAACCGAGAATTCATATCGGAGTATAACTTAAACATGTACACCAGCTTATGACTTGAAAAATTCACGACATTCTACAACGACTGATTTCAAATTACACAACCAATAAAATATTTACCTTCAAGGAAAGAAAATGAAACCCCATTCAACTGTTTCAGATATCCAAATTGATCACGTGATCGATGTTGAACAGCAGGATCAGGCGTAAATCTAACATCCCATTTTTTCTCGATTTCGGTTGTTTAAAGTTCTTATTTTAAAGAAATGTACAATGGTTAGGCAACCATTATACTACTCTTTAAAATAACACTTTAAACAATCGAAATCGAGAAAAAATGGGATGTTAGATTTACGCCTGATCCTGCTGTTCAACATCGATCACGTGATCAATTTGGATATCTGAAACAGTTGAATGGGGTTTCATTTTCTTTCCTTGAAGGTAAATATTTTATTGGTTGTGTAATTTGAAATCAGTCGTTGTAGAATATCGTGAATTTTTCAAGTCATAAGCAGGTACACATGTTTAAGTTATACTCCGATATGAATTCTCGGTTCATTTTCAACTCATCATATAATTTACTTGTATGCGTATCTATCCGAAATCAGCAGTATTTATCACTTGAAGTGATAACATAAACTAAAAGTCCGCGATACCCATTATCTGTATGCTTTGCTGTTATATTAGTCACTTCTGGACCGATAGATATGTTTTCAGTTATCTACACTTCAATAGGTAAATCTAAAGGAAACTCTGAAGATTTTTTATTTGATTAAGACTGATATAAATTGTTTCTTGTATCTGTCTGTAATGTCAACACCCTTAAAGCATCTCTATCTGTTAGTCTTTGGTTACTGTTACTGTCGGTAACTTCCAGATTTATAGATTGATATAACATCAGCAAAATGAGTCCCATCAGTTGCTGATACATTAATGGTTTTCTCATGCATATTTAATTTGTTGAAATCACAAATGATTCTTAATATACCATATATTGGATCCAAGATAGATTACCATTTGAAGGTATTATTTTGTATTTTCACAGCGCTAACACTATGATTTTAACAACTGAAGTCGAAAAAATGCTATGTTAGACATAGGTCTGGTTCTGACTTTTGAGTAAATTTTTGTTAATATGTAAATATTTTTAGAAAAACTTGAAATATTTATTTATTTTTTGTTAAATTTTTATTTTTTTTTTAGTTTTGTATACTTTTTTTATAACTTTTTTTTTTTAACTTTGTAGAAACTTTTTTTTATATATGTAAAAACTTTTTTTTTAATTTGTAAAAACTTTTTTTGTAAAAACTTTTTTTAATTGTAAAGAAACTTTTTTTTTTAAATTTGTAAAAATTTTTTAATTTTTTATTTGTAAAAACATTTTTTTAATGAATTTTATATATTTTTCATTAATCTGATGTATAGTATTATCAAAAGTTGATTTTCATATGTATGTGTGTAAACTGGATATTCATTGGGGAAAAATGTTGTTTCGTTGAACAAGTTATGATAAATCTCAAGTCTTACGTAAAGCAAAATTAGTTATTTACTGTCATGTAGAAATTTCATGTTAAAAATCATACAATGTATTTTAACAATGAAATATGTTTTATAAAAATAAACACAGATGTGTATAGATACATTTTTTATTATTATGGGTATTTAAACAATACATTGTGAATATTGTCTACATTTATATCATTTTCTCTTCAATACATTTTATCAATTATATCAATAAAATTCTTTACAACACTTTGGATTTTTCTTTACAAATTTCACTTTTTGGATATCATATGTCAAATCAATAATGCTGCATGAGTAGTTTGGGTAAATGTTATGTTGGTTTATGTTCTATACAGTTAATTTTTCGAAGTATCCAATCTGATCTTTGACTGTTAAATTCTTCAAACTACTGGTTAATTTTTGAATATCCATCTTCAATATGATTTGGGATACTGTCTTCGACAAGTTCAACATAACAGTCATATGTCTATTCAGTTTATTACGAATAACGAATATTTTCTCACACTTTTCACACTGAAACAATTTTTTAACAGGATGTGTTTTCATATGAACTGATGGTGTGTATTTTCTAGTAAAAGATAATTCACGCTTTTTCTTGTAGATGATTTTTGACGATGATTACAAGTATATGGTTTTTCACTAGTATGGATTTGTATATGTTCTTTTAAATTCCATTTACTTGAAAAGTATTTGTTACAAGTGGAACACATCTGCAAGAGAAATAAATGCATATATTTAGAATTCCTTCTAACACTATAGACGAAAAAACATCACATTTTATAGAACATCTGGTACAATATTTTATTGTAAATTCACTCTAATTATGTTTAATATATGTATTCTAATATATCACATATAAGTACTCACATGTATATTATTCTTTAACTCTATATGTGTTGACGATGAATCATCCGGGGTATCCATTTCTGGTAAAGAGAGTTTCTGCTGTTTTGATTCATCTTGGTGTAGCATCTATACAATAAAAGAAATATAATTATATACTTAGAAAAGATTTAATAGATAAATAATCATTTATTGATGTTTTACAATGATATAGTACAACTTACTTTATTCGTTAACAGATAAATTGTTTCCCCAACTGGGTTAAAATCAGGAAATTTACTGGAGCTATACATATACAGTCATCTGAATAGTCATCTGCAAGAATTTGACTTGGGAAATGAGAACCTCTGCATCACTTTTCAAAATTTTATATTATCATCAGTTAAAGTGATCATGTGACAAAACTGCGCATGCGTACTAAATAAAAATAATCAGTATAATAAGCTTTATCATGGAATCTTGCTTAAATATGGTCTTATATTAAAATGGTTAGTATGGTCTTAATTCTGAAATATTAATTATAAATATGAAAGTAGCAGATATACACGATTTCAAATGTTAGAGGAAAAAGTTACTCTACACGGAAGATGTTAATTGGAAATTCGCTAAATACAGTATGAAATTTGGTTTATGCGAACTTAATAATAGTGTTGGTACAATTGCAGTTGAAATTTTCTTTATAGTATTAAAAATATATAGTGTACAAAAGTCTAGGCTGCTAAATTCTGAGAAGTGATAGTGGTAATAATAGCAATTAAACTTCTAATTTTTAAAAAAAATTTTACAAAATGGGTACTTTTTGTAATATATTAAACCTTCGTAATTTTTTTTTTCTTTTTTTTATGTAAAAAACTTTTTTTTTTTTTTTTTTTTTGTAAAATACTTTTTTTTTAACTTTTTTTTGTAAAAACTTTTTTTTTATTTTTGTAATTTTTTTTTTAATTTGTAAATTTTTTTTTTCATTTGTAATTTTTTTTTTTCATTTGTAAATTTTTTTTTCATTTGTAAAATTTTTTTTTTCATTTGTAATTTTTTTTTTTTTTTAACTTCGTAAGAACTTTTAATTTTTTTTTTAATTTTTTAAGTTTTGATTAATAGATTTTGTGTTTGATATTTTTAGGTACTTACAATTTATTATTTTCATTTAACGTATATTTAATTTCTACGATGTTTTTATGGTAAAAGTTAAGTGTGATAAATAGTTGATAAGTGATAGAACATAAATTTTAATTTGAGATTTGAATTTTTGAATAGGAAACACAGTTAAAATATTATTTTACAGGCATTTATGTTCAAATATGTTTTCGTTTCTGTGATATAAAATAGCTCGAAATCATTGGAATGGTGTAAAAAATCACTAAATGCAAGCTAAAATTGGATATTTACTCGTTAAATCCATATATTTATATGTATGTTTCTGAAAGGAATGGATAAAATGCTATTGCATGTTAATAAGTTATGCTAAAATAGGTATGTGATCAGTATATAAGTTTATGTTAAAATGTCTAATATTTGGTAATATGTATCGTTTTCATAAACTAGGGTATTTGAAATAAAATGTTTAGATAAACTTAAAGGTTATATTCGTGCATATTCTGTTAAAATTGGAAAATTTAAAACAATAAGGTATTCATATTCATTTAGATAACAGTGTGTACTAAACTCATATGCGTAAGCAAGGTTCTACAAGTTCATATGGTTTCAAGTAAAAGTATAACTAAAAGTGGATATCAATACTTATAACATAAATTTTAACTTGAGTTTCAAATCTTTGAATGGAAAATACAATACAAATATTATTTACTCGCGTCTGTATTCAATTATTTTTTCGTTTCTGTGACATAAAATAGCTTGAAATCATTGAAATCATTGAAATGGTGTAAAAAATTGGTAAGTGAAAGCTAAAATTGGATATATACTCGGTAAATCCATAATTTTATATGTATATTTCTGAAAGAAATGGAAGAAATGCTATGTATGCTAATAAATTATGCTAAAATAGGTATGTGATCAGTATCTATGTTCATGTTAAAATGTTGTCTAATATTTGGTAATATGTATCGTTTTCATAAACTAGGCTATTTGAAATAAAATGTTTAGATAAAATTAAAGTTTATATTCTTGCATATTCTGTTAAAATTGGAAAATTTAAAACAATAAGGTATTCATATTCATTTAGATAACAGTGTGATGTACTAAACTCCATATGCGTAAGCAGGGTTCTACAAGTTCACATGGTTTCAAGTAAAAGTATAACTAAAAGTAAAGTTATAAGTGAATATTAATACTTAGAATATGAGTTTAAGTGAAATTTTAGGTACTGGTATTTCTGTGATAAAAATGGATTAACCATATCATAGAAAATATTCAAAGTTAATTAATATAAAATTACTAATTAATATAAAACTCGTGAAAAACACGGTATAAAATAATTGGAATAGTGTAAAATTTACTAAGTATAAGTTAAGATTATTTATTTTATCCTATAAATCCTTATTTTCAAATGTAAATTAGTGATGTAAACAGGAGTTTATATAATTACTGTTAAATATTTCACGAAAAGTAATCTAAAGGTGAATACTTTTCTCTGCATTGTAATCACCTAAGAAATAATATCATATCTGTTAGTGTACAATAATACCGAAAACTTGTGTAAAAATTCATTAAAATTCACCCTTTTTCGTTAAAAATCGGTATTTCTTTTGTTTTGTATAATTGTTAGCATCGTGTAGAAGATGGAGGAGGGTAAACTTTATTAAAATATAACTCATATCTATCTCCCAACATGGATTTTTTGTAAACATTGATAGCGAATAATATTTATATTATAGTAAAAGTTGTGACCTAGACGGTCATTGTTAGGCTCCCCTTTTCCTTAGAATGTGGGGTGGAATTATTATCCCTCCTCAGAAATGCTACATTTTAGGAAAGAAAAAAAGTTTGCGTATTAAGAATAAATAAACAACTGGTTTTTATTTAAATATGGTTCTTATTTCAAGTCTAAATGATATAAAAAGATTATATTACGTACGTCTAAACAGAATTAAATCAAGTATACAGAGTAAACTTAGATAATTGGTTGTTAAAACTCCTATTTTTGTGCGGAAAATCAATTAATTCGGTAAAAAAATCATTCAAATTTTGAATATTTTCTATGTATTGCGGTTAAAAAACTAAAAATATAAGTGTAATTTTCTCTTATAAGTTGATAACGTCATCTTATAGTTGAAAAATTCTGAAAAAATCAGCTTTATTCCTTAAAATTGATATTTTCCCATTGTTTCGTCTAATTGGTAATACTCAATAAGGTACCCATTGTACATAAACTATAATATATGTTTAATCTTCGGCTTATGGTTATATTCTCGTCTTATAGTTGAAAAATTCGTAAGAAATCAGCTTTTTTCGTTAAAATTGTTATTTTATTTTGTTTAATTATTCTACTCATTAAGGTGTCCAATGTTCAGAAACTATAATATAAGTTTAAAATCTATCTTATAGTTTGATGTTCTCATCTGATAGTTGAAAAATTTATAAGAAATCAGCTTTTTCGTTAAAATTTGATATTTTTTTTCATTGTTTCGTGTAATTAGTAATACTCATTAAGATGTTTGTTATTCGAAATTAATATATATGTTTAATCTTCGGTTTGTGGTTTGGTATCCTCGTTCTATAGTTGAAAAATTTGTAAGAAATCAGCTTTTTTCGTTAAAAATGAATATTTTGTCTAATTATCAGTATTCATTAATGTAATGATTGTTCAAAAACTAAAATGTAAGTTTAAATTTCTTCTTATAAGTTGATATCCTCGTCTTATAGTTGAAAAAATTCTTACGAAATCAGCTTTTTTCGTTAAAATTAATATTTTTCCATTGTTTCGCTTAATTAGTGATACTCATTATAAGGTGTTTGTCTTTCAAAATTAGTATATAAAATCAATATTCATCTTATAGTATGATAATCTTGTTCATTTAACTTCTTCTTAGAGTTCTTATTTTCACCCCTCGTGTTACAGTAGAAAATTATTTTTCCCCACCGGAGGATCGGTGCAGCCGGAGGAGCGGTGCCTCCGGCCGGAGGAGCGGATCCTCAGTGCTGCAGCTGCGTGCCTCCGGCCGGTGGCACGGTGCCACAGTGCCACCGGCTGAGCCAGAACTCTCGTTTTCCCACTACTTGTATGCATTAGGAAAAAACAAAACTAAACTATTAACAAAAAGCTGCATAGAACACATTTTGGAATTGCGCAAATAATATCCAAAACTATTATCATTCACTCACAAAAACAACATCAAGCATTAGAACATTTTTTAATATAGTACAATATAGAGTCAAAATGGTTTTGGTGTAAATTTTTGCCATTGTTTTGTTTCCACTGCAATTGTATATAATCATAGTTTGAATTTTTAGGTATTTAAATTATTTTTAAAAGTTAATTAAAATATTCGAAATTTTTATGCTTCTATGGGTGATAGTGGTCTGCACGGGCCGAAATTTCCGGGCCTGGACCCGGACCGACCCATACAAAAAAATTCGGCCCGGCCCGGCCCGATACAAAAATTAAAAGTTAGAAGTCCGGCCCGATCTTGCCCCGGTCCGGTATAAAAGCTAAAAGTTCGGCCCGAGCCCGGTCCGGCCCGGAAAAAAGTTTAAATCTCGGTGCGAGCCCGGCCCGGCCCGAGTGTATTTCTACAAAACATTGATTTTTACGTCGATTTGGTTAAAAATTTGCCTCGTAGGAGGAGATCTAACCAAAAATTCCTATCTTAGCCCTTTTTTTTCCACGTTTATAATCTTCATTTTTATAAAGGTGTTGCAACCTGGAATATTTATTTTTTTAATAAATCTCTATTTGTTGTATGTATGTGTTTAATTATTATTAATATTGTTAATCCATATTCCACTTATTGAAGTGTTAAAAATCAGAAAAAGGCTATACAGTAAAATCTTCTAAGATGGAATTGCATAGGAAAAAAGAAAAAAAAAGAATGAGTTATAGACAATTTGCCTTCTTAGCAGGTGTAAATGTATTATATATTCTTTTCTTACGTATTAGTATATTCATTTTTCATGGATCAACACATTTTTCAGTTTAAGACAGGATTCTGTCATAAGCAGGTTCTTTTTCACACGTTTTACTATATTTTAATTTAGCCATATTTTAATAAGTGTATAAATCTACTATTCTTTAAAAAGAATAAATTTTAATGTTTAATTGTAGAATAATGGCGATTTAAAAATGTATGCATGTTTTGCAAAGATTTTTGTGCCAGGTCTTATTTTACTGACCTTTGAACAGACAAGGCCATGCCGAGACAATGATTTTCATACGGGTCAAAACCAGGACTGAAAATTTTGGGGCGTGAAGACTAGGAAGAATAAAACCAGTCCCGGCTCTAACGAAAAAAATAATTTAAGGCACGGCCTTATTCTTCAGAAAGAAGGTAAGGCCCGGCCCGTAAAGAGTAATCACTGGGCCCGGCCCGGCCCGGCCCGAGTCTTCAGAAAAAAGTATGGCCCGGGCCCGGCCCGAGTGCCATGAAGGAAAATAGGCCCGAGCCCGGCCCGTACAGATCTCTAGGTTGAAATTTTCTACGCAATTCTGAAAAGTGGAAAGAAGAAAGAAAGTGGAGTGTTTGGGTTTGAATAAAAAGCTGAAGAGTTTATAATAATAAACATATTTTTTTCAAAATATCTATACTGATATATATATATATATATATATATATATATATATATATATATATATATATATATATATTATTGCTATAATAAGGGGGAATTTGATACTATTTTCTCCTATGTTTTCCATAAGTCTTTTTGGACATTCTGGAAAAGCAAGGTATGACCAGTTAAATATTTTTATATTATGAAGTAAGTTTTGTTCTCGAATAACCTAGTTATTCGAGATAAAGCTTAACTAAGAGTTAAAAACCATTAAAATTTATTTAACTAAAAATATGTAAAATCTTCCTCGTTAAAACAAACTTTTTCTGGGTGTAATATGATGCTCAATAAATGAAACTATCAATTTGAGGAAGTAGTTTTGACTTGTCAGAGTTTTTTCAGTTATCTTTTAGATAATTTAAGAGGCCTCATCGAACTTGGTGTTTCATAAAATTAGATTTTTAAAAAATATTTATTTTCGATTATATAAGATTTCATGTTATTATCTAAAAATTTATTTCAAAATTTATAATACTGAGGAAGTTATAACAAGTTATTAAAAAAACCTTTTATTACCAATGTTTGTACTCAAAATGCTAAACTCGTTTCTTTTCTTCTATTTTTACCCAATTTGCATTTCCCACAAAGTTAATCAAAATATAAAATAAACGGACGCAGTGTCTGACTATAAATTTACAGGTTTTCTTAATTACTATTGCCTAGTTTTTGTTTCTGTGTTAAAATTATGTTTTTTTTTTTTTAATCTGTAAAAATGGTTGGATTTTTATATATAAATCAAACATCAGATTTAAAATCTCTGTCATATAAACAAGAAAGGAAAATCATACATCAAGCGTGAAATCTTAATTAAAAAATTACCGTCTATAGCCGGAAAGGTACTCGAATTATTTTGTGCATCCCTGTATATAATCTATAGATCTGTATATACACTACATAGTGTTCTAAAATTTTAGCTTAGTTACAAAGCGCATAAACATAGTCGGAAATTCACCATCAGCAACTTCCATCAGTAACGGAAATTCACTCGAATAATTTTGTATACACACCTGTATATTATACCGGTAATCTACAGATTTTTATACACTCCTCAAATTAAGCTAAAATTTAATTCATGAAAACATCACAACACAACTGAAAACGTACTTTCAGAAATTACTATCCATAGACGGCAATGGATCCGGTTCTTTGTGTAGCCCTGTATATGAATTTAAACATTATTTATAAAACTCTCTTGGCATACTAAATATAGTTTACCTGAAAAATGCATAACTCGATTAAAAAACATCCTTAAGCGCTTCACGCTCATACATAATAATTGAATGCTTACTAATTATTTTGTGTAGCCCTGTATATGATCAATAATAGCTGTATATTACAATTGGATTATTATTAGAAAAATAATTACATTTGATATAAAAGAGAATTATATAAAGAAATATTTTAACGTTTTTAGCTCTTGTAATTCCTTTTCTCATTTTAGTGATGTTTTCTTTGATTTATTACATTATAGAACCGCATTTTTTTTTTTACACAAAACTTTCAAATATAGTAATATTTAATTATATAAATTATATAATATATATATAATGTAATATATTATGGTAATATAATACATAATATAATATATTATGCGGACTAAATATCGCATTTAGTCCACATGACATGTATTGTTATGATAGATCAGAATAGCATTCTTCGCCCGCTAACGGGCCTCTAATTTACGTCGAAGTTTTTCTTTGTTTCTTTGTTATATTTGCGGTAATGGAAAAGAGGATATGAATGCATGGGATAAAAGCTTTTCAATCTTTTTAAGAACAAGATTGATGAAATCACCCAGAGCAAATGTATGTGATGTTAAATCTACTTTGTCAGTTCATCTCACTGTTTAGATTCAATTGTATCTTCAGAATTAAAGTTCGGAAATTCTAACTTTAAAAAAATTGCAAAGAACATTTTTCTTGGGACATTTGCTGCATATACATAACATACAATACCAAATATTAGAACTGCAAACCAGTTCTGAATCAAATCTTGATATCTTTCTTCAATCAGTAACTGAACATTTTGTGTAATTTTAAAGTACGATAATTTTTATTTGCTGTATTTTTTTATTTAAGAGTTGTAAATATATCATATTTGGTATAATATACAAATATGATTTAGCTATAAAATGTGACTATTTGTAGAATTTTTTCCATCATTTCTTTTTTATTTATAATTTACTGAAACTTTGCAACAGATTTCAATTTGGCATGAAAATATTTCTACGTCCTGCAGGAATTCATTATTAGCATTCCTGTCTATTTCCATGAGATTCCACTTCTTTTTAGCTACATTTATAAAAAAATATTATCTTCATGTAAGATAAATAAAACCTAATCAAACTTTTAGATGTAAAGATATAGGATATTTCTGATAATAAAATAAATATCAAACATCTTGTATTTTCCTTTATTTTTGGAAGGTCAGTAAAATTGAAATTCTTCTTTAAACAAAATGCCTGTGAACTGCCCATTAAATTTTTTTTATCAGGCTTCAAAACCCACTTTGAGTTGTCTGTGTATGCAATTAGATGAAAATTAAAGGGGGGAGGCAATGGGGGAAATCAACTGTTGAAGTTACACTTTTTTTTAATTAAAAAAATTCCAAAAAATAATTTTTTGAAAGCAATTTAATAGAATAAACTGCGTAGGAATATGTTTCAATGAAAGTTTACTTTATTCTGAACAAAACAAAAAAAATTAACATTCTAGGTTAAGCCTATAAGGAGTTATAGACTTTTATGTCGTCACATGCGCTATTCAAAATGGCGGCAAATCGGCCATCTTGGAAAATATTTAAAAGCTCATAACCCTTAAACCGTTTGATCAATTTCAATATGATTGATATTTTTGGAATCAGCATTAAAAGTTCTACAAATACACCAAATTTTATCAAAATTGGTGATGGTGGGTGCCATGCTCTGGGTGATTTGACATGGAATGACCCTGGGGGTAAAAAACTTTTTATTATACTTCACTGTGCGCGCCCTGGCGGCTATTTTTTCGTTATTTGACACCCTTTTTAATATATACATATCTACTGCTCTGAATTCGACAGAACTAATTCCTTTAAACAAATTTAACATTTTTAACTCCATCCGTAGCGTTTAATTGCTGTTATGTATAGATAATTACCACTATTTTCGAATAATAACTTCAGCAATTTTTTTCAGTTCCAAGCTTCCCATTATTTGAGCAAGTATTTCGGTTGTCTTAATTTGTTATTTGACAAAAAACTGTTTCATCTCCCCCTCCCCCTCCCCCTCCCTCCATCAAGGTTTTTTTTCTCTAACTATGGCCCGTTTCTATAACTCAGCAACTTCTCTTTCGGATTTCAACGAAACTGATTCCAAACATTGTAATTAACTTAATAATCATCCTCTAAAACATTAAAGTAAATGTTTCAGTTGTATATACCACTATTTTTGGATAACTTCAGATATATTTTTAATTCATTTCAAAGTGTCTCGGGTTCTATGGGCCCGATTACGATGGGGTTTGGCTCATTTAACTTCATATCAATAGCCTTTTTTCGTTCCATCTTCCACCGCCAGGGGGCGAATTCTTATCTCGCGTTCTATGGTCCCGATTACGAAGGGATTTGGCTCATTCGACTTGATTCGTTAGCCTAAAACCTTTTAGGTCCACTTTCCACTGACAGGGGGCGCATGCAGAATGTTAATAAATTTATTTAGTATTTTAATGGAATATGAATTAGTAAAAACTAAATGCATGAATTTTAAAATTTTATCAATAAGTAAGAATAGGGATCATAGTTACACTACTTTGTTGATGAATAAATAAGCATTATCGTTTTAAATGGCATTTTCAAAAATAATTTCATTCAAAATTGGGTTAAAGATATAAAAAATAAAATCATACAAACTTTAGGTTTGTTTTAATTTATTATCACGAGACCGGGTAACGCCGGGCGGGTCTGCTAGTTAGTTATAAATTGTTGTTATTCGTAAATTTCATAAAAATCCAATTAAATTTCGTACTGTCCTCGTTGGTTGTAATATGTAGCAATATTGCAATTAACTTGTTGTTTAAATACACAACATTACCACTAGTAATGAAAACATTCATTGTATTAAGAAAAGTTTCCAACTAGTTAAGAATCTAAAAAATGTAAAAAACATTCATTATATCAAAACATATTAAACCTTGCTGATCTCTTTAATAATATTGTCATCAAGGACTTATATAGAGTTATCAATATTATTTTTTTAAAAAACATCGATTAAATTTAAATGAAAAAGTTATAAAAAAATATTTCAACACCTTAACGAAATTTACTTTATATCACAACTATATAATTCAGAATAATATTTATTTTAAACAAACTGTCATCGGGTTGTCACAATGTGAAAAATCATCTAGCATGCTTGAAGATATCTATTTACATTACTATTAGAGAAATACTTATGTAAATGATTATATCTTCTACAGGTATATTGATGACATCATTATTCTTCTTTATTTACATTATTATCAGAGAAATACTTTTGTAAACGATTCTATTTTCTACAGCTATATTGATGACACCATTATTCTTTATATGAAGTCACTTTCCAACTATCCATTACTTGTCCAATATCACAACAATCTACAACTTTAGTGAAAATATTATCATTGACAATGAAATTCATTTTCTTGACTTGAACATAAAATTTAATGACAAAAAAATGTTATCATTTACAATAAAATTCTCCACTATTTGATAAACGCTCCTACTTTTCATTTAATGTAAACACATTGACACACTATAGTACATGTTTACATAAATCGGTCTTTATTAATATTCTATTTACCTATGTACATAGGATTGAGCTATTGTATTAAGAAAATATAAAGACAAAAATCTTAAATATATATGTACACAAGCTAAAAATTATGAGTATCCTCCATACATCATTAAATCTATTTTACATTTAAAAAAAATATTTTTTTATTTTGAGTAGCGTATTTCACATTCACATAGCATCCATTTATTTTCTAAATTTTATTTTATTTTAAGGAGCATTGTATTTAAACAGATATATTATGACATTCACCCCCCCCCCCCCCCCTCACCACCACCAGATTTTTTTTTTTTTTACATTTATATGACTATGGTGTCTCTCACAGGCTTTCTTGACTCTTATATACCTACTTTGACTACTGTTATATATTTAAATAATAATAATAATAATAATAAACATTAAAAATGACAAAAAAAAAGTTTTTTCCACCACTTGGCTTAAATGGGGACTTTGCGCTTACTTCCCATGCATATGGATTTTTATAATATTATTGATTTTCAACCGCTATTGGTCATCACCATGTAAGATTGGATGAATGAATGAAGATGAATAGCTGTTTCATATCATCATAACACAAAATGTAAATTGGGCTATTTTACGTTATCCAGTGCATTTATTTTAACATTATGCATACTTTGTTAGTTGTTTAATTTAGTTTTGATCCTAATTTTACATAATTAAATATCAGCTAATTTAACAATTCCTTTTTAACACTTTCCAACCTAGTTGAAAAGTGTTTATGACTTCGGTTTGTCTGGCCGTCTGGCCGTCTGCCGTCTGCCGTCTGGCCGTCTGGCCGTCTGCCGTCTGGCCGTCTGGCCGTCTGTCCGTGCTCTAACTCCCGTAAATATGCTCGGATTGCCCTGCAAATTTTATATGTTATAATCGTTATCTATAGCATGTTCCCTATTTCAACGGAAGTGTGTAGCACTTATAGTTTTTTTACAGGGACACTCAAAAGAATTCCGTTACATTGCGGTCTATGGGGAAAAATCATTTGCGGTTTATTTAAATAATGTTTCAATACTTTAAACGCATTGAAATTTATATATATCACTAAGGTGCATTAGAAGAACCTTAATATGGAATAGGGTGTGCATAGCACTTATACTTACTTTACAGGGACAGTCAAAAGAATTCCGTTACATTACGTCTATGGAGAAAAATCGTCTGCGGTTTATTTAAATAATGTTTCACTATTTTAAACGCATTGAAATTTATATAAGGTTCATTACAAGAGACTTACTACAGAATATTGTGTGTATAGCAGTCATCGTTCATTTACAGGGACACACAAAAGAATTCTCTACTGTATGTTAACAATAATTCCTGGAAGTGCGTTTTAAGTTACTGAATGCGATTTTAATTTTAAATCGCTTTTTGTATATTACGTGGTGTGTATAAATTCTGTAGATCCTATACAGGGAAGTACAAAAGTTCGGGAACACATTTCCGTATTATTTAACTCCAGACGGAGAATTTTAAACTGTGCTACGTGTTTCCTAACTGAACTAAAATTTAGCATCCTATGTAGTATATATACAAATCTATAGATCCTATACAGGGCTGAATAAAGTATTCGGATTACTTAGATGTTATCTTTTAGCTTATAAAAGAGTATGATTCGTAAAATTATTTTGGAAGCGTTGGAAAGTGTTACATAATCTATGCTTGACGCATGATTTTTCGTTCTTGTTAAATATGTATTGTTTAATTTAATTATTCATTGATGGTGAAACTACACGATTTGACATAATTTTGTTGCCTGGTATCTTTAAACAATTTAATTAAGATGTGTTAATTATATGAATTGTTATATATAAATGAATTTAGTTACTATTACTTTTCCTTTAATCTTAATAATTATTTCGGTCATTTTTGTTATACGAACTTGTCAGATATATTTTACTATTTCATGTTTGTTTGTTTTGACATGTAAATGGGCTCCCCTATATTGCGAAAGTAATTTTTAACAGTAGAGAAATTACTCGTCCTCTATTATTTGCAAGTGTAACAAAGTAGCTCGCTTTGGAAATTTTTTCAGTTCATTTGATATTCCTTAAATATCCTCCCCCACCCCCCTCTTTTTTCTCTCTCTTTCCATTTTTTTTACTCTTCGTTTGAGTATGTTTTCTCCAATTTATCTATCAAAATACGATTTGATTTGAGCATTAAATTAATTGATTGCAAAATATATATATATATATTATTATATCGTTTAGTATTTCCGTTCTTTATCTATGTTTTCAAAGTTTCAATATTTCTGTTAAATAAAATGTTGGTCTGACAATCTGAAAATAACGGCATGCTTCACAAACTAATTTGGTTTTGTTTAAGGGACGTGACGGTGTACCAGCATTTCTGCCAAAATGTCAAGATAATATAAAAGTAAAGATATTTCTTTCGGACTCTTATAAATTTCATTACGATATTTATTAGGCTTCAAAGGCTAACTTTGCATTGCCAATTAATCTAATTAAATATCATTTCAGCTTAAATTGTTTAGTGAGACCTACAGTTTTACGTTAACTTAAATATTTTTGTACAGTATATCACACACTTATATCTGAAGTGAAACAAATAAAAAAAAATATTTTTTTTTAGAAAATGCGAAAATCCATTTTAATGAATTTAGTAAAATTGAATTATTAGAAAACAACATTTTAAAAGAAAAGAAAGACTATAAAAGTAAGTATCATTTCTGGCTTCTTTTAGCTCTGGTCATTTAAAGATTCCCTTTTTGAGTTGGCACTTTTTAATGTCGAAGTAAAATAATTCAAGATGTAAAAAAATGTATAAATATCTTGATTGACTAAACTGACATATGTCTAAATAAAGCAAATTTTCTGTTACAATTGTATCAACAAAACAGTCACGAAACTTAAAACTTAAAATATTGTTCGTCGGTGCTTCACATTTTACGCAAAAATAAGTAACATAATTCAAAATGTAACACTTTTGATATCGTATTTCAAGCACAACTGAAAATGCGTCACTTTTTAAGAACTTAGTGGGATTTCATTTGCAACATGTAAAGTGACACAAAATGCAATCTATCGGGCAAAATATAACGTTGAATTGATGTACTTTTATCACATGATAAATAAACGTTTACTTATGATTTTTGTGGTGATAAGTCAAAAGTAATGCTTTTTGAGTTATATTTCTTTAGCGTGCGATATATTTTGTTGATGCTTCTCGAGAGTAGAGTTTGATTCTCGGCTCTCAGTCTGTTTTGTAGTAGTTCAAAGGACATTTAATTCTTGGCGTACACTTGGCGCTCGTCGTTTGTGTAACCCGCAAGTCACGTGACCTGCGAAGGCCACGCGAGCGCTTTCTTTAAAATGCTTCGTTTGTCTAGTCCTATGTCGAGTCAGTTGGTTAACCTTGGGGGTCTACCAAGAAGTTAACGGGACAACCGCCCCGTCTAGCGCCTATTTCCGGGTTTTCTCGTCCGTGGGTCTTCAAATCGTTTTTGTTTTGACGCGCGACCTTGTGCCAACACACCCCTCTGGCATGAGCAAATGAGTTAAATACGTGAGTAAAGATAAATTACAAGTGCTTTCCTGTGCGGTTATTTTAAAGAAGCCTCTCTGCCGGTCAGAGATTTTACTTACCACTTTTTTTTTACTTTTCACCGATTTTTTTTACTTTTTACTTAGATATCTTTGGTGAAGAAAATGGTATTGCAGAGAGATTACAGAATCAATTTTCCGTTTATATCAAGGACGGATCTAGTGAGTCTCCAAGGAGGGGGTGATACTACAAACTTGGGATTTCTACCTAAAGATGGATTTACAATCACCAAAGAACAACTCCGTAGATTACACATACAGAAGACGCTCGATATAACGATCGTTTGTTATAGCAACTTTCTGATTATAACGACAGATAAAAATAAATCCATTATGTAACCATACATGCAGAATTATTTTGTATCCAATAGAACGACCAATTAGACCAGCGTTTCCCAAACTATGCGTTGCGGCCCACCAGTGGGTCGGAGAATGATCGATGAGATCTTCAAAAATATATTATTAATTTTATTTGTTGTAAAATATGTAACGAATACAATATGTTATAGCTTTAAATGAAACAATCGTGAAGACATATAGGTAAGCGACTTCGTGAAATGACGGTATTTTATTAAACTTTGGGTTGAGAGCAATTTGAGGTACAAGTTTAAAACCAGATAGAGATAAACTCGTTGATACAAGCTATGTTGTATGTCACACACACTTTTAAAATGAATTGTATTATTATACAATAACTAATAGAAGCATTTTTTTAATGTTTAGTAAAAGAAGTTATGTTTTATTAATATACCCCATTATTATCATTATTGCTATTCAGAAATACATATTATTTTCGTGTATATGCTTTGTACGAAGTTCGCCTTTTCCTAGGATAGATTATACTGAAACCTCTGTATACCTACATTTTAGGAGGGTCGTGAAAACTTACAAACTTTAAATTGGGTCGCATAACAATAAAGTTTGGGAACCATTTGATTAGACTAAGCATTCCAATATAACAAACTTTCTAACTTTTCTAACAACTGTTGTTTAATATTTTTTGTGTGTTAGAAAATCTTCAGGATATTTTTAAGTCTTTCAAAAAGAGAAAAAATTACCTTGTCCTTCTTAAATTTATCGATTCTTTCTCCATTCATGAATGAAAAGTATTACAAAGACTTATTGTCGTCTATACAGATTCTGGGACAATAAACTTTCTATGTTCTGAATTATTGCAAGAGGTATTTGAAAAAAAGGTTTACTGCATATAAAAGTGCATGTTTATCGCTAAAGTTGTTAAATAAAGAATATTTTGAAAATTATTAAAGATTTATTCAGCTGCTAAGGATAGAAAAAGTCTGAAAACTAGATTCTTACCGCTTTACGAGCTAATTTCTGGCCGTAAAACTCATTCACAGTTACTAAATTTCATTCATTATACTACCAGAGAAGTTGTAATGGAATGTTTTATATGCAAGTTTAGATTTTCTTATATTAAATATTTTTATACAATTTTTCTGGTGAGTCAAATTTTAGAATTTTTATGCAATAAAGAATAATAAAGACACTGTATCCGTTTTAAACATTTAAGATAATAAAAAAACCCTTTAAAACTGGCTTAGATATGTTGGCTTGCAGATCCTGTATTATTGTCCAAGGGAGGGGCGATGGGGTGATCGCCCCTCCCTTGGATTTACCATTGGTTTATATTTCATTCATTTATGATTTCGGACCTAACCGATGGATATGAACATGAGCAGAGAAATGAATTTTACCGATTTTGCATCCATTCCAATATTTGTCGCACGACAAAAATACAAGCTGGATATATATATATATAATATATATATAACCATAAATGAAACATTACCATAACACCAACTTAAACTATGAAATAATGATTAAGTATGTAATAATTAGTTGACAATGAAAGTATTCCCCAACACACTGAATATGGATACCAAAAACTTATTATATATATATATATATATATATATTTCAGATTTACATTAAACCAGTGCCGCAAAGTAAATATGTGGGCCCTTAAGTATGATACCAGAAAGGGAAAAATTACTTAAACAAAATAATATATATTTGGGTGAAATATAAAGAATAATATATTAACAAAATATAGAAAAACATTAGTGTCCTTCGTTAACCCCTTGAAGAGCACCGGTATATTATATATACCACTTAATTTTAATCCCAAAATGCCACAATGACACCAGAATTTTATAATCAAATTTTGAATTTATAAAGTACATGAGGAAAAGCTTTTACTTATTTTAAAATAAATTCGTTCCTGAATCCTGGTGTCAATCAATCATTTCAATATTTTAGCTGCAAGAGTACTTTGCCCCTGAAGGGGTTAAAACCTCGTGATAGTATACTAATTTTCAGCTACCGCTAGCCCTTTCAAGGTGGGAGCCTTTGACTTTTCGCCAGTTTTGTCATTTTATACATGCATCACAGGTTCGGGTTGAGTTTTAACAATTGCGGGTCGGATTCGGGTTGACCCGATTTTTTTAAAAAAATGTCCAAATTATTTTTTTAGTTGAGAAATATATATACAATGAAAACCTCTATAACGGACATTCCCGAATAGCGTACACCTCTATTTACCGATCGCTTTTTCATTTCCCAACACTTATGTAATTGTACGCTTTCACCACTGAATAATAGACATCTCCGAATAACAAACTGCTTAAACGGTAGAATTCTTTTGCGGTCGGTTGTATCTGACCCGAAACCGAAAAAGCTATTTGAAGTCAACCTGCAATCTGACCCGAATCTGACAAAATAGATATCGTTGAGCCGCAACCCGACCCAAACCCGACACTTCAACCCGAACACGAAATAATTTAACTCGAACTCGACCCGCAGCCCGCAACGAAATAAAACAAATAGTTCGTTATTTGATCATTAAAATTATTATTTTTTGCAGATTTTGAATCTTGGGTCTTATTAATTTTTTATTTTGTTAAATAATATCTGTCCTTCTCTCTAAATAAATAGATAAATCTAAAGATGCAGTGAAGGTAAAAAATAAAGTTTAACAGGCAAAAAGATTCTACAATTAAATTTTGTTCATCTTAATTTTCATCGGCTGTAATGAGAAGCTGATTAAAAGATGTGGTTAAAAAGAATTCGGTAAAGGCTGATAAATTTTCTTCATGAATACAGGATGTTGTCAGAATGCAACTTCACATTAAAAAGCGTATTTTTGATGAAAGTTATTTGTGGATTTTAATTAATATCTCTATAAATAATTAAAATATTAAGATTCTGAGTCTCAGGTGAATCAGGAGAGGTCTTGGACTACCTAAATCTAAATTTTCAGGCTTCTAGGTGCGTTAGATTTCGCTAGCCATCGCCAACAGACAGATACACAGATACAGAGACACACATACAGAACGATTTTGTCTTTTATTAGTATAGATAGATATATAGAGGTAGATAGATAGCAAGAACGACTATAAATATAAAGCATAGCGCAGGTCTTCAAATGTAACACGGAGTTAAAGTGATCAATAAATTAAAAGAACAACATAACAACAGCCTATATGCAAACAGAATCATTTAAAAGTATTGAAATGCGAACGAGAAATTCATAAAGAACACTTCCATTGGTTTAATATTAGCTTTCGAAGTTCGTCGCTGACAAGTACAAGGTGTTAATCCCTTTCAGTGTATCGTTAGACTTGTATTTATCTTCGTCCAAACAATCTGGGATAATCTCTGTTCGTTGCAAACGACCTCAATGCTTGCTGCTCGTAAATGTTCCATTCTGTAAAAAACAAAAAGCGCTTAGAATAAGTTAAAAAAATCTTTATCTATACTAATAAAAGAAAGTTTCGCTCTGTGTGTGTGTGTGTGTGTGTGTGTGTGTGTGTGTGTGTGTGTGTGTCTGTCTGTTGACGATGGCTAGGAAAATTTAGACCATCTAGAAGGTTAGAAATTTAGGTGTAGATAGTCCAAGGTCTGGCCATGTGCACCTGAGCCTCAGAATTTTAATATTTTGATAATTAGCCTAGATATTAATTAGATTATCATTAACCATCGCTTCTAAAATATCATCTTTTAAATCAAAATGGCGAAAGAAACGGACAGGCGCATTGGATTTACAACCGGAAATGAATGAATTCGAAATTATTTAACTAATTAGCGAATTTTAAGAAAACTAATTGAGATATCAATTTGAAAATTTCTGAGCATATGTAAAAAAATATTCTGCATCTCACTATGTGATTTTTGAAAAATTCGGTCGGTAATGTTTTTTAATTTTTGCAAAAAACTGCCAAAAATCTGCCGGCGCCAGCGAAAACGATCTTTGAAATTTTCAGACAGGGATCTGCTTTCATTAAAAACTGAACTACAAAGAGATCTGTTTCTCGGGCCGATCCCTCCATTTAGTTTGCGAAAATGAAAGGAAATAATTGCAATTTTTATTAATGAACAAAAATTTAGGTAACTAATTAAGATATAGATTTGAAATTGAGGTCGGGAAGGGGTGTCATCTGCCGGCTATTTTAGCGTAGCGTCTTCGTTATGTTCTAATTATCAGAAAAATGTAATTCTTTTTTTAATGATCGCGTTAATGTAGGTGACGGTGGTTCTCTTGAACAAATTATTCATCAATCGGGAAGGAGGGGGTTAACGCCTTTCTCTGAGATTGTAATTATCTCGGGACCGGGCAACGCCGGGCGGGTCAGCTAGTTGTAAATAAACTATGCATAAAACTTTACATAAATATTCACAGTAGCTTTGAAGCTATTTTATCGAGAATTAAAAACATTCAATTTTTTATTTCCCTTGGTTAGACAACGCAAAATGTTTAGGGATACGCGTACTTCTGCCTCCCCACATACAAAATTCACTGTTTATATAGCAAATTGTAAATAAAGGAGTTTTTTCAATGAAAAATCTTATTAAAAGTGCACTGATCTTTTCATGCTGCACAAATTAATGGAATTTGTTTTGAACAATATTTTATTTCTTCTCATATATGCAAATTTGTTGGATTCGTATACAAATAAAAATATTTTTTAATTAAAAAAACTCACTAAACTACACTGATTTTTTCATGCTTCACAGATTAGTGCAATTGTTTTAATCTATATTTTCATTTCAATTTTTTCTGATTTTTTTTCTTGTATTACTGCATTAAGACTGGATTAACTGGATTAAATTTTTAAATGAGCCAAGTGGAATTAGGTTTCATCTAGTCTCACAACAAAATGTTCTAAGCGATTGAATACATTCATTACCAGCGTCACATATATGTGACGTATCACATCATTCTCAAAGCAGATTTGTTGAGTTATAAAGCAGTAAAATAGATGTGGAATGTCCATGCTTTGAAGATAGTTGAATTGTTTAATTTTTGAAAAACAGCCAAATTAATCAGATCGGTAGGGCAAAGGCAATAATTAAAAAATCCGTTAATTTTTTGTAAGTACAATAGATTTATGCAATTATTTTAATGCATTGTTTCTAATTAAATGTGTAACGTGTGGGATACAAAAGTTAAATATATTTTTTTGGAATATAAAAGCCGTTTTCTTTTTTGCTGATACTCTTCTGTATTCATGTATTACGTGTACCCATAATTAATATTGTTTTTTATCGTTAAATTTTAAATTTAGTATTTGTTTTAAGTATCATTTAATCAGCTTGCCATCACGGATTTCTGTGACTTTCCTCGTGTAGTTCTTAAACGTTCTATTTGAGTTTAATCAAGTCTAAAGTAATACGGTGTCCACAAACGCAATACACTAAAACTCCAATTATATGAACTCCAGTCGTCTGGATCGCCAAATATCCGGATAAATTCCATGAAATAAAAAATACCGTTAAAGCGAAAACATCTTATTCAACTACGAATTGCATGTATCTGTTCGTAAAAATATACTGGCGGGAAAACTTAAAGGAACAACTATAAAAAGATATTTTGTGTTAATTTTATTAAATGAAGTCCAATAAAAGGTGGTATAGGTTGGGAACTCCAAAACAACGTTATTACGTAGTCCAATGGTAATCACCTTTGCTACACAGAAATGTGCAAATTTGATAAAATTTTCGCGTGCGGTAGGTGAAACATGTCTTTGTGAAGGCATTTGACGGATTGTGAGAAATGACGTTTAATTGGGAGAATAAAAGAACACAGAGCTTGTAAAGTTGTAAATCTTGCGTATCGGTCAGGGGTGTCTACACATCTTATACATTTTTTCTACACATCTCTAAATAGTTGTAAAAATTAACATAAATTTTCCTCTACCCTACATTATATCCCATTTTCTATATTATTATTTATTTATAATATATATATTTTTTCAGAAATAGAATATTCTGCACTTGAAATGTCAAGCATGACAAAATAAAGATCTCGTGGATGTTCCATGTGTTTACCTGCAAAATCATTCAGATCACATGAGTTTTAATACTTGTTCATTTAAATTTACCCACCAGTGTATTCTTGAAATTCCTATTTAAACCCAACTTTAAAATTTATAATGAATTGGAACTTTCCAAGTCCATATTTGGATAATTATAAGTCCGTATTTACGATCTACGGAAAAACAATTAACTTTATTGGTCATGTTCAACAAATCCAAATGCATGAAAATACTTTTTATATATATACAGTTTGTAGTACAAGTGATTTAATTAAAAGATACGCCTAATGTAAGTTGAATACGTTTGACGTTTTTTAAAACAAAGGTGATTTTAGAAAAAAAAAAATTATTTCACGTCATAACCTTTTACGCAGTTATCTAGATTTCTGCATGCCCGGATTGCGACCAGAACACATTAATCAGGACGACTGGAGTTTTACTACATTATGTACGGGTACTCCTGATACTTTAATGTATTTTCGTCTTTTTGGAAAGTTTGCTGTTTTCACCCATGCAATATTCTTTGTTCAATTTTGTATTTACGTGATAATATCTGTATTATTTTCTGTTTTATAGGACAGTGGCCCGAATGTGGTAGTTGAACAAAACAATGATGTCCTTCAAGAACTCAGTCAGAATGATTTGCATGGTTTGGCCCCAGAAACGGAAGAAGAAGAAATTCTTCGAAACATTTCTGATCCTTCGTTTGAATTGGAAAGTATTTTTGCAAGTATTTCAAATGGGGACGCTAATGCCAAACAGACTGCTAATCCCGATGAAGAGAATGAAACCATCATTCTCTCAGTCCAACAATTCCAGCAACAGCTGGAAGAGTTTGGACAACAACAATCCGATTCCCAAAGCCCTCAACAAGAGCAACAGCGACAGCGAAAAGAAGACTGTTTGACTGCAGTCACTTCATCCTCTTTTAATATGGCCGATTCCTCATGTTTATACAATGAAGGGATCAGCAATATGGCTATTTCAAACCCTCTTCTGCACCAGAGACTGACGTCTTCTTCACTCTCGCCGTCTCTGAACTCTAATACTGCCCAGGGACCAGGGCCAAGTTTACTGGCCACTGTGCTTGCCTGTACTTCCTCCATAGCGACTTCTTCAACCACTTCCAGCAACGCATCTTCCACGTCGTCCTCCACCATTGTGATGCCATCCTCGAGTTCCGAAAATGCTATGATTAAAGAAGAAGTCAATATACGTAAGTACCAATATATATATATATATATGTATATTAGTGTTATTAACCACACCCCTTTTAATCAGGGTTATAAAAAACCCAGGTTTTTTTATAAAACTAAAACTGAAAACCATGCATCAGACATAGATTATGAAACACTTTCCAACAATAACAGGATTTTATTAAGAAATTTAACTTTTTCTAGAATGAAATATCTAAATAAACAGTATAAAAAACACATAACTCAGTAAAATTCCATTTTCAGCTATTGCTGTCCATATCCGATAATGTATGCGAAGTCTTTCGTGTAGCCCTCTATGCAATTTATAGTGTTTATACATACTATCTAATACACTCAAAATTAGATCAATTTAAAAATGCATACCACAGAGGAAAACGCACTTCCATCACTATCGATCTTAGTCAGTCCTTTAACCGAATTATTTTGTGTGTCTCTGTAAATGAACGATAAATGCTATGAACTCTATAATCTGTAAAATACATGCAGTGTACTATAGTGATTTCGATATGTTTGAAATATAATAACATCATTAAGCTGCACCGCAAACGATTTTCCCTCATAGATCATAATGAAATGGAATCCTTTTGTGCGCCCCTGTAAACGAACTATAATGATACTTATTCTATACTCCTGAGAAAGCATATTGTTAGTCCATCTCAATCTTATTATGTTTGAAATAGCGTAACATCAATAAAATTCACTACAAACAATTTTTCCCCATAGACCGTAATGTAACGGTATTAATTTGTGTACTCCTGTAAACGAACTATAAATGCTACTCACTTCATTTTCATTACCGAAAATGCTATAGTAAACCTCAATAACGTATAACAATTTCATGGCAATCAGAGTATATTTACAAGAGTTAAAGTACGGAGAGACAGACAAACAGAATTTATAAACACCTTTCAGCGATGTTGAAACGAAAAATCACACATCAACGAAGAACGGATTTGGGAAAATAGATTTTATTTTAAAAAATGGTTTTTATTTTATTTTTACGGAAAATGGATTTTATTTTTAAAACAACTGAGTTTAATGGGAAGAAAACCAGTGCTTTGGGGCAAAATGTTTTTTTTTCTATGCATTAAAATTATGTTACACATGAGTGTTCAAGTTTTTTATTATGCTTGAATGGATATACCTAGTTTACAAGAACTAAAAGCATATTTGATTAATGAATTTGATTCACAGTATGCTGTGAAGTGTTTTCTTTGCAGTTTGCACACATCCACCAGAAAAAAATTATATGTGAATTTTAATAAAGGTGGAAGATGATGTCTAAATAAACAATCTGGAAAACGCATAACAGATTTGAAAACCCAATTTCAGCAATTACCATCGATAGTCGGAAATATATCCTAATTCTTTTGTGCAGCCTTGTATATTATCTATAGATTTTTGTATATACTACATAGCATGCTAAAATTTAGTTCAGTTAGGAAATTCATAACAAAGTTGGAAATTCCCATTCAGCAATTTTTGTCAATAAGCTGAAATGTACTCGAATTCTTTTGTGCAGCCCTCTATATGATAAATAGAATTTATACACACCAAGAAATATGCGAATATTAGTTAAATTAAAAAATGCATACCACAATTAAAAACGCACTTCCAGCAATTATTGGTCGTAGACAGTACTGTAAACGAATTATTTTGCTTTTCCCTGTAAATGCTGTGCACATCATATTCTGTAGTAAGCATCTTGTGATATATATCAATGATATATAGTGATATATAGCAAATCAGTGACATATATCAATTTCAATATGTTTAAAATAGTGTAAAATCATTAAAATACAATGAAAACGATTTTTCCATATAGACCATAATGTAATGAAATTATTTTGAGTGCCCATGTAAACGAAATATAAAAGCTACGCACTTAATTTTCAATACCGAACATGCCATGGTAAACCTAAATAACGTATATCAATTGCATGGTAATCTCCGTATATTTAGAGCACGGGCAGACAGACGGCCAAACAAACCGAATTTATAAACATTTTTCAAACTATGTTGGAAAGTATTAAAAAGGAATTAGTATTCTTGTGGTGATATAAGAACTAGCTGCGTGGTAACCCGATGTGTTGCTTTTGAATTCCATAAGATCATTCGATGATTGGGGGGGGGGGGGGGAGAGAGAAATCTAACTATATTGTAAATTTAGAAGGCAATTAGAATATTAATTTTACTAAATACAATATTTCAAATAATAACTTATATTTATAATTTAAGTCAAAAACTTTTCCAATAAAAATGCACATTTCGTATAACTTTGTTTATCAAAAGCTTTTCGTTCTCATTTTGTTTTTAACGTCCTTGTGAAAAATTTTAATCGCCATGTAAAGGAAATAGTAGAAAATCTGTTTTTCTTCTTTAATTTTTTCTAACTAAGGAGAAATAATTTAGTTAAATACAAGGAGATTAATTTAGTTTTTGTTCTACCTCCTCGGTTGAATGCAAATTTTTAAAAAAAGTTACAATAATTTCTTTATGTGAATTTGTCGACGGACTTTTTTTTAAAGATAAATTGATTCCTGAAGCTTAAATATAGGAAAATAAGTTTTTATTTCTTCAAATTTTATTAAAAATGTAATTTAATCACGCTATTGTTTTCACCATCTGCTCAAATTAAATATATTTATTCTTATCAATTTGATTGACAAAATGAGATCAATAAATAATAATCCCTATTAATTTCTTTTCCCCTTACTTATGTACTTGAGTATATGAGTGTAAGAGTTTACATAAAGGGTGTCATTTGGACGAATTTATTTAAAATATATCCAGTTTATGAATTAAAATTAATGCTTACAAAATTATATTTTTATCGCTAAACACTCCTGCTTTCAGCGCCTTTGTGAAAAGTTTTAATCGCCATCTATAAGAAATAATTACTTGAAAAACTGTGTTTCTTCTTTAAATTCATTTCTTATAAATAGAGGACAATAATTTTGTTTTATTATTTAAATGCAATGAGCTAAAATGTGTTTTTGTTTAACTTCCTTGGTTGAAGATAAAACTGAAAAAAGCTACGATGGAATTATTTTTTTTTACGTCAATGGAATTTATGTTACCGTTCAAGACGACAGACGATTTTTTTGCTTTCTAAAATAAACTGATTCCTGAAGCTTGAATATGTGAAAATAAGCTTTTATTTCTTTAAATTTTCTTGAAAAATATAATTTAATCGCAATATTGTTTTCACTATCTATTCAAATAAAAAATAATTTTAATATGAAAATTACGTCAAAAAAAAAAAAGAATAATCGATATTGTTTTCCCTTTTCTCCACAAAAATGGAGTAAATTAGTTCTCATCACTACAAAAATGATGTGATTAAAAATTTATCTCGAAAAGTAATTCCCATTTTTAAATTTAAGACCGCTTTCGACATCCAGACGTTCCATATTCTATGAGGACTGTTTGAATATAATAGATTGATGAAGTATTAATTTCGTTATGGAAAATTAGCCGAAGACAAATGCTGAACTATTTATATTGTTTTAAGTTATTCTTTTGTAATGGAGCCGGCACGCGATAAATATAGATTTTAAAAAATCATGCTGAAAAATTATTTTAAAAAACCATAATAAAGATGGCAATTGAAAGAAGTCAATTGAGGTACAGTTTTCAATCAAATTGCATTTAAAAGTACATCTTTTTCCTATTGGATGGTGTAAAAATTAAAAATGTGTGCTATTTAGAAGTTTAAAAAAATGCAGTATCGAAAATTTAAAAAGCGTAATTCAATCGTCAACCATTGCCAACCTCAAAATAACGACGGACGTCAAAAAATAAGGGCGAAAACGTTTGTCCTTTATAATATAGATAAGTACGATTGTGAGATTTTCCCCATCTATGCTGAAATCTTACATTGTATTTTTTAATGAGAAGAGGGAAAACTCTCTACAATATAAAATAGAGCTTATGGAATCATTATAATCATTATGGTGCTTTTTCTGCATCTTCAGAAAGAGCCAACGTTTTCCATTTGATCGTTTAGGTCAACCTTAAAGTCTTTACCAATTGTTATTTCAGCACTAGAAAACAGGTCGAATCCAACAAGACAATGTACTTTATAATTCAGTAAGCTTCAAACCGGAACCATATCGAAAACCGAAAACCATAGAACGCATAATTTCTGATGAAATGAAAACAGGAACTAAACCTAATTTTTTGTTCGCTCCGGACCTGAACCGAAATTATTTTCTGCTTCGGAACTAATCCGTAAAAACTGCAGTTAAGCTTAACAACAGTCTATCTTTCTCAAAATTCATAAACACCAATTTGTGAGAATTTTTCTTGTTACTGTTGGTAGTTTGTTTACGTTTAATTTTAGTAAATTAGCTAATGAAATATTTTCAGTCTCTCCTTATAACTTTCTCGTGAAAATTCTGCATATGAAATCACTAGGAAATTCAAATTAATAGCCAACATATTATCCAAAAATAGTTTTGGCAATTTTTCAAAAATGTTAGCCAAAAGTTACATTTTTTTTTTTTTTAACGTTACTCATTTTTTAATACATGGAAATTACATTGAAAACAATTGTGAATTTTTTTTTTTTTTTAAATGCAGCTTAATGATCGTCAACAAAGTAATCATTCGCTAAATAATTGATTTTTTTGTAAGCAATTTTCAGATTTGTTCGCATTTAAGGAGGTGACGAATGCTTTTTTTTAATACCACTATGACGCATATCCATTCTGTTGCCCAAAATAACCGCCATATTGTGACCTAGCTCAGCATTAGGAAACCGCCTGAGCAGGTGTTCGCCGTCCTCGTTACTGTCACTCGCCGTCCACTAGTACGGTAAGCTAACCGGTTTTAGCTTGGTTTTTGGTCCGCTCGGTCATTAAATGGCGGTATGATTCAGCCTGTATTATAGGAGCTCTACTAACCAGGCCTCTACCTGCCCGGCATGAGTGTCTAGCTTGTCGAGTTAGTACCTGGGAACGGGGCGGAAATCACCTGATCACATCATGGCTGTGATCCACCTGACAATAGTCTTGTTGGCATCGCTGCAGTGCTCTCTAGTGGTTTGCTACAGTTCTCTTTGTTTGTCGGTTCAAGATTTCTATTTAACTTTGTTGAATTGGCAGATTTAAAAAAAGCAAAAATTAAGGAAGAGAAGGCAATTGGTCTCGTAGTTTAGAACCTTGATCAGGTGACGAGACCTTCACCTGACTAGGCACCCCCAGAGGTATAATTCACAGAGAACTTGAAGGATTTTGCATCCACGACGGATTTTACATGCACCAGGCGTCTTTAGCGTACATAGAAGTGACGTAGAGTGAGCCCTGGAAAATAAAACCAAACCGAAATCTCTCCCTACATGGTGCATGTAGATTTCTTCTTGCACCATTTTTGTACATTTGTTCATTTATAATTCCTCCGTTAAGAGAAAAATATCCAGGACGTCCTTCACATAAAAGTAAAAAGCTAAGTTATTTTCCATCACATCTCTTTCCTATCGTTCTGACTATTGCTATATTTCCTTTGTCCACCCATCCCTTTTGCCAAAATGTGCAATGCATATTGCTTTACGTTTTCTGTTTTCCTATTTTGGTGTATTCCACTATACTAGCATAATTATAGAGCACAAGATATTCATCGTTGGCCGGCAGTTCCTCCCTTAAAAGTAAAAAATTTCTATATTTTTTTTCTCTTTCGCCAAACGTTTCTAATTATACTTTGGAAATGAAAGAGATATAGCTTGATAATAAGAGGTTTTGGGATATTTTTAAAACGCATGTGATGTCAGGGCAGCATGTAATCTTAAACTTTTTCGATTTTTTTTCTCTGTATGAAATTATTAAATTCATCCACGTAGATTTATTTTCTTCTTTTTGCCCCCTCAATACATTAACTTACCCAGTTTAAGGGTGTGTCGTTCCTATGTACAAATAAAAAAAATAGGA
This sequence comes from Maratus michaelseni, assembly GCA_963931845.1. Taxonomy (NCBI): domain Eukaryota; kingdom Metazoa; phylum Arthropoda; class Arachnida; order Araneae; family Salticidae; genus Maratus; species Maratus michaelseni. The sequence continues at coordinate 448,612,502 of OZ007586.1, forward strand.
ATAAATATTTTCCCCTCCAAATGAATTTTGTTTTTATAAGGCTGCAATATGCATTCCTTCTTGGGGAGTAGGGGGGAGGGGGGATTTTCGTCTCATCTGATATTTAAGGCACCCACACAAATAGGTATATCTCCATAAAATGTCAAGAGTAAGTTACTATGCTGATTTCATTCTTTGGCAAGAATGTTTTTAATAATAAATTAGTGTTAATTACTTTAATTAATATATATATATATATATATATATATATATATATATATATATATATATAGAAGTTAATCAAAGTGATTTATGTGCCAACTAGGCTAAGTTATGGTATCATAAAAATCAATACTTTCAACCAGCTATAATTGAAAAGAATATTGAAAAGAATATGTTTTTTAAAACACATGTGGGTGCAACCAAGCTGACGAGTACATCTACATGCGTTTTTTCATATCCAATTCTTGTTTGTTCTCTTGTGGTCCAGTTTTCCATTGTATAATGTTCATATTTGATTTATTAATCCATTTGTGTTTACTTAATAGCAACTCCAATCTATAAACTTTTTTTTTTCCTTTCTCTCTCTTTCTTTTTTAAAATATTATTCAGGTATGAGTAAATTTGGCCAATTACCATTGAAGCACACGCTATGGTAAAATTATGATTGCACATGTTAATTATTAGATATGTGGTATTCTGTTTACACAATATCATTATTTATCTCTTTGTAGATTAAAGTAGAATGATATTAGAACTTGATATGTATTTTGAAATTCATAGATATTATAATTATATATATATATATATATATATATATATGAAGGCTGGAAAAGTGATACTGAAATTTTATCACCCAGTTGATTCACTGCATGAATTATTTTAACATTCACCATAAAATATCTGCACCTTGGTAGAAAAAGAACCGATGCCCAAAACCACCATTTTACTATATGCCCACCAATCACTTCGCTTGCAATAGTCATAGGTATAATAAAAAAAAAGTTTAATGCCTTCTCTTTAAATTGTTCCGTAACAATCGCCTTTCTTATAATCGCCGTTTTTAAATAGTCACTTTAAAAAAAAAATTGTTCAGCAATAACTTCACAATAGCCATAACTATAACAGAAAAATAATTACCAATGTCCTCTTTTTAATATATAGGGCTCAGTTGTAAAACGTGGTAACTGACATTTTTTTTTTTTTTTTTTAGTTTCATGTAAAATTGTTTAACTGCATCCTGACAACCTTTTAAAATTATAGGGTTTTTTTTATACTATAGCATTCAATGATAAATTTTAGATTCCAATAAAATAAAATCTATCACACAAAAAATGTTGCACATAAGTTAAAAGAAGATCCAGCCTTAATAAATCAGCTATTTTAGAGGAAGCAATCACAATAATTTTGCTTAGAAAACTTTCTTTAGAAATCTTGAATATATCCAAACATGCATTTTGTTAGTAACCTTGTTTCATACCTTCTTAGCCTTTTATATTCTGCAAGCAAGTTATTTTTTTCTGTAATCTTTCATAAACATTTAAAACAAAAAACATTAAATTATAAACATAAACTTTCGTACATACACCTGCATTGCTGCAGACGGTGGGCACATTAAACATACATAAGTTGATGAAATTATTAAAATAAAATGTACCTTGCTTACATGTGTTAGTTTTATTAAGTCGATATTACATCTGCTTTATAATGTCACACTGCTACAAGCGATAAGTAATGTATTAATGACGATGTTTGATTATCGAGAAAGTAAAGTTTCATGGCTTTTAATAAGGCTATTTTTGCATGTAAGACGTCATTTCATACTAAATCGAGGACTCTCTACACTTTTGTAATGACTTTTTTCGTTATCCCTCATAATTTTCACGATAGGGTCGATAACTTCCAATTTTCTTCCACTAGGGGAGCTGCAGTCACTCTCATAATTGTTTTACTAGCTACTTGTAGATAACATATTAGGCAAAAAATTAGGACTCTCATGGCAAATCAAATGGTTCTGTTTTGCAGCGATAATTGACACTACATGCGGCAGTCCAAGAAATTTGTAAGCGTATAAAAAAGGATCGTAAATTCTTTATGATAGTCGAGTTGTTTCATAACTGTTTCCAAGTCCTGTATAAAATTATGTGAAAATATATGCATATTAAATAGTGAAAACGTTACCCGAAGCCGAGCGTGACCGCGCAGAAACACCTCGTTATCATGAGTTTTCACCGAAATTTTTTTAAGATTTTTTTTTTTTTTTTAAATATTGCTTCTCGTCCGAACGTTTCGAAATTGTTTTAGGTGATGTAAATCTGCTCTATCGAGATGCTCTAAAAAGATTGTGTCGAAGTATGAACGTTTAGTAACTTTTAGCGTTAAAAAAAATCTTCTTCTCGTGAGGCGCGAAATGACCTGCGTTTGCCGGTGTTTTTGAAAGGGTTAAAATTCGTATTTTTTAAAAGTAATTATACCGTCTATTAGAAGAAGGTTTCGGATTTAAGAGCATAGGTTTGGTTTGTCTGTATCGCTAACATTGCACTCTTGAGGGGTGTTGCCGTAAAGGGGAAAACATTCACCCGGGAAAACGACCCTTTTTCAAAATGTTTCTCAAAGGGTTTATCAATATTTCTTTTTTTTCGAATTGATTGCGGCATTTGAGACGAAAGAGTGCGATCTTTTAGAATATGTTTTTTGTTTTTAAATAAATCAAACGGTTTAGTCGACAGAAGTTGAAACAGAATTGCGAAAATAACGCATTCTTCAATTAAATTGTTCTTCCTTCTCGTTCGCTGCCGTAAATCGGGTTCTGGGCATGCGCTAGTGCTGAAAGCGGGCTCGCAAAGGAAGAAATAAAGTTATTGATCAGTTTTAACTAATATTTTGATTAATTATTAAAATATTAAAATTCTGAGACTCAGGTGCATCAGGAGAGGCCATGGACTATCCCCACCTAAATTTTCAGACTTCTAGGTGCACTAGATTTTACTAGCCATCGCAGACACACGAGACACACACACACACTGTTAAAAATTTGCAGCAAACTGTCCAGTCATTTGACCGTTTTTGTAGACAATGGTTACATAACTGTAATTTAAGATTTAACTATATTCTGACCATATTATTGCTCATTTTATGGTCAGCATATAGTTAAATTACGGTTATGTAACCGTTTTTTACAAAAACGTTCAAATGACTGGACAGTTTGCTGCAAATTTTTAACAGTGCAGAGCGAAACTTTCTTTTATTAGTATAGATTGGTGAAGTTTTAATTTCCTTGTGGAATATGAGCCGGAAACAAATTCTGAACAATTTGTATTGTTTTAAGTGCAAGCTGGTGAATCTATAGTAATTTGGCTGCACGCGATATAGATTTTTTTTTAAATCATGCTTGAAAATTATTTTAAAAACTGTAAAGAATCAGCAAATTGAGGTACAGTTTTCAAACAAATTACATTTGAAAGAACATTTTTTACTCTATTCGACGGTGTAAACATTCAGGTGTTATTCAGGTCAAGTGTTACGACCGGCAATATGACGTCAGCGTTACTCACGGACATGTTTTTGCTTTAAAATATAAATAGACGTATAAATAGTTTATGTTTTTGTAGATAAATGCCACTACCGATCTAGTTCATACCTTGAAACTTACTCTTTTATTGTTTGTTCTGATTCTGAGCTAGAAAAGTTTTAGTGTTTTGACTAGTCCAAAATAAATTTTTCGGAGTTGTTTATATATACATTAAATATTGCAGAGTATACATACTAAATAAAAATTGGCATTATATAACAAAATATGATTTCAATGAGCTACAAATTAATACTATCAGATTTTTATGTTATGATCACAGATGGTATTTAGATCTATTTTTGTCTAACCATGGTGTGTTGAGGATGAATGTGGGTCAATATTACCGTTCATAATTTAAGTAAAAAACATTGACATTTAAATAATTTAATTAGTTTATTCATTAATTCAATTAAATGTATAATAGGAGTAATTTTTCAACTAGTTAGCAAACAAAGACTTTTTATTTTAGTAACATATAATAGTACTAAAGTTTAGAAATTAATTTTGATAATCTTGTATATATTTAAAAGCATTATAAAGAACTCTTGGCAAATTACTAATAGTCCACTAAAAGAAGCCATCGAAGCTGCCTCCATGGAAAGACAGCTAAAAGAAGTGTAACATTAAATTTATAGTAGCAAGTAAAAAATGGCGGGATTTTGTGGAGGTTGAAATGAATTTAAGATAAAATAATATAAGATTCATTTCAATTTCTACTAAAAACTCACTTAAGATAAATAAATATCAGGATAAATGAGTTTTTTTTTAATATCCAGGAAAATGAATTTGTACTTATTATGTTACTGGAGAATGTATTTTTTATATTATAATTTCAAGTTCGTGCTGGAAAGTGAAAAGTATAATATGTCCAAAGGAAGAAAAACACACCTGGTTCTATTATCCAGAAGTAGAGATTTACGATGTTAACTTGGAAGACTTTTTTAGAAAACCATCCAACCGAGTAATGGCAGGTTGAACTTCAAAAGTACCATATTATCACAAGTTAGTGTTTGATTTTAAAAACTATACAGTAAAATATCCGAGCCAAATTACCCAGCCCAAATTCAAACAATCCTATATAACATTCAATCCAAGTGAACTACAATGATTAATACTAAATATTAAATTTTTAAATCTTATGTAAATCTGAAAATAATTAAATACTACTACTTAAAACTATTAAATACACTAGTATATTTATTTTATTCTGTAATATCATTTGGTGTTACTTGATAATTAATATTAAAGTTATCATACGAATTGACATTTTTACAATTGAGTGAAGAGTATTCATACAAGTTGGAAATCGAACCAAGCCAGAGGTTTTGGATTCCACTCCCGGCCTGTACACCTTTTCACTCAGTTGGAATAATGTCAATTCTGATGATATCTTTACAAATCAGTATGATAGAGTTAAATATAATAAAATGTAATATTAAAGTGTTTAAAGGTTATTATTTTATAAAAACATGAACTAAAATGACGTTGTTTATTGTGAATTATTATATGTCCCAATCTTTCCTTACACTGTCCCATCCAACCCCAGATTGGGGTTGGATAGGACATAGTTAAAGGTTTTGAAAAATGTTTATATTTTCTAAATTATAGCAGTTGGAGGAATGGTACTGCTTTTAAAGTTTCTTAAGCGGATACTCTATCATAATAGCTAAAGTTTGTATTTCTAGACCCGATACTTATTGAGCAAGAAAATAAAAACGAAAAATGTGCCATTCATCCCCTCTCTCGCCTATTAATCTGTGTCTCAACTCGGTATCTACACGAAAGATCGTCTTTACGGATGCTATCAATTCTCAAGTAAACATTTTCATGTTTAAAAGACAAACATGCTAAATTAACAGCGTGAATTGAGCATTATTTTGTTACTCTTGCAAGTATGAATTCTATTACGCAGCAGAAATTGTTTACTTGAAAATTGATAGCATCCGAAAAATCTATATTTCGTGTTGATACCAGGTTGAAAAAAAATGATTAATAAACTGTAAAATTTCCTCGGAAATGTTTCCGAAAATTACGGGCAGCAAAAGAAACCTTTGTTTCAGAAATTGTTCTGTAAATCTCAAAAATCTATTTCATCGGTTTCTGAGATTTCTGAAGATAAAGGAACAATTTTCGGAGTTGTGGGAAACTCGGAAGAGGTTTTATTATATTTTTACAAATCTTTTTGCTAGATCATAGAACATTTCTCTTTTTTTACAACGCGCGACTCTTTGTGGACGAATTTTTGTACCGCGCGGAATCTTTATTCTTTTCGTGTATTTCCTGCCTTTATTTGTTAGTAGTTTTGTACGAAGTAAAATATAGTCCCCATAAAATACTACAATGTTTAAATAAATGCGTGTGAACGTTTTATGACACTAAAAAGGGAAAAACGCATTTTTAGTGCTGGAAAAAGCTAAAATTTCATAAAATTCAAATTGTCGTAACTTCGTAAGTTTTTGTCGAAAAAAAATTGTTTTTATATTGGGTTTGTCCCAATATGGAACTTAAAAAGGCCTCAAGAGGGCGCTAATCGCAGCTATCGTACAGGAAAATTGTCCCTTTAACTAATGATAAAGTGCCATTGAAATCAGTTTTTATTGCAATCACGTTTGAAAGTTTTAGATAGTCAAATTCGGTTATTTTGTCCATCTTGTAATAGAACACAGAACACTAATGTCACATGAAATCTGAAGTTGTGCAAAAAAATAATTATTATGAACAAAATAAAAATACATGTAAATGCGGAATGGATTTTCCTCAAGCGAGAAGTTATATCTTTTCTCCACCAGATGGCGTATTCGAGCGCTTGAATCTCGCACATTGAGAATTGTTTTTCTATATAACTTATACGATTCAAGAACCGCGTAACTTTTACAAAAATTTCTATTTTTGATGTAAATGGCTTTTGATATGATGGAGGACAACATTTGAAACATTTTTGCAATTGAACTTATACCTCTCTAAAACTAACGGTTAAGAATTATCCATTGAACAAAGAAAAGATGCGACACCCTGTACATAGAGAAATGTGCCTAATATCGATACCATTTCTAAAATTTAAATTAAAAAAAACTTTTGTTTCACATTTCTTTTGAGCAAACTCTCTCAATAGGTTCTAAATATTATTTGGTTTCTTAGGGTTAACATTTTTATTCAATAAAATAAGAGTAAAAATAACAGGAAAGATAGTTACATGAAAGTACAAATTTTATAATTAAAAAAATTGGTTGTTTGTACCGGGTTGTGTAAGTTCCTAATATCGGATAGTGATTTATGGGCTGAAGAAACACAATGCCTTAGTGTTAGCTTATCTTTTGTAATTTAATTACAAATTATATTATATTGAAGAATGTTACATAAATGTTGTAATAGAAAATAACATTTTAAAAAAATGCAAACTATGTTTCAAAAATCAGATTTTTTTCAATTTAATTTAATTTTACTTATTTATTTACCTTTATTTTTATTTTATTTTATTTATTTATATATCTTATTTTTTATTTTATTTTATTTATTTATCTATATATGTTTATTTTATTTTATTTATATATATGTATTTTATTTTATTTATATATATGTATTTTATTTTATTTATTTATTTATGTAGTTAGTTTAGTTTCGGCACACAGCCTATCTAAGACGCTTCATGCTTCTTATGCATTTCATATCTCCTCTGTCATTTATCAATGTATAAGGATGACAAGTATTCCCAGTTAACTTTTTATATTTTAATTCAAAAACCTACTATTGTTTCCGAGTAATAAAATTTCCCTTATTTAATCTCTCATTAAATAAGGCAAATGCGCATTACTATTCGAAAATGTTAGACTTCTGAATAAATAAAAAAATATATACATCCGCTACATTGGCAACATGAAGTCAACATAAGGTTGTGACCACCTTACTATCCCATATCATTCGAAAATGTCAGACTTCTGAATAAATGAAAAAATATATACATCCGCTGTATTGGCAACATTACGTCTACATAAGGTTGACCACCTTACTATCCGATATTATTCAACCTTACTGTTCTGCAATAAACTGAACATAACCTCAAAAGTAAACATCGTTAGTATCATTTTCGCGTGTTATTCTTAGCCATTGTTATGATAGCAATTCTTGTAATTACTTACTATCTTCGATCCGTGCAATATAAAATAGTTCAAAACTTAAAAAGCACAAAAGATTCTGTCAGGTAAGAAAACCATTTTACAACAGAGCTAGAAACTGAATGGTATACTAAGGTAGTAATCAGGTGCAAGTCTGTCAAGCTGCAGAACATTTCATTTTATTCTGATTTCTACGAAATGTTTATATATATATGCATCTATATTTGTTTTCTTCCTCAGAAAAAGGTAAAAAGAAGAAGAATATTTGTGAAGGATTGAATAATATAGACTGTTTAAAAAAACCCTTCACATAACTATTATTTTGGCATTTTGGCATTTACTATTATTTTGTCTTTACAATTACTTTGTTTATTATCTGCATATAGTAATGATTGTATATGACTTTAAACTGGCTATTATAAATTATTTTATGTTTCAGCATATAGTAATAATAAATAATAATAATAAGTTCGTTTAGACCTTTATAAATCATTGCTGAGACTTTTATTTCATATAGCCTATGTGTTTAATTCTTTAAATTTAAAAATAAGGGCTATAATTTATGATAAACTAATGCTTTAAAAAAGATACGATTAATAGAAAAATTTTGGGCTTTTACTTTCTTCTATATATATATATAAGAAGAATTTTGGGCTTTTACTTTCTTCTATATATATATAAGAAGAAAGTATTGGAATCGTAAAAATTTTCGATTTCCGTTTTTTTTTTTTTTTTTTTTTTTTTTTTTGGTGAATTTACACGTTTTGGAATGTCCTGAACAAGATTTGACTATTTTTGGAAAATGCTGTCTTTCTGCTCGTCTGTGTGTGGCGCAAATTTTGTGACCACTTCATCTCAAGAACTAAAGAACGTAATTTAATCAAACTTCAAATTCAGTTACCTAGTCAGACCTAGGCATGAATTGGTGTTGATTAGGTTTGGGTGTATATTGCCTTGCAGGTGGTGCTGCTATTCTCCATTTTTCCAGATTACAATGATAACTATATCCTAGGAGCGAATGCACAGAATTTCATCAAACTGTATATTCTGTTAAACCTTGACATACATTGGTGCTTATTATGTTTTGGTGTATATCGCCCAACAAGTGACCCTGCTATGCTGTTTTTTACGAGTTCCACAATAGCTATATCTCAAGAACTAATGGATGCAAATTCATAAAACTCCAGATTCAGTTAGACCATGACGTAAGTTGGTGCTGATTACATTTTGATATATATATAGCCCAACAGGGAGTGCTGCTATACTGTGTTTTTCAGTATTTCCATGATAGCTATATGTCGGCATCTGTTGGGTGGAATTGCACCAAATTTTATATGTAAATTGCTTTTTCTGAAAATCGATGCTGATTTAATTTTAACTTTGATCATTCAACAGAGGGCGCTGCTATCCTATTCTTGGAGAAAGTTTCATAACCGGGTCTACAAACAATTGATGCAATTTAGCGACCGTGGTTTGCCATATGATTAACTCCATTCTTATAACTTTTATTGACGTGCAACCACATTGTTGCCATGATCGCATATTTTTGACGCCAACTTTGGCTGTTGAGCCAATTACAGAATATTAGTCCTATGCTTTTTGTGGTGAACATTATAGTTTTATCTCATATTCTATTGCGTAGAAATGCACCGAATTTTATACTTGAGATTACTGATTAAAAATATATATGTTTATTTTCATTTTTAATTTTAATACCCAACACAGGGCGTTGTTGCTCTGTGTTTTTTTAACACTAAACATACCGGGAATTTAACACAACTTTTATAAAAGTATTTCACACCACAATTTTTATTTAAGAATATTTAACTTTTTTATTTAACTTATAAATGTGTGATTTATATTTTATTTATTTTAAGAAGAAAATTTCTGGTTCGAATCGAAATATTTTCATTCGGTACCGGTCAAATGACCTGTTGTTGGTATATTTAGTGTTAATACACTGATAATTGTAACTCTATGTTATTTTTTTTTTATTATTCACTATGCTTTATATTCATAGTCGTTGATGCTATTGTAAATTAATATATTAAAATGATATAAAAAAGGATTTGAGATGACCCCAGCGTACTATAGTTGCTACAGGTCGTTTCTACTCCCTTAATCCTGTAGGTCACAAATTATGAATTAATTAAAACTTCGCCTTCCAAAGCATTTTTCCTATTTTGTAAAAAATACATTAGAAGATATGAGTAATCATTAAATAAATTTTAGAAAAATTTCGTCTATTAAAACTAGAGGATCCAACCCGAACTTACCGGGTTACAGAACATAGAAGAAAATCATTTTTTTAAATTGAAAACTAATAGATTTTTTACCTTTAATATATTTTTTAGATTGTCCGTTAGTAGCACCAAAAAGCATTTCATATGAAAAATATCAATTATGTATTAAAATAAAGTTTTAAAATGTATTAAAAGCGATAATTTTTCGTATTACCTGCATACCTTCGGCTCAGTCGCCGAAGAAATCGCGAAAGATTTCGCTACTTGCATAAGCCTTTTTGAAGCCGATAATTTCAGTAGTTTAAGCGCATAGTTTGATTACATGTCTGTTAAAAATGCGTTTTTATATTTAATACTTTTGAAAATTTTCCATAGAAAATTTCACACGCCTTGCATTCATAATAATCAAATTTTAATTGCTTAATAGGCGTATAGCCAACATAGTGAAAAAGTACCCAAGCCGGGACTCGAACCCGGGTCATCAGTATTCAGTGCGCTATACTGATGACCTGGGTTCGAGTTCCGGCTTGGGTATTTTTTCACTATGTTGGCTATACGCCTATTAAGCAATTAAAATTTGATTATTATGTGTTTTTATTTATATTATTTTATTTATTTATTGATGAAGTTTTAATTTCGTTATGGAATATTAGCCGGAAACAAATGCTGAACTGTTTATATTGTTTTAAGAGTAAACGAATTCATCTTCCGTAATCGGGCTGCACGCAATACATATAGATAAAAAAAATCATGCTTGAAAAAATTTTTTTTAAGCCTCAAAACAAATTAGTAAATTGAAATACAGTTTTCAAACAAATTGCATTTGAAAGAACATTTTTCTCTATTCGACGGTGAAAAAAAAAATGGAAAATGTACGATGTTTAGAAATTAAAAAAATTGCAGGAAAAGCGAAATTTATTGGTCAGGTGTTGCCATCGGCGTTACTTACGGACATGTTTTTGCTTTATAATACACATTATCAAACTAAAACTTGTGAGGTTACAACTCTCCTCAAATCATTTCTTTAAAGTATTGTTTTAGTATTTTGTAGAATTAGAAAATGTAAAAATGTCTTGCAATCCAATGTCTTCCAACATCAAGAAAGCTGAACAGTTATAATTGGAAAATAACCATTTAAAAATAGTTTTACCAGTGGCGTAGCTACATGTTTAGCGCCCTGGAATAAGTACAATCGGATCACCCCCTTCTCTACCAGAAAAGGTTGCCCAAAATTTGTTTTCATGGTCCTGCCATAAATGGAAAATTTTCATGATGATGATAGAAGGTATGCCATACAATTATATCTGCTAAGACAGAAATATGTCTAAAATGGAATTTCTCCCAGTCCCTTGCGATTCCGTCCTTAACAGACTTCATTGTACTTATTTCAAATTATAAAACAGAATCTGTAAACCTGTAATGCACATGCAAATGCTCTCATTTGTGCTTTTAAACGTTCTTTACAATTTTCATGAATTCAGAAACATAAAACAATAGATTTTTAATGTATATTATCTTTTAAAAATTTTTTTGATAAGTCAAGTTCAAGAAATACTATAGTTTCATTTGTCTAATTTTTAGCTGAAACAAAATCGGAAAGCATTGAAAAAATATTCCGTTTCAGACAGGTTTTTGTATTAGTAAGTATAATCACGAAAAATTTCTGTAAAATACAGGATTCCGCTTTCACAGGTTTTACTGTATATTTTATACTAGCAAGCTACGCCCGCTACGCTGGTCAATTTTTTATAACAAACATTTAATCCAACAAAATATTGACATTTCATAATTCACTTTTATATTTTAATAGAATAATAAGGCTACTATAATTTGTGACTCGTGCTATAGCCAATATACACGCCAGGACACGACGCCCTTATCAATATCTTTTTACGCATGAAGGTTTCGCTATGGTACTCCATTGTGTAATTTGGTAATTTTTCAAATTCAATATTTGAAAAATGGCATAATCATTAGATTTGAAATTAATATCAAGAAAAATACAATTTTTTACCTTTCAAACGCAGTTTGCCTAACAATTTTCGGACAAATATTTTTCAAGCTACTATTTTTTTTTCAGTAACTTCAAATGTTTCATTTTCCGAGATTAATCTGTGGCAACAATTAGCGAAAAACCCAGTCGTCAGAAACGCATAGTTTTTTATTAAAGAGGCTGTTGGAGCAGGGATTGTCACTACCAATATGCCACCATCACTTTTGAAATCGGTTCGGTAGTTCTAGAGATTCCATAGAAATTGTAATTTAGAATGTTTTCAGAACACTTTTCGCTCATTTAATTTTTTTATTTTGTTTTTAGAGAGCATTTATATCTTATAAGTAACTACAATGCCAAATTTCAAATTTCTAGCTCCTTCAGTATAAAAAAAATCGCAATTTTAGAATGTTTTTCGCTCTTGCACCCCCCTGGAGTTAGTGACACCTACATAAAATATAGCCTATGTTGGAGCAGGGGTTGTCACCATCAATTTGCCCCCATCATTTTTGAAATCGGTTCGGTAGTTCCAGAGATTCCATAGAAATTGTAATTTAGAATGTTTTTAGAACGCTTTTCGCTCATTTCACCCTTTTAAATTTCGATTTTTTTTTAATTTTATTCTTAGAGAGCATTTACATCTTATAAGTAACTACAATGCCAAATTTCAAATTTCTAGCTCCTTCAGTATAAAAAAAATCGCAATTTTGGAACGTTTTTCGCTCCTGCACCCCCCCGGGAGTTAGTGACACCGACATAAAATATAGCCTATGTTGGAGCAGGGGTTGTCACCATCAATTTGCCACCATCATTTTTTAAATCGGTTCGGTAGTTCCAGAGATTCCATAGAAATTGTAATTTAGAATGTTTTTAGAACGCTTTTCGCTCATTTCACCATTTAAATTTCGATTTTTTTTTTTTAAATTTTATTCTTAGAGAGCATTTACATTTTATAAGTAACTGCCAAATTTCAAATTTCTAGCTCCTTCAGTATAAACAAAATCGCAATTTTAGAACGTTTTTCACTCCTGCACTCCCCTGGGGATAGTGGCACCCACAAAAAATATATCCTATGTTGGAGCAGGGGTTATCACCATCCATTTGTAACCATCCTTTTGAAATCGGTTCGGTAGTTCCAGAGATTCCATAGAAATTGTAATTTAGAATGTTTTTAGAACGCTTTTCGCTCTTTTCACCCTTTTAAATTTCGAATTTTTTTATTTTGTTCTTAGAGAGCATTTACATGTTATAAGTAACTACAACGCCAAATTTCAAATTTCTAGCTCCTTCAGTATAAAAAAATCTCAATTTTAGAACGTTTTTCGCTCCTACACCCCCCTGGGGTTAGTGACACCGACATAAAGTATAGCCTATGTTGGAGCAGGGTTGTCACCATCAATTTGCCACCATCACTTTTGAAATCGGTTCGGTAGTTCTAGAGATTCCATAGAAATTGTAATTTAGAATGTTTTTAGAACGCTTTTCGCTCATTTCACCCTTTTAAATTTCGATTTTTTTTTTTATTTTGTTCTTAGAGAGCATTTACATCTTATAAGTAACTACAACGCCAAATTTCAAATCGGTTCGGTAGTTCTAGATATTCCATAGAAATTGTAATTTAGAATGTTTTTAGAACGCTTTTCGATCATTTCACCTTTTTAAATTTCGAATTGTTTTTTATTTTGTTCTTAGAGAGCATTTACATCTTATAAGTAACTACAACGCCAAATTTCAAATCGGTTGGGTAGTTCTAGAGATTCCATAGAAATTGCAATTTAGAATGTTTTTAGAACGCTTTTCGCTCATTTCACCCTTTTAAATTTCGAATTCTTTTTTATTTTGTTCTTAGAGAGTATTTACATCTTATAAGTAACTACAACGCCAAATTTCGAATCGGTTCGGTAGTTCTAGATATTCCATAGAAATTGTAATTTAGAATGTTTTTAGAACGCTTTTCGATCATTTCACCCTTTTAAATTTCGAATTGTTTTTTATTTTGTTCTTAGAGAGCATTTACATCTTATAAGTAACTACAACGCCAAATTTCAAATCGGTTGGGTAGTTCTAGAGATTCCATAGAAATTGCAATTTAGAATGTTTTTAGAACGCTTTTCGCTCATTTCACCCTTTTAAATTTCGAATTCTTTTTTATTTTGTTCTTAGAGAGTATTTACATCTTATAAGTAACTACAACGCCAAATTTCGAATCGGTTCGGTAGTTCTAGAGATTCCATAGAAATTGTAATTTAGAATGTTTTTAGAACGCTTTTCGCTCATTTCACCCTTTTAAATTTCGAATTTTTTTTAATTTTGTTCTTAGAGAGCATTTACATCTTATAAGTAATTACAACGCCAAATTTCAAATCGGTTCGGTAGTTCTAGAGATTCCATAGAAATTGTAATTTAGAATGTTTTTAGAAAGCTTTTCGCTCATTTCATCCTTTTAAATTTGGATTTTTTTTTATTTTGTTTTTAGAGAGCATTTACATCTTATAAGTAACTACAACGCCAAATTTCAAATTTCTAGCTGCTTCAGTATGGAAAAGATCGCAATTTTAGAACGTTTTTCGCTCCTGCACGCCCCTGGGGTAGTGGCACCGACATAAAATATAGCCTATGTTGGAGCAGGGGTTGTCACCATCAATTTGCCACCATCACTTTTGAAATCCGTTCGGTAGTTCCGGAGATTACCCCCTACAAACAAACAAACAAACAAAAAAACAATCTCTACTCCTATATAATATTAGTATAGATATTAAAAAAATGGCAAATGTAAAAAAATATTTATACAAATAATTTCTTTCATTTGTAATTTTGCGCCCTTATTATTCTCGCGCCTGGAGCAATGTGCTCCAACTGCTCCACGGTAGCTACGCCTCTGAGCTTTACTTTCTACTACGAAAAAATGCTTTTGAAGAATGAAAAAGTAAAGAAATCTGGAATTCATTCTAGATTGTATTACTGCCAATCGAATTTTAGAAGTTGTTTTTTAATGATACTTTAAAATATTGTCGGGACTACTTTTGCAAGGTCCAGTGTCACAAAAAGTGAGACAGCGGCTTCTAAGTCGGGACATATAAATACATTAAACCCTGTGAAAACCGAAACCTGTTTATAACGGAATTCTGTATTAAACGTAAGTATTTTATTAAGTCCCTACGGTAATATCATATAAAATTATAACTATAAAAGCGAAAACCTGTTTAAAACGTGTTTTTCTCCTGTTCCTCGCGATTCCGTCTTAGCAGGTTTTCTTATACTAAAAAAACACACAATCGTATACAGTGAAACCTGTGAATGTGGAATCGGTAGGAACTGATACAAAATTCCACTTTAGCAGGTATAATTGTGCAGTATTCCTATTGTAAATTTTTACTTTTAAAACAGAATTCCGTTATAAACAGGTTCCATTTACACAGGGTTTACTAAACAAAGTGAAGTAAAACTTGTTAAACCAAAATCGCACTGCAAAAAAAAAATCGTTTTGGAGAGGTTTCCGTCTTAGCAGGTATATTTGTAAGGTATTCCTTTGGAAGGGGCCATAAAAGTTTTCCGTAATTGATAGGTTCAGTCTTCACGTGTTTTAACAGTATTAACTTCCACTTGATGCAGATTAACGAATAGCATGATACTAAAATAAATTTAAAAGAATTTGTGAATTATGAGAAATAGTTACTTTTACGCGGGACAGGTGTTGGAGTCCCTGAAAATCGGGACACCTGGCAACACTATTCGGGACGCAAACGGTTAAAAAATGTATAAACTGTGCTTCACGGTGAAATGCGTATTTATACCTGCATACAATTTTTAACGCTGCAAATACACATCGTGCCTGAAGCGACAGACTACCACGGAATTCGATGACAAAGGCACTTTCTCGGAAGGTGATATGAAAGTGCGCCTCTGTCTCTAGCTGGTCTCGCCGATTTCAAACATTCAAATTAGACACCTACTGAATAGAGTGTCTTTCAATTTCGTTCATTTTTGTATTTGTGACGTCAAATTATTCATTGTGTATTACAGATAATAGAGAAACTATTTTAAAATATGAATCATTGTATGAAATTTCCGGAAGAAATTAAAACAAAATAACATTTAACATTAAGTGTACAAAATTGCATATAGACATCATTTTTCTTTTGTTTTTATATTACACGCATGCTCATAAATTAAGGATAATTTTAGACATTGTCGAATATCTACTAAAATGCTTAAAGAATTGTCCTTGAAATTCGGGGATGTAAAGAACATGTTTGATCTCATATTTTCCAGTGAAGATTTAGTCATGAGAACAATTAGGGGCCAAAATCAATTGAATAAAAATTAATATTTGTGATCACCTTGTAACAGAAAAGGCTTGAAATAGTTTGTCACTGTAGGAAATAATTATGTGGGACTTGTACAAAATTTTAATGCATTTGTGTACGAATAGCATGCCTATTCGTAAAGATATAAACGTTTCTGTAATATACTCAAATATTTTTTTTTTTTTTTTTTTTGTTTAGAACAGAGGGGTTCCCAACGCGTGGGGCAATTTGACTACTACAGAGGGCAATTCCAGATATTTTATTAATCCTTTCCCATTCAGTTTATGTTTCTCCTTTTTTTTTTAAAGTTATATTATAGAATAAAAATAAAAGTAATACTTACAGATTTTTAAAATAAAAAGATAAAAAAAATTTATTCAATTTTTAAAAAGTTCCCTTACAAAAGGTGGAAATACAATAACTGGAATAATAGATGGAAAAAACATTTATGATATTTGGGACGAATTTTTATATATCTAAAACCTTTTGCAATTTTTCTGGTTATAGCTGTATTTAAGAATTTTTGTGCAATGTTTTTTACTAATATATTGAGACCTGTATTTTCTATTTGCCCTGCAATACGTTAAGAAGAAACTCTCAAGATGACTCTCGTGAAGAAATTCTCACACATGAAAGCACTTAAGGGTAATATCTTGAACACATTTAACCTAAAAAATAATATTTGAAATATCTAAACGACGTACTACCAACCTTCTAAAATGAATAAATTCCCAAACGAGCATCACAGAAAGGAATAAGTGAACAGTAAATTTATTGTGACTCTGGTGCAGGTCTTATGCAAAGTATATAAATATAGCATTATGTACATTATTACATTAACCCCTTAACTGTTGGGCTTTTTCGACACCATAAACTAAAAATAGGAACGATACACCACTTTTTCCGTACTAAAATATTTGCTTTATATAATCGAAAAATGTCTGCCAATCAATAAAGCGAAGATTGCAATTAAAAATTAGTGGTGTCCAAAAACTTTTAGTAACGAAACCAGTTCGAACAAAAAGAGTTTGCTTGTTTTGTTGCTAAAAGACATTCCGAACAGACTAAGTTTCTCCTGATCGGAATGTTTGTTGTGGTCATTCGCTCTCCTTGATATTTTTAGCCTTCTGTCGCTGGTCTAGAGACCAGAGGTCAGCGGAAGAGATCCCTGACATGTTTATCATCGCCTCTTTCTTTTGTTGAGACTCCCCTTTCTTTTCTTGATAACCACAGAACCTTTGGAAAAGAAAGATGAGGGAGATAATTTACGACTTTTCGTCGAGAATTTTTGGTTAAACCGTACAACCGCAGTTTTAAGGTTCGAACAGACCACGTTTTTGTTAAGCGGTATCTTACATGTGGTCAGGTGCTCTTTTTCATGTGGTCAGTCTTCTTCTATTCTAGAGGTCAATGGAGGAGATCACCACCTCTTTCTTTTGTTGAGACTCCCCCTTTTTTGTTGATGACCACAGAATCTTTAGAAAATAAAGGCCAGGGGAATGATTTACGACTTTTCGTCGGATTGTTGAAATCCCACTATAAACTCACCTTTATGGTCGGCTACGGTCAAAACTTTCCCACTTTCTTTGTTTTCTTTTCGTGTTTCTCTAACATGTAAAATACAGGACGTTTCATTTTCTTTAAGCTCTTTTCGCATTAAATTCCATAGCTCGTAATGCTTGCTGTTTTACTTATTTAAATAAAAAAAATTCTACAAATTCAGTTGATCAACACTATGAATTACAATTTTTAATGCTGTATTATTATAATGATCCACTGATAAAAAGTTTTAATGAAAACACCCTTTATTAAAAAGTTTTTTTCTTTTTTTTTCTTGTTATTGCAGTCGCGACATCTCTATGGCGCCGGAGTAATAAAATTTTAGATGCCGGAAGTAAAGATTAAACCAGATTATATTCAAAGATCTGCGAGACCAGAAAAGAATTAAAGGAGGGCCGTTTCAAAAAGATTTAAATATTTTAAATAAAAGAGAAGGTTTTTTCTTACTACCCGACCGCTGGACTCCTTCCTTAAAATTTATCCCGAATTGCGGATAAAAATATCAATTTTTTGAAAATTTCTTAAAATCTACAATTTATCCTGTTTACAAATCACTGTATTTATTAATTTTTCTGTGTCTCTTTTCTAAGAACTAAGGATTAAAAAGTGTTGAAACTGAGCTGGCAGGTCTGGATTTAGATCAATGTCGTCTTTCAGGAACTGCTCTAAAAGCTTGCTTCAATCCTGGAATTTCTTGCTTACCCCAATTGAGTATATTTCCTCGCATTTTTTCCAAATTATTTTGAAATCGTAAAACGTTTTCACTTTTATATTCTATTTATTTCCACTGTAATTTAAAAACAAACTTATATTTTTCCTCAGACCTTAACGCAGAATAATTATAACGCATCGTGATTATTTCGAAAGAAATATATAAGAACAAAGATAAGGAAAAATAAGAATAGAAAGTATTGAAATAAAAATTGAAATAAGTGAAATAAGACATATTTATAAAGATCCTGCTTTGTAATAAAAGATATTTTAGGATCATCATTATGTGTTTATAAACTGTAATTGTGTGTTGATTATGATGTTTTCCCTTATTCTAGTTTATTTCAATATGTGTTTACTATTTTTAAAAAGTTAAAGCTATATTGTTGAATTTTCTATTTGAATGTTTTATGCTATGCTGATTAGAAACTTACAATATGTGTTTTTCTTTTCTTTTTAGGTAAGTGAATCTATTTTGTTCTCAAATTTTATTATTCAGAGAGAAAAATGTTTCTGATTAAAGGTAATGTACTTTGATTTTTAAAAAATGGAGATAGATAGGTATGATGACAATCGTGTGATGGTCTTTTCATATCGAAATATATATATATATATATATATATATATATATATATATATATATATATATTGAAATACATTTAACTTTTTACGCTGTAAAAGAATTCCGTGGAAGAAACGGAAAATGTACTGGCAGCAAATTGAAGTCTATTGCCGTTTTTATATTCCCTCGTTTTCAAGATAGAAATTTTACACTATTCAAAACGGGAAATTTATTTTCTTAGAAGTAAATGTGAGCAATAGCACAATATTAAAAAAAAACACACTCTAAATATTAATTCTATATACTGATGCATATTTGCACGAAACAGAGTATCTGTATTGAATATTATCATTCAAGTTTTTTTTTTTTTTTTTTTTTTTTTTTTTTTTTTTTTTATCGCCTTGCCTTTCTCAGGATTCGAAACTCTGTACTCACCAATAGAGGAGAGATGTCCTGTCCCCTACACCAAATGGCCGCATCCAACGATTTGAACGAGACCAGAACAACATTTACGAAAATTTAGGTGGAAATTTTCCGTTTTCTCTCAATTAAGGGTGTATTCAAATTTAAACTGCTTATTTTGAGACATATTCGTAAATTCATTTTTGCTCTAAAATGCATCCAATTGGCAGGTTCTCTTATTCAGAAACTTTATAATGTCCGTATTGTCTCGATTTTTTGATAAAGGAAGAATATATTTCAAAAAATGCTGTCAAAGTGGACATTTTGAACCGAATTTCCCGAAGCGATAGCGCTGGAAACAAAAAAAAAAAAATGATCGAACTGTGAAAATAATTGTCTGTAAATCAATTTCTAATTAATTGAACGAAAAATAAAAACATGGGGCCCTTATAAATGTCTTTATAAATCACGCCGCCAAGTTTCCTGTTGTTACTTTTAAAAATGAGTCTGCAAATGTGTCTCAAAATTTTGAGTTGTTGAGCGTGGAAAAATATGTTTTTTGAATACCGCCTTAAAACGGAATATTTTTGTTTGTCTGTCTTGGAAGGAACATTTCCGCTTTTAACATTCAACGAGTAAGGATAAAGGGAATTTTTCCATTTATTCCGTAAAATTTTACGATTTTTATAAAAAATAGAAAGTTTTCGTTAAAAGACAGAAAATTCACATAAAATCGCCGTTTTTTTTGTTGTTTTTTTTACAGTATACACCGATGTTTCTGATCTTGTATAATACATTTCAAAAATATTCAAATAAAAATCAATGACAGAGGCAATGAATACAGATCCTAATTAATATTAAAAATAATAAAAAGTGTCACATTAAACATTGCGTTCTGTATGTGCATTAGTATTGAAGAATAAATATTTAAGTTCAGTTTATGGCACTTGGCACGTAATTAAGATTTTTTGTGGTGTACCGATCCAGATTTAATAATAATAAAAAAAAATCAGTTTATTTAGTTTAATCAGTTTATTTAATTATCGTTATTATACACGATTTACATAATAAAGTTAATTAAATAAGTATATTTATGAATGATTCCAAATATTAAGCCATATTAGAGCAATTGCCCTCTCTGTGCAGGCATGCAGCAAAATAAGCCCAAGGGGTATCAATATTTTAGTCAAAATGATACTACTACTTTTTCCAACTCGTAATCTTCACTTTATTTAATCGCATATTTCTGTTATTACATAAGGCAAAGATAAGACATTAGGAAAAAGTGGGGAATTTTTTTTATTCAATTATCTACCAATCTTTCAACACCGACCTGGTGCTTATTTAAATATATAAAACTACAATCCATTTTACTACTGTTGACTAGATGGCAGCACTAAGCATTTTCAGTTTGAAAAAAATGTTTAAAATAGCAGCAAAACCCCAAACTTGGTAAGTAACAGTAAGGAATTTTAATCCAATTCTAATTTAAATCTTTTGTTATCCAATTTTCCATTATATTTAGTTCATATTTCATTTCTTAATCCATTTGTATTCACTTGATATCAACTCCAAATTATTAACATTTTATGGTGTTTTATATATATATATATTTTTTAAATCATTTTCTCTCTCTCTCTCTCCTTTTAAATATTCTTCATATTTTCAGTATTTTTGGCCAATTACCATTGAAGCACATGCTATGGTAAAATTATTATTGCACTTGTTAATTTATTAACTATGTGGTATTCTGTCTACACATTATCATTAATTATCTGTTTGGAGATTCAATTAGAATGTTATGTTTTTTTGAAATTCAAAGATATTCTAATTATATATATATATATATATATTTCCCTTCCAATGCAAAATCATTATCTATATACTTTACTGAAATCAAGTTGTCTGGTAAGGAAAGGGTTCCTGGTCGAAATTTGATTTTTTTTTAATTTTTGCAAGAGCACTGAATGGCATTTAACGAAATATTTTAGGAACGATGGAAAGTTTGGGAAAATGCTCTGCTATTTTTGTAATACCTCATTAACTCAATGGAGTTGTATTTAAATATCTACAGATCAAGAATGACTGAGAACTCATATTTAAATCTGATAACAGTATAATATAGTTCAAAGCAAAATAATACTAAAAAAATTATATAATAGGGGAGAGTGAGTAAAACCGAGTAGGCGGATCAAATCGGGAACCCTGTTTTCTCGCTTATAAGTGCCGCCCTGTGGACAGCATTCCTTTTAGCGTCCCCTAGTAGTGCGACATCAGCTTTTGAAGTGAGTTAATCTCTGTGTCCGTGCAGGGCTATTGGAATGTAAGTCACCTCAAAAGTTATAATTTCAAGCCGTCTTTTCTACTCTTCAAATAAAACCACCCTGACGGATCGATTTAGGTAAGAAAACAACTGTTTTCTATAGCTTTCACACGATATTTTGATGCCCCGCAGAAGTGTGCATGTCCAGTTGTCTAGGAGAACTATCATGTTGATTTTTGGTCGTCTATTGGGGCAAAACCGGGTTCTCATGGTTATGCATTGAATTCTATAATGAATTGTTCCTTAACTCATCAGTTACTGAAGGATAGATACAATCTTCAGTTTGCAAAGAGTGGGTATATGAGGATTGCAGCAGATACAAGAAGTAAAAGCTGAGAAAGTCATACATGACAACATTAAAAATTGCTTGAAAACCTGAAAAAATTTTTTTGCTGATCTTAAAAAGTGTATATTTGTTTTAAAGTTTGATTCAAAATTTATTATAATAAAGCTTTTTGATGTTGGAAGTGTAAAAATTTAATTTCTGATTAGTGCCCGGTTTTACCCTACCACCAAAATTCGGAGCTGTTTCAGATGGTCTTAGAAAACGCCTTTTCTCAAGTAGAGAAAAATTGTCCTGTGGCAAAAGGCGCTGTTTTTCAATAGCTCAGATGTCCCCAAATACATTTGTGGGGTGTTTCAATTTTCCAGCCCATCTAGACTTTTGTCAATAACGAAAAATCGTTGTGTACCCGATTTTACGCTACTTTCCCCTATAAACTATATATATGCATATATTGGGAAGGGGGGGGGGAGCTATTTGTGACCTTATATTTTTGTCCAACCGCCGTTACTAGCGGATCAGACGGAACCGTTGAGAAGGAGGTAGCTCGATCACGAAAGATCTCACTGGAAAAATTTAAAACCGAAATTCATCAATTTAAAGACTGCGACCAACGCGCTGGGGTGTTTATTACCACTGGTGACCGCAGCGGCATCGAGCTCATTCATTGTATGTTAGTTAAAAATTATTGTTATTCATAGAATTATTTGACCAGATATTTATTTATTATTTACACTTTTATCACTGATCCAATATTTTCCGGAAAAAACCAAAAGCCGTTTATTGTCTAATGCAGAAAATAGGCAGTCGGCTGGCAAAATAAAAATATATAAAATGTTTTTTATTCCGAGTCTTTTAATGCCAGTAGTTTTAAAGTGTGCATTATTTTGTTTAGCTATCATTCCATAATGCCTGTCATCAATTATACTGAATTTAGCGAATTATCGCTGGCTAAAAACATGAGGACACCGCCTATCTTGCCTTTTTTTTTTTTAATTCGCCTGTGGTGTACCAAATTAAATATGGTGCTGCCATCTGTCGCTGAACATTGTGTTTTAGTTAAAAGGTCAGTTTTGTGACATATCCGTAGAAATGTTCATTTAGCGGTAAATAATACATAGTTATTTGAGTTACAATCGATCAATCAGTAGCGCAGCGAGGAAATTCCTTCTCCCCAGATACAAGATAACACTACAGTAATTTCCGTATTTATAAATCGAATCATTTAAAACAAAACTAAAGTCAGTATTATTTTTATTTTGTTCGAAATCCGCCGCTTTATTCAATCAAATTCCTTTCAAACATTTGATTTATTTAAGAGGCGGTTTTGTTATAGTTACTTTACAGGGACAGTCAAAAAAATTCCGTTACATTACGTCTATGGAGAAAAATCGTTTTCAACACATAGTAATAAGTATCGACTTTAAACTAAAACTGGTCACTCATTTTGAACGAGGATAGTATTCGTACTGTCGGAAATAATCCTTAGATAATAAGGATTTATCCTTTCCTGTCTCTGTCAATGACGCCTTTGGCTCTTCAATACTACACCTTTGAGAGTCTTAACTAATTGCAACTCTTTTTTTGTAAACGAAATAGGACCCTCGAATACCAGAGACAAAACAAAGCGCATGCTTTGAAGATGTAGACCTCACAAACTTTATGTTATTAGTTTTTAATGTATTAGTTTGCTTTGTTTTGTGCTTTCCTTTGATATCTTTAATAATAAATCGTCTTCTGAGAAGAAAATTGTAAAAAAGAATAGACATAAGAGAGCTTTTTGCTAAAACATCGGCTTCCTCCATACATTCATTAAATTCAGGTATTTTTTGAAATTATATATTTGCTTTGTATTGATATTTTTTGGAAAGATATAAACATATGCATGCTTTACAATTCGATTATTATTTGTCCGTTTATGAAATGATGATTTTATAAATCGCAGTATCCATAAATAAAATAACATAACCTGAAAAATAAAGAGTATTATGCAATTAAACAAAACGATTTTACAAAGATCAAATCGGCACAACAGAAAGTATTTAAAAACATATAAATTACGAATAATCGTTAGGTAACAATATCAAAACGAATGGAATTAACACATTGAAGCGAAATTATTATTATTAAATGATAAATGTATGTTCGTGAATTATTCAAATTGTTTACTTAAAGACATATATATTTTTTTTCTTTTAAACTCCAGAATTAATTATTTTGGTTTATATGTTAACAAATACAGCAGGAAATGATAACTTAAAAAATATATAATTTATACAAATATGTTTTCAATGAAGAACTATAATTTAATTTCGAATGTATAAACAACAACATTGCGTCGTATAAATTCCGAAATTCATTCACAGTTTTTTAAATGTGTCTTTAATGCACTTCGGTAGAGTAAAAAAATAAATAACGCAAAATCATGCATACGACAAAGATTATGAAACTCTTTCGAACACTAACTAGTTTGTTAAGTATTGTTAAGAAATTTAATTTTTTCCTATCATGAAAGAAAGATCCAAATAAAAAAATTTAAAAAACTCATAATGCAGTATTTTTTTTTTTTTTTTTTTTTTGCAATTGCCTATCGGCGGGCGATCAATGCTATCCATCTTTTTTTGTTGGATTACCTTAGTTAGTTAGAAAGGAGTTTTTTTCATGTTTGTTTGGCTCTAAGTAATTCTTCAGCAAGTAAAAAGGGTTATTTTCAAAATTTCACATAATCGGCTCTTTAGTATAATATTTAACACCAATTTTTGTAACAGTTTCTGCTAGATTTGACATATACTCTTAAATTAAGATTTTTTAAAAAAAGAGAAAGAAACGAAACGAAAATTGCGTGCCAAAATGTAAAAATGGGAATTTAAATGCTGGTAAATCAAGGTTTTCCAGAAATGGTTGGATTGCTTTTTGGAAATAATTTATCAATATTTAATTTTAAGATATCAGTTTTATAAATTAAAAATACAAAGTTTTGTCTTTGATATACAAATATAATAATTAAATAAATAAGCATGCAAACATTTTATATTTATAATTTTGACATCATTATCTAGTTATTAAGCATGTATGTCATAGAAATTTAATAATAATGAATTCTTCTACTTCACATATAAATACGCGAGTTAAATGAAGTACACTCATAATAAGACTAGGAAAAAGAAAGCATAACAAGCTGTTTAAAGAAAATTTTACATTAAAATATTGAACAAACTGGTGTGATACGATAAAAGAAAAACATTTCTTAATCACATCATTAAAAATTAAGAAATGCGCTAGGCCTTTCGAAATAACTTTGTCTTTCTTCATCAGACGCAAAACAGACTTGCTACCACTTTGAAGGCAGGAGCAAGACATGCTTGCTCCAGCAATTCAGTCTTTTGGTCAAATTGGTCTCTTCAGTCAAATTGGTATCACGTCCTTTTTTTTCCCGAAGAAAAAAGAAAAGGTTCTTCCGAAAGGCCTAGCCAATTTCTTAAATTTATGGTGTTATTAGAAAGTTTTTTTGCTTTAATTTTTTTTTTTAAATTGTACACATACGCTAAAAGAAATCTTAAGAGCATATAAGTATATTATAAAATAATTTATTAGTATTTGGGGGCTGTCTACACTGAGTTATCAGTTTCTTGTTTGATACATTGCATGGTTTCTTTTTTCTTTGTTTTATTTCCTTTAATATATATTTTTTTGTCAGTTGATATAGTTTATTTTATTATCGTTATGTGATTTGATTTACATAATTAAATTATTTAAATAAGTATACTCGTGAATGATTCCAAATATTAAACCATGGTAAAGCGATTGCTTTCTCTGTGCAAGAATGCAGCACAATCGGTACAAGGGATAGCAATATTTTATTCAAAATGAAAATATCTACCACTTTTTCTAACTCTTAACATTCACTTTATTTAACCGCAGATTTCTGTTATTAAATAAGGCGAACGTATCTAATAGGAAAAGTAGTAAATATCTTGAATTAAAAAAAAAAAAAAAAAAAAAAAAAAATCCCTAATCTTTCAACACTGGGCGGGTGTTTCTTTCACAATGCAATAATCCATTTTACTATTGTTTACTAGATGGCAGCACTAAGCATTTCTATTTTTAAAAAAGATTAAAATGGAGATAGATCCTAACCCAATGAAGTTGTATTTAAATGTCTACAGAACAGAAATGACTGAGAAATCATATTTAAATCCCATAACAGTATGCAGGTCAAAGCAAAATAATATCAATATATATAGGGGAAAGTAGGGTAAAACCGGGTACTTTCCTTTGTTGAAAAAAGTCTAGAAGGACGGAATAATCAGAACACCCCACAAAAGTGTTTGGGGACATCTGAGCTATTGGAAAACCACACCTGTTGCTACAGGAAAATTCTTCGTTACATGGGTAAAGCCATTTTCTTGGACCATCTGAAACAGCTCCGAATTTTGGTGGCAGGGTAAACCGGGTACTAATTAGAAATTAAGTTTTTACACTTCCAGTAACAAAAAGCTTTATTGTAATAAATTTTGAATCAAACTTAAAAAATATATAAATTTTTTAAAGTCAGTAACTTTTTTTTAAAGTTTCCAAACAATTTGTAATGTTGTCATGTAATGGCTTTCTTTGCTTTTACTTCTCGTATCAGCTACATTCCTCGTGTGCCCATTCTTTGTAGACTGAACATTGTATCCATCCTTCATCACCTTTTGAGTGAAGAAACAATTCATTGCAGAAATCATTTCAAAACAATGGGCACCCGGTTTTACCCCAACAGACGACCAAAAATCAACATGGTCGTTCTTCTGCATAGCTGGGCCCCACCGGTGGCTGAGAGGTTCTGCTCTCGAAGCTGGTAGACGGGGAGGTGCTGGGTTCGATCCCAATCGTCCCGTCGGCCTACTCGTTCGGAGTTTTCGTGGTTTTCTTCGAGCCCTGGATTTATCCATGCGTAAATACGGGTTAGGTTCCCTTAGAAAGACCACCACGAAGGGCACTCCCCCCCGGGCCTATATCCCAAGTGTAGATAATTGGCCGTCAATAATCAACCCAACCCAACTCTGCATAGCTGGATGTACACAGTTCTACTCTGCATCAAAATATCGGTTGAAAGCTATAGAAAAGTGATTTACTTGCCTAAATCGATCTGTCAGGATGGATTTATTAATAGAGCAGAAAAGACGCCTAAAAATTAAAACTTTTGGGGTGAATTTCTTTTCAATAGCACTGCATGAACAGAGAGATTAACTCATTTCAAAAACCGCTGGCACACTGCCAGGGTACGCTGGAATGTAGTTAAGGGCATTTATTCAGGTTCTGTCCACAGGGCAGCACCCATCAGTGAGAACACAGGGTACCCGATTTTACCCTACTCTCCCCTATATATATATATATATAATATAAACCTTTTTTTTTTTCCTTGGTGGGTAAGAAAGTTTTTTTTTCTTTCTTTCTTATCTGACCTCCGTTTCTCGCGAAACTTCAGCGCCTTCAAGACGAGACTACTGAGAAGGTGGTAGCCTGATTTATGAAGATCTCACCGGAAAAATTTTAAAGCGAAATTCAACGGGTTAGAGACATCTATCATCAAGCTGGAGCAATTAATACATCGGCATCGAGCTTATTCATTGTATGTTAGTTAAAAACTATTGTTAGTCATAGAATTATTTCACCAGATATTTATTTATTATTCACATTTTTATCCTTGATCCAATATTTTCTGGAGAAAATGAAAATCTGTTTATATATTTTCTAAAGCAGAAAATAGGCAGATAAAATAAAGATCGAAAAAATGTTTTTATTCCGATCTTTTAATGCCAGTGGTTTCAAAGTTCAAATATTATTTAGTTTACTTATCTTTCTATAATGCCTGTCACCAATTATAATGAATTTAGCCAACTATCACTGTCTAAAAACACCACCTTTCTTGCTTATTTGATATTTGTGGTGTGTACAAAATTAAATATGGTGCTGCCATCTATCGCGTAACATTGTGTTTATTAAAAAGTTTGGTCTTGTTATATATCATTTAGCGATAAATAATGAATAGTTGTAGCTTACAATCGATCATTTACTTCATATAATTGATTTTCTCTATCTGTATTACATATAATTTTTCTAGAGCATATGGCGCATACAAAATTTAAATAAACCACTTCAAGTTTTTCGATAATATTAATGTTATTTTCAAAAGAAGCAGTCGTTTCGTGTTGAATATTATTTTTTTTAAATATGATTAAGGGAATATTTTTTTTTAGACTGAAATTTTTTATTACGATTTTTTTTTTGTTTTGTTTTGCCAGTTGTTTTATAAATTATTTGAAAACGTTGCAGTTCTAGGAGAAAAATAAATAATTTCAAATCTTAATATTTCTTATAGGATCGTGTTTTATTTATATTGCACGGAAAATAATTATTATTTCATGAATCATATTCACTCATGAATAACCTACTTCCTTTCAACTGTATCCATTTCATAAAATATAGCCCCACCAGTGGCTGAGAGGTTGTGCTCTCGAAGCTGGTAGACGGGAGGTGCTGGGTTCGATCGCGATCCTAATCGTTCGGAGTTTTCGTGGTTTTCTTCGAGCCGTGGATTTATCCATGCGTAAAATACGGGTTAGGTTCCCTTAGAAAGACCCCCACGAAGGGCACTCCCCCCGGGCCTATATCCCAAGTGCAGATAATTGGCCGTCAATAATCAACTCAACCCAACCCTTCGAGCCGTGGATTTATCCATGCGTAAATACGGGTTAGGTTCCCTTAGAAAGACCCCCACGAAGGGCACTCCCCCCGGGCCTATATCCCAAGTGTAGATAATTGGCCGTCAATAATCAACCCAACCCAACTCATAAAATATATACTGTCAATCTATATACTGTCACAAAGTGATTATTTGTATTAACAAAAAGTCATAGATTATAAAATACTTAATTCATTAGGTTAAAGTCACTAATAGGCTAGCATTTAAATCTGAGAGAACATACAAATAATTCCTTCTCAACTACTTCCTGAGGTTCTACCACGTTAATCCATGGGTTCTATTCAAGGATATTTAGTATTCTAGATATCGTGGTTCGACCAAACAACGTATGATAAGTTGGCCCCACCAGTGGCTGAGAGGTTGTGCTCTCGAAGCTGGTAGACGGGAGGTGCTGGGTTCGATCGCGATCCTAATCGTTCGGAGTTTTCGTGGTTTTCTTCGAGCCGTGGATTTATCCATGCGTAAATACGGATTAGGTTCCCTTAGAAAGACCCCCACGAAGGGCACTCCCCCCGGGCCTATATCCCTAGTGTAGATAATTGGCTGTCAATAATCAACTCAACACGTATTATAAGTTCTTTTGTTCTACTTATGCCATCAAGATACAAAATAGACTTTCTGAGCGTGTTCAGCTTACACGACCACAACGACCATGGTCGAAGGAGACTGGAAAATGGAGTTGGTCTTTAAACATACAGTTACAGTGAACTTGAGAATCAAATGTTCAAATCACGCATTTGCCTACTTATATTAATATTTTGTTGCATGTTAGTTGTGTACTTGGTGGGTGAATGGTTAAAGCATTGACTTTCTATCTAGATAGTGTGAGTTCGAATACCATGCTTTCTTCAAGTTTTTTATTTAAAAATGTTTTGTCAGTTGCTATATATTTTTCATGCTAAATGGTAAATTTTGACATTAATAACAGTTCCAGATTAATATTTATTATTAAAATAAAATACTTATTTAAATATTGTATTTCAGATTTTTTTTTAAGTGTTTATTGGTTACTTTATGTTTTTCATGATAAATGGAATATTTTTAATAAAAGTAAATTTTGATATTAATAACAATTACAGATTTATTTCTATTGTTATTATAAAATACTCATTTAAATACGATAAATGGGCAATCTTCCGATTAAAATTTTCTTTTACAGCGCTTTATAATATTTAAATTTTTATTCCAATTCGTTAATATTTTTTTAGCAAATAAGAATTGTGCAAAAACATCTGTGCGCATACGATGGGTGTGTGTTTTTTATGGAGTACCTTATTGGTTTATTATTACTAAAACTAAAATGCAAAGCATATTTTACAATATAAAATTCAATGTGTAAAATACTATAAAAATAAAATTATACGTATAACGTTAAATTTTTTAAAAATCAAATTAAAAAATGAATTTTGATAATTAAATATTTAAGTTTCAAACAATTTGTTACCGAAATAAATGTTTTAATAAGAATATTAGAAACTCTTTTTATCAAATATTTTAATTTACTAATACAAATGAAAGTCATAACATGTTGATATCACAGTTTTGTTATATTAACAGTATTCCATTTTAATGAAAATATAAAGCAACTGATGAAGCCCTTTTATATATTAATAAAAATTGAAAAGAAAAATCTAAAATAAAAGAAGAGGCTTATGATCCAGGTTCATTTGTTTAGTACGACAAAACATCGTAAGTGTATGTAATATTTTTTATTTAATTTTTATTTTTGAGTGCTTGTGTCTAATTATTTCAAGGCTTTCTGTGTTAGACCTGTTGGGAGACGACTTTCATATACGATCCTTAATTATTTTAATATGTGTATTTCCAAATAAAAACGACTGACATCTCTAAATCAGTTTTAACTTTTCAGATAAATTATTTGCATAGAACAAACTTTTAAAAGTTCCAAACAAAAACTAAAACTTTAGAGTACTGCCAAATTTGAAAAGCAAAATTACATAAAATTATGAATTAGATAAATATAATACAACGAGCTACACATAATATGATGACCGTATAAAGACTATAAATTATGCTACAGCAGACCCACTGAGTTATATAGAATTATATTAGAGCTCAGTGGTTAGGCCAAAAGCTGACACAAATCGGTGATCGAACATCTGACTTGTCATCAACTTATATGTCACTAAAACTGATATATTAATCGTACTCCGCTATTGTTATATTTTATATACTGTTTCGTTAAGAAATACGAAAGTTTAAAAAATCAGTTATAAAGTTGAAAATTGTTAGATTTCCGATCAAACTGTTAAAGGTCTTCAATCAACCTTCCAAACGAAAAGCCCAATCACGTGATCAAATCGACCACAAAATTTTTTGGGTCAAGAGAGCGAAGTTTGCGCAGGCGCATCGGGCTAAATCAGATCACGTGATGCTTTGTTGTGTCACGTGATGTTTTGTGTTCATGATTCCTATTATAATATTCCTATTACAAGAGCCACGTTTTTGGAAGGATAAGGGCTTATAGTCGCTGGCTTCACTTATTATAAGACACAGAAACAGAATATAATTCAATTATGGCTTATTTCCATGCTTCTAAGGTGACTAACTCCATGTATATTTTCTCCTTCGACCATGGTCGTTGTGGTCGTGTAAGCTGAACACGCCCATAATCTTCATGACCTATACAGCAAGTCTGTTGCTGCTGCCATCTATCTCTACGAAACGATTTTTCAGTAAGAGTTGAAAGATTTTTTTTACCGTATTGGTCATTAAGGAGTAAAAAATTTTAAGTTATTTTGATTACAACATTTCATATTACTTTTAAATGCTTTTAAAACCTAAAAAATAACTAGGAAAAAGGTAAAGTTTTCACGGATAATGTTTGCATGTGCAGTCAAATTAATTGTTTCGCTTTTGGAGACATTTAAATATTCTAGGATATGACAGTAACTGCCATGAACCTATATACCTGGACTTCTAACGAAATAGCCTTTCCAAGAAGGAAATCGTTCCTCGAAAAAAGCCTCAAATAGGTGGCGCATGTGAAGATGGTTTCTGCCTACGTCACTAAATTCGTCTGCTTCACCGTTTGACACTGACAGTGACAGCCATGGTTCATGGTGGCGCTAGTGCAGCACGGTTTTTGGCCAGCTGCGCAGAACGGTGCGCGTAGCTGTGCAGCTGCCATTTCGTGCCGAAGTCTCGGCACGATGTTATCACACGGCGTTAGAAGTCCTGTATAGAGGTTCATGGTAACTGCAGTCATGTTTACTTGCAATATATATATGTGTGTGTGTGTATAAAATTCAGTGTTCTTTTTTAAATTTTGTATGGAAATGATATTTTCAGGATAATTGACTCTTTTAAAAAACACTAAAAAGTGTTAGCACTTTCGTGATCATAAAAATTATACTCGGAAAAATAAAACAAAATAAAATGGTAATAAAAAACTGCTGGCTGAACCTATCCCAGACCCATGATCAACACAGATTTTTTTTAATGAATTGTAGTGCTTTTTGTTGAATAAATTATTTTAGATTTTTGTCTTCAATTAGTATCGGAAAATATTTTATATGTTAAATGCCTGATTATAGTTGTCTGACTTCGTCATATGTATGTAAATGTCAGCTTCTGATTTCCGCATTACAAATAGCCTCACGTAAAATATGTGAGTATATTTATCGGACTTCATCATAAGTATGTAAATGTCAGTTTTTGATTTACGTTTTATTAGTCTCACAAAATACTTTATATGGATCATCTCTTATCACATTTATTAGTTTTCATCGCAGATGAGTAAAGTTATGTGTATAAATGTTTAAATGTCAATTTAAACATCTGAAATGTGACATCTTTAATTATTTTTATCTGGCTGCATCACAGTGGCTGAGAGGTTGTGCTCTCGAAGCTGGTAGACGGGAGGTGCTGGGTTCGATCCCAATCGCGCCCGTCGGCCTAATCGTTCGGAGTTTTCGTGGTTTTCTTCGAGCCGTGGATTTATCCATGCGTAAATACGGATTAGGTTCCCTTAGAAAGACCCCCACGAAGGGCACTTCCCCCGGGCCTATATCCCTAGTGTAGATAATTGGCCGTCAATATTCAACCCTGGCTGCATCACATACGTGTAAATATTAATTTCAGATTTTTGTCCCATAACTGCGCGAGAAATTGGATTATTTCTTTGTTTTTTGCTTTCATTTTTTTTTAAACATTTACAATAACATTAAAAACTGTGGAAAAAATTTGGAAATATTACATTTTTTAAAGGATATGACTGTATATATTATATATATATATATATATATAAACTTTGTTACATTTTCTATCTCTAACAGATCAACATTGATCAGAGATTTTTTTTTCTTTTTAATATATATTGCACTATTAGTATTACGGTTGCTCGTAGAAGAGTAGAAGAATTCTCTTTTATTTTATTCAAAAAGTTGATAAATATTTAATAATGAACTTTTAAACAAATGTTTATTGTCTGCTGCAATTTAAATACATTTAGTAAATTTCAACATTTCAATGGACTGGCAGTGAACAGTACTGCTGCCACCTATGATACAATATTTAAAATAAAATATATGGTGCTGCCATCTAATGTCGTTTTGGTTGATTAATCACTTTACTAAATTATCTTAGCATGGAAAGAAACAAATGTCCCACTTTATTACATACGAGTAAATGTTATTTCCAGAGATATGTAAATGTCTTTCAAATTTTTACCTTATATTTAAACTCCGAAAAGATTTTAAAAGATAAACTTTTTAATTATCTTTATCTGACTCCATCCACTACATATGTGCAAATGTCAATTTCTGATTTTTATCCCATAACTAGAATCTGAAAAGGCTTCAATCACGCAGTCTATAATAACATTCGTATAACTTCATTACACATGCGTAAAGGAGGGAATATTAACTTTATTCCTACAACATTGATAAATAAATAATTTTAAGCATATGTTTTTCTTTCTAATAAAATGTGTGTTTAATAAATGAAGTATCTGTTTAAAGAATTAGCAAGACCGATGAGAGGGCCTGCTAATCATACTGGTACCTTCTTTCTATACTGTCACAAAAAATTAAACATTTTCTATGCTTTTGAATACATATATGAATAGATAAATACGTATTTAGATAAACATTTTTTTTTTTAAATCTTATCCTATTTTAAAAGTAAAAAGAAAAAATATATATTATATTGAGTACAAGGTCAACCCCAGTTTTAAAATGCCAGATTTTTGAAAATTCTATACCAAATTTGGGTGATCCACGGTCTTGGCCCATGCTTTAATCAGGTCCTGGATTAAAGGTCTGCACGGACTGTAATATCCAGGCCCGGTCCGTACAAAAATTTTATTGACCTGGCTTTCGTTATGAAATCTAAAAATACGGCCCTGGCCCAACCCGTGCAAAAACTTTATTAGGCCTTATCAGGTATAAAAGCTAAAAATTCCACCCGAGTCCGGCCCGGCTTGTTATGAAATCTAAATTTTCGTCCCGGCCTGGCTCAATTTTTACAAAACATGCCAATCTTACTGAAGCAACATTATCCTATAATTACAATTATTCCAAAAGCGCACTTATGTATATATTTTATTTTCAGATTATATCCGTCCGCAATTCATGGAACAGGGAATAACAATAATATTAGTGATCACTTAGACAATTAGGTACATAAACACTCATTAAAAAATCAATTTACACAGTTACATTCAAATGATGATTCAGTGAGAAAATCAACGTAGTTTAGAATGAAAGCAAAAGGTGATAAAAGAAAAATCACAATTAAAAAGCTCTACAAAGGAAAAAAGTGGGTTTTTAAAAATATTTCTCTGTAATTTATTAAACCAAATTAAATTTCTAGAGATTTCGTTAAACAAATATGCAACATCAAATTATTTTTACAAAAATAAATAAACAAAATGCCAGCCCAACGTGGGCTCGGGAAGGCCCCGGTACCGTGCAGATTGCCTGTATTAGTTTTGCAGATTAAAGAATTCATTTACCTGTATCCCAATGCTTGTAGGATTCATTTCAACGTTATTCTAATTTGAAATTCAATAGAATTGCGGAAAAATATTTATTAAAAAAAAAAACTTTATGTATTAATTGACCATCAATGCATAACCATTATTCCACGAATCTCTGTCAAATATGTTCAAGTATCTCCTATTGTCAAAGAAAGTTTAGTGCTGCCATCTGTGAAAACCTTTTCAAACTGTCTTACGAATAATTCCTAAATGATTGCTGGAATATCCATGAATTTGTATAATCCTTCCTAACTAACACTTACTGTTAATTTTGTTTAAACTAAAATAATCTAGAGGTAAAAGTTAAGTTCAAAAGTTAAATTAAGCGAATTAAGTGAAAGTTACGTTTATAAAGTTAATAAGAGTTTCTCTTTTTCTTTTTTATATTTTCTGTATCAATCAGCTGAGAGGAACGTCTGTATCATTCAGCACGGCAGAATCAGAGTTATGAAATCTAAAAATTTGGCCTGGTCCCGTACATAAAAAAAACTTTATGGGCCCAGACCACACAGAAACCTTATTGGCTTATCCCGGCCTGGCCTGTTATGAAATCTAAAATTTGGGCCCGGTCCGGCCCGACTCAATTTATACAAAACATGCCGATATTTCTGAAGCAACATTATCCTACAATAAAAATTAATCATAAAGCACATATACTTATGCATAGAATTTATTTTCAGATTATATATCCCCAATTCATGGAACGGGTAATATCAATAATATTAATGACCTCTTATAGAATTGCGTACATAAACACTCATTTAAAATATTGACTTGGACAATTAGATTCAACTG
Source organism: Maratus michaelseni (assembly GCA_963931845.1). NCBI lineage: Eukaryota > Metazoa > Arthropoda > Arachnida > Araneae > Salticidae > Maratus > Maratus michaelseni. Next base: position 448,648,092 of record OZ007586.1, read on the forward strand.
ATGATTCAATAGGAAAATCAACGTAGTTTATAATATAAGCAAAATATGGTAAAAGAAAATCACAATTTAAATCTCTACAAAGAAAATAAGGTTTTTAACAATATTTCTCTATAATTTATTAAACCAAATTAAATTTCTAAAAGTTTCATTAAAAAAATGTGCAGCATCACTTTATTTTTACAAAAATAAATAAAATACCAGCCCGACGTGAGCTCGGGATGAAGAAAAGTTTCGACTTGTCTCAACCCGGAAAAAAAGTCTGGCCTGGCTCAAGTCTGCAGAAAAAAGTAAGGCTCGAGATCGACTTGGAAAAAATGAAGACCAGCCCGTGCAGAGTGCCTGTGATAAGTATTAGTTTTACAGATTAAAGAATTCAATTACCTGTATACCATGCTTGTAGGATTCATTTCAACGTTACTTTAAGTTGAAATTCCATAGCATTGTGGGAAAATATTTATTTAAAAAAAAAACATTTATAGTAATCGGTCAATGCATAGCCATTATGCAACGAGTTACTGACAAATGTATTCAAGTATCTCATATTTAGGCAAAGAAAAGTTAGTGCTGCCATCTTTGAAAACGTTTTCACACTATCAAGAATAATTCCTAAAGGATTATTGGAATACAAGATATCCATTCGTATAAGTCTTCCTAGCTGAACTGGTAATTTTATTTAAAATAAAATAGTATAGATTTAAAAGTTAAGTTTAAATGAGTTTAAAAGAGAATTTAGTAAAAGTTACGTTTATAAAGTTAATAAGAGTTTCTCTTTTTCTTTTTTATATTTTCTGTATCAATCAGCTGAGAGGATAAAGTGCACGCCAGAATCAGAGTTATGAAATCTAGAAATTTGGATTGGTCAGGGACATAAAAAAAAACATTTTCGGGCCCAGACCACACAGAAACCTGATTGGCTTACCCCGGCCTGGCCTGTTATGAAATCTAAAATTTGGGCCTGGTCCGACCCTACTCAATTTATACAAAACATGCCGATATTTCTGAAGCAACATTATCCTATAATAAAAATTAATCATAAAGCACATAACTTATGCATAGATTTTATTTTCAGATTATATATCCGCAATTCATGGAACGGGGAATATCAATAATATTAATGCCCTCTTACACAATTGCGTACATAAGCACTCATTTAAAATATTAACTTAGACAATTAGATTCAACTGATGATTCAATAGGAAAATCAATGTAGTTTAGAATGTAAGCAAAATATGGCAAAAGAAAATCTCAATTTAAAAGCTTTAAAAAGAAAATAAGGTTTTTAAAAATATTTCTCTATCCATATACTTAAAGCTAACCTGCTTTTTAGTTTTTCGTGCAAAAATGCTATTTATACGCATGCGCGAGCATTCAGCTAATCAGCTAGAGGCTTTTACTATCTTCAGACGCGATGTTTCAGCCAATGAGGTGAAGGCTTTTTCCTCTCTGTAGAAGCGTATGTGTATTACGATTCCATTTGGTTGTTCAGTTGTTGAAATTTTATGGATTTCTTTTATTAAGGTATTTTTTCATTTTACCGTATTTATTTTCTTTTTAAGTCGTATGTATTTTACTACTTTGAATTTTTTTTATAACTAACCCTTTTTTTGAGAGAGAGAGAGATTTCGTGGCACGAAATTCCGCGAATCGTTTCCGATGTAAACACACTATTAAGATTCAAGTGTAAAATTTCAGTTTTTTAAACTTTTAATATGTAATTCTGTGTGATATGATTAAAATCAGGTTTTCTCAGCGACGATCACAGTATTTTTACCAAATAATTTTTGTATTAATCGAGCTTTTTTGGTTATTAAGCATAGCTAAACACGAAAGAAAACTTTGTTATTTTAAGATTTTGATGTGAATTATTTGCGTACATTTATAAGGCGAGTTTCACTGAATAATTCAAGAAAAAAAAATCTCATCATTATACATATTTAGTTATGCATTATTAATTATTTACTTGGCCTTTACTTTTAATATTTCAAACTTACAGCTGAATGTAACTATTAAAACATTTGAAATACTGTATTCGTAAAATGAAATTTCAGCTTAAACACTCGACAATTACTTTTAGTTATGCATTATTAATTATTTACTTGGCCTTTACTTTTAATATTTCAAACTTACAGTTGAATGTAACTATTAAAACATTTGAAATACTGTATTCGTAAAATGAAATTTCAGCTTAAACACTCGACAATTACTTTTACTTATGCATTATTAATTATTTACTTGGCATTTACTTTTAATATTTCAAACTTACAGCTGAATGTAACTATTAAAACATTTGAAATACTGTATTCGTAAAATGAAATCAGCTTAAACACTCCACAATTACTTTTAGTTATGCATTATTAATTATTTACTTGGCCTTTACTTTTAATATTTCAAACTTACAGCTGAATGTAACTATTAAAACATTTGAAATACTGTATTCGTAAAATGAAATTAGCTTAAACACTCCACAATTACTTTTAGTTATGCATTATTAATTATTTACTTGGCCTTTACTTTTAATATTTCAAACTTACAGTTGAATGTAACTATTAAAACATTTGAAATACTGTATTCGTAAAATGAAATTTCAGCTTAAACACTCGACAATTACTTGTAGTTATGCATTATTAATTATTTACTTGGCCTTTACTTTCAATATTTCAAACTTACAGCTGAATGTAATTATTAAAACATTTGAAATACTGTATTCGTAAAATGAAATTTCAGCTTAAACACTCGACAATTACTTTTAGGTTAAATTCAGGTTTTCTCAGTGACGATCACAGTATTTTTACCAAATAATTAAAAGTACTACATGCATGCATCTATCTATCTATCTATCTATATTAGAAATTGTGCAGGTTTCTGGTCACTGTTTTGTTTACATATTTTAAACAAAAATTTCAATTTAATAATGCACTGAAAATTATAATGAATGCTTACAATTAAACACAACAACACAAAACAAAAAATTTCACAAAAACACATTATTTCCCTGATATTTTCCCACAACTAATCAATAAATTTCATGATATTTTATTGCGATTTTAAACCATGAACTTTAGTACTTTTCTGTTATATGAACACTATGCCAAAATGTATGTATGTATGTTTGGCGACAATGGTGTACGTATAACGGAAAAGTTCCTGAATTATTATTTTTATATATATATATATATAAAATATAAACATAATTGGCGACACAGCAAGTTTTCTGGATTTCTCCCTGGCTCTCTAACCACATTGTTAACAAAACAAAAAATTCACGAAAAACACATTATTTCCCTGATATTTTCCCACAACTAATCAATAAATTTCATGATATTTTATTGTGATTTTAAACCATGAACTTTAGTACTTTTCTGTTATACGGACACTATGCCAAAATGTATGTATGTATGTATGTTTGGCGACAATGGTGTCCGTATAACGGAAAAGTGCCTGAATTATTATTTTTTTATATATATATAAAATATAAACATAATTGGCGACACAGCAAGTTTTCTGGATGTGAAAGGCGGAGATGAATTTCATTCATTCAATGACCTTTTTTAAAGTTTCAAGTTTGGATTGAGTGCACATGAACATAGAAACCGATACCTATTTCTATGTTCATGATTGAGTTATTTGGATATCTTTTCGTATAGAACAGAAAATCATTTCTCCCGCTTTCGTAATACAGATAAATTCTGGTGTATTTTTTTTCTTCTTTTTATATCATAAGTACTTTTCTACTTTAAATTTTTTTAACCTAATAGTAATTGTCGCGTTTCTAAGCTGAAATTTCATTTTTCGAATGCAGTATTTCAAATGTTTTAATAGTTACATTCAGCTGTAAGTTTGAAATATTTAAAATATTAAAAGTAAAGGTCAAGTAAATAATTAATAATGCATAACTAAATATGTATAATGATCAGAATGACATATTAAAATGTGTACAGAATGACATGAAAATTTTAAAAAACTGAAATTTTGCACTTGCAACTTAATTGTAAATTTCATTGTTTACATTGGAAACGATTTGTGGATTTTAAGAATTTGCGGAACTTCGTGTCACCAAATTACTAAATCTCTCTCTCTCACTCTCAAAAAAAAAAAGGGTTAGTTTAAAAAAATTCAAAGTAGCAAAATACATACAACACAAAAAGAAAATAAATACGGTAAAATGAAAAAATTACTTTAATAATAGAAATCCATAAATTTTCAACAACGACATCAAACGAACGTATCTCATCTTTCGTTTGTGATAAGGAACGCTCCTTTGGCCCCCTCCACTCATTGGCTGAATTGTAAAGGGCAAAATTGGGGGACAAAATGACTACAGCATTTCTGAGAAAAGAAAAAATCAGAAAATTCACAGAAAAGTTTCTGAAAAGTTTCAGCACAGGGAGAGAGGGTAAATGCTCTCTCAGCAATAATTATTTTTGTTGCAAGTTGGGTTAACTGTCTTTATGGTTCGAGTCGATTTCAGACTGAGTGTAGATTTCTGCAAGTTGGATTTGGGTTAACCCGATTTTTCAAAAGTTAGTTCAAGTTCAGTATATTATTTCAGATTAAAACTATATCTATCAGGGCGGGATTCGCGCCGAAAATTTTGAAATCCCGCCCAAAAAAAGACAATGAGTGGGAGCCTCCCGCCCAAAAAATTTCAGCATTTTTGGAGAAATTTGCATTATTTAATTTACCTGCAACCGAACGGTAAATTTCGTGATTTTTTTTCCCTGCAACCGATTGACGGACTTTGTGTTTTTTCCGCGACTGATCGACGAACTTTGTGGTTTTTTCCGTGACAGATCAACGAACTTTGAGTTTTTTCTGCGACAGATCGACGAACATTTCGTTTTTTAAGCGACTGATCGACGAACATTGCGTTTTTTGGGGACATATCGACGAACTTTGCGTTTATTCCGCAATCGATCGACGAAATTTTTCTTTTTTCCCTGACTGATCGACGAACTTTGCATTTATTCCTCAATCGGTCGACGAAATTTGCTTTTTTCCGCAACTGATCGACGAACTTTGCGTTTTTTCCGCGACAGATCAACGAACGTTGCATTTTTTTCTGCGACTGATCAACGAACTTTGTGTTTTTTCTGCGACAGTTAGACGAACATTGCGTTTTTTAAGCGACTGATCGACGAACCTTGCATTTTTTGAGGACAGATCGACGAACTTTGTGTTTATTCTGCAATCGATCGACGAAATTTGCTTTTTTCCCCCCGACTGATCGACGAACTTCGCGTTTTTTATGACAGATCGACGAAATTCATGTTTTTTATGACAGATCAACGAACTTAGCATTTTTTCCGCGACAGATCGATGAACTTTGTGTCTTTTCCACGATCGATCGGTGAATCTCAATCAAGTAAAATCTAAAGTCAGAAATTTATTTAACAACCTAATTGTTAAGGGTCCCTAACACATTTAATGGAACTTGAAAAATACACTGCATATATAAAACTTAACTTTCTTCCCTTTTTTATAATAAAAATAAACATTTTACATAATCATTCTCAGTTGACTTAATTTTTTCAATGGTATTTTGTCATGTCTGCATTAATGTAATTCTTTAAATAACACGTAAAATAATAGTGGGGTTTAAAGATTTTTTTTTCTCCCTCCCAAACATTACAACTCCCCTCCATTTAAAAATGTTGGTAGGGAGACTTCCGTCCTTGGAAAAATTGAATTTCAAGCCCTGCCTATAATATGTTTGTGTGTATTGAGGTTTGTATAGATGTTTGTGTGTGTGCTGTTTTTAATAAAGACAGTTTCATTTTTCACACGAACCTTTCAAAAAATTCACATTCTTTGCGCAATCCTTTAACAAAATTCGCATTTTTTTCGTGATTCTTTAATGAAATTCGCATTTTTTTCTGTATCTTTTTTTTGTCGAGATTCACAATTTTTTCAGCTATCCTATGACGTAATTTGTGTTTTTTCAGCGATAATTTGACGAAATTTGTGTTTTTTCTGCGATTTTTTTTTCACGAAATTTGCGTTATTTTCCATGATTCTTTTATGAAATTTGCGTTTTTCTGTGATCCTTAGACGAAATTTTCTTTTTTTTGCAATACTTTGATAATAATCACATTTTCTCTGCTGTCTTTTGATAAGATTCATGAATTTTCATCAATCCTTCGATGAAATTCGCGTTTTTTCAGCAATCTTTGAAGAAATTCGCATTTTTCTCTCGATACTTTAACGAAATATGCGTTTTCCAGCGATTTTTTGATAAAATACATTTTATTCCGCAATTTTTAGACGAAATTTGGTAAGAAAGCGCTATCTTTTGGTGAAATTTCCTGTTTTGTGATTCTTTGACAAAATTTGCTCATCTTTTGCGTAAATCGCGTTTTTCTGTGGCCTTTTAACAAAATTTACGTTTTACATGATCCTTTGATGAAATTAGTGTTTTTCCCGTGATCATTTGACGAAATCTAGGATTTTTTTCCTGCGAAGATTGATTATTTGTTTTTAGTCTGCAGGTGCCCTAAAAAGTTTGTGATGCCTGTCGCTGCATTGCACGCATTCTGCCACGGTGTATTAAACAAACAAAATTCATCCTAAAGAATCATTGTTTCGTTTCTGGAAATGAACAACCGTCAACTCATTGGCTGAATTATAAAGGGTGAAATGTGTAGGCACTGAGTATCATCTATACTATTAATGTCGGTAAACATCTGTCTGTGTGTGTGTTGTTGTGTCTGGCGTCTGTAAGCACAAAACTCTGCATGCAGACGACGGACATAAGTGCTTTTGGTATAAAAAAATTCGGAAGGGGAGTTTTTAAAAATTCACAACATTTTGTGGGAGAAGAGGGGTGCGAACGAATTTAAAAAATGAGTCCGCATCAATAATTATGGCGGCGGGGGTAGTATGTTTTGCCCACACGGGGTGGAGACTTTTCTTTGCGGACACCACTCATATGATATATCGTTCGAAAGGCCTGCGACTGCCTTTTCATGTTATGCATCTGTGTGGTCCATCCCCCCCTCCCCCCCGCCAATTGGGCCGCTTTTCTAAATTTTGCACATACCACTCATGTTATATATCGTTAAAAAGGTCTGTGACCGCTTAATCATATTATGCATCCCCCCACTTTGCCCCCCCCCCAAGGGGCTACTTTTGTAAATTTTGCACAAACCCTTCATGTTACGTATTGTTGGAAAGGTTTTTGACTGCTTATTCATGTTATGCATCTCCGGGGTCCATCCCGCCACTTCCCCCCCTTAAGGGGTCACTTTTCTAAATTTTGTTGACACCCCTCATGTCATATATTGTTGGAAAGATCTGTGACCGCTTAATCATATGCATCTCCAATGTCCATCTCCCCAATTTGCCCCCCCCCCCCAAAGAGGCAATTTTCTAAATTTTGTTGACACCCCTCATGTCATATATTGTTGGAAAGGTCTGTGACCGCTTAATGATATTATGCATCTCCAATGTCCATCTCCCCACTTTGCCCCCCCCCCTCCCCCAAGGGGGTACTTTTCTAAATTTTGCAGACAACCCTCATGTCATATATCGTTGGAAAGGTCTGTGACTGCTTAATCATATGCATATCTCTGATGTCCATCTCCCCACTTTGCCCCTCCCCCAAGGGGGTACTTTTCTAAATTTTGCAAACAACCCTCATGTCATATATTGTTGGAAAGGTCTGTGACCGCTTAATCATATTATGCATCTTTAATGTCCATCTCCCCAATTGTCCCCCCCCCCCCAAGGGGTCAATTTTCTAAATTTTGTTGACACCCCTCATGTCATATATTGTTGGAAAGGTCTGTGACCGCTTAATCATATTATGCATCTCCAATGTCCATCTCCCCACTTTGCCCCCCCCTCCCCCAAGGGGGTACTTTTCTAAATTTTGCAGACAACCCTCATGTCATATATCGTTGGAAAGGTCTGTGACTGCTTAATCATATGCATATCTCTGATGTCCATCTCCCCACTTTGCCCCCCCCCCCAAAGAGGTACTTTTCTAAATTTTGCACACAACCGTCATGTTATATATCGTTGGAAAGGTCTGTGACCACTTAATCATATTATGCATGTTCCGTGTCCATCCCCTACTTTACCCCCCCCAAGGGGGTACTTTTTTAAATTTTGCACACACCCCTCATGTTATATATCGTTTGAAAGGTCTTTGACTGCTTATTCATGTTATGCATCTCCTTGGTCCATCCCGCCATTTCCCCCTCCCCAAGGGAGCACTTACCATTTACTTGCACAACAGCGCTAAATGTGTCAGATGAAAGAAATTCCGCGAGTGCATGTGCCAGTGAAACTTAGCCAATTGCTGTTCTTCAACCTAGCTTTAATTCAAAGTGGGTTTTTTATTTATTTGAATTATTCTGCAAAAGTTTCAAACATTTTAAAGCAGCTATGAATTTTATTTTTATGGTACTATCAAGTTTTTTGCCGTCAAATTTTGACGGGTTCCATCTAGTAATTTATTAAACCAAATTAAATTTCTAAAAGTTTCATTAAAAAAATGTGCAGCATCACTTTATTTTTACAAAAATAAATAAAACACCAGCCCGACATGAGCTCGGGATGAAGAAAAGTTAAGACCCGTCTCAACCCGGGAATAAAAAAAAGTCTGGCCTGGCCTAAGTCTGCAGAAAAAAGTAAGGCTCGAGATCGACTTGGAAAAGCCCGTGCAGAGTGCCTGTGATAAGTATTAGTTTTACAGATTAAAGAATTAAATTACCTGTATCCCATGCTTGTAGGATTCATTTCAATGTTACTCTAAGTTGTAATTCCATAGCATTGTGGTCCCAATCACGCCCGTCGGCCTAATCGTTCGGCATTTTCGTGGTTTTCTTCTAGCCGTGGATTTATCCATGCGTAAATACGGGTTAGGTTCCCTTAGAAAGACCCCCACGAAGGGCACTCCCCCCGGGCCTATATCCCTAGTGTAGATAATTGGCCGTCAATAATCAACCCAACCCAACCCTTAGAAAGACCCCCACGATGGGCAACCCCCCGGGCCTATATCCCAAGTGTAGATAATTGGCCGTCAATACTCAACCAACCAACCAACCAACCATAGCATTGTGGAAAAATATGTATTTAAAAAAAATTAAAAAAAACATGTATATTAATCCGTCAATGCATAACCATTATGCAAGGAGTCGCTGACAAATGTAATCTACAATACTATTACAAACAATACAATACTTTTAGTATCTCATATTCAGGAAGCCCCACCAGTGGCTGAGAGGTTGTGCTCTCGAAGCTGGTAGACGGGAGGTGCTGGGTTCGATCCCAATCGCGCCCGTCGGCCTAATCGTTCGGAGTTTTCGTGGTTTCTTCGAGCCGTGGATTTATCCATGCGTAAATACGGGTTAGGTTCCCTTAGAAAGACCCCCACGAAGGGCACTCCCCCCGGGCCTATATCCCATGTGTAGATAATTGGCCGTCAATAATCAACCCAACCCATATTCAGGCAAAGAAAAGTTAGTGCTGCCATCTGTGAAAACCTTTTCAAACTATTATAAGAATAATTCCTAAAGGATTACTGGAATACAAGATATCCATTCATATAAGTCTTCCTAGCTAACATTTACTGTTAATTTTGTATAAAATAAAATAACATAGAATTAAACGTTAAGTTTAAATTAGTTTAAAGTTAAATTTAAAAAAGAATTTAATAAAATTTACGTTTATAAAGTTAATAAGAGTTTCTTTTTTATATTTTCTGTATCAATCAGCTGAGAGGATAAAGTGCATGCCAGAATCTCAAAAACTTCAATATGTTCAATAATTACTTTCAAAAACTACGGAAAACTGATAACATATCAATTAAAGAATAATAAATTAAATTCTTGCCTAAGATGCCTGTATTTTCTATCCGCTGCTCTAAAATCACAGTTGTTTAACAGAAAATATTGAATATCTATCTATCTATCTATCTATATATATATATATATATATATATATATATGTGTGTGTGTGTGTGTGTGTGTGTGTGTGTGTGTGTGTGTGTGTGTGTGCGTGCGCGTGTGTGTGTGTGCGTGCGCTGTTTCTGTGTTTTCTTAAAACGGTTACATATATATATTAGTAGTAAGAATTGATTACATGTTTTAACTGGATTAGTCGAAGTGATGAATCGATGAATCGAATTTTCTATTGGTTGTTGTTGTGTATTACTGATTTTAATTTAATTAATAGTAAGAATTTATTAAATGTTTTAACTGGATTAGTCGAAATGATGAATCGATGAATCGAATTTTCTATTGGTTGTTGTTGTGTATTACTGATTTTAAATTAATTAATAAATTGTAAACCATTACCAAAAATTAAAAGTAACTTTTTTTCTAGTAAATGTAAAGCTATTTTAAGTACGTAGATAATTTAACAGTCCGAGAGGCAATTGTAAAAAACCTTGTGTTACTGAGCCTCCGTCAACGGACGATTTTTTTTCATTTTATTAAATACATTTCCTGTTGAATTTACCTTTAATTATGTGGTTGTTTGATTACGTAGTATTTAGTGCTGTTGCCTGTCGGTTCTTAGTGTATAATCATTCAAAGAATATTGCAATTAAAAGTCTTACACTGCAAAAAATAACTGTTGATTTTACAGTATAAAACTGGCGCCCCAGCTGCCAGTATTATACCGTAAAATTAACAGTATTAAATAGTAAAATAAGCAGTAATATGCTGCCGCGCAAGCAGTAATACGCTACCGCGCAAATCAACAGTTATTTTTTGCAGTGTACGAATAATAAAATTAGCTTAAAAGTTAAAATTATGTAATATATGTAATTAAACATCAGGATTAAGCCCACTTACATATTTATTTTCAGATAGTGTAATAATGTATGATACAATTTTAAATAGTGTCGTAAGCAAACGAGCATATTTACATTTTCCGGATCTAAGCTCCATCTAAATTTATTTACAATAAAATCAGCAATCCTACCCCTTCTACTGATACAGATGTTGCAGTCATGCATAAAATTATTTTTGTTAATAATTACAGATATGAAAGTTTGGTATTCTATATTTTTCTCCATTTGAGAGGGTTAATAAAATCATCATCCAGTTTAGCCATTTCTTTGTATAAATTTAGGTAATTGCCATAAGGGGAGCAAAGTTTGGTTTGTTTGAAATCAATACAGAGATAAACCAGACACTTCGTTTTCATCCGTCTTTCTCCTTCTTTCTATAATCAATTTAATTGAGATTTATTTGGAGTTTTTTTCTTTTATAAATCATTTGATGCAATCTTTTACAATATTTTTTGTGAAATATTGGAGAAAAATTATTTTTTAGAAAGAAATGCTTTTTTAATTCTGACTGCCATAAGGGGAGCAAAGTTTGGTTTGTTTGAAATCAATACAGAGATAAACCAGACACTTCGTTTTCATCCGTCTTTCTCCTTCTTTCTATAATCAATTTAATTGAGATTTATTTGGAGTTTTTTTCTTTTATAAATCATTTGATGCAATCTTTTACAATATTTTTTGTGAAATATTGGAGAAAAATTATTTTTTAGAAAGAAATGCTTTTTTAATTCTGACGTTAGTTTGTTAATTTAAAAAAGTGTAATCGCATTTTCGAAAATTTTAATCGAATATCTGATTATTCGGCACAAGTATAATATATATATATATATATATATATATATATATATATATATAGAGAGAGAGAGAGAGAGAGAGAGAGAGAGAGAATAGAAAACTCTCATTTTACTTTCTCCGGCACTTTACTGAATGTTCTATAGATTTATTAAATAAATATTTTTAAACAATTCTAATTTATGTTAAATAGGAAACATCCAAGGAGCCTTCAACGTTCTCAAAATCCTTACTGAGTTTTTGTAGAATTATTACATAAAACTTCTTGAATAATTCGGCTTGTGTTTTTTTATTTATTATTTTTTTTTAACATAAACCATATCCAGGGAGCTATCAATTTCTACGTTCTGTAGTACCTTACTGATTTTTTTAATAGAACTATTAAACATAAATGTTTGAATAATTATACTATATTGTTAACAGAAAACCTATCCATGGGGCTATCGTCTTTAACGCTTTAAAGTCCTTTACTGATTTTTTTTACAGAATCATTAAATAGAAAACATTTGAATAATTGTACTACTTTTACAATGGGATAACTTATCCAGGCAGCTATCGCCTTTTATGCGCTTAAGTCCTTTACTGAATTTGTCATTTAGACACAGTGGTGTAAACAGAAGAGAGGATTGTTGTTGCCATGTATGATTTAACAACTTTAAATGTGCATGGCAAATATTCATAATATGTTATTATTTGTTAGATAGAAGACAGACAGACAAACTCCGGAGAGGGAAAATCTGTTGTCCTAGTGTGGTCTGTTCCTGGGGAGGATTGACAACTCAGCTAGATGAATACTTCGAATGTTTATAAACTGAACCCATAATTGAAGGGAATCTTCAATTGCCCTCAAAACTTCGAAAACTACCTCTGCCAACTGTACTCTTACCAACGGATGAGAGGTTCGTCTCTCAAAGCTGGTAGACCCTAGTGATGAGTATAATGGGTGATTTTGATATTCAAATTAATCATTCGGGCATGCGCAAAAGCATAGCTGCCAACTTTTGTATTATTTTTAATCAATTAAAACCAGAAATTTTGTAAAAAAAAATAATAAAATAATTAATTCTTTTTTTAATTGATTAAAAAGAATACGATGGTTGGCAGCTATGCTTTTGCGCATGTCCGAATGATTCATTCGAATATCAAAGTCATTCATTATGTCTATCACTAGTAGGCCCACCAATGGCTGGGAGATTCTGCCCTCAAAGCTGTTAGATGGGAGTTGCTGGGTTCGAACCCATGTACCGCTCGTTGGTCTAACTATTCGTAATTTTCCACGGTTTTCTTCTAACCTTGCGTCAACACGGGTTAGATTCCTTTAATACCCCATCCCCCCTTGGAGGGCAATCCCCCCTCTTCTGCCTATATCCCTCGCGTAGATAATCGATCATAACAAACAGCACTACCACCATCTCAAAGCTGGTAGATGGGAAGTGCTGGGTCCTAACCATCTCGCGCCCGTTGGCCTAACCGTTCGTAGTTTCCCCGTGGTTTTCTTCTAACCTGGCTTAGATTGCGTAAATACGGATTAGGTTCCCTTAGAAAGACCCCCCACGGATGGCATTCCTCTCTTTGGCCTATATCTCTCGCGCTGATAATCGGCAGTAACTAAAGCACCATTAAGAGGTTGAGAGAGGGGTTCACAAATCTGTTCTGAGATTGTTACTTTGGGGAATTAAAAACAAGCAACTAATCCGAAGTTCATCAGGAATCCCTAACATATATTTCTTTTCTGAAAACCTTTATTTTTTCATTACTTTTTGGATTTTAATTTTTTTATTTCCATAAAAATGGGTGGGGGGAGAATTGACTATAATTAAAAATGTACTGCATTTATTTGAAACCGAAAAAAAGTGTTCGATTCTGTTAATACTGGATGAAAATTTATAAATATTTCATCCGTGAATGCATGAAAATGAGTATATAATTGTGTCAGAAAAATCAGGTTGATTAGTGAAAAAAGATTATCTTCTTTTTAACAAAATAAACTGTCAGTTTATGCCCATGAGTAAAGAGATTGAGCCATCGAACGAGAATGTTATCGGAGCACTCTGTTCACTTAAAAAAAAAAAGAGGATTTAGTACGGGTGCTGTTCCAACGCTCTAGACTAAATTGCAAAAAGGTGGTAATATCTTACGGAGAATTCCCGAAGACGCCCGCTATATTCATCTCATGAATCCATTCTCTACATATTTTCTGCGATTAACTATTATTTTTTTACCACATTTGAATAATTCTATAATCATATAAATACTTTTCTAAATATTATCAGCAGATTAATTATATTAACGGATTCAAAATCACTCGCAAAAAAGACTTAAGTATTGAAATTCAGAAGGAATTGTCTTCTTTGACGTAATAGATTGATTGTGCTCAAATATTTTCGTTTATTCATTTATTTTTTAATCTCTCATGGCCATATCAAGCCAAAGTAGACTCCAGTGCCTAATTCTATCCTCTCGCAACAGATGAAACATTCCTGGTTCCTTAGAATATATACACAAAAAAACATATTTAGATAAATATGTATATCGTTTAGTTTAACCTCATCCTCTAAAAATACAAGATGCTGAATATAATCAGTATAGAGCCAAAAACTGATTAAAAAATTGAGCATATAAAATTTCACAGTGAAAGATGAAGCAAAATAAATCATATTTAGAAAAAAAAAAACGTACATCACAAACAATGATTTTATACATAATATTTCAAGATATTCTGAAAATGCCAAAGGCATATATCCAACTCATCAATAAGCATGCAGAGATATTGCCGCAATTTCATGAATTCAATTTTGATTCTAACAGTTTTGCATGTTATCGACATGCATGTTTACTATTTAAAAAATATCAAATTAGCATATGCTAAAAGAAACTGGAGTGTAAAAAATAAATGAATATTAGGTGAAATAACCAATTTTGTGATTAGTTTCATTTTTATTGCATATGAAAATTTCGTGAAATATTATTTTAAAATTTAACCATAAACACTTGCATTTTGTAAATTAAACTATTTTTTAAGTTGTTAAAAAAGGCATGTGGGTGTAGCCGCCAAGTCCGTGACTGGGTCGCCTCGTATTTTAATCAGACTCATGATTTTTTTTTTTTTTTTTCATTATTCACAAACATGATATTTCTTCAAGAATATAAAAGGTGTGGATCAAGAAAAGAAAGAGTCACATTTTAAAGGATAGACAATTTTTATCTAATTTCTTTCCAGTTTTCTGCCAAAACTGTGGCTCCTTATAGACTTATGACCATGAAGCATGCTTGCTGAAAAAAATTATTCAATCCGCTGAAAATGCAGAAAAACTATCAATAAATATGAAAAGTTTCCGAGTATTTATTTCGATATTTCATTCATTCTGTGCTATTTGGATAATTTGTGGAAGAATTTTTTCTTCCCAAAAGTTAGCAAAATTTCAAACATAAATAAAAAAAAAATAAAAATATTGAACATACAATTTAAATGCATTTTTTAATGGACTTTCGACATCACTAAGAGAAAAATAGTGGTGCCTTCTACTGTACATCTACTACTGTACAAAAGCAAAATCTTTCCTAACACCATTTGAAAATGTATTATCATAAAAATTATTTTCCAAGAGTAAATCAAGTGGCGTAAAAAATCATCACACGGAAAAATTCTTTAAATGAGGATCAAACATTTGACCATTTGTAGCAAGTAATACATTAACTATATCAAAAAGTGGGTTATCACTTCTTTTTTCACTTTCGTTTATAATATATATGTGTGTGCGTATAATTTATAGAAACGCAGAAAAAAGAAATAAGATTATTTTTTCCCGAACTTTATTAGGTGTTCTATCCCTAATAGATCAACATTCATCAAGGATTTTTTCCCCCTTTTCAATATCTATTTCATTATTAGTGTTTAATCCTCTCTACTTTATACATAAATTAATAAACATTTAATAATACATTTAAAACAAATATTTTACTGTCTGTTGCAATTTAAATATCTTTGCTAAATTTCAAAATCCTTATGTCCTGACAGCCATCAACTATCTGACTTCATCATAAGTATGTAACTGTCAGCTTCCGATTTTTGTATTATAATAGTTTCAGATAATGTTTCAAACATTATATTTATCTGACTTGATCTTAAGTATGTAGAAGTCAGTTTACGATTTCCATTTTATAATTAGTCTCGCCAAATACCTTACATTGAGCATCTCTTATCACATTTATTAATGTTCATCACAAATGAGTAAATGTTATTTGTATAAATAATCTAAATGTTAATTTAAGATTTTTGTCTCATATTGAAACGTTGAAAATTTGGACTGCATCACATATATGTGTAAATATTAACTTCAAAGTTTTATTTTATAATTACTCCAGAAATTGTTTTTTTTTTCTTTCTTTTCCTGTTTAATTGTTTTTAAAATTTTAAATAACATTAAAAACTACGGAAAAAATGTGGAAATATTGCATTTTTTAAAGGATTTTTTTTTTTTTCCTCGAACTTTGTTACATTTTGTATCTCTAACAGATCAACATTGATCAGAGATGTTTTTTTTTTTTCTTTTTCAATATATATTGCACTATTAGTATTAAGGTTGCTTGTAGAAGAATTATAGCTTCTTTTACCTAAAAGGTTAATTAATATTTAATAATAAACTTTTACAAATGTTTTACTGGCTGCTACAATTTAAATACATTCAGTAAATTTCAATATCTCAATGGCATGGCAGCGAACAGTACTGCTGCCACCTCTGATACAAAATTGAAAATAAGAATTGTGGTGCTGCCATCTACTGTCGCTTCTTTGGACTAATCATTTTCATAACTCATCTTGTTAAGCATGGAAAGAAACATCTGTAGGTGTTTACTAGATTTTAACTTCGAAAGCTTGAATAAATACTGCATATTTGACATTATTATTATTTAAAAAAATGAAACAGTTTTTGAAGTTCAGGCCGAAGTAAAAATACCTTAACATTATTTTATGTGTATATTTGTCGGGTTTTTTTTTTTTCTTTCTCTCGCTCTTATGTGTTCAAACAATTTTATTTTATATTGTAATCGAAAACTTGATAATTATATTTAATTTAAAAAATAAACTTTATTTAGAAATAAGACTTTTTGTAAATATTAATTGCACTGAAACGTTCAGTAAGACATTCTGCGTTTCCATGAGACTTTTTTACCAGCTATATATTTATCATTATTTTCACCACTTTAAAGCTTAAATTTATGTGAGAAGAACTTTAGACTTTGTCAGGGAAAAAATAGTGTTTTGAAGTTTTTATTTATTATTTCCCATTAATATGGAAAAAAAAATACTTGTTAGAAGAATGACAAGTATTCAAGTTGACAATTAGAATAATGATACTCTGTCGGCTGAAATTAGTAGTTATTTTGAAACAAAAATCCTTACACTTTTTGCTTTAGAATATCATTAGTTTAAAACCCTTAAATTATCCCTGTTATAATTTCATTTAGAGAAACTATTTCTCATATTAATATTGACATACCAAGACATATTTTTGGCAAATTTACTTTCCTCTATCATTACTAGATGGCGCAAGCTGCAGATGTAGTCTAGAGAAACTGGACTAAGGACTTTCAGGCTCTCTAATGTAGTCTAGAAAATCTGTAACAGTTACAGAATCTATAGAGAAGGTCATTAATGTAGTTTAGTTTATATAAGTAAGGAAAACAAGTGCAGACCTACCTTTTCGCCAAAGGATAATACATGAGATAATTTGTTATTAGTTTCTCAATTATAACAGAGATATAACATCCAGAATTCTTCTCTAGAAGGTGCGGGTGGAGGGAGAAGTGATAATGGTCCTCGCCGCTTACTTGAATTGCTAGTTAATCAAATTCAGTATTTTTAATGAATGTAATTAAGATTAAACATAAATTAGATACAGTGTTTTATTATCAAACATGGTAAAAACATTCAGAATTAGGCCACCAAAAATCACAGCTTCCTCTGACTTCGCTGGCTGGTTACGGCTCTGATTTAATCTGAAAATCCATTGTTTGATTATAGTCTTGTCTTATATTTGAATTCCATACTTTTAAATGATTATAAACAGTATTATTCCGAGTGATAATTAATTCCTTATAAGTTCTGCAATCTCTATTATTAGTAATATTTTTTTAAACAACAAAATGTAGCCATTTAAGGAAAGTTATTTTCTAGAGAATCTTAAAACCAGGGTTGCGAATCGTAATATTTTTTTATCTTGTTATCGTACCAGTTTTCTTAAAATAAAATATTTCGGTTCTGTATTTTGTTCCTTTAAAAATAACGGTTTTTGGTTCAGATCAGCTTTTCGTTACATAAGAAATCCGGTTTTTGATTTGATTCCAGATCGAAGCTCTGATTTCAATAAATTGTCAAAATATATATACTTAAGGACATTTTCAAATCCAAACTGGCTACTTTCTGACACATTTTTTTTTTTTTTTTTTGCAAACGTATCAAATTGGCAGGTGTTCTTATTCAAAAACTGTGTAATCGAACTGTTTTTCCGTTTTTCGGTAAAGACAGAAGATGTTTCAGAAAATGCTATCAAAGTTGGCGCTTGGAACCGAATTTCAGAAAGCGACTGCGCGGGAAAGGGAAAAATTGTCGTCCTGAGACAACAATCGCTACAAAATCAAGATGTAATTCATTTATGGGAAAATGAAAAACTATTCGATTAGAAATCACTTCAGCAATCATGCCAGCATGTATCATGCTTTTATGTTTAAAAATGAGTCAGAAAATTTGTCAGAAAGTTTCGCGTTTTTGAGCGAGAGAAATATTCTTTTGAGAATCACCTTAAGCTACATCAAAATGTCATCATATCAAAATATGAAATTCTTATTTTATTTTCGTCTTTGTCTTCTTCATAATTTTATAAAATTCTTGTTTAATATAGATGGATAAACATTTACATTCAATTAAATTCCTTCTTAATCTTAATGATAATCTTAGAACCTGTCTTTAAAACATTTATAGTCTTTAAATTAGAAGAAAACAAAGAACTTTGCCGTTATTCGGTTCGTTCTTCAGGTTGACCCTTTTCACTGTTCCATCCTCTATCTTATTTTAAATTTTGGCAGTTTAATTAGTTTCTGTATACATAGTTTGGGGTTTTACTTTTGACATGCTTTCGATCAAAAACTTAAATACAACAAGTAACTAATACCAATTTGGTTTGTATTTTATATTTTTAACTAATTGATCTTATATAAATTGAATTTTTAAAAAGAAGAATATTTTTGCTGCTCATTTCTGGAGCAGAAAAATTATTTCGGTTCATTTCGGGAACTAAAAAATAATGTACTGTCTGTTCCGGTTTTAAGTTTGGTTCCATTAAAAAATAATGTTTTTTCCGGGTTTTCGTTCAGTTTCTGTTCGAAGCCGCACTTAAAATGAAAAGTCATTTACATATTTACTGTTTCCCAAGTTCTAAATCTTTTATTTATTTATCTTGTGGTTTTGGGGGTATTAAGATTTAGATAATAAGTTAATATTGTCGTATGATTTGTCAGTGATCTGTTTGGTGTGAATTAAATAAACCTTTTTTTTTTCTTACTAGCAGATGGCAGCACCACACTAGCAACGCTGTCAGTATGTCATGAAACTGTGCATAACTGGCCTTGAAAATATGGTGCGCTTTTGTAAGCTGCAGTTGATAATATAATTTTTTTTTTTTTTACATTACAGTGTCAATTTTCTTTATTGACATCATAGACTAAATTATGGTTAAGTATTCAGCAAAGCTTTTCTGTGTCCTAATATAATTGAGCATTTAATTGTATTATACATAATACATGCATAATGCATATGTAATAATACTACATAATACATCAGTAATTTGTAATGCATCTTCATTTCGAAAGGGAACATTTCCATGTTATGCGTTTTATTCCTCAATACATTCACAATAAATAAATAAATAAATGTGAATTTTTGAACTTAATATATACATTTATATCTAATGCATCATTTACAAATTATTTTACAATCTATTTAAATTTTGTTTTAAGGTATCCGAACAGATTCCGGATGGAGTTTGTTTTCTGAAATTTCTTTAGTTCTACCATTAAAATTAAATGTTAGGCTTATACATAATTTAAAACGTAAATAAATAAATAAATAAATAAATAAATAAAAAACTTTGAATTCTAAAATTATAAAAAGCAGCAACAAAATTGACTTTCTTTTTTGGCAGTTTTTGAAGCATACAACATATTAAAAACATTGAAAAATTGAATATATCGGTTTAGTTTCGTTTTCAAATCGTTGCATCTTATTAGGATGAATTTTCTGACTTTTCGTATGATATTAATAGAATAAATAGTGATCGTAGTACCCCCCCCCCCCCCCATAAATTAAGAATTATGTTTGTTACAATACAAATCGTTATAAAATACTTAAAGTTTCAATAAAAATTTTAATTCAAACGCTATAATTCATAAACTAATTGATCTAGAATTGCAAACATTATACATTCGTTTAAATCTAAACTTTCAAAACATTACATGTACATCAAGATATCTTTATTTTCTGTTTTATGTTTTGAGTAAAGCTTGTAAAACATGATTTTGAGAAAGTTCTTTTTTTTTTTTAATTGTAATTTATAAAATGCTCTCAATTACATTTGCATCTTACTGTTTGGCTGAAAAACAGTATTAAACCATATTCTAATGTCCATGTTAGCATAATGACATTTAGGTTCTTTAAAATCGATGTGACATACTTTTTGTAGAGCTATATTAGTATTTCCTATCTTCTAATAAGGTACAAACTAAATACGAGTCACTTTCCAGAGACGTGCATTTCTGTGGACATTCTAGTCATTTTCTTGGACAGTTGCTTTATGGTAGAGTTTTGCAGGGATTGGGTTGTATCTTACTCGAACCCGAAAATTCTGCTTAATGTTAACTCAAATCCGACAAAAAAAATTTCTTCAACCCGAAAACGAAGTGAAAGAAAATTAATCCATATTTTAATTTAATACAAGTATGGGTTGATTATTGACGGCCAATTATCTGCACTTGGGATATAGGCCCGGGGGGGAGTGCCCTTCGTGGGGGTCTTTCTAAGGGAACCTAACCCGTATTTACGCATGGAAAAATCCACGGCTCGAAGAAAACCACGAAAACTCCGAACGATTAGGCCGACGGGCGCGATTGGGATCGAACCCAGCACCTCCCGTCTACCAGCTTCGAGAGCAGAACCCCTCAGCCACTGGTGGGGCTAATACAAGTATGGAAAAGTAGTCTAAAATTATATCTCTAATATGAATTTTATTATTTTTGTATAAAATTGAACACACCTAGTATATAGAGTTTCATTTGAAAAATATTCAGAATTTTCTTTTGAAAAATGTGCTCAACCCAAACACGACACTTTTAAAGTTAACCTGACCCACAAAGGAAAAAAATAGCGTCAACCCGACCCGAACCGCGGGTCGGTCGGGCTCGGGTAATATCAGGTTGCCCGGCCCGATTCAGAACTCTACTTTATGGATAAATTTTTTTAGATCATACGTACCTTTTAAATTTTAAATTGCAAAAAAAAATAAAATAAATAATAATAATAATGCAAGAGTAAGCGTAATGAACAGTGGTGAAGTGGTGAATAGTATTAATTAAAACATATGCAAGTGGAAACCACTTATATGACGAAGCTGGAAGTAGCGGAAAAAATTATTCGTTATACACGGACTTTGTTATAACCGATTTCTTTACAATACCAATATAACTTTATTAAGAAATTTAGATATGCTTTTTTTTTTAATGGAGCTCTAGTTTTTAGAGAATTGTAAACAAAAACAACTTTTTTATTTCCACAATGATGTTAAAAGTTTTAATTAGATTCCTTTAATTAGATTTGAAATGATATAAATTTATACAAATTATATTAACTCATCCTACCCACCGCATGTATGGCCAGCTCCCCTTTAACAAAGAAGGGATAAATTTTACTCTACTACAAATAAACATTTCCTGTAAATTTCGTAAAAATTATTTAATTCTATTTCTAGAATATCTATAAATCTTTAGTAGTTTTAATACAAAAATCCAATTAAATTTAGTTTTTAGACTTTGTTATATGTCAATTTTAAAGAGATTTTCAACATTATTTACGATTGCTGTTGCAAAATAACTAGAAAAAAAAGATAAATTTAAGTTTGTTGAACATTTCAGTCGTGATATCATTTAAAATTTTCTTTTCTACAGTAATTTCTTGATTGTCACTGGATTTAACAACATTTTCATTTTTTTTTCGATCGGTTATTTCCTATATATGAATCACTTTTGAGTTAAGAATGATGCATCAACTTACAAATAGATTTCCGAAAAGACATATTTCTAGGATGATATATTTTTTATACAAAACTTCGTTATACGCGATACCCAGATTTTTAAATAAAAATGGAAAATGTTATAATTTGCAGAAAAATTTTAAATGTTCGATTTATTCGAAAATTCAGCGGGACTCGTATTATTCTAATGTATTTTTCATTGTACAAGGTGATTATAAAAAACTGTCGCTACATGAGGCCCTAGCGACCGTACCACGTTCAAGGAAACGGGATGCCATTTGGTATATGGTGATTTTGTGGCATGGGCTAGAAATAACTCATAAAAAGCAACAGTCGGAGTCTCGTCACAGTTACGGTTACAGTAACAAAATTTCAAAAATTTCAAATGGCAACACCAATTTTTATCATCACAAAATGGTCGTCACTGTGAAAAACCATAAATAGCGTCAAAAAAAAAAATAATTTGAGCTGTAGAAATGGCGACATAAAACAAACTCAAACAAGAACGAAAAATCATGCGTCAAGCACAGATTATGAAACACTTTCCAACACAGCCAGAAAACTGTAACGAAACTTCACCGTTAAATAAGGTGAAAGAAGATATGTAAGTAAACAGTTTAGAAAACATATAACGCATTGAAAAATACAGTTTTCGAAATTACCTTCCAATGTCAAAAAAGTAGTCTAATTATTTTGTGCAGCCCTGTATATGATCAATAGATGTGGATATATAGTATGATAAAATTTAGTTCAGTTAGAATATTCACATTTAGCAATTTTCGCCAATCGATGGAAATGCACTCGAAATCTTTTGTACAGCCCTGTATATTATTTGAAGACTTTTGTACACACCACATATTAAGCTAAAAGGCAACTTAAAACTCACTCGCAGCAATTACCAACCGTAATCGACAATGTATCTTTCTCTTTGCGTAGACCTGTACATGAATTTATTTATATTCCACAAACTTCTATTAGTCTACTAAATAGAGTTCAGCGGGAAAATGTGTAAACACAATTAAAAACTACCCTTAAGCAATTCACTCCCATAGTCTGTAAAACTTACGAATTCCCTTGTGTAGCCCTGTATATGATCAACAGAGTTTATAAACACACACGTACTATGAAAAAAATTAGTTAAAAACGCAAACCAAAGTTGAAAACGCATTTATCACACATAGACTGTAAATATCGCACATGTACTGTAACCAATATATTTTGTGTGTCCCTGTAAATAAACGCAATGCACACAAGAGAGCGATTCATAGTGTGCCTCAGTAATGCATATAATTTTCATTATGTTTAAAATAGTGAAGTATCACTAAATGACACTGCAAACGATTTTCCCCCATAGAACGATGTGTAACAGAATTCTTTTGTTTGACCCTGTAAATGAATATTAAATGCTTTACACCCCATATTCTAATAAATGCTTTGCACCCCATATTCTACGAAAAGCACGTTTTAATGCGCTTCATAATTATATATCAATTTCATTATGTTTTAAATGACGCAGCGTCATCAAAATGCACTTGAAACGATTATTTCCCATTGACTGTAATGTAACGGAATACTTTTGACGGTCCCTGTAAAAAAAAAATAAGTGCTACACACTTCAGTTGAAATAGGGAACATGCTATAGTAAACGACAATAACATATAAA
Organism: Maratus michaelseni; assembly: GCA_963931845.1. Lineage (NCBI taxonomy): Eukaryota > Metazoa > Arthropoda > Arachnida > Araneae > Salticidae > Maratus > Maratus michaelseni. Next base: position 448,671,643 of record OZ007586.1, read on the forward strand.
AATTTCAAGGCAATCCGAGCATATTTACGGGAATTAGAGCACGGCCAGACGGCAGACAAACCGAAGTCATAAACACTTTTCAACTAAGTTGGAAAGTGTTAAAAAGACCATTTCGTGCTCTGCGCGTGCTTCAAGAAAAAATTGGTGACATTGTCATCTACCGATATTTTGTGTTTTCGAGTTCAGGAGGATCGTCTGATTTACACCTCAATTGGTTTTTTTGTCTCTTGTGATATTTAAAATTCTAAGGTATACACCTCACATCCGCTAAGTGAGTCTGTGAAAAACACCATCAAACGTGAGATTCTGCAAATGCCTTGATTTATTGCTGACCATAGCATGCGATTTGTCATCGTCTGTGAAAGCAAATCCTTAAAAATGTAATCCAAATGAAATTATTTGTTTTCTGGTGGTCTGTGCGTGGTCGCATTTGTTCATCTCACTGCTTTTATTTGCGTTTGTTTTGTGTCGCCATTTCTACAGCTAAAATTAGTTTTTAACTCCGTTTATGGTTTTTTACCATTAAGAACATTTTGAGATGAAGAATTTGGGTGTTGCGATTTGAGATTTTCGAAATTTTGTCACTATAACCGTAATTGTGAGACCTCGATTGTTGTTCTTTACCTCATTCTCGAGCTCATATTATAAAATAACCGCATCCTAAAATGACATCCCGTTTCCTTGAACAGTACGGTCGCTAGGGTCTCCTATATAGGCAAAGTTTTTTTTTTTAATCACCTTGTACATAGATATTCCAAGTATTATTTTAACTGTTAGTTTAAAGATTGTATAAATATTTTAATTGTGGAAACTTGTGTTTATTTCTTTTAAGACGTTGTATTATATTTCATTGAATGATTTTAATTATACATTTATCATCGCATCACTCTTTTCATTTAACTGTGTTATTTTCATTCATCTTGTTTTTATAACAAAGTTTTAAATCAATTTTAAATTTTAATTTGACGTTCTTATTCTAATCTTTTTTTTTTTTTTTTTTTTTTTTTTTTTGGCGCAGCCTGTCCTTAAAGGGGCTTTGTGCCGTAAATCCCTATTCAACGAACCAATCAACCAACCAAGTATTGTTTTAGATATTGTACAAACTTTCTATATATTGCTGTACTTTGACTGCATGTGATTAATTTTAGAGTATGTCGACAGGCCCCACAACATCCTCACCAACACACAGGTAACCACATAGTTAATGTACTTTTCCAAGCTGAATACTTTTAGAAAAATAAATTTGTAAATATATGTAAAAAAAACTCAAAAAACAATACGGCCCAGGACCATTAAATGCCCCATGAAATCAAGAGTTGAACCTCTCCCGGAAGATTTCCCTTTTGTGCTGGTTAATGGTCTAAAAATGAAAATCCATCTCTCCTGGAGGAAAATGTCTGAATTCAACACTGCTTGCAGCTAATATGATTATCTGGCTGATGGAATAAGCCGCTTTTATGAATCTAATTAGGAATCGAAGGCAAAACAGAAATCATTAAGGAGGTTCTCAAATCAAGCTCCCTAATTTATGACACATTCACCAACCCGCGACTGAGAGGTTCTGCTCAAGAAGTTTGTGGACGAGAGAAGCTGGGTTCGAACTCATGTCCGCTTGTCGGCCTAATCGTTCGGAGTTTCCGTGGTTTTCTTCCAATCAGCATAAATGCTGCGGAAGTACTTGCTAGGTTCCATTAGAACCCCCCTCCACGGTGGACATCCCCCGGTCTATATCCTTCGTGCAGATAATCAGCCATAAAAATACCACCATCTGACGCAATCACGAAATCACCTTTATTGGTGAAGGCATGAAATTTGCAGGTATTGGGATTCAGGATCTCAGGAATCGAATAACGTTTTTTTTTAATTTCCTATAAATTTCACGAATCTTCCAGAAAATGACATCAAAGTGACCATTTTAAGCGGATTTTCGAGATGTGAAACTGTCAGAATTGTGGTCGTCAGGTAACTATAATTCACGATGTATGGAATTTATCGGAAAACAGAGAGCGCTATTCGATTTATTAGCCCATCCATGTAAATACCTAAAATTTCCAGCCAAACAGGAAATAAAGTGATTTCGTGAATGTATTTGCAAAATTCACATTCTTGAGCCGGGGTGGGGGAAATATATTTTTTACACACAACCTTAAGTTACTTTTCCGCTTCTTAAAATCGTCGATTATTTGAATCAAAATTTCTAGCATAACCATGATCTGATTAAGTGGCCTACTGATACTCTTCATAGATATCTAATTTTCTACTAAAACCGCCAGTGTATCGAATCCCAATAGTTCGTTTCGAACAGCCTATTTCGTTCGAAACACCGTGAAGGGTAGAATTGAATGTGTGTGCAGAATAGCAAACGGCAATCGAAGAATTTGAAAGAGGAAGGTCTTCACAGGATCCACAGTTGTCAGGACTTTAGCGTTGTGATCTTCACGCTCTGTCGGTGACCTGTGGCCGGTTGCCCTCTCCGACTGCCACAAACAGAAAGAAAGGGTCCACGTTGGCAGTAAGAAAGTCTCTAACGTTTCGTTTTCACTTTCAAAAATAGATAACGGCTGGGATCACGTACCAAAATATCGTATTCAGCAATAACAATTGGCCGAAATATCAGGTTAGAGTTAAACAAACGCTTCAACTGAGAAATTCAGCTTTTAAGGCTGTTGGTCAGTGAACTTCCCGATTCTCCTCGCTAATGTTAAACCTATGGCGTACGATGCATTCGTATATTTAAAATATCTCCTCTGGGAAATTAATATTTTAAAGTTCTTTTTTTCGTGTACACTTCTTAAAGGATGTACCTTTTTTTACTTAGTTGTCAAAATATTTCTAAAATATATACTTAATTTTATGTGAAGTGTTAAAAGCACTGAAAAATATTAATTTCCAGAGGAGATATTTTAAATATACGAGTGCGTCCTACGCCCACAGGTTTAACATTAGCGAGTGGAATCAGGAAGTTCACTGACGAACAACCTTAAAAGCTGTTCTCAAACTCGAATAATCTACTTAATAATGCTACTTTCTGACATAATAACAGGAAATTTTTAATCTCTCTTTCATAAAACATTGCCAAAATCGATGTTTCATCACTCTAATTGCGAGGCTAGTTTCTAGTTTTAGTTGTTAATCTTTAACGAATTACGAATTCTTTAACGAATGTCGAATAACGAGTTTTGGTAGAGCCGGCCTTCCATTTAATGACGCTGAGGTATAAAACAACTTTTGGGGACCCTAATTTTTTCAAAAATTAAAAAAAGGTTTTTAGTCTTTAATAAGTACTAGCTGACCCCCGCCCGGCGTTGCCCGGGCCCGTGATAATAAATAAATAAAAAAAAAAATCAAGTTATTATTATTTTATATCTTTAACTCGATTTTGTATGAAATTATATTTTTAAGTGAAATATTCGCGAAAAAATATTGATATTTAATGATAAAAGTGCTCATTTCCTTGTTGTTTTGTTTTTTTACCTAGGGTTGTTTCATAGTTTTAAAATAAAAAGTTATTTTTGTCCGAACTCTTTGAAATCTTTATTGGTGATAAATAAAATGGTTTTACAGCCCGTGTAAAAATTTCGTGAAAAAATATTGTTATCTAGTTGTAAATGAAATGTTTTCTTCTCGCTTTTTTGTTTGTTTGTTTGTTTTCACGACGGCTCCTTTAACAGCAATAAAAAATAGTTCTCATCTTCCAAACTCTGACATTTCAAATTGTTATAAATATAACTGTATCCAAGTTTTCTTTAACATTTTTCGAAAAAATATGCATATTTAGTAGTGAAAACATGAGTTCTTTAAAAAAAAGCTTTAGCTTTCAACCTCAGAGCAAAAATAAATTAGAAGGTCTGTCCTTGCAATGCAAGGTATGGCTGCATCCGTTTTCAATCAACCCTTTCCAATCCGCTTGCTAAATTTGTTAATCAGTCAGGGTTGGGTTATTCAATCAAGTTTCCCGTTTCTGAGGGTAGAGGCCTTTAAAAAAAAAAAAAAAAAAAAAAAAAAAAAAGGTTGACAAAAAAAAAAAGTTGACGCATGCGCAAAGAGAAGATTTTCATGTGGATTTGACAGAATGCTCTTTTCGTTTTAAATATATAGATTCTTATAAGCGCGGGAGACTAGCCAGTGCAGAGGCTGCGAGGTTCTGCTGCTAAAGATTAGGATTGAAATCTGGTTAGACAGGAGGTGCTAGGTTCGAAACCATCGCGACTTTTCCATGGTTTTCTTCGAACCTTACGTGAATGCGGGTTAGGTTCCGTTAGAATTAACCCTATGGATGAACACATAATCTCTCGCGCAGACAATCGGCCGTAACAAACACAAACCATCAGCACTAACCAATCTGTAAGTACAGAATCCAACTGCGTGCTCGGGTGCAAAAATTTTTTCAAAGCACTAAGTTTCTTTTCAAAGGTTAAATGAAAGTGTATTTTACTCTTGTACGGGGACATTATTAGCACGTGGACTTACTGCTTACCTCACCCTTCTTACGAACAGCATTGAGTTTTGTCGTACTATTCTTGACTTGTGACATACAGTCGCGGATAAAAAAAAATTGCATGTCCCCTATGCAAATATAAATAAATAAATAAATAAATAAATATGTTATTTGAAATTAATATTAAAAATATTTATGATTTGTAACTTATGACTTTTTAAACAGAAATCTATTTTTTGAAACTTCTAATATACCAAATTACATCGCAAAGTGGTTTTTGAGTTAATGCTTAAAAATTTTTCCCGCATTGAAATTTGTTTTGCAACGATTATAAAAGACTAATATTAGGAATTCCAAACTTTCAACCTGCATAATTCGTAAACTTTCTGACTGAATGAGTTTCCGTTTGGTATCCGAAGGTAAAAGTTGCCGAAAAATCTAAACATATGGTGTCAAAATTAGATGTTAGTATTGAAAATGTTAAAGTTTGTTACAAGTTCTATATGTAGACGACCCCTAAGAAAAATTTAAGTACATATAATTAAATACTATACGTTATTACTATTCGGTTGGTACCAGTTTAATTTTTAAACAATGATTTGCGTCAGAGTTAGTACTTTTTTTTTCACAACTGTACACATAACGGCATTACTCGTCAAAGTGAGGGTTAAAATTGGATATAGATTTTAGTTTTTCCATGTGCAAATTACGATCAAAATTTATCTAGTATTTCATTTTGAAAGATCGATTGTATGAAGAAAAAAAATATAGTCACATAGGCAAATTATATGAAAATAAAAATAAATATAAATTATTGGCTTAGAAATAGGAGAAAATGGATTAAAACGCTTACTCATTTCTTAAGACCCCTTGTCAGTGAGATTTCAAATTCCCCTCGCTAATATTAAAGTTATAGGCGTGTGATGCATTCGTATTTTTAAAATATCTCCTCAGGAAATTAATATTTTTAACTTCTTTCTATTGTATCCTATTCTTAAAGGATGTCTCTTTCTTTCTTAGTTATATACATAATTTAATATACATAATATATACATAATTTATAATTTTAGGTGTTAAAATCTTAATGAAACTAACTTAGATTTTTTAACACTTCACATAAAATTAAGTATATATTTTATAAATATTTTGATAACTAAGAAAGAAAGACACATCCTTTAAGAACAGTATACACAGAAAACAGAAGCAAAAAATATTAATTTACTGAGGAGATAGTTTATAAATACGAGTGCATCACGAGGTTTAACATTAGCGAGGGGGATTTGAAATCTCACTGAGGAGGAGCCTTAATATAATGAATCAGATTTTTAAACTGTTAATAACAGTTAATTTATATTTTGATATTTGATATTTAAAATTAAATGTGACGTAGCAATAGTATGACCTGCAAAATTGTACAGAGTAAAATAAATGCCAAGTGCACATCGTTCGTGATTAGTATAGTTGGCTCTGAAAGAATGTTCCGAAATCTCAACCGTTGCTCTCTGATGCAATCTTAAAGAAAGAAAGAAAGAAAGAAAAACTCCAATACCACATGCATAAAATTGTCAGATATTATAAATGAGACTCCAGATAGAAAAAAAAAATTGTTTGTCTATTTTTCAATAAACCCAAGGTGCGTATAACGCCTTAAAATTCCCAAGGACTGTGCTACCACTTTTAGAATAAATTAATTTTGAACTACTAATTTAGAACCACTAATGTAGAAAATTTCTGTTTAATATTGGAATCACAGAATTAGTAATATTTTTGAAAAATTCAATTCAGAAATTGTGATAGAACTGTACGCTCCCTGTAAATCTAATTTATTTTTCAGTCATGGTGGAATGTTTAGAGTTTTGTATTTGGCACAAAAGATTTTAACAGCTGCTAATAATTTAGCAACTAGATATGTTGGAAGATGCATAATATTTATAACTTATAAAAGTCTGTTATTTTATTTTTAACTGGAATTAGAATATCTGAATATTTTAGATTTTGTATTGGGAATTATTAGAAATTTTAGAATAAACCCTTTTCAAGGAACTCTATTCAAATCAATTCTCTATTTTATAACTTTAACGTCCCTATATCGTTTATTGTCCATCGTTTTATCCAATGATTAGGACTTTGGGTAATTAGAAGCTGTCGATTTCAAAGTCTTGAATATTTGTAGTGGTTTGTAATCCATTTTCAGCTGAAGGGAGATCTTGATCTAATTAGCCCTCGCGTGCATAAAACGGTCGTAGCAAAAAATAAACAAACAAGCAAATAAATAAATAGGCATATCATTTATTTTACAGAAATAATGGTGCTCAACTCTTAACTGCTGTGATAGAAATTCTCGCATAGCTATTGTGAGCAGTCTCTGAGACCGCTTGATCGAAAGATGTATAAAAGGCTCGAATAACTTATAGGATTCTTCTGTACTAAACTTTATGTACGGGGACTGTTAAAATTAAAATTCATCTATTTAGAAGCATCTGGTAATTGTACTCTAGGGCTCCACAAACGAAACAAAATTTCACTAATATCTATATATAAACTGAATATTATAAGTAAAACTGTGAAAATTGAAACAAGTTGGAAATTGTACGTCAAACGTGACAAACGAGGTGCGTTCGTATTATAGCTAGTTATATAAATATTCAGATCTTGATGATTTTTTATTCTGCGAAATGAATTATATCGTCTGCAGATTCATTTCTGTCATAAAATAAGTATCTTGGTCGCTTGACGATTCAATCTCGGAAGCTCCTATAACAAGAAAGCACCGATTTAAAAAAAAAAAAATTCAGATTTCTTAATAAATGTTTTTATTAATATCTCCTAAAGTTTTGATTCGATTTTTATAAAATTTGAAATGTCTCGACAAAATTCTACAAAGATAATATATCTTAAATTTCAAACCATTCGGTTGGGTAGTTTTTGCGTTCTTATATGCGGACGGACGGACCAAGCGACGACAATAGGTGCTACGTATTTATATAATTACGAACGCATCTAAAAAGCAGCGGTCTGTAAGACCGCTAACAGCAGTTAAGTGTTAAATAAGCTTTTATGACAATATTCAAATGATTTTTTTTTGTCATAAAATTGAATTAATAAAAAACTGGTATGCTCTTAAGTTCATTGTCACTGTTTAACAAATAAACAATGATAGGAGAAAGTAATAAATCCGATTTGATTCCCATCATATTCAGTCCTTATATATAAAAAAAAAAAAAATCTGCAAACGAGAGCGTAGGTTTCAAGATCAATGACTTATAGAAGTCTATGGCAAATGGTAGCAAACACGGATGGTTATAATTATATAATGAACCCTTCCCTTTTCGCCGAATCGAACGTATAAAATTTTGTTGATCGCGTAGGTTTTTTTCGCGTAGGTAGACCTAGGGGTCAACAGAGTAGGCCGATTGGGTGCAACAAGACAGCCCTTTCCATCCTTTTGTTGTCATCGGGATTGTCAGTCAGTCCATCAAGTTACTTTTTACGTCTGGTTACTGTAGGAGGAAGACGGGTTCGTTAGTCTTCTTCATCTTCTAAAGCTGTAAGTAACATAGTAAAACTTATTCTAGACCAGATTGAAGGCGATCATGATGAAGATGATTAATATGATTTTTTCAGTTCGACGGGATCACGTTTATTCTTAGAGGCAGCTTCCTCGTGTTCGAAAAGTTTGTTTAGAAAGGTTTGATTCTCTACACTAGTCATACGTCGACATTCGCAAGCTCTTTACAAATTTATAATTTTTATCTGAATATTTTTCGATGTCTAACGTGATATCTTTGTAATTTTTTTTTCCGATTTTGGTTGCAGTACGATTTCAATTTCGGAACCAACCAACCAACCAATTTTTTCCGAAATTGAAAATGTCCTCACAAGGAAGGTCTTTCAACGCGAACTCTCAGAATATTTTGGAAAAAACAGCCTGAATTGTATTTATATATCACGTAAGTAAAAAATCAGCTGCTAAATATAAATGCGAAAGCAGTAAAAAAAAAAAAAAAAAAAAAAAAAAAAAAAAAAAACGAATTTTTATCGCCAAATGTAACCCTATAGATGGATAAATATACGAATGTCCCCAACACTGTCGAGCGCGATTTCAGTCAGAATTCAGACAAAAGATTGTTGCAAAGCTGCATACATAGTAAGCGTACAAACTTAATACTAGAATAGAGGCGCAAAATTGACACAACTGCGCTACCTTGCGGACGGGGTTCTAGAGTTGGGGACATTCATGTATTTATCCGTCTATAGGGTTACATTTGGCGGTAAAAATTCATTTTTTTTTTTTTTTTACTTCTTTCGCATTTATATTTAGCAGCTGATTTTTTACTTACGTGTAAATACATGATGCGGCTATGGATATAAATACATAATGCCAATGCGCGCGCTTTTAGGTTGACGTCATTAGGTATGACAAAATCTACCATCTGCGCATTTTCCTGAGCATATATCGTGAATCTTTACTCACTCATGGAAGATTTATCTTTACCAGATTTATTGCCAATATTTTTGCTACGGTTTGTTTCGATAAAATATATACATTTAAAAACATTCACAATATCATTTTAGTTTCAGTAGTAAAGGTAAATATATAAGCATTATGTAAGCACTATTGCCTTTTCTCCCGAAACTAAAAATATATAGTGAATGTTTTTTAAATATAAATATGTTTATGAAACAAACTGTATCAAAAATATTTTGCAATAAATCTGGTAAACAAGATACATCTTCCGTGAGTGAGTAAAGGTTCACAATATATACTCAGGAGAATGCGCAGATGATAGATTTATACGTATATAATTTCTATCTCGCCAATGCTCTTATATTGAAAAAATATCTTGTCCTCTAAACATATTAAAATGTATTGTTACCGGAAAAACACCCATGTGCCTAATTTTTATAATTTTAGCACCTCTGAAATTGAGTGAAAATTCGATTACAAAATTCCATCTTTGCACACAAGAACTAAAGTTACATGATAACAGCTTGTAACAAATAATCAAACGCTGTCAGAAGTATCTCCCTAAATATTATTTCATTCAGTCGCACTTAACTTATTTATTCATTTTATTTTAATTTATCTGACTCCAATTAAACAACGACATTTCAAAACTAAAACTTTATTCCACGCATCAAAGCAAACGACATTTCATTCTCATGACAACAAACAGTTCCAATGCCATTCACGAAAAAAATTACAATCTACTTTCAATAACTATAGCGTAAAATAATTTAATTGCAGACGATATAAAAATATTTCAGCATTACTTTCAACAAACGGGGTGAAAAGTATTTTATAAAGTGTGGTAACTTTGGTGGCTTGAAGAAACCCACGTATTTTGATAGATGGATACTGAAATTTTATTACACATATTTATTTCAACATTTACCACTAACTTTCACTACATTATAACTAATATTTCCATATTTATATTAGAAGCAAACAGAAATTAATATAAATCTGTTGATTATTCGATCACAAGCTGTGTGTTAAACCTACAGTAGTTCAACCCCTTCCGCTAAATGGCGTACAACATTCATTGACATGATATCGCTTTTGATCTGGCGGACACCTCTGCCATACATCTTTAAACACTTTCTAAGTATGCAGTTTTGGACTTGTTTCTGACCAGAGCTATTATACTTAGAGCGTGCGCAGTACGTGTTAAATTTGTTAGCGCAATTTGCGCTACTTTCCTCTTATGCGGCAGGTGGTCAAAACAGAAGTGCGCTGCAGGCGCAAAATATGCAAATTTTGTTCGCATAAATGAGCGCCACTTACCTCTCCTACGGTAGGTTGACGTTGACGAAGCAAAAGTTCGTAGGAAAAAAGAATAGCTAATAGTAATGCATAAGTACCATAATCCTTCTCACTGACTTTACAGAAGCGTGTGTTTTCAATCGAAGGTCTACGCTTGATCTAGATTTCCACTCTTATCTAAATTAATATTTGGCAATTTCTCCTTCTGATTTTTCTGGTGTGATCTTTTCATTTACTAGCATGCATGCAAATATACTATCAGTCGTAAGAGTGCGCTTTTTTCAACTTGCGAAATTTCTTCCGTGAGTTTTTTTCTGACTTTTTCATTATTCGTTTCGAAGAATTAGTGGATTAATTTAACTCTTTCTATTTACTTCTTTTAAGAAGTAATTTGCATATTTTGGGGCAAATGCAATTTGAATTAGAAAAGATATGAACCATTTTTTAGCTTTCAATTTATTAAATATTTGTATGATAAGAATTCTTGCGAGATGTAAGATTAAAAAAACTGTTGTTTTAGCAATTCTTGCTCTTTTATATAAGAAAATCCCTAAATTTGTGTTTGAGAATAGGGTTTTTTTGTAAAGTAAAAAAATGTTAAGAATGAATCCATCTAACGTATTTTGAAGGATTTATCAAGAATTTAATCTGATAACCGAAAATAACTGAACAAATTACAGTTAATTTTTAGGCGCCTTCGTAATTATATAAATACCTATTGTCGTCGTCTGGTCCGTCCGTCCGCATATAACAACGCATAAACTACCCAACCGAATGGTTTGAAATTTAAGATATATTATCTTTGCAGAATTTTGTCGAGACATTTCAATTTTTTTTTTAATCGAATCAAAACTTTAGAAAATATTAATAAAAACATTTATTAAGAAATTTGATTTTTTTTTTTAAATCGGTGCTTTCTTTTTATAGGAGCTTTCGAAGTTTAATCGTCAAGCGACCGAGATACTTATTTTATTACAGAAATTAATCTGCAGACGATATAATTCATTTCACAGAATTAAAAATCATCAAGATCTGAATATTTATATAACTAGCTATAGTACGAACGCACCTCGTTTGTAACGTTTGACGTACAATTTCCAACTTGTTATAACAGTGACAATATTTTCAAACTGCAACCCAACGAACACAGTCAATTTTCCGCACCACGTTATATTAACATTTGGAAATATTCATTGTTAGCGTGCTCATACGCTCAAAAATTTTAACAATGGGGAAGTTGCACTCACTTTAAATTATGCATTCTTTTATGTTTAATTGATGAAGACAACTTTACATACCTCAAAACTTAACTCGGAATCGAAAAAATAATTTAAACTATGTAGTTATTGGAGTTTTAAACTCCGCTAAAAGCAAAACAAAACCACGTGATCGGAAAACGCGACGGGATTGGTTTGACGTCACTACACATGAAACGGGGAATTGTGCTTAGAGCCGAGTGCTCACAGGCTGTTTTATATTGCTTTCTATGTACTATAAACATCTTTTAAAGACTCGTTTACACAAAAATTAAAGTCAAAAGATATTTTATCATATCTAAATATAATGCACTATTAATTTATACATTTGCATTAATTTTCATTTAGAAAAGTGTTGAAGTTGGTCGGATTCGAAAAATATAAAATTAAGTCTTTCGGAAATAGTTTTTTATTTTTTTAATTCAAATTTGCTTTTAGAAAAGAAAAACTGCATTTCATGTGGGTAAAAATACTGGAAGCTAAAGCTAAAAGGCACGTATATTGTTCACTTACTCTGATTTATTTAAACGAAATAAGAATGATACCTTTTTATTACAAAAGAAATCGTATGTAAAATCGCATTTATATAGTTCTTGAAATGCATTATTTTCTTAATTCATTTTAATGCTTAATAATTCGTTTTAATATGAATATAATTTCGTGTTATGCAGGTTATATTAAGGATAAAAAATGTACTCAAATTAATTATGAGAAAACGAAATTTTGAGCAACAATGCAGGAAAAAAAATGCCTTATTTAATACAGATTTATTGAATAAAAATTTTAATTAAATACTGACAATAATAATTGTGTATTCACTCTTCAGAAAAAAAAATACTGCAACATACGTGAGTAAATTTATCACTATTGTCTTTTATTTTCTCTTTTTATGTACTTACTTAAAAATAATTATTAAATTAAATATGTTTTTTAAATACACATCTTTTATAAGCATCCAATGTTTATTTTGATAATCAAGCCTCCTTTTATGATGGGAATTCATGATTTTTCAAAAAATGTCCAATATAATACTATAATTTGGCGTGGCCACCGAAGCTTAATAGGAAAATTCACCGCTTTTTTTTTACGCTTGGTAGAAAATGAGAGCTAATAAATTTATTAAAATAAATGTATAATCTTTTCTTTTTTTTCTGTTTTAAGGTATGGAAAGAGGAAAGAAAAAAAAAGCATGATTTAAACTATCTTTTTAGGATCGCTAAATTGTTTTCTCAACGTATAATCATAATTCAATTAATATAGAAAAGTGTAAAAATAATTTAATTATCGATTTATTATTATTTGCTTACATATAATTTTTGAATGGATTTAGTACTTTTTGTTTGTTTGAAATATAGTATCTCAGAATGTCCTATTTTTAGATTTATCAGGTTCTAAAAATTTTATATCTTTATTTTCCTCAATGTTCTAACTTTCGTAAAAAATAAAAATAATAAAAATATTTGAAAATCTTGTTAAAGAAAGCAGTATCTTAATTTTGAAAATAAGCATTATACTGCACAAAGCTTTTTAAAAACAGAGCGAGATGTGCTGAGAATTTAAATATGTTGTTGAAGTAGAGCCCACTCTTTTCACTTTTGAAAACAGCCATCTCAATACACGAAAACTTTTTACAGTGACATATAAAGAAATCAAGATATATTATCATTCAAGGTTTATTCTTTGTTTGAACAATGCATTAGTATCATAAGGGCAGGGCATTATGTTGAGAGATATTATGTTATAATATCACAATTTTTTTAAAATTCAATTCACAGGTAAGGCATGAATTTGCATAATTAATTTTTTTAATTATTTGGATGGTATGGATTATATATTAATTTAGCAACAAAAATTTAACATAGAACCAAAGTATAAAGAAAACATTTATAGATCATGAACGAAAATTCAAATATACTATCATTCTTTTAATGTTTAAAATGTTAATAACAACAATAAAATTTAAATATACATAACATTGCTTCAAATACATTTAGAATTATTATATTTCTGCATAATATTTCTCTTTTAGCCTTTTTATTTTTTTTTTTAAATATTGTTAATTTATAACAAAAATGAAACAGATAATTTTTAAACTAAACATCATCTCTAATCTGAAAAGTTCTATAAAGCATAAAACCTTCAATCACACATTCTGAAAATTTCACAAAACTTACAGTATTTAAAATAATTACTTGATTGTTTTGCCTGTGTGTAGTGCAGTCCATAGATCTGTTTAGGAAGAAATTGAGTCCTTTAAAGACCCTTCACAAAATTTTTCATATTAAAACAGGAACTTTCACAATACATTCCACCTTAAAACAAGACCCTTCACAAAATTTTTTGTCTTAAAAATAGGTCATTCACAATTTTTTTCCATCTCCAAACTAAACCTTTTACAAATATAATTATTTAAAAGAAAAATCTGACCTGACACAAAACAACTGAAGACGTCAAAGAATCTATTTATGTAGCTTTTACATATATAAAGAATTTTGTCAAAAATTCATAAACAAGAAACTGAATATAACAGTTATTTCAAATTCACAAAATTATAATTAGTTTTTTCACAAATATGAAATACTTTTCACAATTTCACAAAAAAAGAACCCTGTGAGAAAAGTCTGGATAGGCCCCTGGAAACATTTTTTGAACAATTATTAAACTTTTCTCGTGTATATTTATATAAAATTCTGTAAGCCTGCCTTAAAGCTACCTTAGCACATTTCGCTCTTTCTAATAACTTTAGCTGTTTTTCAAAGATTCAAAACAGTTTATTTAACAATTAAAGAGATAAAACATATAGTGGAACCAAGCAAAATTCATAATTTAAGTATAAAATATAAATACAAAAACCCTTTTATAAGTTGACTCACCCTCCCTAATGAAATAAATCCTATTTGTACCAGTTTATTTTATATCGTAATTATATATATATATATAATATATATATAAGTATACCTTATTCTATAAAATACAATATTGTAGTACTAGTATTAACTTGTACCGATACTTTATTTCTACATCGAGATCTGGAAATGAAAATTCTTAGAAACGCGATGAAATAAAAATATCACTTGGAATTCACAGTACTATTTATTCATTACAGCAATTTACAATACTTTTAATTTGTTATACTAATCATTTTTAAGAAAAAAAAGAAATCGTCCAGCGTAAAGCAAGCCGCCCCCATAGGAAATAACAGGGAGAAATACAGCGAGGGTTTGTTTACATGTGTAGTGACGTCAGAACAGCTTTCGTCACGTGACGTGGCTTTTTCCCGCCACGGCAAAAACTGCGTTTTAAAAGTTAATTTAATGAATTATACAAGTTTCAAATATATGTAAAAATGGTATCAAAATGTTCGTATTTTTACACTCTATCAGATGCAAGTTAAATTGAAAAACGTGCAATTTCCCCATTTTCATATTTAGGGAAAATAACATACTACGCTGCTTATGGATTAGCCGAGAAAGCCGGTGAAGATTTGTTTCTGTTTCGACGATTTTGTAATGTCCTTCATATACTTTACAGGTTTATGCCATAATTCATGTGTTTTGTAGTTTCTTAGTGCCGGTTTTCATTTACTTCCATAGACGATGGAATATTTTCTTTTGCGATCAACTCCCTTAACCCCTTAATCGTCGCGCTCTTTAAGTGTAAGCTACTTTTTAATAATTCAGATTGCTTGATTACCACCAGTTTTTTTAAGTAGAAATATTCGGTTTATTTAATAGGCAGATAAAATAATGCGAGAATAAAGCCAATTATACTATTTTAAAAAACTGGTGGGAATGAAACAATCTGAATAAAACAGGCGTAGCCTACACTGCCCGTGAATGTCTCGGGCACGACGATTAAGGGGTTAAGTGTGTTAGGCAGTGAGATCTCAAATTCCCCTTTCTAATGTTAAACGTATGGGCGTGGAATGCGTTCTTATTTTTAAAATATCTCATCAGGAAATTAATATTTTTAACTTCTTTTTTCTGTGTACTCTTCTTAAGGGGTAACTATTTTTTTTTAGCTTATAAAATATTTCTAAACTAACTTTTATTAACTTATATTTTTATTTGAAGTGTTGAAATCTTACTCACAGCACGTCAACTTTTAACAGATAAAATATGTACTTAAGCATATATTTTAGAAATATGTTGTCAACTGAAAAAGAAAGAGACATTATTTGAGAAGAATATACAGAAAAAAAGAAGTTGCAAATATTAATTTTCTGAGGAGCTATTTTAAACATAATATTGCATTCTACGCCCATAGGTTTAACATTAGCGAGGGCAATTTGAAAAGTCTAAAACCAGATGTATATACTCCGACACAAATTGCTTCTTTTGCGTTTTCTTTGGTGTTATTATTTTATCATCATGTGTGCAGTCCCCACAACTTTTTCATAATGCAACTTATTTCCTGATAACACAAACGCAAAATTAAAATCAGATATTTGTCTATCAGTAGGGAAGGGGAACAGTAAATCCTCGAACACCAACCGTTTTTGTTCCAACTACAAAGTTCAATAAGTTGAAGCTACAATTTAGTTTATTTACATTAAATAACCCAAACTCTCACCACTTGGTCTTGCAGCTAGAGCACATTACGAATCCAAACTGTATAGTGCTGCTAGGTATCCCGATTTCAAGGTGTTTTAAGACCCGTTGCGTGGAATTATTACGTGGGACACCAAAAATCCCGATTGTTCAGGATGCACAACTTCTTTTAAATCGCTACACGTACAATGTTATGCGTTAGTCTGCATGGAGTGGAATTTAATACTTGTATAAAATATATTTACGAAAAACAATCTGTAACGTATAAAAACATTCCTTAAAATTCCTTTAATAACATGAATTAAAATAATAATATTAATAACAATAGAGTGATCTTCACTAGATTTTATTTATTGATATTTTTCAAATGAGTATTGATTAAGGAAATAATAGACAATTGCAACTACCGCACGTGTTGAATATTTCTATAAGTTTGTTCAGTTTCATATATTATAATATGGTTGATTAGCAAAGAGATATAACTAATTTTTAAGTAATGGATTTGAATTTTTGTTATGTTTGGACACCTTAATGATATTGTCGTGATAGCTTCCTTTCATTTTTCTTTTTAGGTGCGTTCGTAATTATATAAATACGTAGCACCTATTGTCGTCGTCTGGTCCGTCCGTCTGTCCGTCCGTCTGTCTGTCCGTCTGTCTGTCTATCCGTCCGTCCGCATATAACAATGCAAAAACTACCCAACCGATTTTTTTGAAATTTCAGATATATTATCTTTGCAGAATTTTGTCGAGACATTTCAAATTTTATCAAAATCGAATCAAAACTTTAGAAAATACTAATAAAAATATTTATCAAGAAATTTGAAAAAAAAAAAAAAAAAAAATCGGTGCTTTTTTGTTATAGGAGGTTCCGAGGTTTAATCGTCAAGCGACCGAGAAACTTATTTTATTACAGAAATTAATCTGCAGACGATATAATTCATTTCACAGAATTAAAAATCATCAAGATCTGAATATTTATATAACTAGCTTTAGTACGAACGCACCTCGTTTGTTACGTGTTTGACGTACAATTTCCAACTTGGTTTTTTTTTTTGAAAAGTTTTAAAATGCTTCATTCAATGCTTCACTCTCCTACAATTATTGAAAATTAATCTAAAAATTAGTATTGTTGAATCAACTACGTGTCCCTTAGAAACAATTTGGTTCTCATAAATTTAATAGAACTACAGAAAACTGCTTATATTTTTAAGTTCCGATGTAACAGCTGCTTCCCTGATTTGTCCATCTTCTTATCCCGTTAGTGCTGGCAACACTAATCGAAATTGACTGTATCTCTGCATTACAATCTTAACTTATAACACCTCGCTTGCTTGGCCGTTACCGAAATACAACTTTCACCATGTGAGCAAACACTTCCAAATCGAGAGCAGAAACGTGACAAGCCTCCTTAAAGTCGCAAAACCTTTTCTTTAAATATCGCATCACAGGAGTGACGATAAAAGCATTTTTGGAAAATTTCCACTAAAATGCTTTTTTATCAACAATCATTCATCGACAGTTATAATATCAATAGAAAAGAGCCACAACTATTAAATTAATTACGATAATTTTCAGACATGCACACCACATTTCATATTCTGCGAATATCAATCACCCTTACAATTTGACGATTCGATTTATTATCCGACGTTAATGGAGTCCTGTGAGTATAAGTATAATATCGGATCGCCCAGGATATTGCAATCGGACAGCAGCCAACGAAAAACACAGTCCGCGTTACTTCCAGCCCTCTAGACTGCACGTGATCAAGATAGGCTCGTTTCCACCAATTGTCGAACTGCCATATGGTCAAGATTGGCTGACAAGTAGCCGAGATCAGCGGTGTGCCGCGATCTGTCTCTTTCGTTGATTGCGATTTAGACTAAAATTAACGGAAGGAAAGTGAAGGAGATGAAATAATTTTATTTATTTTTATATTTAAATTTAAAAAATACTTTTATCATTATGTATGCTTATGTAATGTTTTTAATATTTTCCAACCTAGTTGAAAAGTGTTTATGACTTCGGTTTGTCTGACCGTATTTATATTTGTCTCTCCGTGCTCCGTCTGTGTCTGACGCCTCAGTGTACGGCTTACCTAATTCCCGTAAATATACTTCGATTTCCTGAAAAAAAAAATTTGTTATTGACGTTTACTATAGCATTATACCTATTGAAAATGAAGTGTGTAGCATTTATAGTTTGTTTTCAGGGACGGTGAAAAGTATTCTGTCAATAGAAAAAAAATCGTTTTAAGTGCATTTTGATGATGTTATACCATTTGAAACATGGTGGAATTGGTACACAATTATGAAGCGCACTAAAACATGCTTTTGTAAAATATGGGGTGCAAAGCATTTATTATTCATTTACAGGGTCACACAAAATAATTCTGTTACACAATGTTCTACGAGGAAAAATCGTTTGCAGTGTAATTTAATGATGCTTCACTATTTCAAACATAATGAAAATTATATGCATTACTGAGGTGCACTATAAATTGTTCCCTGAAAAGTATGGTGTGCATTGTTTTATCGTTCATTTACAGGGACACACAAAAGAATTCGGCTACAGTCTTAATGCTATAATTACAGTCTGTGTGTGATAAGTGCATTTTCAACTTTAGTTTGCGTTTATAAGTTTAACTAAATTTTTGTATACTACGTGGTATATATATAAACTCTGTTGGTCATATACAGGGCTGCACAAAGGAATTTGTAATATTGCTGACTATGGGAGTGAATTGCTTAAAGGCACTTTTAATTGACTTAGGCATTTTCCTGCTGAACTATATTTAGTAGACTATTATATAAGCTTGTGGAATATAAGTAAATTCATGTACAGGGCTACGCAAAGAACAAGATACACTGTCGTTTATGGTTGGTAATTGCTGAAAGTAAGTTTTAAGTTGCCTTATGCGTTTTTTACCTAAATGAAATTTTAGCTTAATATGATGTGTGTACAATAGATAATAAAGAGGACTGTACAAAAAATTTCTAGTGCATTTCCGTCGATTGGCGAAAATTGCTAAATGTGAATTTTCTAACTGAACTAAATTTTATCATGCTGTGTAAGTATATATCCAAATTTATAGATCATATACAGGACTGCACAAAATAATTGGACTACTTTTTTGACTATGGAAGGTAATTGCTAAAATTGGATTTTTAAATGTCTTATATGTTTCCTAAACTGTTTACTACATATCTTCTTTCATCTTATTTAACAGTGAAGTTTCGTTATAGTTTTCTGGATGTGTTGGAAAGTGTTTCATAATCTACGCTTAACGTATGATTTTTCGTTCTTGTTTAAAAAGTAGGTGCACGCAAAGTGACCCACTGAAAAAAAAAAAAAAAAAAAAAAAAAAAAAAACTGTGCACTTGAAAAATATCGGTGCTTTCGGACATAGGTCTGCTCATACGTAAATTCGAAAACGTAAAATGCTCAATCAGTTTGTATATACATATTTCCAAATGTTAACATACATTGGAAAATGTGCATGTGTATACACATGTGTATGATCAACCCTATATACAGAATTTATAAAATATATTCGTCGTGCCTCGGTCAGTGAAAAGACATGCTGTGAGCCTAGTGTCAAGTTTTCATATAATTTTCGGTACTGATGTATTTATGAATAGCCTTTCTAAATTCATGTTGATATAGGAACAGTTTAAAACTGATTTATGAACTTCAAATTTATTTTGAAATTTGCATCTGTTACAGAACGAAATGGAAAGTGAAATTATAGCTGTGCATAAAATTATTTGCGATAAATTTTATATTAATGACGTAAATTGTGGGCGTAAAAGTTTATAATGTATGTCTGTTTTTTGTATTAGACTGGCTCCACACATTTCCTCTTTTCCCTCTTCCGTGCATGTTTTCCCTTAACTTGGTTCCACTGCTATTTCCGCCATTTTCTCTTGCATTCTGGTCTTTTCCTGCATGAAACAGGGGCCTGTAATAGGTAGGCGATGGGGAAAACGTTTTTCTTCTTTTTCGAATTATCATAGCTACCCCCTAAGTAATGGGTTCCAAATGTTGTCCAAATACATGCAGTATGTGTTACAAAATGAAAGAGCCTTTTCTTCTGTGCACGTTGCTCAATTGAATAAGTAATTCCTGGCCATTATCTATATGGTTAAGTTGTAACAATGCTGCAACATTGGTCAATTTTTCTAATTGACCAATTTTTTTTAAGGGGTTGGCGTAAATATTTTAAAAGTGTAACTTAAAAAAAAATATATATATATATATATGACAGGAATATTTAATTAACATAATCTTATTCCCTACCTTATTTTGCGCATGTTTACAATTTTATGTTCAACAGATAGAAAATTAAAGCGCGCTTCAACCTTTTTTCGGGACACACTATATTATTAATTGCTTGGTTTATTGGATAAAAACTGAAGCAATTGCATTGCATATTCTGTATTCAAAATCACAAATGTTTCCAAATTTCAGGGAGCTACAGGAATTATGAATGTTTTAAGGAGCATTTATAGACAGAGGCTTATTACCACCTGGGCAAACTTCAACCAGTAAAAACGAATAGAATTTTTTTTCTTATTTAAAGACAGAAATTCTGCATGAATAAGGCGAAAATTTCTATTCAGATTTACTGGTGGAAGTTTACCACGGCGGTAATTATACCCTGGTTCTCGATAATTGTAATTATTAGGTTGTATCAAAATTATTTTCGCGTTTTGAATGCTTTTATAACAAAGCATGTAGCTGGCACTTTCTCATCATTATTGTTGAACATAAAATGTTACTTAAAAGGATATATGTCCCTCTATGTTCTTTAATCATGCAGGCTTCTTTCTTTCATTTTTAGGTCACATAATTTTTGAATGTGTTGTTTTGTTAATTTTTAGCATCAAAATTGATTGTGGAGAATAGATTCTCCTACACTTTTTTCTCTTCAACTGGTCAAAATTCACAATGGCCTGTCAATTTCTGGGTTGATTTCAAGGCTGGGGTCCCCTTCCTTAAAACATTTGGATTTGTTTTGAACTGTCCGGACACTACTCTTGTCCTGGCCTACAAATGCACGAGTTTTGAGGACAGCTTTATTGGTTTTAAGGCCTAGTTTAAAGCAATGCCAATACGATGCATAAAATCTCAACATTTGTATCATCTTTTATGGGACCTAAAAATGAAAGAAAGAAGCCTGTATGATTATAGAATATAAAGGGACATATACCCACTTAAATAACATTTTATGTTCAACAATAGAGGTGAGAAAGTGCCAGCTACATGTTTTGGTATAAAAGATTCAAAAAACGAAAATACTTTTGATGCAGTCTAATAATCTAAATGACAAACAATTAGTCTATAAAACAAATTTTCGTTGCACTGACAACCCTGATTATCTGTCTTAACTTTCGTAGAGGGCTTAGCCCCAAAATGTTTCCTAGAAGTTTTGATATTCCTAGGACCCTTGAACTTTGCACATTTATGTGAAATATATACTGAGCAAGAGCAAGATCGTTTTGAATAACGCAAATATATTAACTCTATAGTCTCTGCAGCGGCCCCTGACTGGCTTTTTAGGGCGCTACACTCATATGGCTCCATTTTTTTTCTGTTTTGTACTGCTATTTTTAATAGAAATCTTAGCTTTATTTGATCGCAGAATTCAATTAAATAAGGTGAAGATTTTTAGTAGAAAATAGTGGTAACAAAAAAAGAGTAAAAATTGAAGCCATTCGTGTAACTTCTTATAAATCTATTCACGACCCGTCATTGAACATCTTGCACATTAGTATAATCATCAGTTGTTTGAGTAGTATTAGGTTCAATCAAAATCGTATCCAAAAACATTTCTCATAATAATTTCAACGAGAGTTTTTAAAATTAGTTTTTGGCACATTCTGTCGAGATTATTTTTCAAAAATAGGGTATAGGAAAACAATTTCGTTTTCTGAAACGGATTCTGAAAGCTATACTTAATTGAATAGCAGTAAAGCAACATATGTTGTTACGCCAATTTCCTACCAATTTCTTATTTGAAATAGATGGACATCTGTTATGTCTCACTGATGAAAATAAAAAGTTGTTATACGCGATCTAAAATATTTAGTTTGCCGGATTATTATTTAAATTTTCAAAATTTGGTGAAATTAATGCAAATTATTACTTTGTATATGAGGTAAAAGTCAACTGTATCATTCTACAATGAAAAACTTGGTGAAATACATTTTTATCATTTCACGACTTATTATATCAAAAATTCCATCTAAAAGATTAATGTATAATTTTGCAAAATTGTTTAATATTAATACAATTCATTACTTTGAATATGCGGTAAAAGATTAGCTAATTGTCTCATCATATGCTATGGAATCTCGTGCAATCCATATTTAGGATTATGGATACATAAAATATGTTAAGCATTTTTCAGTACGTTACTTAGAAACAGGACAAGAACAAAAAATGTACAAGTAAATTTTCTGTATATCCCCCTACCCACCTTTCCCACAATGACACATACATATTTACATCACTGGCCAATTCTGATGGTCTTGGAAAAGTATTTGACCGATATTAAACAAATAAAATGTAGAAGACATCGGATTAAGCATACTTAGACCTACCGAAATCCTTTGATTTTGATTCATGAAACACAATTGGTTTCCACATGCCATTATTACACAACGATAGGAATGACCCTCCTATACCAATGAAATAGTTTGTACAAGTGTCCATTTACCTATTTTTTGTTTGAGTACATTTTTGCTGGCGCTTGTCGAAAATGACCTTGGTCTATACACTGTAATGCCCCTAAAAAGAGCAATGTTCTGTGACATTTCGAAGGGAGATTAATTGCCCTCGAAACAAGATTATTTTGGGGATTCATAAAACATTGTTCCATTTCGAAACACGAATGACGCAAGAAAGTCGACATTTAATATATCTTCTCGAGGAGATAATATTCAATAGATTAAAATTAAACAATCTGTAAAAACTCATTTTTACTTTCGGCTACTTTTGAAATTAGCAAAAATTAAACAAAAAGAAGAAACAAAAATTTAAATGGTTTATTTGGTATATATGCATCTAATTAATTTTTCAAAGAGTAGGCGCGGCATTGGTCAGTTTTCCATTGTAGTCATGAAAACAATACCTTAAAGAAAGGCGTTAGGGTAAAGTGATCTGAATTTTTGTTTTCATACAAAGAAAATTCTGAAAAGTTTTGAAATCCAACATGTTTCGAAATAGCGGGGTCGAACCCAAGAACTTAGACACTGAGTTTCACATTTGTGGCCAACAACGCTATCTGTTGGTACTGGCTCTACTTTATATAAGCTGTTGAGCACGGTACATATTTATTAGTACCCGTAAGGCATGGTGACATCACGGCGACGTCACTGTGAAGTCACACTGTGACTTTGTGACAGTCGTCGTGACGTCACGTGACGTCGATGTGAAGTCACTGTGACGTAAATGCGAGGTCGTTATGGCCGTTTTCAAGGCTTTCTGTGACCTCACAATGTGACTACTTTGTGAAGTCACCGTGCGACTTCAATGTGAAAAATGTGACGAATCTGCATCGGATAGGGTGATCAGATTTTACCCGAATCCTATACGGATTGTTCGGATCAAAATTTTTTTATGGTTAAAGTTTGTGACGTTTGTGACGACACTGCACCGGGTCGGGTGACCAGATTTTACCCGAATACAATCCAGAAACTTCGGATCGATCTTTTTGGATTTGTTTGGCTACAGAATAGATTTGGATTAGTTGTCGTGTGACCTGATTTTCGTGAACCCGATCTGACCCGAGTCGGGTATAATGTTTTTACTATAAGTCTTGTTCAGAATAGAATCTTGCATACGACCCAGTAACCAGATTTTATCAGAAATTGTGTTACGATACAATTTCTGATGTCGGCTCGGGATCTAGAGTCATGCACGAATCCGGTTATATACTTCTTGAACATTATTGAATGTCTACTTGAACATGAATGATGGTTGACTGAAACTATATTTACATTCAACCCGTAATCTTACCCTAACCCAACAACAACAACAACAAAAATTCTGTAGGCCCACAACCCGACCGAACCTGATAAATGATTTCGCATAGATTCGGATAACAAGATTTCACCAAATACGGATAAGATCGACGATAAGGATTGGATCGGCAATCATTTTTTTTTATGCAACTCGTATTCAAATTAAAACTTTGCATCTGATTGGGAAACCGGCTAATGTAGCCGTTAAACAAGAAAATTATAAATGTAAAAAACGCATACTAATATAAAAGTAATAGATGAATCCATTAAAAATTATAATAAAATTAAATATTTTAATAATATGAAATTCTATTGTGCAAATAACCACTTTTAAAAATAACTTCGACTTCCATTTGTTTTATGTAACCACCAAAAATGTTGACAATAATTAAAACTATGCTATTTTGCTTTTAAGTATTAAAGTTTTTAAATGTGTATACATTTAAATGTGTATAAATGTGTATTTCATATTTCCCCTCGTTCAGTATCACGAAACTTTCTGACACATTTATGAACAAATTTTTAAACGCTTGGCACTTGCATGCCTGATTATTAAAGCGATTTGGAATGAATAGCGTTTTACATTTTTAGATAAATGAAATGCTTAAGAGCAATTTTGGTCACGTTTTTTCCGTTTCTGACGCTGCGCGTCGGAAATTCGGTTCAAAACACCGACTTTGATAGTGTTTTCTGAAACATCTTTTGTCAAAAATGGAAAATGCCATTCTATTACATATATTCTGAATAAGAACACCTGCCAATTTCATGTGTTTCCGAATAAAAATGAATTCAGAAATTAGTTATTTTGGATTTGATTACAAATTTAATGAAAATAAAAGTATAGATTTTTAAATAAGCATTGTGAAAATTTATATTAGGAATCCATTTAAATAATAGATCTACCTATTGTGCGATATTATTAAATAATAAACATTGTATCAAGCAATAAAACATTTTTCGAAGCAAATGAAATTTAAAACTTCGGATCATAAACGCAAAGAAAAAAAAATATTTTTTTTTTCTTTACAAATTATTTTATTTATAGTTTTTGATAGAATACTAAATGCAGAGCTTAAATATCAATTTTTACTATAGAAAAAATTCGATAACATAACTGGAAAATTTACCTTAACTGAATAGCTGTTTTATTGTTTCATCAATATTCATTATTTTTGTGCACCTAATATTGACATATCTTGACAACTAAATTTGTAATGAGTTAAATTGTCGCAATTATTTCAAATATACCAGAAAATTATTTCTCAAAACCTCCACTAGCTAAGAAATTTTCAAATTGTAAATCAAATATTAAGAGTTTTAAAAATTGCAATGTTTTTAATTACAATGAATAACTATGAAAATTGAACTGAGAAACGCAAAATATAAATACATTCCTCGTTATAAATAACACTTTACATTTAGAATATATATTGTTAGTAAATACTTTAAGCTTTTTTCCAAACTCTCTATTTAAAACGATTTAAAACATTAAAGATAAAATTTTATACAAGTGATTAAAAAAAAAAAAAAAAAAAAAAGATTTAAACATCCTAACATTTAAATAATGCACTATTAATGTACCATTACTAAATATGCACTATTAACAAAACTGCGAAGACATTAAAAGTTACCTGCTAATCTATAAGTAAAACCACCAGTTCTAGGGATTAAGTTTTAATGGTCGTTGACTGCTTCCTTTTCATTGAAAAATGAGACTCAAATCCACTGCTTTAATTTTCAAAGTGTCCAGCTTAGGTGTGTTCATAGATCTGAGATATCAAATATCACGCAGATCTTAATAACGCACCCAGCTAGACATAAGGATAGGTTAAAATGGATGATTCACTTTAAAACGTTAATTTACTTTCACGGTATAAATTCCACAATATACTTCCGAAAAATTAAAAGAACACCACACACTCTAATCCGCGATGAAAAATCGTCTGCCCTCAACATCTGCGATCATGATCTGCGCAGTAATGTTTACCACAAAGTAACATCTAGCAGGTGTTTCCAGAAAAAGAATAGAAAGAAAACAGTTAAATAAAGACATTTCAAATGCTTTATAGTTTATATGGATGACAAATAACTTCTAATAAAACTATAATATTCTGTTTTTATATGAGAGAGTTTAATATTCTTGGAAATAAGCTGTGAAAATTTAAATTTTTATATATTTTTTAATCAGTTGCATTTGTTTTAGGCGTCCAAAGTAAACATAAATTTTAAATAAAAATGGATTTAATAGTCTTTATAAAATAATTACGACATAAATATAAATACTATTCTGCAATCAGATTTCCTAAATACGATTTTTTAATTTTTTACACTCTATTGAAAAGAGCAATATATTTAACATAGGTGATATCTTATTAAGCACTGACCAGCTTTGGAATAAATTAGGAATGACATATACTTTATGACATATTTTTAATTCGTTTTTGTTCGGAAACGCATGAAATTGGCTTTTGTTTTTATTCAGAAACTCTGTAATTGAAAGACGTTTTCCATTTTTTAGTAAAATCAGAAGATCTTTCAGAAAAGAATGTCAAAGTCAACGTTTTGAACCAAATACCCGACGTAACAGGGAAAGAAAAGAGAAAAACCAGTCGTCACGTGACACGAATTGCTTATAACTCGATAAGTAATTTATTTATCAAAAAATGGAAAACTCATTTCGATTCCAAATTGCTTCCATAGTCAGTCCTGCCCATTTTATGCCTTTGCGTTTAAAAATGAGTCAGAAATTATGTCAGAAAGCTTCGCGTTGTGGAGCAGGTCAGTTGAGAACCACCTTAAATATTCAGTACAAGAAAAATCTTGAACGCGTTCGACGGTCACCCCGAGCACCCCCGATGTCGAACTCGCAAAAATGGTGTCCTCACTTTTTAAACAGAAAGCTGATGATTGGGTTGAGTGGCCCCTCAAAATAATAAGAGATTGGAGATTTTTAAAATATTTTTAGTATCACAAAATTAGCAAATGAGTTCTATGCGGTGGTAGGAAAAAAAATTAAATGTTTGTATTTAAAATGCTAACAAATCTCTAAATGGCTAACAGTTTTATTAGAATGGGAGATCTATTTCTGAATTACTTTCCGCCAAAACTTTCCTACGTTACTAAATTTCTATTTAAGGATTTTTACCTGTGTATTATATAGTATATTTTGTTAAATTTCATGAAAATGGCAATGAAAATTGTAAAACAATATCTGCCTTATATATGTAGACAAATATTTATTTATTATTTTATTTTGGAAATACAATATATTTAAATAATGTGTGACAATGTTTTTATTAATG
This sequence comes from Maratus michaelseni, assembly GCA_963931845.1. Lineage (NCBI taxonomy): Eukaryota > Metazoa > Arthropoda > Arachnida > Araneae > Salticidae > Maratus > Maratus michaelseni. The sequence continues at coordinate 448,698,985 of OZ007586.1, forward strand.
ATTTAGGTACATGACATAATTCAATTCTATATTTTATGAGTTTTTTTCCAAATTCTCTCTCCGATCACACCGTGAAGTCACAGAGTGTTGGCATTTTGGTCATAGGTTTTACGTGGCTTATGTGACTTGCAGTGACGTCATTGCAACGTCACAAAAATTTTGAAAGCTGTCAAAATGTAATTTTCTTCATGCCATAAGATGTTCTAAAGTTTATTTTAAGTTTTCTTTAGATCTTCAAGACGTTCACATTTTGATCACAGTGTGACGTTACAAAGTGGTGTCATTTTGGTCACAGATGTGACGTGACGTACGTGACTCACAGTGACGTCACAATGACGTCACTGTGACTGTGCATGCTATGCGGGTAGAGCCTCGCCTAGATTTATAGAGCACATAAACAAAATCTAAGGGGCGCCGCGCATTCACTCTACACTGTAAAAGACAAATGCTTCTTAATCTACGAAAATATACAATAACTTCTTCTGAGTTACACTCGATTCCGAAAAGCGTTACATATCTTTAGAAACCTCAGAAAAACTATATTTTCGAGATTTAAAGAAGCATTTATAAAAACAAAGTTTCTTTTGCTGCCACTGGTTTTCGGAAACGCTTCAGAGTACATTTTATAGTGTATTAATCAGTTTTCACAAACTGGCATATCAGTTTTTAGGATGCTATATCCATTTTCAATTAAACATTTTCATCTGTGTAATTGAATTTATACATGCAAGTGTAACAAAATAGTAATATTAATTTAATGTTAATGTTAAAACTGTTAATTTATCATGCTGTTTGTCTGAACATATTTGTGGAACATGAAAATGTTTACTGGAGAATTGATAGCATTCGAAAAACCAATATTCCGGTTTAAAAAAACTGAGTAAACTGAAATCTAAGTATAAGTAGTTTATATGAACTACTCGGAAACGATTTCGAAAATCAGTGGCAGCAGAAAACTTTGTTTTTTATAAACTCTTCTTTAAATCTCAAAAATATATTGGTTTCTGCGGTTTCTAAAGATAAAGAACACTTTTCGGAATTGTGGGTAACTCGAAGAGGTTATTGTATATTTTTATTCGTGATTATACTACATTTTCCTAGATTAAGAAACGTTTGTCTTTTTTTTACAGTGTAACGACGTATTTAATTTCTTTTGGTGCCCCGCGACCTGGAGCTAACATAATTTGCTGGTTTTATTAATCCTTCAGCGGGCCCATGACTATATTACGGAGAGTAGTTACGCTATTAAAAATGTAAGATTTTCCATAACAATAATAAAAGCCATGTTAAAAGAGCATATCAGTAGTAAAAATTGAATTTTAATTACGATGCCATTTGTGAGAACAAAATTTTGGAAAAATTACATTTCTCTTAAAATTCGTGACCCGTTGGAAGGTTAATGGGACTTATTTTCACCAAAGGCTGATTCTTTGGAAAATTTCCACTTTAAAATGGTAGTGCAATTTAGAGCCCAGCATCGGGATCTTACTCAAACTCGGCTCGACCCGTGGTTCAGGTCGGGTTAATGCTAATGTGTTTTTTCGTTGCCGATCGGGTTCGGCTTGGGTTGACCTTAACTTTTTCGGGTTCGGGTTGATCTAATTTTTTTTAAAATGTCTGGAATATTTTTCTGATGAAAAAACTCTATATCTGAACATTAATGAGTATATATGTTAAATTTTCAACATAAAAGATATTGATATTAGAGATATAACTGTAGACTACTTTTCCATAATTGTATATTAAAATAGGAATTAATTTTCTTCCATTTCAGGTTTGAGTTTAAGTATTGTGGGTTCGGGGTGAGGTTTGGGATTGATGAAATTGTTTTGTCGGGTCCAGGTTGTCTTTAAACCTGGTATGGAAAAATGGCTCATTTTGATTTATTTTTTCCATTGAAGAAGATAAGGGGTAAGAGTGATTCTTCCATTCCATAGAATGTTCAGGACTCTAGGTGATTTTACATTCCAACGAATATTACAATTATTTTTTTACTAGAATTTTTATTTTTTATTTCTTTACTCATTTATTTTGGGAATTGAAAACAACAGCACTGCATCTCTAGGCAAGGCACTCACTGACTCTCAGGCGATTCCACATTCCAACGAATATTAAATTTTTTCTTTACTAGAATTTTTATTTTTTTATTTCTTTACTCATTTATTTTGGGAATTGAAAACAACAGCACTGCAGTTCTAAAATCTGATATATAATGATGGCAAAAACATATTTAATAAATGTATTCGGGAATATAGATCTTCGCTTTGTTAGAAAATAGAAGTAAGTGAAATGAAATTGCATTTCAAATAAAAATCACTATCTTTGAATTTGCCAATTTTATGCTTTAATAAATAATGAGTCATCTAAATACCAGAAAACATCTGTTATTGTTATCGTCAAATTCCTCCGAGAAAAGGAACAAAAACGCGGTCCTTGTGCTTCAAAACAAATGCCATTTTTACTTTTAAATGTTTAAATCCGTTTCTTAGGTTACGCACAACGGTCAGTGCCATGGGGAATCTCACTTTCAAAAACTTTTTAATGATGTTACTTATGTTTGTATCGAGATTTTTCTTTTTCTTTACCACTTTCGAAATTGCGAAAAACATAGTTCACAGGTACCTCTGAAGAGACGGAAATTTTTTTTTTTTTTTTTTTTTTTTTTAAACCCTTTCGGGACCAACCTTTTTTTTATAAATTTTGGGGGAAAATTACTTTTAGGTTTAAAAAAATTAAAAGTATAGCTACGAAATCACTAAATTTAAGGTTTACTTAAATTTAACTAATGTTGTTATTTTGCGTACTTTTAATACAATAGGCTAAGGAAGAATTTTTGAATACATTTGAAAAATGTAATTACAATAGGATTAAATAGACTTAACAACTTTCCAGTGTTTTTCTATTTTTCTATAATAACTTATTTATTCAGAAAAGTAGCATCTATTTTAAATTTAAAGACATTTAAATTAAAATAATCGCCAACGGTGCAAAGAGTTTTAAACAAACGTTTTATTTTTGTTTTATTTCTAAATGCTGAAACATAAATAAAGTGGTAATAGTAAATGTATGGACATATACTATCATTACTACAATAGTCAATTTAAATTGTCTGGCACTTAAGTACCGTAAAGGTAAGTACCGTATAAGTTAAGTACTGTTTAGTCCAAAAAGAGTTATATCACTCATATTAAAATTTGGTTTATTTGTAATATTTTAATTAAAAACACATTTAAAATTTTGTGTTAGAACAAAAGTATAAAGAACTTCAGCTGTCGCTATATGGAACAATAGGGGATGATAATTTGAATTTTATTTTATTCGGAATCATTATTTTGCAGCTTGCGCGAGAATGGTTGGCCTAATTTTTGGGAAATTTTAACATGTTGTAAATATATTTGCATACATGCCAAGTCTTTCGTATTTTGAGTACCATTATTTTCGAATATTAATTTTCGTCTTATCAGAATCTCAGCTTTTTTTTCATTAAACTAAGCGAATATTTTTATTCGGAAATATTGCTACTGAAAATACGGACAGAAAAGATGACAGGTTATGAAAAAATTAAATTGTATAAAATATTGATTTTTCAATTAATATTTCTTAAAATATGCTTGCTTTATGTTTTAAAAATATCTTCGTATTTCAGATTTTTATGCAATATTTACTTTCTATTATTGGATGAATTCAAGTTTCACTTCGGAATTCGCCATATCAATATTTGTCTAAGTATTCATGTGGCTCAGTTATGTGACTGTTATCCTGCCTTGCACCTATTTGGGATCTAAAATGAATAAAATGTAAATTAAGTAAAAAAAAAAGGAATTGTTTAAATATTTGTTTAAAGTTTTGTAAATGTAAGGCCTAATGAATTTTAAGATAATAAGCTCTAACTTTGAAATTCTAAAGGTTCTGTTGAAAAAGAAAAAAAAAAAAGAACACCCCATACATTTTAATCACCAAATTGTCACGAAAACTGGTCGTTGGGGGGCACCGTAATACTTACCCATCATGGATATGCATAATATAAAATATGAAAATAAAACACGTGTAAACTATTTATAAAATGCATTGCAATTCGAATAAAATCGTGGCTTGATGACGTCATAAACTTTAAATGCTCTATTGCTGAATTGCATAAAAGAAACATCCTTATAACTCTAAAAATGATAATCCTATTAAGTAACAGTTTACTGCTTCGGATTAAGCGTCTCGTTTCCAATTAAAACGTATCTTTGAATTGAAATTTGAATGAAATACAGGGTCATGAAAAATCGAAAAGTGTGGAAAATATAATTACAAATATCTCGGCAACTCATTATCCGATCAACTTCATTCTTTATGCAAAATTTGTTTTTTTTTATTGTCTTTTATATTCACTCCTTAAAATAAACAATTTTGAAAATTTTTATATCTCTTTTATCAGAACGAATATTTCAAGAGTCCGAAAACAAATAGTTCCGGATAATCGAGGTTACTGAAATTCAATAAGCTTCTTCCCATTATTACATACTAAGTACATACCAAATTTCAAGTCTCTATCTCAATTTGTTCGAGAGATAGAGCGTTTACAGACACAGACAGACGGACGGCAATTTTTTTTTCTAAAAATATGTTTTTCGGAATCTCCAGTGTCTGAAACGTGTAAATCCGTCAAATATTTTTTTTCGATTTTCAAAACGATTACAAGACTTACCCTATACTACGTATGATGGGTAAGTAATTAGCCATTCGACTGGAAATTGGGTCTTTCAAGTTATGTAAAAAAGAAAAAAATAGGTGATCGTCTTTATAGTGATATTGTACCAAACTCCATAATTTTCAATTCCAGCACCTAATATTGACATGATATTTGGCTTTTGTGGTAAATGTTATCTTTGAATATCAAAGAGATAGTGATTCGGTGAAATAGTTTAGGGCTTGTTAAAAGTTTGGAATTCCTAATGTTAAACTCATTTGTATTAGTTGTGCAAAACAGATTCTAATGCGAGTAGTTTTTTAAACATAACTCAAAAAGTACTTGGCGGAATCTGCTTTAATTTTGGATGCACATATTTAAAGCTTTTTAAATGTTGATTTTGTTAAAAATTTTGTGGATTATCATAATTCATATTTTTGTTTTCAAAAATTAATGTCAAGATAAATTTTGAGAATCTTAAATTTTGGGATATATTTATGTATTGTATTTAATTATTGGTTTATCTGTTGTCGATTATTTATGAGGTTTAATGGTTATTGTTTACAAAAGTTATATATATATATATATATATATATATATATATATTCGAAAAAATAATCATTCTAACCTATAATTTCTTTTAGCAGAAATAGAGTGCTAGAAGCTTCAAATATGCGAATCTAAAATTACAGCTCCATCTGCTAAGTAGTTTTTGAGTTATGCTTAAGAAAATACCCGCATTGCAATCTGTTTTGTAACCATTAAAAACGAATTTAACAGTAAGAGTTTCAAACTTTATACATAATTCCTTAAACTACTTGATTGAATCACTTCTCGTTTGGTATCCTGAGGTAAAACTTACCGAAAAAATACCCAAATATGATGTCAAAATCAGGTGTTTGCATTGAAAATTTCCGAGCTAGGTACAATTTCACTATGAAAACGACCCCTAGGCTTATTTTTCTTACATAAATTTAAATAAGACAATTTTTGTTGAATGGCTGTACCTTGCCTTTTAAATTCTTCTTTTTAATCGTTTTCGAATTCACAGCAGTGGTCGTTCACGGCTATGTTTACAAAAAATGCTATTTTTTTTATGAAATATTGTGTATGAAATATCTTATAAATACATGTTTTTTTTAATGAAATAATGTGTATAAAATATCTTATAAATAGATGTTTTACTTTTCAAATAACAATACGGTTGCCTTAACTCACTAAGGGTGAAACTCGCACCTAGCATTAAGACCTGGTGCATTTTATAGCCCTATAGCCCAAAGTTATAGAACCGTTAAAATTTGTCTGCAAAAATCGTATTATAAGTATTTTTGTATTACATTTAACTTTAAAGTAATGAATTTTTAATTGTTATTTTTGCGCCAAAAGGGAGTTAATTCGCCAAATATGGTGCTACGAATCCAAATCACTACTCTCACAGGGTAGACGACTATGATATTCTGCCAGGGTTGCCGAAAAAAGTTCTACGGTAACGAATAAAGCTAATTTCGAGCCACCAAAAATGCAATTATAATGTTGCATCTTTTTTCAAAATGAAATTCGTAGGTTCTTGAAATAATTTATATATTTTTTTCAATATTCTATTCTTATTATTAACTAATTTGTATCTTAAAATACTTAAAAATCTTCTATGTTAATAGTCCGATAAGTGGTCTCAAAAATTGCATTTCCAGAAAGTTATGCTGCTGTCATGGTATTAGAATATCTCCATTCCACCTTCTATTACACCTTCATGCTGTAAAATCAATAAATCAGATTTTTGCAGGCAAATTTTATTGGTTCTCTAACTTTGTCCTATAGGGCTATAAAATGCACCAGGTCTCAATGCTATAGGTGCGAGCTTCACCAAAAGCGGTTCCCTTGTCGGTGGTATTCACTTTTTACGAAAAGTATTCTGACATCACTATTTGCAAATAAACTAATATTGGTCTTACTTAATGACAGAAATTATTCAATTAAATCAGAAGAAGATTTTTATTTAAAGAAAAGTGGTGTACCTGTAGCACGTAGGCCACGTAATGAGTACCTCTTTCTTAACTTATGCAAAATAAAACAAACAAACAAAAACATGCCTTATGCATAGATTAGGAAGCACACCATGCTGTTACGAAATCTTAATCTTTTAATACAGAAAAAGATAATTCGTTCATAAAAATGTTGGATTAAAAAAGAAAAAAAAAGGACTAAGTAGTGAATATTCAGCAATCATGACGCAGTGATTTTAATTCGTATCACAAATAGTACGAAACAGCGTAATACAAGAATCAGAAAACAAAGAACAACAGAGATTCAAACCTCATTGACTATCGAACAATCTCGTCAAAGCAATGAGGAATGCATTGCTCTCACTATCATAAAACTTTATAAAAGTTTTAGTTGCAATACTGATAATTTATTAGTAATGTGTCGTAACCTCTCTAATTATTTAATCACGTTATAGAAGACTCAACTTTAATTAATACTAATAGATAACATAAATAAAGGGATTTGAGATTTAGATGATTATTAGTTCTTAGTGTATAAATTGATGTAGTCTTGTTGATCGCAAAATTGCAGATCAACCGAAAAGTAATCTTTAAAAGAAAAAAAAACCTGTACCGAATCTTGTTTTGAAAAATATGTCGAGTTTCATAATTCTTCTTAGCTCAGTTTCCGCAATTACGACACTCCCTCCCACGAACGCCAGACATCTTTATTTATTATTTTTATAAGAAATGATTGCAAAAAAATATGAAAGAAAGGTGTATCCATATTTCAGATTCATTATGGCAAAAGAATAGCTCTTAAACTATAGATAAATGCTTAAGTGATATACAAAAATAAACAACAAAAGGCTTATAAAAACCTTTTAATGATCGACATACGTTTCAACGCTCATATGCATTTTCAAGATATATAACGATAAATAAAAGTATTCTCGCAATTTTTTAAAAATAAACTTGAAAACATGAATCACGAGATCATATATGTAAAAAAAATCATTTGCTATTAGAAATAGCCAACTGTAATCGTGAAAATTAATATTTCGTTATTGCTTAAGTACCTCGTGCCAAATTTTAGGTAATTCAAATGAGGCGGATTCATTGCAAATGTTTACGTTATACGCATGAAGATTTCTATTGATTCACTGATAAAAGATGGGAAATAGAGTCTTGATGGATAAATTATTTTACTGTTTTTAAAATCATTTTTTATTGTCTCGGTGCTATGTAGTCGTGTCAGTTCTGTAGTACTTCTGTCATATTAACTATGATAAATGCGTTGGCTCAATGAATAATTTTGTTAAGTTTCATATACTGCATAGAATTTGATTAATCATTCTCTCTAAGCGGAGTTTTAGAGATTACTGAAATTAAGGAAATATAAAATTGTTCTTGTTTTGTGTTAGTTATAATGAAATTTTTCTGAATTAATTTAAAAAGAAGTCTTTTTAGAATTAAAAACTCTAAAAATAATAAATCTAGAAAAATAATTATTTCTTTTTGCCTTTTTGTTTTGTCTGTTAAAAAGTAGAATTAGATTATAGTTTATCCACATGTTGGTTTAGTTCTAGTTCAAAACCTGTAGAAATTTTTAAATCGTTACCTCTTTCAGAAAGCAAGGCTTCGAACTGGAACTGAATCAAAAACCAGAAAAAAAGTTAATTTCTGACGGATCGAAAAAATTTCTGTTCCCGCGGAACTCAACCGTAAAAACATTTTTTAAAATTTAATTTATTAAATTTCAATTATCAAACAGATAAATAAAATTACATAATCATTTACTTCTCATCTTTAATTTTTAGGTATAAGGCATGTTAAAATTTAAATTAAAAATTGTGTATACTGAAACTAATTAAATTGCCAAAAATGAAAATCGAGGCCCTGCTGTAAGCTATTAGAATGCATTTTTCAATTATTTTATAGCTTGCAATATAATGAAAATGTATTATTTGTAAATGCGCAATAATGCCTATATTTATTCAATATAGCATGCTTGTGTGTGTGTACAAATTTCAGGTTAACCCATAACGGACAAGCGCTATCACGTAGTCACAACACAGCTGCCAACCCTCCTGTTTTTTGAGTACCTCTATTTCCAAATATAAACATTCCCTTTATTTAATGCCATAATTTCTGCGATAAAACAAGACGAAGGAAATTGTGGAAATAAATGGTTAAAGCATACAATTTGGTCTGTGGTAAAAATTTTACGGAGAAGAAAGAAATCAAATAATAATTTTTAAAAAATCGATCAGTTATGAATGAATTGATTGGAAACCAAATGTAAATGTTTTGATTTGCATTTTGGTGAATAGCCGCAGAGTAAATAAAATTCTGAGCCATTCCCTTTTTTCATTGAACATTATCTATTTACTAACGAAATAATGGGGAAGTAAGGGTTATTTATAAATTTCCTTTTCATATAACTCTTTCTTTCTTAAATTTCGAAATATCATATCACAATGTCTATTCATACGCTTGAAAAGAAATACCTGTATGTTATAATACATCAGAATTATTGACATTTTGAGGGGGAAAGTCTGTCTGTGGCCATAAAAGCTGTTGCTTAATTTCATGTAAACGATAATGTAAGTATAAAGTATTCAAATACATAAATCACGACCCATGCTGGCGAGACAGTCGATTAGTTTGACTACACTTTGCACCGTAGGCGTAAAGCGACCAGAATTTTTGAGGGGCACGGTGAATTTAAATGCATATTAAAAAAATTTTATAGATTTTTTTCCCCTTAAATTATCTAATTTAAGTCGGTTCACAATCTGAAAAAAATATATATAATCATTACATTTAAAAAAGCGATGGGGTAGTAAAACACGAACAGTTTATGATAAATAAATAATAATAAAACAAGAGATAGGGCAATTTATCTAGTTAGGCCATATGTTGGATATACTGCCAAAGGAGAAATCCTTCAGGGAGGACTTCCTAAGGCAAAGTGACTTGAATTCTCATTGATGTACAAGGTAAACTCTGAAAGCATTACACAATCATCCCGTTCGGCCGCTCCATGGGCCGCTCATACTCGAACCAGCAAACTTCACCACAACACTCCTTACTTCGTAGAAAGCACGCATACTTTTCATTGAGCCAACGTATTTAAGTTTCATATACTGCTTAGAATTTGATTAATTATTCTCTCTAAACGGAGTTTACAGATTACTGAAATTAAGGAAATTTCCCCCATTCATAATAGGATATTTTTTATAAGACCAGCATAATTCAGATTCAGACCTAATCAGACATATTTAAGAAGTTATCTTCCGTTTGGTTTTGCTTGAGTATATTTATCTTCTATTCTTAAGTTCTTTGAGGATTCCGTGGGGGTAAACGGCTTGGATGAGGGACTAACTGACGGAAGGAAGGACTATTCTAAAAATTATTTGTGATCTCTCTAATAATGCCGGCTAAATACAATTGCTTCACGCGTGTGCTCCTATTTATCCGTGTATATAGGTGCCCTCACGTGACACTTGAAAGGAATCTTGATGAAAGGTGGCGTGAGAGGCCAGAAAACGAAAACGATGGCAAAAAGCTCTGAAGGTCGCAAGGAGGCTCCTCTCTGGGTAAGGATATCTAAGCCATTCTTGTAAAGATGAAGGTCCGTGTAAAGGACGTGTAGACAAGAGAGGGTCCTAAAGGCAGGTACATACATATTGAAAGTGAAAGAGGGAGCAGCCATTTCTCAATCTGTCGCATGAAGGGGAAAGTCATTTTTTCGATGGAGAAATTCTTTGGGGCCAAAATGGGTAGGGAAATGTCTCTTGTGGCAGTATCTGGGGGGTTTTAGCTAAGGGTTCAAGGCCCTTATTAACCCAAAAGAGCCCCTTTCTGCAGCAAAAGGACTTTCGGTTTCATCATCAATAACTTGCTCCGCAATATGCTGCGTTTACGTGTTCAGGAACTGCTTTCTTTTAAGGTTGTTCTCAAATGACCTGCTCAACAACTCAAAACTTTCTGACACAATTTCAGATTCATTTTTAAACGCAAAGGCGTAAAATTGGCAGGCCTGACTATGGAAGCGATTTGGAATCGAAATGAGTTTCCATTTTTTAATAAATAAATTACCTATCGAGTTATAAGTTATTCTGGTCGCGTGACGACACGTTTTTCACGCTGCTCTGGCTGCCGCATTGGAAATTTGGTTCAAAACACAGACTTTCGCAGTATTTTCTGAAAGCTCTTTTGTGTTTACCAAAAAAATGGGTTGGGTTGGGTTGATTATTGACGGCCAATTATCTACACTTGGGATATAGGCCGGGGGAGTGCCCTTCGTGGGGGTCTTTCTAAGGGAACCTAACCCGCATTTACGCATGGATAAATCCACGGCTCGAAGAAAACCACGAAAACTCCGAACGATTAGGCCGACGGGTGCGATTGGGACCAAACCTACCAAAAAAAAAAAAAAAAAAAAAAAAAAAAAAAAAGGGAAAACGTGTTTCGATTACATAGTTTATGAATAAGAACACCTGCCAATTTCATGCATTTGCGAACAAAAATGAATTAAAAAATATGTCAGAAAGTAGCTTGTTTGGATTTCAGAACAGCTTTAAGACGCTTAAGCGTTAATTAATTTTAATACAAATCTATTGGGAGAAAATACATTTTCAAAATGTCTGGATTCTTTTGGATCCATTTTTGCTGTCGTTGTTATTATTTTAGCAATAATAGTATAATTTTCAAATAGATGGTCGATGGCAGAATGAAATATGCAGGGAGGAGGAGGAACAAGCTCTTTTTAGGGGAGTTTTGTGATAAGCTAATATCTTATTGCAGGAAATAAATCAATTTTACCTCCAATCATAATTTTTGTATCTTAATGAATAATTATTTTAAGTCCCCTATTAAAACATTTATTATTATTTTTGTCAAAGTCATGAAAGATAAAGAAAATTTAGATGAAATTTTAAATTTAGGGGAGGTCAACCCCCCCCCTTTCCCGCCCCCTCTTTGAATTCCCTTGCTGGCGTTTACGTTCAGATATCAAAAAGAAAACAAAGATTTTTTTTAAATCAAATTTAAATCCTGAGAGAGTCTATTTTAATTCAAGTATTTTTGACGATTTTCTAAGATTACGTTAAAAGTCACCCGTCGTAGAATTTTATTCCTGACTATCTGATGCACCCGGCGTTACCAGGGCCCGTGATTTAGGCATTAAATATACCTAAAATAAATGTTGAAGGATTTTATATTTTTAAATGCAGAATTTTATAGTATGCAGAAAAAAAACTGAATTCACGAAAGTGACTTAGAGAAAAGAAACTTTTTTTAAGTGTTTTAAAACCGAAGGCATCATTTTAAAGGAAAATGAACGTAGACATGTTTTAGTATCTTCATTTATTTATTATTATTATTATTAATATATATATATTGTATTTTGATTTCTGAAGCCGATACAGTTAAACACAGCAGAAAGAAACGAAATTCGCTTTAGTGACTTTCGGAAACGAATGTTTTTCAAAGAGTTAATCTACCCTATATATATAAAATCCTAATGAAACGAATTTGTGAAACGATTTTATGAAACGAATTTATGAAACGATTTTATGAAACGACTGATTAAACGACTGATTGTGTTTCAGAGCTATTTTTAATAAAATATTAAACGCTTGATGGTGAAATTAATACCAATTGTCCATAAAAATCCGCGGATGTCGAAACTGGTAATAGAATTTTGAAATTCGAATTAGTTTTCGAGATATTGTTTTTTTTTTCTAATTTTACTGACATTTCTGTAATGATGGCAACTAATGACTCAGTTTTTTGTGACAAAAAAGGGAAAAAAATGAAAAGGATCCCGATAGGGAATATTGATTTCTTTTTATTCGTCATTTTCAAATTGAATTTGAATTTATCTTTTATTTCAATCAATAATGAAGACAAGATTGTGTTAAATTATGTTTTACAGGAAAATTTGAAAAAAAAAAAATCACATTTCTATCGTCAGGATTCAATCGTCTGTCAGCAGTTAATTTAATTTATAAACTGAAAATATTTTGAATAAATTCGTCCAAATGACGTCATTTATGTAAATACGTCATTTATGTTTATACAATTTATTTAATATAAAGAAGCCATTTATCTATTTTTATGTACAAAAAGAGGTAAATTGAAAGACAATTATAAATAAATTGTATATATACATATAAATACATGTACAAACAAGCATAAAAGTTCGGTGCTTTTCCAGTATATGACGAAACAGAGAAAATAGCCTTGGCGGAAAAGGAAATTTGGCAACATACTTTCTGTCAACCTATTCACTTTGTCATTTCGTATACAGAAGCATTTTTTCAATATTTATACAATTTGTTTAGCGTAAAATGTCATTTATCCTATTTTATATATAATCAGAAGTAATTTGTATAGAAAAAACAATAATAATATACGTATAATTAAAATACGCATATAAACAAAAAAATCGTCGAATTTTTTTCCATGGCTGTTTATGTCATTTGGCACCAAATCTCACTTTCTAATGCTCGAATTGCGCCAAGTTTTTTAAAAAAGCGTCAAGACCCCTATAATAGAAAAGCACCAAAAGTTCATTGGGTTTGTTTTCATAAATTTTGGCAACAAATATATGTATATTAACGAATCTATCCGTTTTTGAAACTCGAATTACGCCAAACCTAAAAGCAAAGGATCCTATACTGGAAAAGTACCCTATTTTCTTATGGACAATATTCAAGTGACATAACATGGTGTAAAATTATCGCGGATAGCAAATTTGTTTAAATATCTCATCAATTGATGCCGAATAAATGCAGGCATGCATGTAAAAAATATTTAATTAATTTTGTATGATAAATAATTATTAGAAAATTCGTATATACATATTAATTAAAATAAATAATTTACATATTTAAAATAACATGAAAATATGCATGATGGTGCACTAAAATAGAGAGAAAATTAAAACGTGTTACTGAAAATGTCTATAACATAGTACTTTTCAAAACCGTGGTTCTTAATGTTATTCACAAGCAGATGGAATTTTTCTCATCCTTAAACGCAAAGGGAGAATAGAATACAGATCGTTGTTATAAAAGTGGTAGCCACAATTTAAACCTAACCATTTTATACAAGCTGGTTTTCAAGGTGTAATTGATTTTACTTATCAATCCCGAAAACAGTCGTCAGTTGTCGCAACAGCTGTGTATGAAGCCATGATAACAACAACAAAAAAAAAAATACCCGATTAAAACGTTAAAAGCATGGCAACCCAATTACAGATTTACCAATATTTTTAAAACAAGGCACGCTGTCATGTTTTTAGAGGCCTCTAAGTCTGAGCGGGGGTTTGCGAGCGTAGCTCGCAGGGGGTAGGCCCCCTAGTATTCATATATTTTTTAACGGATTAAGGCATTCGAGAGAAAAATGAACATAGATGTGGTGTGGTATTTTTAGTCTTTCGTATTTTGGTTTCCGAATCTGTTTAAGAATTTTAAACATTGCAGAGAAAACGGAATTAGCGAAGTGACTTACGGAAACGAACGTTTTTTAAAGGGTTAATATTAATATTTTTTTTAAACCAAAGGCGTCATTTTAAATAAAAATGAACTTAGATGTAGTTTATCTTTTTTAAATTCGATTTACGAAGCCGATGCAGAATTTTAAACATCGCAGAAAAAAAAAATGGAATTCGCAAAAGTGAGTTTCGCAAACGAATTTTTTTCAAAAGGTTAATATTCATATTATTCAAAACTGATTACGGCAGTAGAAAGGAAAATAAACATAGATATAGTCTGTTTTTGCTTTTTTTATAAAAAACCCGGATACAGATTTTTGAAGATAGTAGAAATCGCGAAAAACACCAAAACGGCTCTCGGGAAGCATTTTTTTAAAGGTTAACATTGATATTTTTCAAACAGATTGCAGCATTTAAGGTATGATATTTAATTTGTTGCAATAGGTTTTTCCGTATTTTGAAACGTTACGACAATGCAAAGCTTAAAAAAAAAAAAAAAAACGGGGACTAAACACGAACTTGAGGTCTCTTAATTTTTTTTTAAATAATTAACTTTCGCCTTTTTCTAAACAGATTGCGCCATAAGAAGGCTTAAAGAACGTAAATGTGACGTTTCGAAAGACGGAGGACAAACAAAAAAGCCATTTTCGGATCTTCTCTGCTTCCGTGCTTCGGAATGGATTTTCTGGCTCGCACCGGCGTGACATTTTTTCGGTCGACATTTTTAATTGCGGGGTTTAATTAATATCTCGGCTAATTATCAAAAAATGAAAAATCTGTGCCTCAGGTGCATAAAGAAATTAGGGCCTATGCCTTGAACTATCCTCATCCAAATTTTCAAATCCCTATACATACGGTGGATTTTCCTAACCATCGCCACCAGACACACACACAGACGAACTCTCTTCTTTATTAGTATAGATTCTCAAGTCAGAAGTTATTCATCAACACACACAATAGAATCTCATATTTAAGCTTTCACAATTTACTACATATATGTATGTGTGCCTTACATGAAAATTTTCAGAATAAGTTGATTGTTGTCCGAGTCATATTTGGACAAACAATGAATCTAAATTCTCATGATAGATGGGATCACCGAGCCTTCCTTATTCATTATCGGTATCTAACTTTACTTTATGGCGAAGTTATAATGCGTTTTCTTTTCTTTTCTTTTTTTTTTTTTTTACAATTACACCTATGCACCATTTATAATATTTTCAAAAACAGATAGGACGTTTTTGAATTGCATTTAGCGACAACTTATTTCAGTGGTTAGTGTGCTGATCACAAATCAGAAGAGCTAGTTGCTGATATTCGTGAGTTCGAATCTCTACCACCCGATCGGGATAGTAATGTATGGCTTTCCAGGGATTTTCGTTGCACAGAAACGTAAATACAGGTTTACGCGGAATACCCTGGTTGCGTACGATTTTTTACATTTGACACCAGTATTTTAAAATTCTTATTTTCGGCTTACTTTATCGCCGAATTTCGAACAGTTGTCTGTGATTAAATAAGGCGGCAAATATCATTTAAAAATATTGATGATAAAATAAAAGTTCAACCATTTTCTGTTCAACTAAACAGGTGGAAAACTTATAAAGGTGATATATATAAGGCCATATTTGGTGCACTCTTAAATAGCTCAATTTTGATAAGTGGGATAACATACAAAAGTAGTCAACTTAGCATATTTTATTGTATGTCTTAAAATGATTCTTGCATACACGCACATTCAACCTGCCTCTGTCGGCTTGTGCTTTAACTTTCGTTCAATTTCTGTTATAAGAATGGAGTTTTAAATTTTAACAGAGACTGATTTTGAAAGATTTTATACAAAATTTATATGTAAGTAATCACTATTACATGCGTGCTTTTCTGCCTATGTGATGTACAGCGAGCATGCAATTGCTTCTGACGTTAAACTAGGGATATTTTCTTTTAAAATGATAATGTGAATGAACTGTTGTATGTATATTTTTTGTTAGTTTTACTTAAATTATCCCCCCCCCCTTTCGTTGGTTATTAATTTCTTCTAGTATATATGAGTAATTACGCTGTTAATATATGTTAAAATGAAATAATTTAGTTTCAAAATTCTTGCTTATTCCAGTATCAGAAGTGATCTAACTTTGCTTAGCTCGCATAAATACGCGTTAGGTTCTTAAGAAAGACTTCCATACGGTGGGCACCCGCCCTCCCCTTTTTGGGCTTTTTCTCTCGTGCAGATAATCGGCCGTAAAACCAAATACCAAAACTGATCTTTTAAATAAATTTTTAGGAACCTTAAACGATTATAGTGCTAAATATATAATGAATAATAATCAAAAGTATAATTATTTAATAGTGTTTAAAAATCAAAAATTTAAAAAGAAGAAATTAGGTATAAGTTATTTCGAAACTGTATTAGAAGATTTAAAACTTTTATAGTTAGTTATCCGCAGCAGGGGAAGGCGCCATACCTTGATTTAGGCGCTATATCGATTCCATTAGTTATTACTACCAATGCACCATAATCGATAAAACAGCAATTTTTTTTTTTTATTTTTTTTTTTTTTACACCAGTTGCCAAATAAAGTTGCTGCTTTTACACATACATGAATGAAAAATATTTTGTGATTGTGACCCTATGTTTGCTAAAAAATGCCGGGAGCACAGGCTCAGAATATAACATTATTGGATGCATACGGTTTTAATATTTATTACCACTATTTTAGGAAAAGTAATCTTCGATTTATTTTATCGCAGAATTTGTAAGAATTGTCTGCGATTAAATAAGGCGACGATAACTATTTGGGAGTATTGATGACAAGTTAAAAACCGTACACACTCTGCGGATTTTATACCCTGCACTTCTGCTCTCCAGTTAATTTTAAGAAAAGTTTTGCGATAAAAATATAACATAAACTCCGTGATCTCGTACTCACAATGCTCCAATAATTACAAAGCAAAGCTTTCAGAATAGAGAAAAAAAATCCTTAAATTTATGGTTTAAGGGACCGTGGACCTTCAGTTGGGCAAAAATCGACTTTTCGTTTTTGGTTTATTAATATACTCCAATCTTAACTTCATCATTTGCAAAAAACCGCAAGCAATTACAACTATTTTTAGTGAAATTACAAGCATTTCCAGTTTGTACACAACAATTTTTCATCATAATCAAAGGGGCGTACGTCCCTTTAATTATCGTGAAAATGTAAACAAACGTATGTCAACATTTATAATTTGATATTTTAATTTTTAAAAAATTAATAAGAAGGTCACAAAAAATGCTAGGTCGTCTGACTCTTACAAACATAAAAGAAATCTAGAAAAATAAAAAAAATTCAATTGATAATGCCAAAAAACTATAAAAAGAAAGGTTATTTTACGGAGCTTGGAAATTTTAGATAACATACGTCTTATTATGTTATCCAATTTTCATAATATTAAATATTATCGTTTGAAAAATATTATACTTCAAAATTTAGTATTAATATCCAGGAATTATTGTGCATAAAAGTTTTTTTTTTTTTTTTTTTTTTTAATTATAGGGCGATTCTACCGTTACATGTGTGACTTTTAGAGAGTGTTTTCTTGCAAATCGAGACAAATTTGGAAGGGAAATTATTTAGATAACGTTTTACTTTTTTTATTGCTATTTTTTATTGCATTTTTGTAGTGACACCTTTAGTCTAAAGCAGTGGCGCAGCCAGAATTTGGTTCTAGGGGGGGGTTTTGAGTTTCTGATAAAGGTGGTCGCCAGTTATATGAATCACTGGTTAATGGAATCAGTCTTTTAAATGAATGAAATCATAATGCTTTTCTCCGCAATTAAGTTGGTTATGATTCATTTAAACAACATTAGAGTTACAAACTATAAAATGCACCAATGAAATAACACAAAACTAGATTAGATTTATAAAGTGTTTAAAAATGATGAGGGGCAAACTTTAAGACGGAAGAGTACAATACAGCAAATAATTTTATATACAGTACAGTCGCTGAGTTTCATACGAAAAGTTACTTGTCAATCACATTTGACGCAATAGTAGACAATTTTAAAGCATTAAAATAAAGTATTCTGAACAACGCGAAACTTTCCGATTCATTTTCAAAAATGAAAACATACGCAGGCATGATAATTCAAGTGATTTGTTATCGAACAGTTTTTCATTATAAATGAATTACGTATTGAATTATAAGCTATTGTTGTCTCAAAATTACTGATTCTTAATGTCTTGGAATTATTCTACGAATTATTTTTCAATGTTTGCCTTCAATAATTGAATTCAGTTGGAAATGAAAAATGTTGACTCTCACTATGATTCGTCTTACCTAAAGCAAAGATCTTATACAAAGTTTAATCTTAGCATTGTGCCAAGCGCGCTTCAAAAGGAGGTCACAAAGTAGCAACACTGTTTTGATCCATGCCGTTGTTTTCTAGATGGGTTTTTAATTAATATCTCAGATAATTACAGACACATTGAAAATTATTACCAACAATCCTTAGATGATTCTGCGTCGATAACCCTCAACTCCCCGCTGAGCACCAGAAAAATAAGACACATGAGTGATCTTATAATAGTTCAGTTTTTACTTTTTAAGTATGGAACCTTAATAATGGCGTCAAAATTCTGGTAATCATCTCCTCTCTAACATTGGCTATATTTTATACAACAATTTCCAAACAATTTTTTGGTACAACAATTTCCAAAGGGGTGTAAGAACAAAAAACATTCTAAAATTGCGGTTTCTACGATATTGTTGATTCTAGCAATTTGAAATTTAATCTCGCGGTTACTTTAAAAAGATGTAAATGCTCACTAAAAATGGTTTCTAAAAAGTTCGAAATTTAAAAAGGGGAAAGGAGCAGTAAACGTTCTAAATTACCATTTATTTGTGCAGTTAGGGCTGTATGGAGAATTTCGCTGTCAAAATCGGAGATGAAAGTGATCGTAATTTTTGGGGCATTTACGTTCATCGAAATAACCCTAGGTTCTCCTCCCGATAGGAAACAGTCCACAGCAAACAAAAAACCAGTACAATCAAAGACGCATAATCACGTGAAAACTTTTCTTTATTTTCGGACACATCGACACATCTGGAAAGGGCGAGGGTGGTCCTCTTTACGCCTCTAAATAATCGACCTTCTTGTTCAACAGTTAGAGAAGATCTGATCTAATTTTTCAGATACATTTTCACCAACACATAAATGAAAATATCCCAAACACTACATTTTCTCACCAGGCACTCGTGTTTTTTTGAGAAAGCCAGACATGTGTTAGCAGCGAACACAAAAATGTTGATATTGTATATCTCATGCAGGAATCAATTTATGAAAACGGCGCCTGCATTTAACACAAGATACGAAGAAAGACAAAACAGCATATGTTAAAGTCATCTGCAGTACATTAAAATAACGAATTGAAACCACAGAGAAGTAACATACTTTTACTGTTACAATGAAAAATCTGGGAAAATTTTTAGCTAGGAAGAAATGATTACTTTTGAGATTAAAGAATAAAAAGATTTTGAATGCAGACATTAATTCAAATAGAGAAACTTTAAGATAGAAAAATTAAATTTTAGAATAAAACATAAAATACACTGCTCAAA
The DNA here is from genome assembly GCA_963931845.1 of Maratus michaelseni. NCBI lineage: Eukaryota > Metazoa > Arthropoda > Arachnida > Araneae > Salticidae > Maratus > Maratus michaelseni. The sequence continues at coordinate 448,718,750 of OZ007586.1, forward strand.
ACAATTAAAGGATATTTGAAGTTTTATATAAAATAAAGATATAAACGAAATTTTTTTTGCCGAAAATAGAAGAAGAGAATCCCAAATGCAAATTTTTCTGGTTTTCAAACTGTGGAGTATGCAAATTTTGAGTTCGACGTCAAAAACGTCGCTTCAGCGGCAGCGAATGAAATTTGACTTTCAACTGGATAAAAGAGAATGAAGACAAGGATGATCGGCATTCATTGATTGCTTTGTTTCGATGAGTACGATGTCTCAGCGAAGTCATTTGACAGATTCAGAAGCTTGGAGAATTGTTGCTAGGTTAGAAGGGGGCCAAACTCAAGCCGAAGTAGCGCAAGCCATTGGAGTGTCACAAAGTGTCATTTCCAGGATCTGGAACCATTTTTTGGAGAGTGGATGTGCAGGCCGAAGACCAGGGCAAGGTCGTAGACGGGCAACAACGCCCAATGAAGATCGGTATTTAGCGTTAACAGCTCGGAGACACCGAAACATGAACGCTACTCTTCTCCAACAACACCTTCGCTCGGCTACAGGCACCACGATTTCAACTCAGACTGTCCGAAACCGGCTCCATGCTGTAGGTCTGTATGCTCGCCGACCGATGGTATGTGTTAGATTAACATCAAGGCATCGTCGCGACCGTAGGGAGTGGGCAACCGAGCATGTCAACTGGAGGAGAAATGAATGGAGCAATATTCTGTTTTCTGACGAGTCCCGTTTTTCTGTGCATCCGGATAGTAGGCGTATTTTCATCTGGAGGGACCGTGGCAGTAGGAATAATCCTGCGTTCGTGCACGAAAGTGTCAGATTTGGCGGTGGAGGAGTGTTGGTGTATGGTGGCATCTCCATTGACGGACGCACTGACCTCTACATCATTCGAGATGGAGCTCTGACTGGTCGCCGATATAGGGATGAGATCCTCAGACCTATTGTAGTCCCTTACGCTGCAGCAATCGGAGATAACTTCATTTTAATGGACGATAACTGCAGGCCACATCGTGCAAACCTGGTGGAGGATTTCCTTTTCGAGGAAGGAATCGTTCGAATGGAATGGCCAGCGTGTTCTCCAGACATGAATCCAATCGAGCACGTTTGGGACGCTCTAGGAAGACGAGTTTCTGGCCGCCAACAACCCCCACAAACTCTCCAAGAACTGGAAAGAGCTCTTCTGGAAGAGTGGGGCAGAATACCCCAACTCGTCATTAATAGCCTCATTGAGTCCATGCCTCAAATGTGTTCAACGTTGCTGGCCACCCGTGGAAACCATACCCCCTACTGAAAATGATTTTCTTTGAAGAAAACACCTTTTCTTATTCTTTTTTTCTCATATGCACAAATTGTGTTTTTTTCCTTTTGTACACAAATGCGCAATAAAATGCATTTTTTCTGCTAAACATGTGTAATTTATTCTCATATAACCTACTATGTCTGTCGACCATGTATCAATCAGCTAAAAAGTTTCCCAGATACGAAATCCACCTAAAACTGCAATATCCTTTAATTGTTTTGAGCAGTGTATATATGGTTCTATATCATAGGCTGGAAACATGAAATTTGGCATAATTGTTACTTTAGAGACTTAAATGCTAGCACAGAACAGTTAGCAGGAGCAAAAACATGTTCTAAAATTGCAATACAGTTGGTATAGAAGCTTGGAATTTGGCATGGTGGTAACTTTTGGGATGTAAATGCTCTCTAAGAACGATTTCTAAAGAAATTCTAAATTTAAAAGGATGAAATGGGCGGAAAACGGTCTGAAAATGATCTAAAAACAATTAATTAGGAATTGTTTGTGCTAGATATGTGAAATTTGGCACGGCTGTTACTCTAGAAATATAAATGATCATCCGGAACAGTTTTCTAAAATTTAGAAATGTGAAAGGTTGCAAGAACAAAAAAGTTCTAAAATTGCGATTTGTGTGATACAGTTGGTATAAATGCTTGGTGTTTGACATAGTGGTTACTTTTAAGATATAAACACTCGTTCAAAACGGTTTTTAAAAAGTGAAATGAGCAAAAAACGTTCTAAAAATGTTCTAAATCATAATATATTTAGAACTTTTAGGGCTAGACTCTTGAAATTTTATATGATGGTACTTAAGAAACGTAAATGCTCGCCCAGAATTTATTTTTTCAATTCGAAATTTAAAAGAATGCAAGAGTAAGAAGCATTCTAAAATTGTGATTTATGTGATACAATTGGTGTGGAAACTTGGAATTTGGCATGATGATTACTTTTATGTAGTAAATGCTTCCTTAGAACATTTTTTTTTTAATTCAAAATTTAAAAGGATGAAATATGCGCTTTCACAGTTTTAAGTAGAATTCTCGCCGTTTAATTGAATCACATTGTTGGATAGAATTTGATTTAACAAAGCGGCGGATTCCGCTAAGGCGGAATTTTGATTCATATAAGCGGTAATTATAGTAATTTTTTTTAGCTCTGGGGGGTGTTTTAACCCCCAAACCCCCCCCCCCCCCCTTGGCTGCGCCACTGGTCTAAAGTAATATCATTTTTTTTTTTTTTTTTTTTTTTTTTTTTAAATAGCAAAGTCGTTGTTAGGTGTGTGACTCAGAAATATCAGACACGTAACAACGACTTTACTATTTTTTTTTTTAAATTGTTATTTCTTTAGACTAAAGGTATCACTACAAAAATGATTCTGTATGTGTCCTGCAATAGCAATAAAAAAAGTAAAACGTTATCTAAATAATTTCACTTTCAAATTTGTCTCAATTTGCAAACACTCTCTAAAAGTCACACACATAACGGTGGAATCGCCTTATAATAACTTTTCTCTGTGAATTTCCGTGACAGTTCGCAATTTATGGCGATTTTTGACGGGGATCTTCAATTTATTCAAGTATCATTTTTTGAGAATTTTCTATATTACTTTAATATTATTGTGTGCATTACATAAATTAAATCTTGCTATATGCATTAATTACATGTAATATCTTTTTTTCTAGCAATATTTAAGTAAATGCAAAATATGTGTGAATTTTTCGTAAAAGGTGATATACATGTTTGAAGTTGCAAAAGCCTAAAATACTATTCTAAATATTTTTTTTTAAATTTTAGTACCAAAACTAAACAATATTAATATAGTTTACAAAATTAAACGTTTCGTGCTGATTTTCATGGAGAAAAATTAAGTTACATTAAAAATAAAACTTAAATCGTGTTAGTATATTCAAAATGTTCCATGCGTCTTAATTTTTATCCAATTTTCATAATATTAAATATTATTGTTTGCAAATATGCTGTACTTCAAAACTTAGTATTAATATGCATGCATTATCGTACATAAAAGGGAAATTTGGTAGTTATATAACTTTTTTTCTGTGAAATTTCATGAAAAAGTGTAAATATTGGAAGTTTTTTATTATTTTTTCTTAATATAATAATATGATTTTAAAACGCATACCAACTTTCGTTACAATATTATAAAGCTATCATTTAACAAAATACCAGCCAAATATAATGCGCATGGAGCATTTTTAATTATTGGGATTAATTAACATATTTTAATTAATAACTTAATTAATCACACACATTTTTGAATAAAAAAGATTAATTTACTTAGAAAATGCATGAATTATTATGTGAGCGAAATTTCAGTACAATTGAGTGAAAAATGAAAAAAAATGGTTTTGAACGTCCACTGTCCCCTTAAGCCTTTAAATTTATATTTTTCGGTAGTTTATATATATTTTTTATTTAATATTCTTAATTTTTTCCCTTGTCATGTTTGATGGACTTTCATCTAGTAATAATAATAATAATAATAATAATAATAATAATAATAATAATAATAATATACAGGATTCTCTTTGGGAGAGGAGGGAGAAATGGTAAGCAGTATTGGTGAATGAAAACTGTCAAGCAGGTGGACTTTTTAAAACAAAACTATCATACAATGAAATTGCAACCATCAAATAACCAGTTCACTCACAATCACAAACAGCTTTTTATATTTACATTGTCTCAGTACTTTTTCATCCCACCCCCGTCTGCATACGCCGTGATAACAATATAAGTTTTTTTTTTTTTTTTAGTCAGAGTTAGAATACTTGAGACTTTTATATGTAGACGAGTGAAAATTATTTCGCAATTGATTCTTGCCCAAAGACAGCTTACAATTATTTCAAAACAATTCAATTTTAAGGAAATTAATAAGCAATACCTTAACATGCATGGTATGGTGAAATAGCAAACCGCAATTTATTTAACCCCTTTTTTTTACTCTACAAATACAATTATTTTTACCACACAATGGACCATGCAAATTTAAAAACACATTAAACATTTTTATGACTGAATAGAAAACTATATTTCCTTTCCATTTTTCCTCTTTCCTTAAACAGCTGATTTATATTTGTGTTTATTTATTTTCCCGAAGTTTTCTCCCTTTTCAAGCCCTAAAAAATATATACAAAAAAAGAAGAAAAAAAAAAGACGGGAAGAAAATGAACAAATAAAATATCGCTGAAGTATTTTGATATTGCATGCGAGGAACCGGTTAAAACGGAACCTGAGCTTTAGTGCTTGGGAAAGAGAAAGACAAGATGGAACAGTGGGAAGAAAATGCCACTTTTCCATTGGTTACTAGATCAGACGGAAAACAACTCTGATTGGCTCTGACCTTAGAGAAAGGTAGGAATAATAAAAATGCAATAGGAAAAAAAGTACAGAGGAATAAAAAAGATCGCATGAAGATGAGGGGTGTATCAAGGGTAATGGGGGAAAGCATCTCGGAAGGGGGTATGGCATATAAAGGGGTCACTGTATCTTATGGTTCTCATTAAAATGGATGTTGTACTTTATTTTCCTGCCAGCTTCTGTCCTACAGGGTTGCAAAGTATGAAATAATCGCCAAGCTGACTGTCATGCACTTTTTTGTTACCTGACTTGACACTGAAATATGTAAATACTCCGGATGATAGTGACTAAATATCCGGATTAGTCAGATAAAGCTGCCCTATTTTTGTTACAAATTGCATTATTTTAGATTCAGTAATTTAAAATATGCCATGAAACAATGAGCTTTGAAATAGTTCTTTTACGAGGAACTTGAAATTGATTAGATTGAATAAAAACAATTAAATTCAATTCTTACTAAATTAGTAATTTTTTCAAGTTTTTTTAAATACCTTACATGATTATGAACAAAATAAAATAAAGAATTTTCGCTATGCAAATCAAATGAAATCTATATAATATTTAATATATATTTTAAATATTTATCTTTAAATTATTTTTAGGCACAAGGCTATGATAAATGTCTGTATTTACCATAATTGTTATTAATATTTATTACTTGTTACCGCCAATTTTATTAATTACTGATTAAGTTAATCATCTTCTTTTATAAATCAAAGCAATAAAAGCGAAACATAATACACAGGGGTGCACTCGCAAATTTTCCAGTACCGAAAAGCTACATTTTACATTACAACAAATCACAAGAATATGGCCCTCAGCCACAGGATAACTGTTATGAGAAATTCACATTAATTTCAGTGTTTACATTGATAAGAAAAAATGTTTATATTTTCCATGTCTAATGTTTCGTGAATTAGATTTTTATAGATCATTTTGTCGTCGATTTGCCTTTGGTGGATATCCAAAAGCAAGGACCATTTTCGTAAGATCTGCTTTTTATAATTTAGGTTACACCTTTCTCTAACAAATATAATAACAATAAAACTTAATTTCTAGCCTGCGTTTTATTTTAAAATTAAGTTATAAAAAATGTATGTGAAAGGATTTTTTTTTATTTTTCAAAATAAATAAATAAAATAAAAAATAAAAACAGCGCTTGTACGGCGTTTCGGCCCCAGTGCACCCCTGGTATTGGTGTTTAGTTACGACCGATTATCTACGCGAGAGATATATGCCGAAGAAGATTAGGAAAACAGTGTTAACTAAAAGTACAGTTGTATCTTTCTGAAAACTAGTTAAATGTATGTGAGATTCTTAATTAATAATTACAAAAATTCGGAAAATAACATAAAACAGTGTTGACAAATAGTATTATATCGTTCTGAAAATTAATTTTTCAAATTACTCTGCCACCCCCAGAATTCATCACTGGGTGTAATCTTGAAAAACAAGAAAAGTAAAAATATAACCGAAGTGCTTTTTTTAATGTTGCGGAAACTGAAATCATGCTCAAATAAAACACAAATTAAAAAAATATATATATGGCATTTTCCTTTATTTTTACTTATAATATGATGAATAAATTGAAACACAATTACAGATTTTGTTTCCTAAATTTGCCTTACTTTTGCTTGTTTTACTTATGCTGGTACTTTTTTTTTCTTGTAGGTTTGGAAAATGCTTCTGATATAATAACCCGTCTTACTAGTTTTTCAGCCATACCCGTAGTCTACTATATTCGCGTTAGCTTCCCACCCTCTATCAGCAATTTTTGATTTAGAATTGAAGCAAAATTGTTTACGTTAATCAAGGGATAAAAAAGAAATATCCAAGTTATGTAATAGTTCATGAAAAAAAAAAAAAAAAAAAATATGCGCTATTTGGACAGACGATTTCGCAGTAAGTTTCGCGTGTTTGGTGATATTTGATATAAATATAGCTGGCTAAGCCGATCGAAAAAGCTCGAATATCTCACGCGTAAGTAAGTACACGTGTCTTTGGAAAAACTTTCTTAGAATATATTTTCACACAGGTAAATGCATTTCGTTTTCAAATTAGTCTTATGAACGAAAAAAAAAAGAAGTTTTAAATCTACTATGCAATAATTTGTTGATGTATTTAATTAATTAAAACTATTTATATAATTAAAAATATTAAATTAGAAATTAAATAATAAAAATAAAAAATACTCTCCATTTTAAAATTAATTATACTTTTGGGCATTCTATTTCATATATACATGTTGTATTTTTAAAGGTATGTCACTCAAACAATTTTTAGGGACATAAATTTTATTTAAAGTAAACATTTCAAAATCTGTTTACCGAGGAAAAAAACTGTAAAACTAATTTTCCAGTAATAAAAACGTTGCAGTGGAAAAGTGGCTTCTGATACTTTTTGTAATAATATTTCCCGAAAATAAGAAATTTTCGGTATGTTGAAGAGCCTGACTGATACAGGATCAAATTCGAAATGATACGGTTTTAATAATCGAATTTTTTTTAAATGTTAATACAAAAATGAAAAATTCGATGCTTTTTTTCTCTTTTTTCCATTAAGTGCCAAAATCAACGTACAACTGCAGATTAAGCATTTATTATTACTATTATTATTATTTTTATCAGAGTTAGAAGCAACCTGAATACAACTCTATCACCCAGTAAAGTTTTAAAACGAAAATATATATACCATTTTTAATTTTCTATCAGGTAAATCAATTTTATTAATCACAGAGATAGCTGTCATCTATCCTCCTATATCCCCCCCCTCATCTATTTTCCTATATCCCCCCCCCCCCTCCTTAAAAAATGAAGTGTATTTTTCATTTGATCGATATTCTGTTTTATATCGCTTTCTGTTCATTCTTGATTGAAACAGAAATAAAGGCACAAATGAGTGACACAAGTTTCATTTTAGAATGAAAATCATTAACAACATCTTTTGTAATATGTCATAACAACGCTTCCCGGAAACTATTTGAAGGTAACCATTTTTTATGGTTTAATAAATTAACAAATATCATATCATTACCGTTTGTGCTGATTATGAACTACTTAAACCAAATCCGCAAATGCATAACCAATGTAGATCCCACTCAACACAATTATTAACGTGCTGGATTTACGCATATGAGAAGCCTGGTGCTTAAGTTTGGGGGTTCAGTTCCGCGCGATTCAAGTTGAAAACATTTGAATTGGGGTTAATTTACCTTCATTAGTCTTCTGTCTGAAGGCGTTCCATTTCAGGCAACATGATCAAAAGTGGCCGATGCCTAATAACTCGCACATTGCAAATGTAAGGAAAAATTATCCTTAAAAGAAAAATGCAATCAACAAAAATAAAGTCTTTTTAAAAGTATAATGATAATAAACAAAGTAATTCATATAAAAAAAAACATTTTATTTTATATTACTACACATGCATCTTCCTTTCTCTCTCAAAATAAAATAAGATAAAATAAAATAAAGTGCTTTTAAAAGAAACAAAGTAAAAAATTACAGGAAACATACTATCATATTATAAGCCGAAGTAATGAATTGAAATATGGACTTGTGAAAACTTTTGTTTTGTTGTTACAGTTGTAAGCATCCCATCTTATAAACTAGCTGATTATATGTTGTGTTGAAGCTTCCAGTCTAAACAAATGCCTCTTTAAAAAATCTTTTCTTCAAACACTCCTCCCGGAGTGTCAAATAAAGGAAGAACAATAAATCCTCGCGGCTTTTGATACCACCTGTGCAGTGCGGCCGTCAAGGTTAGGTAATACTACTTGAATAAGTCGCCAAGAAGACAATCCTTCACCAAAGATGGCATTTAGTTGCACATGGGTATTTCCAAGCAAGGGTGAGTGCGGGCATCCGAATGACTGGCCCTGACCCTGCTTGGGCGCAAACACCCGTCTCCATGGCAACAAAAGCTCTGTTCAGGGTCACGTGGGAGGGGGATAGACGATTACGTATTCCCGTTTGTTGACCTGATGATCGATTTTTGTGGCAGGAGGGGAAACTATTTCCCCCGGATGAGGGGAATCATGCGATTAACACTTGCAGAGGGTGGGGAAAAAGGGAAAGTTGGAAATGCTTCCTTTGTACAATTTTTTAGGGAAGGAAGGGGCAACTAGGCCACTTGGCCCCGTTAGAAACGAGTTCTTTCGATTCTTTTCAAAGGATTCTTTTGTTCGCAAAAGCTACCACCAAGGAAAATGTTTTCCCCCTTTCGCTAACAGTTTAATTTCCATTTGTTGGTTAATCAGAAGAGCAAATTTTCTGCTCTATTCATTTTCTTTAAAATTCATTATTTTCAAATTTAATTTACTCAACTTTTAACTTTGTTAATAATAAACATGTTTTCATTAGTTTCGTATCACTTATAAGTTCAGTATAAGTTTGAACCACCGTCTTGTGTAATAGTTAGTCGAGGTTGAGGGGTGCCGAGTTCGATTTCCCGTTTGTGCTTGGGAGTTGGGATAATGATTCTGAAGTGGTTGGTAGTGATTTTGAATTCTTCTCCTGATCTGATTTGTAGTGATTCTGAATTCACCTTAATCTGAAGACCCTGGTTGAAAATAAGCAAAAAATAAACCCGACAAAACGAAAACAGGGGTGATTTTATCATTTCCGACCCCTAAAACAAAACCAAAAAATGTATTTAAAAAAATTAAGCGATATTATATCATTTTAAAAGAATTATTTCCACAAATGATCACATACAAATCTTTCAAAAATGATGCTGCAGAGTTGTATTCATTGAGAGGCTGCATAACCTTTCCTCCCCGATCGTGAAATACTAATTTTAATTACGTGATTGTCATCCCTAATATAATTATCGAAAAACCGTTTTCGCCATTAGAAAATAGATGTCCGATGCCGGCGAAGTGCGTTTTTAAAATTCTTCCTTAAATTTTAAGTATATTTTAAAAGATGATAAAATTTGAAAATTTTCCTCAAGTAGAAATTTCTAAGTTTACAGGGTTTTTTTTAAACTGTAATATTTAAGGAGACTTTTTCAACAGCGCACTACGTCAGCATCGGACATTACTTTCTGGCGGTGAAAACCGCTTTTCAATCATTATATTAGGTAACTAGCTCATCCGCCCGGCGTTGCCCAGTACCGTCAAAAAATAATACGAAATGTGAAATCACTAAAAATCGTTGAACGAAACCGTTCCTATGGTGACTCTTTGTCTTTCGGAAATTAAAGAGAGATGGACTCCGAAGCGGAAGTAAATTTAATACCAAATCAAATGTCTGGATCATTTGGTTCAAAACGGGTCAGTTTTTAGCATTGACTAGAAATATAAATGGACAGCGGACTCCTTTCTTTTCTTCCGACAGACTTGAAGAATATATCGTTCCCCTTTCATCGCCAAAAATAGACGAAAGGGTGCCGCTTTCTGGCGGTAATCCCTTTCTCAAACTTGACAAACTCAAACGCAAGTGAAAAATCTTCTCGGGAGCTGTGGAATTTCCGTGACTGTTTGGCACGAAAAAAAACCTGTTTGGCAGAATATTCTTCCTCCACACCTGCTGGAGGAAAGGACATGTTTTCTTCAAGAAAGGGTTGCTAGTCCGCTGTCCATTTATATTTCTAGTCAATGGTTTTTAGTCGAAATTAAAAAAAAGTTACCGTCGGATTTTTACAAAATTTGCATTTTCGGAATTAGAAAAATAAACTACGTACAGAGTTTCGAATCAATACCTCCAATACTTTTCTTAATACTCGAGGATGAGTGAAAATGAGAATAGTTCGTTGTCTGTGATTTTCAAATCTGTAAATTTCTTTTGCGGTTTCAATAAAAATAACCATTTTCGGCGCAGCGCAGGAAAATCTTTTAGTTCCACCACCAGGGGCTGCATTCTGTTCTAAACAAATTTCTGACACGTGTCCCCGCTGTCCACGGTACCGTGTATAGCAGACGTGCTGTGCACCCACTGCAAAATATTATAGTTCCAATTACCATCACCAGGTGGAGCATTCTGTTCTAAATAAACTTCTTTCCAAACGAAGCTGTGGCCCTCGTTCCGATTGCTTACGGTACCTTGTAGAAGGCCTGCTGTGCACGCGCGGAAAATCTGTTAGTTCCAATTTCCACCGCCATGGGGTACCAAACCTATATCTTAATTAGTTCATGTTAAATTGAATGAACCAATTCCCGTTGAAAACGGGCCCATAGAACCCGAGAAAATAAATCACCCCTGGAATTTAATATTCATAAATGGTGGTAACCAAGGGCTGAAAAATTGATACTGAAGTTTATTTAGTACCTGGGTGACCTTGGAAGAATGTTAGAAAATATTTCGTTTGAATCGGACCAAGATTAAATGCAAAATCTTTTAGTTACATTTTCCACCACCAGGGGTGCATTCTGTTTTAAACAAACCTTTTTCCGAACGAAACTCTGGCACGTGTCTTTGCTGCTTATGGCACCATATAGAAGGCGTGGTGTGTACGCGCTGAAAATGTTTTAGTTCCACTTTCTGCCACCAGGAGGCACCAAATCTATGTCTTAATTAGTTATCTATCTCTTAATTAGTTCATATTAAGTTGAATGAATCAATTCTTGTTGAAATCGCGCCCTTTGTTTGTATCGGACAAATTTTAAATGCAAAATTTTTTAGTTCCACTTCCCACCGCTAGGGGTGCACTCTGTTCTAAATAAACTCTTTCCGATCTAAACTCCGTCTCGTGTCCCTGCTAACTACGACACCGTATAGCAAGCGTGGTACGCACGTGCTGCAAAATCTTTTAGTTCCACTTTCTACCGCCTTAATTCTCTTCTTAATCTAAATCTTTAATATTTCTTAATATTTAATTTTAATCTTTCTTAATTCTAAATCTTAATTAGTTCGTGTTAAGTTGAATGAACTAATTCTGGTTGAAATTGGGGCCCATAGAACCCGAGAAAATATCCCTCCCTGGTAATTAATGTTCAGAAATAGTGGTAACCAAAGGCTGAAAAAATTATACCAAAGTTTATCTAGTACCTGGGAGTCTTGAAAAGAATGTTAGAAACGGTTTCATTTGAATCCGAGTAATAATAAAAAAGTTCTGATTTTGGAGGCAGGGGGGAAGGAGGGAGTTTCGATCAGAGCATTAACGCGATATTTAAATTACAACAGGACACTCCCCTGTCCCTCAGAATTAAACCTTAAAAAATTAGGAATTATCTTTAACTTTTAAAACAAAAACAATTTTTTTTTTTTTTTTTTTTGACATACAAAGTAAGTTACTGTAGGCAATTTCTGAAATCAAATACATAAATTACGTCACGTACATGAAAATACTCTAAAAATCACATTAAACAAATTGCGAAAAATTCACAAATCGCTGTTCGAATTGCAATCAGCTGATGACCTTTTCATCTACCAATCACAATTGCCGGGTTGACTTCCAGCTGTGCCTACAATTCTCTCAGCTGCCAATCACAACGGCCCTCCAACGGTGTTTGACTTCTAGTGGACAATTTGTGACGTCATTTGAAACAAAAAACACTGCAAAACATGAAAAAACGCATAAAAAATTTAATTAAAATAAATCTAATAAAAAAATCCACATCGGGATAATTAATTACCCGCCTTTCCCTTTTAAAATCGCGATTTAAAAAAAAAAAAAAAATTAACAATTATCAACTCTCTCCAAGCTAAAAAGAGAAAAAAATTGACGATTTTGAGCATATCTGAAGCCGAAATGAAAGCAACCAATCAAGCAATCTGGGTAAAATTTTTTAGGGTCGAAGGAAAAAACTTGCAAAAAATTCAAAAATCGCTGTACCAATTCCGCATAAACTTTATTGAAAAGAGGACTAAATTTACTATATTGACTCAAAGATTGGAACCGGATTTCTGTTACTAATGTGGAAAAATCGCAGCGAAACGTAAAAAAAACACTAAAAATAGCATAAAAATTTAAATAAAAAAAGCTATTCATAAATTTCAAAATCGAGCTTCAAGGTGCAAAACTGCATAACTACATGCATAGAGGAGGTACCTTCCCACCAAATTTTGTAGCTCTGCGTGCAGCGGTCTCTTCAGAACACAGCCTAGAAACACACACCAATGCACAGAGACACAAACTTCCTTCTTTATTATTATAGTTAGAGATGAGTAATCACCTCATTAAATTTTCCAATTGGTTAACATGGGATTTCACGATCAGCGAAATGAAAACCTGTATCGGCGAAGCATTCCCCTTTAAGTATGTAAATGTAAAACAATGATATATTTTCAAGTCTTCGAAGCGAAAACTGGAAAAAACCGTTATTTCTGTTGAAACAAAAACCGGAACTGATCCTAAGTTTTTCTTTTCTTTTCCTTAAATTCCGGAACTGATCCGAAAGATTTTTATGCTCCGGAATTTAATAGTAAAAATATTTTTATGTAAAACATATCATTTTATAAAATTTCAATTATTTTAAAAGTAAATTAAAATATGCGAATAACACCAAGTTCTGGGGTTATTTATTTATTTATTTATTTTTATAATATATAAACAGGGCAAAGAGTAAATCGAAAATTATGTTAGTAGAAACTAATTAAACTGTCAAAAATGAAGAGAATAGCTAAAATATAGAAATGAACAGTTCCACCTTATTACACAAGCCCAAAGTAGAGCTTCGAAATGAAAACAGAAAAAAACCTGTTATTTCTAACTAAACGAACACCGGAATTGAAAAGAAAGATTTTAATTCAACCTTAACAACAAAAGCTATATATATATATATATATATATATATATATATATATATATATATATATATATATATATACATATATATATATATATTACTGTTACTAAAAACTAGAAAAAATATTATGAGCCCTTGTATTTTTCAGTGGCTCGTCATTATTAAACCATGAACAGGCGATGTTGACATATTTCATTCTGTTTATCTTTTAGAATTTTGCGATGCCCGCTATTATCGCGTTGCATTAATCTGTAGTCAGTACCTGTATTTTTGTCGTATTTTATTTTTAGAGTGTATGCTGGTACATTGTATTGCTGGGAAAATCGTGTAAAGATAAAATATAGATGAGCCCTTCGGAAAAGGTTATACTTGTTCGAATTTATTATTTTGCCAAACGTGTTATCTTGTAATCAAGCTACATTGATTACTAGTACTTGAGATTCAAAAGCATCAGAATGGCCATCGTTTTGTATTTCTTTATTTTTTCTTTTCTTTTCTTTTTTTAAATTCTGAAATTCATTGCGGAGAAAACACTTCATTTATCACTTTAATTATTTCCTGTTGGACAAGTGGGCAAGACCACTCTTGCGTTATAAATTATATTTTAATTAAAAAATAAATAAAATAAATAATAAAATAAATTAGAATTCTTTTAAAATATTTTCATGCGCATTTGCAATGCACAGGAAGTGACAATAAATTTTATTTTTCTCATTTTTTTAATTTTAATATTTCCTTCATACAATTCCTATTTCTAATCTGATAAAGAAATATTTATCTGTGAAATTTCTGGAAAAGAAAAAAAAAAGTACCCTTTGTTGAATACTTAATGATGAAGAACAGGGATTACGCGCTTGAAATATTTTTAATATGTATTCATTTCAGAACGAACGAATTGACTCTAGATTTTATTTTTTCCTTCAGATAATTTTGGGGTTTAAAGTTTCAGTTTGACGTTTGTGTTTACTTGTTTACTTCATCTATTAACGAAATTTGTTTTTCATCTTAAAACCTTACTGAAAGATAGCGTTGTATTCAGTTTACTTATAATAATAATAATAATAATAATAATAATAATAATAATAATAAAGCTTAATCTGTAGTTGCATGTTCATGTTCATGTTTGCAATAAAAGAAAAAAACATAAAATTTTTCTTTTTCATATTAAAATTTAAGAAGTCTCGATTATTGAAACCACTCAATTTCGATCTTGATCCTGTATTATATTAACCAAACTCTCCAAAATAAAAATCTTTTTGCAGGTATTATTATTATGAAAAGTATTAGAAACCATTCTTCTGCTGTAGCGTTCTTAATGTTGGAAAAATAGTTTTACAGATTTTCATCAGTAAACAAATTAAAAATTTATGCCCTTGAAAATTACGTAAAATTTGGGAAACTGGTTTTAGAGACATAAGATGTCCACATCATTCCGATGGTAGAAATCGATTTTTGAAAAATGTATTAGAGCTATATAATTATGTAGTGAAATTTTCCGATGAGTTAACAGCCCCACCAGTGGCTGAGAGGTTCTGCTCTCAAAGCTGGTTGACAGGAGGTGCTGGGTTCAAACCCCTGTCGCACTCGTCGACCTAACCGTTCGGAGTTTTAAGTGGGTTTTTTTTTTCGAACCTTGCCGTAAATACGGGATAAGATCCCTTAGAAAGACCCCCACGGAGGGCACTCCCCCCCCTAGGGCCTATATCTCTCGAGTAGATAATCGGCCGTCATAAATCAACCAACCAACCAACCCATGAGTTAACAAGGGATTTTCTGATATCGAGAATTTCTGGCGCACCACTTTATTTAGCTATTGGATTGTGTTAAATTTTAAAAACACCAAAACATAGCTGTCAACTTATATGCCTTTTTCCTAACACTAAAATTTAGTAATAAAATTTGACTTATTTAATCGCCGAAATATGTGATTAAATAAGGAAAAAAATCTACTAAAGTTATCTACTAATATTATCTCTATTACACTGCAAACTGAAATTCAGACGCATAAGTGTCTAAGACAGATGGTTCAAAAAAGAGACACTTTAAAGTGTCTTATTTTTTAGACACTTGAATGCGTCTGAATTTCAGACATTTGAAACGTCTGAGTCGTGGACATTTTCCACCCTTCATTTGTTCACAATAGGCAGCCATTTCTGACCATTTTTTTAGCATTAAACGCAGCCATGTTTGACCACATTAAATCCTCAATAAAAAGGAAAATATTTTACCATAAAGCAGGTCTGTATTTGTTCCAGAAGCAGAATCCGATTAAAGTAAGGGCAAAGTGGGTCGTGACCCCGCCCCCCCCCATAAATCAGGGGGGGGAGGCAAATTTGGTATGCAATTTTCGTAAAACTGATATTTTAAATTTATTTCGACATTGTACTGAATAAAATCAATATATTGACTTATATATATCCGTATGTGTGTATCTGTTTATCTAAATACAATAAAACTTCTGAATAGCAGACTAGGCGGAGCCGCAAAATTCGTCTGCTATTCGGAGAATGGCAGACGAATTTTGCCATCTGAACTGATATATCCAGATATCAGTCAAATTCCCGTTCCCAAGATGACCGCTATTGAGTAGGTTTACTATATTTAGATAAATATATATTTTTTTTTATGTTATCCTTCTCTAAAAGTTCAAAATATCAATTAAAATCAGCACAATATAGATTAAAAATAATAGTAGATTCAAATTATCGGTTTTGCGAAAATTACATATCAAATTTGAGAACCCCTAAAATCGGAGAGGAGCGAAGAGCCCCGCGCCAGTTTGTCCATGCTATAATCAAGTCCTACTTCTGGAAGAAACCCGATCCTGATTGATAGTTAAATATGTATGTTTATTCTAATCCATAGCAAGTGTTTAATTTTTTTTTTGGTAAATATAGGAAATGTGCATCAAATGAATTCCAGACCCAGTAGATGACCGTCATTGGCCCCACCCCCTCTTCACATGCTGTCACAAAAAATTATATACATTCGATGACCTATAATATATATGTAAACATATATAAATACATGTTTTGGAGAAATATATCCTACTTTAAAAGTATAAAATATTGATGATAACGTTTCTGTATCGTATGATATATACACGCTGTTGCGGACAACGACTTCATTCACGTCAATTTTTTACAAATAATTTTATAATGAGAATTTAATACTGCAATATGATTATTATAGACTATAACCGCAATTTTGTTTTAACGAAACACTGCCAAATTTCACTAAAACCAGCTATTTATGCTTCAAAAAAGCATTTATCAGATGGGAAAATGTTGCAGAAATACTTCTGGTTAAATTTTTTTAAGATAAACAAACAAATGAAATGCGATATAAAATATTTTGTACCATGCATTTCATTTTCTGAGTAGAAAGTACAAGTTGCTTTCCTTGAAGTATGCTTTGAATTATTTCAGTATTTGAATAGAATAGTTCAATAATAATAATTTTAATAATAATAATGAAAAATAAAGATATTTTCTCTATCTGAATATTTTACACTTTCATTGAGATATTGACGTAGATAAAAAACCTGTTGGTATTATATAAAATCTTTAAAAAAGTGAGGGGGGGGGGAGGAAGATTTTTTTTTTAAAATATTAAACACACTAAAATTTGCTAAACAATCTACATTTGATATCTTGTACAACTTGATAAACAATCTACATTTTATATCTTGTACAATATAATAATCTTAATCTTTTATATCTTAAACAATCTAGAGTAAAAAAAATAAATAAGAAAGTAAAAAAGAAAAAATCATAGAACCCGTAAATTTGGATCCCAAGTTTAATTACAAAATTGAGAACCCCTTAGAGAAATTATTTGGTCCTGTCCATGGGCTTAAATTTGGTCTTATCTATTCTCCCCCCCCCCCCCCCCTAACCCTTGTATTTTTGCCATATTATTTTAGTTTTTACTCAGAATATTATTCAATTTGATTGTTTTATTTTTTTTTTCAGCTTATATTGTATTAAGTATACCGAATTTGATTCCGTGTTTGTAGTGCACTTTCAAAATGAATCTGTGTCCTGAAATCTAAATATGTTATACAGATGGAACACAGGAAATACATCTAAATGTAGTTTTTATATTTTGAGCAAGTTTTCTTATTTAAAAAAAAAAAATCTGCAACTAAATATAATAGTAATTTAATTTTTTTTTTTAAGAAGTTATTTCCCTAAGAAAAATAAAACAAATTATTTATAAAATATTCAGAATTTCATGATAACTTCTGATGCTTTTACGATTATTTTTCAAGTTTTATGTCCACCATATGAAGCTAAAATGTCCATAACATTTCCTATATATAAATTTAATTTTGTTAACATGAAAACATTAACTTCAAAAATATAATGTGTAAGAGAATTAAATGATTTGTCATTAAAAATAAAAATTCATATGCGAAATCATACCAATAATACCTGTAACTGAAAATTATAAGGGAAAAATTTATTAATACAATATCATTTAATAACTTGATCTTTTTAATTATATTGGCATGTGGTTAATTTCTCTTATATACATCAGCCGGTAATCACCAGAGCTACTAAACTGCCCTTAGAAAATTAAATACATATATTTTTAATAACATGCAGCAGAAATAACCTTTAGTTTCAAGATCATTTTTCATTATTATATAGTACATTTTAACATGTACTATTGTTATTTTCGTATCTCTCATGTAAATGCATAAATAAACTTTAGAAAATATCCCCAGCAATTTTATGTGAAAAATGTAGTTATGCAAGTAAATAATATAAAACACTACCTTTAATTTCCATTTTAAATCTGAAATCACCTTTTTACCAAAAGTAATCGGAAAATCAATATTAATATTATTTTTCAATATCTGAAGTTTTGCAAAATCGAAATACAAAATTTTAAGCAAAAAACAAAAAAGACAAAAAACAACAACAAAAAAAAAAAAGTTCTTTTTTTTTTCAAAAATATAATACGAAATATTTTGACAAATATGGGTGTGAATATACAAGCAATAAAAGCAATACTCTGCTTTTATGTATTCAAACAATAATCGGATTATTTACTATAAAAAACATTTAGTTATAAAGTGGATGATTTAAAAATTATTAAACAAGTTCTTTAATCCTGAAAATAATATAAATTTAGTTGAAATAGAATGAGTCATTCTTTTTCCATGAGTGCAAGTAATTTTTGAAAAAAGTTTATATTTTTAGGTAGCTTTCAATACAAAAAAGTATAAAGCTACCTATTGCAGCCGTTCGGAGGAAAGCAGTTCCGGAAAATTTTGATATATTTTCACCGATCATGACTCCCAGACCCCAAAACCACCCTCCGTTCAAATGTTGATTTATATATATATATATCTCCATATATATATATATTATCTGACCTATGTCATACGATAACGCTCGTATTTATAAATCAATTTTGATGAAACTAATTGTGTGTATTAAGCTCACCAATGTCTCGACCGAGTTCGTTGGCCAGCTTGGTCCGCCATTTTGTTTCAAGATGGCGGCCATTTAAAAATTTAAAACTAAAATAAATATACATAAAAATTAAAAATTAAAATTTATTTTTAAATTAATTGTTAGGCCTTGATACGAGGATTCCAGAGCATTTTTTGGTTTACCTCTATCTTAAAAAATGGCTGAGATAGAGCAGTTTGAAATTCTAGGGTGGCTGACATTTTGAAACAAGACAGCACATTACAAAAAATTTCATTGTTGTAATAATTTTCCCAATCATAAGCATAAAACTATATATTCATATCCGTTAGCGCCAAATTCTCGCCAAAAATGGTGACATTTGGCGAAATATCGCCAAATTTGGCGACCAAAATAAGTCTTCATAAATGAAGCCAACTTGGCTATAGCTCAATAATTTGGCGAATTTCTTATTCAAATTCAGTATTAACGAATCTTTTGTAAACATTTTCTTTGCATTTTAACTTGCTGTGTTCGTGTAACATTAGTTCAAATTTTAAAACGAAGATATAGGAAAGCTACCTTTTCCTCCCGGTACAGGCCGGAAGGACTTTTTAAAAAGCAATTATTTAATTATTTATTGCGCCAAAAATAACTTAGTCTCTAAACTTAGAAAGCGAACTTTTACAATTTTGTCAGACGTTCTTGGTCTAATCAAATTGCTTTTTTTACAAAGTAATACGAAATTTGGTGGATGGAAAAGAATTTTAAACATCTTTTCTCCATTCAAAAACATTTTCTGATGGTGCTGACATACATATTGGAATGCAATTGCATATACAGTCACTTTGGTTTTGTAGTTACTGCCTACGTAAATAACAATTTTAAGCAATTCAGTATCGAATTAGAACTTATTTTTAAGTACTTGGACAGTTATTCTAATTATAAACACAAGTATCCAAGATTTAAAAAATTCAAAAGTTAAAAAGTTTGTTGCTTAAAATACGACATATTTTGAAATACTATTATGATAATGGAAAAAATACAATTTAACAAATAATTGAAGAAGTGTTTTCCCTGGCTGTTGCGCTTTATGGCTTTAATATACTTATATACAAACTATACTCTATGTATAGAGTAACGTTCACCGCATTCTGTGCCCCCGACCTCGGAACCTCCCCTTCTTAAACTTTCTGATGGTTTAAATCCAATTTCGAAAAATGTATGACGGATAAAGTATAATTATGCAGTGCAAATTTCCCACATGGAATTTTTTGATTGATTTGTGAGACTTTCTGACTAGCACTCTTTATTTCAAGCTTGGTTATGGATTATTGTTAATCAGGCCTTCCAAAATACCAAATGTTGCGCTTTATGGCTTTAATATAACTTATGTACTGACTCTATCTACTGTACTCTATCGATACAGTAACGTTCACCGCATTCTGTGTCCCTTACCTCGGAACCCCCCCTTCTTAAACTTTTTGATGGTGTAAATCCAATTTCGAAAAATGTATGACGGATAAAGTATAATTCTGTAGTGCAAATTTCCCACATGGAATTTTTTGATTGATTTGCGTGATTTTCTGACTCGAACTCTTTATTTCAAGCTTGGTCATGGATTATTGTTAATCAAGCCTTCCAAAATACCAAATGTTTTTTTTTTTTTTTTTTTTTTCAAGATAATACTAAAAAACTGTCACAAAAATAATCAGATGGACTTAATTACTTTTCCGCCGAGACACCTGTATTGTTTGAAAAGCAGTTTTACAGATTTTCTGAAATAAATAAATTAAAAATTTTATGCCCTTGAAAAATATTTAAAATTTTGAAAAGTGGTCTTGTAAACGTATTGTGTTCATTTCGGACTTCAAAACGTAGTATATCCATATCAGACTTCAACTTTATGATAATAGAAATCGAATTTCGGAACATGAAGAATAAAGAACAATTCTGTAGTGAAATTTTCTTATGGATTATCACGAAATTTTGCGATATGTGAGGCTTTTTGAGATTCATTTCGAGCTTGATATGCGATTACATTAATCAGTTTTTCCAAAATACAGAAACTTCTTTTTTTTTTTCAGGTAATGCTAGTACGAGAAGTATAAGAAACCGTTTTCCCTCTGCGACGCTTTTATTGCTGAAAAATAGGTTTTACAGATTTTCCTAAGTAATCAAATTTTAAAATTTATGTTCTAGAAAAATATTTAAAATTTCGAAAATTTGTCTTGATACCGTAGAGTGTCTATATCAGACTTCAACTTCCTGGCTGTGGAAATCGAATTTCGAGAAATGTATGAGGGATAAAGTATAATTCCGTAGTGATTTTCAAAGTAGTGAAAATTTCCCAAGGTGTTAACATAGGCTTTTGTGAACAGCGAGGCATTCTGATACGCTCTCTTCATTGCGATTAAGTTCATCAGGCCTTCCAAAATACTGAATGTTTCTTTCAGGTAATACTAAAATACTAATAACAAAAATAATCAGACATTATTTTTCCGCTAACACGCCTATCTTGCTGGAAAAGTAGTTTAACAGATGTTCCTCAGTAAAGAAATTTTAAACATTATGCCCTTGAAAAATACTTTAACTTAAGAAAACTGATTTTGAAAACGTATTATGTTCATACAGAACTTGCACTTCCTTATGGTGGTAATGGAATATCGAAAAATGTATCAGGGATATAGACTAATTCTGTAGTGGATTTTTCCCTCGGGATAACAAAGGGATTTATTGTGTTAACCAGGCCTTCCAAAATACAGAATGTTCTTGATTTTCATTTAAAACTAAAAAACTCTAACAAAGATAATCAGAAATTACTTTTCCGTTGAGACTTTTATTTCTCGGTATTACATATTTTACTCAGTAAACACATTTTAAAATTTACGCCCTTGAAAAATACTTAAACTTTTGAAAACAGTATTGAAAGCGTATTGTGTTCATATCGAACTTTCTGAAGATAGATTTCGAATTTTGTACAGTGTATTAGGGATAAAGAATAATTTTGTACTGTGAAATTTACTTATGGATTAATGACACGCGATTTTGTGATTTGTGAGGCTTTTTGGCACGCGAACTTCATTTCGAACTCAATATACGATTACGTTAATAAAGTTTTTCAAAATACAGAAAATTCGTTTATTCATTTAATGCCTGTACGGGAATTTTCACAAGCCCTTTCCCGCTGCGACGCATTTATTGTTGAAAAAGTAGTTTTACAGATTTTCCTCAGAATTTTAATTTTTAACCCCTTCAGCCCGGATTTTTTTTTTCAATTTTGGGAAAAAATTACTGTTATGCTAACAAAATTAAAAATCACAGAAGTTAGGGTTTGATGAAAGTTAACGAATGCGTTCTTTACCAAAACCTCACAAATGTAGTTATTTTGCGTGTTTTTCATATACCAATAGTCTAAGGAAGAATTTTTGAAAATTATTATTATTATTATTATTATTATTATTACTAAATGCTAAACATAAGTGAAGTCATAATAGGAAATGTAGAGATTCATACTATCACTATTAGGTGCTGGAATTAATAAAAAGTAATGTTTAAGACAAAATAATACTCAATAAACGATATGTCCTATTAGTAGGACGTCAGGGCCGAAGGGGTTAAGTTTATGCTCTTGAATAATACTTGAAATATAGAAAAATGGTCTGACTTCAACTTTCTAATGGTGGAAATCGAATTTCGAATAATGTAGAAAGGATAAAGTATAATTCTGTTGTGGAATTTTGTGATTAGCGAGGCGCTTTGATTCCCCTAATTCATTTCGAGCTTGATCTTGGAATATGTTAATCAGGCCTTTAAAAATACAGAGTGTTCTTATATTTCAGGTAGTACTAAAATAATATAAAAAATATGTATAATCAGAAATTTCTTTCTCGCTGAGACGAACTTATTGCTGGAAAAGTTGTTTTACAGATGTAATCTGTAAGTCAGAAAACAAAATTTTATATTTTATGGGCTAAAAAAATATTGGAAATTTAGTAAACTGGTCTTGAAAATGTAATATGTCCGTATAAAATTCAACTTTTTAATGATGGAAATCGAATTTTGATAAATGTATTAGGTAAAAAGTGCAATTCTTTAGCAAAATTTTCCCATGTGTTAACATGGGATTTTGTGATTTGCGAGGCTTTCTGACGCGCCCACTTCATTTCGAGCTTGATCTTGGATTATGTTAACCAGGCTTTCGAAAATACCGAATGTTCTTTTTTTTTTTTAAGGTCCTTAGCAGTGGACTTTCCGTTTTTTTTAAAGTGTGAAATAAATATAATATTCGAAGAAGAAAAATTATTTAATGAAATGGTTATTGTTTCTATGTGGTTGATTATTAACGTTTTATAGCAAACAATTACGCAATATAAAATTTTCTTTTAATTTACGCTCTAGAAAAATACTTGAAATTGAGAAAACCGGACTTGAAAATGTATTATGTATCGGACTTCAACTTCCTGATTTTTGGAAATTCAGAAAGGAATTCGATGGTCGAATTTTGAAAAACGTATTAAGAACGAAGAATAATTCTGTAGTACTATTTACCCATTGATTAATATGGGATTTTATAATATGTGGGAGCTTTGGACGCCTCGCTTTATTTCCAAATCCATAAAGGATTATGTTAATTATGCTTTCCAAATTTACGAAAGGGTTTTTTTCATACATTATAACAACAACAACGACAAAAAATAATTAGAAATTGCTTTACTGCAGCGACATCTTTATTGCTGGAAAAGTAGTTTTACAGCTCTGCAAATTTCGAAATTTATGCTTTTCAAAATCACTTGAAATATAGAATACTGGTCAATAAAACGTATTATGTTGATATAGAACTTTAAGTTTCTGATTGTGGAAATCGAATTTCGAGAAATGTATTAGGGATAAGGAAATTCTCTTGTGAAAGTTCACCATGGATTAGCATCGGATTTTGTGATTTGTGACGCTTTTTGACGCCTCCGATTCATTTCGAACTCAATATGCGACTACGTTATTCAGTTTTTTTTTAAGGGTCGTCTTTTTCTGATAATGGTAGAACGAGAAATAACAAAAACTCTTTCCCGCTGCGCCGCTTTTTTTGCTGAAAAATTATACTTACAGACTTTTCTCAGTAACGAAATTAAAAAAAAATTTGTTCTAGGAAAGTACAAAAATTTCGAAAATTGGTCTTGAAAATATACTGTGTCTGTATTAGACTTCAATTTTCTGATGGTGGAAATCGAATTTCGAGAAATGTATGAGGGATGAAGTACAATTCTGTAGTGAAATTTCCCTACCGTTTAATGTTGTACCGTAATATGTTGTAATTTGCGATGATTTCTGATGCGTCCGGTACATTTAGAGGATTATGTTAATCTTGGATTATGTTGGATCTTGGATTATGTTAATGAGACCCTCCAAAATATCGAATGATCTTGTTTTTCAGATAATACTGAAAAACTATAACAAAAAGGATGGGAAATTATTTTCCCGCTAACACGCCTATACAATACATACATATTATACACAATACATATATGTACACAATACATATTGCTGGAAAAGCAGTTGAACAGATTTTTGTAAGTAAACAAATTTTAAACATCATACCGTTCAGAAATACTCTAACTTTAAAAAACTGGTCCTGAAAACAAAATATTTTCATATCGAGCATTCTGACGATAGAAATCGAATTTCGTAAAATATATTAGGGATAAACAATAATTATGTATTGAAATTTCGTTATCGAGTAAATACACGGGATTTTGTGATTTGTGAGGCTTCATTTTGATCTCGCTATTACGATTACGTTAATCAGGTTTTCCAAAATACTGAAAGGTAATCTTTTTCAGATAATGCTTGAACAAGGATTTTCATAAAAATCCTTTTCCGTTGTGACCCTTTTTATTGCGCTGGAAGAGAAGTTTTACAGAATTAAGTATTAATTTATGCTCTTAAAAAGCATTTTAAATATAGAAAACTGGTCTTTAAAACGTTTTACGTTTATATAGGCTTCAACTTTCTGATTGGAAATCAAGTTCCTAAAAATGTAGGAGGGATAAAGTATAATTCTGTAGTAGAATTTTCCCACTGGTTAAAATAGAATTTTATGATTGGTGAGGCGCTTTGGCTCCCCCGCTTCATTTTGAGCTTGATCTTGGATTATATTAATCTGGTTTTAAAAAATCAGAGTGTTCTACTTTGTCAGATAATACTAAAGTTTTATAACAAAAATGATCTGAAATTACTTTTCCGTTTATTGCTAGAAAGTTAGTTTTAGCGATTTTCCGCATGAAAAAATTAAAAAAAAATATCTATTGAAAGACTTTTGAAATTTAGAAGACTGTTCTTTACAACGTGTTATGTTTATAAAAAATTACTTTCTGATGGTAGATATCGAATTTCGAGAAATGTATTAGGGATGAGGAAATTCTCTTCTGAAAATTTCCAATTGATTAACACAGAATTTTGTGATTTGTGAGGCTTTTTGACGCACCATTTTCATTTCGAATTCAATACACGATTATGTTAATTAAGTTTTCTAAAATACAGAAATGTCTTCTTTTTCAGGTAACTTCTTTTTCCGGTCTTTTTCTCTTACGATAAATATCAGAAGTCCATTTCCGTCTCAGGCACTTTTAAATCTGGAAAAAAAAATGTACAGGTTCTCCTCAGTAAAAAATTTTTTTAATTGCCCTTGAAAAATATTTAAAATTTAGAAAACTGGTCTTGAAAACGTATTATGTCCATATCAGATTTCAGCTTTCTGATGATGGAAATCGAATGTTAAAAAATGTATTAGGGATAAATATTATTGCGTAGTGAAAATTTCCCCTCTGTTAACATTGGATTTTATGATTTGCGAGAATTTCTGATGCACCCGCTTCATTTCGAGCCATGTCTTGATTATTGTTAATCAGTCTTTCCAAAATAACAATTGGTCTTTTTTTTTTTTTTTTTTTTTTTTTTTAGGTAATATTAAAAATTATAACATAAAGATTCAGAAATACCTTTTTTGGTGTGACGCCTTTATTGGTGGAAAATTAGTTTTACAGGTTTTAATCTGTAACCAGTAAAAACTAAACAGATTAATATATATATATATATATATATATATATATATATATATATATATATATGATTAATATATATATATATATATATATAACCATTAATGAAACATTACCGTAACACCAACATTATAGTATATATATATATATATATATATTATGTTCTAGGAAATACTTGAAATACATAAAACTTGAAATACATAAAACTTGTCTTGAAAATGTAATATGTCCAGATCAGACATCAACTTTCTAATGGTGAATTCGAATTTCGAGAAATGTATGAGGGATAAAAGAATATTCTGTAGTGAAAATTTCCACGGGTTAACATGGAATAATGAGAAAATTTCTGATGCGTTCGTTTCACTTCGAGTATGTTTATGGATTATGTTAATCAGGCTTTCCAATGTAACGAATGTTCTTATTTTTCAGATAATACTAAAAATCTATAACAAAAATAATAAGTTAATTTCCCGTTCAATGCTTTCATTTTTGGAAAAGAAGTTTTACAGAAATTTTACTCAGTAAACAAATTTTAAAATTTATGCTTTTCAAAATACTTTAACTTTAGAATATTGGTCTTGAAAACATATAGTGTTCTTATCGAAAATTTCCTACGATAGAAATCGAATTTTGTAAAATGTATTAGGGATAAAGAATAATTCTGTTGTGGAATTTCTTTATGGATTAATTACTGGTATTTTATGATTTGTAAGGCTTTTGACGCACCGGTTTCATTTTCACCTCTATAAACGATCACGTTAATAAGGTTTTCTACAATACTGAAAGGTATTCTGTTTCAGATAATATTTCTACCAAAAACAATTTTACAGGTTCTCCTCATTAAACAAATTTCTAAATTGCCTTTGAAAAATATTTAAAATTTAAAAAACTCGTCTTGAAAACGTTGTGTGTCCGTATCAAACTTCAACTTTCTGATGGTAGGAACCACATTTCAAGTAACGTATGAGGGATAAAGTATAATTCTGTAGTGAAAAATTTTCACTCTTGTTAACATGGGATTTTTGATTTGCCAGGATTTCTGATGCGTCCTCTTTATTTGGAGTATGATCTTGGATTATGTTAAGCAGTCTTTACAAAAATATGAATACTCTTCTTTTTCAGATAACTAAAAATTCTATAACAAAATGAATCCGAAATTACTTTCCCGTTGAAACGCCTTTATTTCAGGAAAAGTAGTTTTACAGATATTCCACAATACAGACATTTTAAAATTTATGCCCTTGAAAAGTACTCTAACTTTAGACAACTGTCCTTAAAACATATTGTGTTCCTATCGAACATTCTGACGCTACAAATCGAATTTCGTAAAATGTATTAGGGATAAAGACTTATGGATTAAATACACGGGATTTTGTGGTTTGTGAGGCTTTTGGACGCGCCGACTTCATTTTGACCTCGCTATAGAATTAGGTTTTCCAAAATACCAAAAGGTGCTCTTTTTCAGATAATGCTTGTACCAGAATTTTCAGAAAATTTCTTTCCCGCTGCGAAGAGTAGTTTTACAGAATTAATTATTTTTTATTTATGCTCTTGAAAAATACATAAAACTTAGAAATTTGGTCTTGAAAGCCTACTATGTTTATATCTGATTTCAACTTTAAGATTGTGGAAATGAAATTTCGCAAAATGTAGGAGGGATAAAGTATAATTCTGTAGTGCAATTTTCCCACGCGTTAAAATGGAATTTTGGGATTGGCAAGGCGCTTTAGCTAGCTTGTTTCACGTTGGGCTTGATCTTGGGTTACAATAACGAGGCTTTAATAAATACAGAGAGTTTTTCTGTTCCAGATAATACTAAAACACTATAGCAAAAATAATCAGCAATTATTTTCCCGCTGAAAGGCCTTTAATGCTGTAAAAAATAGTTTTAGTGATTTTCTCCAGTAAACAAATTTTAAAATTTATTCTTTGAGAAACATATGAAATTTAGAAAACTGGTCTTGAAAACTTATGTTTATAGAGGACATAAACTTTCTGATGGTGGATATTGAATTTCGAGAAATGTCTTAGGGATAAGGAAATACTCTTGAAAATTTATTCATGGATTAACAAGGGATTTTGTGATTTGTGAGGCTTTTTGACACGCTCTTTTTATTTCGAACTCGATATTCGATTGCGTTAATTATGTATTGTAAATTTCAGAAAGGTCCTCTTTTTGAAGTAAAGTTATTAAGATAAGTATCAGAAGTCCCTTTCTCATTAAGACACTTTTATATCTGGAAAAATAATTTGCGAGATTTTCTGATGCGTCCTTTACATTTGGAGTATGATCTTGGATTATGTTAAACCGGCATTCCAAAATACCAATTTTTTTTTTATTTATTTATTTTTTTTTTAAAATAACTAAAAAACAAAACGCCTTTGTTTCTGGAAAAGTAGTTTTACAGATTTTCCACATAGCGAGCGGGTATTTTCAAGTGAGTGAAGGGGCCCTTTTCGCTAATGCTAATCCTAATGAGGGAAATATTTTACGCTATCTCGTTTGTATTTCAATATTTTTAAATGATTTTTTTCATTGGATTGCTGAGGTCAATCTCTATGCAGGCACTTTTTTACTTTTTCGATTTTGATTGCAGATTTTTTGTTATTCAAAAAAATGTTTGTATTGTATAAATTGTTTGTCAAAAAATGTTTGTTATTTGCAGATATTTTATTATTAAGAATAAGGATACTTTCACTTAAGTATCTAAATAATAAAAACGTGATCAAAATCGAAAAAGTACAAAAAAGCCTGCATAGAGATTTACTTCAGCTATCCAATGCAAAAAAAATATTGAAATGCAGACGAGATATCGTAAAATATTTCCCCCATAGCATTAACATTAGCGAGCCGGTGTTTTCGACTGAGTGAAGTAGCCCCTTAATGTAGAAATTTCAATTCTTATGATCCTCTGTTTTTCTTAATCTTTTAATATTATAACATGCACTTGTAAATTTCGATCAATTTTCTTATATCAAAAGTGTGCGTTATTCGCCGGAATATACGTTATTTTTTTATTTTTTTTTTATTGCAACTTTTACGAAAGGTTTTTTTTTTCTTTAAAATAAAATGTAACTATTCCAGTTTTATATTGTAAATGCACTTTTTAGGTGCGTTCGTAATTATATAAATACGTAGCACCTATATTCGTCGTCTGGTCCGTCCGTCCGTTCGCATATAACAGCGCAAAAACTATATACCCAACCGAATGGTTTGAAATTTAATATATATTATCGTTGCAGAATTCTGTCGAGTCATTTCAAATTTTATGAAAATCGAATCAAAACTTAAAAAGTATATTAATAGAAGTTTTTTTTATTCTATTAAATCCTATCGTACGCAATCTATATAATAAAAGCGCAAGTCATGTGACTGAGGAAAACAAATACGGGCAAACCACTTCTTTTTTCATATGCCAGGCGGCCATTTTTATTCAAAATTAATTTTTCGAATAAAATTGCATAAAAGTTAGATTTTTAAACAGATCGCTCAAAAAAAAAAAAAAAAAAAAAAAAAAAAAAGTTTGCTTGAGAGATGAGTTACATTAAAAATGTATAAATTCTGAGATAACTTCAGTGGAAATTAGGTTAACACACGAATATCTCAATCCATTAGAGTAAATAAAGACAGGAGATTCGATCATTATGAGTTATAAAAATATTAAATAATGGAGGTAATCATTCGCAAAACAAAATCTTCATGGTGAATTTTTCAGCGTTGTTTGGTGTCGAAAAAAAAAATCGCATTAAACGTGGCATACGTAATAATTAAAAAAAAAAAAAGGCATGCTCATTTCGCCGATAGCAGACGATATAATTAATTTCACTGAAATAATACGGATGATATTTTTACATTGTGAAACTAGTTATAAAACGTACGCACCTCATTTGTCACGTTTAACGTACAATTTCCAACTTGTTAGTTAGGTTTTGGTTTGGCAGCACAAAAGTTAGTTTTTGAACTCTATCGATTGTGAAGAAGATCGGAACCTGTGTTAGATTCCGAAAGACCACTGCCGAAACTTGAACATGGATGTGGCACCTCTGTACTTAGCCTTATAACACCGATCACTGCTATAAGATATGTACTTTTCTTTAGAACTTTTAATTACTTAGTAAATGTCTTTGTAATACTTTTCTTATTCTCACATGTTCTTGGTATATTTTCCATTAAAATTTGTTTATATTGGTTGAATGTTTCTCATTTGCTTACACTACTTGAATTCTATGCAATCAAGCGTGTTACATGATCTAGGTTGGAACTTGGAAGTTAAAAACCTAAAATAAAGCAATCCTTGCATAGCAAGACTAAGTAAATTTAAGTTAAATTATTTTTATAGGTTATTTAATGGTTGGGTGATATGGTGAGTCACTGACAAATAGTCATTCTCACGATTCCAGTGAAGTTTTATTGTTCGAATATCACCTGACTCCTGTCTATAACTCTTGTTACCTGAATCGTAATCCTAACCGATGTCAACGTTTTTTACTGTAAGCATACCCTTTTTTTAACACGTATAAAAACAGGAAAAAGTTTGTATTAAACTCTAAAGTAGTTGGGAAGCACGTACCAGTCACGGTCCTAACAGCGATCTCGTATTCTTAAAAACTTTAATTACTTCGTAAACAGGAACTGTAATAAATTTTCTTATTCACATAGGTTCTTGGTAAATTTCTCATTGAAATTTGTTTATATTGGCTCAATGTTTGTCAATTAACCTCCATTGTTTACCGTGAAGCGTGGTACATACATAACCTATGTTGCAGTTTCGAAGGCCTAAAATAGAACAATTCTCACAGGGCAATGACTGTAAGTCTATTATGATTTGCGTCATCTGCAATTGGATATGGATGGGAAGACTATGTGTAAATATATGAGAAATTAACCTTTTTACTAGTCATTTAAAAGTTGAATAATGCAATGAATCACTATCAAACTTTTGTACTGATGATCACAATGAAGTTTTAAAACTAACTACTAGAAATCCAATTTGTCTTTTAAATAGGTTGGCAATTTACTTTACTTGAACTTTATCAAGTAAACGGCAAGTTTATTAATCTCATAATAAAGAAATTTAAAAATTTATGCCTTTGAAAAATACTTTACTTTTAGACAACTAGTTTTGAAAACACACTGTGCTCATATCTAAACTTCTGACGCTAGAAATCGAACTTCGTAAAATGTATTAGGGATAAACAATAATTCTGTACTGAAATTTCTTTATTGATTAATTACACGGGATTTTGTGGTTTGTGAGGCTTTTAGACGCCTCGGCTTAATTTTTATTTCGATAAATGATTACGTTAATCAGGTTTTCCAAAATACGGAGAGGTTTTCCCTCTCAGATAATGCTTTGTGCGAGAAATTTCAGAAAAATCATTTCTATATGCGCAGCGCATTTATTGCTGAAAGAGTAGTTTTACAGATATTTTTTTTTTTTTTTTTAATTTATGCTCTTGAAAAATACATGAAATATAAAAAACTTGTCTTGAAAACATTATGTTTATATCGGACTTCAACATTATGATGGTGCAAATATAATTTCGAAAAATGTCGGAGGGATAAAGTATAATTCTGTACTGGAATTTTTACACGGGTTAACGTGGAATTGGCAAGGCGCTTTAACTCGCCAGCTTCATTTTGAGCTTGATCTTGGATTATCTTAATCAGGCTTTTAAAAATACAGTTTTTTTCTTTATAAGATAATACTAAAATACTAAAAAAAAAAAAATCAGAAATTAATTTCCCGCTGAGACGCCTTTATTGCAGGTAAATTAGCTTTACAGGTTTTAATCTGTAACCAACCAGTCGTAATTTTTTTTTTATGCTTTATTGTGCATTGTAAATTTCAGAAAGGTCCTCTTTTTCAAGTGAAGTTATTAAGAGAAGTATCAGAAGTCCCTTTCCCACTAAGACTCTTTTATATCTCGAAAAATAATTTTACTGGTTCTCCTTAGTAAAAAAAAAATTAAATTGCCTTTAAAAAACATTTAAAATTTAGAAAACTGGTCTTGTAAACGTAGTGTGTCCATATCAGGCTTGAACTTTCTGATGGTGGAAATCGAATTTCAAGAAATGCATCAGGGATAAAGTAAAATTTTCCACTTGTTAACATGGGCTTTTGTGATTTGCAAGTCTTTCGTATGCGTCCTCTTCATTTGGAGAATGATCTTGGATTATGTTAATCGGCCTTCTTTAAATTCTGCATGTTCTTCTTTTTCAGGTAACTAAAAAATCTATAACAAAATGAATCCGAAATTACTTCCCCGTTAAACGCCTTTATTTCGGAAAAAGTAGTTTTAAAGATTTTCCACAATACAGAAATTAAAAAATGTATGCCCTTGAAAAATACTTTAACTTTAGACAACTTGTCTTGAAAGCAGCATATTGTGTTCATATCGAACATTCTGACGCTGAAGTCGTAATTTCGTAAAATGTATTACTAATAAAAAATAATTCTGTAGTGAAATTTCCTTATGGATTAATCACACGGGATTTTGTTGTTTGTGAGGCTTTTGGATGGCCGGCTTCTTTTTGATCTCGATAAACGATTACGGTAATCAGGTTTTCCAAAATGCTGAAAGGTATTGTTTCTCAGAAAATGAATCGGGTTAACATAAGCATTTCTGATTTGCGAGTGTTTCATCATTTGGAATATATTAACAAGCCCTTCCAAAATACCGAATGTTCTTCTTTTTCAGGTGTTACCAAAATTCTATATAACAAAAATAATGAGAAATTATTGTCTCATTAACACGCCTGTTTTGTTGGAAAAGTAGTACAACAGATTTTCTGCAGTAAATAAACTTTAAATATTATGCCCTTGAGAAATACTTTAACTTTAGAAAATTGGTCTTGAAAATGTATTATGTTCAAATAGAACTTGCACTTCCTGTTGGTGGTAATCGAATGTCGAAAAATGTAGGAGGGATAAAGCATAATTCTATAGTGGAATTACCCTCGGGTTAACATGGCATTTTGTAATTTGCAACGTTTTCTAAACGCGCCCGCTTCATTTCGAGTATCACCTTGAATTATGTTAATAATGCCTTCCAAAATTACAAATGTTCTTCTTTTTCAGGTAATGCTAAAATATAACAAAGAAAATCAGATATTACTTTCTCACTTAAACGCCTTTATTTCTGATTTTGATCAATAAACAAATTTAAAAATTTATGCCCTTGAAAAATACCTTTAACTTTAGAAAACTGGTCCTGAAAATTTATTTTGTTCATATCAAACAATAAAAATCTAATTTCGTAAAATGTATTAGGTATAAAGAATAATTATTTAGTGATATTTCCGTATGCATTAATTACACGGGATTTTGTGTTTTCTGAGGTTTTTTGTCGCAAATGCTCCGTGTCCAGCTCGATATAGGATTACTTTAATCAGGTTTTCCAAATTGCAAAATGGTCTTTTTTTGTTTGTTTTTATACTGCTTCTACGAGAATTTTCAGAAACAACTTTCTTGCTGTGATGCTTTTATTGATGGAAGAGTAGTTTAAAGGTTTTCCTCAGAATTCATTTTTCTAATTTATGCTCTTGAAAGTACTTGAAATGTAGAAAATAGGTCTTCTAAATGTATTATGTTCATATAAAACTTGCATTTTCTGATGGTGGAAATCAAATTTCCAAAAATAGGAGGGATAAAGTATAATTATATAGTGGAATTTTCCCAGGGTTTAACATGGAATTTTGTGATTGATTAAGCGCTTTGACTAACTCTCTTCATTTTGAGCTTGACCTTCGATTATGTCAACCAGGCCTTCCAAAATACAGTGCGTTCATTTTCAGGTAATACTACAGTACCAATCAGAATTTCTTTTCCTTCTGAGACGTTTCTATTGCTAAAAATGTAGTTTTTCCGATTTTCCTCAGTAAACAAATTTTAAGAATTATGCCTTTAAAAATACTTGAAATTTAGAAAACTGGTCTTGAAAACCTATTATGTTTATAGGACTTAAACTTTCTGATAGTGGAAATCGAATTTCGAGTAATGTATTACAGATAAGAAAATTATTTTGTGAAATTTCTACATGGGGAATTTGTGATTTGTGAGGCTTTTTGTTCTTCTTCGTTTCGAACTCGATATACGATTACGTTAATCATGTTTTACAAAATACAAAAATACAGAAAGGTCTACTTTTTCAAGTAAAACTACACTGCTCAAAACAATTAAAGGATATTGCAGTTTTAGGTGGATTTTGTATCTGGGAAACTTTTTAGCTGATTGATACATGGTCGACAGACATAGTAGGTTATATGAGAATAAATTACACATGTTTGGCAGAAAAAAATGCATTTTATTGCGCATTTGTATGTACAAAAGGAAAAAAACACAATTTGTGCATATGAGAAAAAAAGAATAAGAAAAGGTGTTTTCTTCAAAGAAAATCATTTTCAGTAGGGGGTATGGTTTCCACGGGCGGCCAGCAACGTTGAACACCTTTGAGGCATGGACTCAATGAGGCTATTAATGACGAGTTGGGGTATTCTGCCCCACTCTTCCAGAAGAGCTCTTTCCAGTTCTTGGAGAGTTTGTGGGGGTTGTTGGCAGCCAGAAACTCGTCTTCCTAGAGCGTCCCAAACGTGCTCGATTGGATTCATGTCTGGAGAACACGCTGGCCATTCCATTCGAACGATTCCTTCCTCGAAAAGGAAATCCTCCACCAGGTTTGCACGATGTGGCCTGCAGTTATCGTCCATTAAAATGAAGTTATCTCCGATTGCTGCAGCGTAGGGGACTACAATAGGTCTGAGGATCTCATCCCTATATCGGCGACCAGTCAGAGCTCCATCTCGAATGATGTAGAGGTCAGTGCGCCCGTCAATGGAGATGCCACCATACACCAACACTCCTCCACCGCCAAATCTGACACTTTCGTGCACGAACGCAGGATTATTCCTACTGCCACGGTCCCTCCAGATGAAAATACGCCTATTATCCGGATGCACAGAAAAACGGGACTCGTCAGAAAACAGAATATTGCTCCATTCATTTCTCCTCCAGTTGACATGCTCGGTTGCCCACTCCCTGCGGTCGCGACGATGCCTTGATGTTAATCTAACACATACCATCGGTCGGCGAGCATACAGACCTACAGCATGGAGCCGGTTTCGGACAGTCTGAGTTGAAATCGTGGTGCCTGTAGCCGAGCGAAGGTGTTGTTGGAGAAGAGTAGCGTTCATGTTTCGGTGTCTCCGAGCTGTTAACGCTAAATACCGATCTTCATTGGGCGTTGTTGCCCGTCTACGACCTTGCCCTGGTCTTCGGCCTGCACATCCACTCTCCAAAAAACGGTTCCAGATCCTGGAAATGACACTTTGGGACACTCCAATGGCTTGCGCTACTTCGGCTTGAGTTTGGCCCCCTTCTAACCTACCAACAATTCTCCAAGCTTCTGAATCTGTCAAATGACTTCGCTGAGACATCGTACTCATCGAAACAAAGCAATCACTGAATGCCGATCATCCTTGTCTTCATTCTCTTTTATCCAGTTGAAAGTCAAATTTCATTCGCTGCCGCTGAAGCGACGTTTTTGACGTCGAACTCAAAATTTGCATACTCCACAGTTTGAAAACCAGAAAAATTTGCATTTGTGATTCTCTTCTTCTATCTTCGGCAAAAAAAAATTTCGTTTATATCTTTATTTTATATAAAACTTCAAATATCCTTTAATTGTTTTGAGCAGTGTATTACGAGAAGTATCAGAAATCCCTTTTCCATTGAGACATTTTATTGCTGATAAAGTAGTTTTAAAGGTTTGCCCTAGTAAACAAATTTTTAAATTGCCCTTCAAAAATACTCAAATTTAGGAAACTGTTATTGAAAATTTAATATGTCCATATCAGACTTCAGCTTTCTGATGGTGAAAATCGAAATTTGAAAAATATGTTAAGGATAAAATATTATTCCGTAGTAGAAATTTCTCCTTGGATAACATTGCGTGATTTGGTGATTTTCGAGACTTTTGACACGCCTGCTTCACTTCGAGTTTGATCTTGTATTATTGTTAATCAGGCTTTCCGAAATAACAAATGTTCTAATAACAAATGGTTTTCGTATTATGTTAATATCGATATATTATAACATCAGAAATACCTTTCTCGCTGCTTCGCTTTTATTGCTCGAAAATTCTTTTTACAAGTTAACCAGTTTTAAACGCATTTTGTATTTATGCTGTACAGAAAATTTTGGCATTTAGAAAACTGATCTTGAAAATGTAGTATGCCCATATCAGACTTTTAACTTTTTGATGATTGAAATCGAATTTTGAAAAGGGTATTTTGGATAATGTGTAATTGTGTAGCAAATTTTGCCCACTGATTAACATGGGATTTTAGGATTTGAAAGACTTTCTGACGCGCCACTTCATTTCGAGGTTGATTTTGGATTATATTAACCAAGCTTTCGAAAAAACCGAATGTTCTGCTTTTTTAGGTAATACTTTAGCTGCGAACTTTCCGTTTTTTATTTTAAATGTGAAATAAATATAATTCGAAGAAGAAAAAAAAATTGACATCTTTCTGTTTCTATGTGGTTAATTATTAATGTCTTATAACAAAGAAAAAAGTAGTAAACAAATTTTATAATTTACGCTCTAGAAAAATACTTGAAAATTAGAAAAAAGCTCTTCAAAATGTATTATGTTCATATTAGGGTCATACAGGTTGTGAGAGTTTTCAACTTCCTGTTGGTAGAAATTAAATATGGAATTCGATGAGTGAATTTAGAAAATTTATTAGGAATAAAGAATAATTCGCCAGTGATATGGACTAACATGGGATTACATGCATAATATATGAGGCTTCTGGAGGAATAAGGAAATCCTCTTGTTAAATTTCCCGATATATTAGCACTGTACCGATTCGGCGGGAATTAAGATGTTATTGGTATCTAACTGGTTAATTACCGAAATAAGCACAGGGTCTTATTACCTATAAAGTTATATTTTATTCACAAAAAAATATATGAGAATAAACACTCTATAGGATAATAATTGTCTCTCCAACTTCGCTGCAACATAATGAAGATGTTACAGCACGTCATTTTGTGATTTGTGAGTCTGTTTGACTTACCCGATTCCTTTCGAGCTCGATATCAGATTACGATAATCTTGTTTTAAAAAAATAAAAAGGTTTTCTTTTTCAGGTAATGGTAGTACGAGAAGTATCAAAGACACTTTTCTCGCTGCAAAATGACATTCACAGATTTTTCTCAGTAAATAAATTTTAAAGTTACGTTTTAGAAAAAAGCTTATAATTTCGAAAATTGGTCTTGAATACGTACTATGTCTATATTAGACTTCAACTTTTTGAAGGTGGAAATCGAATTTCGAGCAATGTGTGTGGAATAATGTTTAAGGGGTCTCAGGACTCTTAAAATTGGAAAAAATGATCATTTTCAACATTTAATATCTTTAAATGTATATGACTTTAAAATACAATTTTTGAATGGATGAAAGATATAAGTATATGTTCTATCATTTCAGATTTTTAAAAAATTATAATATGCGGAATTTATATTTATAAGGGGCTTCAAACTGTAAGACATTTTTCGAGCAAAAAATTGACATGACAGAGTACGTGCAGGATTACAAAAGAAATTTTGCATTTAGAACAATAAATTTGGTGCCTAATTTTACTTCAGATTGTAATTATTACCGTGAACCTAAATAAATTTGTATTTAAAACATTTTTATATTTTCAATACAAAATTGTATTTAGCTTATACAAAATTTTGAAATTTTCAACAGTATAACCACTTGAAAAAAAATTTTTTTTTGAGCAATAGAATTGAAAATTTAGGTTCAGTTTGTGCAGACTAATATGAAACAAATCTTTTGAAAATTTCATGAAAAAATGTTGAAAAGTTTTTGAGATATCTTGCGCGTTATGACCCAAAACATCATTTTGAGAAAAATGACTTAAAAGTTTTGTTTTTACCGCTTTTGCTCTGAGTGGTTATAATTCTAAAAGCCATAACTTATGTTCTAATCAGAATTCAGAGGAAACAATTATATTAAAATATTCAGAAAATTTAGAAGTTTAACATATAAAAAAATTAAAATTTCGAAAATTTTAATGATTTAAGAGTCCTGAGACCCCTTAATTCTGTAGTGAAATTTTCCCATGCGTAAACATGTTTTTTTGTGATTTGCGAGGCTTTCTCTTGATTCTCTTCATTTCGATTATATTAATCAGGACTTACAAAATACTGAATGTTCTTCTTTTGCAGGTATTACTAAAATACTATAAAAAGAAATCGGTCAAGTGCAAGTATAACTGGCGCTCAAATGGTTCCGTACATTAAATTTATTAATTACTATTTATTAATTAATAAACTTCTACTACCCCTAATTTTGGTGATATCTCTGAAAAACAATACCTATAATTAAACAATCATATTTTTGAGTTCGGTGTTGCGAGATCTTTCGAATGATTCCCTACACGATATATAAAAAGAATGTTTTTTCAAGTAACTTAATATCTCGGCTAATTTCCCACAATTTGTTTTCGAAAATCATTATCAACAATCCTTGGCTCTTTCTGCGTCAATAAGTACCTTGAGCCACCCTCAACGCCCCCCACTGACCGCCCAAAAAGTAAAGTTTGTTTGTAATGGAAAAATGTGATTTTCTCAAAAACTATGTGACCTGTGTTAATTGCTATAGTTTACCTGCAATGTTTAAATAAACTCCTACTACCCCTAGTTTTTTTTTTTTTTTTTTTATATAATTTTAGTTTCAGTAGATTCGGAAATAGGAAGGTAGGGAATATATTTTTGCAGAACACTTTCGATGATAGCTCTGAAAATATAATACCTAAAATTAAAACAAGTATACTTTTGAATTTGGCGTTACGAGATCCTTCAAACGATACCCCACACGATATACAAAAAGATTTTTTTTTTCAAGTAACTTAATTAGCCTTCCTAAATTTTTCTTAAACACATTTGTGAATGGCTAATAATCTATAAATATTTGGGCCAATAGCCTTTATAACTCTCCAAAGTTTGAACTATAGAAAAACGATTGTGACTAACGGACGGACAGACATACGTTTGGTCTTTTAATGGTTCCATTTTTACTTTTTAAATAAGGAACCCTAAAAGAAGGATTAATTTTTCTATTAACACGTCTATGTTGCTGGATATTTTTAAAACAGATTTCCTTCAGTAAACAAATTGTAAACATTATGCCCTTGAAAAATACTTTAACTTTAGGAACATGGTCTTGAAAAGGTATTATGTTCATATAGAACTTTCACTTCCTGATGGTGGTAATCGAATGTCGAAAAATGTATGAGCGATAAAGCATAATTCTTTAGTGGAATTTTCCCACGTGTTAACATTGAATTTTGTGTTTGTCGACGCGTTTTGACTCACACG
This sequence comes from Maratus michaelseni, assembly GCA_963931845.1. Lineage (NCBI taxonomy): Eukaryota > Metazoa > Arthropoda > Arachnida > Araneae > Salticidae > Maratus > Maratus michaelseni. Next base: position 448,757,974 of record OZ007586.1, read on the forward strand.
CTTAAATTTAGCTTGAAATTGGTTTATGTTAATGAGATTTTCAAAAATACAGTGTTCTTTTTCAGATAATACTAAAATACTATAATAAAAACAATCAGAAATTGCTTCCCCCTGAGACGCCTTTATTATTGGAAAGTTGGTTTTAGTGATTTTTCCCAGTAAACAAATTTTAAAATTTATCCCTTGAAAAATATTTGAAATTTAGAAAACTGATCTTGAAAACGTATTAAGTTTATAAAAGGACACCAACTTTCTGATGGTGGATAATATCGAATTTCGAGAAATATATTACGGATACAGAAATTCGCTTGTGAAATTTCCCCATGGATTAACACGGGATTTTGTGATTTGTGACGCTTTATGACGCGCCGTTTTCATTTCGAATTTGATATACGATTACGTTAATCATGTTGTCCAAAATACAGAAAGGTCTTCTTTTACAGGTGAATCTATTAAGATAAGTATCAAAAGTCCTTTTCCCACTGAGACACTGTGGAAAAATACTTTTACAAGTTTTCTTTGATAAACAAATTGTTAAATTGCGCTTGAAAAATACTTAAAATTTAGAAAACTGGTCTTGGCAACGTATTATGTCCATATCAGAATTCAGCTTTCTGATCGTAGAAATCTAATATTAAAAAATGTATTAGGAATAAATATTATTACGTAGTGAAAATTTCCGCTCTGTTAACATGGGATTTTATGATTTGCGAAAATTTCTGACGCATCCGCTTCATTTCGAGCCATCTTGGGTTATTGTTAATCAGTCTTTCAAAAATAGCAATTGTTCTTTTTTTTTTTAGATAATATTAAATATTATAACATAAGGAATCAGAAATACTTTTACCGCTGTGACGCCTTTATTTTTGAAAAATTAGTTTTACAGGATTTAATCTGTAACCAGTAAAAAACCAATTAGATGTAAAATGTATATATAATTTAGAAAGCTTGAACTTGGATTATTGTTAATTGAGCTTTCCAAACTTACAGTATTCTTCTTTTTTAGTAAAATGTAATATTGTAATATGTATGTTATATTTATATGTGTTTACGTTTATATATATTATCTTATATTAAAAAATTATAGCGTAAAGAATCGAAATTCCTTTCCCGCTGCAACACCTTTATTACTGGAAAATTTATCTTAGAGGTTTTAATCTGTAACCAGTAACAAACCAATCACTAGTAAAAACATCTTTTATATTTTATGCTCTAGAAAAAGGCTTAAATTATATATATATATATATATATATATATAACCGGTATATTCGAAACCGGCTCCGAAAGTGAAAGTATCCTCATTAAAAAAAATCTGTAAACAAAATTGAAAAAGTAAAAAACGGCCTACATAGAGATCAATCTCAGCTATCCAATGAAAAAAAAAAAAAAAAGCGCGTTTAAAAATATTGAAATGCAAATGAGATATTGCAAAATAACTATATCCCATAGGATTAACATTAGCGAGCGTGTGTTTTTCCGTGAGTGAAGTAGCCTCTTAATGACTATTTTTCTTCTTATTATTATTTCTGCCTACTGTATATCACCATCAGTCTCTTCTAGCCTTGTGTTAATAGTAAAGCTGATATAGTTTATCGGCTATTTCCAATACGTAGCGATAATGAAGGTACTGTAAATTCCGTTTTAAGAATTATCGGCTAACATAGTCAACCACTTTTGTGAACTGTAGCGTAGGCTGTGTTTTAACCCTTTTAGGGGCAAAGTACTTTTGTTGCTAAAATGCTGAAATAATTGAATGATACCAGACTTTACGAACAAATTTATTTGAAAATAATTAAAAACTTTTCATCACGTATATTATGACAGCAAAATTTTATTATATAATTATGTGTGCCATTTGGCAGTTTGGGGGGAAAAAAGTGTTCACGCCATGCAAACACCGTCCTGGAAAAGGTTAAGCACCCAGGGAAATATTGAGCCTTCTTCTTAGTGTCTACTGTAGTTTTTATACTATACTTTATTGTGTATCAAATTTTTTGACGCCCTTAAACATGTTGCACCCTGGAAATTGCTCTCCTTTCTGGACACCCCGCATCTCCTGACGCCATGTCACTGCTTGTGAATCACTTGTTTGAGAATAAAATGGAAATCCTCATGTTTCATTACTGAATTATTTCGATTCTGTGATATTTGATTCAAAGCGGCTGTTTCGATAAATCACTTATTGATGTCAATGGTGACTATTACATTTTAAAGAAAATAACCCCATAAATTAATTTAGCGCATCTTATCAAAAAATATAATTGTAATTTTGCCGTCTTCAATGCTGCTTTCCACTGAAATAAGATCTTTTCTCCAAGAAAATCAATTAAATATGAAATGAAATTTAAATACAGAGTATGTAATAACTTTAAGAATATTTCTTCATAATACTGAATTGAATTTCCATAGAAGTGTGTTCAATTTCTTACATTTTTAGATTACTAGATAAACGGTTTTTACCCCGAAATTCAATTAAATGTAAAAGTTTATTCGGCCAAATTTCTTTAATTAGTTTTAAGAATATTTTCCCCACCCTTTCAATTCTTTTCGTAGAAGTGAAATGATATGCTGGCTTGATATTCTGGCTCAGCTAAACACTGAGATTGACTTCAAAGGTAACTTGTAATTTGCATTCTTTCCTTGTACTAATAAATAGATCGTATTTCCTTAGTTAATAACTAGAATTCAGGAGACTCGATATGTGGTCTTATAGCTTTTTTTTTTAAATGTAATTTTCGTATTTTTTTAAATCAAAATTTGTCGTCTAGTAAAGCATGAATTTCACAGTTATTTCAAGATTAATTTTTACCTTTTATCTTGGCACTGGCTTACCGCAATAATAGTACTCTAATATCCTTAAGGGAAATTATGGTACGGAACATATATTTACAGGCTTGCCAAGGGTAATCTTTTTTTTTCTTTAATTCTGAGTGACACTATTTCTGAATAATAATCGTTGAATTATTTAAACGCAGCCTTTCTGCCATTAAATAAGGTGAATATTACTATTAAGAAATAGTAATATTTGGAAGTAATATTTTCTCTCAGTGGCGTAGCAACGCTGAAATTTTTTTTCCCCAGAAGGATAATATTTTCATGGCATATCAATAAAAGAACAGTTTTGTTGAAAGATGTATGGCAGGATTTCTGCATAGGCACATGAATAGTTAGAGGCCATAATTAGAAAGGGACCCTCACAAGAAATGTAAGTTATGACTTCATTTCTTTTCTTTTTTTTTTAAAGTTCTTTAAAACTTAAAAAAGAAAAGAAAAAATCATGACCTTAGAAAAAAAAATACAATTTTTTTATTTTTTATTTTATTTATTTTAATGATAATTTTTACTAGTACTCGTTGCACTGTTATTAAGGATCACGGCTAATAAATCGTAATCTGCTGCCAATTAATCCATCATGGGGGTCCCACAATAGCAGTAATCAACAGTATGAGTGAATCAATAAATGATGAACTGAAATCTACTTTTTAAAATGTCAAAACTACATTCGATGTTTTGAGAGATATGAGTGAGCTTGAAGCCGCATCGGTCGTCCAATGTATTAAACGTCCCATCTCCCCCGATGTCTTAAACTTCAACAATTTAGAATTTTAAATGTTTCCGGTGGGATCTTCCGTGATCGGGTCTACTACCTTTCCGGACAGTCTTGAAGGAAGAGTAAGGGAGTGTGTGATTCTGCTTGTTCCAACAGTGTCGGCGGTGACTCCCAGAATATATATACATATATAAATATCGTGTGACCGGATTGCCACATGATATTGCCAATTTTGTAAAGCGAGTGAGATAATTAATAATATATTTTAAAACTCACTATGACATTTAACTTTATCCAAATTGTTATTAATGCTCATAGAATCATAAATGACAAATACTTATGTTGTGATAATTTGACGCATCATTTTCTAGAGGAAAGGTATGCACTATTTTTGTTTTGCCCGCCCAACTACGCAAATCTTTCTGACAAATTCACAATCTAATTTCCATTTATATTTGCCTGAAAATTCCAGGTATATTAACATTTTAGTGTCTATGAATCGAGTTGCGTTTTTAATTTTCCTATAAATTTGATAATCTTAAACTAATAGTCACCTCTCCGAGACCCCATTCCGTCAGAGTGCCCTATTCCGAAAATCGGTTTAAAATGCCAATTGTGAATACATTTTCTGAAGGAATAATTACATTTATGAGTACGCTATTTGCTTCTTGTCATCTGAATAAGAACGCCTGCAAATTTCACTCAATTATAAATGAAAGTGGCTTCTTGAATACGTCAGATAATAGCGAGTTTGGGCTCGAGAACAACTTTAAAAATATTTGGCTGGCCTTTATGTATGGAGACTATAATGACTGTTCTCAAAAATATTTTTCCACGCTCAAGAACGCAAAACTCTCGGATACATTCACGGGTCCATTTTTGCTCGTAAAAGCACATTAAAATTACAGACATAACTTTTCAAGTTCTATCGAATGAAATTGCTTTTTTTATTTTTTCGATAAACTTATTTCATCTTAAATAACGTCATTCTTCTCTTACAATAATCTTTCCCTGATATTTTAACTTCTCTAAAATGTGTTCAGTTTGCCAACTTTGGTACCATTTTCTTACAGATCCTTTGCCATTAGAAGAAAATGGAAAATTTATTCGATTCCTTAGTATCTGAATAAAAATACTTGCAAATTTTGTGCATTTAATAATAAGAATGAATTTATGAATGTCTCAGAAAGTAACCAGTTTTGATTTCAGAAGGCCATTAAGTAGCCCGAAATCCATTTACATGTCATGAAGTGCACATCAGTCAGCATTGAATTTTATGTTCTTTAATGCAGGTATATGAGGCCTCTCCTCGTGTATGTAGATTTTCACAATGACAGTTTTTTTCACGGTTAGGTTCTTGACATGGCACGCCGAAAGGCGTCTCCATTACGCATAAGAAGATAATATCATGAATGCTGAAACGAATGATACAGAAATAAGTGGGCATCGCCTCTTCTCTTGCTTTCCGAGAAGCAGTCCAAAAAACTAAAAACAGCAAATCTTTCTCTTAAGATTTTATTTCGTTTTAAAGCCAACCTACTACCTGTGCAACTAAATGCCTTGAAACCTTGCTTTTCAAGACATCTACCTTGCCTCCAGACATTCACTGTGGAAACTTTCCAAAAGAGTTTTTCGTAGACATGAAAGCTATTAGGTTGGTTAACATGTAATCACTCTGTTTTGCTTCGTCATAGTTAAGAGTTCATTTGCATCATTGGCGGTTTTTTCTTACCATAAATATAATTTGGTATGCTTTGATTCCGATCTTTGTTTTTCCTTCCTTTCATCTTTGAAACTTTGTTTTTCCTTCACACCAATAAAACCTTTTTTGTCTTGAGAGGAGTGTCCAACTTAAGACATAAGTCAGATCTCAAATTATCTTTTCGAATGTTAAAACTATGGTTTTGGAATTAATTCGTATTTTTCAATTTTCTCATCCGAAATTTAATATTTTTAACTTATATTATTGTATAGTCTTCTTAAAGGGTATTTCATTGCAGTCTAATTGACAAAATATTTCCGAAATACATACTAAATTTGATTTTAAGAATTAAAATGTTATTCACAGCTCATCAGTTTCATTAAAATTTTTACGCTTAAAAAAAATTGTGCATTTTAGAAAAAAAATTGTCAATTAGATATAAAAGAAACAGCATTTGCAAAGAGTATAAAGAAACTAACAAATTTAATTTTCGAATGATAAATTTAAAAAATATGAATTCATTTCACGGCAATACGTTTAACATTGGAGAAAGTAATTCGAGTGATTGATAACAAGGTTTAACCTTCCAACATTATTTTTGGTACTTATCTACTTACTCGACAACCACTTTCTTTTTATTTATTTATTTATTTATTTATTTTAAATGCCTTCTGTTAAACTTTAATTTAATTGAGTGACCGTATGCGTATTTTCTTTTAAATGAACTTTAAAAAAAATCAATACGAACCCATATAAGTATATATTTTTTCTTTCATTCAATTTGGTATGCATCCTTCATCCTAAATATAACTTTCAGATGCTTTATCTTGAAAACAGATTAAATATGAATTAAAACGTGTTTGAGGCAGGTGCCACTATTGAGAAACGCATTTTGAAGATTAGGTGATTTTATGGTAATACCTGTCAAAACATAGATTAAAAAAAAAATATATATTTGTAAAGAAGATTGACAATATTCATTTAAAAATCCACGAATATATCTCTGACTTGTTAATATTTAGCATACATGAGAGGGCAAAAGATATATTTTAAACTTTAATCTACAGTATCGTCCCTTAAAGTTGATGTTTTTTCATATTTGCTGATAAACTTGACAACCAACGACAAATTAATTATAAACTCGCTTTGAAACTTCGAACCTTTAAATATCAACTGAAATAAATTTCACTCCGTTAATAATAATAATAATAATAATAATAAAACATTTCTAGTGCTATTTTGGCCTGGTAACCTTATTTAAATTCTGTTTAACCGATTACTGTGATGGATTGAGGAAGAGTTATAAAAGCTGAATAATGTTAATTTATTAGTCATTCAATAAATAAACAGCCAATCATCTTTTTATATAAGGTATTATGCATTGAAGTCTTATTAGAATAACTTCCTCTTGGCAGAATGTTCTCGCAAAAATTTCTTTTGAGCAAGTTACCTTTACCCAACCTAATTTTTATCAATAAAAACGTTTAATTGAAACGTTATATCATAAAATTTATAGCATTAATAATATACGGTGTTTTCCAAACTTGTGGGACGCGATTAACAAGGTACCGCAAAATAGGAAAAAGATTGTAAAAGAAATAAAAAAAAATTAAAAAACATTTTAAGAAGATCAATTACACATCAACATTGCATAAAACATTTCGATTCTAATTATGATAAATCGGTTATAAAAATTTACTTATCCACCTTATTCCCTTATTATATTTCAAAGCTTATTTTGATAGTAATGTTCTGAAATCTTAAAACTGTTTTCTCTTTTATTGTTCTAACTAGCTGATCCGCCCGGCGTTACCCGGTCCCGTCAAAAAATATCATGAAACGCGTAAAAACACTAAAAATCGCTGCACGAATTCCGAATAAACTTTAGTGAAAAGAGAACAAAATTTACTATATTGGATTAGAAGATTGAAATATGATTTATTTTATGAATGTCGAAAAATCGTCGCGGAACACGAAAAAACTCTAAAAATCGCATAAACAATTCGCGAAAAATTTAAAAATCACTGTATGAATTCTGAATGAACTTTATTGAAAAGAGGACGAAGTTTACAATTTTGTGCTAAAAGCTTAAAACAGATTTTTTTTTTTTTTTTTTTTTACTAAACTGGGAAAAATCGCAGCGAAACTATAAAAAAAAAAAACTTCTAAAAATCTCGTAAAAATGCTAAAAATACAAAACTCGCAGCGGACACAATTTACTTCAGTAGAATAAAACATTATAACCGGAATTCTTTCACGAACGCAAAAATCAACACGAAACTAAAAATCGCATTAAAAACTGCGGAAGACAAAATGTTCTATATTACGCTAAAAGTTTGAAATCGTATTATTTTTACTAATGTGAAAAAATCGCCGCAAAACGAGAAAAAACTCTAAAAATCGCATGAAAAATTTGCGAAAATTTCAAAAATCGCTGTACGAATTCAGAATAAACTTTATTGAAAACAGGACAAAATTTACAATATTGTGCTGAAAGTTTAAACCGGGTTCTTTTTACTAATGTGGAAAAATCGCCGCGATCAAAAACAAATAAATAAACTCGTTAAAAATCTCATAAAAATTGTTGAAAGTTCAAAATCGATGAGGACAAAAACATTATAACCGGAATTCTTTCAAGAATATCAAAAATCGAAGCGAAACGCGGAAAAATGGCAAAAATGGCTCTGAAAATCGCAGAAGAAAAAATGTGCTTATGTTCGACTAAATGTTTGAAAAAGAGTTCCTTTTGCGAATGTCAAAAATTCACCACGGAGAGAGAAAAAATGCTAAAAATCGCTTTGGAAATCGCACCAAAAAGCGCAAAAACTTCAGGAGGACAAAATTTACTATATTAAGGCTAAAAGTTTGAAATCGAATTTATTTCACGAATGCCAAAACATCGCCGCGAAACGCGAAAAACGTGCGTTAAAAATCGATAAAAATTCAAAAATCGCAGAGAAAAAAATTACTATAGTAGGCTAAAATATTGCAACCGCAATTCTTTCAAGAATGTCAAAAAATCGCTAAAAATCACAATAAAATTCGCTAAAAATTAAAAAATCGAGGACGATAAAATTTACTATAATAGGTTAAAATTTTAAACGAAATTCAATATTACTAATGTTTAAAAAATGTCGAAAAAACTCTAGAAACCGCATAAAATTTTTTGCGTAAAATTCAAAACTCGTTGTACGAATCCAGAATAAACTTTATTGAAAAGAAGACAAAAATTTTACTATAGTGGAATACATTGTAAATTGTACGTTGTAACTTTGTTATCGGAATATTTCACAAAAGTCAAAAGATCGCAGCGGAACGCGAGGAAACGCTGAAAATCACATTAAAAATGGCTAAAATTAAAAAGTAGCAGCGGACAAAATTTACTATATTAGGCTAAAAGTTTGAAACCGAATTCCTTTTACTAATGTGAAAAAATCGCCTTGAAACGCGAAAAAGTTCAAAAAATCGTATAAAAAATTCGCGAAAAAATTCAAAAATCACTGATCGAATTCCAAATAAGCAATACTGAAAGGAGGACAAAATTTACTATATTGGGGTAAAAAAAAAAAAAAAAAAAAAAAAAAAAAAAAAAAAAATGAAACCACATTCCTTTTACTAATGTGGATAAATCTCTGCAAAACGTGAACAAATGCTAAAAAAGGCATAAGTTAAATAAAAAAATCCAAAATCGGGCTTCGGGGTGCATAACTACTTACACACCTTCCTACCAAATTTTGACTTCTTTGCTTATTATTATAGATGTCTTTTGTTTTTTCTAACTAAGAAATAACTTTTGTTCTCTTTGACTTCATAGAAGAATAATTGTAATGCATCGTGTAGTGTTGCCAGTAGGCTACTTTTTTAAAATTCAGATTGTTTGTTTTCTACCACTTTTTTAATGTTGTGTAATTGGCCTTATTATCGCTTTAAAATTTGTCATTAAATAAGGTGACTTTTTCTACTTGACAAAACTGGTGGCAATCAAACAATCTGAATTTTAAAAAAAGTAGCGAACTGGCAACACTGACATCGTGTATATTTTGAAAGATATATAAGAACAAGAACGAAGAAAAATAAGTATAATAAGAATAGGAAGAAAAATAAGAATAAGGGAAATAAGACACATTTAGAAAGAGCTTCTACTGCGATAAAAGATATAATTTTATATTTCTACTTTTGTCATTTACATTTTATCACTTTATATTTTATCATTTATATTTCCATAATTTTATATTTTATAATTTTATATACTTATCTTAAAACTTTTTCCTCTTTTATTGTTCTAATTTCTTTTGTTTTTCTATAGTTAATAAATATTTTTTGTTTCCTTAGACTTAAGTGCAAAATAATTGTAATACATCGTGTATATTTTGAAATATATATAAGAACAAGAATAGGAAAAAAACTAAAAAAAAACTGAAATAATACATATTTAGAAAGAGATTCTACTGCAATAAAAGATATAATTTTATATTTATACGTTTTAGATAATCATTATGTGTTTATAAAGTGTTTTTTTTATTATTATGATATTTTTCCTCAATATATCGTTTACTTGAATGTGTTCTCTAATTAACCAGAAAAAAAAGTATTGAATTTTCTATTTAAGTGTTTTATGGTATGCAGTAGAAATTTACAATATGTATTTTCCTTTTTTTTTTTAGGTAAGTGAATCTATTTTGTTCTCAAATTTATTATTCATGGAGAAAATGGTGAAATACGGTAATGTATTTTTAAAAATATAATTAATAATAAATATGCAAAGTTACTCATTGTTTTTAAACAATAAAATGTTAACTTCAGATTGTTAGTATGTAAGAAAAACACAAAAAATAAATGTGTAAAAATGCACTTTGTTTCTAAACAATGAAATTTGAAATTTAGATTTTTGATCCGAGAAGAAAAACTAAAGTAATTTTGCTTTGGAAAGCGTTTTGATGAACTTAAAATTAAAATAATTGAAATGTAAAACTTTAAAGTACAAAATATTAGTAATAAATATGCAAATTCAAATCTTATTGTCAAATTTAATTAAAACTTTTCAGTATTTTCAAGGCTTCAAAGCGTAATATTTTCTTATTCAGTTCAGTATAAATAAAATATTTTGTTTCCGTTCTGGATTTTGTTCCCTTAAAAATGATTTTTAGTTCGGTATTAAATAAACTAATCGTCAAAATATTACATTTAAACTAATACAAAATACCATCTTTTCAAATTCTAAAATTCTTATTTTCTGTTTGGCCCTAGGCTTTCCAAAGTTTTGCAAACATATTTCTTTTAATGTAAAGAGTAAAACAGTCGTAATTAGTTAACTTCCTTTTAAATCTTAATTATTATTAATATATCAAAAATATTATTATTATATCATTGATTTATCATTAATATATCATTATTAATATACCATTGATTTATCATTATAAATTTTAATTCAGTTCCGAAACTAAAAAAACAATTTAGTTTCAGTTCCATTAGAAGCACCGTTTATTTTAATTCGGTTCCGATTCAAAGTCCTGCATTTTTCAGCTAAGCAAACTCAAATTTCCTGACAAAGAAACCGTCAAACGTTTAAATTGTCAAATTCACAAATTCCTGTAATGTACTATGTTTTCCTTTGATTCAATAGCAAACATTTCAAATATTACAGCAGAATTTGTTTAAAAAAAAAAAAAAATTGAAGACATTTTGTTTTTCAGTAATTAAATGTGTTAAAAGTATTATTTAAGCAGTTGATGAAACTTTATGGCAGAAATTAAATAGGTCTTAGATTTAAAAAGAAAATAGAATCGTTATAATTGTAAAACGTTTTCTATGTGTAAGAAAATATACTTGTATAAGCAAATGTTTGACTGAAAAAAAAAAAAGTCACTTTAAATTATTCATTTTTTGAAAAAAGGAACAAAGGAAAGAAAAAAAAAGGCCTTGGACTGCCTTAAAAGAAAGTTTTTCTTAAATTAAATTCAAAAAATATTTTTCTAATTAGGGTGACTGGGATAAAAGCATGAAATTATCTTTTGCTAAGGGAAATCAAATCGTTTTGGAAACCAAACAAAAGCAATCGGACCTTGAAACTGGTTTCGGAGCTTCGGGCGAAAGCAGTTACTGCATCTTTCAGGACTTGTTAGTTTGTGTTTATCAATTTGGGTCATGTTATAAAAGATATTGAATAACACAATATTGAAAGCGAAAGATGTAACAGTATGAAGTTCATACCAACTTTATTTACAGCACCAGCACGGAAAATCTATTTTCTTTTTCTGTTGGTCGTTGATGCTTCGGAAGCCGATTCGCAACAAGGGTGGTACGGGCGATGAGCTTGTACCATTCGCGAAGGCCACTGTCACTGATAGACTACGTTAAAAATAAAAATGTTTCTCGATTTAGCAAGACGTTTTACGAAAATATAATATAATCTCTTCCGAGTTACCCACGATTTCGAAAATCGTCTGTTTATCTCTAAAAACCGCAGAAACCAGCAGATTTCCGAGATTTAAAGAAGAATTTCTCAAAGAAGTGTTTTTGTACTGCCCGTATTTTTTGGAAAAGTTACGAAGTAATTTTTTACAGTGTATTAATCAGTTTTCTCAACCCGGTATCAACACGAAATATCCATTTTTTAAATGCTTTCAATTCTCAAGTAAACATTTTCAGCTGCGTAAATTTAATCGCAGAAATCTGCAATTAAATAAAGCGAACATTACCAGTTGCAAAAAGTGATAGATATTTTTATGAACAAAATATTTCCAAAATTTGACAACACTCCTTAGCAGGCAAATATAACTCTGAGACCATATTATGAGAAATATGGTTAGCTCTGATTATGGGTTAGCTCTATCTGAGTATTTCGTTATTGTAGTTTATTTATGGCTGTTTCTTATTCATTGTCTAGTGGTCAAGTATATTTACCGCTTTTGTTATGTATAATAAAATTATTGCTTTGATCAACTAAACAGCCAATTTTTTTCAATCAATAAATTTCCCTAATCAACCAACTAATTAATTTTACGAACCAACTAATTTTAATAATTCCAGTAAGTCATGTATAATAAATGTATGATCAAATAAGTAAAAACTATGCTATTATTCGATGCAATCTCGTCATAATGATCATGCTTCATTGCACCCTTGTTTCTCTTGTAGGAGAAGGGTCTCGCCTGTGTCCGAATTTCGGATAGCCCTGTCTCTGTTCCTCAGTATTTCTTTATTACAGTTCATTTCTGGCTTCTTAAAATTTATTGTCTGGAATTCGTGTATATTTGCCACGTTTATCGTTTATAATAAATTAATTGCTCCGACTAACCAAATAAATATTTCCAATAATAAAACCAATCAACCAACTAATTTTAATAATTTTTGTAGGTCATATATAATAAATGTGAGACCAAAATGCAAAAACTATAAAAATATTCGATGGAATTTCTTCGTAATGATCATGACTTTTCGCATCTTATTTTGTTACAGAAAGTTTCTTCTCTGTTTGATTTTTGATTAGCACGGACTCTATTTCTTTAACCATTCAACGTTCATTGGTTTCCCTGTGAAACCACAAAACTTTAATTACGAAATTCAACAATGACAGCAGAATTTTAATAGAAATGTTTTCCACTTATTGAAATATGTGTGAAATATCGCTTTTTTTTATATATATATAGAAATAAATTTGTTCATAATTTCCGGTGTCAATCATTTATTTCAACATTTTAGCAATTGAAATGCTTTATCCGTTAAAGGGTTAATGCAATTTCTTTATAGCTTCTTGAAATTCATTGTTTATTGGTCAAGCATTTTTACCGCGTTTGCCATGTATAAAAAATTTATTGCATTGGCCAATCAAACAGCCATTTTTTTTTAAATCAATGAATTTCTCTAATTAACTAAATAATTTTACCAACGGACTAATTTAATAATTTCAGTAAGCCGTGTATAATAAATGTAAGACCAAATATAATTTGCGTTATATTTCGACGCAATCTCTTTGTAATGATCATGCTTCATTGTACCCTTGTTTGTTTTTTTGGAAAAAAGTCTCGTCCTTGTTTGAATTTTGGTAGACTCGTGTATCTCTTTATTCCAGTTTATTTAACCCTTTCAAGGGCGGCGGTATGTTTATGAAACCACTTAAGTTTAATTCCCAAATGCCACAATGGCACCGGAATTTTGGTATAAAATATTTCTTTTATTATGTATGTGAAATATATCATTTTTTTTTCATTTTTCCAAATAAATTTCTAAATAAATTCAGTTTCAGTCATTTAGTTCAACATATTAGCAATGGAAGAGCTTTGCCCCTGAAAGGGTTAAAGCTTCTTGAAATTTATTGTCTGGAAATCGTGTATCTTTACCGCGTGTGTGGTGTATAATAAATTTATTGTTTCGACTAGCCTCATATAAACATTTTATTTTTAAATCAACGAACTTTACCAATCAATCAACCAACCAACAGTTTAATAATTTTAGTAGGTCATATATAATAAATGTGAGACCAGATGTAAAATTTATGCAATTTTTCGATGCAATCTCTTCGTTATGATCATGATTTTTCGCATCTTTGTTTGTCCTGTTGGAGAAGAACCTCATCTCTATTTGATTTTTGGTTAGCTCTGCCTCTGTATTTCTTTATTGCAGTTTATTTATGGCTTCTTGAAATTCATTGTTTTAGTTGGTCGTCTATGATGTCATGCTTGAGAAGTTTGCGTAGGGATTATTGTAGGGATATCTGATAAATGATTTGGAGGGGAAAAAAGGACTGCGGAGCAAGGGTATGATCACCTGGTGAACAGACAGCCCCGAAACGGCATTGAATTAGGCCATTGCCTGCTCTCGGCGCACACGCACATGTGTTCATACCGGTTTCCTCGTATAGTTGAGATTAGTTCGCAAAGGTGTTTTTTTATGAATATCTGCGCTTTTACGGCGCAGTATTATTATGTCTGTTTTATTGTTATTTTATTTTCTCTTTCCTCTCTCGTCGTTCGCTATTTATTATTACACAAAGAGCGTTAAGCATGATGAGAAATGGTGGAACTTCAATGTCAAGTTCAAAGTAGGAGAAAGAAAGGGATAACATTTTGTTTTCTTTTGCGCTTGCGGGAAAAATTCTGTTAGTTGTGACAGGTGAAGGTCTAAAAGCACAACAAGACGTATTAAGGAAAGAAAAGAAATTAGTTTTGCTTTTATTGTTTGCAGATTCTTTCGAGTGTCTTTTAATGTGTTTGCGAGAGTTAATTCCTTCAGATTAAAAACACGTTTCAAAGTTAACATTATTCCGCGCTAAGGGGAGAAAGTATTCCTTTTTTAAGCTGGATACAACACGTGGAAATGGTATTTTAGGCTTTCGTATCGCAATCTTTTCCTAATAAATCTAAAGTACGTCTCTTAAAATTTGTTCCTGGAACGTAATAGTTCCCACTATCACATTAAAAAAGAAACAATATGCGTCTGTGTGTGCTTAGGAAATGGCAGAATTCAGCCGTGCTGCCATGGACAGAATTTTTTCAAGGAGGACATTCGCAGGGAAAGTTATCCAAATAGTTTTCACGCCAGAAAACCCTGTAAACTTGATACAGCATCGCCGCTGGAACAGCAAAAAATGTAACACGCGAACTTCGGTACTGAACTTTTAATATAAGTGATTAGCATACTAACCACTGGTTTCAAATCGTAATAGTTTTTTTTTTTTTTTTTTTTTTTAAATTATCATTTAGGTTCATTAAAAACAAACTATATCAGTCCTGTTCCAGTTTTCGTTCCGTTAAAACTAACGGCCTTCGGTTCATTTCCTGCTTTCGTTCAGTCAAAATTACTGTATTTCCGGTTTTCAGTACGGTTCCGGTTCAAAGTGCTGATTTCAATAAATCACAAAAGATACTTAAATAATTCATTACACTTCATTCGTTTACTCTTAAATAATT
Source organism: Maratus michaelseni (assembly GCA_963931845.1). NCBI lineage: Eukaryota > Metazoa > Arthropoda > Arachnida > Araneae > Salticidae > Maratus > Maratus michaelseni. The sequence continues at coordinate 448,773,134 of OZ007586.1, forward strand.
CATTTAAGCTAATACAAAATAAAATATAATCACACCAAATTATTAAATTCTTATTTTCTTTCCGCCCTAGGCTTTCCATAATTTTACAAAATTCTTGCTTCAACATAGAAAGTTAAACCATATTCCAATCTTGTCCTAAAAATATCTCTAGCCTAAAAATTAATGGGATAAAGAAAAAAACATATGCCACTGTTGGTTTCATCCTCGGGGTTAGTACTTTGAGCAAAATAACACCGTTTATTTCTATTCATTAGTTAATAAATATTTTAATTTTTGGCAATTTAATTAGTTTTAGTAAACATAAGATTTACAAAATACAAACAGTTAAAGACAAGTTGTGATTGATTACATTGGCTTGTATTATTATTTTTTTTTAAATAATTGAAATTTCCTAAATTGAATTTTTATATAATTGTTTTATTACAGTTTGGCTCCAGAGCAGAGAAATAATCTCAGTTCAGTTCTAGAACAGAAAAAACAATTTAGTTCTCTTCCGGTTTTGCGTGTGCCATTAAAAAAAGAACAAAAATCATACTGAATCCAGTTTTGTCATGCTTTTAAGATGGATGTCAAAAACTAATCAGGAAACCAGTAAATTTGTCCTTACGGAGTCTGTTTAGCTTTCTGATATATTAGATGGTTTTCTTCGTAAGTGACTTCGATACAAGCTTGGATTTCTTGAATATTCTTCAGGCAAGACTTTTTTTATTTCTAAGCAGACACTTCTACAATGCAAAGTTGCCTTTAATCAAAACCGAATTACGCGGTTTACTGTTGTATGAATTTATTTCGTTAAACTAAAATTAAATAAATCTGCTTGAAATGAATTAATATATTAAAAATGAAATTGATAAAAACCACTGTTAATAAAAAGGCCATTAATAGATTAAATCCTTAAAACCGAAGGCTGTACTATCCTGGTCTAGAGCATCTGCACTGGTAGGAAAGATAAAAACCTATGAAGATGCAAAAAATAATTATACACTTTGGATGAGACTATATTATTAAAATTTCCGACTTCAATCATCCATTATCTTGCATAGTGATTAGGGCTACTAGTAGTCCAAGAGTGGAGAATTCGTTTCAAGGTTTTGTCTTCGATATTCTTATAGTGGTTCAAACTCGTGTTTGAGATTTTGGTCTGGTTATTAAAAAAAAAGGGGGGGGGGGGGGAGAAAAGTCTGAGAAAAAAGAAGCACTCATAAATTAGCCCAAATTTGGTTAAAGAATTTATGTATTTAAATTTTTCAGATTGTTTTTCAATAAAAACTAGTATTCAAATTTATTCAAATATAATTAAATTGTCAAGTTTACTAAGTCACTGAAATTTCTTTGAAACTATAAAACAGTTGAACATATATATGAAAAACTGTTTCAAAACCGTTAAAGTACTGTATTAATGTAGCCTTTTTTATATATTGTAATGTTACAAAGCAGAAGTCTTCTAGAATAAAATATTTTTTAATTTATTAACAAATGAGGGAATAGAGCATTTTATAAATTGACTCTCTTTTACAGGAATTACATTTTGATATTTTCACATTTGTCCCAAAATTTTGATGATGATGAAATGTTGAAAAAAACCAGTCTAGAATTTATAACGTATTTGAAAAACAATCTGAAATAAATATATAGAGATGAATTTTTGGAGAATATATCGGGAGGTTAAAAAATATCAGTAAAATATTAATTAATAGTGATTCATAGTGACAAATTGGCAGCATGTGAGATAGAGAGAATTTAGAACTGCCAACTGAAATGTACCTTTAATCTTATTAATTAATAAACTTGATATTAGAAACTATTTAATGAAGCTTAACTAGATTGGCAGTGATCTTTAGCTCAAATCAAAAAATATTTTTCAACTCAACTAATTTATTATCATTTTATATACTTATTGGTGTTTCAACAACTAGCAATAAGTAAAATGATGTCAATAGCTTGCATTTCAATTTATCTTTTAAATAATTGAAATTTTATAAATTGCATTTTTAAAAGTAAATTTCTTTCACGGTTCGGTCCCGGGGTAGAAAAATAATTTGTGTTCAATTTCAAACCTGCGAAAAATCAATTTAGGCTCAGCATGGACTAGGCAAGACCAAAGACAGCCCCAGAGCCTGGTATTCATCCGAGACCTCCTTTCCTCTACTGTCACTGTCACAAATAAATAAATAAATAATAATATATATTTTCAACGCCTTAGAATACTTATGAGGACGTGAGTTCCAAAACTCGCCATACCCCCCCCCCCCCTTCCCAACAATAAATAAATAAATAATAAAAAAAAACCTCGTGTTTTCTCTATTTATTTATTCTGTCAATAATCCTGCACCAAAAAATACTACAATCTGTAACAAAGTTAGTTTATCGTGTATATCTGGCATTGTAAAATATTGGTTTACTTTCAAAACTCGCCTTGTATACTAGGGATTTGGGAACAAAACTTGGTCTACCAAAATTTTCTGTTCTGGATAAGACGGGTTTTGAAACTCACGTCCTCATATATGTATTATATAATACACACATATACATTTTTTTACGCTTATTCTACACCAAAAGCACAAAATATTGATTGTAATCAAGTCAAATATGAAAGGTTAAGATATATTTAAAATACCAACTTTATGAAAATTGCATAACAAATATGGGGACATCCAAAATCAGAGGGCCCAGGGCCATGTCCCAGTTGGCCCATGCTTTAATAGGGCGCTTGTTTCAGTTCCGGTTTTCGTTCCATCAAAAATTACGATTTTTTAGAATTTTCGGTTCGGTTTCCTTTTGAAACCAAAGTCCATGGTCTTTTCTGACATATTACTTGATGAAGCCTGTAGAACCACTTTTCCAACAATGACACTGATGGTGCCTTAAAGGAAATTTACTGTAATTTCTGAACGATGCTTTGGTCAAGCTTGTCGTAATGCGATCCAATGAACTAATAGCTAGATTTGTAATGAATTTTTTTTCTATACGAAATCTGTAAAATTGCTGTAATCCATATTTATTTATTTATTTTTATTTATTTATTTATTTATTTATTTATTTATTTATTTATTATTTATTTATTTATTTATTTATTTTAAAGTTTAAAAGAAATATTTTCATATTAGGAAAATCACCAAAATGCAACTTTCATATGTCGTTTTGTTTAAAGTGTTTCTGAAAATGGAGCTATAGATGAGTGATTATAAATTCAGCCTGCTTTTTATGTTATAAAAATCGCTTTTTTTAATTTAATATTATTATTATTTATTTGAAAATGGAATTCGGAAATATCAGAGAAACGCGGCTTTCAAAGATATAAATGTACACGCACATAACTAAAATTAAATATTTTATCAATAAAAGGGGGATTTTCACCCTTTAACTTTCTAAACATTTCCCATGATTATTTGGCAACACCAAAGTTGAGGTTTAAAATTCTTCAAATGCTCTTTTATCTAAAGTTGATTTTTAGGCAGTGAAACATGAGTAAGGAAAAATAATATTTCCTGTTGAAACCTGAAAGAAAAAAAAAATACATTATGAGATAAGTGCATTTAAATTCACGAAGAAAGCAAAGCAACCAAAGGCAATACAACATGAAATATATTATATATTTTGCTCTAATTATCGCATTTACATGCGGTTTGCATCATTTTTTTAAAAGAAATCTATCGTATTTTTTATGGTAAAAATAACTGACATATGATTTTTTGGAGATTTTAAAGTTCCATACCATCTTAAAATAAAACTTATAAACTGTGCTTCACTATAACAAGTTTTCTCATCGCTATGAATCTGACCCACGCTTCCTCTAACCATTGTGAAATTGCAACACTGGTGAGAACGACTACAACTGCATTAAAAACAAAGATGTGTTTCAAAGGGAGTTCATAGCTCCGATTTATTGCGACAGTTATTTGCGTGATTCTTTCACACAGGTGACAGTTTTCCTTTCTTATGGGCAAGTTACAGCAGAACCGCTTAACAAAAAAGAGGAAAAAGACCATTAAGGTTCCGCTAAAAATCATACAGCTTCCTGCATTTGCGAAACGCAGATTATGTGTTTTAGAAACGAATGTACATTCTTTCATCATTTTAACACTACCGATACTGTGGGGAATGATATTGCATTATTTAAGGCTGTTAGAAAATAAAATATTTTCTCTGCTTAACAACGCAAACAATTCGGACGCGTTCACGGAATCATTTTTATAAATAAAAGCATGACAGTACTATTTAATTGATTTAGAATCGAATAATATATCCCCCCCCCCCTTTTTTTTGTTAAATGTATTATATTATGAGTGGAAATCAATAGCTCCATGATAAGGAACTTTCATTGACAGTCGTGTTTTTAAAATTGATTCAAAAAACTAACTGTGACATTATTTTTTGAAAAACGCGTTTATTCAGAAAAGACAGACATAATTCGATTTCTTAAGATCTGAATACCAACAGATTTTGTACATTTAAGAATAGAAATGAATTTGCGATTGTATCAGAAATTGACAAGTTTAGATTTGAGAACAGCTTTGATAAGAACAATGTCATTTTTAGTTCAAGCTGTTTTCAAATCGAAATGAACAATTTTTCGACACTATCACGAAAGTAACCCCCTCCTCTCTTACGCATAAAAATTTTAGATATTCAAGGCCTGAACAATCTAACAGTTTTTTCATTTTATACCATAGTAACGCATCAGAAAAAAATTATATCCAAGTTAATGTTTTTAAGTCGATTTTCTGTGTATGAAATTTACAAGAAGTTGAGAAATCGACTATAATGAAATACTTATATTTTTAAAAAAGGAAAAAAGAACCTATTCAATTAGTTGAAATCCTAATACCTAAATTTATGCATTTAGAAATGAAAATGATTTCGTAATTGTGTCAGTAAGAAGGCACAAAAAGTGTTGTCGAGTTTGAAAAATTAATTGAATCACTAGGTGTTCGTCTGTCAAACATTTAAGATCTCCTTACCCATTTATTTTTTACAAATTGAGCCGCCAAACACTTTACAACCAAAGAGCCAACTGTGTTTTCGTCGGTTTTTCTGTTCTGCAAAGTCTAAGTGCCAATTGAGTTGCTTCCAACAGTTGAGTAATCGTTGGAACCAGTGGCTAAATAGTGGAGGCAGTTTTGGACGGTGATCTTTCTAGGAATGGAAAATTCCTTTCCTAGAACAAAATAATTACAGTAGAAACCTCGGTACTCGAACACTTCAGTTGAACAATTTGGTTCTCGAACAAGAAATTCAAGCGAAATTTGATTCGGTTTACGTACAGAAATTCTGTTCTCGAACAGTGAGAGTGTCGTCTCCAAATCGATCGAATGAAAAAAACGTTGCAAAAGAGACCGAATTCATTTTTCTTTTCTGGACGCAAAGCACACCATACACGAGGTACAGTGATCGGAGCATCAAGGAAATTCGTGCATTTTAAGATTTCTGTGTAGTGACATTGTGGAATCCTCTGATTTTATTTTCTGTTTTTCCCTTTCGTTTCTTTCTTTTCTATTCTTTAATTTTTCTTTGTTCTTGTTTTTGTTTTCATGAGCGCGAATCACATGATATACATGAGAATATAAAGATCTCGGTGATAACGATTTTCGTGCATTTTGAGGTTCAAAAGCAGCGATAACTTACTGGTCCCAATGATAAAAGAAAATAAGAATGGTAATTCCGGTTTGGGGATTTTAAATTGGGCGTTTTAAAATATATTTTTGTGATAATTTAAACTTTTGACACATTACCACAAGGTAAAAAAAAAGTTTTTGTTAAATCCAATAAGCCGAGAAAATCTTTGAGAATATATTCGCGAAAAGAAAATATCAAATAAAGATTTTTCAACTGAATATTGGAAAAGGAAATGTTTCTGCTATCTATTGCCGTATTTTACAAGCATTATTGAACTTTATAAATAGTTTATATGTGATACACGAATAAAAATAGCATGTGCACAGTTCAGTTGGGCTCATTTTTAAATACAATCATTTATGAGGTTGCGAAGTATAGGAGGATCAAATATGGCCAGTTTTACACTAGCAATTATGAAGTATAGTGCTTTTTTTTTTTTTTTTTTAGCATGGAATTTCAGTTATCACTTTCAGAGTAAAAAAAAAAAAAAAAGCATATAGCCAGCCTCTGTTGCGCCGTCTATTGGGTATTCAAAGCCCAAAACTGGCCAATATCTATATTGATAACCTGATATGCAAAATTTTATGCATTTCTACCAAATAGAAACTGAGATATAATTTTAATGTTCATCGCAGAAACCTTTGCATTGTAGCAGCACCTTTCAAAAAGTGTTTTCCTACTTATTTACATGATTTTAAAAAAATCACCAAGTTAACAACACAGATGAAGAGGCTATTGCTAAGTCATGTTTTCTGACATTTGTAATTATCATTTCTAGAATCTAACTAGACTTTCAAAAAATCGAAAGTGATTTCATCCAAACCTTAGATGCATGTTAGACTTAGATGAGTCGTCACATGTCATTTCGCGTTGTTTGTTTTTGTTTTAAAGAAGATGAAATAATCAGTCGCATGTAACGCTTGGCTGGCTTAGTTTGTTTATGTTTTTAGTGGTATGTTCCGTTTTCCCCTTGAGTTTATTTTTACCGGCCGAAATTTTATATACGAAATGATTTGTCGTCGAAATTTTCACAAGGTTTCTTAACAACTGTTGATTCAAACGCATTTAAAATCCCTTTTTCTGCACATTTTTCATAATTTCTTCCGTAAAAAACACTAGGGAGTGCAACAAATATGAGAGTTTTTTTCTGAAATATTTACCGATGTTATTTTCCTTATTTTGAAAAGAAGTAACAAGCTTTAGGACACATAGAATATATATATTATATAGCGCATTGAACCACGATATTTCTTGTTCCGGTTCAAGTAGAATGAAATATTTCGGTTCAGTTCCAAATTTTGTTCCCTAAAAAAGAACGGTTTTCGGTTCACTGCCGGTTTTTGAATCTATTCGGTTCATTTTCGGCAATTAAATTAATTGCAATATAAATAATTTCTGATTCGATATTTGACATACCTTATGTCCAAAGTAAAGAAGTAAATGTATGTCAATGGCTTGTACTTGAATTTATTTTTTACATAATTGAAATTTTACAAATTTAATTTTTAAATTTAAAATAAGATTTTACGGTTCAGTTCTGGAACAGAAAAATAATTTTGGTTCAGTTTTGGAATTGAAACACATACACACTTTATGTTCAGTTATAGTTTTCCATCCATGAGAAGTAATGGTTGTGTTGGGTTTTCTATTCGGGTTCGGTTCGATGCCCTGCTATTTCCTCAATCGTGTGTCTCTGTTAGGTCTCTTCTAAACCAGAAAGGAAAAAGAAAAAAAAAACTAAGGCAAAGTTTGTTAAATTTTGAAACATCAAATAACTTTTAGGCTACCCTGTATACTTGTTCTTTGCTTTTTAAGGTGGTCCGGGACACAAAAAATCTCGGATGAAATAAAATCACATTTTTACTTTTTAGCTTAAGGCTACTCTCAAATCTAAAGTAGCTACTTTATGACACATTTTTGAATTCTTTTTTGTTCACAAATGTATGAAATTGGCAGGTGCCCTTATTCAGAAACCTTGTAATCGAAAGACGTTTTCCAATTTTAGGTAAAGGCAGAAGATCTTTCAGAAAATACTGGAACGTTTCGAACCGAATTGCCGACGCGTCAATTTCCGAGAAAGGCGAAAAACGTGTCGTCACGTGACACGATTCGCTTATAACTCGATAAGTAACTTATTTATTAAAAAATGGAAAACTCATTTCGATTCCAATTTTATGCCTTTGTCAAAAAATGTGTCAGAAAGTTTCACGTTGTTGACAGATCATTTGAGAACCACCTTTTAAAAAATACTCTACAGCTTTTAGAATCAAATGCAAGACGGAATGCAAATACAATAATTAAATCAAAAGCTATAATGCTAATGTTTTACAGCCTTTGATTGTCGTGTTTTCTTTCAGGATTTAAATGCATTTATCTCAGAATGTATATTTGCTAGATTTGTCATATTTAAATTGATATATTTAAATTTCTGTGAAAACAGAAGGGAACAGATGTGTTACACTCACGCTAAAATGTAAACAAAAGATTGGCGACTGTTTGGTTGGCGCGATTTCCAAGACTGCGCCAAACGAATAACTTTATACAATGGCTAGGTTGCCATTAAAGGAAAAAATCCCCTAAATTTGGCGAGTTTTTTCTTTTTTTTAACCGATTAATTTTTTTTTTTTTTTAGCGTGAGTGTAAAGCATCTAAGCCAACAGAAGTTATGACAAGTTAGAAAGGAGTACAATGTTTTTCAGTTACTTAAGTTTTAAACTATTACCGGGATTTTGGTTTTAAGAGAAAATTTTGAAAATATAATTCTCGTAGTAAAAGGTACTCATAAAAAAATACATTATTTTTCCTTTAAAAATTATTAGATTTTTTTTAAATAAGCATTTTTGTAAATCCGGAAGAAAAATGAATATAATTTTTTTTTCTGTACTCAAAATTGAAAAAATGACACATCTTTCAGAAAATAAAATTTTAAACATGGTTAAAATTTGAAATTTTATTTATTTTTAAAAATTAAATTTGAATATTTTAAAACAAATTTACATTTGAAAGGAAATATATCCATAAGTATACATTTCTAAAAAAAATTAGCAAAATAAAAAGTAAAATTTTGTATACCGTACCACCTTAATATTTTCGAAATTGCACGATAAGAATTCAAACTTTTTGGGCAACGTTTTTCTTTAGAATCTTCATAAAGAAATGGAAGTTTTCCATATATTTTCAGCAATTTATTTATAAATTTAATCAAAATACTAGTTTTATTTATCTGTATCTTACGATTCATTTGATTTTTAGGTCATTTACTTTTCCTTACTCGTTATAAAGAAAATATGCGAAAATATGTTCCAGATTGCTGAAATTTTATACATGACCTTATTAGTGTGTGGGGCACATTTTACTCATTGGAAATTTTTTGTAAGAGTGCCGTATAAAAATTTAAATTTTGTATTTCTTCAAATTTAATCCCTTGAAAATTTTAACCGATTTCATTAAATTCTGTACCTTTTTTTACGTAGCTTTGTAATTTATAATATATGTCTATGATCAATATTTAAGGAATAAAAGCCGAGTTCAATGTTTTTGTTACACCCTGTATAATTCCCCCCCCCCTCTATTACTGGGTAAAAGCCCTATTTCCCCATATGGTAATATAGCCATATGGGACACATTAACTGGTATGAAATGTGTTAATAAGCTTAATGTAAAAATTCTGAGTATTTTGAACTTCTACAGGTACTTCTCCTTGAAAATATAAGATTTTGCAGCGACATTATCATTTTTACAACATCAGGGAAGAAACTTCCTTCGTAATGACTCTGTTATGCAGCTTTGCAGCAATCACGGCTTTTATGACGAGTTATACACGCGTTACCTTTGATGACAGCTTCAATTTCCCTTTGAATTTATCTTCGTATTGTATTAAAGGAATCATACCTTTGTTGAAGCAATATGGCAATTCTTTTATTTCATATATTCTTCGTTAACGTGGAGCATATTATCTCTTACTGAATATTTCGGCATTTGATTTTGCAATGACTAGGTGAATGTTATTTCAGGACGTTCAACTTTAAACAACTGACATCAAATGACGAAGTATTTCTCTCGCAAGCATTCGTGATCGACTCGTAAATTAAGTATTGTTGTACGTAAATATGGTATTAGCTTTTTGCCATTATTGACGTTTGTGCAAATTTGGAGGTTAAAAGGAAGGAAACATAAAATTATTTGCTTGTTGTCTGATATCACAAGTTCTGCATGTTGTGAGTAATATCGTGCGATGATTTATGTAATGGTTTGAACGTTATTTTATTCGTTGTGTGTTTATTTTTCACCTGTATGGAGACATCCATTAATTACGTCACATTTCAGGAGAGGGGGAGGAGAGGTGCGCTAAGTGTGACACAGTGTGACAGGGCGAAGTTGTGGGTTAACACGTTGTGAAGTCAGAAATAAAATAAGAAAATAATTAAGTAAGCATTATTTTCAAGCAGCATAATAAAGTTCAATTAAAAAAGTATATTTTTATTCAGGTAGTATTAGGTATATTTTTCCTTATACTTAGAATTTGTAACAGTTTTATAGCATTTACTAGAAGAACCACCCAGCTTTGCCCATGTTAACCATGGCGGGAGGCGGCTTCCGGGAAAATAAATGAAAATGCAATAATACAGCGATCACAAAAAATTTGCCTTTTTAATGATTTGTGGGCGCGAATGCAATCAGACAAAAATGACCTTACTTTGACACAATCATAGTAAAATCCCTAAGCTATAAAAAGGAGAATGTGCATTTTCTTTTGCGCGTGTAACAAATATAGGATTTCCCCGACAATACGGAAAAAAAAAAAAAAAAAAAAAAAAAAAAAACGCAAACAATTCAACCAAATGGGATAGTATTTAGTGAAATTCTACTTCATCAGGCATTATTTTTAAATGGTAACTTACATTTTCATAAAACTAAATAAATTTATAATGATTACAAGGAAAATGACGTCATTCTTTTAGACGATTTCAGTCGCGACGGTCAATCATGAAGTTTTGTTTGAAAATAAACTTCTGAATCTAAATAAACAGTTGCTATATTTCATTTTCTATTTAATATAAATCGTAGAAAATGTTACCCCTCATTTAAAGTATTAAAACACTTAACTATAAGATATAGCTATAAGATTAGATGTAGCATACAAACGAAATAAGAAATAAAACATAGCAACAGTTTGTTTAGAGTCAGTTTGAAGTCACACTGAAAGCGTCTCATATAAAGTGAAGTCATATATAAGAGATTATTTTTTATATTTTCCTTGATATTTTTCTTGAAATTGAAATGTCTATATTATTGTAAATGTTATACATCTAAATGAACGTATTACGCCAGTTTGTACCACTTATAGTAAAGTTTTAAAATTTTAAATCAGAAAAATCAGCATTATCTGTTTAGAATAACGTCAATTTCGGATGCGAAAATATAGCAAAGAGTCTGAAATTTTTGACTTATAAAAATATTGCCCATACGCAGTTTTTTTTTTTTTTTTTTTTTTTTTTTTTGTGACAATGGGAAAAAAAACGGCACTTGAAAAAAAAAAAAAAGATTTTTTTTTTTTTAATAAAAATAAATTATGGCACGTGGTTCAAAAAGGAGTAAAGAGTGGTTTCAGAAAATTTTAAAGTAGCCAGTAATTTAACCCTTGTTCTAAAACGTATGTATATCAAGTTTCGTGCAAATCTGTCAAAAATTGTTATATAAATAATAATTGTTATATATATATATCACAGTAGGTAATAGAACTAATATTTTCAAAAAATCTGATGTCACAACAAGGGAGAGGGTATCACTCGAGTGTGTCAGCCTGTGACTTAGGAGTAGGCAGGGGTAAAAAAAAAAAAAAAAAAAAACACGAAAGTTGCGTGACGTAATTAATGGATGATCTCTGTAAGAATATGGAATTAGTAACTTTAATTACTTATTACAATAAAACTTGAATAACCAGGGGTTTTAACTGAAAACCGAAAAAACGTTATTTCTGGATGAAACGAAAATAGGAACGCAAGCTATTTTTTTTTTTTTTTTTTAAGTTTTGGAGCTGTATCAAAACTATCGTTCCGCTTCGGACCTGCACGATAAAAAAAAAATTATTTAAAAAAATTTAATTTATGACAGTTCTCTTCAAAGATAAATTAAAATACAACAGATTGAAACACATATCATTTAGTACTGCTGAAATTTTGACATAAGGCATGTCCAAAGTTAAATCAGAAATTATGCATACTGAAAATAATTAAACTGACAAAAAATAAATAATTATTAACTAAAGTATAAGAATAGCACCACTTTTAACGTTTCGTACTTGAACAAATTTTTCATACAAGGGTTTCTTAATTCAACCAAACCAAAATCAAAAGATCGAATAAAACCCGTATTTCTGACCAAAAACGGAAATCAACCGAAAACTGTTATTTTCAAGGGAACGAAATCCGGAACTGAAACAAAATATTTTATTTCGATTAAACGAAACGATAACTGGAACAAAAAATATTATGGTTTGATGTCCTAATACTAAACATGTTTTAAATTCACTAAGCCTTCGCCTTTTATATATACTGTGTAATGACAAACTCTCGGAATAAATTTGTTTAACACGTTGACCGACATATGAATCAAATACGATTCACACTACATTTCTTCAATGCGTTGCGTGCATCATTGCGGCGGTTAACATGTTAAAGATTAGTTTTTCTGCTTTTTTTTTTTTGGGGGGGGGGGGGGGGGGCATTCAGTCCGTTGATTAGTGTGTTGGCGCAGATATCAAAAGCTTGGAACTGAAGTTCGTAGAATCGTCTCCCGCATCCCGAACGTATTAGTAGAATAAGGTTATAGTTTTTAAAAATCCCTGAAGGCTCTGCCTACAGGCACAGGCAGATTTAAAAAACGCAGACCGTGGGGCGCCTATTTATTGAGAATTTCAGACGAAATGACCTTTTGGCCATGATGCGGTTAGTTGGGACCGCCCACTTCGAAATCTAAATGTGTCTGTAGGTTTTTTTTTTTTTTGCTGTAAGGGTTTGTTCTATAAAAAACTTGTCAATATAAAAGTTGTAGATAATATTAAGAGGATTTATAATAAATTTAAACGGATTTGATATCTTGTGACTTGACAAAGTTATGAATTTTTTTCTTCTAAAAACCCTGTTCCCCCCCCCCCCCACGGCCTGAGGCCATATTTAATGATATCATAAATCTGTCATATACAAATTTTCGGCCCTTTTGCTAGAAGTAATAATAACTTTAAACGGATTCGATACGTATCATAATTAAGAAATTATGGGTTTTTTTCTGTTTTCACAACCCCCGCCCCCCCCTTTTCCTTCCCTTGGTTTGATTTTGCCCATTAACGAACTTGACCGAGATTTTATGCCCTTTGATTTTATGTATCAGTTTGGAAGAGATTTATGCAGAATTATTGAAGTTATCGTGTCTATAAAAAAAATGACATAGATAGATAGATAAAGTTTTTAACTAGTGGTGGGTTTGGGTTCTGGGAGTGATGATCGGCGTAGATCTGCAAAAGTTTCCAGAAATTCCAAATTAGAGGAGAATGTAATTTGGTAGTATTTCTTACGAAATCTACTTCGAGTCACTTTTCTTCCGAAAGTTCCTCCTGAAAGCATTACTTAAAAATGACCCAACGCCTGAAAACACTTTCCCTTTCTTGTTAAATGTTTAACAAATGCGTGCGAATAGAGTTGAGTTAAAATAAGACAAACAAACGTATTTTCTTCAAAGATAAATACACAAAAAGTGTTAAATACACTAAATCAGTGTTTCTCAACTGTATGTCGCGGCACATAAATGTGCTGTGAGAGTTCAGTGTTATGAAAAAACATGCGAAATATAAAGCGGTCTTTGAAATTTTTTTGTAAACTTTATTAAAATTTCATTTATCTTTTATCGCTTTTATTAAAGAAAAAGTGAATCACGCTAGTCACTTTAGCTTAGCCTTTAGGAAATATGATTAACCAGTGAACCACACTATAGTGCAAATTCGCACCAATCGCACTTTTGGGGAAAAAAAAAAATGTTGATTTTACAGTATAATACTGGCACGCCTGCTGCTAGTATTATACCGTAAAATTAACAAAATCAACAGTAAAATAAGCAGTAATACGCCACTGCGCAGTTGCGGAAGAAACCGAAAACAGTTTTTTCTATGTATTTAATGAAGCAGTACACTGAAAAAAAAAAGGTTGATTTTACGGTGTAATACTGGCAGCTGGGGTGCAAGTTTATAACTAAAATTAACAGTAATAAAACGTAAATAAGACGAAAACGCCACTCCGCAGTAGACCTAAAACAGTTTTTTGCTGTATTTATTGGAGCTGTATTAAACTGTAGGTTAAAACAGTATGTTATTGTAAAATCAACAATTGTTTTTTGCAGTGCAAAATTTCAAATGTCGACGTTTTTTGAAAACCTGCTTGCCTTAATTTGCATTTTTTATTCACAAAATTTAATTTCTGATGAAAATAAATACCACAGTTTGATTTCTCATTAAATTTTGTAAAGGAATCATACATTGTATTTCATTATCATTATACAGGGTGTCCATAATTAAACGACCCTACTTTAAAGTTGTCTACAGACGAAATTATTGGTCAGAAAGTTGTGAAAGTTTTTGAAGGACATAATGAAGGAATGGGAATTTGTTGAAGCGAAAAAAAAAATTAGTTCAAAATTTCGCCGCTAGAGGGCAGTTTTTTAATGACTTACACATTTAGCATACATTTACGATAGTTTACATATTTTATTGCAACAAAACATGTTCCACATGATGGCTATCATTTTCAGCTATCGTCTAGAATCGTAAGATAGCATGTTCCACAGATGACCGCAGTGTTTTCTTGGAAATGCTAAAAACATGTCGCGAAAAAAGTTTTATTCAACATGTTTTGTTGTATTAAAATTTGTAACCTATCATAAATGTGTGCTAAATGTGTAAGTCATTAAAAAACGCCCTCTGGCGGTGAAATTTGGAACTAATTTTTTTTTGCTTAAACAAATTCCCATTTCTTCATTATGTCCTTCACAAAATTTCACAACTTTCTGACGAATAGTTTCGTCTGTAGACAACTTTAAAGTAGGGTCGTTTAATTATGGACACCCTGTATATTGCCAACAAAGTTATACGCAGTTGAAGTGAAGGAATCCCAAATCGCACTAGTGTGGAGTTCTAGGGTTAAATATATTTAGATTCCCTTTCATTAAATAAAAGTTATATATATATATATATATCATAACGGTGCTTTCTATGCAATAATCGTTTTTCAATAGTTAGGATTTAGATCAAGAATTAAGAGTAGTTATTTATACATCTTCTGTCATAGTTCTAATTTTTTTTTCGCCCCTATGTTTGAAAAGTGTGATTTTTTGCTTTCAAAAACTTAATTTCTATAGTATTTCAACTTTTTTTTAATCATAATTTATTTTGTAATTTTATTCCCTTTTACGACTTTCCACTTATAGGGACTAGAGGTATTTATTAAAGACCGAAATTGAGTGAAAAAAATAACAACCCATTTTTGGGAAATAGGGACTAAGGGGTCATCCATTAATTATGTCACGCATATTTTGTTTTGTTTTTTACCCCTCCTTCCCCCTATATCACAGACTGTCATACTTATGTAATACACCTCTCCCTGTTTTGACGGCGCATTTTTTTTTAAAACTAATCTAGAGCTAATTTTGTGCAAATATACAGTGCGTTGCATAACAATATAGGCCCACCCTTAAAAATACGTTTTAACTCCTGAAAAATATGCTTTTTTGTGGACGAATGTTAGAAATTTTCTTAACTAAAATTGAGAGAGAAAGAAAGAGAAATAATTTTACAAATTACGAAATAGAAAAGGCGTTTCCCCCCTTTTTAGGTGTTGCAAAAAGATAGATCCAATTCCAATTTTTTTTCAAATTTTAAGCACGGCTATTCTTAATTTATGCAAATTATTATTATAATCAAGATCATTCGTAGCTCTTTAATGATCTTGATTTCAAAACGCAATTCCACGTATAACTTTCTTTACTCAATAGTAAATTATAAACTGCGTTATAATTTCATAAGTTGATTTATTTTTGCAATATATTTCCTATAACTTTTTTTTATGATAATTTGTTGTTATAAAAGTTTTATAGTTATTGTAAAATATTATTTAATATTTTAATATAAAAATTCAATAGATAACTTAAAATTTTGGTGTGGACTTTTTTCTTAAAATTTATATATATATATATATATATATATATATATATATATATATATATATATAATTATAATATATATATATATATTATTTTTCCCCATTTGTGTATGATGAGTTTTAATGTCGTCTATATTATGGTTATATATATATATAATATTAAGCAAATTTAAGAAAAGATAAATGAAATTGTAAAATAGTGAAATATTTCGAAATATTTGTGGAACAATGGCAGAATCTTTAGGAGCAAGTTAACACAGATTCCACAAAAATTGTACCATTTTATCCTTGTACATACATATATATATATATATATATTACAAAAATTAATTTTCCTCGCTTCATTAAATTTATTCCATAAAAACTTCCCTTCTATATTTATTCTACAACCCTAGTTCATTAAATTATTTCCTATCTTAAACAATATTCCATTCATTTTGTTTATTTAAATTCTGTTCTATTTAAAATGCGTATTTTAATATTTTATTTCCTTTCAAAATCTTTCTAAAAAAAAAAACATTTCTCGTAATCATTTTTCTTCAATCCCTTTTTATTTCTCAAATCTTAAAATGCCGATATTTATTCTATTAAAATTATCTGATTTATATCATTTTCTTTTTTCTTACTATATTTCAAAGCTAATTTCGTGCCTTTTTCCGGAAAGACCGAAGCAGTACATTTTTCCTCCGACATTAAAATATAGTTCCTCCCTGCTTCGAAGCCATGATTGGTTGTTTCACGTATCTGCATTGACGTAAGTGACCATCCGCTTTTTTGTTATTTAACGCCAGACATGAGTAATGGAGCTCAGATTTTCCTGTGACATTTGTAGTCTTAAAACTACCTGCTGTCTTGAAGTGAGTCACCAAAATATTCGAAATTAGAATTAACATCTTTTTGTAATGTAATCTAGTTTGGAAGCACGAAATGATTAGCTGCTAGAATTTTAGCGGTGAAAGTGTCCAACTATATCAAGAAAGAATGGCGGATGCTTTGTTAAGTGTATTATATCGGAATAAAACAATAAAATGTCTTCTGTGATGGAGACTGTTCTTTTTTTATGCGGGAAATTCCCAGTGCTCATCGACCAAAACCTATGAATATCATAACGACGACTGCAATCAACTTCAATTAATATAATAATCTTAATATTTCATAGAAATGGAGCTTTACTTATCAAATTATCATAAAATATATACAATTAAAATGAAATTGAATGTGTGAATATAAATAATAAAAAAAAAAGAAATTAAATTGGGTTTATAATAATGTACAAACAAGTAAATAGATTAAAAGAAATATAATTAAAAGTTTTAAAAAGTAAAATCAAGGTAAAAATAATAGTAAAATTGTAAATTCAGAACCAACTAGACAGGGCGGAAGATAAATAATAATAATAATTATTATAATAATAATGGAACTATGAATGTGTTATAGAATCATCATGTGGCTATATAACACGATTCATAGTCGTATATGTTATTTCATAGGCTATTAAGTCTATACATTAACAATGATACTAACCACAATAACATATTTTTTTTTAAAAAGCGCAAATGTTTATTAAAAAAGATGCATAATGATATTATAGATACTATAAAATCTTGCGATCACGAGTGGTTTTACTTGAAGCAGTTGCCACTCAAAGTAAAAGAAAAATTATACGTAAAACTACCTTAATAAAAATGCATATATTTCTAATGAACTTTATTATGCTACTTGCAAATAATGCCTACATAATTGTTTTTATGTTTTAGATATGTTTTTCACAACCTGTTAACCCATCCCTCCTCCTGTCACACTTTGTGGACCCCTCATCCCCTCTTGAAGTGTGACGCAATTAATGTATGGACTCCTAAAATATTCCATATTTATTATTCGCACCCAAACCTGGCGAAAATCTACATCAACAGGTCCAAATATAACATTAGGAATAACTTTCAAGTAACTTTTGTTAAGTGAATAACTGATTTTATTATTATCCATTTATTTATTTCTATAATATTATTTATTCCGTACGCTCACAAATTATCACGGTGTGTCGCAGATCTCTTAAAAAGATCAAGGAGTGTCAATCAAAGGGATTGAGAAATACTGTATTCGAATATATCGTTAAAAGTCTAGCATTGTGAAATATGCTAGTGATGCTCGCTTCATGTTCACAGTTTTTATTTATTGACCCAATTTCCTTTTTTCTTCATGTATGAATCTCAAAATGATTTTTCTCGTTATAGGACATAATCTGAAAATAAGGTTCTTCTTACATATTTTCTGTTTTTAAGTATCGAATTTTCTTTGGTTAATTATTTGGTATTATACACAATTATATAAGAAAAATATCTAAAATGGCAAATTGCTTATTGTAAAGAAAATTAGATTGAATCAATGCATTCATTTTGTCAGAGTTCGCAGCTATACCGTAACTTACCTCAACAATTCTTTCTCAATGCATAACAAATTAACATATTAACATTTATAATATTGTTTTATTTATATAGTTTAACTTTGATAAAAAATTAATATCCTCTCTTTCTATTCACATAATATAAATTTACCGCTGATATGATTACTTAAAATCTGACACGATTAATGAACAGGTATAGATAAGAATATATATATATATATATATATATTTATTAAATAATATTAGAAATACTTGTTATGGGTGCAGTAAAGTAAGCAATAACTATTATAGGAATGTCTTATGTATTAGTATTTTCGCAAGAGTATATTTTACAAAATATCTTCTTTATTAACAGATACACAACAGCCAAATGCTTGAATGAATTACTGGTTAATAGAATCAGCTTCATTTATTAATGAGATTTTCAGAAGAAAACGGGTAATATATTTTTTCCGCTTATTAGAATCAGACGCTCAATTGAAATGTTATGCACAAGCGCGATTCATTTAATATGTACACCGCTCAATCGATTCATATTTGTGCAGATTTTCATTCAATTAAACCGGGGATTCCAAAACACGAAAAAAAAAATATATATATATATTCTCAATCCATTTATTAAGGTAGACAATTCTATTAATCAGTGATTCGTATCCTCATTATTCAATCACATTTGTGTCACAGATTTTGATTAATTAAGAAGATAATTATAATATAAATATATGGCAAAAATAACATGATTTGTGCTTTATTTTCAATCGATTCGTAAAAGCGACTAATTCTACTATGCATTGATTCGTATAATAGCCACCTACTGTACAAATAAGTATAATCAAACTTGGAAACGAATCTGCACTCTACTTATCTCCTTTTATAATAAAACAAAAATTATAGAATATCAACATAATTTGCGCTTTGTTTTCAATTAATTGATTCATAAAAGTGACTAATTCTGATAACCAGGGGTTAGTATAATAGGCACCTTCTGTATGAATAAATAATATTCAGATTTAGAACCGAATAGGAATTCTATTTTTCTTCTTTTAGATTTGACTGAATTACGAAATCATATTCTGCAAAATTATTTTTATATAAACTATTTCGTTGCAATTTCCTTTCTACGCTGCTAAACTGGCGTATGATGAAATTCATTTCTTCAACGCAAATGATTTCGAACGATTGTTATATAAACCTCTAAAAATTCAATAGAGAATACGCTTTTTTCGATAAAAATGTCATCTGCATATGACGCTTGCATAGGAAATGCTTTGAATATCATTACATAATTACACACACAATAAATCTTTCCTGAATTGAAAATACGTTCTTATTCACTCTCGAAGAAATAATTTGATGATGCAATAGAAAAGCTTTTGGTGAAAATTCTTTTCAACTTTTTGTAGGAAGCGTGTATTTTTAGGAACATTTATATATTAGATCCGCGGGAAGTATTTCTCGGATGTCTCCAGCACTTGTGCGTAAGGTTTATTCCAGATGCTGGCTTGAAGTATTCTTCCTTATCGTGTATTCTAGATATCCCTTGTTTACTATCATATTTATAGATAAATAACAATCTATTGAAAAGATTTCGATACAGGTATATCATCCTTCTATTGTAGCAATATGTTTGGAGTATAAAAAAAATGTCTTTACAATGTTTGTCTTACTGCCAAAGAAAGTACTATCATAACAGCTAAACTTTAGTATGAATAAAATAATATTTAAAAAATTAAGGATATGTCAGGCACATTTATGTTAACTTTATATGCTTAGGTTCTTTGTACGTGAATATAGACTGATTGTCTGCCGTATACAAGGTGATTCAAAAAGATTGAATTAAGAAGGTACTTTACTCACACGAAAACACCTGCTGGCTAATGTTAATCCAATGGAACAGTTCTTTTAAAATATCTCGTTTGCATTTCAATAATTTGAAACGATTTTTTTGCATTGGATAGTTGAGGTCGATCTTTTCGATTGCCGATTTTTACTTTTTCTATTTTGTTTGCAGGTTTTTTTTTTTTTTTTTTTTTTTTTTGATACTTTTACTTTCGAAACCGGTCCGGAAAGTGAAAGTATCCTCGTAAAAAAAGAAACCCGCAAACAAATTCGAAAAAGTAAAGAGCTACGATCATAAAGATCGATCTCAGCTATATAATAAAAAATCATTTAAAAATATTGAAATTTAAACGAGATATTTTAGAAGAACTGTCCTATAGGATTAACATTAGCGAGCACATGTTTTTCCGTGATTGAAGTAAATACTTCGAAACTTATTAAAGAAACATTTATTCAGTAGCTATAGATAGCTGTCAAAAAACTGTGTTTTTACTCTCGTAAGAGCTAATTTCTGACAATCAGACTCAGTGCATAGTTGCTAATTTTCATTCATTATATAACCGGAAAGGTGTAAAAAAAAAAAAAAAAAATGTTTTATCAAGTTTTCCTATAATAGAAATTAGGATAAAAACTGGCTTAGATATTTCAGCCTGGAAACTCTTTATCATCATCCAAGAGAGGGGCCATCGCCCGTCCACTGGATCCACCATTGAATACAACAAACAAACAATTTTAGTGTAGGAAACTTGGATCACAATTCATTTATTCAGTCCAAAATACAGGGTGACTCATTCGAAACCGAATTCGGATTTTTGTTCATAACTTTAACAATAATGAATGTATTTTAACGAACACTTAAATAAACTAATTTTTGCATGTGTGTGTGAAATGTAAGAATATCACGAGGAATGATAGAAATGACTATCCTTAACTAAATAACGCTGAATTACACGCTACATATTTCCGAATGTAATTGACAGTTCACACGGTTTCACTTATCGAAATGCTGAACATTTCCATTACTTTTCAGAATATCATTCATTGCATTTTACACAAAATAAGGTATGTCTGTTGAAAATAGCTTTCAAATATACCTATGTTAGTTAAAATTATTAACAATAGTTATGTGAGCATTGAAGTGAGAACACCCTGTATTTTTGAATGAAAAAAAATGTATTACGACCATTAAGAATATTATAAAAAAATAACAAATCTGTAATATCAATTTTATTTTTTATGTAAAAAAAATAAAGATTTATATACTCCTTTATATTCAGATATGTAATTTTTCGTCTTAAACAGTATTCTGGATTTTCTTTTGAAAATTCGGGCTAATCTGAAGCCGATCCGCGAGTGAAAGAAAACCCAAGCCGAAACAGACCCGCATCTGAAACAATGGGAGTCAATCTGTCCCGAATTCGAACAGCAACGAAAGAATTTAGTGCCAATCTGAACGGCGGCGGGTCGGATCGAGTTCGGGTAAAATCGGGTTACCGTGACCCGATTCAGGACTCTACTTTGAGGTCCACATGTTTGTGACCAAAAAAGTTACCACTGAGCTCAGTAGAACCGACACATTTTAGTTATTTTCATAATACAGAATCTGTTTTTAATAATTTATTTTTATGTTGTTGTTGCAACCTTACTTCAATTTTGATTGTATATTATCCCAGTTACTCTTTCAGTTAATGACCAAATCAACTCTATTCAAATCCTAAAAGCTTCCTTAATTGCTTCCTTTCTAGAATTATTTTTCTGTTTGCAAAGAGGAATGAACTGTTCTCATATTTTTTTCAGCGTCAATAACAGATATATGTGGATAATTTTAGATGCGCTTTAATGTTACACCCCTCCGATTCAGGCGCGACTTCCTGAGGCGTTTTAGACATTTTCTGACTATAAATGCTTACAAGAGCATCCTGGTGAGGACATAAATTAGTCTTGATTCGTTCTGACTTTCCTCTTTTATTTTTTATTGATTTAAGCTGTTTAGAAGAGGAAAATATGAAATGCTCCCTTGCGATGATAGTTGATGTATTCTGGTTTAATATTTGTATTTAATCATAAACATCTATATAGTTTATATAACTAACAAATTATTTGGAACGAAAGAATTCGACGAAGAAAGAGTATTTTCTGTTTCAGGTTGTTCTAAAAAAAAAATATATTTTTCCCCGCTTCACAATACGAAATTTTCTGACGCATTCACGGAATCATTTTTATGTGTACATTAATCACGCTTGGATGAAATTTGCAAATATAAATATTAAAGTGATTGGAATCGAGCGTTTTAATAGCATTTTTCATTTTTCGACAAATGTAAAGGAAATTATATAATATCTTAATTTATATATCAATTGCTTCCCGATAACGATCTTACCCGAATTTCCGTGTCTCGAAAATCGACTTAAAACTTTGATACTGTTTTCTGAAAAATGTTTTTGTTGTTGTGTCCAGGAAAGTACCGTGACACTTTCCTGGAAGAAGGACGCCAGAGCCTGAAGTGTGGTTAGACTTCTTAAATTCGTCCTCACAATTTTTACCCTAATCTGAAAGGATGACATTCCCGGCTCAGCACCCCTCTCTCAGCTACCGACCTCCCAACGAGGGGAGATTCCACGCGACGGATTTTACATGCCAGTCTGCGGCATCAGGTCTAAAAAATCATTTATTTGCTTTTATAGAAAAAAGAGAAACGTTCAGTTTCTGAATAAAAATACCTGCAAATTTCTTACATTTAAAAATAAAAATGTATCGCAAATGCGTCGTCAGAAAGTAGCAAGATTGTATTTTAGAACAGTTTTAGAGAAGAAATAAATTACATTTTTTATGTGTATTGTAGTGATAGAGATTCCAAATCATTTTCGCCTTAACTTTTTTATTCTAAAACAGATGAGATTATTATTAAAAAAAAAAAAAAGAATTGGTTTCCGTAATTCTTTAAATTGTTCTTTTTTAGAGGGCTGATTATTAAAATGTATATAAAAATAAACAGTAGAATCTTTAGCTTTAAAAATAATTACGTTTGTGTGGGGTTTTTTTTCATAACATTTTATTTTATAAGTGGTAGTAATTAGGTGTGGAGCACTTTTTACTTGAAAATGGTTTAATTTTATGAGAAAAGCTATTAAGTAATAACTTGCATCAGGGGCATTCACTGAAATTGTGAGGCCCGATACAGATTATGTCTAGGGCCCCCTTACATACCCTGTGTATGCATATACTTAATATAATATGAAATTGGCCCCTCACGGGGACCACTTTTCAGCATAGGGCTCGATACATTTGCTCCTTGTCCTCCCCCCTCCTCACCTGTGTACGCCCCTGACTCCTAAAAACACTTCTGTAAAACGCTGTAGGATTATAAAGGCCGGATTAGGAAAATTCGGCGCCATTATCAGGGCCCCGGCAACTTTAAATAGCGCATGGTGCCAGAACATTTTACTCGCGTTTTGACAGATAGATCTTCGGTATACTGGAGGGAGACTGGATAAAAACACGGCTGCGACGTTTCAGTCATATCAAACTTCGCGCCTGGTTAAGGGATTCGTTCGCACACACTTACTGCGGTCTGTCCCTACACAAAACTTACCTGTCGCTATTAGTTTTCAGACAGATACGATCATCTGTGAATTATATATATGAAAAAAATATTTTGGTTATAACATAAAACACCAGTTGTTATACAATTGAACATAAACTAACACTGCTCAAAACAATTAAAGGATATTGCAGTTTTAGGTGGATTTTGTATCTGGGAAACTTTTTAGCTGATTGATACATGGTCGACAGACATAGTAGGTTATATGAGAATAAATTACACATGTTTGGCAGAAAAAAATGCATTTTATTGCGCATTTGTGTACAAAAGGAAAAAAACACAATTTGTGCATATGAGAAAAAAAAGAATAAGAAAAGGTGTTTTCTTCAAAGAAAATCATTTTCAGTAGGGGTATGGTTTCCACGGGCGGCCAGCAACGTTGAACACCTTTGAGGCATGGACTGAATGAGGCTATTAATGACGAGTTGGGGTATTCTGCCCCACTCTTCCAGAAGAGCTCTTTCCAGTTCTTGGAGAGTTTGTGGGGGTTGTTGGCGGCCAGAAACTCGTCTTCCTAGAGCGTCCCAAACGTGCTCGATTGGATTCATGTCTGGAGAACACGCTGGCCATTCCATTCGAACGATTCCTTCCTCGAAAAGGAAATCCTCCACCAGGTTTGCACGATGTGGCCTGCAGTTATCGTCCATTAAAATGAAGTTATCTCCGATTGCTGCAGCGTAAGGGACTACAATAGGTCTGAGGATTTCATCCCTATATCGGCGACCAGTCAGAGCTCCATCTCGAATGATGTAGAGTTCAGTGCGCCCGTCAATGGAGTTGCCACCATACACCAACACTCCTCCACCGCCAAATCTGACACTTTCGTGCACGAACGCAGGATTATTCCTACTGCCACGGTCCCTCCAGATGAAAATACGCCTATTATCCGGATGCACAGAAAAACGGGACTCGTCAGAAAACAGAATATTGCTCCATTCATTTCTCCTCCAGTTGACATGCTCGGTTGCCCACTCCCTGCGGTCGCGACGATGCCTTGATGTTAATCTAACACATACCATCGGTCGGCGAGCATACAGACCTACAGCATGGAGCCGGTTTCGGACAGTCTGAGTTGAAATCGTGGTGCCTGTAGCCGAGCGAAGGTGTTGTTGGAGAATAGTAGCGTTCATGTTTCGGTGTCTCCGAGCTGTTAACGCTAAATACCGATCTTCATTGGGCGTTGTTGCCCGTCTACGACCTTTCCCTGGTCTTCGGCCTGCACATCCACTCTCCAAAAAACGGTTCCAGATCCTGGAAATGACACTTTGTGACACTCCAATGGCTTGCGCTACTTCGGCTTGAGTTTGGCCCCCTTCTAACCTACCAACAATTCTCCAAGCTTCTGAATCTGTCAAATGACTTCGCTGAGACATCGTACTCATCGAAACAAAGCAATCACTGAATGCCGATCATCCTTGTCTTCATTCTCTTTTATCCAGTTGAAAGTCAAATTTCATTCGCTGCCGCTGAAGCGACGTTTTTGACGTCGAACTCAAAATTTGCATACTCCACAGTTTGAAAACCAGAAAAATTTGCATTTGTGATTCTCTTCTTCTATTTTCGGCAAAAAAAATTTCGTTTATATCTTTATTTTATATAAAACTTCAAATATCCTTTAATTGTTTTGAGCAGTGTAGTTCGGGGACACATAGGACTACCTTGAGTTTTATTAGTTTTATTTCACCGTCGGGGGTTTTAGTGTTTATTAAGACTTTTGATCTGAAGGCTGTGCGTTTATTGTCATTTGAGATAGTTACTGTCGAATTTTCATAGTTGTTCATTTTGCTGTTCGCTGTGTGCTATCGCTTTCGAAAATCCAACTTTGTTTTCAGAGTGTTTCTGTTATTAGTACTAGATGTTCATTTTGATTGGATTTTGATTTATTACCTGATGAATTGTATTGAGCAGTGTATTAATAATTTTTAAAAACAGCCTTCGAAATAAGAACA
This sequence comes from Maratus michaelseni, assembly GCA_963931845.1. Lineage (NCBI taxonomy): Eukaryota > Metazoa > Arthropoda > Arachnida > Araneae > Salticidae > Maratus > Maratus michaelseni. The sequence goes on from OZ007586.1 coordinate 448,798,748, forward strand.
AAAATTACAGTACACTTTAATAGTCTATTCAAATATTAAATTGATTTTTAACTCCACTGAACAAGAGAAATAATTTATAATGGGATTCAGAATTTGTGGGCCTTAGGGCGGCCATTATTGAAAAATCAGGGTCTCAAGATTAGTTTTCCGATAAAGTCCGTTTATCCACGTTTTTAAAAATATCCTGCAACTTACGACAAACAGTTCCGTGAAGAATAGTTGCAAGGGTCTAAGAAAATATTTTCACACAACTCTAATTCTAATAAATGATTGTGGATTTTTTTTTCTTTTACTACTCAGACTTCTAAATCTAGGATCTCGTAGTAAAAACCTCACGACAAAATAAGCATACCTAAAAATTTTCACAGATTTATGTTTTCCTTCAATGTACATTTTCCTGCTTTTCTCATATCGTTGCATTGTTCCCCACGAAAACGTACAAAGCAAAATTCAGCTGTAATAGTAATAATGAAATCATACGAGAAATTAAAACATTGAGATCCAAGCATTACCAACAGCCATTGCATTATTTTTTGTTCCGATTATAATTTTTGTTTAATTAAAATAAAATATTTCGCTCCGGTTCCGGTTTTTGGTTCAGTTCTGGTTTTTGTTTCATCAGAAATAACGGCATTTCTGGCTTCGATTTTTGGTCAGTTCATTTTCGGCAGTTTTAGTTTCAATTTATATAATTTCTGATTTAACTTTCGAAATGTTTTATATCAAGAAGTTAAAGAAAAGTAAATGTTATCAATGGCTTATTTCATAATTTATCTTTCAAATAATTAAAATTTTATAAATCGAATTTTTAATAGCAATAAAAATATTTTTAAGGTTCAGTTCCGGAACTGAAATAACAATAAAGGTTTAGTTCCGATGTTCTTTCAATCAGAAATAAAGTTTTTCATTTCGGTTCAATTCCGGTTCGAGTCTCTGATTAGACTCTTGCAAGGGTCAGGTTTGACCCAATTCGAACCCAAAAATTCTGCTTAAAGTCAACCCGACTCGAACCCAAATTATTAAAACCCGAACCTGACCTGAAACCGAAATGAAAGAAAATTAATCCACATTTGAATACAATTAAGGAAAAGTAGTTTACATCTTTTTGTATAAAAATGAACACATATACGCCCATTAATATTCAAATGTATAGTTTTTTCATTAAAAAATATTCAGAATGCTCTTTGGAAATATCTTTGAAAATGCCGAACCCGGACCCGAAAAAAAAAATCTAAATTCATCCCGAAACCTGAAACGTTTAAAGTCGACCCGACCCGAAGCCGCAACGAAAATAATTACTGAACCCGACCCGAACTGTAGGTCCGATTGGGTTCGGGTAAAATCGGGTAACCCTACCCAATGCAGGACGCTAGCTCTGATTTTCGAAATACTATTTTTTAATTTCCTAAAACCATTCAACAACGTCTATTAGAAAAATAAAATGCTAACGAAGATCTTCCTTCTAACTAATTAAATATCATTTGTATCACTATTTAGATTATTTACTAATCCATTTTTTCGCACCTATTAATTCGGATTAACGGGATTTGAGCAAGTGGCAAAAAATTTCGGGCGCGAGCCACTTCCATGGCGCATGTGCGAAGGAAGTTCCTAAGTGGAACGGATGCTGCGAAATCGATAATTGTAATGGGGTCAAGTGAAAGTGGTCGGAGGAATAAATGTTTTATCTTCTTTAACCTAATTTTTTACATATATATCACGAAAACCTCCCCCAATTCGTCAACTGTGTCTTTTGTATGACACGAAATCTGTGTTCTATCGTAAATGCATGAAACGCAAGGTCGTCCGATTTTCAGGCGTAAAACAAAAGTTGGGGGGGGGGGCTTAAATTTTTACGATTAAGCATACGGAAGTACCCTAATTTCACGATTAATTGCCGTTAGTATTGAGAGGCACGCTTGAGGTGGATGTGAATGTAAATTATCAGTCACCCGAGAGAAAATTAAAGCAATTAATTAAAGAGCAAAACATACTTCTGATAGCAAAATAAATCATAAAATCTGGTTGAGAAAGTTTAAATTCATTTACCGCTGTGGAGTAACTTTACTCTTTCGGGGGGGGGGGGGATTAATCGTACGGATTAATAGTTCATGGTTATGAAATCAATAGCTCAGATTTAATTTACAAGAAGAAAATCGGAAACCTCTCGACGGGACATTTTGTTATCCGGGTGTAGGGAATCCCAATTCAGCTTCCCCTTAAAATCAGCACTGCTGACACAGAAATGCTTTTTCTCTTGTTGTTGCAATTGCATGTATTTGAGCATATAGAATATTTACTTATTCGAAGCATGTTGCTTTTATATGCTGTATTTAAGAAATTTGTGCATGTTAAAGCTTAATTTTGATTTTCTTTTTTATCCCGAATTCTACCCTGAATTAATACGTAAAACTCGGGACTCTTAACGTTGGAGCCATTTTGAGATAAAAGCTCTCAAAGACTCTCAAGTATAATTATATATACCAAAAACTTTGTTTTACATGCAGAAATTATTTTGTAATCATGCGCGCAACCTGTGATTCCAATTTTTTGCTCGACAAGTTTAAAAACTTCTATAACAACTAATTTTCTCCATTATGATCTGAAAATAATATGAAATGAAAAAAGAAATATGTATATATTAACCACTTTCAAAAATTATGTTTTTGTAATGTATACTTTAAGATATCAACTGACAAAAAGAAAAACTTTTTTTCACATTTCGACATTTTAAATGTCCTGTGAGATTCTAGCTTGAAATTGAGAATTGCTATGACCAAAAGATTGACGTTTTATCTGTGTTCCCTGTATGAATCAGAATCGTATACAATTTTGGCAGTAGTATTATTGTACAGTTTTACTGAGCCGTAAGCGAAGGAGGTCCCATGAGGTGCCGATTTTGTGTTAAATGTATGCAAGGCATGTAAGGGGCCATAAAAGTAAGCTGTACTATAGTCCTGCAGATGCTTATTTATGAAATATTAGTTTCTAATATTTCATAAATAAGCATTCAAATAAGGATTAATTTTCTTACATTTCGAGTTTGGGTCGAGTTTCGGTATGACTTAAAATAGAACTTTCGGGTTCCTGCAGGACTCTAGTACAGATTACTTTTATGGGCCCTATAATCTCTATAATATCAGTTCAGTTTTATCTTTTTTATGTTGAAAAAGGACCATATATACACTCGTTTAAATTTACGTATACAGTTTTTTCACCAGAAAAAAATATTCTGGACTTTCTTTTGAATAATCGGTTGAACCGGAACCGGGCCTCAAAATCAAAACCCAACCCGAAATCGACCGGATCCGAAACAGTTAAAGTCAACCCGACCAGAAAAAATAGATCCAACCGGACCTGAACCGTGGGTCGGGTTCGGATAAAATCAGGTTACCCGACCCAATGTAGCACTCTAATCTGTACCGGGTTTGAAAATTTCTGCGGACACCATTTGTATCAATACTTAAAAAACCCTTGGGTACGAAAGCAAAGGTTTTTTGGGCTATTGGTCGTTGTTGGCCATAAATGTGAAGAGCACCGGATCGTAGTTCACAGTTTGGATTACGGCCTCAGCGGAGTGACTGTATAAAATTGCACGAAAACCTTTTTCCTTCAAAAATACTTCTGGAAGGACTTCCACCCATGGTAAAATCGCCTAATTTGATAATTGCCTCAACACACACTCACACAAATGTCTGACAAAGTTTGGGATGAAAAAGAATATTACATTAGAAGAATAAATGATGATTAGTTTCTAATGATGGAGAACAAAGATTAGGTATTCATCATCACTAATATTTTTATTAAGTGGTAATTTTTGATTAAAAAAAAGGAAAACGCACCTAAAGTTATATATTTAATATATATATATAAACAGCTTCAGTTATAAATTCTGCTAAAAATTTTGAGAAACAATTGTAGCATTATTTTCTAATCAAGGATTATTTGTTTGGGGAAGGAATGTCATATTTATGCGTGTACAATGTGCATCCTATTTTGATAGGGAAATACGAAAAAAAAAGTTATATGTGTCGCGTGTCTGTGTAAGACGTAGCATACGAATTTAACTGCAAAAAATACGTAAATTTGAAAAAAAAAGAAAAAATCTGTAGCGATCCTGACTCAGAAAAAAATTCTCTAACCTGAATTATCATATTTACTTACTTATATTACAGCCCATTATTAAAATACCAGAAAATTAAGGTTGCTACAATGAAAATTTTTCTCTTATTGAACACTTCATTAAAAAAAAAAAAAAAAAAAAAAAAATCAATACTGCTTATATAATACCACCAATATACTCTTTTATATATAAATATTTTAAGGGAATAAATTTCAAACGTATACTATGTATTTGCTCATAAAAGGGCAATTATTACACTTACTTTAATTACTGCTTCTCTGTTCCTACAATTATATTGCAAAATCTAGGTATTGCACGCAGTGACTAAGTCATAGCATGTATAATTTAACCCGGAATCACACGCACAGGGTATGACATTTTACATACTCTGGGTACGTACGATTTTTAGATTTGTCATCACTTTACGTAATCATCATTACACATAATGTCATCACATTATATTTGTCATCATTTACGAAAAGTAATCTTCGACTTATTTTATCGCAGAATTTTTAATAATTGTCTGTGATTAAATAAAGCGAAGATATTTACTTGGAAGTTTTGGTGGAGAAATAAAAATCGTACGCATCCTGGTTGTGTCATATAGTCGGCTCGTGTGCTCTTGGGTTTTAGCTGTCGGAAATATTCCGCGTACACTGCTCACCCTAACTTTTAACTCTAAAATTTTAGCACAAAAATGAACATTGTATACACCCAACTGCGTGTACATTTATAAATTTTATTGAAAAAACCTCCCTCTGTCGTCTCATTCGTAATTGAAAAAATTATAGAGAGAAAGGATTGTGTCAGAGATACCGATCTTGTAAATTCGAGTCTCGGATCGCATTTCATATCACAACCATGTCCGTAGAATTGCATACAGAAACCGAACGATAACACAAAACATTGTTCAATGCATTTCGATTACTAGTTTTCTAATAGAAATAACTAAATATTGTAAAATAGGATGTAAATACCATCAAGTGAAATGTAATTCGATACAGTACGCCTAAGTGCAATTTTATTCTGGAATTATTGGTTAACTTTTTAAGGATTATTTCATTACTTGAAATGAGTGTATAGGAACAAAAACGATTAATATCACATGCTTATTCGTATGTGACATACACTCCCCCCCCCCTTTTTTTTTAGAAACAGTAAAAAACATTTTCAAACATGAAAACAAATATACTTCATTATGAACTACGTTAAGTTCTGTTATCAGAAGATTTGTAGACAGTAGGGTTGTATAGCTTTATAAGTGAAAAATGAGAAAACTGCTGTAATTCGATGATATTTAAAGATATTTAAACGTGCTTTTAATCTATTGCCTGATGATAGTGTGAAAACGCACAATTTTCTGCAGATTTTTTTTTTTTTTTTTTTTTTTTTTTTTATGAAAATAAATGTTTGAATCAACAAAAATATTTTTCTTAAAAGCTAGAATGTTTCTTTTGACTGATTATTTTTGTTGTTGTTGTCAATCCAAATATTGTCTATTAAAAAAATGTGAAATTATATTTTTCGATTTTTTGCAAAAATATGCAAAGTAATTTACTAAGTGTTCTGCAATATATTATAAATATTTAAAGTTGTAATTTCCATGATTTTTTGTTCTTTTTAGAAAGAATTCATGTAAGTCATACTTTTGTTTTTCTGTTTTATCAATATCTGATTGCATTCAATTATTTTATAATTGCTTCTGTTGGTGTGTCCTCACACAGTTTTTTTAAATTCATAAACTAATAAAACTGTTTTTTCTTTGATGTTTTGTAAGTGATATGACGTATTTATCATAAAATATTAGTATATTAGTTTGAAGCAAAATTTTTAATAAAAGTTATTGTGGCAGGAAATGGGTTAATGCTTTATGTTTTTGGATATTTGTCATTCACTTGTATTAATTTCCCAAAAAGCAGTTTTTTTTAATGTTGTTTCCACTTTACGAACAAGTGTGCTATAACCCCCCCCCCCTCTTTTAGAATGAGAAATTTAAACTAAAAAATAATTCTATTAACGGACTGACATTCCAATTTGTTATAAAATGTTTCCCGGTAATCCAACTTTGAAAAAAAAAATCACGTGGATTTGCTTTTGAATTTTAGCTACATAATTAAATCAGAATTTGCGGCATATATATGATTCGATAAAATGGAGCTACTATTTCTGGCAGAGGAATATGTCCTAAACTATGTTCGTAAGTATGTGCCCATCGCTTATATGAATGAAATTAGCCATTTTCAGCAATAAAATTATAAAAAATTAACAAATTGAAATGAACGATGTTATTTCCATATGTGTTAGAATCAGCTTATATCAGCTTATCAGATTATATCAATTTATGGCGGAGAAATATTATTAATAACTTTATTTATAGATAAATCCAAACACTGAAAAGAAGCAACATTGTCATGGCCAGTAGTTGAGTGGGTGACCGCAGAACATTATGTTGTAGTTGGCTTTTATGTGTATGCTATGCACATAAAATCAGATGGTATTGAGTCGTCTCGCAAGTAGGTTGATAGGTGAAAAAAAAGGTACCGAGCCAATGAATTCCTTCTCTTTCTGTAACAATCAAAATTGTGGGGAAATTTTGAGGCCAAAGGTCAATCTTCAGCAAAAAAAAAAAAAAAAAAAAAAAAAATGAAAAAAAAAAAATGAAAATGCTCCAATTGGGACATTCTTAAAAGTATTTAAACGTGATTTTAATGACAGATTGAAAAGTATCCTTGTGATTCACTCGTATTACTATCTCACAAGTTCCATTTTTTTAGTTTTAAGTGTAATATATTTTTTAGCAAAAAAGTGAGGTTTGTACAAGAAATAATTTGGTTTGATTAACGCAAATTTCATTACACAGCTTGCTCTCCAAGATTTCGTCATAGCTTAGTTAACTGGAAGCGTCAAGGACAAATCTAGATTACCTGCAATCCATCCCTCGAATAAGCGATTGAAATAATGACTAGTCTCAATCTCATCGCATCTCTATTGGCTTACTTGCAGGTACCTGACCTTGTGACCCATGTTTCGGAAATGCACGGTACGATAACACCACTCAATCTTTATATACGGGATGGATAAAATATGTATCAGAGAATTGAGCATGGAAATGACATTTATGGACAAAGAAGCGACAGAAATCTTTTAATATTTCTGCTCGTTGGAAAATCCTACAAAGGACTTCTCAAATTAAAATTTATACTTTAAATAAGTTTTTCATATATTTTACTGGAGATAAGACCTGATTTTTGCCTTGGCTTACAACGCCTGGGTCTTGGATCCAGAAATTATGTCAGACTTATGTCACTTTTAAAATGCCCTTATTAAATTATATAATTTATATTTGCAAACTGAATAGCTTTGATAAGCATTAAAATTATTAGTAAGCCTCTGAACTATGTGCAAACATTGGCCCAATCTGCAAAAGCTGTAAACTAGAGGTCTGCACAAGCTGAAATTTCCAGACCCGTCCCAAGCGAAAGCTATTTTAGCCTGGATGGGCCCGTTTATATTTTTGCAGTCGGCCAGGCCCGACTGAATTTCTACAAAAAATTCGGATTTTTCTTAACCTACAATTAAGATTCATTTAAAGAATAATGATACCTATTTATGCGCATTGTATATTCTAGACTATATGTCCGCAAGCCATAGAATATATAATAGTAACATTAATAATTACTTTGTCTCTTAGATATAACATTTAAATAAAGACTCGTTACAAAAAAAAATAATGTAGTTTAGAATAAAAGAAAAAAGATGATTCAAAACATAATATTTGAAGTATTTCTCTGTAATTTATTAAAGTATATGTTCGAAGATTATGTTAGAAAAAGTTCATTATTACTATTATTTTTACAAATAAAATTGCCTGCCCTACACGTTCTGAGAGCTATTAAGTCCCGATCTGGCATGGTTCCCGAGTATGTAAAAAAAAATGTAAGCCTCAGCCCGGCCCGAGTATGCTAAAAAAAAAATAACCCCAGGCTCAGACACGATGTAACTGTCTGATACAGATATCTACGCTGGACATGTTAACTCTTTGTATTGATGTTGTCAAACTAGCATCGACTCGTGCAGCACATTTATAAATTATTTTTAGCCCAATCAGGTCCATTGAAAATTGTTCATGTAGGCTTTGTCTGATTTTTTTTTAATTTGTTATATCGGGCCGGTTGGCCAGCTTAATTTTTTTCTACCTGCCCAGCCCGGTCCGTTGAAAAAAAATGTCTTTATTCTGCCGGCCCGGTCCGTTAAAAAAAATGTGTTTATTCTGGCGGCCCGGTCCGTTGAAAAATGTGTTTATTCTGCCGGCCCGGTCCGTTGAAAAATATGTGTTTATTCTGCCAGCCCGACCTTTCCGAAAGTTTGTCTTCATTTTGCCGGCCCGGCCAGGCGCAACCCCGTGCAGACCTATACTGTAAACGTATACAGCACTATCCATAATTATAATGATGTTCAAGTAAATGAGAATGAGGAGGCCCGAAATTCATGATGGGCCTTAGACCCCAAGTGTTATAAGTCGTGTTCTGCTGGTGGCAGTGCCCTACGCTCTGACATTGTAGAAGATCTCCTATACACAATTTGCCTTATGCAATCTGTTTACGGACAGGTATTGACATCGCCTAATAATAATTATATATACATATCCAGAAAATTAAATTAGTTAAAACAATGAAATAAAAAGTTAATAAAAAGTATTTATAAATGAAGAAAAACCTTTTGAAAAAAAAAAAAAAAACATATGGCATATATTATAGGAATATAAAGCGAAATCGCTTGGGGGGGGGGGGGGGGAAACGAAAAAGTTGGAGGTTCTCCTGAATATTAAGAGCTTAGATTCTCTGGGTTTACTTGCCTAATGGAAAATCAGGATGATTTTGTACTTGGCTGATGAATTGTGTAATTATGCAACAGCAGCTTGTGGAAATTGTGTCATAGAAGAGGTACTGCCTTGGAAATCTGCAGACTGAGATTGACCAAAACTTTCTTTACATTAAACGAAAATACTAAAACCCAGATGTGACCAGAAAAGTAACTTGGGCCTCGGGGATAAAGTTTCCAAAGCCCCTCCCCCCCTCCCCCCATATGTATTCACATAAAAGTGGGGAATTCTAGAATGCATTAATAATATGTATTAAATTCGTTCTTTTTAAATTATTCTATTGATTGATATTTTTTACTTAATTGATTTATATATTTATAACAATTTATTTTTTAAATTAACAGATTTCCTTTAATATTTTTTTAATTAATTTCATTTTTAAATCAAATTAACGTTTAATTAGTAATCATGTACTGTTTGTGATTTCTGTGCAAAATACTCTTCAGATAATAACATGCATATGTAACTGATATTTCTGTTATGAACTATACAAGCAAACTGGATGCGATTTTCCACACAAATGTTGACAGAGGTTTTGCATATACGTTGGCACGTTACATTTATCTTTACAAGAAATGTCTTCTTGAGAGGCCTATCTCAACTATGAATCTTAAAAATGTTTTAAATGAAAATAAAATTTTAAAACATTTTGATATTTTTTATTTATTTATTATTATTATCTCTAATTCTGCAGAAAAGCAGAATTTAAATTTTAAAAGTTAAAAAAAGAAAAATATATCTTTACCAGATGCAGTATTGCAGATGCAATTTTCGAAACCACTTTAGACAGATGTATTGCGTCAAGCAAATTACATCTATTTTTACAAAGAATGTTTTCTTAAGAGGCTTATATAAACTATCAATCGTAAAAAGGACTGTTTTAAATTAGAATAAACTTATAAATAGTATCGTAATATTTTATTCCATCCATATCTATACACAAAATAAATAAATAAATAAATAAATAAATAAAAGATTTAAACTTTTAAAGTTTCAAGAAAAGAAAAAAACTTTCTCCAGTAGCAGGGGCGGGAATTCTTCCCAGCCTTTCACCTTCTCTCTACGCCACTGATAAAACCATTAAATAATAACCACATTGCTTAGAGCACGTATAATCGAAAGGACGAGCTTCGTCTTTGATATCAGGATAGGGTGGACAAAGATCTCTGTAACTACTCTCTATTTTTAAACAAAGAACATTGTAACTACTCTTATATGCTTACATTTTTTTGCAGTAAATTCTTTTCCTGGGTAATTCAAGATTTACGGGCGAATTTCAAGCCGCTGGTATTTTTTAAGGTACCTATGCCATTAAAAATATAGTATTTCTGAAATCTACTACTTTAAACGATAACTGTATGTTAAAATATAAATTCTTTATCTTATAAAAGAAACTATTGCATAATTTGGTTGTCAATGAGTATGTAGTAACGAATAAAAGAACCTAAATTAAATATATATATATATATATATATATGTATTTATAAGGATTATCGGCCATACTTTAAATTAAATCTGCACTATGAAAATCTTATTTTAATAGTTTGTATTAACTTATTTCACTGTCGTATCATTTATTATGTGTTTTGTCATAAAAATCATTCGTTATATTATTGTGCGTATATCAATAGAAAGTGTACGTGACAGATATGTAAGAAAACCCGGATTGTGGCCTCCTTGAGGGCCAATGAACTGAAATATCCTCAGTTTCGTAAAATCGGAACTTCCCATTATCAGGGGATTACTTTTTACATACGGAAAAAGAAAAAACTTCAGAAATCTTACTATAAATAATAATCATCTGGAAATAAATATTTAGCGAGAAACTGGTTAAACAGGTAGATCTGTGTAGATGAGTCACCTAAAAAAAAAAAAAATCTATGATACCTGGACACTAGATTCTATCTTTTCCGATATAAACTTAAGAATCTCCTTCCACTTTAAGGAAGACGGAGCAGATAAGTTAGTGCTGCGTGCCCGGAATTTCCATAGAGAAAGGAAGCAGAAATGCTGTTCTCTATCGTAATTACTTATCACTACTTTTTCCCCGAGAAAGCTGGTGATATTTCGGATATTGATGATGCATCGAGAAGTTATTAATTTGGACAGATTTCAGTCTAAAAGAAGTAGCGTAAAAAATTTAAATTTATGGAGGGTATTCAGTATTCATTTTTCAAATAAATTTAACAATTAGGATTATCAATAATTAATAAATGTTTATAAGAATTTTTTATCCTTCAAACTAATTATTAATATCACTGTATTAATAATAATTAGTCACGAAATCAATATCTTAATTACATTATATAGAAGATATTAAGATACTGAATTCTAGAAAGTTACGATTATAAATCAATGAGACAACGAAGGGTTGTGGAGAAGTAGGGGGGCAAAGCCCACTCATCCAATAAAAATTCACAGAAAATAAACATTGTTAGATTGTTAGAGTATCAGTGCATATAATCTTATTTCCCGTTAAAATTCTTAACCCTTTCGCGATGAGCATCATGTACACTTATTTTAATCTTCAAGCATCACTATCATTATATTGTATGTTTTGTCTTATTTAATCGCGTAAATGCTGTGATTAAATAAGACAAAAATTTATCTATTAAGGGGACTCGCTATCCTTTAAATTTTTTTTTTATTTCAATGTTTTATAATTACTTTTTGAGATATTCTTAAAAAGTTTTATAAAGGAAAATGATTTAATTAAAAAAATGTAATTCTTATGGAAACATTTTAAAAAATGAAAAATTTAATTAAATTTTAAAACGCAACTTCTGCTACAATTTTGAACTTTTTGAAAAATTTTTTGGCATGCTTTTCTTACAAGTCTGTTCTGTAAAGCTAGGAATCATATTTCCAAAAAGTTAATTAGTTTAAGAAAAAATGGCTAAAATGCCATGACATGCGTAAAAATAAGGTAGAAATTATTATTTACACTTAATTTTTTTTTTTTAAACTGAAAATCCTATCCTTAATTTTATGAAATGTAATACCTTAAGGATCGTTCAAAAAAAATGCCGAAAAAGTGGGAAAATATGAGTAAATTTTAGCCTTTTGATCGCATTGATATGTTGAAAAAACACAAACTGAGAAAAATGGATTTAAGGATTATAACTCTTATATATTTCAAGGGCAATGGATGCAGTAAAAAGCCTTTTTCACATATTTATAATCATCGGAACTTTACAAACTTTGCCAGAATATACTAAGTGATGTCTAAATACGTTTGAAGCAAAATATTGGAAAACAGATATTTTCGTCATTTTTTGCGAAGTAAAGGATAGCGAGTTACCTTAAAATACTGATGTTCGAATTCAAGAATTTTGTGCACCTCGTATAGCATGCATACGTGTGCCACTCGTCGCGAATGGGTTAAGAATTTAATCCTCTGAATCTTACTTGAAATCCCACTTGCAATAATACTAATATGAAAGAAATGAAACTGTTAGTTGAAAGTTTCAAAATATTAAATACAAGGAATTCAAAATAAAAATATGACTTGCAGGGCTTGCATTGAGGCTAGAGGCTTGCGCGGGTCCTGTACAACTCAAACTGAACTCGAAAATTCTTAAAGTCAACCCGAAATCCAACACGAATCCGACAAAAAAGTTTCGTCCATCCGAAACCCGACCTGAACCGATATATTTCAACCCGAAACCTACGAACCCGAAGTGAACGAAAATTAATCCATATTTTAATATAGTTATGGTAAAGTAGGCTACAATTATATCTCTAATATCAATTTTATATTTTTTGTATAAAAAGGAACACACATACTCATTAATATTCAAATATATAGGTTTTTTTTTTGTTTTTTTTTCATTTTAAAAATATTCAGGACTTTCTTTTGAAAAATCGGATCAACCCAACCCCGACCCGAAAGAGTTAAAACCCAACCCGAAACCGAAATATTGAAATTCAACCCGACCCACAACAACAACAAAAAAAAAATTGCGTCAACCCGACCCCACCCAAACCGCATGTTAGATCGGGATCCGGTAAAATTGAGTCAACTGACCCGATGCAGAACTCTAATTGAGGTCTCTTATCTGCAATATTTACTACTTAGAAATGCAATTAATATTCATAGCACTTCTTTATTACAAAATTGCTTTTTCAAAGATAGACATAAATTTTTAAATATTGAAGACAGACGATTATAGTTTTTAGAACAGCTCATGCGACTTAAAAAAACTGTCTTCATTTGAATGCGGGGAAGGTTTGAGCCCTCTGAGCGCCTGTTTTTTTCGCTCCTGTCTACAAGATGATCTAATTTATCAAGTTCAGGGCTAATTTAGTTTGTTCCCCTTGAAGAAATGATTAAATTTAGCCATACTTAAGTATATTCTCAAAGGGTAACTCTTTTTTGCATAAATGTTTTACAGAAAAGAAATATGTCTGATCTCCGGGGAAATCTGCGCTGCTGTTGGTTATACGTGGGTGACACAAAACCTGCACGTAAAATCAGAGGTGTGGAGAGTCCTCCGCTAGGAGACATGTAGTTAGGAGGGAGAATCCCACCCGACCTTCCGATAAGGATCAAATGAAGATTATGGGAGAAAAATCCTTGAAGCCAAATCAGACTTTCGCCACTGTGGTTCCTCGCCAAATTGAAGCTGTCCCCTTCGCCCAGTGCTTTCGGGACCAGGTCAACTGTTACGGTCGGTCCCAGGAGGCATTAGTAACAATAACAACAACACAGAAAAGAATAAATGTTAATTTGTCTTCAAGATTTACAAAAACGTTGATTTAAAAATATTTTTTAAACAATACTTTTTACTACGGTAATCATATTTTGAAAATTTCCGATCAGAACTGAAAGCTTCGAAGACAATTTACAGAATACGTAACTGAAAAACATTGTGCAAAGTTTCATAATTTTATCGGATATAGAAATATTATATATATCAATTTAAATATAACAAATCTAGGGAAAATACATTTTGAGATAAATGGATTTAAATCCTGGACGAGGGAGTGGTAACTACTGATAGTACAACATAAAAAGTGTTATATCTTTCGAACCAATTATCGTATATACATGCGGTGTGCGCCATTTTATTCTAAAACCTCTAGAGTATTTTTTAAGCCAAAAAAGAAAAATGTTATTTTTCTTGTCCCGATTTAACAGTAACATCAGATAAAGTTGTTTGAAAAGTTAATTATCAATACATTTAAGCCCTTAGAGAAATTATAGTATTGGTTAGTGTTTGTTACGGCCGTATATCTTTGCGAGGAATATAGGTTTAAAGGGAATTGCCCTCCGTGGGGGACTTTCTAAGGGCTCCTAACACGTATTTACGACGAGGTTAAAAATAAAACTACTGAAAACTCCAAACGGCTATGCCGACGAGCATGCTAAGGTTTAGAACTCAGCACCTTCTGCCTACCAGCTTTCTGAGCAGAACTTCTCAACTACTGGTGGGGCCAGAAATTATAGGGACAATTAAACTTTCAGTCAATCTGCGTACTACAGTAACATCCGTTTATATGACTACAAATGAATCGTATCAGCCGCTTTTATGTTATCAAATCGATTCGAAAAAAAATTATCTCGTAGTATAATTTTTGCTGTGTATTGAAATGAGCTGATTTATTCACTGAAATTCGGATGCCAAAATGGGATTCATTTAAGCGGCGGTTATAGTATTTTGTGCTATTTGGGAGAGAATAGCCAACATCTGTCACTGTCACAACTTTCGTAAAAACCTACAAAAGACATGGCTTTTATATGTCAGCCCTGAAATTCCACATATGCACAACTAATATCATTTTGTCCCATACCTGAAAACACCATTACTCGGCCGAAAAAATGGGGACAAACTCGCGATCGATTACGAGAGGAGCTCGTAGCGGTTTGCATCAGTTTGGGCGTTTTCACTCTTCATTCACAAAGCTTAATTGGATTAAAACAGCACAAGGAAAAAAAAGCAGCTCATTGCTGGACTCAGGATTTTTTTTTTCGATATATGATCACAAATAACAAGCGCAACAAAAACTGCTTTGAAAACATCATCATCTTACGCTTATTGTAAACAAATGCAGCACTGACGTGTCATACCCCGATTCATAAATATAGCTCAATTGCAATAAATTTGGTGCATTTAAAACTATTCCTTCATCGTACAGTGAAATTTTTGAAATCCATTTCTAACGAAGGGATTAATGAAAAATGCTACACTCCAAACTGTGAACACAGTTTTTAATCCAAAACGAGTTAATTTTCTAGCATTATCGCCCCATAGAAATTTCCTTCGAATCTTTACTTTTTTCGCAACGGTTGACATTTATATATTGAGGTTGAAACGAAATTTTCGTTCCCTTGACGTTACATATTACAAAAAATTAAATTACAGCGCTATTGAGTTACATTCCAATTTCAATAAACGGCAAAAATAACACTATGCTTTGTTTTCAATTATTTGATTTATTTACGCAAATGATTCAATTTACGAACCAGTGATACGCATAAGCAACACTTCATGCAGATATGCCTCAAGTGACAACGTATAAATTACTTACGGTTCGATATAGCAACCAAACTCTCAATAGAAACGTATAGAAATCGGAGTTCGAAATTTGAACCAAGCCATTGACATACCAACCAAAAGTCAGTGTTTTGAATCTAACATACGACTTTAGTGTTTAAAATTTGCTTGCTTTATTAATCCTATAGTTTTGATTTACATACAAGAGCTAAGCAGACTGGGACCACTAGTTTAAAATAAATTTCAAATGATTGTGGATAAGAGGGGGGATGGGGGTAGCAAAAAGTTAGTCTTCGACACTTTGAGCTATATCCTCGTCGTATTATACCGGAAAATTTCATTTGAAGTCAAGCCGAAAGCTGAAACGAAAGAAAATTAACACCATATTTATACGCAATTAAGGAAAAATAGTCAGAACAAAACAGAAAACCGAAAAGAAAACCGTTATTTCTGATGGAACGAAAATACTGAATTGAGCATAAATTGTTTTTTCAGTTTTGGAACTCAACCAAAATTATTTTTAGCGCAGGATCTGCATCGTAAAATATTTTTATTTTTATAAACTCAATTGATAAAATTTCCACTATTCAAAAGTAAATTAAAATGCAAGCCAATGACATAATTTACTTCTGGATTTTAAATTTTTCATATAAGGCATGTCTAAAGGTAAATCAGAATTTATGTATATTAAAACTAATTAAATTCTAAAAATGAAATAGTTATTAACGTATGCGAAGCGCGTGTGACCTGCGCATCTTAGCGCGTGTGACCAAAGCATGGCTTTGAACAGAAAACCAAAACACTGTTAAAAACCCACTGCAAGGAAACCGGAACCTAAAACAAAAAATTTTATTTCAACTGAACCGTGACGATAACGGGTGGAAAATTAGGATTCGAAGCCCTGATTGTATATATTTTGAAATAAAATGAATGTTTACGTACAATACTCAATCATGTTCAAATATATTCTTTATCATCTAAAAAAATATTCTAAACTTCATTTTAATAAAATGGGTATACTCGAAATTGACCCACAAGAACCAAAACCGAAATCTAAAACGAAAACATTTAAGTAAATCCGACCCGTAGCTAAAAAATATAACCTTCCGGACGGGCCCTCTGCATGACACTACAAAGAATCCAGAACCGGGAATCGAATCCTGAACCTTTTATTATTAGACAATATGGTGATATCATTTTCTGAATAAGTAAAAAATGTAATATATCGCGTTGATCCAAAGAAGTCTGGACACAAATGATTTCACAAGAGATTGTATGAAGTCATTTTCCAATAATGGTAAATTTTGGCTTTTAAAAATAAAAAATTGTTATAATTTCTGATTTTTAGCAAAAATTACTCTATAAAAATAGATGACAAATTTAACTGAAGACTATTAATGGATTTTTTAAAATGTCTAACATTGTCATAACTCCAGAACGCTTTGTTAATGAAATTTTTAATATTATACCTATTTCAGGGATAAACTGTAATAATTGAAAGCTAATGGTATACTTATTCTGAAAACAATCTTTTATTTATTTATTTATTTATTTATTCATATATATAATCTATTTAGCAAAGTTAAATTATTAACACTTACACTGCACGAATTTTCTTTTGGAAGTATGTTTTTTTATACTTATCTATTTAGTGTTAGATACCACAAAATTTAAAGAGTAATTGTTAGCCTTATTTAATAGCGAACTTCTCGTAAATCGAGTATTTTTATTTAAATATTGTGGTAGGCAGGACCGGAATTTATCTATTAAAGGTTAAATTTTAATTGATTCATATATGAATCACAGATCAGTGTAGGGTTAAATATGTATTTCAGCTATAGTAAAGTTGGTACTGACACATAGTAAATACACTGACTAAAATTTTGAAACAAGAGGACCAAAATGAAGAATTACTTAGGAAGAATTTAATGGTGTTTTTTTTTTTTTTTTTTTTTTTTTTTAAAGCAGTAACAAAAGGATACGTATTTAATTGTAGAAAATAATACTACGTAACATACTTAGTTACTATACTTTCCTTATTTTGTCATCCATTTATAGAGTTCTAATTCTTATTCTACTAATTTATATAAATTATACTGTAATCTACTTATACGTATACATATTATATAAATATTTGGAATTTTATTTTACATTTAGTATAAACTCCGCCTAACACTAGAACCGCGGTAAATGTTACTCAAGTTTTATAAAAATATTTCACACCAGAATTTTTATTTAAAACCATTTAACTTATTTATTCAACTTATTTTTGTGCGGTATATATTTAATTTAATTTATGAAGAAAGTTCTGGTGCGAATCGACAATTATTAATTTGATGCGGGTCAAAATGTCCCGTCAATGCGTCAGTCACTCTGTGTAGTAAGTCACTTTTAAGTGGACCCGAGAGTGACGTATTAACGTGGTTTGACTGTATATATATATATATATATATAATCTAGTATTCTCTCTGACCTTTACTTATATTATTATGAAAGAAATATTAGTACGAACAATGATTATGTATTTTATCGCTATATTGATGACATTATCATATTTTATTTCAATGAAAAAAATTGCACATCACCACTCAATTTTTATCCTACTCAACTTAAATTAAGCGAAAATGATTTAATTAATAATAATATTAACTTTCTTGACTTAAAAATCAAAATTAATAATAATTATAAATTAATTTTTGATATTTATGATAAGAGATTTGATTTTCCATTTAAAGTAAATATTTTTACCAATTATGCTTCATGTTTACATAAATCTGTATATAAAAATATAATTATCAATTATCTACATCGTATAAAATACTTATACTCAGATATAAATAAAAACAAAAATATTAGATTTATTCGAGATCAAGCAAAAATATATGGTTATCCAATTTTTATGATAAATTCAACTATCAACTCTTTTAAATAACATTTATTATATCATTTAATTATTAACACTGTATGTAATAAATTTTTGTTTTAATGTGCGATAACATATAACAATAGATATAATATTACAATTATAACATACATTAATACAATTATAACATATTAGGAAATTTAAAATTTGATTGAACATTATATACACTCTGTATAGTATGTGATTGTGCGTTGCCGATCACATATGTTTAGGGTGTCTTTGATGAGCAGTTTTCATACATTTATAATTTAACTTATACAATAACACATAAAATTATACATGGATAACATTGGTTATTATAACTCACAAACATATCTATTTGCAAAGTGTATAAATATATATATATAGTTTTTTATTTTTATCTATGAAATTAAATTTAATAAGTATTTTTAATTACTGCATAGCATAAATTTGATTGAAGCACAGTAGTAATAATAATAATTATTTAAATTGATATTAAATTAATCTCT
This sequence comes from Maratus michaelseni, assembly GCA_963931845.1. Classification (NCBI taxonomy): domain Eukaryota; kingdom Metazoa; phylum Arthropoda; class Arachnida; order Araneae; family Salticidae; genus Maratus; species Maratus michaelseni. The sequence goes on from OZ007586.1 coordinate 448,817,643, forward strand.
GAAATCTAAAATATAATTAAGTATAAGTATAAACAATACATTAATTATTTAATAACAAGTCTAAAATATATTTAAGTAGAAGTAACATTAAAAAATTAATAATTTAATTATAAGTTTATAATATATATCAGTGTTTTAACACAGCTGGCAGCATAGCACTTTGTTTTAAAATAATATCTCTTTTACAAAATATACTCTTGTTAAGAATATCTGAAATGCTGTGCAGGATGAATAAATTCTGTGTATATTTATTCATATTGTAGGATTTTATTCGAATTTAATGTAAAAACTACAAGGAAGTATTGTTTATTAAAATTTATATATTGATTAAATATAATGAAGTGATTATGTTAATAATAATATGGATATGTAACTAAATATTAATAATGAATAATTATAATACCAACAGATGGCGACACTTTACGTTTTAGTTAGTTGATGATATTATAGATATTATTTTTAATTTAACTATAGAGGGAGCTATTGCTTGTATATTAATTTTACTTTCAGGAATTAAAATTAGATGGAGTAATTATATATTCACGGATATAATTTTGTTATAAGAGTATTATCAACAGAATAGTTTTGTGTGTTTTTGAATTATTTTGTGTTGGGGTGTCATTGATCGAGTTGTGTTTAAAAAAAAATGAGCTCTCAACTTGTCTTTCAAATCATTTCTCTCAACTCGACTCGAATGTCAACATGTTTGATACGTGCCATGTGGAATTGATCATTATGCAGAAGTTGCTATATTTTGAGGATTCTGGATCATTCTTGTGAGTAAAACATTTTTTCTACAATTTAAGGGTTCTAATTTCAAATATTTTTTCAAAAATGATATCTGCTGGTAATTTAGTGTGGTGATTTATAAAGATTTTAGGATAATCGTTGTAAGTGATATATTATATATTTCTTAATGGTTTTTTATTTACATTTTACATATTTCCAATTTTAAATTTTTCCAATTGTTGTCTGGTAATAATTCAGTATACTTGGCTGATTCTACTGTTCTTAGCATCATGCCAGTAGAATTATGAAATACTGAATTATTTTTAAAACACATGTGGGTGCAGCCAAGCTGACGAGTACATCCACATATGTTTTTTCATATCCAATTCTTGATTGGTTCTCTTGTGGTCCAGTTTTTCCACTGAATAATGTTCATAATTAATTTATTAATCCATTTGTGTTTACTTAATAGCAACTCCAATTTATAATTTTTTTTCCCCTTTCTCTCTCTTTCTTTTTAAATGTTCTTCAGGTATGAGTAAATTTGGCTAATTACCATTGAAGCACATGCTATGGTAATTTTATGATTGCACAAGTTAATTATTAGCTATGTGGTATTCTGATTACACAATATCATTAATTATCTCTTCGTAGATTTTAGTAGAATGATATTAGAACTCGATATGTTTTTGAAATTCATAGATATTATAATTATATATATATATATATATATATATATATATATATATATATATACATAAATTGAAAATTAAATATACGCAGATATTCGTTGCCTTTACTATCAAAAACTTTAAAAAAATAATAAAGGTTTTAATTAATAAGTTTTAATTAATAACTTTGGGTCAGGCCTTGGTAATGACATTTACAATTTTTTTAATTGAATTTTTTTTTTCATATTTAAACTAGTGAACAATGTAATGTTTGAAAAGAATGTTGACAAAATTTTTGAACACTCAGGGTTGACTTGCTGAATTGAAATTTTTTAGGCAAAGACATAAAATTTAATATTATCCGAGAAAGACCCCTATAGCAAAACGGAAACACAATCATAAATGCCAACCTAACGGGTTTTTTCTAGTAAAAATACCCTATTTTGAACCAGATATTTTACTTAATGAATGAAATCAAATCTGTATTATATAGAAATATGATTCATTTTTATTAAATAAATGTTCTGGTTCAAAATATGTATATCTGACTTGAGAGAAACCGGAAGGTTGGCAATTATGTATAATACATGGCGGGGAATTGAAGGAACATCTATAACGAGAAAGAAAAATCCTACATCAGGCATAGATTATGAAACACTTTCCAATAACAACAATATTAAGAAATTTATTTTTTTATACAATGAAATTGATTGATACAATTTATACAATGAAATTGATACAATGAATACAATGAATTGACCGTCCTGTCACTGAATTCTTTTGTACGTCCCTGTAAATGAAAGATAAATGCTACGCACTCCGTAATCTATAGAAAGCATGTTGTAGTGCATCTCACATTAACCCTTTTTTATTTCATTATGTTTAAAGTATCATCACATCATTAATTTGAATTGTTAACGATTTTCCACATGGAGCATAATGTAATGGAATTCTTTTAATGTTATTCGAGAGTTAAACGTCGTTAATACGTCACTCTCGCGTCCACTTAAAAATGACTTACTACACTGAGTGACTTCTTAAGCAGAGTTTATACTAAATATGAAATAAAACTCAAAATATTTATATAATGTATACCTACAAGTAGATTACATTATAAATCATACAAATTAGTAGAATAAGAATTAGAATTCGTTAAATGGATGACAAAGTAAGGAAAGTACAGTAATTTCATTACTTTATTATATATAATAACTAGCAAGCTACGCCCGCTGCGCTGGTCGGCTTCTACAAATGAACCTTGAATCAAACGAAATATATCGTTTAATTTGACCTTGTATTTGAAAGCAATCTGTATATTTACCTGGAATATCCTTCCACATTACTGTAAAATGACGCCATTGCGCTATTATATTTTCTAATGTGCAGTCAAAATTTTAGCTGTTAAGGACAAACTATTTTATTTGGTAATTTACAGTTAGGGTTTTCTAAATAACGATAAAACTATATGCGATATATTAAAACAATCACCAAAAATTATCGAACTAACAATGAAAAAAAAATAAATAACAAAAGCTATCCAGTAGAAATTTTTATAAAGGCTAATCTTTGATAATCGGTTTAATCTGATTATAGAATTTTTCCACATAATTCTAAAACTAACATAGAACGATATGGAATATACTAAAATCATGATTAAAAATTATCTACTTAAAACTGCAAGTCGCAAAAAATACGCCCAGTAAAAACTTTCTAAAAGGCTAATCTTTCGGAATCGGGTTCACCTGACTAATATAACCTTCACACATAACTGTTTGACTAAGCAACGTAGAACAATATGTAGTGCACTAAAACCATTCCTGAAATAGCATCTAACTAGCAATACAATTATCATCAAAATCCGTCTAGTAGTACTTTTTCAGAAGGCTAATCTTTCATAATCAGAATCAGATATTAAAAAGGCTATTATATGATAAAAAAAAAAAAGGTCACCCGATTTTCGAATTTCCCCCTATAATTCTAGAACTAAGCAACGTAGAATGATATGTTATATAATAAAACTTTCCCTACAAAATTATCTAACTAACGGTGTATGTAACGAAGTCCATTCGGCAGAATCTTTTAAAAAGGCTAATCTTTTATAGCCGGATTGATCTGATTATAGAACTTCCCATACTAATTCTATAACTAAGCTACGTAGAACAATAGGTTATGCAATAAACCCTACCCTGAAAAATTATCTATCTTACAGTTTAAGTTCTACGAAAATCCATGAAGCAGAACTCGAGTTATAAGTAGCCGGAACGAAATTTCATATATAAGGTAGAAGTAAATAGAAGTTTATTGCTGTTAATATAGTTTACATTTGAATAAAAAAAAGGTACTTTTCGGTTAGCCGGGCGCCAGTGATATATGTACATATATAAATATATATGTATATACATGTGTATATATATCTTCATACATATAAGTGTATATATATATGTATATGTGTAGATATATGTGTGTGTGTATATATACAACATGTATATATATACAGGGTGATTATAAAGAAACTTTGCCAACATCTGCACTTCTAGCGCCCGTTCTATTTAACCGATCAAGATGAAATTTTAAATATAGTTGTTTGAAGGTATGCGCTCGAGATTCTGTGAATGGCAATACAGTGGTGCTCACGGTTACGGTTATAGTTACAGAAACTCGAAAATTTCGAATGGCAACGCCTACTTTTTCCTGTCTCAAAATGTTCAGCGCATGCGAAAACCCTAAATAGCGTTGAAACGGTACCGATATGTCCAAAAACCGACGTGTTATAGACATACAAACCGTTCTTTAAGGCGCACCGAGCAATAATGCATTCGACAGAGACAAGAAACTGCTGAATGATGAGAACACATATCAGACAAAAGAAAACCTTTATTGGCATCAAACATTTTCCACATGGGTGCCATCACAAGCAATTACGCATTGCATGCGGGAGACGACGGACAATACCGCTGAACGCAACATGACGCGAGGAATGTTTCTAATCTCACGCCGTATAGAATCCTGCAAGCCCGACAATGTTTGCGGATTGCACAGGTAAACTCTGGATTTGAGATATCCCCAAAACCAGAAATCCATAGGCGTCAGATCTGGGGATCGCGCAGGCCACGGAATAGGATAATGGCGTGAGATGATGCGATCACCAAAATGCTGATCTAGGAGCCTTTTAACTGACCTCGCTATATGTGGAGGTGCACCATCTTGCATCCAAACAACGTCATTGAGTGCATTCCGCCGACGCAACTCCGGTAGTACAGAATTTTTCAGCATGGCTGCATACCGAGAGCCTGTTACAGAACATGTTGCAGGACCCGCTGGGGTCGTTTCCTCAAAGAAGAACGGGCCGAGAACAAATGTAGCTGTAATGCCGCACCACACAGTCACTTTGGCGTCAAATAATGGTACTGGTGCCACAGCGTGAGGATTCGTCTCTCCCCAGTGCACACAATTCTTTGTGTTAATGTTGCCATGTAAGGTGAAATGCGCCTCGTCCGTCCATAGTATGCGAAGTGGCCAGTCGTTATCAGCATCATATCGTAATAAAAATTCATTTGCGAAGTCCAGACGTTGTTGTGGGTCACCCGGCTGCAACATCTGGACGCGCTGAAATCGATAGGGAAACATGTGAAGTACTGAGCGCAAGAGCTTGCGGACCGTTGTGTTCGGAATATCCAACAAGCGCGATAATCCTCTTGCAGTTTCTGTGTGCCCTGTAGTCACTGTATGATGCACTTCCATGACAACGTCCTCAGAAACTGTTGGCCGTCCGGAGCGCGGTTTGTCACAGGTGCAGCCTGTATCTTCGAATTTGCGCACTAAATCACGCACAGCTTGCAGAGTACATGGCCCACGTCGTTGTCGATGATTGCGGCGATACACACGCAAGGCTTCCGCAGCGTTCATCCCATTTAGATAATAGAGTTTGATCAATTCACCGCGAACTTTCCCAGGAAGAGTCATATCGTCGGCATGTGCGAGTTCATGAATGACGACTTCGCATACCCGCTTGGTATTTTATAGGCTTCCTCCGCTGAATATCTGGCGAACGGCGTTCTGTGATTGGTATCTTGCCTGTGTCATATGCAAAGTTACTGCGTGCGCACAGATCGTGTTTTGTTGGCCGGTTTTCAGAACTCTTCTTTGTGTATGCATAACACGTTTGTTTTTGGACATATCGGTACCGTTTCAACGCTATTTAGGGTTTTCGCATGCGCTGAACATTTTGAGACAGGAAAAAGTAGGCGTTGCCATTCGAAATTTTCGAGTTTCTGTAACTATAACCGTAACCGTGAGCACCACTGTATTGCCATTCACAGAATCTCGAGCGCATACCTTCAAACAACTATATTTAAAATTTCATCTTGATCGGTTAAATAGAACGGCCGCTAGAAGTGCAGATGTTGGCAAAGTTTCTTTATAATCACCCTGTATATCACTGGTGCCCGGCTAACCGAAAAGTACTAAAATAAAATACTGCAAAAATGATGTCGTACACTTGAAAAAACATCTTTTGGCTTAAAATCTCTCATCCAAACTGTTTTTCTTTTTTTTTCTTTTCTTTCTTTCTTTTTTTAAAAAATAAAATTATTAACAGTCTTTTCTTTTATTTTTCGAGATGTATAGCCATTTTAATTTTTTCTGCAGGAAAAAAAAACAAAACACTTTTTGGTTTAAAATCAAATTATTTGGGGTCAAAAGTAAAATCAAAATCGCCAAAAACAAAAGACAAGTCGCCAAATATTTCAATAGCAATCTTGCCCATTGAATAACTTTTTAAGCATTACGAATATTCCCAATCATGTTTAAATTAAATATTTTCGTTTTATAGTATTATCTCTCATCAAAACTGTTTTTCTTCTTTTTTTTTCTTTTTTTTCTCTTTCTTTTTTTCTTTCTTTTATTTTTTTAATAAAATTAGCACAGTTTTTTCTTTTATTTTTTGAGATGTATAACTTTTTCAATTCTTTCTGCAACAATAATGGTCGCCAAAAAATAACCAGTGGTAACCTTTTCGTCCAAAATAACAGAACTTTTCACCATAATTCTATAACTAATCTACGTAGAACGTTGTGTTATATACTAAAACCTTCCCTGACAAATTATCTATGGAACAGTGCAAGTTCCATCAAAATCCATTCGGCAGAACTCAAGTTATAAAGGAACGGAACGAAATTTCCGTTTGTGTTTTATATATATAGTAGATGTAATAGAATTATTTTGTGCGTCCCTGTAAACGAACTATAAATGCTACTATTCTATATTTCTGAGAAAGCATGTTTTAGTCCACCTCAGTGCATATCAATTTCATTATGTTTGAAGTATTGTAACATCATTAAAATGCATCATAAGCGATTTTTCCCTTATATCATAATGTAGCGGAATTCTTTTGTGTGTCCCTGTAAATGAGCTATAAATGCTACATACTTCATTTTCAATACCAAACATTCTACAGTAAATATCAATAACATATGAAAACTACATGGCAATCCGAGTATATCTATATATATATAGGAGAATAAGAATTAGAGTACGAACAAACCGAATTCATAAATACGTTTCAACTATGTTGGAAAATGTTAAAAAGGTACTTTATGTTAATTCTATAAGTGAAGTAGGTTGGAAACTCAAGGCCAGCATCATTACGTAGTCCAAAGGTATTTAATTTCACCACACAGAAATATGCAAATTCGATAAAATTTTCGCGTGTGGAAGGTAAAACATGTAGTTGAGAAGGCCTTTAACGGGTTGTAAGAATAAAAGGAGGACTATAAGCTTGTAAAGCTCTAAAGCTTGCATTTTGGTCAGGTGTGTCCACGCATCTTAGAAAACTTTCCTACATATTTCTAAAAAGTAACAATTTTTTTCCTACCGCACTTTACAACACATTTCCTATATTTTTTATAAAAATTTATTTTTTTGCATAAATAGGATATTCTGCATTTTGAAGATATGTCAGACATGACAAAATAAAGATTTTGAGGAAGTTCCATGTTTTTATCTGCAAAATCATTCAAGTTACAGGAGTTTATACTTGTTCCTTTATTTTGTACCGCCAGTTTATATACTAATTAAAATTAAAAGAGTTTTATGGATTTACTGCGCGCTCTGTATATTGGTATTAACCGCTTACCAGTCTGATTTTACTCATATTTTACTGACTAAAAATTCAATTTTATATAATAAATTTTAATTCTATGATTATTTTTGAACTTGGAAGTGAAATTTGAATAACAATATTTTGTATAATTTATGATATATGATTTTTTTCTACTAAAAGCTTGCCCTCCTCCAAAAATAAATAAATGAATAAATAAAATAAGCCACGAGTGAAGCCAATCTGGAATAAGAATACTCGGTCGCTTGACTGGCGAAGGAGAATATTAAGTGGTTAACACTAGAATGTCCATAGCGATCATTTTGACCTATGCCAAATAAATGTATTTTGATGAACCAGAAATTTCTTCATAAAATAAGTTAAATATGTGCAACACGGAAATAAGTTGAGTAAATAAGTTAAATAGTTTAAAATAAAAATTCTGGTGTGAAATATTTTTACATAACTTGAGTAAAGTTTCCGGGGAAAAAAAATATATCCACCAGACAACGCGAAATTTTGTCACATTTTCTGACTCCTTTCTAAAAACGTAAAAGCATTTATACTTGCAGGCATGATTATTGAACTGGTTTGTAATCGAACAGTTTTTCTTTATTTTCCAATAAATGAATTACATCATGAGTTATAAGCAGTTGTTGTCTCACGTCAGTTTTTTTTCTCATTTCCTGCACTGTCGCATTCGGAAATTCGGTTCAAAACGCACACTTTGGCAGCATTTTCTGCAAAATCGTCTACCTTTACCAAAACCGGGAAAAAATAGCTAAATTACATACTTTCTGAATAAGAGCACCTACCAGTTTGATACGTTAGCGAACAAAAATGAATTAAAAATGTGTCAGAAATTAGCCGGTTTGGATTAGGTAACATTTGAAGCAAAATCTGTCCAACGTAAATTCAAAATAAAAAACCGTATCATTATTTTTTATGCCCTGTCGTTCAGAATGCCTTTCATCCATTCTGATGATTTATTCATACCATATGTTAATGAAAATTTCAGTTATATTGAACTCCTTTAACAAGTTAATGCAAAATGTATCCTAAAATGTCTTAACCCGTCGTTGGTCGCGCTATGAGCATTTCTCTCGAGCTAGGCTTAAAAAGCCTATTTAATTTTGAAATGACTTTGGGATCACCTTGTTTTCTTTAAATATAAATTATATTGTATTTCACCTAAAGAAAGTTTTTGTAACTATTTCCATTACAAGAGCACTGATGACAAATTGGGAGAAAGTAGTGTGAGAGAAACACTCTCATAAATATAAAATCAGGATCATAAATATAAAATAGACAAATAAAATGGCAATATAAATATAAAAATTCGTAATATAAGTCATTGTATTGTGCAAACAAATGCGTATTTTAAACTTGATATTTTTATTCGAAATGTCTTTCCTCTCACTGCCAAGGAATAAATCCATTTAACGCATTTAATGAGATAAACTGAAAGAAATTAAATTTTTATTATTATTGAAAGAACTAATTTATTTTGTATTTTCATTAAAAAACAATCTGTACTCTACAACCCCTTACAATTTCGAAATTCAAAGGTCAAGCAACTTTTAGGAGAAAATTATTTTTACTCACATGAGCCCCTCTATAAATAACCCACTATATAAATTCACCAGGAAAGAAACATCGACTTGATAGACGTGTTTGAATCCCCCCCCCCTCCTTCCCCTCCAATTTCATTACTTACCATTTCTCTACATTCATTAAGAAAATTGAATCTGAAAAGGTTTCTAGAATCGAATTGGTGTTGCTTAAAACTGTAATTTAAAAGCTATATTACATGGAAAACAGGAAAAATATTTTGAATATACATCCATATAAACAATCATTGTTTTGTTTTTGTTTTTTCTAAGAAAAGTTAATCATTAACTTTTCAAGCTATTTTTCTTTCAGGATAACTTAGGTAGTGTTACATTAAGAAAATTAATTGGTTTTCAAGGGGACCAGAAAAAATTAAAAAGACGAAAATTGACAGATGTTTGACCGTGGATTATAGGAGGCCTGTAATTAATTTATATAATAACTACTTTTGAATTATATTTTACAGAAATAATAAATATAGATATTTGTTAAGTTAAAAAAAAATAATAACAAAAGTTTTAATACTGTACGACAGAATTAGTCTTGCAAAACTAGTTTTTGCCGCGATTTTGAAGTCCGTTTTCCATATTTTTGAGTCGTCATTTCTTCTTTACACTGCTTGTTACATTGTCTCTCGATTATACCTGAAAAAAAAATTGTAATAAATAATTCAAAATCCATAAACATTTATCGTATTTTTTGTTATAACTTGGGAAAAAAATTGTCGGTTTTTCAGGTATAGTTTGTAGAGAATTTAATTTATTTTATTTAAAAGAAAGAAACATGTATATACTTTAGTTTATCGCGTTACAACTGCTGAAAAACTGTGGCGAATTAATTGAGTTTTAAGTTTTGCCTTCGCAGGTATCTCCGGTCATCGCGACTCAACGTGCGACCGTAATTTTAGGAATTTTTCTATCGGACTAACTGTACGACATTCTTAAAGGTCCAACTATCAAAATAATAGCAAAACAATATATATATTTCCGTCATTTCAAACCTTTTTGGTCGTCTTAATTATAAGATAGCTTTTAAGTTTAAAAGTAATACATTATTTGTTAGTTTCTTGAAACAGACTCCGCTAGAGGGTATATGATGACTCTGAACACTTTCTTTTACTGGCGATGCTTTACACTTTTAATCCACGAAAGTATTCCAGAAACAAGTAGGTAAGTGTGATAGAAGATCGCACAAAGGGTTTCGTTTAATATTCATATCAAAACACTTTATTCTTTAATTAATAAATCCAAATAACTTTAATTTTTCAAAAAGTCATGTTTTTTATAAAATAAAAATTTACCGGTTTATTTTTAGTTTTTCCGAACATCTGAACGAGCCCGATAGCGGGCGAAGCCCGATTTGATGTTTCCTATAAAAAGATGGGGATTTTGCGAAAATAAAAAAATTATAGGTCGAATTCGAAAATTTTTTGAAAATCTGAAATCCCAGCCCATTTTAAGCAAGGATAGACAATTTTCATATCCAAAAATCCAATATTTTTAAAAAATTTATAAAGCCTATAAAAATTCGAGTCCTTTTTAAATGTCTCATTTTTATCAATGCTTACCTTTTCGCAGAAAGCGACGCTATGTCTGATCTAGAATTGACATGTTAAAAAAAATTCTTTTAAAGCAATCCGATTAATTAAAAAAATCATATCTCAAGATCTAATAATCTCAGCGTTGTGAAAATTAGATTTCTGGATTCGCCGTTGAAAAATATGCAATATTTCAAAATAATAATAATAATAATAATAATAATAATAGACCCAGAATTCTTCCACTATAAAGAAACACAGTTTTGATTCATTCTTTTCTCGGCAGATGGTTGTCTCTTTTTCGCACCTGCGTCTTTCATGAGATAAAAATTTATCTTTTTTCCAACATAAAATTAAAAATTCCTAATTGATATCTCAGGTTTCCCTTGTTCGAGTCTTTCGAAATTTGATTTTTTGAAATCGCGATTTTTTTCTAACCCCGTATCCCGAGTTTCGCGTGGATCGGGCTGTTTTTTCGATCTGTTCGAAAAGGGGGGCTGAAATGGCGATCTTTCCGGTACCTCGACTATGGCAACCCTCCCCCCTCTTCTGGAATTTCCGAATTAATTTTCTTTATGGTTTGATTAAATTCTACGCTTTAGTTGAATATTTTTCCATTAATGTGTGGGTTTTAGGGTTTTAATATTTTGCGTTAATGAAGACATTTTCAAAATTTTAGGATTTCCAGTGTGACAGTAGGTTTTCAGCTGTAAGTACACAAAGTTTCAAGTCTCTAACTTATACAGTTTCCGAGAACGGACTCTGTGACGGACAGACAAAGAAGCGAGACGAATAGGGTTTGTGAGATGAACGAAACCCTAAAAAAAAAACATACTTTATTAAAACCTTATTGAAACGTCCTTAGATTGTGCCTAGAGAGGAGAGGAGATGCAGAGAGTGGAGAGAGAGCCGGCCCTGTTTATCTTACCTTTTCAATCAATACGTTACTACAAGCCCGTAACTAATTTTGCTTTGGTTATTTTATTTAAACTATGTAAGAAATAAAAAAGTCGAAACAGTGATATAGTTTGGTATTCTAAAAATTCCGATCGTGAGCTTTTCCAAAACAATTTCAAAATCCGTTATTTTCCAATTCAAAATTTTTACAACTCCACCTACAATATTTAATGACATTTCTCTTTCTTATTTACTTTAATTTCAGTGTCACTAACCTTGTATTTGATAAACCCAAATTAAAAATTACTGTTATATACCCGGATATTGGAATTCTGAATTCGTTAAACTTTTCATGCATTGCTTCTTTCATCACGGTTCCAAGAAAGTTGCTTTTTTTCTACAAAAACAGAAAATAATTTATTTTTAAGCTCAAATTCAAATTGTTTAATAATAATTTTTAAAAAAGCCTAATTCTCTGTTTTCAAAATTTAACTGCTAGAGGATAATGTAAATAAGATGTGTTATTCCTTGTTTAAATAAGTCTTAACCAAAAGCTATATCAATGCTTTCACTATTCTGCAAAATAATTTCTTATTCATTTGCTTGATAAAAAAATATATCTACATTCTACAAAACACTTTAATTGAAAAATTTATGTCATGAACTGTATCATCACTCGGAAAAAATTTAAAAGGGAACTTTGGCGATCGCACGGTAAGCTGTTGGGACAAGAGGAGAAACTGTTATAAATTTTGACTCACGTGAGGATAAAATATTACGAATAATACACAAAATATTGTTCTGTGATTATGGCAAATAAAATCAATACAGACTTTTTAAAATATTCTTGTTGCTTTACTGATGTTCTCTCTCTCGTTTTGTAACAACTTTTTGTGTACTGTTAATTTTCTTTTTTCCTTTGGAAATATCTACGGTGTTTTACTTGTCGCCTCTTATTCTTAATAACTTACAACATTTTAGTTTCTATAATAATTCATTTTTTGTACCAACAAAGGTATTTTGCCCAATTCTGCTTTCTTCCACAGCTTCCTGTTAGGATATTAAGAGTTTTGTCCCTGTTTTCGAATAACGTTCTTTATAAAATTCAGTATACACTAAATTTCCCGCAGTAAACAATTTACCTTCAGTATACATAGATTTGATAACCGTTTCTTAATATACAAGGTGGCCATAATTAAGCTGACAGTACTCAGCGTGTTCTGTAGCGCGATCTCATGGCGGGAATGGAGCCAAATTTTGTAGGATGATTAAACAAGACGGGGGACGAAGGGTTCAGTGAAGTTCCAAAAGTCACCGCTACGAGATATGTGGTGATGTTTTTTTCGCGGATTCCTTCGTCCCTCGTCTTGTTCAATCATCTTACAAAATTTGGCTCCATTTTCGCAATTCGATCGCAATACAGAACACGCTGAATACTGTCAGCTTAATTCTGGCTACCTTGTATTATGTCGTATTTAACAGTAGCTACAAATATCTTAATTGATTTTAAAATACTATTAATTGATGGATCTGAGTGTAAAATGCCACGCTACTGAAAATCTACAGAAAAATATACGATCCAGTCGTTCAGTACGGTATTAAAAATCTACGGTCCAGTCATTCAGCCGTTTTTTTAGATGTAAATTGACCATATTATGAAGCTTTCTCATTGGTCAGTATGGTTTCATTGGTTCGACACTTTCTTTCCCTGGAGCCGCTTTACACCCTTATCCATGAAAGTATTCCAGAAAAAAGGCGTACTTTTTTAAACCTTGGAGAAACGTGCCTAGATTGTGCCTAGTATTCCTAAGCTTGGAGCCGGGCATGTTAATATTACTCTTTCAGCCAATACATGAGGTTTCGATAAAAAATAGCTGTGGTTTTTGGTTTCGGTTCGGTTCTTGTTTTCGTTCCTTCAGAAATAACGGTTTTTTGTTTTGGTTTTCGGTTTTGTTCAAGTTAGAAGTCATGTTTTCGGAAGATGCATTAAAATGACGCTGTTCATTTCTACTCTACACTATAGTTAATATATATATATATATATATATATATATATATATATATATATATATATATATATATATATATATATATATATATTGTAATTTAATTAGTTTGAGTATGCATAATTTGTGATTTAACTTTTGATATGCTTTATATAAAAATTTAAAGACAGAAGTAAATGATGGCTTTTATTTTATCTTTTATACAATATGGTTTTTCTATAAAATGACCTGCATTTAAATTTATCTTTTAAATAATTGAAATATGAATAATTCATAAAAACATATTTTACGGCTCATTTCTGACGCAGAAAAATTTCGGTTCAGTTCCGGTTTTCGTTCCATCAGAAATAACGTGTTTTTTCCGGTTTTCGGTTTCGTTGAGGTTGGAAGTCCTGTTTTATTTTACTCCAAAGCTAATGAAATCGTACTAACAAAATTTGTAAATCTGAATGTATATATATAGCATAAAAGAAGCTATTTTGATGCTAACCATTGCAAAAACAAAATTTCAAACCAAGTAATCCTGTTATCTAATAAGACGAGTTAGATAACTAAACTGTATATGATGTTTTCAATATGTTTAAACGCAAATAGAGATAAGTTTCTTTCCTTGAATGAAGCAATGTCTAACAGCGTTACAGTGGCGTATCAACGCATCATCACTCGAGCAAAAGTCAAGAGCACTGGGTCAGTAGAGCGCTCAGATGTAGAGTAGTAGATATTGTTGTAAAATACTCTTTCTCAAACAAAATTATCTCAAAGCAAAATAAATAAATGGCTTCAAATAAATTCCCTTTTAACAGAACTTTCAAATGACTAAAATAAAACCAAAACTGTTGAAATGGATCTCTAAAATTACATGCTGTTTTTCGCTTCGTTAATAGCTTTTATCTGTGCCAATTTCTAAAATCATTTGTAGCCTTTAGACAAATGGGAAAATTTGGAATTTGATTAATGTCTATTATTCCAATTTATTTATTTATTTAAATTTACTTTATTGGTGACACAGTAGTTGTTCTCCTTTATCACTCGTAAATTTCATTAGATTTATTATAAAAACACATTTGGAAAGAAAGCCAGATATATGTATGTGCAATGCGTCTCATAAATATAAAGACACTGATATTTTAAAATAATATTTTAATAATTCAGTATTCAAAAATATGTTTATGCATATAACAAAAAGCATGCATCTGTTAAAAAGTATACACTGTAAAAACAAATTTCCATTGGTTGCCAGTGCAATTCCCGTATTTTTACGTGATTTTTGTCTCCGATGAAATGATTAAGTAAATGTGTCAGAAGTTAGAGAATATGGATTTAAGATAATATTCTTGAGAGATAATAGTGCTAAAAGTCTAGTTAATTTGTCATTTTAGCTAAATCTTTGTTATATATATATATATATATATATATTTGCACTCTACACTCTCAGAAAAAACTGTAAATTTATAAGCGCTTGCCCTTCAATTTTCACGGGCAACAGCCTTATTTGATGAAAACCGGTCTGATCCACTAAATAAGCGGCCTTATCCCTTAGAAAATTAAGAGAAATCCACATATTCTTACAGTTCTAGCCCATATATTAGCAAAAATACGGTACGACCCCATACATTGTCCTCCGCTAGGGTGTAACCCTTCATTTTACTCATGTTTCGAAAATTTTAACCCGCCAAAACAGCGATTCTGTTATGATTATCTAACGTGCTACGTGCTACGGAACAGTAAGCAAAGTGTTATTGTGTTTTAAAGTGCATTATATCCTGTGCATTATAATGCTATATTACTTTGCCCCGTAAAATTACGGGCTGCACAAAATGATGGGCATGGATTTTTTTTTTTTTTTTTACGGGGTATGACTGGAATCTCTGCTGCCGGCCTCTGCCCGTAATTTTACTGCAATTTTTTTTACAGTGTAGATAGATTTTCCGTATTTTGCCAGTAAAATTTCCGGATTTTTACGGAATCTCTTTCTTTTGCAGTATAAAGATAAAAATTAATTCCGAAGCTTTAGAGAAAATGAAAATTTAAAATTATCTGTTAAAATATTCTTAAATCCGCACTTTTTAACACATTCACGAAATCCTTTTCATAGAAAAAAATCCGTAAAAATTCGGAAATTGTATTGGCAATCAAAGGAATAAGTTTTTTTTATACAGCGTAAACTAAAGTTAGGAAAATTTAACAATTATTCATCGCCAATCATAAAAAATTTATTAAATTAATAACAAACAGAGAAAAAAAATAGAAATAATTCTATATGAAAACGGATGGCTCTAAATATTGAAATAATTTGAATATACCATAAAAATGGAATCTTTGTGCTTTTCATTTGTTTTGTTTTCATTCAATTTGTAGTAATTGATGTAATGTCATGTGTCATTTTTCGCAGTCGGAGTTTTTTATTGCTGATAAATTGTTACCTTTTTTTTTTTTTTTTTTTTTTTTTTTAATTTATCTTTCCTATTAAATAATTAAATTTCTATAATTGAATTTTTAAAAATAAAAATATTTTATGGTTTAGTGACAGATCACAAAAATAATTTTGGCCCAGTTCCGGAACTGAAAAAAACAATTTAGGTTGAGTTCCAATTTTCGTTTCATCAGAAATAATTTTTTTTTTGTTTCGGTTCCGGTTCAAAGCTCTAGTATTTCGTCTCATTTAATCAATGTACAGAATTATAAAGTTTTTCATAAATCTGTGAAAAATTCGATAAAGATATTGGGTGATTTATAAAACTAAAAGGCGTTTATATTTTATTTTGTATATTAATGAACACTTTTAGCATATATGTTTTAAAAGTTAACAACATAAAAATATTTAATCAGGTTTTAAAAAGAGTCTGATAAAAAGTACCGCTTGAATACACTGTACATAACTAACACTGTATATAACTAACTTGAATACACTGTATATAACTAAATAATGTTTAAAATTTGTTTTATAAAGTTTTTTGTACAATGTGTTTTCTAAATTTTTGAGAATTCAACTTGAATATAAGAGGATTAATTAAATTATATTAACTGGGATTGTATTCGTGTAAAACAGATAAGGTACTTCATAAAATAAAGATTACAAAGAAAATGTGCATATAGCAATTTGGTGTTTTGAAACTAGTGATTTTTTTAAATATATAGCACAAAATGCATCTGGAAAATGCATAAAAGGATTGTAAAAACAACGAAATGCATGTCAATGAAAATAAAGCAGTTTATAATTAAAAATTAAGGAGAAGAGTCTAGATTTTTATCTGAAATCCAAACTTGTTACTTTCGGACTTCTGACACATTCACAAAATCATTTTTATTCTTTAATGCATAAAATTTCCAAGTATTCTTATTCAAATGCGGAGAAATCGAATAGCGTTTTTCTTTTTCTCATAAAAGCGAAGGACCTTTTAGAAAATAGGGACAAAGTTGGCGATTTAAATTGATTTTTGAGATACACTAATAAAAAAGGATCTTAATCGGGAAGAAACAGATTATAACTCAAAATATAATACGTTTTTTAGAATATGAAAAACGCTAATCGATTCCAAATCACTTGATTAGCAATATATGCAAATTTCTTGCATTTACGTATAAAAATGTCTTTGTGAATGTGACACAAAGACTCGCGTATTAGTTGAGTTGGTTGTTCCAGAAAAACCTTAACGAGATACTTAAATAGCGGTTTTGCGTATTATTTATTTATGGCATTTTAAAATGATCTTTTACCGCCATTAGCATTCTGCATGCGTTCGATTTCCATACTTTTCGCGGAAGCGCACGGTTTTATAATTTTAGCTTGTTTATTCTGAACATAAAAACAAAGTTTGAATTCCAAACAAACCCCGTGTCCCATAATTAGTTGAGACCTCTTTTCGACTTCTCGACATAGTGTGAAGCCCTGTCTCTTATCGATTCGGAAGATGTCAGAAAATTTGATAACGAGCTAACTTGGCCAAGGTTAGCTCTCAAATATTTTCAAATATAGGCCAGTAACAGTTTTTCGTCCGCTTCGTTTGGGTAATCTATAAAAACGAAAATAAAGTTTTCTAGTAAAATGGGAAATGTTTGTTTCTGAATGAAATATCTTCTTTTATCTTCGCATTTGAAGGATTTTTTTCTTTTATCTCAATTGAAACTAAGATTTTTGTAATTTAGGTTAGAATTTGTTGATTAAAACGAGTATATTTTTTCAACATTATTTATGAATTTGTATTTAGAATTCCATTGTTTCTACAGGAAATTCAAAACAAAACAAAATAATAATAGTAATTATTATTGTTGTTGTTGTTGTTGGTTTGGGAGGGGGGGGGGAATTATGAAGCATTTTCAAAAAAACATGATAATAAGTATACTAAACTCAGAGTTCCAGGGTTTAACATGAAAAATGGCTTGTCTATCTAAAGGTTATAGAATTAAAAAATATATCGTTTTTGATAATCCGAAAGACTAAAATAATTAAAGGCTAAATCAAAAATTTTCATTCTTGATTGAACCTTCTCGATACATTTATATACATAATATACAATAAGAGCTGCTTAACTGAACCACTTTTTTACCGCAGACATTGATTCGAGTATACGGCTGTTTACAACATGAAGTAAAAATAAAATTGAATTTTGCTTTTGTATCCAACCATTTGATTAATAAAAGCGATTTATTTAATTTTTCAAAATATACAATATGTTGGTATCAAAAGTTGATATTTTTTTCAAACAATGTGGTATCTCACTGTAAAAAAGAAAATTTATTAATAAATATGAAAATAAAAATATTTTTTTATAAAAAACACATTTTTATAAACATCTAATTGTTACCCCCCCCCCCCCTAATTTCAAGACTGCAATTCATGTTGTTTCAAAATATGCCCGTTTACAATACATGAATTTGGCGTGGACAATTATGGACAAATCTTTTATTTATGCCTGGTAGACAGCGCTATCTAGTGAATTTATTTATGTATTTTTTGTTCTTTGTTTTGTGTAAGATATCGCAACGGGAAAAGAAAAAAGCATTTTTGTATTTTTGTAGTTGTAACAAACAAATATTTAAAGTTGAGTTATGTGGTAATAGATAATTATTTATTTTTTATTTTTACTCAGTGACGTTTTAAGATATGGCAACAGGAGAGGGAAAAAAAGCATCATTTAAACTATTTATTCAGGATTTTTAAATTGTTTTCTCACTGTGTAGTCACAATTTTGATAAATAATCTATTAATTGATAATTAAGTTCTGAAAATATGAAAATATTGTAGTGTCATCGGGAACCCACAACTATACACAATTTCAAGAGCTAGTATATCAGGAAGTGGGTGAAAAATGAATTACAAAATTCGATCTTTACATGCATGATCCAAGTTAGACTAAGTTAAAGCGTATAAAAATACGGAAACGATACTGTCAATCGAGTTGCCAGTACGATTTCCGTATTTTTTTTTAAACATTTTTCTGATGAAAATAAATTCCTCAATATGTCAGAATAGCTAATATGGTGTTTTGAGAATATCCTCGATAGATAATAGTTCTAAAAGTCTGATTAAATTGCCGTTTTCACTAAACAAATTCCGTAAAAATATAGAAATTGTGATGGCAGTCCTATTACCAATACAATCTCCATATTTTTACAGATTTTTTTAGATAGTATTGTTAGTAAGCTATTTAATACAAATACTTACACAGTGAAAAGTCGCCACTTAAAAAAAATTAGCCAGTCAAAAAATAGTATGCTAACATGAGTGTTATATTTAATGGTAAATTAACTAATACAGACTCTTATATAGAGGAAAGAGTTGTTAAAATCACACTATTTAAGAAACTTAAGCAAACAAGGAAAAGTAATATTTATTCATTAGAAAAAAGAAGAAAAAAACAAGTGGGAATTGTGATCGAAGATCGCACAAAGGGTTTCGTTTAAGATTCCTTTCAAAACACTTTATCCTTTCTTTAATAAATTCAAATAAATTTCATTTAGAAACAAAAAAGAAAGTCATCTTTTTTTATAAACTAAAAAATTACCGGTCATTTTTTTCGTTCTTTCGAATATCTAAACCGGCCCGATAGCGGGCGAAGCGCGCTATTATACTCTGTCATAATAATATGTGTCATGTGGACTAAATGCGATATTTAAAAAAAATTCAAAATTAAACATGTTGTTCACTTTCAAAATGTTAAAATATGCGAATATTTTCATAATCGGGATTTTATCATGATTCAATACGTTCCTCAAACTCATATATTTACTATTCTCCATTACTCATATTGATACTCGCTTTGTATTATTCTCAAACATTTGAAAAAGCCTTTAAACTTCCGATATGACGTCAGATTAATTTTCTTTTTAATTCTCTAAAGACGTCATATTAACCTGCTTTCTGTATATACACACATATTCATACTCCTTGTATTATTGAGAAATGTTTGAAAATTTCCGTTTTATTACCCATATGACGTCATATTAATCTTTTTTTTTCAGTTGATGAAACTTTTTATTTCATTTCCATTTTTCACGTGTAAATCTTTCAATAGAAAATTATTGTAGAAAGAATTTTATTGTGGATTTTTAATTGTTGGCAACTGCTACAACGAAAAATTCTTAAATTTAGAAGGAAAAGGCTGTTAGAATTTTGGGTTTTTTATCTCTCTATTCTAAAATAATACAATTTTATCAAATTTTAATATTTTGAGCGTCATAGTAGATATTTAGCTATAAGTACACACATTTTCATGCCTGTAAGTTATATAGTTTCTGAGAACGGCTCTGTGACGGACAGACAAAGGAGCGGGAGTAATAAGGTTTCATGAGATGAACGAAACCCTAAAAATCAGTCAATGATAGGATGCAGGTTTATTTAAATATTTGAAAACAGTAATAAATGGCTATAGAAATAATTTTTTACGTTTATTTACCTTTCAAAAAAATACTTTGACATTTTTCAAAGAAAAATACTACGTAAGCTCAAAAGTTTGATGAAAAAAATTATACAGATATAAAATGTAAACGTAAAAAATTCAAAGAATGTAGGAAAACTTTTCGTGTACAGATTCTTGTCGTAGATTTCCGAAAGCAGCCAAAAAATAGTCATAAATGTATAAAAATAGCCAAAAGCAAAATTTTTAAATTAAATTTAAGTAAATTAAAAATTTTAATGTAATTTTGCGAATTTTTTAAGATTGTTTTGTTTAGTTTTCTTTGTTTTATTTCCGATATATGTATACATGTATAAAAAAAATTTCATAGGGTAAATCAAATAGCATGAGCATTATTCATAAAAGGAATTTTGATAAAAAATAGTAGCTTTAACTGTATTGCCATACGAAATTTAAATTACCCATTTAAATTGAAGAAATGAATGGGAAAAGATTTAAAAAAAAAAAAAACGTAAAAGTTAAGATAAAAAAAATATATATGTATACTACCGATTTTTATTGTAATTTGATCTAGGAAACTCTTTAATGACTTGGAGAATGTTTAATTTCATCTCAAAAAAATACGTACAAAATTATCCATCAAAATAATATTCAAGGGGCTGTTCCTAAATCTTTTTTTTTTTTTTTTTTTTTTTTACTTTTTAGATTTACGAACTCGTTTTCATTCGTAATGGCATAAAAAAAATTGCAAGTATTGTTATTTAGGTTGTAAGGAATTGAACAGAGTTTACGTTTTTACATAAATGTAACTAATTTTTCAAAAAATGACATCAAAGTTAATGTCACGATCAAGATGGATCGAATTATAGGAAAACGGAGAACGCCAGGCAAATATTTATATATATAAAAGCTGTTCTTGGTATGTATGTATGTTCCTTATACAAATCAACAGTTTTTATTCGATTTGAACGAAACTGGATGTACATACGTTTTAGAACACGAGTAAAATCACTGTCAACTTAAAAAAATTCTCAGACCAATCTGCATCATTTTTTTCAAACATCTCCCATAGTTTATCATTACAGAAATCTTTTTTTTTTTTCTCAATTTCTAATGCAATAATTCTTTCCTGTTGCCACACTCTAAAAAACGGCACACAAATTTAAAAACAAATGATAAAACATTTATTTTTTTTATATGATAATAAAAATTCAGAATCACTCGCTATATTTTTTAATTTCCGAAATTGAAGTGATTCTAAAGAAAAAAACGCGCATTTTGTTTCTATATAAATAGAAAACGATAACTTTAAATGCATTAAAATGATGTAGTAACTTAATTTAAATTTATTTGTAGTTAATACATTTACTTTAATACAGATGTTTCAATTTCAAGAAAACAATTTAGTAAAAAGGTAAAAAAGGGGCTATGTATGACGTCATATTCTATTAAAGGATTTCATTTTAATTTCAAACTGAGTCTAAGTAATCGTCTGCTATGTTTTATTCCTACTTCGGTTGTATACTACAGCTGTATCTTACAGCTATACGTTATATTGCTAAGTGTTTTATTGATTTAGAAGCAGTGGTAACATTTTTCTTTGATTTATATTACAGAGAGGGCCATTTCTTTAGTTTTTCAACAAAAACTTTACGCCTAAAAGTACATATAAAATTAACATGACTTTCATCTAATCATTATAGATTTAATATTTATTAATGAAAATTTATGTTTCAATTTTAAAATGATGTTTTATTATCAGTAAATGTCTTGATTTTCCGAAATTAACGTTTATTATTATCAATAAAGTAAAGGCTTACCCACAATTACCTTTAAGCCACACAAAATAAATTATTTAAATGTTACTGTAGCGTCTGAGTTATGCAATTTAGACCCACCTTAAAAGTAAATATTAAGATACTCTTTACTGTCATTTTTACTAACTCCATGTTTCCATTATTATATTTTATTTTTGCTGTTAAAATCAAGCTATTTAATGAAATCTGGCGATTTTACAGTTTTGCAGTTTTTTTAGAATAATAAAAAAAAAATGAAAATAATAAAGTACGTCCTCTCTCAGTAGGTTTGGTTAGTATGCAATATCGAACTCTGTTACAGCGAGCTCTGCTGTTATAAGAGTTCCGTTTTAACGAGAAAAAAAAATAAACGGTAGGCCTGATATAAATATGCATTTCAGAAAATTCTCTTGTAACGAGGATAACAATGTAAGGAGCAAAAGTTTTGAAAACTCACCTAAAAATTAACAATTTTCTCAACTGCTTTAATCAAGATTTTGTCTTTCTTTCATAATTGATCCATCTTCTATATTATAAAGGACAAACGTGTCCGTGCGTAACGCTGACGTCATTTTGCGAATGGCAACACTCAATTATGAAACTTCGGTTTTGCGATTTTTGCTACTGCAATTTTTTTAATTTCTAAACATCACACAATATCAATTTTTACACCGTTAAATACGGGAAAAAAATCTACTTTCAAATGCAGTTTGTTTGAAAACTATATCTTAATTGACTGATTTATTATGGCTTTTAAAATTAAAAAATTTGGTATTTTTCACTTTTTTCGGGATTAATGGTTGCCATTGGTAATTTTTTCCCCCTCTTGGCGACCGCATATTATCGTTAGTTAATGAATTGAAATGGCTATTATTAATTAGAAAATAATACAGACACATCGAAAAGTAAAAGAAAAAAACTGTTACGGATTTTATATGAAATACAAAATGATAATGATAATAATAATAAGCGTTTTGATGAGCGATAATTTTATAAATCGAAATTATTTAATTTAAACACGAATGGAATGTTTGTGATACGTAAAAAAAATTTTTCAATGTAAAAATCGTGACTCAAAGAATGTTTGGCTATTTATCGTCTGCGCCAGGATAATCACGATCAAAAGTCAATTTAGGATGAAGTTTCGTTTGCTGTTTTAAAGAAAATTCTATGGTTTAGTTTATTGGCGCGCCAGGAGGGACTGGCAAAACGTTTTTACTTAATGCAGTTTCGAAAAGAGTGAGATCATATAACACGGTTGCTTAGCTGTTGCATGTTCTGGGATCGCAGCTTTGTTATTAGTTCAAGATAGAACAGCACATTCAAGATTCAAAAATACCGCTGAATTCGAACGAAACATCTACGTGTGTCATTAGTAAGCAATCTGACCTTGCTGAATTAATAAGAGAAACAAAGTTAATTGTCTGGGATGAAGCACCCATGATGAGTAAATTAGTATTTGAATGTGTAGACCTACGCTTAAGGACATAAAAAACAATGATTCACCATTTGGGGGAATAGTATTTGTATTTTCTGGCGACTTTAAACAAATTTTGCCTGTAGTGAAGCATGGCAATAGAGCTGATATTGCTTTTAGCTGTTTTGAAATTTTCTAATATTTCAATAAATGTCATTAATCTCATAATTAACATGCAAGTGAATCAAATTCAAAATATGAACTTTTCTGATTATGTGTAGTTCAAGTTGGAGAAGGTCAAAATGTCGACTTTACTGAATTCATCATTCAACCAAAAAGCTAAAGATGCTTCTTTGAATTTGTATAATATCCAATGATGGAAATACAGAGTATTAATTTGACAAAAAATGCATTTTAACCCCTTTGAACAATTTTATGGACAACCGAGAATTTATGATACCGCTCATTCCGTTGTATATGAAAATCAAGCAGTATTATATCCAATTGAATATTTGACCAATTTTAAACTATGTGGCCAAATAATTTACTCAATTATGTTGTTGAGAAACCTCAATCCCTCTGTGGGTCTTTGCAATGGAACGAGATTGGTTGTAAAGGCTCTAAATAATCGCCCAATCGAAGCTGAAATTATAACAGGAACTCATATAGGCAATCGCGTTTACATTCCAAGAATAACTTTGATGTTCCATATTCTGAATACCCTTTTAATCTTAACAGAAGACAATTCTTCATCCAGCTATCTTTTACGATGACAATAAATAAAGCTCAAGGGCAAACACTTGAACATGTTGTCATCTATTTGTCCAAACCAGTGTTTATACATAGACAATTATACGTTGCATTACGCATTATCCAGAGTAACATTTCAAGAAAACGTTAAAATTTGTTGTAAAACAAATAATTTGAATCAAAATAATGTTGCGTACAATGAAGTGTTGAAATAAATGCATAAATAAATAAAACATTAATATGTGATTTGGAGTTTGATGTAGTTAAAGGGAATCTAAAAATATACATATTAGTCTAGGTAAAATTTTGTCAAGTATTACGAAAAAAAAAAGTAAGCTAAAAAGAAAATACTTCATTATATTCACAAAGTATTAAATATGCATACGATAGAATTGGTGAAAACAAAACTTATTTTGATTTCATATATTTGATTCAAACATATATAATAATATTATTTTATTAAATTTTTATGCTAATCTTACGTAATCGGGTCCATGTCAAGGGATGACGCCACACATAAATGATGTTGTCAAGAACACACGTCTGATTATTGCTGAAGTCATTTTGATGATAGCAACAAATTGACTAATAAATTTCTTTTTTGATGCATCTTTTTAAACTTCTGAACATCGCACAATTTCAATTTTTGCACAGTCGAATAGGGGAAAAAATGCAATTTCTTTGAAAACTGTATTTGGATTTACTGATATTTTATGGTTTTTAAAATAATTTCCAATTTTTAAATCTAACTCTATCACGTGCAGCCCGATTGCGAAATATTAATCCGTTTGCATTTAAAACAATGTAAATACTTCCGCACTTATTTCTGGCTAATATTACAGAAATAAATTAAAACTTCATCAAAAGTATAAAAAATAATATAACATAAATAAAATGCAAATTTAACAGACATGTTCTCGCGCTCAAACAGTTGAAATTTTCAGAATAAAAAAACCTGCAAGTAAGCAGTTAAATCTTGGACGATTTCTTCGGCCATTAACTGCTTACATGCGGCTAGTATCACTTTATTAAAGTTCAAAATTTTATTTGTTTACATCATTGATATTTTTCTTATAAAAATTCTTTTTGGCGTTGTTAATGAATCAGATTAAAAAATATATATCAAATATATGAAAATCTATTATAATTGGAAAAAATGGTTTTAGCCTATGTTCTGTAACCCGGGAAGCCCGGGTTCGATTCCCTAGTTATTTTATTGAAATAGGAGGAACGATATCGAATTGCTTATTATTTATGCATTCATATATCATGAGTGCCAAGCTTCATTTCAACAAAACGAACAAATTGTAACATTTCTCTTTCTGATTTTACTGAATTAATTGGCTAAAAAACCTGATGTGCACGTGGCAAAATATAAATATATAAATGTAGCTTCTTTTAAAAACCTATTTAATTAGATTAAAGTATGGTAAGCTTTATTTCTTCAATTATTTTTATAGTATTTTTCATATTTCTAAATTCAGGATTGAAAAAATAGTCAAATAAATCTCAAAGTTCTAATTTAATTTAGTCTTCTATGCTTCAAAAATCTAAACTTCCCCTATGAGTAATCATTCAATAAGTTTTAATAATTTAACAAAACTTTTACATACTTTCTTACGTATGAAAGCTTACCAAGAATTGTTATAACAAGCAAACGTTGCTGCCTTTCATTCTCGTTGTAACCGATTACGACTATATGTATTTTTTTTAAACTTCTTAAACATAGTACAAATGCACAAAAAAAGAAGAAAAAGCTTTTCGAAGATGTGACTGTTTCTTATGGCCAAAGCACATCAATCACTATATAAGAACAGAAGCAGGATTCGGTGGATTTTTTTCTATTCTTGTGATACTCGTATGGGCATTAAAGACATGTACATGGTTAACCTAAATGATTCATTGGCTTTCAAAAGACACTTTTTTTTACAAGTATACGACGCACAAAGACGGGTGATAAAGAAAAAAATACATACACTCACCAAGTTCCTGGTATATACGACAAATGTTCAATGTGGGCTTTCCAACATTACTTAAAAGTGTTTATGAATTCGGTTTGTCCGTCTCTCTGTCTGCCATATGTCCGTTCTCTAACTTGCGTAAATATACTGGAATTGTCATGTAATTGATTATATGTTATTGTTTGTTCATATGCATGGCTGCAAAAAAAAAGAATTCGACTACATATTCGCTTATTGACGGAAATTGTTGAAAGGCACACAAGAGAATTGTGTTACAGTACTGGATGACAGTATGCGTTTTGATATGCGTTTTAAAATTTAACTAATTTTTTTGCATATTACTTGGTGTGTATAAAATCTATAAATCATATGCATGACTGCACAAACGAATTCGAGTAAATTCTCGCTTATTGAGGAAAATTTTTGAAATTGAATTTTCAACTATAATTATTAGTTATACTAAATACTCTGTAATTATTAGCTATAATAGAAAATGATTGAATTTCAGTGTCCCTCCTCCATCTATTCTAAATGTTATCACAAATTTTGCGCCAAGTTGTCTCCAAAATATTATCTTTAGAATGAAATGTTTATTATATATGTTTTTAATAATGGCAACGTGACCAGATTTTTTCTTTATAAAATAATTACCGTCAATAAGTAGCTTCATAAGCACGTTTTCCAGAAAATAGGCAGTTAACACAAAGACTTGAATTTTTAACATATGTTTTGCGTATATAGCCAATTTTAGTTAAATTTCGTACACAATTTATGCAGGAAAATCAAGTCATTTCAACCTTAAGGATTCAATTTATTTCTAAATCACCCCATTTCTACTCTGTAATTATTAGTTATACTAAAAGCAACTTGGTACCCTTACACTTATATCAAAACTTTCGTTATTTCATATAAAAACATTTTTTTTATGAGCGTAAATAGTTTCTCTCTTAGAATAAGAAATCCTAACTGAACTAAAGCTCTTCTAATGTAACTAATTTCCTAATGTAATATTAACCGTTTTCTAACTAAACTAAATTTTTGCATACAAATCTATACAACTGCAGAAAATAATTCGGATTATTTTTCCATGTTTCATAATCTATGCGCGACGCATACTTTTTCTTCCTTGTTTTGAATAAGCAGGTTTCAGTGAAGAAAACTTTTGGGAAATCTTAAATTAGGAAGTTCCGGGAAACGTGAGAGTGTTTATATAAAGCATAGAAAGAAGAGTGGAAAGGCGAGAACTAATTTAGAAATATATATATATACGTTTAACACTGGAACTACCATGAGCCGTCGTTTTGACGATTACCAAATGAATATATTCCTATTCGAACCAGAAATTTATTTTTAAAATAAATTAAATATAAAACTCGCAGAAATACGTTACATGAATAAGTTAAGTAGCTTTAAATAAAATTTCTGGTGCGAAATAATTTTAAAAGAGTAAAATTTCCGGTAGTTCTAGTGTTAATTCTTTTTAGGGAAGATGGATAGAAAATGATTGAATTTCAGTGTCTCTCCTCCATCTATTCTACTGTTATCACAACTTTTGCGCCAAGTTGTCTTCAAAATATTATCTTTAGAATGAAATGTTTATTATATATATATTTTTAATAATGGCGACGTGACGAGATTTAAAATAATTACCTTCAAGTAGCTTCATAAGCAAGTTTTTCAGAAAACAGGCAGTTAACACGAAGACTTGAATTTTTAAAATATGCTTTGGGTGTAGCCCATTTTAGTTCAATTTCGTACACAATTTATGCAGAAAAATCGAGTCATTTCAACTTTATGGTTTCAATTAGCTTTAACTCACCACATTTCTACTCTATAAGTATTAGTTATACTAAAAACAGCTTCGTACACTTACAGTTATATCAAAACTCTCGTTATTTCATATAAAAACTTTATATTTTTTTATGAGTGTAAATAGTTTCTCTCTTAGAATAAGAAATTTAATAAAGAAAAATGGTATAGCTATTACATAAAATTCAACTTGGTGTAGTTAATTCTAACTTACCGCAATTAGCCTCTGTTAATATTAGTTACATTAGAAGAGCTTGGTACACTTTCAAAAGAAAATATTAATTTAAAATTACATGAAAATTTACATGTTATGAAAATTTACATTTTAATAGCAAGTGCGCATTCGATTGTCTTAGACGTTTTGAAGCTGAAATAATTTTTTACTATACTATAAAAACGTGTAAAATATCTTTATTATTACAAGGTTTTACAAAAGTATTCGATTACAATATGATCTACGAGCAGATACCGCTTGAAATGCTTTTCAACAATGTTATACAATTTTTAAACTGATCGAAATTTTATTATTTGATACAAAATACTAAAAATGACTTTTACGCACGCTTACATGGGCGGTGATGGGGCTACAGCCCCATCAAGTTTTGAGTTTCTTTCTTTCTTAGACAAATTTGTATTTTTTTTCTGTCATACAGTGGACTAGCCTATTCTCATTATTCCAAAAATAATCCACATTGACACCACAGCATACCCAAAGAGGGGGGACTGAGCTGATGGGATTACAGCCCCCCGCTCCCCTCCATAAACAGTCAAAAATGAAATGGAAAAAAGTGCCGATTTTTTCTTTCTTTATTAGATAAATTTATATATTTTTTTATGTCATACTGCGGAGTAGCCATTCTCGTTAGTCCCATATTAGTTCACATTGACACCACAGCATACCCAAAGACGGGGAACGGGGCTGATAGAATTACAGCCCCCCCCCCCCCCCTCTCTCAAAATAGTCGAAAATGAAATAGAAAAAAGTGCTGAATTTTTT
This sequence comes from Maratus michaelseni, assembly GCA_963931845.1. Lineage (NCBI taxonomy): Eukaryota > Metazoa > Arthropoda > Arachnida > Araneae > Salticidae > Maratus > Maratus michaelseni. The sequence continues at coordinate 448,846,778 of OZ007586.1, forward strand.
TTTTCTGTCTTTGAGATAATTTAATTTTTTTCGGTCTTACAGTGACTAGCAATTGTCGTTAGTCCCATATTAGTCCATATTGACACCACATCATACTCAATGAGGGGAAAGGGGGCTAATACTCCCCTCTCCCGAAATAGTCGAAAATAAAATTTAAAAAGTACCAATTTTTTTCTTTCATTTTTAGATTTATTTTTTTTCTGTCATTCAGTGGTCTAGCCATTCTCGTTAGTGCCATATTAGTCCACATTAACACCACAGCATACTTAAAGAAGGGGAAGGGGACTGATGGTGTTACCGAAAATGAAAGTGCTGATTTTTTTCTGTTTGAGATAAATTTAATTTTTTGTCAGTCTTACAACTGATTAGCCACTTTTTTCTCTTTAGTCCCATATTAGTTCACAGTGACACCACAGCATACCCAAAGAAGAAGGGAGAGCTATTGGAATTACAGCCCTCTCCCCTCTCCTAAATTGCTGATTTTTTTCTTTCTTTTTGAGATATTATAATTATTTACCCCTCTCTTGTTAGTCTCATATTAGTGCACAGTGACACCACAGAATACATTTCCAAAAGAAGGCGGTGATGGTTGTGGTAGTGGGTTATGGGGTTACCGCTCCATTTCTCCTCCGAATTGGTCGCAGTGAAATGGAAAAAGCTGCTGATTGTTTCTTTCTTTTTGAGATAAATTTTTGTTTTCTGGCATGCAACGAATTTGTCTGTCTCGTTAGTCTGATATCCTCCTCAGTTCTGCGACAAAATTACTTGACACAGCAAAATCTATTTTCAAATGACTGAAAAACAACTTCATACATGTTTTATGAATAAATGATCATTGACAATATCTAGAAGTGATTTCGACAAATCTAGAACCAGTTTAATTAATTTATTTTTTTAATTTCTCCCACAGGCGACGCCAAGACTGAGGAGGTATGTTAGTGCACAGTAACACCGCAGATAATCTCAACGCAATTCTGCTAAATCGGAAATCAGGCGCAGCATTTATTAACCTTCCTTTTTTCAAGGATAACTCTATGCTACAATCGTACTGAAAGGTGAGGAGGGGTGCTGATTGGAATAAAGCCCCCTTCCAAAATGGTCGCAGTAAAGGAGAAAAATAATGGCCGATTTTGTTTCTTTCTTACGCTGTGTAGTGTCACCTAACACTAATTGTCAAATTGATCATTTTAAAACACTGTCGCCAAATCAGCAAATGCACGTACTGAAATTTTTTCGGGAATGGCACGACCAAGCAAGATTATCCGTTCACTATTGGTTTTTGGTTTTGGAAATGCATTTTAAAGATGCCCAGAATTAATACTAGGGACATTATCTCCTGTTGATTTGTTTGTTCCTGGTCTTTTTAGTAGCCAACTAGTTTTTTTTTCTTTTACATTACGTGTTTTTCTAGATAAAGGAAGATTTCTTTTTTAATATTTTAGTAATCGAGTGATCCAGCAAAATATAAAACTTTTTAATTATTCTTCTATGAGAGTACAATATCATAAATAGTAGTCTTTTCTATTCTCTCTTATTCTGCCATAATACACATCAGTATCGGCATTTTTTCAACAATTTGAGATTATTATATTCAACAACAGAGACATAAAATAAATAAAAATTTTCTGATAGTCAACGCAAACATCTATTAATAAACGCTGGTTAAAAATAAATTTTCCTACAATTTTATTTTGAAGCAAATTAAATGTAGTTCGAATTTGAAATAGAAATGGCATTTTCCGACATTTTGATTCTACAGAAGAATTTGCAAAATTAATCCACAGGTTACTGAGGAATAGACTTTTTGTTAACATTGGTATTTATGGTATTTATGTATTTCAGATTTTATTTTTCTTAAAAAAAGAAATCCACTTATGTATTTTTCAAAATATTTTCTTCAATATTTTTTAAATTTTAGAACTGTTGCAATTCGCATATGTATTAAGATGTTTTCAATATACATTGAGTGTCTATAAATTGGGCCTGTTTTATGGCAGGGCGTTTGGGTTACATCTCCTACACTCTCACATAAGTCGTGTTCCTCTAAAGAGTCCACAAAACCACAGATGTTTAAAAATAGAATTAAAAAATATATAAAAAGTGTTCTAAGGAGCCCAAAAACGGAAGTGTTCTTAGGGTCTCCAAATTAATAAATAGGCCCCTATCAATAAATATGTGCAATAAAAAAAATTCAGAAATTCTTGTTACTCATATTGTTTCCTTATTCTGCACAGAGTGACTATTTTAAAATTCTGATTCAAGAAGTGGACGGATTCCAATCATCATTGCAATTCATTTTTGCTACTGATTATTTGTTTTTGTTTTAAATCATATGCTCCGGGGAAGGTTTTTAGCCACGGGTGATCAAAAAAAGTTGTAACTATTTTTGGATATATATATATATATATATATATATATATATATTTAATATATTCAGCTTTATTTACAATTTTGTAGTATTTTTTTTCATATTTTAAAACATTAAAGTCTATTAAAGTTGTTAGACATGATTGAAAAAAGTAATTCAACAACTTTACTTCTTTTAAAAAATTAAATCTTATCAATAGTTTCCAATTAATTCTTAATTTGTCCTTTCCTTCACAAATTTAATTTAATTTTATTTTATTTTTTTTGTAATGTATATTTCTTGGAGGTTAATAGCCATATCTTTAATCAAAATCACATGAGAATGTATAAGAGAGGGGGGGTCAAGAAGGAATGCTTTCCCCCCACCTCAAAATTTGAATTAACGGAACGGAACGGAATTTGAATTAACTTTTTGTTGCTATTAAAAAATAGATTCAACAAAGAATGTTCTCGTTTATTCAGAATAGAGCCCGACCATCAAAATTTTTATCCCTGGAAACAAAAAATATTTTGGGTCCTAATTAATAGTAGATTATCACATTTTTATAAATACTGTGAATGAGAAGAGTATGAATATAACAACGTATTACTAAATGCACACATGCAAATGAAAGACTGAGAATCATTGTGAACTGAAGTTGAATTATTATTATTTTTTGAAATTTCTTCATAAAAAATAAATTGGCAGAAACAAATATGATGTTAAATAAACATGAATTAATGCTGCACAAACTTGAAAAACATACGCATCCCAAAGCAAATGCGATTTTATAGATAACATAGTCATAAAATTAAAACATCCATCTAAAAGTTTAAAACACATATAAAAAAGGCAGAAATATTTCGGGTGCACAAGATAAACTTAAAACTTTAAATGTGCCGAAAAATTATAAATACACGTATGACGTCACTGATACAGGTGTGTAATGAATCTATATTTTTTAAATTTCTTATTCCATTAAGATTGTTTCGAATAAAATTCTTTTGAAACAACAGAAATTTTTGGACCCCTTAAATCTATAGATTCTGGGAAAGTGCTTCGCGTGCCTTCAAATGAAAAAAAAAAAAAATTGATGCAAAATAAATATTTATTTATTTGAGATTATCCCAAGCAATATTAGTTTATTGTCAAACAAGAATTGTTGCCAGAACTAACTTTCGTGGGGGATGGGCGGGGGGATAATTTTATAGATTTTAAGCTACAATGACTTTCTTTTAAATGAAAGTATATGAAAGAACCAATTAACAGTTTTCAACTTATTTTGGCGTGGTAGTGTGTGTGTGGGGGGGGGGGGACACTCAGGATCGGATCCATTCCGCCTCCCCATTTCTCTCTGGCTACGGCTTTATTGTCAAACATGATTTCTGGTTACAACACAATTCTCACGTGTTTCGTAAGACTGAGAAGTAAGATTATCGAAGACGTAAGATTATCGAAATTTCATTCCCTCCCCCCTTCCGAAATTAAATCCTGGGTACACCACTTCACGCTTATTATTGTTGTTGTTGTAAATATAGTTTTAACCTGGGAGAAGTCGTGCGTACCCAGGTGTATGAATGGTTTTTACTTTGTCACCAATAAATACAAATAGAAATCGTTACCTTATTTAGTCAGAGACGAGTGTTACAAATTCTGCGATAAAGTAAGTTGAAGATTACTTTTCGAAAAATAGTGGTGACAATTATAAAAACCGTACGCAACGTAGGTATGTTATACCCGGCGCGACTGCTCTAGTGTTAAAGCCATTGTCAATATAGTTCAGCTTTTCTACTATGAAGTCGTGAGATTTTTTCACTAATGCACAGGTATAAATAGGATTGATCCACATTAAGTGAATGAGTAAAGTGGCAAGTCGTTGCCTGCAATTTTAGGGACTTCAGCGATATCTTACATTATTTGTGGGATTAGAGTTGTTCCTAGCAAAGGGAAGAAAATTAAAGTAACGCTTTCGTAACACTATTCTCGTAAAACTGAAAAAAATTTCACTATGTGTGTGTGATGCGTGAATTTTCTTTCATGGTTGAAATTTTTTTTTATTTAATAACTACATAAATTATTTCTCCTTAAATTTATTTGACATTTAAAACATTTTAATGATTTTCGTAAATACATACACACACACTATATATATATATATATATATATGAAATTTTAAATAAAAATTCAACAGAGTAATAGTCTCTCTTAATAGTCTTCTTAATGACTAAGATTTTTAATAATTTTGATAATTTTAATTTTCACATTTTTTAAAAATACATTTAATATATGTAATTTTTCTTTCCAAATGTTTTAAACTAGAACACTCTTTCAAGTAGAACTCTTTCAAAATTCATGACCACTTGAAAGTACATATGGGAAATGTTCGTAAGATGAATTTTAATGACATCAGCTAGTGAGTGCTGTTCAGTAAAGTAGCATTTTCAGTGGTGTTTTAAAAATCGACAATGACCACGACGTGATTTATTTTTTGAATGGATGTACAGTTTTGGTCTGTTTGCAAGAATGATGTTACGGCTTATGAATTACATTTTCTAAGCGCTAATTTTACTCTCTTTCTCTGAAACAATTCGTTCGACACATATTCTATTCCTTCCGTAGAAGGTTAGAATATTAGAATAGGCACGCCCACCTCGAATACGCTCTACCCTTGACATTTAGACGCAATTGAAACACTTAGGACATAACTGCCGCTGCTTGCCCTACTTCCTAAGTTAACTTTTGGCCTAATTAAGGCTGATTGCAGAAGTTTAGTTTAGAATATCTCGATATAATACATATTTAGTTTTGTGATTTAGAGTCGAAAATTGCGACATTTAATTATTAAATAACTTTTCTTGGGGAATAAAGTTCAAAGCATAAATTAACATTCTACGCAGATATCATGGAAAAACCAAGCCTCGAAATTCTTCTCTTTCTGTGTTGTGATACATTTTCTCTCCCCCCACACCCTCGAGCCCTCACTCTTTTTTGCTACGCCACTCGTTTAAAAAAATAAGCCCTTTGCGATCTACATTTTTGTGGTCAGGACTCAGGACCCGATTACGACTTTTGGATACGGGACCTCTATGAGTATATTATATAATAATGTGAAATATTTTTTATGTGTATATCTCTTATATAGCTTTTAAAGGTAATCATAATTAGATATTTTTAATGTCGTAAATAAGACTAAGTTATTGCTTACATCTCATAAACATATACTTCATTTATCATATTCTTGGAGAAATAAAAAGTTTAAATATATATACTTTTTAAATAACATAATATCAATTTTGTGGTATAACACTACAACCACGCAGTGACAATATACTTACTTTCTTAATATCATTGAAACTGGAGTAAATATATTTTAGGTCTCACACATGATGAGCTTTAAAAAGACTGGGCAGTACCGGTAAAGTCTGAATCAGTTTGACAGTTAGCAAAAGAGATAAAAATATTACTTAAATAATAATAATAAAGTGATTTATATAATCTAGCATTCCGATCTTGGCATAGTGCAAAATAAATCTATTTAAATTATGAAACTCTGCTGCAGTTTTTAAAACTTTTATCTACTGATTTGGGGTTTTCTAAATTCAGGATCCCTGGGCTCGTGCTGTATGTGCCCATGCCTTAATAGAGCCCTGTCTAAGGTTCTAGCAGGGCCGTTATTCTGAACACGTGGAAACTTCCTTCAGTATTCAGAATAGTGATTTTCGCCTTATTTATCTGCGATTAAATAAAACGAGAAATTTGCTCGACAGTATTGGGCAGCACCCAGGTTCCTAACCAGTGTAACCAGTGTAACCAGGCGGCAAAGTCTGAGGAAACTTTGAATTTTTTTTTTTTTTTTTTTTCTGGCGAGGTTAATTGACGTCTGATCTTCTTTTCTTCCCCTTTTTTAATGACGAATAAATAAGATAGATGATGATAAATGGATACAGACATAAGTAGAAGGCAAGTCCACCTATCATAAAACCTTTGATTACAAAGTGTAAAAGTTTTAAAATGTAATATGGATGCTATTTATTATTAAAAGATTACGAAGTCTAGAGAGCGCTCAAGAAGTTGCTAGGGGGGGGGGGGCATCTTCTTATGTCCCCATCTGGTTAAGGACCTCGCAGACGACCTGGTTAAGGACAGACTTCTTTTCAGTTCTTGCAAAAGTGTAAATAATATTTTCCAACCAGTAATATGTTTTACGTAATAGTGGACATCTGGATGCCTACGCTGTCCTGCCACCTCTGACTATGATCCCTTCACCTCGATGTGATATAACAAAGTAGAAATCGGGACGACTTTACACAGTTGTAAATGTTTAAACACTGACACAAGAACAGGGATAATAAAAATTAGTATTTTATTTATTTTTAATTTTTCTTGTTTTTGTCAGAGTTGTAAATACGTTGAAGACCTATTTATATCTTTTGGGGGTCGCGCATATGCTTAATTTGATAAAGATCGCTTTTTTATAAACTTTATAGATTTCAAAAAACAAAATATAAAGCTATTTATTATAGCTATTACATATATAAATGGATGTTTTGTTTTTAATTGCGTAGATTTCATTTATAATTAATTGCGTACGTGCATCTTTTGCATATTTTCAAATATGCAGCTTTGTAACAGCAAATTTTCCTATCATAAATATTTAAAACTAACAATTTTAATATGATTTTAGTACTTCTAGACAATGAGTCGTAAAATGTTGGAGAGATAATATTTGAATTTTATTTTTATTATTTAATTTTTAATTTCGTAAACTATGTGAAGGCATAAAAGTGACATTTTAATTGTTAGTATAGAATGTTTCGAAATATTACATAATAGTTATGAAGATTTAAAAATGTCCTTTTCAAGATAATTAGTAAAAATTAAAACCCTATTTCAAAATGCTCCATGCATATTATTATTTTTTTTTTTTTGTTTCAAAATTAAAAATTAGTTTAAGGTTGTTCTCAAATCTAAACTAACTACTTTCTGACAAATTCACGAAATAATTTTTATTTATAAACGGGTAAAATTTACAAATATTTATTTCTAGTGTCAAGCAATCAAATGGTGTTTCCAATTTTTTCGATAAAGGCAAAGCATATTTTAGAAAATGGTGTCACTAACGTTATGAACCGAATTTCGAGGACACGACAGTTGGGTAAAAATCATCAAGAAAGAACAATCGATTATAGCACAAGATGTAATACATTTGCAGGAAAATAGACAGCGATATTCGATTCTGTTATACTTCAACAGTAATGCCTGATAATTTCATGCCTTTATGTACAAAAATGATTTCGCAAGTTTGCCAAAAATGGCGCTTTGTTAAACGGGGGAAGGGAGAATCAGAACAGCCTTAAAATATGTTTATATTACATATATTTATCTATTATTTTTTCATATGCATGATTTATTACTTTAAATTTGCCAAGATGTTTTCAGAAAAGTTTTCACGATTTTGTATCATCCTGTTTCTTTGATAATTTTTTAAACATTGGTAAATCTCACATTTTGCTCCTTAAAATATAATTAAGAACTTTCATATATTTAAAAAGAACTTTAAGAAAAATAATTCGCATGAAATGTTTTAAAATATCGGTTTGAAATTTGGAAACCTATAGCAAAACTGATAGTTTGGAGGGGGGAGGGGGGATTAATCCGATTCGGATAATTTTAAATAAATCTGAATAGTTTATCTAAGATAATATGAAATCAAATTTTTGAGAACTTTTATCAAATTTAGATGATTTTTTTCCCTTTCCAAAGTCATAATATTAGCATTTCAAATTAATCACTATTTTACTTTAAAGGAATAAATCGATATACAAAAATAATTAAGATATTGGATCTTACATTCTTAGCAAATGATCCGAATAATTCATTAAATTAAAAGTTAAATTAACTCTGAATTTTAATTTTTTTTCTTTTTTTTCCATATTTGATTGATTTTTGCCATTTTCAAAGTTCTTTGTTACCCTTAAGAAATCAGTCAATCCCTTCAGACTTAAGAATCTCTATTTTGCTTTAAATGTGTATATCGCTAATTAAAAAAAAAAAAGTATTTGATCTTACATTCTTAGAAAACAATCCGGATAATTCATTAAAGAAAAGGTTAAAATATTTCTGATTTTCTAAAAAGTTATTTTTTTTCCATATTTTATTGATTTCCCCCCATTTCCAAAGTTCTTTGTTCTCAAAAAATCCTAATTTTCATTCTTCGGTCTCAAAATCTCTAACTTTAAATGCATATAGCAATGTTAGGGAGGATACCGGATATTGAAAGCTTAGCAAATGATCCTAATAATACATTAAAGAAAATGTTAGATTAGCCTTAATTTATTTTAAAGATTTTCTTTGTCATTTTTGGTTGATTTTCCCATTTTGATTGAAGTCTTTTGCATCCAATAGGAAATCATAATATAAACTACAAAATTATAAAAATGTTGCAATTTGCTTTAAACTTAAAAAAAAAAATACATGCTTGAAGAATATCGCATATTTCCTGTAATATATGTTAACAGATTTTTTCATTTCAAACAACTTTTTAAATTTAATTTTCGCATTTTTTTTGCAAATCATTAGAATAGTTGAAATGGAATGTCGCATGAAATTAAGTTTCCGCGTTTTTATATTTGTCTGTATTTGCAGTTTTTGTTGCTGGGTTACGTTTTATTTCATTACTGAAAAAATTATATTGACTAAAACGTAATAATGACTACGGAACAAAAATGACCATTTAAGAAAATAAATCTTGCAAAATATCTTTCATTTTTATCATACAAAAATGTTTCTTTTAAAACCGTATTCTTTATAATGCGTGCGTTGATACGTTAAAAATTCTATTCTATCTCTTCCGTTTTCATTTTCATCTATTATTCTCATTTAATATCCTTTGTTGATATATTTTATGTATGCCGATAGATTTCTAAAAATAAAGGAAACACATCCCTTCGTGGCATTACCGCACTAAGTGGGATAGCAGAGTTGCCTTGCACCACTTTTTCGTAACGGCCTTGCGCTTTGCTCGGCGTAAAAAAAACATAATATTTTGGAAGCAAACATTTCTGCGTGTAATAAATTCCGCGATAACTAAACGGAAAGCGCGGAGTACTTACCTTCAATACGCGCGCGATTCCGACCCAATCTATCTGACGCGGTCGCTATGGCGATGACACAGTTTTGTTCTTTGCGGCATGACACACATTTTTGGGGTCGGAAAAACACCAGACTTACTCTCTATTTCCGCTGCTCTCTCACCTATTCCCCCTCCCCCCGCTAGAACAATGGTTCGAAAAGAAGTAAATTGTATTTGGTTACTTATTTAATATAGACACTTTTTAAACTTTCAGGATCATTCAGATAAAATTGGGTTTGTTTTTAAAGTGCGTGTGCTCTTTAACCCTCTAAGGATTTGAACCGTCTTTTTCCGTCAAGAAATTGTTAAATGAAAAACGCTAGTGTAGCAAAATATTGAAATTTATGGTGATTTCTTTTTCTTGTACACAAAATAAATATGTAAGCGATTCAAATGATGTGCATACTGATACTTTTTATAACTAAAATTGTATTTCTTATTAAACAGATCTGAAAAGTTATTGTCACATGCTTAGAGAATCAATACATATAAATAAAAGCAAAAATAAAGAGAAGAGGTCTTAATATTTTTTACCTAGATGATCATTTCCTTGCATATTAAGGACGCTAAGTTTGGCTGTGAACATGATTGCGAAATATCAGCTTTTTTATTTCAGTTTTAAAATTAAATTGAGTATGTTCTAAGCTAAAAATCATATCCATATAAAATTGTTATCATTTATAGATATTCCATAATCGTGTTCACTACCAATTGGCATATTTGAGAGAGAATAGTTTGGCAGAAAATTAAATATATTGTTGAAACCATCTTTGTTCTATTTTTATGAGGCAAATATTTGTGGCATCTTAGGTGATCATTTATTTGCTTATCATTGATGCCAACCCGGTCCCCGTAAACACCATAATTAAGTATTAGCTATTTATGGTTACTAATCCAAAGTTGCAAGCTAAAAATTGTGTTGTTGGGGGTTTTCTTTAAATTTGTGCAAAATAACAAAAAGGTTATAACAGTGTCGAGATAAAATTATTATCATTTATAGATCTTCCGTAATCGGGTCCATAGCCAATTGACATATTTAATAGCTTGTTTTGGCGCAAAATTGAATGCATTGTAGTGACCAGGTTTGTGTTTTGATGAGGCAAACATATAATGGAATCATAGGTGAGGTGATCATTTCTTTGTTTAACCCTTTAACGAGCGGTGGTCACAAAAAAGGACACCTAATTTTAATTCCAAAACTGACAAACGGCACCAAGAATATTTAATTAAAATTTTCCTTTTGTCAAGTACCGGATAATAAGCAAGTTTCTATTTTCTAATGAATTCGTTTGCAATTTCTGGTGTCAGTCCATTATTTCATCATTTTACAAACAGGTTTACTCCGCGCCGGAAAGGGTTAATCAATGATGCGAACCTTGGCTTTGTGAACCAATTATGGAATATTATAGCTCCTTATACTTACTAGTCCAGTTTTCAAATTAAAATGTATAAATCATAAGCTAAAAACTTATTTCTTATCATTTATAAATCTTAGTTAAACCTTTCAATCGCCGTAAGATTTCTTAAAATGCATCAGTTAGTCCACGAGTTTTGGAGTATTGAAATATTGGTTTATAGATTGATTCTGTTAGTTTTTTTCCCCGATTTCCCAAACACAGTTTTAGATATCGGAATGCGACAAACTGTGAATTACAGCCAAAAACATTCGCTATCTGTCCCTGTTAAGTTTAGTGTTAGTTACGCAACTATTTCTGAGCCTATTCCAGACAAACAGAAAACATAATAATGTTATTTTTGAGGCAAATATCGAACCGTTGGATAATTGCCGAATCTAGCAGGCCAAAATTATTTGCTAATTTCTCTCTGTTTAAATCACTATTTTATTCAAATAAATGATGTGTTAAACTCATTTTAACAAAATGTATGGCTTTTTAAATTTAAGTTTTCTGGGAATTATTAAATTTAATTGGAAATTGATTAATTTAAGACATTAGAAGATATTACTTTTTTTTTATCCTTATGTATCATACAATTAGATAAAACATCATTCAAAGATTTAAGAGCCTACGCTAGTCACGCGAAGAAACGCTGCAGCTAATGTTAAGTCTATGGGAAGGTTATCGCGCGATTTCTCGCTCGCATTTTAATATTTTTAAATTATTTTTTTTTTTTGCATAGGATAGCTGAGGTCGATTTCTAACGTTGTTAGTTTTTACTTTTTCGATTTTGGTAACGGTTTTTTTATAAGCGGACATTTTCAATTTTGGAACCGGTTGGAACTGGTTCTGAAAGTGAAATTACCCTTATATAAAAAAAAAACTGGAACCAAAATCGAAAAAGTAAAAACTAACAACGTTAGAGATCAACCTCAGCTATCCTGTGCAAAAAAAAATCATTTAAAAATATTAAAATGCGAGCGAGAAATCGCGCGATAACCTTCCCATAGACTTAACATTAGCTGGATCGTTTTTTCGCGTTACTGATGTAGGCTCTTAAGACAGGTAGTAAAGGAATCTTAATGAAACTTTTTAATATTATGGAAATTAAAGTTGTAGTATAATTTTTATTTTATTATAAAAACATATCATTAAAAAACATACTTTTTCTAATAATCTTTTAGAAATTTAAGTGCAAGACAAATATTAGATACTTTAAGGAAAATTGCTTAGAAAGATAATAATCAAACAATTCGCCGTGTAAATTTTCTGCATACTGGCTCTCTTTAGAATTCAGAAACTTTTCTATTTCTTGAAAAATTAACAAGAGGATTCCAATGGCTTTCTTTAAAACAAAAAGAGCTGTTTTACTTTTATTTATTTATCTATTGTTATACTATTTAAGAAAGCGTTTGAAGTCAACAATGTTCTGTTAAGAATGTCCTGGTTACAAGATTTTCTCAAGAATTTGCTTGCATAATTAAAGCGATATAGCTATGGAAATATTTATTTGTTGCCTCAGCAGCTTTTTATGATAATTGTAAAATGGGCAGAGGTACATTTTGTATGTATTTGTATATATATTGTATACTGTATCCTGTTTTTGTATGTATCTCTATATAGAAAAATGTTAGGTAGAGATAGAGAGAGGATATGGTAAGACACCATTTATAAAGTTCTACAGGAAGTTTAGCAGTATGGAAAGTGAACGTAGAGAATTTTTCTGCGTCAATTTCGTAATCACTCGAAATTTGTAACTAAATATGCTATTTTTCATGAATATGTCATGAGATCTACATGCAGCTGACCACTTTTGTTCAAATTAAGCCATAAATTTAGACATTTCGTGCTTCCAAACATTCCTCTGTTCTTCATTGTAATTTTCCTCGATACACAAAAAATGTTCAGCGAAATTAGTCTTTCGTTAAATTTGAAAGCTTTTTTCTGCTATGTATAATAGTGTAGAAGCCGATTTGTGAAACTGATTTAAATCCAAATTAATTTGGTAAAAGAAAAGTGCACTTAGAACTAATATTTCAAAAAAGTAATTTTAGACCATAAGATAAAAACAACTCCAAAAACTAAGGGACGCAGATAGGCGCAGAAAAAACTGAAATTTATCGAAATCTAATATTCTAAACTATTTATTGCTATCAAAAATTGAGATTTATAACAATTTATTATGTATCCTTTTCTATTTTAAAAATGAAAAAAATATAAAACAAATACAGAATTTTTTGTTACATTAAATATGAAATAACAGTTGAGATATGTAAAATGTATGCACATGAATTCGATAAAACAAAGATTATATTTTGTTTAGGAGCGTCCATAATGTAACAATATTTTATATTCCACTTCACATAACAGTAGAAATAACTAAATTCGAAGTATATATTTATTCATAACTAAGAAGTACAGATTACGGTTGTTATCCCACATATTTTCTTTAGGAACGTCCATAATATCACATTTTTTATTTCACTTCACAATAACAGTATAAACAACTATATTCGAAAAATAGATTAATTCACAACTAAGAAGTACAACTTTGCACTAGTCTATGGGCCTATTTAGGGTGAAACCCCCAGTAACTCACACTTTATGGATTTTTTCTTGTTCAAATCACTATTACAAAGTTTTAAATCTATTTTATACTTATCTTTGTTTTTGAAAGTATAGTAAAGATACATTAAAAAATTAATGTTGACAAAATCTTGAAAAATTATTTTTTTTTATTACTAAAAATTAATTTTTGTCATAAATATGGTCAATATCTCCAGTAACTGACACCATCCCTTTTTTGAAAACCAATAGCTGAAAAAAAAAAAAAAAGTTCTAACAGTTAAGACAAATAAGTTACCAACTGATGACATTGCTTTGCAGACTTTTGAATCAAAATGCTTATTTGAGTTAGATTTTGCTGAAGTGTCAGTTACTGGTTAGGTGTCAATAACTGGGGGGTTCACCCTATATCAAAACCATTTGCAAGGTACATCGTCTCAACTATTAAAATTACGATTTCGGTACATCGTCTCAACTGGTAAGATACGATTATAATTTTTTTGAAAAATGGAGTTTTAGCCAGCTAGAATCGGTAAATATCTCGCCGTGCGTTGTCTAAATAGCCGAGAATGAACTTACAAATAGGTGTTTTTATGAAAATCACCGACACACTTCAATTTTGTAATATATATGTATAGATGTATAAATAAACAGAGCTGGATAAATATTGCCACATGCTTTGAGGGTTCATATATATAAATAAAAGCAAAATAAAGAGAGGGGGTGGGATGTAAAACATGCTGAAGGTCTGCAAAATTATATTATTAGAATGCACACATTGATTATTATTAGAATGCACACTTGACACGCCATTTTTTTTCTGTATGTGAAGAAAAAGGTTTTTTAAAATAGGATTTATTTTCAAAAGTGTGTGTTCTTCAAATCCGATAAATAAATAAAAGCAAAATAAAAAGAGAAATTGGGGCGCAAAATCAACTAAAAAAACACTGCGAAGTAAAAATAGAATGTTTGGGGATATTTCGATGGAAAATAATTTCGTAAATTTGCCCTAATCAAAATAAACTCATAAAAAAGAAAAAGTTCTAAAATATTTTCATGGATTGTTTTATTTTCATTTTTTCTTTCAGTTTTTACAAGATATAACCTCTTAATCACGTTTGTTTTAAGATTTTCATTCGATATAGCGGTTGATTCGATTCCTTTACACGATAAAAGTAACATTCTGATTTGTGCTTTGTTTTTAATCAACTGATTTATAAAGGCGAACTGATTACATTAAATAGTGATTCGTATAAGCGGCACTCATTGTATTTCATATAATAAATAACATATTCATTTAGATTCATGAAAGATCTTGATAGTTTATAATTAATTAACTCATTGCCTGCCATAAGTACTTAATTCAGAAATTTTTAATTTTGCTATTTGTAAAGAATTTAAACTATGTAATCTTGAATTAATAAACGTTACTACATTAATTGGATATTAAAATATTTAGAAAGTTTGATTATAAATAATTTAAAAACACATGAAAGACGGGTAATGGATTGTCAATACTGTGAGTAAATGATGTTTCTAAAATAAACACGGAAATTAGAAGGAAAATTTATTGATTTACAACTAGTATCACAATCTATAATTGGCTCAAATTGAAGCTTTGAAGCGTCACAGTGGCTACTTATATTCTGTCTATTAATAGAAGATAGATGTACTACAGCTGGGAGGACACTGCATTTAAATTATGGGTTAGAATTTTCAGATAAAAATACCATATTCATATTCTCTCTCACACACACTGTTATGAACTTATTTTTCAGTATGCAGCCAAGCTCACTTATTGAAATAGCCATTTTACCAAAAATAATTTTTTCAAAAAAAGGCTTCGATTCGCAGTGGAAACGAATACTTGGAAAAAAAAAAAAAAGCTTTTTTGATAGAACGAAAACCGGAATTGAACCTTAACAGATTCTTTCAGTCCCAGAATTGAAACAAAATTATTTTTCTGTTCAGAAATTGAACCTTAAAAACTTTTTCATATTAAATTTCATTTGTTAAAATTTTGATTATTTAAAAAATTAATTAAAATACAAGCCTTTGACATTATCTACTATAGGTCTATAACTTTCTCCCCAAGGCACGTGAAAAGTTTAATCAGAAATTATGTATACTGAAACTAATTAAGCACTCAAAAATGAAAATATTTTTTAACTAAGGTATAGAGAATGCGCAATGCCCTTTGGCTGCTGATTTATTTGGCTATTGATTGATTTTGGCTACTGATTGATTACCGAAAAACAGCCTTTTTCATGTGAAATTCATGCAAGTGACAGAGCGTGTCTATTTCTCTTGGTATCCGTCCTTTGAATTGTTCCCATAATCTAGGTGATCTTCCTACGGTTTCCTTTTTACATTTTACCAGAGGACGCAAAACGGGCTTCCCGGTTTACATAACATAGATGAAAACCTTTTCTTTTATTTTAACTATAATAAAGATTTTTTTAATTTAATGCATTTTTTAGTTTGCCCACTAACAATACGAAAAAAACATCAAATATCACTATTTATAGCAGCCTTTTTGATTATGAAAATTTCAGTGCTTTAAGCACGTAGCTCCATTACAGGGGGTTAGAATTACAGTAGTGTAAGTCGATATTTAGTAATTTGAGAAATGAAGGGTTTTGTTAAACTTGTTTTGCCCTCTAGCGATTCCCTAAGTGATAGTTCACTTAGGTGTTCCTTAAGTGAACTATGGCTTATTTGACTGTCGCACTGAACAGAAATTAATATACGTTCAGTGAAAATATGGTTATGTAGATTTTAAAAAATTTCGACTTACTCCACTGTCATTCTAACTCCCTCACATGTCTGTTAAATTTGTGTTTTATTTATGTTACTAGCTGACACGCCCGGCGTTGCCGGTCCGTCAAAAAATCACGCGAAACGTGAAAAAAACTTTAAACATCGCAATAAAAATTTTAGAAAAATTTAAAAAATAGCTGCAGGAATTCCATATAAACTTTACTGAAAAGAGAACAAAATTTACTATATTGGCTTAGAAGATTGAAACCGGATTCCTTTTACTAATGTGGAAAAATCGCCAAAAATCGCTTAAAAAATCGCAAAATATTCAAAAATTGCAGAGGACGAAATTTACGTCAGTAGGCTAAAACATTGTAACCGGAATTCTTTCACGAATGTCAAAAATCGGCGCGAAACCCGAAAAAACGCTAACAAGGGCAACTAAAATCGTTAAAATTTTAAAAATTGTAGAGGACAAAATTTACTAAAACGGGATAAAAGATTTAAACAGGATTTCTTTTATGAATGTCAAAAAATTCTCGCATGACACGAAAAAAAACTCGCATAAAAAATTCGCGAAAAATTAACAAAATACTGTACGAACTCTGAACTAACTTTATTTGAAAGAGGACGAAAGATACTATATTGGGCTAAACTATTAAAACACGATTCCTTTCACAATTTTTTTTTAAAGAAAAGCTGCGAAATACAAGAAAACCCCACTGAAAATCGCATTAAAAAAATCGCTGAAAATTTAAAAATTGGAGAGGAAGACATTTACTATAGTGGGTACACCTTATAACTGGGATTCTTTCACGAATGTCAAAAATCGGCGCGAAACGCAAAAACATGCTAGAATCGCATTAAAAATCGCGCGGGACAAAATTTACTTTGGTGGGCTAAAACACTGTAACCGAAATTCTTTCACGAATGTCAAAAAATCGCCATGAAAAGTGAAAAATCGCATTAAAAAACCGCTAACAGTTCAAAAACAGAGGCGGAAAAAAATTACTATACATTAGGCTAAAAGTTTGAAACTAAATTCCATTGACGAAAGTAAAAAAATTTCGTTGAAAATCGCATTAAAAATTCAAAAATCGCGGAGGACAAAATTTACTACAGTGGGCTAAAACATTGTAACCATAATTCTTTCACGAATGCCAAAAAATCGCCATCGAATGCGAAAAATCGATAAAAATTGCATTAAAAATCGCTAAAACTTCAAAAATCGCGGAAGATCAATTTTATTTTGTTAGGTAAAAGTTTGAAACCGAATTCCTTTTATTACTGACAAAAAGATGCCGCGAAACGCGAAAAGACCAAAATTCGCATAAAAATTCGCAAAAAATTCAAACATAGTTGTACGAATTCCGAATAAACTTTATTGAAAAGAGAACAAAATTTATTATACTGGACTAAAATA
The DNA here is from genome assembly GCA_963931845.1 of Maratus michaelseni. Classification (NCBI taxonomy): domain Eukaryota; kingdom Metazoa; phylum Arthropoda; class Arachnida; order Araneae; family Salticidae; genus Maratus; species Maratus michaelseni. The sequence continues at coordinate 448,864,402 of OZ007586.1, forward strand.
TTGAAACCAGGTTACTTTTATTAATGTGGAAAAATTGCCGCAAAACAGGAAAAAACGCTAACAATCGCATAACAAATTAAATAAAAAATATATGTTCAAAAAATCCAGAATCGGTCTTCAAGGGGCATAACTGCAGATCTAGAGGTACCTCCCTGCCAAATGTCGTAGCAGTTGCGTGCAGTGGCTCTTCAGAACACCAGACACAGACACACACACACTCACAAACTTCTATCTTTATTATTATAAAATTTATTATTTTATTTATTTATTGATGAAGTTTTAATTTCGATATGAAATATTAGCCGAAACAAATCATGGGTTATCTAGCTTGACTTAGGTGTATACAGGGCTGCACGCAATATAGATTTATTTTAAAAACCATGAAAAATCAGTAAATTGAGATACAGTTTTCTAACTTATTAAAAACATTTTTTACTCATTTCAGCTGTGTAAAAATTGAAATTATGCGATGTTTAGAAAAAGTAAAAGTTAAATTTATTGGTAAGGTTTTGCCACTGTCAATATGACGGTATACTACCATCAATATGTTACCCACGGACATGATTTTGCTTTATAATATAGATTTACTGTCGTTCAAGTCCGAGTTAAATCGTCAAATTTTGCATTTCAAAATTGTGGATGGTCAGAGGAATATATATGTCCCGTTAGTAGTCAAAGGCAACACTTTGCATTTGCCCAAAGTATAAGCCCGAAGAATAGACCCAATATCGATAAAGCTTTTTTTTCCTTCCTAAATTCAAGAGTAGATTCCCCACATTATATTTTCAAATACTGACAAAAAAATATATTACCGAATAACAAAAACAAACGGAAATCTGTACAAGTATCGGAGCGTTAGCGAGTTATTGGACCCCAGTGTTTATATATCACAGATTCCATTACTACGATTTATTTTCATCTACATTGAAAGATTTACCCACTCTATATCAAGAACAAAATATTGAATTTACATCATTCTCTTAGAGTTTTGTCGATTTATGAAATTTCCAAATTATTAGAATTATAATTCGCTTGGAAGCGCCGGTTATTAAAAACCCGGTACCTCTCGTATGTTAAGGGAACGCTCGAAAATATTCAAACTTATCTATATTTTAAAAGCATTTCTCTATGTAAGTATTAGAAACTTAGTAAACCAGTAAATAAATCAAAATTATAGTTTTTATATTATAGATGTGGAAGTCATATGCACAAGAACATCTAAACTATCATACATCTTAAATTAGAATACATATTTAAAATTTTGAATCCGGTACCTCTTACATATTAAGTGAGCGCTCTACCGCCTGATCTATGCCTCAGACATTTGATTAATTGATTTACATTTAAAAATTGCATCAATTTAAGATGTATTTAGGTAAAAATAATATGAAACATAAAAAATATTTCTTTAATTAGTTTAGTAGGCCACACATTAAGTTTAATTATTAGTAAATATAATTTATTTTGCCAGAAACCGATTTCAAATTAAACAAGAACGAAAAATCATGCGTCAAGCATAGATTATGAAACACTTTTCAACACAGCCAGAAAACTGTAACGAAACTTCATCATTAAATATGTTGAAAGAAGATATATGTTTTCTAAACTGTTTACTTACATAACACATTGAAAAATACAGTTTTCGAAATTACCTTCCATTGCCAAAAAAGTAGTCTAATTATTTTGTGCAGCCCTGTATATTATCAATAGATTTGGATATATAAGTATGATAAAATTTAGTTCAGTTAGAATATTCATAAGTAGCAATTTTCGTCAATCGATGGAAATGCACTCGAAATCTTTTGTAATGCCCTGTATATTATCTGAAGACTTTTGTATACACCACATATTAAGCTAAAAGGTAAAAAACGCAAAAGACAACTTAAAACTCACTTCCAGCAATTACCAATCGTAAACAACAATGTATCTTTTACTTTGCGTAGCCCTGTATATAAATTTATTTCAATTCTACAAACTTCTATTAGTTTACTAAATATAGTTCAGCAGGAAAATGCGTAACACAATTAAAAACTGCCCTTAAGCAATTCACTTCCGTAGTCTTACGAACGTTTACGAATACTTGCGAATTCCCTTGTGTAGTCCTGTATATGATCAACCGAGATTATACACACCCACGTACTACAAAAAAAAAAAAAAAAAAAAAAAAAAAAAAAAAAATAGATAAACTGAAAGAAGCAAACCAAAGTTAAAAAACGCGCTTATCACATACATAGACTGTAATTATAGCACTCTGTAGCAGAATTATTTTGTGTGTCCCTGTAAATGAACGATAAAGCAATGCACACTATACTTTTCGGTGAACAATTTATAGTGCACCTCAGTAATGCATATAAATTTCATTATGTTTGAAATAGTGAAACATCATTAAATTACACTGCAAACGATTTTTCCCCATAGAACAATGTGTTGCAAAATTCTTTTGTTTGACCTTGTAAATGAATAATAAATGCTTTGCACCCCATATTTTACAAAAAGCATGTTTTAGTGCGCTTTATAATTGTGTATCAATTCCATCATGTTTCAAATGGTATAACATCATCAAAATGCACTTAAAAACGATTTTTTTCCCTATTGGCAGAATACTTTTGACAGTCACTGTAAATAAACTATAAATGTTACACACTTCATTTTCAATAGAGAACATGCTATAATAAACGATAATAACATACAAACAATACAGCGCAATCCGAGTATATTTACGCGAGTTAGAGCGCGGACAAACGGCAGACAAACCGAAGGTCACAAATACTTTTCAACTAGGTTGGGAAAGTGTTAAAAACAAGTAAAATGAAATCAATACATTTCATATACGGAATGTAAAATATTTCCAGATATATTTTCTAAGTGTACAATTAATTTTTAAATTAGTTTTCAAATACAGGTCAAATAGGATTGTCATCAATGGAAAGTTAATAAAGAACGAAAAATCATGCATCAGGCAAACATTATGAAACCCTTTAAATTAAAGTCTAATTAATGCTTAAAGTGATAAAAACATATCACGAAATGTTTAAAAATACCTTTTAATACATATTACATATGTTTCATTCGCTCTACCGCGGCGACATCTTCAGATCTAAATGATAAATAAAATATTCTCGCATAGTATTTTGAAAATGGTAAACATAAACCACGAGATCGCATGTCCAAGGCAAGCAGGTGTTAAATTGGTCAAACTAGAAAACGTGAAAATTATTATTTATTTTTATTGCTTTTTCAATCTGTAAATCATCTCGTACCAAATTTTAGGTACTTCAAAAGAAGCGGCTTCGTTGCAAATGTTATCTTTTCGCAAATATATTTCTATTGATTCACGAATAATGGATGGGAAATAAGCTCTTGATTGAAAAATTATTTTACTATTCTTGAAATCAATCTGCAACGGCTCTATTCTATATCGTCTAGCTAAGTTAATTTACAAGTAATATAATAACTTTCACGTTTTCTAGTTTGACCAATTTAAGCATCTGCTTGCCTTGGACATGCGATCTCGTGGTTTATGTTTACCATTTTCAAAAATCTATGCAAGAATATTTTATTTATCATTTAGATCTGAAGATGTCGCCGTGGTAGAGCGAATGAAACATATGTAATCTGTATTAAAAGGTATTTTTAACCATTTCGTGTTATGTTTTTATCACTTTAAGCATTAATTAGACTTTAAAGTTAACAAGTGTTTTTATTATATT